>CM067841.1:80694282-83194282 GCA_034509565.1 Triticum monococcum
ACTTGCACTAGTGTCAATAATCTAGTTACATTGTGATGAATCGAACACCCATGGAATTCTGGTGTTGATCATGTTTTGCTCTAGGGAGAGGTTTAGTCAACGGATCTGCTACATTCAGGTCCGTATGTACTTTACAAATATCTATGTCTCCATCTTGAACATTTTCACGAATGGAGTTGAAGCGACGCTTGATGTGCCTGGTCTTCTTGTGAAACCTGGGCTCCTTGGCAAGTGCAATAGCTCCAATGTTGTCATAGAAGAGTTTGATTGGACCCGACGCATTGGGTATGACTCCTAGGTCGGTGATGAACTCCTTCACCCAAATTGCTTCATGTGCTGCCTCCGAGGCTGCCATGTACTCCGCTTCATATGTAGATCCCGCCACGACGCTCTACTTGCAACTGCACCAGCTTACTGCCCTACCATTCAAAATATACACGTATCCGGTTTGTGACTTTGAGTCATCCAGATCTGTGTCGAAGCTAGCGTCGGCGTAACCCTTTATGACGAGCTCTTCGTCACCTCCATAGACGAGAAACATTTCCTTAGTCCTTTTCAGGTACTTCAGGATATTCTTGACTGCTGTCCAGTGTTCCTTGCCGGGGTTACTTTGGTACCTACCTACCAAACTTACGGCAAGGTTTACATCAGGTCTGGTACACAGCATGGCATACATAATAGAACCTATGGCTGAGGCATAGGGGATGACACTCATCTCTTCTATATCTTCTGCCGTGGTCGGACATTGAGCTGAGCTCAATTTCACACCTTGTAACACAGGTAAGAACCCCTTCTTAGAATGATCCATATTGAACTTCTTCAATATATTATCAAGGTATGTGCTTTGTTAAAGACCTATGAGGCGTTTTGATCTATCTCTATAGATCTTGATGCCTAATATATAAGCAGCTTCTCCAAGGTCCTTCATTGAAAAACTCTTATTCAAGTAGGCCTTAATGTTGTCCAAGAGTTCTATATCATTTCCCATCAAAAGTATGTCATCTACATATAATATGAGAAATGCTACAGAGCTCCCACTCACTTTCTTGTAAATGCAGGCTTCTCCATAAGTCTGCGTAAATCCAAACGCTTTGATCATCTCATCAAAGCGAATGTTCCAACTCCGAGATGCTTGCACCAGCCCATAAATCGAGCGTTGGAGCTTGCACACCTTGTTAGCATTCCTAGGATCGACAAAACCTTCCGGCTGCATCATATACAATTCTTCCTTAAGGAAACCATTAAGGAATGCCGTTTTGACGTCCATTTGCCATATCTCATAATCATAGAATGCGGCAATTGCTAACATAATTCGGACAGACTTTAGCTTCGCTACCGGTGAGAAAGTCTCATCGTAGTCAACCCCTTGAACTTGTCGATAACCCTTAGCGACAAGCCGAGCTTTATAGATGATCACATTACCATCTGCGTCTGTCTTCTTCTTAAAGATCCATTTATTTTCTATGGCTCGCCGCTCAATGGGAAAGTCAGTCAAAGTCCATACTTTGTTTTAATACATGGATCCTATCTCGGATTTCATGGCTTCTAGCCATTTGTCGGAATCCGGGCCCGCCATGGCTTCTTCATAGTTCGAAGGTTCACCGTTGTCTAACAACATGATTTCCAAGACAGGGTTGCCGTACCACTCTGGTGCGGAACGTGTCCTTGTGGACCTACGAAGTTCAGTAGCAACTTGATCTGAAGTTTCATGATCATCATCATTAATTTCCTCTCTAGTCGGTGCAGGCACCTCAGGAACATTTTCTTGAGTTGCGCCATTTTCCGGTTCAAGAGGTAATACTTCATCAAGTTCTACTTTCCTCCCACTTACTCCTTTCGAGAGAAACTCTTTCTCTAGAAAGGATCCATTCTTGGCAACAAAGATCTTGCCTTCGGATCTGAGGTAGAAGGTATACCCAATAGTTTCTTTAGGGTATCCTATGAAGACGCATTTTTCCGACTTGGGTTTGAGCTTTTCAGGTCGAAGTTTCTTGACATAAGCATCGCATCCCCAAACTTTTAGAAATGACAGCTTAGGTTTCTTCCCAAACCATAATTCATACGGTGTCGTCTCAACGGATTTCGACGGAGCCCTATTTAAAGTGAATGCGGTAGTCTCTAAAGCATAGCCCCAAAAAGATAGCGGTAAATCGGTAAGAGACATCATAGATCGCACCATATCTAATAGAGTGCGATTACGATGTTCGGACACACCATTACGCTAAGGTGTTCCAGGCGGCGTGAGTTGTGAAACTATTCCACATTTTCTTAAGTGTGTGCCAAATTCGTGACTCAAGTATTCTCCTCCACGATCTGATCGTAGGAACTTGATTTTTCTGTCATGTTGATTCTCAACCTCACTCTGAAATTCCTTGAACTTTTCAAAGGTCTCAGACTTGTGTTTCATTAAATAGATATACCCATATCTACTCAAGTCATCAGTGAGGGTGAGAACATAACGATAGCCACCGCGAGCCTCAACACTCATTGGACCGCACACATCAGTATGTATGATTTCCAATAAGTTGGTCGCTCGCTCCATTGTTCCTGAGAACGGAGTCTTGGTCATTTTACCCATGAGGCATGGTTCGCATGTGTCAAATGATTCGTAATCAAGAGACTCTAAAAGTCCATCTGCATGGAGCTTCTTCATGCGTTTGACACCTATGTGACCAAGGCGGCAGTGCCACAAGTATGTGGGACTATCATTATCAATCTTACATCTTTTGGTACTCACACTATGAATATGTGTAGCATTACGCTCGAGATTCATTAAGAATAAACCAATCACCATCGGAGCATGACCATAAAACATATCTCTCATATAAATAGAACAACCATTATTCTTGGATTTAAATGAGTAGCCATCTTGTATTAAACGAGATCCTGATACAATGTTCATGCTCAAACTTGGCACTAAATAACAATTATTGAGGTTCAAAACTAATCCCGTAGGTAAATGTAGAGGTAGCATGCCGACGGCGATCACATCGACCTTGGAACCATTTCCGACGCGCATCGTCACCTCGTCCTTCGCTAGTCTCCGCTTATTCCGCAGCTCCTGCTTTGAGTTACAAATATGAGCAAATGCACCGGTATCAAATACCCAAGAGCTACTACGATTACTGGTAAGGTACACATCAATTACATGTATATCGCATATAACTTTCGTGATGCCGGCCTTCTTGTCCGCTAAGTATTTGGGGCAGTTCCGCTTCCAGTGACCACTTCCCTTGCAATAAAAACACTCAGTCTCGGGCTTGGGTCCATTCTTTGGCTTCTTCCCGACAGCTTGCTTGCCGGGCGCGGCAACTCCCTTGCCGTCCTTCTTGAAGGTTTTCTTACCCTTGCCTTTCTTGAACTTAGTGGTTTTATTCACCATCAACACTTGATGTTCCTTTCTGACTTCTACCTCTGCTGATTTCAGCATTGCAAATACTTCAGGAATGGTCTTTTCCATCCCCTGCATATTGAAGTTCATCACAAAGCTCTTGTAGCTCGGTGGAAGCGACTGGAGGATTTTGTCAATGACCGCGTCATCCGGGAGATTAACTCCCAGCTGAGTCAAGTGGTTATGCAACCCAGACATAGTGAGTATGTGCTCACTGACAGAACTGTTTTCCTCCATCTTACAGATGAAGAACTTGTCGGAGACTTGATATCTGTCGACCCGGGCATGAGCTTGGAAAACCATTTTCAGCTCTTCGAACATCTCATATGCTCCGTGTCTCTCAAAATGTTTTTGGAGCCCCGGCTCTAAGCTGTAAAGCATGCCGCACTGAACGAGGGAGTAGTCATCGGTACGTGCCTGCCAGGCATTCATAACATCTTGTTCTGCAGGGAGAACAGGTGCGTCACCTAGCGGTGCTTGTAGGACATAATCTTGAACAGGGATTTATCAGTTTATCGGCTACACGATGACCCTATGAGTAGGGATTAATCGGCAAGTTAACTGGTTAATCGGATGAATTCTTGAACAGGGGTCTCATGTAAGCGTACGTGTAAGGTTGGTCCAGGCCGCTTCATCCCACAATACCGCTGAAGCAAAATAAGACTAGTAGCGGCAAGAAAGTTGACAACATCTACGCCCACAACAAATTGTGTTCTACTCGTGCAAAGAGAACTACGCATAGACCTAGCTCATGATGCCACTGTTGGAGAACGTTGCAGAAAACAAAAAATTTCCTATGGTTTCACCAAGATCTATCTATGAGTTCATCTAGCAACGAGTGATTGGATGCATCTACGTACCTTGTAGATCGCGAGCGGAAGCGTTCAAAGAACAGGGATGAGGGAGTCGTACTCGGCATGATCCAAATCACCGGAGATCCTAGCGCCGAACGGACGGCACCTCCGCGTTCAACACACGTACGGTCAGCGTAACGTCTCCTCCTTCTTGATCCAGCAAGGGGGGAGGAGAGGTTGAGGAAGATGGCTCCATCAGCAGCACGACGGCGTGGTGCTGGTGGAGCTGCAGTACTCTGGCAGGGCTTCGCCAAGCTCTATGGAGGAGGAGGAGGTGTTGGAGAGGGAGAGGGAGGCACCAAAGGCGTAGGTCCGAGTGAAGGAAATATGCCCTAGAGGCAATAATAAAGTTATTATTTATTTCCTTATTTCATGATAAATGTTTATTATTCATGCTATAATTGTATTAACTGGAAACATAATACATGTGTGAATACATAGACAAACAGAGTGTCACTAGTATGCCTCTACTTGACTAGCTCGTTAATCAAAGATGGTTATGTTTCCTAACCATAGACAAAGAGTTGTTATTTGATTAATGAGGTCACATCATTAGTAGAATGATCTAATTGACATGACCCATTCCATTAGGTTAGCACCCGATCGTTTAGTATGTTGCTATTGCTTTCTTCATGACTTATACATGTTCCTATGACTATGAGATTATGCAACTCCCATTTACCGGAGGAACACTTTGTGTGCTACCAAACGTCACAACGTAACTGGGTGATTATAAAGGTGCTCTACAGGTGTCTCCAAAGGTAGATGTTGGGTTGGCGTATTTTGAGATTAGGATTTGTCACTCCGATTGTCGGAGAGGTACCTCTGGGCCCTCTCGGTAATGCACATCACATAAGCCTTGCAAGCATTGCGACTAATGAGTTAGTTGCGAGATGATGTATTACGGAACGAGTAAAGAGACTTGCCGGTAACAAGATTGAACTAGGTATTGGACACCGATGATCGAATCTCGGGCAAGTAACATACCGATGACAAAGGGAACAACGTATGTTGTTATGCGGTCTGACCGATAAAGATCTTCGAAGAATATGTAGGAGCCAATATGGGCATCCAGGTCCCGCTATTGGTTATTGACCAGAGATGTGTCTCGGTCATGTCTACATTGTTCTCGAACCGTAGGGTCCGCACGCTTAACGTTACGATGACAGTTATTATGAGTTTACGCATTTTGATGTACCGAAGTTAGTTCAAAGTCCCGGATGTGATCACGGACATGACGAGGAGTCTTGAAATGGTCGAGACATAAAGATTGATATATTGGAAGCATATATTTGGATATCGGAAGTGTTCCGGGTGAAATCGGGATTTTACCGGAGTACCGGGAGGTTACCGGAACCCCCCGGGAGCCATATGGGCCTTAATGGGCTTTAGTGGAAAGGAGAAAGGGGCAGCCCAAGGTGGCCGCGCGCCTCCCCCCTCCCCTAGTCCTATTAGGACTAGGAGAGGTGACCGGCCCCCCTCTCTCTCTTTCCCCCTCGGGGAATCCTAGTCCAACTAGGATTGGGGGGGGGGAGTCCTACTCCCGGTAGGAGTAGGATTCCTCCTGCGCCCTCCTCCTGGCCGGCGGCCCCCTCCCCCTTGGCTCCTTTTGTTGGGGAACGTAGTAATTTCAAAATTTTCTTACGCACACGCAAGATCATGGTGATGCATAGCAACGAGGGGGAGAGTCTGATCTACGTACCCTTGTAGATCGCAACGAAAGCGTTGACACAACGTAGAGGAAGTAGTCGTACGTCTTCTTCCCGATCCGACCGATCCAAGCACCGTTACTCCGGCACCTCCGAGTTCTTAGCACACGTACAGCTCGATGACGATCCCCGGGCTCCGATCCAGCAAAGCGTCGAGGAAGAGTTCCGTCAGCACGACGGCGTGGTGACGATCTTGATGTACTACCGACGCAGGGCTTCGCCTAAGCACTACAACGATATGATCGAGGTGGAATTTGGTGGCAGGGGGCACCGCACACGGCTAAGGAATGATCTCAATGATCAACTTGTGTGTCTAGAGGTGCCCCCTGCCCCCGTATATAAAGGATCCAAGGGGGAGGGCTGGCCGGCCAAGGAGGAGGGCGCAGGAGGAGTCCTACTCCTACCGGGAGTAGGACTCCCCCCTCAATCCTATTCCTAATAGGATTCCGAGAGAGAGAGAGAGAGAGAGAGAGAGAGAAGGGGGCCGGCCACCTCTCCTAGTCCTAATAGGACTAGGGGAGGGGGGAGGCGCGCAGCCCACCTTGGGCTGCCCCTTTCACCTTTCCACCAAGGCCCAATAAGGCCCATATGGTTCCCAGGGGGTTCCGGTAACCTCCCGGTAATCCGGTAAAATCCCGATTTCACCCGGAACACTTCCGATGTCCAAACATAGGCTTCCAATATATCAATCTTTATGTCTCGACCATTTCGAGACTCGTCGTCATGTCCGTGATCACATCCGGGACTCCGAACAACCTTCGGTACATCAAAATGCATAAACTCATAACAACTGTCATCGTAACGTTAAGCGTGCGGACCCTACGGTTCGAGAACAATGTAGACATGACCGAGACACATCTCCGGTCAATAACCAATAGCGGGACCTCGATGCCCATATTGGCTCCTACATATTCTACGAAGATCTTTATCGGTCAGACCGCATAACAACATACGTTGTTCCCTTTGTCATCGGTATGTTACTTGCCCGAGATTCGATCGTCAGTATCCAATACCTAGTTCAATCTCATTACCGGCAAGTCTCTTTACTCGTTCTGTAATACATCATCTCGTAACTAACTCATTAGTTGCAATGCTTGCAAGGCTTGTGTAATGTGCATTACCGAGAGGGCCCAGAGATACCTCTCCGACAATCGGAGTGACAAATCCTAATCTCGAAATACGCCAACCCAACATCTACCATTGGAGACACCTGTAGTACTCCTTTATAATCACCCAGTTACGTTGTGACGTTTGGTAGCACCCAAAGTGTTCCTCTGCCAAACGGGAGTTGCATAATCTCATAGTCATAGGAACATGTATAAGTCATGAAGAAAGCAATAGCAACATACTAAACGATCGAGTGCTAAGCTAATGAAATGGGTCATGTCAATCAGATCATTCAACTAATGATGTGACCTCTTTAATCAAATAACAACACATCTTTTATGGTCAGGAAACTTAACCATCTTTGATTAACGAGCTAGTCAAGTAGAGGCATACTAGTGACACTCTGTTTGTCTATGTATTCACACATGTATTATGTTTCCGGTTAATACAATTCTAGCATGAATAATAAACATTTATCATGATATAAGGAAATAAATAATAACTTTATTATTGCCTCTAGGGCATATTTCCTTCAGTCTCCCACTTGCACTAGAGTCAATAATCTAGTTTACACAGTAATGATTCTAACACCCATGGAGCCTTGGTGCTGATCATGTTTTGCTCGTGGAAGAGGCTTAGTCAACGGGTCTGCAACATTCAGATCCGTATGTATCTTGCAAATCTCTATGTCTCCCACCTGGACTAGATCCCGGATGGAATTGAAGCGTCTCTTGATGTGTTTGGTCCTTTTGTGAAATCTGGATTCCTTTGCCAAAGCAATTGCACCAGTATTGTCACAAAAGATTTTCATTGGACCCGATGCACTAGGTATGACACCTAGATCGGATATGAACTCCTTCATACAGACTCCTTCGTTCGCTGCTTCCAAAGCAGCTATGTACTCCGCTTCACATGTAGATCCCGCTACGACGCTTTGTTTAGAACTACACCAACTGACAGCTCCACCGTTTAAAGTAAACACGTATCCGGTTTGCGATTTAGAATCGTCCGGATCAGTGTCAAAGCTTGCATCAACGTAACCTCTTACGGTGAGTTCTTTGTCACCTCCATATACGAGAAACATATCCTTAGTCCTTTTCAGGTATTTCAGGATGTTCTTGACCGCTGTCCAGTGATCCACTCCTGGATTACTTTGGTACCTCCCTGCTAAACTTATAGCAAGGCACACATCAGGTCTGTTACACAGCATTGCATACATGATAGAGCCTATGGCTGAAGCATAGGGAACATCTTTCATTTTCTCTCTATCTTCTGAAGTGGTCGGGCATTGAGTCTGACTCAACTTCACACCTTGCAACACAGGCAAGAACCCTTTCTTTGCTTGATCCATTTTGAACTTCTTCAAAATCTTGTCAAGGTATGTGCTTTGTGAAAGTCCAATTAAGCGTCTTGATCTATCTCTATAGATCTTAATGCCCAATATATAAGCAGCTTCACCGAGGTCTTTCATTGAAAAATCTTATTCAAGTATCCCTTTATGCTATCCAGAAATTCTATATCATTTCCAATCAGCAATATGTCATCCACATATAATATCAGAAATGCTACAGAGCTCCCACTCACTTTCTTGTAAATACAGGCTTCTCCAAAAGTCTGTATAAAGCCAAATGCTTTGATCACACTATCAAAGCGTTTATTCCAACTCCGAGATGCTTGCACCAGTCCATAAATGGATCGCTGGAGTTTGCACACTTTGTTAGCTCCCTTTGGATCGACAAAACCTTCCGGTTGCATCATATACAACTCTTCTTCCAGAAATCCATTCAGGAATGCAGTTTTGACATCCATCTGCCATATTTCATAATCATAAAACGCGGCAATTGCTAACATGATTCGGACAGACTTAAGCATCGCTACGGGTGAGAAGGTCTCATCGTAGTCAACCCCTTGAACTTGTCGAAAACCTTTTGCAACAAGTCGAGCTTTATAGACAGTAACATTACCGTCAGCGTCAGTCTTTTTCTTGAAGATCCATTTATTCTCAATTGCTTGCCGATCATCGGGCAAGTCAACCAAAGTCCATACTTTGTTCTCATAGATGGATCCCATCTCAGATTTCATGGCTTCAAGCCACTTTGCGGAATCTGGGCTCACCATCGCTTCTTCATAGTTCGTAGGTTCATCATGATCTAGTAGCATGACTTCCAGAACTGGATTACCGTACCACTCTGGCGTGGATCTTGCTCTGGTTGATCTACGTGGTTCAGTAGTATCTTGTTCTGAAGTTTCATGATCATTATCATTAACTTCCTCACTTATTGGAGTAGGTGTCGCAGAAACAGTTTTCTGTGATGTACTACTTTCTAATAAGGGAGCGGGTACAGTTACCTCGTCAAGTTCTACTTTCCTCCCACTCACTTCTTTCGAGAGAAACTCCTTCTCAAGAAAGTTTCCGAATTTAGCAACAAAAGTCTTGCCTTTGGATCTGTGATAGAAGGTGTATCCAATAGTTTCCTTTGGATATCCTATGAAGACACATTTCTCCGATTTGGGTTCGAGCTTATCAGGTCGAAGCTTTTTCACATAAGCATCGCAACCCCAAACTTTCAGAAACGACAACTTTGGTTTCTTGCCAAACCATAGTTCATAAGGCGTCGTCTCAACAGATTTTGATGGTGCCCTATTTAACGTGAATGCGGCCGTCTCTAGAGCGTATCCCCAAAACGATAGCGGTAATCAGTAAGAGACATCATAGATCGCACCATATCTAGTAAAGTACGATTACGACGTCCGGACACACCATTACGCTGTGGTGTTCCGGGTGGCGTGAGTTGCGAAACTATTCCACAATTTTTCAAATGTAAACCAAACTCGTAACTCAAATATTCTCCTCCACGATCAGATCGTAGAAACTTTATTTTCTTGTTACGGTGATTTTCCACTTCACTCTGAAATTCTTTGAACTTTTCAAATGTTTCAGACTTATGTTTCATTAAGTAGATATACCCATATCTGCTTAAATCATCTGTGAAGGTGAGAAAATAATGATATCCGCCACGAGCCTCAATATTCATCGGACCGCATACATCTGTATGTATGATTTCCAACAAATCTGTTGCTCTCTCCATAGTACCGGAGAACGGTGTTTTAGTCATCTTGCCCATGAGGCACGGTTCACAAGTACCAAGTGATTCATAATCAAGTGGTTCCAAAAGTCCATCAGTATGGAGTTTCTTCATGCGCTTTACACCGATATGACCTAAACGGCAGTGCCACAAATAAGTTGCATTATCATTATCAACTCTGCATCTTTTGGCTTCTACATTATGAATATGTGCATCACTACTATCGAGATTTAACAAGAATAGACCACTCTTCAAGGGTGCATGACCATAAAAGATATTACTCATATAAATAGAACAACCATTATTCTCTGATTTAAATGAATAACCGTCTCGCATTAAACAAGATCCAGATATAATGTTCATGCTCAACGCTGGCACCAAATAACAATTATTTAGGTCTAATATTAATCCCGAAGGTAGATGTAGAGGTAGTGTGCCGACCGCGATCACATCGACTTTGGAACCGTTTCCCACGCGCATTGTCACCTCGTCCTTAGCTAATCTTCGCTTAATCCGTAGTCCCTGTTTCGAGTTGCAATTATTAGCAAAAGAACCAGTATCAAATACCCAGGTGCTACTGCGAGCATTAGTAAGGTACACATCAATAACATGTATATCACATATACCTTTGTTCACCTTGCCATCCTTCTTATCCGCCAAATACTTGGGGCAGTTCCGCTTCCAGTGACCAGTCTGCTTGCAGTAGAAGCACTCTGTTTCAGGCTTAGGTCCAGACTTGGGCTTCTTTTCCTGAGCAGCAACTTGCTTGCCGTTCTTCTTGAAGTTCCCATTCGTCTTCCCTTTGCCCTTTTTCTTGAAACTAGTGGTCTTGTTAACCATCAACACTTGATGCTCCTTCTTGATTTCTACCTCCGCAGCTTTCAGCATTGCGAAGAGCTCGGGAATAGTCTTGTTCATCCCTTGCATATTATAGTTCATCACGAAGCTCTTGTAGCTTGGTGGCAGTGATTGGAGAATTCTGTCAATGACGCAATCATCTGGAAGATTAACTCCCATCTGAATCAAGTGATTGTTATACCCAGACATTTTGAGTATATGCTCACTGACAGAACTGTTCTCCTCCATCTTGCAGCTATAGAACTTATTGGAGACTTCATATCTCTCAATCCGGGCATTTGCTTGAAATATTAACTTCAACTCCTGGAACATCTCATATGCTCCATGACGTTCAAAACGTCGTTGAAGTCCCGATTCTAAGCCGTAAAGCATGGCACACTGAACTATCGAGTAGTCATCAGCTTTGCTCTGCCAGACGTTCATAACATCTGGTGTTGCTCCAGCAGCAGGCCTGGCACCCAGCAGTGCTTCCAGGACGTAATTCTTCTGTGCAGCAATGAGGATGATCCTCAAGTTACGGACCCAGTCCGTGTAATTGCTACCATCATCTTTCAACTTTGCTTTCTCAAGGAACGCATTAAAATTCAACGGAACATCAGCACGAGCCATCTATCTACAGTCAACATAAACAAGCAAGATACTATCAGGTACTAAGTTCATGATAAATTTAAGTTCAATTAACCATATTACTTAAGAACTCCCACTTAGATAGACATCCCTCTAATCCTCTAAGTGATCACGTGATCCAAATCAACTAAACCATGTCCGATCATCACGTGAGATGGAGTAGTTTCATCGGTGAACATCATTATGTTGATCATATCTACTATATGATTCAAGCTCGACCTTTCGGTCTCCGTGTTCCGAGGCCATATCTGTATATGCTTGGCTCGTCAAGTATAACCTGAGTATTCCGCGTGTGCAACTGTTTTGCACCCGTTGTATTTGAACGTAGAGCCTATCACACCCGATCATCACGTGGTGTCTCAGCACGAAGAACTTTCGCAACGGTGCATACTCAGGGAGAACACTTCTTGATAATTTAGTGAGAGATCATCTTATAATGCTACCGTCAATCAAAGCAAGATAAGATGCATAAAAGATAAACATCACATGCAATCAATATAAGTGATATGATATGGCCATCATCATCTTGTGCTTGTGATCTCCATCTCCGAAACACCGTCATGATCACCATCGTTACCGGCGCGACACCTTGATCTCCATCGTAGCATCGTTGTCGTCTCGCCAATCTTATGCTTCCACGACTATCACTACCGCTTAGCAATAAAGTAAAGCATTACATCGCGATTGCATTGCATACAATAAAGCGACAACCATATGGCTCCTGCCAGTTGCCGATAACTTGGTTACAAAACATGATCTCATACAATAAAAATCAGCATCATGCCTTGACCATATCACATCACAACATGCCCTGCAAAAACCAGTTAGACGTCCTCTACTTTGTTGTTGCAAGTTTTACGTGGCTGCTACGGGCTTAAGCAAGAACTCATCTCACCTACGCATCAAAACCACAACGATAGTTTGTCAAATAGACTCCGTTTTAACCTTCTCAAGGACCGGGCGTAGCCACACTTGGTTCAACTAAAGTTGGAGAGACAGTCGCCCGCAAGCCATCTATGTGCAAAGCACGTCGAGGGAACCGGTCTCGCGTCAGCGTACGCGTAATGTTGGTCCGGGTCGTCTCGTCCAACAATACCGCCGAACCAAAGTATGACATGCTGGTAGGCAGTATGACTTGTATCGCCCACAACTCACTTGTGTTCTACTCGTGCACATAACATCAAACCATAAAACCTAGGCTCGGATGCCACTGTTGGGGAACATAGTAATTTCAAAATTTTCCTACGCACACGCAAGATCATGGTGATGCATAGCAACGAGGAGGAGAGTCTGATCTACGTACCCTTGTAGATCGCAACGGAAGCGTTGACACAACGTAGAGGAAGTAGTCGTACGTCTTCTTCCCGATCCGACCGATCCAAGCACCATTACTCCGGCACCTCCGAGTTCTTAGCACACGTACAACTCGATGACGATCCCCGGGCTCCGATCCAGTAAAGCGTCGAGGAAGAGTTCCGTCAGCACGGCGGCGTGGTGACGATCTTGATGTACTACCGACACAGGGCTTCGCCTAAGCACTACAACGATATGATCGAGGTGGAATTTGGTGGCAGGGGGCACCGCACACGGCTAAGGAACGATCTCAATGATCAACTTGTGTGTCTAGAGGTGCCCCTGCCCCCGTATATAAAGGATCCAAGGGGGAGGGCTGGCCGGCCAAGGAGGAGGGCGCAGGAGGAGTCCTACTCCTACCGGGAGTAGGACTCCCCCCCTCAATCCTATTCCTAATAGGATTCCTCGAGAGAGAGAGAGAGAGAGAGAGAGAGAGAGAGAGAGAGAGAGAGAGAGAAGGGGGCCGGCCACCTCTCCTAGTCCTAATAGGACTAGGGGAGGGGGGAGGCGCGCAGCCCACCTTGGGCTGCCCCTTTCACCTTTCCACCAAGGCCCAATAAGGCCCATATGGTTCCCGGGGGGTTCCGGTAACCTCCCGGTAATCCGGTAAAATCCCGATTTCACCCGGAACACTTCCGATGTCCAAACATAGGCTTCCAATATATCAATCTTTATGTCTCGACCATTTCGAGAGTCCTCGTCATGTCCGTGATCACATCCGGGACTCCGAACAACCTTCGGTACATCAAAATGCATAAACTCATAACAACTGTCATCATAACATTAAGCGTGCGGACCTAAAGTTCGAGAACAATGTAGACATGACCGAGACACGTCTCCGGTCAATAACCAATAGCGGGACCTGGATGCCCATATTGGCTCCTACATATTCTACGAAGATCTTTATCGGTCAGACCGCATAACAACATACGTTGTTCCCTTTGTCATCGATATGTTACTTGCCCGAGATTCGATCGTCGGTATCCAATACCTAGTTCAATCTCGTTACCGGCAAGTCTCTTTACTCGTTCTGTAATACATCATCTCGCAACTAACTCATTAGTTGCAATGCTTGCAAGGCTTGTGTAATGTGCATTACCGAGAGGGCCCAGAGATACCTCTCCGACAATCGGAGTGACAAATCCTAATCTCAAAATACGCCAACCCAACATCTACCATTGGAGACACCTGTAGTACTCCTTTATAATCACCCAGTTACGTTGTGACGTTTGGTAGCACCCAAAGTGTTCCTATGGCAAACGGGAGTTGCATAATCTCATAGTCATAGGAACATGTATAAGTCATGAAGAAAGCAATAGCAACATACTAAACGATCGAGTGCTAAGCTAATGAAATGGGTCATGTCAATCAGATCATTCAACTAATGATGTGACCTCGTTAATCAAATAACAACACATTGTTTATGGTCAGGAAACTTAACCATCTTTGATTAACGAGCTAGTCAAGTAGAGGCATACTAGTGACACTCTGTTTGTCTATGTATTCACACATGTATTATGTTTCCGGTTAATACAATTCTAGCATGAATAATAAACATTTATCATGATATAAGGAAATAAATAATAACTTTATTATTGCCTCTAGGGCATATTTCCTTCACCTTTATATATGGAGGCAGGGGGCACCTCTAGACACACAAGTTGATCATTGAGATCGTTCCTTAGCCGTGTGCGGTGCCCCCTGGCACAATATTCCACCTCGATCATATCGTTGTAGTGCTTAGGCGAAGCCCTGCGTCGGTAGAACATCAAGATCGTCACCACGCCGTCGTGCTGACGGAACTCCTCCCCGACGCTTTGCTGGATCGGAGCCCGGGGATCGTCATCGAGTTGTACGTGTGCTAAGAACTCGGAGGTGCCGGAGTAACGGTGCTTGGATCGGTCGGATCAGGAAGACGTACGACTACTTCCTCTATGTTGTGTCAACGCTTCCGCAGTCGGTCTGCGTGGGTACGTAGACAACACTCTCCCCTCTCGTTGCTGTGCATCACCATGATCTTGCGTGTGCGTAGGAATTTTTTTGAAATTACTATGTTCCCCAACAGTGGCATCCGAGCCTAGGTTTTATGGTTTGATGTTATTTGCACGAGTTGAACACAAGTGAGTTGTGGGCGATATAAGTCATACTGCCTACCAGCATGTCATACTTTGGTTCGGCGGTATTGTTGGACGAGATGACCCGGACCAACATTACGCGTATGCTTATGCGAGACCGGTTCCCCCGACGTGCTTTGCACACAGGTGGCTTGTGGGCGACTGTCTCTCCAACTTTAGTTGAACCGAGTGTGGCTACGCCCGGTCCTTGCGAAGGTTAAAACGGAGTCTATTTGACAAACTATCGTTGTGGTTTTGATGCATAGGTGAGATTGGTTCTTGCTTAAGCCCGTAGCAGCCACGTAAAACTTGCAACAACAAAGTAGAAGACGTCTAACTTGTTTTTGCACGGCATGTTGTGATGTGATATGGTCAAGACATGATGCTAAATTTTATTGTATGAGATGATCATGTTTTGTAACCGAGTTATCGGCAACTGCCAGGAGCCATATGGTTGTCGCTTTATTGTATGCAATGCAATCGCGATGTAATGCTTTACTTTATCACTAAGCGGTAGCGATAGTCGTGGAAGCATAAGATTGGCGAGACGACAATGATGCTACGATGGAGATCAAGGTGTCGCGCCGGTGGCGATGGTGATCATGACGGTGCTTCGGAGATGGAGATCACAGGCACAAGATGATGATGGCCATATCATATCACTTATATTGATTGCATGTGATGTTTATCTTTTATGCATCTTATCTTGCTTTGATTGACGGTAGCATTATAAGATGATCTCTCACTAAATTATCAAGAAGTGTTCTCCCTGAGTATGCACCGTTGCGAAAGTTCTTCGTGCTGAGACACCATGTGATGATCGGGTGTGATAGGTTCTACGTTCAAATACAACGGGTGAAAAATAGTTGCACACGCGGAATACTCAGGTTATACTTGACGAGCCAAGCATATACAGATATGGCCTCGGAACACAGAGACCGAAAGGTCGAGCGTGAATCATATAGTAGATATGATCAACATAGTGATGTTCACCAATGAAACTACTCCATCTCACGTGATGATCGGACATGGTTTAGTTGATTTGGATCACGTGATCACTTAGAGGATTAGAGGGATATCTATCTAAGTGGGAGTTCTTAAGTAATATGATTAATTGAACTTGAATTTATCATGAACTTAGTCCTGGTAGTATTTTGCAAATCATGTTGTAGATCAATAGCTCGTGTTGTTGCTTCCCTGTGTTTATTTTGATATGTTCCTAGAGAAAAACTATGTTGAAAGATGTTAGTAGCAATGATGCAGATTGGATCCGTGATATGAGGTTTATCCTCATTGTTGCACAGAAAAATTATGTCCTTGATGCACCGCTAGGTGACAGACCTATTGCAGGAGCAGATGCAGACGTTATGAATGTTTGGCTAGCTCAATATGATGACTACTTGATAGTTTAGTGCACCATGCTTAATGGCTTAGAATCGGGACTTCAAAGATGTTTTGAACATCATGGACCATATGAGATGTTCCAGGAGTTGAAGTTAATATTTCAAGCAAATACCCGAGTTGAGAGATATGAAGTCTCCAACAAGTTCTATAGCTAAAAGATGGAGGAGAATCGCTCAACTAGTGAGCATGTGCTCAGATTGTCTGGGTACTACAATCGCTTGAATCAAGTGGGAGTTAATCTTCCAGATAAGATAGTGATTGACAGAATTCTCTAGTCACCATCACCAAGTTAGTAGAACTTCGTGATGAAATATAGTATGCAAGGGATGACGAAAACGACTCCCGAACTTTTCATGATGATGAAATCGATGAAGGTAGAAATCAAGAAAGAGCATCAAGTGTTGATGGTTGACAAGATCACTAGTTTCAAGAAAAGGGCAAAAGAAAAAAAGGGAACTTCAAGAAGAACAACAAGCAAGTTGCTGCTCAAGTGAAGAAGCCCAAGTCTGGTCCTAAGCCTGAGATTAAGTGCTTCTACTGCAAAGGGACTGGTCACTGGAAGCGGAACTACCCCAAGTGATTGGCGGATAAGAAGGATGGCAAAGTGAACATAAGTATATTTGATATACATGTTATTTATGTGTACTTTACTAGTGTTTATAGCAACCCCTCAGTATTTGATACTAGTTCAGTTGCTGATTAGTAACTCGAAACGGGAGTTGCAGAATAAACAGAGACTAGTTAAGGATGAAGTGACGATGTGTGTTGGAAGTGGTTCCAAGATTGATATGATCATCATCGCAGACTCCCTATAATTTCGGGATTAGTGTTGAACCTAAATAAGTGTTATTTGGTGTTTGCGTTGAGCATGAATATGATTTGATCATGTTTATTGTAATACAGTTATTCATTTAAGTAAGAGAATAAATTGTTGTTCTGTTTACATGAATAAAAACCTTATATGGTTACACACCCAATGAAAATAGTTCGTTGGATCTCGATCGTAGTGATACACATAATCATAATATTGAAACCAAAAGATGCAAAGTTAATAATGATAGTGCAACTTATTTGTGGCACTGCCGTTTAGGTCATATTGGTGTAAAGCGCATAAAGAAACTCCATGCTGATGGGCTTTTGGAATCGCTTGATTATGAATCAGTTGATGCTTGCGAACCATGCCTCATGGGCAAGTGAAGGAAATATGCCCTAGAGGCAATAATAAAGTTATTATTTATTTCCTTATATCATGATAAATGTTTATTATTCATGCTAGAATTGTATTAACCGGAAACATAATACATGTGTGAATACATAGACCAACAGAGTGTCACTAGTATGCCTCTACTAGACTAGCTCGTTAATCAAAGATGGTTATGTTTCCTAACCATGAACAAAGAGTTGTTATTTGATTAACGAGGTCACATCATTAGTTGAATGATCTGATTGACATGACCCATTCCATTAGCTTAGCACCCGATCATTTAGTATGTTGCTATTGCTTTCTTCATGACTTATACATGTTCCGATAACTATGAGATTATGCAACTCCCGTTTACCGGAGGAACACTTTGGGTACTACCAAACGTCACAACGTAACTGGGTGATTATAAAGGAGTACTAAAGGTGTCTCCAATGGTAGATGTTGGGTTGGCGTATTTCGAGATTAGGTTTTGTCACTCTGATTGTCGGAGAGGTATCTCTGGGCCCTCTCGGTAATACACATCACATAAGCCTTGCAAGCATAATAACTAAGATGTTAGTTATGAGATGATGTATTACGGAACGAGTAAAGAGACTTGCCAGTAACGAGATTGAACTAGGTATTGGATACCGACGATCGAATCTCGGGCAAGTAACATACCGATGACAAAGGGAACAACGTATGTTGTTATGCGGTCTGACCGATAAAGATCTTCGTAGAATATGTACGAGCCAATATGGGCATCCAGGTCCCGCTATTGGTTATTGACCGGAGACGTGTCTCGGTCATGTCTACATTGTTCTCGAACCGTAGGGTCCGCACGCTTAACGTTACGATGACAGTTATTATGAGTTTATGCATTTTGATGTACCGAAGGTTGTTCGGAGTCCCGGATGAGATCACGGACATGACGAGGAGTCTCGAAAAGGTCGAGACGTAAAGATTGATATATTGGAAGCCTATGTTTGGGCACCGGAAGCGTTCCGGGTGAAATCGGGATTTTTCCGGATTACCGGGAGGGTTACCGGAACCCCCCCGGGAGGTAAATGGGCCTATTGGGCCTTAGTGGAAAAGAGAGAAGAGGCAGCCCACACCTGGCCGGCGCCCCCCACCTTTCCCAAGTCCTAATAGGACTAGGAGAGGTGGGCCGGCCCCCTCTTTCTCCTTCTTCCTCAAGAATCCTAGTTGGAATAGGATTGGGGGGAAGGAGTCCTACTCCCGGTGGGAGTAGGACTCCTCCCTGCGCCTCCCTCCTAGCCGGCCGAACCCCCTGCCCCTGGC
This sequence comes from Triticum monococcum, assembly GCA_034509565.1. Classification (NCBI taxonomy): domain Eukaryota; kingdom Viridiplantae; phylum Streptophyta; class Magnoliopsida; order Poales; family Poaceae; genus Triticum; species Triticum monococcum. The sequence goes on from CM067841.1 coordinate 80,713,271, forward strand.
CTTTATATACGGGGGCAGGGGGCACCACAAGACACACAAGTTAATCGTTCCTTAGCCGTGTGCGGTGCCCCCTGCCACCAAATTCCACCTCGAACATACCGTTACAGTGCTTAGGCGAAGCCCTGCGTCGGTAGTACATCAAGATCGTCACCACGCTGTCGTGCTGACGGAACTCTTCCTCGACGCTTTGCTGGATCGGAGCCCGAGGAACGTCATCGAGCTGAACGTGTGCTAAGAACTCGGAGGTGCCGGAGTAACGGTGCTTGGATCGGTTGGATCGGGAAGAAGACGTACGACCACTTCCTCTACGTTGTGTGATCGCTTCCGCAGTCGGTCTGCATTGGTACGTAGACATCACTCTCCCCTCTCGTTGCTGTGCATCACCATGATCTTGCGTGTGCGTAGGAAATTTTTTGAAATTACTGCGTTCCCCAACAGTGGCATCCGAGCCTAGGTTTTTATGGTTTGATGTTATTTGCACGAGTAGAACACAAGTGAGTTGTGGGCGATACAAGTCATACTGCCTACCAGCATGTCATACTTTGGTTCGGCGGTATTGTTGGACGAGACGATCCGGACCAACCTTACGCGTACTCTTACGCGAGACCGGTTCCCTCGACGTGCTATGCACACAGATGGCTAGCGGAAGACTGTCTCTCCAACTTTAGTTGAACCAAGTGTGACTACGCCCGGTCCTTGAGAAGGTTAAAACGGAGTCTATTTGACGAACTATCGTTGTGTTTTTGATGCGTAGGTGAGATGAGTTCTTACTTAAGCCCGTAGCAGCCACGTAAAACTTGCAACAACAAAGTAGAGGACGTCTAACTTGTTTTTGCAGGGCATGTTGTGATGTGATATGGTCAAGGCATGATGCTGATTTTATTGTATGAGATGATCATGTTTTGTAACCGAGTTATCGGCAACTGGCAGGAGCCATATGGTTGTCGCTTTATTGTATGCAATGCAATCGCGATGTAATGCTTTATTTTATTACTAAGCGGTAGTGATAGTCGTGGAAGCATTAGATTGGCGAGACGACAACGATGCTACGATGGAGATCAAGGTGTTACGCCGGTGACGATGGTGATCATGACGATGCTTCGGAGATGGAGATCACAAAGCACAAGATGATGATGGCCATATCATATCACTTATATTGATTGCATGTGATGTTTATCCTTTTATGCATCTTATCTTGCTTTGATTGACGGTAGCATTATAAGATGATCTCTCACTAAATTATCAAGAAGTGTTCTCCCTGAGTATGCACCGTTGCAAAAGTTCTTCGTCCTGAGACACCACGTGATGATCGGGTGTGATAGGCTCTACGTTCAAATACAACGGGTGCAAAACAGTTGCACACGCGGAATACTCAGGTTATACTTGACGAGCCAAGCATATACAGATATGGCCTCGGAACACGGAGACCGAAAGGTCGAGCGTGAATCATATAGTAGATATGATCAACATATTGATGTTCACCATTGAAAACTACTCCATCTCACGTGATGATCGGTTATGGTTTAGTTGATTTGGATCACGTAATCACTTAGAGGATTAGAGGGATGTCTATCTAAGTGGGAGTTCTTAAGTAAATTAACTGAACTTAAAAATTATCATGAACTTAGTACCTGATAGTATCTTGCTTGTTTATGTTGATTGTAGATAGATGGCTCGTGCTGTTGTTCCGTTGAATTTTAATGCGTTCCTTGAGAAAGCTAAGTTGAAAGATGATGGTAGCAATTACACGGACTGGGTCCGTAACCTGAGGATTATCCTCATTGCTGCACAGAAGAATTACGTCCTGGAAGCACCGCTGAGTGCCAGGCCTGCTGCAAGAGCAACACCAGAAGTTATGAACGTCTGGCAGAGCAAAGCTGATGACTACTCAATAGTTCAGTGTGCCATGCTTTACGGCTTAGAACCGGGACTTCAACGACGTTTTGAACGTCATGGAGCATATGAGATGTTCCAGGAGTTGAAGTTAATATTTCAAGCAAATGCCCGGATTGAGAGATATGAAGTCTCCAATAAGTTCTATAGCTGCAAGATGGAGGAGAACAGTTCTGTCAGTGAGCATATACTCAAAATGTCTGGGTATAATAATCACTTGATTCAATTGGGAGTTACACTTTCGGATGATTGCGTCATTGACAGAATTCTCCAATCACTGCCACCAAGCTACAAGAGCTTTGTGATGAACTATAATATGCAAGGGATGAACAAGACTATTCCCGAGCTCTTCGCTATGCTGAAAGCTGCGGAGGTAGAAATCAAGAAGGAGCATCAAGTGTTGATGGTTAACAAAACCACTAGTTTCAAGAAAAAGGGCAAAGGGAAGAAGAAAGGGAACTTCAAGAAGAACGGCAAGCAAGTTGCTGCTCAAGAGAAGAAACCCAAGTCTGGACCTAAGCCTGAAACTGAGTGCTTCTACTGCAAGCAGACTGGTCACTGGAAGCGGAACTGCCCCAAGTATTTGGCGGATAAGAAGGATGGCAAAATGAACAAAGGTATATGTGATATACATGTTATTGATGTGTACCTTACTAATGCTCGCAGTAGCACCTGGGTATTTGATACTGGTTCTGTTGCTAATATTTGCAACTCGAAACAGGGACTACAGAATAAGCGGACACTAGCAAAGGACGAGGTGACGATGCGCGTGGGAAACGGTTCCAAAGTCGATGTGATCGCGGTCGGCACGCTACCTCTACATCTACCTTCGGGATTAATATTAGACCTAAATAATTGTTATTTGGTGCCAGCGTTAAGCATGAACATTATATCTGGATCTTGTTTGATGCGAGACGGTTATTCATTTAAATCAGAGAATAATGGTTGTTCTATTTATATGAGTAATATCTTTTATGGTCATGCACCCTTGAAAAGTGGTCTATTCTTATTGAATCTCGATAGTAGTAATACACATATTCATAATGTTGAAGCCAAAAGATGCAGAGTTGATAATGATAGTGCAACTTATTTGTGGCACTGCCGTTTAGGTCATATCGGTGTAAAGCGCATGAAGAAACTCCATGCTGATGGGCTTTTGGAACCACTTGATTATGAATCACTTGGTACTTGCGAACCGTGCCTCATGGGCAAGATGACTAAAACACCGTTCTCCGGTAATATGGAGAGAGCAACAGATTTATTGGAAATCATACATACCGATGTATGTGGTCCGATGAATATTGAGGCTCGTGGCGGATATCGTTATTTTCTCACCTTCACAGATGATTTAAGCAGATATGGGTATATCTACTTAATGAAACATAAGTCTGAAACATTTGAAAAGTTCAAGGAATTTCAGAGTGAAGTTGAAAATCATCGTAACAAGAAAATAAAGTTTCTACGATCTGATCGTGGAGGAGAATATTTGAGTTACGAGTTTGGTGTACATTTGAAAAATTGTGGAATAGTTTCGCAACTCACGCCACCCGGAACACCACAATGTAATGGTGTGTCCGAACGTCGTAATCGTACTTTACTAGATATGGTGCGATCTATGATGTCTCTTACTGATTTACCGCTATCATTTTGGGGTTATGCTTTAGAGACGGCCGCATTCACGTTAAATAGGGCACCATCTAAATCCGTTGAGACGACGCCTTATGAAGTATGGTTTGGCAAGAAACCAAAGTTGTCGTTTCTTAAAATTTGGGGTTGCGATGCTTATGTGAAAAAGCTTCAACCTGATAAGCTCGAACCCAAATCGGAGAAGTGTGTCTTCATAGGATATCCAAAGGAAACTATTGGATACACCTTCTATCACAGATCCGAAGGCAAGACTTTTGTTGCTAAATTCGGAAACTTTCTTGAGAAGGAGTTTCTCTCGAAAGAAGTGAGTGGGAGGAAAGTAGAACTTGACGAGGTAACTGTACCTACTCCGTTATTGGGAAATAGTACATCACAGAAAACTGTTTCTGTGAGACCTACACCAATAAGAGAGGAAGTTAATGATGATGATCATGAAACTTTAGATCAAGATACTACTGTACCTCGTAGATCAACCAGAGTAAGATCCGCACCAGAGTGGTACGGTAATCCTATTCTGGAAGTCATGCTACTAGATCATGATGAACCTACGAACTATGAAGAAGCGATGGTGAGCCCAGATTCCGCAAAGTGGCTTGAAGCCATGAAATCTGAGATGGGATCCATGTATGAGAACAAAGTATGGACTTTGGTTGACTTGCCCGATGATCGGCAAGCAATTGAGAATAAATGGATCTTTAAGAAAAAGACTGACGCTGATGGTAATGTTACTGTCTACAAAGCTCGACTTGTCGCAAAAGGTTTTCGACAAGTTCAAGGAGTTGACTACGATGAGACTTTCTCACCCGTAGCGATGCTTAAGTCTGTCAGAATCATGTTAGCAATTGCCGCATTTTATGATTATGAAATTTGGCAAATGGATGTAAAAACCGCATTCCTGAATGGATTTCTGGAAGAAGAGTTGTATATGATGCAACCAGAAGGTTTTGTCGATCCAAAGGGAGCTAACAAAGTGTGCAAACTCCAGCGATCCATCTATGGACTGGTGCAAGCATCTCAGAGTTGGAATAAACGCTTTGATAGTGTGATCAAAGCATTTGGGTTTATACAGACTTTTGGAGAAGCCTGTATTTACAAGAAAGTGAGTGGGAGCTCTGTAGCATTTCTGATATTATATGTGGATGACATATTACTCATTGGAAATGATATAGAATTTCTGGATAGCATAAAGGGATACTTGAATAAAATTTTTTCGATGAAAGACCTCGGGGAAGCTGCTTACATATTAGGCATAAAGATCTATAGAGATAGATCAAAACGCTTAATTGGACTTTCACAAAGCACATACCTTGACAAGATTTTGAAGAAGTTCAAAATGGATCAAGCAAAGAAAGGGTTCTTGCCTGTATTGCAAGGTGTGAAGTTGAGTCAGACTCAATGCCCGACCACTGCAGAAGATAGAGAGAAAATGAAAGATGTTCCCTATGCTTCAGCCATAGGCTCTATCATGTATGCAATGCTGTGTACCAGACCTGATGTGTGCCTTGCTATAAGTTTAGCAGGGAGGTACCAAAGTAATCCAGGGGTGGATCACTGGACAGCGGTCAAGAACATCCTGAAATACCTGAAAAGGACTAAGGATATGTTTCTCGTATATGGAGGTGACAAAGAGCTCACCGTAAGAGGTTACGTTGATGCAAGCTTTGACACTGATCCGGACGATTCTAAATCGCAAACCGGATACGTGTTTACTTTAAACGGTGGAGCTGTCAGTTGGTGCAGTTCTAAACAAAGCGTCGTAGCGGGATCTACATGTGAAGCGGAGTACATAGCTGCTTCGGAAGCAGCGAACGAAGGAGTCTGGATGAAGGAGTTCATATCCGATCTAGGTGTCATACCTAGTGCATCGGGTCCAATGAAAATCTTCTGTGACAATACTGGTGCAATTGCCTTGGCAAAGGAATCCAGATTTCACAAAAGAACCAAACACATCAAGAGACGCTTCAACTCCATCCGGGATTTAGTCCAGGTGGGAGACATAGAGATTTGCAAGATACATACGGATCTGAATGTTGCAGACCCGTTGACTAAGCCTCTTCCACGAGCAAAACATGATCAGCACCAAGACTCCATGGGTGTAAGAATCATTACTGTGTAATCTAGATTATTGACTCTAGTGCAAGTGGGAGACTGAAGGAAATATGCCCTAGAGGCAATAATAAAGTTATTATTTATTTCCTTATATCATGATAAATGTTTATTATTCATGCTAGAATTGTATTAACCGGAAACATAATACATGTGTGAATACATAGACCAACAGAGTGTCACTAGTATGCCTCTACTAGACTAGCTCGTTAATCAAAGATGGTTATGTTTCCTAACCATGAACAAAGAGTTGTTATTTGATTAACGAGGTCACATCATTAGTTGAATGATCTGATTGACATGACCCATTCCATTAGCTTAGCACCCGATCGTTTAGTATGTTGCTATTGCTTTCTTCATGACTTATACATGTTCCTATAACTATGAGATTATGCAACTCCCGTTTACCGGAGGAACACTTTGGGTACTACCAAACGTCACAACGTAACTGGGTGATTATAAAGGAGTACTACAGGTGTCTCCAATGGTAGATGTTGGGTTGGCGTATTTCGAGATTAGGTTTTGTCACTCTGATTGTCGGAGAGGTATCTCTGGGCCCTCTCGGTAATACACATCACATAAGCCTTGCAAGCATAATAACTAAGATGTTAGTTATGAGATGATGTATTACGGAACGAGTAAAGAGACTTGCCAGTAACGAGATTGAACTAGGTATTGGATACCGACGATCGAATCTCGGGCAAGTAACATACCGATGACAAAGGGAACAACGTATGTTGTTATGCGGTCTGACCGATAAAGATCTTCGTAGAATATGTAGGAGCCAATATGGGCATCCAGGTCCCGCTATTGGTTATTGACCGGAGACGTGTCTCGGTCATGTCTACATTGTTCTCGAACCGTAGGGTCCGCACGCTTAACGTTACGATGACAGTTATTATGAGTTTATGCATTTTGATGTACCGAAGGTTGTTCGGAGTCCCGGATGAGATCACGGACATGACGAGGAGTCTCGAAAAGGTCGAGACGTAAAGATTGATATATTGGAAGCCTATGTTTGGGCACCGGAAGCGTTCCGGGTGAAATCGGGATTTTTCCGGATTACCGGGAGGGTTACCGGAACCCCCCCGGGAGGTAAATGGGCCTATTGGGCCTTAGTGGAAAAGAGAGAAGAGGCAGCCCACACCTGGCCGGCGCCCCCCACCTTTCCCAAGTCCTAATAGGACTAGGAGAGGTGGGCCGGCCCCCTCTTTCTCCTTCTTCCCCAAGAATCCTAGTTGGAATAGGATTGGGGGGAAGGAGTCCTACTCCCGGTGGGAGTAGGACTCCTCCCTACGCCTCCCTCCTAGCCGGCCGAACCCCCTGCCCCTGGCCTTTATATACGGGGGCAGGGGGCACCACAAGACACACAAGTTAATCGTTCCTTAGCCGTGTGCGGTGCCCCCTGCCACCAAATTCCACCTCGAACATACCGTTACAGTGCTTAGGCGAAGCCCTGCGTCGGTAGTGCATCAAGATCGTCATCACGCCGTCGTGCTGACGGAACTCTTCCTCGACGCTTTGCTGGATCGGAGCCCGAGGAACGTCATCGAGCTGAACGTGTGCTAAGAACTCGGAGGTGCCGGAGTAACGGTGCTTGGATCGGTCGGATCGGGAAGAAGACGTACGACCACTTCCTCTACGTTGTGTGATCGCTTCCGCAGTCGGTCTGCGTTGGTACGTAGACAACACTCTCCCCTCTCGTTGCTGTGCATCACCATGATCTTGCGTGTGCGTAGGAAAATTTTCGAAATTACTGCGTTCCCCTACAGTGGCATCCGAGCCTAGGTTTTATGGTTTGATGTTATATGCACGAGTAGAACACAAGTGAGTTGTGGGCGATATAAGTCATACTGCCTACCAGCATGTCATACTTTGGTTCGGCGGTATTGTTGGATGAAGCGGCCCGGACCGACATTACGCGTACGCTTACGCGAGACCGGTTTCCCCGACGTGCTTTGCACATAGGTGACTTGCGGGTGACTGTTTCTCCAACTTTAGTTGAACCGAGTGTGGCTACGCCCGGTCCTTGCGAAGGTTAAAACGGAGTCTATTTGACAAACTATCGTTGTGGTTTTGATGCGTAGGTAAGATTGGTTCTTGCTAAAGCCCGTGGCAGCCACGTAAAATTTGCAACAACAAAGTAGAGGACGTCTAACTTGTTTTTGCAGGGCATGTTGTGATGTGATATGGTCAAAACGTGATGAGTTATAAGTTGTTGTATAAGATGATCATGTTTTGTTGAAGTTATTGGCAACTGGCAAAAGCCTTATGGTTGTCTATCTATTGCATAAGATGCAAGCGCCCAATAATTGCTTTACTTTATCGCTATGCGATAGCAATAGTTGCAAGAGCAAGCGTTGGCGAGACGACCACGTGACGACACATTGATATAGATCAAGATGATGGAGATCATGGTGTCATGCCGGTGACGATATAGATCATGACAGTACTTCGGAGATGGAGATCACAAGCACAAGATGATGATGGCCATATCATATCACTTATATTGATTGCATGTGATGTTTATCTTTTTATGCATCTTATCTTGCTTTGATTGACGGTAGCATTATAAGATGATCTCTCACTAAATTATCAAGAAGTGTTCTCCCTGAGTATGCACCGTTGCCAAAGTTCGTCGTGCCCAGACACCACGTGATGATCGGGTGTGATAAGCTCTACGTCCATCTACAACGGGTGCAAGCCAGTTTTGCACACGCAGAATACTCAGGTTAAACTTGACGAGCCTAGCATATGCAGATATGGCCTCGGAACACAGAGACCGAAAGGTCGAGCGTGAATCATATAGTAGATATGATCAACATGACGATGTTCACCATTGAAAACTACTCCATCTCACGTGATGATCGGTTATGGTTTAGTTGATTTGGATCACGTGATCACTTAGAGGATTAGAGGGATGTCTATCTAAGTGGGAGTTCCTAAGAAATTTGATTAACTGAACTTAAATTTATCATGAACTTAGTCCTGGTAGTATTTTGCAAATCATGTTGTAGATCAATAGCTCGCGTTGTTGCTTCCCTGTGTTTATTTTGATATATTCCTAGAGAAAATTGTGTTGAAAGATGTTAGTAGCAATGATGCGGATTGGATCCGTGATCTGAGGTTTATCCTCATTGCTGCACAGAAAAATTATGTCCTAGATGCACCGCTAGGTGACAGACCTATTGCAGGAGCAGATGCAGACGTTATGAACGTTTGGCTAGCTCAATATGACGACTACTTGATAGTTTAAGTGCACCATGCTTAACGGCTTAGAATCGGGACTTCAAAGACGTTTTGAACGTCATGGACCATATGAGATGTTCCAGGAGTTGAAGTTAATATTTCAAGCAAATACCCGAGTTGAGAGATATGAAGTTTCCAACAAGTTCTATAGCTAAAAGATGGAGGAGAATCGCTCAACTAGTGAGCATGTGCTCAGATTGTCTGGGTACTACAATCGCTTGAATCAAGTGGGAGTTAATCTTCCAGATAAGATAGTGATTGACAGAATTCTCTAGTCACCATCACCAAGTTAGTAGAACTTCGTGGTGAACTATAATATGCAAGGGATGACAAAAGTAATTCCTAAGCTCTTCGTGATGCTGAAATCAACGAAGGTAGAAATCAAGAAAAACATCAAGTGTTGATGGTTGACAAGACCACTAGTTTCAAGAAAAGGGCAAAGGGAAGAAGGGGAACTTCAAGAAGAACGGCAAGCAAGTTGCTGCTCAAGTGAAGAAGCCCAAGTCTGATCCTAAGCCTGAGACTAAGTGCTTCTACTGCAAAGGGACTGGTCACTAGAAGCGGAACTACCCCAAGTGATTGGCGGATAAGAAGGATGGCAAAGTGAACATAAGTATATTTGATATACATGTTATTGATGTGTACTTTACTAGTGTTTATAGCAAACCCTCAGTATTTGATACTAGTTCAGTTGCTAAGATTAGTAACTCGAAATGGGAGTTGCAGAATAAACAGAGACTAGTTAAGGGTGAAGTGACGATGCGTGTTGGAAGTGGTTCCAAGATTGATATGATCATCATCGCACACTCCCCGTAATTTCGGGATTAGTGTTGAACCTAAATAAGTGTTATTTGGTGTTTGCATCGAGCATGAATATGATTTGATCATGTTTATTGCAATATGGTTATTCATTAAATTCAGAGAATAATTGTTGTTCTACATGAATAAAACCTTCGATGGTCATACACCCAATGAAACAAGTTCGTTGGATCTCGATCATAGTGATACACATATTGAAACCAAAAGATGTAAAGTTAATAATGATAGTGCAACTTATTTGTGGCACTACCGTTTAGGTCATATTGGTATAAAGCGCATGAAGAAACTCCATGCTGATGGGCTTTCGGAATCACTTGATTATGAATCACTTGATGCTTGCGAACCATGCTTTTTGGGAAAGATGACTAAAACGCCGTTCTTCGGAACAATGGAGCGAGCAACAGATTTGTTGGAAATCATACATACTGATGTATGTGGTCCGATGAATATTGAGGCTCGCGACAGGTATCATTATTTTCTGATCTTCACAGATGATTTAAGCAGATATGAGTATATCTACTTGATGAAACATAAGTCTGAAACATTTGAAAAGTTCAAGGAATTTCAGAGTGAAGTTGAAAATCATCGTAACAAGAAAATAAAATTTCTACAATCTGATCGTGGAGGAGAATATTTGAGTTACGAGTTTGGTATACATTTGAAAATTGTGGAATAGTTTCGCAACTCACGCCACCCGGAACACCACAGCGTAATGGTGTGTCCGAACGTCGTAATCGTACTTTACTAGATATGGTGCGATCAATGATGTCTCTTACTGATTTACCGCTATCGTTTTGGGGTTATGCTTTAGAGACGGCCACATTCACGTTAAATAGGGCACCATCAAAATCCGTTGAGACGACGCCTTATGAACTATGGTTTGGCAAGAAACCAAAGTTGTCGTTTCTTAAAGTTTGGAGTTACGATGCTTATATGAAAAAGTTTCATCCTGATAAGCTCAAACTCAAATCGGAGAAGTGCATCTTCATAGGATATCCAAAGGAAACTATTGGATACACCTTCTATCACAGATCCGACGGCAAGACATTCGTTGCTAAGAATGGATCATTTCTAGAGAAGGAGTTTCTCTCGAAAGAAGTGAGTGGGAGGAAAGTAGAACTTGACGAGGTAACTGTACCTGCTCCCTTATTGGAAAATAGTAGAGCACAGAAAACTGTTTCTGCGACACCTATACCAATAAGTGAGGAAGCTAATGATGATGATCATGAAGCTTCAGGACAAGATACTACTGAACCACGTAGATCAACCAGAGTGAGATCCGCACCAGAGTGGTACGGTAATCCAGTTCTGGAAGTCATGCTACTAGATCATGATGAACCTACGAACTATGAAGAAGCGATGGTGAGCCCAGATTCCGCAAAGTGGCTTGAGGCCATGAAATCTGAGATGGGATCCATGTATGAGAACAAAGTATGGACTTTGGTTGACTTGCCCGATGATCGGCAAGCAATTGAGAATAAATGGATCTTCAAGAAAAAGACTGACGCTGACGGTAACATTACTGTCTATAAAGCTCGACTTGTCGCAAAAGGTTTTCGACAAGTTCAAGGGGTTGACTACGATGAGACCTTCTCACCCGTAGCGATGCTTAAGTCCGTCCGAATCATGTTAGCAATTGCCGCATTTTATGAAATCTGGCAAATGGATAAACAAAACTGCATTCCTTAATGGATTTGCTAAAGAAGAGTTGTATACGATGCAACTAGAAGGTTTTGTCGATCCTAAAGGTGTTAACTAAATATGCAAGCTCCAGCGATCTATCTGTGGACTGGTGCAAACATCTCGGAGTTGGAATATACGCTTTGATGAGTTGATCAAAGCATATAGTTTTATACAGACTTGCGGTGAAGCCTGTATTTACAAGAAAGTGAGTGGGAGCACTACAGCATTTCTGATAAGTATATGTGAATGACATATTGTTGATCGGAAATAATGTAGAATTATTCTGTAAAGCATAAAGGAGTGTTTGAAAGGAGTTTTTCAAACAAAGACTTCGGTGAAGCTGCTTACATATTGAGCTTCAAGATCTATAGAGATAGATCAAGACGCTTGATAAGTTTTTTCAATGAGTACATACCTTGACAAGATTTTGAAGTAGTTCAAAATGGAGCAGTCAAAGAAAGAGTTCTTGCCTGTATTTTAAGGTGTGAAGTTGAGTAAGACTCAAAGCCCGACCACGGCAGAAGATAGAAAGAGAATGAAAGTCATTCCCTATGCCTTGGCCATAGGTTCTATAAAGTATGTCATGCTGTATACCAGATCTATTGTATACCCTGCACTGATTGAGCAAGGGAGTACAATAGTGATCTAGGAGTAGATCACTGGACAGCGGTCAGAATTATCCTTAGTGAAATAAGGATATGTTTCTCGATTATGGACGTGACAAAAAGGTTCGTCGTAAAGGGTTACGTCGATGCAAGTTTTTGACACTGATCCAGATGATTCTAAGTCTCAATCTGGATACATATTGAAAGTGGGAGCAATTAGCTAGAGTAGCTCCGTGTAGAGCATTGGAGACATAGAACTTGCAAAATACTTACGGATCTGAATGTGACAGACCCGTCGACTAAAATTATCTCACAAGCAAAACATGATCACACCTTAGTACTCTTCGGGTGTTAATCACATAGAGATGTGAACTAGATTACTGACTCTAGTAAACCCTTTGAGTGTTGGTCACATGACGATGTGAACTATGGGTGTTAATCACATGGTAATGTGAACTATTGCTGTTAAATCACATGGCGATGTGAACTAGATTATTGACTCTAGTGCAAGTGGGAGACTGAAGGAAATATGCCCTAGAGGCAATAATAAAGTTATTATTTATTTCCTTATATCATGATAAATGTTTATTATTCATGCTAGAATTGTATTAACCGGAAACATAATACATGTGTGAATACATAGACAAACAGAGTGTCACTAGTATGCCTCTACTTGACTAGCTCGTTAATCAAAGATGGTTATGTTTCCTAACCATGAACAAAGAGTTGTTATTTGATTAACGAGGTCACATCATTAGTTGAATGATCTGATTGACATGACCCATTCCATTAGCTTAGCACCCGATCGTTTAGTATGTTCCTATTGCTTTCTTCATGACTTATACATGTTCCTATAACTATGAGATTATGCAACTCCCGTTTACCGGAGGAACACTTTGGGTACTACCAAACGTCACAACGTAACTGGGTGATTATAAAGGAGTACTACAGGTGTCTCCAATGGTAGATGTTGGGTTGGCGTATTTCGAGATTAGGGTTTGTCACTCCGATTGTCGGAGAGGTATCTCTGGGCCCTCTCGGTAATGCACATCACATAAGCCTTGCAAGCACTGCAACTAATATGTTAGTTGTGAGATGATGTATTACGGAACGAGTAAAGAGACTTACCGGTAACGAGATTGAACTAGGTATTGGATACCGACGATCGAATCTCGGGCAAGTAACATACCGATGACAAAGGGAACAACGTATATTGTTATGCGGTCTGACCGATAAAGATCTTCGTAGAATATGTAGGAGCCAATATGGGCATCCAGGTCCCGCTATTGGTTATTGACCGGAGACGTGTCTCGGTCATGTCTACATTGTTCTCGAACCGTAGGGTCCGCACGCTTAACGTTACGATGACAGTTATTATGAGTTTATGCATTTTGATGTACCGAAGGTTGTTCGGAGTCCCGGATATGATCACGGACATGACGAGGAGTCTCGAAATGGTCGAGACGTAAAGATTGATATATTGGAAGCCTATGTTTGGACATCGGAAGTGTTCCGGGTGAAATCGGGATTTTACCGGAATACCGGGAGGGTTACCGGAACCCCCCGGGAGCTAGATGGGCCATAATGGGCCTTAGTGGAAAGGAAAGGGGGCTGCCCTAGATGGGCTGCGCGCCCTCCCCCCTCCCCTAGTCCTACTAGGAGTAGGAAAGGGGGGGCCGGCCACCTCCTCCTCTTTCCCCCTCCCGGGAATCCTAATTGGACTAGGATTGGAGGGGGAGTCCTACTCCCGGTGGGAGTAGGACTCTCCTGCGCCCCCACCTTGGCCGGCCAGCCCCTCCTCCCTTGCTCCTTTATATACGGGGGCAGGGGGCACCCCATAGACACACAACTTGATCCTTGAGATCGTTCCTTAGCCGTGTGCGGTGCCCCCTGCCACCAAATTCCACCTCGATCGTACCGTTGTAGTGCTTAGGCGAAGCCCTGCGTCGGCAGTGCATCAAGATCGTCATCACGCCGTCGTGCTGGCGGAACTCTTCCTCGACGCTTTGCTGGATCGGAGCCCGAGGAACGTCATCGAGCTGAACGTGTGCTAAGAACTCGGAGGTGCCGGAGTAACGGTGCTTGGATCGGTCGGATCGGGAAGAAGACGTACGACTACTTCCTCTACGTTGTGTGATCGCTTCCGCAGTCGGTCTGCGTTGGTACGTAGACAACACTCTCCCCTCTCGTTGCTGTGCATCACCATGATCTTGCGTGTGCGTAGGAAATTTTTCGAAATTACTGCGTTCCCCTACACATGTTGGCTCCCACATGCTCCTCGATGATCTCATCGGATGAACCACGATGTCGAGGATTAAAGCAACCCCGTATACAATTCCCTTTGTCAATCGGTATGTTACTTGCCCGAGATTCGGTCGTCGGTATGCCAATACCTCGTTCGATCTCGTTACCGGCAAGTCACTTTACTCGTACCGTAATGCATGATCCCGTGACCAGACACTTGATCACTTTGAGCTCATAATGATGATGCATTACCGAGTGGGCCCAGTGATACCTCTCCGTCATACGGAGTGACAAATCCCAGTCTTGATCCGTGTCAACCCAACAGACACTTTCGGAGATGCCCGTAGTATACCTTTATAGTCACCCAGTTACATTGTGACGTTTGGTATACCCAAAGTACTCCTACGGTATCCGGGAGTTACACGATCTCATGGTCTAAGGAAAAGATACTTGACATTGGAAAACTCTAGCAAACGAACTATACGATCTTGTGCTATGTTTAGGATTGGGTGTTGTCCATCACATCATTCTCCTAATGATGTGATCTCGTTATCAATGACATGTAATGTCCATAGTCAGGAAACCATGACTATCTGTTGATCAACGAGCTAGTCAACTAGAGGCTTACTAGGGACATGTTGGTGTCTATTATTCACACATGTATTACGATTTCCGGATAACACAATTATAGCATGAATAAAAGACAATTATCATGAACAAGGAAATATAATAATAATGCTTTTATTATTGCCTCTAGGGCATATTTCCAACAGCCATCCACCCACCGGAGCCGTGAAGAGCATCCAAGGCCACCCAGATTCATTGACGACCTCGAGCAGCTCCCTTGCATCGCGCCTGCAGCACCTGGCCAGATCCCTCAATAGACCTGGGCCACCACTACGCGCCTGCAGCATACCCCCTCCGCCAACAACCATGATCGCCTGGAGGCAGGGCCATGACCATCGGCCCATGCTTACCGACCTGCGCCTCTCAACGGACCAATGCTTGCCCCCTGAGCATGCACCACCGCGACTCCGGAATCAGCGCAGCCGCCGCAGCCCTGCCATCTGCCCACGCTGCCGGCACGCCCGTATGACTTGCTGCCGCCGCACCCTTGATACGGTGCCGGCACGCGCTGCGCACACTATCGGGAGGGGAGAAATGCCCCCCCCACCCCGCCGCCTACACTGACTGGGCTTTGCCCGACGACGTCGAAGGGGACGAAAGGCGAGGAGGGGGAGGGAAGCGACAAAAGCTAGGGTTCACACCCTGCGCACACTATCGGGCGAGACGAGTTTCCGATCAACTCGGATTCGCGTCCTAGCTATTCTAGCCGGGCACAATTTTTTTTGACACTTAAGTTGGTGCTAACGAAATGAGAAGTGCATTGTGAATGTTTTCGTTCCCTGTAGCATCTATGAATGTGGCGTTTTTATTCTTTTTCTTTTTTGGCAGTAGTAGCGTTTTTCTGACCCGAACACATTTCTTTCAATAGTAAAAAAAACACACATTTGTTTTCGCCCTAAAAAAAGAAGAAGAGAAAAGACACGCCATCACCTGGACCGTTGCAACTCCCGTCCCGAGTACCCTAGTCGGAAATTTCCCTGTCTGTCCCCAATTCGAGACGGAAATCTCCCGTTCCGCTCCCGGTTCGAGACGGACGCGTCGCCGCCGACCTCCTCCTGCCCACCCCCGCTCCCGCTCCGGATCCAGCCCCAAGCCCCAGCCCACCAGCTCCACTTTCCTTCTATATCCGCCGCCACGCCACGCCACGCCACGCACGCCACCTCGGCGAAGCCGTGTCCGGCAAGGACAAGCCTCCGGCTGCCGCAACCGCCTCTGCCCTGGCTATAAAGGCGCGTCCTTTGGCCGGTCCGCTCCTCCTCTCTTCGCCCAGGCCATGCCTCTCGCCTCGATTCGTCCTCGACTCCTACCTCTCCTCCTCCCGCTCTGGTTTCATCTTGCTCCTCCTCGCTCGACTCGTCCGTTTAGACTGAAAGAATTGCTCGTCCTCGATTCGTCTGTTTTTGAAGCGCATCTGATTTGATTGATTTTGCTCGTCTGTAGTTCATCCATTTATTTAGATAGAAATCACGTTTGGTTTCATTTTGCTCGTCCTCGCCGTTGCCCGTTTAGCATTGCTTCCGAGTTGATTTTACTCGTCCTCGCCGTCGCCAGTTTAGAGTCGCGTGTGATTTGATTCTGCTCGTCTTCCCCGTCGTCCGTTTAGAATCGCTTCCGAGCTGATTTTGCTCGTCCTCGCCGTCGTCAGTGTAGAGTTGCGTGTGATTTGATTCTGCTCGTCCTCCCCGTCGCCCGTTTAGATCAGAATCGCGTCTGTTTTGATTTTCTTGTCCTCGCCATTGTCAATTTAGATAGAATCCGCATCTTGATTTGATTCTGCTCGATCTCGTCCTAGTTCGTTTGGAATCGCGTCTGATTTGATTCTGCTCGATCCCCTATGTTGCTGCTGGGTTCTTTACACTAATGCTCTCGCGTGTTCTTCGTGCCGTCTCATCGGGGGTATCCGTGGAGGAAGCGAGCGGTCGGTCGGTCGGTTTGGGTCGTCTGGTTTGCGAACTAACAAGTCTGTTTGAGAAACTTCTGTGTGCGCTTATGTTTTTTGAGCGACGCTCACGTTCCTGCGTTTTATTTTCGCGTCGGGCCCTTGTTCGCGTCTGCTTTGGAAATTGGAATTGCTGTTTATCGTGCTCGTTTAGATCGATTCCTCTATTCCGTTACCTGCGTTGTTCGTCAGTTACTTTCATATCTCAAACACATGCGCCCTTTGATACTGCTTGATGGATGTTCAGATCTCAAATGTTGTGTTGTTCAGATCGGTTATTTTGATTGAAATTGGGTTGTTGGCCCTCTGTCGATTCTTATTCTACTTGATGGATGTTCAGGGTGTTACTATGTTGTTTTCAATTGCTTACTTCTTGTCATGCTTTACTCATGTTCCCATATATGGTTACGTGTATTCAGGGGTGCAAACCATTTAGGCAAAAAGTTTTACAAGAGTGCAAACCATGTGGCCTTCCTTTCTTCCTCATGTTGCTATTTCCATTTAACTGCTCATCATACGAGTACTAGATGAGGTGCTGCTAGTTAGTCCCCCTTAGACTTTGTTCTCGATAAAAGAGCATAACTCCAGAATTTTGTCATTACACACCTGGGCATATAATTCTGCTATGAGCATAACTCCAGAATTTATTTATCTGTGAAAGCTTGTTCATCACATGTTTTTTGTCAATGCTGCTAACTTTATAGCTTTCTGAAATTACTTCGGTCTTGCATATATTAGCTTTCTGTTTGTGCCCCTATCTAAGTCTGTTTCTTGTGTGCAAGTGCTCCATTCTGTGTGTGTCACTGTGTTTGGCTTGATGGTGAATATGTGTGGCTTGACTCTGTGTGTGTGTGGCTTGATTGTGTGTGTGTGTGGCTTGATGGTGAATATGTGTGGCTTGACTCTGTGTGTGTGTGTGTGGCTTGACCGTGTGTGGCTTGACTATGTGTGTGACTCTGTGAATATTGCATTTGCTTGATGGTGTGACTTGTATGCTTTGTTGAATGATTGGTTGTATAACTTGTGTTTTATATTGTTGTGGCATGATTGATTGCTGTTTGTTGAATGCGAACTCGTATCTTGATGAATAATCATGTATGCTAACTTGGTATTGGTAGTTCCTGATCACCTATTACTTGTTTAGTGTAGACTGACTATTCTTTTTTCTGAACTTTTTTGTGATTATGTCTTCACATTGCACTGCTCGATCCATATCGACATCCCACGCTGTCTGATGAGGATAAAGATGTAAGGAACTCCTCCCAAGAATCTCTCTTGCTCTTTGTATTAACTTGACGACTAGGCTTTACATATTAAAAACATATTTTTTTCGTGAAACTGGAGCTCCTTGATGTAACCCATTATATGACTTTATGAGCATGCACCACTTTCAGCTTATGAGAAAAATAGGGTGCCCCAACCAAGATTGACTTCCTCTCTCTTTCTTATACAAGGCATGCAGAAGATGTGTGGCAAGTAAGTAACTCATTATGTCAGATATTTAGAGTGTACTACTTCACAGTGCCATCTTTCCCAATAGATTGAATTTTTTATATTGATATTGGGTTGACTAGTATCACATGTTTGTTTGCATTTCATACTTTGGAAAAATGTTCCTAATGTTGATAGAGTATTTTTTTCCTGCAATAGGCATGGGAGTTCCTCTCAAAGTTAGGTGATCTTAGCCAAACTCTGATTTTGCCAAAATTGAGAATGTGGAGGTAATTTCAAGATATTCCTTCAACATTCCTGAGCAACTTGAATTTGTTTACCACCTATTGACTCCTTACTCCTTGTAGGGCTTGAACCATTTTGATGAGATCCTGGAAGAAGCAAATGGTATAATTCTATCAAGAGGAAACTTTGGAATTGATCTTCCACCTGAAAAGGTTGGTTATCTCAACCTTCGCAATGCATTATCTCTTAAGTGTCGTCCTAGTAGTGACAAAATTAGAGAGAATCACCCCAATGCATTGTTTCTTAAGGGTTGTATCTAAATGATGTTGCATTGTGGAGAAAATTAAAGAGTAGGAAAACAGGGAGTGCAAGAAAACGAGCTAAGAGACGTATCTATATAAACATACAGTTCCACTCTCGTTCTTTCTTAATTCTTATAGTGCCACATCAGCATTTTGACTATGCCATCTTTCTAAGAGAAGCATTGTGAGTGCCCTTGGCAGTTGAAGGCATTTTGCTTGATTAACATGTATTTTCCCCATTTGCATGAAGCTTAGTGATGATTTTATGTGCTTTACTTTGATTTGATCTTTTTTAAAACAAAAATCAAGGGTTTGTATTGAGCACTACTTTGTTCGTTCTTTAGGTGTTCTTATTTCGGAAGTCTGCTCTGCACAAGTGCAACATGGCTCGAAAGCCTGCTGTTGTTACTCATGTTGTGGATAGTATGACGGACAACCTAAGGCCTGCTTGCGCGGAGGCAACTGATGTGGCAAACGCGGTGCTGGACGGTTAGTTTTTGCCTCTTGCAGATATCTTATACTTTGGTGATCCTGTAAGTTTTTGCCTCTTGTAGAATCCAATGAAAGTTCTGATTTTGAAAGCTCTGACTCCGAGGTATTCATTTACCTACCAATTTCGAAGTGGAAGCTTCATCATTTAATAGCATTTTTAATTATCCTTTTGCCTGATTTCACCATGTTTCACTTCGTTTTCAGAAGCCAGCTACCGAAGTGAAGAATTCTGCGGGTTGCTACTGCACAAAAGAAAAACCAGGAATTGGACGGCTCTGACAGTGATTCTGATGATTCATCAGATGAGGTAAGAATCATATTTCTAGCAATGCATGTCTATATGAGATAATTACAAAAGCATAAAAATATTTCTTGCACTTACCATTCCCCTGATCTTGTCGTTTAATTCTGTGGAGTTTGCAGGATATGGCCACTAAAAAACCAGTAGCCAAGAAAGTGGTAGAATCCAGTGAAAGTTCTGATTCTGATTCTGAGGAGGTATCAGTCTAATAGTTATATGAAAACTAAGGCTTCATTATTCAGTCTTTATAATGTGATCATAACATTTTTAATATATTTCCAGGATACCACTGCTAAACCAGTTAAGAAGAATGAAGAATCTAGTGGTAGCTCAGATTCTGACTCAGATTCAGATTCTGAAGAAGTAAGTTCTCTGTTGTACTTGTTTACTCTTGGTAACTTCTCTTGTGTGATATTTGTATTTCTTAAAAATTGTTTTGTTTCTAGCAAATCTTTTGTCTATGCCATCTTTCTAATGCGGTTCCTTTCTATGTCCAGGATACCACTGCTAAAACAGTTTCTGTAAAGAAAGAAGAATCTAGTGGTAGCTTAGATAATGACTCGGATTCCGATTCTGATGAAGTAAGAATTCTGTTACTTTCTTACTCTGGTCACTTTTTTGTTGTGCAATGTTTAAAATTCCTTCCAATGTTTTGCAGCCAGCAAAATCTACTATGCCTGCTAAGAGGCTTCTGACAACAGAGAAAAAGAGTGAACATGTATGCATTATTTTTAAAATTTTATTTTCTTGAAAGCATTGTCTTCTGTGATATTTGTTGTGCATTAATTGATCTTGTTGTAATTTGATATTTGCAGTCCAAGGATGATTCTGATGATAGTTCTGATGAGAGTGATGAAGAGCCTACACTAAAGAAGCCTAAGGAATTTTTGGTGTTTGCTTTTTCATCTGAAGATTTTGGTCTCTAAGGTTGCCAAGAAAGAAAGCAGTGGTGATGATGACAATTCTGAAGAGAGCTCCAGCAGTGATGATGAAAACGATCAATCGGTGTCAATGTGAAAGTCCAAGCAGAACGAAGTATGGTTTGAGTATATTTATGCTGTTGTAATTTTTCCACTTATGTTTGATGGTAATCAGCCTCTAACTAGCTTCCTAATTTCAGGAACGAAGATCTGAATCACCCTCACCCCTCTAGAGAAATCAGTTTACTCATTCAAGTTCTGGAAATTCCTTATAGCTTTCTGAGTTTACTTCGGTCTTGCATGTGTTAGCTTTCTATTTGTGCCCCTTTCTTTGTCTGTTTCTTGTGTGCAAGCGCTCCATTCTGTGTGTGTGACTGTGTGTGGCTTGACTCTCTCTGTGTGTGTGTGTGGCTTGACTGTATCTGTGTGACTGTGTGACTGTGTGGCTTGATTGTTTGTGTGCTTGACTATCTCTCTGTGTGTTTGTGTGACTCTGTGTGAATATTTCATTTGCTTGATGGTGTGGTTTGTATGCTTTGTTGAATGATTGGTTGTGTATAACTAGTGTTTTATATTGTTGGGGCCTAACACTGCCTTTGCCGGTCCCAAGCCCGGATGTGAAAATGTGGAGGGAGCTGCAGTTACCTCCTTTGTATTGTTTGCATTATGAGTATTGATAGAAATTACACAGTCTAGGTTACTGTCCTAATCGAATAGTGAATCTTCACATAATTTGTTTGCATGTGATTCCTTTCTGAAGTTGTACGAGGTCAGTTTTTTTCTTATATGATACCAAAGGGAAGCGACTGTGTGTGGCTTGACTCTCTCTCTGTGTGTGTGTGTGACTGTGTGCGGCTTGATTGTTTGTGTGCTTGACTCTCTCTGTGTGTGTGTTTGTGTGACTCTGTGTGAATATTGCATTTGCTTGATGGTGTGGTTTGTATGCTTTGTTGAATGATTGGTTGTGTATAACTTGTTTTATATTGTTGGGCCCTAACACTGCCTTTGCCGGTCCCAAGCCCGGATGTGAAAATGTGGAGGGAGCTGCAGATACCTCCTTTGTATTGTTTGCATTACGCGTGTCGATAGAAATTACACAGTCTAGGTTACTGTTCTAATCGATAGTGAATCTTCACATAATTTGTTTCATGTGATTCCTTTCTGAAGTTGTACGAGGTCAATGTTTTTCTTATACGATACCACAGGGAAGCGAGTAACTAAGAATCTAGGCCTATAAGGGTTTGATTTTTCTCCCTTTCTGATTTTTTTACGGTGCCTTGTCAGCATGACGTGTATTGTGCTTTGGTTTTACTTCTGTGCGTGATTTTTTTAGGTGGAGAGGTCTACACGTACGACACGTTTTGGATTTGTTTTGGAGTCCACCGCTTTGACCGTCTTCTGACGCTTTGACTCTTTCCATCGTAGGTGACGTGTGCTTTCTGGTTTTGACTATTTATCCTTGTTTGCCATGTATCATGTTTGTATATCAGTTTGTTTGGGCCAATTTTTCTGGGCTCTTCTTGTGGTACGGGTGTGTTCCTTTCTTTTTTCTTCTGCTGCCTATAAAGTCCTTCTGGCGTTAGATCTTCTGGTCGATCTGTTCCAAGTCACTCTGAATATATTTCTGATGCTACTTCTGGCGGTGGATCTTCTGGTCGATCTGTTCTAAGTGCCGCTCAATATGTTCCTGGTATGTCTTTTGACCGCCCTGATTCAGTTTTAACCAATAATAAATAATCCAATAGCACGTTACACAATTGATACCATTCGACTTGTATACAGAAGTACTTCTTTGTTACTGTAGTTATGATTGTTAACTTGTAACCATCAGCAAAATATTACACAAGAAATATAGATTTGACGTTTAAACTTGGACAACCAACCTTTGTCCTACTTTTGATACCTTAAGCTCACAGCATCTCTGGAATCGCCAAAATTTCCTCATGTGGACATTTTTCTGTCTGTATGTTGAGCAATCACATTGTCTGTTGTGCCCCATGATAAGCTACTTTGTTGGACCCTACTAGAGAAATAAGTGCCAATTGTACTTGTATGCATGAGTGCATTTTCCTGGCATGGGTTCTTGATGTGCACCCTTTTCCAAATTGCCTTGGTTATATGCAATGCTGGTAATCCATAATATGACTCTTTCTATTTCAGGACCTAGGGAGCTCACTGGTGCTGTTGATTTGATAAGTAGTACAAATTGCAGCCACACCATGATTTCTTTTGCAAGAGGCCTTTGCCACTTGCAATCTCAGATACACATTACCTTCACAAGGTTGTGAGGGACACTGGAATTTGGAAAGGAGAAGGAATGAAGCTAGATCAGCTCGTTCAGAATACTTAAGGGGTAAATCTGCTTATATTTAGCCCTTTGATATGGAAACACTCGGGCAAGCATTTCAGCTTCGAGAAACTGCTCCAGTAGATTTACCCCCTGTAAGATCATTTTTGCCATCCCACTTGCTTTATGCTGTTATTGCATTTTCCTAGCACACACTTAACAATTAAAACAATCGACAGGCGGAAAACGGCATACCTACTATTTCGGGCAAACCGAAAAGTGAGCCCAAGGATAAAGAGAAAAAACATAATAAGCACAAAGACAAAGATAAAGACAGGGAGCATAAGAAGCACAAACATTGACATAAGGATCAGTCTAAAGACAAAGACAAGGACAAGTATAAGAAAAAGGATAAGCATCATGATAAGGTTGTTGTATTTTCTTTATGTTTAAAACTAAAGTATCTCCAAGTCTTACTCATCACTTAGCCATACTTTATATGTCCGCAAATTGTTCAGAAGAGGAAGCATGAGGGGACAGAGGACTCGGCAGATGTGCATAAGCACAAAAAGCAAGGTGATATAATTATTATTTGCTTCCTGGTACAACAAATTTCCTTGCAGCACATTTTGGTGGTCTGTTAACATGACTTATCTATGATAGCATAAGAGTTCCAAAACCGATGAGATGGGTAATGGACTTAGTTAGCTACAGTTTTCTTCTTCTACTGTCAATCAGTGTCATATTCTGTTAGAAGGAGGCTCAAAAGGTTTCCGTCACCAGACCCTCTGCAGATCAATTGGTACGTGCTTCTTGAACTTCTATTTGCTGTTGGGTAGATGCATAAATGCTTTTCTTAATTTTGTCTTTCGGTGAAACATGAATTGAAATGATTCAGATTTAAGCTGCATAGTGAGCTTGTGTTTTTAGGTCAACCTAAGAGTTTTATTTTATTGTTTGGAGCCTAAATGATGAATATTTTAACATTTGGCGAATTATTTATTAGCCATTCAAGTGAATAAGATCTGCCTTTTGCCTGACTTTGCCAATATTAGTCTGATTTGATTTTGTCTACCATCAGTATTTGATGTTAGGAACGGTTGCTCGAACATTACTTTATGTCCACCATCAGTTTTGGACCTGGGCCAGTTTCATTTCGTCAGTCTCACTTGACTTGAGAAGTACAGTTAGATATTTCCTTTGATTGGCACCTCTAGTGGTGTTAATATATATCAGTCATGATGGGCCTGCTGACTTTCTTTACTATATATACGGCATGATCTGGTTAGGTCTGACTTACATCATATAAATTCATAATGTAGTCACTAGTCGTTTACTGTTTTCAGTTTACGTTGCACTTTGACCATAAGATATGGCGATTAATTGGAGCACAATGACTTAAAAAACCACTCGCAGTTTACTCAATGATGTTTCTTTTGAAATCATCGTATGCCATTTGCAACTCTTTAATGATCTGCACCCTGTATAACCTTTGCAATTATTGCTTGATTTATTTTTTCTGTTGTGTGTGCTTTTGCGCTGTGTTCATATTATTGTATGGTTTTTTGTGGTTAGTTTTGGATCCTACTGAAGCGCGCCGGCGTCGGCATGAGATTCGACATGGGAAGCATCCTATTTATTAACCACGGTCCATTGGCTGGAGTCAAGGAAATTCTCAAGCATAAAACGACATCTTACTCGGCGTGCTTTTAAAGGAGAAGTTGGTATTGAATTTATGGATCTGTATAGCTACCTGATCCCGGTATATGAAATTGAGCCTCTTGAGAAATTAGTGATGTGATGCTGCAGACAAAATTGTCCAATACTTGTGGTGTGAAGGGGACAAACGTTACCTCTTCCCAAATTGTATAAGGCCTGCTGATTCAGAACCACCTCCACATTACATGTTTTTTTAGGATCTCCACATTACTTGTTTACAAGTGGTGCCAAGGTATAAATAATTTGCAGGACATATGGGACACTAGCGGTGGGCTTCTTCTTATGGTCTAATTATTAGTGTAGTGCATATTACACTATTAATCTGCCCTATTGTGATTCACTTGCATGCAAAAATATGCTCCTAATGATTTATTTCAGTATGAATAGTACCATGTCCAAGTTAATGGGTTTAAAGCTAAGTATATTGTGGCGGACTTTAAATGCATAATAATTTTTGGACAACTTTTGTAAATCAAAGTGAACTAATTTAATCATGATAGAAAGGTTGGGTTGTTAGACTGAGTGGAGGTTAGTGCCTAGTGGCTTTGAGAAACTAAATAATTTACCTACTTCCGTCTATTTTTTAATGTTTATATAGTAATTTATGAAGAACAGTGATTTCATAATGGTGAGAGAAATGGCATGGCTATGTGTCAATTTTTTTCCAGATTTGTCAGTGAAGCAACCTGGATATCATTTACTTGAGACTTGAGTGCTTGTCATACTGTATTATTGTATTGGCAAATCTCCTAGTTCATGTAATCATTTTTCCCGAGTAGTGTCTTTTTTCATCTGTACACATGTTCACTTCTTTCGGATCTGATGGAAACATAGGATGCTAGTTACTGAAAAGTTAATCCTTTTTGTTCCTGTGCATATTCGACTTGGATATTAACATGGCCCTCATTTCAAATCGATGTCCTGGATTTGAATCATTTGCAGGATGAAGTCGAAGCGGCATGGATGGAAGCAATCAACAAGGAAATTAAACGTGTGTTGACAGAAGTTCTTCTGAAGGTTTGTCATTGCATGGACTTATTTAGCTAGGTTTAGCAGAACATGTACTTCTGTTCTAAGTTCAGCAAGACTGACATTTCTTACTTTTGTACTTTTGTCATTCTAGGTTACGGATGATCTTTTTAATGAGATCGCAACCAAAGTTATGAATGAAGATGATTCATTAGCTGAACGTGAGTGAATTATACTAAAACTAAATGTAAATATGTAAATTACATTGCTGATTATCGCCTCTGTGTTGCAGTAAATGAGACCACTGGTGTCTCTAGCTCAAAGGAGCTTGGTCTAGGAGAATCAAAAGTGAATACCATAGCTAAAGTTGTAGTCCTTGCTAAGCCAAATAATGTTAGCTCTACTGGTCGTTCTGATGGTACTGGGCTAAGTTCTCCTAAAGGTGTTCTTCTTGGTCTTGCTAATTATGATTCAGATGAAAAGGATGATGAAGGTGATGGTGATGGTGATGGTAAGGGTTTAATTCCAAATTTATCATCTGAAATTAAAATTTGGTGCAGCTCATCCTAAAGAAAGTAAGTCCTTGAAAAACACAAAGCGGACATTGTTTCTCAGAATTTATTTTCTAGAGGAAGATCCTTAACTTTCTGAGTTTACTTCGGTCTTACATGTTTTAGCTTTCTGTTTTTGCTCCTATATCTATGTCTGTTTCTTTCCATTTCTTGTGTGCACGTGCTCCATTGTGTTTGTGACTGTCTGTGTGATGTGCCCCTATCTATGTCTGTTTCTTGTGTGCAAGTGCTAAATTGTGCGTGTGTGATGTGCCCCTATCTATGTCTGTTTGTTGTGTGCAATGCTACATTGTGTGTGTGTGTGACTCTGTGTGTGATGTGCCCCTATCTATGTCTGTTTCTTGTGTGCAAGTGCTTGATTGTGTGTGTGCTTGTGTGACTGTGTGTATTGAATTTGCTTGATGGTGTGGCCTGTATGCTTTGCTAAATGATTGGTGTTGTATAACTTGTGGTTTGTATGTGGTTTAACACTGCCTTTGCCGGTCCCAAGCGTGGATGCGAAAATGTGGAGGGAGCTGCAATTACCTCCTTTGTATTATTTTCCTTAAATGTGTGCATAGAAATTACTGTCCTAATCAGATAGCGAATCTTCACATAATTTTTCAAGCTCTGAAATGCTATGAAAAATCTAGCAAGTATAATTGTCATTAGAATGTGTCCCATCTTCTAAATTAGTCGTTATGGTTTTTTAAATCTTGCTAGCACTGATGTTCTATTCTTATACACTTTTTTTAAAAATCAGTCATCTGTTTTTTATTTGGCTTTAGGTTGAATTTTGTGGCTATCTGATCTTGCACGAATCTCAGCGTCATAGGTGTCCCTCGTTTGTCCGTCACTCACTCACGAGTGCGTGTTGGGTTTACTTGTTGTTGAGCTTTTTATTCGGGTTGTGGGTCGACCTCTCCTTGTTTGGATGTGGGGGTTCTTTGCAGTTATGTGTCATTTCTAGAGGGGTTGATCTGCCGAGAGAGAGAGTGTGTGAGAGAGAGAGAGGAGGGAGAGGAGGTCTTCTTTCCAATTATGTGTCATTTCTCTTTCTTCTAGCCGAAGCAAACGACGTGGTGGCCTGGTTGGGCAGCACAGGAAGCAAACTGCCGATTATTTTTTGTCTCATACACGAAGTGGACAGTGCGAGACAAATAGTAACACTAATGCCTACGTGGACACACACAACAAGCGCCCTTCTAGCGACACTTATTGTGTTTGATGGATTGTATGGGACATCTAATCAGTGTTCTTCCATGTTCGCACCTCCCTGCACCGGCGCCGCCGTTTCCCTCTCTCGCTGCCAGTGTCACTGCATCTTCCGGGCGATGTTCTCCGCCTTGCATGATGGAGCTGAGGAAGGGGCAGCAAGACACGAATGTATTGTTGCTATTAAGGATAACAAGATGGGGGCTATTCTTACATGAGTAGATCTTATCTACATCATGTCACCGTTCTTATTGCATTACTTTGTTTCTCCATAAACTTAATACACTAATTATTTGATCATTGATATCGTCATGATTATTTGATCTACTTTCAGATCTACATCACTATTTGCCTTTTTCTTTATTTGCATCTTTTATTTTCAAATCTATATTATCAAAAACCCAAAAATACCTCGTTGAATTTTATTGGCCGTTATTCTATTTGCATCTACCAATCTATCTATTTACCAATATTTTACCTAAGAGGGGTTGACAACCCCTCTTACGCATCGGATTGCAAGTATTTGTTCTTTGTGTGCAGATACCGTTTACATAGCCTGCGTTGGTCCTCCTACTGGATTGATACCTTGGTTTCATAACTGAGGGAAATACCTACCGTAGTTGTGTTGCATCATCCCTTCCTCATTGGGGAAATACCGTGGCAGTTTCTAGCGACATCAGGCACTGGGTTAATAGGTTAGTCCCAAAAATGATATAAAATAGGGTATAAATGCATATAAAGCATCCAAGATTGATAATATAAGCATGGAACAATAAAAAAATTATAGATATGTCGAAGACATATCAACATGCACTGTAGCACATGATTTTTGGAACTAATATTAAAGGGAGATTTGTTTCTTAGTTCTCCAATACAGGCTACAAATCTTGATGGTCGAGTTTCTTTTCTTCAATTCATGATGCCATACCGCTAGTTTTCTCATCTTTTATTAAGCCTCTATCCTCGATGATAGCCTCAAATCCAAGGGAAGGGGAAGGACGTGGCGCTTGGTTTTACGGACCTGCAGATCATCATCATCGGCACAAGCAACATCATTGTGGTCGTTTGTGGGATAGCACCTCGTGGACCTCGACGCCTGCCTCCTCTCCCAAGGACAACCTCTTGGTGAAAACAGGCGGAGAGCACACCCGTGATGGTCGATCAGGGCTAGCGTAGCAGCAATGATGGACCGAGCCAGGAGATCACCAAGGTCGACCTCCATCCATTGGAGCCTGGGGGCTAGGTTGGGGGTAGCCTGTGCATCGGCATTCGCGTCCATGGTGGGACATAGCTTCGTCATTCCCACCGCCGAGCGTAGGGACACCTTCTGCCATGGATCAAGCAACCCGGACATGTTGTCGAGTTAGACACCCCTATCGCGACTATGTTGTTGGGCTAAGTCTCTCCACATGGAGGTGTGTTGGTAGCACAACATCAACCCATAAGTTCAACATGCGTGAAGTTGATCTTTGTTGTATACAATAGTTGTGAGTGCTTCATAGTGAAGTGAAGGAAGAAAAAAAAACTAGCCTCCACCAGCTAGTGGTGTCTGCCATTGTGAGTGAGATTGTGTGTGTGAGAGAGAGAGAGAGAGAGAGAGCACAACAAGAACATATCCTCTGAGAGAGAGGAAGGAGGGAGGTTCTATCCAGATTTGCTGCATCTCACTAGACAATGTTGAATCTGGTAATTGGAGGCTCAAACGTGTTTGGATTGACACCAAACTTGATGAGCTCGTTCCTTAATTTGAATACTTCAATCTGGTTAGCTGGTTTGAGTATACGGTTAGTGGAGCATCTGATTTGAGAGTGATTCTGTTAGTTCGAGTCTTGAGTTCCTTCTGTGTGAATTTTTATTTGTAATTTCATCTCTATGCTCTTTGGTGTCGCAGTTCAATGACATCATAGGCACAGTTTTTGGCTCCAGCCCAACGGTGACGCTCATGGTCGCGTCGCTTCTGGAAGACACGCTGGAGCCCCTGGCCAACGAGTACGATAGAGGGCTCTTATGGTTCACTCCATTTTTGCGCCGCCGTAAATGGTACTCGAGCCATACACTACTAGGAAAAGGGCTATAGATGAAATTGACACTAATGGCGCACCAGAGAAGTGGTGCGCCACTACTATATAATAATGGCGCACCATGTGATGATGTGCCATTAGTGTGGAAGACACTAGTGGCGCACCAGCCATAAGGTGCGCCACAAGTAACATTTTTTTTTCATTTTTCCAAACATACTAATGGCGCATCCTGGAAAAGTGCGCCATTAGTAGTTCTAACTAGTAATGGCGCACCAGCCATGGAGTGCGCCACTACTGTATTTTTTTATTCTTTTTTTTTGCAAAACTACTAATGGCGCACCGTTGCAAAGTGCGCCATTACTAGTTTAAGCAAAGTTGGTAATCAGAGCCTTCCCCGACCTTATGAGCCCCTATTGCTTGATCGTTTTTAGCAGCCGAGTTGTGTCTAGAAAAATGTTTTGAGTCATTTAGGAATTATATATCGGAGAGCTTAGGAATTCTTTTTACTTCCCAGTCTCCTCATCGCTCTGGTAAGGCATCCTGACGTAGAGTTTTGTCTCTTCTCTTCTCAAATTTCATTAAATTTTTTTAGGATCACGCGAGTATCTTGGATTTGTTCCGATGGCTTATGATGAGAACACTGTCTTGGTGCCTCCTGTCAGGGGTTTAGTGGAAGTGTCCCGGGGAGTTGAGCTCTGAGGTGTTGTCATCATAATTTTATCGTTGCAATTCTGGTATACTTGAGATATGTTCGCGACATCGAAAATCTCCTTTATGCAGTTTGTTGGTGAGATAACCTCGACGCCACCCAGTACTGGGGTGGGAGTTCTGGAGTATCGCCATAACTTGTATAACGGATGCTTTTCGAAGGTTGAGGTAGATGGTTTCCGAAGGTTTCTTGGTTATGTGTTGAAGGATGGATACAGCTGGATGTAGGTATTGCTAGTTTGGGTGAGATATTATGCTTCCCCTGTATCCCCAACACCTGATTGCATAACCGGAAAGTTTCGGGAGTTTCATAGGTGGGAATTCTAGTAGCTCTTAGGAAATCCTTCCAACAGATGTATGATATGAACTTGGGGTTCGACGTCTAGTGGTTCGCCTATTCACGGTCGATTTTACAGTGGTCTCGTTGTGTCTTAAAGAGTCCTTGGCTATGCTGACTCGGGGACGCTTCGTATGTCATGTGCACTGCCTTGTACATGATGGTGCTATACGATCGAGCCCGTGTAGGTCCCACCACGAAAACTTCGGACGAAATCTCTATCATATGTTTGTTCTGGCTTATCCCGCAAGCCAATCCTTGGTTTTATTTTGAGTTGTGGTATTCGAGTTGCTTCGAAGTCATATGTTGATTCCATCCCTCGTTGATGTACCTCCTCTACCTGATTCTTCGTGGCTTCGCAATTTAGGAATATGTGACCACTTCAAGAGAAGTGCATTCGTTCATTTTGTTCGGATGTGAAGACTTTATGTTGCAATTTTCATTCCGCTGGATTCACCTTCAATATTTGTCTATTTGTGTGCTAATGGTGGTCAACCTCTTCAGGATGGCTCCTCCAACGCGCACGACTCCGAATCCTGATCCGCCACCACCTCCACCTCCTCCGGAGGCTTGGCAAGCTGTGATGGCCGCAACCAATGCAAATACACAGTTGATCATGCAAATCCTCCAAGAACGGAATCAAGGCAGTCAAGGGAATCAAGGCAACAATCAGAACCATTTTGCTACTCTGAACCAGTTCCTCGCTAATGGTCCAAAGACGTTCAGCAATTGTGTTGAGGCTACCGATGCTGACGATTGGCTAGTGGATCTGGGCAAGCATTTTGAATGCAGCAACGTCAGGCCTGAAGATTTCATCAAGTTCGCTTCTTTCCAGCTCAAAGATTAGGCTGCAGAGTGGTTCCAGCAGTACAAGGATTCCAGAGGTGGACGTTTGATCACTTGGGATGATTTCTGTCGAGATTTCCGAGCTCATCATATCCCTCAGAGTGTGACTGAAAGCAAACGTGAGGAATTCCGCAATCTGAAGTAAGGCTCTTTGTCTGTCTATGACTACAACAAGTTGTTCCAGAAGCTCGCCCGTTTTGCCAAGCAGGATGTTCCTGATGAGAAGAGCATGATCTATCAGTTCAGGGGTGGTCTCCGTGAAGAAATTCAGCTCGCTCTTGTCCTCTTCGAGCCGCTGAGATACGATGAGTTCTACAACATGGCACTGAAGCAAGAGGCTGCTCAGTTAAGGTGTGATGCTTTCAGGAAGCGAGTCAGAGACACTACACCTTCTTCCTCTACTCAAGTGGCCAAGCAGCAGAAGTATTGGCTTCCTCCTCCTCCGTTCCGTCAGCCGTATCAGCAGAAGAGCAAAGGTGGCAGTGGTTCTTCCCATCCACCCAACCCAGGCTTTCAGAACAAGACTTCGTCTCAAGCTCCAAGATCGAGTGCTCCGTACCACCGTCCGCTTTCAGAGGTCACGTGCAACAAGTGCCAACAGAAGGGTCACTACGCCAACAAGTGTTTCAACCAGAGGCGTCTTCCTCCTCCTCCTCCTGTCAGATCGGCAAGTACAGCTGTGGTCAAGCATAACCCCAAGTCCGCCAAGGTCAACTTGCTGAATGCAGCTCAGGCAGAGGACTCGCCAGATGTGATCATGGGTAACCTCCCTGTTAACGATGTTCCCGCTAAAGTACTTTTTGATACTGGTGCATCGCTTTCTTTTATTTCAACTCCATTTGTGGCCAAGCATGATTTTGTGACCGAAAGGATTCCTGTTCCGTTGAAGATTGTGTCTCCGGGCAAGCAAATGACTTCTAACAATTGTGTCCCGGATGTCTCTATCACATTGGGTGATTACAAGTTTCTCTCTTCTCCGTTGGTTCTTGGTAATTCGGATATTGATCTTATTCTTGGGATAGACTGGCTCTCTAAACACAAGGCTCACCTCGATTGTGCAGCCAGGCAGATTCGACTGACTCATTCGTCTGAGGATGTCATTGTTTTTGCCGCTCGTGATGATACAATCCGGTTGTTTTCTCTCAATGAGAAGGGTGAATTGGATGCTATTTCACAGATTCCGGTTGTTTGTGAGTATCAAGACGTCTTCCCAGAAGAACTCCCAGGAATGCCTCCAAACCGGCCGGTTGAATTTGTTATTGAACTTGAGCCCGGTACGGAACCTATGTGCAAACGTCCCTACAAGCTCGGCCCTGAAGAGTTGAAGGAGTTGAAGAAACAACTCGATGTTCAAGAAAGAATGGGTCTCATTCGGCCTAGTACTTCTCCGTGGGGTTGTGGTGTTCTTTTTGTGAACAAGAAGGATGGAACGGACCGACTTTGTGTTGATTATTGTCCATTGAACAAGAAGACCATCAA
This sequence comes from Triticum monococcum, assembly GCA_034509565.1. Lineage (NCBI taxonomy): Eukaryota > Viridiplantae > Streptophyta > Magnoliopsida > Poales > Poaceae > Triticum > Triticum monococcum. The sequence goes on from CM067841.1 coordinate 80,745,907, forward strand.
GAACAAATATCCACTTCCCAACATCAATGAGCTGTTCGAACAACTCAAGGGTGCCCAAGTATTCTCCAAGCTTGATCTCCGTATGGGAGTTTCATAGGTGGGAATTCTAGTAGCACTTAGGAAATCCTTCCAACAGATGTATGATATGAAATTGGGGTTCGACGTCTAGTGGTTCGCCTATTCACGGTCGATTTTACAGTGGTCTCGTTGTGTCTTAATCTGCAAATTGTTCCTCAAGGTTTCCTCGCCAACCTTCAAGTTTCTCCTACCTTGGAAGACCAGATTCGTCAAGCCCAGCTTCTTGATGCTATGGTGAAAAAGGTGAAGATTGATATCGCAAAGAGTCAGTCTAAGTACAAGTGCTACCGCCTTGATGACAAGGACACTCTCTTCTTCGAGGATCGAATTGTTGTGCCCAAAGGTGAACTTCGTAAAGTGATCATGAACGAGGCTCACAACTCTCTCCTCTCCATCCACCCTAGGAGCACGAAGATGTATCAGGATCTGAAGCAAACTTATTGGTGGACTCGAATGAAGCGCGAGATCGCTCAATTCATGAATGAATGTGATGTCTGCAGAAGAATGAAGGCAGAACACCAAAGGCCAGCAGGTCTCCTCCAACCTGTTGCCATTCCAGAATGGAAGTTTGACCACATTGAAATGGACTTCGTGACTGGGTTTCCAAAGTCCAAGCGTGGCAATGATGCTATATTCGTTGTCATCGACAAGCTCACCAAAGTGGCTCACTTTCTGCCTATCAAAGAGTCAATCACTGCAGCTCAATTGGCGGAACTCTATACCTCTCGAATTGTCTCTCTGCACGGTATTCCTCAAGTGATATCTTCAGACTGTGGCAGCATCTTTACCTCCAAGTTTTGGGATTCTTTTCAGAAGGCCATGGGCACCAACATTCGCTTCAGCACTTCTTTCCATCCTCAAACAAGCGGTCAAGTCGAGCGTGTCAACCAGATTCTTGAAGATATGCTCAGGGCTTGTGTTATCTCCTTCGGCATGAAGTGGGAGGATTGTCTTCCTTATGCTGAATTCTCATACAACAACAGTTTTAAAGCAAGTTCGGGCAAGGCCCCATTTGAAATTCTGTATGGTAGGAAATGCCGTACCCCTCTAAACTGGTCTGAAACCGGTGAACGTCAGCTGCTGGGTAACGACTTAATCACAGAGGCAGAAGAAATGTGCAAGGTCATTCGTGATAACCTCAAAGCAGCCCAATCCCGCCAGAAGAGCTACTATGATAGTAAGCACCGTGATTTGGCTTTCAAGATCGGAGATCATGTTTACCTCCGCGTCTCTCCTATGAAAAGGACTCGTCGCTTCGGTATCAAAGGGAAGCTTGCCCCCAGATACGTCGGACCTTTCAAGATTGTCAGCAAGAGAGGCGACCTCGCCTATCAACTCGAGCTTCCTTCAAACTTTGCTAATGTTCATGATGTGTTCCATGTCTCCCAACTCCGAAAGTGCTTCAAGACGCCTGAACGCACCGTGAACTTCGAGGACATTGAGCTCCAAGAAGATCTCTCCTATCGTGAGCACCCATTTGCAATCCTTGAAGAGACTGAACGCAGGACTCGCAACAAGTCAATCAAATTTCTCAAAGTCAAGTGGTCACACCATTCCGACTGTGAAGCTACCTGGGAACGCGAGGATCACCTCCGTTCTGAGTACCCGGAGTTCTTTCAGTCCTAGATCTCGGGACGAGATCTTTTCGTAGTGGTGGAGTGTTGTAACGCCCCAGATATAACTTTCCCAATTTGTACTCCAACTCTTGCCGTTTCCGGCATTAAGTTATATTTATTCCTCGGGTTCGGGTCTTTGTCTCCGTGTGTTGTTTTCATTTTCATGCATCTCATATCATGTCATCACGTGCATTGCATTTGCATACATGTTCATCTCATGCATTCGAGCATTTTCCCCGTTGTCCGTTTTGCATTCCGGCGCTTCGTTCTCCTCCGGTGGCTATTTCTAGCTTTCTTTCGTGTGTGGGGATTAAACATTTCCGGATTGGACCGAGACTTGCCATGCGGCCTTGGTTTACTACCGGTAGACCGCCTGTCAAGTTTCGGGTCATTTGGACTTCGTTTGATACTCCAACGGTTAACCGAGGGACCGAAAAGGCCTCGTGTGTGTTGCAGCCCAACACCCCTCCAATTTGGCCCAAAACCCACCAAACTCTGCTCCATGTCCTAGAGCGTTCGATCACAATCGCGTGGCCGAAAACCGCACCTCATTTGGACACTCCTAGCTCCCTCTATGCCTATATATTGCTCCCCCCATTTTCGGATCTCTCTTCCCCGTCCAAAACCCTAAAAAAACATCCCTTCCGCCGCCGCCGGACGTGTCCGGGCGAGCCGGACAACGTCCGCCCGTCACCGCCACCAATCGCTGCCCGACACGTGGCAAGTCGCCGCCGCCGCCGCAGCCCGGCCGGCCCGCGGTCGGCCCTCTCCTCCCGCTACCGGGTCCCGCCTCTTCCTCCCTTGCGCGCGCCCCGTGCCGCCGTCGTCCCCACGCCCGGCCGCCGCCGCCCCGATCCGCCGCCGCCGCCCCGGAACCTCGCCGTCGTCCCCACGCCCGGCCGCCGCCGCCCCGATCCACCGCTGCCGCCTCGGATCCTCGCCGCCACGCGTCCCCGCGGCCGGATCCGGTCCCCAGGAGCTCCACCGCCTTCTCCGGCCACCTCCGGCCACCTCCGACGAACTTCGGCGCCGGCCATCCTCGGGAAACGCGCCGGTGAACAGTGCCACCCCGATCCAGATCTAGATCCAACCCTAGGGGTTGACTTTCTTCCCTCTCCCCCTTATTTTTCGAGCATACTTTGGCTGTGCATATCTCCGCATCCGTAGCTCCGTTTTGGACATATGATATATCAAAATCTTCATCTCGACGAGTACATCATTTCATTCCATTGCATCATTTGCATTTGAGTTCATCTTGATGCCCAAAATGCTGTTAGAAGGAGGCATCGTGAGTTAAATTGCAGATCCGTTAGTTCATCATAGACTTTTGTCATTTTTGCCATGATTATTGTGTGCATGATATGCCTGTGACTCTTTGGGATGAATTGTTAAGCATTTTGTCTTCTTTCCAGAGGTGCCAACCATGCATTTTTAGGATGTGTGTGGTGTCTTGTGCAAGCTTGCAAAGAGGGGTACCTGAGAATTCTGTTTTCAGGGACTTAGTGATTTTCACTAAGTCTGGGATGTTTTAGTTCATGATGCCATATGTTCAGCTTGTTTCCTAGTGATCCGTGCCTCTTTTGAGGATGATCAGTAAGGGAGTCTTGATATTTATGTTATGCTCTATCCATCCATGTCTTTGTTTGCATATGTGGAATGCTCTAGCTTGAGTCAATCGAGCTCTACTTTTGCTTCGTGGTAAAACTGGGCAGATCGTCAACTTGTTTGCGATTTTGCCGATGCTATTGTTAGTGATCCGTGCATGGTATGCCATTGTTCTTGCCATGTATAGCTAGAATTTTGTGCCTTATTTATGGATATATGCTTGCCTTGCCATTACTTGCACCGTAGTGATTGCATTGAGCTCGTTTACATGCCTTCGTGAGTTATAATTTCAGCATGTCTCAGTTTTCACTAAGTCTGAAAACTGATTGTGTTTCATCTATGTTCGTGTGCTCGTTAGAGTATTTTGTGAACCCTTTTGGCCCCAGGTCACTTTGGGTGTTTTGTTAAGCTTGTTGAGTAGCTCCATGCCATATTCTTACTTGCCATGTTCAGGTTGTGTATCATGTTGTTTTGCTGCTCCGAAGAGAGCATCATGGTCTGAAATTTCAGACTAGTGTTAATTTCACTAAGTCTGAAATCTGTTTTGCTTATTCGTTTTTGCCATGCTTGTTTGAACCTCATAATGGATGAATTTGGCTATGGCTCAGTGCTAGTGATTTGTTACGCATCTTGTGTACATCCCTGCCATGTGTTTTGTTGTCATATTTGGTGGCTGTAGCATGTTCATTTCGTTGCATTTAGGAGCCTACTTGCTGTAAATCGCAGATCGGTTCGTTTCGTAAAACGCTTGCCATTTCCAAACCGTAGCTCCGATTCCTATGATCTTTATATCGTTTTCAGGTGATTTCATCCCCTCTATCCAGTGGCATACTTGGTTTTCCAAGTTGAGGCCAGGTTCATGCATTTCCTGTCACGTCTTGCATTTTGCATCCCGCATCGCATCCCGCATAGCATACCATCTTTGCATCTTATTGCTTGAGTTTGCACGTGGTTGATTGTATCCTTGTTGCTTGTTTGTGTTGTTGGGTAGAGCCGGGAGACGAGTTCACTAACGAGGAGCCCGTTGAGTTTGCTTGTGAGGATCCAGTCAACTCTGACAACTGTGCAGGCAAGATGATCATACCCTCGAAATCACTACTATCTTTGCTATGCTAGTTTGCTCGCTCTTTTGCTATGCCAATGCTACGATGCCTACCACTTGCTTGTCAGTCTTCCAATTGCCATGATTAAGCCTCTAACCCACCATTGTTCTAGCAAACCGTTGATTGGCTATGTTACCGCTTTGCTCAGCCCTTCTTATAGCGTTGCTAGTTGCAGGTGAAGATTAGAGCCGTTCCTTGTTGGAACATTTATTTACTTGTTGGGATACCATATTATTGCCATGTTATCTTAATGCATCTATATACTTGGTAAAGGGTGGAAGGCTCGGCCTCTCACCTAGTGTTTTGTTCCACTCTTGCCGCCCTAGTTTCCGTCATATCGGTGTTATGTTCCCGGATTTTGCGTCTCTTACGCGGTTGGGCTATAATGGGAACCCCTTGATAGTTCGCCTTGATTAAAGCTTTTCCAGCAATGCCCAACATTGGTTTTACCATTTGCCACCTAGCCTCTTTTTCCCTTGGGTTTCCGGAGCCCGAGGGTCATCTTATTTTAACCCCCCGGGCCAGTGCTCCTCTGAGTGTTGGTCCAAACAGAGCCACTTGCAGCGCAACCTCGGGGCAACTCGAGGGTTGGTTTTAGTTGTACGTAGTGTTCATCTGAGTGTGCCCTGAGAAAGAGATATGTGCAGCTCCTATCGGGATTTGTCGGCACGTTCGGGCGGTGTTGCTGGACTTGTTTTAACCTGTCGAATCATCTTGTTGTACCGAGATACCGAGTCTGATCGGTGTGTCTTGGGTGGAGGTCTATTCCTTCATTGACCGTGAGAGCTTGTTATGGGCTAAGTTGGGACCCCCCTGCAGGGATTGATCTTTCAAAAGCCGTGTCCGCGGTTATGGGCAGATGGGAATTTGTTAATGTCCAGTTGTAGATAACTTGAACCTTAATTAATTAAAATGAATCAACTGAGTGCGTTGCCGTGATGGCCTCTTCTCGGCGGAGTCCGGGAAGTGGACACGGTGTTGGAGTTATGTTTGCGGTAGGTTGCTCCCTAGTTTCTCGCTCGTGCTTTGCCTCCTCTTCTCGCTCTCTTTTGCGCATAAGTTAGCCACCATATATGCTAGACGCTTGCTGCAGCTCCACTTATACATTACCCCTTTCCTACCTATTAAGCTTAAATAGTCTTGATCGCGAGGGTGCGAGATTGCTGAGTCCCTATGGCTCACAGATTACTATTACACCAGATGCAGGGACAGATGATACAGCTCCAGATGGCGCGCTTGAGCTCAAGTGGGAGTACGACGAGGACTCTCAGCGTTACTATGTGTCTTTTCCTGATGATCAGTAGTGGTGCCCAATCAGGGTTAGATTCAGGGCCTTGTCGCATGTTGGGGGTCTTTTCTATTTTGGCGCCGTAGTCGGGCCATGAGTGATTGTATGATGGATGTTATTTATGTACTTTGATGTGACGTGGTGAGTGTAAGCCAACTATGTACCTCCCCCTTATATTATTTATGTACATGGGATGTGTGATGATTTCCTGACTTGCAACATTGCTTTCAATGCGGTTATGCCTCTAAGTCGTGCCTCGACACGTGGGAGATATAGCCGCATCGAGGGCGTTACTATGCCATGGAGTGCGCCACTACTATATATATATATATATATATATATATATATATACTTTTTTGCAAAACTACTAATGGCGCACGGCCAGGAGGTGCGCCATTAGTATGTTGGGTTACTAATGGCGCATGGCTGTGTGGTGCACCACTAGTAACCTGGGACCAGCTAGATATTTTGGACAACCACACCTATACACTCACTTTCCCCACTTCATTCCCTCCACCTCCTTCTCCAAGCTTGTCGGCTGCCTCCTCCTCCTCACCTCATTTGCACCATAGATTCATCAAAATTAAGTGGTGAAATTACCTTTTTTTGATAGGTAAGTAAGGGGAAAGCTATCTTCATGTTGTAGATCTACTTTTTTTCTCACAAGCCCGCTCCAACAACGTGCACATGCACTTTTTGTGGCCTAGCTAGATCTATGTATGTTTGTGGTGTTGCATATGTTTGTGGTGTTGCATATATGTTTGTGTTTGCAGGTACCGGTATTTGAAATGCGATAGTTGCCAATATTTTGCCGGAATGTTGATTCATTTCCGTTTCGGCGAGAATTTTAGCACTATGCATTCTTTTTGGTCCTATTTTTAGGGAAGTCATGCCAAATTTTTTCTTGGTTCTAAAATATCGTTTTGCTCTACCCCGCAGGCGACCATGGTCCGCACGATGACCGAAGGCATCGTGAATAGGTTTTTGAGCTCCGCGAAGGCCGAGATGCTTCAAAAGAACGAGACGGAGATAAGATGTCCGTGTCGAAGATGCAAGCTGAAGAGCCTTATTGTGGACCCGGATTCTGGGCAGGTGCGGGACCACCTGCTCTTGCGTGGTTTCATGGATGGCTATCGGTGGCAAGGTGATGAAGATGACTATGAAGTCGTCCATGGGGGCCAGGCAAGAAATGAGGAAGGGCAGCAAGACAACCACCACGGCTCGGGCGGGCGAGAAGACGAAGAATCTCCAGGACATGATCATGACGGTGATGCTGTACATAGTCATCATGTAGAAGATGCCGGGCATGATGATGAGGAAGATGTCGGAGCAGACGAAGGGCATGATCATGAAGATGAAGAAGCCGGCCGTGCAGACGACGATGGACCATCGATGGGCTGGGTGTAGGACCCTCATATTCAAGAGATGCTTCTCAAGCAGACGGATAACGCAAGAGCTGCCGTCCGGGAGAAAGCCAAGCTGGATCAACTGTAGATAGACGCGGTTACTCCATTGTATGAAAGATGCAGACCCGAGGATACCCGCCTGAAAGTAACGTTCATGGCTCTGGAGATGAAGGTAAAACACAAAATGATCGACGCATGCTTCGACGAGAACATGTCATTCTGGCATGAACGTATTCCCAAGGGGAAGAAGTGCCCGACCAGTTTCGAGGAGGCGAAGAAAGTCGTGTGTCCTATGGATTTACCGCACGTGAAATACCATGTGTGCATGAACAATTGCATCATTTATCGGGACGAGCACGCGGAGTCTACCATATGTTCAGTGTGCGGCGTCACTCGATACAAGAAGAGGAAGAAAGCTTCTCGAAAAGTGGTGTGGTAGTTTCCGATCACTCCTCGTCTGCAGCGGTATTTCGTGTACCCTAAGGTAGGAAAGCTCCTGCGTTGGCACGTGGATAGGGAGGAGAAGAAGCGAGAAGATGACGCAAATGACCCGGAGATAAATAAAAAAGACAAGATGCTGAGTCACCCTAAGGATGGGAGCCAGTGGCAAGCGTTGAACTTCAAACACCCAGAATTTGGGAAGGATCGAAGGAACATCGTGCTGGGCGCGAGCACCGATGGAGTCAATCCGTTTGGCAGCTAGAGAAGCACACATAGCACCTGGCCTGTGTTTGTGTGGATGTACAACCTTCCCCCTGGTTGTGCATGAAGAGGAAGTACATTCACATGAGTATGCTAATTGAAGGGCCGAAACAACCAGGGGACGACATCAATCTGTATCTGGGGCTACTGAAAGAGGAGCTAGACACGCTGTGGAAAACGCCGGCCAATACGTGGGACGCCGCAGAGAAAGAATATTTCCCTATGAGAGCCGCACTGCTCACGACGGTGCACGACTATCTCGGTTACGGATATCTCGCGGGGCAGGTGGTCCATGGATTTTCTGGATGCGTCAGGTGCATGGATGACACAATGTATCGCCAGCTAGATAGAGATTCTGGGTCTTCGAAAACCGTGTTCATGGGACATCAAAGGTGGCTTCGCGATGATGACCCGTGGAGGAAACACAAGGATCTGTTCGATGGTGAAACCGAACCCCGAAGACGCCCGCGTACGAGGAGCGGCGAGGAAATAGACAGGCTATTGAAAAATTGGAAAGATTGCCCACTGCCGGGAAAGAAGCAAAAGGCGCCAGAGCCGGGAAAGAAGCAAAAGGCGCCAGAGCCGCTGCGGAAGGTATGGAAAACGAGGTCTGTTTTCAGGGACTTGCCGTACTGGAAGATCCACCGTGTGCCTCACAGCCTTGATGCCATGCATATCACGAAGAACGTGTGCGGGAGTCTGCTTGGTACCTTGCTCAACATGCCAGAGAGGACCAAAGATGGGCCGAAAGCAAGGGCAGACTTGAAATCAATGGGCATTAGGCAAGAGCTTCACGCTAATGATGATGATGATGATGAGGCGAAGCAGGACACAGAAAGTCGTCGCAAAGGAAAAAAGGCCAAGAAGACGGGAAATGACTACCCTCCCGCGTGCTTCACTCTAAGTCAGGAGGAGATCGAGCAGTTTTTCACCTGCCTCGTAGGAGTAAAACTTCCTTATGGTTACGCGGGGAAGATAAGCAGATACCTAGACCCAGCGAAGCAGAAGTTCAGCGGGATGAAGTCTCACGACTGTCACGTGCTGATGACGCAGATACTTCCAGTTGCAATCCGTGGGATCATGGACGCGCACGTCCGTGAAACGCTATTTGGCCTATCCAACTTTTTTGACGTCATCCCTCGGAAGTCGGTTGGAGTGAGGCAACTCAGAAGGCTACAGGAAGAGATCGTGGTGATACTATGCGAGCTTGAGATGTACTTCCCGCCCGCATTCTTCGATGTTATGGTGCATCCGCTGGTCCATATCATGGAGCATATCATCCAACTCGGGCCGACATTCCTGCACAGCATGATGCCGTTCGAAAGGATGAATGGTGTCATCAAAGGATACGTTCGCAACATGTCACGGCTAGAGGGAAGCATGGCCAGGGGCTTTCTGACCGAAGAGTGCATCTCCTACTGCACGAATTATCTAGGCATCGAGAACCCCGTTGGTCTGCCCGTCAACAAGCACCTCGGCAGGCTCGCTGGATGGGGTCACCGTGAGGGTCGCCGCGAAATGCATGTCGACTTCGAGGGTAGACTCGCCGACTTTGAAAGAGCAAACCTAGTCGCGCTACAATACATAGACGTGGTCGATCCTTGGGTGGTAGAGCACAAAACCTTTATTGAGAAGACGTACAATGACCGAGGCCAACAGAGGATGGACGGAGATATAATCAAAGAGCACAACTCATGTTTCACGCGTTGGTTCAAGCAGAAGCTTCTGTCGTACCCTTTACATGAGGATTCTTCCGTGGAAGAACAACTCATATTCGCCTTGTCACAGGGCGCCGAGCACAACCTGATGATCTATGAGGCGTACGATATCAACGGCTACACATTCAACACCGAGGACAAGGACATGAAGAGCGATGGTTATCAGAACTCCGGGGTAATGATGGAATCCTACACCGGTAACGACAAGGACAGATACTACGGAAGGATCGAGGAGATCTGGGAGCTGAGCTACGCTGGGAGAAGGTCCCAATGTTCCGTGTCAGATGGGCCAAGAGCATCCTAAAAGAAGACCGATATTTCACCACCATGGTTATACCCGAAGCCAAATCCAAGACCGCGGGCGCAATCGTCACCGCGAAAAATGAGCCATGGGTACTGGCTTCCCAAGTGGACCAATGCTTCTTCATTACCGGCCCGTCAAAGCCCAGTCGTGTTGTCGTGAGGAGAGGCAAAAGGAAGATCATCGGAATGGATGGAGTAGCCAATGAGCAAGACTTCGACAAGTACGGCGACCCAAAGATCGAACATGACGACGACGATGAAGTAGCAACATACACCACAAGAAGAAGCAGGACCACCCTACCTAAAGGACGTCCGTTCCACAGAAGAACTCCATTTGTGAAAAAGAAGGGCAAGAAGATTGTGAACAGATAGCTAGCTAAGATCGATTGTATTTAAATCGTAGCCTTCATTTCTCGATTGTATTTCATGGGCACTTTAATTTTGAACTCATGAATATTTTTTAAATTTCATGGACACTCGATCTCGATCCCCCTCCATCTCGATCGCTATCCCACCTCACCAGATCCGGTCCCCCTCGCCGTCGAGAACCCCCCGCACCCTCTCCCCCACTCCACCGGCCGCCGCCGCCGCCCCCCCGCACCCTCTCCCCCGCACCCTCCCCGGCCTGCTCCACTGTCACAAATGAATGCAACTAAAATTGCAAAAAAAACAAATTTAAGCAAGTTATTACTGTTTTTATAAAAAAATATTACTGTTATGATTTAAACAAGTTTGAACATATTTAAACACAAATAAATATCAAACAGCATTTTAAATGTTGTTAACATGGCAACAAACTGCACATTATTTTTCTACATGAAATTATGAGCATCTAGCATTTGTGACATGTTATATTTGGATGCATGGATAAAAAGATATGTGCAAAGAAAAAAATGCATAGAAACAAAAATTGGGGAGCCTAGGAATTGAACCCAGGACCTCCTAGTGTGTGTGCTGCATGCTGACCAGTCGGGCTAGTGTTTGTGTTGTGATGGGGATACGGTTAGGGGGAATATAACCTGAGTGCTCGAACTGTAATCAAAACAAAATTCTAATGGCGCACCAGGGGGAGGTGCGCCATCTCTATCGTCATACTTATGGCGCACTAGGGGGAGGTGCGCCATTGCTAACCCTCCCCCACTCCACCTATTCCCCTCCCTCGCCAGATCCCCACTCGACCTAACTTTGCCCCCTCCGCCCCATCCGTACGCCGCCGCCCTGCCTTGCTCCGCCCCCTCCGTCCGCCGCGCCTGCACGCCGTCGGCGACGCCGCCGCCTCTCCTTCTCCGCCTTCTTCTTCCCCGCCTTCCCTGCCTCTCCTTCCCCGCAAAGAAGCCGCCCGTCCAGGCCTAGATCGAGCCCACCCCCGCCACCCCCGCGCCCCCCACCACCGCAGCTCCCCCGCACCGCCGCCCCCATGCCCGCTTTACCGACCTCGCCATCCGCGCGTGGCTGCGCCTCCTGGCTGTGGTCTTGCGCAGGCCCCGAGCCCTAGGGTTTCGGCTCCAAGGTGGGTGGCAAGCTCGCCGGTGCAACCCTGGCGCCGTGTACGACCTCGACTACATATTCGCAGGTGAGCCCCTGCCCTCTCCTCCCCCTTCCCCTTCCTTCTTGTTCGGGAACAATCAGTCATTCGGCAACAACAGATAGGTTTTTGGTGATAGATCAGTCATTCATGAACTGTGCAGTACCTGGATGAGAACAAGAAGCTGATCCTGGCCATTATTGACAAGCGGAGCAAGGGGAAGGTGGATAAGTGTGCACGATGAGCCCGATCTCTGATCTGATCTGGTATCCTTATGAACTAGTAGCAACTGTGCTGTTGTAGTTGTGCACTCATGATGGAATGCTGCAGTGCTTTATGTAGTTTTTGCTATCTTAGCTCTTATGGTAACATCAGTTAGGAGTAGTGTTAGCAACAACTAGAATATGCTAGGAGTACTATGTTTGGACAATCAAATGTGTTCACAAATGAAATGATCCACGTAGGTCTTAATGGTGACAATACTAATTTTAGTATGTTGGTTGAGACCTGAGTTGATTTGTGCTAGTTCTAGGCCGATGAAAAGTATCCTTCTGATATACACGTGATTACTGTGTAGAAAAGTACTACTGTTTCTTGTTCAGTGCACTTCTGATATATATATCTGTCAAGGTGTTCGCGGTAGTGCCCAAACAACAGATAATGGGTTGCAGTGCTTTCTGTTCTACCTTAGTATGTTGTCACTTAGCATGGCAGATTAATCTGCCCTATGTATGTGTTTAATTATATTCATGGTCTATGTGTTTGTTGATTATGCAGGTTCCCTGGCTAGGCCTCTGGGTGAGTGCATCATCGGCTCCTACTGCAGCTGCTCCTGCTGCTTCCAAGGTTTGCTCCTACATGTCCCTTTGAGAGTTTGAGCACTTGAACTGTGGCTTTATTTTCCCCTTGAAGGCTTTTAAACGTTAATAACTTCTATAGTGGCTGCAGGATGTGCTATAAATCCAGATTGTACTTTAGTTCCAAATTTCTATGCATGCCACCTTGTTGTGATTAGTTAGGTTAGTTTAGTTCCAAATGTCTGAAATATACTTATTGTTCAGGGTTGATTGCAAATTAGTTCTGGTGCCTCCAGCGGAGTAGAGTGTGGAGAGCCAAGAAGCTTTATCTCTTTAAATTCAGTTAATTTCCTTACTGAAATTAGGTTGTTGCCTTGATACAGTATTGTACAGTGGCTCTGCCTCTGGAAATTTTATTTGATTGTGAGATGATTGGATTTTGAAATGTAGGCATATGGTACTGAACTATAGTACTGCTGTTGTATATAAATGGGCTGCTGTAGAACTGTTCTTCATCTTTACAGTGTTGTTGTATAGAAATATGCTGAATTCTCTGCTCTGATTGTTGCAAAAAATGGGGTCCTGGGAGACGCCGCTGCTGCTTGAGGCCCTTGAGAGGCCCTTCGTGTCGTGATGAATTTGCAGGTACCCCGAGAGGCCCTTGAGTTTGCCGGAATGTCGATTAACTTCTGTTCCGGCAAATTCGGGTACTCCATATGTCCTATTTTCAGCAAAGGTCATGCTGAAATTTTCCGTGAATTTTAGCATTACTTTGCTAAAAATCGGACATGTGGGGTACTTGCGACTAATGCATGGGCCGGGGTATCTTAGTACTTAGTTAAGTAGGATCAACTGTCCCGCCATTCTTGCTGCATTAAACCATAGGTGGCAATAGAGCCAAGTGATTAGGACCAACTTAGAATTCTCCTTAGCATCGATAAATCCTAGATGATAAACCCAACATAGGTGGCAATAGAGTCAAGTGATTAGTGCCAAGTGATTAGGCCTAACCTAGGGTGCCTCGGCATCGATAAACCCTAAAAGATGAAAACTTAACTTGGCTTCTATAGGGTGCCTCGGTGTCGATGAGAACCTAAATGATGTATGCTTAGGCTTTTAGGGTGCCTCGGCGTCGACAAACCCTAAATGATAAAAGCTTAGCTTTTACGATGCCTCGGTGTCGACAAACCCTAAATGATGAGACCATGATCTTGTTCCTTGACAATAACCAACTTTTTGACCAATTTGTTTCCTATTTAGAGCAAAACATGGCCCACAACGATGAGGCCGGCGGTTCGGGCGGCAAGCAATTCTGGGAGCTGTCCCAGGAGTTGGAGGAAGAACCTCACTGCTATGAGGACACCGCGGAAGACACCGATCCTGACTACACAACCCCTAGTGGCGTCGGGGATGACACCACTGATGATGGCGCCGCAGATGCCACCACTGATGATGGCGGCGCACGCACAGATGGCAGCCAACCGAAGAGGCAACGGAAGGACCGGCACCCGAATGTGCTCGGCACCGTCAGGGAGGAATTAACTGAAGTGAACTCCGACGGGCATCCGACGGCGCCCAAACACGTAGTCAAGGGGTACTCGGTTCAGCTCAGGTGCATTCTCCGGAGCACCGTCTTGATCAACACCGAGAACCTAAGGCATAAGGACCGAGGGAATTTGCACAGCCTCCTCTTCACGAAGCTGCACGAACGATACAAGTTCCCCGCTGAGTTTGCAAACACACGCCTCTCGGGGAATAAAGTGAACGGTGCCGCCCTCACGAGGATGAGCACGGCCCTGTCTACTTGGAAAAGCACGATGAAGGCAATGATTGACAAAGGTGATAGTTATGAGAAGATCAAGGCGAAATATCCTTTGATGAGCAAAGATAACTACAAGGAGTTCAAGATCAAGTGCGAGAGCCCCGCAACCTCCGAATCAAGTTAGTGGGGGAAAGAAATGCGGCAATTGAACTTAGGGGTCCACCAACTCGGTCCCGGCGGTTAAAGAGTGTCGGAGCCTATATGGGACAAGGAGGACGCGGAGCGTGCCGAGCAAGGCCTACTACCCCGCTTCGAGAAATACCGTGACAAGCAGACCAGGGACTTTCTCAGGGCCCGGTACAAGGAGGACCCGGTGACAAAGGAGCTTACCACGGATCCGAAGACCAAGGCGCTTGAGCTTGTTCTGCTAAGAAATACACCCCCGCTTAATTAGCTCCATATGGTTGTATTCTAATTAATCCCCAATATTTCTAAATGGTTCACGTTCCTTCCGTAGGACAAAGAAAGCAGTAGCGCGGGGTCGTCTCAGAGCTCCCCTTTCGACACCCCTTTGAATAGGGCGTTGAACGTAATGAAAAACAAGGATAAGCTCAGTAAGCCGACGTCAGCTGTCGTGTGGCTGGCAAAGGCTTGTCCACAAAATGGTCGTCATACTATACCGCTGGTGGGCGAAAGGAGAAAAAGACCAGCTCGGAAAGCCAGTCGCGCGAGGTTGAAGCACTCAAGGCGCAAGTGGCGCGGATTCCGGAGATGGTCCAAGAGCAAGTGCAAGAACAACTGGGATCGACGCTCACCGGCATTATGCCTACCTTGATTCATGGGATAACGACGTGGATTGCGGGTGGCCAACAGGGGCCGCCTGTAACACCCTCGATGCGACTATATCTCCCACGTGTCGAGGCACGACTTAGAGGCATAATCGCATTGAAGGCATATGTCGCAAGTCAGGCAATCATCACAAACATCCCATGTAATATAGATAATGAAAAGGGATAACATAGTTGGCTTGCACTCGCCATGTCAATCAAGTACATAAATAACATACATCATCCAAACACTCATGGCCCGACTACGGCGCCAAAATAAAAGACAACCCAACAAGCAATATGGTCCCGATCACCCCAACTGGGCACCACTACTGATCATCAGGAAAAGAAACATAGTAACGCTGAGAGTCCTCGTCGTACTCCCACTTGAGTTCAAGCGTGCCATCTGGAGCTATATCATCTGGCCCTGCATCTGGTGTAATAGTAATCTGTGAGCCACAGGGACTCAGCAATCTCGCACCCTCGCGATCAAGACTATTTAAGCTTAATAGGTAGGGTAAGGTAAATATATGTGGAGCTGCAGCAAGCGACTAGCATATATGGTGGCTAACTTATACGCAAAAGAGAGCGAGCAGAGGAGGCAAAGCGCGAGCGCATAACTAAAGAGGGCAATCCTGCAACAAACATTACTCCAACACCGTGTCCACTTCCCGGACTCCGCCGAGAAGAGGCCATCACGGTAACTCACATAGTTGATTCATTTTAATTAAGTTAATGTTTAAGTTATCTACAACCGGACATTAACAAATTCCCATCTGCCCATAACCGCGGGCACGGCTTTCGAAAGTTCAAATCCCTGCAGGGGAGTCCCAACTTAGCCCATGACAAGCTCTCACGGTCAACGAAGGAATATACCTCCTCCCAAGACGTTCCGATCAGACTCGGTATCTCGGTTCTTCAAGACACTTCGACAGGTTAAAACAAGACCAGCAACTCCGCCCGAATGTGCCGACAAATCCCGATAGGAGCTGCACATATCTCATTCTCAGGGCACACTCAGATGATACATCCTACGAGTAAAACCAACCCTCAAGTTGCCCGAGGTGGCCCCGCAGTCTACTCGGTTGGACCAACACTCAGAGGAGCACTGGCCCAGGGGGGTTTCAAATAAGATGACCCTCAGGCTCCGGAAACCCAAGGGAAAAAGAGGCTAGGTGGCAAATGGTAAAACCAAGGTTGGGCATTGCTGGAAAAGCTTTAATCAAGGCGAACTATCAAGGGGTTCCCATTATAACCCAACCGCGTAAGGAACACAAAATCCGGGAACATAACACCGATATGACGGAAACTAGGGCGGCAAGAGTGGAACAAAACACTAGGCGAGAGGCCGAGCCTTCCACCCTTTACCAAGTATATAGATGCATTAAGATAACATGGCAATATAATGATATCCCAACAAGTAAATAAATGTTCCAACAAGGAGCGGTCTCCAATCTTCACCTGCAACTAGCAACGCTATAAGAGGGGCTGAGCAAAGCGGTAACATAGCCAATCAACGGTTTGCTAGGACAATGGTGGGTTAGAGGCTGAACATGGCAATTTGGGAGGCTTGAAAGCAAGTGGGAGGTATCGTAGCATTGGCATAGCAAAAGAGCGAGCAAACTAGCATAGCAAAGATAGTAGTGATTTCGAGGGTATGATCATCTTTCCTGCAAAGTTGTCAGAGTTGACTGGATCCTCGAAAGCAAACTCAACGGGCTCCTCATTAGCGAACTCGTCTCCCGGATCTACCCAAACAATAAAAACAAGCAACAAGAACACAATCAACAAATTTTCAATGATCAAACAAGATGATGCAAACATGGTATGCTATGCGGGATGCATATGCAAGATATGACAGGAAATGCATGAACCTGGCCTCAACTTGGAAAACCAAGTGTGCCACTGGAAAGATGAGATGAAATCACTTGAAAACGATATAAAGATCACCGGAATCGGAGTTACGGTTTGGAAATGGCAAGCGATTCAAATATGACACCGGTCTGCGATTTACAGCAAGTAGTCATCTAAATGCAATGAGATGAACATGCTACAGCACTCAAACATGGCATCAAAATACATGGCAGGGATGCATTCAAGATGCTTAACAAAAGTCTAGCACTGAGCTACGGCCAATTCATCCATTAGGAGGTTCAAACAAGCATGGTAAAAATGCAAATGGTAAACAGATCTCAGACTTAGTGAAATTAACACTTGTCTGGAATTTCAGATCAGGTAGCCCTCTTCGGAGCAACAAAACAACATGCTACAGGACATGAACATGGAAAAGTAAGACATGGCATGGAGCTACTCAAAGAGCTTAACAAAAGTCCCTTAGTGACCTTGAGCCAAAAGGGATCACAAAATACATTTGCAAGCGTGTGAACATAGCAAAAACATAATCAGTTTTCACACTTAGTGAAAACTGGGACATGCTGAAATCATAACTCAAGTATGCATGTTTACGAGCTCGATGCACTCACTACGGTGCAAGTCATGATAAGATAAGCATACACCCATTAAGAACACACAAAATGCAAGCTAGACATGGCAAGAACAATGGCATAGCATGCACGGATCAACTACAACAACATCGGCAAAATCGCAAACAAGTTGACGATCTGCTCAGATTCACAAAGTAGCAAAAGTAGAGCTCGATTGACTCAAGCTAGGGTGCTCCATATATGCAAACAAAGACATGGATGGATAGAGAACTACAATATTAACAAAACGTCCTTACTGATCATCCTCAAAAGAGGCACGGATCACTAGGAAACAACATGAACATATGGCATCGTGAACTAAACAGCTCAAAGACTTAGTGGAAATGCTAAGTCCCTGAAAACAGAATTACCAAGTGCCTCACTTTGCAAGCTTGCACTAGTCACCACACACATCACAAAAATACATGGGTTGCACCTCTGGAAAGATAACAAAACCCTTAACAAAACATATGTAGAGCTCATGGTCATATCATGCACACAATAATCATGGCAAAAATGACAAAAGTCTAACATGGAGTAGCAGATCTGACAATTAACTCAAGTAGCCCTCTTCTAACAGCATTTCGGGCATCAAGATGAACTCAAATGAAAATGATGCAATGGAATGAAATGATGTACTCTCTGAGACGAACATTTTGATATGCTATATGCATGAATCGGATCTACGAACACAAAGTTACGAGGCCTCGAACAGGGGCACTTGGACTGAAAATATCAGGGACTTAGAGAAAAAAACAACCCTCAGATCTAGGGTTGCACGGAAACCGAGGCGCGGTGCTGCACTGTAGCTGGCCGGATCCGGCGTTCTCCAGCTTCGAGAGCTTGCCGGACGGAGGTGAGCTCGCCGGGGTGGCCTTGCCGGCGACGAGGGCGGCGAGGAGGCGGCGAGGCGCGCACGAAGGCCGAGGCAGCGCGAGCGACGCGAGGAGGCGGCGGGGCGGCACGGGCGAGCTGCGGCGAGGCGGGCGAACTATGGCGGCATGGTGGCGATGCGGCAGCGGCGGCGGGGCGTCGGAGGCGAGGGAGGTGGCGCCGCGGCACGGAAGGAGGCGGCGGGCGGCTCACGCGGCGGCTGGGCCGGGAGGGCCTGCTGCGGGCCTCCCGGGCCAGTGCGGTGGGCGGCGGAGCACGGCCTCGTGGAAGGCAGGGAGTGGTTGCGGGCGGCAAAGCGGGCGCGTCCGGTCCGTCCTGACGTGTCCGGCGGCTATGGAGGAGAAATTAGGGTTTCGGAGGGAGAGGAGGATCCGGATTTGGAGGGGGCTTTATATAGGCATAGAGGGAGCTAGGAGAGTCCAAATGAGGTGCGGTTTTCGGCCACGCGATCGTGATCGAACGCTCTAGATGATGGAGCAGGGTTAGGTGGGTTTTGGGCCAAATTGGAGGGGTGTTGGTCTGCAACACACACGAGGCCTTTTTTGATCCCTCGGTTAACCGTTGGAGTATCAAACGAAGTCCAAATGATACGAAACTTGACAGGCGGTCTACCGGTAGTAAACCAAGGCCGCTTGGCAAGTCTCGGTCCAATCTAGAAATGTTTGATCCCCACACACGAAAGAAAGGTAGAATTGACCACCGGAGGAGAACGAAGCGCCGGAATGCAAAACGGACAACGGGGAAAATGCTCGGATGCACGAGATGAACACGTATGCAAATGCAATGCACATGATGACATGATATGAGATGCATGACAACGATAATAACACACGGAGACAAAGACCCGAACCCGAGAAAATAAAATAACTTAAGGCCGGAAACGACAAGAGTTGGATTACAAATTGGGAAAGTCATATCCGGGGTGTTACACCACCCCCGATTCCCAGCTTCACGGCCAGCAACTCGCACAACGCGCAAGCGGCGCCATTGGTGTCTCCGGCGGCGACGGTATTGGTGTCTCCGGCGGCAGCGCAAGTGGTGTCTCCGGCGGTGGCGGTATTGGTGTCTCCAACGCTGGCATTGGAGCTTAATGCACCCGGGTGTACGCCGGCCGACACCTCGCCAGAAAGCGGCCCCTCTGTCAGTTGCATGCCCGCCGTTGGCAGTGCCTCGACATTAGCCGAGCTCGACGCCATCATCACGGTAACTAATTAAGCCTCTCGGCTAAGGACTTCATTTCCTTGCCTTTGACTGGGCATCCCTGACGCCCTACATGTTTTCGCAGGGCGCCGCCGACGTTCCGTGCACTCTCCTGCACTTCGTGAACGATGAGTTGGTCGATGTCGCCAAGGGCAAAATCGTTCAACCGGGCAACCCCGTGTTCCACGGTAAACCGATGCCACCCACCGTGTATAGGGTTCAACTGGTTCGGGTGCTGCCAGGCTGCGACGAGTTGTTACCTCTGATTCAACCTGCCGGGGCCGACGAAGATGATCTGATGACCCTTAGCACCTGCCTAAGCTGGCCCCTGCTTTGGCCGAAGAGCCAGATTCGTTTGGGGGCGGGGGACACCACCCCAAAGACAACACCGCCAGTCGTGCCGGCGCCAAGCCATGACAAGACCGCCGCAATGCTACCGGACATGCCAGACATCCCTATGGCACAGGATCCGAACATGCATATGGCACAGGATCTGGACGACGATGACAACGACGACGGCCGTACATTTAGCAACGTCGATAAGTACTTTGCCGAACATGGGTACGATGACGAATTCTGCGGGCCTCTTTCTCAAGAACCCAACCAAGACGACCGTGGTCTAGCTAGTACGACGGAAAAACCCAGTTGCAACAGGCGTCGTCTGGCGTTCAGTTCTCAGGAGACGCCTCCAGCTGCCGACTTCACCGAGCCTCAGATAGCCGAGGTGCCAAATATTATCAGCCCCAACACACTCAAGAAGGCGGTCTGTGAGCAGAACTCGGTCCCATTACAAAAGAAGAAGAAGCGACGGAAAAGAAAGAGTAACAAGGGTGCGAGCCAGCCGGCACCGAGTACGATCCGTGCTCAAGACGGTCCACCTTCACCTAAGGATATCTCAAGGAGGGTGCATGTGGCGGGTAGGGCGATGCTACCGACAAATATGCACAATGCTGCAACCGGTGCTATGCGAGTCTGCATGACAATGTTCTTTCTTTGGAGAAGCGGCGTCTCAGAGAGAATGATGTGGCATACCCGGTTTTCATGACCAAGGTGCCAGAGGGCAAGGGCTTTGTGGATGGCGACATTGGGGGTATGATCGTCCTGCGGTTTGATGACATCTTTGCTATGTTTAACCTTCATCCGCTGCACTACACCTTCATTCGACTGTTTTCGCTGAGTATGGAGATGCGGATCATTAGAGACAAGACCCCGGACATAGTGATAGTCGACCCCTTCTACATGCGTGCCAAGTTCTTGGGCAGCACTGGGGACCGCCAAGTCGCGACTTCACACCTCGAAGGCGTCATTCTGGCAAACCCAGATAAGGATAACTTCCTCATGGCTTACTTTCCCGAGTAAGTCATCCCTTAACCGCCCCGTAACATATGATTTCTTAGATTTCGATCGTTCTCTTTTTTCTAACATTCCATGTTCTGTGCAGTGACACACATTGCACACTCATCCACTTAAGCCCGAAATATTCTATGACCAGGTATTTCGACCCGAACCGTGACTCCAAGATGGACTACACAAATATCAAGAAAGTTCTTGATGATGTTCTCCCCGGCTATGCCAAATCTGGAGGCACCTTCACCAAGCTAGTTCATAGGTACGGCAAGCACGTGTTTGCCCACAATACTAAGTTCTGCTGCATCAAGCAGCCGCCTGGCGGTTAGAAGGATGCCTACTACGCCCTCCATCACATGCGGGCGATCGTAAGGGACCATCATCACCTTCTGCTACCAGATAATCTCAAAGATTGGGCCATGAGCTTGTCGGCAATCCAGGACGTGGACATCAGACAAGAATTCTTTCACATCCAGTCAGAGTTCGCGGACATCATCCATCTAGATGTCCTTCATACCTCGGGGCAGTTATACCTCAGATATCAACCGTCCAACAGGGAGATAGACGGAACGCTACAAATACAGGCTGACAACGCCCGCAGTTTCATGACCATCACGACAGACGGCGGCTTCATCCACTCTCCGGTCCCATGAGTCGAGTCGACAGTAGTGATGCTATGTGTAGTTCTGAAACATTGATTGGCTCATGTTGTAATTAAACTTTAATGAACTTGTATGTCTCTTTGGTTTGGACAATCGCTCAACTTAGATGTAATCGATGCTATTTATTAGTAGGAGCATGAATCGTGCTATTAATGTCATGTCTTGCTTTTCTCTTCCGATCCTTTTGTTGCATACTTATATATTGCTTCTGTATGTATTGTTTGTTGTTTGGCTTGTGCATAGAGATGCCGTCGTATGTCGTGTACAAGGGTAAGGTTCTCGGAGTCTACGATGACTGGGAGGAGTGTCGGAGATAGGTTCACCATTTCAGCGGTAACAGTTACAAAGGGTACACCACTAGGGCGGAGGCGGAATCTAGATACGCCCGCTATCTAGCGGGAGAGAGGAGGGAGCGTTGGAGGAACCGGATGAAGACCAGTTTCATCGCGATGATGCTCATCGTGATGACCGGAGCTCTCTTCTATGTGATGGTAGTTTAGATGATCGATATTGACTTGTAATGTGAAGACAAACTCGATACTCGCGGTCTCGAGACTTGTAATGTTTTATCTTTGTTCGGTCTTTTGAATTTGGAGACTACTATGATGAATTGTATTCGGAGACTAATCTTCTATTGTATTCGATGAATCTGCTGTTGCTGTGTGCCTCTGTCTACATTCTGTCAAATAATATATTTTGTAACCTGTGCAAAAATCAGAGAATTAAAAAAGAATAAAACCTAATATTCATACTAATGGCACATCACTACAAAGTGCGCCATTAGTATGCCAAAGTATACTAATGGCCCATCAGACAACAGTGCGCCATTAGTATGCCAAAGCACATGGTTAAATATGCCCCCCTGGGAGGCATACTAATGGCGCATGGTGTTCTATACTAATGGCGCACTGCGTGGTGCGCCATTAGTATAAGAAATACAAGTGGCGTGATACTAATGGCGCACTAGTAGTGCGCCATTAGTAGGAAAAACTGGTGCGCCATTAGTAGGCCTTTTCCTAGTAGTGATAGGAACAAGGAGTTCCACAACTATCCGATCTGGGTCCATGACTTGGTTCCAAACCGATTTCTCTGATTCTAGAGGGGGTACTGTTAATTATCTGTGTTGTTGTGCAATGTAAATCCCCTTTGTTTCTTGTTAGCATTTTACCCCCGTGGCCCGTAGCGATTGGTGTGGTCACATATTTTAGCTTAGTTGGATATGGTACAATGAGTCAAGGATGTTAGGACTTCCGCCGTTGCTATAGTTGGTCGTTTGGGCCAACGTGTTGGTTACGTGGTTGACATAGAGTTTTATTGTCCGAGTGTATGTTGTCTGTCTTTGGGGAAAAATGAATGCAGAAGGATAGTGCCTCAATTATGAATTACCGAGGCAGTGATGTGTCGGTGAAATTTTTAGTGCATGCGTTGGAACATGAAATCTTTGCAAGTAAACTTACCTGATTTTCTTCTCCATTTTGTCGGAAGATGCTCAAAAGCAAAGGCAGGGATGGTAGTTGGTAGGTGTACGTACTTCCAGCCCTAATAATTGCATGGATTCACATGGTCTTCTTGCGATATCTTTTGGTCCATAAAGGAGCAGCCCAAGGAGCAAAAGCACTTGAAGAGACTATTGATGACAGGAAAAAGATGCATTTGTTTTCGTTCGTAGAGGTGAGACAGGAGCTAAATATTCCCAATGCCTCACACTCTCACAATAGAAAAGGGCCAATGTGTCACACCCTGATTTTCATGCCACGACACTTAAGCTAATCAATCATGATAAAATGTGGTTTAACAAAAACTTTTGAGTGTTTTGGACCTTGCGTTGATTGGATTTTGTGTGTTGTTTGCAGGTGCTCTAAAAATCAATTAAATCCTCCAAATCCTATACTTCATCTCCTTGCTCCAAACTCTTGAACCAATGATCATGCCATGTGTATAGGACATAAAAATAATTTCTTACAAAAATAATTGGCCAAATAGTATTTTCAAAAATTAGTTTTCCAAAAACCCCCTGAATTGAGGTTTGCACTGCAAGTACCTAATTAAGGGCAGTAAAAATATTTCCAAAAATATATTTGACTTCTATTAGATATAGGATACCCAGAAACCACAAAAATATAATTTTAAAAGTTATTTTCCTATTTTATTTAAAGGCTTTTTCTTAAGGCCAGAAATGGTCTTAAATAGGTTAAAATTATTTTAAAGCTAGAAAAATATTTGAGAAAAATCAGGGAAACTCAGTGGACATATATTGTCCATATATATGAGTTTCAACACATGGTCATGTTCAAAATATTGGACAAAACCTCCCCAAACCATTGCTGCCCATTTCAAGGATTTGAAATATTTCTACAGGAAATATTTTCATAAAAATCCAAGAAAATTCTAGCATGTAACATATGACATATTTGATGATCTAACAAAGCCTCATGCCTTGAAGATCAAGAAGACATCATCAAACCCCCTCAGAACCCTTTCTGTCCAGAACCAAATTTGAATAACTCTACATTGCCAAGTGTGTCCTTTTGATCTGAATTTTTGTGGACATGTTCAAAACCTCAAATGATGACACTACACCAAGTGGTGCATCAAGGAGAATATATTTGCATGACTAAATCTTGGTAAAGCCATTTTTGCTGATTTCTAGGGTTTACCAAAGTTACATTGGCAACTTTCTTCAAATGGACTCAAACTTGGTGGTCAACCTCAATTATGCGTCACACTTGATCCTGTTAATTCTCATGTCAAGTGGAGTTAATTTGCTTGCCCAAATTTGCATCAAACACCTTCTGTCACTTTTCAAAAATCACCATTTTGACCACTTACACTATTCTCCTTGAGTTCAACTTTTTACCACAGCCCCTCCTAGTCCCCCTCTACCTCCAGTAGCAATGGCAGCATCTCAGATCAATTATTGGGGGGGGGGGGTAGAACCACCTCTTTCTCTCTCTGTTCACCCATGGCAGCACCTCTCTCTCCCCCATTTCTATATGCCAGCATCCCACCTAGCATCTCCCCACCCCAGGGCATTCAAGGAAACCCCAAGGCACAAAGGGACATGCCCTGGCCCTTTAAAAATGGCCATGCCAGCCATTTGCATGCTCCAGAGCACGCTACAGTGCGCCCAGGCACTGTAGCCGCCCTTTGCCCGACGCCTCCGACCACCTCGGCTCTCCCCAGCACGCCCGACAATGCGCCTCGGCGTACGAGACACGGCAACTGGTCGCCTCCCTCCAGAATCTCTCTCCTCTCCCCTCCGCGAGCTCACCCGAGCGCGTCCATTGGCGCTGTCCGTGGTGCATCGCGGCCGTGCCCTTATAAGCCCCTCCTGACCTCTTCTCTGGCCTCTCCCCACTCTCCCTCTCCCCCAACAACCTCTCGGACACTCCGTCTCTCCCCCTTGCGGTCTCCTGCCCCTTCCATGGCTGGGTTGCCACCGCTGTGACCCGGACCAACCCGAGCCTTCACAGCTTCCCCCGCTCCCTCTGATCACTCTCGAGGACCCCCACGGCCTCCAGTAACCTCCCCACCCTTGATTCCTTCTTCACCACGGCCGAATTTCCCGGCTCCACCCTCACCTTTGTCTCCCTCCGCCTCGGCCAACAGAGGGCTCGCTTTCAAGCTCGCCGGCAGCCCTCTCGACCGCCATCGGACGCGGTAGGACCACCTGAGCTCTCCGGCACCCGCAGCCACGTCGGGGACGGCCCGTGTCGCCGGTGCGGGGCAACGCCCGAGCCTCTGCCTCCCCAGCCATCGCCCGCACGTGAGGAAGAAGACGACGCACGGCGAGGGGGATGGCCCTGCAGCTGGGTCCCATGAGTCAGCGACCCGCCGGCGGCCACGTCATTTAATTGGAGGCAGGTTCGCGGGCTGGCGCCTCCCCCACACCGTTGGCGTGTTCCAAAAGTGCGCCATCAAGGTCGCCTGGGCGCCTAGCGCGGTAGAGCAACTGGGCCGGCCCAAGGCTATATCTCGCCATGCGCGCACGATGAGGGTAAAAGTTTTTCCCTTTTTCTTTTTCCAGTAGAACTTCAGAAATTCATAAATAATTCAAATGGAGTCCAAATTTGATGATTCAAATTTCTAATAGCTCCATAAATCATGATCTATCACATGGAGATATTTGCACTTTTTTCCAGAAACTTTATCTTCAGAAATATTTATCAAAATCCTATTTTTCTATTTCTGTGTTAAACTTTAGAAAATCACACATGGCTGAAATTTGATCCAAATGCCATGAGTCAAATTTCCAGATGCTCCTAAGTTCCTAACTTATTTTATGAACATTTTTCTTAATACTTTCTGTGACACACAATATAATGAGCCATTTCTTCATATTTGTCAACTTTGCCAATTCATAGGGAATTCATTTGAACTCCAAATCCAGTGAAACCAACTCCTAGATGCTTCTAAAATCATGGTTTGTTAAATGGGTTCCTTTGCTCATTTTTTTTTGAAAAATATATTTCTGTACACTTCTTACAAATCCATAAACCCCTTGATTCCATCATATCAAAATGTTTAGAAACATCCACTGAGCCAACTCCAATGAAACCACTCTGGTTATTTTTCATATAACCAGAGATGTCCTAAAAAAGTCAAGTTAATATTTTTAGAGCACTTTTATTTCCTGCCTTGTTGTGTTGCTTATTATGGTTGGTTTCAACGATAGTTGACGAAGTAGACGAAATGCTTGGAGTTGGACCAGAGATATTTGAAGACCTCGAAGACTTTGTTAAAACAGGCAAGCAACCCTTTGACCATGATGAACCATTTTACATCATGATGGCATTTTCGTTGCTTCACTGAGTGCATGATATACCTTGAATGGCAACCTTGCTAGGCTTGCCTCCGTTGCATACTCCATTGATACTTGCATTGTTCATGACTCTACCCTTGCTTAGAGTTGTGTTGGTGGGTTGTAGAAATATGCTATAGTAAATGGCTACGCAAAGTGGGTCAGGGTTATGCATGGAAAGAAACAAGTGTGGGTTGACATACTTGCAAACAGCCCAGTGGGTGCCACTAATGCCCCTGGGAGATGATGATGAACTAGGTCACTACTTGGTGGAGAGGTAGTGTACCGAGGCTCAATAAAAGTGTTGGTTACAGAGATGGATTAGATTTAAGATTTGTCGACTGTCCCAACCTTACATGCGCAACCACTCTACCCTTGTATGGGAAAGGGCATTATTGATTACGTAGGCCGATACTAGCTTGGAGCCCGCATTACTAGTGACGGGGGAGAGTTGGTGCTCTCTCTCGGGATGGGGTCGTGCCAGGTAGGGCGGCCAAGAACATTTTTATGGGGCACCGGACACACCGTTGGTACCCCGTGCCAGTGGTATGTGATGAATATGGGAGCGAGGCTCCACAATTTTAAGTTGTGAAATGTTGGGCATGGGGGTTACTACCAATCGAGTGGACTCCATGTTAGTGTCGTCTAGGGAAAGATAGTGATCGGGTGCTTACCCCAGGTACTTGAGGTACCGCGGGTCGTGGATGACACGGAAGTTCCCTGGATCTTGTGGGTAAAGTGTGCAACCTTTGCAGAGTGTAAACCTATTCGAATAGCCGTGTCCACGGTCAAGGACAGTTGGGTGGTGCTGCTTAGACTACGTCCATATGTTTCTGACAAACAACACGGTTTGGTAAATCTATTGACGTGATTCGTGAGGAAGTCACGATGAGCTTGAGCATGAGTTGTTCATAACTCTCTCTCTTGATGATGTCTGTAACCTCCTGATACTTGTTGCAGACGCATTCATATCCTTGATGAATGTTGATCATACTTGCATGAGAAAAACAAGCTTTCCGCAAAAATGCCAAATTAGCAGTAGTGCCTTGCATAATTATCCTGTTATCACCCTTGGGTTGCTTGCGAGTACATTCAAAGTACTCATTGGCTTGCCACTGGTTATTTTATTGGCCAGGTATGAAAGACCAAGATATAACAAAGAATACTTCGGCGACGAACATGCGAGCTAGGACGCTTCCCAGTTAGAATGCCTGTAGGGTTAAGGCAGATGGCATGGGTCCAAGTTGTTATTGAAGATTTCCGCTGCGATGATACACTCAAGACTTGACCATAATGGTCCTACTTATGTTAAACGGTATGTATGGATGTAAGACTCTTGTTATTCAGCTTCTGTGTGTTCAGTGAGCATTGATCTCTGGGATCACTGTACACGTGCATTCGATGATCTCGACTTATGAGTCGGGGTCCCCACAGAGCTGGTATTAGAGCCATCCTGACTGTAGTTAGCCTTAGTTAGCATGGTCGTTAGTTAGGGTAAAACTATTTCCAAAACTATTACTAGTTTTCAAAACTATCTATACTTCTCTTCCCTTCTCAGTTCTTCGAAAACTAAGGTATAGTTTCCCCATCGATCTCTTCCCTTCAAAACTATTGCAAACGGTCGCTAGCGCCCTCAAGCCTGACCACGGGATTCCTTGTAATCCTCGTGGATAGCCTAGAAGGAGTACACCTTGCCAAATACTCACCCACCTCTTCTGAACCCAAGATTCGCGACACCACAACAAGACGATGCCAACAGAAGATGCGCCTTTGAAGAATGAGGACATGAAGACCCAGAGGATGGTGACACCTTTGAATTTGCCCCAGGATGATGCAACCTTGTCCTATGATGATCAGGGTGTAAGATATGCAAGACCATGATAGACATCGCTAATAGAGCAATCATGTCCTTACCGTTGTTGTATCGGCAACCACCGGTGGATGAGAACCTCGCCATTTGGCCCGCCTCACTATAGTGAGCAGGAAAACGGTTCTCTTCATTCCCCGCTCTTGGTGTCGATGTTGTCATCTACGTAACCGACATGTTGGACCTCTACTATGCCTTGTTAATGTCATTGCATAAAGGATTACCTACCTGGTACCATCGACGCCTTAGAAGACAAAACGGGATCGTCATGACTAACAAGACAACAGAAGACCAAGTCAATGCCTGCTACGAGGAGCCACCTTCAACCCATCACTTCAACAGGCGAGAAGTTGTTGAAGAATCTTCAGGCTCAACCCGTATTGTTTCATCGAAGAACTACAAGAGACGTAGCAACACGTGAGGAAAACCCAAAAGACTGCATGAGGCACGAAGTAAAGCGCGACTACTTAGTCCGAGAACCCCTAGGGTAGGATGAGTCGTGTACCCCCTATGCGGAGTCGAGTCCATATGATGGTTCGAATAGAACCATGATTGTGTGTTTCTTGTTTTTATTTGTTTGTGTTTTGATATAAGTCGCACTTTTGCCCTAGGCAACAAGTACGCGACTATATCACCTTCCTTGTTTTCCTTTGTTTGGCCCTTTTTGGAGCCCGTTTGTTTGCACCTCACTATAGAACCCAATTTAGGCATTCCCCTCCTCTATGATACTTTTCCCTCTCATCTCTCTCTCCTTAACTAAAGATCGGGAAGACAAGGTACACCAAGGATTCTACTTCGACAACCAACTAGCACTGAAGAACTTTTCTACAGCCTCCTCGACCAAGTAAAACCCCGTAGAGTTATGTTTAATCCCCCAGACTAGAAACCCATTCCTAGACCCTTCGAGACTTCACGAGATACCCCAGCTCGAGTCCTTAACCATGTGCTTAACCCATAGAATTGCAAGAGAACCAGTTAAGCCTCTGTAAACCTTGCATAGCACTGGGTTCATTATGGAACTAGTGGACATAGTGAACAAGCATATTATCATCCTAATATAGCACCAAAACTGACGATGCCATAGGGAAGACCAGTTTGAGGATATAGGAACAGAGGACAAATGACTTGATGAGTTTATATCAATGACTTGAGAAATTATATGAGACTATTTGGTGGATTATGAGGCTTTGATGTTGGTAGATGAACTTGGTGGAATCATGAGTATAGATTAGCATAGCTTTCATTACCCCTGGAGTAAATTGGATTTTGTAGGACTATTATAATCGCAAGATGAAATTCTTGGAAGTATAAGGATTTGACTGAGCCAGGGGATATGATAGAAGATAGTTGACATTACGAAAATGACTTGGGGGAATAGATAGGAATTCTCGTTGGACATGAGATTTGGATTCAATACGTTATCCTAGTGGAGTATGGATGCAGAGTAATTCTACATGGTTCAGAGTAAATTGGATTTAGACTGATAATCTTGATCATGATACCATGTTTCTCGGTGAACGATAAACTAAGAGATTGGATTAATTGTCGGAGTTGATTTAGGGATCTATATAAGCTTGACCTTGGAGTTTACTTGACCATGATAATGGAAATTGGTGGACTGACTGCAGTAAGGTGGCCCTTTCAAGTATTTGGGGATTATAGGGACTTTAGGAGATCATGTGGAACACCATAGACATTGGATTTGTAGAATTAATGAATTATGTAATTAATGGGCTTATGGAGTTGATTCATAGGAAGGAAACAAGATCTTGGAGTGGCTTACGACGTGTTTCCTTAGGATAAGAGGTGATTTATCTTAGACCTTGGAAGAATAGGATGAGCATTTGGATTGTCCTGTTTTATTCCAGCTTGGAAGCTTGTATGCTCTACCCATGGATTTTTAGGGGTAGCCACACATATGAGTTTGGGGATCGTAGACATATATGATTTTGTTAGACCTCCTCTTGGGAGTCATGAGGATATGAATAGCATGAGTGATGATTGGAGTTGACCTATACGAAATGATGCTTTCAGCGGTATAAGGTGATCTGTTTGGAGGACTAGATAGAACAATTGGCATCTCAGGAATTGTGCTCAAGGATAAACGTTCGCTCGCACCCTAGAATCCTTGAAACCCTTAAGCCCTACCAAGCTACAACATGGTCGGACCATGACCGTGGGTCTTGACTCTAGATCGAGAACAACTTGGACCATACTCAACCGTGACCACCACCAATACCCCCATCCTACTTTATGTACCTCATGAACAAAGTCTTCATGGAGTACTTGGGCAAGTTGGTTGTCATCTTTATTTTGGTAACATACTTGTCTACCTGAAGACGGAAGAAGAATCACTGAGCTGGTCAAGGAACATCTGAAGATCGCCATGTCCAGGAGGAAGAACTACACCCACCACCATCGTCAAGAAGTGAACTTTCTCGTCGAAGACCAGGTGTATCTGCGAGCCACTTCTCTCAAAGAGAACCAATCATTTTCATGACAAGGAAACCCACACCAAGATTCATCGGCCCTCTTCGAGATCACTCCAAGTTTCAACAACCCCCTTTGAGATCACTTCGAGACGAAGAGTAGACGGCTACCAGCTGGAGTTACCACCTGAGTTACCCACTGTGCACAGCGTTTTTCACGCGACACACCCCCGAAAGTGTTTCGAACTTCCTAACTAGCCCGATCCCTACCAGGGCATCAATCACCGAACCATTGACCCCCACCCCAACCTGACCTAACGCGAGAGACCCCTTAGCAACCTGGATCAAGCAAGAACGTCATACACAAAGCCACACTGTCAAGTACTTCAAGGTTCAATGGGGCACCACTCGGAAGCAGAAGCAGTATGAGGACGTGAAGACTACCCCAGATCCAAGTTTCTGTATTCCTTTCCGCGCCTAGTCTGGGAATCTCGGGGATGAGATTCTTGTAAGGGGGGTAGGTCTGTCACACCCTGATTTTCATGCCACAACACTTAAGCTAATAAATCATGATAAAATGTGGTTTGACAAAAACTTTTGAGTGTTTTGGACCTTGCCTTGATTGGATTTTGTGTGTTGTTTGCAAGTGCTCTAAAAATCAATTAAATCCTCGAACTCCTATACTTCATCTCCTTGCTCCAAACTCTTGTACCAATGATCATGCCATGTGCATAGGACATAAAAATAATTTCTTACAAAAATAATTGGCAAAATAGTATTTTCAAAAATTAGTTTTCCAAACCCCCCCTGAATTGAGGTTTGCACTGCAAGTACCTAATTAAGGGCAGTAAAAATCTTTCCAAAAATATTTTTGACTCATATTAGATATAGGATACCCAGAAACCACAAAAATATAATTTTAAAAGTTATTTTCCTATTTTATTTAAAGGCTTTTTCTTAAGGCCAAAAGTGGTCTTAAATAGGTTAAAATTATATTAAAGCTAGAAAAATATTTGAGAAAAATCAGGGAAACTCAGTGGACATATATTGTCCATATATATGAGTTTCAACACATGGTCATGTTCAAAATATTGGACAAAACCTCCCCAAACCATTGCTGCCCATTTCAAGGATTTGA
This sequence comes from Triticum monococcum, assembly GCA_034509565.1. Classification (NCBI taxonomy): domain Eukaryota; kingdom Viridiplantae; phylum Streptophyta; class Magnoliopsida; order Poales; family Poaceae; genus Triticum; species Triticum monococcum. Next base: position 80,777,458 of record CM067841.1, read on the forward strand.
AATATTTCTACAGGAAATATTTTCATAAAAATCCAAGAAAATGCTAGCATGACACATATGACATATTGGATGATCTAACAAAGCCTCATGCCTTGAAGATCAAGAAAACATCATCAAACCCCCTCAGAACCCTTTCTGTCCAGAACCAAATTTGAATAACTCTACATTGCCAAGTGTGTCCTTTTGATCTGAATTTTTGTGGACATGTTCAAAACCTCAAATGATGACACTACACCAAGTGGTGCATCAAGGAGAATATATTTGCATGACTAAATCTTGGTAAAGCCATTTTTGCTGATTTCTAGGGTTTACCAAAGTAACATTGGCAACTTTCTTCAAATGGACTCAAACTTGGTGGTCAACCTCAATTATGCATCACACTTGATCCTGTTAATTCTCATGTCAAGTGGAGTTAATTTGCTTGCCCAAATTTGCATCAAACACCTTCTGTCACTTTTCAAAAATCACCATTTTGACCACTTACACTATTCTCCTTGAGTTCAACTTTTTACCACAGCCCCTCCTAGTTCCCCTCTACCTCCAGTAGCAATGGAAGCATCTCAGATCAATTATTGGGGGGTAAAACCACCTCTTTCTCTCTCTGTTCACCCATGGCAGCACCTCTCTCTTCCCCATTTCTATATGCCAGCATCCCACCTAGCATCTCCCCACCCCAGGGCATCCAAGGAAACCCCAAGGCACAAAGGGACATGCCCTGGCCCTTTAAAAATGGCCATGCCAGCCATTTGCATGCTCTAGAGCGCGCTACAGTGCGCCTGGGCACTGTAGCCGCCCTCTGCCCGACGCCTCCGACCACCTCGGCTCTCCCCAGCACGCCCGATGATGCGCCTCGGCGTCCGAGACATGGCAACTGGTCTCCCCCCTCCAGAATCTCTCTCCGCTCCCCTCTGCGAGCTCACCCGAGCGCGTCCATTGGCGCTGTCCATTGTGCATCGCGGCCGTGCCCATATAAGCCCCTCCTGACCTCTTCTCTGGCCTCTCCCCACTCTCCCTCTCCCCCAGCAACCTCTCGGACACTCCCTCTCTCCCCCTCGTGGTCTCCTGCCCCTTCCATGGCTGGGTTGCCACCGCTGTGACCCGGACCAACCCGAGCCTTCACTGCTTCCCCCGCTCCCTCTGATCGCTCTCGAGGACCCCCACGGCCTCCAGTAACCTCCCCGCCCTCGATTCCTTCTTCACCACGGCCGAATTTCCTGGCTCCACCCTCACCTTTGTCTCCCTCCGCCCCGGCCAACAGAGGGCTCGCTGTCAAGCTCGCCGGCAGCCCTCTCGACCGCCATCGGTCGCGGTAGGACTACCTGAGCTCTCCGGTGCATGCAGCCACGTCGGGGACGGCCCGTGTCGCCGGCGCGGGGCAACGCCCGAGTCTCTGCCTCCCCAGCCATTGCCTGCACGCGAGGAAGAAGACGACCCAGGGCGAGGGGGATGGCCCTGCAGTTGGGTCCCATGAGTCAGCGACCCACCGGCGGCCACGTCATTTAATTGGAGGAGGGTTCGCGGGCTGGCGCCTCCCCCACACCATTGGCGCGTTCCAAAAGTGCGCCATCGACATCGCCTGGGCGCCTGGCGCAGCAGAGCAACTGGGCCGGCCCAAGGCTATATCTCGCCATGCGCGCACGATGAGGGTAATTTTTTTCCCTTTTTCTTTTTCCGGTAGAACTTCGGAAATTCATAAATAATTCAAATGGAGTCCAAATTTGATGATTCAAATTTCTAATAGCTCCATAAATCATGATCTATCACATGGAGATATTTGCACTTTTTTCCAGAAACTTTATCTTCAGAAATATTTATCAAAATCCTATTTTTCTATTTCTGTGTTAAACTTTAGAAAATCACACAGGGCTCAAATTTGATCCAAATGCCATGATTCAAATTTCCAGATGCTCCTAAGTTCCTAACTTATCTTATGAACATTTTTCTTAATACTTTTTGTGACACACAATATAATGAGCCATTTCTTCATATTTGTCAACTTTGCCAATTCATAGGGAATTCATTTGAACTCCAAATCCAGTGAAACCAACTCCTAGATGCTTCTAAAATCATGGTTTGTTAAATGGGTTCCTTTGCTCATTTTTTTCAAAAATATATTTCTGTACACTTCTTACAAATCCATAAACCCCTTGATTCCATCATATCAAAATGTTTAGAAACATCCACTGACCCAACTCCAATGAAACTACTCTGGTTATTTTTCATATAACCAGAGATGTCCTAGAAAAGTCAAATTAATATTTTTAGAGCACTTTTATTTCCTGCCTTGTTGTGTTGCTTATTGTGGTTGCTTTCAATGATAGTTGACGAAGTAGACGAAATGCTTGGAGTTGGACCAGAGATATTTGAAGACCTCGAAGACTTTGTTAAAATAGGCAAGCAACCCTTTGACCATGATGAACCATTTTACATCATGATGGCATTTTCGTTGCTTCACTAAGTGCATGATATACCTTGAATGGCAACCTTTCTAGGCTTGCCTCCGTTGCATACTCCATTGATACTTGCATTGTTCATGACTCTACCCTTGCTTAGAGTTGTGTTAGTGGGTTGTAGAAATATGCTATAGTAAATGGCTAGGCAAAGTGGGTCAGGGTTATGCATGGAATGAAACAAGTGTGGGTTGACATACTTGCAAACAGCCCAGTGGGTGCCACTAATGCCCCTGGGAGATGATGATGAACTAGGTCACTACTTGGTGGAGAGGTAGTGTACCGAGGCTCGATAAAACTGTTGGTTACAGAGACGGATTAGATTTAAGATTTGTCGACTTTCCCAACATTACATGCGCAACCACTCTACCCTTGTATGGGAAAGGGCATTATTGATTACATAGGCCGATACTAGCTTGGAGCCCGCATTACAAGTGACGGGGGAGAGTTGGTGCTCTCTCTCGGGACGGGGTCGTGCCAGGTAGGGCGGCCAAGAACATTTTTATGGGGCACCGGACACACTGTTGGTACCCCGTGCCAGTGGTATGTGATGAATATGGGAGCGAGGCTCCACAATTTTAAGTTGTGAAATGTTGGGCACGGGGGTTACTACCAATCGAGCGGACTCCATGTTAGTGTCGTCTAGGGAAAGATTGTGATCGGGTGCTTACCCCGGGTACTTGAGGTACCGCGGGTCGTGGATGACACGAAAGTTCCCCGGATCTTGTGGGTAAAGTGTGCAACCTCTGTAGAGTGTAAAACTATTCGAATAGCCGTGTCCACGGTCAAGGACAGTTGTGTGGTGCTGCTTAGACTACGTCCAAATGTTTCTGACAAACAACACGATTTGGTAAATCTATTGACGTGATTCGTGAGGAAGTCACGATGAGCTTGAGCATGAGTTGTTCATAACTCTCTCTCTTGATGATGTCTGTAACCTCCTGATACTTGTTGCAGACACATTCATATCCTTGATGAATGTTGATCATACTTGCATGAGAAAAACTAGCTTTCCGCAAAAAATGCCAAATTAGCAGTAGTGCCTTGCATAATTATCCTGTTATCACCCTTGGGTTGCTTGCGAGTACATTCAAAGTACTCATTGGCTTGACACTGGTTATTTTATTGGCCAGGCATGAAAGAACAAGATATAATGAAGAATACTTCGGTGACGAACATGCGAGCTAGGACGCTTCCCAGTTAGAATGCCTGTAGGGTTAAGGCAGATGGCATGGGTCCAAGTTGTTATTGAAGATTTCCGCTGCGATGATACACTCAAGACTTGACCATAATGGTCCTACTTATGTTAAACGGTATGTATGGATGTAAGACTCTTGTTATTCAGCTTCTGTGTGTTCAGTGAGCATTGATCTCTGGGATCACTGTACATGTGCATTCGGTGATCTCGACTTATGAGTCGGGGTCCCCACACAAGGCCTGCATCTATTGCGAGAGTGTGAGGCATTGGGAATAGGGAGTAGTTGTGTCGCCAAGAACCTCTTTGTTGCAATGGTCGAGGCTACTAAAACTGCACAATCTTGCATGCACCAGGGAAGTTGAATCTTGTCAACTGGTGTCACAGCCCTAGAATTCTGCTTTGTAATTAGTTGCATCATGTTTAAATTTTATCTAAATCTGAAATAGGGGTGATCAATCCCTAGCACCAAAAGAACTCAACTAGGTTCAACTTAAAAAACATTTTTAAAGAACCCATAGTGCCTCAAGAAAAGTTCATGATTTTTGGTTAAGGTAGAAACCTCTGCCAAAAATGATGAATATATTTCTAGGACATTTTGGATTTTTGAATTAACTCATATTGTATTTGACTTGGGGTTGTAAATTCCTATAAATACTTTTACAATTCTAATCATTTTGAAAAATATTGTGGGGCTTTGTGCTAGTCCATATTGCATCCACGAATAATTTCAGAAGCAACAAAAATGGTTTAGTATTATTACTAAATCAAAACAGAGCAAAATAAATAGAAAACAGAAAGAAAAATAGGAAAAGAGAGGGACTTACCTGGCTTACCTATCGCAGCCAAGCTGGCCAGCCCACCTGGCGGCCCAGCCCACTGGCCTCCTCCTGTCATCTTCTTCCTTGCCAGAAGGACGGGCGCGTGCCCGACGCGCGCGCACCGCCGCTCAGCCACCTCCTACTTGCTGCTTGCCTCCCCGACGCCGCTACAAGCGCCACGACACCCCCTGGAGACCCCTCGCTCCTCTCCCTCACTCTCTGCTCTCTCCCTCGCCCTCTAGTCTCTTCCCCGAGCTGAGCTCACCGTCGCCGCTCGTCACCACCGCGGCCACCGTGCCCCCGCCGACTCACTAGCGTGCCCATCGGCTCCGCCTCATCACCACACGTCAACAAGCCAACGGCCACGACCTCGGGAGCCCCTCATCGCCGGCATCTTCGTCATCATCAAGCTTCGGCACCGACGACTGCCGCTGTCGATTCGCTTGCTCCAGCTCCTCCCCGACCCCGCCGTGCTTCTCCACCGAACCGCTGTGAGCTTCTGCTGTGTTTCCACCTTTTTCCGATGTTCCCCGCGCCCTCTAGCCGTCGCCCCGCGAGCATCGAGCTCCGGCCATCGCCATGGCTGGCGAGCCTCGCGCTCCTGAGCTCTTCCGCTCGTCTCCGTAGCACCCGCGTGCTCTCCAGGTCCCTACGAAGCCGTAGAAGCCCTCGTTTGGCCTCCCTGTGGACCGCAGCGACGCCTGTCTCATGCTCGTGGCTTCGGCAGCCGCCCGGCTCAACGCTGTCGCCAACTCCGGCGACCCTGCGCCCCCTTGCTACCTTCGTTGGATGCGCGGGAGGAAGGGCTCCAGACTGGTGTCCTTCGCTCGTCGAACCGCTGCCGGAGCAGCGTCTCCAGCAAGCTTCCACCACGGTTTTGGCCGCCGCCGGCCTACTCCGGCGGGCTGACGTGGCGCCGTCATTAGGTGCTAATCACCCCGCTAACTAAACTATGTGCCACTGACAGTGGGCCCCACGCCCTATTTAATCCCAGTTTTGTTTCTATTTAGGTTAGTTTAAAACCCAACGGGACCCACATGCCTAAGTTGACCCCGCTGACGTGGCCTTTGACTGGGCCCACATGTCAGCGAACCTAACCAGCACCGTGACACTGACTAGTGGGACCCACTGGTCAGGTTTAACCTGGATCATGCCCGGTTGACCTGCTGACATCATGATGGTGTCAGGCTGACGCAGTAATCCTTTTCTGGAATTTAAATAAATCTTAAATGATTTATTTATTTCAGAAAATATCCAAAACTTTGAAAAATCATAGAAAATAATCTATAACTCCAATGTAAATAAATTATATATGAAAAATGATCAGAAAAATATGAAGAATCTGTTTATGCCATGTTCATGCATGTTTGAGCAAGTTAACATCACTGTTTGGGATGAAACATGATTAGGCCAACTTTCATAATAGGTTTGGAGTTGGAATTTGATGTAGTTTTGAATTTCACTTCAATTGAAATGACTTTCTGTTGCATTAGCCCAAATCACAGGATATTGCCATGTCATGATCATGCATCATATTGTTGCATCGCATTGATTGTGTTCCCTCTTGTTTGCCGGTGTTTGTTCCCCCTCGGTAGACGTATATTCCGGCGACAAGAATGATGACACCGATGAAGTGTGTTCCTCTTCAGAAGTGTCAGGCAAGCAAAACCCCCTTGTTCATTCCGATACAATCCCACTCTCTCGCTCCTGCTCTCTTTTACTGCATTAGGACAACAACGATTCAACTGTTACATGCTGCGGTAGTTGAACCCCTTTCCTCTGCATGACCTGTCATTGCCACAGTAAATAGATGAAACCCACTAGCATGAGTAGTAGTTGTTTGAGCCCTGCTATGCCTACTCATTCATGCTTGTTTGTCATGCCTGCTATTGCTTAGAGTTGTGTTAGGTCTGATTCATTGGGGATAAATTGGAAAGTTGTGAACATGTCCTACTGTTGAGAGCTAAGTGTGTGAACATGATTTGGTAAAGGTAGCGGTGAGAGGCCATGTAGGAGTACATGGTGGGTTGTCTCATTGTAGCCGTCCTTAGGAACGGAGTCCTGTGTTTGTGATCCATGAACAGTTACTACCACACATTGGGCTCCTGGCGCTCCAAGCTCTCTCGAGTTATTAATCAACCTGATCTCTGTCCAGGAGTTGCAACTAGTTTCTGGTGTTTGTAGGTAGTGTTAGTAGTCTACCAAGTGGCACCCGGTACAGGTGGGCTTGGGACAGACTAGGCACAGTGGCCCGGTGTACCAAGTGGCACCCGGATGGTGGGCTGGGGAACCCTGTACACATCGTTTGGGGCCGTGAGCGACACCCCGGCTGGATCTCCTTGCGGATGGAACCCGAATAGGCGATAAACCTAGACGAGAGACTTGTGTGATTAGTCAGGTCGTGGCCGACTCCCTCACCAGGCTTCCGCTTGAAGGTTGCTGAGATACACGACGTGTACATGGTGGTAAGTGGCGAGAGAGTGTGTGAAGAAGTACACCCTGTAGGGTTATCATTATCTATTCGAATAGCTGGATTCCTCGGATATGGAAACTTGGACCCCTTGCATAGTTCATAGACATGTGAAAGTGGATACTCTAAAATGCGCCAGATAAGCGTGAGTGCTATGGATGGCCTTCTCGTAGGGAGACGGGTGCGGATCCATAGTGGTGTATTGATATGGTGAATATGTGGACTCGTGTGCGCCACCCCAAAAGAGTTACTCGTAGTCGTGGTATAGGATAGCCACTGAGTCAAAGCTGGCTTGCTGCAGTCAAACTCCACCACCCCCTTTATTGATACCGATGCATATGTAGCTAGTTCTGATGTAAGTCTTGCTGGGTACATTTGTACTCATGTTTGCTTAGTATATGTTTTTGCAGAGAGACTTCAGTCTCGCTAGTAGTTCCGCGTGGACTTCGACGTTTAGCTTGTTACCACAGCTACGATCTTGTACCCTTGGGAGGGTCTTGTAGATAGTCAGGCTCCTTAGCCTTCTTCATTTTTTAGTTGTCTATACTCAGACAAGTTAAGCTTCCGTATGTGCTTTGACTTGTATGCTCTAAATGTTGGGTCATGAGACCCATGTTTGTAATATCTCGCTCCTCGGAGCCTAATGAAGAAATACTTGAGTCATAGAGTTATGTTGTGATGCCATGTTGTATTTACACATATCGAGCATATTGTGTGTATGATTGAAATGCTTGCTATGTGTGGGATTCGACAACCTAGTTGTTTATCCTTGGTAGCCTCCCTTATGGGGAAATGTAGTCTTATGCTTCCATGAGCCATAGTAGTCCGCTACAGCCCGGTTCACCGGAATCCTGCTAGCCTAGCACTACTGCTCCGGAGCACTTGACTGGCCGGCATGTGATTCACTTCGTTCATGTGTCTGTCCCTTCGGGGAAATGTCACGCGGTGACATCCGAAGTCCTACCTAGCCTGCTACAGCCCGGGTTCCCGGAGTCCTGTTAGCCCAGTGCTACAGCCCGGATTCACATGCTGCTGACTGACATGCTCGATGTTGATACATGTATGCCTGCCCCCGTAAGTTAGTGCCACTTTGGGTTCATGACTAGTCATGTCGGCCCGGTTTCTCTGTCATATGGATGCTAGCGACACTATCATATACCTGAGCCAAAAGGCGTAAACGGCCTTGTGCCATGGTAAGGCGACACCCGTGGGAATACTATGCGTGAGGCCGCAAAGTGATATGAGGTGTTACAGGCTAGATCGGTGTGACTTAGAATCGGGGTCCTGACAGCTTTGGTATCAGAGCCTGACTGCCTATAGGATTACCAAGCCAAACTGGTCGAAGTCATGTCTAGAAATGCTTTAGTTATGTAAGGGAATTGATTGCGGAAGGGAACGTATGGCTCTTTTTACTTCTTATACCTTATGCCCTTCCGATTTGAGTCACCCTCTTCTTTTCTACGGGGATTAAGAACTAGGCTTTCTCTTCTTTCTAGAAGGATCACGTGTTGCTAATCCGTAGACTCTTAGGATTGTTGGTTCCAAGCCTTAGTTCAGTTCCTACTGCTCCATATGTTCATAGCTGGTCTCAGAACCTTGATATTGTGATGTTGAGTGGTTATGCCACCATTTTTGCAGGATGTCTCAAATCTTTTTGAGCATTTACATTCGTTATGCTGTCTGAGTCATCCCGGGTTTCTAAACAATCTGATGCATTTGCAAATCCCTTTCTCCTGTGTTTGATGTATTTTTGGGCCAGTCTAACCACACTATCCGGTGCGTTGAGGTACTCTATTGCCTCGACATATATGTTGGAGCCATTATTATGACCCTAGGTGTCTTAGGGAGTCACCTAGTAATCTAGTCATGTTCTGTGTTCCAAGTGTGATGATTCTGGCCATCATTCTTGAAAGCATCCCGTGATGCCATTTGGTTATTAGGCTTTCTATTCCTGGGTTCTTGAACCCGAGATTCACCCTACTTACTTCATGTTGATAGTGTTTGCTAGTTCCTTTAGTATATTAGTAACCTTTGCGATAGTCCTCGAGGTCCATGGTATTTTCCTCTTCCAAATACCATGAACTACTTATGGCAGAAGTTCCTCATTGAAGCGAAAGATCACAACCAGAGTGCTCTTAATGAGTTCTCGATTCTATGTTGTGACTGCCAGTTCTACCTTTCGGCATGGGTTGTTCGGAAGAAATGTTGAGCTTTGCTCGACATACTAATCTATGCATCCACAACTCAGAAAGTGATATGTTCCTTTGGGTTGTCCCTTTATAGTTGTATTCTAACCCTCTGGCATCGGTTGATAGTCAGGAGTAGTTGTGCATTCATGTCATCAATGCCTTTACTCTTATGGTCCGCTAAGCCATTCCACTCCGGAATGACTAGGAGAAACAAACTCCAGTACCTCGTCCATTTCTGGGATTGGGTCAAAGTAGTTGTATTCCGCAGACAAATGCCAATCCAAGTTTTGTTCTGTTCTACCTTGGAGTGTTACCATCTTTATGTCAAGAATTTCATGAGAATTGCACCACCTCTTATGGATTCTTGTCGCAGTGATACTTCTTGCCATCATTATTCATTCTTCGGTTTCCGTGTTATTGTAACCGGAATGCCGACAAGTGTACTGTGATGTGTGAAATCAATACTCCTAGCAACCATGTTGCTTGGTAGTAAATGGACAATACTCTCATGCTTAGCGTGCTGGTTATTGAATCATCATCCTAAGATTGATCGTGCTACCTAGTCCATATTACTGGGGCACACTCCAATAAATGAGTTAGGATTGTATCAATCCCTCGCTCTTTTTGATCACATCATCTTGCCTGAAAAGCAACATTGTTCTCGAGCTTAGTAACATATTGGTGGCTCATGATTTTTCGAATATCTCCTTGGAAGTATCACCAGGTTGTCCCCTGACCGCTATGTTGAGCTCGTGATCAAGTTGGTTTCTTGTAACCAACCCTTCTCCAAGAATCTGTGTTGCATACCCCTGAGCTAGTTGGTTAAGCTAAACAACAACTTGGAGAGTTGGAAGATAAAAGCTTATCCGACCTAGCTCATCACTAAGGGATATCTTGTATGTGTGTTGAGGAAAGATGATATCTTCATCGATTGGTCCCCATGATCAGTTGTTGGATCTATTGTCTTGTCCAAACTTTGATTTGAGTGTGGGCTATCCTCAAATCAAATCAGGACCAACGATGTTCGTAATGTTGTCTTACTCGAGGTTGATTCCTCGGGCATACACCATTACATCCTTTGGTCTGACCAATGCTATCACCTTGTTCACATAATCGTGGAATTCCATCTTCATGGGAACCTGGATGAATTGTTGTTAAGCCCATCGGCAATATCCTTATCTTGTCCATGATTCATGTCGAACATCTAAGTAGTGTTGGAAACTTTTATAAGCATTATCTTCATGTCCTGTTCATGAAGCATATGTTCGGATGAAAGAAGTGACTTCCTCGAATACATGTGCATTTGATGCAAGTTGCCGCCGTGAATTCGAGAAAGTCAATGTTGCTTCCTTTGGAATTATCCCAAGTCAGTCATACATGTGCGAAGTATGCTATGGTTTGACAGGCTCGCTACCTCCATTCCATGTGCATCCCCTAGTACACCAAGCCACTGACTGGTTTGTTCAAAGAGAAAGAGTTCCTTCATAAGAGCTAATCCGGACTTATGAAAGGATTTCGGTATCCTCATTGATGGTTCCCACCTAAAATCGGTAGTGTTTCGTTGTAAGACTACTATGTGGTCATGCTTGTTTGGGACATCGTGTTCACATGTATGTAGCATAACCAGCTCGTGTTTCGGAGCTTGCTATCGTAGTTCATCTCCTGAGAATCTCGCAGCATCATCTCGTCGATTTGTGTTGCTATCTTTCTTTTCCAGACATGCTGTCTGAAATATTCCGTTACCAACCAGATCTGAATCTCAGGCAGATATGATGGTTGGATCATTCATAGCATTTGCATTTTGTTCCTAGCTTGCATCGCCATTGTACCAATTTCCCATGGGCTGCCCTCTCGGTAATTGCTGTTCCGGATCATCTTCGAAAGTGGTCCTACCATGGATCCCATCCATTTCCGGTGATAAGCAAAAATCATCCATTGCGTTGTCTTCAACAAGGTAGTTCACATCATCCATTCTAGCATGAGTATGCCATTTGCTCAACCTCCTTCACATGATCGTTTGTGATTGCCTTAGGCTGGAATAAAGAGTTTCAATGATCTTTGTATCAAAAGTAATTCTTTTTGCCACTTAAGAGAATAATTCTACGAGTCACCTCCGCTAAGGTGCCCCATTATGGAATCATGGCAGTTAACTCCTCGCTACGTTGTGACCGAGCATGGAATTGTTACTTACCAAAATTGAACCTCCGTCGTCTGTCCATCCATCCCTCCTGATGTGTCTTTGGACGTCTCAGGCCAAGAGGTGTTCTATGTCTCATTCCATGAGTTGATCGTGTATCGATTGATCCTTGTGAAGATCGAATTCTATAGAGTTTCCTCTCTTCCGTCATCGTAGTTGGATAAAGATATCGAAAGCAAGGACGTCAAGATCAATTTGAAGCAATGATTCAACATCTTCGAGAAGGGAAATTGGATCACGAAGATCATGTCGGCTTTGTGTCCCTCTGTCTTCTTACCTCACGTTTCATGAATCTCGGGACGAGATTCTTGTTTAGTAGGGGTGAGTTGTCACAGCCCTAGAATTCTGCTTTGTAATTAGTTGCATCATGTTTAAATTTTATCTAAATCTGAAATAGGGGTGATCAATCCCTAGCACCAAAAGAACTCAACTAGGTTCAACTTAAAAAAACATTTTCAATGAACCCAAAGTGCCTGAAGAAAAGTTCATGATTTTTGGTTAAGGAAGAAACCTCTGCCAAAAATGATGAATATATTTCTAGGACATTTTGGATTTTTGAATTAACTCATATTGTATTTGACTTGGGGTTGTAAATAACTATAAATACTTTTACAACTCCAATCATTCTGAAAAATATTGTGGGGCTTTGGGCTAGTCCATATTGCATCCACAAATAATTTCAGAAGCAACAAAAATGGTTTAGTATTATTACTAAATCAAAACAGAGCAAAATAAATAGAAAACAGGAAGAAAAATAGGAAAAGAGAGGGACTTACCCGGCTTACCTATCGCGGCCCAGCTGGCCAGCCCAGCTGGCGGCCCAGCCCACTGGCCTCCTCCTGTCATCTTCCTACTTGCCAGAAGGACGGGCGCATGCCCGACGCGCGCGCACCGCCGCTCAGCCACCTCCTGCTTGCCGCTTGCCTCCCTGACGCTGCTACGAGCGCCACGACACCCCCTGGAGACCCCTCGTTCCTCTCCCTCACTCTCTGCTCTCTCCCTCGCCCTCTAGTCTCTTCCCCGAGCGGAGCTCACCATCTCCGCTCGTCACCACCGGGGCCACCGTGCCCCCGCCGACTCACTAGCGTGCCCATCGGCTCCGCCTCATCACCACATGTCGACAAGCCAACGGCCACGACCTCGGGAGCCCCTCATCGCCGGCATCTTCGTTGTCATCAAGCTTCGGCACCGACGACCGCCACCGTCGATTCGCTTGCTCCAGCTCCTCCCTGACCCCGCCGTGCTTCTCCACCGAACCACTGTGAGCTTCTGCTGCGTTAAACCCCTTTTCCGCTGTTCCTCGCACCCTCTAGCCGTCGCCCCGCGAGCATCGAGCTCCGGCCATCGCCATGGCCGGCGAGCCTCGCGCTCCCGAGCTCTTCTGCTCGTCTCCGTAGCACCCGCGTGCTCTCCAGGTCCCTAGGAAGCCATAGAAGCCCTCGTTTGGCCTCCCCGTGCACCGCAGCGATGCCTGCCTCGTGCCCGTGGCTTCGGCAGCCGCCCGGCTCAATGCCGTCGCCAACTCCGGCGACCCTGCGCCCCCCTGCTACCTTCGTTGGATGCGCGCGAGGAAGGGCTGCAGACTGGTGTCCTTCGCACATCGAACCGCTGCTGGAGCAGCGTCTCTGGCGAGCTTCCACCACGGTTTTGGTCGCCGCCGGCCAACTCCGGCGGGCTGACATGGCGCCGTCATTAGGTGCTAATCACCCCGCTAACTAAACTATGTGCCACTGACAGTGGGCCCCACGCCCTATTTAATCCTAGTTTTGTTTCTGTTTAGGTTAGTTTAAAACCCAGCGGGACCCACATGCCTGAGTTGACCCCGCTGACGTGGCCTTTGACTGGGCCCACACGTTAGCGACCCTTACCAGCACCGTGACACTGACCAGTGGGACCCACTAGTCAGGTTTAACCTGGATCGTGCCCGGTTGACCTGCTGACGTCATGATGGTGTCAGGCTGACGCAGTAATCCTTTTCTGGAATTTAAATAAATCTTAAATGATTTATTTATTTTAGAAAATATCCAAAACTTTGAAAAATCATAGAAAATAATCTATAACTCCAATAGAAATAAATTATATATGAAAAATGATCAGAAAAATATGAAGAATCTGTTTATGCCATGTTCATGCATGTTTGAGAAAGTTAACATCACTGTTCAGGATGAAACATGACTAGGCCAACTTTCATAATAGGTTTGGAGTTGGAATTTGATGTAGTTTTGAATTTCACTTCAATTGAAATGACTTTCTGTTGCATTAGCCCAAATCACAGCATATTGCCATGTCATGATCATGCATCATATTGTTGCATCGCATTGATTGTGTTCCCTCTTGTTTGCCGGTGTTTGTTCCCCCTCGGTAGACGTATATTCCAGCGACGAGAACGATGACACCGATGAAGTGTGTTCCTCTTCAGAAGTGTCAGGCAAGCAAAACCCCCTTGTCCATTCCGATAAAATCCCACTCTCTCGCTCCTGCTCTCTTTTACTGCATTAGGACAACAACGATTCAACTGTTACATGCTGCGGTAGTTGAACCCCTTTCCTCTGCATGACCTGTCATTGCCACAGTAAATAGATGAAACCCACTAGCATGAGTAGTAGTTGTTTGAGCCCTGCTGTGCCTACTCATTCATGCTTGTTTGTCATGCCTGCTATTGCTTAGAGTTGTGTCAGGTCTGATTCATCGGGGATAAATTGGAAAGTTGTGAACATGTCCTACTGTTGAGAGCTAAGTGTGTGAACATGATTTGGTAAAGGTAGCGGTGAGAGGCCATGTAGGAGTACATGGTGGGTTGTCTCATTGCAGCCGTCCTCAGGAACTGAGTCCTGTGTTTGTGATCCATGAACAGTTACTACCACACATTGGGCTCCGGGTGCTCCAAGCTCTCTCGACTTATTAATCAACCTGATCTCTGTCCAGGAGTTGCAACTAGTTTCTAGTGTTTGTAGGTAGTGTTAGTAGTCTACCAAGTGGCACCCGGTACAGGTGGGCTTGGGACAGACTAGGCACAGTGGCCCGGTGTACCAAGTGGCACCCGGATGGTGGGCTGGGGAACCCTGTACACATCATTTGGGACTTGTGTGATTAGTCAGGTCGTGGCCGACTCCCTCACCAGGCTTCCGCTTGAAGGTTGCCGAGACACACGACGTGTACATGGTGGTAAGTGGCGAGAGAGTGTGTGAAGAAGTACACCCTTGCAGGGTTATCATTATCTATTCGAATAGCCGGATTCCTCGGATATGGAAACTTGGACCCCTTGCATAGTTCATAGACAAGTGAAAGTGGATACTCTAAAATGCGCCAGATAAGCGTGAGTGCTATGGATGGCCTTCTCGTAGGGAGACGGGAGCAGATCCATAGTGGTGTATTGATATGGTGAATATGTGGACTCGTGTGCCCCACCCCAAAAGAGTTACTCGCAGTCGTGGTATAGGATAGCCACTGAGTCAAAGCTGGCTTGTTGTAGTCAAACTCCACCACCCCCTTTATTGATAACGATGCATATGTAGCTAGTTCTCATGTAAGTCTTGCTGGGTACATTTGTACTCACATTTGCTTATTATATGTTTTTGCAGAGAGACTTCAGTCTCGCTAGTAGTTCCGCGTGGACTTCGACGTTTAGCTTGTTACCTTAGCTATGATCTTGTACCCTTTGGAGGGTCTTTTAGATAGTCAGGCTCCTCAGCCTTCTTCATTTTTTTAGTTGTCTGTACTCAGACAAGTTAAGCTTCCGTATGTGCTTTGACTTGTATGCTCTGAATTTTGGGTCATGAGACCCATGTTTGTAATATCTCGCTCCTCGGAGCCTAATGAATAAATACTTGAGTTGTAGAGTTATGTTGTGATGCCATGTTGTATTTACACATATCGAGCATATTGTTTGTATGATTGAAATGCTTGGTATGTGTGGGATCTAACAACCTAGTTGTTTATCCTTGGTAGTCTCTCTTATGGGGAACTGTAGTCTTGTGCTTCCATGAGCCATCGTAGTCTGCTACAGCCCGGTTCACCGGAGTCCTGCTAGCCCATCACTACTGCTCCGGAGCACTTGACTGGCCGGCACGTGATTCACTTTGTTCCTGTGTCTGTCCCTTCGAGGAAATGTCACGCGGTGACATCCAGAGTCCTGCCTAGCCTACTACAGCCCGGGTTCCCGGAGTCCTGTTAGCCCAGTGCTACAACCCGGATTCACATGCTGCTGACCGACATGCTCGATGTTGATTCATGTATGCATTTCCCCGTAAGTTAGTGCCACTTTGGATTCACGACTAGTCATGTCGGCCCTGGTTCTCTGTCATATGGATGCTAGCGACACTATCATATACGTGAGCCAAAAGGCGCAAACGGTCCCGGGCCATGGTAAGGCGACACCCGTGGGAATACCGTGCGTGAGGCCGCAAAGTGATATGAGGTGTTACAGGCTAGATCGGTGTGACTTAGAATCGGGGTCCTGACAACTGGAGTTCTTGAGCAGTGGGCTGTAACTTTTTTGTAACCTATAGTGCCTGCGTTATGGAGAATGTCTTGTTACACCCTTATGCCACCTCCTAGACCTAGTCTCAGTGTTTTGCATACTCTAATACACATTTGTAGCATTGTGATGGAAGTATATCATCATGTTTGAGCATGGGTTTCTATAATTAATGCATTGCATGAGACCACATAGCGCATCCCTGGTGTAGTGCTATGATATTTTTTGGTCTATAAAAGAGTGGCGGCCCCCTTTGGGTTACACCGTCATTTATATCATATAGCTAGAGAGATGAACATTCTGTGAGATTTATAGCTTTCTTATTCTCTTTGGGGGAGAGAAAGCAAGCCTACAATGCTTTGGATGTCAAAAATGAAACAAATTGTAATTGTTTGTTGCCCCTTATAAACTAGAGTGCTTGAGTCGGTTGTCGAACTACTCGAACGTTTATGTGACTACCCCCAACTTGGGAGGTTGGGGAAATTAGACATGACTCTAAATATAGTGTCATCAATCAACTACTTGTGGAGGAGGCACGCAAACTTTTTTCCGTTCTTCCCGTAACTTTCGGTAGTTGATTCAATTGGGCATAATTTATTTAGTACTTGTATATTGCTTCACGATTTACATATGTGCTACCAGATAATCCTGATGATAGCCACCACTTACCATCATAATAGATATTTGAATCGTGTGCAATTGTCCAGAGAGTCGATGAGCTACCGGTCATCTTGGCACCAGTGGAGGCTCGAGCTTTGGCTCCGCCAGTGGGGAGGAGTATGGAACATATTTTCCATTCCACTGCGCATAGACGCAGACGACCACATGCGTTGGGATTGAGCCCCTCTTCCGCCACGACGAGATTGCTGGTGTTGGCAGGAGCCCCTATTCCTTGATCCGTGCGGTGGAAATCGAGCCAACACGTACCCCTCGCTCCCCTGCTCCTTTGAGTCGGCCCATGTGCGGGGCGGGGCTTCACAGTTTTTTGTCTTCTCTTTTTTGTTTCTTTTTGTTTTTTACCTTTAGTATTTTCCTTTTTATTTTTTTGTCTTTAGTTCTTTTGCTTCTTTAAAGAATGTTTGAGATTTCAAAATAGTTCTGAATTTTAAAAAATATTCACTAATTTTATCAGTATATCCACAATTTTTTGAAAATGTTCCTGGTTTCCAAAAAGTCTTTTGAATTTTAAAAATATACCCATCTTTTATATTGTAGATGAATTTTATAAAATATATTTTTTCAATATTTTAAATTTCAAAAAATGTTACAGTAACAAACATTAGAGATGTTCTTGAATTCAAAAAAAATGTTCCAAATTTCTAAAAATGTTTGCCGACACAAAATGTTTGCGCAAAATCAAGAAATGCTTACAAATTTGAAAAAATGCTGCCCATGCAAAATGTATTCTCAAAAAATGTTCACTAATTTCATAAAATGTTCATGAATTCAAAAAGTGTACGTAAATTTCAAAAACTATTACCAATTTTTTTTAAATGTCCTACAAATTAAAATGGAAAAATAATAAAAATGAAACCTAAAATAAATATATTAAAAATAAAAACCAACTTAGGGAAGGTTCAAGAACCTACCCTGAACCGGTGCAAGAAAGGCACGTGAAATTCCCGAATATGGGCCAACCCATATCTGTTCGAGCAATGATGGTGTGGGAGGGGGGTTCGTGCATATTGCCTACCATCTGGGGAGGTCCGTTTAGTATCCCAAAACTGCTTAGCAACGGTCGGACAAGTGGGTAATGTTGGGGTGAACCAAAAAAGTTTGGGTAGAGCCGGATCTAAGTGTTGGGTAGGTAAACGCCTCATAGTTAGAGGGGTAGTTATGAACCCTGTGGACCACCCCCATGGGGGCGGTGAAGGGAAAGCTCCCATTGGTAGAAAAAACCCACAACCCCTTGGGGTTATCCTGCACTTGGAAGAAGAACTAGGAAAAGGAAAAAAATAGAGATAGTTTTATTCTTCGCCGCCGTAAGTAAATACATCATATGCACTTATGATTGGAACTCTAGCAAGCATCCGCAACTACAAAAGATCATTAAGGTAAAACCCAACCATAGCATTAAGTATCAAGTCCTCTTTATTCCATATGCAACAACCCCCTTACTCGGGCATAAGCTTCTGTCACTCTAGCCACCCACCATAAGCTAATCATGAACGTATTGCAAGACCCTACAGCGGGGATCCCTCACGTTTGCGTGACATGGAGGGCACCATAGGACATCACCAAAATAAAATATACAACTCAAACCAATCATGATCATCAATCAACCCATAGGACAAAACGGATCTACTCAAACATCATAGGATAACCACATATCATTGGGTAATAATATATAATGTTGAGCATCATGTTTAAGTAGAGATTATAGCGGGGAGAAGAGGTGTTACACTACTGCATAGCAGGGTAGAAAGTTGGTGTTGACGATAGCAAGGTTGTTGGTGAAGATCGTCATCACGATCTTAGCCCCGGCGGCACTCCGGCGCCACCGGGAGAGAGGGGGAGAGAGCCTCCCTCCTTCTTCTTCTTCCTTGGACTCCCCCCTAGATGGGAGGAGGGTTTCCCCTCTGGTCCATGGCCTCCATGGCGCAGGAGGGGTGATAGCCCCTTCGAGATTGGATCTCTCTCTGTGTTATCTTTTGTTTCGCGTTTTTGTTTTCTGGCCGAAAACCGTTTCTTATATCCCGGGAGATCCGTAACTCCAATTGCACTGAAATTTTAACACGATTTTCCCCGGATATAAGCTTCCTTGCGCCTGAAGTAGAGCCCAAACTGACTTACAGGGTGCCCACAAGGCACCACCGCGCCGGGGGGTGCTGGCATGCCCAGGTGTCTTGTGGAGGCCGTGGGCCTCCGTTTGCGTTGATTCCACCTCCCAAAAATCACGTATATTCCAAAAATAATTCTCTGTAAATTTTTATCGCGTATGGACGTTGTTTGATATGGATATTCTGCAAAACAAAAAACATGCAACAAAAAGGAACTGACACTAGGCACTGGATCAATATGTTAGTGCAAAAAATAATATAAAATGTTGCCAAAAGTATGTAAAAGTTGTATAATATTGGCATGGAACAATCAAAAATTATAGATACGACGGAGACGTGTCAGGAGGCCGGGTCCGACTCACCCGAGGCAGCTGCGCCCGAAGGGGTTGCGGGGGAGTCACGACCGTCATCGCAGGAGGGGCAACCTCCTAGCGGTGGTGGGTCACGACGGGGGCCGGCGCCATGCCGGGTGCGCATCAAGAGGCTTTGTCGAAGTTGCGGCCGACGGTGGTACCTGGTGAAAAGGTAATACCCTCTCGTCATAGTTCCAACGAGGACGACAAGGTCTAATGTTAAGAAGAAGAGTGGTGGTGGCGAGAGCATCGGGCCAGAACTGGGGAGGTACATTAGAATGAAAGATCAATGTACACATGCAGTTATTAAGAGTGCGTAAGATGCGCTTAGCAGGACCATTATGCTGTGAAGTGTAGGGAGGCAAGAAGCTCTCGAACGGCGACATTATCAAATTATTTCTCGTTATCAGTTTGAAGTGCAAGTATGGGGCGACCGTACTGTGTGGTGACATAGGAGTAAAATGCCGTGAGTGTGGATAAGGCATCGGATTTGCAACGAAGAGGAAATGCCCACACATAATGAGAAAAATCATCTAAAATCACCAAATAATAAAGGTAGACCGTGTTACTTGCAACTGGAGATGTCCATACATCACTATGAAGTAAATGAAACAGAAAAGTGGAAATAGTTGTGGACGCACTAAAGGGAAGACGAATGTGCTTGCCAAGATGGCAAGCCTGACAAGTATGGTTGTCTATCTTATTACATGAGAATGAAAAACTCTTAAGAATTTGATGCAAAACGGCGGAGTTGGGGTGTCCCAAATGAGCATGACAAAGGTCCACACTAGCGGAGAGGGCAACTTGAGTGGTAGAGGTGGTGGCGAAGGAGTGCACCGGGTAGAGTTCTTCGGGGCTATCACATCGGTGGAGAACCATCCAGGTATGGGCGTCCTTCACAGAAAAACTGATAGCATCAAATTTAACTGTAATGGGATTCTCACGAGCAAGACGATGAACAAAAACAAGATTCGTGACTAGATCAGGTGAAACAAGAACATTAGACATGGTTAGTGGCATGGATGTAGAAAGAAAGGAATAACGACCAACATGTGTGATAGGTAAAGATGAACCGTCACCGACGGTGATATGAGTTGAAGTATGAACCGGAGAGGAGGAAATTAGGTTACCGAGATGACATGTCATGTGGGCAGTGTCGCCTGAATCCATGTACCAATCTCCACCACCACTATAGTTATGGGGTGACGGAGCCGAGTGCAGCGCAACCAAAAGGGAGGGATCCCATGGCATGGTAGCCTGCGGCATGGTGAAGCCGCTTCAGGGTTGGATTGGTGCAGGCAGAGCATAGTCGCTGGCCATCGGCTGGGCGGGCAGGGCCGCTTAGCCGCCACCAGCCGACTGTTGTGGCATGACGAAGTAGGCCTTGTGGCTCGCCGGACGTGGTCCGAGCAGACCTGGCGTCGGGACCCTCTGGATGGGCATGTGGTATGCATGTACCACACCCGTCCAAGGGTTCTGCCCGACCATCCAGGGCAGGGAGGGATGTTGTTGGCATGGCGCCCCCTCGGAACCCTGCTGTTGCTACTGCCGAGGGCGGCCACCCCCGCCGCATTGGTTGGGTCGACCCCCGCCGTTCTGCTACTGTTGCGAGGGGATTTCAGGAGGCGTGGAGGCAGAGGGAAGAAGCTTGGCGGTGCTGGGGGCCGCGAATGAGGTGGTAGGGCACCGGCGATGCGGGTCCGCCGCGAGAAGTACCAGCGGCAAGGGCGGTGTGCTGCACTACTTCTTCACTTTTTTGCATCCATCATTCCTGCAACTTCAAATATGCGATGATGATATGAGAAGTGGGTTGTGGCAACATGGTAAGATTAGAAGAGGCGTTGCTGAAATCCTCATTGAGGCTGACAGTGATAGTGCTAAGCATGAGCTCGCCGGAGACTTTCGCGCCAATGTCATGGAGTTCATTAGTGAGTATCTTGAGGCGCATGCAATAATCGTCAATGTTGGAGTCATCTTGATGGCACCCGAAGAACTCTTGCTGCAAGAAAATAAGGAGCTGAAGTTTGTTATCGGTGAAGAGCGCGTTGATCTTGTTCCACATGGTGCAAGCACCGTCGTCCTCGGCGACGATCGTGTGGAAGATGTCCTTCGAGATGGTGAGGTAGAACCACCGGATGAGCGTGGCCTCAATGGAGGACCACTCCGGGTCACCCTTCATGACCCCGCTGTCGACAGAGCTGTCGATGTGCTCGGCGAGGTAGTACTCATGGAAGACAAGGTTGAAGTAGGTGTTCCACGCATAGTAGGAGGAGCTCGATTGATCAAGATAGAGGGGAAAATGTTCGTTGATGTTGTGGTCGTAGACATCGACGGCGGTTGGAGGCTCGGGCCCAGCGAACGGGTTGGAACCATCGGAAAGGGAGGACATGGGGGAGTCCATGGCAGCAACGACCAACTAGGTGGTGGTGGCGGGTAGGTTAGATGGCGTATGTGGCTAGGGTTTAGGATAGAGGGGAGGGAAGGCATTGGTGAGAGAAAGAGAGGAGCGATTGCGGGTGTCGGGAGGGATGTGACAGCGGCAGGCTGCAGCGGCGTCGACGAGGGGCGACGACGGCGGCAGGGTGTGACTGCGGCAGGAGTGGGGCGGAAGCGAGGAGAGGATCTCTTCCTAAACTGATACCATGTTAGATGGGAAAGTAGAGATTGCATGCATCGACAATGGATTGATCATGTGCATGAGCACATATATAGGTATAGGGGGGCAACCTCTACTTGTCTTCCAAGAAGTACAAATATACGGGGGATAGAGGAGGCGCGGCAGTACAAAATACACAAGGCGTACTATACACGTGCATGGATAACTAATGTTCGACACGTACCATGCCGTCCGAGGTTGGAATATGATCGAGGGTAAATCACATGGTTTGGCACCCAACTATTCTTCTCCCCTCTCCTGAGGCAGCAGAGCTAGGTAGCTAACTATAGTTTAGGGCATCTCCGATGGTAACCCATAAATTTCCTCCCGCATACGTCCACCAACATGGGGACCAGTCTGCGACAAGGATGTGGGAGGCCGACATCCAACATTTCCCATATACATTTCAAACACTTTATGATCAACCGGATGTAATTCATGCAAACACAACCGGATTTCATATAAACATGACGGATTTCATACAAACCAGACGAAAATAGTTACATTTTAAACATATTTTACCTAAAAAGATACCAGACTAACAGAAAACTAGTCTATGGCTGGCCGTGGCGGATCTCCATTGTCGTCCCCATGATCGGCATCGGAGTGCCCCGGAGCTATATGCTTCAGTGCAAAGGGCAGCTCGCTTTCCCACTGCTAATCGGAGTGGAACCTCCGGCCGATGCTTCAACTAGAGGGGAAGGGTCCCTACGCTGCACGAACCAAAATTGGTTTTTGCATAATGGGATGACGGTGGCGGGCGAGAGGGCAAGGCATCGGCTGTATATGTCATCGTGTTTCGACTGTGGTCTTCATGGAATCCAAGTGGCGGCGGCTCCCGTGTTCTACTTCTACTCGATGATGGCGATGGGCACGGAAATGTTGGCCTTTCTGTACACCTATAGGCACTTCAAAGAAAGACAGTAGAAAGATTGGCATGCTTGTCAACACCGAGTCGATCAAAACAAGCCTTCCACCATAAGCCATTAGCTTACCCTTCGAACAGCTTAGTTTTTTAATCAATCTTCAATGCATTTTCATTCCTTATTAGATAACTTGCGATGATGAATTGGTATACCTAAATACATAAATGGTAGGGAACCCAATTCACATCCAAAGAACTGTCTGTAGGAATCTTGTTCTTCTTTGGCTCTCCCAAAACAGAACATTCATTTTTTTAATTAAAATTGATCTTCTATCCCGACAATTGCTCGAAGAGGCAGAGGACTAGCTTCATATTTCTAGCCTTCGCCATATCATGTTCCATGAAAATCATTATGTCGTCAGCATATTGTAATATGGACACACCATCATCCACTAGATGGGGTACTAATACCTGGCAATAGAATACTTGGTAGTTTAATCTTGTCCACCTTACTAATGAACTGGTTCACCGAAATGAGTTTCATATACTAGTACATGCTAAACCTGTTATGTGTCTACTTGTCTCTTTTTTTAGAATGCTGACAGAATATTGGGGAAGATTGCCTTATTAAGAAATGGTAAAGGAAGTAATGCAGGCCACTACCGCTTGCACAAGCTATTCAAACTCACTGTCTGAATCAGTTCGGTTTCCTGAGTCTCAACTACAAGCTGAAAGACATTGATCAGCTGTGCTGCGACAAGAAGAGGAAGGACTACGGAAGTCGCTGGGGCATTTAGATGCATACTTTTTGGTGCAACAACAAGCGTTGGAGGGTTTTAGCGCCAAATAGGACAAAGCTAATAAGCTTACTAAGCTTATTGCCAGCATGGTGGATACCCAGGTTCACGTTTCTTGAGCTCTTCTGAAGTTGTTTTAGTTATGCTCTTGTTTTGCTACTGCATTTATTTGCACTTGTGGCGAATTTTGACGACTAGTGTATGTAATATGCTGCTTTGTTCCCTATATTTGCAGTGGTTGCGAACATTGATGCCTAGTGGATGTAATATGTGTAATAGCTGTAATAGGCTAGCGTATTGCTTGCTTATTTATTTCCTTATTGTCTTGTTTAGTTGTTTGCTTGTAGTCACTACAGTTCTTTTTCCGTGTTTTTCTAGTGGCCACAGTAACCTATTTTTGGTAACTAGGCCACAATAATCATGGCAACACACGCACTGTTGTAACCATGGGCCTCTTGTGGGGCGTAGTATCCATGGGCCTTCTATGGGTCGTAGGATCCATGGTCCTTCTTGTAAGTGCATCTAGTGCCCCTTAGTGATTTTGGTGTATTGAAGTCTTATAGGTTAAGGGTCTGATGCGTTTGTGAGTGTACACAGGTCTATAAGTCTATCAGGAGTTTGATATTTATAGAGAAAGTCGACCCCTAAAACTGTTCTTCGATTGAAGACTTTGTATTTCTGAAGACTTTCTGAAGACTTTGAAAGTGAAGAAATTGGTGTGACCATGAAGACTTGGTATTCATTCGAGGAACATGAAGTGTGAAGGCTTTTGCTTCCATAGTAACTGTTTTCTCTTTCTTGAGTCATAGGAAACACCGTACTGTTAAAGGGGGTCGAGGAAATAGTAAGAAAAAGTTTCCAAGTGATGCTCAACTCAAAATCCTACACCTATCAATCCCTTCGAGTGAAGGAATTGAAAATCTCATGCAGTTCAGTCAATTTCTTCAGTGATAGAGACGAAGTTCTTCTGGTCTCTGAGGAATTTGTTCTGACTGAGGAGTTAGGAATTCGCCAGTGCAGATTGCCTACAAGTGAGGAACATGATAGCCCTGAGGAATTTGATAGTCAAATTTCCGACCGTTGCTGTGCCACACGCCAGAAAATATCTTCCCACCTAACGGTCATACCATTGAAGGGCATTTATGTCTTATCATGTCGGGCTGCTCCCTAGGCTATAAATAGCCACCCCCCTACAACCACTAGCTAGTTGGCTACTATTAGAGAAACTGACACTTGTCATTTGAGAGCATCCCATCCTCCGAGGACTTTGAGTGAAAATCATCAAGTGAGGAAAACCCAAACCCAAACACCTACAAACCCAAAGTGATTGAGCATTACTGAAGAGATTGATCCTGCGTGTATCTGACACTTGTTACCTTTGAAGACTGTGCATCTTCCAGATGGTTAGGCGTCATGGTCTAGAGCATCAAAGAGGAAATGGTGGATCGCCGAGTGACCGAGTTTGTGAAGGTTTGGATGTCATCCGAAGACTTACCACGAGTGATTGGGCAAGGTCTGTGTGACCTTAGCTCAAGGGGAATACGGTGAGGACTAAGTGTCCTAGACTGTGTGTTCAGGACTGGGTGTCCGAGACTGTGTGTCCTCAGGTTTGAATACCTAGCCGCCCTAACCAGACGTACAACTGTCTCAGCAGTTGGAACTGGTCTACCAAATCATTGTCTTCACCAAGCTAACTAGTTCTATTTCCCCAATCCTTCCATTTCCTCATTACTGTGTTGTGTGCTTGATCATATCTGTTTGAAGACTTTGGCTGAAGACTTTCTCAATTTCTCAGTTCAATTTCTTCAGTATGTTTTCTTCATCCTGTTTATCCCGTGTTTACGCTTTTTGTACTATGTGCTTGTCTTCATTTCATCATGATGACTATGCTTATGCTCTGTTATGTTTGCATCTGAGTACTTATTCCACTGCAAGTAGTTCTTCTCTTAGGAATTTCCTCACCCTGAAATTCCTCAGTGAAGAATTCATAAAAATCGCCTATTCACCCCCCATCTAGTCGACTTAATGCACTTTCAGTTGGTGTCAGAGCAAGGTACTCCCTTGTTATGTGTGATTTTGGTTTAACCGCCTGGAGTTTTAGTTATGTCGACCACAAGAATGAAGACTATGACATGCCCCATCTTTGACGGTCATGATTATCCCAAGTGGAAGGCCATGATGAAGAAGCGCCTCATGGCGATGAACAGCGAACTCTGGACCGTCACTGAGATTGGTCTTACGGACCTATGCAAGATGGCGGAGGCTGATGATATTCACAAGTACTTGCTACTCAACCTCACGGCGAAGGACATCATCTACTCCGGCTTGTCACGAAATCAGTTCACGAATGTTATGCATCTCTGCCATGCGAAGCTCATCTGGGACCGACTCTCTTAGGTCTATGAAGGCCATCGATCTCACCATGAACCCTGGTTTGAGGATTTCATGGAATCATGCAAGGCTATGACTTTCACTCCAGAATCATCATGCTCTGCACCATGCCTTATGGCAAAAGGTGCCAAGGTAACTGAATGCTACTTATCCGAGTCTAGGGATGATGAATCTGGTGACGAATTTGGACCCAGTTATGTCAAACTTGCTTCCCTTGCCACTAAACAACAAAGAGCTTTGGAAAAAGTTCAATGCATGCTAGATGAGAGCGACAATATGTTAGGTGAAGAAATGGATCGTTCTAAAGCTTTGGCTGAGAGTCTTCAGAGACTCCAGTCCAAGTTTGACAATCTTCAGAGTCATCATAACACTCTCTTATCTGATTATGAGAAGCTTTCTTATGAATTTCTTCAAAGAAAGCAAGATCTTGAGCAGTTAAGAGTGAGTTATGAAGATCTTCAGAAGGAGCGTGATTCATTACTTGCTCAACAAATCAGCGCTGCTCAGGAAGAATTTAATCCTCCATGTTTGAAGTGCATTGAACGTGAATCTGCTAATTCTTCACCTGAATGTTTAAATGCTTCTATTGCTGAAATTTTTTCACCGGTTTATGCTATGACTAATTCCTCATCTGAGGAGATTGCTAGTATCACTGATGATGCAGTGCTAAAGGAATTGTATATGACAGGCATGTACAAAAGCCTTAAAGGGCATGAGGCTCTTTGTGATGTGCTTAAGAAGCAAATCTTCAACAAGAACCCTAGGAAAGAGGGTATTGCCTTTGAGAGGAAACTCAATGCTGATGGGACCTACTAGAAACCTGAGCAGTATCCCAAAACCTCATGGGTTGCTGCAAAGGGACCTTTAGTGGATCCATCTACTTTATCTGGCTTTACATGTGAATCTTCATATTCTTGTGATCAATCATTTCACTCCAATTACAAACTGTTCAAAAATCAGAATGGTGAAGTATTTCCTAGATATGTTGGCACTAACTACAGGAACGGTCCCCTTATGAAGAAAATCTGGGTTCCCAAAAGGTGCCTTGACAATATTCAGGTGAATGTCATCATGACACCACCTGTGAAGAATAGGAACCCCACATCAAACTCTTCATATGGACCAAATTCTTCATATGGACCCAAGTCATCATACGGGCCAAATTCCTCACGTGGATCAAATTCCTCAAAAGGATCAAAGTCCTCATATGAACATCATCGTGCTAACCCTTCTGTTTCGCAGGGAAAGGCTAAGGATTATGGATATGTGCATTATTGTTCAAATCATTATGTTCATAAATCCTCGAAGAATTTCTCTACTTACTCTTATGCTTACCCTAACCCCTCTTATGTGAAACGAAGTGGATTGGCTTCTATGCCACCTTTCTCTTATGGAGCTTGCAGAATGATGAACTCTTTGCCACCCCTTCAGATGTGGGTGGTGAAGAAAAAGAACTAATCTCTTATGCAGGGTCAGGTCTCCAAACGAACTTAAATGTCTGAAGAATTTGCTGGAGACCTGAATATGCTTGAAAGGACGCAAGCTAATCATGTAGAAATGAATTTTCATTTCTCATGTCCTCATACTACTCTACCTATTCTCTTGCTTGACGGAATTGTTCTGATGAATTTGATGTCATATTCTTCATTGATGAAGTATATGAGTTTGTAAGCTGCACTAATTCATTTGTAGGATGATCAACCCAAAGCCACTGAGTGGGTCCTCGTTAGTGGATGTACAAATCACATGACTGGTGATAGGAGCTTATTGATGCACTCTGCTTTATCTCCATCACATCTGAAGCATATCACCTACGCTGACAAAGGCGAAAGCAAGGTATTGGGTCTAGGTAAGGTTGGAATCTCAAAGGATTGACACATGGACAAAGTCATGTTTGTCGAGTCCTTAGGGTTCAACCTCATGTATGTCTCAATGCTTTGTGATCTTGATATGGTTGTTGTCTTTGGCAAGTATCGTTGTGTTGTGATCATGGAAGCTTACAATTACAAAGTCTTCGAAGGCTTTAGGAGAGGAGATTTGTATATTGTTGATTTCTCTACAGGACCACAACCTGCTACATGTCTACTTGCAAAAGCTTTAGAAGGCTGGCTATATCATCGACGACTTGGTCATGCTGGGATGAGGAACTTGCACACGCTCGCGAAGAAGAAGCATGTCATTGGCATCGAGGGTGTCAAATTACTCAAGGACCATTTGTGTGGAGCTTGTGAAGCCGAAAAGATGACCAAGGCCAAGTATCCCTCAAAGACCATCATGACTACCACTCATCCATTTGAATTGCTTCACATGGATCTCTTTGGCCCTACTCACTATGCCACATTTACTAATGCTGCATCTTTATATGGCTTTGTCATTGTTGATGATTATTCTCGATATGCATGGGTGCATATCATCACTTACAAAACTAAAGTGCAGGAAGTCTTCAAACGATTTTCCTCGAGGGCTTCAACCAACTTTGGTGTGAAGATCAAGCACATCAGAAGAGACAATGGAACTAAGTTCAAGAACACTGGTCTTGATGACTATCTTGATGAACTTGGTATTACTCATGAGTTATATGCTCCTTATACTCCTCAGCAAAATGTCTTCGTGGAGCGCAAGAACATGACTCTTGTTGAGATGGCTCGCACTATGCTTGATGAGTACAAGACGCCTCCTCGCTTCTGGCCTGAGGCAATTGATATTGCATGCCACATCATCAACAGGATATATCTTCACAAATTCTTCAAGAAGACTGCATATGAACTCCTCACTGACAAGAAACCCAATGTGAGTTATTTCAAAGTCTTCGGTGCTAAATGCGGGGTTAGAGATCCTCATCACAGTTCTAAATTTGCACCGAAAGCACATGAAGGTTTTATTCTTGGTTATGGTAAGGACTCGCACACCTACAGAGTCTTCAACACCTATCACCACAAGGTTGTTGAAACTGTAGATGTGCGGTTTGATGAGACTAATGGCTCGCAAAGAGAGCACCTACCCTCTATGACATATGAAATACCTCACGAGGAATCTATTAAGTTCAAGGCTACTGAGGATGTCATTCCTACCGAAGAATCAGCTGAAGAAGTCATTCCAGAACGTGAAGAACGTCATGTTGATGGACCTAAGGAAAATGGTGCTGAAGAAAATGCTGATCAACTTCCTCAACGACAACCAGCTCATCCTCGCGTTGCAAATGAAGTGCAGATTGAGAAAATCATCAGCGACATCAACATTCTAGGTCCTATCAGACGCTCAAGAGCTTCACATTTGTCTAACTTTTGTGGGCACTTTACTTTCGCCTCTTTCACAGAGCCCACTAAGGTAGATGAAGCATTTCTGGAGCCTGAGTGGATTCAAGCAATGCAAGAGGAATTACATCAATTGGAGCTCAACAACGTCTGGTAACTAGTCAAACGTCCAGATCCTCACAAGCACAATATCATTGGCACAAAGTGGATCTATCGCAACAAGCAAGATGAAAATGGCCTTGTGGTGAGGAATAAGGCACGACTTGTAGCTCAAGGCTACACACAGGTTGAAGGAATTGATTTTGATGAAACTTTTGCACCTGTTGCTAGACTTGAGGCTATTCACATATTACTTGCTTATGCTAACCATCATGATATCATCTAATATCAAATGGATATGAAAAGTGCATTCCTTAATGGTAAGCTTGAGGAAGAAGTATATGTTGCTCAACCCCCAGGTTTTGAAGATCCAAAGCATCTTGACAAAGTATTCAGACTCAATAAGGCCCTCTATGGCCTCAAGCAGGCCCCTCGGGCGTGGTATGATACTTTGAAGGAATTCCTCATGAACAAAGGCTTCAAACCCGGTCCACTTGACCCAAATCTTTTCACTAAATCTTATGATGGTGAATTGTTTGTGTTCCAATTATATATTGATGATATCATTTTCGGCTGTACTAACCAATGTTACAGTGATGAATTTTCCTATATGATGAGTGAAGAATATCAAATATCTATGATGGGAGAATTGAAATTCTTCTTAGGTCTTCAGATTTTTCAACAGTGCAATGGCATGTTCATATCTCAGGAGAAATACCTCAAGGATTGTCAGGACCCCGATTCCAAGTCACATCGATCTAGCCGGTAACACCTCATATCACTTTGTGGTCTCACGCACGGTATTCCCACGGGTGTCGCCTTACCATGGCCCGGGACCGTTTGCGCCTTTTTGGCTCACGTATATGATAGTGTCGCTAACATCCATATGACGAAGAACCCAGGCCGACATGACTAGTCGTGAACCCAAAGTGGCACTAACTTACGGGGACAGGCATACATGAATCAACATCAAGCATGTCGGTCAACAGCGTGCGAATCCGGGCTGTAGCACTGGGCTAACAGGACTCCGGTGAACCGGGCTGTAGTAGGCTAGGCAGGACTCCGGATGTCACCGCGTGACATTTCCCCGAAGGGACAGACACATGAATGAAGTGATACACATGCCGGCCAGTCAAGTGTTCCGGAGCAGTAGTGCGGGGCTAGCAGGACTCCAGTGAACCGGGCTGTAGCGGACTACTATGGCTCATGGAAGCACAAGACTGCATTCCCCCATAAGAGAGGCTACCAAGGATAAACAACTAGGTTGTCGGATCCCACACATACCAAGCATTTCAATCATACACACAATATGCTTGATATGTGTAAATACAACATGGCATCACAACAAAACTCTACGACTCAAAGTATTATTCATTAGGCTTCGAGGAGCGAGATATTACAAACATGGGTCTCATGACCCAACATATAGAGCATACAAGCAACAAGCACATGCGGAAGCTTAACTTGTCTGAGTACAGACAACTACAAATGAAGAAGGCTCAGAAGCCTGACTATCTACAAGACCCTCCCAAGGGTACAAGATCGTAGCTGAGGTAACAAGCTAAACGTCGAAGTCCACGCGGAACTACTAGCGAGACTAACGTCTCTCTGCAAAACATAAAATAGGCAAACGTGAGTACAAATGTACCCAACAAGACTTACATC
This sequence comes from Triticum monococcum, assembly GCA_034509565.1. NCBI lineage: Eukaryota > Viridiplantae > Streptophyta > Magnoliopsida > Poales > Poaceae > Triticum > Triticum monococcum. The sequence goes on from CM067841.1 coordinate 80,808,117, forward strand.
AGAACTAGCTACATATGCATCAATATCAACAAAGGGGGTGGTGGAGTTGGACTGCGGCAAGCCAGCTCTGACTCGGTGGCTATCCTAAACTACGACTGCAAGTAACTCTTTTGAGGTGGCGCACACGAGTCCACAAATTCACCATACCAATACACCACTATGGATCCGCTCCCGTCTCCCTATGAGAACGCCATCCATAGCACTCACACTTATCTTGTGCATTTTAGAGTATCCACTTTCACTTGTCAATGAACTATGCAAGGGGTGCAAGTGTCCATATCCGAGGAATCCGGCTATTCGAATAGATAATAATAACCCTGCAGGGGTGTACTTCTTCACACACGCTCTCGCCACTTACCACCATGTACACATCGTGTATCTCGGCAACCTTCAAGCGGAAGCCTGGCGAGGGAGTCGGCAATGACCTGACTAACCAACAAGTCTCTAGTCCAGGTTTATCGCCTATTCGGGTTCCATCCGCAAGGAGATCCGGCCGGGGTGTTGCTCGTGGCCCCAAACGATGTGTGCAGGGTTCCCAAGCCCACCATCCGGGTGCCACTTGGTACACCGTGCCACTGTTCCTAGTCTATCCCAAGCCCACCTATACCGGGTGCCACTTGGTAAACTACTAACACTACCTACAAACACCAGAAACTAGTTGCAACCCCTGGACAGAGATCAGGTAGATTAATAAGTCGAGAGGGGCACTTAAGCATTCCAATGTGTGGTAGTAACTGTTCATGGATCACAAACACAGAACTCAGTTCCTAAGGATGGCTGCAATGAGACAACCCACAATGTACTCCTACATGGCCTCTCACCACTACCTTTACCAAATTGTGTTCACACACTTAGCTCTCAACAGTAGGACATGTTCACCACATACCAATTCATCCCCGATGAATCGGACCTGACTCAACTCTAAGCAGTAGCAGGCATGACAAACAAGCATGAATGAGTAGGCACATCAATGCTCAAACAACTCCTACTCATGCTAGTGGGTTTCATCTATTTACTGTGGCAATGACAGGTCATGCAGAGGAAAGGGGTTCAACTACCGTAGTATGTAATAGTTGAATCGTTGTTGTCCTAATGAAGTAAAAGAGAGCAGGAGCGAGAGAGTGGGATTGTATCGGAATGAACAAGGGGCTTTTGCTTGCCTGGCACTTCTAGAGATAGTATAGTTCTTCATCGGTGTCATCGATCACATCATCGGAACCACGTCTATCGAGAGGGGACAAACACCGGCAACTGAGAAAGAACACAATCAATGCGATGCCACAATATGATGCCTGATCATGACATGGCAATATGCGATGATTTGAGCTAATGCATCTAGCTATGATATAAATGAAGTTGGTTTGAATACATGATTCAAATTGCAACTCCATATATGATTATTTAAATGCCCTTCATTTGTTTTGTCCAAAACAGAGGACAAACATTGTTCGAACATGCATGAAAATGGTACAGATGGAATCCTTGAATTTTTCTAATAATTTTTCATATATAATTAATCTTATTTGGAGTTATAGATAATTTTCTATGATTTTTAGAAGTTTTGGGCATTTTTTGGAAATTTCTAATTATTTTAAATCCAGAAAATTATTAACTACATCAACATTGCGTCGCTGTGACATCAGCAAGTCAGCTGCGGCTAACCAGGTCAAACCTGACCAGTGGGGTCCACTAGTCAGTGACCTAGGGCTGTGTTGTGTGGCTGACAGGTGGGCCTGGTCAACGACCACGTGAGCAAGTCAACGCTGACGTGTGGGGCCACTATGATTAGTATAAGCTAAACAGAGAAATAAACTATGGTTAACTAAAACGTGGGGCCCAGGTGTCAGTGACTCAGGGGGGGGGGGTTAATCAGCAGGGTCATTAGTGGCTAATGACGGGCCATGTCATCTCATCGGAGTTCAACACCGGCGAGCACACAGACGCGACGGCGATGATCGGGATGGCTGCTCCAGTGACCAAATCGATGGCCGAGCCCACCTATGAGGAGCTGGGCCTCGTGCGCATCCAACTGTGGCAGGGGGAGGGCACAAGGTGACCGGAGTTGGGCACGGCGTCAACCTCGGCGGCTGCCGGAGCTACGTCGTTGAGCGGAACGGGGCTGCGGAGCACGACAGGAGGAGTTGAGGGATGCGTTCAGCTCTTGGGAGCTCGGTCAGCAGGGCGACAAGCTCAGGCGCGAGCTATGTCATTAGTAGCCGCGTGTAACGCCCTCTATGCGGCTATATCTCCCATGTGTCGAAGCACGACTTAGAGGCATAACCGCATTGAAAGCAATGTCGCAAGTGAGGTAATCTTCACACAACCCATGTAATACATAAGGGAAAGAGTTACATAGTTGGCTTACAATCGCCACTTCACACAATTACATGAATTACATCAACCAAATACATACAAGGTCCGACTACATAACCAAAATAAAAGAAGGCTACCCCAAATGCTACACAGATCCCCGATCGATGTCGAGCGGAACAGGGCTACGGAGCATGACAGGAGGAGTTAGGGGATGCGTTCGGCTCCTAGGAGCTCGGTGAGCACGGCGACACGCTCAGGCGCAAGCTATGTCATCAGTAGCCGCGGTGGCGCCATGGCCGACGGCAGTGAGGTCTCGGGCTTGACGGAAGCGACAGCCGGGGGGGCAAACGAGCACGGGGAGAGAGGGGTTCGGCGTAGTGGCTCACGGCGGTTGTAGGGGGCGTTGAAGTGGGCTCGGGGAAGTCCTGCGTGCGGCGAATTCGGCGATGGCGGTCGTCGGTGCCGAAGCTTGAAGACGACGAAGATGCCAGCGATGAGGGGCTCCCGAGGTCGTGGTCGTTGGCTTGTTGGCATGTGGTGATGAGGCGGAGCCGATGGGCATGCTAGCTTTGTGAGGGAGGCTCTGTGGGCGAGGCGGCAGTGGACGGCGGCGATAGAGCTCCGCTCGGGTGGCTGCAGCACGAGCGCTGGGGAGAGAGGGAGGAACCAGAGAGAAAGGGGAGAGGGGGAGAGAGCTCTGGGCAACTCCCTGGCGAGGGGAGAGGAATGGGGGCGCGCGGGACAGCGCGAAGCAGGAGGTGGCGTCGACGCGCGCGCGTCTAGCACGCAGCTGCTTCGGTCGGCGGGTGTTGAAGATGACTGGCAAGCTACTGGTGGGCTGGGCCAGCTAGCTGGGCCGGCCAGGTAAGTGGCCGGGCTTCTCTATCTCTCTGTCCTTTTCTATTTTTCTTTCTATTTTTCTTTTTTTCTTTTGCCACTGTTTTTTAAATTCAAAACAGAATCCAAACAGTGTCGATAAACCTTTGAATATTTTTATGTTGCTAACTGGATTGTTCCCGATGCACATAAAATATTTCAAAGTTATTTGAATATATATTCTATATATTAAGAATATAGATCCAAATTCAAATATAATATGATTTAAATTCAATGTCCCAAAATATTCCATAAAATTGTTCCAGAATTTTGGATTGATCTAAAGCTCTTTCCAAAATTACCAAAACTATATTTTAGGGCATTTTGGCTTCACTGAATGCATTTTCAGGGTTCTTGCCCTTTATTTAAAATTTTGAGGCTTCCACTTTCCTCAATTCAAGTTTAATATGAATTTAAACATGACGACATGATGATCATGCAAGGGCAAGCAAAGGCTAAGCTAGGGCTGTGACAACTCACCCCTACTAAACAAGAATCTCGTCCCGAGATTCAAGCGTAGGGTAAGGTGAAGGGGAAACACAAACTAGCATAATCTTCATGATCCAGGTTGCACCTTATAAGTTTGTTGATTTGTTGCATACGTTGATCTTAACATCCTCGCTTATGAGATCTTCATCCACGCGAAGACGACGAAAAGAAACTCTACTAGGATTGATCTTCTCGAAGATTGAGCTATACAATATCAACTTGCGGAATGAGATGTTGAAACATCTCGAGTTGAGACACAAAACACATCGAGAGGGATGGAAGAACAAACGACAGGGTTTGATTTGGTGGGCAACAATTCCACGCTTAGAAAGATGGTGGATGGTGTCAAGGTGGCGAGGAAATAATTGCCATGATTACCTAACGGGGCACATCAGGGAAGGTGACTCATACTGCTATTCCATTAAGTGGCAAAAAGATTTACTTTTGATATAATAATCATTGAAACTCTCTATGCCAACCTAAAACAATCACAAATGGTCATTCAAGGGGGTTCGAAAGAATGGCATATATCGACTAGAATGGATGATGTGGACTACCTTGTTGAAGACAACGCAATGGATGATTTTAGTTGCGCGTGCTCTCAAGAACTTGAGCATTTCCATATTCACCAAGGTTCTACCAACATCCATATCAAGGATCCTGGCAACACAACATACTACCATGATGAATAGTGATGGACGATGCAGATGCATAGGAAGATAACACCTTCTCATATTTCACCTTAGCGAGGCCAAGGAAACAAAATCTGGATGATCGACCAAGAGACATTTAGCACTCCGCTTCTAATGTTCTCCTTGACGTGCTAGCGTAACCCATTTATAGATATGGTTTGGTATCTATAACATCAAGTAAAAGGTCGGACTTCGGGAGCACAAGAATCCAAGAGGAATAACTACGGAAGTAAATCCTAGGAAATCCTTATGGGGAGGTAGCCAACTTCCTCAATCAAAACACTACAATAACAGGTCTTCCGGCTGGGTGTGCCGGGCACGACATCCACTTTACCGGTTACAGAGAGACCAATATTATAGTTCTTGGGAAATGTTCCAACCATCATATCTGCCTGAGATTCAGATCTGGTTGGTGTCAGGATCTTCCAGACTCATCAAGTCTAGAGAGAAAAATGAAAGTTTGCAACACAAGTCGACGAGATGACGTTGCGAGATTCTCTGGAGATGAACTATGATAGCAAGCTCCAGAGCATGAGCTGGTTCTGCTACAACATGTGAACACGTTGTTCCAGACAAGCATGACCACGTGGTAGTCTTATAATAAAACGCTACCGAGTTCAGGTGGGGGACCATCATCGAGGATAACAGAATCTTGTACAAATCCGTCTGGTACCTTCAGGACTACTTAGAACTTATTATCTTTGAACAAATCAACCAGTGGCTTGGTGTGCTAGGAATACGAATGGAGTGGAGGTAATTAATATGCTAAACCATAGAATACTTCGCACGAATGCATGACTGACTTGGGATGATTCCAAAGGGAGCAAAAACAAGCTCCCTCGAATTCACGGCGGCAACTTGCATCAATTGCACATGAACTTAGAGGAAGTCACTACTTTCATCCAAACATATACTTCACGAACAGGGCATGAAGAAAATGCTTCCACAAGTTTCCAACACTAGCTGGATGTTCAACATGAATCATGGGGGAGACAAAATGTTGCTGATGGGCTTAACAACAACTCATCGAAATTTCCATATCACTGGACTTCCATCATCATGTGAACACGGTGATAGCATTGGTCAGACCAAAAGATGTAATGGTGTATGCCCGAGGGATCAACCACGAGTAAGACAACATTATGAACATCGTTGGTTCTGATTTGACTTGATGATAGCCCATACTCAAGTCAAAGTTTTGACAAGGCAATAGATCCAACAACTGATCACGAGGACCAATCGATGGAGATATCATCTTTGTTCAACACACACACACACACAAGATATACCCTTTGGAGTGAACTAAGTGGATTAAGCTTTTATCTTCCAACTCTCCAAGTTGTTGTTTTAGCTTAACCAATTAGTTCAGAGGTATCTAACACGGATTCTTGGAGAAAGAGTGGTTTATTGAAAAACCAACTTGATCACGAACTCAACATAACAGTCAGGGGACAACCTGGTAATGCTTTCGAGAAGATATTCAGAAAATCACGAACCACCGATATATTACTAAGCTCGAGAACAATCTTTCTTTTCAGACAAGATGATATGATCAAACGAGCAAGGGTTTCAATCCTAACTCAAAGATCGAAGAGTGCACCAGAAATAAGGACAAGGTAGCACGATCAATCCTAGAATAGTGTTTCGATAACTAACACACTAAGAATGATATTAGTGTCCATTAACTGCCAAGCAACATGGTTGCTAGGAGTATTGATTTCACACATCATGGTTCACTTGCCGGCATTCCGGTTGCGGCAACACGGGACCGAGGAATGAAAATTGTTGGCAAGAAGTATCACTGCGTCAAGAATTCATGAGAGATTGTACAATTCTCATGACAATCCTGACATAAAGGGGGTAATACTCTAGGGTAGAACAGAGCAAAATCTGGATTGGCATTTGATCTGCACAACACAACTACTTTAACCCAATCCTGGATATGGATGAGGTACTGGAGTTTGTTTCTCCTAGTCATTCTGAAATAGAATGGCTTAACAGACCACAAGAATAATAAGCATCGATAACACGGATGCACAATTACTCCTGACTATCAATTGATAGACGATGGTCCGAATACAAATGAAGAGGGACAACTCAAGAGGACATATATCTTTCTGAGTTGTGGATTCATAGATTAATATGTCGAACCAAGTTCAACAGGTTTCTTCTAGATAACCCATGCAGGAAGGTAGAACTGGCGGAATCACAATTATGAATGCAGAACTCCTCAAGAGTACTCTGATTGTGAGCTTTTGGTTCAAAGAACTTCTGCCTTAATGGTTCATGGTACTTGGAAGAAGGAAATACCACGGACCTCGAGGACTATCGCAAATGTTACTAATATCCTAAAGGAACTAACAAACACTATCAACATGAAGTAAGTAGGGTGAATCTCGGGTTCAAGAACCCAGGAGTAGAATACCTACTAACTAATAACATCACGGGATGCTTTCGAGAAGAATGGCCAGAATCATCACACTGGAACACAAAACATGGCTAGATTACTACGTGATCCTCTAAGACACCTATGGTCATAGTAATAGCTCCAACATATATGTCAAGGCAATGGAGTACCTCAACCGAACGATTAGTGTGGTTGAACTGGCCCAAAGGGACATCGGGAACGGAAGGAAGGGATTTGCAAATGCATCAGACTATTTACAAACCTGGGATGACTCGGACAGCATAACGGCTGTAATTGCTCAAAAGATTTGAGACAACCTGCAAAAATGGTGGCATAGCCACTCAACATCACAAACTCAAGGTTCTGAGGCCAGCTATGAACATATGGAAGTAGTAGGAACTGAACTAAGACTTGAACTCAACAATCCTAGGCAACTACGCTTTAGTAACACGTCATCCCGAGAGATAGAAGAGAAAGCCTAGTTCTTAATCCCCGTAGAAAAGAAGAGGGTGACTCAGATTAGAAGGGCATAAGGTATAAGAAGTAAAAAGAGCCTTATGTTCCCTTCCACAATCAATTCCCTTACATAACTAAAGCATTTCTAGACACGACTTCGACCAGTTTGGCTTGGTAATCCTACATGCAGTCAGGCTCTAATACCAAAGCTGTCAGGACCCCGATTCCAAGTCACATCGATCTAGCCGGTAACACCTCATATCACTTTGCGGCCTCACGCACGGTATTCCCACGGGTGTCGCCTTACCATGGCCTAGGACTGTTTGCGCCTTTTGGCTCACGTATATAATAGTGTCGCTAGCATCCATATGACGGAGAACCCGGGCCAACATGACTAGTCGTGAACCCAAAGTGGCACTAACTGTAACGCCCCATATGTAACCTTCCCCAAATGTACTCCGACTCATGCCGTTTCCGGCATTAAGTTATATTTAATTCTCGGGTTCGGGTCTTTGCCTCCGTGTGTTGTTTTTGTTTTTCGTGCATCTCATATCATGTCGTCACGTGCATTGCATTCGCATACATGTTCATCTCATGCATTCGAGCATTTTTCCCGTTGTCCCTTTTGCATTCCGGCGCTTCGTTCTCCTCCGGTGGCCATTTCTAGCTTTCTTTCGTGTGTGGGGATTAAACATTTCCGGATTGGGCCGAGACTTGCCATGCGGCCTTGGTTTACTACCGGTAGACCGCCTGTCAAGTTTCGGGTCGTTTGGACTTCGTTTGATACTCCAACGGTTAACCGAGGGACCGAAAAGGCCTCGTGTGTGTGCAGCCCAACACCCCTCCAATTTGGCCCAAAACCCACCAAACTCAGCTCCATCGCCTCGGTCGTTCGATCACGATCGTGTGGGCGAAAACCGCACCTCATTTGGACTCTCCTAGCTCCACTTATGTCTATAAATACCCCTCCATCTCGGATCTCTTCTTCTCCCCCTCGAAACCCTAATTCAAAAAAAAACCTTCCGCGCCGTCGGACACGTCCGCCTCCACCGGACGCGTCTGCCCGATCCGCCCGAGCCAGTCCCGCGCCGCCACGTGTCCCCGAGGGGACCGCTTCGCCGCCCGGCAGCCGGCCCGCTCGGCCCGCGGGAGGGCCCCCGCGGCCCATCCGGCCGCCGCGCCCCACGCCGAGCCCCGCCGCCTTCTTCTCCATCGACGGCCGCCGCCGCCGCCGCGCGCCATAGCCGGCCGGCCACCACCTCTCCAACTCCGGCCGCCCTACGCCGCCTCCGCGCCGCCCCGGACCGGCGCCACCCCGCCCGCGGCCGCCGCCTCCTCCACCGGCGCCGCCCGCGACCTCCCCGGCCCTCTCCGTCCTCGGCAACGACGAGCTCCGGCGAGAGCTCCAACTCCGGCCGACGAACCTCAATTTCCGCGTCGGTGAACAGTGCGATCCAGATCCAGATCGCGATGCTACAGTAAACCCTAGGTTGCATTTTTTTCTAAGTCCCAGAAATTTTGATCCAAGTTGCTCTGTTCGAGGCTCCATAACTTTGCATCCGTAGCTCCGATTTGGGCGTATGTTATGTCAAATTCTTCGTCTCGATGAGTACATCATTTCATTCCATTGCATCATTTGCATTTGAGGTCATCTTGGTGCCCAAAATGCTGTTGGAAGGAGGCATGTTGAGTTAAATTGCAGATCCGTTAATCCAACATGCACTTTTGTCATTTTTGCCATATTTAATCCATGCATGATATGCCTGTGCCCCTTTGGGATGAATCGTTAAGCATGTTGTCTTCTTTCCAGAGGTGCCTTCCATGTATTTTTAGGAGGTATGTGTTGTCTTGTGCAAGCTTGCGAAGAGGGCTACCTGAGATTTCAGATTTCAGGGACTTAGTGATTTTCACTAAGTCTGAGCCGTTTTAGTTCACGATGCTATATGTCCGGCTTGTTTCCTAGTGATCCGTGCCTCTTTTGAGGATGATCAGTAAGAGTGATTTGTTACTCTTGTTGTGCTTAATCCTTCCATGTATTTACTTGTTATGTTGGAGCACCCTAGGTTGACTCAATCGAGCTCAACTTTTGGATAGTTGCTGTTTTGGGCAGATCGTTAACTCTTTTGCGATTTTGCCGGAGTGATTGCTAGTGATCCATGCATGCTATGCCATTGTTCTTGCCATGTCTAGCTAGCATTTTGTGCCTACTTTATGGATATATGCTTACCTTGCCATGACTTGCACCGTAGTGAGAGCACCGAGCTCGTTTATATGCATCCGTGAGTTATTATTTCAGCATGTCCCAGTTTTCACAAAGTCTGAAAACTGATTGTGTTTCATCGATGTTCGTGTGCTCGGTAGAATATTTTGTGAACCTTTTGGCCCCAGGTCATGTTGGGTGTTTTGTTAAGCTTGTTGAGTAGCTCCATGCCATGCTCTTACTTGCCATGTTCAGGTTTTCCTTCATGTTGTTTTGCTGATCCGAAGTGAGCATCGTGGTCTGAAATTTCAGACTAGCGTTGATTTCGCTAAGTCTGAAATCTGCTTTGCTTTTTCAGTTTTGCCATGCTTGTTTGAAGACCTTAATGGATGAATTTGGCTATGCCTAAGTCATGATGATTTGTTAAGCTTGATGAGTACATCACTGCCATGTAATTTGTTTTCATGTTGGGTGGCTGTAGCATGTTCATTTTGTTGCATTTAGGAGGCATGTTGCTGTAAATTGCAGATCGGTTCGTTTAGTAAAACGCTTGCCATTTCTTAACCGTAGCTCCGATTGCCGTGATCTTTATATCGTTTTCAGGGGATTTCTTCCCCTCTATCCAGTGGCACACTTGGATTTCCAAGTTGAGGCCAGGTTCATGCGTTTCCTGTTACATGTTGCATTCTTGCATCCCGCATCGCATCCCGCATAGCATATCATCTTTGCATCTTATTGGTTGCCCTTGCACGTGGTTGATTGTATCCTTGTTGCTTGTTTGTGTTGTTGGGTAGAGCCGGGAGACGAGTTCGCTAACGAGGAGCCCGTTGAGTTTGCTTTTGAGGATCCAGTCAATTCTGACAACTGTGCAGGCAAGATGATCACACCCTTAAAATCACCACTATCTTTGCTATGCTAGTTTGCTCGCTCTTTTGCTTTGCCAATGCTACGATGCCTACCACTTGCTTGTCAGCCTCCCAATTGCCATGATTGAGCCTCTAACCCACCTTTGTCCTAGCAAACCTTTGATTGGCTATGTTATCGCTTTGCTCAGCCCCTTCTTATAGCGTTGTTAGTTGCAGGTGAAGATTGGAGCCGTTCCTTGTTGGAACATTTATTTACTTGTTGGGATATCATTATATTGCTATGTTATCTTTACTTATCTATATACTTGGTTAAGGGTGGAAGGCTCGGCCTCTCGCCTAGTGTTTTGTTCCACTCTTTCCGCCCTAGTTTCCGTCATATCGGTGTTATGTTCCCGGTTTGTTGCGTCCCTTACGCGGTTGGGCTATAATGGGAACCCCTTGATAGTTCGCCTTGATTAAAGCTTTTCCAGCAATGCCCAACATTGGTTTTACCATTTGCCCCCTACCCTTTTCTTTCCCTTGGGTTTCCGGAGCCCGAGGGTCATCTTTATTTTAGCCCCCCACGGGCCAGTGCTCCTCTGAGTGTTGGTCCGAACCAGGCAGCCTGCGGGGCCACCTCGGGGAGACCCGAGGGTTGGTTTTACTCGTAGCTTGACCTATCCGAGCGTGCCCTGAGAAAGAGATATGTGCAGCTCCTATCGGGATTTGTCGGCACATTCGGGCGGTGTTGCTGGACTAGTTTTGACCTGTCGAATCATCTTGTTGTACCGGGATACCGAGTCTGATCGGTGGGTCCTGGGTGGAGGTCTATTCCTTCGTTGACCGTGAGAGCTTGTTATGGGCTAAGTTGGGACCCCCCTGCAGGGATTGATCTTTCGAAAGCCGTGCCCGCGGTTATGGGCAGATGGGAATTTGTTAATGTCCGGTTGTAGATAACTTGAACTTAATTAATTAAAATGAAACAACTGCGTGTGTTGCCGTGATGGCCTCTTCTCGGCGGAGTCCGGGAAGTGGACACGGCGTTGGAGTTATGCTTGCGTAGTCTGCTCTACTTAGTTACCGCTCGTGCCTTGCCTTCTCTTCTCGCTCTCTTTTGCGAATAAGTTAGCCACCATATATGCTAGTCGCTTGCTGCAGCTCCACTCACATTACCCCTTCCTAACCTATTAAGCTTAAATAGTCTTGATCGCGAGGGTGCGAGATTGCTGAGTCCTTGTGGCTCACAGATTACTATTATACCAGATGCAGGGACCGATGATACTCCTCCGGATGGTGCGTTCGAGCTGAAGTGGGAGTACGACGAGGACTCTCAGCGATATTATGTTTCTTTTCCTGATGATCAGTAGTGGTGCCTGCTCGGGGTTCGATTCAGGGTTTAGTCGCATGTTGGGGGGTCTTTTCTATTTTGGCGCCGTAGTCGGGCCATGAGTGTTTGTATGATGTATGCTATTTATGTACCTTGATGTGACGTGGCGAGTGTAAGCCGACTATTATTATATTTCCCCCTTTATATTTATATGTACATGGGTGGTGTGAAGATTGCCTCACTTGCGACTTATGCCTTCAATGCGATTATGCCTCTAAGTCGTGCCTCGACACGTGGGAGATATTGTCGCATCGAGGGTGTTACAAGTTGGTAATCAGAGCCTTCCCCGACCTTAGGAGCCCCATTGCTTGATCGTTTCTAGCAGCCGAGTTGTGTCTAGAAAAATGTTTTGAGTCCTTAGGAATTATATATCGGAGAGCTTAGGAATTCTTTTTACTTCCCAGTCTCCTCATCGCTCTGGTAAGGCATCCTGACGTAGAGTTTTGACTCTTCTCTTCTCAAATTTCACTAAAATTTTTTTTAGGATCACGCGAGTATCTTAGTTTTGTTCCGATGGCTTATGATGAGAATACTGTCTTGGTGCCTCCTGTCAGGGGTTTAGTGGAAGTGTCCCGAGGAGTTGAGCTCTGAGGTGTTGTCATCATAATTCTATCGTTGCAATTCTGGCATACTTGAGATATGTGCGCGACATCGAAAATCTCCTTTATGCAGTTCGTTGGTGAGATAACCTCGACGCCACCCAGTACTGGGGCGGGAGTTCGGGAGTATCGCCATAACTTGTATAACGGATGCTTTTCGAAGGATGAGATAGATGGTTTCCGAAGGTTTATTGGTTATGTGTTGAAGGATGGATGCAGCTGGATGTAGGATTTGCTAGCTTGGGTGAGATATTATGCTTCCCCTGTATCCTCAACACCTGATTGCATAACCGGAAAATTTCGGGAATTTCATAGGTGGGAATTCAGGTAGCCTTAGGATATCTTTCCAACAGATGTGTGATATGAAATTGGGGTTCGACGTCTAGTGGTTCGCCTATTCACGGTCGATTTTACAGTGGCCTCGTTGTGTCTTAAAGAGTCCTTGGCTATGCTGACTCGGGGACGCTTCGTATGTCATGTGCACTGCCTTGTACATGATGGTGCTGTACGGTCGAGCCCGTGTAGGTCCTACCACGAACACTTTGGACGGAATTTCTATCATGTGTTTGTTCCGGCTTATTCCGCAAGCCAACCCTTGGTTTTATTTCGAGTTGTGGTATTCGTTCTTCTTCGACGTCATATGTTGATTCCATCCCTCGTTGATGTACCTCTTCTACATGATTCTTCGTGGCTTCGCAATTTAGGAATATGTGACCACTTCAAGAGAAGTGCATTCATGTGTTTGTTCCGGCTTATTCCGCAAGCCAACCCTTGGTTTTATTTCGAGTTGTGGTATTCGTTCTTCTTCGACGTCATATGTTGATTCCATCCCTCGTTGATGTACCTCTTCTACATGATTCTTCGTGGCTTCGCAATTTAGGAATATGTGACCACTTCAAGAGAAGTGCATTCGTTCATTTTGTTCGGATGTGAAGACTTATGTTGCAATTTTCATTCCGTTGGATTCACCTTCTATATTTCTCTATTTGTGACGTGGCGAGTGTAAGCCGACTATTATTATATTTCCCCCTTTATATTTATATGTACATGGGTGGTGTGAAGATTGCCTCACTTGCGACTTATGCCTTCAATGCGATTATGCCTCTAAGTCGTGCCTCGACACGTGGGAGATATTGTCGCATCGAGGGTGTTACAAGTTGGTAATCAGAGCCTTCCCCGACCTTAGGAGCCCCATTGCTTGATCGTTTCTAGCAGCCGAGTTGTGTCTAGAAAAATGTTTTGAGTCCTTAGGAATTATATATCGGAGAGCTTAGGAATTCTTTTTACTTCCCAGTCTCCTCATCGCTCTGGTAAGGCATCCTGACGTAGAGTTTTGACTCTTCTCTTCTCAAATTTCACTAAAAAATTTTTTAGGATCACGCGAGTATCTTAGTTTTGTTCCGATGGCTTATGATGAGAATACTGTCTTGGTGCCTCCTGTCAGGGGTTTAGTGGAAGTGTCCCGAGGAGTTGAGCTCTGAGGTGTTGTCATCATAATTCTATCGTTGCAATTCTGGCATACTTGAGATATGTGCGCGACATCGAAAATCTCCTTTATGCAGTTCGTTGGTGAGATAACCTCGACGCCACCCAGTACTGGGGCGGGAGTTCGGGAGTATCGCCATAACTTGTATAACGGATGCTTTTCGAAGGTTGAGATAGATGGTTTCCGAAGGTTTATTGGTTATGTGTTGAAGGATGGATGCAGCTGGATGTAGGATTTGCTAGCTTGGGTGAGATATTATGCTTCCCCTGTATCCTCAACACCTGATTGCATAACCGGAAAATTTCGGGAATTTCATAGGTGGGAATTCAGGTAGCCTTAGGATATCTTTCCAACAGATGTGTGATATGAAATTGGGGTTCGACGTCTAGTGGTTCGCCTATTCACGGTCGATTTTACAGTGGCCTCGTTGTGTCTTAAAGAGTCCTTGGCTATGCTGACTCGGGGACGCTTCGTATGTCATGTGCACTGCCTTGTACATGATGGTGCTGTACGGTCGAGCCCGTGTAGGTCCTACCACGAACACTTTGGACGGAATTTCTATCATGTGTTTGTTCCGGCTTATTCCGCAAGCCAACCCTTGGTTTTATTTCGAGTTGTGGTATTCGTTCTTCTTCGACGTCATATGTTGATTCCATCCCTCGTTGATGTACCTCTTCTACATGATTCTTCGTGGCTTCGCAATTTAGGAATATGTGACCACTTCAAGAGAAGTGCATTCGTTCATTTTGTTCGGATGTGAAGACTTATGTTGCAATTTTCATTCCGTTGGATTCACCTTCTATATTTCTCTATTTGTGTGCTAATGGTGGTCAACCTCTTCAGGATGGCTCCCGCTAAGAGCACCAGTCAGAACCAGAATCAAGATCCTCCGCCACCTCCGCCTCCTCCGGAAGCATGGCAGGCTGTGATGGCTGCTACTAATGCAAATACTCAGCTGATCATGCAAATCATCCAAGAGCGGAATCAAAGCAGTCAAGCGAACCAAGGCAGCAACCAGAACCAGTTTGCAACTCTGCATCAGTTCCTCGCAAATGGTCCAAAGACGTTTAGTAACTGCGTTGAGGCTACCGATGCTGATGATTGGTTAGTCGATCTGGGCAAGCATTTTGAATGTAGCAACGTCAGACCTGAAGATTTCGTCAAGTTTGCGTCTTTCCAGCTCAAGGATCAGGCCGCAGAGTGGTTTCAGCAGTACCGGGATTCCAGAGGTGGACGTTTGATCACTTGGGATGATTTCCGTCGTGATTTCCGCGCTCATCACATTCCTCAAAGTGTGACTGAAAGCAAACGTGAAGAATTTCGCAATCTGAAGCAAGGTTCTTTGTCTGTCTATGACTACAACAAGTTGTTCCAGAAGCTCACCCGTTTTGCCAAGCAGGATGTTCCTGATGAGAAGAGCATGATCTATCAGTTCAGGGGTGGTCTTCGTGAAGAAATTCAGCTCGCTCTTGTACTCTTCGAGCCGCTGAGATATGATGAGTTCTACAACATGGCACTGAAGCAAGAGGCTGCTCAGCTCAGGTGTGATGCTTCCAGGAAGCGAGTCAGAGACACTTCGTCTTTGTCCTCTACTCAAGGGACCAAGCAGCAGAAGTATTGGCTTCCTCCTCCTCCGTTCCGTCAGCCGTATCAGCAGAAGAGCAAAGGTGGCAGTGGTTCTTCCCACCCACCCAACCCAGGCTTTCAGAACAAGACTTCGTCTCAAGCTCCAAGATCGAGTGCTCCGTATCACCGTCCGCTCTCAGAGGTCACGTGCAACAAGTGCCAACAGAAGGGTCACTACGCTAACAAGTGTTTCAACCAGAGGCGTCTTCCTCCTCCTCCTCCTGTCAGATCGGCAAGTACAGCTGTGGTCAAGCATAATCCCAAGCACGCCAAGGTCAATATGGTGAATGCAGCTCAAGCAGAGGATTCGTCAGATGTGATCATGGGTAACCTTCCTGTTAATGATATTCCTGCAAGAGTTCTTTTTGATTCAGGTGCATCGCATTGTTTCATGTCTAAGCCATTTTTCACCAAGCACGAGTTCGTTTCTTCGCATTTGGGTAAACAAATGGATATTGTTTCTCCTGGCAAACGATTGAGTGCAAGTCTGGAGGTGCCAGATGTTTCCATCATGTTGGGTGAATTCAAGTTCTTGGCTTCTCCTATGGTTCTTGGCAATTCCGATATCGACCTCATTCTTGGGATGGACTGGCTCTCTAAACATAAAGCTCAGCTGGATTGCGCAGCCAAGCAGATTCAACTGACTCATTCGTCTGAGGAAGTGATTGTCTTTGCTGCTCGGGATAATACCATCCGGTTGTTCTCTCTCAATGAGAAGGGTGAATTGGATGCTATTTCGCAGATTCCGGTTGTTTGTGAGTATCAAGATGTCTTCCCTGAAGAACTCCCAGGCATGCCTCCAAACCGGCCTGTTGAATTCGTTATTGAACTTGAGCCCGGTACGGAACCGGTGTGCAAACGGCCTTACAAGCTCGGCCCCGAAGAGTTGAAGGAGTTGAAGAAACAGCTCGATGTGCAAGAAAGGATGGGTCTCATTCGGCCTAGTACTTCTCCGTGGGGTTGTGGTGTTCTTTTTGTGAAGAAGAAGGATGGAACGGACCGACTTTGTGTTGATTATCGTCCATTGAACAAGAAGACCATCAAGAACAAGTATCCACTTCCCAACATTAATGAGCTATTCGAACAACTCAAGGGTGCCCAAGTATTCTCCAAGCTTGATCTCCGTATGGGTTATCATCAAATTCGCATTCGTGAACAAGATATTCCGAAGACGGCGTTCAGAACAAGCTATGGGTCATGAATACACTGTTATGACTTTTGGCCTCGCTAACGCTCCTCCGACGTTCTCTCGCATGATGAACTTCATCTTCAACCCCTACACCAATGACTTCGTTTTGGTCTATCTCGATGATATCCTGGTTTTCTCGAAGAACAAGGAAGATCATGCCAAACACTTGCGTTTGGTTCTTGACAAGCTAAGGGAACATCAATTCTATGCCAAGTTCTCTAAGTGTGAGTTTTGGCTCGATGAGGTTCTTTATCTTGGGCATATTATCTCCGCCAAGGGCATTTCCGTGGATCCTGAGAAGGTGTCTGCAATTGTTAATTGGGAACCTCCTCAGAATGTGAAGCAACTCCGTAGCTTCCTCGGTCTTGCAAGTTATTGTCGAAGATTCATTGAAAACTTCTCCAAGATCGCGAAGCCTCTCTCAAATCTTCTTCAGAAGCACGTCAAGTACGTTTGGTCTCCGGAGTGTGATGTTGCTTTCAACGCTTTGAAAGAGAAATTGATCACTGCTCCAGTTCTTACTCCGCCTGATGAAACCAAGCCGTACGAGGTCTTTTGTGATGCCTCTCTCCAAGGTCTCGGTGCAGTACTGATGCAAGAGAAGAAAGTTGTTGCTTATACCTCTCGCCAGTTGAAGCCAAATAAGAAGAACTACCCCACTCATGATCTCGAGTTGGCGGCAGTTGTGCACGCATTGTTGACTTGGAGACATCTTCTCTTGGGAAGGAAAGTGGACATTTTCACTGATCACAAGAGTCTCAAGTACATCTTCACTCAGCCTAATCTCAACCTCAGGCAGACTCGATGGGTCGAAATGATTCAAGAGTACAATCCGAGTATCGAGTATACTCCAGGCAAGGCTAATGTGATTGCTGATGCTTTGAGCAGAAAGGCATATTGCAACAGTCTGATTCTCAAGCCTTATCAACCCGAGCTGTGTGAAGCTTTCCGCAAACTTAATCTGCAAGTTGTTCCTCAAGGTTTCCTTGCCAACCTTCAAGTTTCTCCTACCTTGGAAGACCAGATTCGCCAAGCCCAGCTTCTTGATGCTATGGTGAAAAAGGTGAAGATCGGTATTGCAAAGAGTCAGTCCAAGTACAAGTGCTACCGGCTTGATGACAAGGACACTCTCTTCTTCGAGGATCGAATTGTTGTGCCCAAAGGTGAACTTCGTAAAGTGATCATGAATGAGGCTCACAACTCTCTCCTCTCCATCCACCCTGGGAGCACGAAGATGTATCAAGACCTGAAGCAAACTTATTGGTGGACTCGAATGAAGCGCGAGATCGCTCAATTCGTGAATGAATGTGATTTCTGCAGAAGAGTGAAAGCAGAACACCAAAGGCCAGCAGGTCTCCTCCAACCTCTCGCCATTCCAGAATGGAAGTTTGACCACATTGAAATGGACTTTGTGACTGGGTTTCCTAAGTCCAAGCGTGGCAATGATGCTATATTCGTTGTCATCGACAAGCTGACCAAAGTGGCTCATTTCTTGCCTATCAAAGAGTCAATCACTGCAGCTCAATTGGCGGAGCTCTACACCTCCCGCATTGTCTCTCTGCACGGTATTCCTCAAGTGATATCTTCAGACCGTGGCAGCATCTTTACCTCCAAGTTTTGGGATTCTTTTCAGAAGGCCATGGGCACCAGCATTCGCTTCAGCACTGCTTTCCATCCTCAAACAAGCGGTCAAGTCGAGCGTGTCAACCAGATTCTTGAAGATATGCTCAGAGCTTGTGTTATCTCCTTCGGCATGAAGTGGGAGGATTGCCTTCCTTATGCTGAATTCTCGTACAACAACAGTTTCCAAGCAAGTTCCGGCAAGGCCCCGTTTGAAATTCTGTACGGTAGGAAGTGCCGTACACCTCTCCACTGGTCTGAAACCGGTGAACGTCAGCTGCTGGGTAATGACCTGATCACAGAAGCAGAAGAAATGTGCAAGGTCATTCGTGATAACCTCAAAGCAGCCCAGTCTCGTCAGAAGAGCTACTACGACAGCAAGCACCGTGATTTGGCCTTCGAGATCGGTGATCATGTCTACCTCCGCGTCTCTCCTATGAAAGGGACTCGTCGCTTCGGTATCAAAGGGAAGCTTGCCCCAAGATACGTCGGGCCTTTCAGGATCGTCAGCAAGAGAGGCAACCTCGCCTATCAACTCAAGCTTCCTGCAACCTTTGCCAATGTTCATGATGTGTTCCACGTCTCGCAACTCCGTAAGTGCTTCAAGACGCCTGAGCGCACCGTCAACTTCGAGGATATTGAGCTCCAAGAAGATCTCTCCTACCGTGAGCACCCAGTTGCAATCCTTGAAGAGACTGAACGCAAAACTCGCAACAAGTCAATCAAGTTTCTCAAAATCAAGTGGTCACACCATTCCGACCGTGAAGCTACCTGGGAACGCGAGGATCACCTCCGTTCTGAGTACCCGGAGTTCTTTCAGTCCTAGATCTCGGGACGAGATCTTTTCGTAGTGGTGGAGTGTTGTAACGCCCCATATGTAACCTTCCCCAAATGTACTCCGACTCATGCCGTTTCCGGCATTAAGTTATATTTAATTCTCGGGTTCGGGTCTTTGCCTCCGTGTGTTGTTTTCATTTTTCGTGCATCTCATATCATGTCGTCATGTGCATTGCATTCGCATACATGTTCATCTCATGCATTCGAGCATTTTTCCCGTTGTCCGTTTTGCATTCCGGCGCTTCGTTCTCCTCCGGTGGCCATTTCTAGCTTTCTTTCGTGTGTGGGGATTAAACATTTCCGGATTGGGCCGAGACTTGCCATGCGGCCTTGGTTTACTACCGGTAGACCGCCTTTCAAGTTTCGGGTCGTTTGGACTTCGTTTGATACTCCAACGGTTAACCGAGGGACCGAAAAGGCCTCATGTGTGTGCAGCCCAACACCCCTCCAATTTGGCCCAAAACCCACCAAACTCAGCTCCATCGCCTCGGTCGTTCGATCACGATCGTGTGGGCGAAAACCGCACCTCATTTGGACTCTCCTAGCTCCACTTATGTCTATAAATACCCCTCCATCTCGGATCTCTTCTTCTCCCCCTCGAAACCCTAATTCAAAAAAAAAACCTTCCGCGCCGTCGGACACGTCCGCCTCCACCGGACGCGTCCGCCCGATCCGCCCGAGCCAGTCCCGCGCTGCCACGTGTCCCCGAGGGGACCGCTTCGCCGCCCGGCAGCCGGCCCGCTCGGTCCGCGGGAGGGCCCCCGCGGCCCATCCGGCCCCCGCGCCCCACGCCGAGCCCCGCCGCCTTCTTCTCCATCGACGGCCACCGCCGCCGCCGCGCGCCATAGCCGGCCGGCCACCACCTCTCCAACTCCGGCCGCCCTACGCCGCCTCCGCGCCGCCCCGGACCGGCGCCACCCCGCCCGCGGCCGCCGCCTCCTCCACCGGCGCCGCCCGCGACCTTCCCGGCCCTCTCCGTCCTCGGCAACGACGACCTCCGGCGAGAGCTCCAACTCCGGCCGACGAACCTCGATTTCCGCGTCGGTGAACAGTGCGATCCAGATCCAGATCGCGATGCTACAGTAAACCCTAGGTTGCATTTTTTTCTAAGTCCCAGAAATTTTGATCCAAGTTGCTCTGTTCGAGGCTCCATAACTTTGCATCCGTAGCTCCGATTTGGGCGTATGTTATGTCAAATTCTTCGTCTCGACGAGTACATCATTTCATTCCATTGCATCATTTGAATTTGAGGTCATCTTGGTGCCCAAAATGCTGTTGGAAGGAGGCATGTTGAGTTAAATTGCAGATCCGTTAATCCAACATGCACTTTTGTCATTTTTGCCATATTTAATCCATGCATGATATGCCTGTGCCCCTTTGGGATGAATCGTTAAGCATGTTGTCTTCTTTCCAGAGGTGCCTTCCATGTATTTTTAGGAGGTATGTGTTGTCTTGTGCAAGCTTGCGAAGGGGGCTACCTGAGATTTCAGATTTCAGGGACTTAGTGATTTTCACTAAGTCTGAGCCGTTTTAGTTCACGATGCTATATGTCCGGCTTGTTTCCTAGTGATCCGTGCCTCTTTTGAGGGTGATCAGTAAGAGTGATTTGTTATGCTTGTTGTGCTTAATCCTTCCATGTATTTACTTGTTATGTTGGAGCACCCTAGGTTGACTCAATCGAGCTCAACTTTTGGATAGTTGCTGTTTTGGGCAGATCGTTAACTCTTTTGCGATTTTGCCGGAGTGATTGCTAGTGATCCATGCATGCTATGCCATTGTTCTTGCCATGTCTAGCTAGCATTTTGTGCCTACTTTATGGATATATGCTTACCTTGCCATGACTTGCACCGTAGTGAGAGCACCGAGCTCGTTTATATGCATCCGTCAGTTATTATTTCAGCATGTCCCAGTTTTCACTAAGTCTGAAAACTGATTGTGTTTCATCGATGTTCGTGTGCTCGGTAGAATATTTTGTGAACCCTTTTGGCCCCAGGTCATGTTGGGTGTTTTGTTAAGCTTGTTGAGTAGCTCCATGCCATGCTCTTACTTGCCATGTTCAGGTTTTCTTCATGTTGTTTTGCTGCTCCGAAGTGAGCATCGTGGTCTGAAATTTCAGACTAGCGTTGATTTCGCTAAGTCTGAAATCTGCTTTGCTTTTTCAGTTTTGCCATGCTTGTTTGAAGACCTTAATGGATGAATTTGCCTATGCCTCAGTCATGATGATTTGTTAAGCTTGATGAGTACATCACTGCCATGTAATTTGTTTTCATGTTGGGTGGCTGTAGCATGTTCATTTTATTGCATTTAGGAGGCATGTTGCTGTAAATTGCAGATCGGTTCGTTTAGTAAAACGCTTGCCATTTCTTAACCGTAGCTCCGATTGCCGTGATCTTTATATCGTTTTCAGGGGATTTCTTCCCCTCTATCCAGTGGCACACTTGGATTTCCAAGTTGAGGCCAGGTTCATGCGTTTCCTTTTACATGTTGCATTCTTGCATCCCGCATCGCATCCCGCATAGCATATCATCTTTGCATCTTATTGGTTGCCCTTGCACGTGGTTGATTGTATCCTTGTTGCTTGTTTGTGTTGTTGGGTAGAGCCGGGAGACGAGTTCGCTAACGAGGAGCCCGTTGAGTTTGCTTTTGAGGATCCAGTCAATTCTGACAACTGTGCAGGCAAGATGATCACACCCTTGAAATGACCACTATCTTTGCTATGCTAGTTTGCTCGCTCTTTTCTTTGCCAATGCTACGATGCCTACCACTTTCTTGTCAGCCTCCCAATTGCCATGATTGAGCCTCTAACCCACCTTTGTCCTAGCAAACCTTTGATTGGCTATGTTATCACTTTGCTCAGCCCCTTCTTATAGCGTTGTTAGTTGCAGGTGAAGATTGGAGCCGTTCCTTGTTGGAACATTTATTTACTTGTTGGGATATCATTATATTGCTATGTTATCTTTACTTATCTATATACTTGGTTAAGGGTGGAAGGCTCGGCCTCTCGCCTAGTGTTTTGTTCCACTCTTGCCGCCCTAGTTTCCGTCATATCGGTGTTATGTTCCCGGTTTGTTGCGTCCCTTACGCGGTTGGGCTATAATGGGAACCCCTTGATAGTTCGCCTTGATTAAAGCTTTTCCAGCAATGCCCAACATTGGTTTTACCATTTGCCCCCTACCCTTTTCTTTCCCTTGGGTTTCCGGAGCCCGAGGGTCATCTTTATTTTAGCCCCCCACGGGCCAGTGCTCCTCTGAGTGTTGGTCCGAACCAGGCAGCCTGCGGGGCCACCTCGGGGAGACCCGAGGGTTGGTTTTACTCGTAGCTTGACCTATCCGAGCGTGCCCTGAGAAAGAGATATGTGCAGCTCCTATCGGGATTTGTCGGCACATTCGGGCGGTGTTGCTGGACTAGTTTTGACCTGTCGAATCATCTTGTTGTACCGGGATACCGAGTCTGATCGGTGGGTCCTGGGTGGAGGTCTATTCCTTCGTTGACCGTGAGAGCTTGTTATGGGCTAAGTTGGGACCCCCCTGCAGGGATTGATCTTTCGAAAGCCGTGCCCGCGGTTATGGGCAGATGGGAATTTTTTAATGTCCGGTTGTAGATAACTTGAACTTAATTAATTAAAATGAAACAACTGCGTGTGTTGCCGTGATGGCCTCTTCTCGGCGGAGTCCGGGAAGTGGACACGGCGTTGGAGTTATGCTTGCGTAGTCTGCTCTACTTAGTTACCGCTCGTGCCTTGCCTTCTCTTCTCGCTCTCTTTTGCGAATAAGTTAGCCACCATATATGCTAGTCACTTGCTGCAGCTCCACTCACATTACCCCTTCCTAACCTATTAAGCTTAAATAGTCTTGATCGCGAGGGTGCGAGATTGCTGAGTCCTTGTGGCTCACAGATTACTATTATACCAGATGCAAGGACCGATGATACTCCTCCGGATGGTGCGTTCGAGCTGAAGTGGGAGTACGACGAGGACTCTCAGCGATACTATGTTTCTTTTCCTGATGATCAGTAGTGGTGCCTGCTCGGGGTTCGATTCAGGGTTTAGTCGCATGTTGGGGGGTCTTTTCTATTTTGGCGCCGTAGTCGGGCCATGAGTGTTTGTATGATGTATGCTATTTATGTACCTTGATGTGACGTGGCGAGTGTAAGCCGACTATTATTATATTTCCCCCTTTATATTTATATGTACATGGGTGGTGTGAAGATTGCCTCACTTGCGACTTATGCCTTCAATGCGATTATGCCTCTAAGTCGTGCCTCGACACGTGGGAGATATAGTCGCATCGAGGGTGTTACACTAACTTACGGGGACAGGCATACATGAATCAACATCAAGCATGTCGGTCAGCAGCGTGCGAATCCGGGCTGTAGCACTGGGCTAACAGGACTCCGGTGAATCGGGCTGTAGCAGGCTAGGCAGGACTCCGGATGTCACCACGTGACATTTCCCCGAAGGGACAGACACAGGAACGAAGTGATATACATGCCGGCCAGTCAAGTGTTCCGGAGCAGTAGTGTGGGGCTAGCAGGACTCCGGTGAACCGGGCTGTAGCGGACTACTATGGCTCATGGAAGCACAAGACTGCATTTCCCCATAAGAGAGGCTACCAAGGATAAACAACTAGGTTGTCGGATCCCACACATACCAAGCATTTCAATCATACACACAATATGCTCGATATGTGTAAATACAACATGGCATCACAACAAAACTCTACGACTCAAAGTATTATCCATTAGGCTTCGAGGAGCGAGATATTACAAACATGGGTCTCATGACCCAACATACAGAGCATACAAGCAACAAGCACATGCGGAAGCTTAACTTGTCTGAGTACAGACAACTACAAATGAAGAAGGCTCAGAAGCCTGACTATCTACAAGACCCTCCCAAGGGTACAAGATCGTAGCTGAGGTAACAAGCTAAACGTCGAAGTCCACGCGGAACTACTAGCGAGACTGACGCCTCTCTACAAAACATAAAATAGGCAAACGTGAGTACAAATGTACCCAGCAAGACTTACATCAAAACTAGCTACATATGCATCAGTATCAACAAAGGGGGTGGTGGAGTTGGACTGCAGGAAGCCAGCTCTGAATCGGTGGCTATCCTGAACTACGACTGCAAGTAACTCTTTTGAGGTGGCACAAACGAGTCCACAAATTCACCATACCAATACACCACTATGGATCCGCTCCCGTCTCCCTGCGAGAACGCCATCCATATCACTCACACTTATCTTGTGCATTTTAGAGTATCCACTTTCACTTGTCTATGAACTATGCAAGGGGTCCAAGTTTCCATATCCGAGGAATCCGGCTATTCGAATAGATAATAATAACCCTGCAGGGGTGTACTTCTTCACACATGCTCTCGCCACTTACCACCATGTACACATCGTTTATCTCGGCAACCTTCAAGCGGAAGCCTGGCGAGGGAGTCGGCCACGACCTGACAAACCAACAAGTCTCTAGTCCAGGTTTATCGCCTATTCGGGTTCCATCCGCAAGGAGATCCGGCCGGGGTGTCGCTCACGGCCCCAAACGATGTGTGCAGGGTTCCCAAGCCCACCATCTGGGTGCCACTTGGTACACCGTGCCAATGTGCCTAGCCTGTCCCATGCCCACGTGTATCGGGTGCCACTTGGTACACTACTAACACTACCTACAAACACCAGAAACTAGTTGCAACTCCTGGACAGAGATCAGGTAGATTAATAAGTCGATAGGGGCACTTAAGCATTCCAATGTGTGGTAGTAACTGTTCATGGATCACAAACATAGAACTCAGTTCCTGAGGACGGCTGCAATGAGACAACCCACGATGTACTCCTACATGGCCTCTCACCACTACCTTTACCAAATCGTGTTCACACACTTAGCTCTCAACAGTAGGACATGTTCACCACATACCAATTCATCCCCGATGAATCGTACCTGACTCAACTCTAAGCAGTAGCAGGCATGACAAACAAGCATGAATGAGTAGGCACATCAGGGCTCAAACAACTCCTACTCATGCTAGTGGGTTTCATCTATTTACTGTGGCAATGACAGGTCATGCAGAGAAAAGGGGTTCAACTACCGCAATATGTAATAGTTGAATCGTTGTTGTCCTAATGCAGTAAAAGAGAGCAGGAGCAAGAGAGTGGGATTGTATCGGAATGAACAAGGGGGTTTTGCTTGCCTGTCACTTCTGAAGATAGTATAGTTCTTCATCGGTGTCATCGATCACATCGTCAGAACCACGTCTATCGAGAGGGGACAAACACCGGCAACTGAGAAAGAACACAATCAATGTGATGCCACAATATGATGCATGATCATGACATGGCAATATGCTGTGATTTGAGCTAATGCATCTAGCTATGATTTAAATGAAGTTGGTTTGGATACATGATTCAAATTCCAACTCCATATATGATTATTTAAATGCCCTTTATGTGTTTTGTCCAAAAAAGAGGACAAACATTTTTTAAACATGCATGAAAATGGTACAAATGGAATCCTTGAATTTTTCTGATAATTTTTCATATATAATTTATCTTATTTGGATTTATAGATAATTTTCTATGATTTTTAGAAGTTTTGGGCATTTTGTGGAATTTTCAAATTATTTTAAATCCACAAAATTATTAACTACGTCAGCATTGCCTCACTGTGATGTTAGCAAGTCAACTGCGGCTGACCAGGTCAAACCTGACCAGTGGGGTCCACTGGTCAGTGACCCAGGGCTGTTTTGTGTGGCTGACATGTGGGCCTGGTCAACGGCCATGTCAGCAAGTCAACGTTGACGTGTGGGGCCACTGTGATTAGTTTAAGCTAAACAAAGAAATAAACTACGGTTAACTAAAACATGGGGCCCAGGTGTCAGTGACTCATGGGGGTTAATCGGCAGGGTCATTAGGGCTAATGACGGGCCACGTCATCTCACCGGAGTTCAACGCCGGCGAGCACACAGTCGCGGCGGCGATGATCGGGGTGGCTGCTCCGACGACCAAATCGATGGCCGAGCCCACCTAGGAGGAGCTGGGGCTCGTGCGCATCCAACTGTGGCAGGGGGAGAGCGCAAGGTGACCGGAGTTGGGCACGGCGTCAACCTCGGCGGCAGCCGGAGCTACGACGTCGAGCGGAATGGGGCTGCGGAGCACGACAGGAGGAGTTGAGGAATGTGTTCGGCTCCTGGGAGCTCGGTGAGTAGGGCGACAAGCTCAGGCGCGAGCTATGTCATCAGTAGCTGCGTGTAACGCCCTCGATGCGGCTATATCTCCCACGTGTCGAAGCACGACTTAGAGGCATAACCGCATTGAAAGCAATGTCGCAAGTAAGGTAATCTTCACACAACCCATGTAATACATAAGGGAAAGAGTTACATAGTTGGCTTACAATCGCCACTTCACACAATTACATAAATTACATCAACCAAATACATACAAGGTCCGACTAGAGAACCAAAATAAAAGAAGGCTACCCCAAATGCTACACAGATCCCCGATCGACCCCAACTGGGCTCCACTACTGATCAACTAGAAACGGAACAACACAAAGGACAAGATCTTCATCGAACACCTCCTTGAGCTTGGTTGCATCACCTGCTCGGTAACATCGGCACCTGCAAACTGGTTTTGGAAGTATCTGTGAGTCACGGGGACTCAGCAATCTCACACCCTCGCGATCAAGACTATTTAAGCTTATGGGTAAGGTAAAGGTATGAGGTGGAGCTGCAGCAAGCGACTAGCATATATGGTGGCTAACATACGCAAATGAGAGCGAGAAGAGAAGGCAAAGCACGATCGAGAATCTATGATCAAGAAGTGATCCTAGAACAACCTACGTCAAGCATTACTCCAACACCATGTTCACCTCCCGGACTCCGCCGAGAAGAGACCATCACGGTTACACACGCGGTTGATGTATTTTAATTAAGGTCAACTTCAAGTTTTCTAAAACCGGACATTAACAAATTCCCATCTGCACATAACCGCGGGCACGGCTTTCGAAAGATCATATCCCTGTAGGGGTGTCCCAACTTAGCCCATCACAAGCTCTCACGGTCAACGAAGGATATTCCTTCTAGCAGGAAGAACCGATCAGGCTCGGAATCCCGGTTACAAGACATTTCGACAGGTAAAACAAGACCAGCAAGACCGCCCGATGCACCGACATCCTGATAGGAGCTGCACATATCTTGTTCTCAGGGCAATACCGAATGAGCGCTCCATACAACTAAAACCAGCCCTCAAGTTTCCCCGAGGTGGCGCTGCAACGGACTCTAGTTCGGACCAACACTTAGACAAGCACTGGCCCAGGGGGGGAGGTTAAAATAAAGATGACCCTCGGGATGCATGACTCCCAAGGGAAAAAGGCTAGGTGGCGAATGGTAAAACCAAGGTTGGGCCTTGCTGGAGGAGTTTTATTCAAGGCGAACTGTCAAGGGGTTCCCATTATAACCCAACCGCGTAAGGAACGCAAAATCCGGGAACATAACACCGATATGACGGAAACTAGGGCGGCAAGAGTGGAACAAAACACCAGGCATAAGGCCAAGCCTTCCACCCTTTACCAAGTATATAGATGCATTAATTAAATAAGAGATATTGTGATATCCCAACAAATAAGCATGTTCCAACAAGGAACAACATCTCCATGTTCCAACAAGGAACAAACTTCAATCTTCACATGAGCAAAGCGGTAACATAGCCAAACAACGGTTTGCTAGGACAAGGTGGGTTAGAGGCTTGGTTCAACAATATAGGAGGCATGATAAGTAAGTGGTAGGTATCGCGGCATAGGCATAGCAAAAGAGCGAGCAACTAAGCAAGCAAAGATAGAAGTGATTTCGAGGGTATGGTCATCTTGCCTGAGATCCCACAAGGAAGAAGAACGAGTCCACGAAGAAGACACACAGATGTAGATGAACGTGTCCTCACAAACGCGACGATACAGAACCAACCCGAAGAAGCAACACCGAAAAGAACCACACAACATAGTAAACAACAAACACATGAACATGGTATGATGCACAACCGAGTATGATGCATGTCCCGTTTAATGAAGCATGGCATGGCAAAGTGCACAAGCAATCCTACAAGTTAAGTGGAGCTCAATATGCAACAAGTTGCATATTGACGGAACACCACATCAATTATTTAGTTCACTCTCGGTTAGGTAATCAACAAATTTAAATGTTGTTAAACATGGCAAGGGGGTGAAGCAAATGAAAACTACCTATCTAGGCAAGTTTAAATGTGGCCGGAACAACAAACAACAAATCCGGAAACTCCTCATGTACATATTTTGGTTATGGTACTGTTCTGCCCTAAACCAAATTTTATAGTTGTTAGACATGCAAAGTAAGGTCACCAAGTTAAACTAGGCATTTTTCTACCCCATTTACATATAAAGTTTATTAAAAACCGAGCTACGGTTATTTAGTTATGAATTAAAGCATTTTAACATGGCATCGAGGAAAAATTAATCAAACAACATTTTGAGCATTTCAAACATGGATGAAAGTGGCATATTATTAATCTACACAAATTCTAAGCAAGTTTCATATATTAAGTTTTTACAAAAGATGCATGGTTTGTGAGTTATTAAATGCATGTTGCTGAGGGACTTTTTTGCAAAACTGCGTTCTCTGGAAAAAAAGCTAAAACACAGAACCTAAAAAAAACTACACGGGCCGGATCTGGAACAGGGACCAAATTAGGGGGATCTGGGCTGCTCACGTTGGTCCACATGGCCTGAAACGGAGAAGGCCTGTCGCTGGGCCTTGCGGGAGGAGCTTGGCGCTGCGCTATGCTCCGTTGACCACGCGGAATCGAAGCAGGTCATCTGCTTCGCTCGATGCAGAGGAACAGGCAGCAGAAACCGGCCTTGGCAAGTCGACAGGTTCAGCAGAGCGTAGGGGTTGCAGGTCAACAGAGGAGGCGCTCGGCTGGGCCAACGCCGGCGCGAGGCAGAGTTGGACTTGGCGCGATGGTTCCAGGGACTCGGTGGGGCTCCAGGATGGTGAGGCAGCGGATCCGGGCAGTCGAGGCATGGCGGCGCTATAGTTCGCGAGGCAGGCGCACGGGTGGAGCTGGAGGCCATGGCGGCGGCGGCCGGAGCACCAATGGCGGCGAGGACGAAGCAGGGGCGACCCAAGGTCGCAGGTGATCCGGGCGGTGCAGGGGCTTGCGGCTCGGTGCGGGGCTCACCCATCCATGGCGGCGGCGGCCTGGTGGCTTCCTGTAGAGATAGGCGAGAGGGAGTAGATGGTGAGGAGTGAGGACGGGGAAGAAGAGAAAGGAGGGAGCACGGGGAGCAGGGAGAGGGCAACGGCCTGTTGCTCACCGAAGCTCTAATTCGGTTGCGTGCTCGGGGACGGGAGGCCACAGGAGGTTGGGAAGCTGCGGGCGAGGATGCTGGGGCGAGCTGCGGCAACGGCAAGCATCTGTTGCACGCTCCATGGCGGAGACGAATCTCTCCGGTGAGGTAGGCAGGGGCTCGGTTACCTGCGAGGATGTCCATGGCGGAATTAGAGAGAGAGAGGGAGGAGATGACGCCAGGGAGAAGGGAAAAAAGGAGAGGGGCGCGAGGGAGAAGGCGCGGGGTCGGCCTGGAACCTGCTGTGGCCGGCGAGGATGCTGCTGGTCTCGAGCGCAAGAGGAAGGAGGAGCTCGGGGAGGCTCATCCCCTGACGAAGACGAGGCCATGGCGACGCTGTCGGGGAGGCGACGAGCGAGGAGCTCGGGCAGGGGATCCAGGGGCGCGGTCCCGTTGGAGCTCGAGGACGGCAGGGGTTCGATGGATTGGCTGCCCGCGGGTTGAATCTGGCGGCGACGAGGGGGGGGGGTGGTCCGGTTGGAAAAAATCGAGGGGGATTTTTGGACTTGCAGAGATCCCGAGGTGGGAGATAGTGCGGCGGCGGTGGCAGGGATAAATCCCCTAGATTTTAGGGTTGGCTTGATTGGGTAGGTGGCCGACTATATATATAGGGACAATCGGATTAGGTTTGGGCCCTCCGATCAAAATCATACGGTCTCAGATAAATAGGTTAGGGAGCCCAATTAAGAAAACGAAGAAGTTTTGTAGATGTTCGGGGATGATCCGGACACAACGGTGGCGACAGTCTGGGTCGGGTTCGGGACAACTTTTGGACGCGCGCGAGGAGGTCCGCGGGCTGACGAAAGATCTTAGGTTAGGCCTGGCGGTAGTTAGTGGACTGTGCAGAAGGCCTTGGGCTGAGAGAAGATAAGAGAGAGACCCGTCGACTATTTCCGGAGACCGAAAACGTCCGACGAAGAGACCGGCTATACTGCCACTATAGTTAATCGTTGGGGCGTCAAACGAACTCCAAATGCGATGAAACTTGACAGGCGGTCTATCTACACAATAATATGACCACACGTCAACTCTCATCCCATTCCGAAAACATATTCCGGCCACTTATAAAATACTATTTCGGACATGCCACGGGCGCGAGCAAGTGTGTCTGGGCTCAGAACGGACAACGGAAGGAACTGGGAGAACCCGGGCGAATGCAAGTTTTGAAAACATGATGATGCAATGCACATGATGACATGACAAGATGCAACACGCAAGCGAAAGACATGGCAACGACAGCGAATAACTGGAGGACACCTGGCACAACGGTCTCGGGGCGTTACAACACTCCACCACTACGAGAGGATCTCGTCCCGAGATCTAGAATGGCACTGGAGGGAAAACAGAAGGGAAAAAGAAGAGGTAAAATTAAGTTGCTTCTTTGACAAACGAGTGAGACCAAAGAACCTTGAAAAGGTTAAGCCATTTCGAGAGAGAATACAATGGAGATGAACGAAGTTGAAAACACTCTGTTAGAAAAGAGAAACAAGGAAGAACAAATTCGAACAGCACTCCGGTTGGAAAGATATGCAAGGTTTGATGAACTGAAAGAACTTGAGCAGCGGCACACACTCCGGTTAAGTGGATAAGCACGAAAAGAACAAGGTCCTGACAAGAACAAGAAGAAGGGTTGAATAGAGCAACATCACAAATCCTCCGGAACAAAAGTAAGAATGGAACGGAATGAACTAAGGGAAACACGATCTTGAGAGGGCACGCTTACAACCAATGCTAAAACGGAGTTGATGGAAAAAAACCAACAACGAAAAGAATAAACTTGATATGGTCTTATGGGATACATCTCAAATTATGAGGTGACAACCTGCCACTCACGGGAAAAGAATTGATTGGATTGATAAGAACAAGAAGGAGACGAGAAACTTATTTCACTGTAAGGATAAATGAAGAACTTGGATCATTTATAATCACCATAGATAGCAACAATCCTTAGGGAAGGCTTTAGGTGAAATATAACCCAAGATAATTCCAAAGAAGAGATTGATGAATTTAAAATACCTCATTCCTAACAACATGTGAATCATGAAACATGAACCCAAATTATCAAGAATGACATAATATCACCTCCAATAATATGGTAGAAAGAATTGCACTCCGGATTACAATATGAAGAAGCTTGTGTTGGGGAACGTAGTAATTTCAAAAAAATTCCTACGCACACGCAAGATCATGGTGATGCATAGCAACGAGAGGGGAGAGTGTTGTCTACGTACCATCTTAGACCGAAGCGGAAGCGTTGACGCAACGTAGAGGAAGTAGTCGTACGTCTTCCCGATCAGACCGATCCAAGCACCGTTACTCCGGCACCTCCGAGTTCTTGGCACACGTACAGCTCGATGATGCTCCCCGGGCTCCGATCTAGCAAAGCTTTGGGGATAAGTTCCATCAGCACGACGGCGTGGTGACGATCTTGATGTTCTAGCATCGCAGGGCTTCGCCTAAGCGCTGCTACAATATGACCGAGGTGGAATATGGTGGAGGGGGGCACCGCACACGGCTAAGGAACAATCACGATGATCAACTTGTGTGTTCTAGGGTGCCCCCCTGCCCCCGTATATAAAGGAGCAAGGGGGAGGCTGGCCGGCCCATGGGGCGCGCCAAGGAGAGGGGAGGAGTCCTCCTCCTAGTGGGAGTATGACTCCCCTTTCCTAGTCCAACTAGGAATAGAGAGTGGGAAGGAAAGAGAGGGAGAGGGAGAGGGAAAGGGCCCCCCCCCCCGTCCTAGTCCAATTCGGACACCCCATGAGGGGGGGCGCGCCACCTCTTGGGCTGCTGCCCTCTCTCTCCCCTCAGGCCCACTAAGGCCCATTACTTCCCCGGGGGGTTCCGGTAACCCCTCCGGCACTCCGGTTTTATCCGAAATCACCCGGAACAATTCCGGTGTCCGAATATAGTCGTCCAATATATCGATCTTTATGTCTCGACCATTTCGGGACTCCTCGTCATGTCCATGATCACATCCGGGACTCCGAACAACCTTCGGTACATCAAAATACATAAACTCATAATGAAACTGTCATCGTAACTTTAAGCGTGCGGACCCTACGGTTCGAGAACAATGTAGACATGACCGAGACACGTCTCCAGTCAATAACCAATAGCGAGACCTGGATGCCCATATTTGCTCCTACATATTCTACGAAGATCTTTATCGGTCAGACCGCATAACAACATACGTTGTTCCCTTTATCATCAGTATGTTACTTGCCCGAGATTCGATCGTCGGTATCCAATACCTAGTTCAATCTCGTTACCAGCAAGTCTCTTTACTCGTTTCGTAATACATCATCTCGCAACTAACTCATTAGTTGTAATGCTTGGAAGGCTTAAGTGATGTGCATTACCGAGAGGGCCCAGAGATACCTCTCCGACAATCGGAGTGACAAATCC
Organism: Triticum monococcum; assembly: GCA_034509565.1. NCBI lineage: Eukaryota > Viridiplantae > Streptophyta > Magnoliopsida > Poales > Poaceae > Triticum > Triticum monococcum. The sequence continues at coordinate 80,840,921 of CM067841.1, forward strand.
TAATCGTGAAATACGCCAACCCAACATGTACCTTTGGAGACACCTGTAGAGCTCCTTTATAATCACCCAGTTATGTTGTGACGTTTGGTAGCACACAAAGTGTTCCTCCGGCAAACGGGAGTTGCATAATCTCATAGTCATAGGAACATGTATAAGTCATGAAGAAAGCAATAGCAACATACTAAACGATCGGGTGCTAAGCTAATGGAATGGGTCATGTCAATCAGATCATTCACCTAATGATGTGATCCCGTTAATCAAATAACAACTCTTTGTCCATGGTTAGGAAACATAACCATCTTTGATTAACGAGCTAGTCAAGTAGAGGCATACTAGTGACACTCTGTTTGTCTATGTATTCACACATGTATTATGTTTCCGGTTAATACAATTCTAGCATGAATAATAAACATTTATCATTAAATAAGGGAATAAATAATAACTTTATTATTGCCTCTAGGGCATATTTCCTTCAGTCTCCCACTTGCACTAGAGTCAATAATCTAGATCACATCACCATGTGATTAACATCGATAGTTCACATCATCATGTGATTAACACCCATAGTTCACATCGCCATGTGACCAACACTCAAAGGGTTTACTAGATTCAGTAATCTAGTTCAAATCGCTTATGTGATTAACACCCAAAGAGTACTAAGGTGTGATCATGTTTTGCTTGTGAGAGAAATTTAGTCCATGGGTCTGCCACATTCAGATCCGCATGTATTTTCTAAATTTCTATGTCAACAATGCTCTGCATGGAGCTACTCTAGCTAATTGCTCCCACTTTCAATATGTATCCAGATTGAGACTTAGAGTCATCTGGATCAGTGTCAAAACTTGCATCGACGTAACCCTTTACGACGAACCTTTTGTCACCTCCGTAATCGAGAAACATATCCTTATTCCAGTAAGGATAATTTTGACCGCTGTCCATTGATCTACTCCTAGATCATTATTGTACTCCCTCTCTTAACACAGTGTATGGTATACAATAGATCTGGTACACAACATGGCATACTTTATAGAACCTATGTCTGAGGCATAAGGAATGACTTTCATTTCTTTCTATCTTCTGCCGTGGTCGGGCTTTGAGTCTTACTCAACTTCACACCTTGTAACACAGGCAAGAACCCTTTCTTTGCTTGATCCATTTTGAACTACTTCAAAATCTTGTCAAGGTATGTACTCATTGAAAAAACTTATCAAGCGTCTTGATCTATCTCTATAGATCTTGAAGCTCAATATGTAAGCAGCTTCACCGAAGTCTTTCTTTGAAAAACTCCTTTCAAACACTCCTTTATGTTTTACAGAATAATTCTACATTATTTCCGATCAACAATATGTCGTTCACATATACTTATCAGAAATGCTGTAGTGCTCCCACTCACTTTCTTGTAAATACAGGCTTCACCGCAAGTGTGTATAAAACTATATGCTTTGATCAACTCATCAAAGCGTATATTCCAACTCCGAGATGCTTGCACCAGTCCACAGATGGATCGCTGGAGCTTGCACATTTTGTTAGCACCTTTCGGATTGAAAAAACCTTCTGGTTGCATCATATACAACTCTTCTTTAATAAATCCATTAAGGAATGTAGTTTTGTTTATCCATTTGCCAGATTTCATAAAATGCGGAAATTACTAACATGATTCGGACAGACTCAAGCATAGATACGAGTGAGAAACTCTCATCGTAGTCAACACCTTGAACTTGTCAAAAACCTTTTGCAACAATTCAAGCTTTGTAGATAGTAACACTACTATCAGCGTCCGTCTTCCTCTTAAAGATCCATTTATTCTCAATTGCTTGCCGATCATCGGGCAAGTCGACCAAAGTCCAAACTTTGTTCTCATACATGAATCATTTCCCGGATTTCATGGCCTCAAACCATTTCGCGGAATCTGGGCTCATCATCGCTTCCTCATAGTTCGCAAGTTCGTCATGGTCTAGTAACATGACTTCCAGAACAGGATTACCGTACCACTCTGGTGTGGATCTCACTCTGGTTTACCTACGAGATTCGGTAGTAACTTGATCTGAAGTTACATGATCATCATCATTAGCTTCCTCACTAATTGGTGTAGTAGTCACAAGAACAGTTTTTGTGATGAACTACTTTCCAATAAGGGAGAAGGTACAATTACCTTATCAAGTTTTCTACTTTCCTCCCACTCACTTCTTTCGAGAGAAACTCCTTCTCTGGAAAGGATCCATTCTTAGCAACGAATGCCTTGCCTTTGGATCTGTGATAGAAGGTGTACCCAACAGTTTCCTTTTGGGTATCCTATGAAGACATATTTCTCCGATTTGGTTTTGAGCTTATCAGGATGAAACCTTTTCATATAAGCATCACAATCCCAAACTTTAAGAAACGACAACTTTGGTTTCTTGCCAAACCACAGTTCAGATTGTGTCGTCTCAACGGACTTAGATGGTGCCGTTTTAATCATGAATGCAGCTATCTTTAATGCATAACCCCAAAACGATAGTGGTAAACCGGTAAGAAACATCATAGATTGCACTATATCCAATAAAGTACGGTTATGATGTTCGGACACACCATAATGCTGTAGTGTTCCAGGTGGCATGAATTTGTGAAACGATTTCACATTGTTTTTAACTGCAGGCCAAACTCGTAACTCAAATACTCTTCTCTACGATCAAATCGTAGAAACTTTATTTTCTTGTTACGATGATTTTTCACTTCACTATGAAATTCTTTGAACTTTTCAAATGTTTCAGACTTATGTTTCATCAAGTAGATATACTCATATCTGCTCAAATCATCTGTGAAGATCAGAAAATAATGATACCTGTCGCGAGCCTCAATATTCATCAGACCACATACATCAGTATGTATGATTTCCAACAAATCTGTTGCTCGCTCCATTGTTCCGAAGAACAGAGTCTTAGTCATCTTGCCCATGAGGCATGGTTCGCAAGCATCAACTGATTCATAATCAAGTGATTCCAAAAGCCCATCAGCATGGAGTTTCTTCATGCGCTTTACACCAATATGACCAAAAACGGCAGTGCCACAAATAAGTTGCACTATCATTATTAACTTTGCATCTTTTGGTTTCAATATTATGATTATGTGTATCACTACGATCGAGATCCAACGAACTATTTTCATTGGGTGTGTAACCATATAAGGTTTTATTCATGTAAGCAGAACAACAATTTATTCTCTTACTTAAATGAATAACCATATTACAATAAACATGATCAAATCATATTCATGCTCAACGCAAACACCAAATAACACTTATTTAGGTTCAACACTAATCCCGAAATTATAGGGAGTGTGCGATGATGATCATATCAATCTTGGAACTACTTCCAACACACATCATCACTTCACCCTTAACTAGTCTCTGTTTATTCTGCAACTCCCGTTTTGAGTTACTAATCAGCAACTGAACTAGCATCAAATACTGAGGGGTTGCTATAAACACTAGTAAAGTACACATAAATAACATGTATATCAAATATACTTATGTTCACTTTGCCATCCTTCTTATCCGCCAATCACTTGGGGTGGTTCCGCTTCCAGTGACCAGTCCCTTTGCAGTAGAAGCACTTAGTCTCAGGCTTAGGACCAGACTTGGGCTTCTTCACTTGAGTAGCAACTTGCTTGCTGTTCTTCTTGAAGTTCCCCTTTTTCCTTTTGCCCTTTTCTTGAAACTAGTGATCTTGTCAACCATCAACACTTGATGCTCTTTCTTGATTTCTACCTTGATCGATTTCATCATCATGAAAAGCTCGGGAGTCGTTTTCGTCATCCCTTGCATACTATAGTTCATCACGAAGTTCTATTAATTGGTGATGGTGACTAGAGAATTCTGTCAATCACTATCTTATCTGGAAGATTAACTCCCACTTGATTCAAGCGATTGTAGTACCCAGACAATCTGAGAACATGCTCACTAGTTGAGTGATTCTCCTCCATCTTTTAGCTATATAACTTGTTGGAGACTTCATATCTCTCAACTCGGGTATTTGCTTGAAATATTAACTTCAACTCCTGGAACATCTCATATGGTCCATGACGTTCAAAACGTCTTTGAAGTCCCGATTCTAAGCCGTTAAGCATGGTGCACTAAACTATCAAGTAGTCATCATATTTAGCTAGTCAAATGTTCATAACGTCAGCATCTGCTACTGCAATAGGTCTGTCACCTAGCGGTGCATCAAGGACATAATTCCTCTGGGTAGCAATGAGGATAAACCTCAGATCACGGATCCAATCCGCATCATTGCTACTAACATCTTTCAACATAGTTTTTCTCTAGGAACATATCAGAACAAACATAGGGAAGCAACAACGCGAGCTATTGATCTACAACATAGATATGCTAATACTACCAGGACTAAGTTCATGATAAATTTAAGTTCAATTAATCATATTACTTAAGAAATCCCACTTAGATAGACATCCCTCTAATCCTCTAAGTGATCACGTGATCCAAATCAACTAAACCATAACCGATCATCACGTGAAATGGATTAGTTTTCAATGGTGAACATCATTATGTTGATCATATCTACTATATGATTCACGCTCGACCTTTCGGTCTCCGTGTTCCGAGGCCATATCTGGATATGCTAGGCTCGTCAAGTTTAACCTGAGTATTCTGCGTGTGCAAAACTGGCTTGCACCTGTTGTAGATGGCCGTAGAGCTTATCACACCCGATCATCACGTGGTGTCTGGGCACGACGAACTTTGGCAACGGTGCATACTCAGGGAGAACACTTCTTGATAATTTAGTGAGAGATCATCTTATAATGCTACCGTCAATCAAAGCAACATAAGATGCATAAAAGATAAACATCACATGCAATCAATATAAGTGATATGATATGGCCATCATCATCTTGTGCTTGTGATCTCCATCTCCAAAGCACCATCATGATCTCCATCGTCACCGGCGCGACACCTTGATCTCCATCGTAGCATCGTTGTCGTCTCACCAATCTTATGCTTCTACGACTATCGCTACCTCTTAGTGATAAAGTAAAGCATTATAGGGCGATTGCATTGCATACAATAAAGCGACAATCATATGGCTCCTGCCAGTTGCCGATAACTCAGTTACAAAACATGATCATCTCATACAATAAAATCAGCATCATGTCTTGACCATATCACATCACAACATGCCCTGCAAAAACAAGTTAGATGTCTTCTACTTTGTTTGTTGCAAGTTTTACGTGGCTGCTACGGGCTTAAGCAAGAACCAATCTTACCTACGCATCAAAACCACAACGATAGTTTGTCAAGTTGATGCCGTTTTAACCTTCGCAAGGACCAGGCGTAGCCACACTCGGTTCAACTAAAGTTGGAGAAACTGACACCCGCCAGCCACCTGTGTGCAAAGCACGGCGGTAGAACCAGTCTCGCGTAAGCGTACGCGTAATGTCGGTCCGGGCCGCTTCATCCAACAATACCGCTGAACCAAAGTATGACATGCTGGTAGGCAGTATGACTTATATCGCCCACAACTCACTTGTGTTCTACTCGTGCATATAACATCAAACCATAAAACCTAGGCTCGGATGCCACTGTTGGGGAACGTAGTAATTTCAAAAAAATTCCTACGCACACGCAAGATCATGGTGATGCATAACAACGAGAGGGGAGAGTGTTGTCTACGTACCCTCGTAGACAGAAGCGGAAGCGTTGACGCAACGTAGAGGAAGTAGTCATACGTCTTCCCGATCCGACCGATCCAAGCACCATTACTCCGGCACCTCCAAGTTCTTGGCACACGTACAGCTCGATGACTCTCCCCGGGCTCCGATCCAGCAAAGCTTCAGGGATGAGTTCCGTCAGCACGACGGCATGGTGACGATCTTGATGTTCTACCGTCGCAGGGCTTCGCCTAAGCGCTGCTACAATATGACCGAGGTGGAATATGGTGGAGGGGGGCACCGCACACGGCTAAGGAACGATCACGATGATCAACTTGTGTGTATTAGGGTGCCCCCCTGCCCCCGTATATAAAGGAGCAAGGGGGAGGCCGGCCGGCCCTTGGGGCGCGCCAAGGAGAGGGGGGGAGTCCTCCTCCTAGTGGGAGTAGGACACCCCTTTCCTAGGCCAACTAGGAATAGAGAGGGGGAAGGAAAGAGAGGGAGAGGGAGAGGGAAAGGGGGGCCGCGCCCCCCCTCCTAGTCCAATTCGGACTCCCCATGAGGGGGGGGCGCCACCTCTTGGGCTGCTGCCCTCTCTCTCCCCTCAGGCCCACTAAGGCCCATTACTTCCCCGGGGGGTTCCGGTGAACCCTCCGGCACTCCGGTTTTATCCGAAATCACCCGGAACAATTCCGATGTCCGAATATAGTCGTCCAATTTATCGATCTTTATGTCTCGACCATTTCGAGACTCCTCGTCACGTCCATGATCATATCCGGGACTCCGAACAACCTTCGGTACATCAAAATACATAAACTCATAATGAAACTGTCATCGTAACTTTAAGCGTGCGGACCCTACGGTTCGAGAACAATGTAGACATGACCGAGACACGTCTCCGGTCAATAACCAATAGTGGGACTTGGATGCCCATATTGGCTCCTACATATTCTACGAAGATCTTTATCGGTCAGACCAGATAACAACATACGTCGTTCCCTTTGTCATCGGTATGTTACTTGCCCGAGATTCGATCGTCGGTATCCAATACCTAGTTCAATCTCGTTACCGGCAAGTCTCTTTACTCGTTCCGTAATACATCATCTCGCAACTAACTCATTAGTTGTAATGCTTGCAAGGCTTAAGTGATGTGCATTACCAAGAGGGCCCAGAGATACCTCTCCAACAATCGGAGTGACAAATCCTAATCTCGAAATACGCCAACCCAACATGTACCTTTGGAGACACCTGTAGAGCTCCTTTATAATCACCCAGTTACGTTGTGATGTTTGGTAGCACACAAAGAGTTCCTCCGGCAAACGGGAGTTGCATAATCTCATAGTCATAGGAACATGTATAAGTCATGAAGAAAGCAATAGCAACATACTAAATGATCGGGTGCTAAGCTAATGGAATGGGTCATGTCAATCAGATCATTCACCTAATGATGTGATCCCGTTAATCAAATAACAACTCTTTGTCCATGGTTAGGAAACATAACCATCTTTGATTAATGAGCTAGTCAAGTAGAGGCATACTAGTGACACTCTGTTTGTCTATGTATTCACACATGTATTATGTTTCCGGTTAATACAATTCTAGCATGAATAATAAACATTTATCATGAAATAAGGAAATAAATAATAACTTTATTATTGCCTCTAGGGCATATTTCCTTCAGCTTGAGCGTCTTAGAAAAGAATCTCGATGAAAAAGTTGGAGAAGGAATTAAATCCTTGATGGACCATTATGTAGAACCTCCATGAAGAACTCCGGCAACAAAAGGATGATCAAAACGGAATGAAGGAGATGTTGAAAACACCAGTTGAACCCTTGCAATGATTAGATGGATCTTCGTGACGATATAGTTGAGAGAGCATGGAATTCCGGTAAAAGAAAAGATGAATAATTGAGATCAAGAATTTTAATGAAACTCCGTAATAAGGAATTAAATTTACTTGATGAAAATAAGAATAAGAATTACGTTATGCGTATCCTTCACCATTTTAGATTGATGAGAAGCAATGGATTTGGCATACCACTTAGTCTCGTAGAACGGATTAAGATATGGAGCAAACTTGAGAAGGTCTTCAACGAACCATCGGAAGGATTGAAAACAACAAATAATTTATAAGATAACGAATGACGAGAGCTCTTGAACGAACCACCGTAAGAATTAATAATGAACGAAGAGAAGATAAAGAAACACCGGTAAGAATTATAAAATGAACGAGGATGCTTGAGAGGATTTAGATACATGAGAGCGAAGAGATCATGAGCCGATTAGAGATCACTTGAACGAAGCCCCGGTAAGATTGGAGAATGATAACTGAAAGCTGAGAATGAATAAATCTGAATTGGATGGACTCCAGATAGGTGAAAGGAATTCTCACAATCAAAACAATTATAAGAGGATGGCCTTGAACTAGACCCATGAATCTTGAAGAGAATGGAGCAAGATTGAGAGAAAATTCTTCTCCGGTCTTCAAAATCTAAGAATTACGACGAGAAACACCACCGTGAATTGTGGAGACACTCCGGAATGAAAATTAGAAAGGTTGAGCCGACGATGAAAAGAAGTTGACAGATCTTGGAGAAATACATATGACTGATGATGAATCATTCTTACGTCAAACTTGGAAAAGAATTTGGGAGTAACTCCAGAAAAGAATTAGAAGAGTCAGGTAAGATCCTGGAAAAAGACCTGTGGGTTAGGGCCCACTCAAAAGAAACACCGTAGAACGGTTTAAAAGAGAGGTTGCACCGGTTGAATTAAATGGCTTGAATGAGATAACAACCTCGAAATAGGTTGAAAGGATCTTGAATGACAAGACGAGCCTTTTGAGATAGCTTGAGCACGCCGGAACAAATGAATAGCGAGAAGTGAATTATTATGAGGTGCACCGGTATGAGAAGGCATTTGAAACGAGGAAAGGATATGATCAACCAAGCTTTAATTGGTTCCACCGGAGAAGAAAAAGAATGAGGAATGACGAACTTGAGGTTCCGTTAGGATCTTCATGAGAATCACCGGATAAGAATATTGACGGAAAAGGATGGAGAGACTTCACAAGAATAAAAGGATACTTGATTAAGAAATCTGGGTCCTTAACGAAACAAGGGTGGGCGGGCGGGAAAAACAAAGTCAACTTGGAATAGATGAAGACAACACCGTTGAGAAGAACTGATACTTGATCTTGCTAATATTGAAATGATCAGATCCACTTGAAGAGAAGCACGCCAGTAAAAAAGGATTGACAAAAACAATCTTGATGATCAAGAAGGATTGGTATTCACATTGGAGTATGAGAACACCATTTGGGGAAGGTATGGAATCAACATTTGACTTCGAAGCAACTCGAATACCACAACTCAGAAACAAAAACAAAGGATTGGCTTGCAAAATAAGCCGGAAGAAACATATGATAGAGATTTCGTCCGAAGTTTTCATGGTGGGGCCTACACAGGCTCGATCGTACAGCACCATCATGTACAAGGCAGTGCACATGACATACGAAGCGTCCCCGAGTCGGCATAGCCAAGGACTCTTTAAGACACAACGAGACCACTGTAAAACCAACTGTGGATAGGCGGACCACTGGACGTCGAACCCCAATTTCATATCATGCGTCTGTAGGAAAGATATCCTAGGAGCTACTTGAATTCCCACTTATAAACTCCCGAAATTCTCCCGGTTATGCAATCAGGTGTTGGGGATACAGGGGAAGCATAATATCTCACCCAAATCTAGCAAATCCTACATCCAGCTGTATCCATCCTTCAACACATAACCAAGAAACCTTCGGAAATCGTTTACCTCAACCTTCGAAAAGCATCCGTTATACGAGTTATGGCAATACTCCCGAACTCCCGCCCCAGTACTAGGTGCCGTTGAGGTTATCTCACCAACAGCTGCATAAAAGAGATTTTCGATGTCGGCAAAACTAAACTCAGGTATTCCAGAACTGCAACGATAAAATTGTGACGACAACACCTCGGAGCTCAACTACTCGGGACATTGCCACAACCCCTAAATGACAGGAGGAACCAAGAACAATGTTCTCGTCACAAAACCATCGGAACGATTCCAAGATAAGAGTCAAAACTCTACGTCAGGATGCCTCACCAGAGCGACGAAAGGACTAAGGAGTAAAAAGAATTCCTAACTCTCTGATATATATATAATCCTAAATGACTCAAACATTTTTTCTAGACTCAACAACGCCAGCGATTCGATCAAGCAGGGGGCTCCTAAGGTCGGGGAAGGCTCTGATTACCAACTTGTAACGCCCTCGATGCGGCTATATCTCCCACGTGTCGAAGCACGACTTAGAGGCATAACCGCATTGAAAGCAATGTCGCAAGTGAGGTAATCTTCACACAACCCATGTAATACATAAGGGAAAGAGTTACATAGTTGGCTTACAATCGCCACTTCACACAATTACATGAATTACATCAACCAAATACATACAAGGTCCGACTACAAAACCAAAATAAAAGAAGGCTACCCAAATGCTACACAGATCCCTGATCGACCCCAACTGGGCTCCACTACTGATCAACTAGAAACGGAACAACACAAAGGACAAGATCTTCATCGAACACCTCCTTGTGCTTGGTTGCGTCACCTGCTCGGTAACATCGGCACCTGCAAACTGGTTTTGGAAGTATCTGTGAGTCACGGGGACTCAGCAATCTCACACCCTCGCGATCAATACTATTTAAGCTTATGGGTAAGGTAAAGGTATGAGGTGGAGCTACAGCAAGCGACTAGCATATATGGTGGCTAACATACACAAATGAGAGGGAGAAGAGAAGGCAAAGCATGATCGAGAAACTATGATCAAGAAGTGATCCTAGAACAACCTACATCAAGCATTACTCCAACACCGTGTTCACTTCCTGGACTCCGCCGAGAAGAGACCATCACGGTTACACACGTGGTTGATGTATTTTAATTAAGGTCAACTTCTGGTTTTCTACAACCGGACATTAACAAATTCCCATCTGCACATAACCGCGGGCACGGCTTTCGAAAAATCATATCCCTGTAGGGGTGTCCCAACTTAGCCCATCACAAGCTCTCACGATCAACGAAGGATATTCCTTCTAGCGGGAAGACCCGATCAGGCTCGGAATCCCGGTTGCAAGACATTTCGCCAGGTAAAACAAGACCAGCAAGACCGCCCGATGCGCCGACATCCTGATAGGAGCTGCACATATCTCGTTCTCAGGGCAACACCGGATGAGCGCTCTGTACAACTAAAACCAGCCCTCAAGTTTCCCCAAGGTGGCGCTGCAAAGGACTCTAGTTCTGACCAATACTTTGACAAGCACTGGCTCGGGGGGGTTAAAATAAAGATGACCCTCAGGATGCGCGACTCCCAAGGGAAAAGGCTAGGTGGCGAATGGCAAAACCAAGGTTGGGCCTTGCTGGAGGAGTTTATTCAAGGCGAACTGTCAAGGGGTTCCCATTATACCCCAACCGCGTAAGGAACGCAAAATCTGGGAACATAATACCGATATGACGGAAACTAGGGCGGCAAGAGTGGAACAAAACACCAGGCATAAGGCCGAGCCTTCCACCCTTTACCAAGTATATAGATGCATTAATCAAATAAGAGATATTGTGATATCCCAACAAGTAAACATGTTCCAACAAGGAACAACATCTCCATGTTCCAACAAGGAACAAACTTCAATCTTCACCTACAACTAACAACGCTATAAGAGGGGCTGAGCAAAGCGTTAACATAGCCAAACAACGGTTTGCTAGGACAAGGTGGGTTAGAGGCTTGGTTCAACAATATAGGAGGCATGATAAGCAAGTGGTAGGTATCGCGGCATAGGCATAGCAAAAGAGCGAGCAACTAAACAAGCAAAGATAGAGGTGATTTCGAGGGTATGGTCATCTTGCCTGAGATCCTGCAAGGAAGAAGAACGAGTCCACGAAGAAGACACACGGACGTAGATGAACGGGTCCTCACAAACGTGATGATACGGAACAACCCGAAGAAGCAACACCAGAAAGAAGCACACAACATAGTAAACAACCAACACATGAACATGGTATGATGCACAACCGAGTATGATGCATGCCTGGTTTAATGAAGCATGTCATGGCAAAGTGCACAAGCAATCCTACAAGTTAAGTGGAGCTCAATATGCAACGAGTTGCATATTGACGGAACACCACATCAATTATTTAGTTCACTCTTGGTTAGGTACTCAACAAATTTAAATGTTGTTAAACATGGCAAGGGGGTGAAGCAAATGAAAACTACATATCTAGGCAAGTTTAAATGAGGCCGGAACGACAAACAACAAATCCGGAAACTCCTCATGTGCATATTTTGGTTATGGTAATGTTCTGCCCTAAACCAAATTTTATAGTTTTTAAACATGCAAAGTAAGGTCACCAAGTTAAACTAGGCATTTTTCTACCCCATTTACATATAAAGTTTATTAAAAACCGAGCTACGATTATTTAGTTATGAATTAAAGCATTTTAACATGGCATAGAGCAAAAATTAATCAAGCAACATTGTGAGCATTTCAAACATGGATGAAAGTGGCATATTATTAATCTACACAAAATTCTAAGCAAGTTTCATATATTAATTTTTTATAAAAGATGCACGGTTTGTGAGTTATTAAATGCATGTTGCTGAGGGACTTTTCTGCAAAACAGCGTTCTCTGGAAAAAAGCTAAAACACAGAACCTAAAAAAACTACACGGGCCGGATCTGGAACAGGGACCAAATTAGGTGGATCTGGGCAGCTCACGTTGGTCCACATGGCCTGAAACGGAGAAGGCATGTCGGTAGGCCTTGCGGGAGGAGCTTGGCGCTGCGCTGCGCTCCGTTGACCACGCGGAATCAAAGCAGGTCATCTGCTTCGCTCGATGCAAAGGAACAGGTAGTAGAAACCGGCCTTGGCGAGTCGACAGGTTCAGCAGAGCGTAGGGGTTGCAGGTCAACAGAGGAGGCGCTCGGCTGGGTCAACGCCGGCGCGATGCCGAGTTGGACTTGGCACGACGGTTCCAGGGACTCGACGGGGCTCCAGGATGGTGAGGCGGCGGATCCGGGCAGTCGAGGCGTGGCGGCGCTGCAGTTCGCGAGGCAGGCGCACAGGCGGAGCTGGAGGCCATGGCGGCGGCGGATGGAGCACCAACGGCCGCGAGGACGAAGCAGGGGCGACCCGAGGTCGCAGGTGATCCGGGTGGTGCAGGGGCTTGCGGCTCGGCGCGGGGCTCACCCATCCATGGCAGCGGCGTCCTGGTGGCTTCCTATAGAGAGAGGCGACAGGGAGTAGATGGTGAGGAGTGAGGACGGGGAAGAAAAGAAAGGAGGGAGCACGGGGAGCAGGGAGAGGGCAACGGCCTGTTGCTCACCGGAGCTCTCCTGCGGTTGCGTGCTCGGGGACGGGAGGCCATAGGAGGCGGGGAAGCTCCAGGCGAGGATGCTGGGGCGAGCTGCGACAATGGCGAGCATCTGCTGCACGCTCCATGGCGGAGACGAATCTCTCCGGCGAGGTAGGCAGGAGCTCGGTTACCTGCGAGGATGTCCATGGCGGAATTAGAGAGAGAGAGGGAGGAGATGACGCCAGGGAGAAGGGAAAAAAAGAGAGGGAGAAGGCACGGGGTCGGCCTGGAACCTGCTGTGTCCGTCGAGGATGATGCTGGTCTCGAGCGCAAGAGGAGGGAGGAGCTCGGGGAGGCTCATCCCCTGATGAAGACGAGGCCATGGCGACGCTGTCGGGGAGGCGACGAGCGAGGAGCTCGGGCAGGGGATCCAGGGGCACGGTCCCGTTGGAGCTCGAGGGAGGCAGCGGTTCGATGGATTGGCTGCCTGCGGGTTGAATCTGGCGGCGACGAGGGGGGGGGGGGTTGGTCCGGTTGGAAAAAATCGAGGGGGATTTTTGGACTTGGAGAGATCCCGAGGTGGGAGATAGTGCGGCGGCGGTGGCAGGGACAAATCCCCTAGATTTTAGGGTTGGCTTGATTGGGTAGGTGGTGGACTATATATATATATATATATATATATATATATATATATATAGGGACAATCGGATTAGGTTTGGGCCCTCCGATCAAAATCAGACGGTCTAGGATAAATAGGTTAGGGATCCCAATTAAGAAAACGAAGACGTTTTGTAGATGTTCGGGGATGATCCGGACACAACGGTGGCGACAGTCTGGGTCGGGTTTGGGACAACTTTCGGACGCGCGCGAGGAGGTCCGCGGGCTGACGAGAGAGCTTAGGTTAGGCCTGGCGGTAGGTAGTGGACTGTGCAGAAGGCCTTGGGCTGAGAGAAGAGAAGAGAGAGACCCGGCGACTGTTTTCGAAGACCGAAAACGTCCGATGAAGAGACCGGCTATACTGCCGCTATAGTTAATCGTTTGGGCGTCAAACGAACTCCAAATGCGATGAAACTTAACAGGCAGTCTATCTACACTATAATAAGACCACACGTCAACTCTCATCCCATTCTGAGAACATATTCCGGCCACTTATAAAATACTATTTCAGACATGCCGCGGGCGCGAGCAAGTGTGTCTGGGCTCAGAACGGACAATGGAAGGAACTGGGAGAACCCGGGCGAATGCAAGTTTTGAAAACATGATGATGCAATGCACATGACGACATGACAAGATGCAACACGGAAGAGAAAGACATGGCAACGACAGCGAATAACTGGAGGACACCTGGCACAACGGTCTCAGGGCGTTACACCGCGGTGGCGCCATGGCCGGTGGCAGTGAGGTCTCGGGCTTGATGGAAGTGACAGCCAGGGGGGCAAACGAGCACGGGGAGAGAGGGGTTCGGCATAGTGGCTCACGGCGGTTGTAGGGGGTGTTGAAGTGGGCTCGGGGAAGTCCTGCGTGCGGCGAATTCGGCGACGGCGGTCGTCGGTGCCGAAGCTTGAAGACGACGAAGATGCCAGCGATGAGGGGCTCCCGAGGTCGTGGTCGTTGGCTTGTCGGCGTGTGGTGATGAGGCGGAGCCGATGGGCATGCTAGCTTTGTGAGGGAGGCTCTATGGGTGAGGCGGCAGTGGATGACGGCGACAGAGCTCCGCTCGGGTGGCTACGACGTGAGCGCTGGGGAGAGAGGGAGGAACCAGAGAGAAAGGGGAGAGCGGGAGAGAGCTCTAGGCATCTCCCTGGCGAGGGGAGAGGAATGGGGGCGCGCTGGACAGCGCGAAGCAGGAGGTGGTGTCGACGCGCGCGCGTCCAGCAAGCAGCTGCTTCGGTTTGCGGGGGGTGAAGATGACTGGCAAGCTACTGGTGGGCTGGGCCAGCCAGCTGGGCCGGCCAGGTAAGTGGCTGGGCTTCTCTCTCTCTCTGTCCTTTTCTATTTTTCTTTCTGTTTTGTTTTTTTCTTTTTCCACTGTTTTAAATTTAAAACAGAATGCAAACAGTGCCGATAAACCTTTGAATATTTTTATGTTGCTAACTGGATTGTTCCCGATGCACATAAAATATTTCAAAGTTATTTGAATATATATTCTATATATTAAGAATATAGATCCAAATTCAAATATAATATGATTTAAATTCAATGTCCCAAAATATTCCATAAAATTGTTCCAAAATTTTGGATTGATGTAAAGCTCTTTCCAAAAATTACCAAAACTATATTTTAGGGCATTTTGGCTTCACTGAATGCATTTTCAGGGTTCTTGCCCTTTATTTAAAATTTTGAGGCTTCCACTTTCCTCAATTCAAGTTTCATATGAATTTAAAAATGATGACATGATGATCATGTAAGGGCAAGCAAAGGCTAAGCTAGGGCCGTGACAAGGATGTACTGAGGAAATTCGGCATGCAAGATTGCAAAGGAGTCAGAATCCCTATGCCCACAAATGGCCATCTATGCACTAATGAAAATGGTATTAAGTTCGATCAAAAGGTATACCGCTCCATGGTTGGTTCTTTATTGTATTTATGTGCATCTAGACCAGATATTATGCTTAGTGTTTGCATGTGTGCCCGATTTCAATCTACACCGAATGAATCACACCATAAGGCTGTGAAGCATATTCTTCGATATCTAGCTCACACACCAACACTTGGATTATGGTATCCCAAGGGCTCGGCTTTTGATCTCATTGGATATTCAGACTCTGGCTATGCTGGTGATCGTGTGGACCGCAAGTCAACATTTCCTCAGATGATCCTTGGTTTGTTGGTCCTCGAAGAAACAGAACTGTGTATCACTGTCTACTGCTGAAGTTGAGTACATTGCTGCTAGTTCTTGCCGTGCTCAATTGTTGTGGATGAAGCAAGCCCTCAAGGACTACGACGTCAACATGCAGAATGTGCCTCTCTACTGTGACAATGAGAGTGCCATCAAGATTGCTCATAACCCTGTGCAGCACTCGAAGACAAAGCACATTCAGATTCGTCATCATTTTCTTCGTGATCATGTGTTGAAGGGCGACATCTCTATTGAGAATGTGAAGACTAAAGAATAGCTAGCCGATATCTTCACAAAGCCCTTGGATGAGAAGAGATTTAGCAATTTGAGGTGTGAGCTAAATATCCTAGCATCTTCGAATGTCCTTTGAAAAGGACACACATCCTAACACTTATGCAATATTGATGACTTAGATGTGCAACACGTGAAGAAATGTTTTTCTTCAATCAATGAAGACTAACACTCTAAGTGTGAAGAAATTAACGAAGAATTTGATTTTCAGAACCCTACGACAATTGCACGCGGTGTTTGAAATCATCATTCTTATACGGTGGGGCACGCCACCACCAAAAGTTGAAATTCCTCAGTTGTTCATTTTCTTCAACTTTGCAATGTCTTCAGTCTTTCCGTTGTTGTTCTTCATTGGCAATATATATATAACAGTCGGTCTATTCTGATAATATTACCAGAATAGCTATTCTGATAACACTTTGGCATTGCATGCTCAACGGAAGCGAACTCCATCTTTTTTACGTTGCGCACTTCAATGCTACACGGTAGAACTGCTTCATTTTCTGGTGGTCCGCCCGCGTATTCTGTGTGGAATCGGGTGTTGCGGAATGATTTGATTTGTTTATGGATGTCAGTTGACCTTTATTATTTGTAATTTACAGGAAAAACGACTAAAATCTTGGTAAATCGACGGATTTGGCGGACGGGCTTTCTCTGTTCGTCCGTGTTTGCTTCAGATGCGATTTTTTGTGCTCGCATGTTGTTTTTTAGTAGGAATTGTTTGATTGTGTTCGTTTTTAATAGGTCCGTTTACTCTATAATTTGTTAATTTTTAGGAGTTTGTTTTCAATTCCTGTTATTTTGATTCTACGGGCGGGAGAGCTTCGTCCGCTACTCTGTTCTTAACAATTTTTTGGATTTTTGCGCGTCCATGCGTGTTTGAATATTGTAATTAGTGTTGCTATAGGTTTGAATTCATTGTATTGCGGTTATAATTGTAATTTTGTAATTGCAATTTTTAAACGAGAGCTGATGCTGTTCGCCCAGTTGCCGTGTCTTCCATGTAATTTTTTGCGGGAGTATTTTTTCGTTTGTTTAGTGGTTGGACAATTTCTAGGCATACATTGTTTCTGGAGTATTTTTTGATAGTCTACTACATGTCTGCAGTTCTACTGTTTTTAATTTTATTTGTTGTAGTTGTGGCATACGTTGTTGTGCACTGCATTTTCGTTAGTAGTGTACTTCGTTGTAGCTACTTTATAGTTGTTATTGCAGTTTATGAGATTTCTGTTTACTTAAACTGAATTCTGTGTTCTATAGGACTTCAAATATGCACTTCCGTACTGCATTAGCAGTGTGGTTAATGTTTCTACTATGGTGTTAGAATGGATGGTCCATTTTATGCTTTTGTTAGCTGAATAGTTATTATAAGAATTATTTTTGAAGTGCATACTATGAGAATTTTTTTTTTGAACATCGTATGTTAACTGCAAAGTTTCGACCATTTGCATTTCCTTGTTTCTGTTCAGAGGACTGCTTTTTTATTATTAGGACCACACTATGTGCTTGAGAGAACTGCATTACTGCCAACAACAACTTGTCTAAAAAGAATGATAAAATGATGCAGTTGAGGTTGCATACTTTAAAATAGGCATCGTTCAAAGTGTCTGATGGACATAATTTTAAAAGCATACAACATAATCAAAGCATTAGAAATATTGTTTGCTTCATACTAGACAACCTAGAGTGCAAATATTGTAAACTTGAGGGAGTTTTCTGCTTTGTAGAAAAACACCATGGCCACTTCTCCGACGTCAAAGCCATTCTGGGAGACAAAATCCGTCCAACCAGTAGTTATGTTGATGCAATCTTTAGATTCGATGTGGTAGTCAGCTTGCATGTCTGCATATCCATTCTTGTGTTGTGTCTCCAAAGTAACCTTCCCTGAACTTGGAGCATTAAATTTTATTGTGGATGGCAGTTTCTGCATATTAGAATGGGTGTTAAAAGAATTTTATAAGTAAAGAGCGAATGTTTTTCTTTTGTACTTACGATGATGTGTTTATGTTGACTTAAATAGTTAGACATATATGAGTGCCATTTTCTAATGTAGTTGCAATGTACGAAGAAACTTATATATGGAATTGACCTCTATTTTTACTAGGATATATATTATACTGCAACATGCTTGTACTGCAAGGTCAGTTACAGTGTACTTCTCCAGCACGTCAACAGAACTGCATTGCTGATCTACTGACCCTTTTTTTGTCGATACCTGGTGTGGTACTGAAGGAAAATAGGTGGAAGCATCTATTTTTAATAGCTAACAAATCTGAACAACAATAAAAATTATGTTTTGTATTTTTGTTGATACTACTGAACAAATTGATTGAACTATATATTCAGATGTGGATTTGCAGGCTAGATTATGTCCAGAATTGTGAGGGGAAAAACATACCCAACATTCCTGCAGATCTGCGGTTGTGAGGCGATGAAGAAATGGCGGCCGAAACCCCCTGTTGGGTATCATCAGGCATCCGAGCATGCTGCGCCACTCGGTGTTGGTGAGCTCCAGACCATCTGCGTACACGCATGTGTCCGCTACGGGCGCCATCCTTGCCAAACACCCGCACTTACAGTCCATGGCTGGTTCAGTGGAATTCCAGCGAAGAGCTGGGGATGGGATGAACCCTAGATCTATGATTTGAAGAAAAAAGAGTAATGGGGGGAGGAGTTGTGTTAGTCTAGAGCACGAATGGATACGTTTTTATGCAACCAATTGAGCAATGGAAGTAATAAATGTTTGTGGTTGGTGTTAGGTGGTGGATTGGTTCTGATTCAGTGTCGTCGAATGCATTTGAGTAGCAAAAAGGACTGCTTACGTAAAAATAGCGAATTGCATTTGGCATATATCAAGAGAAACTGTGGAACGTTTGGTTGGGCCTATGTTTTATGTATGGTATGTGGTTTTAAAACAAATCAGTTGCCTTTCTTTTGTGTGTTGGGCCTGTGTTCGTGGAGTGAAGCGCATTGGGCCCAAGACGGCCTGAGCACGGCTGGTTTCCGGTGCACTGTGTGCAGCCTAATGTTTAGTCCCACCTCGCCCGCGGAAGGCGCGCCCGACCTGTTTATAAGCGCTGACGAGGCCGCTATATCGAACTCCCCTGGTTACTTATTTGAGCGCTTATACACGCCGCTCGCTGCTCCATGCTCTCTGACCTGTGGGCCCTTGTGCGCCCGGCCCTATGCATCGTGGCTCAGAAGAACTCGCCTACCATTGGCGCAGACCTACTACGAGACTGGCTGGGGCCGGCTGCACCTGGGTGGTCATTTTTTTTTTCTTTTTTTTTCAATGTGAGGGCGCGCACTGCTTATGAAACCGTCCTTGCACTGCATTGATCAGTGTTCTGTACTGCATGTCCAAGCATTCCTTATTACATGTACATTTTCTCATTTTTTGTTTTCTTGTTTTTGCTCTTTTGTAATCTGTTTTTCCAGTGTAGGGGAGTCCACTGCTTAGTAAACATATCTGTACTTCATTGATTATGTTCATATTTTTCCGCACTATATTTTTTTCAGTGTAGAGGCGTGCACTGCTTTGTAAACCACGTGTGCACTGCACTGATCAACGTTCTGCACTGATCAACATTCTGCACTTCATGTGCACGCCTCTACATTGGAGTGCACTGCATGTGCACGCCTCTACATTGGAGTGCAGTGTGCATGCCTTTACATGCACAGTTCTCATTTTTTGTTTTTGTGTTTTTTCTCTTATGTTATTTTTTCCAATGTGGGGGAGTGCACTGCTTAGTAAATCATTCTTGTACTGCATAGATTTCGTTTGTGTGCTGCACGTTCATATTTTTTTTGGCACTACATATGCAGATTGCATTTTTCTTTTTGTGTTTTTTCTCTTATCTATTTGTTTTTCCAAATTTAGGGGCGTGCACTTCTTTGTTGTTTATGTGTAAACTTCATTTTGACAAAGTCTGTACCGCATTGGTACACAACTTGCACTACATGCGTCCTTTTTTGCACACTGCTCGAATCTAATGATACATGAGCAAACAACAGAAAACAAATTGTCACAGGCATTCTGTACGATAAGTTCATCATTAGCGAACTAATTTCAACAGAAAGCAATCTAACATAACCAAAGTTCACATCATTACAAGCAATTCTGCATGGGAAGTAAACTAAGTTCAGCAAAAGCAAATGATCACAAGCAAACTAACGATACATAAGCAAACAACATAAAGAAAATTTGATGATAATTCTAAAACGACGATGGCCTTGGTGGATCTTTGGTCGGCACCATCTTCTTCTTCACCAGTCAGCGCATGCAGCGTCTCCCCATCCCCAGCTGGTCCTGGCGCACTTCTTCGGTGGCTCCTCCTTCTCCAGCTTTGCACGGCGAAGCCCGTCCTGAGTGAGGGTGATGCGGTTCCATATCTCGTACGCTGCGTAGGCGTCCTTTGCAGCGTACTCGATGTGCCTCCTGGACAGAGGCAGGGTGACCCGGCGCTTGTGCTCATCGTCGGTGATCTTCTTCTTCATGTTGTTGTAGTAGTCGTCGATGAGCATGCCGGAGACGTCTCCAAGGGAGTCCAACTCCTTGGTTGCCTCGGGCAACCTCCACTCCTTCTGGATGTCGACGAAGTTGGCGACCTCCAGATTGACGCAATCCAGCCTTTTTTGTCGCCGTCGATGGAGAAGCCTGCAAAGGTGTACCTAGGGTCAGCGAGGAAGTTTTTGAAGACGGTGCACCTTTCAGCGGTGCTCAGTTGGAAGAGCAGCACCGGGTGTTTCTTGCCGATGGAGAGTTGGCAGAGTGCAGGTTTCTGCGTCGCTTTAGGCTCGTTGTTGTACTCGAGATCAATGTCGACGATCTTGTGGCGCTGAAGGCTGAGGTGGCGCTTGTACTGCACAAGGGTGATCGCCACCTGCTTCTTGTCGTTGGTGTGGATGACGTGCAACTTGGTGTTGCCGTGTGCCTCCACGACCTCCACGTCCTTGTACTCGTCGGCGAACGCCATCGCCGGTTGTGGGGCTTGGTGTTTTTGCATGGAGATGGATGTGATGGAGCGATTTGGTGGCAGCGCGATGGGTACTTGTGTTTTTTGTGCATGAGATGGCCTATGGCAGGTGAGGGAGTCCTAGATTAGGGGGTCTCCGGACAGCCGGACTATACCCTTCGGCCGGACTGTTAGACTATGAAGATACAAGATTGAAGACTTCGTCTCGTGTCCGGATGGGACTCTACTTGGCATGGAAGGCAAGCTAGGCAATACAGATATGTATATCTCCTCCTTTGTAACCGACCTTGTGTAACCCTAACCCTCTCCGGTGTCTATATAAACCGAAGGGTTTTAGTCCGTAGAACAACAACCACAAGATACAATCATACCATAGGCTAGCTTCTAGGGTTTAGCCTCTCCGATCTCGTGGTAGATCTACTCTTGTACTACCCATATCATCAATATTTATCAAGCAAGACGTAGGGTTTTACCTCCATCAAGAGGGCCCGAACCTGGGCAAAACATTGTGTCCCCTGCCTCCTGTTACCATCCGGCCTAGACGAACAGTTCGGGACCCCCTACGCGAGATCCGCTGGTTTTGACACCGACATTGGTGCTTTCATTGAGAGTTCCGTTGTGCCATCGCCAGTAGGAAGTATGTCTCATCCTGTCTTTATAGACGACACTGTTGCTGAGGGAGCTTTGGCTATCGGCCAAACTCTTCGGCTAGGTGGTTTTCTTATGACTGCCTGTTCGGCCGCTGCGCCGACGATGACTTCTCGGGTCATCGAAAGCAATCTTCACGTCAACTCGGAACTCACCGAGTAGTTAGATCCAATGGAGCTCTCTTCCCTGAACGAGCTCTTGGATCGCATCGCCGCCCTGGGAGTCGCTACAGACTACGATCAAATTGGGCCTAAACCCGATCTGAGAGAGATCAAATCTCCCCAGGTCACCCATCACGTTGTAGTGGTGGAGAAACAACGCGGCAACCCTTCATCTATCTTAAGGACTAGCTATGTCCGGATTCCCGATCCCGCCAAGCCGGATACCCGTGGAGGGGAGGACGTCACTCAAGACCTAAACCTAGAGTCATGCAGCGGGCTAGATTTATTGGAAAACATCCAAGAATCCAAACTTCCGAGTTCCGAAACTCCTTGGCCCCTGAGTCTCAGACTGGGTGAGGATTCGGGTTCAATTCCACCCACCACCCAAACATAAGCGATCTATCCCAAATTAGGCAAGAGCCCGAAGAAACAGTACACCATTACTGTGCCAGATTCCTCCTGGTCATGAACATGATAAAGGACTGCCGCGAGGAAGACACAATTTCATTCTTCTGCAATAATTGCACTGACAAGGGAATCCTCAAGGCCATAAGTCGCCGCGAAATTACACGCTTTGCCGACTTGGTGTCCATAGTACGAAAGTATTGTGCGATGGAAAGCGCCTAGAAAACCGAAATAAAATTTTGGGATAATCCGGCCCTGAATACAAACCCAGTCCGAAATAAAAGGGTGCATTATCACAATACACCTGGGTTAACTACCAAAAAGCAAAAGCCCTCTATGGGGCAAGGAACCGTACTGGAGGGATGGCTCAACGGACCCTGCAAAATTCATAGTACAGCGGATGCAATACCAACGCACAGCCTTAGAGCATGTTGGATACTCCGGCAGGTGGCCCAAATACCACAGAGCACCATCCCGTGGACAACAATACGGTGTTAACGGTCTTTGAGACCTTCGCGTCAAATAATAGACGCAAGCGAACACTCCACAGCATGGCCGAAATTTGCCATGTAGCAGAAATAAATCCTTGGAGTGACATGGCTATTACCTTCAATGCCAGTGACGAACCCAAATTCCGAACAGCCCGAGCACCAGCCGCACTGGTCCTCACTCCAATCGTGGACGGCTTTCGACTCACCAAGGTACTCATGGACGGCGGCAGCGGATTAAACCTCATCTATGAGGAAACTCTTCAAAAGATGGAAATAGACTGGAGCCGTATTGAGCAAAGTAGCACAACCTTTAGAGGAATCATCCCAGTCGGGAAGCACGCTGTGCTAGGAAAATCACACTAGATGTGGTATTCGACACGCCGAATAATTACAGGTCCGAAGAAATTACATTCCAAGTGGCCCTGTTCAGCAGCGGATACCACGCTCTATTAGGGCGGGAGGCGTTTACAATGTTCCAAGACATACCCCATTACAGGTACATGAAGCTCAAAATGCACGGGCCCAACGGAATCATCACTCTGGCTAGTGATCCGGACATAGCACTCCGCGCTGAAAATAAGACAGCCGCACTGGCCCTCGAGGCACTATCCGAAGCCCTAGCGGCCGAGGAACTAACTGCGCTATGCTCCACGGTGAACAGGGACGACGTGATACTCGATAAAAGATCCAAGTCCACCTCCTTTAAACCGGTGGACGAAATAGTCAAATTCCAAGTCCATCCAACGGACCCTACAAAAACAGCTTCCATCGGGGCACAATTAAACCCTGATGTCGACGCCGCGCTGCGAGAGTTCCTACGCGAGAACTGGGACATTTTTTCCTGGAACCCTTCAGACATGCCAGGAATCCCACGCAGGCTGGCCGAGCATAGCCTAAATATCCTAAAAGGATTCAAGCCAGTCAAGCAGGCTCTTCGGCGTTTATCTGAACCTAAGAGACAAGCCATGGGAGAGGAACTAGCCAAGCTATTGGAGGCCGGATTCATCAGAGACATAAAACATCCGGACTGGCTTGCAAACCTGGTGATGGTACCAAAGAAGGACAAATCCTGGCGCTTGTGCGTCGATTTTAAGGACCTTCACAAGGCCTGCCCAAAGGATCCCTTCCCCCTCCCCCTCATCGATCAGATCATCGATGCTACCGCAGGACACGATTCATTGTGTGTTCTTCGACGCATACTCCGGCTACCATAAAATTAAAATGGCAGAGCCAGACCAAGCCGCAACGGCATTCATCACACCATACGGCCCATTCTGCTTCAACACAATGCCCTTCGGGCTAAAAAACATCGACGCAACATATCAGTGCATGATTCAGACATGTCTGGCAAACCAGATCGGCAAAACAGTGGAGGCATACGTAGATGACGTGGTCATCAAAACCAAGCATGTCGAATCTTTGGTAGACGACTTGAGGCTCACATTCGATAACCTCCGAACATATGACATCAAGGTCAATCTGGAAAAATGCGTTTTTGGCGTACCAGCCAGAAAGCGCCTGGGATTCATTATCTCCAGTAGAGGTATTGAAGCTAATCCGGCCAAAATCCGAGCGTTGTCATAGTTGGCTCCCCCAACAGACCTCAAACAAATACAAAAATTGACCGAATGCGTGGCGGCTCTAAGCCGCATTATCTCCCACTTGGGAGAAAAGGCATTACCCCTTTATCGCCTCCTCCGGCGCACCGAACACTTCGAGTGGATGGATGCCGCCATGGCCGGACTCAATGAAATAAAAGCCATATTGGCAACAAACCCAGTCCTGGCCACGCCAAACATTGGCGAACCAATGCTATTATACATTGTGGTAACTCATCAAGTAGTAAACGCAGTGCTCGTCGTCGAGCGAGAAGTGGATGGACACAAATTCCCCCTTCAAAAGCTGGTTTACTATGTGTCCACCGTCCTTACTCCATGCAAATCACGGTACCCGCATTATCAAAAGATAGCGTACGCGGTATTTATGGCATCCTGGAAGCTGCGACACTACTTTCAAGAGTGTTCGATAACGGTAGCCTCGGAAGTACCACTTAACGAAATTATAAACAACCGCGACGCGACAGGCCGGATTGCCAAATGGGCCATTGAGCTCCTCCCATTCGACATAACTTACAAGCCACGGTGAGCTATTAAGTCACAAGTTTTGGCTGACTTCGTCGCCGAGTGGATGGAAGCCGAACTCCCTAAGGAGTACTGCACATATTCAAACTGGATCATGCACTTCGACAGCTCCAAAATGTTGGCTGTTCTAGGGGCTGGCGTCGTTTTAACATCCCCAACAGGAGATACAGTTCAATACGTACTATAGATAATGTATACGGACTCCAACAACGCAGCCGAATATGAGGCCCTTCTACATGGTCTACGGATGGCAGTATCCATGGGCATTCAACGCCTAGAGGTGCGCGGGGATTCGAACCTTGCGATATCCCAAATAAATGGAGACTTTGATGCCAAGGATCCGAAAATGGCAGCTTATCGCAATGCCATCCTAAAAATGTCAGCTCGGTTCGAGGGCCTCGAATTTCACCATGTGGCTCGAGAAAACAATCAGGCGGCGGATATCCTCGCCTGCATCGGCGCAAAACGTGATGCGGTCCCTCCCAACAGATTTCTGGAAAGGCTATTCAAGCCATCCGTAGGATGCGAAGGGGACACCGGTAACAACAGTCCGGACCCGGCAAAAATACCCGATACCGAACTCTCTGACACAATCGGAGGCTCCACCACCGAAACAACACATTCAGCCCATGAAATAATGGCCATTACCGCCCTGTGGACAGAACCATTCCTGGCCTACCTTACTAGACAGGAACTTCCGGAAGACCAAAATGACGCACGCTGCATAGTGCGGCGATCCAAGGCCTACAGGGGCCATGAGGGAGAATTGTACAAGAAAAGCACTACCGGAGTCCTTCGAAGGTGCATCTCCGAAGAGGAAGGGCGGAACCTTTTGGCAGAAATTCACGCCAGACTCGGCGGTCATCACGCCGCAGCCCGGGCTCTTGTAAGCAAGGCCTTCTGTACAGGATTCTGTTGGCCAATGGCCCAGGCAGATGCACAGGACTTGGTCCAATGTTGCACCGGTTGCCAGCTCTTTGCAAATCAAAGCGACATGCCACCCACCGCCCTCCAAACAATCCCCTTTAGATGGCCCTTCGTAGTCTGGGGGCTTGACATGGTTAGACCCCTTAAAGGGGGAACCCACAAGAAAAATACTTATTGGTCATGGTGGATAAATTCACCAAATGGATAGAGGCTAAACCAGTTAAAACAACCAAATCCGGACCAGTGATAGATTTCATATCCGGGGTTGTACACCGTTACAGCGTCCTCCACAGCATCATCACTGATAATGGCATGAACTTTACGGCCGACGAGGTAAAACTCTGGTGTAGCAAAATGGGCATCAAGCTCGATTACGCTTCAGTCTATCACCCACAAACCAACGGTCAACTCGAACGAGCAAATGGTCTTATAATGAGCGGCATTAAACCCATATTAGTGTGTTCCTTAACGGAGTCTGACACACACTGGGTAGAGGAGCTCGACTCCGTACTCTAGGGGTTGCGGACCACGCTGAATCATAGTACCGGATATACACTGTTTTTTATGGTATACGGCGCAGAGGCAGTCTTGCCCTGTGACATAATTCATGACTCACCTCGAGTGCGCATGTACAAAGAAAGAGAAGCCGAGCTCGATCGGCAGGATAGTCTGGACACCTTGGAGCAAGAGCGCGACGTAGCCAAAGCCCGTTCCGCATTTTACCAGCAACAGGCTCGCAGATACCAAAGCAGAGAAGTATGGGCCAAAACTTATAACGTTGGCGAACTAGTTCTACAACTGCCGGATAAGAAAAAGAACAAGCTCGAGCCCAAATGGGAAGGTCCCTTCATTATCGACCAAGTTCTGACCGGTGGAGTGTACCGACTGCGGGACGCATCGACTAGTCGACTCGAGCCGAACACATGGAACGCAGCCAGGCTTCAAAGATTCTACGCCTAGCACCGGACTCTATATTAGTCCCCTCCCTTTGTCCATTTTCTGCATATGCATCATCTGTCTTGTTTCCCTTTCTTTCTTTTTCTTATTATTTCTCTAGGCCTTCAAGGATCACCTTGTGCCTCACTTGTACATTACAGATGCGCTAGCCGCACTCTCCATACCTGGGGGCTTCTTTCACAGAAGCTTAAATTATTTACCTGGGCCTCATGCCCAACACATGTCCGGATGGGACTCTACTTGGCGTGGAAGGCAAGCTAGGGAATACGGATATGTATATCTCCTCCTTTGTAACCGACCTTGTGTAACCCTAACCCTCTCCGGTGTCTATATAAACCGAATGGTTTTAGTCCGTAGAACAACAACCACAACATACAATCATACCATAGGCTAGCTTCTAGGGTTTAGCCTCTCCGATCTTGTGGTAGATCTACTCTTGTACTACCCATATCATCAATATTAATCAAGCAGGACGTAGGGTTTTACCTCCATCAAGAGGGCCCGAACCTGGGTAAAACATTGTGTCCCCTGCCTCTTGTTACCATCAGGCCTAGATGCACAGTTCGGGACCCCCTACCAGAGATCCGCCAGTTTTGACACCGACAGCAGGGGTCTGAATTTAAGAGGAGGCGCGGTGTGGGATGGTCGCAACGGATGAACTGCACGATCTCGGTGACGATGTGGTTTCTGCATATCGTGGGTTGGTGTTGCATCTATGATCGTGGGCTTGTGATGATGGAACCGCTCCGATTGGGCGGTTGTATGCAAACGTGGGTTTTTTTTATCAGTAGATTTTTTTTAACCACCACTTTTCTGTGCGAACGGGCTTTTTTGTGACGTTTAAATGTATCCTGCGTGACAACGAAACTGCATTTGTTGTAGTACCGCACTGCATCATGTGCAATGGAGAACTGCATGGTGTCTACAGGTGCGTACTTCAGAGTATTTTTTGTGTGTCCTTGCTGGAGCTCCTGAATAAAGTATAATGTATTCCACATTTTTACGAGTTTTTCACTATGTTCTATACCGTGTTTTCATTCATGTAGGTAATCTGCAACTGGATTTTCTAAACCGTACTGCTTCGTGTACCTAAAAGGACTGCATCCTTGTAGTGCTGCGTACTGCATCAATTTTTTTGCCTGTACTTATTGCAGTTCCTGTACGGGAGGGGTAAGGGGGGGGGGGTTGGGGGGCCCCCATATTTTTTTTAAGTTATTGTTTTTTCTTGATGGGTCTTATTGGGCTGTGTTCGGGAAGTGAAGAAGCATTTGGGCTCAGTTCGTGTAGCACGGCCGTTTCCCTGTGCGCTGTGTGCGGTGTAATGTTTAGTCCCACCTCGCCCGCGGAAGGCGCGCCCGACCTGTTTATGAGCGCTGACGCAGCAACTGTATCGAACTCCTTTGGTTACTTATTTGAGTGCTTATACACCATGCTATATGCTATATGCTCTATGACCTGTGGGCCCAAGTGCGCCTGGCCCCACGCAACGTGGCTCAGAACGACTCGCCTTCTGTGGGCGCAGACCTACTACGAGACTGGCTGGGGCCGGTTCATTTGGGTTGTCATTTTTTTTTTCTAATTTTGTTTTTTTTCGATGTAAGGGTGTGCACTGCTTAGCAAATCATGCGTGCACTGCATTGATCAGTGTTCTTGACTGCATGTGTACGCATTCTGTATTACATATGTTTTTGCGCTACATTTTTTGTGCACTAGATTGGTAAGGGTGTGCACTTCTTTGTTGCCTCTATGCACTGCTTTCTTCATGGTCTTTTGCTTGAGGTGTACACATTTTTTCACTGCGTGCATGCTTCTTTTGTGCTGAAGTTGTGACTCGTTTTGCCAATTGCGGACTTCACCGCTTAAAGATAAGGACTGCATCAGGTGCACTAATTCTGCTTTTGTGCACTGCGCGAAAGTGCTTTTCTTTTGTGCTTCATTTTGAGCATGTACTGCACTTCATGCACACATATAGTGAACTTCCTGTAAGACTTTGAAGAACTGCACACATAAAATGATCTGTCGATTATAATTTGTCAGAGAATTATTATTTAATGATCTGCGGTTAGTTCGTGGCAATTTGTGCAGTCAAAGTCTTTGTAGAACTTCCTGGTAAGACTTTTTTTGGTAACATAAACCTTTATTGATTGTCCTTCATTCTTGGTAACGTAATTTTCAATAACTCCTCTTTAATTTTCAGTTTTGACCTTTTTGCATTCCTCTCCTATAAATGTAGGCCAACTTCTACCCTTCCTTTGCAGTTCATTTCTCCTCTAGCCGCAACTTCTCTCCTTTCTCTAGCCTCTCTTTATTTTTTACCTTTTATAGGTTTTTGTTGCGATGGCTCCAGGCCCTTGCGTGAATCTCTCGTGATGTGGGCATGGTTGTGGTGTGCCGACGCACTGCGATTGCTTAGCTTGCTCGTAGGAGCGTCGTGCTCGTCGTGGGGGGAAGGTATTGTGCCGAGCTGGGCGAGCTGAGCAGCTTGCATATGGCACAGTATTCAAAGAAGGATTGGATATGGGCCACATCAACGTTTCTGCGTTCCATTCCGCCCTGCTTCGCCGTGGTCTTGGCCGCACAAGTCCTTTTGTCCATCAGCTTACGCCAACAGATGTTGAGACTCACTACAAGATGGTAATTTTCGCTTTGATCTGATTTTTTCTTTGTGTTTTCTTTTTTTGTATTATTCGATACTAGCCTGATCTTCTAGTTTTTTAGGAATGTACTTTTTTTGTTTTATTGAAGTGTACTGCTTAGATACTAGATGAAAAGTAATAGTTTCCACAATTTTCCCCGCTAGTATGTTTTGTACTACATGCAGGTAGTCTCAAGATCTTCATAATAGTTGTAACCGTACTTCTTGTTTGC
Source organism: Triticum monococcum (assembly GCA_034509565.1). Classification (NCBI taxonomy): domain Eukaryota; kingdom Viridiplantae; phylum Streptophyta; class Magnoliopsida; order Poales; family Poaceae; genus Triticum; species Triticum monococcum. Next base: position 80,870,633 of record CM067841.1, read on the forward strand.
AAGTTCCGCACTGCACATTAGATTGCATTTAGTCTGTACTGATTTTTTGCAGAAAATTCCGTAACGAGCTATTAGGTATCTCCGGCTCAAGAAGAAGGGAATTATCCGAGTTGTTCTTGGTAATGGACACCTTCAACCAACCAAGTACCGTGTAGGCGTTGACGGGCGGCTGTGTCTGCAGAAAGGGTGGATGGAATTTGTGATTGATAGTGGCCTGAAGTCTGAGCAAGTTGTTGTCCTGAACTTCTTTGAACTCGAGGATCATACGGTTAGAATCACGTTTGACATAATTGGTTAAGGTTATGAGGTTGATTTGTAATAATTACTTTTGCGTGTCGAACGCTTCATCTTTTTGATGTGTTTTGTAATAAGAACTTTTGTGATCCGAACTGCTTCAATTATTATTTCTGAACTTTGTGCTTCCAGTGAGCTAACTGCATTCTTTACATCGTTTTTGGATTAATATGTGTCAAAATTTTACTCTATACTGCTATATATATGGTATACTCTATACACCATTTCTCTTCAAATGGTTTATTTGAATAACTCATAGTCAGTGGGAAATCGTGTTTGCACAAAATTTAAACTGATACATAAGTCATGTAGATAAGCAAACTGCTATGCATATGATTAATTTATTGAAGTTCATCTATTTGGTCGTTAACCTGCTGCTTCTCCGCGGTGACTGGAGTCTGTCTAATGTTGCACTTTCTTTTGTTTTCTGTGGCGGTGTTGCTGGTTCTTGTCTCTGCACCGCTATGTTTGTAGTCCCTCGCGTGCTTGTTGATGCCTGCTTTTGTTTTCCGGTGATGTGGACTGCATCCTTCCTTGCTCCCCGCGTGCTGGTTGATGGCTGCTTTCCTTTTCTGGTGATGTGAACTGCATCCTTCCTTGCTCCCCGTGTGCTGGTTGATGGCTGCTTTCCTTTTCCGGTGATGTGAACTGCATCCTTTCTTGCTCCCCATGTGCTGGTTGATGGCTGCTTTCCTTTTCTGGTGATGTGAACTGCATCCTTCCTTGCTCCCTGTGTGCTGGTTGATGGCTGCTTTCCTTTTCTGGTGATGTGAACTGCATCCTTTCGTGCTCCTACCTTCTTTTTGGAAAGTGATGTCGTTCTCGGTTGTTTCTATACAGCAGCATTCCCTTATGGTGGTCTTGTTTGCATTGTTTCTTAATGTTCTTCGTCCTCTTCAGTCTCTTCTTCCTCCTCTTCTTACTCTTCCTCATCTTCATCATCTGTTTCTTCATAAGCCACTGCTTCTTCAGTTTCTTCATGTTCTTCGTCCTCTTCACTATCTTCTTCCTCCTCTTCTTCATCTGCTTCATCATAAGCCATTTATTCTTCATTTGTGTGACCATCTTCTTCTTTGATTTCTTCTTCGTCGTCTTCCTCATTTTCTGATCCTGTTCTTCTGGGGCAGGTTCTTGAATTGTGTCTCTTCCTCTTTTTGCAGATGCTACAGTGTCTCGGTTTCGTCCATTTCTTAGTGTTGTGAGTGGAATTTCTGTTTGGTTGTGCATCGTTGTGTCCTCGGATTTCTTGTTCATGTCTTTTTGTACATGTCCTGGAATTGTGGCCGCTGATTTCATTACATGTCTTGCACCTATTTATTCCCAGCGGGTGACCATCACTGTCCAGCTCAGGCTGAGGCATACTGTTTTTTTCATCATTTTTCTCCTTGCATGCAACCTTTTTCTGGGTTGTGTCACCCCCTTTCTTCCTTCCTCTTGTGTTTGAAACAGGAGGTGGAAGAATTGTTTCTTTTTTGATAGCACCAGTTCCGCTGTGTTCTGTATTTTCTACTTGCTCGGCATTATTTTCATGCTAGGATTTCTCTGCTTGCTTTAGTTTTGCTGCTGCTTCTTCTTGTTGAGCACATCAACTTCCTCGATCAGGGCCCTCATACCAGACAATGCTCCGTGGCACCCAGCGTTGGACCTTGTCACTCTGTTTGCAAGGTCCATTGTTGTTTCTGTCAGCAATTTCCTATGGCAAAAAAGTGAGGTTCCATCTGGTGTTGTTTGTTCATAGTCTCGTCTGTCAAACGTTGCATCTGATTTTGTGCTACGGGTGTATCTTTTCATGATGTACACCTCAGGAATCTTGAGTACTCTCAAATGAGAAACAATGCATAACACATGTACGCAAAAGAGCCCGGCAGACAACACACGATCACTTTGTTTTGTAAGTGAAATGCATGAAATTAATAAACACATATATGTTTTCCCTTATTTGTTTGTTTTAAAGAAGTGAACTTCATTTGGTTTTGTGAATTAGTCATGCATGTAGATTTTTTTGTGTTAGGAGTGTCACCTGTGTGTGTCCAGAGTTTGCATTCACATTCATAGACACCTTTCTGTTCATCGGCGACCACTTGGAAATTATGCCCTGCCCAGTCAAATGCATCCGATCTGTTGTAGTGGTGTACGAGATACTTTGTCGGATTCTGAGGGCACCGTTCTGGTCTGAATGTAGTGCTACGGTAGAGTGTTTCTTTGAAATCTGCAAACACTGCCCTTGTATACACTTTTGATAACTGAACTTCAAACCCGAACTGGGTTGATGTCTTTACCTCTGACTGCATGATCAGAAATGCACTATTACGAACCAGATAAATGAAAAAATGTTTGATTTTGTAGTAATATTTTTAGCTATTTTGAGTGACATTTGTTTTACCTCATTTGCTACTGTCTGTGCGTGCTCGACGGCCTTCCTGGTCTGAATGCACTTGTCCACCTGCTGAGCAAACAGATGGAGATCATGCTTCTCTTTGACAAAGTTTTTCTTCAGTATGCGGTTCATGCTCTCGCTTCTCTGTGTGGAAATCATCCAAGCACAGAAAATTTCCTTGTAGTAAGCCGAGATCCACTCATGCCTGTCTTCCCACAGAGAATTCATCACTTCATCGTCTTGCAAGTTGTATCTCTGAATGAGGTCCTTCCATGCTTGTTCAAATTTTGACGGCATTAGTGGGTGGTTCAGCACCGCATTGAGGTCATCCTTAAGTTTCTCGTGTGCCTTATACAGTAAGGCGAGGTGGTCTTTGTACTTCTTCATGATATGCCACCGACACAACTTATGGAGAGTATGTGGGAGGATAGTTTTTAATGCTTCCTTCATCGAAGAACACTGGTCTGAAAAGGCACAAATAGTGTTTTTTATTAAGTTGTTTGTGTGTGTGTAAGATAGATGGAAGAAATATAAACGCACCAAACAAATGTAAGTATGCAGGTGTTTGTTTCTTTTTGTACCTGTGAGCATGCAGATGGGATGCTTGTTGTTCATACACCTCAGAAATGTTTTGAAAACCCACTCGAACGACGGTATTGTTTCATCTCGCATGAGTGCAACAGCAAATATGGTGCTTTGTAGATGATGGTTCACTCCCACGAAGACTCCCAGCGGCATGTGGAATTTGTTAGCTTTATACGTCGTGTCAAATGTAACGCAGTCTCTAAAATCTTCATACGATCCTTTGCAACTTGCGTTGGCCCAAAAGACGTTTCTTACACGGTTATCTGCATCAATGTCATAATCATAGAAAAACTCTGGGTTTATCTTCTGCATATTCTCGAAGAAATCCAGAAGTTTCTTGACGTCATCTTGGGACTCTTCTCTGGGAAACTTTTGTTTCCTGCATTTTCAAACGCAATGCAAATGCATCTCATCAAACATGAAATAATTACCGACAGGATGCTCAATGGATATGTTCTGTGATGTGCTTACTTGTTTACCCAGTCGCGGCTAGTACGTCCCATGTACTGCAGACCACCGGACATACGCTGCAGCATTGACATCATTTGAGCATGGGTGTGGTTGTCTAGTTGCATGTCTTTCACTAACTGGTCTATCAAAGGATCATCTTTTTTGTGCGATCGCTTGTGCAAAAGCATGCCGGGGCTTTCCAGCATCTGGTGATTGTGGTTGAGTTCAACCATTTCTATCACAAATTTGCCGTCCTTCCTCTTTTTGACTCTAATATTTTCCTTGTAGTCAATCCTTTTTGATGTCTTCTGACCTTTGCTTTGATAATCTGATACAGTCTGCTTGTGCGTCCCTTCTCTTGAGCAGACAATGTACCTATTTGTCTTGTGTTGTGCCCTCTGGCGTATGCCAAACCCTGCACATCTTGCATAATTGTTGTAAAAGTCCCATGCCTTGTCGTATGTGGTGAACTTCATTCCAGCGGCAGGTATGATGTTCAGCGGCATGTTTTTATCCTGCATTAAGCACAATGCTCTATGAGATAATTTGTTCTATTCTGTTTTTTAAATACGAGGAGTGCATATGAGTTTAAAAAAGCATTTGAAGTGTTCCTAAGTTTTTAGAAGAATCCAATGTATTAGATGCTAGGTCAAACCTCACAATAAATATCAGTGTGCACTGCAATGTTATCTGAATGGACTGCAACTATTTTTTTCAGAACATAAACTTACATGTGTGTAGAGACGTTCACCCGATGGTGTTTGCAGGTCGCCGGGTTGTATTGCACATGGCAGGGTTATAGCAGATCTGTGTAGTTGAGGATCTCGCGGCGGCAACAGTGAGGAGGATTTGTACCTGCTGTTCACTTTTGACCGAGGCACCGTTGGTGGTCGCTTTGTCGAAGTTGATGCAGCAGCTCTGCTTGGAGCTCTGTTTTTCGGTGCAGCGGGTGGACGCTGAGCTCTATTTTGCGGTGCAACAGGTGGACATGGTGGTAATCCAGTGCTGTGATGATGTCTCAGTGGATTGGTTTGAAAATTTGGGAGCAGTGGCACATCATCATGGTCATAATCATATTTGTCATCTACTGCAACATCGTGTTCAACTACATCATCGTTGTCTGTTCAGACATGCTCTCCAAACATAGTGAACTCATGCTTATACTCTGGGATGAGAACTGTTATTGGCTCATCTTCATCGTCGTCATCTTCATCCTCCTGTCGGTGAGTGCCCTCCCATATGAAGGTGACATCGTCGTCATCCTCAACTACCTCTTCTCCGTGGAAAAAATCCTCTTCCGGAGAGTAGTGCACCCTGTTTGTTGTCGTGAAGAATCCTCGAGGAATCTCAGGGGTAACCCAGCCAGTATCTCTTTCAGAAGAAGCTTTACTCTTCTGAAAGTTGTTGTTCCCTGGGTTGTCAATTATGCGCGGCATTTTGTATCTGCTGAACCTCATTTCCTGCACACAAAATGGCCGAGCTGCATTGTCAGGCAAAATGAACTGAATCATGCGAACTGCAATGTGTTAGAAATGTGAACTGAAGTAACCGCACTACATCATTGTCCGTAATGAACCTACACAAGCGTACTGCATAACCGAGCAAGTTCACTACATTTCCCCCCAAAACGAACCGAAGCAACCGCACTGCATCGTTTTTGTAGGCGCACTGGACTCCGTGTACTGCTTTGTCTGGAATAACTAAACTAATATGGTTGAGGAAGTGTACTGCTTACCTCGTCTTGCAGTGATTTCTTGCATTTGCGGGAAGAAGTTCTCTTCTCGTCCGTCTACACAACTTTCTCATTCGCCTGTGGAGTCCACTTGCCCTTTAGAAGTTCATGAGCGGTCTGGACGTTGCCCAAGGTGAACGAAGACAGAGGATTTGCTCTGAAGGTCGTTGCAGACTTAATCCAAGAAGCTATCGTGGATGAAGGAACCTTGCGCACAATCCTCCTTGCTCGAATTGGTTTGATGTCGATGCAGCACCAATCCACATTTGATGAAATACAGCTAATTGCAGGCCTGGAGGAGTTTGGGGGCGGCGCTACCGACGTGCTGCCGTGGAAGAAGGCCGATATGCTGGTGGGGGAGGCGTTGCTCGGTTGCTGCCGCGGAAGAAGGCTGAGCGGCGATGGGCGGCGGCTCGGCTTGGCCGCTGCCGCGGAAGAAGCCCTGGAGGGGAGGGGCGGTGTCGCTGCCGGCCGCTGCCGTGGAAGAAGGCTGGGAGGGAAGGGGCGGTGGCGCTCCCAGGCCGCCACCACGGGAGAAAGCGGGGAGGGGAGGGGCGGCATCGCTGCCAGGCCACCGCCACGGAAGAAGGCCGGGAGGGGAGGGCGACGGCGCTTCCAGGCCGCTGCCGCGGAAGAAGGCCGGGAGGGGAGGGCGACGGCGCTCCCAGGCCGCTGCCGCGGTAGAAGGTCGGGAGGGGAGGGGCGGCGGCGATCTGGTGGGAGGTGTTATCAGAATAAGGCTCTAGTGTTATTAGAATAGACCCACCCTATATATATATATATGTATAAGATTTTATGTCCTCTACAACATTCACTTATTGCTATTTCATCAAGTTGCTTTTTCTTATAGGTGAATGTGATAGGACCCTTGCCCCTCTATGCTAAACTCAACCCAGTCTATTCACAAATTCTTCATGTGCGTTCTATTTGAAACTCGTTCAAAATCTTCACTGTGTCCTTGTCAGCTGAAGAATTTGCAAACGAAACTTTAAACTTATCTTATCTGAATGTTCGGCTTTTGCCGCTCAAACCATTCCACTTTCCATGATATATTATCCCATTCACCCACAATCGCGCACGATCGCCACCTCTTAGTACGTGGGTGACACATGTCACGCGAATGAGAAGGGTCAGGGGCACGTTCGTCCAATTTCCTCGGGCGAGCAGTTTTTCACGTCGGCTATAAATAACCCCCTCCCTTCCTCACTTTGTTTTTACTCCGCTCGACCTCACTCCCTCGCTCGAGCTCTCAAACCGTAGCATCGCCGCTACTTCCACCGTCGCCGGTGAGGAAGAGCTTCACTGCCTCGACCTCGTCACCGTCGTACTCGCGCTGGCTGTAGATTTCTTCACTCCGCTGCCGCTCTAGCTGTCTTCCTCTGCCAAGTTAGGGTGTGGAAGATCCGAACTGTCGAGCTTCTAAATCTACTCTTCACAGTTCGTCGTGTTCTTTGTCAAGGGTAATTAAAAGTTACTTTTACTGCCCTTGTTGATTTTGATGTTTTCTATAAAATCTTCAAAAGGTGTTTATTCTTCAAATCTTCACCCACTAAACACCTCACATATCATATGTTCTTGATATGTTTCCCTAAGCAACATTTTTCTTCAAGATTCCTCAATTGTGTGGATTTTCAAATCTGTACAACACTGCAACCTAAGTCAAAGAACGCTTGGTGAAATTCCTCGAACTTGTTCTTTTTCCAAAAACTTCTGAGAACGCATATGACCTCTCCAAATTCTTCGCACATATACTCTATTCATAGGTACACGTGTCCGCTGCTGAATCTCTAGGTTCTCATCAACTTAACTCATTTGCAGTGTTCCTCGAAGAAAAGTTGCATACCTCCTCAGAGAACTCAATAATTCAAAATCCTCAGCTGAAGAAAATGGCAGATGGCAAGAAACCTCAGAAGGGAGGTGTCGGTGTCAAAATTGGTGGATCTCGGGTAGGGGGTCCCGAACTGTGCGTCTAGGCCGGATGGTAATAGGAGGCAGGGGACACGATGTTTTACCCAGGTTCGGGCCCTCTTGACGGAGGTAAAAACCTACGTCCTGCTTGATTAATATTGAAGATATGTGTAGTACAAGAGTAGATCTACCACGAGATCAGAGAGGCTAAACCCTAGAGCTAGCCTATGCTACGATTGTATGTTGTGATTGTTGTCCTACGGACTAAAACCCTTCGGTTTATATAGACACCGGAGAGGGTTAGGGTTACACAAGGTCGGTTACAAAGGAGGAGATATCCATATACGTATTGCCTAGCTTGCCTTCCATGCCAAGTAGAGTCCCATCCGGACACGGGACGAAGTCTTCAATCTTGTATCTTCATAGTCTAACAGTCCGGCCAATGGAGATAGTCCGGCTGCCGGAGACGCCCTAGTCCAGGACTCCCTTAGTATCCCCTGAACCAGGCTTCAATGACGATGAGTCCGGCGCTCAGTTGTCTTCGGCTTTGCAAGGCGGGTTCCTTCTCCGAATACATCACAAAAGAATTTGAATACGAGGATAGTGTCTGACCCTGCAAAATAAGTTCCACATTCCACCGTAGAGAGAATAATGTTTTCGCAGATCTAATTCGCTAGCTTGTTTTGGCAGCATGACGTTACGTCACGGCCTGGTGATTATTCGAACCGTTTCTTTTAACCAGCTCCACACATAACGCGAGGCGGTTTCGTGACACGTCTTGCCGAAGCGGAGATCGTGTTCCCCCAATTACAGGATTCTCATTAATGCGGTCATGGGTAACCCAACCGTGTGTAGGACTCCTAGATTATAGGCAAGTCCTAAACACCTACAGAGAGGACGCTTGATATTCACCCTCTTTATAAAGGGACGAGGTTTTTGCTTTTTCTCTCTCGTGCTCAATCGAACCCTTCCTCCGCCTCGAGTTCTAACACCCAAAGCCCAGGTTAGGAGCTCCGAATCTTTAATCATGTCTGGATCCAGCCTTCAAGGCCGATGGATGCCCTCCTCCGTGATGGAAGAGGACATTAAGAAGTTGAGGGAGGCCAGATACCTGACCGCCGAGGTTTCGCATCGGCTGCCTGCTTGAGGGCAGGTCGTCCCTACTCCCGAACCCAACGAGAACGTTGTGTTCGTCTCCCACTTCCTTCGAGGTCTAGGCCTCACTCTGGATCCTTTCGTCAGGGTTTTGATGTTCTATTACGGGCTCGATTTTCACGATCTAGCTCCAGACTCCTTTCTCCACATCTCGACGTTTATTGTCGTGTGTGAGTCCTTCCTCCGCGTTACCCCTCACTTCGGCCCGTGGCTTAAGACCTTTGAAGTAAAGCCGAAGATGATCGAGGGGCAATGGGCAGCGTGCGGAGGTGCATCAATAGGCAAGATGGTAGGAGCTCCATGGCCGGAAGGTTCCTTTCCAGAGGTGTCTGAATTATGGCAACGGGAGTGGTTTTATGTCACGGCTCCCCGAAGTGCCAAGTGGGCGGCTGCCCCCGCTTTCCACTCGGGCCCCCCACCACAACTAATGTCATGGGTTAGCAGAGGCCTGAGCTGGGGTCCAGCCAAGGATGTGCCTATACTGCAAAGCCGCATTCGAGATCTCTTCGAGGGAGATTTTAATTTGGCTGTGGTAATACAAGTTATGCTGGTTCGTCAAGTCCAGCCTTGCAGACGCCGGCCCCTTCGCTTGTGGGAGTTCAACCCAGAGGAACTACATGCCATTCAAAGTTTCCTCGGCCTGACGCACGAGGAGATGTACAAGTCATTTTTCGGATCTCAAGTGGAGTGTCCGGATATTACCGAGGACGTGGGCCTGAGCAGTAACCGCGCCGCCGAACAAGTAAGAAATCCTCTGGCCGAACACACTGTCTTTTATTCGAAGTTGTTTTTGAGAGTTTTCTTTTTGACCAGGACTGGCTAACAAAGGCGAAGATGATTCGGTGTTTGGCCCCCCTCCCTGAGGGTTTGGAAAATCCGGTATTGGAAAAGATGCTCGAGGTCGCACCTTGCCCGGAGCCCTCGAAGGAAGATACCGGGGGGGACAATACGGGTGGACGCGGGCCCCGTCGCTGCTCGTTCCAACCGAGGGAATGAGCGTCTCCATGAAGGAGGACAACCGGGGGAGGAAAATGACTGCTTCCGAGGATCTGGAAGCCGAAGCCTCCAAACGGGAGAAGAAATCTCCCACGGAGGGTCCCGCCTTAGGGGGTGCTCCTGCCGCACACAGTCTGCGGGGGGATCTGCCCTCCAACGAGTCGTAAGTGATCCCAAAATACCTTAAGGTATGCTATCTTTCTTCTGAGAAAATAACCACCGCATATATCTTGCAGTTCGGGCCTTAGCCCCTCTCAGATGAGCTCGTCTTCGGGGGATCTTCTTCCAGAGATGATGGAGAGCAAAACACCTCCCCCGGACTCCTCCACTCCAGAAGCGGGCGACCCCGAAGTGTCGCCATGGAGGGCCTCTCCAAATCCGGTGAGGCCATAAGATAATCCAATAGACCCCCGAAGTCCCCAGCGTCCAGCTCCCGAGGAGAGCAGACAAAATAGTCCGGCACCGTCTAGTGTGCGGTCGGATGTTCTGAGGGAGTTGGTGGGGCGAGCAGCCATCTCAGAAGAACACCGTGTGCTGATAGGTACGGTGATGGAGAGAATCTCGTCCACCGAAAGCAGATTACATGAAGCCTTTATGAGTCTACTGACAGGCTTTGAGGTACGTAAGATAATATATGATAGTACTAGACATGTTAGGTGTGCCCTGTGTAGATAGTAGCCCCTGAGACTCTGGTTGCCGTCGAGAATGACGGAGAACAGAGGATCATATTCTCAGGCAATAACCAGACTGCCCTTACATGCAGGTGGTGGAGGCTCCGGTGGCTAGCCGGACTAGTGAGTTTGCCAAATTAAAACGGCAACTGAATGCGGCAGACGCCGACCTCGAGCTTGTTAACAAGAGGCTTGACGAGGCACAGGGTAAGTGTTATTATCTGGTGAACGCCACATAGTAAGAGCAGCATAATGCAAATATCTTTAATATATTGTGACTGCAGATGGAGCTGCCTCCATGGAAGCCTTGCGGGCCGAACATGCCCGAGCCAAGGAACAAGCGAGGATTAGTAATGCCACTGCTTTGAAGGCGGCCGAAGAGTTGAAGGCCGAGAAAGCCGCACATTGCGAGAGCCAAGAGAAGGTGTCCAAGATGGCCATGGAATTAAAAGACACTATCGACCATTGCTGGGTCCTTGAAAAGGAAAATCGAGCAAAGGCAGCGGACCTTGAGAAGGCCACGGCGGCGGAGAAGGACACCCATTCTGCTACGAGAGCGAAGAAGGAGGAGCTGCGGGAAGCCGGGGATATTGCGACTGGGAAACCCTTCATGTTACGGAGGAAGTTCGGAGATCCACGGTATGCCCCTCTGGATCGGCTGTGGAGTTCGGCAGATGCGTATATGGATTTGGCGGCGAGTGCTGCCGAAGCTACCAAGTACTTCCAAGGTCAGACAGATCGTGAAGTGGACAAGCTGTTCTGGTCGCAGTTCAACGTTCCAGAGCGTCCGCTTTCATTGACTGACCAGCTAGCCGAATGGGCCGAACTGAATAGGTTGTCCGGACTCGCCATGAGGGCTGTTGTGGATCAGCTGTGGCAGGAGAAGCAAAAGCCGGATAGCTATTTCAGCTTAGTGCAGCAGTTCCTTGGTGCGGTGCCGCGCATTAATGCGATGAAGAGGTCGGCGTGCATAGAAGGCTCACGGATGGCCCTTGCCCGTGTTAAAGCATACTGGGCGGAGATGGACGCTTCCGAAGTCGCGGCGCAGGGTTCGGCCATAGGCCGAGTGGCAGCCAAGCATTATTTCGAGGAGGTTCTCGAGGGTGCTCGTTTGATAGAGGCCCAGTGCTCGAAGAATATTATGTTTGAGTGATATGTATTCTCATTGTAAACATAATGCTTTTATGAAGTTTTTATAAGGCTATGTTTATACTTTTGCCTGAAAGTAGTATGATGCCTCTTGTGCGGCCGTTTATGTATACATGTGTATAACCTGAAAGATTGCAGCCGTCGGCTTCAACCCCCACGCATATAATGCGGAGGTGCTCGCAAAAAACGCGTGTTCACAATTAACCCAACGTCTTGGTCCTAATAAGGAGGTGATAGCGCGGCGAGCGAGGCAACCAGACTATAATGCTTTAACACTTTCACTTAGCCATAGGAGTTTGACAGTGGGGCTACTAGATAGCCCCTGGTGGCTCCGCACTCTCCCGATCACGGGGTGCGTACATGCCTGGCCGAAAAACGGCCCTTCGTTAAGGCGGAGGAATTCTAACATTCCGATAGGTCATCGAGTGGTTGACCAGTCTCACGCTATATCATGACAGTCAGTTTTCAGCTTTCTCTACTAAGGTGCTCGTCCGGATGAACCAGGGCACAATCGCAGTAGTTCTCCTGGTGCTACCTTAGCCGGTAAAGCGGAACGTAAGGCACCAAAACACAGGAGCCGGGCAAACCCAACATTTGACCAAAGACAATGATATGGAGCTGATGCATATAGGGCCAAACTCGCGACGCCGAACACTCCCTAAGGTATTCGGTCTTTATGGTATAAACCGAGCCGAAATAGAGTTGTTTGTAAGAAGCCCCTTGTGTCTAGGTACGTGCATTATTCTGACGTGGCCACATGCCAAGACATCAGCATCCTTCTCAACTGTGCTGAGAATTCGGTCGATATGTATCAACAGGAGACAGTAAAAAAGGTTTACGCAGGGTATTAATCTAAAAAGAATCCTTGGAGCGGGTCCCTGCTGCACGTCTGCGCCTGTGTCTCCATTGTGCCGTATCCTGGACGGGTGTAGCACGATGATTATCTGTAAAAGAGAGGAGCTTAGGTGAAAAAGTTGTTGCAAAAAGATAGTTTTTAAAGAAACCATGTATAATTCAAGGTGAGTAAGAATTGCCACTTGTCTGCGCACGTTGAGCCCCTTGTATTTGTAATAGGGGTGTGATCATTGATCTGGTATAAATTGCATATAGCTGCGCCGGACTCGTCTAACCGTGTCCGAGGTCGTGACGACCTGCTACATGCTTTAGTTGGTGAGGCCGTTTTTAGTGTGCGGCTGCCAGGGCAGCCGCACGCTCTTCGGCGCGCAAAGATCGCTTAATACTTCCGTTCATTGTAATGATGCCACGTGGACCAGCCATCTTGAGTGTGAGGGAAGTGTAGTGCGGTATTGCATTAAAGCGAGTAAAATCTTCGCGTCCGAGTAGTGCTTGATAGCCACTTTGGAACGGAGCGATGTGGAAGGTTAAATGTTCGCTACGGAAGTTATCGGGGAAGCCGAATATAACTTTTAGTAGCAGGGAGCCAGTGCAATGAGCCCCTGGGCCTGGCGTTACTCCTTTAAAGGTAATATTGCTATGGCAAATTTTTGTTGGGTCTATCCCCATTTCGCGGATTGTATCCTGGTATATCAGGTTTAGACTACTGCCACCGTCCATCAGGACTCGTGTGAAGTGGTATCCGACAATTATTGGGTCTAATACCAGGGCAGCCCATCCTGCACGCCGGATGCTTGCTAAGTAATCACGATGGTCGAAATTGATCGGTTGAGACGACCAGTGGCAGGACTCCGCGGTGATAGGCCTTCCGGCGTATTTTTCTGGGAGTGCCGTTTGTTTCTTCCATTGATCATGTGTAACACGTTTACTATTTTGATTTCTGGTGGAAATTTCTTTTGTTCCCCAGTGTCTTCCTTGAGAGGCTCATCCTCATCTTCGCTTGGTGTATCCTCCCCCTTGTGTACAACGTTGAGCTTGCCGGACTGCTTGAAGACCCAACATTCTCTGTGGGTATGATTGGCTGGTTTGCCATGGGTGCTATGGACCTGACATATTTGGTCCAGAATTTTGTTTAGGCTGGACAGTTCGTCTCTGGCGCCTTTAGGGGGCGGCTTTTCCTGACCAGGCCAAGAGCTTTTGAATCCGGCGTTTACTGATGTCCTCTTCGTGTTGTCTCCTTTATTCCGGCGTTTGTTATTGCTATTGCGTCGTGATTTCCCGTTTCCATCTCTAACTTCAGATGTACTGGGGTCGTTGGTGCTGCATCGGGGTAGCCAGCTTTCCTCACCTGCGCAAAAGCGGGTCATGAGGCTTGTTAATGCTGCCATTGTTCCCGGTTTTTCTTGGCCGAGGTGTCGGGCAAGCCATTCGTCACGGACGCTGCGCTTAAAAGCTGCCAAGGCTTCGGCATCCGGACAGTCGACAATTTGGTTCTTTTTAGTAAGAAACCTGTTCCAAAGCTTTCGGGCTGGCTCTCCGGGCTGTTGAGTTATATGACTCAAATCATCCGCGTCCGGAGGTCGGACATAAGTCCCTTGAAAGTTTGCCTGAAAAGCATCTTCGAGCTCTGCCCAGCTTCGAATGGAGTTTTTGGGGAGGCCTTTAAGCCAATGACGAGCTGGCCCCTTGAGTTTGAGTGGTAAGTACTTGATGGCATGGAGATCATCTCCTCGAGCCATATGGATGTGGAGGATATAGTCCTCGATCTAGACCCCAGGGTCTGTTGTTCCGTCGTATGCCTCTATGTTTACAGGTCTGAATCCCTCTGGAAATTCATGATCCAGCACCTCATCGGTGAAACATAGGGGGTGTGCGGCACCCCTATATCTGGGTGTACCGCGTTGTTCGGATGTTTGTTGTGTTATATCGTATGCTGGGGCGCGCTTGCGTGGTCCATAGATGGATCTGGTTGCGCTGTCCTTTTGGTGCGAGCCCTCGCGTGAATCACGTATTGTCTTGTGAGTGGCATTGCTTTCCGCTCTATGTTGGCCGTGAGGTCGTCTATCCAGCGAGGTGGCTGTTTAGATTTTTGGTTGTGAGGGGTCTGAGGCCTCCTCATGGAATTCAGGTAGCAACTTCCGCTTTGGGTAGCTCTTGGTGGGGTGATCGTCGGCGTACTTCGCTGCTGTGTTGAGTACTTTACTCCATCTGATTTGGAGTGTGTCCTGCGCAGCCTTGAGCCTTTGCTTCTGCTTTTTCAGACTCCTCGTGGTGGCAACAAGCCTTTGACGGGCATTCTGCTGCTCCGGGTGCCTGTCCGGCATTGCGTCGTCCGGACTATTATCTTTGACAGAATTGGTTTGTTCGGTTTGATTCTCCGTATTGCCGTGGTCCGGCAGTGGTTCGCCCTGCTCCAACGCTAGGTCTATGTGATCGTTATTTCTGGCGAGGCGTGATTTGGGGCGGTCGTTGCGCCGCCGCTTTGACTACTTCTCGAGGGAACAAGCCTTCGGTGCGTCCTTCCGTTCCTCATCATCTTCTTTTGGTGTGTCCACCATGTATACGTCATATGATGAAGTGGACGTCCAGCGCCCTGTGGGCGGTGGTTCCTCTTCGCCTCCCGCATCGTTGTACACACCGTTGATGTCTTCGGAGTCAAAGTCGAGCATGTCGGTTGAGTCATCGACAGTGGCTATTAAGTGGGTGGTGGGTGGGCGTCGAATTTCTTCATCGTCCGCATCCCAATCCTGTTGGTCATAATACGACCAGGGCTCTCTTGACAAAGAGAGAGACCTTAGTGAATTCAGAATGTCGCCGAAGGGCGAGTGCTGAAAGATACTCGCGGTGGTGAATTCCATGATCGGCGCCCAATCGGATTTGATCGGCAGGGGCGCAGATGGTTCAGAGTCCGGAAAAGAGTCCGGCACCTTGGAGTCACGGGCTGCGCAGAGGATTATGCTGGTGTTTGGCTCGATCACCGTTGAAATTGCAGCCCCTGAGGCGGTGTCTAGCCACCCGTCCTCGATTGGCGCAGTTGGCTCCAAGCTAAGGGTCGAAGCTGATGCGGGCGCGGCCTCTTGGGTGCCATCCGGTGGCAGAGCTAGGTCATACCCATTGCGACAGTGTGGCGCGCCCAGCTGTCGCTCGAATCCGTCGAAGATCAAGTCCCCACGGATGTTGGTCGTGTAATTCAAACTTCCAAATCTGACCTGATGGCCAGGGGCGTAGCTTTCAATCTGCTCCAGATGGCCAAGCGAATTAGCCTGCAGTGCAAAGCCGCCGAATACGAAGATCTGTCCGGAGAGAAAAGTCTCACCCTGGACCGCATCGCTATCGATGATAGTAGGAGCCATCAAGCCTAACGGCGACGACACAGAGGAACTCTCAATGAAAGCACCAATGTCGGTGTCAAAACTGGCGGATCTCGGGTAGGGGGTCCCGAACTATGCGTCTAGGCCGGATGGTAACAGGAGGCAGGGGACACGATGTTTTACCCAGGTTCGGGCCCTCTTGATGGAGGTAAAACCCTATGTCCTGCTTGATTAATATTGAAGATATGTGTAGTACAAGAGTAGATCTACCACGAGATCGGAGAGGCTAAACCCTAGAAGCTAGCCTATAGTATTATTGTATGTTGTGATCGTTGTCCTACGGACTAAAACCCTTCGGTTTATATAGACACCGGAGAGGGTTAGGGTTACACAAGGTCAGTTACAAAGGAGGAGATATCCATATACATATTGCCTAGCTTGCCTTCCATGCCAAGTAGAGTCCCATCTAGACACGAGACGAAGTCTTCAATCTTGTATCTTCATAGTCTAATAGTCCGGCCAATGGAGATAGTCCGGCTGTCCGGGGACCCCCTACCCGAGATCCGCCGGTTTTGACACCGAGAGGAGGTAAGAAATTGGATGTCAACACAGCGTTTGAAATCCCTGAGGATATCTATGATGAATATTGCACTCCTGATGAGGCCAAACATGGCAAGGACACCAAAAATCAGCGCAAGGTGCGCATACAGAAGATAGAGAGGAGATGGCCACGGGAATGGAGGGAATAGCTATGTTACGCCCAAGTACATGAAGAAATTCACTATACACCCACCATGTCCAAGACCTCCATTGGCACCTGGCGAAGTTGCTGATCCCTATAGCATCAGAAGAGGTGAGGAATTTCCCAAGGAATGGGCCAAGCGCCAAGCTAAGCTGGCCAAAATGGCAAAAGAAGCAGTGAAGATATTCAATGGAGATTCTGCTGCTGCAACTGTTGAGGCCTCTACTAGCAAGCCTAAAAAGGCTATGCCTAAGAACCCTGCTCACAAGCCCAGTGCTTCAACTTCAATGCCCTCATGGACAAGCACTTCTGCTAAGCCCTCACGACAAATTCCTCAAGATGCCCTAGTTCCTCAAGTTCCAAAACCCTCAGCTCCTCCGGCAAAGTCCTTAGCACATGTGCATCTCGCCTCGTGCCAAAGGACCACAGGCAAATCTATTGCCTTAGGAGCCTCTGCAAGTTCTTCAGCTCCTCTGCATTCCTCAACTGGCCCACTTTGCTGAAGACGAGGGCCACTACTGGACGAGTCACTAGACCAAGTCCTCAAAGGAAGCAGGTCACCTTTCAAGTACCGTCCTCTGAGGATGAAGCTGATGATGAAGAACTTGAAGAAATCATCAGAGACAGACAGCAGAGGTCCGCTACAGCCAAAGGAAGTGAATTTCCTCTCCTACTAGATTCAAAGTTGATCCTTGAATACATTGATCTCTGGCACAAGGACCCCAACACTCCCATGCCAGACTTCAAGCTGACTTATCTAGAAAGTCACATGCTGACCGCCTTCATAGGCGAAGAAAAATGGAAGATTGAAAAGGCCAGGCAGCTGAAGAAAGCGCAGTACAAGAAAGAGCGCTATATAAAGAAGAACGTTGTCAAGATGACAACTAATGAACTTGTAGCTGTTCAAACTGAAATCAAAAACCTTAGGGATGAATTTGATGCCTACCATGTTGGTGGGAAGGGAGCCAAAGTCATATTTGTGAAATTGGCAAAGACATTCACCTCCAATGTTGCTACTCAAACGCACACCGAAATTCCTCAGGCTGAAGCATCTGCTCAGCCTACTGGAGAAAATGCCAGCACCGCTGATGACAATCAGGCTGCGGAAGAAAATGTGAGTGCTGATGACTACATTCCAGCCGCTTATGAAACTGCCAGGGCAACCACTAGTGTTGCGCCTGAAGAAACTGTCAGGACAGCTGAAGCTTCAACCACTGTGCCTGAAGAAACTGAACCAATTTCATCTGCTCCTCCTGCACATACACCAAGTCATATTCTTCCTTCTGCCTCAGAAGCGAAGAAGACCAAGGATGCAGAGCATGCATCTATGAAGAAAAGGAAAGCATCAACTTCATCTGAATCTTCATCTCCAAAGAAGATGAAGAAATTGACCAGCTCTTTTGAGAATCTGATTGATGTTGTTCCAGTCTCAAGCATGCCATCAAAGGAACTCGTTCCTTTTGATGAATAATATGTGATCCCAAGTGGATCCGATGAAGATATTCCTTCTACTACTTCTTCAGAGAAGTTGGATGAAGAAATTGAAGTGGATGCAATCCCTTCAACCCCAGTTGTCTCATCGCACATGCCTCAGTTCACTGCTGACGAGGCCAGCGTTGAAGAAATAAGTGATGAAGATGAGGATATCCAGACATTGGGTGCACAACGCCCATGATGAATGATGACTTTTGGGAAAGCAGCACCCCAATTCTCCTTTGTTAAGTCCTCTACACAAAATTCCTCAGTCCCCAGTGCGAACTGAAGTTCAAATGGGCTCTGAAGAAACTCACCCCACTCCATCTATTGATGACTAGATTCCAGCCACTAGTGCTGATGTTCAAGTTGATGAGGAATTGAAGACCCAGGCTGCCACTGAAGAAGGAACTGAAATTCCTCAGCCTGTGGATCCTAAGGTTGCGATTCCCGAGGTTGTGATGCAATTAACTGATACTCCTCAGCCCAAGCCAAAGGATCCTTTCTCAAAGAAGCAAAAATTTAAGGCTGATGACTTCTTCCACCAGCACCTATTCTTCACAGATTACAACCCATATGACACTGCTCGTCTTAGAAGGAAGTGTTTCTGGACTGCCAGCCAAGCCAACTTCTATTCTTCGCTGCTTTTCGACAAAGACAAAGTCTTCGACCATTAGAATATTCCTCACGTGGACATGGAATCACTGCCTTGCTTCATGCCAGTCCTCAGTGTTCTTCATGACGCTGGACTGCTCAACTTTTGCACTGATATTGTTGATTGGAATAAAGAGCTAATTCTTCAGTTCTATGCAACGCTACACATCACAGGAGATGCTTCTGATGTGAACTCTTGGGTATTGGACTGGATGACAGAGAATACTCACTTCAAACCACCGGCCTCCGAATTGCTTCATGTCCTGCCTGTCGGTCCTCCTCATGAACCTGAGCTTACTGACCACTATATGCAAGTGTTCATGAAGCTGCTAAAGCCCGGTCAAGCCCCAAGGACCAAATTCCTCGTGAAGGAATTGCTGTATGTGCCTAGAATTGTCTATTGCATTCTGTCAAAGACATTGAGTCCAATTAAAGGCCATGACTCGAATGATGAAGAAGTTGTTGGCATCATGAAGAATCTGCCATTCAACCTCATTCATGGCATTCCTGTCTACTACCATGATTTCTTCATGAGGACTCTGGAAAATGTTGCACTCTCTCCGTTTGAGTTGAAGCCTTATGCACCTTAGATTATGAGATCCCTCAGAACAAGGTCTTCACTCAACTACAAGGCTGATTTTCAGAATCACGTCAGTTACTTTCCCCCAATAGAAGTCCTCAAGAGGACATTTTCCTCATCTAATGAAAAGGGAAAGGCCACTGCTGTTATTGGTGAAGGCATTCGTCCATTGGATGGTCAGTTCCGCAAAGCTGCATCCTACTACACCAATGATGACTCTGCCACTTATGACTCTGCCGCAAATGCTTCAAAGCAAAATTTTCAAGGCTGAGCTCCAAGGGTGATGACTGACCGTGAGCTTCTCCTCAGTCTTCACCAGAAGGTCGATCGCAACCAGAAATGGGTTAAGCGTTAGTTTGGTTCTATTCTTCACAACATGACTGCTACACACAATGCAGTGAAGAAAAACCATTACTACCTCCTTGAAGTCTTCGGTTGCACTTGGGTTGTTCTTTCACATCTGTATGGTGAAGAAGATCTAAAGCAAATGGGTCTCAAGCATGACTTTGACTGGTCTCAGCCACCAGCAAAGAAATTCAAGAAATCAAAGTTCCTTCCTTGGTAGCCAGCTCATATTCGTCATCACGCGCGACTGATGAGCATGAAGATTTGGATGACATTGCGGCATGCCGTACCTCAACAACCGACCCCAACAATGCTGGCGCTCCTTCATCGACTCAGTGATGATATTCTTCAGGGGCGTTAGTCCTCATCTTTTCAACCCTTTTGGTCATTCGATGACAAAGGGGGAGAAATTTGAGTTAGTCTTCAAGTGGGTCTACTTATATGGATGTTTTTTTGCTAAGTTACAACTCTCGTTCTTTTGAAGACTTTGGTGGATCGAGTTGTAAACTTAAAACCCGATGGTGGTCTGATACTTTTGTTGTGTTCTTCTGCATGCTTATTCCTCATATATGTTAATGCACGCATGCTGGATTACATCAGTCACCCTATTTCATCATGCATTTCAAATTCTTCATATTATATGTTAAATGCGTGTATGAATTACAAGATATAGGGGGAGATCTCCATGATTCTACTCTTCAAATGTGCATTGCTTCAAAAGCAAATTACTCACTATGCACATCTTCAGGGGGAGTTCTTCTATATCTTGCAATAAAATTCCTAAATATCAGTATTTACACTTCATATGTTTTATTCCTGTTGAAAACTTAACCTATATTGTCATCAATCACCAAATATGGGGAGATTGTAAGTGCATCTAGTGCCCCTTAGTGATTTTGGTGTGTTGAAGACTTATAGGTTAAGGGACTGATGCATTTGTGAGTGTACATAGGTCTATAAGTCTATGAGGAGTTTGATATTTATAGAGA
The DNA here is from genome assembly GCA_034509565.1 of Triticum monococcum. NCBI lineage: Eukaryota > Viridiplantae > Streptophyta > Magnoliopsida > Poales > Poaceae > Triticum > Triticum monococcum. Next base: position 80,890,899 of record CM067841.1, read on the forward strand.
AAGTCGACCCCTAAAAATGAAGTTCTTCGATTGAAGACTTTGTATTTCTGAAGACATTCAGAAGACTTTGAAAGTGAAGAAATTGGTGTGACCGTGAAGACTTGGTATTCATTCGAGGAACATGAAGCGTGAAGACTTTTGCTTTCATAGTTTCTGTTTTCTCTTTCTTGAGTCATGGGAAACACCGTACTATTAAAGGGGGTCGACGAAATACTAAGGAAAAGTTTCCAAGTGATGCTCAACTCAAAATCCTACACCTAGCAATCCCTTCGAGTGAAGCCATTGGAAATCTCATGAAGTTCAGTCAATTTCTTCAGTGATAGAGACGAAGTTCTTCTCGTCTCACAGGAATTTTTTCTGACTAAGGAGTTAGGAATTCGCAAGTGCGGATTGCCTACAAGTGAGGAACATGAGAGCCATGAGGAATTTCATAGTCAAATTTCCAATCGTTGTTGTGCCACGCGCCAGCTGTCCCAAAATATCTTCCCACCTAACGATCATATCATTGGAGGGCATTTATGTCTTATCATGTCGGGCTGCTCCCTAGGCTATAAATATCCGCCCCCTACAACCACTGGCTGGTTGGCTGCTCCGAGAGAAACTGATACTTGTCATTTGAGAGCATCCCATCCTCCGAGGACTTTGAGTGAAAATCATCAAGTGAGGAAAACCCAAACCCAAACACCTACAAACCCAAACTGATTGAGCATCACTGAAGAGATTGATCCTGTGTGGATCCGATGCTTGTTACCTTTGAAGACTGTGCATCACCGAGACGGTTAGGCGTCATGGTCTAGAGCATCCAAGAGGAAATTGTGGATCGCCGAGTGACCAAGTTTGTGAAGGTTTGGAAGCCACCTGAAGACTTACCACGAGTGATTGGGCGAGGTCTGTGTGACCTTAGCTCCAGGGGAATACGGTGAGGACTAAGTGTCCTAGACTGTGTGTTCAGGACTGGGTGTCCGGGACTGTGTGTCCTCAAGTTTGAATACCTAGCCGCCCTAACCAGACATACAACTGTCACAGAAGTGGGAACTGGTCTACCAAATCATTGTCTTCACCGAGCTAACTAGTTCTATTTCCTCAATCCTTCCATTTCCTCATTACCGTGTTGTGTGCTTGTTCATATATGTTTAAAGACTTTGAATGAAGACTTTATCAATTTCCTCAGTTCAATTTCTTCAGTCTGTTTGTCTTCATCATGTTTATCATGTGTTTATGCTTTCTGTACTCTGTGCTTGTCTTCATTTCATTATGATGACCATGCTTATGTTCTATTATGTTTGCATCTGAGTACTTATTCCGTTGCAAGTAGTTCTTCTCTTAGGAATTTCGTCACCCTGAAATTCCTCAATGAAGAATTCATAAAAATCGCCTATTCACCCCCCTCTAGTCGACTTAACACACTTTCACTTCTACGGGCCGTAGGATCCATGGGTCTTCCACGGGCCGTAGGACCCATGGGCCTCCTGTGGGCTATAGGATCCATGGGCCTTCTACGGGCCGTATGATCCATGGGCCTTCTATGGGCCGTAGGGTCCATTGGTCTTCTATATGATCCGTGGGCCTCCTACGGGCTGTATAATCATTTCGCCAAACATGGGCCATACTATTCGTGGACCATAACGGGCCGTTAGTAGGACGTATTTGATAACGCTATGAAAACAGCCCAACGGGTTAACGGGCAGCAAACGGGCCCAATGTAACCACGGGCTGAACTTGGCCCACAAACGGAACATGCCAGTAACGGACCGTAATTAACCAAATTATAGAAATGAGCCCAGGAATAAATGGGCCCTTAGAAGGCTGAAAGTTAACACGGGCTATAAACGACCGACGGAATAATGGGCCGTTAATGGGTATAAAGTGATACATTGTTCATTATGGGCTAGTTTCATCTCGGGCCATTATTGGTCCCTGAGTTACGAAGGGCCTCATATGGGCCGAAAGACATCATGGGTCAAAAGTAACAATGGGCTGGAATCATATTGGGCGGCCCAGATGAAGCTACTAGGCTTAATTCCGATAGGCCGTAATGGGCCGGGAGTTAGCGGGCCGTAAAGGGGCGATATATGAATAGGCCATTAACAGGCTTTCCGTGGGCCGGCCTGTTACCTTTTGACGAAGTCAAACGGGCTGGCCTTTTCACCGAAATGGGCCTCTGTTGGGCCATGCCACGTGTCGACGTATCATAGGTGCCTCCTGTCCAATGAGTGGATGAATATGTCCCAACGGTGAGCCAACACGTGTTTCCTCTAGCCAATGAGAAATTTACACGTGGAAAATCGCCATTGGTACGGACTATTAATGGGTTATCGGATCCAAAACCGGACCCGATAGCTTAACGGCGACCTGTTATGGTGGATGCCACATGCCGGTCACCCTTGACAAAAACACTTCTATGACGTGCGATTTATCATCATGGAAGTGGACACTTTCATGATGATAATTTTGGTAATGTCATGGAACACTTCTACGACAGCACAAGTATGACTATCTTGATTTTGTCATAAAATCGTCATGGATGTACATGCATGACAGAAACCGTGACCTACTATGACAAACACGTATCATCATGGAAGTGTCTTTTTTTGCAGTGCATCCCATGACTAACTCATTAGTCACATTGCTTGCAAGGCTTATAGTGATGTGCATTACTGAGAGGGCCTAGAGATACCTCTCTGATACTCGGAGTGACAAATCCTAATCTTGATCTATGCCAACCCAACAAACACCTTCGGATACAACTGTAGAGCATCCTTATAATCACCCAGTTACGTTGTGACGTTTGATAGGACACAAGGTGTTCCTCCGGTATTCGGTAGTTGCATAATCTCATAGTCAGAGGAATATGTATAAGTCATGAAGAAAGCAATAGCAATAAAACTTAACGATCACTATGCTAAGCTAACGGATGGGTCTTATCCACCACATCATTCTCCTAATGATGTGATCCTCCGTTCATGAAATGAAAACACATTTCTATGGTCAGGAAACTTAACCATCTTTGATTAACAAGCTAGTCTAGTAGAGGCATACTAGGGACACTTCATTTTGTCTATGTATTCACACATGCACTAAGTTTCCAGTTAATACAATTCTAGCATGAATAATAAATATTTATCATGACATAAGGAAATATAAATAACAACTTTATTATTGCCTCTAGGGTATAATTCCTTTAGTCTCCCACTTGCACTAGAGGTAATAATCTAGATTACATAGTAATGATTTTAACACCCATGGAGTCTTGGTGTTGATCTTGTTTTTCTCGTGGAAGAGGCTTAGTCAAGGGGTCTGCAACATTCAGATCCGTATGTATTTTCCAAATCTCTGTGCCTCCCTCCTTGACTTGATCACGGATGGAATTGAAGCGTCTCTTGATGTGTTTGGTTCTCTTGTGAAATTTGGATTCCTTCACCAAGGCAATTGCTCCAGTATTGTCACAAAATATTTTCATTGGACCCGACGCACTAGGTATTACACCTAGATCGGATATGAACTCCTTCATCCAGACTCCTTTATTTGCTTCTTCCAAAGCAGCTATGTACTCCGCTTCACACGTAGATCCCGCCACGACGCTCTGCTTGGAATTGCACCAACTTACAGCTCCACCATTCAATATAAATACATATCCGGTTTGTGACTTAAAGTCATCCGGATCAGTGTCAAAGCTTGCATCGACATAACCATTTACGACAAGGTCTTTGTCACTTCCATAAACGAGAAACATATCCTTAGTCATTTTCAGGTATTTTAGGATGTTCTTGACCGTTGTCCAGTGATCCACTTCTGGATTACTTTGGTACCTCTCCGCTAAACTTATAGCAAGACACACATCAGGTCTGGTACACAGCATTGCATACATGATAGAACCTATGGCTGAAGCATAGAGAATGACTTTCATTTTCTCTCTATCTTCTGTAGTGGTCGGGTATTGAGTCTGACTCAACTTCACACCTTGTAACACATGCAAGAACCCTTTCTTTGACTGATCCATTTTGAACTTCTTCAAAAACTTTATCAAGGTATGTTCTTTGTGAAAGTCCAATTAAGCATCTTGATCTATCTCTATAGATCTTGATGCCCAATATATAAGCAGCTTCACAGAGGTCTTTCATTGAAAAATTGTTATTCAAGTATCCTTTTATGCTATCCAAAAATTATGTATTATTTCCAATCAACAATATGTCATCCACATATAATATGAGAAATGCTATAGAGCTCCCACTCATTTTCTTGTAAATACAGGCTTCTCCAAAAGTCTGTATAAAACCATATGGTTTGATCACACTATCAAAGCGTATATTCCAACTCCGAGATGCTTGCACCAGTCAATAAATGGATCGCTGGAGCTTGCACACTTTGTTAGCACCTTTAGAATCGACAAAACCTTCTGGTTGCATCATGTACAACTCTTCTTTAAGAAATCCATTAAGGAATGCAGTTTTGACATCCATTTGCCAAATTTCATAATCATAAAATGCGGCAATTGCTAACATGATTCGGACAGACCTAAGAATCGCTACGAGTGAGAAGGTCTCATCATAGTCAACTCCTTGAACTTGTCGAAAACCTTTTGCAACAAGTCAAGCTTTGTAGGCAGTAACATTACCGTCAGCGTCAGTCTTCTTCTTGAAGATCCATTTATTTTCTATGGCTTGCCGATCATCGGGCAAGTCAACCAAAGTCCACACTTTGTTCTCATACATGGATCCCATATCAGATTTCATGGCCTCAAGCCATTTCGTGCAATACGGGCTCATCATCGCTTCCTCATAATTCGTAGGTTCGTCATGGTCTAGTAACATGACTTCCAGAACAGGATTACCATACCACTCTGGTGCGGATCATACTCTGGTTGACCTACGAGGTTCGGTAGTAACTTGATCTGAACTTTCGTGATCATCATCATTAACTTCCTCACTAATTGTTCTAGGAATCATTGGAACTGATTTCTATCATGAACTACTTTCCAATTCGGGATAAGTTACAATTTCCTCATCAAGTTCTACTTTTTCCCACTCACTTCTTTTGAGAGAAACTCCTTCTCAAGAAAGGATCCATTCTTAGCAACGAATATCTTGCCTTCGGATCTGTGATAGAAGGTGTACCCAACAGTTTCCTTTGGGTATCCTATGACGACGCATTTCTTCGATTTGGGTTCGAGCTTATCAGGTTGAAGCTTTTTTAAATAAGCATCACAGCCCCAATGTTCAAGAAATGACATCTTAGGTTTCCTGCCAAACCACAGTTCATATGGTGTCGTCTCAACGGACTTAGATGGTGCCCTATTTAACGTGAATGCATCTGTTTCTAAAGCATAACCCCAAAATGATAGTGGTAAATCGGTAAGAGACATCATAGATCGCACCATATCTAATAAAGTACGGTTACGATGTTCGGACACACCATTACGCTGTGGTGTTCCAAGTGGTGTGAGTTGCGAAACTATTCCACATTGTTTCAAATGACGACCAAACTCGTAACTCACATATTCGCCTCCATGATCAGATCGTAGAAACTTTATTTTCTTGTTACGATGATTTTCCACTTCACTTTGAAATTCTTTGAACTTTTCAAATGTTTCAGACTTATGTTTCATTAAGTAGATATACCCATATCTACTCAAATCATCTGTGAAGGTCAGAAAATAACGATACCCACCGTGAGCCTCAACACTCATCGGACCTCATACATCAGTATGTATTATTTCCAATAAGTCAGTGGCTCGCTCCATTGTTCCGGAGAACGAAGTCTTAGTCATCTTGCCCATGAGGCATGGTTCGCAAGCATCAAGTGATTCCAAAAGCCCATCAGCATGGAGTTTCTTCATGCGCTTTGCACCAATATGACCTAAACACCAGTGCCACAAATAAGTTGCACTATCATTATTAACTTTGCATCTTTTGGCTTCAATACTATGAATATGTGTATCACTACGATCGAGATTCAACAAAAATAGACAACTCATCAAGGGTGCATGACCATAAAATATATTACTCATATAAATAGAATAGCTGTGCGCCCCCTCACCCTTTCTCACATTGCCAGAAGGGGTGGGGGCACCTCCCTAGGGTTTGCCTCCACCTGGCTTGGGGGCCAAGTCTCCTAGGGGGGAGAACCTATCTACGGTTTCCCTCTTATGGCCGCCGGTCGTAGATGGTTGTTCTATTTAAATCAGAGAATAATGGTTGTTCTATTTATATGAGTAATATCTTTTATGGTCATGCACCCTTGATGAGTGGTCTATTTGTACTAAATCTTGATAGTAGTGATACACATAATCACAGTATTTAAGCCAAAAGATATAAGTTTAATAATGATAGTGCAACTTATTTGTGGCACTGCTGTTTAGGTCATATTAGTGTAAAGCGCATGAAGAAACTCCATGCTAATGGGCTTTTGGAATCACTTGATGCTTGCATACCATGCCTCGTGGGCAAGATGACTAAGACTCCGTTCTTCGGAACAATTGAATGCGCAACAGACTTATTGGAAATAATGCATACTGATGTATGTGGTCCGATGAGTTTTGATGCTCATGGTGGGTATCGTTATTTTCTAACCTTCACAGATGATTTGAGCAGATATGGGTATATCTACTTGATGAAACATAATTCTGAAACATTTGAAAAGTTCAAAGAATTTCAAAGTGAAGTGGAAAATCATCGTAACAAGAAAATTAAGTTTCTACGACCTGATCATGGAGGTGATTATTTGAGTTATGAGTTTGGTCTTCATTTGAAACAATGCGAAATAGTTTCGCAACTCATGCCACCTGGAACACCACAACGTAATGGTGTGTCCAAACGTCGTAACCGCACTTTATTAGATATGGTATGATCTATGATGTCTCTTACTTATTTACCACTATCATTTTGGGGTTATGCTTTAGAGACGGATGCATTCACGTTAAATAGGGCACCATCGAAATCCTTTGAGATGACACCATATGAACTGTCGTTTGGCAAGAAACCCAAGTTGTCATTTCTTAAAGTTTGGGGCTGTGATGCTTATGTTAAAAAGCTTCAACCTGATAAGCCCGAATCCAAATCGGAGAAATGTGTCTTCATAGGATACCCAAAGGAGATTGTTGGGTACACGTTCTATCACAGATCCAAAGACAAGATATTCGTTGCTAAGAATGGATCCTTTCTAGAGAAGGAGTTTCTCTCGAAAGAAGTGAGTGGGAGTAAAGTAGAACTTGAGGAGGTAACTGTACCTGCTCCCTTATTGAAAAGTAGTTCATCACAGAAATCAGTTCCAGTGATTCCTACACCAATTAGTGAGGAAGCTAATGATGATGATCATGAAACTTCTGATCAAGTTACTACCGAACCTCGTAGGTCAACCAGAATAAGATCCGCACCAGAGTGGTACGGTAATCCTATTCTAGAGGTCATGTTAGTTGACCATGACGAACCTACGAACTATGAGGAAGCGATGATGAGCCCAGATTCCGCAAAATGGCTTGAGGCCATGAAATCTGAGATGGGATCCATGTATGAGAACAAAGTGTGGACTTTGGTTGACCAGCCCGATGATTGGCAAGCCATAGAGATAAATGGATCTTCAAGAAGAATACTGACGCTGACAGTAATGTTACTGTCTATAATCTCGACTTGTTGCAAAATGTTTTCGACAAGTTCAAGGAGTTGACTATGATGAGACCTTCTCGCCCGTAGTGATGCTTAAGTCCGTCGGAATCATGTTAGAAATTGCCACATTTTATGATTATGGAATTTGGCAAATGGATGTCAAAACTGCATTCCTTAATGGATATCTTAAAGAAGAGTTGTATATGATGCAAGCAGAAGGCTTTGACGACCCAAAAGGTGCTAACAAAGTGTGTAAGCTCCAGCGATCCATTTATGGACTGGTGCAAGCATCTCGGAGTTGGAATATACACTTTGATGGTGTGATCAAAGCATATGGTTTTATACAGACTTTTGGAGAAGCCTGCATTTACAAGAAAGTGAGTGGGAGTTCTATAGCACTTCTGATATTATATGTGGATGAAATATTGTTGATTGGAAATGATACCGAATTTCTGAATAGCATAAAAGGATACTTGAATAAGAATTTTTCAATGAAAGACCTCGGTGAAGCTTCTTATATATTGGGCATGAATAGCTATAGAGATAGATGAAGACGTTTAATTGGACTTTCACAAAGCACATACCTTGATAAAGTTTTGAAGAAGTTCAAAATGGATCAAGCAAAGAAAGGGTTCTTGCCTGTGTTACAAGGTGTGAAGTTGACTCAGACTCAATGCCCGACCACTGCAGAAGATAGAGAGAAAATGAAAGTCCTTCCCTATGCTTCAGTCATAGGTTCTATCATGTATGCAATGCTGTGTACCAGACCTGATGTGTGCCTTGATATTAGTTTAGCAGGGAGGTACCAAAGTAATACAAGAGTGGATCACTGGACAGCGGTCAAGAATATCCCAAAATGCCCGAAAAGGATTAAGGATATGTTTCTTGTTTATGGAGGTGACAAGGAGCTCGTCGTGAACGGTTACGTCGATGCAAGCTTTGACACTGATCCGGATGACTCTATGTCACAAACTGGATACATATTTTTATTGAATGGTGGAGCTGTTAGTTGGTGCAGTTCTAAGCAAACATCGTGGCGGGATCTACGTGTGAAGCGGAATACATAGCTGCTTCGGAAGCAGCAAATGAAGGATTCTGGATGAAGGAGTTCATATCCGATCTATATGTCATACCTAGTGCATCGGGTCTAATGAAAATAGTTTGTGACAATACTGGTGCAATTGCCTTGGCAAAGGAATCCAGATTTCGCAATAGAACCAAGCACATCAAGAGACGCTTCAATTCCATCTGTGATCAATTCAAAGAGGGAGACATAGAGATTTGCAAGATACATATGGATCTGAATGTTGCAGACCCATTGACTAAGCTTCTCTCACGAGCAAAACATGATCAGCACCAAGACTCCATGGTTAGAATCATTACAATGTAATTTAGATTATTGACTCTAGTGCAAGTGGGAGACTAAAGGAAATATGCCCTAGAGGCAATAATAAAGTTGTTATTTATATTTCCTTATATCATGATAAATATTTATTATTCATGCTAGAATTGTATTAACCGGGAACTTGGTACATGTGTGAATACATAGACAAACAGAGTGTCACTAGTATGCCTCTACTTGACTAGCTCGTTAATCAAATATGGTTAAGTTTCCTAGCCATAGACATGAGTTGTCATTTGTTGAATGGGATCACATCATTATAAAATGATGTGATTGACTTGACCCATCCGTTAGCTTAGTACTATGATCGTTTAGTTTATTGCTATTGCTTTCTCCATAACTTATACATGTTCATATGACTATGAGATTATGCAACTCCCGAATACCGGAGGAACACTTAGTGGGCTATCAAACATCACAACGTAACTGGGTGATTATAAAGATGCTCTACAGGTGTCTCCGATGGTGTTTGTTGAGTTGGCATAGATCGAGATTTGGATTTGTCACTCTGATTGTCAGAGAGGTATCTCTAGGCCCTCTCGGTAATGCACATCACTATAAGCCTTGCGAGCAATGTGAGTAATGAGTTAGTTGTGGGATGTCGCATTACGGAATGAGTAAAGAGACTTGCCGGTAACGAGATTGAACTAGGTATGATGATACCGATGATTGAATCTCGGGCAAGTAACATACTGATAACAAAGGGAAGAAACGTATGTTGTTATGTGGTTTGACCGATAAAGATCTTCATAGAATATGTAGGAACCAATATGAGCATCCAGGTTCCGCTATTGGTTATTGACCAGAGATAAGTCTCGGTCATGTCTACATAGTTCTCAAACCCGTAGGGTCCGCACGCTTAACGTTCGATGATGATATGTATTATGAGTTATGTGATTTCATGTACCGAAGATAGTTCGGAGTCCCGGATGTGATCACGAACATGACGAGGAGTCTCAAAATGGCTGAGACATAAATATTGATATATTGGAAGGCTAGTTTTGGACACTGGAAAGGTTTCGGTTAAGTTCGGGTATTTTCTGGAGTACCGGGGGGTTACCGGAACCCCCCGCGGAGTTAATGGGCCATGGTGGGAGAGAGGAGGAGGCGTCCAAGTGGGAGGCACGCGCCCCCAAGCCCAATCCGAATTGGGAGGGGCCGGCCCCACTTTCCTTCTCTCCCTCTCCTCTTCCTTCTTCTCCTACTCCAACTAGGGAAGGGGGGAAACCTACTCCTACTAGGAGTAGGAATCCCCCCTTAGGGCGCGCCATAGGAGGCCGGCCCTCCCCTCCTCCACTCCTTTATATATGGGGGAGGGGCCACCCCATAGATACACAAGTTGATCTCTTAGCCGTGTGCGGTGCCCCCCTCCACAGATTTCCACCTCGGTCATATTGTCGTAGTGCTTAGGCGAAGCCCTGCGTCGGTAACTTCATCATCACCATCAACACGCCATTGTGCTGACGAAACTCTCCCTCGACCTTAGCTGGATCTAGAGTTCGAGGGACATCACCGAGCTGAATGTGTGCAGATCGTGGAGGTGCCATGCATTCGGTACTTAATTGGTTGGATCGCAAAGACATTCGACTACATCAACCACGTTACTTAACGCTTCTGCTTTCGGTCTACGAGGGTACATAGACACACTCTTCCATCTCATTCCTATTCATTCCTAGATAGATCTTGCGTGATCGTATGATTTTTTTGAAATACTACGTTCCCCAACATTGCTACCATAGTAACTCTTCTGGAGTGATTGCGCGGCTTTAAGATTTTCACAGATGACTTTACACATTACTTCAGCTTCTGTGATCAAGTCGTTGCCAAGAAGTTGGCGTTCACCAGTCTCGGACCAATTGAGAGGAGTACGACACTTTCTGCCATAGAGAATTTTGAATGGGGCCTCGCCCGAACTCGCTTGGAAGCTGTTGTTGTAGGAGAACTCGGCATATGGAAGACAACCTTCCCACATCATACCGAAAGAGATGACATAAGCCCTGAGCATGTCTTCGAGGATTTGATTGACTCGCTCGACTTGGCCACTTGTTTGAGGATGGAAAGTTGTGCTGAAGCGAATGTTGGTGCCCATAGCCTTCTAGAAGGAGTCCCAGAACTTAGAAGTGAAATTGTTTCCATGGTCTGAAGAGATCAATTGAGTAATACCATGCAAGGAGACAATTCTGGAGGTGTAAAACTCTGCCAACTGAGCTGCCGTGATAGATTCTTTGATTGGAAGGAAATGAGCCACTTTTGTAAGCTTTCAAATGACAATGAAGATAGCATCATTACCATGCTTGGACTTGGGAAATCCAGCAACGAAGTCCATCTCGATATGATCAAACTTCCATTCTGTAATAGCAAGAGGTTGGAGGAGACCAGCTGGTCGTTGGTTGCTTTCACCCTTCGGCAGACATCACATTCATTCCACGAATTGAGCAATCTCTCGCTTCATTCGAGTCCACCAATACGACTGCTTGAGGTCATGGTACATCTTCAAACTGCCAGGATGAATGGAAAGGAGAGAATTGTGTGCTTCCTTCATTACGACCTTCCTTAGATCACCTTTAGGAACCACAATCCGCTCGTCGAAGAATAAAGTGTCATTGTCATCAATGCGATAGCACTTGTATTTGGATAAGCCCTCGACAATACCGCGTTTCACCTTCTTCACCATGGTGTCAAGGAGTTGTGCCTCACGAATTTGATCTTCCAAAGTAGGAGTGACTTGAGGGTTGGCAAGAAAACCTTGAGGAACAACTTGGATATTGAGTTTGCGGAAAGCTTCACAAAGATCCGGTTGGAATGGCTTGAGAATTAAGCTGTTGCAATAAGCCTTCCTGCTCAAAGCATCTGCTATCATATTGGCCTTGCCTAGAGTATATTCAATACTTGGATTGTACTCTTGAATCATTTCGACCCAACGAGTTTGCCTAAGGTTGAGGATGTGTTGAGTGGAGATATACTTGAGGCTCTTGTGATCGGTGAAAATGTCCACTTGCCTTCCCAACAAGAGATGTCTCCATGTTATTAATGCATGGACAACTGCCGCCAACTCAAGATCGTGAGTGGGGTAGTTCCTTTCGTTGGGCTTCAACTGACGAGAGGTATAAGCCACAACTTTCTTCTCTTGCATTAACACAACACCGAGACCTTGCAAAGAGGCATCACAGAAAACTTCGAATGGCTTGGATTCATCAGGAGGAGTCAAGATTAGCTTCTCTTTGAGAGTGTTGAAAGCAACGTCACACTTAGGAGTCCATACATACCTGACATGCTTCTGGAGGAGGTTGGAAAGATGCTTTGCAATCTTTGATAAATTCTCAATGAATCTTCGGCAATAGCTTTCAAGCCCAAGGAAACTGCGGAGCTGCTTGACATTCTGAGGAGGCTCCTAGTTCACAATTGCAGAAACCTTCTCCAGATGATATGACCAAGGTAAAGAACTTCATCAATCCAAAACTCACATTTGGAAAACTTTGCATAGAATTGATACTCTCTGAGCTTATCGAGCACCAATCTCAAATGCTTGGCATGATCCTTCTTATTCTTGGAGAAGACTAAGATATTATCGACATACACCAGGACGAATTCATTTGTGTATGGGTTGAAGATGAAGTTCATCATTTGAGAGAATGTTGGAGGAGCATTGACAAGGCCAAAAGACATGACAGTATATTCATAAGAACCAAAGCTTGTTCTGAATGCTGTCTTGGGAATATCTTGTTCACGAATGCAAATCTGATGATAACCCATACGGAGGTCAAGCTTGGAGCATACTTTAGCACCTTTAAGTTGCTCGAATAGCTCATTGATGTTGGGAAGAGGATACTTGATATTTATTGTATTCTTATTCAATGGACGGTAATCGACACAAAGTTGGTCCGTGCCATCCTTCTTCTGGACAAAAGGAACACCACACCCCCATGGAGATGAACTCGGTCTGATCAAACCCAGACGCTCTTGTTCATCGAGCTGTTTCTTCAATTCCTTCAGCTGGCTACCACTTGAGCACTGCGTTGGTTTTCCCTTGAAGAGGAAAGGGTGATGAAGCAAAGCAGCGTAAGTATTTCCCTTAGTTTTTGAGAACCAAGGTATCAATCCAGTAGGAGACCACGCGCGAGTCACCTCGTACCTACACAAACAAATAAGAACCTCGCAACCAACGCGATAAAGGGGTTGTCAATCCCTTCATGGCCACTTGCAAGAGTTAGATCTGATAGAGATAATAATAAGATAAATATTTTTGCTATTTTTGTGATATAGATTGAAAGTAAAGGTTGCAAAATAAAATAGATTGGAAACTTGTATGATGGAAAATAGACCCCGGGGCCATAGGTTTCACTAGTGGCTTCGCTCAAGATAGCATAAGTATTATGGTGGGTGAACAAATTACTGTCGAGCAACTGATAGAAAAGTGAATAATTATGAGAATATCTAGGTATGATCATGTATATAGGCATCACGTCCGTGACAAGTAGACCGACTCCTGCCTGCATCTACTACTATTACACCACACATCGACCGCTATCTAGCATGCATCTAGAGTATTAAGTTCATAAGAACAGAGTAATGCCTTAAGCAAGATGACATGATGTAGAGGGATAAACTCGTGCAATAAGATATAAACCCCATCTTTTTTGTCCTCGATGGCAACAATACAATACGTGCCGTTTCCCTTTCTGTCACTAGGATCGAGCACCGCAAGATTGAACCCAAAGTTAAGCACTTCTCCCATTGCAAGAAGGATCAATCTAGTAGGCCAAACCAAACTGATAATTCGAAGAGACTTGCAAAGATAAACCAATCATACATAAAAGAATTCAGAGAAGATTCAAATATTGTTCATAGATAAACTTGATCGTAAACCCAGAATTCATCGGATCTCAACAAACACACCGCAAAAGAAGATTACATCGAATAGATCTCCAAGAGAATCGAAGAGAACTTTGTATTGAGATCCAAAGAGAGAGAAGAAGCCATCTAGCTACTAGCTATGGACCCGAAGGTCTGAAGTAAACTACTCACACATCATCAGAGGGGCCATGGAGTTGATGTAGAGGCCCTCCGTGATCAATTCCCCCTCCGGTGGAGCTTTGGAAATAGGGTTTCGTTGTGCTCCTAGATGTTTGCGGGGTATATGGATACATATAGGAGGAAGAAGTAGGTCGGTGGAGCAACGAGGGGCCCATGAGGGTGGAGGGCGTGCCCCCCTGCCTCGTGGCCTCCTCAATTGTTTCTTGACGTCCACTCCAAGTCCCCAAGATCACGTTTCTTCCAAAAATCACGCTTCCGAAGGTTTCATTCTGTTTGGACTCCGTTTTATATTCCATTTCTGCAAAACACTGAAATAGGCAAAAAAACAGCAATTTGGGTTGGGCCTCCGGTTAATAGGTTAGTCCCAAAAATAATATAAAAGTGTAAAATAAAGCCCGTTATCATCCCAAACAGATAGTATAATAGCATGGAACAATAAAAAATTATAGATACGTTGGAGACGTATCAAGCATCCCCAAGCTTAATTCCTGCTCGTCCTCGAGTAGGTAAATGATAAAAACAGAATTTTTGATGTGGAACACTTCCCAACATATTTCGCAATGTAATTTTCTTTATTGTGGCATGAATGTTCAGATCCGAAATTTTCAAGATAAAAGTTTAATATTGACATAAAAATAATAATACTTCAAGCATACTAACTAAGCAATCATGTCTTCTCAAAATAGTATGGCCAAAGAAAGTTCATCCCTACAAAATCATATAGTTTGATCATGCTCCATTTTCATCACACAAGAATGCTCTCATCATGCGCAACCCCGATGACAAGCCAACCAATTGTTTCATACTTTAGTAATCTCAAACTTTTTTCAACTTTCACGCAATACATGAGCGTGAGCCATGGATATAGCACAATGGGTGGAATAGAATATAATGAAGGGGGTTATGTGGAGAAGACAAAAAAGGAGAAAGTCTCACATTGATGCGGCTAATCAATGGGCTAAGGAGATGCCCATCAATTGATGTCAATGCAAGGAGTAGGGATTGTCATGCAACGGATGCACTAGAGCTATAAATGTATGAAAGCTCAACAAAAGAAACTAAGTGGGTGTGCATCCAACTTGCTTGCTCACGAAGACCTAGGGCACATGAGGAGGCCCATTGTTGGAATATACAAGCCAAGTTCTATAATGAAAAATTCCCACTAGTATATGAAAATGACAAAACAAGAGACTCTCTATCATAAAGATCATGGTGCTACTTTGAAGCACAAGTGTGGAAAAAGGATAGTAGCATTGCCCCTTTTTTGGGCCTTCTCTCTTTTTCTTTTTTTATGGGACAATGCTCTATTAATGATGATCGTCACACTTCTATTTATTTACAAATCAATGATTACAACTCGATACTAGAACAAGGTATGACTCTATATGAATGCCTCTGGCGGTGTACCGGGATGTCCAATGACTCATGAGTGACATGTATGAAAGAATTATGAACGGTGGCTTTGCCACATGACATGTATGAAAGAATTGTGAACGGTGGCTTTGCTACAAATATGATGTCAACTACATAATCATGCAAGGAAATTTGATAATGATGATGCGTGTCATAATAAACGGAACGGTGGAAAGTTGCATGGCAATATATCTCGGAATGGCTATGGAAATGCCATAATAGGTAGGTATGGTGGCTGTTTTGAGGAATATATAAGGAGGTTTATGTGTGATAGAGCGTATCATGGGGTTTGGATGCACCAGCGAAGTTTGCACCAACTCTCAAGGTGAGAAAGGGCAATGCACGGTACCGAAGAGAATAGCAATGATGGAAGGGTGAGAGTGCGTATAATCCATGGACTCAACATTAGTCATAAAGAACTCACATACCTATTGCAAAAATCTACAAGTTATCAAAAACAAGTATTACACGCATGCTCCTAGGGGGTAGATTGGTAGGAAAAGACCATCGCTCGTTCCCGACCACCACTCATAAGGAAGACAATCAAATAACACATCATGTTTCAAATTTGATACACAACATTTACCATACGTGCATGCTACGGGACTTGCAAACTTCAACACAAGTATTTCTCAAATTCACAACCACTCAACTAGCACAACTTTTATATCACTATCTCCATATCTCAAAACAATCATCAAGTATCAAACTTCTCTTACTATTCAATGCACTTATATGAAAGTTTTTTATTATGCCTAAAAGCAAATTTCCATGTTGTTCTAAAGGACTCTCAAAATAATATAAGTGAAGCATGAGAGATCAATTATTTCTATAAAATAAAACCATCACCGTGTTCCAAAAGATATAAGTGAAGCACTAGAGCAAAAACTATATAGCTCAAAAGATATAAGTGAAGCACATAGAGTATTCTAATAAATTCCAATTCATGTGTGTCTATCTCAAAAGGTGTGTACAGAAAGGATGACTGTGTTAAACTAAAAAGCAAAGACTCAAATCATACAAGATGCTCCAAGCAAACACATATCATGTGGCGAATAAAAATATAGCTCCAAGTAAAGTTACTAATGCATGAAGACAAAAGAGGGGATGCCTTCCGGGGCATCCCCAAGCATAGCCTTTTTGGTGTCCTTGGATTTACCTTGGGGTGCCTTGGGAATCCCCAAGCTAAGGCTCTGGCCACTCCTTGTTCCATAATCCATCAAATCTTTACCCAAAACTTGAAAACTTCACAACACAAAACTTAACAAGAAAATCTCGTGAGCTCCGTTAGCGAAAGAAAACAAAACACCACTTAAAGGTACTGTAATGAACTCATTCTTTATTTATATTGGTGTTAAACCTACTGTATTCCAACTTCTCTATGGTTTATAAACTCTATTACTAGCCATAGATTCATCAAAATAAGCAAGCAACACACGAAAAACAGAATCTGTCAAAAACAGAACTGTCTGTAGTAATCTGTAACTAACGCAAACTTCTGGAACCCCAAAAATTCTAAAATAAATTTCTTGACGTGAGTAATTTATCTATAAATTATATGCAAAAATAATTAACTAAATAGCACTCTCTGATAAAAAAATGGCAGCAATTCTCGTGAGCGCTAAAGTTTCTGTTTTTTACAACAAGATTAAAAAGACTTTCCCCAAGTCTTCCCAACGGTTCTACTTGACACAAACACTAATTAAACACAAAAAACACAACCAAAACAGAGGCTAGATAATTTTTTTACTACTAAACAGGAACAAAAATAAAATCGGGTTGCCTGCCAACAAGCGCTATCATTTAACGCCCCTAGCTAGGCAAAGCAAAGATAGATCTAGGTATTGGCATCTTTTGTAGGCAATTCTTCAATGAGACACCTATAACTCCTAGGAGTTTATTTATTTTTATTAATTATCAAACTCCTAGGCACAAATTCGAGAAAATCATTTGTAGTAAATGGTTCCTTAAGGATAGTGAGAAAGTTGGGGTGAACACTTATGGATTTGAGGTCCGCATTTCCTTTACTAGAAGTTTCACCTTTATTTTTAGGAACACACATCAATTTGGAAATCTTAACATTAGAAGGAGTGTTTTTTACGGAAGAAAAGGTAGACCCTAGGTTGGTAATAATATCCTCACTTTTATCAATTCTAGTGGAATCTTGATCTATCTTTTCATTAACCATAGGTTCCTTTTTTGTAAATTTTTAAGAGCAACTCCTACCTTAGATCCGTATTGGGTAATTTTGTTATGGATCTTTCTATCCAAATTTTCAATCAACTCTACAGTGGCAACTTTATTTTCAATAATTTCAAGCCGTTGCATCACATGTTCCAAAGTTAAAATAGTTCCATTATCCAAAAGAGGTGGTGGGCCAAACTAATCTGTCATAGCATTATAAGAATCAAAAGTATGACCACCCAAGAAATTCCCTCCGGTAATGGTATCAAGAATATATCTATTTCAAGGAGTGATGCCTACATAAAAAATTGCGAAGAAGAACAGAAGTAGATTGCTTCCTAGTAGATCTATTTTGCACATTGCAAATTCTGTACCAAGCATTTTTTAGATTTTCTCCCTCCCTTTGTTTAAAATTAAGAACTTCATTCTCGAGAGACAAAGGAGTAGATAAAGGACTAGCCATATTGACGAAGCAAGCAAAAAAGAAGCGAACAAAAAGAGAGGGCAAAAGGAAAAGAGGGCGAATAAAACATCAAGGGTGAAGTGGGGGAGAGGAAAACGAGAGGCAAATGGCAAATAATGTAATGCGGAGGATAAGAGTTGTGATGGGTACTTGGTATGTCTTGACTTGGCGTAGATTTGCCCGACAACGGCGCTAGAAATCCTTCTTGCTACCTCTTGAGCACTGTGTTGATTTTCCCTTGAAGAGGAAAGGGTGATGCAGCAAAGCAGCCTAAGTATTTCCCTCAGTTTTTGAGAACCAAGGTATCAATCCAGTAGGAGACCACGCGCGAGTCACCTGTACCTACACAAACAAATAAGAACCTTGCAAATAACGTGATAAAGGGGTTGTCAATCCCTTCACGACCACTTGCAAGAGTGAGATCTGATAGAGATGACAATAATAAGATAAATATTTTTGGTATTTTTATGATATAGATTGAAAGTAAAGATTGCAAAATAAAATAGATTGGAAACTTGTATGATGGAAAATAGACCCGGGGGCCATAGGTTTCACTAGTGGCTTCTCTCAAGATAGCATAAGTATTATGGTGGGTGAACAAATTACTGTCGAGCAATTGATAGAAAAGCGAATAATTACGAGAATATCTAGGTATGATCATGTATATAGGCATCACATCCGTGACAAGTAGACCGACTCCTGCCTGCATCTACTACTATTACTCCACACATCGAACGCTATCCAGCATGCATCTAGAGTATTAAGTTCATAAGAACAGAGTAACGCCTTAAGCAAGATGACATGATGTAGAGGGATAAACTCATGTAATATGATATAAACCCCATATTTTTATCCTCGATGGCAATAATACAATACATGTCGTTTCCCTTTTGTCACTGGGATCGAGCACCGCAAGATTGAACCCAAAGCTAAGCAGTTCTCCCATTGCAAGAAAGATCAATCTAGTCGGCCAAACCAAACTGATAATTCGAAGAGACTTGCAAAGGTAAACCAATCATACATAAAAGAATTTAGGGAAGATTCAAATATTTTCATAGATAAACTTGATCATAAACCCACAATTCATCGGATCTCGACAAACGCAATGCAAAAGAAGATTACATCGAATAGATCTCCAAGAGAATTGAGGAGAACTTTGTATTGAGATCCAAAGAGGGAGAAGAAGTCATGTAGCTACTAGCTATGGACCCGAAGGTCTGAAGTTAACTACGCACACATCATCGGAGGGACCATGGAGTTGATGCAGAGGCCCTCCATGATTAATGCCCCCTGCGACGGAGCTCCGGAAAAGGCCCCAATATGGGATCTCTTGGGTACAGAAGGTTGCGGCGGTGGAAATAGGGTTTCACGATGCTCCCGTATGTTTGCGGGGTATGGATATGTATATAGGAGGAAGAAGTAGGTCGGTGGAGCAATGAGGGGCCCATGAGGGTGGAGGGCACTCCTAGGGGGGTGTAGGCGAGCCCCCTAGATCACGTTTCTTGATGTCCATTCCAAGTCCCATGGATCACGTGTGTTCCAAAAATCACGCTTCTGAAGCTTTCATTCCGTTTGGACTCCAGTTGTTATTCTTTTGTGCGAAACACTAAAATAGGAAAAACAACAATTTGGGTTGGGCCTCCGGTTAATAGGTTAGTACCAAAAATAATATAAAAGTGTAAAATAAAGCTCGTTATCATCCAAAATAGATAGTATAATAGCATGGAAAATTAAAAAATTATAGATACGTTCGAGATGTATCACAGCTCCTTTGGTCCAAGCTTGTATGGACGCTTGCAAATGGGTTCAGTACCAGGCTCAAGATTGATAACGAATTCGACTGGCCGGTGAGGAGGCATTCCCGGAAGCTCTTCTGGAAAGACGTCTTGGTATTCACAAATGACGAGAATCGGAGAGATTGCATCTGGCTCGCTCTTATCATTAAGAGAAAACAATCGAATAGTTTCATACCGAGTGGCATAGATGATCACATCATCAGAAGAGTGTGTCAATTAAATCTCCCTGGCAACACAATCAAGTTGAGCCTTGTGCTTAGAAAGCTAGTCGATCTCGAGAATTAGATCAATATCAGAGTCGCCAAGAACCATTGGAGAATATAGAAATTTATAGTTGCCCATCTTGATGGAAACATCCGGAGCCATCATTTTGGTGTTCATGAACAAACCCGAAGAGGAAACCGCTATCACCTTAGGCAGATCGATAATATGCAAATTGTGCAAGGATGCAAAAGGTCTTGACATGAATGAAATAGATGCATCAGTATCAAATAGAAGTTTTGCAGGAATATCATTAACTTGAAGATTACCCATGATCACTTCTGAAGAATCCTCTGCTTGAGCTGCATTCATCATGTTCACTCTTGCAGACTTGGGATTACGCTTGGCCACTGCACTGCTGGAAGATCTCTCAACAGGAGGAGGGGAAGGCGCCTTTGGTTGAAGCACTTGTTTGCATAGTGACCTTTCTGCTGACACTTGTTGCAAGTCACCTCTGAGAGCGGACGATGATAAGGAGCCCTTGACCTTGGAGCTTGAGTCTGAGAGTTGCTCTGATAGCCTGGGTTGGGTGGGTGGGAAGATCCATGGCCACCTTTGTTCTTCTGCTGGTAGGGCTGACGAAACGGAGGAGGAGGAAGCCAAAACTTCTATTGCTTAGCTGCACTTGTGAGGAGGAAGAAGACTAAACTGCATCCCTCACTACTAGGAAAAGGCCTACTAGTGGCGCACCTGTTTTTGCTACTAATGGCGCACTACAGGTGCGCCACTAGTACCACGCCATTAGTATTTTTTTACTAATGGCGCACCACAGGTGCGCCAGTAGTATACCAGATACTTCATCTGAAGGAAATATGCCCTAGAGGCAATAATAAAGTTATTATTTATTTCCTTACATCATGATAAATGTTTATTATTCATGCTAGAATTGTATTAACCGGAAACATAATACATATGTGAATACATAGACCAACAGAGTGTCACTAGTATGCCTCTACTTGACTAGCTCGTTAATCAAAGATGGTTATGTTTCCTAACCATGAACAAGTAGTTGTTATTTGATTAACGAGGTCACATCATTAGTAGAATGATCTAATTGACATGACCCATTCCATAAGCATAGCACCCGATCGTTTAGTATGTTGCTATTGTTTTCTTCATGACTTATACATGTTCCTATAACTATGAGATTATGCAACTCCCGTTTACCGGAGGAACACTTTGGGTACTACCAAACGTCACAACGTAACTGGGTGATTATAAAGGAGTACTACAGGTGTCTCCAATGGTAGATGTTGGGTTGGCGTATTTCGAGATTAGGGTTTGTCACTCCGATTGTCGGAGAGGTATCTCTGGGCCCTCTCGGTAATGCACATCACATAAGCCTTGCAAGCACTGCAACTAATATGTTAGTTGTGAGATGATGTATTACGGAACGAGTAAAGAGACTTGCCGGTAACGAGATTGAACTAGGTATTGGATACCGACGAACGAATCTCGGGCAAGTAACATACCGATGACAAAGGGAACAACGTATGTTGTTATGCGGTCTGACCGATAAAGATCTTCGTAGAATATGTAGGAGCCAATATGGGCATCCAGGTCCCACTATTGGTTATTGACCGGAGACGTGTCTCGGTCATGTCTACATTGTTCTCGAACCGTAGGGTCCGCACGCTTAACGTTACGATGACAGTTATTATGAGTTTATGCATTTTGATGTACCGAAGGTTGTTCGGAGTCCCGGATGAGATAACGGACATGACGAGGAGTCTCGAAATGGTCGAGACGTAAAGATTGATATATTGGAAGCCTATGTTTGGACATCGGAAGTGTTCCGGGTGAAATCGGGATTTTACCGGAATACCGGGAGGGTTACCGGAACCCCCCGGGAGACTAATGGGCCTATTGGGCCTTAGTGGAAAAAGAGAAAAGGGACAAGCCCAAGCTGGCCGGCGCCCCCCCCCCCCTTCCCCAAGTCCTAGTAGGACTAGGATAGGGGGCCGGCCCCCCTTCTCTCTCTTTCCCCCCCGGGAGTCCTAATTGGATTAGGATTGGGGGGAAGGAGTCCTACTCCCGGTGGGAGTAGGACTCCCCTGCGCCTCCTCTCCCTGGCCGGCCAGCTCCCCCTCCTCCAACCTTTATATACGGGGGCGGGGGGCACCCCAAGACACACAACTTGATCCTTGAGATCGTTCCTTAGCCGTGTGCGGTGCCCCCTGCCACCAAATTCCACCTCGATCATACCGTTGTAGTGCTTAGGCGAAGCGCTGCGTTGGTAGTACATCAAGATCGTCATCACGCCGTCGTGCTGACGGAACTCTTCCTCGACGCTTTGCTGGATCGGAGCCCGAGGAACGTCATCGAGCTGAACGTGTGCTAAGAACTCGGAGGTGCCGGAGTAACGGTGCTTGGATCGGTCGGATCGGGAAGAAGACGTACGACTACTTCCTCTACGTTGTGTGATCGTTTCCGCAGTCGGTCTGCGTTGGTACGTAGACAACACTCTCCCCTCTCGTTGCTGTGCATCACCATGATCTTGCGTGTGCGTAGGAAATTTTTGAAATTACTGCGTTCCCCAACAGTGGCATCCGAGCCTAGGTTTTATGGTTTGATGTTATATGCACGAGTAGAACACAAGTGAGTTGTGGGCGATACAAGTCATACTGCCTACCAGCATGTCATACTTTGGTTCAGCGGTATTGTTGGTTGAGACGATCTGGACCAACCTTACGCGTACTCTTACGCAAGACCGGT
This sequence comes from Triticum monococcum, assembly GCA_034509565.1. Lineage (NCBI taxonomy): Eukaryota > Viridiplantae > Streptophyta > Magnoliopsida > Poales > Poaceae > Triticum > Triticum monococcum. The sequence continues at coordinate 80,913,768 of CM067841.1, forward strand.
TCCCTCGACGTGCTTTGCACATAGATGGCTTGCGGAAGACTGTCTCTCCAACTTTAGTTGAACCAAGTGTGACTACGCCCGGTCCTTGAGAAGGTTAAAACGGAGTCTATTTGACGAACTATCGTTGTGGTTTTGATGCGTAGGTGAGATGAGTTCTTACTTAAGCCCGTAGCAGCCACGTAAAACTTGCAACAACAAAGTAGAGGACGTCTAACTTGTTTTTGCAGGGTATGTTGTGATGTGATATGGTCAAGGCATGATGCTGATTTTATTGTATGAGATGATCATGTTTTGTAACCGAGTGATCGGCAACTGGCAGGAGCCATATGGTTGTCGCTTTATTGTATGCAATGCAATCGCGATGTAATGCTTTACTTTATTACTAAGCGGTAGTGATAGTCGTGGAAGCATAAGATTGGCGAGACGACAATGTTGCTACGATGGAGATCAAGGTGACGCGCCGGTGACGATGGTGATCATGATGGTGCTTCGGAGATGGAGATCACAAGCACAAGATGATGATGGCCATATCATATCACTTATATTGATTGCATGTGATGTTTATCCTTTTATGCATCTTATCTTGCTTTGATTGACGGTAGCATTATAAGATGATCTCTCACTAAATTATCAAGAAGTGTTCTCCCTGAGTGTGCACCGTTGCCAAAGTTCGTCCTGCCCAGACACCACGTGATGATCGGGTGTGATAAGCTCTACGTCCATCTACAACGGGTGCAAGCCAGTTTTGCACACGCAGAATACTCAGGTTATACTTGACGAGCCTAGCATATGCAGATATGGCCTCGGAACACAGAGACCGAAAGGTCGAGCGTGAATCATATAGTAGATATGATCAACATGACAATGTTCACCATTGAAAACTACTCCATCTCACGTGATGATCGGTTATGGTTTAGTTGATTTGGATCACGTGATCACTTAGAGGATTAGAGGGATGTCTATCAAAGTGGGAGTTCCTAAGTAATTTGATTAACTGAACTTAAACTTATCATGAACTTAGTACCTGATAGTATCTTGCTTGTTTATGTTGCTTGTAGATAGAGGGCTCGTGCTATTGTTCCGTTGAATTTTAATGCGTTCCTTGAGAAAGCAAAGTTGAAAGATGATGGTAGCAATTACACGGACTGGGTCCATAACCTGAGGATTATCCTCATTGCTGCACAGAAGAATTACGTCCTGGAAGCACCGCTGGGTGACAGGCCTGCTGCTGGAGCAACGCCGGATGTTATGAACGTCTGGCAGAGCAAAGCTGATGACTACTCGATAGTTCAGTGTGCCATGCTTTACGGCTTAGAATCGGGACTTCAACGACGTTTTGAACGTCATGGAGCATATGAGATGTTCCAGGAGTTGAAGTTAATATTTCAAGCAAATGCCCGAATTGAGAGATATGAAGTCTCCAATAAGTTCTATAGCTGTAAGATGGAGGAGAACAGTTCTGTCAGTGAGCATATACTCAAGATGTCTGGGTATAATAATCACTTGATTCAGATGGGAGTTAATCTTCCAGATGACTGCGTCATTGACAGAATTCTCCAATCACTGCCACCAAACTACAAGAGCTTCGTGATGAACTATAATATGCAAGGGATGAACAAGACTATTCCCGAGCTCTTCGCAATGCTGAAAGCTGCGGAGGTAGAAATCAAGAAGGAGCATCAAGTGTTGATGGTTAGCAAAACCACTAGTTTCAAGAAAAAGGGCAAAGGGAAGAAGAAGGGAAACTTCAAGAAGAACAGCAAGCAAGTTGCTGCTCAAGAGAAGAAACCCAAGTCTGGACCTAACCCTGAAACTGAGTGCTTCTACTGCAAGCAGACTGGACACTGGAAGCGGAACTGCCCCAAGTATTTGGCGGATAAGAAGGATGGCAAAGTGAGCAAAGGTATATGTGATATACATGTTATTGATGTGTACCTTACTAGAGCTCGCAGTAGCACCTGGGTATTTGATACTGGTTCTGTTGCTAATATTTGCAACTCGAAACAGGGACTACGGAATAAGCGGACACTAGCAAAGGACGAGGTGACGATGCGCGTGGGAAACGGTTCCAAAGTCGATGTGATCGCGGTCGGCACGCTACCTCTACATCTACCTTCGGGATTAATATTAGACCTAAATAATTGTTATTTGGTGCCAGCGTTGAGCATGAACATTATATCTGGATCTTGTTTAATGCGAGACGGTTATTCATTTAAATCAGAGAATAATGGTTGTTCTATTTATATGAATAATATCTTTTATGGTCATGCACCTTTGAAGAGTGGTCTATTCTTGTTGAATCTCGAAGATAGTAATACACATATTCATAATATAGAAGCCAAAAGATGCAAAGTTAATAATGATAGTGCAACTTATTTGTGGCACTGCCGTTTAGGTCATATCGGTGTAAAGCGCATGAAGAAACTCCATACTGATGGGCTTTTGGAACCGCTTGATTATGAATCACTTGGTACTTGCGAACCGTGCCTCATAGGCAAGATGACTAAAACACCGTTCTCCGGTACTATGGAGAGAGCAACAGATTTGTTGGAAATCATACATACCGATGTATGTGGTCCGATGAATATTGAGGCTCGTGGCGGATATCGTTATTTTCTCACCTTCACAGATGATTTAAACAGATATGGGTATATCTACCTAATGAAACATAAGTCTGAAACATTTGAAAGGTTCAAAGAATTTCAGAGTGAAGTTGAAAATCATCGTAACAAGAAAATAAAGTTTCTACGATCTGATCGTGGAGGAGAATATTTGAGTTACGAGTTTGGTATACATTTGAAAAATTGTGGAATAGTTTCGCAACTCACGCCACCCGGAACACCACAGCGTAATGGTGTGTCCGAACGTCGTAATCGTACTTTACTAGATATGGTGCGATCCATGATGTCTCTTACTGATTTACCGCTATCGTTTTGGGGTTATGCTTTAGAGACGGCCGCATTCACGTTAAATAGGGCACCATCAAAATCCGTTGAGACGACGCCTTATGAACTATGGTTTGGCAAGAAACCAAAGTTGTCGTTTCTCAAAGTTTGGGGCTGCGATGCTTATGTGAAAAAGCTTCAACCTGATAAGCTCGAATCCAAAGCGGAGAAATGTGTCTTCATAGGATACCCAAAGGAAACTGTTGGGTATACCTTCTATCACAGATCCGAAGGCAAGACATTCGTTGCTAAGAATGGATCATTTCTAGAGAAGGAGTTTCTCTCGAAAGAAGTGAGTGGGAGGAAAGTAGAACTTGACGAGGTAACTGTACCTGCTCCCTTATTGGAAAATAGTACATCACAGAAAACTGTTTCTGCGACACCTATGCCAATCAGTGAGGAAGCTAATGATGATGATCATGAAGCTTCAGAACAAGATACTACTGAACCACGTAGATCAACCAGAGTGAGATCCGCACCAGAGTGGTACGGTAATCCAGTTCTGGAAGTCATGATGCTAGATCATGATGAACCTACGAACTATGAAGAAGCGATGGTGAGCCCAGATTCCGCAAAGTGGCTTGAGGCCATGAAATCTGAGATGGGATCCATGTATGAAAACAAAGTATGGACTTTGGTTGACTTGCCCGATGATCGGCAAGCAATTGAGAATAAATGGATCTTCAAGAAAAAGACTGACGCTGACGGTAATGTTACTGTCTATAAAGCTCGACTTGTCGCAAAAGGTTTTCGACAAGTTCAAGGGGTTGACTACGATGAGACTTTCTCACCCGTAGCGATGCTTAAGTCCGTCAGAATTATGTTAGCAATTGCCGCATTTTATGATTATGAAATATGGCAGATGGATGTCAAAACTGCATTCCTGAATGGATTTCTGGAAGAAGAGTTGTATATGGTACAACCAGATGGTTTTGTCGATCCAAAAGGAGCTAACAAAGTATGCAAACTCCAGCGATCCATTTATGGACTGGTGCAAGCATCTCGGAGTTGGAATAAACGCTTTGATAGTGTGATCAAAGCATTTGGCTTTATACAGACTTTTGGAGAAGCCTGTATTTACAAGAAAGTGAGTGGGAGCTCTGTAGCATTTCTAATATTATATGTGGATGACATATTGCTAATTGGAAATGATATAGAATTTCTGGATAGCATAAAGGGATACTTGAATAAAAGTTTTTCGATGAAAGATCTCGGGGAAGCTGCTTACATATTAGGCATAAAGATCTATAGAGATAGATCAAGACGCTTAATTGGACTTTCACAAAGCACATACCTGGACAAGATTTTGAAGAAATTCAAAATGGATCAGGCAAAGAAAGGGTTCTTGCCTGTGTTACAAGGTATGAAATTGAGTAAGACTCAATGCCCGACCACTGCAGAAGATAGAGAGAAAATGAAAGATGTTCCCTATGCTTCAGCCATAGGCTCTATCATGTATGCAATGCTGTGTACCAGACCTGATGTGTGCCTTGCTATAAGTTTAGTAGGGAGGTACCAAAGTAATCCTGGAATGGATCACTGGACAGCGGTCAAGAACATCCTGAAATACCTGAAAAGGACTAAGGATATGTTTCTCGTATATGGAGGTGACAAAGAGCTCACCGTAAGAGGTTACGTTGATGCAAGCTTTGACACTGATCCGGACGATTCTAAATCGCAAACCAGATACGTGTTTACTTTAAACGGTGGAGCTGTCAGTTGGTGCAGTTCTAAACAAAGCGTCGTAGCGGGTTCTACATGTGAAGCGGAGTACATAGCTGCTTCGGAAGCAGCAAACGAAGGAGTCTGGATGAAGGAGTTCATATCCGATCTAGGTGTCATACCTAGTGCATCGGGTCCAATGAAAATCTTCTGTGACAATACTGGTGCAATTGCCTTGGCAAAGGAATCCAGATTTCACAAGAGGACCAAACACATCAAGAGACGCTTCAACTCCATCCGGGATTTAGTCCAGGTGGGAGACATAGAGATTTGCAAGATACATACGGATCTGAATGTTGCAGACCCGTTGACTAAGCCTCTTCCACGAGCAAAACATGATCAGCACCAAGGCTCCATGGGTGTTAGAATCATTACTGTGTAATCTAGATTACTGACTCTAGTGCAAGTGGGAGACTGAAGGAAATATGCCCTAGAGGCAATAATAAAGTTATTATTTATTTCCTTACATCATGATAAATGTTTATTATTCATGCTAGAATTGTATTAACCGGAAACATAATACATGTGTGAATACATAGACCAACAGAGTGTCACTAGTATGCCTCTACTTGACTAGCTCGTTAATCAAAGATGGTTATGTTTCCTAACCATGAACAAGTAGTTGTTATTTGATTAACGAGGTCACATCATTAGTAGAATGATCTGATTGACATGACCCATTCCATAAGCATAGCACCCGATCGTTTAGTATGTTGCTATTGTTTTCTTCATGACTTATACATGTTCCTATAACTATGAGATTATGCAACTCCCGTTTACCGGAGGAACACTTTGGGTACTACCAAACGTCACAACGTAACTGGGTGATTATAAAGGAGTACTACAGGTGTCTCCAATGGTAGATGTTGGGTTGGCGTATTTCGAGATTAGGGTTTGTCACTCCGATTGTCGGAGAGGTATCTCTGGGCCCTCTCGGTAATGCACATCACATAAGCCTTGCAAGCACTGCAACTAATATGTTAGTTGTGAGATGATGTATTACGGAACGAGTAAAGAGACTTGCCGGTAACGAGATTGAACTAGGTATTGGATACCGACGATCGAATCTCGGGCAAGTAACATACCGATGACAAAGGGAACAACGTATGTTGTTATGCGGTCTGACCGATAAAGATCTTCGTAGAATATGTAGGAGCCAATATGGGCATCCAGGTCCCGCTATTGGTTATTGACCGGAGACGTGTCTCGGTCATGTCTACATTGTTCTCGAACCGTAGGGTCCGCACGCTTAACGTTACGATGACAGTTATTATGAGTTTATGCATTTTGATGTACCGAAGGTTGTTCGGAGTCCCGGATGAGATCACGGACATGACGAGGAGTCTCGAAATGGTCGAGACGTAAAGATTGATATATTGGAAGCCTATGTTTGGACATCGGAAGTGTTCCGGGTGAAATCGGGATTTTACCGGAATACCGGGAGGGTTACCGGAACCCCCCGGGAGACTAATGGGCCTATTGGGCCTTAGTGGAAAAAGAGAAAAGGGACAAGCCCAAGCTGGCCGGCGCCCCCCCCCCCCCCTTCCCCAAGTCCTAGTAGGACTAGGATAGTGGGCCGGCCCCCCTTCTCTCTCTTTCCCCCCCGGGAGTCCTAATTGGATTAGGATTGGGGGGAAGGAGTCCTACTCCCGGTGGGAGTAGGACTCCCCTGCGCCTCCTCTCCCTGGCCGGCCGGCTCCCCCTCCTCCAACCTTTATATATGGGGGCGGGGGGCACCCCAAGACACACAACTTGATCCTTGAGATCGTTCCTTAGCCGTGTGCGGTGCCCCCTGCCACCAAATTCCACCTCGATCATACCGTTGTAGTGCTTAAGCGAAGCCCTGCGTCGGTAGTACATCAAGATCGTCATCACGCCGTCGTGCTGACGGAACTCTTCCTCGACGCTTTGCTGGATCAGAGCCCGAGGAACGTCATCGAGCTGAACGTGTGCTAAGAACTCGGAGGTGCCAGAGTAACGGTGCTTGGATCGATCGGATCGGGAAGAAGACGTACGACTACTTCCTCTATGTTGTGTGATCGCTTCCGCAGTCGGTCTGCGTTGGTACGTAGACAACACTCTCCCCTCTCGTTGCTGTGCATCACCATGATCTTGCGTGTGCGTAGGAAATTTTTGAAATTACTGCGTTCCCCAACATCATCATGTTCACTCTTGCAGACTTGGGATTATGCTTGACCACTGCACTGCTGGAAGATCTCACAAGAGGAGGAGGGGAAGGCGCCTTTGGTTGAAGCACTTGTTTGCATAGTGACCTTTCTGCTGACACTTGTTGCAAGTCACCTCTGAGAGCAGACGATGATAAGGAGCACTTGACCTTGGAGCTTGAGTCTAAGACTTGTTCTGATAGCCTGGGTTGGGTGGGTGGGAAGATCCATGGCCACCTTTGTTCTACTGCTGGTAGGGCTGACGAAATGGAGGAGGAGGAAGCCAGAACTTATATTGCTTAGCTTCCACTTGTGAGGAAGAAGAAGACTAAACTGCATCCCTCACTACTAGGAAAAGGCCTACTAGTGGCGCACCTGTTTTCGCTACTAATGGCGCACTACAGGTGCGCCACTAGTACCACGCCATTAGTATACTAGATACTAATGGCGCACCACAGGTGCGCCATTAGTATCTGGTATACTAATGGCGCACCACATAGAAGTGCGCCATTAGTAATATTTTTTTTTAAATGTTGAATTTTTTTTTTGAAAAAAAAAATCAATTTTTTCTTACTTCCCAAAAGGTCACCCATCCTCACACTACTTCAGCCCAAGCACGCTTAAGTTCGCAGTTCTATCCAACCCCAGCACCATCTCACTTCACAAGCACATGTTGATATATCTATCATATCAATCCTATTAAACCTTGCTGATCTCTAGGACTTTGTTCATGTTCATGAGTATGCTGAAATTTTGAAAAAATATTTCAAACTTCCCGGTCATATTACGTATCATATTTTGAAAAAAAATCCAAAATTTTTTTTGAAACCATTTTTTCTGTTACTAGTGGCGCACCTAGCAAATGGTGCGCCACTAGTAAGTTTGAATTTTTTTTCATTTTCCCCCCTCTAGATCTTAAAAGCCCCGTATCTTTCGTTCTGTTAGGGTTTTGGGGATTTTGAAGATGTTGAACAACGTTCTCCCGGTTCAATTCAGGTGTAACTTTTCGAGTAGATGATATTTCATATAAAAAACTTTATAATCCGAGTTCGTATGCAAAAGTTATGCCCATTTTACAAATTCCAGAAAGATTTTGCAAATAAAGTCGAAATTCATATTTGTAAATTTCCCCAACAAGTAGACCACACATCACATGGGAAACTTATTTTATTTTATTTTCTTGACATTTCCATCATTTTCTTTTATTTTTTTAAACTGAAAAGGCGGTCCAGGGGGTGCATTCGGTGGAATTTTGGGCCAAGTTAGTAATGGCGCACTGTGGTAGTCCATTACACCACTCCCACGGTGCGCCATTACTAGTTTTGGAAAAAAATAAAAAAATTGAAATTTTTTTTGAAAAAAACTTAGTAATGGCGCACCAGTGGACAGTGCACCATTACTAGTTAAAACTGGTGCGCCATTACTAACAAAAAAATTTATTTTTTTTCAAAACTACTAATGGTGCACGGTGGGTGTGATGCGTCATTACTATGTCAACTAGTAATGGCGCACTATCCCACTGTGCGCCATTAGTAACAAATATTTTTTCAAGGGTTTTTATCATTTCTGCCATTAGTTGTGTCCCACTACTCAGTTTTGCCATCAGAAGTTACAACTACTCAAAAATGCCATCGGTTCGTGAGATGCTTGCTCGAAAATGCCATTAGATATCTCAAAAATGCCATCATTCCGTTAGATGTTTGCTCAAAAATGACATTAGACACTGCTATTTTCACGTCAAACTCGTCGACCATGTTATATGACAAAAATAAGCCTAGACCCACATGTCAGTTCTCTCTATCTCACAATGATAAGTGTGGCCCCACTTGTCCGGAGTAACCAAGCGAATAATTTTACAGGAAAATAAGAACGTTGTTGGGAACAAATGGACCCCACACTTTATTGTAGTGAGATAGAGGGAGAGTTGGCATGTTGGTTCATAGGTATTTATGTCATTATAACATGGCAAAAGAGATTTGAGATCACAATAATGATGTTCAGTAGCATTTTTTAGCATGTGTCTAACGAAGCGATGGAATTTTTGAGCAGTTGAAATTCCTAGTGGCAAAACTGAGTAGTGAGACACAACCGGTGGCATAAATGATAAAAAACCATTTTTTCAAAACTACTAATGGCGCACCACACACCAGGTGCACCATTAGTAATATATTACTAATGGCGCACCTGTATCTGGTGTGCCATTGGTGTCCATATTATCTATAGCCCTTTTCCTAGTAGTGCCTAATTCTCATCTTAGAAGCCTCACACTTGAGCTGAGCACCTTCTTGCTTGAGGGCCATGTTATAAAATTGATCAAACTTAGTAGACTCAACAAGAATGAGAGCTAACTGCAAATCTTCTTTGAGGCCACCCCTGAAGTGATAGATCATGCTCTTTTCATCAGGAACATCCTGCCTTGCGAAGTGAGCAAGTTTGTGAAACTGGATGTTGTATTGGTACATGGACATGCTTCCTTGCTTGAGATTGCGGAACTCCTCACGCTTGCTCTCAGCAACACCTGTTGGAATGTGATGAGCTTTGAAGTCTCGGTAGAAATCTTCCCAGGTAATCACACGACCTCCTCTAGAATCTTTGTATTGTTGATACCAATCAGCAGCTTGGTCCTTGAACTGAAAACAAGCGAACTTGACGTAGTCCTCAGACCTGACATTGCTACATTCAAAATGCTTGTTGATGTCCATGAGCCGATCATCGGCGTCCGTGGCCTTGGCACAGTAGCTGAAAGACTTCGGCTGATTTCCAAGGAACTGGTTAAGGGTAGCAAACTGAGGCAGATTTTTGAATTGCCCTTGACCTTGATTTCCTTGGTTGCCTTGGCCTTGGTTTCGCTCTTGCAACTGGTTGAGGGTTCGCCTGACTCCCTGCATTGCGGTCCGGATTCAGACGCCTTGGAGGAGCCATCCTGAAGTGGGTGACATCCGTTAGAATCTTGATAGAGACATATTTAAGCTGAATCAACGGATAGAGATTGCAAAATATAGTCTTCACAGTAAATATTCGAACATAGCTTGAATGAATGACTTCCAAAGTTAACATCACACGTCCATTAAGGTGAGAAGCCACTTAGATAAATGTTGATGAATGAAACAACAAGGTACGACTGGAACAAATAAGTGGTAAGGATTACCCAATCACAAACCAAATATCTGCGGGAAGAAATACTAGAGCTACTTGAATTCCCACCATAAACTCCTGAAACTTTCTGGTTATGCAATCTGGTGTTGGGGATACAGGGAGGCACAATATAATCACATAGCTAACAAGCCCTACAGTCCAACTGTATCCATCCGTCAACACATAACCAAGAAAACTTTGGAAATCATGTACCTCAACCTTCGAAAAGCATCCGTTATACGAGTTATGGCAATACTCCCGAACTCCCGCCCCAGTACTGGGTGGCGTCGAGGTTATCTCACCAACAATTGCATAAAAGAGATTTTCGATGTCGATGAACTCAGGTATTCCCGAACTGCAACGATAAAATTGGGATGACAACACCTCAGAGCTCAACTCCCCAGGACACTGCCACAACCCCTAAATGTCAGGAGGCACCAAGAATAATGTTCTCGTCACAAGAATATCGAAACGATCCCAAAATACCCGCGTGATCCTAAAATTTTTTCGTGAAATTTGTGCAGTGGAAAGTCAAAGCATCTATGTCAGGAGGACTCACCAGAGTGATGAAGGGATTGAGGAGTAAAAAGAAACCTACCCTCCGATATATATAACCTTAGGACTCAAAACATTTTTGTTCTAGACTCAACAACGTCAGCGACACGATCAAGCAGGGGGCTCCTAAGTCGGGGATGGCTCTGATACCAACTTGTAACACCCACGATGTGGCTATAGCTCCCACGTGTCGAGGCACGACTTAGAGGCATAAACGCATAGTGGTTTTGTCGCAAGAAGGGTCATCTTCACAAACATCCCATGTAATGAACAAGACAGGGATAAATAGAGTTGGCTTACACTCGCCACGTCACACAATACATGAATAATTCACGCATCATCCAAAATACACTCATAGACCGACTACGGTCAAATACGAGTGAAAAGGAAGATAAACCCCAAATGCTAGATCGCCGATCGTCCCAACTGGGCTCCACTATTGATCATCAGGAAACGACACATAGTAACAACCAAGGTCCTCGTCGAACTCCCACTTGAGTTCGGTAGCATCACCTGCACTGATATCATTGGCACCTGCAACTGTTTTGGAAGTATCCGTGAGTCACGAGGACTCAGCAATCTCACACCCGTGAGATCAAGACTAGTTAAGCTTATGGGTAGGATAAGGTAATGAGGTGGAGTTACAGCAAGCGCTAAGAAAATATGGTGGCTAAGATACGCAAATAAGCGTAAGAAGAGAAGCTACGCAACGGTCGTGAAGCTAGAAGTGATCAAGAAAAGTGATCCTAAAACTACTCACGTTCAAACACAACACAAACCGTGTTCACTTACCGGACTCTGCCGAAAAGAGACCATCACGGCTACACACGCGGTTGATTCATTTTAACTAAGTCAAGTGTCAAGTTCTCTACAACCAGATATTAACAAATTCCCATCTGCCACATAACCAAGGGCACTGCTCTCAAAAATTTATACCCTGCAAGGGTGTCCCAACTTAGCCCATCACAAGCTCTCACGATCAACAAAGGATATTCCTTCTCCAGGAAAGTCCCGATCAGTCTCGAAATCCCAATTACAAGACATTTCGACAATGGTAAAACAATACCAGCAAGACCGCCCGAATGTGCCGACAAATCCTGATAGGAGATGCACATATCTCTTTCTCAGGGCAGACCGGATGGGCAAGACGTCGGGTTGGCATAGACCCTGGTTGCCCAGGGGGCGCCAGACATCGCCCAGTTCGGACCAACACTCAGAGGAGCACTGGCCCGAGGGGGGGTTAAAATAAAGATGACCCTCGGGTCTGCAGTACCCGAGGGAAAGTTATAGGTTATTAGGCAAATGTAAAGCCAAGGTTGGGCCTTGCTGGAGGAGTTTTATTCAAGGCAAACTGTCACGGGGGTCCCATAACCCCAACCGCGTAAGGAACGCAAAATCAAGGAACATAACACCGGTATGACGGAAACTAAGGCGGCAAGAGTGGAACAAAACACCGAGCAAAAGGCCAAGCCTTCCACCCTTTGCCAAGTATATAGATGCATTAATTAAATAAGAGATAAAGTGATATCCCAACACATCCATGTTCCAACATGGAACAACCTGCAAGGCACCTGCAAGTAGCAACACTATAAGAGGGGCCGAGCAAAAGCGGTAACTTAGCCAAACAATGGTTCGCTAGGAAGGTGGGTTAGAGGCTTGACATGGCAATACGGGAGGCATGATAAATAAGTGGCAGGTAGCGCGACATAGCGATAGAGCGAACAACTAGAAAGCAAAGATAGAAGTGATATCGAGGCTAATGATCATCTTGCCTGCAAAGTTCTCTGAGTTGTTGAAAGCTTGCTCCTCGTTAGCGTACTCAACAGGTTCCTCATTCATGTACTCGTCTCCTGGCTCTACCCAAAGCAAGAACACAAGAAACGGAACAACAATCAATCATGGAGCAATGCACAAGCAACATGATGCAATACATGGCATGGAATGCAAGGTATGATGTGCAATGCATATGGGTACACCGGAAGGGAAAATATGATCAAGGCATCGACTTGGCAAACCAAGTATGCCGCTGGAAAGATGAGGTGATTTCAGTCGAAATCGATATAAGGATCACCGGAAACGGAGGCACGGTTTGCAAATGACAAGCAAAACAAGAATGATGCAAATCTCCGCTTAACAACATCATATCACATAGAATGCAACAAGATACTATGCTACAGCACTCCAACATAGCAACAAAGCACATGACCATAAAGTACACATGAAGCTCTACAAATCATGAAAAACGAGCTCCTGCTAGTTCTCACTAGAACAAGCTCAAAATAGCATGGCAAAAATGCAAATGATATTAGCTTCACAGACTTAGAGAAAATACTAAACATGGAAAAACAATAGCATATATCAATGTTTAGAGCTAGCAAACAACATACTACAGGAACATATCATGGCAGAAAAAGCATGGCATGCTAGTACTAAAGGCATAGAACAAAACTACCTTATTGAACTTTACACAAAGATGCATAGAAAATGATATGGCACCCATGCAAACATGGCAAGTCATATGAACAATTTCAGACTTCATAGAAAAACATTACATGGCAGAGACAGATTCATGATAGCAACTTTGCAAGCTCAATTCACTCACCACAAGGCATTTCATGGCATGACAAGGTAACCAAAATGAAGTAGACAAACTCAAGAAGCTAAGAATGGCGAGAGCAAGTTCATAGGGTACATGCATCACTAGCAACACCCATGTCAAAGTTGAATCTCATGTTAACAATCTGTCAGGAATAATATTTAGCAAAAGTAGAGCAAGAAAATGACATGCTAGAGGACTCCATAATTACAACTAGAGGCATGAATGGATAGAGAAATACCACATCTACAAAACATGCTTACTGAACTATCTCAAAATGTGCATGGATCTCATGGTAGAAACAAGTTCACATGGCATCAAAATGTAACTGGAAAAGGACTGTAAAAATATCAAGTGTCTGAAAACAGCAACAGTATGAAGCCTACTTTGCATCTTGTGCTAGTCACCACATTGATCAAAAAAATATAAGGCTTGCACCTGTGTAGAGATGGCATGATGAAGCTCATAAAACATGTAGACATCATGCTCATAGGATGCACACACAAAATGCAACGAAAATGACAAAACATCAAGTTCTGTAAAATTCCAGCAGACAACATCATATAGCACTTTTGCAGAGATTATAATGGCATCAATACGGGTAGTAACTGATACGTCTCCAACGTATCTACAATTTTTGATTGCTCCATGTTATATTATCTGCTGTTTTGGACTATATTGAGCTTTATTTTCCACTTTTATATTATTTTTGGGACTAACCTATTAACCGGAGGCCAAGCCCAGAATTGTTGTGTTTTGCCTATTTCAGTATTTTGGAGAAACAGAATATCGAACAGAGTCCAAATGGAATAAAACCTTCGGGAACGTGATTTTTTCACCGAACGTGATCCACGAGACTTGGACCCTACTCGCGTAAGTGACCGTAAGTGACCGTGAAGGGATTGACAACCCCTAATCGCGTTGGTTGCGAGTAGCTATTGTTTTGTGCAGGTACGAGGGACTTGAGCATGGCCTCCTACTGGATTGATACCTTGGTTTTCAAAAACTGAGGGAAATACTTATGCTACTCTGCTGCATCATCCCTTCCTCTTTGGGTAAATCCAACGCAAGCTCAAGAGGTAGCATGAAGAATTTTTGGCGCCGTTGCCGGGGAGTCTACGCAAAAAGTCAACATACCAAGTACCCATCACAATCCCTATCTCTCACATTACATTAGTTGCCATTTGCCTCTCGTTTTCCTCTCCCCCACTTCACCCTTGCCGTTTTATTCGCCCTCTCTTTCCCAATCTCCTCCTCCCTCTCTATTTGCCTCTTTTTGCCCGCTTGCTTTTTTTTGCTCATGTGTTGGATTGCTTGTTTGTCGCGGTGGCTCAAGATACTACCAAATTGTGTGACTTCACCAATACCAATAATAATGATTTCCTTAGCACTCCAATTGCTCCTCTTGCCAATACTGAATTTTGTGAAATCAATACTGCTTTGTTGAATCTTGTTATGAAAGATCAATTCGCCGGCCTTCCTAGTGAAGATGCCGCTACTCATCTGAATAGCTTCGTTGATTTATGTGATATGCAAAAGAAAAAAGATGTCGATAATGATGTCATTAAATTGAAGCTATTTCCTTTTTCGCTTAGAGATCGTGCTAAAGCTTGGTTTTCGTCTTTGCCTAAAAATAGTATTGATTCTTGGAACAAGTGCAAAGATGCTTTTATCTCTAAATATTTCCCTCCCGCTAAGATCATCTCTCTTAGAAACGATATTATGAACTTTAAGAAACTTGATCATGAACATGTTACACAAGCTTGGGAGAGAATGAAATTAATGATATGTAATTGCCCTACTCATGGTTTGAATTTGTGGATGATTATACAAAAATTTTATGCCGGATTGAATTTTGCTTCTAGAAATCTATTAGATTCGGCCGCGGGAGGCACTTTTATGGAAATCTCTTTAGGAGATGTTACTAAACTCCTAGATAATATTATGGTTAATTATTCTCAATGGCATACTGAAAGATCTTCTAATAAAAAAGTGCATGCAATAGAAGAAATCAATGTTTTGAGTGGAAAGATGGATGAACTTATGAAATTATTTGCTACTAAGAGTGTTTCTTCTAATCCTAATGATATGCCTTTGTCTACTTTGATTGAGAATAACAATGAATCTATGGATGTGAATTTTGTTGGTAGGAATAATTTTGGTAACAACACTTATAGAGGGAATTTTAATCCTAGGCCATATCCTAGTAATCCTTCTAATAATTATGGGAATTCATACAACAACTCTTATGGAAATTATAATAAGATGCCCTCTGAATTTGAGAATAGTGTTAAAGATTTTATGAATTCACAAAAGAATTTTAATGCTTTGCTGGAAGAGAAATTGCTTAAAGTTGATGATTTGGCTAGGAATGTTGATAGAATTTCTCTTGAGGTTGATTCTTTAAATCTTAGATCTATTCCTCCTAAGCATGATATCAATGATTCTCTCAAAGCCATGAGAATTTCCATTGATGAGTGCAAGGAAAGAACCGCTAGGATGCGTGCTTCCAAACATGCCTTTATTAAAGCGTGTTCTTCCAATTCCTATGAAAATCAAGATGAAGATCTAAAAGTTATTGATGTGTCTCCTATTAAATCTTTGTTTTGCAATATGAATCTTGATGAAACTGAATATGATCTTCCTTTACCTAGAGGGCGTTCTAAAAATTCGGGGTACTTAGATCTTTATGATGAAATTGATGAAAGTGGGATTGAAAGAAATAAAATCTAGATGTTGCTAAACCCACTATATTGGATTTCAAGGAAATTAATTATGAAAGTTGCTCTTTAATTTATTGTATTTCCTTGTTGCAATCCGTGCTAAATTCTCCACATGCTTATAGTCAAAAGAAAGCCTTCACCGAACTTATTATTGATGCCTTGATGCAATCTTATGAAGAAAAACTTGAGCTAAAAGTTTCTATCCCTAGAAAACTCTATGAAGAGTGGGAACAAACTATTAAAATTAAAATTAAATATCATGAGTTTTATGCTTTGTGTGATTTGGGTGCTAGTCTCTCCACTATCCCCAAAACTTTGTGTGATTTGCTAGATTTCTGCAATTTTGATGATTGCTCTCTAAACTTGCATCTTGCGGATTCTACTATTAAGAAACCTATGGGAAGGATTAATGATTTTCTTATTGTATCAAATAGAAATTATGTGCCCGTAGATTTCATTGTTCTTGATATAGATTGCAATCCTTCATGCCCTATTATTCTTGGTAGACCTTTCCTTAGAACGGTTGGTGCGATTATTGATATGAAGGAAGGGAATATTAGATTTCAATTTCCATTAAAAAAGGGCATGGAACACTTTCCAAGAAAGAAAGTAAAATTTCCATATGAAACTATCATGAGAGCCACTTATGGATTGCCTACCAAAGATGGCAATACCTAGATCTATCCTTGCTTTTATGCCTAGCTAGGGGCATTAAACGATAGCGCTTGTTGGGAGGCAACCCAATTTTATTTTTATTCCTTGCATTTTGCTCCTGTTTAGTAATAAATAAATTATTTATCCTATGTTTTGGTTGTGTTTTTTGTGTTTAATTAGTGTTTGTGCCAAGTAGAACCGTTGGGAAGACTTGGGGAAAGTCTTGTTGAACTTGCTGTAAAAAACAGAAACTTTAGCGCTCACGAGAACTGCTGTCATTTTTATTTGGAGAGTGCTATTTAGTTAATTATTTTTGAAGATGATTAATAGATAAATTCCTCACGTCCAGAAATTTATTTTAGAATTTTTGGGGTTCCGGATATTGCGCTAGCTACAGATTACTACAGACTGTTCTGTTTTTTGACAGATTCTGGTTTTCGTGTGTTGTTTGCTTATTTTGATGAATCTATGGCTAGTAAAATAGTTTATAATCCATAGAGAAGTTGGAATACAGTAGGTTTAACACCAATATAAATAAAGAATGAGTTAATTACAGTACCTTGAAGTGGTTTTTTGTTTTCTTTCGCTAACGGAGCTCATGAGTTTTCTACTTTAAGTTTTGTGTTGTGAAGTTTTCAAGTTTTGGGTGAATTCTTTTGATGGATTATGGAACAAGGAGTGGCAAGAGCCTAAGATTGGGGATGCCGATGGCACCCCCAAGATAATACAAGGACACCAACAAGTCAAAGCTTGGGGATGCCCCAGAAGGCATCCCCTCTTTCGTCCACTTCCATCGGTAATTTACTTGGAGCTATATTTTTATTCACCAACATGATATGTGTTTTGCTTGGAGCGTCTTGTATTATTTGTGTCTTTGTGTTTTAGTGAGCCACAATCATCCTTGCTGTACACACCTTTTGAGAGAGCCATACATGAATTAAAATTTGATAGGATACTCTATGTGCTTCACTTATATCTTTTGAGCATTATAATTTTGCTCTATGTGCTTCACTTATATCTTTTTGAGCTAAGTAGTTTTGCTCTATGCACTTCACTTATATCTTTTGAGTGCTATAATTTTGCTCTATGTGCTTCATGTAGATCTTTTAGAGCACGGTGGTGGATTTGTTTTAAAGAAACTATTGATCTCTCATGCTTCACTTAAATCATTTTGAGAGTCTTAATAGCATGGTAATTTGCTTAATAATAACATGCTTGGTATTCAAGATTTGTGAAACTTTCTTTTGAGTGTGTTGAATATTATGAGAAGTTTGATACTTGATAATTGTTCTGAGATATGGAGATGGTGATATTAAAGATATGCTAGTTGAGTAGTTGTGAATTTAAAGAATACGTGTGTTAAAGTTTGTGATTCCCGTAGCATGCACGTATGGTGAACCGTTATGTGATGAAGTCGGAGCATGATTTATTTATTGATTGTCTTCCTTATGAGTGGCGGTCGGGGACGAGCGATGGTCTTTTCCTACCAATCTACCCCCTAGGAGCATGCGTGTAATACTTTGCTTTGATAACTTGTAGATTTTTGCAATAAGTATATGAGTTCTTTATGACTAATATTGAGTCCATGGATTATACGCACTCTCACCCTTCCACCATTGCTAGCCTCTCTAATACCGCGCACCTTTCGCCGGTATCATACACCCACCATATACCTTCCTCAAAACAGCCACCATACCTACCTATCATGGCATTTCCATAGCCATTCCGAGATATATTGCCATGCAACTTTCCACTGTTCCGTTTATCATGACACATTCATCATTGTTATATTGCATATCCCGGTACACCGCCGGAGGCATTCATATAGAGTCATATTTTGTTCTAAGTATCGAGTTGTAATTGTTGAGTTGTAAGAAAAATAGAAGTGTGATGATCATCATTAGAGCATTGTCCCAAGTGAGGAAAGAATGATGGAGACTATGAGTCCCCCATAAGTCGGGATGAGACTCCGGACGAAAAATAAATAGAAGAGGCCAAAGAAGCCCAAAAAAAGAGAAACAAAAGAGGCCATAAAAAAGAGAAAAGGCCCAAATAAAAAAATGAGAGAAAGAGAGAAGGGACAATGTTACTATCCTTTTACCACACTTGTGCTTCAAAGTAGCACCATGATCTTCATGATAGAGAGTCTCTCGTTATGTCACTTTCATATACTAGTGGGAATTTTACAGTATAGAACTTGGCTTGTATGTTCCAATGATGGGCTTCCTCAAAATGCTGTAGGTCTTCGTGAGCAAGCAAGTTGGTTGCACACCCACTTAGTTTCTTTTGATGAGCTTTCATATACTTATAGCTCTAGTGCATCCGTTGCATGGCAATCCCTACTCACTCACATTGATATCTATTGATGGGCATCCCATAGCCCGCTGATACGCCTAGTTGATGTGAGACTATATTCTCCTTTTTGTCTTCTCCACAACCACCATTCTATTCCACCTATAGTGCTATATCCATGGCTCACGCTCATGTATTGCGTGAAGATTGAAAAAGTTTTGAAAAAGTTAGAGTATGAAACAATTGCTTGGCTTGTCATCGGGGTTGTGCATGATTTAAATACTTTGTGTGGTGAAGATAGAGCATAGCCAGACTATATGATTTTGTAGGGATAACTTTCTTTGGCCATGTTATTTTGAGAAGACATAATTGCTTTGTTAGTATGCTTGAAGTATTATTATTTTTATGTCAATATGAACTTTTGTCTTGAATCTTCCTAATCTGAATATTCATACCACAATTTACCACAATTAAGAAGATTTGCATTGAAATTATGCCAAGTAGCACTCCGCATCAAAAATTCTCTTTTTATCATTTACCTACTCGAGGACGACCAGGAATTAAGCTTGGGGATGCCTGATACGTCTCCAACGTATCTATAATTTTTGATTGCTCCATGCTATATTATCTACTGTTTTGGACTATATTGGGCTTTATTTTCCACTTTTATATTATTTTTGGGACTAACCTATTAACCGGAGGCCCAGCCCAGAATTGCTGTTTTTTGCCTATTTCAGTATTTCGGAGAAACAGAATATCAAACAGAGTCCAAACGGAATAAAACCTTTGGGAACATGATTTTCTCACCGAACGTGATCCAGGAGACTTGGACCCTACTCTAAGGAGTCAAAGAGGCGGTCACGAGGGTGGGGGGCGCGCCCACCCCCCTAGGGCGCGCCCCCTGCCTCGTGGGCCCCTCGGTGCTCCACCGACGTACTCCTTCCTCCTATATATACCTACGTACCCCCAAACGATCAGAACAGGACCCAAAAACATAATTCCACTACCGCGACTTTCTGTATCCAGGAGATCCCATCTTGGGGCCTGTTCCGAAGCTCCGCCGGAGAGGGCCGTCATCATGAAGGGCTTCTACATCACCATAGCCTCTCCGATGATGTGTGAGTAGTTTACCTCAGACCTTTGGGTCCATAGTTAGTAGCTAGATGGCTTCTTCTCTCTTTTTGGATCTCAATACAAAGTTCTCCCCCTCTCTTGTGGAGATCTATTCGATGTAATCTTCTTCATTTTGCGGTGTGTTTGTTGAGACCGATGAATTGTGGGTTTATGATCAAGTCTATCGATGAATAATATTTGAATCTTCTCTGAATTCTTTTATGTATGGTTGGTTATCTTTGCATGTCTCTTCGAATTATCCGTTTGGTTTGGCCAACCAGATTGGTAGTTCTTGCCATGGGAGAAATGCTTAGCTTTGGGTTTGATCTTGCGGTGTCCTTTCCCAGTGACACAAGGGGCAGCAAGGCACGTATTGCATCGTTGCCATCGAGGATAACAAGATGGGGTTTATTTCATATTGCATGAATTTATCTCTCTACATCATGTCATCTTGCTTAAAGCATTACTCTTTTTTTTAACTTAATACTCTAGATGCATGCTGGATAGCGGTCGATGAGTGGAGTAATAGTAGTAGATGCAGAATCGTTTTCGTCTACTTGTCACGGACGTGATGCCTATATACATGATCATGCCTAGATATTCTCATAACTATGCTCAATTCTGTCAATTGCTCAACAGTAATTTGTTCACCCACCGTAGAATACTTATGCTCTTGAGAGAAGCCACTAGTCAAACCTATGGCCCCCGGGTCTATTCTCATCATATCAATCTCCATCACTTTAATCTCGCTTTGCTTTTTTACTTTGCCTTTACTTTTTACTTTGCATCTCTATACCAAAAATACCAACAATATTATATCTATTAGATCTCACTCTCGTAAGTGAACGTGAAGGGATTGACGACCCCTAATCGCGTGGGTTGCGAGTAGCTATTGTTTTGTGCAGGTACGAGGGACTTGAGCGTGGCCTCCTACTGGATTGATACATTGGTTTTCAAAAACTAAGGGAAATACTTATGCTACTCTGCTGCATCATCCCTTCCTCTTTGGGGAAATCCAACGCAAGCTCAAGAGGTAGCAGTAACACACATGCAAATGACACTAACATGAAGAGCATCACACGAGACGAACATTTTGATATATCATATGCATGAATAAGAGCACCGAGCACAGAGATATAGCATGTCAAAGGGGGCACCAAAATGTGAAAAAATAAGGACTTAGAGGAATTATCACCTCGTGGATCGGATCTATGGTTTGGCACGGCTTTCAAGGCAGAGCCGGATCTCGCCGGAGTTTGACGGGAGATGGTCGGGGACAGCGGCCGAAGTGGAAGAGGACGTCGCCGACGAGGGTGGGGGTCGTAGGATCTGGGGCGAGGACGAGCTCCGGTGGCCGGATTCCGAAGTATCGGACGGTGACTCGCGGCGGCGGCGGGCTGGACGACGGCGCGAGGAGGCGGCGAGCGGGCGGCACGCGGAGGAGGCCGGCGGCGGCGGAGGTGGTGCGGCGCTACGGGCGGTGGGGGAGGCGCTCGGCTGCGGGACGCTCGGGCCCTGTCAGCGCGCAGGCGGGCTGGCCTCGGGCCAGGCCAGCCTCGACGGTGTGGCGTGGTGGGGCGCCACGTGTCACGCGATGAGTGGCTGCGGGGGTGGCGGCGCAAAGCGTCCGGTGGGATCAGACATGTCCGGCGGCGAGAGGGAGGTTTTCTAGGGTTTCATCCGCGAATTTGGAGGGGGAGAGGCATATTTATAGGTAGGGGAGCTAGGAGAGTCCAAATGACGTGTGGTTTTCGCCCACATGATCGTGATCCAACGACAGAGAGCATGGAGGGGGTTTAGATGGGCTAGTGGATTGGTTTGGAGGGGTGTTGGGCTGCAAAGAGAGAGGGGCTTTTGCGGTTACCCGGTTAACCGTTGGGGCATCAAACGACCTCCAAATGGAACAAAATTTGACAGGCAGCCTACCGGTGATGTACCAAGGCCACTCGACAAATCTCGACCCATTCCGAGAACGTTTTTCTCCCGCTCACAACGAGCTTTGAGGGATGCAACGGGTGCATGTGGAAGTGTCGGATCACGAAACGGACAACGAGGAAAATGACCGGATGCATGAGACGAACACGAATGCAAATGAGATGCACATGATGACATGATATGAAATGCATAACATGAACAAAATGCAAAATGAAGACCAAACCCAAACCACAGAGGGAAATAACATATCACATATCCATAAAAAGGTAAGAGTTGGAATTACAAATATGGAAAGTTACATCCGAGGTGTTACATAGAGAACCCAACATTGTGTGCGAGAGATACCTATAGATGGAGTATACATGCATGTGAACTAGAAACACCCCCCCCCCCCCCCGCACACACAAAGAGAGAGAGAGAGAGAGAGAGAGAGAGACGGAGAGAGAGGGAGAGGGACCAACAAGGTTTGTGTGTTAGATGCGTGTGACAAAATTGAAGATTGTCGGCGAGCGAGCGAGTGAGCGCGCGCGCGCGCGAGAGAGAGAGAGAGAGAGAGAGAGAGAGAGAGAGAGAGAGAGAGAGAGAGAGAGAGAGAGAGAGAGAGAGAGAGAGAGAGAGAGAGAGAGAGAGAGAGAAGGAGTCCGGGAGAGGGGGAGGTCACGTTTTATGCATCAAAGACTGATATAAACCATGTTTCGATACAAACTTGCATTCAAATATTTAAATTGGAGAACATGTTGTCTGCAATCCACACATGAACGGAGATATGCGTATATCAAATAAGTTCATTAATTAGACTTTCAACATGTTCATGGAGTACTATAATACTATACAACATGCTACTCGATTGAGGTGTTCAATCTTGGATTTAGTTCACTATTTTGACCTGGTGAACGAGCTATTTCATTGAATCAAGATATTTCTTTTTGGGTTTGATTCTTGTTTTTGAGTGGGTCAACTATTTGTCATATAGTAAATCGCTAGCAACGGGCATGTAAAAACACATTACTCCTGAGCATCATCTCTCCATCTAAAAAAGAAGTAGCAAGCTAATATTTCAAAATTTGATTCGAATCGACTTGGTAAGGTAGACGTGGATTCTCGTTCTCCCAAAATTGGAACAAGCCGTTAAACACCCTCTGCTCGGTGGAATTCGCTCAAGAAAATAAATGGGAGATGCGAAATTACCGGCCTATGTGGGACACGCATCAATTGGCCTCTTGTACATCGAGGGTAGGTTCGTAACTTCATCCAAGCACGCCTTCTCCTCGGCCAAAATGACATGTGCCGAATAATTCATAAACCATGGTCGGCAAAACACCCTCTCCTCGCCTGAAATAGCTCGCGCCCACTACTTCAAAACACGTTCTCCTCGCCCGAAATGGCTCGCACCCACTATATTTAAAAACACGCCCTCCTCGACCGAAATCTCTCGCTGTCGGTGTCAAAACCGGTGGATCTCGGGTAGGGGTCCCGAACTGTTTGAATAAGGAGGATGGTAACAGGAGGCAAGGGACACGATGTTTACCCAGGTTCGGGCCCTCTCGATGGAGGTAAAACCCTATGTCCTGCTTGATTGATCTTGATGATATGAGTATTACAAGAGTTGATCTACCACAAGATCGTAGAGGCTAAACCCTAGAAGCTAGCCTATGGTATGATTGTGTGTTGTCCTACGGACTAAAACCCTCCGGTTTATATAGACATCAGAGGGGGCTAGGGTTACACAAAGTTGGTTACAAAGCAGGAGATCTACATATCCGTATTGCCAAGCTTGCCTTCCACGCCAAGGAGAGTCCCATCCGGACACGGGACGATGTCTTCAATCTTGTATCTTCATAGTCCAACAGTCTGGCCAAAGGATATAGTCTGGCTGTCCGGAGACGCCCTAATCCAGGACTCCATCAGTAGCCCCCGAACCAGGCTTCAATGACGATGAGTCCGGTGTGGAGATCGTCTTCGACATTGCAAGGCGGGTTCTTCTCTAAATTCTGAATATCTGCTGAGTAGTGTCTGGCTCCCCATAAATGTTGCACTTCTTGGCTTCTTCGCCCAATAAGGGCTATCTTCCACGTGTCGAGCGAATGTGAGGAGCCAGGGCATTTTTACATTCTCCACCCTAGCCATGTAAGTAAACTGTCTATTAAAGGGATGGGGTTTCTTAGATCCAAACCACGCCATCCTCCCACGGCGAGTATCCATCGGAGCGCGCTCGGAAAAATCCACTCCAACATGGCCGGCCATCACAGCTCCTCCTCCCGCTCCCATAGCCCTATGCCTAGTGATTGGGAGAAATGTTCCGTCCCGCACAGCCAATTAGTAGAGCTGCAGACCTAGGGATTTCTCCCTCCAGCATATTTGGTCCCCGTTCGAGCCGGGCTCACCACCTATAATGGCGGGAAGCAAGCGGAGAGCTTACCCAATCCCTCCAAGGGGGAGTGGGTATGCCTTGTCCCTTATTTACTAAGGGGACTTGGATTTCCAATCCATCTGTTCCTCCGCGGGCTCCTGGAGTTTTACGACCTCCAGTTGCATAATTTTACCCCCACTTCCATATTACACATCGCTGGTTATGTTGCCCTTTGTGAGTTGTTTCTAGGCTGCGAGGCTCATTTCGAGCTATGGAATAGGCTATTCTGCCTTGTTCCCCGTACACACGAGGGGTCACTATATCAAGTGGGCGGAGCCGAAATATGGCGCATCGCCGGGAATGGATACCTGTCCGGTACCCCGAAGAAGACGTCCGAAGACTGGCCTTCGGAGTGGTTTTACATGGGGGATGTCCCCCTTCCAGATCCTATTCGGAGGGGTCTTCCCGAGTTCAACAATGCTCCTCTGAAGAAACACCGAAGCTGGCGCCCATGGAGCCCCCAGGAGGACGACAACAGAGAAGTCCTTTACCTGATGGACCGGATTAAAGTGCTGGCTCAATCAGGATTGACAATAAACGAGGTTATGTCAATATGCATAATGCGGGGGGTGCAGCCATATCAATATTGAGGGCACCCCCTGTGGCGCTTTAACGGGGAAGATGATGCCACCCGCTACGGGCGTAAGGGACCGGACTTCGTTGCCGCTCTAGCAAAAATTATGTCTGAGTCGTTCAAGGGAGATGAAGAGGAGTTCATCCGTATTAAGCCACGGGATGGATTCTCTATGTACAATCCTCCAAGCTGGGTAAGCTGTCACTCTTTACTCCCAACCTTCCTGCATTCTTTGTCGCAAATACTCACCTTGCCATTTCACAGCAGGAACTGGGAAAAGCTATAAGGGAGGTCAACAACCCACCTCCACAACCGGAGGACCCTGACCGGGCCCTCGATCCCGGACTCGAAGAGGAGCCGGACATATTTGTGGAGCTGATAGACATGACATTCTATCAATTGAGCTGTGATGATGCCATGGTGGCCATCATGGCCGACTATCCTGGGCTACTCCCTACATCGCATGTAAGGAAAAACCGGAGTCCCAACTTCCAAGAAGGATCCCGTTTTATGAACTTCACCTACCATACACATATGATGTTTTACAGGGAAGGCCTTCGGGACGCCATGCCGAACCCGCAGTGACTCGCCAACAAGGGGCACCGAAGCCGGGTAGGCCAAAAAGGAAGGCGGTCAGGACTGAGATGCCGGCGCAGAGGTATGATACAAAACCTCGCTCCATGGTTGTCGTCTTTCTTTAATATATAATGGCGTCCGTGTTCCCTAGTAGGAAAAGCGCATGCCGGACTATATGCGGAGAGGCCGCCGATCACGCCTCCACCAGTCGGGCTCCAGGGCCGGATATAGAGGCGGAAGCTAACACGGGGCGGACGTCGTATGCTCCTCCTACAGAGGATGCGGACAGACTATCCGCTACAAATTCCGAAGTGGAGAGCGCCATGAATCATAGGCATCGCCGGGCCATTCTCCGTGACGCTTGTTTCTCCCAAGAGGCATTCGATGCCTTCAACTAAGGAGACGTGTACGTTCATGCTGCTCAAAATAGTCTTGCCAGAGCAACGGACCAGTATGTAAAGGATATATCGGTAGGAAAATCTGACGATTATATATATCAGTAGCCCCTAAGACTTGAAACAATTGACACAACTGATTTAAGTTTCATTATTTGTGCAGGTTCTTACAGAGAAGAATACCCAATTGTCTCAAGAGCTGGAAGAGTCCAAAGCCTAGCTACAGGCCGCGATGGCCGCGTTGAAGGAGTCCGAGAAGGCCCCCCTCTGGTAACATTTGCTTCTATTGCAAAGAATTACAGGTACCAGATAGTATGCGGCATGCATGCAAATCTAACAGTAGATGTTGCAGATGACTCCGGAGTGAATCCAGAGGCCGTGTCGGAGGATGCGCAACATGCTAATCGACAGCTAAATGCTGGCGAGCGCGTGCCTACGCGGGTTAGGCAGGAGAAAAATAATCTCTAGGATGCCAATATCTGGCTGGATGTGGAACTGAAAGACGTCCGAGCCCAGCTTGCGGACTCTGTAAAGGAGAATAAGCGGCTTCGACGCAGCATTTTTAGTAAGTGCTTGAACCAACGTTTGAAGGAGTTCGGCGAAGAAGCCGGCTAACAGAGTTATGTCTGCAGGTATGCTGACGGGTCATCCCGCGGAGGAGATGCCCGGGTCTGCGGCTGATCTTCTACCAGAGCTCTCACAACTGCACGAACAAGTTCGGCAGGTGATGCAGGGTATTACCCAAGCCTTGTGGCATTCCGCGTCCCCGCTAGAAGGCATGGGGGAGCTTGTAGAGAAGCTCAAGGGAGCGCGGCGGTGCTTCCGAATATGGAAGATATCAGCCTGCCGACAAGGTGCAAGGGAAGCCTAGGCTATTGTGAAGACGCGATACACCAAAGCTAACGCAAACCACATTGCCGAGGTCGGACCTGTGGGGCCTGATGGGAAAGAGATCCCCGTCAATTTGGTGTATGACCAAGTAGAATTAGCCGCAAAGTATTCCCAACATGATTGTAGGCTAGACAGCCTGTTGGATGGTATAGAAGAAGAATTTAATCAGTCTTAGTGGCTGTGTACTTCAAGTGACATATATAATGTCCCTAGCCAGATTGTAAATCATTTGTCATGGCGGACCTTTTCGCTTCGACCTCTGGACCCGATAGCCCGGAGTGTATCCGAATACCCGCTCGGTTATGTAAAAACCGGGGTATGCATGGAAACCAGACGTAGGGGTCATAAGTGCTTGAACAGACAAGTTCCCAACTAGCTATGTTATATTACATGGGTAGTAAGAAACATCTTCTAGAGAGAATAGTTCTGTTAAGGGTTCCTTTCCCTGGGTACGCATACCCTAATGTGCATGTCACAACTGCGAAAAGAGACGCAGGCTATAAACATCTGGGGGCATGTGCCAAATTAAATAAAAGTCATCTTTTGTTCACCGACCGAATATTCCCTTAAGAATGCTAGCTTTCGGCTTCACCCAGTCTGAGGTACACATCCGGCAGACCCGGTAGTAACAATTGCAGATGTGCTCCCCTTATGCCGTAGCCGAATTAACGGGAACGTAGGGCATAAATACAAGAGCCAGGCAACCCAGCTTGGCCAAAACTTAAGTCATATCGATGCATATAATGGCGAAAAAAGGTACATGCGGAAGAATAACACATGTGTGGGGCATAAAGCCCAGAAAAATAGTTATATCAAGCTTCTGTATAAGAAGCCCCCAGGTATAATGAGCGCGGCTAGCATGTCAAGATTGTTTAACCAAGACACAGGTGTAGCCTTTTAGGGCCTTGAGGAAAATAAAAAGAGAGACAGAGAGAAAAGACAGATAATTGATATGCAAAAAATATGACGGAGGTAAGGAGACAAACATAGAGTCCGACATTAGGCGTAGAATCTTCGGAGCCTGGCTACGTTCCATGGGTTTGGCTCGAGTCGATTGTCCAATGCATCCCGCAGACGGTACGCTCCACCGGTCAGAACTTGGTCAATAATGAAGGGACCTTCCCATTTGGGCTTGAGCTTGTTCTTTTTCTTCTCCGGCAGGCGTAGAACTAGTTCGCCAACGTTATAGGTTTTGGCCCGTACTTCTCTGCTTTGATACCTTCGAGCCTGTTGCTGATAGAATGCGGAACGGGCTTTTGCCACGTCGCGCTCCTCCTCCAGGATGTCCAAACTGTCCTGCCGATCAAGCTCGGCCTCTTTTTCTTCATTCATGCGCACTCGAGGTGAGTCATGAATTATGTCGCAAGGCAGAACCGCCTCTGTGCCGTACACCATAAACACGGTGTGTATCCGGTAGTGTGATTCGGCGTGGTCCGCAGCCCCCATAGTACGGAGTCGAGCTCCTCTACCCAGTGCGTGTTTGATTCCTTTAAGGACCGCACTAATCTGGGTTTAATGCTGCTCATGATAAGACCATTTGCTCGCTCGACTTGACCGTTAGTTTGCGGGTGATAGACAGAAGCATAATCGAGCTTTATGCCCATGTTGCTACACCAAAGTTTCACCTTGTCAGCTGTAAAGTTCGTGCCGTTGTCAGTGATGATGCTGCGGGGGATGCCATAATGGTGTACAACCCCAGATATGAAGTCTATCACCGGTCCGGATTCAGCCATTTTGACAGGTTTGGCTTTTATCCATTTGGTGAATTTATCCACCATGACCAGTAAGTATTTTTTTCTTATGGGTTCCCCCTTTAAGGGGTCCGACCATATCAAGCCCCCAGACCGCAAAGGGCCAAGTAATGGGGATTGTTTGGAGAGCGGTAGGCGGCATATGGCTTTGGTTTGCAAAAAGCTGGCAACCGACGCAATGTTGGACTAGATGTTGTGCATCTACTCGGGCCGTCGGCCAATGGAAACCTGTACGGAAGGCCTTGCTTACAAGGGCCCGGGGTGCGGCGTGATGGCCGTCGAGTCCAGCATGGATTTCTGCCAAGAGCTTCCACCCTTCCTCTTTGGAGATGCACCTTTGAAGGACTCCGGTAGTGCTTTTCTTATAAAGCTTTCCCTTGTCAACCTTGTAGGCTTTAGATCGCCGCACTATGTAGTGTGCCTCATTTTGGTCCTCGGGTAGTTCCTGCCTGGTTAGGTAGGCCAGGAATGGTTCTGTCCACGGGGCGATAACGACCATTATCACGTGGGTTGAAGGTGTTATTTCGATGGCAGAGCCTCCGATTGTGTCAGAGTATTTGGTATCTGGTGTTGTGGCCAGGTCCGGACCATTGTTACCGGTGTCCCCTTCCCATACTACGGATGGCTTAAACAGCTTTTCCAGGAAGGTGTTAGGTGGGACAAGGTCGCGCTTAGCGCCGATACGGGCGAGGATATCTGTCGCCTCATTGTTTTCCCGAGCCACATGGTGGAATTCAAGCCCCTCAAACCGAGCTGACATTTTGAGGACGGTGTTGCGATATGCCGCCATTTTTGGATCCTTGGCATCAAAGTATCTATTTATTTGAGATATTGCAAGGTTCGAGTCGCCACGCACCTCCAGGCATTGAATGCCCATGGAAACTGCCATCCGGAGACCGTGTAATAGGGCCTCGTATTCGGCTGCATTGTTGGAGTCTGTGTATAGTATTTGGAGTACGTATTAGACTGTATCTCCGATGGGGGACGTCAGGATGACGCCAGCCCCCAGACCAGCCAGCATTTTAGAGCCGTCAAAGTGCATGATCCAATTGGAGTACGCGCCGTACTCTTTAGGGAGTTCGGCTTTTGTCCATTCGGCGACAAAATCGGCCAGCACTTGCGACTTAATGGCTCGCAATGGTCTATATGTTATGTCGAATGGGAGGAGCTCGATAGATCATTCGGCAATCCGGCCCGTGGCATCGCGGTTGTTTATTATGTCATTGAGTGGTACTTCGGAGGCCACCGTAATTGAACACTCTTGAAAGTAGTGTCGTAATTTCTGGGATGCCATGAATACCACGTATGCTATCTTTTGATAATGTGGGTATCATGATTTGCATGGAGAGAGGACAGTGGATACATAATATACCGTCTTTTGAAGTGGGAATTTGTGTCCGTTCGTCTCTCGTTCGACGACGAGCACTACGCTTACAACTTGGTGAGTTGCCACGATATATAACAGCATTGGTTCACCGACATTTGGCACGGCCAAGATTGGGTTGGTGGCCAGGATGGCTTTTATGTCTTCCAATCCGGTCGTGGCTGCGTTCGTCCACCCGAAGTGTTCGGTGCGCCGAAGAAGGCGATAAAGGGGGAGTGCCTTTTCTCCTAATCGGGAGATAAAGCGGCTTAAGGCCGCCACACATCCCGTTAACTTCTGGATTTTCTTGTGGTCAGTTGGGATAGCCAACTACGACAGAGCTCGGATTTTGGCCGGATTGCTTCAATTCCTCTACTGGAGGCGATAAAGCCCAGGAGCTTTCTGGTGGGTATGCCAAAAACGCATTTTTCCGGATTGAGCTTAATGTCATATGTTCGGAGATTGTCGAACGTGAGCCTCAAGTCATCTATTAAGGAGTCAACGTGTCTGGTTTTAACGACCACATCGTCTACGTATGCCTCCATTTTTTTGCCGATCTACTTTTCCAGACATGTCTGAATCATGCGCTGATACGTTGCGCCGGCTTTTTTGAGCCCGAAGGGCATTGTGTTAAAACGGAAGGGGCCATATGGAGTGATAAATGTCGTTGCGGCTTGATCAGACTCCGCCATCTTAATTTGGTGGTAACCGGAGTATGAGTCGACGAAGCACAATGAGTCATGTCCTGCGGTAGCGTCGATAATTTAACCGATGCGAGTGAGGGGGAAGGGATCCTTTGGGCAAGCCTTATTAAGGTCCTTGAAGTTGACGCATAGGCGCCAGGATTTGTCCTTCTTTGGTACCATCACTAGGTTTGCTAGCTAGTCCGGATGCTTTATTTCTCTAATGAATACGGCCTCCAGTAACTTGGCTAGCTCCTCTCCCATGGCTTGTCGCTTGGGTTCGGAGAAACACCGAAGAGTCTGCTTGACCGGCTTGAATCCTTCTAGAATGTTGAGGCTATGCTCTGCCAGCCTGCATGGGATTCCTGGCATGTATGAAGGATGCCAGGCAAATATGTCCCAATTATCGCGCAGGAACTACCGTAGTGCGGCGTCTATAGCGGGGTTTAACTGTGCCCCGATGGATGCTGTTTTTGTGGGGTCCGTTGGATGGACTTGGAATTTGACTATTTCATCCACTGGTTTAAAAGAGGTGGACTTGGATCTTTTGTCTAGTATCACGTCGTCCCTATCCACTTTGGAGCGCAGCGCGGTTAATTCCTCTGCCACATGGGCTTCGGATAATGCCTCGAGGGCCAGTGCGGCTGTTCTATTCTCGGCGCGGAGTGCTATGTCCGGATCACTAGCTAGAGTGATGATTCCATTGGGCCCGGGCATTTTCAGCTTCATGTACTCGTAATGGGGTATGGCTTGGAAGATCATGGCATGGTATCCGATACTGAACGTGTCACACCCTAGCTGGTTCATGCATTAGAGTGTTGCATCATGTCTACTTTTACAGAAACTTGAAATGGGGATGACAGAACCCCCAGCCCCCCCCCCCCGGAAACAACTAGGGTTTACTAAAATTATTTTCAATGAACCCAAAATGCCCTTCACAGAATGTTCATCATTTCTGGATTGGGTTAAAACCCCTGGCAAAAATGGTGCACTCTTTTCTAGGACATTCTGGATTCTTTGAATTAAATCATAAGTATTTGAATTTGGGCATTTAAATGCTATAAAATATTTTAAATGCCCAAATAATTCTGGATTTAAGTGAGGGCTGTTAGGAATAATCCCAACAGAGCCCACAATTATTTTCAGGATTTTAGCAAGTGCCTAAGTATTTTTAATAAAGCCCTAAAGTTACAGAAAAATAGAAAAAGAAAACAAACAAGAAAGAGAGGAAGAGAAAGCTTACCTGGCACCCACCCAGCAGGCCCACCTGCCGGCCCAGCCCAGCCAATGCTCCAGCAAGCTGCTTGGCTTGGCCAGGCAGGCAGGCAGCTGCTCGACGGCGAGCACAGCATGCGCGACACGCAGCTGCCCGCCGCCTCACCGCTCCCCTCGTCGAGCTGTCAACGTGGGACGACCCCCCTCTCTCTCCCCGACCTCGCAGACATTCACTCTTGCCTCTGGTTCCTCTCTCTCGCCCTCCCCGACGTCGCCCGAGACATCACTGTCGCCGCCGCTCACCGCAGCCACGTCCAACACCGTCCCCACGCCCTCTCACCGTGTCCGGACGGTTCACTATCGTCGACAATGTCTACTAGCCAAGCCGCACGACGCCGGAGCCCCTGCATCGTCCCCGTCGTCGTCGTCTTCAACCTCGGGCCACCGAGATCCCCGTCACCGTTCCGACCGCACCAAGCCTTCCCCGAGCACGATGACCTTCTCTGCGGCTTCCCAGTGAGCTACTGCTCCTCCCCCTTCTCTCCGCTTCATCGCTAGAGCTCTGTAGCCGCCGTGCCTTTTCCGTCCGAACGCACCGCCGCCTGACCACGTCGTCGGCGATGCTCCGGTGACCTTTTGGTCACGGGCTTGTGCCCGTCACACTCACTGCATCGCATAGATGTTGTAGGTGCAAGCGCCACGCCGCCTAGGCCACTGCAGCCACGCGCACGAGCTAACCCGAGCTTCGGCCTCCGCCAAGCTCGTCGTCGGCGATGCTCCGGCCACTCCCCGGCCAAGCCATCACCACGGCTGGATGCGGGCGAGCACCAGCTGCCCGTAGCTGCTCTTCGCGCAGCAAATGATGCCCTGTGGGCAAATCCCGCAGCGCGCCGCCGCGTCTGGCCTCACCGGAGGCTAAACGCCGACAGGCTTTGACCCGCTGACCGGCAAGTTGACCATGCCTGACCCGTGTGGGCCCAGGTTGACTCCCCTCCCGAGCCTATGACAGGTGCGGCCGGCCTGTTAATTAGTTTAGGATTAGTGTTAACTAATTTTAGTTAGTTTAGGTCACTGACATGTGGGCCCAGGCCCCACTAACAGTTAATTAGTACTAACTTGACTCTGTTAGTTAGCTGAGACACTGACAGACGGGGCCCACCAGTCAGGTTTGACTGGCCCCGGCGCCTTTGACTTGCTGACGTCACAGTGACGCAGTGCTGACGCAATTATTCATTTTCTGGATTTATTTTTATATAGGAAATTCCAGAAAATAGCCAAAACTTCTAAAAATCATGGAAAATCAACCATAGCTCCAAATCAAACAGATTATATATGAAAAATGATCAAAAAATTTCAATCTATCCATCTGTAATGGTTTCATGCATGACGAACCACTTTAACCTTGTTGTTTAGGTGAAACAAGCTAACACACTTATTATGCATAAGAACTTTAACTTCCATTTGAATCTTTGGTTCAAATGGACCCTTTTCAACTTGTTTCACATTGCATTAGGCAGGACACATCATTTTGCCATGTCATAGCATGCATCATATTGTTGCATATTGTCATGTGTTTATTATGTTCTGTGTATCCTTCGTGGTAGGTTCTGCCTCCGAGGATATCTCCGAGTATCCAATTGAAGGGCAGTACCCTACTACCACTCCATCAGGCAAGCAACCCCATTGATCATATCGATACAATCCCATGTTCTCGCCTCTGCTCTCATTTACTGCATTAAGACAACATCGTTTCAAACTGTTGTGTACTACGATAGTTGAAACCTTATCCTCTGCATGGCCTGTCATTGCCACAGTAACTAGATGAAACCCACTAGCATGTGTAGGAGTTGATTGAGCCATGTTTGCGCTTCCTACCTTGCTATGCCTGCTATGCTTAGAGTTGTGTCAGGTCTGGTTCATCTGGGTGATGGACACATCATTTTACCTGAAGATCTTCACCGATCACCAAAGTTTGAAATATATCTTCACCCAACCGGATTTGAATCTCAGGCAAAGACGCTGGGTCGAGTTGATCTCGGATTACGACTTAGGAATAACTTACACCCCGGGCAAAGCCAATGTCATGGCTAATGCACTAAGTCGTAAATCCTATTGTAACAACCTGATGTTACAACAAAGTCAACCACTTCTCCATGAGGAATTTTGTAAGCTTAATCTTCACATTGTTCCTTGAGGATTCCTATCCACCCTGGTGGCGAAACCTACCCTTATGGATCAGATCATCAAGGCACAGAAGGTAGATCCGGGAATCTCCCGTATTAAGAGAAACATTAAGAAAGAGTCGCGAATTGTTTCTCCGTTGATGATCAAGGTGTCGTATACTTTGGAAACCGCTTAGTGGTTCCCAAGGCACGAAACCTGAGGCCGCTGATCCTTAAGGAAGCTCATGAATCCCCTCTCACCATTCATCCCGGTAGTACTAAGATGTATCAAGACCTACGCCAGAGGTTTTGGTGGACTAGGATGAAGAGAGAAATTGCTCAATACATTGCTAGTTGCGACGTCTGTCGTCGTGTTAAAGCAGAGCATCAACGGCCTGCTGGCACCCTTCAACCTTTGGCTATTCCTGAGTGGAAATGGGATAAAAGCAGTATGGATTTCATTACCGGGTTTCCGAGGACCAAGAGAGGGAATAATGCCATCTTCATCGTGATCGACCGTCTTTCCAAAGTAGCCCTTTTTCTACCTGTTCGTGAGAGTATCACCGCTAGCCAGCTAGCTGAATTATACATCTCCCGAATAGTATCTCTTCATGGTGTCCCATTGGAAATTAACTCAGACCGTGGGAGTCTCTTCACCTCTTGATTTTGGGAAAGTTTCCAAAATGCTATGGGAACTCGTCTCTCTTTTAGCACCGCCTTCCATCCTCAATCAAGTGGTCAAGTAGAGCGAGTCAATCAAATTTTGGAAGATATGCTCCGAGCTTCTGTCATCTCATTCGGAATGGGTTGGGAGAAATGCCTTCCATTCGCGGAGTTTGCTTATAATAATAGTTGTCAAGCTAGCTTGGGCAAACCTCCTTTCGAAGTTCTCTATGGACAAAAATGTCGAACGCCTCTTAACTGGTCAGAAACCGGGGAAAGACAACTCTTTGGCCCGGATATGATTCAGGAAGCAGAAGAGCACGTTCGCGTTATTCGTGAGAAATTGAAAACAGCCCAATCTCGTCAAAAGAGCCAATATGATCATAAACATAAGCTCATGACTTATGAAGTCGGCGAGAAGGCTTACCTTCGGGTTACTCTGTTAAAGGGAACCCATCGTTTCGGTATCAATGGCAAATTGGCTCCTCGTTACATTGGACCTTTTCGCATTCTTGCCAAACGAGGAGAAGTTGCCTACCAATTGGAACTACCTTTGCATCTTTCTAGAGTTCACGATGTCTTCCACGTTTCTCAACTCAGGCGTTGCTTCGCGGATCCTATCCGTGGAGTGGACCACGAAACGCTTGATCTACAAGATAACCTCTCATATCGGGAATATCCCGTTCATATCCTTGATCAAGCCGAGCGTACCACTCGGGAATGGGGATGACAGAACCCCTAGCACCCCCCGGAAACAACTAGGGTTTACTAAAATTATTTTCAATGAACCCAAAATGCCCTTCACAAAATGTTCATCATTTCTGGATTGGGTTAAAACCCCTGGCAAAAATGGTGCACTCTTTTCTAGGACATTCTGGATTCTTTGAATTAAATCATAAGTATTGGAATTTGGGCATTTAAATGCTATAAAATATTTTAAATGCCCAAATAATTCTGGATTTAAGTGAGGGCTGTTAGGAATAATCCCAACAGAGCCCACTATTATTTTCAGGATTTTAGCAAGTGCCTAAGTATTTTTAATAAAGCCCTAAAGTTACAGAAAAATAGAAAAAGAAAACAAACAGGAAAGAGAGGAAGAGAAAGCTTACGTGGCGCCCACCGAGCAGGCCCACCTGCCGGCCCAGCCCAGCCAACACTCCAACGAGCTTCTTGGCTTGGCCAGGCAGGCAGGCAGCTGCTCAACGGCGAGCACAGCATGCACGCCACGCAGCTGCCCGCCGCCTCGCCGCTCCCCTCGTCGAGCTGTCAACATGGGACGAGCCCCCTCTCTCTCCCCGACCTCGCAGAGATTCACTCTTCCCTTTGGTTCCTCTCTCTCGCCCTCCCCGACATCGCCCGAGACGTCACCGTCGCTGCCCCTCGCCGCAGCCACGTCCAACGCCGTCCCCGCGCCCTCTCACCATGTCCGGACGGTTCGCCATCGTCGACTACGTCGACTAGCCAAGCCGCACGACGCCGGAGCCCCTGCATCATCCCCGCCGCCGTCGTCTTCAACCTCGGGCCGCCGAGATCCCCGTCGCTGTTCCGACCGCACCGAGCCTTCCCTGAGCACGCTGACCTTCTCTGCGGCTTCCCAGTGAGCTACTGCTCCTCCCCCTTCTCTCCGCTTCGTCGCTAGAGCTCTGTAGCCACCATGCCTTTTCCGTCCGAATGCACCGCCGCCTGACCACATCACCGGCGATGCTCCGGTGACCTTTTGGTCACGGGCTTGTGCCCTTCACACTCACTGCATCGCGTAGATGTTGTAGGTGCAAGCGCCACGCCGCCTAGGCCATTGCAGCCACGCGCACGAGCTGACCCGAGCTTCGGCCTCCGCCAAGCTCGTCGCCGGCGATGCTCCGGCCACTCCCCGGCCAAGCCATCACCACAACTGGATGCTCTCCGCGCAGCAAATGATGCCCTGTGGGCAAATCTTGCAGCGCGCCACCACGTCTGCCCTCGCTGGCGGCTTAACGCCGGCAGGCTTTGACCCGCTGACCAGTGAGTTGACCAGGTGGGGCCGGCCTGTTAATTAGTTTAGGATTAGTGTTAACTAATTTTAGTTAGTTTAGGTCACTGACATGTGGGCCCAGGCCCCACTAACAGTTAATTAGTACTAACTTGACTCTGTTAGTTAGCTGAGACACTGACAGACAGGGCCCACCAGTCAGGTTTGACTGGCCCCGGCGCCTTTGACTCGCTGACGTCACAGTGACACAGTGCTGACGCAATTATTCATTTTCTGGATTTATTTTTATATAGGAAATTCCAAAAAATAGCCAAAACTTCTAAAAATCATGGAAAATCAACCATAGCTCCAAATCAAACAAATTATATATGAAAAATGATCAAAAAATTTCAATATATCCATCTATAATGGTTTCATGCATGACAAACCACTTTAACCTTGCTGTTTAGGTGAAACAAGCTAACACACTTATTATGCATAAGAACTTTAACTTCCATTTGAATCTTTGGTTCAAATGGACCCTTTTCAACTTGTTTCACATTGCATTAGGCAGGACACATCATTTTGCCATGTCATAGCATGCATCATATTGTTGCATATTGTCATGTGTTGATTATGTTCTGTGTATCCTTCGTGGTAGGTTCTGCCTCCGAGGATATCTCCGAGTATCCAATTGAAGGGCAGTACCCTACTACCACTCCATCAGGCAAGCAGCCCCATTGATCATATCGATACAATCCCATGTTCTCGCCTCTGCTCTCATTTACTGCATTAAGACAACATCGTTTCAAACTGTTGTGTGCTACGATAGTTGAAACCTTATCCTCTGCATGGCCTGTCATTGCCACAGTAACTAGATAAAACCCATTAGCATGTGTAGGAGTTGATTGAGCCATGTTTGTGTTTCCTACCTTGCTATGCCTGCTATGCTTAGAGTTGTGTCAAGTCTGGTTCATCTGGGTGATGGGCTAGAGTGAAATGATTATGTCGGTAATGTGAGGGATGTGTTGAACATGTTTTGGTAACGATATCGATGAGAGGACATGTAGGAGTACATGGTGGGTTGTTTCATTGAGGCCGTCCCTAAGAACTGAGATCTGTATGTGTGATTTAAGATTCAGTTACTACCATACATTGGGCCTGAAACCAAATGGACCCTCTCAGCTTCTTAATCACCCTAGTACTCTGTCCAGGAGTTGCAATTAGTTTCTGGTGTTTGTAGGTTATGTGTTGGTGGTCATGCGTAGTGCTGACCCTAGGGGTGGGCTATGTTGCGGTAGATACACCGTGGCACGGTGTACCGAGTCACCCGTTTGGTGTCTCGGGAACCCTGTTCACATCATTCAGGGCTGTATGTGGAAACCTCGGCCGGACTCCCTGCGGATCGAACCTGGATAGGTGATAAACCTGGACTAGAGACTTGAGTGTTTAGGTAGGCCGTGGCCGACACCCTCGTTGGGCCTCCGCTTGAAGGTTGCCGAGTACATGTCGTGTAAACGGCGGTAAGTGGTGAAAGCGTGTACGAAGTACACCCCTGCAGGGTTAACATCATCTATTCGAATAGCGGCGTCCGTGGTAAAGGACTACTTGGTTGCCGATACAGTTCATAGACAAGTTAATGGATACTACTAAAAGACTCAAGATAAGTGTGAGTACCGAAGATGGCTCTCTCGTAGGATGACGAGGGAGGATCCCCGGTGGAGTATTGTGTTGGTGATTAGTGGACTCGTGTGCGAAAAATATTTTACTAGTGGAGTCTCGTAGGATAGCTTAGCCAAGAGTCAAAGCTGGCTTGCTGCAATAACTCCACCACCTTCTTGAGAATGAGCATGTATAGTAGGTTCTGATGTAAGACTTGTTGAGTACCTTTGTACTCATGTTTGCTTAATTATTGTTTTCAGACGACAACACCGCCCCCTCCGATGGGTTTTATGTAGATCTCGATGTTGATGAATGACTTGCCACCCAGGTGGTGATCCTGGCCATGGAGGGCCCTATGTAGATAGACAGGCTTCGAGAAGCCTTCTTTCTTTCTAGTGTCTGTACTCAGACTATTTGCTTCCGCATGTGCTTGTATGCTTGTATGACTTGAGTGTCGGGTCATGTGACCCCTACCTGTATGAACATGTTATGTATGGCTCTCTGGAGCCTTTAAATAAAGTACTTGAGTTGTAGAGTTTTGTTGTGATGCCATGTTGTATTTGCACATATCGAGCATATTGTGTGTATGATTGAAATGCTTGGTATGTGTGGGATCCGACAATCTAGTTGTTTATCCTTGGCAGCCTTTCTTGTGGGGAAATGTAGTCTAGTGCTCCTCGAGCCATAGTAGTCCACTACAGCCCGGTTCACCGGAGTCCTGCTAGCCCAGCACTACTGCTCAGTACACTTGACTGGTCGGCATGTGATTCACTTCGTTCCTATGTCTGTCCCTTGGGGGAGATGTCATGCGGTGACTTCCGGAGTCCTACCTAGCCTGCTATAGCCCGGGTTCCCGGCCATGGTAAGGCGACACCCGTGGGGATACCGTGCGTGAGGCCGCAATGTGATATGAGGTGTTACCGGCTAGATCGATGTGACTTGGAATCGGAGTCCTGACAGAACGAGGCCACTTGGAATGTAATTTCTTCGGACATGTAATTCACCGGAGTGCCGAATACCACATCTAGTTTGATTTTGCCAGCACAACGTGCCTCTCGACTAGGAATGATTCCTCGAAAGGTCATGCTTCTTTGCCCAATACGGTTTCTGTCTATTCCCATTTTTTGACGAGTCTCCTCATAAATGAGGTTTAATCCACTGCCGCCGTCCATGAGCACTTTAGTGAGCCAAAAGCCGTCCACAATTGGACTGAGGACCAAGGCGGCTGGTGCTCGGGCTGTTCGGAATTTAGGTTCGTCACTGGCATTGAAGGTGATTGCCGTGTCACTCCATGGATTTATTGCTGCCACGTGCCAGACTTCGAAAAGGCTGCGGAGTGCTCGCTTATGCCTATTATTTGAGGCGAAGGTCTTGAAGACTGTCAATACTGTATTGTTATCCACGGGAAGGTGCTCTGAGGTGTTTTGGATGAGGAGATCCTCACCGCTCTTGGCCACCTGCCGAAGTACCCAACATGCTCTAAGGCTGTTTGTTGGTATAGTATCTGTTGTACTATGAATTTTGCAGGGCCCGTTAAGCCATCCCTCCAATACGGTTCCACGCCCTGTAGTGGGATTTTTCTTCTTTGTAATTGAGTTGGGCGACTTATGAGAGTGCACCCTTTTAGTTCGGACTGGGGGTTTTGTCAGAGCCAGATTATCCCCTAATTTTGGTTGGGTTTTCTAGGCGCTTTCCATTGCACAGTACTTCCGTACTATGGCCACCAAGTCAGTGAAGTGTGCTATGTCACAGCAACTTATGGCATTGAGGATTCCCTTGTCCATGCAATTGTTTCAAAAGAACGAAATTGTGTCTTCCTCGCGATAGTCCTTGACCTTGTTCATTACAAGGAGGAATCTGGCCCAATAGTGATGTATTGCCTCTTGGGGCTCTTTCCTAATGTGGGAAAGATTGTTTGTATCTGCGTGGGTGGGTGGATTTAAGTCTGGACCTTGACCCAATCTGAGACCCGGGGCAGGGGAGTTTCCGATCTTGGATGTTCGGGCTCCGGGATGTTGCCCCGCAGGTTCGGTATGCAGCCTGATTCTAGGTTCAGGGTTAGGGCGATGTCCTCCTGTGAGCGGATATCCGGCTCGGAGAGCTCGGGAATCTGGACATAGTTCGTCCTCAGGATAGAGGGGGAATCACCGCATTGCTCCTCCACCACCGCTACCTGATGGGTGACCGGTGGAGAGTTAATTTCCCTTTGGTCGGGTCTAAGCCAAATCTGATCGTAGTCCGTAGCGACTCCCAGAGCGGTGATGTGATCCAAGAGCTTGTTCAAAGAGGGGAGCTCCATTGGATCCATCTGCTCGGTGAATTTCGATCCGATGTGGAGGCTATTTTTGATGACGAAGCCGCCTAGTCGGAGAGTGTGGCCTACAGCCAGGGCTCCCCCAGAGGTGATGTTGTCCTTGACAAAGAGACGAGCCATCCTTCCCTATGACGACGACATAGTGGAACTCTCAATGAAAGCACCAATGTCAGTGTCAAAACCGGCGGATCTCGGGTAGGGGGTCCCGAACTGTGCGTCTAAGGCGGAAGGTAACATGAGGCAGGGGACATGATGTTAACCCAGGTTCGGGCCCTCTCGATGGAGGTAAAACCCTACGTCCTGCTTGATTGATCTTGATG
Organism: Triticum monococcum; assembly: GCA_034509565.1. Taxonomy (NCBI): domain Eukaryota; kingdom Viridiplantae; phylum Streptophyta; class Magnoliopsida; order Poales; family Poaceae; genus Triticum; species Triticum monococcum. Next base: position 80,954,530 of record CM067841.1, read on the forward strand.
ATATGAGTATTACAAGAGTTGATCTACCACGAGATCGTAGAGGCTAAACCCTAGAAGCTAGCCTATGGTATGATTGTGTGTTGTCCTACGGACTAAAATCCTCTGGTTTATATAGACACCGGAGGGGGCTAGGGTTACACAAAGTCGGTTACAAGGGAGGAGATCAACATATCTGTATTGCCAAGCTTGCCTTCCACGCCAAGGAGAGTCCCATCCGGACACGGGACGAAGTCTTCAATCTTGTATCTTCATAGTCCAATAGTCCAGCCAAAGGATATAGTCCGGCTGTCCAGAGACCCCCTAATCCAGGACTCCCTCACTCGTGCCCACTATATTTCAAAACACGCCCTCCTCGCCCGAAATCACTCGCGCCCACTATTTGGGAGAAGCAAAGATATACTACTATCCCCGACCCTCAGTACACAGACCCAAGCCGAGAAGCCTAAAGGCAGGGCTAGAACTATAACTCCCTCCCACATTTCAGACAAATGTGTCCGTAAGACATGGTTCCACCTCCCAATTCCCCATTCATACCTCGTGGGCGCCAAATCACCTTCTCCCCGGAAGCTCCCTTCGCTCGAGCCACGAAACCTTAGCCCCTCTTCCATGGCGCCCCCACCACACTATATTCAAAGCCGCCCTTCTCTCTAATCCCGGAGACGTTGTCCATTTGCCGTCGTGCACTGGGCCGTGTGCATCTTACTCCATGCCGCCAGAGCTGCCTCGATGACGACCGCGTGAACCGTACCGGAGCCGATTCATCCCCGCCGTTGTTCACGGCACCGGAGCGGCTCCAAGTTTGGACCCGTCTAGGGCCCCGGCGCTGCTTCCCCATAGCCCTTGACCATTGCGACATCTCTCCTTTCCTACCACCAGTAGCCACCATAACTGTGCTGGCCTCACCAACTAGCACTACTGGAATCAGAAGATTTGTCGTCCGCTAGCGGACGACAAAGAATGGCTTTGCCATCAGCTAGTGAAAAGCCAACGACAAAGAGGCAGTGGACAGCAAAGGAAGGCTTTGCCATCAGCCAGAGTTTTGCCGTCAACTAGAGGATGGCAAAGATTCTTTGTCGTCCGCTAGCTAACGGCAAAGAGGGTGCTGGGCCCACTTGCTGGTAAGCCCTAACGGGCCCCCTCTTTGCCGTCCGCCAGCGGACGGCAAAGTGTCCGTTGCCCTCAGCTTGCGGACGACAAAGGCGATACAGACGGCAAAGCTTCAAAATAACTTAACAGCCAGCGCCCCCATCGTCGCCCTATCTCTTTCTCCTCTCCTCTCCTCTCCGCCCGACGAGCACCGCCGCCGCCCCGTCGCCCCACGGCCCCGCCGCCCCTACGGCCCACCACCTCTCCGTCGCTGCCCCATCCCCCCCCCCCCGTGCCCGGTCGCCGCCCCTCCCTACCTCCCACCCCCTCTTGAGGCTCCGTACCGCAGCCGCCGGTGGACCGCCCCCGAGGAGCGCCGCCAGTCGCCGCCTGATACGTCTCCAACGTATCTATAATTTTTTTTATTCTTCCATGCTATATTATATTCTGTTTTGGACATTATTGGGCTTTATTATACACTTCTATGTTATTTTTGGGACTAACCTACTAACCGGAGGCCCAGCCCAGAATTGTTGTTCTTTTGCCTATTTTAGGGTTTCGAACAAAAGGAATATCAAAAGGAGTCCAAACGGAATGAAACCTTTGGGAACGTGATTTTTGGAACGAACAAGATCCAGGAGACTTGGTATAACGCCCTCGATGCGGCTATATCTCCCACGTGTCGAGGCACAACTTAGAGGCATAACCGCATTGAAAGCAATGTCGCAAGTTAGGTAATCTTCACAACATCCCATGTAATATATAGATAATAAAAGGGGAGATACATAGTTGGCTTACACTTGCCACGTCAATCAAAGTACATAAATAGCATTACATCATTCAAACACTCATGGCCCGACTACGGTGCCAAAATAAAAGATAAACCCAACATGCGACACGGTCCCGATCGCCCCAACTGGGCACCACTACTGATCATCAGGGAAAGAAACATAGTAACGGCGTGAGTCCTCGTCGAACTCCCACTTGAGCTCTAGCGCGTCATCTGGAACGGAGTCATCAGGCCCTGCATCTGGTTTAATAGTAATCTGTGAGCCACAGGGACTCAGCAATCTCGCACCCTCGCGATCAAGACTATTTAAGCTTAATAGTTAAGGCAAAGGAAAATATGTGGAGCTGCAGCAAGCGACTAGCATATATGGTGGCTATCCTGTTCGCAAAAGAGAGCGAGAAGAGGAGGCAAAGCGCGAGCGAGTAACTAGAGAGCAATCCTGCGGCAAACATTACTCCAACACCGTGTTCACTTCCCGGACTCCGCCGAGAAGAGACCATCACGGTAACTCACACAGTTGATTCATTTTAATTAAGTTAAGGTTCAAGTTATCTACAACCGGACATTAACAAATTCCCATCTGCCCATAACTGCGGGCATGGCTTTCGAAAGTTCAAATCCCTGCAGGGGAGTCCCAACTTAGCCCATGACAAGCTCTCACGGTCAACGAAGGAATAGACCTCCTCCCGAGACGTTCCGATCAGACTCGGTATCCCGGTTCTTCAAGACACTTTTACAAGTTAAAACCAATGTTGGGAATTGCTAGAAAAGCTTTAATCAAGGCGAACTATCAAGGAGTTCCCATTATAACCCAACCGCGTAAGGAACGCAAAATCCGGGAACATAACACCGATATGACAGAAAACTAGGGCGGCAAGAGTGGAACAAAACACTAGGCGAGAGGCCGAGCCTTCCAGCCTTTACCAAGTATATAGATGCATTAAGATAACATGGCAATATAATGATATCCCAACAAGTAAATAATGTTCCAACAAGGAACGGTCTCCAATCTTCACCTCCAACTAGCAACGCTATAAGAGGGGCTGAGCAAAGCGGTAACATAGCCAATCAACGGTTTGCTAGGACATGGTGGGTTAGAGGTCTGACATGGAAATTTGGGAGGCATGATAAGCAAGTGGTAGGCATCGTAGCATAGGCATAGAAAAAAGAGCGAGCATCTAGCAAAGCAAAGATAGTAGTGATTTCGAGGGTATGATCATCTTGCCTGCAAAGTTGTCAGAACTGACTAGATCCTCGAAAGCAAACTCAACAGGCTCCTCGTTAGCAAACTCGTCTCCCGGATCTACCAAAACAAGACAATCAAGCAACAAGGACACAATCAACCACGTGCAAAGCTCAAACAACATGATGCAAACATGGTATGCTATGCGGGATGCAATATGTGATGCATATACAAGAATTTGACAAGGAGTGAATGAACCTGGCCTCAACTTGGAAAACCAAGTGTGCCACTGGAAAGATGAGATGAAATCGCTTGAAAACGATATAAAGAACGCCGGAATCGGAGTTATGGTTTGGAAATGGCAAGCAAATCAAATATGGCACCGGTCTGTGATATACATCAAGTAGCCATCTAAATGCAACAAGACAAACATGCTACAGCACCCAAACATGACAACAAAATACATGGAAGGGATCCATTCATGATGCTTAATAAAAGATGAACACTAAGCTACGGCCAATTCATCCATTAACAGGTTCAAACAAGCATGGCAAAAATGCATTTGGTAAACAGATTTCAGACTTAGTGAAATTAACACTTGTCTGGAATTTCAGATCAGGTAGCACACTTTGGAGCATGAAAACTATATGCTACAGAACCTGAACATGGCAAAGTAAAGCATGGCATGGAGCTACTCAAAGAGATTAACAAAAGTCCCTTAGTGACCTTGAGCCAAAAGGGATCAGAAAATACATTTGCAAGCATGTGAACATGGCAAAAACATAATCAGTTCTCAGACTTAGTGAAAACTAGAGCATGCTGAAACAGATATCAAGTAGGCATGTTTACGAGCTCGATGCACTCACTACAGAGCAAGTCATGACAATATAAGCATGCATCCATGAAGAATACACAAAATGAAAGCTAGACATGGCAATAACAATAACATAGCATGCACGGATCAACTACAACATCATCGGCAAAATTGCTAACAAGTAGACAATCCGGCCAGATTCACGAAATAGCAAAAGTAGAGCTCAATTGACTCAAGCTAGGGTGCTCCATAATTGCAAACAAAGACATGGATGGATAGAGCACTACAAGATTAACAAAACACCCTTACTGATCAACCTCAAAAGAGGCATGGATCACTAGGAAACAACATGAACATAAGGCATATTGAAATAAACAGATCTAGGACTTAGTGAAATTGCTAAGTCCCTGAAATCAGCATTAACGAATGCACCACTTTGCAAGCTTGTGCTAGTCACCACACTCATCACAAAAATACATGGGTTGCACCTCTGGAAAGATGGCAAAACATATAACAAAACTCATGTAGAGCTCAGGGGCATATCATGCACACAATAATCATGGCAAACATGACAAATATCTAATTGGAGCAGCAGATGTGACAATTATCTCAAATAGCATTCTTCTAACAGCATTTCGGGCATCAAGATGAACTCAAAAGAAAATGATGCAATGAGATGAAATGATGTGCTCTCTGAGACGAACATTTTGATATGCTATATGCCCAAAACGGAGCTACGGATGCAAAGTTACGACATGATGAACATGAGCAAATAATTAGGGTTTCGGGCAAAAAAGTCAACCGATCCAATTTCCAGATCTGGATCTGGTGGCACGCTTTACGAGGTTCGCTGGAACTGTAGCTGTTCGTCGGGGACGGTGGATCTGACCGGAGATCTCGCCGGAGGAAGAAGCTTGGGGCCGCGGGGAGGCTCGCCAAAGGAGGATCGGGCGCGGGGCAGCGGCCGCGGCGTCGGGCGACGCGCGGGGCGCCGACGACGAGCAGGGTGCCGGAGTGGAGCTACGGCGGCGCGGCGAAGCCGAAGGGCGTCGGCGAGCTGCGCGGGCAGCGCGCCCGGTAGGTGCGGCGGCGGGAGGAACCGGACGGCGGGCGAGGCGACTGGGCCGCGAGGGCCCCACACGGGCTTCGCGGGCCGGCGGCGGGAGGCGGTGGCTGGGTGCCACGTGGCGGCCTGCGACGGGTGCAGGGCGGCGGCGCGATTCCGTCCGCCCGGGACGGACGTGTCCGGCGGCGGCGCGAGGGGATTTGGATCTAGGGTTTTTTTGGGGGAAGGAGAAGGAGATTTTCGGGGGTGTCTTTATATAGACATAGAGGGAGCTAGGAGTATCCAAATGAGGTGTGGTTTTCGGTCACGCGATCGTGATCGAACGCTCTAGATGAGGGAGAGGGTTTTGGTGGGTTTTGGGCCAACTTGGAGGGGTGTTGGGCTGCAACACACACGAGGCCTTTTCGGTCCCTCGGTTAACCGTTGGAGCATCAAACGAAGTCCAAATGGTACGAAACTTGACAGGCGGTCTACCGGTAGTAAACCAAGGCTGCTTGGCAAGTCTCGGTCCAATCCGGAAATGTTTAATCCCCACACATGAAAGAAAAGTAGAAATGACCACCGGAGGAGAACGAAGCGCCGAAATACAAAACGGACAACGGGAAAAATGCTCGAATGCATGAGATAAACACGTATGCAAATGCAATGCACATGATGACATGATATGAGATGCATGACAACGATAACAACACATGGAGACAAAGACCCGAACCCGAGGAAATAAAATAACTTAATGCCGGAAACGGCAAGAGTTGGATTACATATTGGGTAAATCATATCCGGGGTGTTACAACACTCCACCACTACGAAAGGATCTCGTCCCGAGATCTAGGACTGAAAGAACGCCGGGTACTCAGAACGGAGGTGATCCTCGCGTTCCCAGGTAGCTTCATGGTCGGAATGGTGTGACCACTTGACTTTGAGGAATTTGATTGACTTGTTGCGAGTCTTGCGTTCAGTCTCTTCAAGAATAGCAACGGGGTGCTCACGGTAGGAGAGATCTTCTTGGAGCTCAATGTCCTTGAAGTTGATGGTGCGGTCAGGAGTCTTGAAGCACTTTCGGAGCTGAGAGACATGGAACACGTCATGCACATTTGCAAAGTTTGAAGGAAGCTCGAGTTGATAGGCGAGATCGCCTCTCTTGCTGACGATCTTGAAAGGTCCCACGTATCTAGGGGCAAGCTTCCCTTTGATACCGAAGCGACGAGTACCTTTCATAGGAGAGACGCGGAGGTAAACATGATCTCCGATCTTGAAAGCCAAATCACGGTGCTTACTATCATAGTAGCTCTTCTGGCGGGATTGAGCTGCTTTGAGGTTATCTCGAATGACTTTGCACATCTCCTATGCCTCTGTGATTAAGTCATTACCCAACAGCTGACGTTCACCGGTTTCAGACCAGTTGAGAGGGGTACGGCACTTCCTGCCATACAGAATTTCAAATGGGGCCTTGCCCGGACTTGCTTGAAAACTGTTTTTGTAGGAGAATTCAGCATATGGAAGACAATCCTCCCACTTCATGCCGAAGGAGATCACACAAGCCCTGAGCATATCTTCAACAATCTGGTTGACACGCTCGACTTGACCGCTAGTTTGAGGATGGAAAGCTGTGCTGAAGCGGATGTTGATGCACATGGCCTTCTGAAAACAATCCCAAAACTTGGAGGTAAAGATGTTGCCACGGTCTGAAGAGATCACCTGTGGAATACCGTGCAGAGAAACAATCCGAGAGGTATAGAGTTCCGCCAATTGAGCTGCAGTGATAGACTCTTTGATAGGCAGAAAATGAGCCACTTTAGTGAGTTTGTCGATGACAACGAATATAGCATCATTGCCATGCTTGGACTTTGGAAACCCAGTCACGAAGTCCATCTCAATGTGGTCAAACTTCCATTCTGGAATGGCAAGAGGTTGGAGGAGACCAGCTGGCCTTTGGTGTTCTGCCTTCACTCTTCTGCAGACATCACATTCATTTACGAACTGAGCAATCTCGCGCTTCATTCGAGTCCACCAATAAGCCTGCTTGAGGTCCTGATACATCTTCGTGCTCCCAGGGTGGATGGAGAGGAGAGAATTGTGAGCCTCGTTCATGATCACTTTACGAAGGTCACCTTTGGGCACAACAATACGATCCTCGAAGAAGAGAGTATCCTTGTCATCAAGGCAGTAGCACTTGTACTTGGGTTGACTCTTGGCAATCCCAATCTTCACCTTCTTCACCATAGCATTAAGAAGCTGGGCTTGGCGAATCTAGTCTTCCAAGGTAGGAGAGACTTGAAGGTTGGTGAGGAAACCTTGAGGAACAACTTGCAGATTAAGTTTGCGGAAAGCTTCACAAAGCTCGGGTTGATAAGGCTTGAGAATCAGACTGTTGCAGTAAGCCTTCCTGCTCAATGCGTCAGCAATCACATTGGCCTTGCCTGGAGTATACTCGATACTTGGATTATACTCTTGAATCATTTTGACCCATCGAGTCTGCCTGAGGTTGAGATTAGGCTGAGTGAAGATGTACTTGAGACTCTTGTGGTCAGTGAAGATGTCCACTTTTCTTCCCAATAGGAGATGTCTCCAAGTCAAAAGAGCATGCACAACTGCCGCCAACTCGAGGTCATGAGTGGGGTAGTTCTTCTCGTTGGGCTTCAACTAGCGAGAGGTATAAGCCACAACTTTCTTCTCTTGCATCAACACTGCGCCAAGACCTTGGAGAGAGGCATCGCAAAAGACCTCGTACGGCTTGGATTCATCAGGCGGAGTCAGAACTGGAGCAGTTTCAAAGTGTTGAAAGCGATGTCACATTCCGGAGACCAAACATACTTGACGTGCTTCTGGAGAAGATTTGAGAGAGGCTTCGCGATCTTAGAAAAGTTTTCAACGAATCTTCGACAGTAGCTTGCGAGACCGAGGAAGCTACGGAGTTGCTTCACATTCTGAGGTGGTTCCCAATTCACAATTGCAGACACCTTCTCAGGATTCACCGCAATACCCTTGGCAGAGATGATATGACCAAGATAAAGAACCTCATCGAGCCAAAATTCGCACTTGGAGAACTTGGCGTAGAACTGGTGTTCCCTCAGCTTATCGTGCACCAAACGCAAGTGCTTGGCATGATCTTCGTTGTTCTTCGAGAAAACCAGAATGTCGTCGAGATAGACCAAAACAAAATCATTGGTGTAGGCATTGAAGATGAAATTCATCATGCGAGAGAAAGTCGGAGGAGCGTTGACGAGGCCAAAAGACATGACAGTGCATTCATATGAACCATAGCTTGTCCTGGAAGCCGTCTTGGGAATATCTTGCTCACGGATTCGAATCTGATGATAACCCATACGGAGATCAAGCTTGGAGAATACTTGGGCACCTTTGAGTTGTTCGAACAGCTCGTTGATGTTGGGAAGTGGGTATTTGTTCTTGATGGTCTTCTTGTTCAATGGACGGTAATCAACACAAAGTCGGTCCGTTCCATCCTTCTTCTGCACAAAAAGAACACCACAACCCCACGGAGAAGAACTAGGCCGGATGAGACCCATTCTCTCTTGAATATCAAGTTGCTTCTTCAGCTCCTTCAACTCTTCAGGTCCGAGCTTGTAAGGACGCTTGCACACTGGTTCCATGCCAGGCTCAAGATCGATGACGAATTCAACTGGCCGATGCGGAGGCATTCCTGGAAGCTCTTCTAGAAAGATGTCTTGATATTCGCAAATGACTGGAATCTGCGAGATAGCATCTAGTTCACCCTTCTCATTGAGAGAAAACAGATGGATGGTATTATCACGAGCGGCAAAGACAATTACATCCTTAGACGAATGAGTCAATTGAATCTGCCTGGCTGCACAATCAAGCTGAGCCTTGTGCTTAGAAAGCCAATCCATCCTGAGAATAAGATCAATATCCGAGTCACCAAGAACCATTGGAGAAGCCAGAAACTTGTAGTCACCCAAGGTGATAGTAACATCCGGAACAATGGAGTTAGCATGCATGCGCTTACCGGGAGAGACAACTGCTAACGGACTAGGCAAAACTTGCGAAATCAATTCATGCCTAGATGTAAACGGTCTCGAGATGAAACAATGCGATGCACCAGTGTCAAAAAGAACTTTAGCTGGAATATCATTAACAGGAAGGTTACCCATGATGACATCTGACGAGTCCTCTGCCTGAGCTGCATTCATCAAGTTGACCTTGGCGTGCTTAGGGCTATGCTTGACCACAGGTGTACTTGCCGATCTCACAGGAGGAGGAGGAGGAAGACGCCTATGGTTGAAACACTTGTTGGCATAGTGACCCTTCTGTTGGCACTTCTTGCACGTGACCTCTGAAAGCGGACGGTGATACGAAGCACTCGATCTTGGAGCTTGAGACGAAGTCTTGTTCTGAAAGCCAGGGTTGGGTGGGTGGGAAGATCCACTGCCACCTTTGCTCTTCTGATACGGCTGACGAAACGGAGGAGGAGGAAGCCAATACTTCTGCTGCTTAGCCACTTTAGTAGAGGAAGAAGGAGTAGCATCTCTGACTCGCTTCTTGGAAGCATCACATCTCAGTTGAGCGGCCTCTTGCTTCAATGCCATGTTGTAGAACTCATCGTACCTCAAGGGCTCAAAGAGAACAAGAGCTAGCTGGATTTCTTCTCTAAGACCACTCCTGAACCGGTATATCATGCTCTTCTCATCAGGGATGTCCTGCTTAGCAAAGCGGGCGAGCTTCTGGAACAACCTGTTGTAGTCATAGACAGACAAAGAGCCTTGCTTCAGGTTGCGGGATTCCTCATGCTTGCTTTCAACCATGCTCTGAGGAATATGATGAGCTTTGAAATCTTGACGGAATTCATCCCAGGTAATCACACGTCCTCCTCTGGAATCCTTGTAATGTTGGAACCACTCTGTAGCTTGGTCTTTGAGTTGGAAGGATGCGAACTTGACAAAGTCCTCAGGCCTGACGTTACTGCACTCGAAATGCTTGCACAGATCCACTAGCCAATCGTCAGCATCAGTTGCCTCAACACAATTGCTGAAAGTGTTTGGCCCGTTAGCAAGGAACTGGTTGAGTGTAGAAAAGTGATTCTGATTGTTGCCTTGGTTGCCTTGGTTCGCTTGATTGCACTCTTGAAGAATTTGCATGATCAACTGCGTGTTTGCATTGGTTGCGGCCATCACAGCTTGCCATGCCTCCGGAGGAGGTGGAGGTGGTGGCGGATCAGGATTCGGAGTTGTGCGTGTTGGTGGAGCCATCCTGAAGAGGTTGACATCCATTAGCACATTGATAGACAAATATTGAAGCTGAATCCAACGGAATGAAAATTGCAACATATAGTCTTCACATCCGAACAAAATGAATGAATGCATTCCACTTGAAATGGTCACATATCCATAAATTGAGAAGCCACTTAGAATTTAGGTAGAGGAATAAATCAACAAGGTACGGATCAAGAACGAATACTTGGTAAGAAATCCCAATCTCAAACCAAATATCCATGGAAGAAGAACTAGAGCTATAAGAATTCCCACCTATGAAACTCCTGAACCTTTCCGGTTATGCAATCAGGTGTTGGGGATACAGGGGAAGCATAATATCTCACCTAAATCTAGCAAATCCTACATCCAGCTGTATCCATCCTTCAACACATAACCGAGAAAACTTCGGAAACCATCTACCTCAACCTTCGAAAAGCATCCGTTATACAAGTTATGGCGATACTCCCGAACTCCCGCCCCAGTACTGGGTGGCGTCGAGGTTATCTCACCAACGAACTGCATAAAAGAGATTTTCGATGTCGGCGTACTAAACTCAGGTATTCCAGAACTGCAACGATAAAATTGTGAAGACAACACCTCGGAGCTCAACTCCCCGGGACACTACCACAACCCCTAAAGACAGGAGGCACCAAGAACAATGTTCTCGTCACAAAACCATCAGAACAATTCCAAGATACCCGCGTGATCCTAAAAAAATTTAGTGAAATTTGAGAAGAGAAGAGTCAAAACTCTACGTCAGGATGCCTTACCAGAGCGATGAGGAGACTGGGGAGTAAAAAGAATTCCTAAACTCTCCGATATATAATTCCTAAATGACTCAAAACATTTTTCTAGACTCAACAACGGCTGCTAAAGACGATCAATCAGTGGGGGCTCCTAAGGTCGGGGAAGGCTCTGATTACCAACTTATAACGCCCTCGATGCGGCTATATCTCCCACGTGTTGAGGCACGACTTAGAGGCATAAACGCATTGAAAGCAATGTCGCAAGTTAGGCAATCTTCACAACATCCCATGTAATATATAGATAATAAAAGGGGAGATACATAGTTGGCTTACACTCGCCACGTCAATCAAAGTACATAAATAGCATTACATCATTCAAACACTCATGGCCCGACTATGGCGCCAATATAAAAGATAAACCCAACATGCGACACGGTCCCGATCGCCCCAACTGGGCACCACTACTGATCATCAGGGAAAGAAACATAGTAACGGCGTGAGTCCTCGTCGAACTCCCACTTGAGCTCTAGCGCGTCATCTGGAATGGAGTCATCAGGCCCTGCAGCTGGTTTAATAGTAATCTGTGAGCCACAGGGACTCAACAATCTCGCACCCTCGCGATCAAGACTATTTAAGCTTAATAGGTAAGGCAAAGGAAAATATGTGGAGCTGCAGCAAGCGACTAGCATATATGGTGGCTATCCTGTTCGCAAAAGAGAGCGAGAAGAGGAGGCAAAGCGCGAGCGAGTAACTAGAGAGCAATCCTGCGGCAAACATTACTCCAACACCGTGTTCACTTCCCGGACTCCGCCGAGAAGAGACCATCACGGTAACTCACACAGTTGATTCATTTTAATTAAGTTAAGGTTCAAGTTATCTACAACCGGACATTAACAAATTCCCATCTGCCCATAACTGCGGGCACGGCTTTCGAAAGTTCAAATCCCTGCAGGGGAGTCCCAACTTAGCCCATGACAAGCTCTCACGGTCAACGGAGGAATAGACCTCCTCCCGAGACGTTCCGATCAGACTCGGTATCCCGGTTCTTCAAGACACTTTGACAAGTTAAAACCAATGTTGGGCATTGCTAGAAAAGCTTTAATCAAGGCGAACTATCAAGGAGTTCCCATTATAACCCAACCGCGTAAGGAACGCAAAATCCGGGAACATAACACCGATATGACAGAAAACTAGGGCGGCAAGAGTGGAACAAAACACTAGGCGAGAGGCCGAGCCTTCCAGCCTTTACCAAGTATATAGATGCATTAAGATAACATGGCAATATAATGATATCCCAACAAGTAAATAATGTTCCAACAAGGAACGGTCTCCAATCTTCACCTCCAACTAGCAACGCTATAAGAGGGGCTGAGCAAAGCGGTAACATAGCCAATCGACGTTTTGCTAGGACATGGTGGGTTAGAGGTCTGACATGGAAATTTGGGAGGCATGATAAGCAAGTGGTAGGCATCGTAGCATAGGCATAGCAAAAGAGCGAGCATCTAGCAAAGCAAAGATAGTAGTGATGTCGAGGGTATGATCATCTTGCCTGCAAAGTTGTCAGAACTGACTAGATCCTCGAAAGCAAACTCAACAGGCTCCTCGTTAGCAAACTCGTCTCCCGGATCTACCAAAACAAGACAATCAAGCAACAAAGACACAATCAACCACGTGCAAAGCTCAAACAACATGATGCAAACATGGTATGCTATGCGGGATGCAATATGTGATGCATATGCAAGAATTTGACAAGGAGTGAATGAACCTGGCCTCAACTTGGAAAACCAAGTGTGCCACTGGAAAGATGAGATGAAATCGCTTGAAAACGATATAAAGAACGCCGGAATCGGAGTTATGGTTTGGAAATGGCAAGCAAATCAAATATGGCACCGGTCTGTGATATACATCAAGTAGCCATCTAAATGCAACAAGACAAACATGCTACAGCACCCAAACATGACAACAAAATACATGGAAGGGATCCATTCATGATGCTTAACAAAAGATGAACACTAAGCTACGGCCAATTCATCCATTAACAGGTTCAAACAAGCATGGCAAAAATGCATTTGGTAAACAGATTTCAGACTTAGTGAAATTAACACTTGTCTGGAATTTCAGATCAGGTAGCACACTTTGGAGCATGAAAACTATATGCTACAGAACCTGAACATGGCAAAGTAAAGCTTGGCATGGAGCTACTCAAAGAGCTTAACAAAAGTCCCTTAGTGACCTTGAGCCAAAAGGGATCAGAAAATACATTTGCAAGCATGTGAACATGGCAAAAACATAATCAGTTCTCAGACTTAGTGAAAACTAGAGCATGCTGAAACAGATATCAAGTAGGCATGTTTACGAGCTCGATGCACTCACTACAGAGCAAGTCATGACAATATAAGCATGCATCCATGAAGAATACACAAAATGAAAGCTAGACATGGCAATAAAAATAACATAGCATGCACGGATCAACTACAACATCATCGGCAAAATTGCTAACAAGTAGACAATCCGGCCAGATTCACGAAATAGCAAAAGTAGAGCTCGATTGACTCAAGCTAGGGTGCTCCATAATTGCAAACAAAGACATGGATGGATAGAGCACTACAAGATTAACAAAACACCCTTAGTGATCAACCTCAAAAGAGGCATGGATCACTAGGAAACAACATGAACATAAGGCATATTGAAATAAACAGATCTAGGACTTAGTGAAATTGCTAAGTCCCTGAAATCAGCATTAACGAATGCACCACTTTGCAAGCTTGTGCTAGTCACCACACTCATCACAAAAATACATGGGTTGCACCTCTGGAAAGATGGCAAAACATATAACAAAACTCATGTAGAGCTCAGGGGCATATCATGCACACAATAATCATGGCAAACATGACAAATATCTAATTGGAGCAGCAGATGTGACAATTATCTCAAATAGCATTCTTCTAACAGCATTTCGGGCATCAAGATGGACTCAAAAGAAAATGATGCAATGAGATGAAATGATGTGCTCTCTGAGACGAACATTTTGATATGCTATATGCCCAAAACGGAGCTACGGATGCAAAGTTACGACATGATGAACATGAGCAAATAATTAGGGTTTCGGGCAAAAAAGTCAATCGATCCAATTTCCAGATCTGGATCTGGTGGCACGCTTTACGAGGTTCGCCGGAACTGTAGTTGTTCGTCGGGGACGGTGGATCTGACCGGAGATCTCGCCGGAGGAAGAAGCTCGGGGCCGCGGGGAGGCTCGCCAAAGGAGGATCGGGAGCGAGGCAGCGGCCGCGGCGTGGGGCGACGCGCGGGGCGCCGACGACGAGCAGGGTGCCGGAGTGGAGCTACGGCGGCGCGGTGAAGCCGAAGGGCGTCGGCGAGCTGCGCGGGCAGCGCGCCCGGTAGGTGCGGCGGCGGGAGGAACCGGACGGCGGGCGAGGCGACTGGGCCGCGAGGGCCCTACACGGGCTTCGCGGGCCGGCGGCGGGAGGCGGTGGCTGGGTGCCACGTGGCGGCCTGCGATAGGTGCAGGGCGGCGGCGCGATTCCGTCCGCCCGGGACGGACGTGTCCGGCGGCGGCGCGAGGGGATTTGGATCTAGGGTTTTTTTTGGGGGAAGGAGAAGGAGATTTTCGGGGGTGTCTTTATATAGACATAGAGGGAGCTAGGAGTATCCAAATGAGGTGCGGTTTTCGGCCACGCGATCATGATCGAACGCTCTAGATGATGGAGAGGGTTTTGGTGGGTTTTGGGCCAACTTGGAGGGGTGTTGGGCTGCAACACACACGAGGCCTTTTCGGTCCCTCGGTTAACCGTTGGAGCATCAAACGAAGTCCAAATGGTACGAAACTTGACACGCGGTCTACCGATAGTAAACAACGGCCGCTTGGCAAGTCTCGGTCCAATCCGGAAATGTTTAATCCCCACACACGAAAGAAAAGTAGAAATGACCACCGGAGGAGAACGAAGCGCCGGAATGCAAAACGGACAACGGGAAAAATGCTCGAATGCAAGAGATGAACACGTATGCAAATGCAATGCACATGATGACATGATATGAGATGCATGACAACGATAACAACACATGGAGACAAACACCCGAACCCGAGGAAATAAAATAACTTAACGCCGAAAACGGCAAGACTTGGATTACATATTGGGTAAATCATATCCGGGGTGTTACACTTGGACCCTACGTCAAGCAACCAACAGGGAAGCCACAAGGTAGGGGTCACGCCTACCCCCCCCCCCCCCCCCCAGGTGCGCCCTCCACCCTCATGGGCCCCCTGTTGCTCCACCGACGTATTCTTTCCTCCTATATATATACCTATGTACCCCCAAACGATCAAATACGGAGCCAAAACCCTAATTCCACCGTCGTAACTTTCTGTATCCACGAGATCCCATCTTGGGGCCTGTTCCGGAGCTCCGTCGGAGGGGGCATCGATCACGGAGGGCTTCTACATCAACACCATAGCCTCTCCGATGAAGTGTGAGTAGTTTACCTCATACCTACGGGTCCATAGTTATTAGCTAGATGGCTTCTTCTCTCTTTTTGGATCTCAATACAAAGTTCTTCCCCTCTCTTGTGGAGATCTATTTGATGTAATCTTCTTTTGAAGTGTGTTTGTTGAGACCGATGAATTGTGGGTTTATGATCAAGTTTATCTATGAAGAATATTTGAATCTTCTCTGAATTCTTTTATGTATGACTGGTTATCTTTGCAAGTGTCTTCGAATTATCAGTTTGGTTTGGCCTACTAGATTGATCTTTCTTGCAATGGGAGAAGTGCTTAGCTTTGGGTTCAATCTTGCGGTGTCCTTTCCCAATGACAGTAGGGGCAGCAAGGCACGTATTGTATTGTTGCCATCGAGGATAATAAGATGGGGTTTTTATCATATTGCATGAATTTATCCCTCTACATCATGTCATCTTGCTTAAGGCGTTACTCTGTTCTTATGAACTTAATACTCTAGATGCATGCTGGATAGCGGTCGATGTGTGGAGTAATAGTAGTAGATGCATGCAGGAGTCGGTCTACTTGTCTTGGACGTGATGCCTATATACATGATCATACCTAGATATTCTCACAACTATGCTCAATTTTATCAATTGCTCAACAATAATTTTTTCACCCACCGTAAAATACTTATGCTCTCAAGAGAAGCCACTAGTTAAACCTATGACCCCCGGGTCTATCTTCATCATATTAATCTCCAACACTTAGTTATTTCCTTTGCTTTTATTTTACTTTGCATCTTTATCATAAAAATACCAAAAATATTATCTTATCATATCTATCAGATCTCACTCTCGTAAGTGACCGTGTATGGATTGACAACCCCTTATCACGTTGGTTGCGAGGATTTATTTGTTTTGTGCAGGTGCGAGGACTCGCGTGTAGCCTCCTACTGGATTGATACCTTGGTTCTGAAAAACTGAGGGAAATACTTATGCTACTTTGCTGCATCACCCTTTCCTCTTCAAGGGAAAACCAACGCAGTGCTCAAGAGGTAGCACCGCCCCCTCCCAGCCCCATCGTCACCGCGCCCCGTCGCTGCCCCCTCCCGAACCCATCGCCGCCGCCCCCTTCCCCATGGTGAGCGCCTGCCACCCCATCTCCTTTTCTGTTTTTTTCTTCTGTTTTTTAGTTTAGGTTTAGATTATTTAGTTTAATTAGTTTAGGTTTAATTAGTTTCTGTTTTTACTTTAGTTAGTTTAGATTTAATTAGTTTAGGTTTTTTAGTATATGTTTAGGTTTAATTTGTTAAGGTTATTGTCGGGGATATAACCCGCGGTATGATCCGGCCGGAGTTATAACCCAGCTGGGACTTGGTAAACCGGCCGGTGTTAAGGCAGGCGGTAAATCGGTTGGTGTTAAGGCAGGTGGTAAACCGGTTGGTGTTAAGTCAGATGGTAAACCGGTAGGTTGTTAAACCGGCTGACAATTAAGACAAACAGGTAAAACAGGCAGTTACCCAAACGGTAAACTGGCAGGTTGTTAAACCGGCTGACAGTTAAGACAGTAGTTAAGTCAGATGATAAGTCAGCAGAGAATCATAAACCGGCAGACCATCTTAAACCGGCACCAGTTATAACCCGACAGACAGTGATAACTGGGTTGCCAGGAGTTATGAAGCCCGAGACGTTATGAAGCCCGAGATGTTAAGAAGCCCATGAAAATAAGTCATAATAGTTAAGTCTTAAGTCCAAGTTGGACTCTACATGTAACCCGCCCCTTCAACTTATATAAGGAGGTGCAGGGCTCCCCAAAGAGGGACAAGTAAGAAGAAACAATCTTAAGGGTTAGGGTTAACTGGCAGAGCCGGTTTACAGCGACTTCCTTATGATCATAATGAGATCTAGCCACAAACAACATGTAGGGCTATTACCGGATGATGTTTCCCGGAACCCGAAGCTGTCTAAATCCTCGTCTTGTGTTGCGTCTCTCGATTCCGATCAACCCCTCTCAAGCTACCACATAGATGCGTTGGCCTCACAACTAAGTCCTCGCACTAGGACATCTGCCGTGACAATTCCACGACAGTTGGTGCCCACCGTGGGACGCGCGCACGGTGATGTTGAGTTTTTGAAAGGATCTTTCCAAGGATCGAGAAGTTTGCAAATTTCTAGATGAAAAGAACTAGTTGGAAGGACCTGCATCAACTTCCGAGAGGATTGAATCAATGTTGCTGCTACACTCGCAGAAGTTACGGTCATGTACTAGTGGTTGCACGGTTTACGAGATCTGGTGGATTTTGGAAAAGTACTAGGTACTACTTCTAGTACATGAGCTCTAAGCAGAAGCAAGTATTGATTGATCAAACTCGGATGCATCACGTAAAGACTCGAGAAGCATCAAGTAGAGATTCCAGCGAAACAATATGGTATAAACCGGCCTAAAAAAACTGGTCCCGACAAGACCGGGTCTCAGAAGAAATCCAGCCTGTCCTGCACAATCGATTGGAGATTAAAAATTTGCTTTTCTAAGTTCGTCGCCCGAGATGGGAAAAGTTCTGTGGCGAGACAAAACCGATATACACCATGTGCAAACGCATGCATGTCGGAGAGTAGCGGCTGGAGATATTCAGATCAGCAGCGGCGACTCACCATACCAATCTGGAGATAACTGTTCTATGCTACAATTAGATGGGACATCTACATAATCTAGTTGTTGGGCAGAGAGATCTAGCTGAATAATACTCGTGAAAACAACTGGCTATGACCCGGAAGGAGATCTCTACACGGACTCATAGTACGCTGTTGACCCGTCTTGGCTGGTGTCCGGCTCGCTGTTGCCTTCGCTCACACGCCGACCCGCCATGGCTGACCCCGAGTCACCACAGAACTTGCTGCCAACACCGATCTTGGTCAAGTCACCACACTTCGCAGGCCTCCCCTCACTGGACCTTCCCGACGCGGTTGTCAGTACACCTTTCATTACTCCGGCCGAGCCATGAGCCGCCCTGCTGCCTTCACGACACTTGAACCCGCCGCTGTCAGTGTAATCCGCACATGTCGCTTTGACTCGTCATTACGGAGGAGGTGGGTGTGGACACGAACTTGGTCCTGTCCTGACCTGCCGCCCGCCTTGACAGCAGCCGGGGAAAGCCGCCGCACGCCGGTTCACCACTGTCCGAGCACGAACGGCCACGGCCTGACCGCTGAGCCGCACCAAGCCATCCCTGAGTGACTGGCCTTTGGTATTGAGTCGCTGTCATTGAATCGCCCCGGATTCGTTCCACGCCGCTTCGGCCGCTTCACGCCGCCGCACGTCTCTGCGGTGTCGTTCCGTCTGCGCCAGGTCGTCCATTTTCTGTGTACCTTCACAAATCGCTGCTCTTCATCTTCCGCAAGCTGCTACTGTGCCTTGTTGTGGCCACTGTTTCAACGTCACCGCTGAGTCACCAGCGGGTTAAGCCCCAGCGAGGCCCTATTTGTCTGAGCCGCCGGATGCCAAACCGCCGTCGCCTGAATCCTGGCCGAACCATATACCACTGTCATGGCCGAGTCAACCACTGACAGCCGGGCTGATTCACCACAGCCATCTGAATCGTTCCACCGGCCTCCGAGTTACTTCTCCAAAGCATTGACCCGGCCTGGCCTCTGCCGCAAATTACCGCGCCTCACTCTGGTCCTCCTCGCCAAACCGGACTCTGCCTCCAGATTGCTGCCTTGCCACTGTGGGGGTATAGCGCTGAACGGCACCACGTTGAGTGGTCTCTGCCTGCAAGCACCGCTGCGCTTAATCTGTTTCATGCCGTGGCCACGCCTTCGTCCGCAGTGCTCTGCCTTGGCCACTGCGGCCTCGCCTCACGGGTGCCTCTCTGCCACGCTAAACTGGCCCGAGTTCCACTCCACAACCCGGCATCGCTGCTTTAAACCGGCGCCCCCGAGCTGCCACCACCCGAGGGACGGGCCGGTCGCCGAATTGCCTCCGCCTTGCTGGATCACTTCATCAACCCGCCGTGTCTCTGGATCGCCGGGTGACTCGCCGCGACCCCTGCGGCATTGCCTCGCCTTTGTCAAACTCGCTAGCAACCCCTTGCCGGCCGCTGAGCCCCCGCTGCGGGCCTGCCCTCACCTGTTTTTGCCGTCTCCACGACCGCTTTGACCCGCCGCTGCCGTCTCTGGCCCAGTCACTTTGCTCTGCGGAGAGTCACTGCTGAGTGCCAGGACCTGCATGTTTCTGCTGCAGAAGCCATCATCAAACGCCACTTCCAGCAACTGCCGTCACTGCCGTCTTGAAGCTAATAAGACAGTAACCCGCAGTTGCGGTGTAATCTGCCTCTACCGTGGGCCCGCACCTCCGAGCCGCCCCGGCCGGTGCTGCACCTTGAACCGCTGATGGACTCCACTTCAAACCGACGTCAAACCGCCGGACTCTGCACCGCTGGAACACAGCCCACTGACGGGAGATTGCTGAGCCACTTTCTTTCGACCTCATTCCAAGAATGCCCTTGCTCGTGTGCCGCGAGAATTTCTGCAACCGCAACACCTGCTGGCTGTAAACTTCCGTTGCGGATTCAATCCAGTGGACTTCCACTATTGAATCCATACACGCGTGACCTCGCGTCTGAACCGTTGGTGGCCTCCCTTCTCCTACTGAGGCTCCCGCTTTGAACCGGCGATCACTTCGAGCCGCTTTGCTGGGATCCGCCGCTCAGATTCGCCATCGCGCCTTGCCTCCACCGCTGGTTCTGCCACGGTCAAGCCGCCGGTGCATTGTTCCGCCGTCAGGCATCGAATCGCCCTCACACTGCCCTTGAGCAGCCTCAACTGCTGCTGCGAACCACTGGCCGTTGACCCGCTGCTCAAGCCTGCGATCTCCAATGTGTCGCGTGTTCGCGTCGTCTCCACTTCGAGCCGCCATGTTCCTGCCCGAGCTGTCCTGGTGTTTGGCTCACCGTCTGTCCCACCGAGCGGCTTTGGCGAGTCAACCCGGCACACTGCGTCTTTTCTCTCTGACCTTGTGTGTAGCTCCGCCTCCAGGCTTGCGCGCGCGTCGGCTCCAGCAGTCAGCCCCATCTGTGTTGCTCAGGGAAAGAAGCGTTGAACTGGCTGGGAAAGGTCAAAAGCTCTTACTTGCACAAAGATATAATTGAACCGGTCTGGTCTGCTATTTCTACATGTGAAGACCTGATGATTCGTTTGGTAATTTAATATTATCAGTCAGTTTAAAACCACCCGATGGCAAGAGGATACAAAAAGGGACAAGGATTCCATCGTTGCGTAGTCAGCTTGTATATGCATGTATGGATGACAAATCACATTGCATGTGCAAACCTGTAAACCAGTTGCTGTTCCACATTGCATGTGCTTTTGTCAGGATAGATGTACTCGTTGTCCCCCTTCAAATTAGCCCGCCATTGTTGGATCCCTTCCCGCTCAATATTTGGGGAGAGGACCAGGGCCTCTATAAATAGGACTAGCCACCCACATAGCAAGGGGTTTCGTTTTTGGCGGGTTCGTCGGGGGGTCGGTTCGTTGGTTTGTTCGGTCCGCAAGTAGAGAGAGAGAGAGGGTGACTGAGCTCTTCACAACAGTTCATCACCACAGCCAAGAACAGACCCTCGCGAGGCTGTTCTTCCTTGTATTGTTCATCCACACCAGCCCCAGGAGGCAATCCATCCACCACACACTGGAGTAGGGTATTACACCACATCGGTGGCCCGAACCAGTATAAATCTTGTGTCTCTTGTGTGTTTCCTTTAGTAGTTTAGATCCCATCGAGACGGAGAGGTTGAAGGTGAGATTTCCGCGCGCACCCCAGTGTTCGAACCTTAAGGGTCTGCCGGAACCCGAAATCCGACATTTGGCGCGCCAGGTAGGGGTGCGCCGGAATTCGTCTTCCACCGCTCCGCTCTCCTCCGACCGTCGCATCCATGTCTGACGCTCGTCGGGCTCGCGCTGAGCGCCGGGCTGCCATCGCCTCTCTCATCACCCAGACGGCCCCCGTTGATGGGCGTCCTCGTCGTTCCCCGTTACCCGCCGTCAACGCCGCCACCGGCCCGGCGGGGGGCGAGCAGCAGGCATCGTCTCAGCATCCGTCCGTGCGGCAAGACGGCCGCACCGCCACTCCATCACTCGCTCCAACCGGTTCTTCGTCCCGCGCGCTCCGCGCACCCTTGGAGGCTCGAGCTGCGCTCCTCGCGGCAAACGAGCTCCTGCGCCACCGTCCCGTCGACGACCTCTACGAAGAATGGCTCGACCGCGTCGCCGAGCTTGTCCGCGCCGCAGGGGGTCTTCCACGCCGTCCGTCCCTCTGCGCCGCACTCCGCCCCGCGCGGGCAGTGAAGCTCCAGAGGCGCACCAGCCGCCTCCCCTCCAAGAAGATGCCGTGGCTCCAAGGCGACTGGCCCCTGGGCGGAATCCGCTCCGCCAGGCGCCATCACAACAAGAGCGAAGCTGCCAAGAAATCCCTTGCCCGCAGGGGGCTGCCAGGGCGCTCCCTGCTCCGGCACGCCGCGACCCTGCTCCAGCTCCGGCACGTCAAGACCCCGCCCTGCTCCTAGCTGCAGCGCATGGGGACCCTCAAGACCAAGCTCTCCACCAACCGAGGCCTTTCGTGGCCACCGCGGGCTGCCACGCCTACACCACTGAGCTGCGCAGCGTCGCGTGGCCCGGCAAGTTCAAGCCCGACCTGCCTCCTCGCTACGACGACACAACCGATCCCGCAGAGTTCCTCCAGCTCTATGAGCTGGGCATCGAGGCTGCCGGCGGGGATGAAAAGGTCATGGCGAACTGGTTCCCCATGGCGCTCAAGGAAGGAGCTCGAACCTGGCTCCTGAATCTGGCTCCAGGAACGATCTCCTCCTGGGACCAGATGCGCGCCCACTTCATCGCCAACTTCCAAGGTACTCGCGACCGGCCGCCTACCGTGAGCGACATGCGCCGCATCAAGCAACAACCCGGAGAGACCCTGCAAAAGTACATCCAGCGCTTCAACAGCGCGCGCCTCAAGATCCCCAGGGTGTCAGAGGAGGCCATCATCTCCGCCTTCTCCGACGGCGTGCGTGACCTCAAGATGAAGGAGGAGCTGGCGATGCACGAAGACCTCTGCACCTCCCTGGAGTTGTTCAACTTGGCGAACAAGTGCGCCAGGGCTAAGGAGGGACGTCTCTCCCTCCTCGAGCTGCCTGCCGCGGACCCAGAGGAGAAGAAGCCCAAGGCCAAGGACGTGAAGCGCAAGGGGGCTACCGTGCTCGCAGTCGAACCAGACACCAAGCGGGGCAAGGATCTGCCCGAACCCTCCAGAGGCAGCCGGTACTGTGTGTACCATGACCTCCACGCCCATAATACCAACGAGTGTCAAGAGCTCTGCGCCGTACGAGAAGGAAGGATCGGCCGTCGCCCTGACCGTGCTGACCGGGGCTATGGCCGAGGAGGGGGAAGAAACCCAGGGCGCTGGGAAGACCGCGGCCCGCGCCAGCGGTGGCGCGACCAGCCTCGCGAGGACCGCTGGCGGGAGCTGCCTCGTGAGGGGGACTGGAGAGACCAGCCTCGTGAGGACCGCCCTCATGGCAACGCAGGCCTACCTCCGCTGCCGCCTCCACCAAGAAGGAACGAAGACCGCCATCAAGACGAGGGGGCTGGGGGCTTCCAGGAGCCGCACGCAATCGCCTGCATCCTGGGCGGAGCTCAAGCCCAAGCCTCCCAACGTATCTTCAAGCAGTTTGCCCGCGAAGTGAATGCAGTTCTCCCCAAGCTCGAAGCAATGCGCCCCCTCAGGTGGTCGGCATGCCCCATCACGTTCAGCTCGGCAGACCAGCTCAAGTGCGCAGCCACTGCAGGAGTCCTCCCGATGCTCTGCTCCCCGGTCATCAGCAACGTGCAGGTCACCAAGACCCTCATCGATGGCGGGGCAGGGCTCAACGTCCTGTCCGTGGAAACATTCAACAACCTCCAAGTGCCCTATGACCAGCTTCAGCCAACCAAGCCTTTCTCCGGGATCACCGACGGTTCCACAATCCCGATCGGGCAGGTCCGTCTCCCTGTCACCTTCGGAGCCCGCAGCAACTACCGCACCGAGCTCATCGACTTCGACGTCGCCCACATCCGCCTGCCGTACAACGCCATCCTCGGGTACCCAGCGCTGGCCAAGTTCATGGCCATGACCCACCACGGCTACAACGTCCTCAAGATGCCAAGAAGTGGCGGCGTTGTCATGGTGCCCTGTGAAGAGAGAGATGCAGTGTGTTCACTGGAGCGAGCCTTTCAGGCCGCGTCGCTAGAAGACCCAGATCGCGGAAGGAGGAGGCTTCCTGAGACCATCCCCAAGAAGAAGAAGACGTCGTCAGGCTCAGCCCCTCAGGGCCCGTGCCTCCTCAGGAGGGCCCTCCGTCCATCGCATAGGAAAGCGCGCCCGGCGCCCTCCTCGGGCAGGGCTCGGGGGCTCTCACCTGGAGGGCCACCGACCTAGCCGGAGTCACGAGGGAGGCGCTTGGGCACCATGTAGAGGCGTGCTTCGCAGCATGTTTCCCTCGAGAGGGAGCCAGGCGAGGAAGATCAGACCAGCAAGAGTTCGTTGACGAGGCCATTCAGGAGCTACAGGAGACAAGGATCATAAGAGGTTGCCGCCGCTTGCCAGCCGTGGCCCCACATCCAGGCGAGGACGGTGGGCTGCGCGTCTGCATCGACATACCAGGGCTCAATCAGATCGCCACAACAGAGCGCCTCTGGCCCTCACAAGTGGGGCGCTACGGAGGTCCACCCCATAGCTATGTTCGCATGCCTTACGGCCTGCCGAGCATGGCTGCAGCATACCAGCGCCTCATGAGGGGCATCGTGGAGGCTCAGGAAGATAGGCGTTCCGCGGCCTTGGAGGAGATGGAGGCAGCTCGCGAGGAGTCACCAGCGCCTCCGGAGCCTCCCGAGGGCCCGGGGCCTGGGGGCTCGTGAGGATCGGCTTCTGCAGCTCGTCAAGTCTGCTGCACCAACGCCACTACGCCGACGACATCCTCAGGTGACATCTTTCAAGTTCCGCTCTCAGCTGGGAGCACCCTCCCAGGGTTGCATCACTCCCAGGACGCGTGGGTCCGTCCCCGCGGCATGTATCTGCATTTACCTTTCCGTCGTTAGCTTGCCTTGTTGGGGGTGCCCCTCGGGCTGCATCATCCCCAAGCCGCTGGGGCCAGGCCCAGCGGCGTGTATCTCCGCAGTGTTTATTTCCAACTATGCATTGCCTATCACGCTTAGCTGCGTGGTGCCCGTCCGCGGCATCTTCTCTTCCCATGTCGGCCACTTGCACGTTAAAGGGGGGGTGCCTGAGCATCGCGACTCAGGGCTCTTACTGGCTCTCCAGCCCTCACCCTCTGGCCTTGTCCACGGCATCGCGACCTGGCATACCAGCGACGGCTGAGACAAGCTCGAGGGCCGGGACCCGAGGACGTAGAGTACCGGCATCTAACCAAATTTTGCAGGGACACATTCCAAGATATGGCCCAGTGCCGGGCGCAACCCGCCCAGAGGTAGGGCCTCGGGAGTCCCGCGCTGGCTCACGGGTGCCCAGATACGCCTCGCCTACCTCAACCAGCAAGCTCTTGAGTGACTAACGATCGACTAATGGCCGCCGTGGCAACACCATCTTCTTTCTGTGATGACCCTGCAGGATCTCTGCAGGGAACTGCGCAAGCCGAGGCCCTCACGAGGTTTCCTTCGCCCTCGCCCGTGCGAACCGCTTGTGCGTTAAAGGGGGGTGCCTAAGCATCGTGACTCAGGGCTCTTACTGGCTCTCCAGCCCTCACCCTCTGGCCTTGTCCACGGCATCGCGACCTGCCAGCAACGACTGAGGCAAGCTCGAGGGCCGGGACCCGAGGACGTAGAGCAGAAAGGGGAGCAGAGGCAGGGAAGAAGGGGCCTCGTGAGGACCTTGCCGAGCGTTTCCGCTCCTATCCACACACGGACCCAACGGCGCACCTGGAACGGCCCCTAATCCTCAAGATAAGTTACCATCCACGGCACTGGCTGCTGCAGCACTACCCCCGGACCTAAAGCAACTCTGTACTAGCGACGTTGCTTCCCTTTCTCACTAAGTGATGGCTGCTTGGGCGCCAAAGGGGACCTCCTGAGCATTGCGACTCAGGGGCTCTTACCGGACCTTGGGTCGCTCACCTCCTGGCCTTGACCACGGCATCGCAACCTGGCATACCAGCGACGGCTAACGCCGCCTTGGGACTGGGACCTGTCGGTGTAGAGCACCAAGCCCTTGCGAGGTTCGAAACGGAGAACTCAGCTATGACAGAATCAGCAACTCACACGAATCCATAGCAAAGGTCATATATTAACAAACGGGACTACAGACACCTTACAAGCCCCCATGGGGCGCAATTCGATTCCTCGCAGGGAACAGATCCTAAGGAGTGCTAACTACATGGGCTCCTGCAGAAGATGCCATCATCAACAGTGGGCCGTCAGGCACCGGCGCCAACCACATCCAGATCAGGGCCGGCGACGGCCTGACGAGCCCGCCCTGCTCCGGGAGCGGCGCCGGCTCGGGGGCTCGTAGCTGTCGTCGCTCGTCTCCGGAGTCGCGAAGATCTCGTTGGAGCCGCTGGACCCTCGGGCGCCACTGCCAAGGGGGCGGTCAACGGGCCTGGCCCTCACCAGGGCGAGGTCCTGGTCGCTTCTCCCGCGGCAGCACTCCAGCCGGCGCCCGATCGTGTCGAAGACCTTGAGGAACATCACCGTCGTGCCGTCATACTCCAGGTGGACCATGAAGACGCCTCTTTCCCTGCAGACCCGGGCGATCTCCCTCCAGCCGCGGGACATGTAGACCGCACCCGGGGAAGCGACGACGACCTCGGCCTCGGTCGCGGGGGCGCCGTAGTCGGCGTGCTGCAGCTGGAGCTCCATAGGCCCCCTGGAAGAACCGCGGAGGCGAAGAAGGGAGGAAGGCAGATCCAGGACTGAAGAGGAGTGACGACGTGGAGCACGAACTCATGGGAGGAGCCCTCGGCATGGACTCCAGGAGGAACCACCCACGCCTTCATAACCCGACGGCGCCGATGACGGTGCTGACCGCGGGGATCAGCATCAACACCTCCGGGGCCCTCGACGTGGGCGTACAAAGGCAGCGGGAACCCCGGCGGAGCCCGCTCGCCCCGGGGCCTCGCCACCACCGGATCGTCCTCATCGTCCCGGCTGCAATGGGCGAGTCGTTTCTTCGGCGGGAGAGGATCTGGCCCTTCTCGAGGAGCCTTTCCCTTCTCCGCTGCAGAGAATCGGCGAATCGGATCCATCACACCAAGATGGAGCAAGAACTGAGGCGAAGGAGAGAGCAAGAGGAGATGGACTGGACGGGCACGAGCGGTGCCGTACTTATAGCCGGCGAAGGCCAACCACCGGTCTCCACGATCACAGGTAATCATAACACGTTCTGCATGCAGGGACTCGTCCAACTCGCACGATCACCAAGGCGTCGTGGGGAAGCGGAGGCGCCACGTCCAATCAACCGCCACGCGGCGTCCAAGGCCGCAGGCTGTTGGGGCCCGCGGCGCTTCGCCCTTGCCCTTTCGCCTCTCGGCATGGCCAAGTCCGTGCGCACCTTGGGCCCGGGGGCTACTGTCGGCGTTCTGGGAACGGGGGTCCCCAGACTTTCCTGCCTGCGGCCTGTGGCGTGGCTCAAGTGGGGGCCCAGCGCGGCCCATCTTCATCAACACGAGGCTCAAGACCCTCGCGAGGGGCCAAGCCTCGCGAGGCGGATGACACGGTGCATCCTCAGGCATAGCCTCGTCAGGCTGGCTCGCGAGGAGGCGGAGAGTTCAAGGCGGGGTACCTCGCGAGGTGCCCATGACGCAAGCCATGACGATACGGGGCACCAGGCAGGTGCCAGCGCGCGCAGCGTCCCTCTTTCCTCTTTGGTGCAAAGGGGGCGAGCGTATCCGCAGAGTACCGAGGCATCAGGCAAAGGTTGCCACTTCGGTGCAACGAGACCAAGACCAGGAGGACTGCGAGACGGAGGTCACCATGGAGCCCAGCGCGGCGTCATCACCAGAGCCTTTGGCAAGTGAAGACTGCTTTTGTCAGGATAGATGTACTCGTTGTCCCCCTTCAAATTAGCCCGCCATTGTTGGATCCCTTCCCGCTCAATATTTGGGGAGAGGACCAGGGCCTCTATAAATAGGACTAGCCACGCACATAGCAAGGGGTTCGATTTTTGGCGGGTTCGTCGGGGGGTCGGTTTGTTGGTTCGTTCGGTCCGCAAGTAGAGAGAGAGAGAGAGAGGGTGACTGAGCTCTTCACAACATTTCATCACCACAGCCAAGAACAGACCCTCGCGAGGCTGTTCTTCCTTGTATTGTTCATCCACACCAGCCCCAGGAGGCAATCCATCCACCACACACTGGAGAAGGGTATTACACCACATCGGTGGCCCGAACCAGTATAAATCTTGTGTCTCTTGTGTGTTTCCTTTAGTAGTTTAGATCCCATCGAGACGGAGAGGTTGAAGGTGAGATTTCCGTGCGCACCCCAGTGTTCGAACCTTAAGGGTCTGCCGGAACCCGAAATCCGACACTCCTGTTGTTCTATGTTGATATGAGAAATTTTTTGAAAGCAATAAGAGGCAATGGATATCATTCCGTCCCCAAATGTGGGATGTTCCCTACCGAAACCATCAGGCTTGTTGTGAGAAGCTCTGGCTTGTGAGAAGCATATCCCCAAACCTGCCCCAAATGGGACAAAAAATTTATCACGGCATGTTGATGCCGCTCCATGATAGCATGCCAAGTTTCATGAATTTCAGACGAGCTTTGGGTTTACTAGAATTTAAAAACCAGGTATCTCAATGCTTGCGGCCGAGTAACCATGGCAAGGTGTTTGACATTCATTCCCATTTCTTGCATGGGACATAAGCATGCAACCAAGGACACAGATTTAAATTTTCAACCAATTTATATGCATTAGAGCACGTGCGTGTATTTCAAATTTGAATTATGCACATAAATGCATTGAAAACCCAGTTAATGCATAAAAATGTCCAAATGAACCCCGAAAAATCCCAAAAATTGACACAACACTCCCGTTGTTCTATGTTGACACAAGAAAAATTTTGAAAGCAATAAGAGGCAATGGATATTGTTTAGTCCCCAAAGGTGGGACGTTCCCTACCGAAACCATCAGACTTGTTGTGAGAAGCTCTGGTTTGTGAGAAGCATATCCCCAAACCTGTCCCAAATGTGACAAAAAAATTTACCACGGTATGTTGATGCCGCTCCATGATAGCATGCCAAGTTTCATGAATTTCGGATGAGCTTTGAATTTGCTTGTATTTAAAAACTAGGTATCTCAATGTTTGCGGCCGGGTAACCATGGCAGGGTGTTTGACATTCATTCCCATTTCTTGCATGGGACCTAAGCATGCAACTAAGGACACATATTTGAATTTTCAACCAATTTATATGCATTAGAGCATGTGCATGTAGTTCAAATTTCTATTATGCACATAAATGCATTGAAAACTTAGTTAATGCATAAAAATGTCTAAATGAACCTCGAAAAATCCCAAAAATTGACACGACAGTCATGTTGTTCTATGTTGACATGAGAAAAAAATTCAAAGCAATAAGACGAAGGAAATATGCCCTAGAGGAAATAATAAAGTTGTTATTTATATTTCCTTATATCATGATAAATTTTTATTATTCATGCTAGAATTGTATTAACCGGAAACTTAGTACATGTGTGAATACATAGACAAAACAGAGTGTCCTTGGTATGCCTCTACTTGACTAGCTCGTTAATCCTGACCATAAACATGTGTTGTCATTTGATGAACGGGATCACATCATTAGAGAATGATGTGATGGACAAGACCCATCCGTTATCTTAGCATAAATGATCGTTCAGTTTTATTGTTATTGCTTTCATCATGACTTATACATGTTCCTCTAACTATGAGATTATGCAACTCCCGAATACCTAAGGAACACCTTGTGTGCTATCAAATGTCACAATGTAACTGGGTGATTATAAAGATGCTCTACAAGTGTCTTTGATGTTTGTTGAGTTGGCATAGATCGAGATTAGGATTGGTCACTCCGATTGTCGAAGAGGTATCTTTGGGCCCTCTCGGTAATGCACATCACTATAAGCCTTGCAAGCAATGTGACTAATGAGTTAGTTGCGGGATGATGCATTACGAAACGAGTAAAGAGACTCGCCGATAACAAGATTGAACTAGGTATGATGATACCGACGATCGAATCTTAGGCAAGTAACATACCGATGACAAAGGGAACAACGTATGTTGTTATGCGGTTTGATCGATAATAATCTTTGTAGAATATGTTGGAGCCAATATGAGCATCCAGGTTCTGCTATTGGTTATTGACCGGAGATGTGTCTCGGTCATGTCTACATAGTTCTCGAACCCGTAGGGTCCACACGCTTAATGTTCGATGACGATTTGTATTATGAGTTATGTGATTTTATTACCGAAGGTAGTTCGAAGTCCCGGATGATATCTCAGACATGACGAGTAGTCTTGAAATGGTCGAGACGGAAAGATTGATATATTGGGAGGCTATATTCAGACATCGGAAAGGTTCTGAGTGGTTCGGGTATTTTTCAGAGTACCGGAGAGTTACGGGAATTCGCCGAGGTTAGTATTGGGCCTTAATGGGACATACGGGAAAGGAGAGAAGGGCCTCAAGGGTTGGCCACGTGCCCCCCGATGGCAAGTTTGAATTGGACTAGGGATGGGGCGGCGCCCCCTCTCTTTCCTTCTCCCTCTCCTACTCCTTCCCTCTCTCCCCTCATAGAAAAAGAAGGGACTCCAACTAGGATTGGGAATCCTAGTTGGACTCGCCCTATAGGCGCGCCCCTCCTAGGCCTGCCTCCTCCACCTCCCTCCTTTATATATGTGGGCAGGAGGCACCCCAAAGGCACTCCAAGATTTGTCTTAGCCGTGTGCGGTGCCCCCCTCCAAAGTTACACACCTCGGTCATATCGTCGTAGTGCTTAGGCGAAGCCCTGCGCCGGTAACTTCATCATCACCATCGCCACGCCGTCGTGCTGACGGAACTCTCACTCCGCCTCAACTGGATCAAGAGCCCGAGGGACGTCATCAATCTGAACGTGTGCTAAACACGGAGGTGCCGTGTGTTCGGTACTTGGATCGGTTGGATCGCGAAGACGTTCGACTACATCAACCGCGTTACTAAACGCTTCCGCTTTCGGTCTACGAGGGTACATAGACACACTCTCCCCGCTCGTTGCTATGCATCTCGTAGATAGATCTTGCATGATCGTAGGACTTTTTTTGAAATACTGCGTTCCCCAAGAGTGGCATCCGAGCCAGGTCTATGTGTAGATGTTATATGCACAAGTAGAACACAAAGGAGTTGTGGGCATGGGTATATACATATTGCTTGCCGTCACTAGTTTTTTCTTGATTCGGCGGTATTGTTGGATGAAGCGGCCCGGACCGACATTACATGACCGCGTTCATGAGACTTGTTCTACTGACGTGCTTTGCACATAGGTGGCCGGCGGGTGTCAGTTTCTCCAACTTTAGTTGAATCGGATTCAATGAATAGGGTTCTTTCTGAAGATCAAAAAGCAATCACTATACCGTGTTGTGGTTTTTGATGCGTAGGTAAGAACGGTTCTTGATAAGCCCGTAGCAGCGACGTAAAACTTGCAACAACAAAGTAGAGGACGTCTAACTTGTTTTGCAGGCTATGTTGTGATGTGATATGGTCAAGACGTGATGACATATAAATTCTTGTATGAGATTATCATGTTTTGTTTAAGTTATCGGCAACTGGTAGAAGCCTTATGGTTGTCTCTTTATTGCATAAGATGCAAGCACCATAAAATTTCTTTACTTTATCACTATGCGATAGCAATAGTTGCAAAAGCAATGGTTGGCGACACGACCATGTGACGACACGTTGATAAAGATCAAGATGATGGAGATCATGGTGTCATGCCGGTGACGATGGAGATCATGATGGTACTTTGGAGATGGAGATCAAAGGCACAAGATGATGATGGCCATATCATGTCACATATTTTCCATGTGATGTTTACCTTTTATGCATCTTATTTTTCTTAGTACGACGGTAGCATTATGAGATGACCCCTTACTAAAATTTCAAGGTATAACTATTCTCCCTGAGTATGCACCGTTGCGACAGTTCTTCATGCTGAGACACCACGTGATGATCGGGTGTGATAAGCTCTACGTTCACATACAACGGGTGCAAGCCAGTTTTGCACATGCAGAATACTCGGGTTAAACTTGACGAGCCTAGCATATGCATATATGGCCTCAGAACACTGAGACCGATAGGTCGAATGTGAATCATATAGTAGATATGATCAACATAGTGATGTTCACCATTGAAAACTATTCCATCTCACGTGATGATTGGACATGGTTTAGTTGATTTAGATCATGTGATCATTTAGATGACTAGAGGGATGTCTATCTAAGTGGGAGTTCTTAAGTAATATGATTAATTGAACTTTAATTTATCATGAACTTAGTCCTGATAGTATTTGCATATCTATGCTATAGATCAATTGCTCGCGTATAGCTTCCCTATTTATTTTTTATATGTTCCTAGAGAAAACAAAGTTGAAAGATGATAGTAGCAATGATGCGGACTAGGTCCGTGATTTGAGGATTATCCTCATTGATGCACAGAAGAACTATGTCTTTGATGCACCGCTAGGTGACGGACCTATTGCAGGAGCAAATGCAGATGTTATGAACGTCTGGCAAAGCTCGGTATGATGACTACTTAATAGTTTAGTGCACCATGCTTTATGGCTTAGAACCGGGACTTCAAAAACGTTTTGAACGCCACAGAGCATATAAGATGTTCCAAGAGCTGAAATTTGTATTTCAGACTCATGCCCGAGTTGAGAGGTATGAGACCTCTGATAAGTACTTTGCCTACAAGATGGAGGAGAATAGCTCAACCAGTGAGCATGTGCTCAGAATGTCTGAGTACTATAATCGCTTGAATCAAGTGGGAGTTAATCTTCCAGATAAGATAGTGATTGACAGAATTCTCTAGTCACTATCACCAAGTTACTAGAACTTTGTGATGAACTATAATATGTAAGGGATGACGAAAACGACTCCCGGGCTCTTCGCGATGCTGAAATCAGCGAAGGTAGAAATCAAGAAAAGAATCAAGTGTTGATGGTTGACAAGACCACTAGTTTCAAGTGAAAGGGCAAGGGAAAGAAAGGGAACTTCAAGAAGAATGGCAAGCAAGTTGCCACTCCCATGAAGAAGCCCAAAAACTAGACCCAAGCCTGAAACTGAGTGCTTCTACTGCAAAGGAAATGGTCACTGGAAGTGGAACTGCCCTAGATACTCGGCGGATAAGAAGGATGGAAAAGTGAACACACGTATATTTGACATACATGTTATTGATGTGTACTTTACTAGTGTTTATAGAAACCCCTCAGTATTTGATACTGGTTCTGTTGCTAAGAGTAGTAACTCGAAACGGGAGATGCAAAATAAACAGAGACTAGTTAAGGGCGAGGTGATGATGTGAGTTGGAAGTGATTCCAAGGTTGATAAGATCACCATCGCACACTCCCTTTACCTTCGGGATTAGTGTTGAACCTAAAATAAATGTTATTTGGTGTTTGCGTTGAGCATAAATATGATTGGATCATGTTTATTGCAATATGGTTATTCATTTAAGTCAAAGAATAATTGTTGTTCTATTTACATGAATAAAACTTTCTACGGTCGTACACTCAATATAAATGGTATATCGAATCTCGATCGTATTGATACACATATTCATAATATTGAAGCCAAAAGATGCAAAGTTAATAATGATAGTGCAACTTATATGTGGCACTGCCGTTTAGGTCATATTGGTGTAAAGCGCATGAAGAAACTCAATGCTGATGGACTTTTGGAATCACCTGAGACGCCTCCAGGCATTGTCTTATCTAAGGATATAGATGGTGCTTGCGATCTAGCTGGTACCGCAGAGAAACCCAATTGCAATAGGCATCGTCTGGCGTTCAGTTCTCAGGAGACGCCTCCAGCTGCCTCCTTCACCGAGCCTCAGATAGCCGACGTGCAAAATATTATCAGCCCCAACACACTCAAGAAGGCTTTCTCTGAGCAGAACTCGATCCCATTACAGCAGAAGAAGAAGGGACGGAAAATAAAGAATAACAATGGTGCGAGCCAGCCGGCACCGAGTACGATTCGTGCTTAGGACGAGCCACCTACATCTAAGGATATCTCGAGGAGGGTGCATGTGGTGGGTAGGCCGATGCTACCGACTAATCTGCTCAATGCTGCAACCGGTGCTATGCGGAGTCTGCATGACAGTGTTCTTTCTTTGGAGAAGCGGCATCTCTCTGAGAATGATGTGGCATACCCGGTTTTTGTGGCCAAGGTGCCAGAGGGCAAGGGCTTTGTCGATAGCGCCATCGGGGTTATGATCATCATGCGGTTTGATGACATCTTCACTATGTTTAACCTTCATCCGCTGCACTTCACCTTCGTTCGGCTATTTTCGCTGAGTATGCAGATGCGGATCATTGGAGACAAGACCCCGGACATCGTGATAGTCGACCCATTCTACATGCGTGGCAAGATCTTGGGCAGCGCTGGGGACCGGCAAGTCGCGAGTTCATACCTCGAAGGCGTCATTCTGGCGAACCCAGATAAGGATAACTTCCTCGTACCTTACTTTCCTGAGTAAGTCATCCCCTCACTGCCCCGTAACATATGATTTCTTAGATTTCGATCGTTCTTTTTTTCTAACATTTCGTGTTTTGTGCAGTGACACATGTTGCACACTCATCCTCTTAAGCCCGAACTATTCCATGGCCATGTATTTCGACTCGGACCATCAGTCGAATAAAGACTACACAAATATCAAGAAAGTTCTTGATGATGTTCTCCCCGGCAACGCCAAATCTGGAGGCACCTTCAGGAGGCCAATTCCTAGGTACGACAAGCACATGTTCACCCACATAACGACATTCCCCTGCGTCAAGCAGCCGCCTGGCGGTCAGAAGGATTCCTACTACGCCCTCCATCACATGCGGGCGATCGTACGGGACCATAATCAACTTATGCTACCAAATAGTCTCAAAGATTGGGCCGCATGCTTGTCGGTAATCCAGGACGCGGACCTCAGACAAGAATTCTTTCGCATCCAGTCGGAGTTTGCGGAAATCATCCATCAAGATGTCCTTCGTACCTCGGGGCAGTTCTACCGCAGATATCAACCGTCCAACAGTGAGATAGAAACAACACTACAAATGCAGGCTAACAACGATCGCGATTTCATGACCATCACGAAAGACGGCGGCTTCATCCACGCTCCGGTCCTTGAGCTGAGTCGAAAGTAGTGATGCTATGTAGTTCTGAAATATCGATTAGCTCATGTTGTAATTAAACTTTAATGAACTTGTATGTCTCTTTGGTTTGGACAGTCATTCAACTTCTATGTAATCGATGCTATTAATGTGTTGCTTTTCTCTTCCGATCCTTTTGTTGCATACTTATATATTGCTTATGTATTGTCTGTGAATTGCTACTAACGTTTTGTTTGTCTAGTGCATAGAGATGCCGTCGTATGTCATGTACAAGGCTAAGGTTCCCGGAGTCTACGACGACTGGGAGGAGTGTCGGAGATAGGTTCACCGTTTCAGCGGTTACAGTTACAAAGGGTACACCACTAGGGCGGATGCGGAAGCTAGATACGCACGCTATCTAGCGGGAGAGAGGAGGAACCGGATGAAGACCAGTTTCATCGCGATGTTGCTAATCGTGATGACGGTAGCTCTCTTCTATGTGATGGTAGTTTAGATGATCGATATCGACTTGTAATGTGAAGACAAACTCGCTACTCGCGGTCTCGAGACTTGTAATGTTCTAATTTTGTTCGGTCTTTTCAATTCGGAGACTAATATGATGAATTGTATATGTAGACTAATCTTCTATTTGTATTCGATAAATCTACTGTTTATATATTGTGTTGTCTATATTCTGTGCAGTAATATATT
This sequence comes from Triticum monococcum, assembly GCA_034509565.1. NCBI lineage: Eukaryota > Viridiplantae > Streptophyta > Magnoliopsida > Poales > Poaceae > Triticum > Triticum monococcum. The sequence goes on from CM067841.1 coordinate 80,989,950, forward strand.
TTGTAACCTGTGCAAATATTAGAAAAGAAAAAAATCCTAATATTCATACTAGTGGCGCACCATACTGCACTTTAGTGGCACACTGCAATAAACATACGAGTGGCGCATTATCTAGTAGTGCGCCATTAGTAACCCAGAGCACAAGGTAAATATGGCCCCCTGGGAGGCATAGTAATGGCGCACCAGGGGACATACTAATGGCGCACTGCCTGGTGCGCCACTATTATCTGGGATACTAGTGGCGCACCAGGGGTGCGCCATTAGTACTTGTTACTAGGGGCGTGTTAATAGTGGCGCACCTGTAGTGCACCATTAATGGCCAAAACAGGTGCACCACTAATTAATGGCCAAAACAGGAGTCAGAGGAAGATGCCCTATCTTATTCACCCATCAAGGTACTTGCTCTAACTTTCCAAGGTTACATTGCTCGCACATATCTTGCAACTGATGCTTTGCATTGCTTCTACTTTGTTGAACTGCCATTAGCTTAGTTTACACATCGTGTATGTGAATACGCCCTGCCTATCCATTTTCAGTACATATTCCATATGTCAACATACCATATTTATCCATTCAAATGATGTTCTTGTGTATCAGACGTTCAAAAGGAAGAGGGCGATTGCTGGTCGTGGAGGAGCACAAGGAAAGTATTTGGAAAAGGTAGTGGAACCTGATAAATCAAATAGCCCATTAGGTGTAGTTGCAATATCACCTGACCCACAAAATACCCCAACTCTAGCAGACTCTAGCCCTACTACACTGGTCATTTCTGATGCTCCAACTCAGCAGACCCCAAATGCAGCAAACAGTATGATTATGCTAGTTGACATAGCACCAGCTGTGACACAAAACCCAAATTCCAGCAAAGAGTACACCAAATCCAGTTGCCAAATCCCTTTTCGAACCAGAGAGAGCCCCAATTGCAGCAAATAGGACCCCTGTTCCATTTCTTCCCAGTTTAGAAGACAAAGCTTATGTTGTTGTCAGGAACTTTGTGCGCATCTTTGTTGGGGAATGTAGTAATTTCAAAAAATTTCCTACGCACATGCAAGATCACGGTGATGCATAGCAACGAGGGGGAGAGTCTGATCTATGTACCCTTGTAGATCGCAACGGAAGCGTTGACACAACGTAGAGGAAGTAGTCGTACATCTTCTTCCCGGTCCGACCGATCCAAGCACCGTCACTCCGGCACCTCCGAGTTCTTAGCACACGTTCAGCTCGATGACGATCCTCGGGCTCCGATCCAGCAAAGCGTCGAGGAAGAGTTCCGTCAGCATGACGGCGTGGTGACGATCTTAATGTACTACCGACGCAGGGCTTCGCCTAAGCACTACAACGGTATGATCGAGGTGGAATTTGGTGGCAGGGGGCACCGCACACGGCTAAGGAACGATCTCAATGATCAACTTGTGTCTAGAGGTGTCCCCTGCCCCCGTATATAAAGGTTGCTAGGGGGAGGGCTGGCCGGCCAAGGAGGAGGGCGCAGGAGGAGTCCTACTCCTACCGGGAGTAGGATTCCCCCCCCCCCCAATCCTATTCCTAATAGGATTCCTCGAGAGAGAGAGAGAGAGGGAGAAGGGGGCCGGCCACCTCTCCTAGTCCTAATAGGACTAGGGGAGGGGGGAGGCGCGCAGCCCACCTTGGGCTGCCCCTTTCACCTTTCCACTAAGGCCCAATAAGGCCCATTTGGTTCCCGGGGGGTTCCGGTAACCTCCCGGTACTCCGGTAAAATTCCTGATTTCACCCGGAACACTTCCGATGTCCAAACATAGGCTTCCAATATATCAATCTTTATGTCTCGACCATTTCGAGACTCCTCGTCATGTCCGTGATCACATCCGGGACTCCGAACAACCTTCGGTACATCAAAATGCACAAACTCATAATAACTGTCATCGTAACGTTAAGCGTGCGGACCCTACGGTTCGAGAAAAATGTAGACATGACCGAGACACGTCTCCGGTCATTAACCAATAGCGGGACCTGGATGCCCATATTGGCTCCTACATATTCTACGAAGATCTTTATCGGTCAGACCGCATAACAACATACGTTGTTCCCTTTGTCATCGGTATGTTACTTGCCCGAGATTCGATCGTCGGTATCCAATACCTAGTTCAATCTTGTTACTGGCAAGTCTCTTTACTCGTTCCGTAATACATCATCTCACAACTAACATCTTAGTTATAATGCTTGCAAGGCTTATGTGATGTGTATTACCGAGAGGGCCCAGAGGTACCTCTCCGACAATCGGAGTGACAAATCATATTCTCGAAATACGCCAACCCAACATATATCATTGGAAACACCTGTAGTACTCCTTTATAATCACCCAGTTACGTTGTGACGTTTGGTAGCACCCAAAGTGTTCCTCCGGCAAACGGGAGTTGCATAATCTCATAGTCATAGGAACATGTATAAGTCATGAAGAAAGCAATAGCAACATACTAAACGATCGGGTGCTAAGCTAATGGAATGGGTCATGTCAATCAGATCATTCAACTAATGATGTGACCTCGTTAATCAAATAACAACTCTTTTGTTCATGGTTAGGAAACATAACCATCTTTGATTAACGAGCTAGTCAAGTAGAGGCATACTAGTGACACTCTGTTTGTCTATGTATTCACACATGTATTATGTTTCCGGTTAATACAATTCTAGCATGAATAATAAACATTCATCATGATATAAGGAAATAAATAATAACTTTATTATTGCCTCTAGGGCATATTTCCTTCAGTCTCCCACTTGCACTAGAGTCAATAATCTAGATTACACAGTAATGATTCTAACACCCATGGAGCCTTGGTGCTGATCATGTTTTGCTCGTGGAAGAGGCTTAGTCAACGGGTCTGCAACATTCAGATCCGTATGTATCTTGCAAATCTCTATGTCTCCCACCTGGACTAGATCCCGGATGGAATTGAAGCGTCTCTTGATGTGTTTGGTCCTTTTGTGAAATCTGGATTCCTTTGCCAAAGCAATTGCACCAGTATTGTCACAAAAGATTTTCATTGGACCCGATGCACTAGGTATGACACCTAGATCGGATATGAACTCCTTCATCCAGACTCCTTCATTCGCTGCTTACGAAGCAGCTATGTATTCCGCTTCACATGTAGATCCCGCTACGACGCTTTGTTTAGAACTGCACCAACTGACAGCTCCACCGTTTAAAGTAAACACGTATCCGGTTTGCGATTTAGAATCGTCCGGATCAGTGTCAAAGCTTGCATCAACGTAACCTCTTACGGTGAGCTCTTTGTCACCTCCATATACGAGAAACATATCCTTAGTCCTTTTCAGGTATTTCAGGATGTTCTTGACCGTTGTCCAGTGATCCACTCCTGGATTACTTTGGTACCTCCCTGCTAAACTTATAGCAAGGCACACATCAGCTCTGGTACACAGCATTGCATACATGATAGAGCCTATGGCTGAAGCATAGGGAACATCTTTCATTTTCTCTCTATCTTCTGCAGTGGTCGGGCATTGAGTCTGACTCAACTTCACACCTTGTAACACAGGCAAGAACCCTTTCTTTGCTTGATCCATTTTGAACTTCTTCAAAATCTTGTCAAGGTATGTGCTTTGTGAAAGTCCAATTAAGCGTCTTGATCTATCTCTATAGATCTTAATGCCCAATATGTAAGCAGCTTCACCGAGGTCTTTCATTGAAAAACTCTTATTCAAGTATCCCTTTATGCTATCCAGAAATTCTATATCATTTCCAATCAGCAATATGTCATCCACATATAATATCAGAAATGCTACAGAGCTCCCACTCACTTTCTTGTAAATACAGGCTTCTCCAAAAGTCTGTATAAAGCCAAATGCTTTGATCACCCTATCAAAGCATTTATTCCAACTCCGAGATGCTTGCACCAGTCCATAAACGGATCGCTGGAGTTTGCACACTTTGTTAGCTCCCTTTGGATCGACAAAACCTTCCGGTTGCATCATATACAACTCTTCTTCCAGAAATCCATTCAGGAATGCAGTTTTGACATCCATCTGCCAAATTTCATAATCATAGAATGCGGCAATTGCTAACATGATTCTGACAGACTTAAGCATCGCTACGGGTGAGAAGGTCTCATCGTAGTCAACCCCTTGAACTTGTCGAAAACCTTTTGCAACAAGTCGAGCTTTATAGACAGTAACATTACCGTCAGCGTCAGTCTTTTTCTTGAAGATCCATTTATTCTCAATTGCTTGCCGATCATCGGGCAAGTCAACCAAAGTCCATACTTTGTTCTCATACATGGATCCCATCTCAGATTTCATGGCCTCAAGCCACTTTGCGGAATCTGGGCTCACCATCGCTTCTTCATAGTTCGTAGGTTCATCATGATCTAGTAGCATGACCTCCAGAACTGGATTACCGTACCACTCTGGCGCGGATCTTGCTCTGGTTGATCTACGAGGTTCAGTAGTATCTTGTTCTGAAGTTTCATGATCATTATCATTAGCTTCCTCACTTATTGGTGTAGGTGTTGTCGTGGTTCTAAGTCTGACGGTGAGGTAGGGGGTATGTATGAAGAGGCTAGGCCTTAGCTATTGGGAAGTTGTAAGCACGCAAGGTTTACGAGTTCAGGCCCTTCTCTGAGGAAGTAACAGCCCTACGTCTCGGTGCCCGGAGGCAGTCGATTGGATTATGCGTAACATTACAGGGGTGCGAACCCTTCATACTGAGGAGGGGGGTGGCTTATATAGAGTTCGACAGCCCTCTCTTGTCCTCAGTAATGCAGGGTTTAAGGTACATTTAAGGTGGGCGTTACTGACAACGTCTCTAATAAAGCGTCATGATGATCATAAAGACTACTTAATAGCTGACCGTTTGCCTGGGAGTGATTTGAGGTCTCCTGGTGGTCGAGTGGTTGGCTTGTTGGTCGAGTGACAGCTTCTTGGTCGAGTCGATTGAAAGATAACTTCCTCTAAGGATGCCCTATGGTAGGACTCTTAGGACGGGTCCGTGCCCCTACCGTAGGTGCACCCCTTCATCATTAGCCCCCGAACGGATCGAGGCTGGAGTGAGAAAGAGGGTTTGGGACCTTTCCAACCGACCCTTCGGGTTATTATAGGTGCTTCGTTCTGGGTCGACTGTCACGGATGACGTTATTAACCTCTTTCAGTCGCCTTGATCCGTTCCAGGCCTTTCGTTGAATGGATTCTTTTACCTGCGAGGCATCGGGCGCCGGTGTGCGCGGGATTTCTATTTCGCCAAGTTGTTCTGCACCTGGCGGAGATCGCGGGATTCGGATTTTTTGGGAAGCACGCGGGACGGGGGCGGCCGCAGTAATCGGGAGCGACAGTGCGAAGGCTCCTCGATCCCCGTGCCGCCTTTTTCGCCACGTACAGCGCGCGCGCCTGCCAAGGGATTTGACTGGATAGCTCGGGCCTACCTGTCAGCCACTCGGGAGTGCCCCCTTATAAATAGTTGGCCCGGAGTCTCTCTTCAGTACGCGTGCTTCTTCTGCTCCTCTCTCTGTCTCTCCGTCGTCTCCTCCGGTTCCTTCGCTCTTGCCCCGCCACCACAAAAAACCAGCCCGAGACCTTGCCGGTGGCGATGGTGAAGAGCAAGACGACCGCCCTGGAGCGCGCGAAGAAAGCGGCGGCGGCCGGGAAGGGGAAGAAGTCTGCGCGCGGGGGCTCTTCTTCTCGGACGGCCCTGCCCAAGGGGTGGATCCAGGGCGACTGGATGCCCTCAGTGCTTCGTCAGGAGGACCTCGACGACATGGTCGAGGGAGGAGTCATCCTCCACAAGGCGGCACGTCTTCCGGGGAGGGAAATCGAGCCTCAGCCACGTGACGGTGAGCGCGTCCTCCTGGCGACTCACATTGACCGTGGTTTCTCCTTGCCACCCCACCCTTTTTTCCGCAATTTCCTGAATTTCTTCGGGGCGCAGCTCCACCACTTCACTCCGAACTCCATAGTCTATCTCGCCGCTTTTATTTCTATGTGCGAGGCATTTCTGGGGTGCCGCCCGCACTGGGGACTTTTCAAGCATATCTTCACCGTTCGCTCTCAGTCGGTGAAGAAGGCTAAGTCGAGTGACGAGAGGACACAGGTGATCCAGCTGTGCGGGGGCTTGGCGATCCAGACAAGGGGGAAAAGTTGTTTTCCCTCCATCACTTTCCCGGAGTCGGTTCGAGGGTGGCAGGCGACTTGGTTCTACTGCCAGGATCAAGTGACCACGGGGCAGTCGACTGGACTCCCACCCTTCACTCTCGACCGAGCTGAAAAGCCGGCTTCTCTGAAGGTGACGCCCGAAGAAAAGGCCCATGTCAAGATACTGGCGGGTCGAGTGGTCGAACTTGTCCGCGAGGGCGTGACGGGGATGGACCTGCTCGAAGTCTTCCTCGGGAGGAGAATCCAACCTCTCCAGGCTCGGGATCACCCGATGTGGCTGTACTCCGGCCTCGAGGACTCCACTCGGGTCCACCCAGAGGAGGTCACCGATGAGATGTTGGAGGGGTGGTTGTCAAGCATTACAGGGAACAAATACAACCCCCGAGGAGCCAGGAGGGTCGTTCCACTCGACAGCTCTTATGAGGTCAACTAGGTGTGTATTTGCATTTTCGACTGAAATCTTGCTTTCTGCACTGGTCTTCTTTTGAGCGAGTCGACTGACTTTCCATTTTGCCTGCTGTCTTTTAGGCGACCACTGAGATGTATTCGACGCCCAACGGGGCGCAGGGGTCGACTGAGGAAGGTGAGGGGAGCGGAGGTGAGAGCGGCGACGACCAGGGCGAGTGGGAGTCAGACGGCGAAGGAGAGGAAGGCGACGACATCTTCTCCAGCGAGGAGGAGGAGGAAGAAGCCGAACCTCCCCGCCCAGAGAGACGATCCAAGCTCGTGCACGACCCGGCGCAGGGACGTGGTCAGGCGACTGCCTCTGTCGGGCCGTCGTCGAAACGCCCTCGGACCTCCTCTCCGACACCGACTGGGAAGGTTCCCAAGCAACCGCGCACAACGCAGTCCAAGCCGCCCAAGACTCTGCCGAAGATGAAGATAACTGTCCCTGTCATCTCTGGGTAACAAGCTTTGACTTCTTTCGTCGATTGGAGGACAGATCCTGAGTCGACTCATTATGCTGAACTGGTTGATTCTTCGAAATTTGCAGTGCTGCTACCTCCGAGGTCTCAGCCAAGGATGACGACCAAGAGATGGGGGACGCTGCAACCTCCAACCCTGGTACGATCATCGACGTTTTGTTTTTGAGTTGACTTGGTCGTTTCTTGCAATTCTTGCCGATTGAAAGTTCTTCCTGCAGCTCCTCCTCAAGTTATCGACCTCCCGGATGATGATGACAATGAGCCGCTGAGGATAGGGAGGACCAGGAGGCCGTCGACTGACAAGGCTCCCCAGCCTGCTCTGGCGCCTGAGGCCGTGGCACGGGACGGCGGCGATGCCCCTCGGGCCTCTGTGTCCTTCGCCAATCCCCTGTCGAGTGCGCAGCCTTCGGCGTCGGCTGCCGATCCGACTGCCAATCCTCCGTCGAGTGAGCAGCCCTCGGTGTCGACTGCCGGCCCGACTTCACTCTTTGTCGCGTACTCTGCCCTTGAAGACGAAGTGGCCGCTGCGAAGGAGGCCATACACCAGGCAGGGGTCATGATGGAGCAGGTGAAGAGGGCTCGGGAGGCCAGCCAGGCGGCTTACGACACGAGTTCGGCGCTTCAGAGTAACGTCCAGGTCAGTTGATTTGATGTTTGTTTGTTTGAAGAGTCTTTCTCTCTCTTTCTCTTCCTTTTTTGAAGATCTTTGTTTCTGTATTTGTACACCCACTGGGTGTGTTTTCTCTTTGGTCGAACCAGTGGGGGCACGCTGAGTGCACCCACTGGGTGTAGTCCCCGAGACTACGGTGGACTGCTGGCAGTCGACTGTAGTCTGTATATTGTGGTTGTGAATCTGAACTTCTTCACTCGGTCTGCCCTGCCAGGTCGAGCGGTCCGTGTCCTGTCGACTGTATGCAGTCGTTTTTTTTTGTCGAACCAGTGGGGGCACGCTGAGTGCACCCACTGGGTGTAGTCCCCGAGACTATGGTCGAATATTTTTTATTCGGCTGTGGTCTTAGAAACGTCACCATTGTTCCTTAGTTACTCGGGAGCAACTTATCTCAAATGTCTGTCAGCTGGTTTTTCCTTTTGCAGAGATCTTGCGAACTTGTCGCTCGTTATGCTGAATTGGAGAAGCAGAAGATTCAGCTGGACCTTGATTTAGAGCTGGCCAGGACGGAGTTGCAGAAGGTCAGGGAGGGCGCCGCAGGTAAAGCAACTTTGTCGACTGGTTCTGTTTTCAGGCTCGGGCATTCCTTTGCTGTTTCTGATTCAATCGCCGTTTCTTTGTAGGTGAATTGGAAAGAGTGTTGGTGAGGAAGGACCAGGACCTGGCTGTCGCCCGTAAGGCGGCTGACGACAAGATGGTTCTGGCCGAACAGAAGCTGGCTTCGGTCGGCCAGTTGGAGCAAGAGAACGTTAGGTTGCAGGCCGCTCTGACTGATGCCAACAAGCTGGCTGCCAGTTGGAAGAAGAAGCACCTCCTCTTGGGTGAGGAGATGGAAGGTGTCGCCCGTAGGAGGGACGACCTGGAGAGCTTCCTGAGGAGCCTCGCCAAGAGGCTGTACATCAAACTTGAAGGTGCACCTCTAATTTTGACTATTTTGTACTTTTTGTGTCGACTCAATCCTGTGGTCGTTGGCTTATCTTTAGGTCTCGTGTGCAGAATTCTGTCAGAACTTCGAAGAGGAGACCGGGCGGATCGAAACGGGTCTTGACCCAATCAATTCCCCGGTGAAAGACGACACTGCCATGAACTTGCTCCGACTGGAATCTCGAATCGACGGCACCGTGGATTACCTGGCTCGACTGAAGGTTGCCGTGTCGTGGATCGACTCGACGCTTTGGCCAGAATCTGCGCTCCAAAATGATCTCGAGTCTCTTATGGCTCGACTTGACAAAATCCCCGATCGAGTGCAGGAGTGGAAAAAGTCCTCTGCCCGGTGCGGCGCTGACGTGGCTCTATCCTTAGTCCGCGTTCATTGCAAGGAGGCGCGAGAAGAAAAGCTGGCCGCCATCCAAGTCGCCAATACCAAGAGGCACAGCTTCCAGGACTTCATGGAGACCTTCATTGCTGCAGCTACTCGCATTGCGGACGGGATCGACTTGGGTGAGTTCGTCGCTCCTGCCAGCCCTCCTCTTGAGGAGTGAGAAAACTTTTTATACCTTTCCTTAAATTAGCCTCGGGATGCCGAGTGGATTTGTAGTCGTTCAAACTCTGCCGAGCTGAGGGCTCGAGTACTTTGATTCGGGGCCCGAGGCCTTTTGAGTTTTATCCGAACTTTATTTTTGCTGAATGTCTCCGTGGTCTGGAACTGTCGTGAGAGGCTTGATGGCCGACCCCCACCCTGTCGTTGTACATTGTATTTGTGGCGGAGCTCTCAGGAGAAGGCGGCAGTCGACCCACACTCCGTTGTTGTACATTGTATTTGTGGCGGAGCTCTCGGGAGAAGGCGGCAGTCGACCCACACCCAACACCCAGTTGTTGTACATTGTATTTGTGGCGGAGCTCTCCACTTGGTAGGATTTTTCAAATTTAGACGAGTGTCTGACTGCAGCTAAGTCTCTTCGTGGAGAACTTAGGCGAGTGCTGAACTGCAGCTAAGCCCCCGAGTGGGAGGATTGCTCTCCACTCGGTAGGACTTTTCAAACTTAGGCGAGTGTCTGACTGCAGCTAAGTCTCTTCGTGGAGAACTTAGGCGAGTGCTGAACTGCAGCTAAGCCCCCAAGTGGGAGGATTGCTCTCCACTCGGTAGGACTTTTCAAACTTAGGCGAGTGTCTGACTGCAGCTAAGTCTCTTTGTGGAGAACTTAGGCGAGTGCCGAACTGCAGCTAAGACCCCGAGTGGGAGGATTGCTCTCCACTCGGTAGGATTTTTCAAACTTAGGCGAGTGTCTGACTGCAGCTAAGTCTCTTTGTGGAGAACTTAGGCGAGTGCCGAACTGCAGCTAAGCCCCCGAGTGGGAGGATTGCTCTCCACTTGGTAGGATTTTTCAAATTTAGGCGAGTGTCTGACTGCAGCTAAGTATCTTCGTGGAGAACTTAGGCGAGTGCCGAACTGCAGCTAAGCCCCCGAGTGGGAGGATTGCTCTCCACTCGGTAGGATTTTTCAAATTTAGGCGAGTGTCTGACTGCAGCTAAGTTTCTTTGTGGAGAACTTAGGCGAGTGCTGAACTGCAGCTAAGCCCCCGAGTGGGAGGATTGCTCTCCACTCGGTAGGATTTTTCAAATTTAGGCGAGTGTCTGACTGCAGCTAAGTCTCTTCGTGGAGAACTTAGGCGAGTGCTGAACTGCAGCTGAGCCCCCGAGTGGGAGGATTGCTCTCCACTCGGTAGGACTTTTCAAACTTAGGCGAGTGTCTGACTGCAGCTAAGTCTCTTTATGGAGAACTTAGGCGAGTGTCGAACTGCAGCTCAGCCCCCGAGTGGGAGGATTGCTCTCCACTCGGTAAGATTTTTCAAACTTAGGCGAGTGTCTGACCGCAGCTAAGTTTCTTTGTAGAGAACTTAGGCGAGTGCTGAACTGCAGCTAAGCCCCCGAGTGGGAGGATTGCTCTCCACTCGGTAGGATTTTTCAAACTTAGGCGAGTGTCTGATTGCAGCTAAGTCTCTTCGTGGAGAACTTAGGCGAGTGCTGAACTGCAGCTAAGCCCCCGAGTGGGAGGATTGCTCTCCACTCGGTAGGATTTTTCAAACTTAGGCGAACCGGATTCGCAGCTAAGTCACCCACTGGGGGATTTCAGATATATACAATAGTGGCAACAATTATTGGAACACTCTTATTTCTGATAAAAATGAACCTTAGGAGTTTTTCTTATTACATCTGGTTTAAGAGTGGACTTAAGTGTAAAAGGGGCGAAGAAGCTCCGCGTTCCAAGCTCGAGGTTCGTCGATTTGTCGATCAACATTGTAAAGGTGATATGCTCCATTGTGGAGGACTCTGGTGATGATGAATGGGCCTTCCCAAGTGGGAGCGAGCTTGTGAGGTTTCTGTTGATCCACTTGGAGGACCAAATCTCCTTCTTGAAAGGCTCGACTCTTCACATTCTGGGCATGGAATCGACGCAAGTCCTGCTGGTAAATGGTCGATCTGATCATTGCCATCTCCCTTTCTTCCTCCAAGAGATCGACTGCGTCTTGCCGGGCCTGCTCTGCTTCATCTTCGGTGTAAAGTTCAACTCGAGGCGCATTGTGAAGGAGATCGCTTGGCAGGACAGCTTCGGCTCCATAAACCAGAAAGAACGGGGTCCTTCCAGTCGACCGGTTAGGGGTAGTCCTTAATCCCCACAGTACTGACGGAAGCTCGTCGACCCAAGCGCCTGCCGCGTGCTTGAGATCACGCATCAGCCGAGGTTTTAGCCCTTTGAGAATCAGACCATTTGCTCTCTCAGCCTGTCCATTCGACTGGGGATGAGCGACTGAGGCGTAGTCGACTCGTGTGCCTTGAGAAGCGCAAAATGCCCTGAAATCGTCCGAATCAAAGTTTGACCCGTTATCAGTGATGATGCTGTGTGGGACCCCATATCTGAATGTCAACCCTCTGATGAAACTGATAGCGGTGCTAGCGTCAAGGCTCTTTATGGGCTTAGCTTCGATCCATTTGGTAAACTTGTCGACTACCACAAGCACGTGAGTGAACCCACTCCTGCCCGTTCTCAAGGGGCCAACCATGTCCAATCCCCAGACGGCAAAGGGCCAGACGAGCGGAATGGTTTTCAGGGCCGACGCGGGCTTGTGTGACATGTTGGAGTAGAACTGGCAGCCCTCGCACCTGTCGACTATCTCTTTCGCCATCTCATTTGCCCTTTGCCAATAAAATCCAGCTCGGTATGCTTTAGCCACAATGGTCCGAGAGGACGCATGGTGACCACAAGTTCCCAAGTGGATATCGTTGAGGATTATTTGACCTTCTTCTGGCGTTATGCATTTCTGGCCGACTCCGGTCGCACTTTCTCTATACAGCTGTCCCCTTATGACTGTGAAGGCCTTAGATCGGCGGACGATCTGTCGAGCCTCCTCCTCGTCCTCCGGGAGTTCTTTCCTTAGGATATATGCAATGTATGGTATCGTCCAGTCGGGGGTGATTGCCAAGACTTCCATGATCAGGTCGACTACTGTAGGTACTTCAACTTCAGTCGGGTCTGCGGCACTTTTCGGCTGCGGGACTTCTTCTGTGAAAGGATCTTCTTGTACTGACGGCGAGTGAATGTGTTCCAAGAACACGTTGCTTGGAATGGCTTCTCTCTTGGAGCCTATCTTTGCCAAGTCGTCAGCTGCCTGGTTTTTCAGTCGAGGGATGTGGTGGAGTTCCAACCCCTCGAACTTCTTCTCTAGCTTCCGTACTGCATTGCAGTATCTAGTCATTGCCGGACTCCTGACATCCCATTCCTTCATCACTTGATTAACCACCAGATCTGAGTCGCCATAGACCATGAGGCGACGGACGCCGAGTGAAATGGCCATGCGCAACCCATACAAAAGTGCTTCATATTCTGCTTCGTTATTGGAGGAATCGAAGTGAATCTGGAGAACGTATCTGAGCTTATCTCCTCGGGGGGAGACCAGAACTACCCCCGCGCCCGCACCATTCAGCATCTTAGACCCATCGAAGAACATAGTCCAGTGTTCCAAGTGAACTTGAGTCGGAAGTTGCTGTTCAATCCACTCGGTGATAAAATCCGCGATCGCTTGAGACTTGATGGCTTTCTTTGCTTCAAACTTGATGTCTAAAGGAAGGAGTTCAATTGCCCACTTGGCCACTCGACCAGTTGCATCTCTGTTATGCAGGATCTCCGATAATGGAGCGTCGCTGATGACTGTAATGGAGTGGTTAGAGAAATAGTGTGCAACTTTCTTCGTGGTCATGTAAATCCCATATACAAGCTTCTGGTAGTGGGGGTATCTTTGTTTTGAAGGGGTCAAAACTTCAGACACATAATAAACAAGGCGTTGAACTTTGAAGGCCTTCCCTTCCTCTTCTCTCTCGACCGTAAGTACTGTACTGACAACTTGTCCCGTGGCTGCAATATAAAGCAGCAGAGGCTCTTTGCTGATTGGAGCAGCTAGCACCGGCTGGGTGGAGAGCAGAGCTTTGAGCTCCGCAAACGCTGCATCAGCTTCTGGAGTCCATTCGAACTTGTCAGACTTTTTCATCAGTCGGTAAAGAGGCAACGCTTTTTCACCGAGTCGAGAGATGAATCGACTTAAGGCGGCCAAGCAGCCTGTAAGTTTTTGGACATCATGCACATGTACAGGACGCTTCATCCGGAGTATGATTCCAATTTTTTCAGGATTGGCGTCGATTCCCCGTTCGGAAACGAGAAAACCGAGTAGCTTGCCACCTGGAACTCCGAAAGTGCATTTTGACGGATTGAGCTTGATATCGTACCTCCTGAGGTTGGCGAAGGTTTCAGTAAGGTCAGCCCGTAGGTCGGAACCTTTCCGAGACTTGACTACGATATCGTCCATGTACGCGTCCACATTCCGACTGATCTGAGTGAGTAAACACTTCTGGATCATTCTCATGAATGTGGCTCCGGCGTTCTTGAGGCCGAACGGCATGGTGACGTAACAGAAGCATCCGAATGGAGTGATGAAAGCTGTTTTGATTTCGTCGGGTCCATACAGACGGATCTGATGGTACCCGGAGTAGGCATCTAGAAAAGACAATCTCTCACATCCCGCAGTTGAGTCGACAATTTGGTCGATGTGAGGGAGAGGAAAATGATCTTTCGGGCAGGCCCGATTGATATGCTTGAAATCAATGCACATGCGGAGTGACTTGTCCTTCTTGGGGACCATGACAACATTGGCGAGCCACTCGGAGTGGTAGATCTCTCGAATGAACTCAGCTGCTAAGAGCCGAGCCACTTCTTCGCCGATAGCTTGTTTTTTCTGGACGGTGGACCGCCGCAGATGTTCCTTCACGGGTTTGAACTTTGAGTCGACTCGTAGGCGGTGCTCAGCCAGCCCCCTGGGAACTCCGGGCATGTCAGAGGGTTTCCATGTGAAGATGTCCCAGTTCTCACGGAGGAGCTGGATGAGCGCTTCTTCCTATTTGGAGTCGAGCGTCGTTGAGACGTGAGTCGGAGCTGCGTCGGGGTCGGTCGGGTGAATGTGGACTGTCATCGTTTCGCCGGCCGACTGAAAAGCTGATTCGGAGGCAGGCTTCTTAGCCCGCAGCAATTCACTCGGGTCGGCAGTCTTCTCGTACTCTTTCAGCTCGACTACTGCCATCTGAGCGTCGGCGATCTTCGATCCCTTCTGGAAACATTCTTCTGCCTTCTTCCGGTTGCCTGTAACAGTGATCACACCTTTGGGACCAGGCATCTTTAATTTAAGATACACGTAGCATGGTCGAGCCATGAAGCGTGCATAAGCCGGTCTGCCCAAGATGGCGTGATAAGCACTCTGGAAGTCCACAACTTCAAACGTTAACTTTTCCTTGCGGTAATTCTTTGAATCACCGAAAACCACATCAAGAGCAATTTGGCCGAGTGACTCGGCTTTCTTCCCAGGAATGACTCCGTGGAAGCTCATGTTACTGGCGCTGAGTCTGGACATCGGAATGCCCATTCCTTTCAAGGTTTCCGCGTATAGTATGTTCAGGCCACTGCCACCGTCCATTAGGACTTTGGTCAGTCGAGTGCCTTCGACAACTGGGTCGACCACCAAAGCTTGCCTCCCAGGGGTGGCAATGTGTGTTGGATGATCGGATTGGTCGAACGTGATGGCCGTCTGGGACCACTTTAGGTAACTGGGAGTTGCAGGGGCAACCATGTTCACCTCCCGGTTAATGACTTTCAGTCGACTTTTGCTTTCGACATCGGCAAAAATCATCAGGGTGGAATTGACCTGGGGGTATCCATCGTCACTATCATCCCTGTCCTCAACTCTGTCCGGCTCTTTCTCTTTATCCTTGGGCTGCTTGCCCTGAAACTGTTGGATCAGGAGCCGGCATTGTCGAGTGGTATGTTTGGGGTAAATAAAATTACCCTCTTCGTCTTTCTTCGTGTGGATGTGACATGGCAAATCCAAAACATCATTCCCATCCTGATCCTTGACTTTCTTGGGCTTCCAAGTGCTCTTGGGTTTTCCCTTGAAGTTTCCCTGGGCCACAGCTAGGGCCTCCCCGGGAGCGGCTGGCTCGGCCTTCCGCTTTTGCTTCCGACTGGGGTTTCCTCCGGTTTCTTGGGCGACTGACTTAAGTTTGCCGCTTCGGAGTCGGTCTTCGTCTTCTCCATTAGCGTACTTGGTGGCAATCTCCATCATCCGATTAAGGGACATCTCTCCGGTCCGGCCAAATTTCAGATTCAACTCCCTGTACTTGAACCCTTCCTTGAAAGCGCAGACTGCTTGATGGTCAGGCACGTTCTCGACCGAGTGGTGCAGTGTGATCCACCTCTGGATGTATTCCCTCAGTGTTTCATTCGGCTTCTGTACGCAAGACCGCAGCTCTGTAAGGCCTGCAGGGCGCTTGCATGTCCCTTCGAAGGTTGTAACAAACACTCGGGAGAGATCCTCCCAAGTGTAAATGCTGCTGGGCGCCAGCTGATTCAGCCACGCCCTAGCTGAGCCTTCCAACATGAGGGGTAGATGCTTCATGGCCACCTCGTTGCTGCCGCCACCGATCTGCACAGCCACTCGGTAATCTTCGAGCCACGTGTCAGGCTTGGACTCGCTGGTGAACTTGCTGATTCTAGTCGCCAGCCGGAAGTTGGGTGGGATCACCGCGGCTCTGATGGCTCGACTGAAACACTTAGGCCCCGAGGCGTGTGCCCTGCTGTCGGTAGGCGTATCTCTGTTGTGGCCCTCTCGATGAGCCCTGTTCCTGTCCACCAGACCTTGAACGAGGATGGATCTCGCGTCAAAGCCTGGGTCTCTGGGGTCGACTGGGACCCTCTGCCCAGTGTGATGAGGGCGCCTGTCGTCTCGATGCCGAGGTGCATATGATCCACTCCGTGGAGGAGGGGACGGCACCCGACGCCCATCATCACGGTTGAGTCGGTGATCGTATTGCTCGTTCCCCCTATACCGATCGTGCCGGTCTCCACGCCCCTCACGCCTCGGGGGCGATCTCGGGCTGTGAGCCGACTGGACGGTCTCCGTTGCGACGGATCGACTGTGGATCCTGTCCCGCGACTGAGAGACGGCGGAATTCTGATTCCCCGCTGCTCGGAGCAATGCTCTGATCTGCAGCAATCCTCTTCCGGCCTCCGACTGGGAGGGCTGGATCGACTCCGCTATGCGGGCCGCGGCAGCCAGGTTCTGAACCGGAGTTCGGTACACCTGTGGTGACGGGAAGAGCTGCCGTCGACTGGGTTCGGGTGCCTGCTGGCGTCGACTGGACTCGGGAGCCCCCTGACGTCGACTGGACTCGGGAGCCCGCCGACGCGCCTGCTCGTCGAGAGCCCGCTGTAGGTTTTCTAGTCGAGTGCGCTCGGCTAGATTAGCCAAGCGCGCATCCTCCAAGGCCCGGGCCTCGGGGGTTTCTCCAACAATAGGTGTGTAGAGCGCGTCCATGTTCCGGCGACGAAGCTCCTCCCGCTGCAACGATGTAAGAGGCTCGGGGAGGTATTCGTCGTGAGGGTGCGACGGATCGCCCCTGTCGGCACCATCGTCAGCACGAGGGAATCCGGGGGGACTGCGCGTCCCCTCGACCGCCAGGACCTCCGCCAGGGGGTCGCTGCTGTCGCACTCGGAAGTGGACTCCATGGAGCCACTCGACAGATCAAACAGGCCACAGAGGGATTCGTCAGGCTCGATTGCAGCGACCTGCTGGGTCGCCGACTGGCGGGCCAGGGCGCGCTTCATCCACCGCTGGAGCCTCGACCGACCCGAGCGCTTGCGCTGGCGGGAGACAGGACGGGGAGATGGCACGGGAGTCGACCGATATGGGGTCGACGGCTGCCTCAGGAGGACGCCACGGACGCACGCGCGGAAGTCCGTCGCACCGCGGACGGGGAGTGCGTCGACGTCAAGCGGCGCCTCCTGGAGCCAAGCGGAGTCGTCGGCGATGAAAGTAAGTCGGCCGAGACGGATCTCGCGGCCCGCCGCCAAGGCTCCGCAGGAAAACATGATCGAGTGGATCGACAAAAATCGCAACTTCTCCAATTTAGGCGCTAAGACTACTGCCCCACGGTGGGCGCCAACTGTCGTGGTTCTAAGTCTGACAGTGAGGTAGGGGGTATGTATGAAGAGGCTAGGCCTTAGCTATTGGGAAGTTGTAAGCACGCAAGGTTTACGAGTTCAGGCCCTTCTCTGAGGAAGTAACAGCCCTACGTCTCGGTGCCCGGAGGCGGTCGATTGGATTATGCGTGAGTAAGATTACAGGGGTGCGAACCCTTCATACTGAGGAGGGGGGTGGCTTATATAGAGTTCGCCAGCCCTCTCTTGTCCTCAGTAATGCAGGGTTTAAGGTACATTTAAGGTGGGCGTTACTGATAACGTCTCTAATAAAGCGTCATGATGATCATAAAGACTACTTAATAGCTGACCGTTTGCCTGGGAGTGATTTGAGGTCTCCTGGTGGTCGAGTGGTTGGCTTGTTGGTCGAGTGACAGCTTCTTGGTCGAGTCGATTGAAAGATAACTTCCTCTAAGGATGCCCTATGGTAGGACTCTTAGGACGGGTCCGTGCCCCTACCGTAGGTGCACCCCTTCATCAGGTGTCGCAGAAACAGTTTTCTGTGATGTACTACTTTCTAATAAGGGAGCGGGTACAGTTACTTCGTCAAGTTCTACTTTCCTCCCACTCACTTCTTTCGAGATAAACTCCTTCTCTAGAAATGATCCATTCTTAGCAACGAATGTCTTGCCTTCGGATCTGTGATAGAAGGTGTATCCAATAGTTTCCTTTGGATATCCTATGAAGACACATTTCTCCGATTTGGGTTCGAGCTTATCAGGTTGAAGCTTTTCCACATAAGCATCACAACCCCAAACTTTAAGAAACGACAACTTTGGTTTCTTGCCAAACCACAGTTCATAAGGCGTCGTCTCAACGGATTTTGATGGTGCCCTATTTAACGTGAATGCGGTCGTCTCTAAAGCGTATCCCCAAAACGATAGCGGTAAATCAGTAAGAGACATCATAGATCGTACCATATCTAGTAAAGTACGATTACGATGTTCGGACACACCATTACGCTGTGGTGTTCCGGGTGGCGTGAGTTGCGAAACTATTCCACAATTTTTCAAATGTATACCAAACTCGTAACTCAGATATTCTCCTCCATGATCAGATCATAGAAACTTTATTTTCTTGTTACGATGATTTTCAACTTCACTCTGAAATTCCTTGAACTTTTCAAATGTTTCAGACTTGTGTTTCATCAAGTAGATATACCCATATCTGCTTAAATCATCTGTGAAGGTGAGAAAATAACGATATCCGCCACGAGCCTCAATATTCATCGGACCACATACATCGGTATGTATGATTTCCAATAAATCTGTTGCTCTCTCCATAGTACCAGAGAACGGTGTTTTAGTCATCTTGCCTATGAGGCACGGTTCGCAAGTACCAAGTGATTCATAATCAAGTGGTTCCAAAAGTCCATCAGTATGGAGTTTCTTCATGCGCTTTACACCGATATGACCTAAACGGCAGTGCCACAAATAAGTTGCACTATCATTATCAACTCTGCATCTTTTGGTTTCAACATTATGAATATGTGTATCACTACTATCGAGATTCATCAAAAATAGACCACTCTTCAAAGGTGCATGACCATAAAAGATATTACTCATATAAATAGAACAACCATTATTCTCTGATTTAAATGAATAACCGTCTCGCATTAAACAAGATCCAGATATAATGTTCATGCTCAACGCTGGCACCAAATAACAATTATTTAGGTCTAATATTAATCCCGAAGGTAGATGTAGAGGTAGCGTGCCGACCGCGATCACATCGACTTTGGAACCGTTTCCCACGCGCATCGTCACCTCGTCCTTTGCTAGTGTCCGCTTATTCCGTAGTCCCTGTTTCGAGTTGCAAATATTAGCAACAGAACCAGTATCAAATACCCAGGTGCTACTGCGAGCTCTAGTAAGGTACACATCAATAACATGTATATCACATATACCTTTGTTCACCTTGCCATCCTTCTTATCCGCCAAATACTTGGGGCAGTTCCGCTTCCAGTGACCAGTCTGCTTGCAGTAGAAGCACTCAGTTTCAGGCTTAGGTTCAGACTTGGGTTTCTTCTCCTGAGCAGCAACTTGCTTGCTGTTCTTCTTGAAGTTCCCCTTCTTCTTCCCTTTGCCCTTTTTCTTGAAACTAGTGGTCTTGTTGACCATCAACACTTGATGCTCCTTCTTGATTTCTACCTCCGCAGCTTTCAGCATTGCGAAGAGCTCGGGAATAGTCTTGTTCATCCCTTGCATATTATAGTTCATCACGAAGCTCTTGTAGCTTGGTGGCAGTGATTGGAGAATTCTGTCAATGACGCAATCATCTGGAAGATTAACTCCCATCTGAATCAAGTGATTATTATACCCAGATATTTTGAGTATATGCTCACTGACAGAACTGTTCTCCTCCATCTTGCAGCTATAGAACTTATTGGAGACTTCATATCTCTCAATTCGGGCATTTGCTTGAAATATTAACTTCAACTCCTGGAACATCTCATATGCTCCATGACGTTCAAAACATCGTTGAAGTCCCGATTCTAAGCCGTAAAGCATGGCACACTGAACTATCAAGTAGTCATCAGCTTTGCTCTGCCAGACGTTCATAACATCTGGTGTTGCTCCAGCAGCAGGCCTGGCACCCAGCGGTGCTTCCAGGACGTAATTCTTCTGTGCAGCAATGAGGATAATCCTCAGGTTACGGACCCAGTCCGTGTAATTGCTACCATCATCTTTCAACTTTGCTTTCTCAAGGAACGCATTAAAATTCAACGGAACAACAGCACGAGCCATCTATCTACAATCAACATAAACAAGCAAGATACTATCAGGTACTAAGTTCATGATAAGTTTAAGTTTAGTTAATCAAATTACTTAAGAACTCCCACTTAGATAGACATCCCTCTAATCCTCTAAGTGATCACGTGATCCAAATCAACTAAACCATAACCGATCATCACGTGAGATGGAGTAGTTTTCAATGGTGAACATCGTTATGTTGATCATATCTACTATATGATTCACACTCGACCTTTTGGTCTCTATGTTCCGAGGCCATATCTGCATATGCTAGGCTCGTCAAGTTTAACCTGAGTATTCTGCGTGTGCAAAACTGGCTTGCACCCATTGTAGATGGACGTAGAGCTTATCACACCCGATCATCACGTGGTGTCTGGGCACGACGAACTTTGGCAACGGTGCATAATCAGGGAAAACACTTCTTGATAATTTAGTGAGAGATCATCTTATAATGCTACCGTCAATCAAAGCAAGATAAGATGCATAAAAGGATAAACATCACATGCAATCAATACAAGTGATATGATATGGCCATCATCATCTTGTGCTTGTGATCTCCATCTCCGAAGCACCGTCATGATCACCATCGTCACCGGCACGACACCTTAATCTCCATCGTAGCATCGTTGTCGTCTCGCCAATCTTATGCTTCCACGACTATCACTACCGCTTAGTAATAAAGTAAAGCATTACATCGCGATTGCATTGCATACAATAAAGCGACAACCATATGGCTCCTGCCAGTTGCCGATAACTTGGTTACAAAACATGATCATCTCATACAATAAAATTTAGCATCATGCCTTGACCATATCACATCACAACATGCCTTGCAAAAACAAGTTAGACGTCCTCTACTTTGTTGTTGCAAGTTTTACGTGGCTGCTACGGGCTTAAGCAAGAACTCATCTCACCTACGCATCAAAACCACAATGATAGTTTGTCAAATAGACTCCGTTTCAACCTTCTCAAGGACCGGGCGTAGCCACACTCGGTTCAACTAAAGTTGGAGAGACAGTCGCCCGCAAGCCATCTATGTGCAAAGCACGTCGAGGGAACCGGACTCGCGTAAGCGTACGCGTAAGGTTGGTCCGGGTCGTCTCGTCCAACAATACCGCCGAACCAAAGTATGACATGCTGGTAGGCAGTATGACTTGTATCGCCCACAACTCACTTGTGTTCTACTCGTGCAAATAACATCAAACCATAAAACCTAGGCTCGGATGCCACTGTTGGGGAACGTAGTAATTTCAAAAAAATTCCTACGCACACGCAAGATCATGGTGATGCATAGCAACGAGGGGGAGAGTCTGATCTACTTACCCTTGTAGATCGCAATGGAAGCGTTGACACAACGTAGAGGAAGTAGTCGTACATCTTCTTCCCGGTCCGACCGATCCAAGCACCGTCACTCCGGCACCTCCGAGTTCTTAGCACACGTTCAGCTCGATGACGATCCTCGGGCTCCGATCCAGCAAAGCGTCGAGGAAGAGTTCCGTCAGCACGACGGCGTGGTGACAATCTCGATGTACTACCGACGCAGGGCTTCGCCTAAGCACTACAACGGTATGATCGAGGTGGAATTTGGTGGCAGGGGGCACCGCACACGGCTAAGGAACGATCTCAATGATCAACTTGTGTCTAGAGGTGTCCCCTGCCCCCGTATATAAAGGTTGCCAGGGGGAGGGCTGGCCGGCCAAGGAGGAGGGCGCAGGAGGAGTCCTACTCCTACCGGGAGTAGGATTCCCCCCCCCAATCCTATTCCTAATAGGATTCCGAGAGAGAGAGAGAGAGGGAGAGAGAGAGGGAGAAGGGGGCCGACCACCTCTCCTAGTCCTAATAGGACTAGGGGAGGGGGGAGGCGCGCAGCCCACCTTGGGCTGCCCCTTTCACCTTTCCACTAAGGCCCAATAAGGCCCATTTGGTTCCCGGGGGGTTCCGGTAAGCTCCCGGTACTCCGGTAAAATTCATGATTTCACCCGGAACACTTCCGATGTCCAAACATAGGCTTCCAATATATCAATCTTTATGTCTCGACCATTTCGAAACTCCTCGTCATGTTCGTGATCACATCCGGGACTCCGAACAACCTTCGGTACATCAAAATGCATAAACTCATAATAACTGTCATCGTAACGTTAAGCGTGCGGACCCTACGGTTCGAGAACAATATAGACATGACCGAGACACGTCTCCGGTCAATAACCAATAGCGGGACCTGGATGCCCATATTGGCTCCTACATATTCTACGAAGATCTTTATCGGTCAGACCGCATAACAACATACGTTGTTCCCTTTGTCATCGGTATGTTACTTGCCCGAGATTCGATCGTCGGTATCCAATACCTAGTTCAATCTCGTTACTGGCAAGTCTCTTTACTCGTTCCGTAATACATCATCTCACAACTAACATCTTAGTTATAATGCTTGCAAGGCTTATGTGATGTGTATTACCGAGAGGGCCCAGAGGTACCTCTCCGACAATCGGAGTGACAAATCCTATTCTCGAAATACGCCAACCCAACATCTATCATTGGAAACACCTGTAGTACTCCTTTATAATCACCCAGTTACGTTGTGACGTTTGGTAGCACCCAAAGTGTTCCTCCGGCAAACGGGAGTTCATAATCTCATAGTCATAGGAACATGTATAAGTCATGAAGAAAGCAATAGCAACATACTAAACGATCGGGTGCTAAGCTAATGGAATGGGTCATGTCAATCAGATCATTCAACTAATGATGTGACCTCGTTAATCAAATAACAACTCTTTTGTTCATGGTTAGGAAACATAACCATCTTTGATTAACGAGCTAGTCAAGTAGAGGCATACTAGTGACACTCTGTTTGTCTATGTATTCACACATGTATTATGTTTCCGGTTAATACAATTCTAGCATGAATAATAAACATTCATCATGATATAAGGAAATAAATAATAATTTTATTATTGCCTCTAGGGCATATTTCCTTCAATCTTTCCTTCATGGAAAGATTATACCGCAGACACAGAACAATTTCCAGTCTTCCTCCGCAACTTACGCGTAAGTAATGTACTAATGTTATTCATGGTCATTACTGCATATGTTTCTGCTGACAGAAGACACAAGATTTCATTCTTTTAAATAGGCGAGGAGCAAACTGGATTGTGATGACGAGCAAGGGTTGGTTGCGCTTTTCAAGCACTCGTTGATGAAGTATCTTTCCTACCTGAGGCAAGCGCACTTTGATGGCAAGCCTCTGAACGAAATTTCTGTAAAGTCTCCGGTGCTACATTTATCCGACGGTGACTGGAATAATCTTGTTACACATTGGTCTCGGCTGCAGCGTAAGTTACTGTCTATGATATCACATCACAATTTGAACTACATTTCTGCATTTGCCTTAATGTCTCACTTGTACGAAAACTGTTAGTAGAAGAACATTCGTTCTCAAGGGACCACAGAATCTCGCAACTATACTGCACACTGCATTGCTTTTGTGAGTACCTCTTGCCCTGTATGACAATACTTGCTTTCATAGCTGTTTGATTATGTAGCATCACTGCACATGTTAGCCTCGTAATCGTCCATTTGGTGGACATTATAAGATCCGTATGGACTCTTACATAAATTTAGAATCTGCAGTCCTCTTGTAAGGACTGAACATGGTCTATCACTGTACTTACATTAATAGCTACTCCCTCCGTCCCATAATATAAGAACGTTTTGTACAGTACACCAGTGTTCAAAACACTCTTGTATTATGGGAAGAGGGATTGGTTCATTTTGTAGCATTCTGCATCTTATCTTCCTCGCCCACCATTTACTAAAAAAGATCAGATCTATATTTAATCTTACCAACAAGTAGAATATACAGACAATGTCAGTGCAGAAGTGTAGCCCATTGCTCTTGTCAATACATTTTGTCCTGTAACGCTTGTACTTACAGGGATTGGTAGTTGATTATGTAGCATCAATCTGCATCTTATCTTCATTGTCCTCTATCCCTTCCAGTATTATCATATCTATAATTACTCTCTACAAAATGTAGAGTACAGGCAATGCTTATGAAGAAGATTCTGTGCTGAAATTCTTGAGTTATCCTTCCCTTGACATGGAGAAGGGCATTATAAAGCCGGTGTTAACTGTTAATGTAAGTCAGTCCTTCTAAAGCCTTTATCCTCAACTGCTGTTTAATTTTCTCATACTCCCTATCGTTTACTGCTTTTAGTTTGTTGTTTCTACCAAAATGCATGTTCGTAAGAACCGTAAGTTCTAAGTTTTACTTGTAAAACCAAATTCCTTATTCATACCATGTACATTACTTAATACTCCCTATATGTATGCTTGTTTTTGTGGATCTATAATCCAGTGTGTGGTGAAGCAGCCCACGTTTGCACCTTGTCATCTCCTGTTTTATCTTACTGATGTGGCTGATGATATGAACAACATGCCATGCACATTATCCAAAGTAGATACAATGATTTTCTTTGCCCTTCATCTATGCTTGTTATGTTGACATGGTAATCCAGTAGTGTGGTGAAGCTCCCCGCATTATGAACAATGCCAAATTATGCTATTGATATTTTGAACTTACTCTTTATTTTCTATTTGAAATTGGATAGAATTGACAGAACAGTTATCATCTTTGTTTATACACGTGCAAAACCTGTCATCTCTCTGCTTTGTTTCAGGGTGATATGCCTGATGGCATGCACAAGTCTGCTGAAGGCTGTGAGACAAACCCAACATATATTGCAGCAAAGAAGGCAAAACATCTTGAAGATAGTGAGACAACCCCAAAGTCTTGTCTTGATGCAGTGTTCAAGTTACTTGAGACTAACAATCAGACAGGCTCACAGAATTCATTGTCTGAATCAGTTCGACTTCTTCAGTCCCAAGTTCTAGCAGAAAGGCATTCTGCAACTCAACTTCGACTTGAAGTCCTATCTCTAAGAAAGATTGCGGAGAACACCAATGAGAACCTCATCGCTAAACAGCTACACCTGGAAGCTATGACCGACATGCTAGGCCGGTCTCACAGCCTTGCTCAGCAGCTTGTGCAACAGTTCCCCCGCAAGGCTAACCTTTCTTGAACTGTCTTGGAAGTGGTCTCGGTTAAGTATTATTTTGTTACGCTGCAATGGTGCTCATTTTTTGTAATCTGCTTCTTCGTTGCGCTTTATGATCACTGGTGGCGAAGTTCGATGCCCAGTGGATGTAATATACCTTAAATCCTTTATTGTATAGTGTAGGTTTATTCTTAGTTACTATGTCGTAATTTCTTTATTGTATAGAGTAGGTTTGTTCTTAATTCCTACTAGTTACTGCCATCATTCGCTATCTGAAAAAAATCAGATGTAGTCGACCGGACCGAAACATTCGACTCTAACGGGCCAGGTTTTTAGCGGGCCACAATTGGGCCGGCCTGCGTCTTTCTTGGGCCCGAATGATTGGGGCCTTCACACATTGCGCCAGGCCCAAACTTACACCGGCCTATATTTTAGTTGGGCCTTTTGTCGACCCCGCGCTTAGTTTGGCCCAGGTAGCGTTGGGCCATTAACAGGCTGAATATTGTATTGGCCTGTTGTGACACCCCGATAATTAAGCTATAGTAACCACACGCTAATGGTGCCATGTCATCACAAAAATTTGCTAAACCTCACTTTGATTCTGACCCAATTCAAATTCAAGTTTAGATTAAAGTCAAGAAAAATAAAGTTTTCAAGTGGCATAATAATAATGTTCGATGGGTTACAAGTATTCACTAACTAATTAATGTGTTAGGACCAACATTTAATGGATTTTTAATTTGCCTCTAGAAATAATTTAAAGTGGCCAAACATCACTTATTATGACCATTTAATTATAATCTAAATTTCAAACTTTTCCGTTTAACCTCGAACTTTTTGAGCAACACCAAAATATCGGAAAGTAATTATGGGAAAATTTTCAACATTTACGAAAACCATTTAGTACGAAAACTACAGGATAAATAGTAGAGAAATAAATAAACAGTAAAAGAAAAGAAACGGAGGACCTAACCTACTAGGCCACTTGGCCCACCTAACTATAACTGGCCCAGCCCACCCCCTGTTTTCCCCTTCCTCCTGTAGCGCTACAGGAGGCAGAGGGGATCGTGGAGGCCATCCATGGCACCCCGGCCAGGTGCCGGCCATCCACGACCTTCCCCATAGTCTACAAGACCCTGGGCCCCCTTCCCCAAACCCTAATCCCCTCCCTAGCTGCCCCCAGATCCATTTCTCCTCTCCCTCACTCGTCCTCATCTCCGCAGCGATCGCAGTCGTAGCCGTTGCCACGGCTTTGTCGTCCTCGCGGCCGTCGTCATCCCCGCGTTGAGCTGGGACGTCCAGAGGCTTCACCACCATCTCCTCCTTCATCTACGCTATTGGGTTGGACCGGGGAGGCCCTGTACGCCCGCCATCATCGTCGTCTCCGTCGCGTACATCTCCGGTCGTCGTCGTCGATTCCGACAGCTCCAGTCCACCCCCGGCCTCCTCGACCGCGCCCCCGAGCTCGCTGTGAGCTCCTCTCCCGGATCCCTCATTTGCCTGCTTCAATTTGTGGCCGTTGACTCCGCAACCGCCTCCGACCACCACTGCCGCACCTGCTCTGCTCCGCGCACTGCATGCGCCGCTGTCGCACATCGTCGTGCCGCACTGCACATCGCCATTGCCGCGTGCTACCGCTGCCCTGCTGACGCTCGCTACCCCGGCTTCCGCTAGCCGCGTCGGTCGCGCCCCGCGCTCACCCATGCCTGCCTCACCTTCCCCAGTCGAGCCAGCGCCACGCCAATGCCCACCGCTCTGCTTATACTGCTGCTAGTTACTCTAGTATGGCTAGCTTTATGAATATTACACTGAGTAACCCTCTGGGCAGCCCCTAAACTACGGCTAAACAATTGTTAACAGGAGTAAGAATAATATTTGTAGGTAGTATACTTGTCAAAACTCAAATGTTTCCATTGGATCAAATCAATTTGATGCATGGATTACTTTCCATAAATATCACAAAATGCTATCTTTTCTAAACAGAGAACAGAATTAACCCCTAGCACTGTGTGTGCGTATGTTGTGTATGTACGCGTGCGTGTGTGTGGTGTGCGTGTGTGGCCGGCTGGACTCTGTCCACTAATGGCCGGCCCTTGTTAATTAGGCTATGTTTAGCTTAGGATTAGTTTAGTGCTAATTAGCCTTTTAGCAAATGATAAGTGGGTCCCATCTAAATAGATTACACAAATATTTTGGAAATTATGAAATCTGTGTCATATGGGCCACCACCTCTCCTTTTGACTAGTCACATTGACTTGGTCAATTAGGATTTAAATTAAACACAAAATTCTAGAATATTGATAAAACTTTGGAAAATTATAGAAAATTAACCGTAACTCCGATGAAAAAACTTTGTATATGAAAGTTGCTCAGAACGATGAGACGAATCCGAATATGCGACCCGTTCGTCCGCCACGCATCCCTAGCATAGCGAAAACGCAACTTTTCCCCTCCGGTTCGCGAAACACTGGAGATATTTTCCCGAATGTTTCCCCCCCTCACCGGTACCACCTCATACCGCGTTAGGGCACACCTAGCATCACGCTTTGTCATGTCATGCATCGTCATGCATTTGTTTGCATTATATGTTGGGGAACGTAGTAATTTCAAAAAATTTCCTACGCACACGCAAGATCATGATGATGCATAGCAACGAGGGGGAGAGTCTGATCTACGTACCCTTGTAGATCGCAACGGAAGCGTTGACACAACGTAGAGGAAGTAGTCATACGTCTTCTTCCCGATCCGACCGATCCAAGCACCGTTACTCCGGCACCTCCGAGTTCTTAGCACACGTTCAGCTCGATGACGATCCCCGGGCTCCGATCCAGCAAAGCTTCGGGGAGGAGTTCCGTCAGCACGACGGCGTGGTGACGATCTTGATGTACTACCGACGCAGGGCTTCGCCTAAGCACTACAACGATATGATCGAGGTGGAATTTGGTGGCAGGGGGCACCGCACACGGCTAAGGAACGATCTCAATGATCAACTTGTGTGTCTAGAGGTGCCCCCTGCCCCCGTATATAAAGGTTGCCAGGGGGAGGGCTGGCCGGCCAACTATGGAGGCGGGAGTAGGACTCCCAAGGAGAAAGAGAGGGAGAGAGGTGGCCGGCCACCTCTCCTAGTCCTAATAGGACTAGGGGAGGGGGGAGGCGCGCAACCCACCTTGGGCTGCCCCTTTCACCTTTCCACTAAGGCCCAATAAGGCCCATATGGTTCCCGGGGAGTTCCGGTAACCTCCCGGTACTCCGGTAAAATCCCGATTTCACCCGGAACACTTTCGATGTCCAAACATAGGCTTCCAATATATCAATCTTTAAGTATCGACCATTTCGAGACTCCTCGTCATGTCCGTGATCACATCCGGGACTCCGAACAACCTTCGGTACATCAAAATGCATAAACTCATAATAACTGTCATCGTAACGTTAAGCGTGCGGACCCTACGGTTCGAGAACAATGTAGACATGACCGAGACACGTCTCCGGTCAATAACCAATAGCGGGACCTGGATGCCCATATTGGCTCCTACATATTCTACGAAGATCTTTATCGGTCAGACCGCATAACAACATACGTTGTTCCCTTTGTCATCGGTATGTTACTTGCCCGAGATTCGATCGTCGGTATCCAATACCTAGTTCAATCTCGTTACCGGCAAGTCTCTTTACTCGTTCCGTAATACATCATTCCGCAACTAACTCATTAGTTGCAATGCTTGCAAGGCTTGTATAATGTGTATTACCGAGAGGGCCCAGAGATACCTCTCCGACAATCGGAGTGACAAATCCTAATCTCGAAATATGCCAACCCAACATCTACCATTGGAGAGACCTGTAGTACTCCTTTATAATCACCCAGTTACGTTGTGACGTTTGGTAGCACCCAAAGTGTTCCTCCGGCAAACGGGAGTTGCATAATCTCACAGTCATAGGAACATGTATAAGTCATGAAGAAAGCAATAGCAACATACTAAACGATCGGGTGCAAAGCTAATGAAATGGGTCATGTCAATCAGATCATTCAACTAATGATGTGACCTCGTTAATCAAATAACAACACATTGTTCATGGTTAGGAAACTTAACCATCTTTGATTAACGAGCTAGTCAAGTAGAGGCATACTAGTGACACTCTGTTTGTCTATGTATTCACACATGTATTATGTTTCTGGTTAATACAATTCTAGCATGAATAAAAAACATTTATCATGATATAAGGAAATAAATAATAACTTTATTATTGCCTCTAGGGCATATTTCCTTCAGTCTCCCACTTGCACTAGAGTCAATAATCTAAATTACACATTAATGATTCTAACACCCATGGAGCCTTGGTGCTGATCATGTTTTGCTCGTGGAAGAGGCTTAGTCAACGGGTCTGCAACATTCAGAACCGTATGTATCTTGCAAATCTCTATGTCTCCCACCTGGACTAGATCCCGGATGGAATTGAAGCGTCTCTTGATGTGTTTGGTCCTTTTGTGAAATCTGGATTCCTTTGCCAAAGCAATTGCACCAGTATTGACACAAAAGATTTTCATTGGACCCGATGCACTAGGTATGACACCTAGATCGGATATGAACTCCTTCATCCAGACTCCTTCGTTCGCTGCTTCCGAAGCAGCTATGTACTCCGCTTCACATGTAGATCCCGCTACGACGCTTTGTTAAGAACTGCACCAACTGACAGCTCCACCGTTTAAAGTAAACATGTATCCGGTTTGCGATTTAGAATCGTCCGGATCAGTGTCAAAGCTTGCATCAACGTAACCTCTTACGGTGAGCTCTTTGTCACCTCCATATACGAGAAACATATCCTTAGTCCTTTTCAGGTATTTCAGGATGTTCTTGACCGTTGTCCAGTGATCCACTCCTGGATTACTTTGGTACCTCCCTGCTAAACTTATAGCAAGGCACACATCAGGTCTGGTACATAGCATTGCATACATGATAGAGCCTATGGCTGAAGCATAGGGAACATCTTTCATTTTCTCTCTATCTTCTGCAGTGGTCGGGCATTGAGTCTGACTCAACTTCACACCTTGTAACACAGGCAAGAATCCTTTCTTTGCTTGATCCATTTCGAACTTCTTCAAAATCTTGTCAAGGTATGTGCTTTGTGAAAGTCCAATTAAGCGTCTTGATCTATCTCTATAGATCTTAATGCCCAATATGTAAGCAGCTTCACCGAGGTCTTTCATTGAAAAACTCTTATTCAAGTATCCCTTTATGCTATCCAGAAATTCTATATCATTTCCAATCAGCAATATGTCATCCACATATAATATCAGAAATGCTACAGAGCTCCCACTCACTTTCTTGTAAATACAGACTTCTCCAAAAGTCTGTATAAAGCCAAATGCTTTGATCACACTATCAAAGCGTTTATTCCAACTCCGAGATGCTTGCACCAGTCCATAAATGGATCGCTGGAGTTTGCACACTTTGTTAGCTCCCTTTGGATCGACAAAACCTTCCGGTTGCATCATATACAACTCTTCTTCCAGAAATCCATTCAGGAATGCAGTTTTGACATCCATCTGCCAAATTTCATAATCATAAAATGCGGCAATTGCTAACATGATTCTGACAGACTTAAGCATCGCTACGGGTGAGAAGGTCTCATCGTAGTCAACCCCTTGAACTTGTCGAAAACCTTTTGCAACAAGTCAAGCTTTATAGACAGTAACATTACCGTCAGCGTCAGTCTTTTTCTTGAAGATCCATTTATTCTCAATTGCTTGCCGATCATCGGGCAAGTCAACCAAAGTCCATACTTTGTTCTCATACATGGATCCCATCTCAGATTTCATGGCCTCAAGCCACTTTGCGGAATCTGGGCTCACCATCGCTTTTTCATAGTTCGTAGGTTCATTATGATCTAGTAGCATGACCTCCAGAACTGGATTACCGTACCACTCTGGCGCGGATCTTGCTCTGGTTGATCTACGAGGTTCAGTAGTATCTTGTTCTGAAGTTTAATGATCATTATCATTAACTTCCTCACTTATTGGTGTAGGTGTCGCAGAAACATTTTTCTGTGATGTACTACTTTCTAATAAGGGAGCGGGTACAGTTACCTCGTCAAGTTCTACTTTCCTCCCACTCACTTCTTTCGAGAGAAACTCCTTCTCAAGAAAGTTTCCGAATTTAGCAACAAAAGTCTTGCCTTCGGATCTGTGATAGAAGTTGTATCCAATAGTTTCCTTTGGATATCCTATGAAGACACATTTCTCCGATTTGGGTTCGAGCTTATCAGGTTGAAGTTTTTTCACATAAGCATCGCAACCCCAAACTTTAAGAAACGACAACTTTGGTTTCTTGCCAAACCACAGTTCATAAGGCGTTGTCTCAACGGATTTTGATGGTGCCCTATTTAACGTGAATGCGGCCGTCTCTAAAGCGTATCCCCAAAACGATAGTGGTAAATCGGTAAGAGACATCACGGATCGTACCATATCTAGTAAAGTACGATTACGACGTTTGGACACACCATTACGCTGTGGTGTTCCGGGTGGCGTGAGTTGCGAAACTATTCCACAATTTTTCAAATGTATACCAAACTCGTAACTCAAATATTCTCCTCCACGATCAGATAGTAGAAACTTTATTTTCTTGTTACGATGATTTTCAACTTCACTCTAAAATTCCTTGAACTTTTCAAATGTTTCAGACTTGTGTTTCATTAAGTAGATATACCCATATCTGCTTAAATCATCTGTGAAGGTGAGAAAATAACGATATCCGCCACGAGCCTCAATATTCATCGGACCACATACATCGGTATGTATGATTTTCAATAAATCTGTTGCTCTCTCCATAGTACCGGAGAACGGTGTTTTAGTCATCTTGCCCATGAGGCACGGTTCGCAAGTACCAAGTGATTCATAATCAAGTGGTTTCAAAAGTCCATCAGTATGGAGTTTCTTCATGCGCTTTACACCGATATGACCTAAACGGCAGTGCCACAAATAAGTTGCACTATCATTATCAACTCTGCATCTTTTGGCTTCTACATTATGAATATGTGTATCACTACTATCGAGATTTAACAACAATAGACCACTCTTCAAGGGTGCATGACCATAAAAGATATTACTCATATAAATAGAACAACCATTATTCTCCGATTTAAATGAATAACCGTCTCGCATTAAACAAGATCCGGATATAATGTTCATGCTGAACGCTGGCACCAAATAACAATTATTTAGGTCTAATATTAATCCCGAAGGTAGATGTAGAGGTAGCGTGCCGACCGCGATCACATCGACTTTGGAACCGTTTCCCACGCGCATCGTCACCTCGTCCTTAGCTAATCTTCGCTTAATCCGTAGTCCCTGTTTCGAGTTGCAAATATTAGCAACAGAACCAGTATCAAATACCCAGGTGCTACTGCGTGCATTAGTAAGGTACACATCAATAACATGTATATCACATATACTTTTGTTCACCTTGCCATCCTTCTTATCCGCCAAATACTTGGGGCAGTTCCGCTTCCAGTGACCAGTCTGCTTGCAGTAGAAGCACTCAGTTTCAGGCTTAGGTCCAGACTTGGGTTTCTTCTCCTGAGCAGCAACTTGCTTGCCGTTCTTCTTGAAGTTCCCCTTCTTCTTCCCTTTGCCCTTTTTCTTGAAATTAGTGGTTTTGTTAACCATCAACACTTGATGCTCCTTCTTGATTTCTACCTCCCTAGCTTTCAGCATTGCGAAGAGCTCGGGAATAGTCTTGTTCATCCCTTGCATATTATAGTTCATCACGAAGCTCTTGTAGCTTGGTGGCAGTGATTGGAGAATTCTGTTAATGACGCAATCATCTGGAAGATTAACTCCCATCTGAATCAAGTGATTGTTATACCCAGACATTTTGAGTATATGCTCACTGACAGAACTGTTCTCCTCCATCTTGCAGCTATAGAACTTATTGGAGACTTCATATCTCTCAATCCGGGCATTTGCTTGAAATATTAACTTCAACTCCTGGAACATCTCATATGCTCCATGACGTTCAAAACGTCGTTGAAGTCCCGATTCTAAGCCGTAAAGCATGGCACACTGAACTATCGAGTAGTCATCAGCTTTGCTCTGCCAGATGTTCATAACATCTGGTGTTGCTCCAGTAGCAGGCCTGGCACCCAGTGGTGCTTCCAGGATGTAATCTTCTGTGCAGCAATGAGGATAATCCTCAAGTTACGGACCCAGTCCGTGTAATTGCTACCATTATCTTTCAACTTTGCTTTCTCAAGGAACGCATTAAAATTGAACGGAACAACAACACGAGCCATCTATCTACAATCAACATAAACAAGCAAGATACTATCAGGTACTAAGTTCATGATAAATTTAAGTTCAATTAATCATATTACTTAAGGACTCCCACTTAGATAGACATCCCTCTAATCCTCTAAGTGATCACGTGATCCAAATCAACTAAACCATGTCCGATCATCACGTGAGATGTCGTAGTTTCATCGGTGAACATCATTATATTGATCATATCTACTGTATGATTCACGCTCGACCTTTCGGTCTCCGTGTTCCGAGGCCATATCTGTATATGCTTGGCTCGTCAAGTATAACCTGAGTATTCCGCGTGTGCAACTGTTTTTCACCCGTTGTATTTGAACGTAGAGCCTATCACACCCGATCATCACGTGGTGTCTCAGCACAAAGAACTTTCGCAACGGTGCATACTCAGGGAGAACACTTCTTGATAATTTAGTGAGAGATCATCTTATAATGCTACCGTCAATCAAAGCAAGATAAGATGCATGAAAGATAAACATCACATGCAATCAATATAAGTGATATGATATGGCCATCATCATCTTGTGCTTGTGATCTCCATCTCCGAAGCACCGTCATGATCACCATCGTCACCGGCGCGACACCTTGATCTCCATCGTAGCATCGTTGTCGTCTCGCCAATCTTATGCTTCCACGACTATCACTACCACTTAGCAATAAAGTAAAGCATTACATCGCGATTGCATTGCATACAATAAAGCGACAACCATATGGCTCCTGCCAGTTGCAGATAACTTGGTTACAAAACATGATCATCTCATACAATAAAATCAGCATCATGCCTTGACCATATCACATCTCAACATGCCCTGCAAAAACAAGTTAGACGTCCTCTACTTTGTTGTTGCAAGTTTTACGTGGCTGCTACGGGCTTAAGCAAGAACTCATCTCACCTACGCATCAAAACCACAACGATAGTTTGTCAAATAGACTCCGTTTTGACCTTCTCAAGGACCGGGCGTAGCCATACTCGGTTCAACTAAAGTTGGAGAGACAGTCGCCCGCAAGCCATCTATGTGCAAAGCACGTCGAGGGAACCTGTCTCGCGTAAGCGTACGCGTAAGGTTGGTCCGGGTCGTCTCGTCCAACAATACCGCCGAACCAAAGTATGACATGCTGGTAGGCAGTATGACTTGTATCGCCCACAACTCACTTGTGTTCTACTCGTGCAAATAACATCAAACCATAAAACCTAGGCTCGGATGCCACTATTGGGGAACGTAGTAATTTCAAAAAATTTCCTACGCACACGCAAGATCATGGTGATGCATAGCAACGAGGGGGAGAGTCTGATCTACGTACCCTTGTAGATCGCAACGGAAGCGTTGACACAACGTAGAGGAAGTAGTCGTACGTCTTCTTCCCGATCCGACCGATCCAAGCACCGTTACTCCGGCACTTCCGAGTTCTTAGCACACGTTCAGCTCGATGACGATCCCCGGGCTCCGATCCAGCAAAGCTTCGGGGAGGAGTTCCGTCAGCACGACGGCGTGGTGACGATCTTGATGTACTACCGACGCAGGGCTTCGCCTAAGCACTACAACGATATGATCGAGGTGGAATTTGGTGGCAGGGGGCACCGCACACGGCTAAGGAACGATCTCAATGATCAACTTGTGTGTCTAGAGGTGCCCCCTGCCCCCGTATATAAAGGTTGCCAGGGGGAGGGCTGGCCGGCCAACTATGGAGGCGCAGGAGGAGTCCTACTCCTACCGGGAGTAGGACTCCCCCCCCCCCCCCCAATCCTATTCCTAATAGGACTCCCAAGGAGAAAGAGAGGGAGAGAGGTGGCCGGCCACCTCTCCTAGTCCTAATAGGACTAGGGGAGGGGGGAGGCATGCAGCCCACCTTGGGCTGCCCCTTTCACCTTTCCACTAAGGCCCAATAAGGCCCATATGGTTCCCGGGGGGTTCCGGTAACCTCCCGGTACTCCAGTAAAATCCCGATTTCACCCGGAACACTTCCGATGTCCAAACATAGGCTTCCAATATATCAATCTTTATGTCTCGACCATTTCGAGACTCCTCGTCATGTCCGTGATCACATCCGGGACTCCGAACAACCTTCGGTACATCAAAATGCATAAACTCATAATAACTGTCATCGTAATGTTAAGCGTGCGGACCCTACGGTTCGAGAACAATGTAGACATGACCGAGACACGTCTCCGGTCAATAACCAATAGCGGGACCTGGATGCCCATATTGGCTCCTACATATTCTACGAAGATCTTTATCGGTCAGACCGCATAACAACATACGTCGTTCCCTTTGTCATCGGTATGTTACTTGCCCGAGATTCGATCGTCGGTATCCAATACCTAGTTCAATCTCGTTACCGGCAAGTCTCTTTACTCGTTCCGTAATACATCATCCCACAACTAACTCATTAGTTGCAATGCTTGCAAGGCTTGTATAATGTGTATTACCGAGAGGGCCCAGAGATACCTCTCCGACATTCGGAGTGACAAATCCTAATCTCGAAATATGCCAACCCAACATCTACCATTGGATACACCTGTAGTACTCCTTTATAATCACCCAGTTACGTTGTGACGTTTGGTAGCACCCAAAGTGTTCCTCCGGCAAACGGGAGTTGCATAATCTCATAGTCATAGGAACATGTATAAGTCATGAAGAAAGCAATAGCAACATACTAAACGATGGGGTGCTAAGCTAATGAAATGGGTCATGTCAATCAGATCATTCAACTAATGATGTGACCTCGTTAATCAAATAACAACACATTGTTCAGGGTTAGGAAACTTAACCATCTTTGATTAACGAGCTAGTCAAGTAGAGGCATACTAGTGACACTCTGTTTGTCTATGTATTCACACATGTATTATGTTTCCGGTTAATACAATTCTTGCATGAATAATAAACATTTATCATGATATAAGGAAATAAATAATAACTTTATTATTGCCTCTAGGGCATATTTCCTTCATTATATTTATTGTTTCTTCCCCCTCTTCTCTCGCTAGACACCGAGACCGACGCCGCTGCTACCCAGTACGACTACAGTGTTGACGACCCCTCTCTCTTCCCAGAGCAACCAATCAAGCCCCTCCTTTGATCACCAGGTATCGCCTACTCTTCTCTCTACTGCTTGCATTAGAGTAGTGTAGCATGTTACTGCTTTTCGTTAATCCTATTCTGATGCATAGCCTGTCATTGTTGCTCCAGCTGTTGATACCTTACCTGCAATCCTAATGCTTAGTATAGGATGCTAGTTTATCATCAGTGGCCCTACATTCTTGTCCGTTTTCCATGCTATACTATCGGGCCGTGATCACTTGGGAGGTGATCACGGGTATATACTATATACTTTATACATGATACATGTGATGATTAAAGTCGGGTTGGCTCGAGGAGTACCCACGGTTGATTCACGAATTGGGGGCTGGAAGGACATACTTTCCCGATGGCCCTCTGTGTGTATCTTTGTGGCGAAGCGACAGAGCAGGTTGAGACCACTTAGGAGAGAGGTGGGCCAGACCCTGGTCGGCGTTTGCGGTTATTTCGAGATAACACATTTAACGATATCTTGGTATTTGATCTAAGTCTAGCCACTGGCCTATACGCACTAACCATCTACGTGGGGACAGTTATGGGCACTCGACGTCGTGGTATCAGCCGAAACCTTCGTGATGTCAGTGACTGAGCGGCGCACGCCAGATTGGACTGGAACGCCTACTAGGCTAGGTCTGCTTTCGGCCGCGTTCGCAACATGCAGGTGTGCAAAGGGCGATGGGCCCAGACCCCTGTGCCATAGGATTTAGACCGGCGTGGTGACCTCTCTGTTGTGCCTAGGTAGGGCTGCGACGTGTTGATCTTCCGAGGCCGGGCATGACCCAGAAAAGTGTGTCCGGACAAAGGGGATCGAGCGTGTTGGGAAATGTGGTGCACCCCTGCAGGGAAGTTAATCTATTCGAATAGCCGTGATCTTCGGTAACAGGACGACTTGGAGTTGTACCTTGACCATATGACAACTAGAACCGGATACTTAATAAAACACACCCTTCCAAGTGCCAGATACAACCCGGTGGTCGCTCTCTAACAGGGCGACGAGGAGAGGACCTATCGTGGTTTTGTCACGGCAGATGTCCTAGAGAAATGACTTAGTCGTGGAGCCATCGCGACGGGTTAGCTTGAAGGGGTTAAAGCGGACACAGGGACGCAAGAGAGTTTATACTAGTTCGGCCCCTTCAATGAAGATAAAGCCTACGTCTAGTTGTGATGGAATTGATGGGGCTTCGATGACTAGGGAGCAAATAAGATTCGCCTATGTCTCGAGTTGTTGTCTGTTGTCCTTGAACCGTCGCCGGGTCGTCCCCTTATATACACGGGTGACACCCGTCGGTTCACAGAGTCCCAACAATGGTCGATATTCGTATCCGGATTGGTCTCTCCTTATTTCTAGCTTACGATACAAGTTTATATACAAATTCCGGTTTACAGCTACAAGTCTTGAACCGGCTACGGGCCTTAGGCCCTCATCTGTCTTCTTGGGCTTTATCACTTCCGGAGCTACTGATGAAGTTGATCCAGCCCAGATAGGCCGGTTTACACGCAGTAGTAATATCCCCAACATTAGGCCCCAGATTGATTTAAACAGGTTCATGTCAATCCTTTAACAAGAACTTCATCTTCAACGTCTTCTCTTAAATTGGTAGACCGCCATGATGTCATCTTTTCTGATTATTGTAAACCGGAGTGACGTCACCTGTCATAACGAAGATATCCACTATGCTTCTTTGTTTAATATATCTGCGGAAATCGAGGCGACGGCTCCGTTTCGTGGCCCCTTGATTGTCGCGCCTGACTCATGTTTGCCTTATAAATAGGACCGAAGGGTCATTTCCTTTCTCTTTCCCTTCTTCCCCTTCTGCTTCGTCTTCATTGTGTCGCCAGCCTCGGAGCTCCGCCGCCGCCGTCAACCTCTGCTCCAACCTTGGGCGCTGCATCAACCTGAATGCACCAGAGCGCCGCGGCAACCTTCCGCGTCTTCCTTAACTCTGGTAAACCTTCTGCTCTTCTCAACCCAGATCTGTTCTAGGGTTTCATGTTCTTGCAGTGTTCATCACCTGTTCGTGTTCATACACTTAACCCTAGATGCATCTGCGAACCTCCGCTCTGTATAATGGTAGCTGTTAGTATCCGCTTTTAGTTTCATGCCCTAGACCATAGATCTCACATATATTTCTGCCCATTGATTCAATGCTGTTCTGCCTTGAGCTTTTGAATATCTTTCTTATTTCTGAACTTGCTTCAGATCCAACGCTGTAATGAAACGTGTGAAATCTGTTTCTGCACACTTATCCATCCACCATCTTAGCTGTCTCCATGCGTAGATCAGGCGGTTTAACCTTGTAGAAAAAATTTACCAACCCGGTATATATCATTAGTCCCCTAGTTGAACCGCCAGATGTTGTTGCTTCATAAACTCCGTTTTAGATAGATATGTCCCCGGTTTAACATTACGCATACCAATGTACCTTTGATCAATGCATTTTTGAACCGGGATCTTCTACCTTGTAGATTTCCTCATGGCCAAGCAAGTATATGAGTGCAATTGGGTTCCTTCTCGCGTCACAGAAGCTCAACTTGACGATCTAGTCCTGATTGGCGCTTTAGGCAGTAAAGATACCATCCATTGGAGGGCTCCTGGCAAAGAATGCCCTCCCACACCTCAAGAAGGAGAAGTCGTTGTTTCCGTAGATCACCTAGCCCGGGGCTTTAAGCCTCCCGGTTCTAAATTTTACCGGGATGTTTTAGTCGATTTCCAACTCCATCCACAAGACACTGGCCCCAACTCTGTTACAAATATGTGTCACTTCCAAGTGCTCTGTGAGGTGTTCTTTCAAGAGGAGCCCACAGTGGAATTGTTCAGAGACCTTTTCCATCTAAACCGCCGTACCGAGTTTACTGATGGCTCTACCACGGAGTTGGGTGGCGTGGCGATTCAGAAAAGGAAAGAGGTCACATACCCTCACGCCAAACTGCATAGCCACCCCAAAGAGTGGAATCAGACATGGTTCTACTGCAAAGACACCTCCCCTGCTGGTGAGAATCCCTTGCCTGGCTTTCGTCCGCAGTGGCTCAGCAATACACATCCTTTTCCTCAAAGATTGAATGCCCAGGAGAGAAGCAAATATGCTCCTCAACTGTCAAAGCTCAGAGCCTTTATGGCCAACGGTTTAACAGGGGTTGATCTCGCTCGCTGTTGGATATCATGGAGCATACTGCCCCTTAGTCGGCGCTCCGGTTTGATGTGCGAGTATACTGACAGTGTTGATGACCCACTGCGATATTCCAAAATCCAGCTTTCCGATGAAGAAATCACAGAAGCTGTGAATAAGATGCTGAAGCAACCGGAACACGTCTGCGCTAGAACCGGCCTGCTTCCCTTCTGTGCCACCAACAAACCGCCAGCTGTAAGACTTTGATTTTTCTCTTTGCTGAATCTTTTGTTGATATGTATGGTCATTGTTTAATGTCAATGTCTGTGCAATCAGGGCAATGATCCGTTTTGGAGCAAGAAACTGCCGCAGGAAAAACTAGAAAAACCAGACAAACCGGCGAGAGCAACTCGGCAAAAGACTAAAGCTGTGAAGAAGACTGCTCACAGGAAAAGAACCACTGCATCTTCTAATCCGGCCCCTGATGATGATGTGGATAATCCGGACTTTGAGGTAGAACTTGACTCACTTGGTTTATTTTTTATACGTCTTATTGATGATGATACTTGTCAGGATGATGCCGAAGCCAGCCACGCGGATGTTGGAGAGGTAATTATTCTCTCTTCCAATTCAGAAATTTTGCCTTCACAAAAAATCCGTCAGGCAAACCGGAAAGTTAAAATTTTCTCATCCTCTTCCTTATTTGGATCCTAAATTTCTTATGAAGACCCAACAACACAAAACTCGTCGCACAACCCGGCACAGCGGCCAGGTAGTTACCTCCGCCGGTTTACCGAACAGTCCAGTTCGGAAACGCCATTCAGAGGTCTCTAATTTGCTTGTCAGTGCTTGTCCTGAAGCGGGCTGCTTTCGTCAACCTCTTAATCCGTCTGACTCCGATTACCAGGTTACTTCCCACTCATCTTCTGGCGAGTCATCGGCTACTCAGCTCCCACCGCTCAAAACGGTGCTTGGGTAAGCTATACTTGTTGTGATATTTGCAGTATATCGCCTTAGAACATATGATGTATTTGATTTTTTTTCTTCTCAGGGCCAAACCTCGCCAAGCAAGAAGGCCCGCCTGGACAAAGCGACCGAAGGAGATGTCGTTCTTGAGCCAGGCAAGACACCCGATCTTGAAGCGGCTATTCCTGAGGACGTACCCAATGATCCACCGCATCAAGACGACGATCTTATTGCTGAAGAGAGACCTACGGATGCCTCAGGTCCTGTCAGTCAGCCCACAGGTTCCATCTGGATTGAAAGCTCCACCGGTCCAGCAAAACCTACTGACAAGCCAACAGCCCCAGTGCAAACCGGCGGTACCCAGGATGATGAGGTTGTCATTACTGGAACTGGCCATACTAAGCCAAGCAATCCTGTCGCTTTGTCCAAACATTCTGGCAAGGACGAACTTGCTGCCTTTGGCAAAGGCAAGTGGGACGCTGATCTGACGATTTACGCTGCTCTGAACGCCCAAGATATCCATTTCGGCTACCTGAACCAGTTGTATACCAGTCGCGACTATGAAGCCGGTCTGGTTAATATGATGAAAGATAAATATGAGGTAACTTCCATATGCTCCTTCCTGCTTGTATGCTTTAATTCTTGTTGATTCTCCTAGCCCCCAAGGGCCGGTTTGTAATCTTCTTTCAAACCGGGACTTACTAATGTAAACCTTAATGCTTTGAAATTCGCTGATGTAGCCCCCAAGGGCCGGTTCAACTTAGCATAGTTAAACTGGTACTTTAAGTAATTGAAATTACCGCATCAGAATATATACGAGCAAATAGCCATTAGCCCCCAAGTGCCAAGCTGAATACTTGTATTGATCTTGGGACTTTGTAAGCAATTGAAAGATGAAGATCGAATATGCATTAGCTCCCAAGTGCCAAGTGCATAACTTGTTATGTGGTTGGTACTTCAATCCTTGTACCGTTTTGTTGAAGCATATAACTGTCTACATGCAGGCTGAGCTGAAGACGAAAGAAAGCCAAACCGCCGACCTCCAAGAAAACCTGAAAAGCCAACAAGCTGAAACCTCCAAAGCAAAAGAGGAATTAGCCAGCGCTTTAAGCGCCATGGAGCAGCTTAAGGAGAGCTTTAAGAAGAGGCAGGCGGATTGGGCCACTGAAAAGTCCGCTTTAATCAAACGAGCAGAGGATGCCGAGGCTGCACTAAAACCGGTGGCGGATGAACTGGCCAGTATAAAGCGGCACGTGCATACTATGACCACTGCTATCTTTGGTAAGCCAGTTTGACCTCTGAATTGACTTGACCTTCTTACAGAGTCACCGGTTTAACCCTTATGATATTTCAGGGACCCGCACTAGTCACTTGGGTTCAGATGTGCGGAAAAAATTGAAAGCCGTCTACACGTTGGTCGAACAGCTATATACCGGCACACAGCGGATCATCTGTACTGCCTCTCACAACAAACCGGCGCCCACTTTGATTCAAGATACCCTGATGAAGCTGTCGGTGCTTCCCGCCCAGGTTGAAGAGCTGAAGAAATCTGCTGCTCGAACCGGTGCGATCAATGCCTTAATGCGGGCAAAACCTGTGTGCTAGATTTTGATCCTATTGAAGCGGCTCAGGGCTATCCCAGCTTGAAAGAAGATGGGTCAGAATTTAGTGAAGCGGATCAGCGAGCCATAAACCGGGAGGTGCGTCCGCTAGCTTGTCAACTGGTTGAAGAAGCAGACTTGTCTCGGTATCAGGCTCAATATGATAATCAGAACAAGCGAATAGCTGCCCCAATTCATGAGTCGGAAAATCTTATCCCTCCAATCCGTAAGCACACTTACGCTCCCGATATTGACCCGTCATTGCTGATCCACGATGAAGTTGTTTTTAAAGCATTAAT
Organism: Triticum monococcum; assembly: GCA_034509565.1. NCBI lineage: Eukaryota > Viridiplantae > Streptophyta > Magnoliopsida > Poales > Poaceae > Triticum > Triticum monococcum. The sequence continues at coordinate 81,032,364 of CM067841.1, forward strand.
GGGAATCGACTGGACAACTGTTGATTTCCAGCCACTGGGTAGAGAAACGGAGGCTGAAGCGGCGCAGGATGACCCACAACCATCAGGCCAGGCTGGTGACCAGGCTTGAACCGGAAGCCGGTTTTGAAACTGCCTCTCCTTTGCAAAAAACAATGATATTATTATGGGCACCGTGTTGCCTTGTAATTGAGTAGCTGATACTTTTGATGTTGATATACCTTCGTGCATATTTTATGTTTCCTGTAGTGATGAACTTTCTAAAGCGCTTTCTGCAATAAAAAACTCTTCAAGTGCCACCGCGGTTGTACCGTCTGGTGGAATATGATGTCTGCATATATAAAGTCAAAACATCGAAAAATTCTTAAGTATATGACCAAATTTTTGCGATACATAATACCTGCCATCGTTGAGCATGAAGTTGGCTTGGCCAATCTTGAAGCGGAGTTGTGCAAACCCACACTGTTGGAGGAGATAACAGCTCCTGTATATATATATGACGCTGGTTTACCAGGTAAACCATGCCGGGTTATAATAAACTCCGTGTTACTCCATAAGAGGATGTTAACAACAAGGATCAAACCGGGCAAATAGTCTCCGGATTGACGTGAACGTGTTCCATCAATCAATTGGTTAAAAAGCTTTGTCGGTTTAAATAACGCAATAAAAAGCAAAAAAACCCTTCAAAGAAAAGAATAAATCAAGTGCAAAGACAAAATCGTTGCAAAAAAAGGTTTATTTGAGTTGATCAGATGGTGTTACCATGGCCGAACATGACCAAGCTCCCGTTAGGTGTAACTATGGTTCTAGTCAGCCAGGTCCCCAAATGAAACCGTGGCATTTATGCCGATCAAGTGGCATGGTCATGGTTCGGGTTCGACCAAGCCCCCAAGTGATTCTGTGGCCATAGGCCGACCAAGAGGCATGACTGGTTCAGACGTGACCAAGTCCCCAAATGATCTGGTGGCTCTCGCCTATCAAGAGGCATGGTATTGGTTCGGGCACGACCAATCCTCCAAGTGATATGATGATTTTATAAAGCTAACTCAAGGGGTAAACCGGAGGCTGCTTTAGAGCAACTCCGTGTAACCTCACATGATGTAAAAGAAAACAGATACCCCGCTTTAGCTGAGGCTCCGGTTTATTATATTTAATCATAATATATACATTGTCGTAATATGTACATAAGTATAGCCAATGGCTCAGGTATAGTAAGGCCGAAGATGAGCTATGTTCCACGGCCTGTTGGTCTCCTCCTCTGATGTGCGTGAGTCTTTATGCTCTCGAATATCGATCAGATAGTACGACCCGTTGTGCAGATTCTTGCTGACCACGAAAGGCCCCTCTCAAGGTGGGGATAGCTTATGCATATCAGTCTGATCTTGGATGAGCCGAAGCACCAAATCTCCTTCCTGAAAGGTTCTGGTTCTGACTCGACGACTGTGATAACGACGAAGATCCTGCTGGTAAATCGCCGATCGGGCGGCTGCGATGTCACGCTCTTCATCCAACCGGTCCAAAGCATCTTGCCGTGCTGTCTCGTTGTCCGCTTCAATATAAGCCGTCACACGAGGTGAATCATGACGGATATCACTGGGGAGAACCGCCTCCGCTCCATAAACCATGAAGAACGGTGTGTATCATGTTGATCTGTTGGGTGTTGTACTGATGCTCCATAACACAGATGGTAATTCTTCTACCCAACAACCCGGTGTTCTCTGCAAAGGAACCATGAGCCGGGCTTGATGCCTCTCAAGATCTCTTGATTAGCTCTTTCTGCTTGACCATTGGACTGTGGATGTGCCACTGATGAAACGTCGAGCCGGATGTGCTCCTGTTCGCAGAACTCTTTCATAGCACCTTTGGACAAATTGGTACCATTATCTGTGATAATACTGTGTGGAAAGCCAAACCGGAAAATCACCTTTTTGATGAACTGAACCGCCGTGGCCGCATCACACTTGCTAACAGGTTCTGCCTCCACCCACTTTGTAAACATGTCAACCGCCACCAGGAGGTGAGTCTTCTTATCTTTGGACCTTTTGAAAGGCCCAACCATATCCAGCCCCCAAGTCGCAAACGGCCAAGTAATTGGAATCATTCTCAATTCTTGAGCCGGTACATGAGCACGTCTTGAAAACCTTTGGCAACCATCACATCGTCTGACCAGATCCTCCGCATCAGCATGAGCAGTTAACCAATAGAAGCCATGGCGAAACGCTTTAGCCACCAGAGACTTTGAACCGGCGTGGTGACCACAATCTCCTTCGTGGATCTCACACAAAATTTCACGGCCTTCTTCTGGAGACACGCAGCATTGAAAAGCTCCTGACACACTGCAATGATGTAACTCACCGTTAATAATAACCATGGACTTGGATCGCCGGATTATCTGCCGGGCCAGAATCTCATCCTCTGGCAACTCGCCCCGGTTCTTGTACGCCAGGTAAGGAAGCGTCCAATCCGGAATAACATGAAGAGCTGCCACCAATTGAACCTCCGGATCAGGAATAGCCAAATCCTCTTCACCAGGGATCTTGACCGACGGGTTGTGCAGCACATCCAGAAAAACATTGGGCGGGACCGGTTTGCGCTGAGAGCCCAGCCGGCTTAAAGCATCCGCCGCTTCATTTTTCCACCGGTCCACGTGTTCCACCTGATAGCCTTTGAAATAACCTACAACAGTATCCACCTCACGACGATATGCTGCCATGAGTGGGTCCTTAGAGTCCCAAGTACCAGACACTTGCTGAGCCACAAGGTCCGAGTCACCGAAGCACTTAACTCGACTTAGATTCATCTCCTTAGCCATCCGGAGACCATGGAGCAAGGCTTCATACTCAGCTGCATTGTTAGTACAAGGGAACATTAAGCGGAGAACATAAAAAAACTTATCACCTCGTGGGGAAGTTAATACGACTCCAGCCCCCAAGCCTTCCAACTGCCTGGATCCATCAAAATAGATGGTCCAATACGTGTGATCCGGCTTTTCTTCAGGTGTTTGCATTTCCGTCCAATCATTGATGAAATCAACAAGTGCTTGAGACTTAACCGTTGTCCGAGGCACATACTTCAAACCGTACGGCCCCAGCTCTATAGCCCACTTTGCAATCCGGCCAGTTGCTTCCTGGTTCTGGATGATATCTCCCAAAGGAGCAGAACTGACCACCGTAATTGGGTGCCCTTGGAAGTATTGTTTAAGCTTCCGGCTTGCCATAAAAACTCCATACACCAGCTTCTGCCAATGCGGATACCTTTGCTTGGACTTGATTAGTACCTCGCTGATATAACAGACCGGACGTTGAACTGGATGCTCCTTACCTGCCTCCTTTCGTTCCACCACAATGGCCACGCTGACCGCCCGAGCATTGGCAGCAACATATAGCAGCAACGGCTCCTTGTCAATGGGAGCGGCGAGCACCGGCGGATTGGCCAATTGCCGCTTTAAGTCCTCAAACGCTTCATCATCAGCAGAACTCCAGACAAACTGATCCGTCTTTTTCAACATCTGATACAAAGGGATTGCCTTCTCACCAAGACGACTGATAGACCGGCTTAATGCTGCAATCCGACCGGCCAGTCGTTGAACATCATTGATACACTTTGGTTTAGCCAGGAAGGTGATGGCCGTGATCTTCTCCGGATTAGCCTCAATTCCCCTGTTGGACACCAGAAAACCCAATAGCTTGCCCGCCGGTACACCAAAAACACACTTGTCCGGATTAAGCATCATCTTGTATGTCCTAAGGTTATCAAAAGTTTCCTTCAAATCATCAATCAAAGTCTCCTTCTCCCTAGACTTAACCACGATATCATCCACGTAAGCATGTACATTACGGCCAATCTGCTTGTGAAGACAATTTTGTACACACCGTTGATAGGTTGCCTGGGCACTCTTGAGCCCGAAGGGCATAGACACATAGCAGAAGGCTCCAAAGGGAGTTATAAATGTCGTCTTCTCCTGATCCTTAACTGCCATTTTGATCTGATGATAGCCAGAATATGCATCCAAAAAACTTAAACGCTCACAACCCGCCGTAGCATCAATAATTTGATCAATACGGGGGAGGGCAAAAGGATCTACTGGACAAGCTTTATTAAGATCTGTGTAATCCACACACATGTGCCAGGTGCCGTTTTTCTTGAGGACCAGTACCGGATTGGCAAGCCACTCAGGGTGAAAAAGTTCAACAATAAAGCCAGCTGCTAAGAGCCTGGCTACCTCTTCTCCAATCACCTTGCGTCTTTCTTCGTTAAACCGGTGGAGGAACTGTTTCACCGGTTTATATTTAGGATCCACATTAAGGGTGTGCTCAGCGAGTTGCCTCGGTACACCTGGCATGTCAGAGGGCTTCCATGCAAATGTCCCGATTCTCACGGATGAACTCGATGAGCGCGCTTTCCTATTTCGGATCCAAGTTGGCACTGATGCTGAACTGCTTGGACGAATCGCTAGGTACGAAGTCAACAAGCTTAGTTTCTGCTGCCGATTTGAACTTCAAGGCCGGATCATGCTCCGTAGTTGGCTTTTTTAACGGAGTCATGTCCGTCGGATCAACATTGTCCTTATAGTACTTTAACTCCTCGGTGGCACAAACCGACTCTGCATAAGCCGCATCTCCTTCCTCGCACTCCAAAGCGATTTTGCGGCTTCCGTGAACTGTTATTGTCCCCATGTGACCCGGCATCTTGAGCTGCAAATACACATAACAGGGCCGTGCCATAAACTTGGCGTAAGCCGGTCGCCCAAACAGGGCGTGATATGGACTCTGAATTTTCACCACTTCAAACGTTAATGTCTCCGACCTGGAATCATGGTCATCCCCAAAGGCCACTTCCAGAGCTATCTTACCAACGGGATACGCTGATCTGCCAGGCACTACACCGTGGAATACTGTATTAGACGGTTTGAGATTCTTATTTGTTAGTCCCATACGACGGAAGGTCTCATAGTACAGGATGTTAATGCTGCTCCCTCCATCCATGAGCACCTTGGTGAACTTGTAACCTCCCACCTGAGGCGCCACCACCAGAGCCAGCTGACCCGGATTATCGACCTGGGGAGGGTGATCTTCTCTGCTCCATATGATGGGCTGCTCAGACCAACGTAGATAACGGGGTATGGCCGGTTCAACAGAGTTGACCGCCCGCCTCTGAACCTTCCGGTCTCGCTTGTCCAAGCTAGTGGTGAAGACATGGTACTGCCCACTACTCAGCTGCTTTGGGTTGCTCTGGTAACCTGACTATTGCTGCTGTTGGTTGTAATCACCCTGGTTGTTCTGACTATTTTGACCATTATGTCCGCCCGGATTACCATTGAATCCTGAACCGGAACTTCCTCCACCGTAACCCGGCCCGGATCCTGAGCCACCGAAAATTATTAGAATTCTTGAACTCCTGCATAATAAAGCAATCCTTCCAAATGTGGTTTGCTGGCACCTCCTTGGTCCCATGTTTTGGACAGGGCTGGTTTAGCACATACTTTAGGCGGTTTGGGTTAGGGTTGGGTGCTCCATTATGATTTTTCGGTCTACCCTTGTGTCACTGGCCATTGTCCTGTGCGTTGGTATTAGCCACAAAGTCCATGTTACCATCCGCTTTACGCTTGCTTCCACCACCATTGCCTGCCCGGTGATGCTGCTGACCTTTTGAGCTGCTGTTCTTCTTCCCTTTTCCTGTCTTGTCATCATCAGATTCGGGATCCTTGGTACTATCAGAATCAGCATATTTCACCAGAGCGGCCATGAGGGTCCCCATGTCGGTGCAATGACGCTTCATCCGTCCCAACTTTAGCTTCAGGGGGCCAAACTGGCAGTTGCCTTCTAGGGTTAATACTGCGGTGTCGGCGTTGATGCGGTCTGAGGAGTGCAACACTTGTGAAACCCGGCTCACCCAATGAGTCGTTGATTCTCCTTCCTCCTGGACGCACGCTGCTAAGTCTACTATTGACATAGGCTGTTTACAGGTATCCTTGAAATTGCTGATAAACCGGGCTCGTAACTGGGCCCATGAATTGATAGAATTAGCCGGCAATCTTTTTAACCAAGTACGGGCCGTTCCTTCCAGCATCATGGTGAAGTACTTCGCACACGCCGCGTCATCCACATCAAGCATCTCCATGGCCATCTCATAACTCTCCACCCATGTCTCTAGAGGTTGATCCGCCGTGTAATTCGGTACCTTGCGCGGGCCTTTGAAATCCTTGGGCAGGCGCACATTGCGTAAAGCGGGGATAAGGCAAGGTACCCCCAAAGAACTAGAAGTAACACCAGGTTCAGTCGAGGTGGTTGGACGAACCGGCGTGAGCTGCCGGGCCTGATGCTGTGCGGCTAACTCGGCCTCCCTGCGTGCGCGGGCCCGGTCCACCACTCCCTGAGCGTTATCAGCACCACCCGCCGGGTTGTTGTCACGGGGTGCTCCCCGTCGTTCATTACTCGACACTGCCGGTTCATCCATATGTCTGCTATAGCTCCGACTTGGACGGGGGGTCGAGTGGATCTGGTCGCGCCTGTACGAGTACGCTTCCTGTTGGACCAAAGCTGTCCTCAGAAGTTCCTTGACTTGTCGCATCTCTACTGCCTGCGGCGAGTCACCTTCAATTGGAATGGCCTCCAGCTGTGCAGCAGCGGCGACAAGATTGTCCATTGGGTTGGAGTAGTGACCCGGAGGTGTTAAAGCAGCCTGAGGTATAATGGTGTTTTGACGAGGCGGGTCCATCTGATGAGGCCGAACCGGTGCACCGGTCCCGGGGGCTTCTGCCCAGTTTCCCTCCAGCGGATTGCCGGCTCTTGGTCCTGGAGTGTTAAAAAGGTCTCTGGCCTCGAAAACCGGAGGTAAACGGGATCGGTGCTTCCTCCTCATAACTTCATGCGACGCGCTCTGGTCCAACATAAGCCGGTAGGCCTGTGCGTCTAAAGCGGCCCGCTCTGCGGCCATCCTGGCGTCCTCGGCCGCCAGATCCGCCTTGGCCTGGGTGATCTGTTCCTTTACCTTTGCAATCTCCGCGTTGTGAACGTCCTGATCCGGCGGATTAACTTCCACCATAAGTATAGCCAACGCATCAAATAATTCTGATAGAACCTGAGCCGGCAGGCGCACAGGGCCTCCTGCCCCGGCAGCCGTCGCCGTTGCCGAACCGAAGATCGTTGCCGCAGCCGGCGAAGAATGAAGCGCTGCTTGTGTTCCGGCCATGAATATTCCAACCCGGTTGGGCAGATCAGAGGGGTCCGGAATACTGTCGCCATCGGAACAGCTCCCAATCCGGCCATCTTGTAGCTGATATAGAGATTCGGTTTCTCCGGTTGAAGACTCGTCACCGGAACAAACAACGGTCGCACCGCGAAATTCCGATCCGTCCTCATAACCTCCTCCATGGATGACTCCCACGAAGGCACGCTTCACAGCCGGTTTAACCCGGGCGGATCGCGCACGCTGAGCCGTCTCGATGAGGTCGGTGCAGATGTCCGGCTCAGGGCCCGGTTCACCGATCTTGCCAATGAAAACGTGAATACCACCAAAGGGGACCCGGTACCCGTACTCAATTGAACCGGCCTCGGGGCTCCAGCCTGCATCGTCGATGTAGAGCTTGCCGCGACGACTCTTAGTCATCCGGCCTATGGCGTAGCCCTCAAGTCCTTCAAAGCGGCCCTCCAAGAAACGGAAACCATCGTGCGATAGCCCCACGGTGGGCGCCAACTGTCGTGGTTTTGTCACGGCAGATGTCCTAGAGAAAGGACTTAGTCGTGGAGCCATCGCGACGGGTTAGCTTGAAGGGGTTAAAGCGGACACAGGGACGCAAGAGAGTTTATACTAGTTCGGCCCCTTCAATGAAGGTAAAAGCCTACGTCTAGTTGTGATGGAATTGATGGGGCTTCGATGACTAGGGAGCAAATAAGCTTCGCCTATGTCTCGAGTTGTTGTCTGTTGTCCTTGAACCGTCGCCGGGTCGTCCCCTTATATACACGGGTGACACCCGTCGGTTCACAGAGTCCCAACACTGGTCGATATTCGTATCCGGGTTGGTCTCTCCTTATTTCTAGCTTACGATACAAGTTTATATACAAATTCCGGTTTACATCTACAAGTCTTAAACCGGCTACGGGCCTTAGGCCATCATCTGTCTTCTTGGGCTTTATCACTTCCGGAGCTACTGATGAAGTTGATCGGGCCTAGATAGGTCGGTTTACGCCCAGTAGTAATATCCCCAACAGGACCGCCGGGTAGGATTATGCTACACGATGCTACTTGGTGAACTTACCATCTACTCTCTTCTGCATGCTGCAAGATGGAGGTGGCCAGAAGCGTAGTCTTCGAAAGGACTAGCTATCCCCCTCTTATTGCGGCATTCTGCAGTTCAGTCCACATATGATACCCTTATCCATTTGATACCAATGCATACATATGTAGTGTAGCTCCTTGCTTGCGAGTACTTTGGATGAGTACTCACGATTGCTTTGCTCCCTCTTTTTCCCCTTTTTATACCCGATTGCTGCGACCAGACAATGGAGCCCAGGAGCCACATGCCATTGTCGATGACGACTACTACTACCCGGGAGGTGCCTACTACTACGTGCATCCCGCTGACGACGACCAGGAGTAGTTTAGGAGGATCCCAGGCAGGAGGCCTGCGCCTCTTTCGATCTGTATCCCAGTTTGTGCTAGCCTTTTTAAGGCAAACTTGTTTACTTATGTCTGTACTCAGATATTGTTGCTTTCACTGACTCATCTATGATCGAGCTCTTGTATTCGAGCCCTCGAAGCCTCTGGCTTGTAATATGATGCTTGTATGACTTATTTTATTTGTAGAGTTGTGTTGTGATAACTTCCGTGAGTCCCTGATCTGGATCATACACGTTTGCGCATATGATTACTGTACGATTGAATCGGGGGCGTCACAAGTTGGTATCAGAGCCCACTGCCTGTAGGAATCCCCCTTCCAAACTCCTTGGCCGAAGTTGAGTCTAGTCATTGAAAAACTTTTAACTAACATGGTTGGCTTATGGGCCCACGTTGCCATTGGGTGGTATTAGTATCTTTTACTCCTCGTCTATACTCTGGTACTCTGATCTCTCTCCTATTCGGGTTAAATGATTTGCTAACTCTAACTCTAGGTTCTCGTAAATACTTTCTCCCGGAGAGCCCCTCAGTCCAAACGATCGACTGCGTCAACAGAAGATTCTGACGATACTCTCAGATGTACTCCCGAGAACTTGTGTTGATTTCTTTTGCAATCCCTTAACACCATTGAATCCTTATGGATAACCGTGTACCCTCGCCATTCATACTTTCATCCCTAGTTGTTCTTGTTATTACAAGATACCCGAAAGAATTCTCCGACTTTCGAGAATCCTTTTTTGACTGCCATGCAGCTCTTTTCCGCCTGAATAACCCTACGAATAATTCGTCAAACTTATCAGGGGTTCATTCATCCCCAGTTGATCATATGTCTCACAGAATTCTTCGAATGCAATTGGATCTCCCGAAGATCCTCTGCAGCCTAGTGCTCCCGAAAGTCTTGTCTACCCGCATTATGGTTAAATCCATATGTCCAGCAATATTCATTAACATCCTTTATCATTATCTTCCTGGGCCTATTGATTCATTATGTTGCGATTGCTCACAATCATCAGCCGAACCCTGAAATTTGACCTTCCTGCTCATACGTCATTCTGGACATGGCTGGATCTCGGCCAATCATGTTGTAATTGATTGTCCACCTAGTTCCCTTCAACTTGAACGTTGAATTATTCAGCTGTTTCTATAATCTAATGCCTTTTCATTCTTTCCCTCTTCTGATTGAGTACTGATACTCACATCAGATCCATTGAGGACCGTTGAATCCTTTGTTGAATTATTATCTGGCAATGTCCTTCATATTCAAAATCTCATGCGCACCTCCCCTGATACAGAATGCCTTTGGTAAATTGTATCCTTTCCTTTTGTCAGCCATGCTTTACATTCGAGCTTGTGTTAATTACTCCTAAAGCTTGTGTTATATGTACCTAAGGTGCCCTGATGGGTTGAATCTATGCCTTCCCTAAACCGTATGGACTCGAAAGTTTTTCACGAGTCATACTCTTCTAGTGTTATGCCAATTAAATTTTCAACGCTATAACTTCTTTGAAAGCGAGAGGTGAATGGAAGGTTATGCATTGAAGAAGTGGGAGTCGACCTTGAACTTAGTGTTCATGCCCATGGACCCGATGTGGAACTTATCATGGAAGCTTCTTGCAAAACTTTTAATCAGTTGGATAATTCTTCCGGTGTCTTTGAATTGGATCCCTTACAACTATGGTTTCGACCATATTGATATTCCTTGATTCCTTTTCTCGGACAAGTTAAAGTACTTGTCTTTTATAGATTAATACACTTGTCACCCCTCTATTTTGCTCTAGCTCCGAGTATTACCCTCTGGTATCTCGATAATATCACTGAACCATATTGCTTATTATGAGCCTTCATCGAGTATTAGCCCTCACCGATTCCAATGTGTCCTGCTTCCGAGTTGTTAGTCACTCGAGGACACCGATAACTAAATCGGGTCCACACCACGATTAAACAACTCTTAGTAATCTCCTTTACTCATGAGTTTGTCCTCGGGCATGTCAATCCTAGCCTGATCAGCTATCATCTTGTGCTAAATTTTAGACTGTGCCACCTGGTCCTTATTCCCAGAGCACAACTTTCGACGATGAGCTAAGCTTATGTCGAACTTCCTCGTCTTATCGTTCACCTCGAACAGCAAGCTTGGTTCCGAGTTGATGTCGTACCCATGGTTCCAAAAACCTTTCGCTTCATCATTCCTTTGACTTGATGTCATTGCCGATCGATTACATCTTCATGAGATCTCTCGACAAATGTGTCGTGATCATCATCAGCATTCCGAGCTCTTCCGGGATATAAGTTGTATTCATGATGAGAGATGCCATCCTTCTCCCCTCGATGATTTTTATTAAAATTGACATCATTCTTGCATTCACTCCAACACAAAACTTGTTCATGTTTTGTGTTGCACCTAGAGTTCCTTTCTATCCAACTTATATTAGGATTCTATCTTGGAGTATTACCATCTTTTATGTCAAGGATGTTGAGAGAATTGCTCCAGCTATTAATTCTTGCTATAGTGATACTTCTCACCATCACCATTCTTTCTTGGTCCCCGTGTCGATTCTAACCGGGACACCAACAAGTGAACGATACTGTTTGGATTCTACCCTTCTAGCCACCCTATTGCTTTGAAGTTAACGGTCGATGGTTTCATTCTAAGTCTATTTCTTATTGAATCATCATTCAAACATTGATCGTGCTACCCAGTCTAGATTTCAGGGTGCACCCTTCTATCATTGTTAAATTGTGTATGTTTTCCTCGAGCATACATCATTATACCATTTTATCTGACAAATGTTATCCCCTTGTTCACATGATTGTGGAAATCCATCTTTTTGGAAATCTCGATGAATTGTCGCTGAGTTCATCAGCCACATCCTCATCCTCTCCTTTGTTTAACGATGAACTCTTGTTTCGGAACTTGCTTCCATAGTTCATTTCCCGAGAGTCTTACAATGACATCTCGTCAAATTTGTGTTGCACCTTTTCTTCTGAGGCATCCTGAGTCTGAGGTATCCCGACACCAATCAGATCTGAATATCGGTCAGATATGATGGTTGGAACATATTCCCAAGAGTTATAACACTGGTCTTTTATATGACCCGGTAAGATGATGTCATGCCTAGCACACCTGGCCGTAGGACCTATTGATATAGTTCCCTTCTTAGCAAGGTTAGCGATTCTTCCATGAGGAAATCATAAGACTTATTCTATAAGTTGTTCCTGATGGATCCTTTGTGCGTCCAAATTCTAACCCTTACTTGATGGCCATGTCAATGCTATCTCGAAGCATGTCCGTGGTACTCCGATTTTCAACAAAATTATTTGAAGCCCAATGCTAAATGTTTCTTGCTTAATTACCCCAAACACCGTTGTATGGGTAATGTCATGATATTTATCTCCCCTTTCCTAAATGGTTTTCTATGTTATATCCTATCATGGATATCATGCTCTGCTTGTCCTTGGGAAGGATATACCCCTGAAATATGTGTTTAAACACATTTTTCCTTTCTATTGTTCTGTTTAACCTGATGCTCACATTTTCCTTTCCATTGGTTTGTTTGACCTTTCTGGTGTTCTATATGATCTAAGCAGTAATATTCTCCTACTTATGTAAACTCCTCGGTGTACAATTCTGTCAGCAAGACCCTGTTACTATTGTTGTTGACATTCCGGTAACAACCGATGGACGAGAACTTTGTCTATAGGTCCGCCTTGTTAAACGAGCAGGAAAATGGTTCTCCTCGTCCCTCGCCCTTGGTACCGATATTGTTGCCGACATAACCGACAAACTACCCTCTAACATGCCTTGCTTACATGATCGTGCAAGATGTCACCGCCCTTCCTACTTTTAACCCACATGGTGGGCCCATAACCCATAGTTCTACAGGATCAAAACCTGACTCTCCTGTACACCCTGTTTTCAAAGTTAATCCTCGCACTTGGCTTCGTATGCAATTCACGAGCCACATTCCTAGTGATCTATTCTGGTATCAGATGCAATACTTATTCATGTTGCCCTAAAACCCTTTCACCTTCTGACTAGGCATTGAACGATAGCCTGGCTGCTTGAAACTTCTTATTGTACCTTCGAACTTTACTCTCGATGTGTATTATTTGTTCAACTCGAGGGGTACTCATATGCTCATTCATGGGTTAATCCCAGATTATTACCCTTATAGCATTATGTCGTTGCCGATCTGCCTCGTTACCTATTCGTAAGTACGATGGAACCCCCGAAGGAAGAATGGCGACTCCATAATGATGACCTGAAGTAGTGGAATAAAGACATCAATGTAATCGATCGATCCCTTCGAGAAGAGCAGCCAAGATCGAGAAGATCCGTTAGGATTTTGTAACCAGACTTTTCCCCCTTACTCCACCTCTTAAATCTCGGGACGAGATTTCTTGTAGTGGAGGAGATTTGCGACACCTCAATAATTAAGCTATAGTAACCACACGCTAATGGTGCCATGTCATCACAAAAAATTGCTAAACCTCACTTTGATTCTGACCCGATTCAAATTCAAGTTTAGATTAAAGTCAAAAAAAATAAAGTTTTCAAGTGGCATAATAATAATGTTGGATGGGTTACAAGTATTCACTAACTAATTAATGTGTTAGGACCAACATTTAATGGATTTTTAATTTGCCTCTAGAAATAATTTAAAGTGGCCAAACATCGCTTATTATGACCATTTAATTATAATCTAAATTTCAAACTTTTCCGTTTAACCTCGAACTTTTTGAGCAACACCAAAATATCGGAAAGTAATTATGGGAAAAATTTCAACATTTACTACAACCATTTAGTACGAAAACTATAGGCTAAATAGTAGAGAAATAAATAAACAGTAAAAGAAAAGAAACGGAGGACCTAACCTACTAGGCCACTTGGCCCACCTAACTATAACTGGCCCAGCCCACCCCCTGTTTTCCCCTTCCTCCTGCTACAGGAGGCAGAGGGGATCGTGGAGGCCATCCATGGCACCCCGGCCAGGTGCCGGCCATCCACGACCTTCCCCATAGTCTACAAGACCATGGCGCCCCTTCCCCAAACCCTAATCCCCTCCCTAGCTGCCCCCAGATCCATTTCTCCTCTCCCTCACTCGTCCTCATCTCCGCAGCGATCGCAGTCGTAGCCGTTGCCACGGCTTTGTCGTCCTCGCGGCCGTCGTCATCCCCGCGTTGAGCTGGGACGTCCAGAGGCTTCACCACCATCTCCTCCTTCATCTACGCTATTGGGTTGGACCGGGGAGGCCCTGTACGCCCGCCATCGTCGTTGTCTCCGTCGCGTACATCTCCGGTCGTCGTCGTCGATTCCGACAGCTCCAGTCCACCCCCGGCCTCCTCGACCGCGCCCCCGAGCTCGCTGTGAGCTCCTCTCCGGATCCCTCATTTGCCTGCTTCAATTTGTGGCCGTTGAGTCCGCAACCGCCTCCGACCGCCACTGCCGCACCTGCTCTGCTCCGCGCACTGCATGCGCCGCTGTCGCACGCCGTCGTGCCGCACTGCACATCGCCGTTGCCGCGTGCTACCGCTGCCCTGCTGACGCTCGCTACCCCGGCTTCCGCTAGCCGTGTCGGCCGCGCCCCGCGCTCACCCGTGCCTGCCTCGCCTTCCCTAGTCGAGCCTGCGCCACGCCAATGCTAGTTACTCTAGTATGGCTAGCTTTATGAATATTACACTGAGTAACCCTCTGGGCAGCCCCTAAACTGCGGCTAAACAATTGTTAACAGGAGTAAGAATAATATTTGTAGGTAGTATACTTGTCAAAGCTTAAATGTTTCTATTGAACCAAATCAATTTGATGCATGGATTATTTCCCATAAATATCACAAAATGCTATCTTTTCTAAACAGAGAACAGAATTAACCCTAGCACTGTGTGTGTGCGTGTGTTGTGTATGTACGCGTGCGTGTGTGTGGTGTGCGTGTGTGGCCGGCTGGACTCTGTCCAGTAATTGCCGGCCCTTGTTAATTAGGCTATGTTTAGCTTAGGATTAGTTTAGTGCTAACTAGTCTTTTTAGCAAATGACAAGTGGGTCCCATCTAAATAGATTAGATAAATATTTTGAAAATTATTAAATCTGTGTCATATAGGCCACCACCTCTCCTTTTGACTAGTCACATTGACTTGGTCAATTCAGATTTAAATTCAACACAAAATTTTAGAATATTGATAAAACTTTGGAAAATTATAGAAAATTAGCCGTAACTCCGATGGAAAAACTTTGTATATGAAAGTTGCTCAGAACGATGAGAAGAATCCGAATACGCAGCCCGTTCGTCTGCCACGCATCCCTAGCATAGCGAACACGCAACTTTCCCCCTCCGGTTCATCTGTCTGAAAACGCGAAACACTGGGGATATTTTCCCGGATGTTTTCCCCCTCACCGGTACCACCTCATACCGCGTTAGGGCATACCTAGCATCATGCTTTGTCATGTCATGCATCGTCATGCATTTGTTTGCATTATATTTATTGTTTCTTCCCCCTCTTCTCTTGCTAGACACCGAGACCGACGCCGCTCCTACCCAGTACGACTACAGTGTTGACGACCCCTCTCTCTTGCCAGAGCAACCAGGCAAGCTCCCCTTTGATCACCAGGTATCGCCTACTCTTCTCTCTACTGCTTGCATTAGAGTAGTGTAGCATGTTACTGCTTTCCGTTAATCCTATTCTGATGCATAGCCTGTCATTGTTGCTCCAGCTGTTGATACCTTACCTGCAATCCTAATGCTTAGTATAGGTTGCTAGTTTATCATCAGTGGCCCTACATTCTTGTCCGTCCGCCATGCTATACTATCGGGCTGTGATCACTCGGGAGGTGATCACGGGTGTATACTATATACTTTATATATGATACATGTGATGACTAAAGTCGGGTTGGCTCGAGGAGTACCCGCGGTTGATTCACGAATTGGGGGCTGGAAGGACATACTTTCCCGACGGCCCTCTGTGTGGATCTTTGTGGCGAAGCGACAGGGCAGGTTGAGACCACCTAGGAGAGAGGTGGGCCAGGCCCTGGTCGGCGTTCGTGGTTATTTCAAGATAACACGTTTAACGAGATCTTGGTATTTGGTCTGAATCTGGCCACTGGCCTATACGCACTAACCATCTACGCGGGGACAATTATGGGCACTCGACGTCGTGGTATCAGCCGAAGCCTTCGTGACGTCAGCGACTGAGCGGCGCGCGCCAGATTGGACTGGAACGCCTGCTAGGCTAGGTCTGCTTTCGGCCGCGTTCGCAACGTGCAGGTGTGCAAAGGGCGATTGGCCCAAACCCCCGCGCCATAGGATTTAGATAGGCATGCTGACCTCTCTGTTGTGCCTAGGTAGGGCTGCAACGTGTTGATCTTCCGAGGCCGGGCATGACCCAAAAAAGTGTGTCCGGACAAAGGGGATCGAGCGTGTTGGGAAATGTGGTGCACCCCTGCAGGGAAGTTAATCTATTCGAATAGCCGTGATTTTCGGTAACAGGACGACTTGGAGTTGTACCTTGACCTTATGACAATTACAACTGGATACTTAATAAAACACACCCTTCCAAGTGCCAGATACAACCCGGTGGTCGCTCTCTAACAGGGCGACGAGGAGAGGACCGTCGGGTAGGATTATGCTACACGATGCTACTTGGTGAACTTACCATCTACTCTCTTCTGCATGCTGCAAGATGGAGGTGGCCAGAAGCGTAGTCTTTGAAAGGACTAGCTATCCCCCTCTTATTGCGGCATTCTGCAGTTCAGTCCACATATGATACCCTTATTCATTTGATACCAATGCATACATATGTAGTGTAGCTCCTTGCTTGCGAGTACTTTGGATGAGTACTCACGATTGCTTTGCTCCCTCTTTTTCCCCTTTCTATACCCGATTGCTGCGACCAGACGATGGAGCCCAGGAGCCAGACGCCACTGTCGATGACGACTACTACTACTCGGGAGGTGCCTACTACTACGTGCAGCCCGCTGACGATGACCAGGAGTAGTTTAGGAGGATCCCAGACAGGAGGCATGCGCCTCTTTCGATCTGTATCCCAGTTTGTGCTAGCCTTTTTAAGGCAAACTTGTTTACTTATGTCTGTACTCATATATTTTTGCTTCCGCTGACTCGTGTATGATCGAGCTCTTGTATTCGAGCCCTCGAAGCCTCTGGCTTGTAATATGATGCTTGTATGACTTATTTTATTTGTAGAGTTGTGTTGTGATATCTTCCCGTGAGTCCCTGATCTGGATCGTACACGTTTGTGTGTATGATTAGTGTACGATTAAATCAGGGGCGTCACACCTGTTACGGCCGAGATGAAACCACGGGCCTTTAGCAGGCCAAAATGCATATTGGGCCTCAATTTTCACTAGTCGTCGATGGGCCTTCAGCGGGCCGAAATGTAGACCGGGCCGTTTTGGGCCCAGTTAGCTCACGGGTCGTTACCAGGCCGAAACATATCTTGGGCCTTAGTTGGCCCACTGATATCATGGGCCTTTAAGAGGTCGAAAGCTTAGCATAGGCATCAACGGGCCGAATTACGTGACAGGCCTTTAACAGGCCCAAAGTCACGTTGGGCTTAACTGTTGCCACCTTTAGCATGGGCCGTTAGTGGGCCCGATGTCCCGTCGGGCCATATATGGCCCATGGGTAGCACGGGCCATTCCCAGGCCGAAAGTCACACCGGGCTGAAATGGGCCCATGTCTACATCAGGCCTCTAACAGGCCGAAAGTCACTGGGCTGTAGTTGGGCCCAAATATTCGGCGACAATTAACGGGTCAGATCTGGCTTCGGGCCGTAAATGAGCCCAAATATTGGGCGAACAATTAATGGGCCAGATGTGGCTTCGGGCCGTAAATGGGCCCAAATATTGGGCGAACAATTAACGGGCCAGATCCAGCTTCGGGCCGTAAATGGGCCTTTATTAAGCAAGCCGTTATTGGGCTGGCCCACTAGTACCTGATTAAGTTCTACGGGCCTTTGACTGGGCCGGCCTTTTTAACCTATATGGGCCTCTGTTGGGCCCAGCCACGTGTCGACGTATCATAGGCATGTCTCCTCCAATGGACAGGCGACATCTGGCCCACTGACGAGCTGACAGGTGTTCCCTTCGGCCAATCAGAATTTTACACGTGGAAATTTCCCATTGGTCAGGGCTGTTAACAGGTTATCGGATCCAAAATCCGACCCGATAGCTTAACGGCGTTCCGTTACGGTGGATGCCACGTGTCGGTCACCCTTGACGAAAGCACTTCTGTGACACGCGATTTATCGTCATGGAAGTGGACACTTCCGTAAAGATATTTTTCGTAATGTCATGGAACACTTCTACGACAACACAGGTATGACTATCTTGATTCTGTCATAAAATCGTCATGGATGTTGTAACACCCCGATAATTAAGCAACAGTAACCTGACCCTAATGTGCCATGTCATCGCAATTAATTTCCTAAAACTTCACTTTGATCCAAACTGAATTCAAATTCAATTTTTAAAATAAAGTCAAATTCTTATTTCTTTGAATTGTCAAATAAAAATGTTCGATGGTTTGCAAATATTCACTAACCAAATTTTCATGTGAGGATCAACATTTTTTCAAGAACTTAAAATGCCCCCAAGCCATTTAAAACTAGCCCAACAACAATTAAATGGAACTTTTTGGTATAAATAAATATGCAAGCTTTTCAAAATAAATTGAAACTCTGTGCGCTAGCTTAAATCTTTGCCTATTAATTTTGGACCAAATTTCATAGCCAGATAATTTAAATTAGTATAAGAGTAAAGTGTAAAGCAATAAAGAAACTAGCAGATTGAAAATATAAAAGAAAAGGGACAAACTCCCCTGGGCCGCCTCGGCCCAGCTGGCCACTGAACTGGCCGGCCCACCCCGTCGCCAGGCCCAGCTCAACTCCCCCCATAACCTAGCCCGCAGCCACCCTCGCTCATGAATCCCCCCCCCCACTCCCTCTCATCCTCCCGTGCGCCGCCACCTACAGTGGGAGGTGAAATCCCCGACCTCCTCCGTCCCAGTGACCAGGTCCGGCCAGCCTCCGTCGCCCCTTCCCGTTCCCGGACGGATCCGGCTGCATCCACACCGATCCCCGCCACCCCGACGCCGCCTGGAACCGCCGCCTACCGCCGTCCTCGCGTCGCCGCCTCACAGAAGCTCCTGCCATGGCCGCAGCCGCCTGGTTCTCCGCGTTCGTGCCACGCCAAGCCGCCTCCTCGCCGGAGATGGATGGATCCCCGGAGGCCCCGTCGCGGATCCGGTCTCCCTCCGTCCCCTGATGTCCGCGCCTGCCCATCTGCTCCGCCCGTCGTCGCCCCTGAACGACGGCCTCATCACCGACGACCCGCACCTCGTCGACCGCCTCTCCGACCCGCCACAGCCTCCCCCGAGCTCACGGACCTCCCCTGCAGCTCGATGTGAGGCTCCCCCTCGATCCCCCTGCTCCTCCTTTTCCGTTTCTCCGTCTCCAAAGCTTGCCGCACCACAGCGTCGAGAGCTCGCTGGGCGCTCGTGTTCACCACCACCGGCCGCGCACACGCACGCCCGCGCCGCGCACGTGCACCACCCCAGAGTAGGTCGTGGCTCCACCACCGCGGAACTCGTCGTTCCCAACGATTCCGACAACTCCAATGCCTGCTCCGCGGACCTTGCGCCGCACCGGCCACCTCCGGCGCCAGCGCTAGCGCCGCGCCGGCGCCCAAGAGCCCGTTCCGGCCGCCCCTTGTTATCGGGCAGGGCTGTGGCTTTGCCCGCACCCGGCTGCCCGTATGCCCGTTTGGCCCCCTGGCCCAATGACAAGTGGGGCCCTACCCCCAGAACGAAAATAAATAAAAAGGAATTAAAAATAAATAATAAATTAAATTATTAATTAATCAATTAATTAAACGATTAATTAACTTAATTAATTTGTTTAATTAACCTAATCAATTAACTAGACTAATCAAACCTGTTTAGTTAGCCTGAGTCTATGACAGGTGGGTCCCACTGGACCCCCAGGCCAGGTTTGACTCTGGTCAGCTGGGTTTGACCTGCTGAAGTCATGGTGATGTCATGCTGACATCACCTTTCACTGTTCTGGATAATGTTCTATTAAAATAATTAATTAAATGCTAAAAATGATTTAAATCTTTTAAAATCAATATAAAATAAACCGTAGCTCGGTTGGAAAAACTTTGTACATGAAAGTTGCTCAGAACGACGAGACGAACCCGGATACGCAGCCCGTTCGTCCGTCACGCATCCCTAGCATAGCAAACTCGCAACTTTCCCCCTTTGGCTCCTTTGTTCAAAAACGCAAAACACCGGGGATACTTTCCCGGATGTTATCCCCCTTCACCGGTATCACCTACTACCGCGTTAGGGCACCTCTAACGTCGTTACTTGTCATGTCATGCATCACTATGCATATGCTTGCTTAAATATTTATTGTTTCTTCCCCCTCTTCTCTCGATAGACACCGAGACCGACGCTGCTGCTACCCAGTACGACTACGGTGTTGACGACCCCTCTCTCTTGCCAGAGCAACCAGGCAAGCCCCCCCTTTGATCACCAGATATCGCCTACTCTTCTCTATACTGCTTGCATTAGAGTAGCGTAGCCTGTTACTGCTTCCCGTTAATCCTATACTGATGCATAGCCTGTCCTTGCTACTACTGTTGTTACCTTTACCTGCAAGCCTAATACTTAGTATAGGATGCTAGTTTATCATCAGTGGCCCTACATTCTTGTCCGTCTGCCATGCTATACTATCGGGCCGTGATCACTCGGGAGGTGATCACGGGTATATACTATATACTTTATACATGATACATGTGGTGACTAAAGACGGGACGGCTCGTAGGAGCACCCGCGAGTGGATCTTTGAGGCGGAACGACAGGGCAGGTTCCGACCACCTAGGAGAGAGGTGGGCTTGGCCCTGGTCGGCATTCGCGGACACTTAACACGCTTAACGAGATCTGGGTATTTGATCTGAGTCTGGCCATTTGGTCTATACGCACTAACCATCTACGTGGGAGCAGTTATGGGTATCCCGGCGTCGTGGTATCAGCCGAAGTCTTCGTGACGTCAGCGACTGAGTGGCGCGCACCGCATTGGACTGGAAAGCCACTAGGCTAGGTCTGCTTCCGGCCGCGTACGCAACGTGCAGGTGTGCAAAGGGCGATGGGCCCAGACCCCTGCGCCATAGGATTTAGACCGGCGTGCTGACCTCTCTGTTGTGCCTAGGTAGGGCTGCGACGTGTTGATCTTCCGTGGCCGGTCATGACCCAGGAAAGTGTGTCCGGCCAAATGGGATCGAGCGTGTTGGGGTATGTGGTGCACCCCTGCAGGGAAGTTTATCTATTCGAATAGCCGTGTCCCTCGGTAAAAGGACGACCCGGAGTTGTACTTTGACCTTATGACAACTAGAACCGGTTACTTAATAAAACACACCCTTCCAAGTGCCAGATACAACCGGTGATCGCTCTCTCTCAGGGCGACGAGGGGAGGATCATCGGTTAGGATTATGCTATGCGATGCTACTTGGAGGATTTCAGTCTACTCTCTTCTACATGTTGCAAGACGGAGGCTGCCAGAAGCGTAGTCTTCGACAGGATTAGTTATCCCCCTCTTATTCTGGCATTCTGCAGTTCAGTCCACATATGATACCCTTATTCCATTTGATACCCATGCATATGTAGTATAGCTCCTTGCTTGCGAGTACTTTGGATGAGTACTCACGGTTGCTTTCTCCCTCTTTTCCCTCTATCCCTTCTACCTGGTTGTCGCAACCAGATGTTGGAGCCCAGGAGCCAGACGCCACCGTCGACGACGACTCCTACTACACCGGAGGTGCCTACTACTACGTGCTGCCCGCTGACGACGACCAGGAGTAGTTTAGGAGGATCCCAGGCAGGAGGCCTGCGCCTCTTTCGATCTGCATCCCAGTTTGTGCTAGCCATCTTATGGAAACTTGTTTAACTTATGTCTGCACTCAGATATTGTTGCTTCCGCTAACCCGTCTATGATCGAGCTCTTGTATTCGAGCCTTCGAGGCCCCTGGCTTGTAATATGATGCTTGTATGACTTATTTTATTTGTAGAGTTGTGTTGTGATATCTTCCCGTGAGTCCCTGATCTTGATCGTACACATTTGCGTGTATGATTAGTGTACGATCAAATCGGGGGCGTCACAAGTTGGTATCAGAGCCGACTGCCTGTAGGAATCCCTTTTCCAAACTCCTTGGCCGAAGTTGAGTCTAGTCGATGAAAACTATTTTACTAACATGGCTGTGCGGCTTACGGGCCCACGTCGCCATCTGGGTGGTATTAGGATCTTTTACTCCTCGATCATTACTCTAGGGCTCTGATCTCTCTTCTATTCGGGTTAAATGGTTTTGCTAACTCTGACTCTAGGATCTCGTAAATACTTTCTCCCGGAGAGCCCCTTCATTCCAGATGATGGCCTGCTTCACCGGAAGATTCCGAAGATACTCTTTGCTATTCCTCTCGAGACTTTGTGCCCATCACTTTTGCTATTCCCGACCACCGATAAATCCTTATGGATAACTACTTACACTTGCCATTCATACGATCATCCCCCATTGATCTTTTTATTACAAGATACCCCGAAGTCTTCTCTATTGTTCCGAGAATACTTTGTGCCTACTGCCTAGCAGTTCCTTGCCACATGAATACCCCTTCAATTAGATCCTCGCACTTGACGAGTATCCACTCATCCCCAATTGTTCATGTGTTTCACATTGGTCTTCGAAATACTATTCGATCCTCCAAAAATCCTTAGTAGCTTATTGCTCTGCAATACTTGCCTGCTTGCATTATGGATGCTTTCCATATGTCTAGCGATATTCGTTAGTATCCTTAGGCATCGTCTTTTGATCCTATTAATTCAACTTGAGTGCGAATGCACGCAATCATCAATTGATCCTTTTAAATTATCTTTCCGGCTCAGACGTTATTTTAAAACATGAGCTAGATCTCGACCAATCAAATTGCTGTCGATTGTACCCTTAAGGCTATTCAACTTATCCATCCCTGATCAGAGCATTGCTTCTGATCCCTTGTCTTGGAATTGATAATTCTTTGCATTTGAGCCTTGAATTAGTCAGTTGTTTCTAAAGTCTGATCTCCTCGCATTGTTTCTCCCTCTGGTTGAGTACCGATGCTCACACCAGATCCCTTGAGGACCACCAGATCATTTGCTGGATTTTATCCGACAGCGTCCTTCATATTCAATAAGTCTGTGAGCCTTTCCTTAGATACATAATACCTTTGGTAAATTGTATCCTCTGCTTTCTCAAACATGCTCTACTATCGAGCTGGTGTTATTTATTCTTGAAATTTGTGGTATATACTCCTAAGATGCCCTGATGGGGTGAACATATGCCTTCTCTAAACTGTGTGAACTCGAAAGTTTTCACGAGTCATACTCTTCTGGTATTTTGCTAGATAAAATTTCTATACTACAGCTTCATCAAAAGCGAGAAGTAACATGAAAGGTTATGCATGGAAGAAGTGGGAGTCGACCTTGAACTTGTGTTCATGCCCATGGACACGATGTATATCCTATCATGGAAGCTTCTTGTAATACTAACTATCCCCTTGATATAATATCATTTGGTATCTGTGAATTGATCCTTGCAATCGTGGTTCCGACCATATGTTCTTCTTTGATCCCATTTCTCGGGCAAGTTTAAGCGCTTGTCTTCTGTAGAGCAATACCCCAGTCCAACCTCTACTTTGATCCGTCATCGAGTATTACCCCCTCTGGTATCTCGAGATTATCTTGAAACTGCATAACTTCTTATGAGTTCTTCATCAAGTACTACATTCTCACTAATTACAGTTTTCATGGGCTCTGAGTTATTAAACACTCAAAGACACCGATAACTGAACCGAGTCTGCCCTACGGTTCAGCAACTCTTGATAATCTTCTTTAAGTTCGAGTTTGTACTCGATCATGTCATTCCTAGCCTGATCGGCTATATCATTATCGTGCTAAATTTTAACTGTGCTACCTGGTCCTTAATCCCGGAGCACAACTTTCGATGATGAGCTAAGCTTACGTCGATCTTCCTCGTCATATCAATTCACCTTGAACAACAAGCTTGATTTCAAGTTTGTGCCCTACCCATGGTTCCAATAACCTTTCGCTTCATCATTCCTTTGATTTGATGTTGTCACTGATTGATTACATCTTGAAATCTCTCGACCAATGTGCCGTGAAGATCATCAACCTTATGAGGTCTTCCTGGATATCAATTGAATTCATGATGAGAAATACCATCCTTGCCCCCGATGAGTTGTATTATCATCGGCCACTTTATTGCCTTCCCTCCAACACAAACTTATTCGTGTTTTGATTTATACCTTGAGATCCTTGCTATACAGCATTTGTTCTTCTTTACCTTGGAATGTTACCACCTTTTATGTCAGGAATGTCGTGGTAATTTTACCACCTCTTGAGAATTCTTGATATAGTAATATCTCTCGCCTTCTGCGTTCATTTCTTGGTCTCCGTATTGTTTCTAACCGGAATACCGACTAATGGTCTGTGTTGTGCAAATTCTAAACTTCTAGCAACCCTATTGCTTGAAGTTATTGGTCTACAGTTTCATTCTAAGTCTATTGATTATTGAATCATCATTCAAACATTGATCGTGCTACCTAGTCCAGATTCCTGGTTGCACCCTTCTATCATTGTTCAGTTGTGCATGTTTCCCTCGAGCATACATCATTATGACATTTGATCCGACAAATGATATTTCCTTGTTCACATAATTGTGGAAATCAATCCTTTGGAAATCTCGATGATTTGTTGCTGAGCCTATCAGCCACCTCCTCATCCTCTCCTTGGATTACTGATGACCTCTTGTTTCAGAGCTCACTTACATAGATCACTTCTGAGAATCTCACAATGTCATCTCGTCAAATTGTGTTGCACCTTTTCTTCTCAGGCATCCCGAGTCTGAGGTATCCTGACACCAATCAAATCTGAATCTCAGTCAGATATGATGGTTGGAACATTTTTCCAAGAGTTATAATGTTGGTCTTTAGATGGCCCGGTAAGGTGGTATCATACCTAGGCCACCTGGCCGGAGGCCCTATTGTTATAGTTCCCTTTTAGCAAGTTTAGCCATTCTTCCGTGAGGAAATTGTAAGACTTATTTCACAAGCTATTCCTGATGGATCCTTTGTGTTTCCAAAATCTGACCTTTGCTTGAATACCATGTCAATGCTTCTTGAAGCATGTTTGTGGTACTCCGATTTTCAATAAGAGCATTGAAAGCGCAATGCTAAGTTTTCTTTAACCATTATCCAAACACCGTTGTATGGGTACTGTCATGAAATTTTCTCCCCTTACTTAAAGGGTTTTCTACATGATATCCTGCCACGGGTATCATGCTCTGTTTGTCCTTGGGAAGGATATACCCCTGAAATATGTGTTTAAACACATTTTCCTTTCCATTCTTCTGTTAAATCTGATAATCATATTTTCCTTTCCATTGTTCTGTTTAACCTTCTTGAGGTTTATATGATCTAAGTAGTAATACGTCACTGCTTTTATAAGCGCCTCGGCGTACAACTCTGTCAGTAAGACCCTGTTACTATTGTTGTTGACATTCTGGTAACCCCCCCCCCCCCCCGATGGACAAGAACTTTGCCTATTGGTCCGCCTCGTTCAACGAGCAGGAAAATGGTTCTCTTCGTCCCTCACCCTTGGTACCGATGTTGTTGCCGACATAACCGATAGGTTGATCCACTGACATGCCTTGCTATCATGACCATGCAAGATGTCAACGCCCATCCCTATTTTAACCCACATGGTGGGCCCATAACCCACAGTTCCACAGGATCGAAATCTGACTGTCCTGTACACCCCCGGTTTCCAAAGTTATTCCTCGCGTGCGGCCTCCTATATAATTCGCGAGCCACCTCCCGAAAGAACATCAATAATGGTATCAGACACAATGCTTATTCCCGGTTGCTCTGAACCCCATTCACACTCTCGGTTGGGCGTTAAATGATTACCCACCCGCTTAAAACTTCTCACGCCTTCTTTTATCTCTCTCGATGATTTTCTTGAGTTTCAATTCGAGAGATACTTTCTACCACATCCCTGGAGTTACCTACTAGATAAGCAACCTTGTAGAGTTTCGTTCTCCCGGAATACCCACCCCGTATTCTTTCGTAAGTACGATGGAGTTCCCAAAGAAAGGACGCCGACTTCATCATGATGACCTGGAGCAGATTAATGAAGACATCCAAATAATGGATTGACCTCTTCGAGAAGAGCAACCAAGACTGAGAAGGTCCGTTAGAATTTCATAACCAATTCTTTCCCCTTAACTCTACCTCTTAAATCTCGGGACGAGATTTCTTGTAGTGGAGGAGATTTGTAACACCCCGATAATTAAGCAACAGTAACCTGACCCTAATGTGCCATGTCATCACAATTAATTTCCTAAAACTTCACTTTGAT
Source organism: Triticum monococcum (assembly GCA_034509565.1). Lineage (NCBI taxonomy): Eukaryota > Viridiplantae > Streptophyta > Magnoliopsida > Poales > Poaceae > Triticum > Triticum monococcum. Next base: position 81,058,449 of record CM067841.1, read on the forward strand.
CCAAACTGAATTCAAATTCAATTTTTAAAATAAAGTCAAATTCTTATTTCTTTGAATTGTCAAATAAAAATGTTCGATGGTTTGCAAATATTCACTAACCAAATTTTCATGTGAGGATCAACATTTTTTCAAGAACTTAAAATGCCCCCAAGCCATTTAAAACTAGCCCAACAACAATTAAATGGAACTTTTTGGTATAAATAAATATGCAAGCTTTTCAAAATAAATTGAAACTCTGTGCGCTAGCTTAAATCTTTGCCTATTAATTTTGGACCAAATTTCATAGCCAGATAATTTAAATTAGTATAAGAGTAAAGTGTAAAGCAATAAAGAAACTAGCAGATTGAAAATATAAAAGAAAAGGGACAAACTCCCCTGGGCCGCCTCGGCCCAGCTGGCCACTGAACTGGCCGGCCCACCCCGTCGCCAGGCCCAGCTCAACTCCCCCCATAACCTAGCCCGCAGCCACCCTCGCTCCTGAATCCCCCCCCCACTCCCTCTCATCCTCCCGTGCGCCGCCACCTACAGTGGGAGGTGAAATCCCCGACCTCCTCCGTCCCAGTGACCAGGTCCGGCCAGCCTCCGTCGCCCCTTCCCGTTCCCGGACGGATCCGGCTGCATCCACACCGATCCCCGCCACCCCGACGCCGCCTGGAACCGCCGCCTACCGCCGTCCTCGCGTCGCCGCCTCACAGAAGCTCCTGCCATGGCCGCAGCCGCCTGGTTCTCCGCGTTCGTGCCACGCCAAGCCGCCTCCTCGCCGGAGATGGATGGATCCCCGGAGGCCCCGTCGCGGATCCGGTCTCCCTCCGTCCCCTGATGTCCGCGCCTGCCCATCTGCTCCGCCCGTCGTCGCCCCTGAACGACGGCCTCATCACCGACGACCCGCACCTCGTCGACCGCCTCTCCGACCCGCCACAGCCTCCCCCGAGCTCACGGACCTCCCCTGCAGCTCGATGTGAGGCTCCCCCTCGATCCCCCTGCTCCTCCTTTTCCGTTTTTCCGTCTCCAAAGCTTGCCGCACCATAGCGTCGAGAGCTCGCTGGGCGCTCGTGTTCACCACCACCGGCCGCGCACACGCACGCCCGCGCCGCGCATGTGCACCACCCCAGAGTAGGCCGTGGCTCCACCACCGCGGAACTCGTCGTTCCCAACGATTCCGACAACTCCAATGCCTGCTCCGCGGACCTTGCGCCGCACCGGCCACCTCCGGCGCCAGCGCTAGCGCCGCACCGGCGCCCAGGAGCCCGTTCTGGCCGCCCCTTGTTATCGGGCAGGGCTGTGGCTTTGCCCGCACCCGCCTGCCCGTATGCCCGTTTGGCCCCCTGGCCCAATGACAAGTGGGGCCCTACCCCCAGAACGAAAATAAATAAAAAGGAATTAAAAATAAATACTAAATTAAATTATTAATTAATCAATTAATTAAACGATTAATTAACTTAATTAATTTGTTTAATTAACCTAATCAATTAACTAGACTAATCAAACCTGTTTAGTTAGCCTGAGTCTATGACAGGTGGGTCCCACTGGACCCCCAGGCCAGGTTTGACTCTGGTCAGCTGGGTTTGACCTGCTGAAGTCATGGTGATGTCATGCTGACATCACCTTTCACTGTTCTGGATAATATTCTATTAAAATAATTAATTAAATGCTAAAAATGATTTAAATCTTTTAAAATCAATATAAAATAAACCGTAGCTCGGTTGGAAAAACTTTGTACATGAAAGTTGCTCAGAACGACGAGACGAACCCGGATACGCAACCCGTTCGTCCGTCACGCATCCCTAGCATAGCAAACTCGCAACTTTCCCCCTTTGGCTCCTCTGTTCAAAAACGCAAAACACCGGGGATACTTTCCCGGATGTTATCCCCCTTCACCGGTATCACCTACTACCGCGTTAGGGCACCTCTAACGTCGTTACTTGTCATGTCATGCATCACTATGCATATGCTTGCTTAAATATTTATTGTTTCTCCCCCCTCTTCTCTCGATAGACACCGAGACCGACGCTGCTGCTACCCAGTACGACTACGGTGTTGACGACCCCTCTCTCTTGCCAGAGAAACCAGGCAAGCCCCCCCTTTGATCACCAGATATCGCCTACTCTTCTCTATACTGCTTGCATTAGAGTAGCGTAGCCTGTTACTGCTTTCCGTTAATCCTATACTGATGCATAGCCTGTCCTTGCTACTACTGTTGTTACCTTTACCTGCAATCCTAATACTTAGTATAGGATGCTAGTTTATCATCAGTGGCCCTACATTCTTGTCCGTCTGCCATGCTATACTATCGGGCCGTGATCACTCGGGAGGTGATCACGGGTATATACTATATACTTTATACATGATACATGTGGTGACTAAAGACGGGACGGCTCGTAGGAGCACCCGCGAGTGGATCTTTGAGGCGGAACGACAGGGCAGGTTCCGACCACCTAGGAGAGAGGTGGGCCTGGCCCTGGTCGGCATTCGCGGACACTTAACACGCTTAACGAGATCTGGGTATTTGATCTGAGTCTGGCCATTTGGTCTATACGCACTAACCATCTACGTGGGAGCAGTTATGGGTATCCCGGCGTCGTGGTATCAGCCGAAGTCTTCGTGACGTCAGCGACTGAGTGGCGCGCGCCGCATTGGACTGGAAAGCCACTAGGCTAGGTCTGCTTCCGGCCGCGTACGCAACGTGCAGGTGTGCAAAGGGCGATGGGCCCAGACCCCTGCGCCATAGGATTTAGACCGGCGTGCTGACCTCTCTGTTGTGCCTAGGTAGGGCTGCGACGTGTTGATCTTCCGAGGCTGGTCATGACCCAGGAAAGTGTGTCCGGCCAAATGGGATCGAGCGTGTTGGGGTATGTGGTGCACCCCTGCAGGGAAGTTTATCTATTCGAATAGCCGTGTCCCTCGGTAAAAGGACGACCCGGAGTTGTACTTTGACCTTATGTCAACTAGAACCGGTTACTTAATAAAACACACCCTTCCAAGTGCCAGATACAACCGGTGATCGCTCTCTCTCAGGGCGACGAGGGGAGGATCATCGTTTAGGATTATGCTATGCGATGCTACTTGGAGGATTTCAGTCTACTCTCTTCTACATGTTGCAAGACGGAGGCTGCCAGAAGCGTAGTCTTCGACAGGATTAGTTATCCCCCTCTTATTCTGGCATTCTGCAGTTCAGTCCACATATGATACCCTTATTCCATTTGATACCCATGCATATGTAGTATAGCTCCTTGCTTGCGAGTACTTTGGATGAGTACTCACGGTTGCTTTCTCCCTCTTTTCCCTCTATCCCTTCTACCTGGTTGTCGCAACCAGATGTTGGAGCCCAGGAGCCAGACGCCACCGTCGACGACAACTCCTACTACACCGGAGGTGCCTACTACTACGTGCTGCCTGCTGACGACGACCAGGAGTAGTTTAGGAGGATCCCAGGCAGGAGGCCTGCGCCTCTTTCGATCTGCATCCCAGTTTGTGCTAGCCATCTTATGGCAACTTGTTTAACTTATGTCTGCACTCAGATATTGTTGCTTCCGCTGACCCGTCTATGATCGAGCTCTTGTATTCGAGCCTTCGAGGCCCCTGGCTTGTAATATGATGCTTGTATGACTTATTTTATTTGTAGAGTTGTGTTGTGATATCTTCCCGTGAGTCCCTGATCTTGATCGTACACATTTGCGTGTATGATTAGTGTACGATCAAATCGGGGGCGTCACAGATGTACATGCATGACAAAAAACGCGACCTACTGTGACAAACACGTATCATCACGGAAGTGTATTTTTTTGTAGTGCGGTATGTTACTTGCCCGAGATTCAATCGTCGGTATCTACATACCTAGTTCAATCTCGTTACCAGCAAGTCTCTTTACTCGTTCTGTAATACATCATCTTGCAACTAACTCATTAGTCACATTGCTTCCAAGGCTTATCATGATGTGCATTACCGAGAGGGCCCAGAGATACCTCTCTGATACTCGGAGTGACAAATCCTAATCTCGATCTATGCCAACCCAACAAACACCTTCGAAGATACTTGTGAAGCATCTTTATAATCACCCAGTTACGTTGTAACGTTTGATAACACACAAGGTATTCCTTCGGTATCCGGGAGTTGCATAATCTCATAGTCGAAGGAATATGTATTTGACATGAAGAAAGCAATAGCAATAACACTAAATGATCAATATGCTAAGATAACGGACGGGTCTTGTCCATCACATCATTCTCCTAATGATGTGATCCCGTTCATCAAATGACAACACATGTCTATGGTTAGGAAACTTAACCATCTTTGATTAACAAGCTAGTCTAGTAGAGGCTTACTAGGGACATGGTGTTTTATCTATGTATCCACACATGTATCAAGTTTCCGGTTAATACAATTCTAGCATAAATAATAAACATTTATCATGGTATAAGGAAATATAAAATAACAACTTTATTATTGCCTCTAGGGCATATTTCCTTCACAGAAATGATATAGAATTTCTGGATAGCATAAAAGGATACTTGAATAAGATTTTTTCAATGAAAAACCGGTGAAGATGCTTATATATTGGGCATCAAGATCTATAGGGATAGATCGAGACGGTCAATAGGACTTTCACAAAGTACATATCTTGGTAAAGTTTTTGAAGAAGTTCAAAATAGATCAATCAAAGAAAGAGTTCTTGCCTATGCTACAAGGTGTGAAGTTGAGTAAGACTCAAAGCCCGACCACGGCAGAAGATAGAGAGAGAATGAAAGTCATTTCCTATGCCTCAGTCATAGGTTCTATAAAGTATGCCATGTTGTGTACTAGACCTATAGTGTACCTTGCCATGAGTTTGGCAAGGGGGTACAATAGTGATCCAGGAGTAGACCACTCGACAGCGGTCAAAATTATCCTTAGAGAACTAAGGAAATATTTTCTCGGTTATGGAGTTGATAAAAAGTTCGTCGTAAAGAGTTACGTCGATGCAAGCTTTGACACCGATTCGGATAACTATGAGTATCAATCTGGATACATATTGAAAGTGGGAGCAATTAGTTAGAGTATCTCCATGCAGAGCATTGTAGACACAGAGATTTGCAAAATACATACAGATCTGAATGTGACAGACCCATTGACTAAACTTCTCTCGCAAGAAAAACATGATCACGCCTTAGTATACTTTGGATGTTAATGGCATGGCGATGTGAACTAGATTATTGACTCTAGTAAACTCTTTGGGTGTTGGTCACATGGCGATGTGAACTATGGGTGTTAATCACATGGCGATGTGAACTAGATTATTGACTCTAGTGCAAGTGGGAGACTGATGGAAATATGCCCTAGAGGCAATAATAAATTGGTTATTCTTATATTGCCTAAATCCTGATAAATTTTTATTATTCATGCTATAATTGTATTGACCGAAAACTTAAATACACGTGTGGACGCATAAACAAATACTATGTCCCTAGTGAGCCTCTACTAGACTAGCTCGTTGATCAAAGATGGTTAAGGTTTTCTAACCATAGACATGTGTTGTCATTTCATAACGGGATCACATCACTAGGAGAATGATGAGATGGACAAGACCCATCCATTAGCTTAGCATATTGATCGCTCAGTTTATTGCTATTGCTTTTTCAATGTCAAATACATATTCTTTCGACTATGAGATTATGCAAATCCCGGATATCGGAGGAATACCTTTTGTGCTATCAAACGTCACAATGTAACTGGGTGATCATAAAGATGCTCTACAGGTATCTTTGAAGGTGTTTGTTGAGTTGGCATAGATCAAGATTAGGATTTGTCACTCCGAGTATCGGAGAGGTATCTCTGGGCCCTCTCGGTAATACAAATCATAAGAAGACTTGCAAGCAAATTGACTAATGAGTTAGTTGCAAGATGATGCATTACAGAACGAGTAAACAGACTTGCCAGTAATGAGATTGAACTAGGTATGAAGATGCCGACGATCGAATCTCAGGCAAGTAACATACCGATGGACAAAGAAAATTATGTATGTTGTCATAAGGTTTGACCGATAAAGATCTTCATAGAATATGTAGGAGCCAATATCGGCATCCACGTTCCGCTATTAGGTTATTGATCGAAGAGGTGTCTCAGTCATGTCTACATAGTTTTCGAACCCGTAGGGTCCGCACGCTTAACGTTCGTTGACGATATAGTGTTATATGAGTTATATGATTTTGTAACCGAATGTTGTTCAGAGTCCCGGATGATATCAGGGAAATGGCGAGGAGTCTCGAATTGGCCGAGAGGTAAAGATTGATATATAGGACGATGGTATTCGGACACCAGAATAGTTTTGGAGTGCACTGGGTAGTCATCGGGTCACCGGAAGGGGTTCCAGACACCCCTGGTAAGTGTATGGTCTTAATGGGCCCAAGGAGGGGATAGACCAGCCCACTAGGGGGCTGGGGCGCCCCTCTACATGGCTGGCCAGCCCTAGTGGAAGGAAAGGGAAGGGGTGGCCTCTCCTGCCTTCCCCTTCTCGTGAGAGAAAGGAAAGTGGGGGCGCCTCCTCCTCTTGCCTTCCTCCCGCACTCATATATGGAAGGGGGCGGCTTAGGGAAGTCCCCAAGTAGGATTTGGCCCTACTTGGGGCGCCCCTTGGTCGCTTCCCTCTCCCCCACCTATATATATGTGGGAGGGGGCGCCTAGCAAGAACAGAACATTGTCTTAGCCGTGTGCGGGCCCCCCTCCACCGTTTACACCCTCGGTCATATTTTCGTAGTGCTTATGCGAAGCCCTTCGGAGATAGCTTCATCATCACCGTCACCACACCGTCGTGCTGCCGGAACTGATCCACTACCTCGTCGTCTTGCTGGATCAAGAAGGCAGAGGATGTCACCGAGCTGAATGTGTGCTGAACGCGGAGGTGACGTATGTTCGGTACTCGATCGGTTGGAGCGCGAAGAAGTTCGACTACATAAACCACGTTAACAAACGCTTCCGCTTACGGTCTACGAGGGTACGTAGATACACTCTTCCCTCTCGTTGCTATGCATCTCCATGGATAGATCTTGCGTGTGCATAGAATTTTTTTTGTTTTCCATGCAACGTTTCCCAACATAGGGTTGTCTCCTTTGACGAGACAACACCATCTTGTCGGTTGATGTCATCGTCCTCGGAGGCAGGCTCCTTCTTCACCACGGAGGCCATTGTGTAGGAGGATGGGCCCAACGACATGCATCATCGAGGCGATTGCCCGGGACGGCACACGGCGATCACGTGTGTCTCCATCATCGTGGATTGGACCCCGAGGTCCCGCCATCGCCAGATCCGTTGTTGTGGTGGCACGTCAGAGTGGTATCCGTTGATGTACCACACTATTTGGCTCCTGAGAAGTTCCCCGGAGTCATCTTTTTCTTTTCCATTTCAATTTGAGGCCAGACCGAGGGATTTCAGACGTCCGTACATGTTAGACTAAATATGGATATCCATGTTGAGGATTTAAAAATGCCTGGACCGTTTGATGGATATATAAGAGCAGAATATCTGCGTTGGGGGGGGGGGGACACTTTGGGTAGGGTTTCTCGTGCCTCCCGCCGGTGTTGCCGCCGGTCAATCTCCTCTCATGTGGTCTTAGGACCATTGAGGTGTGGTGGATACCGGCCCTTGTCGGCGGGAGAGCTCCATTTTTTATGCTCTTTTGAGTATTGTTAAGGTTTGTTTCTTGTTCAGAGAGGTGAGGCGGCGACGGCTCTCTGAAGATGGAATAAGGTTCTCCACGTCTAGTCCCCGTTCTGATGGTGTTTCTAGTATCGTCGGAGGACTTGTGGAGGTTTGTCTCCGGTGAATCTCGCAGGATTCGGTCGGCGTTTGTCTTTGTTGGATCCACATGAATCATGTCTTCGTTCGTCTATGTTCCTGTGTCTATAGGTTGGATCCTTCCGATCTAAGCTACTCTTCATGAGCAGCGGTTACTGTTCTGGTGCGCTGATCTTATAAGGCCTTAACACGACAATTTTCCGACTATTTACTACAACAAGATTTGCCCGGCTCCGATGAGGCAGGGGTGAAGACAACGACGCACCTTTGACTCGCTGCAGTGCTAGTAGTCATAACTAGGTGGCCTACGGATCTAGATGTTTTTTTTTATTTTGTCTGTTTTTTTATTTCTTCCGTTCTTTATACTAACTTGACAGTTGATGAATAGATTGAAAGTTATCCTTATAAAGAAAAAGAATATCTGCGTTGGATGTTTCTCGGGGAAAAAAATAAAGAACAGTCGAGCTGCATGACGCTGCCTAGGCGGCATCTGTCTCCCTTTTGGCACCTTTGCTTAGCTCGGCCGTTCCTTCCACGGGTGTCGCTCAACCAGTTCCTACTTCCACTGACGGTACAAGCCCTTTTCCCTGCAACCAGTAGCATGTGTGCTACAGGTTATGATGATGTACACACGCGCAGCAGACACGGTCAATTCGGCGGAAAGCATGGCCGATGTACGTACATCCCAACACGGAGCTGTCGGCTCTCCGACACAAGGCAAGGCGATACATCAGCTGCCCCAGGAGCCGAGGGGAATGGGCGCGGTCTACCACGAGTACACGGCCTCCTTGGAAGCTTGCACGTTGTCCATGCAGTGCCAGGACATGAGCAGCTGCCGAGATACATCAAAACACTGTTCAAATATCGCGGCGTTCCCGCGTAGACGTGTGCTTCCTGAGATTAGCACGCACCAGTTAACACAACGTATTTGTCTCTTTCAAAACGGAGTTAAGCAACGTGTGGAAAACGTGACATGTTTCGTCCCGTCGCGATGAATTATGGATGTGCATAGAACGACACTCGTTGGGCAAACGGCTCCCTTCCCAACCCTAGCCGCCGAGTCTCCACTCCATCATGTCATCTCGGTTCCCTATTCTCTTCTGTCCAACAGTTTTGTCAACACTTAATGGAGCCGGGATCCGTCTCTTTCGTTGTTTTTTGGCTCCAGTAGGTCTTTCTTTCCTGATGGTATCAGCAAGGTGGTGGCGGGGATGACGCGTTGGAATAATGTTGCTCTAGACTTCTTTTACCTCGACGCCGTTCGATTCAACAGCAATGAATGGTCTGTGAGTCGGGGTAGGAGTTGATGTATTTGTTGGCTCTCTTCAAATTTTAACTGTTGGTGTGTCAAGCATGTAAAGAGGTTTGTTGACTCTTAGGACGATGACTTCCATATCTTCTTTCAATTTGTTTTATAACATGGCACAATTTCTTTAACCCAGTAGATTGGTAGTGAAGGTTTGCAAGCCCCGGCTGCATGAGGTGATGCCCCAACCGACGTGTTTTTCAGCAGTTACTAGATCTTGTTTCTAGTGACGAGTGACTATTGCAGTCTTCAAAGGCTGTTATGGCAAGACCTTTGCCTTATTGTTGGTTCAATGTATTTTCAAGCTTCAAAGTGCGGTGTACAAGCAAAGATAGAAAAACAATCATTATGGTTTTCATTGTAAATTTATATTTTGCTAGTCGTTTTGTGCCTGGTTGTCTTTTCATTACAATGGCTACTATTTCCCTCAATATTTATCAGGTATAGGATGTCCTTTTGTGTCTTCTCTAAAAAAGCTACTTTAGCAAACAAATTTTCATAATCTTGCAAATGCCAACTCATCTTAAGGTCAAGCATATTTGCACCCTTTTCGCGGTGTGCTCTGCCCTCCTCACGACGCATGCCTTTTTTTTGCCTGAAGGTGCTAGAGCGATGTATTAAAGGTTAATTTGATAAATGCCACTTCAAATTTGGTGATTCTGAAAAATGAGAGTTTTCCATCCTCTTCACTCCACACATGTTGATGTCACGACAATGTTTTCGTCGTTGGCGTTCCAAGGCATCACCGTGGGAGAAAGTAGTATCAATGTAGGTAGCCGGTAAGTCACTGATCTCTACCAGAGCTGGGAGTGGGTTCGACCCAAAGGATCCCAGACCCAAAGAAGAAGGCAACACTAGATTGATCACACCTAGATGTTTATCTGAGTCAACATATTAACCGAATAGTCATTGTTACTGTTGAAGCACCACCAGCGTGACAAAAAAACAGCCAACTGCCCCTACTTCCATATATAGAAAGGCAAACTTGCCCACTATATCTGTCCCTAGGTCTGAGAGCACACGCACCACCGAAGTTGGAGGAGGCCTTATTGAGCACTGCCGCCACAGTCCCGCCACCACTAAAAGGGCCGAATCGCAGGCAACAAAGAACTATATGTCCACCCGATCTAGTGTCGAATTTGACTATGCAACATCAAGGCCGAAGAAGAAGTCAGGGGACCAATCTTCAACACCGACACCCCAATTAAGACAGGGTTAACTACATCTCCTACCACTAAATTGAGATTTGCTGCACAGCCCCACCGATAGTCACACGAAACATGAGGATCTTGGCGATGTACAGATGGAGGAGGAGTGGCGGAGAAGAAACCTAAATCTTTGAGGAGCCGTGAGAAAAAGAGAAGAAAAAAAAACTTTAGAGCTTTGCGTGTCCATGCACTGTACACGCACCTCACAGTGGGCTCTACTGTTCTTTAGGGTACACATCATGCTTAATTATCCTCCCTTACCCCCCTAAAAATACAACTAATCATCCCCTAGTCTAAGCCCATCCTTCCCTAATCAAAGTGATCTAATCGAACCCGTAGCCATCCATAGGTTGTGCAAATTAACCCATTAATTCCTCCCCTCTGGCCGCGGCAGCTTAACCGCGTGGACACCGACCCCTCGCCGGTCGTCCCCTCTATCCCCAGCCACCTGGCACGACTCCGGTGGCGCCACCAGTCATCCTCCGGGCCCCACGCCAGCCCTGGTTTCCCGGGCCTTTTTCTCCAGGCGCCACGTGCTCCCGCTGGGCCGGCTCGGCGGCTCGATCGTCCTTCCTCCTTCCGGCGTGCACGCACGCGCACCGTTCGTTCCGCCCGGGAGCCATCGATCCCTCGTGGCGTGCTCGTGCTCATGTGGTCCGCTTGGCGCTTTTGCTTTTCATGACGTGGGCTCGCCGGTTGAATTTTTGTTCCCTTTGATCTACCTTATCCAAATATGCCGGCATCCCTTTCAAACGTTATCCCTGATGTAGCCTGTAGAAATGCTTCTGGGGATCAGATGATTTCGTATGCGGTGATCACGTGATAAGCCTTGATTAATTCACTTGGAATAGTCTGCTCACTGGCAATGAATTGATTCAAAATCAACTGCATAAATCCATGAATTTGATGAAATTGATGCAGTTTTGCTTCTGGAGATCAGATGAATTTTGTATCCGTGATCACGTGATAAGAGCATGTATAGCCGGACTTGATAAATCCGGCCCTCTATAGGTCTGCGGACGCGTTCGGGCTTATCCACGGACGCATCCGGATGTGCTCTCATGTTTCACTTTTGGCATCCACATATTTGAAATCTGGACTCTTAGATTCATGCAAATTCATGCACGTCGATCATACAAGCAAATGTCCCATGTAAATAACAAATATTGGTATCGAACATAAATAGTGTTTACATAAAATTAATTTTCAAGTGCACAACTCAAACATCAGCTCTTCGGTTTACATTGTGGGTCCACATATGCTTGACGAAATCATTGACTAGCTGCGCGTGCATCAAATCTTGAAGATTCTGATGCATCTGTAGAAAGTTCATAAGCTGAGCTCCATCTTAATCTTTCCGGATTTCAACTTGTTCTCCAGGTGCTTCAAAATCATTTGTTTGGGCTACACCATGACCCTTATCCTCGACTATCATATTATGCAAAATAACACAACAGGTCATGACCCGCCACAAAGTTTCTGATTCCCACATCATTGCAGCCCCACGAACAATTCCCCAACGAGTTTGAAGCACTCCAAATGCCCTCTCCACATCCTTCCTATCCGCTTATTGCATTTTTACAAAGTGGCTATGTTTCTTGCCATGCGGTTCAGATATGGTCTTCACAAACGCCATCCACTAAGGATAGATGCATCGGCAAGATAGTATCATATGTTGTAGTCTCAGTTGTTGACGGTATAGTTGCATGGCGGTGATTTCCCATTGCAAAGCCTTCTGAACACCGGAGATCGTTGAAGCAAGTTGATGTCGTTGTGAGAACCCGACATTCCAAAGAAAGCATGCCAAGTCCATAAATCATGTGATGCCACTGCTTCTAGTATAGTGGTGACCTCTTTGGTGTAACCTTGATACATTTTCAATCATTTGATCAAGATCTGTCGGTCCATACTCCTCGTTAGATGATGCATTAGAATTCATCATTTTCCCTAAAAAAATCACAAAAAGCTAGGTCGGACAATGTATCGAACACAAAGAGTGCAAGTGGGAGCTCGGGAGTTGTCGGACCTACCGCGGTGGCTACCGGGTCGGCGATGATGTCCCCAGCGGCGAGGGCGGTAGACATGAGTGATGTGCAGGTGTTGGCGGCGCGGACGCTCAGAATGGCTGCGGAGCGCGTGCGGTGGCGGAGCTGCGAGACGGACGACGCGGAGGAGGAAGAAGAAATGAGAGAGCAAATGGATGCAGTAGGTCTGAAGGTGGATTTGGTGCAATTTGCGGTGGGGTCGGGCTGTCGGGTACGACGTGGCGGGCGCGTTCGGTCGCCCCCATATTTGAGCTGGATATGAGGGCTGCCGGACAGCCCGCCGTTTGAGACCCGTTTGAGGCGCCTGTCTGGGTCGACATTTCATGACCGATCAGTAACTGGGTGGGCCGCCCCGACGTTTGAGGCCGGTTTGGGGCGCCCGGCTGTAGATGCTCTAACAGAAAAAGGGTTCCCCTGCTTTGTATTACAAAGCAACCAACACCGATAATATCGCAATTGCTAGGGCGAGTAGCACAACAAGCCCAAAAGAAAAGAGAAAAAGAGAAGAAACAAATGCCAACAACGACATCTTGACAAAGCGCAGATGGCCCACCACCGTTGTGCCCTCTAGATTCGACCCACCACCGTCCAAGGCTCCGATCCGCCGCGTACCCAGCATCACCTCCAAGGAGGAATGCGACGCCGACGACGCTACTGCCCGGGCGTGTCCTAAGGTTTCCCTCCACACACGGAGGGGAGTGGGGGATGAATACCACCGACACCCTCCAGGAATGAATGACGCCCCCCTCCCCGCAGGCGACACCGCATCGTAGCCGGAAGAGCCGACAAGGATTTCTCCCGCACTCCCAACCCCCATTGCCCAACCAGACCGGAGCCAACCAGCCAACATGCCGCCCACCAACATGCACCACCGCGGTCTTGATGCCACCCACACCACCTCACTGAGAACACCACCACGTGGCCAAGAGGAAGAAAAGAGAAGCGCCAGGCGTCGGGAGCAGCAGCACCGGAGCCGCATGGAAGGGAACCACCTCCACCGTCGTCGTGCGGGAGGCCCGTGCCTCCGGCACCGTCGCAGTCGCCGTCTGGACATGGCAGCATGGCATACTAGGCCACCCCTAGCCCGGCCAGGCCCAAATAGGGCCCGCTAAGCCCCGCGCGGCCATGCTGCAGCTGGGTGGCGCCAGCGCTGCCAGCACCCACCAGCCTGACGCACCTCCTCTGCCTCCCGGAGCCACCCCAACGCTGCACCCTGTCGTCGGCCAGCGCCGACCCAGATGGGGCCCAAAGGGCCCAGATCTGGGTCGAGCGGGTGCCGCCAGTCCCCGCCTCCATGCCATCCCGCCGCCAACAGCAGCGCCGCTGCCCAGCAGATCTTCCGCGCACCGCCAGGACACCCCGCGCCCTGCCGGACCGCTGCCGCCTAGGGACACCCCTCGGAGCTGTGCCGCCCCGCGCCAGAACGCTACCGAGAGGGGAATGGCTAGGGTTGCCGCCGCCAGCGTCGCCCGGGCCAGGTTCAGAGGCGGGCGCCAACGATGACGGCAGGGAGGGAGGGGAGAGGGAGGGCTTGGGGAGGAGGGGCCGGGACGCGGCCGATCGCCTGCGGGAGCGACGCGGTCACGAGAGAAAAGGGAGGAGGAGGGGGGGGGGGGGGGGAGGGCGTAGATGCTTCATTATTTCACTTGGAATAGACTGGTCAGGGCGAATTGATTTTTTAACATCAAGTGAATAATTCATGAATTTCACAAAATTGATGCAGTTTTGCAAAAAACATTTGAAGGTACGCTCAAGCGGAACCAAAATGTAGTTTCAAGATGTGAGAGATCAAATGAATGATTCAGGCAAGCACCTCTCTCGCGGGACATGAAGGGTGGAACCTGAGTTTCCACGTCAACTTGATAGTGAAAAAAAATAAGCGGGGCCTGGTCCCTTGGAAAATTTCAGGTAGGCAAGAATCAATCAAAGCTTATTAATATTCATATTCATTGGGTGGCTGTGGCTAGCAATCTCCATGACTTATACCGACACTGCCTGATTCAACAGGTTACTGCTGATATATGCTTGCCATACATGCCCGGCAACCATGCCATGCCATTCAGCTAGACGGTGTCCGACGTCATACATGCACGCCCATATCATGTACTGTAGGAAGTATATGTGTGCGTGTGTCGCGCCACCCGTCGCCATTGCAGCATGCAGCGTACAGCTCCGTCCGGTCTATATATACACCCGGCCGTCCAACAACTCATGCTTCCCACCCAACCATTGGTCTCCAGGCATTGTCACTCACCTGCTCTACCGCTCTTGCGTATAGCCTAGAAGCTATAGCTAGCCATGGCGTCCATGACCAGGGAGACACCTGTTGCCCGTTTCGTTGACGAGGAGGAGGATGACCTTGTCGGCGATGATAGTGGCGACGACGGTGACGAGGTGCTGGAGGTGAGGAGGCGCGTGTCCCGCTTCGCCGTCGGGGGAGACGACGGTGCCGGCGGGGTGGGGGAGTTAAGGAGGCGGGTATCCCGCTTCGCCGTCGACGGGGGCAGCGGTTCGGGCGGCAGCCGTGGGGTCTTGTCAAGGAGACAGGAGGTCATCGACGCGGGCGTGCAGGACCGACGTCACCGCGACGGCGGCTGCGAGGGGGCCCGGACCCTGCCGCCGCCGCACGCGTGGCTGGCGGTGGAGGAGACGAAGAAGAACTTCGGGAGCGACAACGAGGAGCAGTGGGCGCGGCTTCTGCAGCGCGGGTCGGCGCAGGCGGAGGTGGCACAGCCGCGGCGGAGCAGCTTCAGCGTGGTCCGGCGGGAGCGGGCGGCGCGGGAGGCCTGGCTGGACCGCGCGTGGGAGATGAAGAAGAGCTGGCACGAGCGCAACGGCGGCGCCCCCGACGCCGACACCCCGGTGGTAGTCGTGGTGGGGAAGCAGGCCGGCGGGTCCTCGTCCCCGTGCGCCTCCTCCTCCCCGCACCACCACCACTCGTCCGCCAGCGTCGCGATGGACATGGAGGAGGTGCGTGCGTGCAGGGACCTCGGCCTCGAGCTCCCCTCCGACGGCACCGTAGAGATCCAATGCTACGGCCTCTCCGCCGGCAGCAGCCCTACCCACAGCCACGCCAGCAGCGGCGCCGAGTCGCCCTCCACCGCCGGCAGCTGCTCCATCTCCAGCCCCAGCGCCGGTACGTCACCATCACACACACCACCCAGCACCTGCATTAATTCCACGGGTCACTAGCTGCAGATATATCTGCATGCATGCACACCACCCTGCCTTGCCGGGCATGGCACACCGACGACGACAAGCATCTCTGCTCGCCCGGCCTCGTCTCCCACGGGTCAAAAGCAGGGCACCCTCGACTCCATCAATGAAAATTTATTATTGTTACCATCATGTGCGCCCCTCGTCAAGTGCTCTCTGGACGTACTCTAGGTGATTAGTGGTACCAATATAACTAAGTCTGGCCAACCGTAGCTGGTGCCTTTCCCAGGACAACCGGGCGGCGTCGCCATCTCCATCCGGCGACGCTTTGCACGTCGATCTGGCTACTCACCTTCGCCACGCTCAGGCCTCCAGTCGCGATCAGCCCGTCTCCCTCCCCGTACTCATCATCATAATCGTTCCACTCAGATTAGTTATAGTTAATTAGTACTCTCTCCGTTTTTATTTAGTCCGCATATTAGCTTGGATCAAAGTCAAGCTTTATAAGTTTTGACTAAGTTTGTAAAAAAATATTAATATATACAATAAAAAATCAATATCACTAGATTCATTATTGAATGTACTTTCACGTCATATAAATTTGTTATGATAAATGTTTATATATTTTTTTATAAACTTGGTCAAACTTTGTAAAGTTTGACTTCGGCCAAACCTAATATACAGACTAAATAAAAATAGAGGGAGTAGTGCTAGACTGCTAGTATGTCTTTGCATACTGTTTGATCTTAATTAATCTGCGTCGCCAGAACCATCCCTGGTGGGTGGGTTGAAGATATATTTTTGAAGAACATCAAATAAACGTAGATGCACCCATGTATACAAGATTAGCGTGACTTCCTTAGTTGCACTCATATACAATACTCCCTCAATCCCAGATTATTTGTTGCGGAAATGGATAGAAATTGATGTATTTAGAACTAAAAATACGTTGAGCTATAAGATTACCATGACTTTCCTAGAGTTTATTATATTCCTACTCACGGTTACTCTTACACGAGCTTCAGTGTAAATGTGCATGCGCGATACTCAAATTAACGTGTGTTGCGAACTTGTGATTTTGCCAGGGGAGGATCCGGTGGACGTGAAGGCGAGGCTCAAGGTGTGGGCGCAAGCGGTGGCGTTGGCATCCACCACCCGTCTCGGATCTTGAGGGCTTCGATTCCTACGGGCATGAACAGGCAGCAAGTGAATAAGCTAAGCTAGGCTAGCTGCATCTACATGCTTGAATACATCGCCCGTGTAATATATGAAGCAGCAAAACGGGAGTTTCACTTCATTTCTAGCCGTATAGTGTGTATGGATGCGACATATGCAACCACTTATTTCTCCTAACTGGGGTTAGGGGAGTATTCGAGTATGTATCATGTATGTGTGTATCAATGTTAAGATGTATGTGTGCATATATCACGACGTATATGTATACACGAGACAATATCACGTGAAAACCACATATTCGGTGGAATCTTGGAAACCTGAGCGGAGGCTGTTAGATGCTAGTTGTATGGACCAGATTGACTCATAACTGCTATGGCATATTTGCAAAAAAAATGCCCTTAACCAAAGATGGTATTTTACACATAGCCCTTAGGCCTAACATGTAATACAAAGCCACTTTGCCCCTTATTTCCACTTCCTTTTGTCAGTGAGGTCCGCTTTATAAGCCATGCGTTCTATCTATGCCATCACACATGTGTGACATGTACATTTTCATTTTAAAAGGGAAAACTAGCTGGAATGCCCCAGATCTATATGACCATTACATCCCCTTAGGTAGTGAAGCTAATTCTAATAGTCTTCTAAGGGCATCTTCAAAACGGATCCTCAAACTGCCCGCATCCGTCCGGACCGTGCGGTCCGAACCTTGATTTTAATTGAGAGAAATACTATCTGTTACTATACTGCATCACCCTTTCTCTTCAGAGAAATCCAACAGTTATCACAAGTAGCAACACTCAACAAAGGCAAGGGGGGTCATCACTCCCCTTGTTCTTGCTAGTCACAAGGTTAAAAGCAAATAATAATAAAGATAGCGAAGGATGATAGTAACTAGATCCCATAGGGAGCACATGAATTGGGGTTTTGCCTCCCGTGGTGACTTACGAAATTGCACCAGCAAGTGATTATAGGCTCCAAGCAAAGTAAGGGCGGAGGATGAATATTGGTTTTGCTGAAATGTGAACTTAAAGTAAAAAAACTTAATTAAACAGATATAAAAAATAGTAGGAAAAATAACAAGCAAACTGATAGAGGAGTAAGGCGTTCTCAGGGAGTCTGGAATTTCTGTTGGTATGTTTCTAACGCAACCTATGCAGCGACATAGCATTATCTGGATACTTGAGCCACTCTTAAAGTTTACTTTGGGCGGACCGGGTACAGAACATGTTCTACGTACTCTAGGTAGACTTCGTGCCACACACGCCACCATCGTAGTTTCCCCCTGCAGGTTACAACTACGATGATTAAGGGTTTCCTCATGGACCCGGCCTCACTAAGGGTTCTCCGTAATTCCCCTATCAATTGTAAAACCTAGGGATGAAGGCTTCTACGATCACCTCGAATTACCTTCACTCCCTAACTCTTACAATGACAGTGATACACTTCATGGCCTTCCGGCAAAAATGCTGAGCGGGGCCCCTTCACAACAATCACAAAGTTTATTAAGCTAAATCATTCAATAAAGAATCGTATAATCATACCCAGGATACTTGAGGTGACATTGGAGTATCTAGGTTACATTAGTGTTTTGGTTGATTTGTGTCTTAAGGTGTTATTCTAGTACGAACTCTAGGATAGATTGAACGGAAAGAATAGCTTCTTGTTATTTTACTACGAACTCTTGAATAGAACGATCAGAAAGAATAACTTTGAGGTGGTTTTCATACCCTACCATAATCTCTTCATTTGTTCTTCGCTACTAGTGACTTTGGAGTTACTCTTTGTTGCATGTTGAGGGATAGTTATATGATCTAATTATTGTTATCCTTGTTGAGAGAACTTGCACTAGTGAAAGTATACCATTTATGCTCACTTTTACCACTTGCTACCTTGCTGTTTTTATATTTTCAGATTACAAAAACCTATATCTACCATCTATATTGCACTTGTATAACCATCTATTCGCCGAACTAGTGCACCTATACAATTTACCATTGTATTGGGTGTGTTGGGGACACAAGAGGCTCTTTGTTATTTGGTTGCAGGGTTGTTTGAGAGAGACCATCTTCATTCTACGCCTCCCACAGATTGATAAACCTTAGGTCATCCACTTGAGGGAAATTTGCTACTGTCCTACAAACCTCTGCACTTGGAGGCCCAACAACGTCTACAAGAAGAAGGTTGTGTAGTAGACATCAACCAGCTCCCGCCTCATCATGACAGTCAGTTTTCGGCTTTCTCTACTGAGGTGTTTGTCCGGGCGAACCGGAAACACAATCGCAGTAGTTCTCCCTTTACTACCCTAGATCAGACGGAACGTAAGGTAGCAAGCACAGGAGCCGGGCAACCCAACTATTGACCAAATACATGATTCGGAGTCAATGCAAATTGTCAAGTTTATTGCTATCGTTTTCTGCATGTCAAGTATATGTTCCTATGACCATGAGATCATGCAACTCACTAACGTCGGAGGAGTACCTTGTGTGTACCAAACGTCACAACATTACTAGGTGACTATAAAGGTGCTCTACAGGTATCGCCGAGGGTGTCTGTTGAGTTGGCATGGATCAAGACTGGGATTTGTCACTCCGTATGACGGAGAGGTATCTCAGGGCGCACTTGGTAATACATCATCACAATGAGCTTGCAAGCAATGTGACCAATGTTGTTAGTCACAGGATCTTGTATTACAGAATGAGTAAAGATACTTGCCGGTAACGAGATTGAACTTGGTATGGAGATACCGACGATCGAACCTCGGGCAAGTAACATACCGATGGACAAAGGGAACTGCATACAGGATTAGCAGAATCCTTGACATCGAGGTTCGACCGATAAGATCTTCGTTGAATATGTAGGAACCAATATGGGCATCTAGGTCCCGCTATTGATTATTGACCGTAGAGGTGTCTCAGCCATGTCTACATAGTTCTCGAACCCGCAGGGTCTGCACACTTAACATTTGGTGACGATATAAGTATAGTTCGGTCATTATGGTGGTTACTGAAGGTTGTTCGGAGTCCCAGATGAGATTCCGAACGTGACGAGGAACTCCGGAATGGTCCGGAGGTGAAGAATGATATATTGGACAAAGGGTATTGGAGTCCGGAATTGTTCCGGGGATACCGGGTGATGACCAACATCACCGAAAGGGGTTTCGGGGGCCCCTGCAAGTGTTGGGGGGGGGGGGGGGCATGGGCCAAGGGGAGGGGGAAAACCAGCCCACTAAGGGGCTATGCTCCCCCTCACCCTTTCCCATGTAACCATAAGGGGTGGGGCGCTCCCTAGGGCAGCCACCCTCTTTGCCTTGGGGGCCAAGGCTCCCGGTGGGGAGGCGCTCCAAAACCCATCTAGGGTTTTCCCCTGGTGGCCGCCGGCCCCCTGATACGACTCCAATGTATCTATAATTTTTTGATTGTTCCATGCTGTTACATTATCAATCTTGGATGTTTTATAATCATTTTATATCATTTTTTGGTACTAACCTATTGACATAGTGCCAAGTGCCAGTTGCTATTTTTTGCATGTTTTTTACATCGCAGGTAATCAATACCAAACGGAGTCCAAACGCAGCGAAACTTTTTGCGGATTTTTTTGGAGCAGAAGACAACCAATCGGCCGAAGAAGCACCTGGGGGCTGCTCCTAAGGGAGCACAACCCACCAGGGCGCGCTGTCGGCATCCTGGGAACTAGGGTACCCAGACTTGCCTGCCTGCGGCCCAGGGTGTGGCTCCACCAGCGGCCTGGTACGGCCCATCTTCATCAACCAACACTCAAGACCCTCGCGAGGGGCCAAGCCTCGCGAGGAGGACGACACAGGACCTCCTCAGGGGCAGCCTCACTAGGCCGGCTCACGAGGAGCGTAGAGATCAAGGTAAGGGGCACCTCATGAGGCGTGACGACCAAGGCCAGGCGGGTGCCAGCGGGCGCAGAGTGCCAGTTTCCTCTTTGGTGCTAAAGAGGCCGGCACGGGCGAGGAATCCCGAGGCGTCAGGCAAAGGTTTCCATATCGGTGCAACGAGACCAAGACCAGCAGGACGACAAGATAGAGGTCATCACGGAGCCCACGACGGCGTCACCACCAGAGCCTTTGGCAGGAGAAGACCATCTTTTGTCAGGATAACTTGTACTCGTTGTCCCCCTTCAAACTGGCCGTTGTGGGATTCCTTCCCGCCTAATGTTTGGGGAGAGGGCCCGGGCCTCTATAAATAGGGCTAGCCACCACCATAGTTAGAGAGGATCATCTGGAGACGGATCATTCAGATCATCCCCAGCCACACAAGCTCATCGAGCTCAACAACACCTCTCCTTAGGAGGTTGTTCTTCTCTTGTACTTGTTCATCCCTAGCCTACGAGGCAATCCACCACACCACACTGGAGTAGGGTATTACACCGCAACGGTGGCGCGAACTAGTATAAACTCTTGTGTCCTTTGCTCCTCGGGTTCGGCGAGCTATGCTTTGAGATCGTTGCGAGAGCGTGAGCTAGCGGGAGAGAGATCTTCGTGCGCACCCCAGTGTTCGAACCTCAAGGGTTTGCCAGAACCCGTAATCCGACATTTGGCGCGCCAGGTAGCGGTGCGCCGAAGTTCTATCCTTCCGTCGGCTCCGCCTCTCCGACCGGTCCCCATGGCCAGCGCGGCTCCTCCGACCGGATCGGCGAGCGACCCGGCGGCGCCAGGGGGCTCAGAGCATTCACCCCCGCCCTGTGGCGGGTGCAGTAGCCGCACAAGTTCAAGCCAGAGATGCCGCCCCGCTACAACGGCGAGGCGGATCCGCCGACCTTCCTACTGGCATACGAGGAGGCCGTCTTGGAAGCTGGAGGCGACGACAAGGTCATGGCCAACTGGTTCCCAATGGCCCTCACTGGTGCGCCGCGCGCCTGGCTGCTCAATCCGCCAAGATCCTCTGTGGCCTCTTGGGAGGAGCTACGCGGCCTCTTTGTTGCACGCTTCGCGGCACCGGCACCTGTCGCCGTCGCGGCCCTCCTCGGCGGCTCGCAAGCGCCACCCTCGGACCGCCACACCGAGCAGTTTTCTGCCAGATCGGCGCCGCCTCTGCGCAGCGGGGAGCCCCTCCAGGATGGGCGGCGCCTAAGGCCGGCCTCACCTTCGACTCAGGGGATCACCCAACTACCATGGCCGGCTCGGGTGCACTCCCGATGATCTGCACACCCACCATCTGCAACATCGCCATGACAAATACGCTCATCGACGGTAGAGCGGGCCTCAACATGCTCTCCGTGGAAGCTTTCAGCTTGCTTCACATGCTGTACGGCCGGCTCCGCCCCACCAAGCCTTTCTCCGGGGTCGACAGCGGGTCCACCAACCCCTTGGGGCAGATACGCCTCCCGGTGACCTTCGTTACCCGGGACAACTACCGCACCGAGCTCGTCGACTTCGACATCGCCCGTATCGGCCTCCCGTACAATGCCATCCTCGGGTACCCTACTCTAACTCAGTTCATGGAAGCGACCCATCTGATCTACAACCTCATGAAGATGCCGGGCAGCAGCGACGTCCTCACCGTGGCCGAAGACACCAAGGAAGCTCTGGCAGCCCTCAAGCTTACCTTCAGGGTCGCAACGGCAGCGCGCCCGGCCGGCGAAGCCACCCTAGGGGCTAAGGAGGCTGCGCCGACAAAGAAGAAGCAGTTGTTCACTCAAGACCGGGCTGAAACGAAGCAAGTGCTGGTCGAGGAAGGCAGATCCTTTGGGGCCACCTTCACCATAGGCACCGACCTCGACCCGGGTCAAGAGGAGGCCTTAGTAAAGTTCTTGCACGAACAAGGAGGTATTCGCCTGGGAACCCAAGTAGCTGGTAGGGGTCCCAAGGGGGGTAATCGAGCATCTCCTAAGGGTGTGCTCCAATGTGCGCCCTGTGAAGCAAAAGGCGCGGTGACAGTCCACGGAGAAGCAGTCCTTCATTGTCCAGGAAACTCGCAAGCTGGAGGCGGCGGGTGTCATTCGTGAGGTCCGTTACCCGGAGTGGCTGGCGAACCTCGTTGTCGTGCCAAAGAAAGGCGGGAAGGAACGCATGTGTGTCAATTTCACCAACCTCAACAAGGCCCGTCCCCAAGACCCGTTCCCGCTTTCGCGTATTGACCAGATCGTCGACTCCACCAACGAGTGCGACCTGCTGTGCTTCCTGTGTTGGAAATATGCCCTAGATGCAATAATAAATTAGTTATTATTATATTTCCTTGTTCATGATAATCATTTATTATCCATGCTAGAATTGTATTGATAGGAAACTCAGATACATGTGTGGATACATAGACAACACCATGTCCCTAGTAAGCCTCTAGTTGACTAGCTCGTTGATCAATAGATGGTTATGGTTTCTTGACCATGGACATTGGGTGTCGTTGATGACGGGATCACATCATTAGGAGAATGATGTGATGGACAAGACCCAATCCTAAGCCTAGCACAAGATCGTGTAGTTCGTATGCTAAAGCTTTTCTAATGTCAAGTATCATTTCCTTAGACCATGAGATTGTGCAACTCTCGGATACCGTAGGAATGCTTTGGGGTGTACCAAACGTTACAACGTAACTAGGTGGCTATAAAGGTGCACTGCGGGTATCTCCGAAAGTGTCTGTTGGGTTGGCACGAATTGAGACTTGGATTTGTCACTCCGTGTAACGGAGAGGTATCTCTGGGTCCACTCGGTAGGACATCATCATAATGTGCACAATGTGACCAAGGAGTTGATCACGGGATGATGTATTACGGAACAAGTAAAGAGACTTGCCGGTAACGAGATTGAACGAGGTATCGGGATACCGACGATCGAATCTCGGGCAAGTATCGTATCGATAGACAAAGGGAATTGTATACGGGATTGATTGAATCCTTGACATCGTGGTTCATCCGATGAGATCATCGTGGAGCATGTGGGAGCCAACATGGGTATCCAGATCCCGCTGTTGGTTATTGGCTGTAGAGTTATCTCGGTCATGTCTACATGGTTCCCGAACTCGTAGGGTCTACACACTTAAGGTTCGATGACGCTAGGGTTGTAGGGGAAGTATGTACGTGGTTACCGAATGTTGTTCGGAGTCCCGGATGAGATCCCGGACGTCACGAGGAGTTCCGAAATGGTCCGAAGGTAAAGATTTATATATGGGAAGTCCCGTTTTGGTCACCGGAAAAGTTTCGGGTGCTATCGGTAACGTACCGGGACCACCGGGAGGGTCCCGGGGGTCCACCAGGTGGGGCCACCAGCCCCAGAAGGCTGCGTGGGCCAAGTGTGGGAGGGGACCAGCCCTAGGTAGGCTGGTGAGCCCCCCACCAAGGCCCAAGGCGCAGGGAGAGTGGGAGGGGGCAAACCCTAGGTCCAGATGGGCCTTAAGGCCCACCCTAGGGCGCCCCCTCTCTTCCTCTCCCCTCTGGCCGCCACCCTAGATGGGATCTAGGGCTGCCGCCCCCTTTGGGGAGGGAACCCTAGAGGGGGCGCAGCCCCTCCCCTTCCCCTATATATACTTGAGGTATGGGGCTGCCCAAAACATGTGATTTGATCTCTCTCTTGGCGCAGCCCTACCCCTCTCCCTCCTCATCTCTCGTAGTGCTTGGCGAAGCCCTGCTGGAGTACCGCACTCCTCCACCATCACCACGCCGTTGTGTTGCTGCTGGACGGAGTCTTCCCCAACCTCTCCCTCTCTCTCCTTGCTGGATCAAGGCGTGGGAGACGTCACCGGGCTGTACGTGTGTTGAACGCGGAGGCGCCGTTGTTCGACGCTTAGATCGGAATCGACCGCGATCTGAATCGCTGCGTGTACGACTCCACCAACCGCGTTCTTGTAACGCTTCCGCATTGCGATCTTCAAGGGTATGAAGATGCACTCCTCTCTCTCGTTGCTAGTCTCTCCATAGATTGATCTTGGTGACACGTAGGATTTTTTTTTGAATTTTTGCTACGATCCCCAATAGTGGTATCAAAGCTAGGTTTATTCGTAGTTCCTATGCACGAGTAGAACACAAAGTTGTTGTGGGCGTCGATTTTGTAAATTTACTTGTCGTTACTAGTCTTATATTGATTCGACGGCATCGTGGGATGAAGCGGCCCGGACCGACCTTACACATACGCTTACGTGAGACTGGTTCCACCGACTGACATGCACTAGTTGCATAAGGTGGCTAGCGGGTGTCTGTCTCTCCCACTTTAGTCGGATCGGATTCGATGAAAAGGGTCCTTATGAAGGGTAAATAGAAATTGGCATATCACGTTGTGGTTTTGGCATAGGTGAGAAACGTTCTTGCTAGAAACCCATAACAGCCACGTAAAACGTGCAACAATAATTAGAGGACGTCTAACTTGTTTTTGCGGGGTTTGCTATGTGATGTGATATGGCCAAAAGGATGTGATGAATGATATATGTGATGTATGAGATTGATCATGTTCTTGTAATAGGAATCACGACTTGCATGTCGATGAGTATGACAACCGGCAGGAGCCATATGAGTTGTCTTAATTTATTTATGACCTGCGTGTCAATGAAAATGCCATGTAATTACTTTAATTCATTGGTAACCGTTCGCCATAGTAGTAGAAGTAATAGTTGGCGAGGCAACTTCATGAAGACACGATGATGGAGATCATGAGGATGGAGATCATGGTGTCATGCCGGTGACGATGGTGTTCATGCCGCGCCTCGAAGATGGAGATCAAAGGTGCAAGATGATATTGGCCATATTATGTCACTTTATGATTTGCATGTGATGTTTGTCATGTTTACATCTTATTTGCTTAGAACGACGGTAGCATAAATAAGATGATCCCTCATTAAAATATCAAGGATAGTGTTCCCCCTAACTGTGCACCGTTGCTAAGGTCCGTTGTTCCGAAGCACCATGTGATGATCGGGTGTGATAGGTTCTAACGTTCGCATACAACGGGTGTATGCCAGATTTACACACGCAATACACTTAGGTTAACTTGACGAGCCTAGCATGTACAGACATGGCCTCAGAACACGGAAGATCGAAAGGTCGAACATGAGTCGTATAGTGGATACGATCAACATGAAGATGTTCACCGATGATGACTAGTCCGTCTCACGTGATGATCGGACACGGCCTAGTTGACTCGGATCATGTATCACTTAGATGACTAGAGGGATGTCTATCTAAGTGGGAGTTCATTAAATAATTTGATTAGATGAACTTAATTATCATGAACATAGTCAAAAGGTCTTTGCAAATTATGTCGTAGCTTGCGCTATAGTTATATTGTTTTAGATATGTTCCTAGAGAAAATTTAGTTGAGAGTTGACAGTAGCAACTATACGGACTGGGTCCGTAAACTAAGGATTGTCCTCATTGCTGCACAGAAGGATTATGTCCTTAATGCACCGCTCAGTGTGCTGATCCTCGAGCGTCGTCTGTAGATGTTGGGAAACGTCTGACATACACGCTTTGATGACTATGTGATAGTTCAGTGCGTAATGCTAACGGTTTAGAATTGTGGCACCAAAGATGGTTTTTTTTTGAAATGTCGCAGAACATATGAGATGTTCCAAAGACTGAAATTGGGATTTCAGACTAGTGCCCACGTCAAGAGGTATGAGACCTCTGACAAGTTTCTTAAGCCTGCAAACTAAGGGAGAAAATATCAATCGTTGAGCATGTGCTCAGATTGTCTGAGTACTGCAATCGCTTGAATCGAGTGGGAGTTAATCTTCCAGATGAGATAGTGATGGTTCTCCATAGTCACTGCCACCAAGCTATTGGAGCTTCGTGATGAACTATAACATATCAGGGATAGACATTATGATCCTTGAGCAACTCGCGATGTTTGACACCGCGAAAGTAGAAATCAAGTAGGAGCATCAATTGTTGATTGTTAAACCACTAGTTTCAAGAAGGGCAAGGGAAAGAAGGGATACTTCATGAGACGGCAAATCAGTTGCTGCTCTAGTGAAGAAACCCAAGGTTGAACCAAACCCAAGACTAAGTGCTTCTATAATGAGGGGAACGGTCACTGAAGCAGAACTACCCTAGATACTTGGTAGATGAGAAGGCTGGCAAGGTCGATAGAAGTATTTTGGATATACGTTATATTAATGTGTACTTTACTAGTACTCCTAGTAGCACCAGGGTATTAAATACCGATTCAGTTGCTAAGTGTTAGTAACTCGAAATAAAAGGCTACGGAATAAACAGAGACTAGCTGAAGGTGAGATGACGATATGTGTTGGAAGTGTTTCCAAGGTTGATATGATCAAGCATCGCATGCTCCCTCTACCATCGAGATTGGTGTTAAACCTAAATAATTGTTATTTGGTGTTTGCGTTGAGCATAGACATGATTGGATTATGTTTATCGCAATACCGTTATTCATTTAAGGAGAATAATGGTTACTCTGTTTATTTGAATAATACCTTCAATGGTCTTGCACCTAAAATGAATGGTTCATTGAATCTCGATCGTAGTGATACACATGTTCATGCCAAAAGATATAAGATAGTAATGATAGTACCACATACTTGTGGCACTGCCATTTGAGTCATATTGGTATAAAACGCATGAAGAAGCTCCATGTTGATGGATCTTTGGACTCACTCGTTTTGAAAGGATTGAGACATGCGAACCATGTCTATTGGTAGATATGCATGAAGAAACTCCATACAGATGGATCGTTTGGACTCACTTGATTTTGAATCACTTGAGACATGCAAATCATACCACATGGGCAAGATGACTGAAATGCCTCGTTTTTAGTAAGATGGAACAAGAAAGCAACTTGTTGGAAGTAATACATTTTGATGTGTCTAGTCCAATGAGTGCTGAGGCACGCAGTGGATATCATTATGTTCTTACTTCACAGATGATTTGAGTAGATGCTAAGTATATTTACTTGATGAAACACAGGTCCGAATTATTGAAAGGTTCAAGTAATTTCAGAGTGAAGTTGAAGATCGTCGTGACAAGATGATAAAATGTCTATGATATGATCATAGAGATGAATATCCGAGTTACGAGTTTGGCACACAATTAAGACATTGTGGAAATTGTTTCACACTAATACCGCCTGGACCACCATAGTGTGATGGTGTGTCCGAACATCACAACTGCACCCTATTGGATATGGTGCATACCATGATGTGTCTTATCGAATTACCACTATCATTTATGGGTTAGGCATTAGAGACAACCGCACTCACTTTAAATAGGGCACCACACAATTCCGTTGAGACGACACCGTATGAACTATGGTTTAGAGAAACCTAAGCTGTCATTTCTTAAAAGTTTGGGGCTACGATGCTTATGTGAAAAGGTTTCAGGCTGATAAGCTCGAACCCAAAGCGGATAAATGCGTCTTCATAGAATACCCAAAAATAGTTGGGTATACCTCCTATTCCAGATCCGGAAGCAAAAGTGATTGTTTCAAGAAATAGGTACTTTCTCGAGGAAAAGTTTCTCTCGAAAGAATTGAGTGGGAGGATGGTGGAGACTTGATGAGGTTATTTAACCGTCACTTCAACTAGTGTGTAGCAGGGCACAGGAAGTTGTTCTTGTGGCACCTACACCAACTGAAGTGGAAGCGTACGATAATGATCATGAAACTTCGGATCAAGTCACTACCAAACCTCATAGGTCGACAAGGATGTGTACTACTTCAGAGTGGTACGTAATCTTGTCTTGGAAATCATGTTGCTAGACAACAATGAACCTATGAGCTATGGAGAAGCGATGGTGGGCCCGGATTCCGATGAATGGCTCGAGGCCATAAAATCCGAGAGAGGATCCATGTATAAAACAAAGTATAGACTTTGAAAAGAACTACTTGATGGTCGTAAGGCTGTTGGGTGCAGATGGATTTTAAAAGGAAGACGGACAATGATGGTAAGTGTCACCATTAAGAAAGCTCGACTTGTCGCTAAGATGTTTCCCGACAAGTTCAAGGAGTTGACTACGATGAGACTTTCTCACTCGTAGTGATGCTAAGAGTCTGTTGGAATTATGTTAGCAGTTACTGCATTATTTATGAAATCTTGCAGATAGGATGTCAAAACATTGTTTCCTCGACGTTTTTCTTGAGGAAAGGTTGTATGTGATACAACCAGAAGGTTTTGTCAATCCTGAAAGATGCTAACAAGTATGCAAAGCTCCAGCAATCCTTCTAAGGACTGGAGTAAGCATCTCTGAATTGGAATGTATGCTTTGATGAGATGATCAAAGATTTTGGGTTTATACAAAGTTTATGAGAAACTTGTATTTCCAAAGAAGTGAGTGGGAGCACTATAGAATTTTTGATGAGTATATGTTGTTCACATATTGTTGATCAGAAATGATGTAGAATTTCTGGAAAGCATGCAGGGTTATTTGAAAAGTGTTTTTCAATGGAAAACCTGGATTAAGCTACTTGAACATTGAGCATCAAGATCTATAAGGATAGATCAAAATCGCTTAATAGTACTTTCAGACGAACACATACCATGACAAAATTTTGAAGGAGTTCAAAAATAAATCGGCAAAGAAGGAGTTCTTGGTTGTGTTATAAGGTATGAGTATTGAGTAAAACTCAAGACCTGACCACGGCAGAATAGAGAGAAAGGACGAAGGTCGTCCCCTATGCTTTAGACGTAGGCTCTAAAGTATGCAATGTTGTGTACCACACCTGAAGTGTGCTAAGCCATGAGTCAGTCAAGGGGTACAAGTGTGATCTAGGAATGGATCACAGGACAACGGTCAAGGTTATCCTTAGTAACTAGTGGACTAAGGAATTTTCTCGATTATGGAGGTGGTAGAAGAGTTCGTCGTAAAGGGTTACGTCGATGCAAACTTTGACACTAATCCGGATGACTCTGAGTAGTAAACCGGATTCGTATAGTAGAACAATTATTTGGAATAGCTCCAAGTAGAGCATGGTAGCTACATCTACAAGATGACATAGAGATTTGTAAAGCACACATGGATCTGAAAGGTTCAGACTCATTGACTAATAAACCTCTCTCACAAGCAAGATATGAACAAACCCCATGGGTGTTGGATTCATTGCAATCACATAGTGATGTGAACTAGATTATTGACTCTAGTGCAAGTGGGAGACTGTTGGAAATATGCCCTAGAGGCAATAATAAATTAGTTATAATTATATTTCCTTGTTCATGATAATCATTTATTATCCATGCTAGAATTGTATTGATAGGAAACTCAGATACATGTGTGGATACATAGACAACACCATGTCCCTAGTAAGCCTCTAGTTGACTAGCTCGTTGATCAATAGATGGTTACGGTTTCCTGAACATGGACATTGGATGTCGTTGATGACGGGATCACATCATTAGGAGAATGATGTGATGGAGAAGACCCAATCCTAAGCCTAGCACAAGATCGTGTAGTTCGTATGCTAAAGCTTTTCTAATGTCAAGTATCATTTCCTTAGACCATGAGATTGTGCAACTCCCGGATATCGTAGGAATGCTTTGGGTGTACCAAACGTCACAACGTAACTGGGTGGCTATAAAGGTGCACTGCAGGTATCTCCGAAAGTGTCTGTTGGGTTGGCACGAATCGAGACTGGGATTAGTCACTCCGTGTAACGGAGACGTATCTCTGGGCCCACTCGGTAGGACATCATCATAATGTGCACAATGTGACCAAGGAGTTGATCATAGGATGATGTATTACGGAACAAGTAAAGAGACTTGCCAGTAACGAGATTGAACAAGGTATCGGGATACCGACGATCAAATCTCGGGCAAGTATCATACCGATTGACAAAGGGAATTGTATACAGGATTGCTTGAATCCTTGACATCGTGGTTCATCCGATGAGATCATTGTGGAGCATGTGGGAGACAACATGGGTATCCAGATCCCGCTATTGGTTATTGGCCGGAGAGTTGTCTCGGTCATGTCTACATGGTTCCCGAACCCATAGGGTCTACACACTTAAGGTTCGATGATGCTAGGGTTATAGGGAAAGTATGTACATGGTTAACGAATGTTGTTCGGAGTCCCGGATGAGATCCCGGATGTCACGAGGAGTTCTGGAATGGTCCGGAGGTAAAGATTTATATATGGGAAGTCCCGTTTTGGTCACCGGAAAAGTTTTGGGTGCTATCAGTAACGTACCGGGACCACCGGGAGGGTCCCGGGGGTCCACCAGGTGGGGCCACCAGCCCCAAGAGGTTGCGTGGGCCAAGTGTGGGAGGGGACCAGCCCCAGGTAGGCTGGTGCGCCCCCCACAAAGGCCCAAGGCGCAGGGAGAGTGGGAGGGGGCAAACCCTAGGTCCAGATGGGCCTTAAGGCCCACCCTAGGGCGCCCCCTCTCTCCCTCTCCCCTCTGGCCGCCACACTAGATGGGATCTAGGGCTGCCGCCCCCTTTGGGGAGGGAACCCTAGAGGGGGCGCAGCCCCTCCCCTTCTCCTATATATACTTGAGGTATGGGGCTGCCCAAAACATGTGATTTGATCTCTCTCTTGGCGCAGCCCTACCCCTCTCCCTCCTCATCTCTCATAGTGCTTGGCGAAGCCATGCTGGAGTACCGCACTCCTCCACCATCACCACGCCGTTGTGCTGGTGCTGGACGGAGTCTTCCTCAACCTCTCCCTCTCTCCTTGCTGGATCAAGGCGTGGGAGACGTCACCAGGCTGTACGTGTGTTGAACGCGGAGGCGCTGTTGTTCGGCGCTTAGATCGGAATCGACCGCGATTCTAATCGCTGCATGTACGACTCCACCAACCGCGTTCTTGTAACGCTTCCGCATTGCGATCTTCAAGGGTATGAAGATGCACTCCTCTCTCTCGTTGCTAGTCTCTCCATAGATTGATCTTGGTGACACGTAGGCATTTTTTTTGAATTTTTGCTACGATCCCCAACATCCTGGACGCGTTCTCGGGCTAACACCAGATCAAGGTGGCAGTGGAGGACGTGGAGACGACCACCTTCCTGACCTCGTGCGGGGTGTACTGCTACACCTGCATGCTGTTCAGATTGCGCAACGCCGGGGCGACCTTCCTGCGGCTGATGCACATCGCCCTGGGTTAGCAGCTCGGCAAAAACGTTGAAGCCTAAATCGACGACATCATGGTAAAATCTCGGGAGGCGAGAACCCTGATTCAGGACCTGGAGGAGACCTTCGCTAACTTGCACCAAGTGGATTTGCGGCTCAACCCAGAGAAGTGCGTGTTCGGTGTTCCCTCTGGCAAGCTACTAGGTTTCCTCGTTTCTCACAGAGGAATTGAGGCTAACCCCGAGAAGGTCAAGGCAATAGAGGACATGAGCTCACCACAAACTATCAAGGAGATGCAGAAACTTGTAGGCTGCGTGACCTCACTGGGGTGCTTCATCTCCAAGCTGGGGGAGCGCGCTCTGCCATTCTTCAAGCTGATGAAGAAGAAAAGCCCGTTTGAATGGACCCCAGAGGCGGATCTGACGTTTCAAGACCTCAAGAGATACCTAACCAGCCCACCGGTGATGGTGGCACCTCGCCCCCTTGAGCCTCTGGTGCTCTATCTGGCCGCTACGCCTCACTCCGCCAGCGCGGCGTTGGTGGTGATTCGGGAGGAGCACTGGGCCAAGAACCCGCAGCACAATACCGCGTCCCCAGCTGAAATGGTACAGTCACAAGACGGTGCCGCTAAGGCCAAGACGATGCCCACAGATGATCACACCCCACAAGATGGCGTTCAAGGGCCCGCGGAGGCCCAGATGGGTGACCAGGCTCCTGAGGTCCCCCACCTCAGGAGGCACCACAACCTCCAGAGGACACAGGCTCCATTGACGCTCCCGTCCTCGTCGAGCACCCAGTATACTTTGTTAGCAACGTGCTACGGGACACAAGGGCACGGTACCCAATGCCGCAGAAGCTCTTGCTCGCGCTCCTGGTGGCCTCACGCAAGCTACGCCATTATTTCCAACGCCACCCATTTAAGGTCGTCTCAGCCTACCCTCTGGAGAGGGTGCTCTAGAGCCCCAATCCCGCAGGGAGAGTCGTTGAATGGAACATTGAACTACAAGCATTTCAGTTGGAGTTCAACACGACCAGGGTTATCAAGGGAGCTGCGCTTGTCGACTTCATGGTGGAATGGACCGACGCTCCAGAGCCCGAAGCGGGCGAGAACCGATCCCTCTCGCCGGGAAATGAAGCACCAGATGGCTGGGTCATGTACTTCGATGGCGCTTTCGCACAACAAGGCGCAGGGGCTGGCGCTGTGCTCATCTCACCCAGCCAAGACAAGCTATATTACGCCGTCCAACTCTGCTTCCAGCGGGGTGAGAAGGTCTCCAATAGCATCACAGAGTACGAGGGGTTGATCGCTGGCCTCAAGGCCGCCGCAGCCTTGGGGGTGAAGCGCCTCACCATCAAGGGTGACTCGCAGCTCCTCGTTAACTTCTCCAACAAGGTGTACGAACCAAGGGACGAGTGTCGGTGTCAAAACCAGAAGATCTCGGGTAGGGGGTCCCGAATTGTGCGTCTAGGATCGATGGTAATAGGAGACAGGGGGACACAATGTTTACCCAGGTTCGGGCCCTCTCTATGGAGGTAATACCCTACGTCCTGCTTGATTGATATTGATGAATATGGGTGTTACAAGAGTTGATCTACCACGATATCGTGATGGCTAAACCCTAAAAGCCTAGCCTATATGACTATGGTAATGAATGTGTCCTTTCCGGATTATCCCCTCCGGTTTATATAGACACCGGGGGGATCTAGGGTTTACATAGAGTCGGTTACATAAGAAGGAATCTTCATAGTCGGTCGCCAAGCTTGCCTTCCACGCCAAGGAGAGTCCAATCCGGACTCAAGTATAGTCTTCGGCCTTCATGTCTTCACAGCCCGTCAGTCCGGCCCATGGATAACAGGCCGGACGCCCAAGGACCCTTAGTCCAGGACTCCCTCAGTAGCCCCTGAACCTGGCTTCAATGACGAGGAGTTCCTCGCGCGGATTGTCTTCGGCATTGCAAGGCGGGTTCCTTGTTATCCGAACTTCAAGATAGCGATTGTATCCGGACTTGTATGCACAACCGCAGAGGATATAATATTTCATGGGTTCAACCCACTGACCACCTTTTGGTAATAAAACACCACGCCCGGCCTTTACTTGCGAACCGTTTTAGCCGCCCCGTCGCCCCACGTCCCAGGACGTGGCATTATTGGCGTATTTTATCCAAACGGAGATCGTGCCTCCCTTTTTTAAGGGATTCCTGTCGACCTGAACATGGGTAACCCAACCATCGCTTGGGTACGATTCCTTGGAAACAAGCAAGTTTTTGAGGCCCGAGAGGAGACGTTTGATATTTGCAGCCTTTATATAGGGGTACAAACCCATCTTTTTCTTCCATGCTTGCCTCTTCCTTAACTCCTGCTACCCTGAGCTCCAACTCCCAGGCTTCCGTCGCCACCAGCCCTAATCATGTCCGGATCTAGCCGTCAAGGCTGGTGGGTAGCCTCTTCTACCACGGAGGAAGACATTGCAAAGCTTCGGGCAGCGCGGTACCTGACCGCTGAAATCCATCATTGGCTTCCCGCCGAGGGGCAGGTCATTCCCACCCCCAGATCCAACGAGAGGGTTGTGTTCGTGTCCCACTTCCTCCACGGGTTGGGATTTGCACTTAACCCCTTCGTCCGAGGGCTCATGTATTATTATGGGCTAGCCTTCCACGACTTGGCCCCGGACTCTATTCTTCTTATCTCAATGTTTATCGTCATGTGTGAAGCCCTCCTCCGAACTCTCCGCACTTCGGCTTGTGGCTCAAGACCTTCGATGTGAAGCCGCAAGTGGTAGAGGGGGAGCAGGCCAAGTGCGGCGGCGCTGCAGTAAGCAAGCTTGCTAGCGCCGTTTGGCTGAAAGGATCCTTCGCCAAATCTTCCGATCTATGGCAGAAGGGGTGGTTTTATATCACCGAGCC
Source organism: Triticum monococcum (assembly GCA_034509565.1). NCBI lineage: Eukaryota > Viridiplantae > Streptophyta > Magnoliopsida > Poales > Poaceae > Triticum > Triticum monococcum. The sequence continues at coordinate 81,092,976 of CM067841.1, forward strand.
CCGCAGCTCCAAGTGGGAGGTCGTGCTCGTATTTCGACCCGGCCCTCCAACTCAACTTGCATCATGGATTAATAAGAGGCTAGATTGGGGATCAATGAATGATGTGCAAACTCTGCAAAGTCGCATCCGGAACCTCATTGAGAGGGACACCCCGGTAAGTACACGTTTACCGAATACCTTGCAGTCAGATATCCAGTGGCAAGAAACCAACGGTATCATCTTTTTTCAGGGCTGGATAAAGAAGGTGCAATTGATTAGGTGTCCGACTCCCCTTCCCGAAGACTCATCTACTCCTGTGTTGACAAGGATGATGGCCTCGGCGCCGTACCAGGCATCAGCAGGGGAGGGTGAGCAGACCCAAGATGACCTTGGTTTTGGAGGCAAGTCGGACACTGAGTCCGGAGAAATCGACCTTTCCTCGCGCGAAGATGGAAGCAGGAAAGGGCCCAGTGTTCCTTCTCCAAACAGGAGGAAAAGGGCCGCCTCCGAAGGTGAGGAGGGGTGGTCTTTCAAGAAGGGCAAGATGCCGCCGTCGATCAGCTTGAGCTTAGAAGACGATGCCGTTGAACAGCTCCAACAAAGGGACAAACCCTCGGCCGAATCGTAAGAGAATCCGGAGTGCCTTGATAACGTCCTGTTCCGTTGCTGTTACCGTAACGCATTCATGCATTTTTATAGGTCGGCACAGAGTTTGTCTGGGCGATCCTCTTCTTCGGGGAGTCTCCTTCCAGAGATGATGGAAAGCGAGACGCCTCCTCCAACCTCCTCGCCCATCAAGGCGGATGACTCTGAAGTGTACTCGCAGAGGGTTCCTTTAGACCAGGGGACAGAAGAGGCGGTACCCCAAGGTGGACCTCTGACCATCCGGGATTCCGGAGCTGATGGTAACGAGGGCCCCGGACTGTGTGGTTCATAGCCGACAGCGATTTTGGAGGCAGTCAAGCAGATTCCTTCAAAGGATGATCGTCATGTTGGAGAAGTTTCTGGAAACCCGGAGATTCCAGATATGTTGTGAGACATGTTGCAGAAAGCATCCGTCTCGAGGGAACAGCGTACCTTGATGGGTACAGTGATTGAGAAGATTTCGTCCACGAAAAGCGGATTAAATGAAGCCTTCATGAGCCTACTGAAGGGCTTCGAGGTTTGTAACATAATGTTTTCAGCTATGTGTCATTTGTGAAGATACACTTGTGTGTAGGTCGTAGCCCCTGATACTCGGGTTGGCTTCCATTGGGAAGCAAATCGGAGGATCGAAAAAAGGATCGTTTGAGGACTAACCTGATAAACCTTGAACGCAGGCTGCTTCCCCTTTAGCCACTTCCCAGACTATGGAGATTGCCGTTTTGCAGCGGAAGCTTGATGTGGTAGGGGATGATGTTGCTTTAATCAATATGCGTCTTGATGAGTCGCAAGGTATGTATTCAGTGCAATCCTCATACATGTTTGTAGTGTAAGCATAACACTGAAATTTGGATGCAGATAGTGTTGCCGTTGTTGAAGTTCTTCGAGCAGAGCTGGCCCGGGCCAAGGAGCAGGCCCAGCGTAGCAATGCTATTGCCAAGAAGGCAACGGCTGAATTAGAAGCCAAACGAGTTGCACGACGCCAAGATGAGGAGAAGACATCCAAGGTGACGCTCGAGCTGGAGAATGCTACCGGCCGCTGTGAATTTCTGGAGAAGAAGAATGAAGCCTTAACGACTGATTTAGAGAAGGCCTTACAAGTGGCAAGAGGGGCGCGGTCGGAATGCAGAGCGGCCCGTGAGGAGGTTCGACAGGCGAGGGAGATTGCGGCTGGAAAGCCCTTTCTGCTACAAACCAAGTTCGGTGACCCGAACTATGCCCAGCTCAACCAAGTATGGAGTTCTTCGGACGAGCTCTTGGATTTGCCGAAGAGTTCTGCCAATGCGGCGCAATATTACCAAGCGCAGGATGGATATGCAACGGGGAAGCTTTTTTGGTCGCAGTTTGGCGCGTCAAAGCGCCCTTTGTTGCTTAACGAACAGATGTCCAAGTGGGCCGAACTTCATAGGATGTCCGGCGCTGCCATGAAGGACGTCATAGTCCAGTTGTGGCCAACCAAGCCTGTTCCGAATAGCTATTTCGGTTTAGTGCAAAAGCTTGTTGATGCGGTGTCGTGTATCAATGCTGTGAACCGGTCTGCATGCATTGAGGGTGCATGGATGGCTTTTGCCCGAGTCAAGATGTTCTGGGGGAAGATGAAGGCCATCGATGTTGCGACGAAGGGTTCACCCAAAGGCAAGGACCGTCTGGAACCGGAGCATTATTTTGAGGATGTTCTAGAGGCCGTCCACTTTGTAGAGGGCCAGTGCTCAAAAGACATAATGTTTGAGTGAGGTGTATGAAAATTGTAAAAACTATTTTATAGTTAATCTATTTATGTTTTGCTTGAAAGCTTGGATTCCTCCTGTGCGGCCGTTTTGATATAATCTGAAAGTTTTCCAGTCGTCGGCTTCAGCCCCCTCGTAGGAAGTATGGGGGTGTTCGCAAAAGCATTTAATCACTCTTTATCCAACGTCTTGGTCCATGAAGGAGGTGATAATGTGGCGAACTAGGCAATCGGACTATAGGGCATTAACACTTTCACTTAGCCATAGGAGTTTTATGGCGAAGCTACGACATAGCCCCTGATATGTATGTGGCGTATGGTACCTTACATATTTGACCTGAAAAAGATCCCTCGTGTGACACGGAGAATCGCTAAAGATTCTGATAAGTCGTCAAGTGGTTGACTAGCTCACGCCGCATCATGACAGTCAGTTTTCGACTTTCTCTACTGAGGTGCTCGTCCGGTTTAGACCAGGGCACAATCGCAATAGTTCTCCCTTTACTACCCTAGCCGATAGAGCGGAATGTAGGGTAGCAAGCACAGGAGCCGGGCAACCCAACTATTGACCCAAGACATTGATCCGGAGCTGATGCATATAAGGCCAAACTTGGGACCCCGAAGTTTGCTATGGAGCTGTTCGGACTTTTACTGGCAACTAATTTGTTCCCACACCAAGCCCCTGGCAAGTTAGGCCAAGGTATTTTTGTGAAATAACCATAGGAGCTATATTTGTCGGGAAAACCATACGTATGGCTAACTCGGATATTGTTTACTGGTAACTGAGCGACATGCCGATAATTACTTATGATATATGTATATAAAGGCCATCCCCTCGGCTATTTGACATGCTCGGGGTTGGAGGCGGAGGAACAGGCATAGTACAGGCTCGAAAAATAGAGAGTGTGGTCTACAAAAAGTTATTTTGGACCTCCTGTCGCACGTCTGCGCCGCCAGTCCTTGGTGGGGGAGTCCTTGATGGACATAGCCCCTTAGGTGAGTATACGGATCCGGACTCCGATAGAGCCGGTTTCCAATTTTTATCCTGTTCGACACCTGTTTTTTAAAGGATATCAGAAGAGGAAATAAAAAAATAAAGTAAATAGTTGTACATAGAAAAAGGTTACTAGAGTGCTCGCAGGCTTGTCCGTATTGTGTTTCCGCCGATGCCCATGGTATCTTGAGTGTGTAATGATGTATGCGTGGTACAAACTTTGTAGGTGTACGGAGTGGGCGGCGGAAGCCGGGTTGCTATTGCCGTTCTAGGGGTAGTCGATCCTTGGGTGGAGACTGCTTCAGACCCCCGGTTTTTCATTGGTGAACCTTTTTGTCATCCCTATCGCTTGGCGGCTTCCTTCCCCTGTGTTCGGCGTTGAGCTTGCCAGCCTGTTTAAAGACCCAACAATTTCTGTTGGTGTGATTGGTTGGTTTATCGTGGTGGCCATGAATCTGGCAGGGCCGGTCCAAAATCCTGTCCAGGTTGGATGGTTCATCTTGGTTCGCCCTGGATGGCTTCTTCCGCTGACTGGGCTTGGGGTTGCTGAATCCGGCGTTGACCGCTGTGTTGCCTGATCTTTCATTGTTAGTGTGACTGTTGTTTTTGCTTCCCCGTGGCTTGCCGTTGGTGTCGCGGATTTCGGAGGTGCCCTGGTTGCTGGTGCTATTGCTTCTATGAGCGAGCCAGTTGTCTTCTCCTGCGCAAAAGTGAGTCGTCAGAGAAGTGAGAGCTATCATGGATTTAGGTCCTTCTTGGCCGAGGTAGCGTGCAAGCCATTCGTCCCGGATGCTGTGTCTGAAAGCCGCGAGGGCTTCTGCGTCCGAACAGTCGATGATTTGGCTCTTTTTGACTAAGAACCGGGTCCAGAGCTCCCTGGCTGATTCGCTGGGCTATTGGACGATGTGACTTAGGTCATTGGCATCCGGTGGCCGGACATGTGTTCCTTCGAAGTTATCGAGGAAAGCCTCTTCCAAGTCCTACCAGCTGCCTATGGAATTTTCAGGCAAGCTGTTTAACCAGTACCGAGCTGGTCCTTTTAGTTTTAGTGGGAGGTATTTAATGGCATGGAGGTCGTCTCCACGGGCCATATGGATGTGGAGGATGAAATCTTCTATCCATACTGCGGGATCGGTTGTCCCGTCGTATGATTCAATATTGACGGGCTTGAATCCTTTGGGAAATTCATGATCCATTACCTCATCAGTGAAGCAAAACGGGTGTGCAGCGCCTCTATGTTCGGCCACACTGTGGCATAATTCCGAAGGAGTCCCATTGCGGTTTTTGGCTTGGTCGCGACGAGGTGTGACATGTCCGAATAGGTAGCCATCGTCGCGTGTCGAAACATGTTTTTGTGATCCGTAGATCGGTCTTACGCTTCCTGCTCTATTGTCCCAATCTCTTTGCAGGTTGTCTGGGTAATCCTAGCCTGCGTTGTTCTTGCCTTTATGGCAAGCTGGGGCGGTCTGGTGTTCGGCTTGAGTTGCCTTTTTATCCGAACAGAATTGCCGGCGACCTATCGTGTTGTGTGACGATGGTATGGGCCCAACACCTTGTCATCAGACTGGTAGAGCGATTTGTGCTTTGGGTAGCTTTTGGCTGGGCCACTGAGGCCGTATTCTTCGGCGACCAAGACTTCGGTCCATCGGTCGTTGAGTAGGTCTTGGTCAGCTTGAAGGTGTTGCTGCTTCTTTTTCAGGCTCCTTGCCGTAGCTATCAGCCGGCGCTTAAAGCGCTCCTGTTCGAGGGGCTCTTTGGGTACGATGAAGTCTTCGTCGCCAAGGCTTTCCTCATCTTTGGAGAGCAGAAGGTAGTTGTCGTTCTCCGATCCGTCACCGTGTAGGGCCTGTTTGTCGGGGCTGGCTTGCTTGTTTTCCTGTTCCTCCTGCTCGAATGTTGCTCCCTCAGGGTTTTCATTGCTTTCGGCACCGTCCGGAGTACTATTTTCTCCAACGCCATTGTTGCTGCGGTGTGGCTTGGGGCGCCGGAACTTAGACTGTGACTCAAGAGTTTTAACTAGGTCTCCCTTGTCTCTGCCGCGGGGCTTTTTGAGTGTATCGATCATGTACATGTCATGTAGAGGGGTGGCCGTTTTGCGCCTGATGACTGGCGGATCTTGGCCTTGATCCTTATCTGCATCGTTGTCTGGGCCGTCAATGTCTGCGGAGCCAGGAGTGGGCATGTCGGTTAAGTCCTCGACAATGGCTATGAAGTGGGTGGCGGGCGGGAAGCAAAATTCTTCGTTCAGCCCCTAGTTCGAACCGGACATAGTTCGGCTGTGAGCCTCCCGTGAATGACAGGTTCCTTAAAGAGTTTAGCACATTGCCCAAAGGTGAGTGCTGAAAGACGTCTGTGGCACTGAATTCGAAGATCGATAACCGATCTAGCTTAGTGTCCATAAGCGTATACGGCCCGGAATTTATAGCCAGAGACAAATCCAGAGTTCCACTAACGCATATATCGCGGGGTGCCGAATCCGTGTGCGGCTCCAATGCCGCGGACTCTGTGGCTTCGGATGGCATGATCTGCTCTGGTTCTAAGGCCGTTACAGCAACAGGGACCATCTCGTGGATGTGATCCGATGACAGATCTAAGTCATGTTCCTCGGAGCGAAGGGGAACGATCGCTGCGGTCTTGAATCCATTGAAGATCAAGTCTCCACGGATATCCATGACGTAGTTCAAGTTCCCAAATCTGACCTGGTGGCCAGGGGCGTAGCTGTTGATCTGCTCTAGATGGCCAAGCGAGTTGGCCCGCAATACGAAGCCTCCGAACACTATAATCTATCCGGGGAGGAAGATTTCTCCTTGGACAGTGTCGCTGTAGATGATTGAAGGAGCCATCGAACCTTTTGTGGATGGCATAGTGGAACTCTCAATGAAAGCACCAATGTCGGTGTCAAAACCGGTAGATCTCGGGTAGGGGGTCCCGGACTGTGCGTCTAGGATCAATGGTAACAAGAGACAGGGGACACAATGTTTACCCAGGTTCGGGCCCTCTCTATGGAGGTAATACCCTACGTCCTGCTTGATTGATATTGATGAATATGGGTGTTACAAGAGTTGATCTACCACGAGATCGTGATGGCTAAACCCTAAAAGCCTAGCCTATTTGACTATGGTAATGAATGTGTCCTTTCCGGACTATCCCCTCCGGTTTATATAGATACCGGGGGGATATAGGGTTTACATAGAGTCGGTTACATAAGAAGGAATCTTCATAGTCGGTCGCCAAGCTTGCCTTCCACGCCAAGGAGAGTCCAATCTAGACTCAGGTATAGTCTTCAGCCTTCATGTCATCATAGCCCGTCAGTCCGGCCCATGGATAACAGGCCGGACGCCCGAGGACCCCTTAGTCCAGGACTCCCTCAACGAGCATATGGAGGCATACCTCGCGAAAGTGCACAAGATGGAGAAGCAATTCCTAGGCCCAGAGCTACAACATGTGCCACGCGGCACCAACAAAGAGGCTGACGAAATCGCCAAGAAGGCGTCGAGGCGGATACCCCAAGAACCTGCTGTCTTCGAAGAGCGACTCTTCAAGCCTTCGGCGACCCCTGCGGCAGCGGAGACTACATCACCTCGAGAAGAACTCCCTCGGCCACCAGCCTCGGGAGCCCCCGCTTGCGGCCCGACCTCAGGAGCACGTCTGCTCCTGGCGCTCGAGCCTCGGGAGGGGTGCTGGACCGAGGAATTCAAGGCATATCTGGTGCATGGGACACTGCCAGAGAAGGATGAGGACGCGGAGTGTGTGGCCCGACAGGCTACGGCATACTGCATCCAGGACGGTGAGCTGTACAGAAAACGACCAAATGATGTTTCCTTGCGATGCATCTCCAGGGAGCAAGGGAACAAGCTGCTGGCTGACATACACGGTGGAGACTGCGGGCATCACTCATCATCCCGTACCATAGTTGTCAATGCGTTTTGCAGTGGGTTCTACTAGCCCACGTCACTCAACGACGTGACCGAGCTGGTAAGGTCCTGCGAGGCATGCCGGTTCCATGCCAAGCAAATCCACTAGCTAGCTCAGGGCCTCCAGACTATCCCGCTTTTGTGTCCCTTCACGGTCTGGGGGCTGGACATTCTGGGCCCATTCCCACGAGCGCATGGGGGCTACTGCTACCTCTATGTCGCCATCGACAAGTTCACCAAATGGGCAGAGGTTGAAGCCACCCGCACCATCCCATCCAGGTCAGCAGTTAAGTTCATCAAGGGCCTCGTAAGCCGGATCGGGGTCCCTAACCGCATCATCACCCACAACGGCTCGCAGTTCACTAGCAATCTCTTCAAGACCTATTGTGCTAACCTTGGAACGTAGATTTGCTACGCTTTGGTGGCACACCCCAGGAGCAATGACCAAGCTGAGTGCACCCATGCCGAGGTCCTGAGAGGCCTCAAGACCCGAACCTTCAAGAAGAAGCTCGAGACCTGCAACAGGGGCTGGCACGACGAGCTCTTTGCTACGTCTCGAGCTAGCGTTGGTTTTCCCCGAAGAGGAGGGGGTGATGCAGCACAGTAGCGTAAGTATTTCCCTCAGTTTTTGAGAACCAAGGTATCAATCCAGTAGGAGGTCACGCGCAAGTCCCTCGTACCTGCACAAAACGGTAGCAACTCGCAACCAACGCTTAGGGGTTGTCAATCCCTTCACGGTCACTTATGAGAGTGAGATATGATAGAGATAATATTTTTGGTATAAAGATGCAAAGTGAAAAGTAAAAGCAAAACAAGTAAAATAAAGTAATGGAGATTGATATGATGAGAATAGACCCGGGGGCCATAGGTTTCACTAGTGGCTTCTCTCAAGAGCATAGATATTCTATGGTGGGTGAACAAATTACTGTTGAGCAATTAATAGAATTGAGCATAGTTATGAGGTTATCTAGGTATGATCATGTATATAGGCATCACGTCCGTGACAAGTAGACCGACTCCTGCCTGCATCTACTACTATTACTCCACTCATCGACCGCTATCCAGCATGCATCTAGAGTATTAAGTTAAAAACAGAGTAATGCCTTAAGAAAGATGACATGATGTAGAGGAATAAATTCATGCAATATGATAAATACCCCATCTTGTTATCCTCGATGGCAACAATACAATACGTGCCTTGTAACTCTTTCTGTCACTGAGTAAGGACACCGCAAGATTGAACCCAAAGCTAAGCACTTCTCCCATTGCAAGAACTACCAATCTAGTTGGCCAAACCAAACGGATAATTCGAAGAGACTTGCAAAGATAACTCAATCATACATAAAAGAATTCAGAGAAGATTCAAATATTATTCATAGATAAGTTGGATCATAAACCCACAATTCATCGGTCTCAACAAACACACCGCAAAAATAAGATTACATCGAATAGATCTCCACGAGAGAGGGGGAGAACATTGTATTGAGATCCAAAAAGAGAGAAGAAGCCATCTAGCTACTAGCTATGGACCTGAAGGTCTGAAGTAAACTACTCACACTTCATCGGAAGGGCTATGGTGTTGATGTAGAAGCCCTCCGTGATGGATGCCCTCTCCGGCGGAGCTCCGGAACAGGCCCCAAGATGGGATCTCGTGGATACAGGAAGTTGCGGTGGTGGAATTAGGTTTTTGGCTCCCCCTCTGGTATAATGGGGTACGTAGGTATATATAGGAGGAAGGAGCACGTTGGTGGAGCTCCGAGGGGCCCACGAGGCAGGGGGCGCGCCCAGGGGGGGGGGGGGGGCGCCCTCCACCCTCGTGACCTCCCCGGAAACTTCTTGGAGTAGGGTCCAAGTCTCCTGGATCACGTTCGGTGAGAAGATCACGTTCCCGAAGGTTTCATTCCGTTTGGACTCCGTTTGATATTCTGTTTCCTCAAAATACTGAAATAGGCAAAAAAACAGCAATTCTGGGTTGGGCCTCCGGTTAATAGGTTAGTCCCAAAAATAATATAAAATTGGAAAATAAAGACCAATATAGTCCGAAACAGTAGATAAAGTAGCATGGAGCAATCAAAAATTATAGATACGTTGGAGACATATCAGGCATCCCCAAGCTTAATTCCTGCTCGTCCTCGAGTAGGTAAATGATAAAAAGAGAATTTTTGATGCGGAGTGATACTTTGGCATAATTTCAATGTAAATCTTCTTAGTCATGGTATGAATATTCAGATCCGAAAGGTTCAAGACAAAAGTTCATATTGACATAAAAATGATAATACTTCAAGCATACTAATTAAACAATTATGTCATCTCAAAATAACATGGCCAAAGGAAGTTCATCCCTACAAAATCATATAGTAAGGCTATGCTTCATTTTCGTAACACAAAGATGTTCCCAACTTCTATACCCCCGATGACAAGCCAAGCAATTGTTTCATACTCAAATAATCTCAAACTTTTTCAACCTTCACGCAATACATGAGCGCGAGCCATGGACATAGCACTATGGCTGGTATAGAATATGATGATGGGGATTGTGTGGAGAAGTCAAAAAAGGAGAAAGTCTCACATCAACGAGGCTAATCAATGAGCTATGGAGATTCCCATCAATTGATGTTAATGCAAGGAGTAGGGATTGCCATGCAACAGATGCACTAGAGCTAAGAATGCTCAACAAAAGAAAACTAGTGGGTGTGCATCTAACTTGCTTGCTCATGAAGACCTAGGGCATTTTGAGGAAGCCCATCGTTGGAATATACAAGCCAAGTTCTATAATGAAAAATTCCCACTAGTATGAACAAGACAACTTATGAGACTCACTATATGAAAATCATGGTGCTACTTTGAAGCACAATATATGAGACTCACTACATGAAGAACAAGGTGCTACTTTGAAGCACAAGTGTGGAAAAAGAGATAGTAGCATTGCCCTTTTTATTTTCTCCTTTTTTGGGCCTTTTTTTCTTTTTGGCCTTTCTCTTTTTTTTTGATTGGGCAATGCTCTAATAATGATGATCATCACACTTCTATTGATTACAACATAATGATTACAACTCGATACTAGAACAAGATATGACTCTATATGAATGCCTCCGGCGGTGTACCGGGATGGTGCAATGAATCAAGAGTGACATGTATGAAAAATAATGCATGGTGGCTTTGCCACAAATACGATGTCAACTACAAGATCATGCAATGGCAATATGACAAAAGTAAAGCATGTCATGATGATGATGAGATGGAAGTTGCATGGCAATATATCTCGGAATGGCTATGGAAATGCCATGATAGGTAGGTATGGTGGCTGTTTTGAGAAGATATAGAGAGGTTTATGTGTGAAAGAGTGTATCATATCACGGGGTTTGGATGCACCGACGAAGTTTGCACCAACTCTCAATGTGAGAAAGGGCAATGCACGGTACCGAAGAGGCTAGCAAATGGCGGAAAGGTAAAAGTGCGTATAATCCATGGACTCAACATTAGTCAAAAGAACTCATATACTTATTGCAAAAATTTATAAGTCATCAAAAATCAAGTACTACGCGCATGCTCCTAGGGGGATAGATTGGTAGGAAAATAATATCCCTCGTCCCCGACCGCCACTCATAAGGATGCACAAGCCAGGTACACTTCATGCTTCAAATTTGTTACACAACTTTAACCATACGTGCATGCTACGGGACTTGCTAACTTCAACACAAGTATTTGTCAAATTCACAACTACTCAACTAGCATGACTATGATATTATCACCTCCATATCTCAAAACAATTATCAAGCATCAAACTTATCTTAGGATTCAACCCACTAAAAAGAAAGTTTCACATATCTTGAATACCAAGTATATTAACATTAAGCAAATTACCATGCTATTAACGACTCTCAAAATAATCTAAGTGAAGCATGAGAGATCAAGTTTCTTTAAAACAAACCACCACTGTGCTCTAAAAGATCTAAGTGAAGCACTAGAGCAAAAATTATCACGCTCAAAAAGATATAAGTGAAGCACATAGAGTAAACTATCAAGCTCAAAAGATATGAGTGAAGCACATAGAGTATTCTAACAAATTTCAATTCATACATGGCTCTCTCAAAAGGTGTGTACAGCAAGGATGATTGTGGTAGACTAATAAGCAAAGACAAATAATACAATACGCTCCAAGCAAAACACATATCATGTGGTGAATAAAAATATAGCTCCAAGTAAATTACCGATGGAAGTGGACGAAAGAGGGGATGCCTTCTTGGGCATCCCCAAGCTTTGACTTTTTGGTGTCCATGGATTATCTTGGGGGTGCCATGGGCATCCCTAAGCTTAGGCTCTTGCTACTCCTTGTTCCATAATCCATCAAAAGAATTCACCCAAAACTTGAAAACTTCACAACACAAAACTCAATAGAAATCTCGTGAGCTCCGTTAGAGAAAGAAAACAAAAGACTACTTTAAGGTACTGTAGTGAACTTGTTCTTTATTTGTATTGGTGTTAACCCTACTGTATTCCAACTTATCTATGGTTTATAAACTATTTTACTAGCCATAGATTCATCAAAATAAGCAAACAACACACGCAATACAGAATCTGTCAAAAACAGAACAGTCTATAGTAATCTGTTACTAACGCAAACTTCTGGAACCCAAAAAATTCTACCAAAATTAGACGACCTGGGAAATTTGTTTATTGATCAGAAGCAATTGGAATCACTATTTTATCACGTTCTGGTGATTTTTTACAATTCAGGCACTGAGCGCAAAGATTCTAGAAATTACAGCAAGATCAAATAACTATCTTCCAAGAAGATCTAATAGGTTTAACTTGGCACAAACACTAATTAAAAGATAAAACCACATCTAAACAGAATCTAGATGGATTATTTATTCCTAAACAAAACCAAAAACAAAAAACACAAAATAAAATTGGGTTGCCTCCCAACAAGCGCTATCGTTTAACGCCCCTAGTTAGGCATAAAAGCAAGGATAGATCTAGGTATTGCCATCTTTGGTAGGCAATCCATAAGTGGCTCTCATAATAGATTCATATGGTAATTTTATTTTCTTTCTAGAAAAGTGTTCCATGCCCTTCTTTAAGGGAAATTGGAATTTAATATTCCCTTCATTCATATCAATAATTGCACCAATCGTTCTAAGGAAAGGTCTACCAAGAATAATGGGGCATGAAGGATTGCAATCTATATCAAGAACGATAAAATCTACGGGCACATAATTCCTATTTGCAACAATAAGAACATCATTAATTCTTTCCATAGGCTTTTTAATAGTGGAATCCGCAAGATGCAAGTTTAGAGAGCAATCATCAAAGTCACGGAAATCTAGCAAATCACACAAAGCTTTGGGGATAGTAGAGACACTAGCACCCAAATCACACAAAGCATGAAACTCATAATTTTTAATTTTAATCTTAATTGTAGGTTCCCACTCATCATGGAGTTTTCTAGGGATAGAAACTTTCAACTGAAGCTTTTCTTCATAAGATTGCATTAAGGCGTCAACAATGTGTTCGGTAAAGGCCTTATTTTGATTATAAGCATGAGGAGAATTTAACACGGATTGAAACAAGGAAATACAATCAATTAAAGAGCAATTTTCATAGTTAAATTCCTTGAGATCCAAAATAGTGGGTTTAGCAATATCTAGATTTTTATTTCTTTCAATCCCTTTTTTTTTATCAATTTCATCATCAGGATCTAAAAACTCAGAATTCTTAGAACGCCTTCTAGGTAAGGGAAGATCATAATCAGATTCATCAAGATTCACATTGCAAAACAAAGATTTAATAGGGGACACATCAATAACTTTTAGATCTTCATCTTGATTCTCATAGTTATTCGGTTTAGCGTCCATCTTATTGACTAAGGTGGCTTGCATATCCGAAATTTCAGCGGTCATTTTTTCAAGATGAGCAATTTGGGCTCTTACACCATAAAATTCTTTGGACATATCATCAAGCTCTTTATTCATATAACCCATAAAACTCTTTTTGTTCCTTAAGCTCGTTTCTAAAGAAATTATTATGCTCAAATTGCAAGACCATAAACTTCCTGACATCATTTTCGATATCTTCTAGCCTTTTAAGGTGAAGATCACCAAAATTAGGTAAGGCCATCATGACGAACAAGCAAGCAAACTAATACACAAGCAAAAAAGGCAAAAGGGAAAAAGAGGAGGAGATTGGGAAAGAGAGGGCGAATAAAACGGCAAGGGTGAAGTGGGGGAGAGGAAAACAAGAGGCAAATGGCAAATAATGTACTGCGAGAGATAGAGATTGTGATGGGTACTTGGTATGTTGACTTTTGCGTAGGCTTCCCCAGCAACGGCGCCAGAAATGGCTCGTTGACGGGAGAGTAAATCTTGACTTGACTTGGCGTAGGCCTCCCTGGCAACGGCGGCAGAAATCCTTCTTGCTACGTCTCGAGCTAGCGTTGGTTTTCCCCGAAGAGGAGGGCGTGATGCAGCACAGTAGCGTAAGTATTTCCCTCAGTTTTTGAGAACCAAGGTATCAATCCAGTAGGAGGTCACGCGCAAGTCCCTCATACCTGCACAAAACGGTAGCATCTCGCAACCAACGCTTAGGGGTTGCCAATCCCTTCACGGTCACTTACGAGAGTGAGATCTGATAGAGATAATATTTTTGGTATAAAGATGCAAAGTGAAAAGTAAAAGCAAAACAAGTAAAATAAAGTAATGGAGATTGATATGATGAGAATAGACCCGGGGGCCATAGGTTTCACTAGTGGCTTCTCTCAAGAGCATAGATATTCTACGGTGGGTGAACAAATTACTGTTGAGCAATTAATAGAATTGAGCATAGTTATGAGGTTATCTAGGTATGATCATGTATATAGGCATCACGTCCGTGACAAGTAGACCGACTCCTGCCTGCATCTACTACTATTACTCCACTCATCGACCGCTATCCAGCATGCATCTAGAGTATTAAGTTAAAAACAGAGTAACGCCTTAAGCAAGATGACATGATGTAGAGGAATAAATTCATGCAATATGATAAATACCCCATCTTATTATCCTCGATGGCAACAATACAATATGTGCCTTGCAACTCTTTCTGTCACTGAGTAAGGGCACCACAAGATTGAACCCAAAGCTAAACACTTCTCCCATTGCAAGAACTACCAATCTAGTTGGCCAAACCAAACGGATAATTCGAAGAGACTTGCAAAGATAACTCAATCATACATAAAAGAATTCAGAGAAGATTCAAATATTATTCATAGATAAGTTGGATCATAAACCCACAATTCATCGGTCTCAACAAACACACCGCAAGAAGAAGATTACATCAAATAGATCTCCACGAAAGAGGGGGAGAATATTGTATTGAGATCCAAAAAGAGAGAAGAAGCCATCTAGCTACTAGCTATGGACCCGAAGGTCTGAAGTAAACTACTCACACTTCATCGGAAGGGCTATGGTGTTGATGTAGAAGCCCTCCGTGATGGATGCCCTCTCCGACGGAGCTCCGGAACAGGCCCCAAGATGGGATCTCGTGGATACAGGAAGTTGCGGCGGTGGAATTAGGTTTTTGGCTCCCCGTCTGGTCTAATGGGGGTACGTAGGTATATATAGGAGGAAGGAGCACGTCGGTGGAGCTCCGGGGGGCCCACGAGGCAGGGGGGCGCGCCCAGGGGGGCGCGCCCTCCACCCTCGTGACCTCCCTGGAAACTTCTTGGAGTAGGGTCCAAGTCTCCTGGATCACGTTCGGTGAGAAGATCACGTTCCCGAAGGTTTCATTCCGTTTGGACTCCGTTTGATATTATGTTTCCTCGAAATACTGAAATAGGCAAAAAAACAACAATTCTGGGCTGGGCCTCTGGTTAATAGGTTAGTCCCAAAAATAATATAAAAGTGGAAAATAAAGCCCAATATAGTCCGAAACAGTAGATAAAGTAGCATGGAGCAATCAAAAATTATAGATACGTTGGAGACGTATCACTCTTGTATGTTCTATGGTCCATCCGCACCACCGCCACCAAGCCAACAAGAGAGACACCGTTCTTCCTCGTCTACGGAGCAGAAGCGGTTCTCCCTCATGAGGTCAGGCATTGCTCCACATGGGTCCTGGCGTTTGATGAGACACAACGGGACACCATGCAGGGGATGGACCTCGTGCAGGGGGAGGAACACCGCTGTGAAGCCTCGCTCCAAGCGGCAAGATACCAGCAGGCGCTGCGACGGAACCACTGTCGCAGCATCCACTCCAGGACGCTTGAGGTGGACGATCTCGTCCTAAGGCGAGTGCTCTCTAGGGAAGGGCTGCATAAGCTCTCACCCATGTGGGAGGGCCAGTTTAGGATTGCCTGCGTCTCCAGGCCTGGCGCCGTGCTCCTGGAGACGTAGGACGGTGTCCCCATCCAGAATGCCTGGAACATCCAGCACCTCCGGAAGTTCTACCCATGAAGCAAGGCCCAGTGCCTGTGAAGGTCTCCGCTTGTGACACTCTCATGTAATAATGAGTGGGGCTGTACACGCCTCGGAGTCTCCGGAGTGCCGCCCCCGGGCCTCGGGGGCTCCCTCACACGTCCTAGTGGCAGGACTTAGCTCCGTGCTGGTGAGAAGACTAGACTAGGTGCCGGACGCGGCTGTTCATTTGCTTTCTGTAGTTGGCTTGCCTCTTTTCCTTTAATGAAATTTGGAGTTCTAGCATTTCTCGGTGGCTTGCCTCTTCTTTCTATTTCTTCCCTCGACTCTTTGTTTTTCGCCAATGAGGGCGGCAGTTGCCCGACGCTCTCCCTCGCACGCCCCGCGAGAGGGGATGGACAGGTAGAATGCGCATGCGCACTCTTCTGGTCTCCGCGGGGTGTTTTCGTCTGAGTTCTTGATCGACACACCCCCCTTTAGTACGTGCCCCATGGGTACCGCGATGCGGTGCGTTTGGCCATAACCAGCCCATACCTGAGGCCTTGCGCAGGAAGGTTTAAAGATTTCTTAACAAGTTTTTATAGCTTCACGGTGCAGCTTTGAAAGTGCAACTATCCCTAGGTGGTTTTGGTAATTCATAACAAGATATAGCTCATTGAGCTAATGCTATTCCAAGATGATTATTTCAGGAAAGCTCAATGATTGGCATGGCATGGATGGTGAAAGTGGAACCCTCAAAATGCTAAGGACAAAGGATTGGCTCAAGCTCAAAAGCTCAAGACTCTTCATTTTATATTTTAGTGATCCAAGATCACATTGAGTCTTTAGGAAAAGCCAATACTATCAAGGAGGGATGAGGTATTGCTTAATGAGCCTCTTGCTTCATGTGCTTAGTGATATGCTCCAAAACCCTCAACTACTTTTCCATATCCACATTTGACCTAAACCCAAAGCCAAAATCGGTCCTACCGATTCTTTCAACCCGACGCCACCGAGTTTCACTTGTCATAGCCATTGCCAAACCCTAGCAAATCGGTTCTACCGATAGGGATCTCGGTCTCACCGAGATGGGCTTGCAAACTCTCTGTTTCCCTTTCGTAACTTTTCGGTCTCACTGAAAGAGCGGATCGGTCCCACCGAGATTGCAATGTAAACATTCTGTTTCCTTTTTGTAACATTTTGGTTTCACTGAAAGAGCAAATCGGTCCCACCGAGTTTACCTGACCAACTCTCTGGTTAGCTTATTACCAAAATCGGTCTCACCGAGTTTGTGTAATCGGTCTCACCGAGATTACGTTATGCCCTAACCATAACCATATCGGTCCTACCGAGTTGCATGTCAGTCCCACCGAAAATCTCTAACGGTCACTAGGTTTCCTATTTCGGTCTGACCGAGTTTGTTGATTTGGTCCGATCGAGATTGGTAAATTGTGTGTAACGGTTAGATTTTGTGTGGAGGCTATATATACCCCTCCACCTCCTCTTCACTCGGAGAGAGAGCCATCAGAACACATCTACACTTCCAACCCTTATGTTCTGAGAGAGAACCACCTACTCATGTGTTGAGACCAAGATATTCCATTCCTACCATATGAATCTTCATCTCTAGCCTTCCCCAAGTTGCTTTCCACTCAAATCTTCTTTCCACCAAATTCAAATCCTGTGAGAGAGAGTTGAGTGTTGGGGAGACTATCATTTGAAGCACAAGAGCAAGGAGTTCATCATCAACACACCATTTGTTACTTCTTGGAGAGTGGTGTCTCCTAGATTGGCTAGGTGTCACTTGGGAGCCTCCGACAAGATTGTGGAGTTGAACCAAGGAGTTTATAAGGGCAAGGAGATCGCCTACTTCATGAAGATCTACCGCTAGTGAGGCAAGTCCTTCGTGGGCGATGGCCATGGTGGGATAGACAAGGTTGCTTCTTCGTGGACCCTTCATGGGTGGAGCCCTCCGTGGACTCGCGCAACCGTTACCCTTCATGGGTTGAAGTCTCCATCAACGTGGATGTAGGATAGCACCACCTATCCGAACCACGGGAAAAACATCCGTGTCTCCAATTGCGTTTGAATTCTCCAAACCCTTCCCTTTACATCCTTGCAAGTTGCATGCTTTACTTTCCGCTGCCAATATACTCTTTGCATGCTTGCTTGAATTGTGTGATGATTGCTTGACTTGTCCTAAAGTAGCCAAAATCTTCCAAGAACTAAAATTGGGAAAAGGTTAAGTTTTTATTTGGTTAAGTAGTCTAATCACCCCCCTCTAGACATACTTTCGATCCTACAAGTGGTATCAGAGCTTTGGTCTCCATTTGCTTTGATTTCCATAGCTTTTGGTGGTCATAGCCTTGGTTTCACAACCTAGGAGAGTATGGCATCTAGCAAGGGAAATTATCACCGTAGAGGTCCTTACTTTGATGGTACTAATTTTGCTAGTTGGAAGCATAAAATGAAAATGCATATTCTTGGACATAACCCCGCCGTTTGGGCTATTGTGTGTGTTGGTTTGCAAGGTGACTTCTTTGATGGGAAAGAACCAAACCGTGAAGCTACCGCGGATGAGTTGAAGATGTTGCAATACAATGCTCAAGCTTGTGATATTCTCTTCAACGGATTGTGCCCCGAAGAATTTAACAAAATCAGCCGTCTTGAGAATGCAAAGGAAATTTGGGACACTTTGATTGATATGCACGAAGGTACTGACTCCGTCAAGGAATCCAAATTGGATGTGCTTCAAAGTCAACTTGACAATTTCAAAATGAAGGATGGTGAAGGTGTCGCTGAAATGTACTCTAGGCTTGCTCTCATCACAAATGAGATTGCCGGCTTAGGGAGTGAAGAGATGACCGATAGATTCATCATCAAGAAGATTCTAAGAGCCTTGGATGGAAAATATGATACCGTGTGCACATTGATCCAAATGATGCCCAATTACAAAGATCTCAAGCCAACGGAGGTAATTGGAAGAATTGTTGCTCATGAGATGTCACTTAAGGATAAAGAGGAACTTCACAACAAATCAAGTGGTGCCTATAAAGCCTCATGTGAAGCCCCTACATCATCAAGTGAGAAACAAAACTTCAATTAAGAATTGAGCTTAATGGTGAAGAACTTCAACAAGTTCTACAAGAGTAGAAGCAAAGATAGAAGCTCCAAGTCAAGGTCCTACAATGACAAAAGATCTTCTAGTCGAGAGCGAAACTGCTACAATTGTGGAAGACCCGGACACTATTCCAATGGGTGTACGGCTCCCTACAAGAGAAGAGAAGACTCTCCAAAAAGAAGAAGCAAAAGAGAAGAATCACCACCAAGAGAGAGAAGGAGTAGAGATGATCGTTATGAATGAAGATACTCACGGAGAAGCAAGGATTCGGAAAGGAAGGAAAAATCATCAAGGAGCTACATAAAATGAAGACATCAAGATCATGTTGGTGAATGGGTATCCGGCTCCGACTCCGACGACCACTCCGAGAGAAGTTATCACTCCGACTCCGAATATACTCAAGATGAAGGTGTTGCCGGTCTAGCACTTGTGACAACCAACTCCTACGATATATTTGACTCACCAAATGAAGGAGTTGGAAGATGCTTCATGACCAAAGGTCCTAAGGTAACACACCCCGAGTATGTTGACTTTAATAGTGATGAAGATGACTTGTTAGGTGATGATGATTTACTTGTTGACAACTCTAGTGATGAATACTATGATGAAACATCAATTAATCATGCTAATCAAGATAAAACGAATGACAATGATAAGGTGAAGATTGAGGCTCTAACTAAAAACTAAACACTCTTAAGTTAGCTCATGAAACTATCTTCGAAGATCATTGAGAACTTTTAAGAGCTCATGAGAAGTTACGCTTTGAAAAGCTCAATCTTGAGCAAGAGCGTGAGTTTTTAAAGGCAATCAATGATGATCTCCGCAAGAAAAGTTCTTCTTACATTGCCAAGCGTTTACTCTTATCCACTTACATGCCTCGAGTCAAGTCTAGTAACAAGAACAAGAAAGATTCTACCTCTAGTAGTAACAATGATCATGATAAATCCAACATTGTTGCTTCTAGTAGTTCTCTTGATTCCACTAATGATTCTCTTAGTCAAGTTACACTTGAGCAAGAAAATAGCTTATTGAATGGAATTATAGAGAAAGGAGTGTACAAAAGCCTTGCCGGGAGTAAGCAATTCGAGGAAATTGTACGCAAGCAAGGAATGCACCGGAAGAATCAAGGTGTTGGTTTTGAATGAAAGTTCCATGCCAATGGAGTTGAGTGGGAAGAAGATCAATACCCCAAGACAAAGTTTGTTCCTCAACAAGAGAAGTATGACACTTCCTTCAAGGGGACACAAGCTCAAGATGATCTTCCACCACAAGACTACAAACAAAAAGGCAAGGACAAGCTTCAAGAGGAAATTGATGCATTTGAAGAAGCTCCTAAGACCTTGGTCAAGTGGATTCCCAAGACCACTTCAAGTTCCACTTCATCAAGTACGACTACAACTCCAAGGATTCCCATCAAGATGGTGTGGATCCAAAAGAAGAAGAACTAGAGAGTTCTTGAGGGTGACTCCGCCAACATACTTCACTCTTATCATTTTGGCAAGAACAAGTGCAATCAACTTCCACATCTTGCACTAGTTCAAGGAGTCACAAACCCTCTTGTTGGTAAGACAAGGGACAAGGTAACCTAAAAGTTTTCATGGACATTATCTTGTGTGTGCATCACTCTATGTCTATGGATATCCTTGTTTGTTCCTTGTGGGACTAACCCATGTAGGTATTGAAAGTGCAATTCACTCAAATGGATAGCTCCAAGTGATCTACATCAACATTGAGCATCCACATCTTCAACATCTACATGAAGTCATCATCGACAAAACCCAAGGTTAGTTCATCCCACTTAGGGGGGATATCACATCTAGGGGGAGCTTTACTCTAAGACTTGAGCTAAAGCAACTCTAAAGATGTGAACACAACAATGCTTTATGTACAAGTGGTAACCCCACTTGAGCTTAAACGATGAGTATGACCTATGATCAAGTGTTCTCACTTGACTCCTAAGTCAATATACTCATATATAGATGACCTAGTCATTGCCAATTGCTTGATAGATGCTAGAACTGGTTGTGCATGCTTTGTCACATATTTCAATTGCCATTTTATTGTGTGAGCATGTTGGTTGCATATTTTACTCATTCGAGGACATCCACTTGTTGTTTTGATTGTTTGGTTTTATTTCCTTTTGCCAAGTGGATGGACAAGAATGCCTAAGAACCTTCTCTAGCTATATGCTTTTCTCGTCTCAAACTCTATTCATGCTACATCACAAAATTTGATCAAGTCAGATTCGAACCAGTCTGTGTGAGGAGCACTCGGAGTCCCCGATTCGTCATAGACTTAAACTTCCAAAACCTCTTTATGATTCTCGGTCTGACCGATATCCTACTTTTGGTCCTACCGAGATCATTAAGTTGATCTGAATTTTCGATCTCGGTGCAACCGATTTGAACCATTCGGTCACACAGAGTTGCAATAACTGTATACAGTTTTGCATCTCGGTGCCACCGAGTTGTTCCACTCGGTCACACCGACAGGGTCGGGCTATATATAGTCACGGGCAAAAATTTGGAAATTTCTCCGAACCCCTTCGCCCGCGTGATAGCTCGCTCTGCCAATGTGGTCTCTGGATCGTCTCCTCGCCGCCAGCCGCCTCCAGTCGCTGGTCTCCATCGCCGTTAACGGAATTCTACCCCGCCGTTGCCGCCGTAGCGAGTCTCCGCCGAACTAGGGTATGGACTCGATCACAGTGCTATTCCCCGTCCGATTCCTAGCACATTGTGTTCTAAATGATTCTTGCCATGATTGAAACACCCCTATCCAGTCAATGCGTTCGTAGACTAGTTTTGATTCGAAATTTTTAGGGTTAGGTTTCCGCCGAAACCATCTCGGACCCACCAAGTTGAAAAACTCGGTCCCACCGATTTGGCTCATGCCATTGCACAAGTGAAACTCGGTCTGACCGAGAATTACTAATCGGTGTGACCGATTTTGGAACTTTGTGAAACCCTAGCAGTCTCGGTGCCACCGAACTATGACTCGGTCTGACCGAGTTCACTAGTTTAGGTTCCAAAAACTGCTTCGGTATCACCAAGTTTAAAAATCGGTAGATCCGAGATGATTTCTGTGGGAAACTAAAACTAAGTTTTTGATTCATTCTTTTGCAAAAATCTCTGCATTTTGTGATGCTCATCTATTCTACCTCATCTATAAACTCTTCACAGGGTCAGCAGTCAGCTTTTACATCATGTCTAATCAGAGTGACAGCCAGAATAGGTCAGAACAGCAAGTGCACATGAGTGAGGGCACTAGTCCCTCTAGTTCTTCTGATGAAGGCAGCGGGAGCACCCCTAGCAATCTGCCAAAAGCTGCCACCAGACAAAGGAAGAAGAGAACCTCAGACTCAGAGGATGAGGACTATGTGGCAGAAGAGGAAGCTACTTCCAAGAAAGTAGTGCTCAAGAAGGAGTATGGCTCAGCTCAAGGAACAAAGCCAGGATTGAAAATCAAAAGGCTAGCAGGTAGGTAGCCTATGCCAAAGGGCAGAGCTTCAACTCAGATTCCTGACAAGCCTGCACCCATAGAGCCAGTTGTTGCTGAAGGGAAGAAGAGGAAGGAAAGGGTCAAAAAGACCACTGCCAGAGTGCTTGGGAGATCCTCAATCATGAGAGACTCAGAAGAGGAGGAAGAAGAAGAGGTTGTTGCACCAGCACCTAAGGCACCTAAGCTTATGGGTGATGCTATAAGATCAGGGGCTGCCACTTCTAAGCCCAAAGAAGGACCCAAAGCTGCCTCCAAGCCCAAGTCAGCACCCAAGAGGAATACAAGGAGCATACCTGCAACTGAAAAGAACAAGGCCCCAGTGCCTGAAGCTGCTGAAGAAGATGATGAAGAGCATGTTCTGAGAAAGCTCAAGCCCAAGATCCTAGACCACAATGATGCTCATCCCGTGGCTGAGGACATGAAGCTCAGAAGAGACTCAGGGCTGAGGAAGTGGAGAGAAGCAGACCCGTATGCTTCAAGGAGAAGAACTGCTGTTGATTACAGGTTTCACACCAAGGAACAATAAGATTTCTATGAGACAGTGCTGCTTGATAAGAAGCCCATTGTTTGTGACATGAGATGGGTTGATTGGGAGTACATCAAGGACAATGAGGAACACTATCCTGGTGTGATTGACAGTTTTGGTGCTTGTGGAGTTGCAGACTTTGTTGGGCAGAAGCTCACAAAGTGGAACGAGGAACTCATTATGCAATTCTACTCCACAGCACACTTCTACCCAGATGGAAGGATCACATGGATGTCTAAAGGTACGAGGTACCAATCTAATGTTGCTGAGTGGGCACAGCTCATCAATGCCCTAGAGGAGCATGAGGACGACTTGGATATCTATGCCAAGAAGAAGATGGACCACAACTCTATGTCCAATATGTACAAGGAAATTCCAAACGAGGCACTTGATACTTTCAAGTTTGGGTCTATGCATTATCTTCTGCCAGGGCTGCCAACCATTAACTGGATCCTTAGGCACACTCTCTTGCCCAAGTCAGCTGATCACAAGATGATCAGAGGCCATGCAATCAATTTGCTTCATGTATTTGATGTACCTCAGAAATTCAAGGTCATGAGCCTCATAGTAGAGACTATCAAGAGGACTGCAGCAGATCAGAAGAGGAGCTGTGGTTATGCCCCTCAGATTCAGGAGTTGATCAACTCAAAGATGGGCACATGCATATACCTATTGGACAAGGAACACCTGCCCATCCATCCAGATTTTGAAGACAATCAAGTTGTCATGAATGAGAATGAACCATCATCTGCACAAGCACAAGCAAAGAAGGAGAAGGCAAGGAAGGAGAAAGCTGCCAAGATGCCAACTCAAGAGGAGGCATCTGAGTATTTCTTGAAAACCAAACAAGAGCAGCTTGGTTACTTGATTGCATCCACACTGAGGATTGAGCAAGGACTGGCCACCCTCACTAAGAATCAGCAGAGCTTAGAGAGGATCATGGAACAAAAGTTCTATGACTTGGATGTCAAAGTAACAGAGATTCAGTCTGTAGTGGAACAATTACAGGATGATATGCAGGAGAGGAAGGGCAAGACTACAACTGATGCATTTGCCAGAGTGCCACGAGCTCAGAGGTCGATTGCAGTGCCAGTTCCTGACACCAGAGCCACCACCTCAGCTCCAGCTACAGCACCAGCCCAACCAGCTCCAGCATCCACTTCAGCTTCAACTCCAACCACGTCTATAGAAGGCCACCACCACCAGAAGATCAAGCCTGAGAGTCGATCTAGCACTATGCATTTTCTAGGAACTTTTTGGTAACTTGTTGCCAAAGGGGGAGAAAAATCTATAGATCATAGGCTTCGAGAGAGAGTGTGTTGTTTTTTCTCTCTTGCTTTATTTGGTGGTTTTTCAAACTTTGTTTGCTTTTGAGTGCTTAAGATACTATGCCGTTATCTGTGAGACATTGATGATCATGTGTTTGATCATAAGCTACACTTAATGCTTGGTGAATGCTATTATCTTATCTATCTTATGTGACCATTCACTTTTCTTGGTGATGAGTGCATGTATTTCATTCTTATCATTTTAAGCGCTCGACCAAGATGTATGTGACATGGAAGAGTAACCCATGACTCTAACTCTTTGTGCATTTGCAGTCCAAAGCAAACTTTAAATATGCACAAATTTAGGGGGAGCTCTTATTTATCACACACTTCTCAAAGCGACGATATATTCCATTCTTATTATTATTTGTCGAAGCTTTGATCTATATGTTGTCATCAATTACCAAAAAGGGGGAGATTGAAAGTGCAACTATCCCTAGGTGGTTTTGGTAATTCATAACAACATATAGCTCATTGAGCTAATGCTATTCCAAGATGATTATTTCAGGAAACCTCAATGATTGGCATGGCATGGATGGTGAAAGTGGAACCCTGAAAATGCTAAGGACAAACGATTGGCTCAAGCTCAAAAGCTCAAGACTCTTCATTTTATATTTTAGTGATCCAAGATCACATTGAGTCTTTAGGAAAAGCCAATACTATCAAGGAGGGATGAGGTGTTGCTTAATGAGCCTCTTGCTTCATGTGCTTAGTGATATGCTCCAAAACCCTCAACTACTTTTCCATATCCACATTCGACCTAAACCCAAAGCCAAACTCGGTCCTACCAATTCTTTCAACCCGGCGCCACCGAGTTTCACTTGTCATAGCCATTGCCAAACCCTAGCAAATCGGTTCTACCAATAGGGATCTCGGTCTCACCGAGATGGGATTGCAAACTCTCTGTTTCCCTTTCGTAACTTTTCGGTCTCACCGAAAGAGCGGATCGCTCCCACCGAGATTGCAATGTAAACTCTCTGTTTCCTTTTTGTAACATTTCGGTGTAACATCCCAAATTTTCAATTTGGAATGTTATACAGTAGATCATCATGCATATCATATTTTCATGCATTTTGGTCGATCCTAGAAATTTCACGCAACTCAAGGACCCTCGGAGAGAGTTGGAGATTTCGTTATTTTCATATTTGAGTTTTCTCAAATTTTGAAAAAAGAGGATCATTTGATTTATTTATTTCATCTTCAATTATTTTCCCAATATCAAAAATATGAGAGAGGGGAATAATATGACTTTCCCAAATTTAGGAAAAATGAGGATTTAATAAAAAAAAAAAAATCAAATTTTGGATTTTTGCGGATTTTAGTTGCATTTTATTTGGATTAGGGAAAAATGCGTGTTTTCAAAACTTGCATCTAGGCCCCGAGAAAAGTTCATTTTGTTCGACTCATTTTTAGGAGTTGGGGAAAATTTACTTTGGGAATTTTGGAGTTCGTTTAGATTTTTTTTCTTTTCTTTGTTTTTTTCTGCGCGCGTAGATTTAAAAAAAAATCCGCATCGCGCCCGCCTGGGCCAAGGCCCAGCCGGCCAGGCCGGCCTCCACCACGCGCGCGCCCGTGCGCAGCACCGCCGCCGCCCTTGCTTGCACCCTCCCCCAAGTCTCCTCCCCTCCCCCCTTTATATACCAAGCACCCCCCTCTCCTCCCCACACCGCCGCCCGCCGCCCCGCAGCAAGCAGCAGCAGCCGCCCGCCGCCGCCGCCGCCGCCTGCCGCCGCCGCCGCCTTCCAGCGCCGCCGCCGCCCGCCGCCTAGCCCCGCCGCCGGAGCCCTCGTCGAGGTAGCCCCGCGCCGCGCCATCCCTCCCCTCGGTTTGTTTTTTTTAAAAAGACCGTTCCGGTTTCTTTTCGTTTTGTTGTTTCGGTTTTTCTCCCGAAACCCTAGATCGGTTTTTCGTTTGTTTTCGGTTTAGTTGTTTAGCGACCGTTCGCTGGACCGTTCGTCCTAACGAACGTGATCACCGGTTATTCTCGGTTAACGAACGTCCATTCGTTTAACCATTCGTCGTTTCTTTTTCGTCGGATTTACTCCACGTTTTTCTGATCGCGATTTCAGATCTGATCTTTGTTCTAGTTTATCTCCCCACTCATTTATCGGAATCAGGTCATTCAAGCGCCTAGAGTTTCATTTCGAAACCGCCGTTCCGACTAATCAACTTAAATAAGTTTTTGCTACTGTAAAATTTGACCTAGTTTCAACTTGCTAGAACCGAGTTGTTTTCTTCCGCTGTTTGTTTTCCGTTGCTTTGTTCGGTTCTTTCTCTCTTGCAACCGGAGTTCTTAAGTTGAACTTTCTGGTTCGATCTCTTGTTCGAGTTTTACCTGTGCATTAGATGAGTACTTATTGTATGCTTGTTGTTTGTCTGCAATAGATTACCCGGAGTGCGCCGCATGTTACTTCGAATCTCTAGGTTTTGCGGATCATCAGCAAGGCAAGTAACACTTTGATCATACCTTTTCTACAACCCAGTTTTTCTTGCATTAGATCAATCCTCACACATTGCATGATTAGGGTCAAATAAATGATGGGATGGGAAGTAGATGAGGTAGTACCTATTACTTGTTTATTATGAAACCTTTGGGAGTTACTTCTACGTTTGCTTATTATGCCATGCTATGCTAGTAGACGTGGATTGGGTGAGTGACATCCATGACAGATGTGAGTTTGATAATTTTAAGGGTTTATCTAAGGTGGCAACTTAAACACATATCTGGGTGGATTGAGGCACCTGGTTTCTATCAGGACTTGCCTGTTTTCTTTTGGACCGCCACCCAGGCTCAAAGGGATCATAAGATCTTTCATGCTAGAAACTTCCGTGTGCAGCCACAAGCCATTATGGGCTCTGGCATAGTTGATTAAGCGGTGCGAACTCTTACAGGGTAGACTAGCAGATGTAGGGGAAAGTAGGTGTACCGGTCTATCCATCATAAGGTACTAGCGCTTCTGAAAGACTGTGTCTCGGTCATCCGTTTCTCCAACACCATGTAGTGCGAGAAACCCAACGGAGGCGATCGAGTCTTGTGGGGAAAAGTGCGCAAACCTCTGCAGAGTGTAATAAACTAATCATGATTAGCCGTGTCCCCGGTTATGGACATCTTGAGTATCTAGTACTTGAAAATCGTGTGAATATCATCATGTTACTTCTAATTAATATTGTTGGGTTTTAATTGTTCACTTAATTGGGATCGGAATGCTGTCAACCATTCTTGATGTTCAACTACCATGATAGTTAAATAAATTCATTCCTTTGTAGTAGGGAAAAACTGGCTTTACGCAAAATAGTAACCATAGAGCTTTCCACCAGCCATACATGCATATAGTATAGCTCATTACTGTTCATTACTCTCTATGTGTTACCTTGCCAGCATATTCCATGCGCTGACCCGTTTTCGGGCTGCAACTTTCATGTTGCAAACATTTCAAACGACGAGTAAGGTGCTGTTAGGTCGTGGTTCTATACTCAGTGATGCCTTTGGAGTTGATGGACCCATTTATCTTCCAAGTCTTCTGCTGTTATCGATATTATATGGCCTTAAGCCATATTTATTGTAATACGTCTCTGTTGAGATACCGATGTAATAAGTGTGTGATTGCTACTCTTCTATAAATCCTTCGAAGTACTGTGTGGTGTCAGCATTACTGATCTAGGGATGACACCGGAGCACAGAGACTTGATCCATTTGGGTCGGGTCGCTACAGAGATGGTATCAGAGCACACGCTGACTGTAGGACACGACCACTAAGTTAAAGCTATAAGACCACTATTCTCTCCTCATTTTCTAACTCCTCATCTTTTCTACTCTTTTAGGATGACGGACGCGAAGATCAAGTACGCTCAACCGGATGAAGGCACACCTTTTGGATTTCACTTGAAGGAAGTCACCAAATACCTGAACATTGGACTACCAAGCTTCACCGGGACTTTCAACGCCACTCTGCCTGAAGAGGAGCGCTGAAAGATTCAAGCTCATGTTCCAGGAAGGACATTCGCGCCAATCACAAAGCCCATAGATAGTGTTTTCAGTGCACCAACCTGGAGTCTGGGAAGGAGCATGGCAGCTCATATCACCATGGGACGCGTTGGACAAGTTTATCAAGAAGACCTCAAGGACACTATCTACCAGATTTGCGGACGCCGAGATGAACAATGGGAGTTAGTCAGCACCAAGAAGTATAGATCCATTGCATCATTCATCCAGGAGTTAAACCAGCACATTCGACGCCATGAGAACCAGATGTGCAATGATATGATAGAGTTGAAGAATGCAAAGGCTAGGATCATCGAGCTAGAAGGAGAACTGAAGGCTACACGCAAGGACTACATGGACGAAATCGTAGCTCTAGCAAGGCACAATGGCGATCTTAAGCAAGAGATTGAAGAACTCAAGGGGAAGTTAGCATCCAGAAAGGAAGACATGTACGTCGCATGTCCGGACAACTACATCATTCTCGACGATACCGATTCGGATCCAAGTGAACCCGACTTTGAAGACGAAGCTGGAGCAGACATCATGGAGTCTTCCACCGATTCAAATTTCTAGATGACCACCAAATATTAGTAGTATTTTACCCATGTATACACTATAGTTCGAGCACTTTTGCGATAGATCTAGACCGTTTGTATGCCCTTGTTTGATTTGAATGAAGTGATTTTGTGTGCATTTGCTCATGTGCATTGGGGTAGTGTTTCTCTTTAGACCTCACTCTATTCTTAATTCTCATCTTTTCTAAACCCTCAGATGCCTCCGAGACGTGACAATGGATTTCCACCGGAACTCACTCAGTTGATCTAGCAACAGAATCAATTGATGCAATTGTTAGTCCAGAATCAACAAAACAACAACAACCCACCTCCACCACCGCCACCTGTTGACCACTTAGCCCGTTTCCTTAGGCTGAATCCGCCGGTGTTTTCCAGTAGCACCGAGCCAATAGTAGCAGACGATTGGCTCCGCAAGATAGGAAGGGAGTTGACCACTGCAGGATGCACAGATGGTGAGAAAGTGAAGTTTGCCGCACATCAGCTTGACAGACCCGCGGCAGCATGGTGGGAGAATTTCACAGCCACTTACCCAGTTGACACTGTCACATGGGATCAGTTTCAGCAAGCTTTCCGCACTGCCCATGTTTCAGCAGGAGCCATGGCCATGAAGAAGCGTGAGTTTCGCAACTTACGCCAAGGAGGAAGGACAGTTGGCCAGTACGTTGACAACTTCAGCAAGTTAGCACGTTATGCCCCAGATGACGTTGCTACGGATGCAGCTAAGCAGGAAAAGTTTCTGGAAGGATTGAATGATGAGCTAAGCATACAGTTGATGGTAGCAAGTTTCAACAACTACCAGGATTTGGTAGATCGTGCCATCATGATTGAAGGAAAGCAACAGCAGATTGAGAACCGCAAGAGGAAGTATGGACAGGGGAAGTATAACTCTGGAGCCCAGCAGAAGCCCCGTTTTACCCCTAAACCGGGAATTCAGTTTCAGCATACCCATGGAGGAGGTAGTTCGCACAACCATAATGGCCACAAGA
Organism: Triticum monococcum; assembly: GCA_034509565.1. NCBI lineage: Eukaryota > Viridiplantae > Streptophyta > Magnoliopsida > Poales > Poaceae > Triticum > Triticum monococcum. The sequence continues at coordinate 81,122,616 of CM067841.1, forward strand.
ATGGTAATGGGAATGGAGGAAGCAACGGCCAGAATCGGACCATCCCATCAACCCCAGCCAAGAGAGATCTGAGTCAAGTCACCTGTTTCAAGTGTTCCAAGACCGGACATTATGCAAATGAATGTCCTGAAGGCCAGAATGGAAATGGCAATGGAAGCTCAGGGAAGAAGCCGAACCCTGTCAATAGGGGACAGGTGAACCATGTTAACATGGAGGAGGTTGAAGATCAGCCTGATGCAGTAATCGGTAAGTTTTTGGTTAAGTCATTTACCGCACTCGTTCTTTTCGATACTGGTGCATCACATTCATACATATCAAGGGGATTTGTGAAAAAATATAGCCTGCCCACTAGGATTCTTAAAACTCCTATGCTAGTAAGCTTGCCAGGAGCAGAGTACATGGCCAGACAAGGATGTTTTCAAGTGCCATTAAGCATAGGAAGGCATGTTTTCCCAACAGATTTAATTATTCTGGAATCCCAAGGTCTGGATGTAATCCTCAGTATGGATTGGCTGTCGATGTATGGAGGAAACATCGATTGCGCCAGTAAGACAATTTTGCTCACAACGCCAGAAGGAAGAAGGATCAAGTATGTATCCCGGCATGTGCCAAATAGGACACAAGTAAATTGCCTAACAGGAGTTGTGCAGGAGGAAGTACCAGTGGTAAAGGATTTTCCTGATGTATTTCCAGAAGAGTTGCCAGGCATGCCACCGGATAGAGACATTGAGTTTTTGATTGAGTTATTGCCAGGCACTGGGCCAATATCAAAGAGACCGTACAGGATGCCAGCAAAAGATTTGGTAGAAATTAAGAATCAGATTAAGGAGTTACTGGAGAAAGGTTACATTCGCCCAAGTTCTTCGCCTTGGGGATCACCCGTACTTCTAGTGGAGAAGAAGGATGGATCATTACAGATGGTTGTTGATTACCGTGGATTGAACGAAGTAACAATCAAAAACAAGTACCCACTGCCAATGATTAATGATCTGTTTGATCGTTTGCAGGGAGCTAAAGTGTTTTCCAAGATTGACTTGTGATCAGGGTACCATCAGTTGAAGATTCGAGAACAGGATATTCCGAAGAAAGCTTTCACCACGAGATATGGATTGTACGAGTATACCGTTATGTCATTTGGACTGACTAACGCGCCTGCCTATTTTATGAACCTGATGAACAAGGTGTTTATGGAGTTTTTGGATAAGTTCGTCGTAGTGTTCATTGATGATATCCTGGTCTATTCAAAGAATGAAGAAGAGCATAAGGAACATTTGCGTTTGGTTTTGGAGAAACTAAGGGAACATCAGTTATATGCCAAATTTAGCAAATGCGAGTTTGGTTGAAGGAAGTAGGACTCCTCGGACACGTTATATCCGGAGAAGGGATAGCAGTTGACCCCACAAAGGTTGAGACCGTAACCGAATGGGAAGCACCAACGACACTTGGAGAGATCCGGAGTTTTCTTGGACTCGCAGGATACTACCGGAGATTCATTGAGAACTTTTCAAAGATTACAAATCCTATGACGGAGTTGTTGAAGAAGGATACTAAGTTCAAATGGACTAAGGAGTGTGAGGCTAGTTTCCAGGAGTTGAAGAAACGATTGGTTACCTCACCAGTGTTGATTTTGCCAGATCAAACCAAGGATTATGAGGTGTATTGCGACACTTCACGTCGAGGACTTGGAGCAGTGCTTATGCAGGAAGGGAGAGTTGTTTCGTATGCTTCACGACAACTGAAGCCTCATGAGTTGAATTACGCCACACATAATTTGGAGTTAGCAGCCGTAGTGCATGCATTGAAGACATGGAGACATTTCCTCATTGGAAATCATTGTGAGGTGTACACGGATCACAAGAGTTTGAAGTACATTTTCACGCAGAAGGAGTTGAATCTCAGACAAAGGAGATGGTTGGAGCTCATCAAGGATTATGATATGAGATTGCATTACCATCCCGGAAAAGCTAATGTAGTAGCTGACGCATTGAGCCGTAAGAGCCATGTCAATACATTAATAACGGAGGAAATACCCAAGGAGTTATTAGAAAACCTTCATGAACTAAGTTTAGAGATAGTTCCAAAAGGCTATGTAGCAGCATTGGAGATTAAGTCAACATTGATGGATAAAATCAGAGAGGCTCAGAAATCTGACAAGGAAATTGCTTCTATAAAGGAGAAACTAAGCAAAGGAAAAGCAAAGGGATTTCGTGAGGATGAGCACGATACCCTATGGTTTGAGGATCGTGTTTATGTGCCAAATGACCCAGAGATCAGGAAGTTGATTCTGCAAGAGGCACATGATTCACCCTATTCAATTCACCCAGGAAATACCAAGATGTATTTGGATTTAAAGGAAACATTCTGGTGGACCGGAATGAAGAAGGATATTGCAGCATATGTAGCAGTTTGTGATGTGTGTCATAGAGTGAAGGCAGAGCATCAGAAGCCAGCCGGATTGTTACAACCATTGCCGATACCCGAATGGAAGTGGGATAAGATAGGCATGGATTTTATCACAGGACTACCCAGGACGAAGGCAGGCTATGACTCGATATGGGTAGTAGTTGATCGTTTGACGAAGGTAGCACATTTCATTCCAGTTAAGACCACTTACACCAGTGCTAAGTTGGCAAAGATATACATGACTAGGATCATTTGTTTGCATGGAGTTCCGAGGAGTATTGTATCAGACAGAGGAACCCAATTTACCTCAAGGTTTTGGAATCAGTTGCATGAAACTTTGGGAACCAGGCTAGAGTTCAGCACCGCTTTTCATCCGCAGACAGATGGACAGACCGAGAGAGTCAATCAGATTTTGGAAGATATGCTCAGAGCTTGTGCACTAGATTATGGATCTAGTTGGGATGATAACTTGCCGTATGCGGAGTTTTCTTATAACAACAGCTACCAAACCAGTTTGAAGATGGCACCTTTCGAAGATTTATACGGAAGGAGATGCAGGACACCGTTGTCATGGGACGAAGTTGGAGACCGTCAGTTGTTTGGACCCGATTTGATTAAAGAGTCGGAACAGAAGGTGAAATTGATTCGCGATAGGCTCAAGGTAGCCCAGTCCAGGCAGAAGAGCTACGCAGATTCTAAACGCAAGGAGACAGTTTACGAAACCGGAGATAGAGTTTATCTCCGAGTATCCCCACTATGAGGAGTTAAGCGCTTTGGAGTTAAGGGAAAATTAGCACCGCGTTTCGTTGGACCATATAAGATCTTGCAACGTATGGGAGAAGTCGCGTAGAAGTTGGAATTACCAGAGGGACTGTCAGGAGTTCGTGATGTATTCCATGTTTCTCAGCTCAAGAAATGTCACGCCGAGATGGCGGAGGTACCACTAAGAGATACAGTGCCGCTTGAAGCGATTCAGTTGAAGGACGACTTAACGTATGAGGAGAAACCAGTCAAGATTCTCGAGTTTGCCAGCAGAGTTACCCGCAGCAAGGTTATCAAGTTTTGTAAAGTTCAGTGGAACCACCACTCCGAGGATGAAGCCACCTGGGAGAGAGAAGAAGATTTGCTCAAGGACCACCCTCACCTATTTTCTAGCCAACCCGAATCTCGAGGGCGAGATTCATCTTAAGGGGGGTAGGTTTGTAACATCCCAAATTTTCAATTTGGAATGTTATACTGTAGATCATCATGCATATCATATTTTCTTGCATTTTGGTCAATCCTAGAAATTTCACGCAACTCAAGGACCCTCGAAGAGAGTTGGAGATTTCGTTATTTTCATATTTGAGTTTTCTCAAATTTTGAAAAAAGAGGATCATTTGATTTATTTATTTCATCTTCAATTATTTTCCCAATATCAAAAATATGAGAGAGGGGAATAATATGACTTTCCCAAATTTAGGAAAAATGAGGATTTAATAAAAAAAAAATCAAATTTTGGATTTTCCGGATTTTAGTTGCATTTTATTTGGATTAGGGAAAAATGCGTGTTTTCAAAACTTGCATCTAGGCCCCGAGAAAAGTTCATTTTGTTCGACTCATTTTTAGGAGTCGGGGAAAATTTACTTTGGGAATTTTGGAGTTCGTTTAGATTTTTTTTTCTTTTCTTTGTTTTTTTCTGCACGCGTATCTTTTAAAAAAAAATCCGCGTCGCGCCCGCCTGGGCCAAGGCCCAGCCGGCCAGGCCGGTCTCCACCACGCGCGCGCCCGCGCGCAGCACAGCCGCTGCCCTTGCTTGCCCCTCCCCCAAGTCTCCTCCCCTCCCCCCTTTATATACCAAGCACCCCCCTCTCCTCCCCACACCGCCGCCCGCCGCCCCGCAGCAAGCAGCAGCAGCAGCCGCCCGCCGCCGCCGCCGCCTTCCAGCGCCGCCGCCGCCTGCCAGCGCTGCCGCCGCCCGCTGCCTAGCCCCACCGCCGGAGCCCTCGTAGAGGTAGCCCCGCGCCGCGCCATCCCTCCCCTCGGTTCGGTTTTTTTTAAAAAGACCGTTCCAGTTTCTTTTCGTTTCGTTGTTTCGGTTTTTCTTCCGAAACCCTAGATCGGTTTTTCGTTTGTTTTCGGTTTAGTTGTTTAGCGACCGTTCGCCGGACCGTTCGTCCTAATGAACGTGATCATCGGTTATTCTCGGTTAACGAACGTCCGTTCGTTTAACCGTTCGTCGTTTCTTTTTCGTCGGATTTACTCCACGTTTTTCTGATCGCGATTTCAGATCCGATCTTCGTTCTAGTTTATCTCCCCGCTCATTTATCGGAATCAGGTGATTCAAGCGCCTGGAGTTTCGTTTCAAAACCGCCGTTCCGACTAATCAAATTAAATAAGTTTTTGCTACTGTAAAATTTGACCTAGTTTCATCTTGCTAGAACCGAGTTGTTTTCTTCTGCTGTTTGTTTTCCGTTGCTTTGTTCGGTTCTTTCTCTCTTGCAACCGGAGTTCTTAAGTTAAACTTTCTGGTTCGATCTCTTGTTCGAGTTTTACCTGTGCATTAGATGAGTACTTATTGTATGCTTGTTGTTTGTCTGCAATAGATTACCCGGAGTGCGCCGCCTGTTACTTCGAATCTCTAGGTTTTGCGGATCATCAGCAAGGCAAGTAACACTTTGATCATACCTTTTCTACAACCCAGTTTTTCTTGCATTAGATCAATCCTCACACATTGCATGATTAGGGTCAAATAAAATGATGGGATGGGAAGTAGATGAGGTAGTACCTATTACTTGTTTATTATGAAACCTTTGGGAGTTACTTCTACGTTTGCTTATTATGCCATGCTATGCTAGTAGACGTGGATTGGGTGAGTGACATCCATGACAGATGTGAGTTTGATAATTTTAAGGGTTTATCTAAGGTGGCAACTTAAACACACATCTGGGTGGATTGAGGCACCTGGTTTCTATCAGGACTTGCCTGTTTTCTTTTGGACCGCCACCCAGGCTCAAAGGGATCATAAGATCTTTCATGCTAGAAACTTCCATGTGCAGCCACAAGCCATTATGGGCTCTGGCATAGTTGATTAAGCGATGCGAACTCTTACAGGGTAGACTAGCAGATGTAGGGGAAAGTAGGTGTACCGGTCTATCCATCGTAAGGTGCTAGCGCTTCTGAAAGACTGTGTCTCGGTCATCCGTTTCTCCAACACCATGTAGTGCGAGAAACCCAACGGAGGCGATCGAGTCTTGTGGGGAAAAGTGCACAAACCTCTGCAGAGTGTAATAAACTAATCATGATTAGCCGTGTCCCCGGTTATGGACATCTTGAGTATCTAGTACTTGAAAATCGTGTGAATCTCATCATGTTACTTCTAATTAATATTGTTGGGTTTTAATTGTTCACTTAATTGGGATCGGAATGCTGTCAACCATTCTCGATGTTCAACTACCATGATAGTTAAATAAATTTATTCCTTTGTAGTAGGGAAAAACTGGCTTTACGCAAAACAGTAACCATAGAGCTTTCCACCAGCCATACATGCATATAGTATAGCTCATTACTGTTCATTACTCTCTATGTGTTACCTTGCCAACATATTGCATGTGCTGACCCGTTTTCGGGCTGCAACTTTCATGTTGCAGACATTTCAGACGACGAGTAAGGTGCTGTTAGGTCGTGGTTCTATACTCATTGATGCCGTTGGAGTTGATGGACCCATTTATCTTCCAAGTCTTCCGCTGTTATCGATATTAGATGGCCTTAAGCCATATTTATTATAATAAGTCTCTGTTGAGATACCGATGTAATAAGTGTGTGATTGCTACTCTGCTATAAATCCTTTGAAGTACTATGTGGTGTCAGCATTACTGATCCAGGGATGACACCGGAGCACAGAGACTTGATCATTCGGGTCGGGTCGCTACATTCGGTCTCACCGAAAGAGCAAATCGGTCCCACCGAGTTTACCTGACCAACTCTCTGGTTAGCTTGTTACCAAAATCGGTCTCACCGAGATTACGTTATGCCCTAACCCTAACCATATCGGTCCTACTGAGTTGCATGTCAGTCCCACCGAAAATCTCTAACGGTCACTAGGTTTACTATTTCGGTCTGACCGAGTTTGTTGATTCGGCCCCACCGAGATTGGTAAATTGTGTGTAACGGTTAGATTTTGTGTGGAGGCTATATATACCCCTCCACCTCCTCTTCACTTGGAGAGAGAGAGCCATCAGAACACATCTACACTTCCAACCCTTATGTTCTGAGAGAGAACCACCTACTCATGTGTTGAGACCAAGATATTCCATTCCTACCATATGAATCTTGATCTCTAGCCTTCCCCAAGTTGCTTTCCACTCAAATCTTCTTTCCACAAAATTCAAATCATGTGAGAGAGAGTTGAGTGTTGGGGAGACTATCATTTGAAGCACAAGAGCAAGGAGTTCATCATCAACACACCATTTGTTACTTCTTGGAGAGTGGTGTCTCCTAGATTGGCTAGGTGTCACTTGGGAGCCTCCGACAAGATTGTGGACTTGAACCAAGGAGTTTGTAAGGGCAAGGAGATCACCTACTTCATGAAGATCTACCGCTAGTGAGGCAAGTCCTTCGTGGGCGATGGCCATGGTGGGATAGACAAGGTTGCTTCTTCGTGGACCCTTCGTGGGTGGAGCCCTCCGTGGACTCACGCAACCGTTACCCTTCGTGGGTTGAAGTCTCCATCAACGTGGATGTAGGATAGCACCACCTATCCGAACCACGGGAAAAACATCTGTGTCTCTAGTTGCGTTTGAATTCTCCAAACCCTTCCCTTTACATTCTTGCAAGTTGCATGCTTTACTTTCCGCTGCCAATATACTCTTTGCATGCTTGCTTGAATTGTGTGATGATTGCTTGACTTGTCCTAAAGTAGCCAAAATCTGCCAAGAACTAAAATTGGGAAAAGGTTAAGTTTTTATTTGGTCAAGTAGTCTAATCACCCCCCCTCTAGACATACTTTCGATCCTACAAGCTTCGTGATGTTACCCGAATCAACAGTGGGGAAGCCCCACCAGGTGCCCAGAGACGCGCGCCCTCATGAGATCGAAGCTACCCTGGATGCATCGAGCTAAGTTTCCCCTTTACACCCGTATAAGGCATAGATCTCACAACACAACCAAGAAACAATAAACTCACCATAAAGTCAACATAAGCACCACGGTTCATTACACGCCCTCATAGGGCCACGAATTCATTTCTAACAATGCAGGGGAAAGGGAAAGAGAGGACAAGCAAAAGCAACTCCTACGACGCGGCTGCTCACGAGGGTCGGCCCCCGGACTCAGCCAGAGCCCTCATCGCGCTTCACTGGGGAGCGGCGACGGGATGATCCGCCACCATCCTCGAAGCAGGACCGACAGCGTGGCGGCTGGTCGTAGCTGCCACTGCTAGAGCTTTCGCCAGAGGAGGAGCTGCCGTAGCTGGGCGAACCGTGGTCGCTGTCACGAGCAAGGTCACCCTCATTTTCGTCATGGTCATCGCCAAGGCCAAGCACCTCGCCGCCATCGTCGTCGTCTTCAGGGCAGCATCCGGCGCGACGACCGTCTTCCACAAACACCCTCATGAAGAGGGTCGCTGCGCCGTCGTACTTGAAGTGGAGGGTGCACTGCCTGCCCAGGCCGCGCGCGCGGGCGAACGTTTGCCAGCCGTGGTCCAGGGACATGTTGCCCGCAGCAGAGACCTCCACCGCGACCCACTAAGCCTTGCCGCAGCAGCCGTCCGCCTGTAGCCAAAGGCTGTCGGGACCTGGGGCCAGCAGTTCTCCAGCGAAGGAGCGCGGTGATAATCACCAAGTGTAGGGAATCATCGTAGCAATTCCCAATGGTGGAAGTGATAAGTATGGAGCGTCGAACCCACAAGGAGCTAAAGGTAAGATCAATATTCTCTCAAGCCCTAGTTGCCACTGATACGACTCTACGTACACCGAACGTATGCTTCCAACTAGAAACAAGAAATAAAACTACGTTGTGGGTATGAATAGGATAACTTTGCATGATAATGGAGAGCTAAAATATAAAAGTAGGTGTTGTTATCATAAAGTTAGACTATATTACTAGATATTATAAATAGCGAGTGTGGAATAATGATGGATCAGTGTGCGGAGTTGTCTTAGGCAATTGTTAACAAGACCGATAGTCGTCATTGCAATTTCATATGAGGGAGAGGCATAAGCTAACATACTTTCTCTTCTTGGATCATATGCACTTATGATTGGAACTCTAGCAAGCATCCGCAACTACTAAAGATAATTAAGGTAAAACCCAACCATAGCATTAAAGCATCAAGTCCCCTTTATCCCATATGCAACAACCCCCTTACTCGGGTTTATGCTTCTGTCACTCAAGCAACCCACTATAAGAGAATCATGAACGTATTGCAACACCCTACAGCGGGAATCTCTCACGCTTGCGCGACACGGAGGGCACAATAGGACAACACCAAAATAAAACATACAACTCATACCAATCTAGATCATCAATCAACCCAAAGACAAAGGATATCTACTCAAAACATAATAGAATGACAACACATCATTGGATCATAATATGTGGCATAAAGCACGATGTTCAAGTAGGGATTACAGCGGGTCCTCGTGACTCATAGATACTTCCAAATAGTTGCAGGTCCCGATGATATCAGTGCAGGTGACTCAACCCAGCTCAAGTGGGAGCTCGATGAAGATCGTGTTCGTTGTGTTTTTTCATTTCCAGTTGATCAGTAGTGGAGCCCAGTCGGGGCGATCGGGGATCTTATGCATTTGGGGTTGTCTTTATTTTGGTTCCGTAGTCGGACCTTGATTGTATTCTGGATAATGTAATGCTATATTTATGTATTGTGTGAAGTGGCGATTGTAAGCCAATTCCTTATCTCTTTCTTATTCAGTACATGGGATGTGTAAAGATTACCCCTCTTGCGACATGCCTACAATGCGGTTATGCCTCTAAGTCATGCTCCGACACGTGGGAGATATAGCCGCATCGTGGGTGTTACAATATAAGCGAAGTTCATGGAGCATTCTACAATTAATATAGACTAACCAATATCCAAGCTCAAAATATATAAGTGAAGCACACGAAGCATTCTATAAAACCATACTCAAAAGATTTAAGTGAAGCACAAAGAGCAATTCTATAAGATCATACCTAAAAGATATAAGTGAAGCACATGAAGTATTCTATAATTCAATAAAGGGCTATCTCATACTAGCATGGTTCTTAAAGGAAAAACAAAAACACAAAGGACACAAATTATGTGAACAAAATAAAAACCAAGGTATACCGATAATTGTTGAAGAAGAAGGATGGGATGCCAACCGGGGCATCCCCAAGCTTAGATGCTTGAGTATCCTTGAAATATTTACTTGGGTGCCTTGGGCATCCCCAAGCTTGAGCTCTTGCCTCTCTTTATTCTTCTCATATTGATAGCTCCTCGATCTTCGAACACTTCATCCACACAAAACTTTAACAAAACCTTTGTGAGATCCATTAGTGTAATAAAGCAAATCACTACCTTTAGGTACTATTTAAAACTTATTCCAATTTCATATTAGAACTATATATACTATATTCCAACTTCACCATGGTTCATACCCCCCCCCCCCCCGATACTACCCATAGATTCATCAAAATAAGCGAACAACTCATAGAAAACTGAATCTGTCAAAAACAGGACAGTCTGTAGTAATCTAGAAGTTTAGTAAACTTCTGTAACTCCAAAAAATTATAAAAAATATGAAAAATTAAAAAAATTGTACATAAGTAATGTGAAAAAAGTTTCAGACCCATTTGACTTTGCAGTAAGAAATATAAAATCACGCGCTATAGATAAATTTTCTGTTTTTGTACTGAGCATAGTAAACAAGCAATCTAATCATCCTAAAACTGAAGCTTGACACATTATTTTTATAATACAATGGATATGTACAAGGGGATAATTATTTTCAGAGAAGCTTCCATGAAAAATTTTACATTGTTTCCATGAGCATGAAGACAAGTGCTCATGGTCGACCCTCATTTCTTCAATGCATAATCTTCCAATCACTTCTCTTATTGAAAAAGTTTTTAGGTATGAGAGGCAAGTAAATTTTTTTGTATTTTCATTCTTTAAAAAAATGTATGTTTCACCCACAACTAAACATAAACAAAAAAGGAAAACAAAATCTACTTAGTGAAGAAATCAAACAAGCATACACAAGAATATCAACCCCACGCCATTGCTCCCCGGTAACGGCGCCAGAAAAGAGCTTGATAATCCCCAAGTGCAGGGAATCATCATAGCAATTCCCAATGGTGGAAGTGATAACTATGGAGTGTCGAACCCACAAGGAGCTAAAGGTAAGATCAATATTCTCTCAAGCCCTATCTGCCACTGATACGACTCTACGTACACCGAACATTTGCTTCCAACTAGAAACGAGAAATAAAACTACATTGTGGGTATGAAGAGGATAACTTTGCATGATATCAGAGAGCTAAAATATAAAAGTAGGTGATGTTATCATAAATTTAGAATATATTACTAGATATTATAAATAGCGAGTGTGTAATAATGATGGATCGGTGTGCGGAATTGTCTTAGGCAATTGTTAACAAGACCGATAGTCGTCATTGCAATTTCATATGAGGGAGAGGCATAAGCTAACATACTTTCTCTTCTTGGATCATATGCACTTATGATTGGAACTCTAGCAAGCATCCGCAACTACTAAAGATCATTAAGGTAAACCCAACCATAGCATTAAAGCATCAAGTCCCCTTTATCCCATACGCAACAACCACCTTACTCGAGTTTATGCTTCCGTCACTCAAGCAACCTACTATAAGCGAATCATGAATGTATTGCAACACCCTACAACGGGAATCCCTCACGCTTGCGTGACACGGTGGGCACAATAGGACAGCACCAAAATAAAACATACAACTCGTACCAATTTAGATAATTAATCAACCCAAAGACAAAGGATATCTACTCAAAACATCATAGGATGGCAACACATCATTGGATCATAATATGTGGCATAAAGCACCATGTTCAAGTAGGGATTACTGTGGGGTGCGGGAGAGTGGACCGCGTAAAAGAGATGAGGGTGATGATGATGATGGTGATGTTGATGAAGATGATCACCGCAGTGATGATTCCCCTCTCGATGGCACTCCGGTGCCACCAAGAGAGAGGGGGAGAGGTTCTCCCCCTTGTGCTTCCTCCTCCATGGCATCCCTCTTATGGGGAGAGGTTCTCCCTCTGGTCCTTGGCCTTCATGGTGATGATGGCCCCTCCGGGATCCTCCTACATGCCCTCCGGTGATGATGGCCCCCTCCGACAGGGTGCCAGAGAGGGGCTAGATTGATTTCTCATGGCTACAGAGGTTTGCGGCGGCGGAACTTCCGATCTAGGTTATTTTCTGGGGGTTTCTGTATTTATAGGAATTTTTTGTGTCGGTTTCACGCCAGGGGGTCTCCGAATCGTCCACGAGATAGGGGCCCATGCCCAGGGGGGTAGGGCGCGCCCCTCACCCTCGTGGACAGCCCGGGATTCGTCTGGCCCAACTCTTTTACTCCGGGGCTTCTTTTGGTCCATAAAAAAATGTTAAAAATTGGCGCGTCAATTGGACTCCGTTTGGTATTCCTTTCTGTAAAACTCAAAAATAAGGAAAAACAGAAACTAGCACTGGACTCTAGGTTAATAGGTTAGTCCCAAAAATCATATAAAATAGCATATAGATGCATATAAAACATCTAAGATGGATAATATAATAGCATGAATACTTCATAAATTAAAGATACGTTGGAGACGTATCACACGGAAGTTGAAGCCAAGTGCCGGCCGGGTTCGCCGACCACACGACAAACTCCGGCAGAACCTTCGCCGAGTGGAAGCGCGGCCAGGGAGCCCGGGCGACCATGGCGCGCCTCCCCTCATCGACGGGGCCGCGTTGACCTAGGTGGCTCCCGCCGCGTGAAGGAGCGCCGACTCGGCCGCCAAGGACAATGCCGGACCCCGAAGGAGTCTGCCCACGCCCATGAGGGACCGCAGCAGGGGTCGCGGCATGCTTGTGCGGGCGGCTGCGCCCCCTCTTAGGCGATGGTGAGCTGGGCCCCTCCTAGCGAGCTTTCCCCTTCTCGGCGGTCGAGAACCTCTTCACCGGTGCCATGGGTGTCGCAGCAAGGAGGAAGAAGAAGAAGCAGGAGGAGCGGAGGAAGAGATGGGTGACAGGGGCTCCCCCCTTCCCATTTATAGCCAGGAGGAGGCCAACCACCGGCCTCCATGATCTCAGGTAACACTAACCTTTTTCTGCATGCAATAGAGACTCGTCAAGTCAGTTAGTTGTCGAGGTAGCGTGGGGAAGCGGAGACGCCCATGTCCTGTCAATCACCATGCGTCAATCAAGGCTGCAGGCTGTTAGGGCCCGCGGTTCTCTGCACTTGCCTCTTGGCTTCACCGCGAAGCCAAGCACGAGTGCGCCTTGGGCCCGAGGGCTACTATCGGCGTCCTAGGAATGGGGGTACCGAGACTTGCCTGCCTGCAGCCCAGGGCGTGGCTCCACCAGCGGACTGGTACGGCCCATCTTCATCAACCAGCACTCAAGACCCTCGCGAGGGGCCAAGCCTCGCAAGGCGGATGACACAAGACCTCCTCAGGGGCAGCCTCACTAGGCCGGCTCACGAGGAGTGGAGAGATCGAGGCAAGGGGCACCTCGTGAGGTTCCCGTGATGTGAGCCATGACGACCAAGGCCAGGCGGGCACTAGCGGGCGCAGAGTGACAGTTTCCTCTTTGGTGCTAAAGATGCATGCACGGGCGAGGAGTCCCGAGGCGTCAGGCAAAGGTTTCCATATCGATGCAACAAGACCAAGACCAGCAGGACGACAAAACGGAGGTCATCACGGAGCCCATGACGACGTCACCACCAGAGCCTTTGGCAGGCGAAGACCACATTCTGTCAGGATAACTTGTAGTCTTTGTCCCCCTTCAAACTGGCCATTGTGGGATCTCTTCCCGCCTAATACTTGGGGAGAGGACCCGGGCCACTATAAATAGGGATAGCCACCACCATAGTCAGAGAGGATCATCTGGAGACGGATCATTCAGATCATCCCCAGCCACACAAGCTCATCGAGCTCAACAACACCTCTCCTCAGGAGGCTGTTCTTTCCTTGTACTTGTTCATCCCCAGCCTATGAGGCAATCCACCACACCACACTGGAGTAGGGTATTACACCGCAACGGTGGCCCGAACTAATATAAACTCTTGTGTCCTTTGCTCCTCGGGTTCGGCGAGCTAGGCTTTGATATCATTGTGAGAGAGTGAGCTAGGGGGAGAGAGATCTTCGTGCGCACCCCAGTGTTCGAACCTCGAGGGTTCGCAGGAACCCGTAAGCCGACACGCGCCTGGAGGCCCAGGCGCGCCCTGGTGGGTTGTGTAGAGTCCAGAACCACCAGATCTAATGTCGACACCATCACAGAGGGGTTCACCACTTCCATTGGTGCCTCTCCGATGATGCGTGAGTAGTTCTTTGTAGACCTTCGGGTCTGTAGTTAGTAGCTAGATGGCTTCCTCTCTCTTGTTTGATTCTCAATACAATGGTCTCTTGGAGATCCATATGATGTAACTCTTTTCTGGTGTGTTTGTTGGGATCCGGTGAACTTCGAGTTTATGGTCAGATCAATCTCTTTTTATCCATGAAAGTTATTTGAGTTTCTTTGATCTCATATATGCATGATTGCTTATAGCCTTGTATTTCTTCTCCGATATTTGGGTTTTGTTTGGCCAACTTGATCTATTTATCTTGCAATGGGAAGAGGTGCTTTGTAGTGGGTTCGATCTTACAGTGCTTGATCCCAGTGACAGAAGGGGAACCGACACGTATGTATTGTTGCTACTAAGGATAAAATGATGGGGTATATTTTTACATAAATAGATCTTTCCTACAACATGTCATCGTTCTTATTGCATTACTCCATTTCTCCATGAACTTAATACACTAGATGCATGCTGGATAGCGGTCGATGTGTGGAGTAATAGTAGTAGATGCAGGCAGGAGTCGGTCTACTAATCTTGGACGTGATGCCTATATAATGATCATTGCCTAGATATCGTCATGATTATTTGAATTTCTATCAATTGACCAACAGTAATTCATTTACCCATCGTTTGCTATTTTTCTCGAGAGAAGCCACTAGTGAAACCTACGGTCCCCGAGTCTCTTTCTCATATTATTTGCCTTTGTGATCTATTTTATTTGCCTTTTATTTTCGAATCTATTAAACCCAAAAATACAAAAATACCTTGCTACAATTTATTTTATTTGGCATTCGATCTATCAATCTACTACAATTTATTCATGTCCAGTTGCCAATTGCTAGAGCAGTTACCCGAAAGGGATTGACAACCCCTTTAATACGTCGGGTTGGGAGTATTTGTTATTTATGTGCAGGTGCCGTTTACGTATTGTTGCTTGGTTCTCCTACTAGTTCGATAACCTTGGTTTCATCACTGAGGGAAATGCCTACGTCGCTGTGTTGCATCATCTCTTCCTCTTTGGGGAATACCGACGCAGCTTCAAGCCGCATCAAAAGGAATTTCTAGCGCCGTTGCCGGGGAGGATCATCAACATATACCAGGTTCCTAATCACAAATCTCATCTCCTCGCAATTTACATTATTTGCCATTTGCCTCTCGTTTTCCTCTCCCCCACTTCACAAAAAAATTCTATTTTATTCGCCCTCTTTTCCGTTCGCTGTTTTCTTGCCGGATTTGTTTTTGTGTGCAATCTTGTTTTCCATTAGTATCGTCATGGATAGTTCTTCCTCTATTGCGTGCACTCCCAAGAACGAGGTTCTCAACTTTAAACAAAGGGGAGGAGAAAATTTAAAAGATGCTTTGGTATAGAATTTGCAATGCTCATAATAGATCTATCCGTAAGCAATCTACTGGTCGAAATTTCTTGATGTGTCCCTTTCTTGATGCTTTCAATGCTATGGGAAATTTAGTGGGCTCACCACCTCTTATGATTAATGAAACAACTTTGACTCTTGAGGATGTCATGGAAAGATTAGATGTTATTGAAAATAAAATGCTTACTGAAGAACATATTGAAAACTTGGATAAAAATATGCATAATTTTGCTACTAAAATTGGGTCAAAAGCGGGAGAAGTTTTTAAGTTGTTAAAAGAAAAGGGAACCGTAATTCATGAAAGAATTGAAGAAAGTCCGTCTCAGATTGATAAACTAGAAGAAATCTTTAGTAATTTGAGCACGGCTTTTGCTTCCACTAAAACTATTGAAAAAACTCCCGTAAAGATTGGCAAGACTACTTAAGTTACTAAGAACAAGGGTGCAACTTCTTGTAATAGTATAGAGGATCTTAAGATGATTAGCATTCACCCAGATTTTGTTGAAATTATAAGAGATCCCTTTGGCAAGAATGAATTCTTTAAAATTGTTCTTAGGAGTATTTTCATTGAAAATCTTTATGCTAAATCTTTGACGAATTCTAAGTGTTTGATTGAAGAGTTGAACAAAGATGACAAAACTTAGATCCTTGCTTTATGCCTAGCTAAGGGCGTAAAACTATAGCGCTCGTTGGAGGCAACCCAATGAATAAAAAATTAATTTTGCTTTTTTGCTTTGTATTCTTGAGTGTTAGCACAATTACGCTACTATAATGATTGTGTTTTTTGTGTTTTAATTAGTGTTTGTGGCAAGTAAAGCCTTTAGGATCTTCTTGGGTGATAGTTGTTTGATCTTGCTGAAAAACAGAAACTTTTGCGCTCACGAAAACAATTCTCGTTTCTCACCCGAGAACGATAAAATACCAATTCTTTTTGCAGAAGAATAATATACAAATTTCCCTGGTCGTCCTAATTTTTCAGAGTTTTTGGAGTTACAGAAGTATTTTAAATATTCATATTTCTACAGATTGTTCTGTTTTTGACATATTATGTTTTCTTTGCATTGTGTGCTTGTTTTGATGATTCTATGGTTTTCTTTGATGAGTTGTTGCCATAGAAAAGTTGGAATACATTAGATATAATGCAAGAACACAATATGAATTGGTTTTCTACATCACTTATAGTAGTGATTTGTTTTCTTATACTAACGGATCTCGCGAAGATTTTTGTTGAGTTTTGTGTGATTGAAGTTTTCAAGTTTTGGGTTATCTTACGATGGATGAAGGAATAAGAAGTAAGAAGAGCCTAAGCTTGGGGATGCCCTGGCATCCCAAGCTATTATCCAAAGAGAGCAAGCAACTAAGCTTGGGGATGCCCCGGCATCCCAAGCTATTATCCAAAGAGAGCAAGCAACTAAGCTTGGGGATGCCCCGAGTGGTATCCACTCTTTCTTCTAACGACAATCGGTATTTTACTGGAAGCTATATTTTTATTCATCACATACTATGTGTTTTGCTTGGAGCGTCTTGTATGATATGAGCCTTTGCTTGTTCTTTTTTGTGTTTTAAGTCTTGATTCCTTGCTGGACACACCTATTTGAGAGAGCCAAAATTATGCCATGACTTGTTAGAATTGCTCTCTATGCTTCACTTAAAATTTTTTATGAGCTATGGACTTGCTCTAGTGCTTCACTTATATCAGCACGGTGTGCTTTAGTATTTTTGAAGAAATTCTCTCTTGCTTCACTTAAATTAATTTGAGAGAAGGAAATATTATGCTCATGATCTTCACTTCATATTTGTTTGAACTTTTCAAAAGCAACACATGAAAATTAGTCCCAAAGTGATAGATATCCAAGAAGGATATAATAAAAACTTTCATGAAGATCATTGGACAAAATAAACTTGCTTCTTAGTAATAATTTTGAGATACGATGATGTGCTATGTGAGTCATCTTGATGAGTAATTATGCTTTAGTAAGAATATTGGTGTTAAGGTTTGTGATTCCCTATGCAAGCACGAAAGTCAATAGTCATGCAATGAAATTATATCCTACGTGTGGTGCATTATTCAGTGTTAATTATGCTTAATGCTTGCTTATGAGATTATTCGTTTCTTAGTTGGTCGCTTCTCAATCTTTTGCTAGCCTTCATTTTGCACTAAGTATGATCACTACTTGTGCATCCAAAATCCTTTAAAACAGTTTTTGTTGGGGAACGTAGTATTTCAAAAAAATATCTACGATCATGCAAGATCTATCTAGGAGATGCATAGCAACGATAGGGGAGAGTGTATCCACGTACCCTCGTAGACCAAAAGAGGAAGCGTTTAGTAACGGGGTTGATGTAGTCGAACGTCTTCGCGATTCAACCGATCCTAGCACCGAACGTACGACACCTTCGTGTTTAGTACACGTTCAGCTCGATGACGTCCCTCGAGCTCTTGATACAGTTGAGGATGAGGGAGAGTTTCGCTAGCAGGACGGCGTGTTGACGATCATGATGAAGTTACCGGTGCAGGGCTTCGCCTAAGCACTACAACGATATGACCGAATTGTGTAACTGTGGAGGGGGGCACCGCCCGTGGCTAAGAGAAGACTTGGTGTGCCTTTGGGGTGCCCCACTCCCATGTATATAAAGGGGGAGGAGAGGAGCCCAGCCATAGGGGGGTGCGCGCCATAGGGGAGTCCAACTAGGATTCCCAATCCTAGTTGGAGTCCCCTTCCTTTCCAAGAGAGGGAGAGAGAGAGAGAGGGAAGGAGGAAGAAGGGAGAAGGAAAGAGGGGGCGCCGCGCCCCTCCCTAGTCCAATTCATACTAGCCATGGGGGGTGTGCGGCCTCCCTTTTGCCCTCCTCTCCTTTCCACTAAGGCCCATGAAGGCCCATGAACATCCCGGGGGGTTCCGGTAACCCCCAGTACTCCAAAACTCCTCCGAAACAACCCAAACCATTCCGGTGTCCGAATATAACCTTCGAAAATATGAATCTTTACCTCTCGACCATTTTGAGACTCCTCGTCATGTCCGTGATCTCATCCGGGACTCCGAACAAACTTTGGTCATGAAATCACATAACTCATAATACAAAGTGTCATCGAATGTTAAGTGTGCGGACCCTATGGGTTCGAGAACTATGTAGACAAGACCGAGACACATCTCAGGTCAATAACCAATAGCGGAACCTGGATGCCCATATTGGTTCCTACATATTCTACGAAGATCTTTATCGGTCAAACCGCATAACAACATACGTTGTTCCCTTTGTCATCCGTATGTTACTTGCCCGAGATTCGATCGTCGGTATCATCATACCTAGTTCAATCTCGTTACCGGCAAGTCTCTTTACTCATTCCGTAATGCATCATCCCATAACGAACTCATTAGTCACATTGCTTGCAAGGCTTATAGTGACGTGCATTACTGAGAGGGCCCAGAGATACCTCTCCCATACTCAGAGTGACAAATCCTAATCTCGATCTATGCCAACTGAACAAACACCATCGGAGACACCTGTAGAGCATCTTTATAATCACCAGTTGCATTGTGACGTTGGATAGCACACAAGGTGTTCCTCCGGTATTCGGTAGTTGCATAATCTCATAGCCAGAGGAACATGTATAAGTCATGAAGAAAGCAATAGCAATAAAACTAAACGATCATTATGCTAAGCTAACGGATGGTTCTTGTCCATCACATCATTCTCTAATGATGTGATCCCGATCATCAAATGACAACACATGTCTATGGTCAGGAAACTTAACCATCTTTGATTAACGAGCTAGTCAAGTAGAGGTATACTAGGGACTCTCTGTTTGTCTATGTATTCACAAATGTACTAAGTTTCTGGTTAATATAATTCTAGCATGAATAATAAGCATTTATCATGATATAAGGAAATATAAATAACAACTTTATTATTGCCTCTAGGGCATATTTCCTTCAGTCTCCCACGTGCACTAGAGTCAATAATCTAGATTACATAGTAATGATTCTAACACCCATGGAGTCTTGGTGTTGATCATGTTTTTCTCGTGAGAGAGGCTTACTCAACGGGTCTGCAACAGTTAGATCCGCATGTATCTTGCAGATCTTTATGTCTCCCTCCTTGACTTGATCGCGGATGGAATTGAAGCGTCTTTTGATGTGCTTGGTTCTCTTATGAAATCTGGATTCCTTTGCCAAGGCAATTGCACTAGTATTGTCACAAAAGATTTTCATTAGACCCGATGCACTAGGTATTACACCTAGATCGGATATGAACTCTGATACATCTCCAAAGTATCTATAATTTTTGATTGTTCCATGCTATTATATTATCTGTTTTGGATGTTTATGGGCTTTATTATACACTTTTATATTATTTTTGGGACTAACCTATTAACCCAGAGCCTAGTGCCAGTTTCTGTTTTTGCCTTGTTATAGAGTATCGCAGAAAAGGAAAATCAAACGGATTCCAATTGACGTGAAACTTCACAGAACTTATTTTTGGACCAGAAGAAGCCCAGGGAGTATCGGAGATGGACTAGGAGAGTCCTGGGCTGCCCACGAGGGTGGGGGCGCGCCCACCCGTCCCGGGCTGCCCACGAGGGTGGGGGGCGCGCCCACCCGTCCCGGGCTGCCCACGAGGGTGGGGGTGCGCCTCCCCTGCCTCGTGGACTGCCCGGAGATCCACCGATGTACTTCTTCCTCCCATATATACCCATATACCCTAAAAACTTCGAGGAGCACAATAGATCGGGAGTTCCGCCGCCAGAAGCCTCCGTAGCCACCGAAAACCAATCTAGACCCGTTCCGGCACCCTGCCGGAGGGGGAATCCCTCTCCAGTGGCCATCTTCATCATCTCGGTGCTCTCCATGATGAGGAGGGAGTAGTTCTCCCTCGGGGCTGAGGGTATGTACCAGTAGCTATGTGTTTGATCTCTCTCTCTCTCTCTCTCGTGTTCTTGAGGTGGTACGATCTTGATGTATCGCGAGCTTTGCTATTATAGTTGGATCTTGTGATGTTTCTCTCCCTCTACTCTCTTGTAATGGATTGAGTTTTCCCTTTGAAGTTATCTTATTGGATTGAGTCTTTAAGGATTTGAGAACACTTGATGTATGTTTTGGTGATCAACTTGTGGGTTCCGTGACCTTGGGAATCTATGCATAGGGGTTGGCACACGTTTTCGTCTTGACTCTCCGGTAGAATCTTTGGGGCACTCTTTGAAGTTCTTTGTGTTGGTTGAATAGATGAATCTAAGATTGTGTGATGCATATCGTATAATCATACCCACGGATACTTGAGGTGGCATTGGAGTATCTAGGTGACATTAGGGTTTTGGTTGATTTGTGTCATAAGGTGTTATTCTAGTACGAACTCCAGGGCTGTTTGTGACACTTATAGGAATAGCCCAACGGATTGATTGGAAAGAACAACTTTGAGGTGGTTTCGTACCCTACCATAATCTCTTCGTTTGTTCTCCGCTATTAGTGGCTTTGGAGTGACTCTTTGTTGCATGTTGAGGGATAGTTATGTGATCCAATTATGTTATTATTGTTGAGAGGACTTGCACTAGTGAAAGTATGAACCCTAGGCCTTGTTTCAACGCATTGCAATACTGTTTACGCTCACTTTTATCATTAGTTACCAGTTTTTATATTTTCAGATTAAAAAACTATTATCTACCATCCATATACCACTTGTATCACCATCTCTTCGCCGAACTAGTGCACCTACACAATTTACCATTGTATTGGGTGTGTTGGAGACACAAGAGACTCTTTGTTATTTGGTTGCATGGTTGCTTGAAAGAGACCATCTTCATCCTACGCCTCCTACGGATTGATAAACCTTAGGTCATCCACTTGAGGGAAATTTTCTATTGTCCTACAAACCTCTGCACTTGGAGGCCCAACAACCACCACAAGAAGAAGGTTGTGTAGTAGACATCAAGCTCTTTTCTGGCGCCTTTGCCGGTGAGGTGAGTGCTTGAAGGTATATCTTTAGATCTTGCAATCAAATCTTTTAGTTTCTTGTTTTAGCACTAGTTTAGTTTATAAAAGAAAACTACAAAAAAAATATGGAATTGAGTTTGCCTCATACGCTTCATCTTTTTAATATCTTTCATGAGTATGATGGAAAGGAAAATTGTGCCAAAGTGTTAGAAGAAGAATGCATTACAATGTTTGTCACTAAATATTTGAGTGATGAGCATGATTGCAATGTTGTTAGTATGAATTCCTTGAATATCCATGATGCTAATAATATGCAAAGCCACAAGCTTGGGGAAGCTATGTTTGATGAAGATGATATTTTTTGTCCCCCAAGTTTTGATGAGCAAATTTATTATGATGAAAGCATGCCTCCTATTTATGATGATTATATTGATGAAAGTGGATTTGGAGAGGTCATGACTTTATTTTGTGATGAATCCACTATTCCGGAAGAGGTTCCAATTGATTATGAGAACAAAGTTGCTATCTATGATGATTATTGTGATGACTTGTATACTATAAAGAATAATGATATCCATGAAACTTGTCATCATGATTTTAGTTTTCAATTGGATTATGCCTCACATGATAATTATTTTGTTGAGTTTGCTCCCGCTATTATTCATGAGAAGAATTTTGCTTGTGTGGAGAGTAATAAATTTCTTTGCTTGTAGATCATGAAAAGAATGCTTTATGTGATGGTTATATTGTTGAATTCATTCATGATACTACTGAAAACTATTATTAGGGAGGAATATATGCTTGTAGGAATTGCAATAATATCAAGTTTCCTCTCTATGTGCTTAAAGTTTTGAAGTTATGCTTGTTTTGCCCTCCTATGCTAGTTGATTATTGTTCCCACAAGTTGTTTGCTCACAAAATCACTATGCATAGGAAGTGGGTTAGACTTAAATGTGCTAGTCATATTCTTCATGATTCTCTCTTTATGTTACAGTTCTTATCTTTTATGTGAGCATCGTTGAAATCATCATGCCTAGCCAGGGGCGTCAAACGATAGCGCTTGTTGGGAGACAACCCAACTTTATTTTTGTTCCTTGCTTTTTGTTTCTTTTTAGTAATAAATAATTCATATAGCCTCTGTTTATATGTAGTTTTATGTTTTAATTAGTGTTTGTTCCAAGTAGAACCGTTGGGAAGACTTGGGGAAAGTCTTGTTGATCATGCTGTAAAAAACAGAAACTTTAGCGCTCACGAGAATTGCAGCCATTTTTTTATTGGAGAGTGATATTTAGTTAATTATTTTTGCAGATGAGTAATAGATAAATTACTCACGTCTAGCAATTTATTTTAGAATTTTTGGGGTTCCAGAAGTTTGCGTTAGTTACAGATTACTATAGACTGTTCTGTTTTTGAGAGATTCTGTTTTTCGTGTGTTGTTTGCTTATTTTAATGAATCTATGGCTAGTAAAAGAGTTTATAAACCATAGAGAAGTTGGAACACAGTAGATTTAACACCAATATAAATAAAGAATGAGTTCATTGCAGTACCTTGAAGTGGTGTTTTGTTTTCTTTCGCTAACGGAGCTCACGAGATTTTCTACTTTAAGTTTTGTGTTGTGAAGTTTTCAAGTTTTGGGTAAAAGATTTGATGGATTATGGAACAAGGAGTGGCAAGAGCCGAAGCTTGGGGATGCCCATGGCACCCCAATATAATCTAAGGACACCTAAAAGCACAAGCTTGGGGATGCCCCGGAAGGCATCCCCTCTTTCGTCTTCGTTCATCGGTAACTTTAGTTGGAGCTATATTTTTATTCGCCACATGATATGTGTTATGCTTGGAGCATCATTTTATTTTATTTTGTTTTGCTTGCTGTTTGAATAAAATACCAAGATCTGAAATTCTTAAATGTTAGAGAGTCTTCACATAGTTACACAATTATTTTACAACTCATTGATCTTCACTTATATCTTTTGGAGTAGTTTGTCATTTGCTCTAGTGCTTCACTTATATCTTTTTAGAGCACGGTGGTGGTTTTATTTTGAAGAATTAGATGAACTCTCATGCTCCACTTATATTATTTTGAGAGTCCTAAACATCATGGTAATTTGCTTTGGTTATGAATTTAGTCCTAATATGTTGGGCATCCAAGAGGGGTATAATAAAAACTTTCATATAGAGTGCATTGAATACTAAGAGAAGTTTGATACTTGATAATTGTTTTGAGATATGGAGATGGTAATATTAGAGTCATGCTAGTTGAGTAGTTGTGAATTTGAGGAATACTTGTGTTGAAGTTTGTGATTCCTGTAGCATGCACGTATGGTGAACCGTTATGTGATGAAATCGGAGCATGATTTATTTATTGATTGTGTTCCTTATGAGTGGCGGTCGGGGACGAGCGATGGTCTTTTCCTACCAATCTATCCCCCTAGGAGCATGCACGTAGTACTTTGTTTCGATAACTAATAGATTTTTGCAATAAGTATGTGAGTTCTTTATGACTAATGTTGAGTCCATGAATTATACGCACTCTCACCCTTCCACCATTGCTAGCCTCTCTAATACCGCACACCTTTCGTCGATATCATATACCCACCATATACCTTCATCAAAACAGCCACCATACCTACCTATTATGGCATTTCCATAGCCAT
Source organism: Triticum monococcum (assembly GCA_034509565.1). Lineage (NCBI taxonomy): Eukaryota > Viridiplantae > Streptophyta > Magnoliopsida > Poales > Poaceae > Triticum > Triticum monococcum. The sequence continues at coordinate 81,146,523 of CM067841.1, forward strand.
TCCGAGATATATTGCCATGCAACTTTCCACCGTTTCGTTTATTATGACACGCTCCATCATTGTCATATTGATTTGCATGATCATGTAGTTGACATCGTATTTGTGGCAAAGCCACTGTTCATAACTCTTCCATACATGTCACTCCTGATTCATTGCACATCCCGGTACACTGCCGGAGGCATTCATATAGAGTCATACTTTGTTCTAGTATCGAGTTGTAATCTTTGAGTTGTAAATAAATAGAAGTGTGATGATCATCATTAATAGAGCATTGTCCCAAAAAAAGAGAAAGGCCAAAAAAAGAGAGAAAGGACAAATAAAAAAGAAAGGCCAAAAAAAGGAAAGGCCAAATAAAAAAGGGACAATGCTACTATCCTTTTTTCCACACTTGTGCTTCAAAGTAGCACCATGATCTTCATGATAGAGAGTCTCTTATGTTGTCACTTTCATATACTAGTGGGAATTTTTCATTATAGAACTTGTTGGGGAACGTAGTAATTTCAAAAAATTCCCACGCACACACAAGATCATGGTGATGCATAGCAACGAGACGGGAGAGTGTGATCTACGTACCCTTGTAGACCGACAGCGGAAGCGTTATGACAACGCGGTTGATGTAGTCGTACGTCTTCACGGCCCGATCGATCAAGCACCGAAACTACGGCACCTCCGAGTTCTAGCACACGTTCAGCTCGATCCCCGGACTCCGATCCAGCAAAGTGTCGGGGAAGAGTTCCGTCAGCACGACGGCGTGGTGACGATCTTGATGTTCAACTGTCGCAGGGCTTCGCCTAAGCACCACTACAATATTATCGAGGAGTATGGTGGAAGGGGGCACCGCACACGGCTAAGAAAATGATCACGAGGATCAACTTGTGTGTCTAGGGTGCCCCCTGCCCCCGTATATAAAGGAGCAAGGGGAGGAGGCCGGCCGGCCCTATGGCGCGCCGGACCACCCTGGCTACTAGGAGGGGGAAAGGAAGGGGGAGGGAGAAGGAAAGGGGGGCGCCGCCCCCCTCTCCTAGTCCAATTCGGACCAGGGGGAGGAGGCGCGCGGCCCACCCTGGCTGCCCCTCTCTCTCCACTAAGGCCCATATGGCCCATTACTTCTCCCGGGGGGGTTCCGGTAACCCTCCGGCACTTTGGTTTTCTCCAAAATCACCCGGAACACTTCCGGTGTCCGAATATAGCCGTCCAATATATCAATCTTTATGTCTCGACTATTTCGAGACTCCTCGTCATGTCTGTGATCACATCCGGGACTCCGAACTAACTTCAGTACATCAAAACTCATAAACTCATAATATAACTGTCATTGAAACCTTAAGCGTGTGGACCCTACGGGTTCGAGAACAATGTAGACATGACCAAGACATGTCTCCGGTCAATAACCAATAGCGGAACCTGGATGCTCATATTGGCTCCCACATATTCTACGAAGATCTTTATCGGTCAGACCGCATAACAACATACGTTGTTCCCTTTGTCATCGGTATGTTACTTGCCCGAGATTCGATTGTCGGTATCTCAATACCTAGTTCAATCTCGTTACCGGCAAGTCTCTTTACTCATTTCGTAATACATCATCTCGCAACTAACTCATTAGTTGCAATGCTTGCAAGGCTTATGTGATGTGCATTACCGAGAGGGCCCAGAGATACCTCTTCGACAATCAGAGTGACAAATCCTAATCTCGAAATACGCCAACCCAACATTTATCTTTGGAGACACATGTAGAGCTCCTTTATAATCACCCAGTTACATTGTGACGTTTGGTAGCACACAAAGTGTTCCTCCGGCAAACGGGAGTTGCATGATCTCATAGTCATAGGAACATGTATAAGTCATGAAGAAAGCAACAACAACATACTAAACGATCGGGTGCTAAGCTAATGGAATGGGTCATGTCAATCACATCATTCTCCTAATGATGTGATCCTGTTAATCAAATGACAACACATGTCTATTTTTAGGAAACATAACCATCTTTGATTAACGAGCTAGTCAAGTAGAGGCATACTAGTGCTGTTTAGTTTGTTTATGTATTCACACAAGTATTAGGTTTCCGGATAATACAATTCTAGCATGAATAATAAACATTTATCATGATATAAGGAAATAAAATAATAACATTATTATTTCCTCTAGGGCATATTTCCTTCAGAACTTGGCTTGTATATTCCAACAATGGGCCTCCTCAAGTGCCCTAGGTCTTCGTGAGCAAGCAAGTTGGATGCACACCCACTTAGTTTCTTTTGTTGAGATTTCATACATTTATAGCTCTTGTGCATCCATTGCATGGAAATTCCTACTCACTCACATTGATATCTATTAATGGGCATCTCCATAGCCCGTTGATACGCCTAGTTGATGTGAGACTATCTTCTCCCTTTTTGTCTTCTCCACAACCACCATTCTATTCCACCTATAGTGCTATGTCCATGGCTCACGCTCATGTATTGCGTGAAGATTGAAAAAGTTTGAGAACATCAAAAGTATGAAACAATTGCTTGGCTTGTCATCGGGGTTGTGCATGATTTAAATACTTTGTGTGGTGAAGATGGAGCATAGCCAGACTATATGATTTTGTAGGGATAGCTTTCTTTAGCCATGTTATTTTGAGAAGACATGATTGCTTAGTTAGTATGCTTGAAGTATTATTATTTTTATGTCAATATTAAACTTTTGTCTTGAATCTTATGGGTCTAAACATTCATGCCAAAATGAAGAGAATTACTTAGAGAAATATTTTAGGTAGCATTCCACATCAAAAATTCTGTTTTTATCATTTACCTACTCGAGGACGAGCAGGAACTAAGCTTGGGGATGCTGATACGTATCCAACTTATCTATAATTTTTGAATGTTCCATGCTATTATATTATCTATTTTGGATGTTTATGGGCTTTAATATACACTTTTATATTATTTTTGGACTAACCTATTAACCGAGAGCCCATTGCCAGTTTCTATTTTTTCCCTTGTTTTAGAGTATCTCAGAAAAGGAAAATCAAATGGAGTCCAATTGACCTGAAACTTCACGGAACTTATTTTGGGACCAGAAGAAGCGCAGGGAGTATCGGAGATGGACCAGGAGAGTCTCGGGCTTCCCACAAGGGCGGGGGCGCGCCCACCCCCCTGGGCGCGCCCCCTGCCTCGTGGACAGCCCGGAGATCCACCGACGTACTTCTTCCTCCCATATATACCCATATACCCTAAAAACACCGGGGAGCACAATAGATCGGGAGTTCTGCCACCAGAAGCCTCCGTAGCCACCGAAAACCAATCTAGACCCATTACGGCACCCTGCCGGAGGGGGAATCCCTCTCCGATGGCCTTCTTCATCATCCCGGTGCTCTCCATGACGAGGAGGGAGTAGTTCTCCCTCAGGGCTGAGGGTATGTACCAGTAGCTATGTGTTTGATCTCTCTTTCTCTCTCTCGTGTTCTTGAGGTGGTACGATCTTGATGTATCGCGAGCTTTGCTATTATAGTTGGATCTTATGATGTTTCTATCCCTCTACTCTCTTGTAATGGATTGAGTTTTCCCTTTGAAGTTATCTTATCGGATTGAGTCTTTAAGGATTTGAGAACACTTGATGTATGTTTTGGTGATCAACTTGTGGGTTCCGTGACCTTGGGAATCTATGCATAGGGGTTGGCACACGTTTTCGTCTTGACTCTCCGGTAGAATCTTTGGGGAACTCTTTTAAGTTCTTTGTGTTGGTTGAATAGATTAATCTGAGATTGTGTGATGCATATCGTATAATCATACCCATGGATTCTTGAGGTGACATTGGAGTATCTAGGTGACATTAGGGTTTTGGTTGATTTGTGTCATAAGGTGTTATTCTTGTACGAACTCTAGGGCTGTCTGTGACACTTATAGGAATAGCCCAACAGATTGATTCAAAATAATAACTTTGAGGTGGTTTTGTACCCTACCATAATCTCTTCGTTTGTTCTCCGCTATTAGTGGATTTGGAGTGACTCTTTGTTGCATCTTGAGGGATAGTTATGTGATCCAATTATGTTATTATTGTTGAGATGACTTGCACTAGTGAAAGAATGAACCCTAGGCCTTGTTTCAGCGCATTGCATTACCGTTTATGCTCACTTTTATCATTAGTTACCTTGCTGACCATCCATATACCACTTGTATCACCATCTCTTCGCCGAACTAGTGCACCTATACAATTTACCACTGTATTGGGTGTGTTGGGGACACAAGAGACTCTTTGTTATTTGGTTGCAGGGTTGCTTGAAAGAGACCATCTTCATCCTACGCCTCCTACGGATTGATAAATCTTAGGTCATCCACTTGAGGGAAATTTGCTACTGTCCTACAAACCTTTGCACTTGGAGGCCCAACAACATCTACAAGAAGAAGGTTGTGTAGTAGACATCAAACTCCTTTATCCAGACTCCTTCATTTGTTGCTTCTGAAGCAGCTATGTACTCCATTTCACACGTAGATCCCGCCACGACGCTCTGCTTGGAACTGCACTAACTAACAGCTTCACCATTCAATATAAATACATATCTGGTTTGTGACTTAGAGTCATCAGGATCAGTGTCAAAGCTTGCATCGACATAACTATTTACGACGAGCTCTTTGTCACCTCCATAAACGAGAAACATATCCTTAGTCCTTTTCAGGTATTTTAGGATGTTCTTGACCGCTGTCCAGTGATCCACTCTTGGATTACTTTGGTACCTCCTTGCTAAAAAAATAGCAAGGCACACATCAGGTCTGGTACACAACATTTCATACATGGTAGAACCTATGGCTAAGGCATAAGGAATGACTTTCATTTTCTCTCTATCTTCTGCAGTGGTCGGGCATTGAGTCTGACTCAACTTCACACCTTGTAACATAGGCAAGAACCCTTTCTTTGACTAATCCATTTTGAACTTCTTCAAAACTTTATCAAGGTATGTGCTTTGTGGAAGTCCAATTAAGCGTCTTGATCTATATCTATAGATCTTGATGCCTAATATGTAAGCAGCTTCACCGAGGTCTTTCATTGAAAAATTCTTATTCAAGTATCCTTTTATGCTATCCAGAAATTTTGTATTATTTCCAATCAACAATATGTCATCCACATATAATATTAGAAATCCTACAGAGCTCCCACTCACTTTTTTGTAAATACAGGCTTCTCCAAAAGTCTGTATAAAACCATATGCTTTGATCACACTATCAAAGCGTATATTCCAACTCCGAGAGGCTTTCAGCAATCCATAAATGGATCATTGGATCTTGCACACTTTGTTAGCACCTTTTGGATCGACAAAACCTTTTGGTTGCATCATATACAACTCTTCTTTAAAATATCCATTAAGGAATGCAGTTTTGACATCCATTTGCCAAATTTCATAATCATAAAATGCGGCAATTGCTAACATGATTCAGACAGACTTAAGCATTGCTACGGGTGAGAAGGTCTCATCATAGTCAACTCCTTGAACTTGTTGAAAACCTTTCGCAACAAGTCGAGCTTTGTAGACAGTAACATTACCGTCAGCGTCAATCTTCTTCTTAAAGATCCATTTATTCTCTATTGCTTGCATGGATTCCATCTCAGATTTCATGGCCTCAAGCCCTTAAGCAAAATCTGGGATCATCATCGCTTCCTCATAGTTCGTAGGTTCATCATGGTCAAGTAACATGACCTCTAGAACAGGATTACCGTACCACTCTAGTGTGGATCTTACTCTGGTTGACCTACGAGGTTCGGTACTAACTTGGTCTGAAGTTTCATGATCATCATCACTAGCTTCCTCACTAATTGGTGTAGGAATCACAGGAACTGATTTCTGTGATGAACTCCTTTCCAATAAGGGAGCAGGTACAATTACCTCATCAAGTTCTACTTTCCTCCCACTCACTTCTTTCGAGAGAAACTCCTTCTCTAGAAAGGATCCATTCTTAGCAACGAATATCTTGCCTTCGGATCTGTGATAGAAGTTGTACCCAATTGTCTCCTTTGGGTATCCTATGAAGACACACTTCTCTGACTTGGGTTCGAGCTTACCAGGTTAAAGCTTTTTCACATAAGCATTGCATCCCCAAACTTTAAGAAACGACAACTTGGGTTTCTTGCCAAACCAAAGTTCATATGGTGTCGTGATACGTCTCCAACGTATCTATAATTTTTGATTGCTCCATGCTATATTATCTACTGTTTTGGACTATATTGGGATTTATTTTCCACTTTTATATTATTTTTGGGACTAGCCTATTAACCGGAGGCCCAACCTAGAATTGTTGTTTTTTTGCCTATTTCAGTGTTTCGGATAAACAGAATATCAAACGGATTCCAAACGAAATAAAATCTTCAGAAACGTGATTTTCTCACCGAACGTGATCCAGGAGACTTGGACCCTACTCCAGGGGGTCAAAGAGGAGGTCACGAGGGTGGGGGGCGCCCCCTGCCCCGTGGGCCCCTAGGTGCTCCACCGACGTACTCCTTCCTCCTATATATACACACGTACCCCCAAACGATCAGAACAGGAGCCAAAAACCTAATTCCACCACCGCAACTTTCTGTATCCACGAGATCCCCTCTTGGGGCCTGTTCCGGAGCTCCGCCGGAAGAGGGCCGTCATCACGGAGGGCTTCTACGTCATCCTAGCCCCTCCGACAAAGTGTGAGTAGTTTACCTCAGACCTTCGGGTCCATAGTTAGTAGCTAGATGGCTTCTTCTCTCTCTTTGAATCTCAATACAAAGTTCTCCCCCTCTCTTGTGGAGATCTATTCGATGTAATCTTCTTTTTATGGTGTGTTTGTTGAGACCGATGAATTGTGGGTTTATGATCAAGTCTATCTATGAATAATATTTGAATCTTCTCTGAATTCTTTTATGTATGATTGGTTATCTTTGCAAGTCTCTTCGAATTATCCGTTTGGTTTGGCCAACTAGATTGGTAGTTCTTGCCATGGGAGAAGTGCTTAGCTTTGGGTTCGATCTTGCGGTGTCCTTACCCAGTGACAGAAGGGGCAGCAAGGCACGTATTGCATCGTTGCCATCGAGGATAACAAGATGGGGTTTATTTCATATTGCATGAATTTATCTCTCTACATCATGTCATCTTGCTTAAGGCGTTACTCTGTTTTTAACTTAATACTCTAGATGCATGCTGGACAGCGGTCGATGAGTGGAGTAATAGTAGTAGATGCAGAATCGTTTCGATCTACTTGTCATGGACGTGATGCCTATATACATGATCATGCCTAGATATTCTCATAACTATGCTAAATTCTGTCAATTGCTCAACAGTAATTTTTTCACCCACCGTAGAATACTTATGCTCGTGAGAGAAGCCACTAGTGAAACCTATGGCCCCCGGGTCTATTCTCATCATATCAATCTCCATCACTTTAATCTTGCTTTGCTTTTTTACTTTGATTTTACTTTTTACTTTGCATATTTATACCAAAAGTACCAAAAATATTATATCTATCAGATCTCACTCTTGTAAGTGACCGTGAAGGGATTGACAACCCCTAATCGCGTTGGTTGCGAGTAGCTATCGTTTTGTGCAGGTACGAGGGACTTGAGCGTGGCCTCCTACTGGATTGATACCTTGGTTCTAAAAAACTGAGGGAAATACTTATGCTACTCTGCTGCATCATCCCTTCCTCTTCGGGGAAAACCAACGCAAGCTCAAGACGTAGCAAGAAGGATTTCTGGCGCCGTTGCCGAGGAGGTTCGCGCAAGTCAAGATTTGACTCCCGACAACGAGCCATTTCTGGCGCCGTTGCCGGGGAGTCTATGCAAAAAGTCAACATACCAAGTACCCATCACAATCCCTATCTCTCGCATTACATTATTTGCCATTTGCCTCTCGTTTTCCTCTCCCCCAATTCACCCTTGCCGTTTTATTCGCCCTCTCTCTCTATCCTCCCTCTCTATTTGCCTCTTTTGCCCGTTTGCTTTTGTTTGCTTGTGTGTTAGTTTGCTTGTTTGTCGCGATGGCTCAACCGAGATTTGGTGATCTCCACCTCAAAAGGTTAGAGGAGATCGAAACCAACATTATGAAGTTTATGGTTTTGCAATTTGAGCATAATAATTTCTTTAGAAATGAGCTTAAGGAACAAAAAAGTTTTATGAGTTATATGAATAAAGATCTAGATGATATGTCTAAATAATTTGATGGTATAAGATCCCAAATTGCTCGTCTAGAAAAGATGACTGCTGAAATTTCGGATATGCAAGCCAGCTTAGTCAATAAGATGACCGCTAAACCGAGTGCCTATGAAAATCAAGATGAAGATCTAAAAGTTATTGAAGTGTCCCCTATTAAATCTTTATTTTGCAATATGAATCTTGATGAAACTGAATATGATCTTCCTTTACCTAGAAGGCGTTCTAAAAATTCGGAGTATTTAGATCTTAATGATGAAATTGATGAAAGTGATATTGAAAGAAATAAAAATCTAGATGTTTCTAAACCCACTATATTGGATTTCAAGGCATTTAATTATGAAAGTTGCTCTTTAATTGATTGTATTTCCTTGTTGCAATCCGTGCTAAGTTCTCCACATGCTTATAGTCAAAATAAAGCCTTCACCAAACATATTGTTGATGCCTTGATGCAATCTTATGAAGAAAAACTTGAATTAAAAGTTTCTATCCCTAGAAAACTCTATGATGAGTGGGAACCAACTATTAAAATTAAAATTAAAGATCATGAGTTTTATGCTTTGTGTGATTTGGGTGCTAGTGTCTCTACTATTCCCAAAATTTTGTGTGATTTACTAGATTTCCGTAATTTTGATGATTGCTCTCTAAACTTGCATCTTGCGGATTCCACTATTAAGAAACCTATGGGAAGGATTAATGATGTTCTTATTGTTGCAAATAGGAATTATGTGCCCGTAGATTTCATTGTTCTTGATATAGATTGCAATCCTTCTTGCCCTATTATTCTTGGTAGACCTTTCCTTAGAACGGTTAGTGCAATTATTGATATGAAGGAAGGGAATATTAGATTTCAATTTCCATTAAAAAGGGCATGGAACACTTTCCTAGAAAAGAAATAAAATTACCATATGAAACTATCATGAGAGCCACTTATGGATTGCCTACCAAAGATGGCAATACCTAGATCTATCCTCGCTTTTATGCCTAGCTAGGGGCGTTAAACGATAGCGCTTGTTGGGAGGCAACCCAATTTCATTTTTATTCCTTGATTTTTGCTCCTGTTTATTAATAAATAAATTATTTAGCCTCTGTTCTGGTTGTGTTTTTTGTGTTTAATTAGTGTTTGTGCCAAGTAGAACCGTTGGGAAGACTTGGGGAAAGTCTTGTTGAACTTGCTGTAAAAAATAGAAACTTTAGCGCTCACGAGAACTGCTGTCATTTTTATTTTAAGAGTGCTATTTAGTTACTTCTTTTTGCAGATGATTAATAGATCAATTACTCACGTTAAGCAATTTATTTTAGAATTTTTTGGGTTCCAGATCTTGCGCTAGCTACAAATTACTACAGACTGTTCTGTTTTTGACAGATTCTGTTTTTCGTGTGTTGTTTGCTTATTTTGATGAATCTATGGCTAGTAAAATAGTTTATAATCCATAGAGAAGTTGGAATACAGTAGGTTTAACAACAATATAAATAAAGAATGAGTTCATTATAGTACCTTGAAGTGGTCTTTTGTTTTCTTTCGCTAACGGAGCTCACGAGTTTTCTATTTTGAGTTTTGTGTTGTGAAGTTTTCAAGTTTTGGGTGAATTCTTTTGATGGATCATGGAACAAGGAGTGGCAAGAGCCTAAGCTTGGGGATGCCCATGGAACCCCCAAGATAATCCAAGGACACCAAAAAGTCAAAGCTTGGGGATGCCCCGGAAGGCATCCCCTCTTTCGTCCACTTCCATCGGTAATTTACTTTGAGCTATATTTTTATTCACCAACATGATATGTGTTTTGCTTGGAGCGTCTTGTATTATTTGTGTCTTTGTGTCTTAGTATGCCACAATCATCCTTGCTGTACACGCCTTTTGAAAGAGCCATACATGAATTAAAATTTGATAGAATACTCTATGTGCGTCACTTATATCTTTTGAGCTAAGTAGTTTTGCTCTATTTGCTTCACTTATATCTTTTGAGCTAGATAATTTTGCTCTATGTGCTTCACTTATATCTTTTGATCGTTATAATTTTGCTCTATGTGCTTCACTTAGATCTTTTAGAGCACGGTGTTGGATTTGTTTTAAAAGAAACTATTGATCTCTCATGCTTCACTTAAATTATTTTGAGAGTCTCTTAATAGCATGGTAATTTGCTTAATAATAATATGCTTGGTATTCAAGATTTGTGAAACTTTCTTTTGAGTGTGTTGAATACTAAGAAAAGATTGAAGCATGATAATTGTTTTGAGATATGGAGGTGATAATATTAAAGTCATGCTAGTTGAGTAGTTGTGAATTTAAAGAATACTTGTGTTAAAGTTTGTGATTCCCGTAGCATGCATGTATGGTGAACCGTTATGTGACGAAGTCGGAGCATGATTTATTTATTGATTGTCTTCCTTATGAGTGGCAGTCGGGGACGAGCGATGGTCTTTTCCTACCAATCTGTTAATTTCTCAATTCTGTTAATTGCTCAACAGTAATTTGTTCACCCACCGTAGAATACTTATGCTCGTGAGAGAAGCCACTAGTTAAACCTATGGCCCCGGGTCTATTCTCATCATATCAATCTCCATCACTTTAATCTTGCTTTGCTTTTTTACTTTGCATATTTATACCAAAAATATTATATCTATCAGATCTCACTCTGGTAAGTGACCGTGAAGGGATTGACAACCCCTAATCGCGTTGGTTGCGAGTAGCTATCGTTTTGGGCAGGTACAAGGGACTTGAGCGTGGCCTCATACTGGATTGATACCTGGGTTCTCAAAAACTGAGGGAAATACTTACACTACTCTGCTGCATCATCCCTTCCTCTTCGGGGAAAACCAACGCAAGCTCAAGACATAACATGTCGTCTCAACGGATTTAGATGGTGCCCTATTTAACGTGAATGCAGCCGTCTCTAAAGCATAACCCCAAAACGATAGTGGTAAATCAGTAAGAGACATCATAGATCGCACCATATCTAATAAAGTGCGGTTACGACATTCGGACACACCATTACGTTGTGATGTTCCAGGTGGCGTGAGTTGTGAAACTATTCCACACTGTTTGAAATAAAGACCAAACTGATAACTCAAATATTCACCTCCACGGTGAGATCGTAGAAACTTTATTTTCTTGTTACGATGATTTTCCACTTCACACTGAAATTCTTTGAACTTTTCAAATGTTTTAGACTTATGTTTCATCAAGTAGATATACCCATATCTGCTCAAATCAGCTGTGAAGTTCAGAAAATAACGAAACCCTCCGCGAGCCTCAACACTCATCGGACCGCATACATCAGTATGTATTATTTCCAACAAGTCAGTTGCTCGCTCCATTGTTCCGAAGAAAGGAGTCTTAGTCATCGTGCCCATGAGGCATGGTTCGCAAGCATCAAGTGATTCATAATCAAATGATTCCAAAAGCCCATCAGCATGTGCTTTACGCCAATATGACCTAAACGGCAGTGCCACAAATAAGCTGCACTATCATTATTAAACTTGTATCTTTTGGCTTCAATATTATGAATATGTGTATCACTACTATCGAGATTCAACAAAAATAGACCACTCATCAAGGGCGCATCACCATAAAAGATGTTACTCTTATAAATAGAACAACCATTATTCTCTCATTTAAATGAATAACAGTCTCGCATCAAACAAGATCCAGATATAATGTTCAGGCTTAATGCTGGCACCAAATAACAATTATTTAGGTCTAAAACTAATCCCGGCGGAAGATGTAGAGGTAGCGTGCCAATGGCGATCACATCAACTTTGGAACCATTTCCCACGCGCATCATCACCTCGTCCTTAGCCAATCTTCATTTAATCCGTAGCCCCTGTTTTGAGTTGCAAATATGAGCAACAGAACCAATATCAAATATCCAGGCGCTACTGCGAGCATTAGTAAGGTACAAATCAATAACATGTATATCAAATATACCTTTCACATTGCCATCCTTCTTATCCGCCAAATACTTGGGGCAATTCCGCTTCAAGTGACCAGTCCCTTTGCAGTAGAAGCACTCAGTCTCAGGCTTAAGTCCAGACTTGGGCTTCTTCACTTGAGCAGCAACATGCTTGCCATTCTTCTTAAAGTTTCCCTTCTTCCCTTTGCCCTTTTTCTTGAAACTGGTGGTCTTGTTAACCATCAACACTTGATGCTCCATCTTGACTTCTACCTCTGCAGCCTTTAGCATTGTGAAGAGCTCGGGAATTGTGTTATCCATCCCTTGCATATTATAGTTCATCACGAAGCTTTTGTAGCTTGGTGGCAGTGGTTGAAGAACTCTATCAATGACACTATCATCAGGAAGATTAACTCCCAGTTGAGTCAAGTGGTTGTGGTACCCAGACATTCTGAGTATATGTTCACTGACAGAACTATTCTCCTCCATCTTGCAGCTATAGAACTTATTGGAGACTTCATATCTCTCAATTCGGGAATTTGCTTGAAATATTAACTTCAACTCCTAGAACATCTCATATGCTCCATGATGTTCAAAAAGTCGTTGAAGTCCCTATTCTAAGCCGTACAACATGGAACACTAAACTATCGAGTAGTCATCAGCTTTGCTCTGCCAGAAGTTCATAACATCTGGAGTTGCTCCTGCAGCAGGTTTTGCACCTAGCGGTGCTTCCAGGACGTAATTCTTCTGTGCAGCAATGAGGATAATCCTCAAGTTATGGACCCAGTCCATGTAGCTGCTACCATCATCTTTCAACTTAGCTTTCTATAGGAACGCATTAAAATTCAAGGGAACGGTAGCATGGGCCATTGATCTACAACAACATAGACATGCAAAATACTATCAGGTACTAAGTTCATGATAAATTAAAGTTCAATCTAATTGTATTACTTAAGAACTCCCACTTAGATAGACATCCCTCTAGTCATCTAAATGACCACGCGATCCATATCAACTAAACCATGTCCGATCATCACGTGAGATGGAGTAGTTTTCAATGGTGAACATCACTATGTTGATCATATGTACTATATGATTCACATTCGACCTTTAGGTCTCAGTGTTCCGAGGCCATATCTGCATATGCTAGGCTCATCAAGTTTAACCTGAGTATTCTGCACGTGCAAAACTGTCTTGCACCCGTTGTATGTGAACATAGAGCTTATCACACCCGATCATCACGTGGTGTCTCGGCATGACGAACTGTAGCAATGGTGCATACTCAGGGAGAGCACTTGTACCTTGAAATTTAGTGAGGGGTCATCTTATAATGCTACCACCGTACTAAGCAAAATAAGATGCATAAAGGACAAACATCACATGCAATCAAAACAAGTGATATGATATGGCTATCATCATCTTGTGCCTTTGATCTCCATCTCCAAAGCACCGTCATGATCACCATCATCACTGGCTTGACACCTTGATCTCCATCGTAGCAACGTTGTCGTCTCAGCAACTATTGCTTCTACGACTATCGCTACCGCTTAGTGACAAAGTAAAGAAATTACATGGCGATTGCATTTCATACAATTAAGCGACAACCATAAGGCTCCTGCCAGTTGCCGATAACTTCTACAAAACATGATCATCTCATACAACAATTTATATCTCATCACGTCTTAACCATATCACATTACAACATGCCCTGCGAAAACAAGTTAGACGGCTTCTACTTTGTTGTTGCAAGTTTTACGTGGCTGCTACGTGCTTCTACCAAGAACCGTTCTTACCTACGCATCAAAACCACAACGATTTTTCTTCAAGTGTGTTGTTTTAACCTTCAATAAGGACTAGGCATAGTCAAACTCGATTCAACTAAAGTTGGAGAAACAGACACCCGCCAGACACTTGCGTGCAAAGCACGTCGATAGGAGAACCAAGGTATCAATCTAGTAGGAGACCACGCGTGAGTCACCTCGTACCTACACACAAATAAGAACCTCACAACCAACGCGATAAAGGGGTTATCAATCCCTTCACGCCCACTTGCAAGAGTGAGATTTGATAGAGATGATAATAATAAGATAAATATTTTTGGTATTTTTATAATAAAGATTGAAAAGAAAGATTGCAAAATAAGATAGATTGGAAACTTGTATGATGGAAAATAGACTCGGGGGCCATATGTTTCACTAGTGGCTTCTCTCAAGATAGCATAAGTATTACGGTGGGTGAACAAATTACTGTTGAGCAATTGATAGAAAAGCGAATAATTATGAGAATATCTAGGTATGATCATGTATATAGGCATCACGTCCGTGACAAGTACACCGACTCCTGCCTGCATCTACTACTATTACTGCACACATCGACCGCTATATAGCATGCATCTAGAGTATTAAGTTCATAAGAACAGAGTAATGCCTTAAGCAAGATGACATGATGTAGAGGGATAAACTCATGCAATATGATATAAACCCCATCTTTTTATCCTCGATGGCAACAATAGAATACATGCCGTTTCCCTTTCTGTCACTGGAATCGAGCACCGCAAGATTGAACCCAAAGCTAAGCACTTCTCCCATTGCAAGAAAGATCAATCTAGTAGGGAAAACTAAACTGATAATTCGAAGAGACTTGCAAAGATAAACCAATCATACATAAAAGAATTCAGAGAAGACTTAAATATTGTTCATAGATAATCTGGATCATAAACCCACAATTCATCGGATCTGGACAAACAGACCGCAAAATAAGATTACATTGAATACATCTCCAAGAGAATCGAGGAGAACTTTGTATTGAGATCCAAAGAGAGAGAATAAGCCATCTAGCTACTAGCTATGGATCGAGGAGAACTTTGTATTGAGATCTCTTGGGTGCAGAAGGTTGCGGCGGTGGAAATAGGGTTTCGTGGTACTCTTGGATGTTTTTTGGGTATATGGATATATATATATATACACATATAGGAGGAAGAAGTAGGTCGGTGGAGCAACGAGGGGTCCACGAGGGTGGAGGGCGCGCCTAGGGGGTAGGCACGCCCCCTGCCTCGTGGCCTCCTCGATTGTTTCTTGACGTCCACTCCAAGTCCCCTGGATCACGTTTGTGCCAAAAATAACGCTCCTGAAGGTTTCATTCGGTTTGGACTCCGTTTGATATTCCTTTTTTACGAAACACTAAAATAGGCAAAAACAGCAATTTGGGTTGGGCCTCCGGTTAATAGGTTAGTCCCAAAAATAATATAAACGTGTAAAAATAATCCCATTAACATCCAAAACAGATAATATAATAGCATGGAACAATCAAAAATTATAGATACGTTGGAGACGTATCATTCATCGCCAAGCTTAATTCCTGCTCGTCCTCCGGGAGGTAAATGATAAAAACAGAAATTTTGATTTGGAATGCTTTCTAGAATATTCTTCAATGTATTTTTATCTATTGTGGCATGAATATTCAGATCCGAAAGATTCAAGATAAACGTTTATTGTTGACATAAAAATAGTAATACTCCAAGTATGTTAATCAAGCAATTATGTCTTATCAAAATACCATAGCCAAAGAAAACTTGTCCCTACAAAGTCATATAGTTTGGCCATGCTTCATTTTCGTCACACAAAATGCTCTCATCATGCACAACGCCTATGACAAGCCAAGGAATTGGTTCATACTTAGCCTTTTCAAACTCTTTCAACTTTCACGCAATATATGAGCGCGAGCCATGGCATAGCACTATGGGTGGAATAGAATATGATGATTGAGGTTGTGTGAGAAGACAAAAAGGGATAAAGTCTCACATTGACGAGGCTAATCAATGGGCTATGGAGATGCTCACCGACTGATGTCAATGCAAGGAGTAGGGATTGCCATGGAACGGATGTACTTAGAGCTATGAATGTATGAAAGCTCATCAAAGAAACTAAGTGGGTGTGCATCCAACTCGCTTGATCACGAAGACCTAGGGCATTTGAGGAAGCCCATCATTGGAATATACAAGCCAAGTTCTATAATGAAAAATTCCCACTAGTATATGAAAGTGACAAAATAAGAGACTCTCTATCATGAAGATCATGGTGCTACTTTGAAGCACAGGGGTGGAAAAAGGATAGTAACATTGTCCCTTCTCTCTTTTTATCTTATTATTTATTTTTTTTATTTTTTTATTTGGGCCTTCTTTTTTGGCCTCTTTTCTCTTCTTATTTTATTTTATTTTTTCGTCTGGAGTCTCATCCCGACTTGTGGGGGAATCATAGTCTCCATCATCCTTTCCTCACATGGGACAATGCTCTAATGATGATCATCACACTTTTATTTTCTTGCAACTCAAGAATTGCAACTCGATACTTAGAACAAAATATGACTCTATGTGAATGCCTCCGGCGGTGTACCGGGATTGCGATGAATCAAGAGTGACATGTATGAAAAAATTATGAACAGTGGCCTTGCCACAAATACGATGTCAACTACATGATCATGCAAAGCAATATGACAATGATGATGCGTGTCATAATAAATGGAACGGTGGAAAGTTGCATGGGAATATATCTCGGAATGGCTATGCAAATGCCATAATAGGTAGGTATGGTGGCTGTTTTGAGGAAGATATAAGGAGGCATATGTGTGTTAGAGCGTATCATATCATGGGGTTTGGATGCACCAGCGAAGTTTGCACCAACTCTCAAGGTGAGAAAGGCAATGCACAGTACCGAAGAGGCTAGCAATGATGGAAGGGTGAGAGTGCGTATAATCCATGGACTCAACATTAGTCATAAAGAACTCATATACTTACTGCAAAAATCTACAAGTCATCAAAACCAAGCACTACACGCATGCTCCTAGGGGGATAGATTTGTATGAAAAGACCATCGCTCGTCCCCGACTGCCACTCATAAGGAAAGCAATCAAAGAACGCCCCATGCTTCAAATTTGTCACATAACATTTACCATACGTGCATGCTACGGGACTTGCCAACTTCAACAGAAGTACTCATCAATTTCACAATTACTCAACTAGCACACCTCTAATATTACCACCTTTATATCTCAAAACCATCTATCAAGCATCCAACTTCTCTTAGCATTTAAAATTTATAACCAAAGTGAATTAGCATGCTGTTCTAAAGGACTCTCAAAATGATATAAGTGAAGCATGATAGATCAATTATTTCTATAAAATAGAACCACCGTCGTGCTCTAAAAGATATAAGCAAAGCACTAGAGCAAAAAAATATATAGCTCAAAAGATATAAGTGAAGCACATAGAGTATTCTAATAAATTCCAATTCATGTGTGTCTCTCTAAAAAGGTGTGTACAGAGAGGATGATTGTGGTAAACTAAAAATCAAAGACTCAAATCATACAAAACGCTCCAAGCAAAACACATATCATGTGGCGAATAAAAATATAGCTCCAAGTAAAGTTACCGATGGACGAAGACGAAAGAGGGGATGCCTTCTGGGGCATCCCCAAGCTTAGGCTTTTTGGTGTCCTTGGATTTTACCTTGGGGTGCCTTGGGAATCCCCAAGCTTTGGATCTTTCCACTCCTTGTTCCATAATCCATCAAATCTTTACCCAGAAATCTTCACAACACAAAACTTAAAAGAAAATCTTCGTGAGCTCCGTTAGTAAAAGAAAACAAAGCACCACTTCAAGGTACTATAATGAACTCATTATTTATTTATATTGGTGTTAAACATACTGTATTCCAACTTCTCTATGGTTCATAAACTCTATTACTAGCCATAGATTCATCAAAATAAGCAAACACCACGCGAAAAACAGAATCTGTCGAAAACAGAACAGTCTGTAGTAATCTGTAGGTTTCGAATACTTCTGGAACACCTAAAATTCTAAAGTAAACTGCTGGACGTGAGGAATTTATCTATTAATCATCTGCAAAAACAATTAACTAAATATCATCCTCCAATAAAAAATGGCAGCAATTCTTGTGAGCACTAAAGTTCCGTTTTTTACAGCAAGATCAAAAAGACTTTCCCCAAGTCTTCCCAACGGTTCTACTTGGCACAAACACTAATTAAACACAAGAAACACAACCAAAACAGAGGCTAGATAAAAAATTTATTACTAAACAGGAACTAAAAGCAAGGAATAAAAATAAAATTGGGTTGCCTCCCAATAAGTGCTATAGTTTAACGCCCCTAGCTAGGCATAAAAGCAAGGATAAATCTAGGTATTGCCATGATAATGATAAGGTAAATCGCGAAAGCTCATTTCATACTCCCTACGTTCATCAACAAGCTTTCTTTGTGGCAAGCAAAAGTAATCAAAAGAGCTAAATTTAATGGGATAAAAGTCCCCAAGATCAAGCTCGGGAGGTGTTGGTTCCTCCTTTGGCCCCTCATATTGCACAATCAATTCATCATTATAAGCATTCTTTTGGAAAAAAGTCGTGAGCCTTTGTTCAAGGGGAAAACCTAGCCCATTCTTCTGGATGGAAAAATTATCATTAAGTTCAGAGATCCTATTAACAAGAGCATCGGTATGTCTTGACTTGGCGTAGATCTCCCCGGCAACGGCGCCAGAAATCCTTCTTGCTACCTCTTGAGCACTGCGTTCGTTTTGCCTTGAAGAGGAAAGGGTGATGCAGTAAAGCAGCATAAGTATTTCCCTCAGTTTTTGAGAACCAAGGTATCAATCCAATAGGATACCACGCGAGAGTCACCTCATACCTACCCAAACAAATAAGAACCTCGCAACCAACGCGATAAAGGGGTTGTCAATCCCTTCAAGGCCACTTGCAAGAGTGAGATCTGATAGAGATGTTGATAATAAGATAAATATTTTTGATATTTTTATAATAAAGATTGAAAGTAAAGATTGCAAAATAAGATAGATTGGAAACTTGTATGATGGAAAATAGACTCGGGGGCCATAGGTTTCACTAGTGGCTTCTCTCAAGATAGCATAAGTATTACGGTGGGTGAACAAATTACTATCGAGCAATTGATAGAAAAGTGAATAATTACGAGAATATCTAGGTATGATCATGTATATAGGCATCACGTCCGTGACAAGTAGACCGACTCCTGCCTGCATCTACTACTATTACTCCACACATCGACCGCTATCCAGCATGCATCTAGAGTATTAAGTTCATAAGAACAGATTAACGCCTTAAGCAAGATGACATGATGTAGAGGGATAAAATCATGCAATATGATATAAACCCCGTCTTTTTATCCTCGATGGCAACAATACAATACGTGTCGTTTCCCTTTCTGTCACTGGAATCGAGCACCGCAAGATTGAACCCAAAGCTAAGCACTTCTCCCATTGCAAGAAAGATCAATCTAGTAGGCCAAACCAAACTGATAATTCGAAGAGACTTGCAAAGATAAATCAATCATACATAAAAGAATTCAGAGAAGATTCAAGTATTGTTCATAGATAATCTGGATCATAAACCCACAATTCATCGGATCTCGACAAACACACCGCAAAAGAAGATTATATCGAATAGATCTCCAAGAGAATCGAGGAGAACTTTGTATTGAGATCCCAAGAGAGAGAATAAGCCATCTAGCTACTAGCTATAGACCCAAAGGTCTGAGGTAAACTACTCACACATCATCGGAGGGGCCATGGAGTTGATGTAGAGGCCCTCCGTGATCAATGCCCCCTCCGACGGAGCTCCGGAAAAGGCCCCAAGACGGGATCTCTTAGGTACAGAAGGTTGCGGCGGTGGAAATATGGTTTCGTGGTGCTCCTAGATGTTTTCGAGGTATATGGGTATAGATAGGAGGAAGAAGTAGGTCGGTGGAGCAACGAGGGGCCCATGAGGGTGGAGGGCGCACCCAGGGGGTAGGCACGCCCCCTGCCTCGTGGACTCCTCGATTGTTTCTTGACATCCACTCCAAGTCCCCTGGATCACGTTTGTTCCAAAAATAACGCTCCTGAAGGTTTCATTCCGTTTGGACTCCGTTTGATATTCCTTTTCTACGAAACACTGAAATAGGCAAAGCAATTTGGGTTGGGCCTCTGTTTAATAGGTTAGTCCCAAAAATAATAT
This sequence comes from Triticum monococcum, assembly GCA_034509565.1. Taxonomy (NCBI): domain Eukaryota; kingdom Viridiplantae; phylum Streptophyta; class Magnoliopsida; order Poales; family Poaceae; genus Triticum; species Triticum monococcum. The sequence goes on from CM067841.1 coordinate 81,166,595, forward strand.
AAAAGTGTAAAAATAAGCCCATTAACATCCAAAACAGATAATATAATAGCATGGAACAATCAAAAATTATAGATACGTTGGAGACATATTTGTTGGGTAACGCGGCAGAAAACAAAAAAATTCCTACCTACGCACCAGACCAGGACCACTATGGAGACTGCATACATGGTTTGATCGTTTTCGTCACCGACTCGTAGCCGAGCAGAAGTAGAGTCGATGACGAACGGCGGTGCAGATCCCCGTAGCTAGGATTTACAACCTCCCAACCACGAGGATGTATACCCTCATCCGCCCCACGGACAGCCCTCCGGGAGGCGGTCGGACAGTCCCTTGGACTGTGTCGCGGACAGCCCTTCGGGAGGACCCTCAAAACTCGGATGGTCACTCGGAAAGCCCTTCAGGAGGACTCACAGAACTCGGACAGTCACTTGGACAGACCTTTGGGAGGCACTCTCAAAACAGCCCCTCGGGCAAAAGGATCGAAACTACGACCTCTCTAAGGGGTTGCACACATACGGTGTCATCTATCCGGCAGGGCTTCGCCGTCCAAAACTAGTTCCCACCAGAACCCAGACAACCTTTCGGCTCTACGAAACTATTTCGCTGGGAGGGAGAGAGAAGCCAGATCATGCATGGCACTTGTATGTGAGAAAGAGTGTGTCTTTAGGAAGCCCCCTCCACCCCTATTTATAGTCGAAGCCCAAGGGTGGCTTCTCCAAGAAGCCAAGGGGATAATACCAAAAGGCCCTCAAGGTGGCTTCTCCAAGAAGCCAAGCAAAAGGCACTTTCACTATTCATGACGACATTTTCAGCGTCCGTTTGAACTGAAAATATTTATGTGGGTTCAAAACATTTCCAGTACCCACTAAAATAATTTTCAACACGTTCCGAAACAATTTCAGTTTAGTAATTTTCATCTGCGAAAAGCAAACAAGAATGCGTTTTCACTATTCATGAAGACAATTTTTCGCGTCCATTTAATACGAAAATATATCTGCGGGTCTTAGAATAATTCCAGTACCCACTAAAGTGATTTTGGATTCGTTCTGAAACAATTTCAGATTAGTGAATTTCATCTGCGAAAAACAACCAAAGCGGTACCGACAGCTCCGAAACATTTTCGGTTTTTATCCCCAAAACTTCCCAGAAGTTTCCAGAATAATTCTGGCACCCTCCAAGAATTATCGAGCGTGTCCCGAAACCAATTTGACTTAATAGTATATCCTGAAACAACTTTTCAGTTTTATGAAACTATTTCGCTATTCTCTCTCCGGAACTCTTCCATTGTCTCCGAAACTTTTTCGGCAAATTTCTCTCAGACTCCCTGTCTAGTATTCAGCAGATAGATGACCCTTAAGTGTGTGACCCTATAGGTTCGGTGAAGCATAGACATGACCGGAACACTTTCCGATCAATGATCAACATCGAAGCCGTGGACACCCATATTGACCCCTATACCCACACAAATGAATATTCGAGTGAACCTCCAGTTGCCATGTGCTATTCCTGTTGCTTCGCGATATGTTACAAAGACCTGAGGTGAGATTTACTTGCATCCCCATGGATCAACAACTTGTCCACTATGCTAGTTACCTCGTTACTGGTTTTGTTCTCTTTTCTCGTTTCCGTGTTCCGGCATCCATGTGATCAAATCACACTGTGTCTATCCAGACGATGATGGATACCATAACACCGAGAGGGCCCGAGAATATCTCTCCATAGTCGGAGGAGCAAATCCCAATCTTGAGCTATCAAGTTACTTGACATAATTGTCCATGAACCCGTAAGCCGCCGTAATACCACCCATTTACGGATGACATTTAACAAACCACAAATTTCATGAATCAAGCATGAAGAAACTCGATACTCTCATGGTCTAAGGAATCATGCAAATGTTAACCATCTCTGTGTTATGTACCATTAACTTGTGACGAATGAATCTCATAGCATAACATCAATCCGGGTCGATTCAACACAAATGTTCTCTTAACATTGTGCCCTCAAAGTTGCTGGCATTGACAAGCCCATGATCAGGAAAACAGAACCATTATGCAACACTTGAGCTAGTCTGAGAGGCCAGACTAAGAATACTTCTTACCATTTATTATTCCACACGTGCATATGAGTCTTCCTCCGAGCCTCGTGTTATTGCAGACTCGAGAACCATAGCAGTTATAGCATGGAACATAAACATAATTATGAACTTGGAGATAAATAATATTATTTATTATTGCCTCTAGGGCATATCTCCTACAGACTCCCACTTGCACTAGGGTCAATAATCTAGTTAATGCTAATGCACTTTACACCTATGGCATACTGGTGTAAAAAATGCTTCGCATGTGGTATAGCCTGATCTCCATCGGATCTGGCAACTTCAGCTCCATGTGTATCTCTGCATATCCTTGCCTTTTCACGCTTTCACAAAATTCATATTTTGTGCGCACTTGGCTTTGTATATATGTGAATCATTGGTCGAAACCTGATTCCTCAGACTGAGCTATGGAGCAACTATCTGCAATAGTGTCCCATTGATGAAAGCCTTCTTGGAACCATACTAAGTTCATGAATGAACTATATGATTCAACAACTTTCTCTTTGTCGCTTCTAAAGCGGCAACATACTTCGCCTTTGTTATAGAATTCGCCACAGTAACTTGTTTGGAACAATTTCCAATTAACTTTGCCACCATATTGTGTGTTACACAAAACCCTAAATTTAAATCGAAAATCGCATGGAGAAAAGATGAAGACTGTATCAACGTAACCTTTTACAACGAACTCTTCATGATCTCCACTTGTGAGGAAACATGTCATAAGTGCTACTTTAGTACTCAATGACCCTTTTTCACTATTGTCCCATGATCAGTACTTTGGATCACTTTGGTATCTATACTTGCAACAGCTTGGGAGTATTGGACATATCTGGTTGTTTTACATACCATGGAATACATGATTAATCCAAACACATGAGTTGTGGAATCTCCATCATGTATTTTGCTCATCAGTGTTTTGGGACACTGATTCTTGCAAAAACTCTTTCCATGTGACTTCGGCAAGAATCACTCCTTGTCGTTCTTAGTGCTAAACGGTTTTAGCATCTTGTCAATATGTATTTTTGCTCAGCCTCATTAGGTAAATCTATCTCCATAGATCATTATGCCTAATATCAAGGCTATTTAGCCCAAGCGCTTCATCGGAAAACTATTTTCAAATGAAGTCCTAATTCGTGTCAAGAAATTTATTTCCAATTAACAATGTGTCAAGCACAAAAGGTTTTCAGAAATATTATTATGCTCCCACTTACTTTCTTGAAACCACAAGCATCTTCGTTACTCATTGATGAAGTCAAACCCCTTTGACCATTCCATCAAAAACTAAGATTCCAACTCCATTTTGCTCTCTTCTGTCCATTGCTGGAACTCTGAAGTTTGGATACTTACTAGCATACTCTGGACTGACAAAATACTTTGGATTGTATCACATACAAGTCCTAGGTTGTATTTCCATTTCATGGAAATTATTTTGTCATCCATGTTGCATATCTCATGTTTGAAATATGTATTAATTGCTAGTTTAACCCGAACTGACTTTAAGCATTGCTATGGTGAGACAATCTCATTGTAGTCAACTCCTTGAACTTTTTATTGCAACAAGTCGAGCTTAACGGGTAAAACATTTTTATCCATATCAGTTTATAGTCCCATTACAATCCGTTAGACTCCAAGTCTTTCAGAGGGTTTATCAAATCTTGAATCATTTATGGAAACTATCTTGGATTATATTGGCATTTAGCCAATTCCAGAGTCACGGCCCATCAACGCTTCATTGTGTATCATAGGTATATTGTTGTCTAACAACAATATCTCGTTTGCGCACCTGAGAGGTTTGCACGAGCTTTGCCTACGTTGTTCAGCTACAAGTTCGACCGAAGTCCATACATCTAATGTAAAGGCTTCCGCATCAGTTGCAGTAGGAAACTCTGGAATTACTTCCAAGGTTCCTTTCCTTTGACCTAATGACGAAGATACTTGTTATCTCATTGAGTTGCACTATCCTCCCACTTACCCTTTTGCAAGAACTATTCTCTTTAAAAGCATACCGTTTTGTGGCAAAAATCCTTTGCCTCGATATAGTGGTGGGGGAATACCCGATGACTTGGGATAACTTACAAAGTAGCACTTATCTGATTTGGAATAGGTTTGTAACCTTTTACACAAGCCCCATATTCCAAATGTTAAGAAAAGATATAACATGGTTGGGCGTACCATACCATGTCGTCATTTCAACAGACCTGATGGAGCTCTTTTCAGTGTAAAAGTCGCAGTCTCTAAAGCATCACTCTTTAAAAGTGACAATGGAAAATTTATTTATGTCATCTTTGATCTTATCATGTCATAAATGGTTTGATTACATCTTCACAGACATTCCACTCATAGTGGTGTTCCGGGAGTTGTAAGTTATGAAACTCTTTTCACAACTCATCAGACATTCGCTAAACTTGTAACTCAAATATTCCTTTCTACAATAAAATTGCAGAAACATAATTTCCTTGTTACAATAACTTCTACTTCATTTTTGAAAAACTTTTGAATGATTTTAAAAGATCCAGACTTACGTCTCATCAAGCAAATATCCATATATCTACTTGAGTCATTTCTGAAGATATATATATCCACTACTTGCAACAACATTTATTGAACTACACGCATCAAAATGTATGATCACCACTAAGTTTGTTGCTCATTCCTTATGGCCTGTGAACGGTATTTCAATCACTTCACTTTTCGGAGAAAAGTTGCAAGTGTTGGATGATTCAAAACCAAATGACTTCAAAATCCATCATAATGGAATTTTTCCATGCGGGTTTCTCCAATGTGACCAAATGTAGTGCCACACATGTGTGGTATTCTCATAGCCTTGCGAAATTTAGCGTCAGTGTTATGGATGTATCATTTTACCATCAATATTCATAACATACATCCCATCTTGGATGGAAGCATGGCCCTTCATGTTATTCATAATACTGAACAACAATTGTTCTTTTATGAACAACCCTTTTGCAATAAACATTGTGCAATGGGCTAGAGTGTAAGAAACTCTAAAATGAATTATGAAAGTAAACATAGAGGTAATATATTAATATCATTATTCATAACATACATCTCATTCATAATGAAAGTATGGCCCTTATGTTTATTCATAATACTGAGCATCAAAAGTTCTCTTGTGAACTACCTTCTTGCAAGATACCTTATGCAAAGGGCTAGAGTGTGAGAAACTCTAAAATGAATTATGAAAGAAAATACATAGGTAATACACCGATGGACGGTATAGTAACTTTTACTATGTTCCCAGCATGTATTAAAACCTCATTCCTGGCTAGTCTTTTTAGGACATAGTAGCTCTTACATTGATTCGCAACAGAATGCAATCGAGCGGGTATCTTTACGGTAACTCACAATACCTAAGAATTAGTGATTACCATTTCCCGTGTCAAAACCGGAGGATTTCGGGTAGGGGGTCCCGAACTGTGCGTCTAAGGCGGATGGTAACAGGAGGCAGGGGACATGATGTTTTACCCAGGTTCGGGCCCTCTTAATGCAGGTAAAACCCTACGTCCTGCTCGATTATTCTTGATAATATGAGTAGTACAAGAGTTGATCTACCACGAGATCAGAGAGGCTAAACCCTAGAAGCTAGCCTATGGTATGATTGTATGTTGTCCTACGGACTAAAACCCTCCGGTTTATATAGACACCGGAGGGGGCTAGGGTTACACAGAGTCGGTTACAAGGAAGGAGATCTACACATCCGTATTGCCAAGCTTGCCTTCCACGCCAAGGAGAGTCCCATCCGGACACGGACGAAGTCTTCAATCTTGTATCTCCATAGTCCAACAGTCCGGCCAAAGGAAATAATCCAGCTGTCCAGATACCCCCTAATCCAGGACTCCCTCAGTAGCCCCTGAACCAGGCTTCAATGATGATAAGTCCGGCGCGCAGATTGTCTTCAGCATTGCAAGGCGGGTTCCTCTTCCGAATACTTCATAGAAGATTTTGAACACAAGGATCGTGTCCGGCTCTGCAAAATAAGTTCCAGCTACCACCATAGAGGGAATAATATTTACACAAGTCTAATCTGCTGACGTTCCCCGTAGTGTGACATCACACCACAGCCAGGTCTTTATTCGAATCGTTTTTCATAACCTGTCTCAGCATGTTTCGCGAGGCGGTTTCCTTGGCACGTCTTGTCGAAGCAGAGATCGTGTCCCCTTATTACGGGATTCCCATTAATACGGACGTGGGTAACCCAACCGCGCCTATTAGTAGGACTCCTAAATCTTAGGCAAGTCCCAAACGGCCACGAGGAGGACGCTTGATATTCACCCTCTTTATAAATGGGACAAAGCCTTTTCCTCTTGATCTTAATCGAATCCGCCTCTCGCATCGAGTTCCAACAACCGAAGCTCAGGTTTAGGCACTGTCGGTGTCAAAACCGGCGGATCTCGGGTAGGGGGTCCCGAACTGTGCGTCTAAGGCGGATGGTAACAGGAGGCAGGGAACACGATGGTTTACCCAGGTTCAGGCCCTCTTGATGGAGGTAAAAACCTACGTCCTGCTTGATTTATTCTTGATGATATGAGTATTACAAGAGTTGATCTACCACGAGATCGGAAAGGCTAAACCCTAGAAGCTAGCCTATGGTATGATTGTATGTTGTCCTACGGACTAAAACCCTCCGATTTATATAGACACTAGAGGGGCTAGGGTTACACAAGGTCGGTTACAAAGGAGGAGATATACATATCCGTATTGCCTAGCTTGCCTTCCACGCCAAGTAGAGTCCCATCCGGACATGAGACGAAGTCTTCAATCTTGTCTCTTCATAGTCCAACAGTCCGGCCAAATGATATAATCCGGCTGTCCGGATACTCCCTAATCCAGGACTCCCTCAATAGCCCCTGAACCAGGCTTCAATGACGATGAGTCCGGCGTGCAGTATTGTCTACGGCATTGCAAGGCGGGTTCCTCCTCCAAATACACCACGGAAGAATTTGAATACAAGGATAGTATTCGACCCGGCAAAATAAGTTCCACATGCCACCGTAGAGAGAATAATATTTCCACAAATCTAATCTTCTGACTTGTTTTGGCAACATGACATTATGCCATGGCCCGATGATTATTCGAACCGTTTCCTTTAACTAGCCCCGCACATAACGCGAGGCAGTTTTTTGACTCGTCTTGTCAAAGCAGAGATCGTGTCCCCCTGATTACGGGATTCTCATCAATACAGGCATGGGTAACCCAACCATGCTTAGGACTCCTAGATTTTAGGCAAGCCCCAAACGGCCATGAGGAGGACGCTTGATATTCACCCTCTTTATAAGGGGTCAAGGTTTTTACTTTTTTCCTCCCGTGCTCAATCAAATCCTTCCCCCACCTCGAGTTCTAATGCCCAAAGCTCAGGTCAGGTGCTTCGGACCTTCAATCATGTCTGGATCCAGCCTCCAGGGCCGGTGGATGCCCTCCTCCGTCACGGGGGAGGATATCAGGAAGTTGAGGGAGGCAAGATACTTGACCGCCGAAGTCTCGCATCGGCTGCCCGCCCGAGGGCAGGTCGTCCCTACTCCTAAACCCAACGAAGACGTCGTGTTCATCTCCCACTTTCTCCGAGGACTAGGCTTCACTCTGGATCCCTTTGTTAGGGGTTTGATGTTCTATTACGGGCTTGATTTCCACGATCTAGCCCTAGATTCCTTCCTCCACATCTCGGCATTTATTGTCGTATGTGAGGCCTTCCTCTGCATTACCCCTCACTTCAGCCTGTGGCTCAAGACCTTTGATGTGAAGCCAAAGATGGTCGAGGGGCAGTATGCAGCGTGCGGAGGTGCATTAATAAGCTAGATTGCTGGAGCTCCGTGGCCAAAAGGTTCCTTTCCAGAGGTGTCCGGATGATGGCAAAGGGAGTGGTTCTACATCACCGCTCCCAGAAGTGCCAAGTGGATAGCTCCCCCCGTCTTTCGCTCGGGCCCCCCACCACAACTGATGTCATGGATTAGCAGGGGGCTGAGATGGGGTCCAGCCAAGGACGTGCCCATACTGCAGAGCCGCATCCGGGATCTCTTCGAGGGAATTTTAGTTTGGTTATGGTAGTGCAAGTCATGCTGGTTCGTCAAGTCCAACCTTGCAAACGTCGGCCCCTCCGTTTATGGGAATTCAACCCAGAAGGACCGCGCGCTATTCAGAATTTCCTCGGCCTGACGCACGAGGAGATGTACCAGTCGTTCTTCGGTCCCCAGAGAGAGTGTTCGGATACCTCCGAGGATGTGGGCCTGAGCAGCAACCGCACCGCGGCCCAAGTAAGTAATCCTCTAGCCGAACACACTTTCTTTCTTTTATCATGACATCATTCTGAAGGATCGCTCTTTGACCAGTACTGGATAGCAAAGGCGAAGATGATCCGGTGTTCGGCTCCCCTTCCCGAAGGCTTGGACAATTCGGTGCTGGAAAAGATGCTCGAGCCAGCACCTTGCCTGGTGCCCGCAAAGGAAGATGAAGGGGGGAATGAAGAGGGCCAAAGCAGGCCTCCACCGCTATCTGTTCCAACCGAGGGAACGAGCGTCTCCGTGAAGGAGGATAACCAAGAGAAGGAGTCCGACATTCTTCGCCCCGGGGGAGGAAGAGGACTACCTCTGATGATTCGGAAACCAAGGTTTCCAAACGGGAGAAGAAAACTCCACCAGAGGGTCCCGTCTTGGAGGGCGCTTTTGCCGCACAAAGTTCGTGCGGGGATCAACCCTCTAACGAGTCGTAAGTGATCAAAATTTACTTGATAGCATAAATAATCTACCTTACTTCTGAGGAAACTAACCGAAGCGTTTATCTTGCAGTTCGGATCTTAGTCCTTCTCAATAGAGCTCGTCTTCAGGGGACCTTCTTCCGGAGATGATGGAGAGCGAAACGCCTCCCCTGGACTCCCCCGCTCAAGAAGCGGGCGACCTTGAAGTGTCGTCACGGAGGGCCTCTCCGGATCCGGTGAGGCCAGAAGATAATCCCATAGTCACCCGAAGTCCCCAGCATCCGGCTCTTGAAGAGGGCAGACAAAAGAGTCTGGCGTCATCTGGTATGCGTTCGGACGCACTGAGGGATCTGCTGAAGCGAGCGACCATCTCGGAAGAACACCGTGCGTTGATGGGTATGGTGATGGAAAGGATTTCGTCCGCCGAAAGCGGGTTGCATGACGCCTTTATGAGTCTACTAACGGGCTTTGAGGTACGTAAAATGATATACCTTTGTGATGGTGCCGCACGTTTTCAGGTGTGCCCGATGTAGATAGTAGCCCCTGAGACTCTGGTTGTCACCGAGAACGGTGGCAAATAGAGGATCGTAGTCCTAGGTAATAACCATACCGCCTTTATGTGCAAGTGGTGGAAGCTCCGGTGGCTAGCCGGACTCATGAGTTTGCCGAACTAAAGCGGCAACTGGATGCGGCGGATGCCGACATCGAGCTTGTTAACAAGCGGCTTGACGAGGCACATGGTAAGTGATATTTTCTAGTAAATGTCACATAGTAAGAGCAGCGTGATGCCAGTATCTTTAATATGTTGTGACTGCAGATGGAGCTGCCACTGTGGAGACCCTTCGGGCGGAACTTGCCCAAGCCAAAGAACAAGCAAGGAGTAGTAATGCGGCCGCTTTGAAGGCGGCCGAAGAGTTAAGAGCCGATAAGGCTGCGCATTGCGAGAGCAAAGAGAAAATGGCCAAGATGGCTATAGAGTTAAAAGATACTGCCGACCGTTGTCAGGTCCTTGAAGAAGAAAACCGAACGAAGGCAACAGACCTCGAAAAGGCCACGATGGCGACCAAAGACACCCGCTCTGCCATGAGAGCGAAGAAGGAGGAGCTGCGTGAAGCCAGTGATATTGTGGCTGGGAAGCCCTTTTTGTTGCGGAGGAAGTTCGGAGATCCGCGGTACACCCCTCTGGATCGGCTGTGTAGTTCGGCAGACGCATATCTGGATTTGATGGCGAGTGCTGTCGATGCGGACGAATACTTCCGAGATCAAACAGATCGTGAAGTGGACAAGCTATTCTGGTCGCAGTTTAATGTCCCAGAGCGTCCGCTTCCGCTAACTGATCAGCGTGCCGAATGCGCCGAACTAAATAGATTGTCCGGACTTGACATGAGGTCCGTCATAGATCATCTGTGGCCGGAAAAACCGAAGCCGAACAGCTATTTCAGCTTAGTGCAGCAGTTCCTTGGTGCGGTGCCGCGCATCAATGCGATGAAGAGGTCGGCGTGCATAGAAGGCTCGTGAATGGATTTTGCCCGTGTCAAAGCATACTGGGCGGAAATGGATGCTACCACTGTTGCGGCGCAAGGTTCGGCCATAGGCCGAGTGGCTGTCGAGCACTATTTTGAAGAAGTTCTTGAGGGTGCTCGTTTGATAGAGGCCCACTCGAAGAATATTATGTTTGAGTGACATGTATTCCCATTGTAAAAACAATATTTTATTAATTTTATCAAGGCTGTATTTATACTTTCGCCCGAAAGTATTGTGATGCCTCCGGTGCGGCCGTTTTATGTATACATGTGTATAACCTGAAAGATTGTAGTCATCGGCTTCAGCCCCCACGCATATAATGCGGGGGTGTTCGCTGAAGACGCGTATTCACACTTAATCCAACGTCTTGGTCCTATTAAGGAGGTGAGAGCGCAGCGAACTAGGCAACCGAACTATGATGCTTTAGCACTTTCACTTAGCCATAGGAGTTTGACAGTGGGGCTACTATATAGCCCCTGGTGGCACCGCACTCTCTCGAGTTCGGGGTGCGTACATGCCCGACCGGGAAACGACCCTTCGTTAAGGCGGAGGAATTCTGGAATTCCGATAGGTCATCGAGTGGTTCACCAGTCTCGCGCTATATCATGACAGTCAGTTTTCGGCTTTCTCTACTGAGGTGCTCGTCCGGATGAACCAGGGCACAATCGCAGTAGTTCTCCTGGTGCCACCTTAGCCGATAGAGTGGAACGTAAGGCAGCAAAACGCAGGAGCCGGGCAAACCCAACATTTGACCCAAGACATGATTCGGAGCTAATACATATAAGGCCAAACTCGCGACGCCGAACACTCTCTAAGGTATTCGGTCTTTATGGTGTAAACTGGGCCTAAATAGTTCCATTTGTAAGGAGCCCCTAATGTCCAGGTACGTGCATTTTTCTGACGTGGCCACATGCCAAGACGTCAGCATCCTTCTCAATTGTACTGAGAATCCGAGGGATGTGTATCGACAAGAGACAGTAAAAAAGGTTGAGGCGGGGTCTTAATCTAAAAAGAATCCTTGGAATGGGTCCCTGCTGCACATCTGCGCCCGTGTCTCTGTTGTGCCGTATCCTGGACGGGTGTAGCACGATTGTCATCTGTAAAAGAGAGGAACTTAGGTGAAAAGTTATCGTGCAAAAAGGTGGGTTTAACGAAACCATCTACAGTTCAAGATGAGTAAAAATTGCCACTTGTCTGCGTGCGTTGAGCCCCTTGTATTTGTAATAGGGGTGTGGCCATCAAACCTGTATGAATTTCCTATAGCTGCGCCAGACTCGTCTAACCGTGTCTGTGGTCTTGACGACCTATCGAATGCTTTAGTTGGTGAGGCCGTTTTAGTGTGCGGCTGCCAAGGCAGCCGCACTCTCTTCAGCCCGCAGGGATCGCTCAATATTTCCATTTACTGTAATGATGCCACGTGGACCGGGCATCTTAAGTGTGAGGGAAGCGTAATGCGGTATTGCATTAAAGCGAGCAAAAGTGTCACGTCCAAGTAGTGCTTGATAGCCACTTTGGAACGGAGCAATGTGGAAGGTTAAATTTTCGCTACCGAAGTTACCGGGGAAGCCGAATATGACCTCTAGTAGTAGGGAGCCCGTGCAATGAGCCCCTAGGCCTGGCGTTACTCCTCTAAAGGTAGTGTTGTTGTGGCGAATTTTCGTTGGGTTGATCCCCATTTTGTGGATTGTGTCCTGATATATCAGGTTTAAGCTGCTGCCGCCGTCCATCAGGACTTGTGTGAAGTGGTATCCGTCAATTATTGGATCTAATACCAAGGCATCCCACCCTGCATTCCAGATACTTGTTGAGTAATCCTGATGGTCGAAGGTGATCGGTTGAGACGGCCAGTGGCAGAACTCCGCGGTGATAGGCCCTTGGGCATGTTTGACTGGGAGTGCCGCTTTGGTTCTTCCTTTTATCACGTGTAGCACGTTTACTGTTTTGACTTAAGGTGGAAATTTATTCTGTTCCCCAGTGTTTTGCTTGCGAGGCTCATCCTCGCCTTCACTTGGTGTATCCTGCCCCTTATGTTCGGCGTTGAGCTTGCCAGACTGCTTGAAGACCCAACATTCTCTGTGGGTATGATTTGCAGGTTTATCGGGGGGTGCTATGGATCTGACATATCTAGACAGTTCATCTCTGGCGCCTTTAGAGGGAAGCTTTTGCTGACCTGGCCGAGAGCTTCTGAACCCGGTGTTTATCGCCATGCTCTTCGGGTTGTCTTCTTTATTCTGGCGCTTATTATGTTTGCTACGTCATGATTTCCCGTTTCCATCTCTAACTACGGATGTACTTGGGTCGCTGGTGCTGCATCGGGCTAGCCAACTGTCCTCGCCCGCGCAAAAGCGGGTCATGAGGCTTGTTAATGCTGCCATTGTTCTCGGCTTTTCTTGGCCGAGGTGCCTGGCAAGCCATTCGTCTCGAACGCTGTGTTTAAAGGCTGCCAAGGCCTCAGCGTCCGGACAATCGACTATTTGGTTCTTTTTAGTAAGAAACCTGTTCCAAAGCTTTCGGGCTGACTCTCCGGGCTGTTGAGTTATATGACTTAGGTCATCTGCATCTGGTGGTCGGACATATGTCCCTTGAAAATTTGCCCGAAAGGCGTCTTCGAGCTCTTCCCAGCTTCCAATGGAGCTTTCGGGGAGGCTTTTAAGCCAGTGCCGAGCTGGCCCTTTAAGCTTGAGGGGTAAGTACTTTATGGCATGGAGATCATCCCCTCAAACCATATGGATATGGAGGATATAGTCCTCAATCCAGACCCCAGGATCTGTTGTTCCGTCGTATGCCTCTATGTTTACGGGTTTGAATCCCTCTGGAAATTCATGGTCCAGCACCTCATCGGTGAAACATAGGGGGTGTGCGGCACCCATGTATCTGGGTGTACCATGGTATTCAGATGTTTGCTGTATTGCATCGTATGCTGGAGCGTGCTTGCGTGGTCCATAGATGGATCTGGTTGCATCGTCCTTTTGATGCGAGCCTTCGTGAGGGTCCCACATTGGCTTATGTGCAGCGTTGTTCGCCGCTTTATGTTGGCCGTGAGGTCGTCTATCTGGCCGGATAGCCATTTTAATTTTTGGTGGCGGGGGGTCTAAGGCCTCCTCATCGAATTCAGGTAGCAACTTCCTCTTTGGGTAGCTCTTGGTGTGGCGATTACTGCCATACTTCGCTGCTGTGTTGAGTACTTCACTCCATTTTATTTTGAGTGTGTCTTGTGCAGCCTTGAGCCTTTGCTTCTGTTTTTTCAGACTCCTCGCCGTGGCAACAAGCCTTTGGTGGGCATTACGTTGCTCCTGGCGCCTGTCCGGTGTGATGTCATCCAGACTGTTATCTTTGATGAGGTTGGATTGTTCGGGTTGATTTTCCGTGTTACCGTGGTCGGGCAATGGTTCACCCTACTCTAACGCTGGGTCTATGTGATCGTTATTTCTGCCGGGGAGGGATTTGGGGCGGCGTTTACGCCTCCTCTTTGACTGCTGCTCGAGGCAACCACCCATCGATGCGTCCTTCCGTTCCTCGTCGTTATTTTCTTTGGGTGTGTCCACCATGTATACGTCATGTGATGAAGTGGGCATCCAGTGCCCTGTGAGCAGTGGTTCTTCTTTGACTCCTGCATCGTCGTCCATACCGTCGATGTCTTCGGAGTCGAAGTCGAGCGTGTCGGTTAAGTCATCGACAGTGGCTACTAAGTGGTGGTGGGTGGGTGGCGAATTTCTTAGTCATCCGCATCCCAATCCTGTCGGACGTAGTTCGGCCAGGATTCTCCTGACAAGGAGAGAGACCTTAATGAGTTCAGTATGTCGCCCAAGGGCGAGTGCTGGAAAATATCCGCGGAGGTAAACTCCATGATCGGCGCCCAATCGGATTCGATAGGTACGGGCGCATGCGGTTCGGAGTCCGTGGCCGGAGAAGGATCCGAAAGTTTGGCAACACGGCTCTCATGAGGGGTAAGGTCGATATTCTGCTCGATCGCCGCTTAGGGTACGACCTCCGTGATGGGGTCCATCCACCCATCCATGGATGGCGCAACTGGCCCCGAATTGAGGCTCGGGGCGGCTGCCAGTGCGATCTCCTGAATATGGTCCGATGATAGAGCTAAATCATACTCATCATGATCGCGCGGCGCACAAGGCAGGGGCTCGAATTTGTCGAAGATCAAGTCTTCGCGGATGTCGGTCGTGTAATTTAAGCTTCCAAACCTGACCTGGTGGCCAGGGGCGTAACTTTTGATCGGCTCCATATGGCCAAGCGAGTTGGCCCACAGTGCGAAGCCGCCGAACACAAAGATCTGTCCGGGGAGAAAAGTCTCACCTTGGACTGCGTCGCTGTCGATGATCGTAAGAGCCATCAAGCCTAACAGCGATGACACAGAGGTACTCTCAATGAAAGCACCAATGTTGGTGTCAAAACCGGCGGATCTCGGGTAGGGGGTCCCGGACTGTGCGTCTAAGGCGGATGGTAACAGGAGGCAGGGAACACGATGTTTTACCCAGGTTCGGGCCCTCTTGATGGAGGTAAAACCCTACGTCCTGCTTGATTTATTCTTGATAATAAGAGTATTACAAAAGTTGATCTACCACGAGATCGGAAAGGCTAAACCCTAGAAGCTAGCCTATGGTATGATTGTATGTTGTCCTATGGACTAAAACCCTCCGGTTTATATAGACACCAGAGGGGGCTAGGGTTACACAAGGTCAGTTACAAAGGAGGAGATATACATATCCGTATTGCCTAGCTTGCCTTCCATGCCAAGTAGAGTCCCATCCGGACACGAGACAAAGTCTTCAATCTTGTATCTTCATAGTCCAACAGTCAGGCCTAAGGATATAATCCGGCTGTCCGGATACCCCCTAATCCAGGACTCCCTCAGGCACTTCGGACCTTCAACTATGTCCGGATCCAACCTTCAAGGTCGGTGGATGCCTTCCTTCATCACAGAGGAGGACATCAAGAAGTTGAGAGAGGCCAGATATCTGACCGCCGAAATTACGCATCAGCTGCCTGCCCGAGGGCAGGTCGTCCCTACTCCCGAACCCAACGAGAGCGTCGTGTTCGTCTCCCACTTCCTTCGAGGACTAGGCCTCGCTCTGGATCCCTTTGTTAGGGGTCTTATGTTCTATTACGGGCTAGATTTTCACGATCTGGCCCCGGATTCCCTTCTTCACATCTCGACATTTATTGTCGTATGTGAGGCCTTCCTCCGCATTACCCCTCACTTCGGCCTATGGCTCAAGACCTTCAATGTGAAGCCAAAGATGATCGATGGGCAGCACGCAATGTGCAGAGGCGCTTCAATAAGCAAAATTGCTGACGCTCCATGGCCTGAGGGTTACTTCCTAGAGGTGTCCGGATTGTGGCAGCGGGAGTGGTTCTACATCACAGCTCCCGAAGTGTCAAGTGGGTAGCTGCCCCCACCTTCCGCTTAGGCCCCCCACCACAACTGATGTCTTGGATCAGCAGGGGGCTGAGCTGGGATCCAGCCAAGGACGTGCCAATACTGCAAAGTGTAGGATCGAAAGTATGTCTAGAGGGGGGTGATTAGACTACTTGACCAAATAAAAACTTGACATTTTCCCAATTTTAGTTCTAGGCAGATTTTAGCTATTTTAGGACAAGTCAAGCAATCATCACACAATTCAAGCAAGCATGCAAAGAGTATATTGGCAGCGGAAAGTAAAGCATGCAAGTTGCAAGAATGTAAAGGGAAGGGTTTGGAGGATTCAAACGCAATTGGAGACACGGATGTTTTTCCCGTGGTTCGGATTGGTGGTGCTATCCTACATCCATGTTGATGGAGACTTCTACCCACGAAGGGTAACGGTTGCGCGAGTCCACGGAGGGCTCCACCCACGAAGGGTCCATGAAGTAGCAACCTTGTCTATCCCACCATGGCCATCGCCCACGAAGGACTTGCCTCACTAGCGGTAGATCTTCAAGAAGTAAGCGATCTCCTTGCCCTTACAAACTCCTTGGTTCTACTCCACAATCTTGTCGGAGGCTCCCAAGTGACACCTAGCCAATCTAGGAGACACCACTCTCCAAGAAGTAACAAACGGTGTGTTGATGATGAACTCCTTGCTCTTGTGCTTCAAATGATAGTCTCCCCAACACTCAACTCTCTCTCATAGGATTTGGATCTAGTGGAAAGAAGATTTGAGTGGAAAGCAACTTGGGAAGGCTAGAGATCAAGATTTATATGGTAGGAATGGAATGTCTTGGTCTCAACACATGTCTTGGAATCTCCTTGTACATGTTGGACATAGAGTTGTGGTCCATCTTCTTCTTGGCGTAAACGTCCAAGTCATCTGCTTGCTCCCCTGGGGCATTTATCAGCTGAGCCCATTCAACAACTGTAGACTGGTACCTCGTACCCTCTGACATCCAAATTATCCTACCATCTGGATAAAAATGGGCTGTGGAGTAGAACTGCATGATGAGTTCCTCGTTCCACTTTGTGAGCTTCTGCCCAACAAAGTCCTCTACTCCACACGCCTTGAAGCTGTCCTGCACTCCAGGGTAGTACTCCTCATTATCCTTGATATATTGCCAATCGACCCGTCTCATGTCACAGACAATGGGCTTCTTGTCTAGCAGCACTGTCTCATAGAAATCTTGCTGCTCCTTGGTGTGAAACCTGTAGTCAACTGCAGTCCTTCTCCTTGAAGCATACGGGTCTGCTTCTCTCCACTTCCGGAGCCCTGAATCTCTCCTGAGTTTCATATCCTCAGCCACGGGATGAGCATCGTTCTGGTCTGGGATCTTGGGCTTCAGCTTCCTGAGGACATTCTCTTCCTCTTCTTCTGCAGTTTCAGGCACTGGGGCCTTGTTCTTCTCAGCAGCTAGGATGCTTCTTGTATTCCTCTTTGGCTTGGGCTTTGGAGCTGGCTTGGCCTTGGAAGCAGCTCCCCCTAATCTTATGGCATCACCCATCAGCTTGGGTGCCTTTGGTGCTAGTGCAGCCACCTCTTCTTCTTCCTCCTCATCTTCCATGATGGAAGGTTTGCCAAGCACTCTAGCTACAGTTTTCTTCACCCTTTCTTTCCTCTTCTTGCCCTCAGCAGCAACTGGCTCAACTCTCTTGGAGGTTGCTTCCTCTTCTGCCACATAATCCTCATCTTCTGAGTATGAGGTTCTCTTCTTTCTCTGTCTTGTGGCAGCTTTAGACAGATTGCTAGGGGTACTCCTGCTGCCATCATCTGAGGAACTTGAGGGACTAGTGCCCTCACTCAGCTGCACTTGTTGTTCTAACAGGTTCTGGCTATCACTTTGGTCTGACATGATGCAAGCTCTGACTGCTGACCTTGTGAATAGGTCATAGATGAGATAGAGTAGATGAGCATCACAAAATGCAGAGATTTTTGCAAAAGAATAATCCAAAAACTTAGTTTTAGTTTCCCACTGAAAGCATCTCGGATCTACCGATTTCTAAACTCGGTGATACCGAAGCAGTTTTGGAACCTAAACTAGTGAACTCGGTCAGACCGAGTCACAGTTCGGTGGCACCGAGACTGCTAGGGTTTCATAGAATTCCAAAATCGGTCACACCGATAAGTAATTCTCGGTCAGACCGAGTCTCACTTGTGCAATGGCATAAGCCAAATTGGTGGGACCGAGTTTTTAAACTCGGTGGGTCCGAAATGGTTTCGGCGGAAACCTAACCCTAAAATTTACGAATTAAACCTAATCTACAAGTTCATTGACTGGATAGGAGTTTATCAAGTGTGGCAAGAATCATGATGATCAGAATGTGCTAGGAATCGGATTGGAGAAAAGCACAAAGATCGAGTCCATACCCTAGTGCGGCGGAGACTCGCTACGGCGGCAACGGCGGGGTAGAATTCCCGTTGACGGCGACGGAGACCAGTGACTGGAGGCTGCTGGCGGCGAGGAGACGATCCGGAGACCAAGTTGGCAGAGCAGGCTATCGCGCGGGCGAAGGGGTTCGGAGAAATTTCCAAATTTTTGCCCGTGACTATATATAGCCCGACCTTGTCGATGTGACCGAGTGGAACAACTCGGTGGCACCGAGATGCATAACTGCGAGCAGTTACTGCAACTCGGTGTGACCGAAAGGTTCAAATTGGTTGCACCGAGATCGAAAACCTAGATCAACTTAATGATCTCGGTAGGACCGAAAGTGGGGAATCGGTCAGACCGAGAATCACAGAGAGGTTTTGGAAGTTTAAGTCTATGATGAATCAGGGACTCCGAGTGCTCCTCACACAGAGTGGTTCGAATCTGACTTGATCAAATTTTGTGATGTAGCATGAATAGAGTTTGAGACGAGAAAAGCATAGATAGCTAGAGGAGGTTCTTAGGCATTCTTGTCCATCCACTTGGCAAAAGAAAATAAAGCTAAACAATCAAAACAACAAGTGGATGTCCTCGGATGAGTAAAATATGCAACCAACATGCTCACACAATAAGATGGCAAATGAAATATGTGACAAAGCATGCACAACCAATTCTAGCATCTATCAAGCAATTTGCGATGACTAGGTCATCTATATATGAGTATATTGACTTAGGAGTCAAGTGAAAACACTTGATCATAGGTCATACTCATCGTTTAAGCTCAAGTGGGGTTACCACTTTTACATAAAGCATTATTGTGTTCACATCTCTAGAGTTGCTTTAGCTCAAGTCTTAGAGTAAAGCTCCCCCTAGATGTGATATCCCCCCTTAGAGGGATGAACTAACCTTGGGTTTTGACGATGATGACTTCATGTAGATGTTGAAGATGTGGATGCTCAATGTTGATGTAGATCACTTGGAGCTATCCATTTGAGTGAATTGCACTTTCAATACCTACATGGGTTAGTCCCACAAGGAACAAACAAGGATATCCATAGACATAGAGTGATGCACACACAAGATGATGTCCATGAAAACTTTTAGCTTAGCTTGTCCCTTGTCTTACCAACAAGAGGGTTTTGTGACTCCTTGAAGTAGTGCAAGATGTGGAAGTTGATTGCACTTGTTCTTGCCAAAATGATAAGAGTGAAGTATGTTGGCGGAGTCACCCTCAAGAACTCTCTAGTTCTTCTTCTTTTGGATCCACATCATCTTGATGGGAATCCTTGGAGGTGTAGTCGTACTTGATGAAGTGGAACTTGAAGTAGTCTTGGGAATCCACTTGACTAAGGTCTTAGGAGCTTCTTCAAATGCATCAATTTCCTCTTGAAGCTTGTCCTTGCCTTTTTGCTTGTAGTCTTGCGGTGGAAGATCATCTTGAGCTTGTATCCCCTTGAAGGAAGTATCATACTTCTCTTGTTGAGGAACAAACTTTGTCTTGGGGTATTGATCTTCTTCCCACTCAACTCCATTGGCATTGAACTTTCGTTCGAAACCAACACCTTGATTCTTCCGGTGCATTCCTTGCTTGCACACAATTTCCTCGAATTGCTTACTCCCGGCAAGGCTTTTGTACACTCCTTTCTCTATAATTCCCTTCAATAAGCTATTTTCTTGCTCAAGTGTAACTTGGCTAAGAGAATCATTAGTGGAATCAAGAGAACTACTAGAATCAACAATATTGGATTTAGCATGATCATTGTTACTACTAGAGGAAGAATATTTCTTGTTCTTGTTACTAGACTTGACTTGAGGCATGTAAGTGGATAAGAGCAAACACTTGGCAATGTAAGAAGAACTTTTCTTGCGGAGATCATCATTGATTGCTTTCAAAACTCATGCTCTTGCTCAAGATTGAGCTTTTCAAAGCATAATTTCTCATGAGCTCTTAAAAGTTATCGATGATCTTCGATGATAGTTTCATGAGCTAACTTAAGAGTGTTTAGTTCTTTAGTTAGAGCCTCAATCTTCTCCTTATCATTGTCATTCGTTTTATCTTGATTAGCATGACTAATTGACGTTTCATCATAGTATTCATCACTAGAGTTGTCAACAAGCAAATCATCATCACCTAACAAGTCATCTTCATCACTATTAAAATCAACATACTCGGGGTGTGTTACCTTAGGACCTTTGGCCATGAAGCATCTTCCAATTCCTTCATTTGGTGAATCAAATATGTCATAGGAGTTGGATGACACAAGTGCTAGACCGGCAACACCTTCATCTTGAGTATCTTCGGAGTCGGAGTGATAACTTCTCTCGGAGTGGCTGTCGGAGTCGGAGCCGGATACCTATTCACCAACATGAGCTTGATGTCTTTGTTTTGTGTAGCTCCTTGATGATTTTCCCTTCCTTTCCGAATCCTTGCTTCTCCGTGAGTATCTTCGTTCATAACGATCATCTCTACTCCTTCTCTCTCTTGGTGGTGAATCTCTGCTTCTTCTTTTTGGAGAATCTTCTCTTCTCTTGTAGGGAGCCGTACACTCATTGGAATAGTGTCCGGGTCTTCCACAATTGTAGCAGTTTCGCTCTCGACTAGAAGATCTTTTGTCATTGTAGGACCTTGACTTGAAGCTTCTATCTTTGCTTCTACTCTTGTAGAACTTGTTGAAGTTCTTCACCATTAAGCTCAATCCTTCGTTGAAGCTTTGTTTCTCACTTGATGATGTAGGGGCTTCACATGAGGCTTTGTAGGCACCACTTGATTTGTTGTGAAGTTCCTCTTTATCCATAAGTGACATCTCATGAGCAACAATTCTTCCAATCACTTCTGTTGGCTTGAGATCTTTGTAATTGAGCATCATTTGGATCAATGTGCACACAGTATCATATTTTCCATCCAAGGCTCTTAGAATCTTCTTGATGATGAATCTATCGGTCATCTCTTCACTTCCTAAGCCGGCAATCTCATTTGTGATGAGAGCAAGCCTAGAGTACATTTCAGCGACACCTTCACCATCCTTCATTTTGAACTTGTCAAGTTGACTTTGAAGCACATCCAACTTGGATTCCTTGATGGAGTCGGTACCTTCGTGCATATCAATCAAAGTGTCCCAAATTTCCTTTGCATTCTCAAGACGGCTGATTTTGTTGAATTCTTCGGGGCATAATCCGTTGAAGAGAATATCACAAGCTTGAGCATTGTATTGCAACATCTTCAACTCATCCGCGGTAGCTTCGCGGTTTGGTTCTCTCCCATCAAAGAAGTCACCTTGCAAACCAACACACACAATAGCCCAAACGGCAGGGTTATGTCCAAGAATATGCATTTTCATTTTATGCTTCCAACTAGCAAAATTAGTACCGTCAAAGTAAGGACCTCTACGGTGATAATTTCCCTCGCTAGACGCCATACTGTCCTAGGTTGTGAAACCAAGGCTATGATCACCAAAAGCTATGGAGATCAAAGCAAATGGAGACCAAAGCTCTGATACCACTTGTAGGATCGAAAGTATGTCTAGAGGGGGGGTGATTAGACTACTTGACCAAATAAAAACTTGACCTTTTCCCAATTTTAGTTGGCAGATTTTAGCTATTTTTGGACAAGTCAAGAAATCATCACACAATTCAAGCAAGCATGGAAAGAGTATATTGGCAGCGGAAAGTAAAGCATGCAACTTGCAAGAATGTAAAGGGAAGGGTTTGGAGGATTCAAACACAATTGGAGACACAGATGTTTTTCCCGTGGTTCGGATAGGTGGTGCTATCCTACATCCACGTTGATGGAGACTTCAACCCACGAAGGGTAACAGTTGCGCGAGTCCACGGAGGGCTCCACCCACGAAGGGTCCATGAAGTACCAACCTTTTATATCCCACCATGGCCATCGCCCACGAAGGACTTGCCTCACTAGCGGTAGATCTTCACGAAGTAGGCGATCTCCTTGCCCTTACAAACTCCTTGGTTCAACTCCACAATCTTGTCGGAGGCTCCCAAGTGACACCTAGCCAATCTAGGAGACACCACTCTCCAAGAAGTAACAAACGGTGTGTTGATGATGAACTCCTTGCTCTTGTGCTTCAAATGATAGTCTCCCCAACACTCAACTCTCTCTCATAGGATTTGGATCTAGTGGAAAGAAGATTTGAGTGGAAAGCAACTTGGGAAGGCTAGAGATCAAGATTCATATGGTAGGAATGGAATGTCTTGGTCTCAACACATGAGTAGGTGGTTCTCTCTCAGAACATATGAGTTGGAATGGTGTATGTGTTCTGATGGCTCTCTCTTTCGAATGAAGTGGAGGTGGAGGGGTATATATAGCCTCCACACAAAATCCAACCGTTACACACAATCTACCAATCTCGGTGGGACCGAATCAATAAACTCGGTCAGACCGAAAAGGTAAACCTAGTGACCATTAGAGATTTTCGGTGGGACTGACATGCAACTCGGTAGGGCCGATTCTGTTATGGTTTTGGGCATAATGTAATCTCGGTGAGACCGATTACACAAACTCGGTGAGACCGAGTTTGGTAATAAGCTAACCAGAGAGTTGGTCAGGCAAACTCGGTGGGACCGATTTGCTCTTTCGGTGAGACCGAAAAGTTACAAAAGGGAAACACAGAGTTTACATTGCAATCTCGGTGGGACCGATTCGCTCTTTCGGTGTGACCGAAAAGTTATGAAAGGGAAACAGAGAGTTTGCAACCCCATCTCGGTGAGACCGAGATCCCTATCGGTAGGACCGAATTGCTAGGGTTTGGCAGTGGCTTATGACAAGTGAAACTCAGTGGCGCCGGATAGATAGAATCGGTATGACCGAGTTTGGCTTAGGGTTTAGGTCATTTGTGGATATGGGAAAGTAGCTGAGGATTTTGGAGCATATCATTAAGCACATGAAGCAAGAGGCTCATTAAGCAACACCTCATCCCTCCTTGATAGTATTGGCTTTTCCTAAAGACTCAATGTGATCTTGGATCACTAAAATATAAAATGAAGAGTCTTGAGCTTTTGAGCTTGAGCCAATCCTTTGTCCTTAGCATTTTGAGGGTTCCACTTTCACATCCATGCCATGCCAATCATTGAGCTTTCCTGAAATAATCATCTTGGAATAGCATTAGCTCAATGAGCTATATGTTGTTATGAATTACCAAAACCACCTAGGGATAGTTGCACTTTCACAAAGCCGTATCCGAGATCTCCTCGAGAGAGATATCAGTCTGGTTACGGTAGTGCAATTTATGCTAGTCCGTCAAGTCCAGCCTTGCAAACGCCAGCCCCTTCGCATGTGGGAATTCAACCCGGAAGGACGGCGAGCTGTCAAACATTTCCTCGGCATGATGCATGAAGAGATGTACAAATTGTTCTTCGGACCACAAATAATGTGTCTGGACATCACTGAGGATGCAGGTCTGAGCTGCAATCGCCCAGATACCCAAGTAAGTGGCCCCGCATCCTAACACACTGTCTGTTTTATTTATAGCAACGTTTCCCTAAAAAGATGTCCGCCCCCCTCCCTGAGACCTCACCAAATCCCGTGCTAACCAGGATGCTGGAGATCGCGCCTTATCAAGCACCCTTGGGAGAAGATAAAGGGGGGAACAAGGAGGTTAGCGCCTCCGCGAAGGAGGTTAGCCAGGGAGGAGGGACTGAAACTTCCTCTCCCCAGGGAGGAAGAGGACCGCCTCTGAGGACCCGGAGACAATGGTCTCCAAACGGGGGAAGAAATCTTCGTCGGAGGGTCCTACCTCGGGGGCTACCCTGGCCGCACTATGCCCTCAAGGGGATGAGCCCTCCACTGTGCTGTAAGTAAAAGGGTACTTAATAATGAAAAAATCTCGCTTTACTTCTGAGGAAAATAATCGAAGCATTTATCTTGCAGTTCGGATCTTAGCCCTTCTCAGCAGAGCTCGTCTTCAGGGGATGTTCTTCCAGACATGATGGAGAGCAAAACGCCTCCCCCTGCCACACCGCCTCACGAGGCGGGCGACCCCGAGGTGTCATCGCGGTGGGTTTCTCCTGATCCGGCAAGGCCAGAAGGTAATCCTATGGCCACCCGAAGTTCTCAGTATCCGGCTCTTGAAGAGAGCAATCAAAAGAGTCCGGCACCGTCTGGTGTGCAGTCGTACGTACTGAGGGATCTGCTAGAGCAAGCAGCTATCTCAGAAGAGCACCGCACGTTGATGGGTACGGTGATTGAAAGGATTTCGTCCGCCGAAAGCGGGTTGCATGAAGCCTTTGTGAGTCTATTGACAGGTTTTGAGGTATGTGAAATGATGTACATTTTTGACAGTACCGCACATTTTTAGATGTGCCCTGTGTAGATAGTAGCCCCTGAGACCCTGGTTGTCGTTGAAAACGGCGGCAAACAGAGGATCATAGTCCCAGGTAATAACTAGACCGCCTTTATGTGCAGGTGGTTGAAGCTCCGGTGGCTAGCCGGACTGATGGGTTTGCCGAACTAAGGCGGCAGCTGGATGCGGCAGATGCCGACATCGTGCTTGTCAACAAGTGGCTTGACGAGGCACAGGGTCAGTGATTTTTTCTGGTGATCGTCACATAGTAAGAGCAGCATGATGCCAGTATCTTTAATATGTTGTGACTGCAGATGGAGCTGCCTCCGTGGAGACCCTTTGGGCGGAACTTGCCCAAGCCAAGGAGCACGCAAGGAGCAGCAATGCGGCCGCTTTAAAGGCGGCTGAGGGTTTAAAGGCCGAACAGGCCGCACATTGCGAGAGCAAAGAAAAAATTGCCAAGATGGCCGTAGAGTTAAAAGATGATGCTGACCGTTACCGGCTTCTTGAAGAGGAAAACCGGGCGAAGGCGACGGACCTGGAGAAGGCCCAAGTGGCTGCCAAGGAAGCCCGCTCCAAAATTAGAGCGACAAAGGAGGAGCCGAATCAAGCTGCGGATATCATTTCTGGGAAGCCCTTCTTGTTACAGACTAAGTTCGGAGATCCAAAATATGCTCCTCTAGACCGGCTATGGAGTTCTGCGGACGAGTACATAGATTTGGCTGCAAGTGCTGCTGACGCGGCCGAGTACTTCAAGGATTAGAAGGGTCCTGAAGTGGAGAAGCTGTCCTGGTCACAGTTTCATGCTCTAGTCCGTCCGCTATTGCTGAATGAGCTATTGACCGGTTGGGCCGAGCTCCATAGATTATCTGGACTTGCCACGAGGTCCATAGTGGATCATCTGTGGTCAGGAGGGCCAAGGCCGAATAACTACTTTAGCTTGGTGCAACAATTCCTTGGTGTTGTGCCACGCATCGATGCTGTAAACAGGTCGGCATGCATAGAGGGCTCGCGGATGGCCCTTGCCCGTGTCAAAACATGCTGGGCAGAGATGGATGCCAGCACTGTTGCGGCCCAGGGTTCGACCATAGGCCGAGTGGTTGCCGAGCACTACGTTGAAGAAGTTCTTGAAGGTGCTCGTTTGATGGAGGCTCAGTGCTCGAAGAATATTATGTTTAAGTGACATTTATTCCCATTGTAAGAACAATGTTTTATTGAATTTATCAAGGTTGTATTTATACTTTTGCCCGAAAGTGCTATGATGCCTCCTATGCGGCCGTTTATGTATATATGTATATAACCTGAAAGATGGCAGTCGTTGGCTTCAGCCCCAACGCATATAATGCGGGGGTGTTCGCAGAAGACGCATGTTCACACTTGATCCAACGTCTTGGTGCATTAAGGAGGTGATAGCGCAGCAAACTAGGCAATCGTACTATAGTGCTTTAACACTTTCACTAAGCCAGAGGAGTTTGACAGTGGGGCTACTATATAGCCCCTGGTGGCTCCGCGCTCATCCGGATTCGGGGCGCGTACATGCCTGGCCGGGAAATGGCCCTTCATTAAGGCGGAGGAATCCTGAAGATTCCGCTAGGTCATCGAGTGGTTGACCAGTCTCACGCTATATCATGACAGCCAGTTTTCAGATTTCTCTACTGAGGTGCTCGTCCGAATGAACCAGGGCACAATCGTAGTAGTTCTCCTGGTGCCGCCTTAGCCGATAGAGCGGAATGTAAGGCAGCAAAACACAGGAGCCGGGCAAACCCAACATTTGACCAAAGACATGATTCAGAGCTGATGCATATAAGGCCAAACTCGCGACGCCGAACACTCCCTAGGGTATTCGGCCTTTATGATGTAAACCGGGTCGAAACTGTGCCCTTTGTAATAAGCCCCTGGTGTCCAGGTACGTGTAGTATTCTAACGTGGCCACATGCCAATACGTCAGCATCCTTCTCAATTGTACTGAGAATCCGAGGGATGTGTATCAACAAGAGACAGTAAAAAAGGTTTACGCAGGGTCTTAATCTAAAAAGAATCCTTGGAACGGGTCCCTGCTGCATGTCTGCACCTGTGTCTCCGTTGTGCCGTATTCTGGACGGGTGTAGCACGATGGTCATCTGAAAAAGAAAGGAACTTAATTGAAAAGTTGTCATGCAAAAGGTAGGTTATACTAAATAAACCATGTATAGTTCAAAATGAGTAAAGTTCAGCCTAATTGCCACTTGTTTGCGCGCGTTGAGCCCCTTGTATTGTAATAGGGGTATAGCCATCAAACCTGTATCAATTACATATAGCTGCACCGGACTCATCCAACCGCGTACGTGGTCTTAACGACCTGTCAGATGCTTTAGTTGGTGAGGCTGTTTAGTGTGCGGCTGCCAAGGCAGCCGCACGGTCTTCCGCGCGCAAGGAGCGCTCAATATTTCCATTTGCTGTAATGATGCCACGTGGACCGGGCATCTTAAGCATGAGAGAAGCGTAATGCGGTATTGCGTTAAAGCGAGCGAAAGCTTCACGTCTGAGTAGTGCTTGATAACCACTTTGGAACGGAGCAATGTGGAACGTTAAATTTTCTCTGCCGAAGTTATCGGGAAAGCCGAATATAACCTCTAGTAGCAGGGAGCCCGTGCAATGGGCCTCTGGGCCTGGCGTTACTCCTTTAAAGGTAGTATTGCTGCGGCTAATTTTTGTTGGGTCTATCCCCATTTTGCGGACTGTGTCCTGGTATATCAGGTTTAAACTACTGCCGCCGTCCATCAGGACTCGTGTGAAGTGGTATCCATCAATTATTGGGTCTAATACCAAGGAAGCCCATCCTGCACGCTGGATACTTGCCGAGTAATCCCGATGGTCAAAGGTGATCAGTTGGGACGACCAGTGGCAGAACTCCGCGGTGATAGGCCCTGGGGCATGTGTCTCTAGGAGTGCCGCTTTGTTTCTCCCCTTTGTCACGTGTAACACGTTTACTGTTTTGACTTCTGGTTGGTTTTTCTTCTGTTCCCCAGTGCTTTGCTTGCGAGGCTCGTCCTCTTCTTCGCTTGGTGTATCCTGCCCCTTATGTTCGGCGTTGAGCTTGCCGGACTGCTTGAAGACCCAACATTATCTATGGGTATGATTTGCATGTTTATCGGGGGTGCTGTGGATCTGACATATTTTATCCAGAATCTTGTGTAGGCTGGACAGTTCGTCTCTGTTGCCTTTGGATGGGCATCTTTTGTTGACCTGGCCGAGAGCTTCTAAATCCGATGTTTACCGCTGAGCTCTTCGGGCTGTCTTCTTTATTCTGGCGCTTGTTTTTGCTGCGTCATGGTTTCCCGTTTCCGTCCCTGACTTCGGATGTACTTGGGTCGCTGGTGCTGCATCGGGCTAACCAGCTGTCCTTGCCCGCGCAAAAGCGGGTCATGAGGCTTGTTAATGTTGCCATTGTTCTCATCTTTTCTTGGCCGAGGTGTCTGGCAAGCCATTCATCTCGAACGCTATGCTTAAAAGCTGCTAAGGCTTCGGCGTTCGGGCAGTCGACTATTTGGTTCTTTAGTGAGAAACCTATTCCAAAGCTTTCGGGCTGACTCTCCGGGCTGTTGAGTTATATGACTCAAATCGTCTACATCCGGTGGTTGGACATAGGTCCCTTGAAAATTTTCCCGAAAAACGTCTTTGAGCTCTTCCCAGCTTCCAATGGAGTTTTCGAGGAGGCTTTTAAGCCAGTGTCGAGCTGGCCTTTTGAGCTTGAGGGGTAAGTACTTGATGGCATGGAGATTGTCCCCTCGAGCCATATGGATATGGAGGATGTAGTCCTCAATCCAGACCCCAGGGTCTGTCGTTCCGTCGTACGCCTCTATGTTTACGGGTTTGAATCCCTTTGGAAATTCATGGTCCAGCACCTCATCGGTGAAACATAGGGGGTGTGCGGCACCCCCTGTATTTGGGTGTACCGTGGTGTTGGGATGTTTGTTGTGTTGCATTGCATGCTGGAGCGCGCTTGCGTGGCCCGCAGATGGATCTGGTTGCGCCGTCCTTTTGATGCGAGCCCTCACGTGGATCGTGTACTGGCTTATGTGCGGCGTCGTTTGCCGCTCTATGTTGGCCACGAGGTCGTCTATCCGACCAGATGGCCGTTTTGTTTTTTAATTGCGGGGGATCTAAGGCCTCCTCATCGAATTCAGGTAGCAACTTTCGCTTCGGGTAGCTCTTGGTGTGGCGATTACCACCGTACTTCGCTGCAGTGTTGAGTACTTCATTCCATCTGATTCTGAGTGTGTCTTGTGCAGCCCTGAGCCTTTGCTTCTGCTTTTTCAGACTCCTCGTAGTGGCAACAAGCCTTTGATGGGTATTTTGTTGCTCCGGGTGCCTGTCCGGTGTGATGTCATCCCGACTGTTATCTTCGACGGAGTCGGGTTATTCGGTTTGATTCTCCGTTTTGCCGCGGACGGACGATGGTTCAATGCCATGTTTGTCGTCCGCTGGCTCGCCTTGCTCTATCGCTGGGTTTATATGATCGCTGCTTCTACCGAGGCGGGATTTGGAGCGGTGCTTACGCCGCCGCTTTGACTGTACAACCCTTCGCTACATCCTTCCGTTCTTCGTCGTCATTTTCTTTGGGTGTGTCCACCATGTATACATCATATGATGAAGTGGGTGTCCAGTGCCCTATGGGCAGTGGTTCCTGTTCGTCTCCTGCATCGTCGTCCATACCGTGGATGCCTTCGGAGTCGAAATCGAGCATGTCGGTCAAATCATCGACAGTGGCTACTAAGTGGGTGGTGGGTGGGCGGCGAATTTCTTCATCATCCGCATCCCAATCCTGCCGGACATAGTTCGGCCAGGGCTCTCCTGACAGAGAGAGAGACCTTAATGAGTTCAGTATGTCATCGAAAGGCGAGTGCTGAAATATATCCGCGGAGGTGACCTCCACGATCGGCGCCCATTCGGATTCGATGGGCATGGGCGTAGGCGGTTCGGAGTCCGTGGCCGGGGAAGAATCCGGCAGTTTGACGCCACGGCTCCTATGGAGGGTAAGGTCGATACTCGGCTCGATCGCCGATGAGAATGCAGCCTCCGTGGTGGGATCTATCCCCCCGTCCGTGGATGGCACAATCCGCTCCGAATTGAGGGTCGGAGCGGTTGCCGGTGCGATCTCCTGCACACTGTCCGACGGTAGAGCTAAATCATGCTCGTCGTGACCGTGCGGCGTACTCGGCAGGGGCTCGAATCCGTCGAAGATCAAGTCTCCGCAGATGTCGGTCGTGTAATTTAAGCTTCCAAACCTGACCTCGTGGCCAGGGGAGTAGCTCTCGATCTGCTCCAGATGGCCAAGGGAGTTGGCCCGCAGTGCGAAGCCGCCGAATGCAAAGATCTGTCTGGGGAGAAAAGTCTCACCCTGGACTGCGTTGCTGTCAATGATCGTAAGAGCCATCAAGCCTAATGATGATGACACAGAGGAACTCTCAATGAAAGCACCAATGTCGGTGTCAAAATCGGCGGATCTCGGGTAGGGGGTCCCGAACTGTGCGTCTAAGGCGGATGGTAACAGGAGGCGGGTGACACAATGTTTTACCCAGGTTCGGGCCCTCTTAATGGAGGTAAAACCCTACGTCCTGCTTGATTATTCTTGATAATATGAGTAGTACAAGAGTTGATCTACCATGAGATCAGAGAGGCTAAACCCTAGAAGCTAGCCTATGGTATGATTGTATGTTGTCCTATGGACTAAAACCCTCCGGTTTATATAGACACCGGAGGGGGCTAGGGTTACACAGAGTCGGTTACAAGGAAGGAGATCTACACATCCGTATTGCCAAGCTTGCCTTCCACGCCAAGGAGAGTCACATTCAGACACGGGACGAAGTCTTCAATCTTGTATCTCCACAGTCCAACAGTCCAGCCAAAGGATATAATCTGGCTGTCCGGATACCCCCTAATCAAGGACTCCCTCAACCATGTTTAACCATAATTCCCAAGAACTATATCTTTGACCAGCCTTCTATACATCAGAAACTTGTATGACATTCATACATGAGCTGGATATTCCAGTCATCTTCCTTTCTGCCTTTATATATACTTCTACCAGTTTAACTTTTAGTATTTCTCCTACTCGCAAAAGAAGCACCCAACTTAAGAGTGGCGTTAGCCCCGGACTTCCTAGGCGTGTAAGTCATACTAACACCCTTTGGACTTTCCATGCTTGTAGTAGTAATTAAAAAGAAAACCCAAAAATATTTCATGTTCTTCTTTTGCTTGTTGGGAGCTTTCCCGTGTAAATAGTTTTATTTCTTTTCTTTTCTTTGGGGATCGATAGGAGAAGACCATAATTAAATTGTTGAAGTGGCTCTTATATGCATTATTGTTGATTTGACAAAAGAGCCCATATTGCCTTGTCTTCTCCTGTTTATTGAATGCCTGTAGATTCCAGCTTAGTCCAATGCACGTGCACTATTATTATTATTCACATCGTTTGGTCGTGCAAGTGAAAGGCAATTATGATGATATATGATGGACTAGCTGAGATGAGAAAAGCTGGTATGAACTCGACCTCTTTTGTTTTTGTAAATATGATTAGCTGGTAGAGTAACTTTTACTATGTTCCCAGCATGTATTAAAATCTCATTCTTGGCAAGTCTTTTTAGGCCATAGTAGCTCTTACATTGATTCGCAACAGAATGCAATCGAGTGGGTATCTTTGCGATAACTCACAATACCCAAGAATTAGTGATTACCATGTTTAACCATAATTCCCAAGAACTATATCTTTGACCAGCCTTCTATACATCAAAAACATGTATGACATTCATACATGAGCTGGATATTCCAGTCATCTTCCTTTCTGCCTTTATATATACCTCTAACAGTTTAACTTTTAGTATTTCTCCTACTCGCAAAAGAAGCACCCAACTTAAGAGTGGCATTAGCCCCGGACTTCCTTGGTGTGTAAGTCATACTAACACCCTTTGGACACTTCCTTTCTCTTTAAGTTGTTGTTTTATTCACCTTTCATCATATGACAGGCGTTCTTCTGGATCCCTCTCTTATCAGTCTAATGCATAGTGAACACTTTACTAATAATTTGCAAACAAACATTGCTTTGGATATTTCATATCTTTCAGCCTTTATTTGTATCTGAAAATTAATTTTCAGTTCCATGAATATCACATAACTATCCCAAAACTTTCGAAGTTTGGGTTTCGTGGAAGCAAACATATTGCACTTGACCGTAACGGAATTCTAGCTTTTGGATCAAAGGACAAGAGTCACATCAACCATAGCATTTGTGGGAGGATACCGAAAGCATGCGATAGGACAAAGTCCTTCTCGGCACTTGATACGTCTCCAACGTATCTACTTTTCCAAACACTTTTGACCTTGTTTTGGACTCTAACTTGCATGATTTGAATGGAACTAACTCGGACTAACGCTGTTTTCAACAGAATTACCATGGTGTTATTTATGTGTAGGAGCAAACGTTCTCGGAATGACCTGAAACTTCACGGAGCCACTTTTCAGAAAATATGAAAAATACCTGCAAAAGATGAAGGCCAGGGGGCCCACCACCTTGCCACGAGGGTGGGGGCACGCCTGCCCCCCTAGGGCGCCCCTACCACGTGGGCCCCCTGTTACCTCTCCGACTCCAACACCACCTCCATATATTGAGTTTCAGGGTGAAAAAAAAAGAGAGAAGAAATCATCGCGTTTTACGATACGGAGCCACTGCCAAGCCCTAAAACCTCTCGAGAGGGCTGACCTGGAGTCCGTTCGGGGATCCGGAGAGGGGAATCCGTCGCCATCGTCATCATCAACCATCCTCCATCACCAATTTCATGATGCTCACCGCCGTTCGTGAGTAATTCCATCGTAGGCTTGCTGGACGGTGATGGGTTGGATGGGATCTATCATGTAATGGAGTTAGTTTTGTTAGGGTTTGATCCCTAGTGTCCACTATGTTCTGAGATTGATGTTGCTATGACTTTGCTATGCTTATGTAACGCCCCAGATATACTTTCCCAATTTGTACTCCAACTCTTACCGTTTTCGGCGTTAAGTTATATTTATTCTCGGGTTCGGGTCTTTGTCTCCGTGTGTTGTTTTCGTTTTCGTGCATCTCATATCATGTCATCACGTGCATTGCATTTGCATACATCTTCATCTCATGCATTCGAGCATTTTCCCCATTGTCCGTTTTGCATTCTGGCGCTTCGTTCTCCTCCGGTGGTCAATTCTAGCTTTCTTTCGTGTGTGGGGATTAAACATTTCCGGATTGGACCGAGACTTGCCACGCGGCCTTGGTTTACTACCGGTAGACCGCCTGTCAAGTTTCGTACCATTCGGACTTCGTTTGATACTCCAACGGTTAACCGAGGGACCGAAAAGGCCTCGTGTGTGTTGCAGCCCAACACCCCTCCAATTTGGCCCAAAACCCACCAAACTCTGCTCCATGTCCTAGAGCATTCGATCACGATCGCGTGGCCGAAAACCGCACCTCATTTGGACACTCCTAGCTCCCTCTACCTCTATAAATAGCCCCCTCCAGTTCCGGATTCATCTTCTCCCCCGAAACCCTAGATCCATTCCCATCCGCCGCCGCCGGACAAACTTCCGTGGTCCGGACATTGTCCGCCGCCGCCGACCTACCGGGGCGCGCCACGTGGCAGCGGGCGCCCCACACCGCCGCTGTTTCCGCGCGGGCCCGCTCGGCCCATGGCCGGCCCCCGCGGCCCGGGCTCCCTCCGCCGCCACCAATCGCGTCTTCCCCCGCACGCCCCTCGCCGCCGCCCCGGTCGGGCTCCACCGCCATCGCGGCCATTCGCCGCCCCACGCCGCCTCCTCCCTCACCGGCCGGCGCGCCCGTCAAGTCCGGCGCCGTCCCGAAGCTCCGGCAAACAGTGCTCCCCCGGCGTTCCTCGATTTCCGCGCAGCCGCGATCTGGATCTCAGATCCAAAAACCTAGGGTTGACTTTTGCCCCGTTTCCAGTATTTTTTGCATATTTCATTATGCCATGTCTCCGCATCCGTAGCTCCGTTTTCGACATATGATATATCAAAATCTTCGTCTCGACATGTACATCATTTCATTCCATTGCATCATTTTCATTTGAGTTCATCTTGATGCCCAAAATGCTGCTAGAAGGAGGCTTCGTGAGTTAAATTGCAGATCCGTTAGTTCACCATAGACTTTTGTCATTTTTTCCATGATTATTGTGTGCATGATATGCCTGTGACTCTTTGGGATGAATTGTTAAGCATTTTCTCTTCTTTCCAGAGGTGCCACCCATGCATTTTTAGGATGTGTGTGGTGATTTGTGCAA
Source organism: Triticum monococcum (assembly GCA_034509565.1). Lineage (NCBI taxonomy): Eukaryota > Viridiplantae > Streptophyta > Magnoliopsida > Poales > Poaceae > Triticum > Triticum monococcum. The sequence continues at coordinate 81,200,312 of CM067841.1, forward strand.
GCTTGCAAAGAGAGGCACCTGAGAATTCTGTTTTTAGGGACTTAGTGGATTTCACTAAGTCTGGGATATTTTAGTTCATGATGCCATGTGTTCAGCTTGTTTCCTAGTGATCCGTGTCTCTTTTGAGGATGATCAGTAAGGGAGTTTTGATATTCATGTTATGCTCTATCCATCCATGTCTTTGTTTGCATATGTGGAGTAATCTAGCTTGAGTCAATCGAGCTCTACTTTTGCTTCGTGGTAAATCTGGGCAGATCGTCAACTTGTTTGCGATTTTGCTGATGCTATTGTTAGTGATCCGTGCATGCTATGCCATTGTTCTTGCCATGTCTAGCTAGCATTTTGTGTCTTCTTTATGGATATATGCTTGTCTTGCCATGACTTGCACCGTAGTGAGTGCATCGAGCTCGTTTACATGCCTTCGTGAGTTAAATTTCAGCATGTCTCAGTTTTCACTAAGTCTGAAAACTGATTGTGCGCGAGCTATGTTCGTGTGCTCGTTAGAGTATTTTGTGAACCCTTTTGGCCCCAGGTCACTTCGGGTGTTTTGTTAAGCTTGTTGAGTAGCTCCATGCCATGTTCTTACTTGTCATATTCAGGTTATGTATCATGTTGTTTTGCAACTCCGAAGAGAGCATCGTGGTTTGAAATTTCAGACTAGTGTTAATTTCACTAAGTCTGAAATCTGTTTTGCATTTGCGTTTTTGCCATGCTTGTTTGAACCTCATAATGGATGAATTTGGCCGTGGCTCAGTGCTAGTGTTTTGATAAGCATCTTGTGTACATCCCTGCCATGTATTTTGTTGTCATGTTTGGTGGCTGTAGCATGTTCATTTCGTTGCATTTAGGAGCCTACTTGATGTAAATCGCAGACCGGTTCATTTCGTAAAACGCTTGCCATTTCCAAACCGTAGCTCCGATTCCTATGATCTTTATATAGTTTTCAGGTGGTTTCATCCCCTCTATCCAGTGGCACACTTGGTTTTCCAAGTTGAGGCCAGGTTCATGCATTTCCTGTCACGTCTTGCATTTTGCATCCCGCATCGCATCCCGCATAGCATACCATCATTGCATCTTATTGCTTGAGTTTGCACGTGGTTGATTGTATCCTTGTTGCTTGTTTGTGTTGTTGGGTAGATCCATGAGACGAGTTCGCTAACGAGGATCCCGTTGAGTTTGCTTTTGAGGATCCAGTCAACTCTGACAACTGTGCAGGCAAGATGATCATACCCTCGAAATCACTACTATCTTTGCTATGCTAGTTTGCTCGCTCTTTTGCTATGTCCATGCTACGATGCCTACCACTTGCTTGTCAGCCTCCCAATTGCCATGTTGAGCCTCTAACCCACCATTGTCCTAGCAAACCGTTGATTGGCTATGTTACCGCTTTGCTCAGCCCCCTTCTTATAGCATTGCTAGTTGCAGGTGAAGATTGGAGCCGTTCCTTGTTGGAACATTTATTTACTTGTTGGGATATCATTATATTGCCATGTTATCTTAATGCATATATATACTTGGTAAAGGGTGGAAGGCTCGGCCTCTCGCCTAGTGTTTTGTTCCACTCTTGCCGCCCTAGTTTCCGTCATATCGGTGTTATGTTCCCGGATTGTTGCGTCCCTTACGCGGTTGGGCTATAATGGGAACCCCTTGATAGTTCGCCTTGATTAAAGCTTTTCCAGCAATGCCCAACATTGGTTTTACCATTTGCCACCTAGCCTCTTTTTCCCTTGGGTTTCCGGAGCCCGAGGGTCATCTTATTTTAACCCCCCTGGGCCAGTGCTCCTCTGAGTGTTGGTCCCACCGAGCGATGTCCAGGGCTACCAGGGGCAACTCTGGGCTGGCCTACCCGACATCTGGCTCATTTGAGTGTGCCCTGAGAACGAGATATGTGTAGCTCCTATCGGGATTTGTCGGCACATTCGGGCGGTGTTGCTGGACTTGTTTTAACCTGTCGAATCATCTTGTTGTACCGAGATATCGAGTCTGGTCGGTGTGTCTTGGGTGGAGGTCTATTCCTTCGTTGACCATGAGAGCTTGTTATGGGCTAAGTTGGGACCCCCTGCAGGGATTGATCTTTCGAAAGCCGTGCCCGCAGTTATGGGCAGATGGGAATTTGTTAATGTCTGGTTGTAGATAACTTGAATCTTAATTAATTAAAATGAATCAACTGAGTGTGTTGCCGTGATGGCCTCTTCTCGGCAGAGTCCGGGAAGTGGACACGGTGTTGGAGTTATGTTTGCGCAGGTTGCTCTCTAGTTCCTCGCTCGTGCCTTGCCCTCTCTTCTCGCTCTCTTATGCGCATAAGTTAGCCACCATATATGCTAGTCGCTTGCTGCAGCTCCACTTACATTACCCCCTTCCTACCTATTATGCTTAAATAGTCTTGATCGTGAGGGTGCGAGATTGTTGAGTCCCTATGGCTCACAGATTACTATTACACCAGATGCAGGGACAGATGATACAGCTCCAGATGGCGCGCTTGAGCTCAAGTGGGAGTACGACGAGGATTCTCAGCGTTACTATGTGTCTTTTCCTGATGATCAGTAGTGGTGCCCAGTTGGGGTGATCGGGACCTATGTTGCTTGTTGGGTTGTCTTTTATTTTGGCGCCGTAGTCGGGCCATGAGTGTTTTGGATGATGTATGTTATTTATGTACTTTGATGTGACGTGGCGAGTGTAAGCCAACTATGAACCTCCCCTTTATATTATTATGTACATGGGATGTGTGATGATTTCCTAACTTGCTTCATTGCTTTCAATGCGGTTATGCCTCTAAGTCGTGCCTCGACACGTGGGAGATATAGTCGCATCGAGGGCGTTACAAGTTGGTAATCAGAGCCTTCCCCGACCTTAGGAGCCCCCATTGCTTGATCGTTTTTAGCAGCCGATTTGTGTCTAGAAAAATGTTTTGAGTCATTTAGGAATTATATATCGGAGAGCTTAGGAATTATTTTTACTTCCCAGTCTCCTCATCGCTCTAGTAAGGCATCCTGGCGTAGAGTTTTGACTCTTCTCTTCTCAAATTTCACAAAAAAAATTAGGATCACGCGAGTATCTTGGATTTGTTCCGATGGCTTATGATGAGAATACTGTCTTGGTGCCTCCTGTCAGGGGTTTAGTGGAAGTGTCCCGGGGAGTTGAGCTCTGAGGTGTTGTCATCATAATTTTATCATTGCAATTCTGGAATACTTGAGATATGTTCGTCGACATCGAAAATCTCCTTTATGCAGTTCGTTGGTGAGATAACCTCGACGCCACCTAGTACTGGGGCGGGAGTTCGGGAGTATCGCCATAACTTGTATAACGGATGCTTTTCGAAGGTTGAGGTAGATGGTTTCTGAAGGTTTCTTGGTTATGTGTTGAAGGATGGATACAGCTGGATGTAGGTATTGCTAGTTTGGGTGAGATATTATGCTTCCCCTGTATCCCCAACACCTGATTGCATAACCGGAAAATTTCGGGAGTTTCATAGGTGGGAATTCAAGTAGCTCTTAGGATATCCTTCCGACAGATGTATGATATGAAATTGGGGTTTGACGTCTAGTGGTTCGCCTATTCACGGTCAATTTTGCAGTGGTCTCGTTGTGTCTTAAAGAGTCCTTGGCTATGCTGACTCGGGGACGCTCCGTATGTCATGTGCACTGCCTTGTACATGATGGTGCTGTACGATCGAGCCCGTGTAGGTCCCACCACGAAAACTTCGGACGGAATCTCTATCATATGTTTGTTCCGGCTTATTTCGCAAGCCAATCCTTGGTTTTATTTTGAGTTGTGGTATTCGAGTTGCTTCGAAGCCATATGTTGATTCCATCCCTTGTTGATGTACCTCTTCTACCTAATTCTTCGTGGCTTCGCAATTTAGGAATATGTGACCACTTCAAGAGAAGTGCATTCGTTCATTTTGTTCGGATGTGAAGACTTTATGTTGCAATTTTCATTCCGTTGGATTCACCTTCAATATTTTGTCTATCTATGTGCTAATGGTGTTCAACCTCTTCAGGATGGCTCCTCCAACGTGCACGACTCCGAATCCTGATCCGCCACCACCTCCACCTCCTCCGGAGGCTTGGCAAGCTGTGATGGCCGCAACCAATGCAAACACACAGTTAATCATGCAAATCCTCCAAGAGCGCAATCAAGGCAGTCAAGGAAATCAAGGCAACAACCAGAACCATTTTGCTACTCTGAACCAGTTCCTCGCAAATGGTCCAAAGACGTTCAGCAATTGTGTTGAGGCTACCGATGCTGACGATTGGCTTGTGGATCTGGGCAAGCATTTTGAATGCAGCAACGTCAGGCCTGAAGATTTCGTCAAGTTCGCTTCTTTCTAGGTCAAAGATCAGGCTGCAAAGTGGTTCCAGCAGCACAAGGATTCCAGAGGTGGACGTTTGATCACTTGGGATGATTTCCGTCGAGATTTCCGAGCTCATCACATCCCTCAGAGTGTGACTGAAAGCAAACGTGAGGAATTCCGCAATCTGAAGCAAGGCTCTTTGTCTGTCTATGACTACAACAAGTTGTTCCAGAAGCTCGCCCGTTTTGCCAAGCAGGATGTTCCTGATGAGAAGAGCATGATATACCAGTTCAGGGGTGGTCTCCGTGAAGAAATTCAGCTCGCTCTTGTCCTCTTTGAGCCGTTGAGGTACGATGAGTTCTACAACATGGCACTGAAGCAAGAGGCTGCTCGGTTGAGGTGTGATGCTTCCAGGAAGCGAGTCAGAGACACTACGGCTTCTTCCTCTACTCAATTGGCCAAGCAGCAGAAGTATTGGCTTCCTCCTCCTCCGTTCCATCAGCCGTATCAGCAGAAGAGCAAAGGTGGCAGTGGTTCTTCCCACCCACCCAACCCAGGCTTTCAGAACAAGACTTCGTCTCAAGCTCCAAGATCAAGTGCTCCGTACCACCATCCGCTTTCAGAGGTCACGTGCAACAAGTGCCAACAGAAGGGTCACTACGCCAACAAGTGTTTCAACCAGAGGCGTCTTCCTCCTCCTCCTCCTGTCAGATCGGCAAGTACAGTTGTGGTCAAGCATAACCCCAAGTCCGCCAAGGTCAACTTGATGAACGCAGCTCAGGCAGAGGATTCGTCAGATGTCATCATGGGTAACCTTCCTGTTAACGATATTCCTGCAAAAGTTCTTTTTGATACGGGTGCATCGCATTGTTTCATCTCGAGGCCATTTGTTTCTAAGCATGAGTTGCCTTTGCAAGATTTGCCTAGACAGTTGTCTGTTGTTTCTCCGGGCAAATTCATGAATGCAAGCGCTATTGTTCCGGATATTTCTATCACGTTGGGTGATTACAAGTTTCTCTCTTCTCCGGTGGTTCTTGGTAATTCGGATATTGATCTTATTCTTGGGATGGACTGGCTCTCTAAGCACAAGGCTCACCTCGATTGTGCAGCCAGGCAGATTCAACTGACTCATTCGTCTGAGGATGTCATTGTCTTTGCCGCTCGTGATGATACAATCCGGTTGTTTTCTCTCAATGAGAAGGGTGAATTGGATGCTATTTCGCAGATTCCGGTTGTTTGTGAGTATCAAGACGTCTTCCCAGAAGAGCTCCCAGGAATGCCTCCGCACCGGCCGGTTGAATTTGTTATTGAACTTGAGCCCGGTACGGAACCTGTGTGCAAACGTCCCTACAAGCTCGGCCCTGAAGAGTTGAAGGAGTTGAAGAAACAACTCGATGTTAAAGAAATAATGGGTCTCATTCGGCCTAGTACTTCTCCGTGGGGTTGTGGTGTTCTTTTTGTGAAGAAGGATGGAACGGACCGACTTTGTGTTGATTATCGTCCATTGAACAAGAAGACCATCAAGAACAAATACCCACTTCCCAACATCAATGAGCTGTTTGAACAACTCAAGGGTGCCCAAGTATTCTCCAAGCTTGATCTCCGTATGGGTTATCATCAGATTCGAATCCGTGAGCAAGATATTCCCAAGACGGCGTTCAGAACAAGCTATGGGTCATATGAATACACTGTCATGTCTTTTGGCCTCGCCAACGCTCCTCCGACGTTCTCTCGCATGATGAACTTCATCTTCAACCCCTACACCAATGACTTCGTTTTGGTCTATCTCGACGACATTCTGGTTTTCTCCAAGAACAAGGAAGATCATGCCAAGCACTTGCGTTTGGTTCTTGACAAGCTCAGGGAACATCAGTTCTACGCCAAGTTCTCCAAGTGTGAATTTTGGCTCGATGAGGTCCTTTATCTTGGTCATATCATCTCTTCCAAGGGCATTTCCGTGAATCCTGAGAAGGTGTCTGCAATTGTTAATTGGGAACCTCCTCAGAATGTGAAGCAACTCCGTAGCTTCCTCGGTCTCGCAAGCTACTGTCGAAGATTCGTTGAAAACTTTTCTAAGATCGCGAAGCCTCTCTCAAATCTTCTTCAGAAGCACGTCAAGTACGTTTGGTCTCCGGAGTGTGATATTGCTTTCAACACTTTGAAAGAGAAGTTGATCACTGCTCCAGTTCTGACTCCGCCTGATGAAACCAAGCTGTATGAGGTCTTTTGTGATGCCTCTCTCCAAGGTCTCGGTGCTGTACTGATGCAAGAGAAGAAAGTTGTTGCTTATACCTCTCGCCAGTTGAAGCCTAATGAGAAGAACTACCCCACTCATGATCTCGAGTTGGCGGCAGTTGTGCATGCTTTGTTGACTTGGAGACATCTTCTCTTGGGAAGAAAAGTGGATATTTTCACTTATCACAAGAGTCTCAAGTACATCTTCACTCAGCCTAATCTCAACCTCAGGCAAACTCGATGGGTCGAAATGATTCAAGAGTACAATCCGAGTATCGAGTATACTCCAAGCAAGGCCAATGTGATTGCTGGTGCTTTGAGTAGGAAAGCATATTGCAACAGTCTGATTCTGAAGCCTTATCAACCCGAGCTTTGTGAAGCTTTCCGCAAACTTAATCTGTAAATTGTTCCTCAACGTTTCCTCGCCAACCTTCAAGTTTCTCCTACCTTGGAAGACCAGATTCTCCAAGCCCAGCTTCTTGATGCTATGGTGAAAAAGGTGAAGATTGGTATTGCAAAGAGTCAGTCCAAGTACAAGTGCTACCGCCTTGATGACAAGGACACTCTCTTCTTCGAGGATCGAATTGTGGTACCCAAAGGTGACCTCCGTAAAGTGATCATGAACGAGGCTCACAACTCTCTCCTCTCCATCCACCCTGGGAGCACGAAGATGTATCAGGATCTCAAGCAAACTTATTGGTGGACTCGAATGAAGCGCGAGATCGCTCAATTCGTGAACGAATGTGATGTCTGCAGAAGAGTGAAGGCAGAACACCAAAGGCCAGCAGGTCTCCTCCAACCTCTTGCCATTCCAGAATGGAAGTTTGACCACATTGAAATGGACTTCATGACTGGGTTTCCAAAGTCCAAGCGTGGCAATGATGCTATATTCGTTGTCATCGACAAGCTCACCAAAGTGGCTCACTTTCTGCCTATCAAAGAGTCGATCACTGCAGCTCAATTAGCGGAACTCTATACCTCTCGAATTGTCTCTCTGCACGGTATTCCTCAAGTGATATCTTCAGACCGTGGCAGCATCTTTACCTCCAAGTTTTGGGATTCTTTTCAGAAGGCCATGGGCACCAACATCCGCTTCAGCACTGCTTTCCATCCTCAAACAAGCGGTCAAGTCGAGCGTGTCAACCAGATTCTTGAAGATATGCTCAGGGCTTGTGTTATCTCCTTCGGCATGAAGTGGGAGGATTGTCTTCCTTATGCTGAATTCTCATACAACAACAGCTTTCAAGCAAGTTCGGGCAAGGCCCCATTTGAAATTCTGTATGGTAGGAAATGCCGTACCCCTCTCAACTGGTCTGAAACTGGTGAACGTCAGCTGCTGGGTAATGACTTAATCACAGAGGCAGAAGAAATGTGCAAGGTCATTCGTGATAACCTCAAAGCAGCCCAATCCCGCCAGAAGAGCTACTATGATAGTAAGCACCGTGATTTGGCTTTCGAGATCGGAGATCATGTTTACCTCCGCGTCTCTCCTATGAAAGGGACTCATCGCTTCGGTATCAAAGGGAAGCCTGCCCCTAGATACGTCGGACCTTTCAAGATTGTCAGCAAGAGAGGCGACCTCGCCTATCAACTCGAGCTTCCTTCAAACCTTGCAAATGTTCATGATGTGTTCCATGTCTCCCAACTCCGAAAGTGCTTCAAGACACCTGAACGCATCGTCAACTTCGAGGACATTGAGCTCCAAGAAGATCTCTCCTATCGTGAGCACCCAGTTGCAATCCTTGAAGAGACAGAACGCAGGACTCGTAACAAGTCAATCAAATTTCTCAAAGTCAAGTGGTCACACCATTCTGACTGTGAAGCTACCTGGGAACGCGAGGATCACCTCCGTTCTGAGTACCCGGAGTTCTTTCAGTCCTAGATCTCGGGACGAGATCTTTTCATAGTGGTGGAGTGTTGTAACGCCCCAGATATACTTTCCCAATTTGTACTCCAACTCTTGCCGTTTCCGGCGTTAAGTTATATTTATTCTCAGGTTCGGGTCTTTGTCTCCGTGTGTTGTTTTCGTTTTCATGCATCTCATATCATGTCATCACGTGCATTGCATTTGCATACATGTTCATCTCATGCATTCGAGCATTTTCCCCATTGTCCGTTTTGCATTCTGGCGCTTTGTTCTCCTCCGGTGGTCAATTCTAGCTTTCTTTCGTGTGTGGGGATTAAACATTTCCGGATTGGACCGAGACTTGCCATGCGGCCTTGGTTTACTACCGGTAGACCACCTGTCAAGTTTCGTACCATTTGGACTTCGTTTGATACTCCAACGGTTAACCGAGGGACCGAAAAGGCCTCGTGTGTGTTGCAGCCCAACACCCCTCCAATTTGGCCCAAAACCCACCAAACTCTGCTCCATCTCCTAGAGCGTTCGATCACGATCGCGTGGCCGAAAACCGCATCTCATTTGGACACTCCTAGCTCCCTCTACCTCTATAAATAGCCCCCTCCATTTTCGGATTCATCTTCTCCCGCGAAACCCTAGATCCATTCCCATCCGCCGCCGCCGGACAAACTTCCGCGGTCCGGACATTGTCCGCCACCGCCGCCGACCTACCGGGGTGCGCCACGTGGCAGCGGGCGCCCCACATCGCCACTGTTTCCGCGCGGGCCCGCTCGGCCCGTGGCCGGCCCCCGCGGCCCGGGCTCGCTCAGCCGCTACCAACCGCGGCATCCCCCGCACGCCTCTCGCCGCCTCCGCACCGGCACCGCGCCACCGCCGTGCGCCATCGTCGCCGGCCGGCTCCATCGCCGCGCCGCGACCGGACCTCGCCGCCGCCGCCCCGGTCAGGCTCCACCACCACCGCGGCCATTCGCCGCCCCACGCCGCCTCCTCCCTCATCGGCCGGCGCGCCCGTCAAGTCCGGCGCCATCCCGAAGCTCCGGCGAACAGTCCTCCCCCGGCGTTCCTCGATTTCCACGCAGCCGCGATCTGGATCTCAGATCCAAAAACCTAAGGTTGACTTTTGCCCCGTTTCCAGTATTTTTTTTGCATATTTCATCATGCCATATCTCCGCATCCGTAGCTCCGTTTTGGACATATGATATATCAAAATCTTCGCCTCGACATGTACATCATTTCATTCCATTGCATCATTTTCATTTGAGTTCATCTTGATGCCCAAAATGCTGCTAGAAGGAGGCTTCGTGAGTTAAATTGCACGTTAGTTCATCATAGACTTTTGTCATTTTTGCCATGATTATTGTGTGCATGATATGCCTGTGACTCTTTGGGATGAATTGTTAAGCATTTTGTCTTCTTTCCAGAGGTGCCACCCATGCATTTTTAGGATGTGTGTGGTGATTTGTGCAAGCTTGCAAAGAGAGGCACGTGAGAATTCTGTTTTCAGGGACTTAGTGGATTTCACTAAGTCTGGGATATTTTAGTTCATGATGCCATGTGTTCAGCTTGTTTCCTAGTGATCCGTGTCTCTTTTGAGGATGATCAGTAAGGGAGTTTTGATATTCATGTTATGCTCTATCCATCCATGTCTTTGTTTGCATATGTGGAGTGATCTAGCTTGAGTCAATCGAGCTCTACTTTTGCTTCGTGGTAAATCTGGGCAGATCGTCAACTTGTTTGCGATTTTGCCGATGCTATTGTTAGTGATCCGTGCATGCTATGCCATTGTTCGTGCCATGTCTAGCTAGCATTTTGTGTCTTCTTTATGTATATATGCTTGTCTTGCCATGACTTGCACCGTAGTGAGTGCATCGAGCTCGTTTACATGCCTTCGTGAGTTAAATTTCAGCATGTCTCAGTTTTCACTAAGTCTGAAAACTGATTGTGCGCGAGCTATGTTCGTGTGCTCGTTAGAGTATTTTGTGAACCCTTTTGGCCCCAGGTCACTTTGGGTGTTTTGTTAAGCTTATTGAGTAGCTCCATGCCATGTTCTTACTTGTCATGTTCAGGTTATGTATCATGTTGTTTTGCTGCTCCGAAGAGAGCATCGTGGTCTGAAATTTCAGACTATTGTTAATTTCACTAAGTCTGAAATCTGTTTTGCATTTGCGTTTTTGCCATGCTTGTTTGAACCTCATAATGGATGAATTTGGCCGTGGCTCAGTGCTAGTGTTTTGATAAGCATCTTGTGTACATTCCTGCCATGTATTTTGTTGTCATGTTTGGTGGCTGTAGCATGCTCATTTTGTTGCATTTAGGAGCCTACTTGCTGTAAATCGCAGACCGGTTCATTTCGTAAAACGCTTGCCATTTCCAAACCGTAGCTCCGATTCCTATGATCTTTATATCGTTTTCAGGTGGTTTCATCCCCTCTATCCAGTGGCACACTTGGTTTTCCAAGTTGAGGCCAGGTTCATGCATTTCCTATCACGTCTTGCATTTTGCATCCCGCATCGCATCCCGCATAGCATACCATCATTGCATCTTATTGCTTGAGTTTGCACGTGGTTGATTGTATCCTTGTTGCTTGTTTGTGTTGTTGGGTAGATCCAGGAGACGAGTTCGCTAACGAGGAGCCCGTTGAGTTTGCTTTTGAGGATCCAGTCAACTCTGACAACTGTGCAGGCAAGATGATCATACCCTCGAAATCACTACTATCTTTGCTATGCTAGTTTGCTCGCTCTTTTGCTATGCCAATGCTACGATGCCTACCACTTGCTTGTCAGCCTCCCAATTGCCATGTTGAGCCTCTAACTCACCATTGTCCTAGCAAACCGTTGATTGGCTATGTTACCACTTTGCTCAGCCCCCTTCTTATAGCATTGCTAGTTGCAGGTGAAGATTGGAGCCGTTCCTTGTTGGAACATTTATTTACTTGTTGGGATATCATTATATTGCCATGTTATCTTAATGCATCTATATACTTGGTAAAGGGTGGAAGGCTCGCCCTCTCGCCTAGTGTTTTGTTCCACTCTTGCCGCCCTAGTTTCCGTCATATCGCTGTTATGTTCCCGGATTGTTGCGTCCCTTACGCGGTTGGGCTATAATGGGAACCCCTTGATAGTTCGCCTTGATTAAAGCTTTTCCAGCAATGCCCAACATTGGTTTTACCATTTGCCACCTAGCCTCTTTTTCCCTTGGGTTTCTGGAGCCCGAGGGTCATCTTATTTTAACCCCTCGGGCCAGTGCTCCTCTGAGTGTTGGTCCCACCGAGGGATGTCCGGGGCTACCAGGGGCAACTCTGGGCTGGCCTACCCGACGTCTGGCTCATCTGAGTGTGCCCTGAGAACGAGATATCTACAGCTCCTATCGGGATTTGTCGGCACATTCGGGCGGTGTTGCTGGACTTGTTTTAACCTGTCGAATCATCTTGTTGTACCGAGATACCGAGTCTGATCGGTGTGTCTTGGGTGGAGGTCTATTCCTTCGTTGACCGTTAGAGCTTGTTATGGGCTAAGTTGGGACCCCCTGCAGGGATTGATCTTTCGAAAGCCGTGCCCGCGGTTATGGGCAGATGGGAATTTGTTAATGTCCGGTTGTAGATAACTTGAATCTTAATTAATTAAAATGAATCAACTGAGTGTGTTGCCGTGATGGCCTCTTCTCGGCGGAGTCCGGGAAGTGGACACGGTGTTGGAGTTATGTTTGCGCAGGTTGCTCTCTAGTTCCTCGCTCGTGCCTTGCCCTCTCTTCTCGCTCTCTTATGCGCATAAGTTAGCCACCATATATGCTAGTCGATTGCTGCAGCTCCACTTACATTACCCCCTTCCTACCTATTATGCTTAAATAGTCTTGATCGCGAGGGTGCGAGATTGCTGAGTCCCTGTGGCTCACAGATTACTATTACACCAGATGCAGGGACAGATGATACAGCTCCAGATGGCGCGCTTGAGCTCAAGTGGGAGTACGACGAGGATTCTCAGCGTTACTATGTGTCTTTTCCTGATGATCAGTAGTGGTGCCCAGTTGGGGTGATCGGGACCTATGTTGCTTGTTGGGTTGTCTTTTATTTTGGCACCGTAGTCGAGCCATGAGTGTTTTGGATGATGTATGTTATTTATGTACTTTGTGAAGGAAATATGCCCTAGAGGCAATAATAAAGTTATTATTTATTTCCTTATATCATGATAAATGTTTATTATTCATGCTAGAATTGTATTAACCGGAAACATAATACATGTGTGAATACATAGACCAACAGAGTGTCACTAGTATGCCTCTACTTGACTAGCTCGTTAATCAAAGATGGTTGTGTTTCCTAACCATGAACAAAGAGTTGTTATTTGATTAACGAGGTCACATCATTAGTAGAATGATCTGATTGACATGACCCATTCCATTAGCTTAGCATCCGATCGTTTAGTATGTTGCTATTGCTTTATTCATGACTTATACATGTTCCTATAACTATGAGATTATGCAACTCCCGTTTACCAGAAGAACACTTTGGGTACTACCAAACGTCACAACGTAACTGGGTGATTATAAAGGAGTACTACAGGTGTCTCCAATGGTAGATGTTGGGTTGGCGTATTTCGAGATTAGGGTTTGTCACTCCGATTGTCGGAGAGGTATCTCTGGGCCCTCTCGGTAATGCACATCACATAAGCCTTGCAAGCACTGCAACTAATATGTTAGTTGTGAGATGATGTATTACGGAACGAGTAAAGAGACTTGCCGGTAACGAGATTGAACTAGGTATTGGATACCGACGATCGAATCTCGGGCAAGTAACATACCGATGACAAAGGGAACAACATATGTTGTTATGCGGTCTGACCGATAAAGATCTTCGTAGAATATGTAGGAGCCAATATGGGCATCCAGGTCCCGCTATTGGTTATTGACCGGAGACGTGTCTCGGTCATGTCTACATTGTTCTCGAACCATAGGGTCCGCACGCTTAACGTTACGATGACAGTTATTATGAGTTTATGCATTTTGATGTACCGAAGGTTGTTCGGAGTCCCGGATGAGATCACGGACATGACGAGGAGTCTCGAAATGGTCGAGACGTAAAGATTGATATATTGGAAGCCTATGTTTGGACATAGGAAGTGTTCCGGGTGAAATCGGGATTTTACCGGAATACCGAGAGGGTTACCGGAACCCCCCGGGAGACTAATGGGCCTATTGGGCCTTAGTGGAAAAGGAGAAAAAGGGACAAGCCCAAGCTGGCCGGCGCCCCCCCTTCCCCAAAGTCCTAGTAGGACTAGGATAGGGGCCGGCCCCCCTTCTCTCTCCTTTTCCCCCCGGGAGTCCTAATTGGATTAGCATTGGGGGGAGGAGTCCTACTCCCGGTGGGAGTAGGACTCCCCTACGCCTCCTCTCCCTGGCCGGCCGGCTCCCCCTCCTCCAACCTTTATATACGGGGGGCAGGGGGCACCCCAAGGCACACAAGTTGATCCTTGAGATCGTTCCTTAGCCGTGTGCGGTGCCCCCTGCCACCAAATTCCACCTCAATCGTACCGTTGTAGTGCTTAGGCGAAGCCCTGCATCGGTAGTACATCAAGATCGTCATCACGCCGTCGTGCTGACGAAACTCTTCCTCGACGCTTTGCTGGATCGGAGCCCGAGGAACGTCATCGAGCTGTACGTGTGCTAAGAACTCGGAGGTGCCGGAGTAACGGTGCTTGGATCAGTCGGATCGGGAAGAAGACGTACGACTACTTCCTCTATGTTGTGTGATCGCTTCCGCAGTCGGTCTGCGTTGGTACGTAGACAACACTCTCCCCTCTTGTTGCTGTGCATCACCATGATCTTGCGTGTGCGTAGGAAAATTTTCGAAATTACTGCGTTCCCCAACAGTGGCATCCGAGCCTAGGTTTTTATGGTTTGATGTTATTTGCACGAGTAGAACACAAGTGAGTTGTGGGCGATACAAGTCATACTGCCTACCAGCATGTCATACTTTGGTTCGGCGGTATTGTCGGACGAGACGATCCGGACCAACCTTACGCGTACTCTTACGCGAGACCGGTTCCCTCGACGTGCTTTGCACATAGATGGCTTGCGGAAGACTGTCTCTCCAACTTTAGTTGAACCAAGTGTGGCTACGCCCGGTCCTTGAGAAGGTTAAAACGGAGTCTATTTGACGAACTATCATTGTGGTTTTGATGCGTAGGTGAGATGAGTTCTTACTTAAGCCCGTAGCAGCCACGTAAAACTTGCAACAACAAAGTAGAGGACGTCTAACTTGTTTTTGCAGGGCATGTTGTGATGTGATATGGTCAAGGCATGATGCTGATTTTATTGTATGAGATGATCATGTTTTGTAACCGAGTTATCGGCAACTGGCAGGAGCCATATGGTTGTCGCTTTATTGTATGCAATGCAATCGCGATGTAATGCTTTACTTTATTGCTAAGCGGTAGTGATAGTCGTGGAAGCATAAGATTGGCGAGACGACAACGATGCTACGATGGAGATCAAGGTGTCGCACCGGTGACGATGGTGATCATGACGGTGCTTCGGAGATGGAGATCACAAAGCACAAGATGATGATGGCCATATCATATCACTTATATTGATTGCATGTGATGTTTATCCTTTTATGCATCTTATCTTGCTTTGATTGACGGTAGCATTATAAGATGATCTCTCACTAAATTATCAAGAAGTGTTCTCCCTGAGTATGCACCGTTGCAAAAGTTCTTCGTGCTGAGACACCACGTGATGATCGGGTGTGATAGGCTCTACATTCAAATACAACGGGTGCAAAACAGTTGCACACGCGGAATACTCAGGTTATACTTGACGAGCCAAGCATATACATATATGGCCTCGGAACACGGAGACCGAAAGGTCGAGCGTGAATCATATAGTAGATATGATCAACATATTGATGTTCACCATTGAAAACTACTCCATCTCACGTGATGATCGGTTATGGTTTAGTTGATTTGGATCACGTGATCACTTAGAGGATTAGAGGGATGTCTATCTAAGTGGGAGTTCTTAAGTAATATGATTAAATTGAACTTAAATTTATCATGAACTTAGTCCTGGTAGTATTTTGCAAATTATGTTGTAGATCAATAGCTCGCGTTGTTGCTTCCCTGTGTTTATTTTGATATGTTCCTAGAGAAAATTGTGTTGAAAGATGTTAGTAGCAATGATGCGGATTGGATCCGTGATCTGAGGTTCATCCTCATTGCTGCACAGAAGAATTATGTCCTTGATGCACCGCTAGGTGACAGACCTATTGCAGGAGCAGATGCAGACGTTATGAACGTTTGGCTAGCTCAATATGATGACTACTTGATAGTTTAGTGCACCATGCTTAATGGCTTAGAATCGGGACTTCAAAGACGTTTTGAACGTCATGGACCATATGAGATGTTCCAGGAGTTGAAGTTAATATTTCAAGCAAATACCCGAGTTGAGAGATATGAAGTCTCCAACAAGTTCTATAGCTAAAAGATGGAGGAGAATCGCTCAACTAGTGAGCATGTGCTCAGATTGTCTGGGTACTACAATCGCTTGAATCAAGTGGGAGTTAATCTTCCAGATAAGATAGTGATTGACAGAATTCTCTAGTCACCATCACCAAGTTAGTAGAACTTCGTGATGAACTATAATATGCAAGGGATAACGGAAACAACTCCCAAGCTCTTCGTAATACTGAAATCAACGAAGGTAGAAATCAAGAAAAACATCAAGTGTTGATGGTTGACAAGACCACTAGTTTCAAGAAAAGGGCAAAGGGAAGAAGGGGAACTTCAAGAAGAACGGCAAACAAGTTGCTGCTCAAGTGAAGAAGCCCAAGTCTGATCCTAAGCCTGAGACTAAGTGCTTCTACTGCAAAGGGACTGGTCACTGGAAGTGGAATTACCCCAAGTGATTGGTGGATAAGAAGGATGGCAGAGTGAACATAAGTATATTTGATATACATGTTATCGATGTGTACTTTACTAGTGTTTATAGCAAACCCTCAGTATTTGATACTAGTTCAGTTGCTAAGATTAGTAACTCGAAACGGGAGTTGCAGAATAAACAAAGACTAGTTAAGGGTAAAGTGACGATGTGTATTGGAAGTGGTTCCAAGATTGATATGATCATCATCGCACACTCCCCATAATTTTGGGATTAGTGTTGAACCTAAATAAGTGTTATTTGGTGGTTGCGTTGAACATGAATATGATTTGATCATGTTTATTGTAATACGGTTATTCATTTAAGTAAGAGAATAAATTGTTGTTCTGTTTACATGAATAAAACCTTATATGGTTACACACCCAATGAAAATAGTTCGTTGGATCTCGATCGTAGTGATACACATAATCATAATATTGAAACCAAAAGATGCAAAGTTAATAATGATAGTGCAACTTATTTGTAGCACTGCCGTTTAGGTCATATTGGTGAAAAGCGCATGAAGAAACTCCATGCTGATGGGCTTTTGGAATCACTTGATTATGAATCAGTTGATGCTTGCAAACCATGCCTCATGGGCAAGATGACTAAGACTCTGTTCTTCGGAACAATGGAGCGAGCAACAGATTTGTTGGAAATCATACATACTGATGTATGTGGTCCGATGAATATTGAGGCTCGCGACAGGTATCATTATTTTCTGATCTTCACAGATGATTTGAGCAGATATGAGTATATCTACTTGATGAAACATAAGTCTGAAACATTTGAAAAGTTCAAAGAATTTCAGAGTGAAGTGAAAATCATCGTAACAAGAAAATAAAGTTTCTATGATCTGATCGTAGAGAAAAGTATTTGAGTTACGAGTTTGGCCTTCAGTTAAAAACAATGTGAAATAGTTTCACTACTCACGCCACCTGGAACACCACAGCATAATGGTGTGTCCGAACGTCATAACCGTACTTTATTGGATATAGTGCAATCTATGATGTCTCTTACCGATTTACCACTATTGTTTTTGGGGTCATGCATTAGAGATAGCTGCATTCACGTTAAAAAGGGGCACCATCTATATCCGTCGAGACGACGCCTTATGAACTATGGTTTGGCAAGAAACCAAAGTTGTCGTTTCTTAAAGTTTGGGGTTGCGATGCTTATATGAAAAAGTTTCATCCTGATAAGCTCAAAACTCAAATCGGAGAAGTGCATCTTCATAGGATATCCAAAGGAAACTATTGGATACGCCTTCTATCACAAATCCGAAGGCAAGACTTTTGTTGCTAAATTCAGAAACTTTCTGGAGAAGGAGTTTCTCTCGAAAGAAGTGAGTGGGAAGAAAGTAGAACTTGATAAGGTAATTGTACCTTCTCCCTTATTGGAAAGTAGTTCATCACAGAAATCTGTTCCTGTGACTACTACACCAATTAGTGAGGAAGCTAATGATGATGATCATGTAACTTCAGATCAAGTTACTACCGAATCTCGTAGGTAAACCAGAGTAAAGATCCGCGCCAGAGTGGTACGGTAATCCTGTTCTGGAAGTCATGCTACTAGATCATGATGATCCTACGAACTATGAAGAAGCGATGGTGAGCCCAGATTCCGCAAAGTGGCTTGAAGCCATGAAATCTGAGTTATGATCCATGTATGAGAACAAAGTATGGACTTTGGTTGACTTGCCCGATGATCGGCAAGCCATAAAAAATAAATGGATCTTCAAGAGTAAGACGGACGTTGATAGTAGTGTTACTATCTACAAAGCTAGAATTGTCGCAAAAGGTTTTCGACAAGTTCAAAGTGTTGACTACGATGAGAGTTTCTCACGCGTATCTATGCTTAAGTCTGTCCGAATCATGTTAGCAATTGCCGCATTTTATGAAATCTGGCAAATGGATAAACAAAACTGCATTCCTTAATGGATTTATTAAAGAAGAGTTGTATGTGATGCAACAAGAAGGTTTTGTCAATCCTAAAGGTTCTAACAAAATATGCAAGCTCCAGCGATTCATCTATGGACTGGTACAAGCATCTCAGAGTTGGAATATACGCTTTGATGAGTTGATCAAAGCATATAGTTTTATACAGACTTGCTGTGAAGCCTGTATTTACGAGAAAGTGAGTGGGAGCACTACAGCATTTCTGATAAGTATATATGAATGACATATTGTTGATCGGAAATAATGTAGAATTATTCTGTAAAGCATAAAAGGAGTATTTGAAAGGAGTTTTTCAAAGAAAGACTTCGGTAAAGCTGCTTGCATATTGAGCTTCAAGATCTATAGAGATAGATCAAGACGCTTGATAAGTTTTTCAATAAGTACATACCTTGACAAGATTTTGAAGTAGTTCAAAATGGAACAGTCAAAGAAAAAGTTTCTTGCCTGTCTTACAAGGTGTGAAGTTGAGTAAAGACTCAAAGCCCGACCACGGCAGAAGATAGAAAGAGAATGAAAGTCATTCCCTATGCCTCATTCATAGGTTCTATAAAGTATGCCATGCTGTGTACCAGATCTATTGTATACCCTACACTGATTTGGCAAGGGAGTACAATAGTGATCTAGGAGTAGATCACTGGACAGCGGTCAGAATTATCCTTAGTGAAATAAGGATATGTTTCTCGATTATGGACGTGACAAAAAGGTTCGTCGTAAAGGGTTACGTCGATGCAAGTTTTTAACACTGATCCAGATGAATCTAAAGTCTCAATCTGGATACATATTGAAAGTAGGAGCAATTAGCTAGAGTAGCTCCATGCAGAGCATTATAGACATAGAATTTTGCAAAATACTTACGGATCTGAATGTGACAGACCCGTCGACTAAAATTATCTCACAAGCAAAACATGATCACACCTTAGTACTCTTTGGGTGTTAATCACATAGATATGTGAACTAGATTACTGACTCTAGTAAACCCTTTGAGTGTTGGTCACATGACGATGTGAACTATGGGTGTTAATCACATGGTGATGTAAACTATTGCTGTTAAATCACATGGCGATGTGAACTAGATTATTGACTCTAGTGCAAGTGGGAGACTGAAGGAAATATTCCCTAGAGGCAATAATAAAGTTATTATTTATTTCCTTATATCATGATAAATGTTTATTATTCATGCTAGAATTGTATTAACCGGAAACATAATACATGTGTGAATACATAGACCAACAGAGTGTCACTAGTATGCCTCTACTTGACTAGCTCGTTAATCAAAGATGGTTGTGTTTCCTAACCATGAACAAAGAGTTGTTATTTGATTAACGAGGTCACATCATTAGTAGAATAATCTGATTGACATGACCCATTCCATTAGCTTAGCATCCGATCGTTTAGTATGTTGCTATTGCTTTCTTCATGACTTATACATGTTCCTATAACTATGAGATTATGCAACTCCCGTTTACCGGAGGAACACTTTGGGTACTACCAAACGTCACAACGTAACTGGGTGATTATAAAGGAGTACTACAGGTGTCTCCAATGGTAGATGTTGGGTTGGCGTATTTCGAGATTAGGGTTTGTCACTCCGATTGTCGGAGAGGTATCTCTGGGCCCTCTCGGTAATGCACATCACATAAGCCTTGCAAGCACTGCAACTAATATGTTAGTTGTGAGATGATGTATTACGGAATGAGTAAAGAGACTTGCCGGTAACGAGATTGAACTAGGTATTGGATACCGACGATCGAATCTCGGGCAAGTAACATACCGATGACAAAGGGAACAACGTATGTTGTTATGCGGTCTGACCGATAAAGATCTTCGTAGAATATGTAGGAGCCAATATGGGCATCCAGGTCCCGCTATTGGTTATTGACCGGAGACGTGTCTCGGTCATGTCTACATTGTTCTCGAACCGTAGGGTCCGCACGCTTAACGTTACGATGACAGTTATTATGAGTTTATGCATTTTGATGTACCGAAGGTTGTTCGGAGTCCCGGATGAGATCATGGACATGACGAGGAGTCTCGAAATGGTCGAGACGTAAAGATTGATATATTGGAAGCCTATGTTTGGACATAGGAAGTGTTCCGGGTGAAATCGGGATTTTACCGGAATACCGGGAGGGTTACCGGAACCCCCCGGGAGACTAATGGGCCTATTGGGCCTTAGTGGAAAAGGAGAAAAAGGGACAAGCCCAAGCTGGCCGGCGCCCCCCCTTCCCCAAAGTCCTAGTAGGACTAGGATAGGGGCCGGCCCCCCTTCTCTCTCCTTTTCCCCCCGGGAGTCCTAATTGGATTAGGATTGGGGGGAGGAGTCCTACTCCCGGTGGGAGTAGGACTCCCCTGCGCCTCCTCTCCCTGGCCGGCCGGCTCCCCCTCCTCCAACCTTTATATACGGGGGCAGGGGGCACCCCAAGGCACACAAGTTGATCCTTGAGATCGTTCCTTAGCCGTGTGCGGTGCCCCCTGCCACCAAATTCCACCTCAATCGTACCGTTGTAGTGCTTAGGCGAAGCCCTGCGTCGGTAGTACATCAAGATCGTCATCACGCCGTCGTGCTGACGAAACTCTTCCTCGATGCTTTGCTGGATCGGAGCCCGAGGAACGTCATCGAGCTGTACGTGTGCTAAGAACTCGGAGGTGCCGGAGTAACGGTGCTTGGATCGGTCGGATCGGGAAGAAGACGTACGACTACTTCCTCTACGTTGTGTGATCGCTTCCGCAGTCGGTCTGCGTTGGTACGTAGACAACACTCTCCCCTCTCGTTGCTGTGCATCACCATGATCTTGCGTGTGCGTAGGAAAATTTTCGAAATTACTGCGTTCCCCAACACTTTGATGTGACGTGGCGAGTGTAAGCCAACTATGTACCTCCCCTTTATATTATTATGTACATGGGATGTGTGATGATTTCCTAACTTGCGACATTGCTTTCAATGCGGTTATGCCTCTAAGTCGTGCCTCGACACGTGGGAGATATAGCCGCATCGAGGGCGTTACAGCTTAATGCTTGTCACTAGGGCTCGAGTGCCATGATTTCAGATCTGAACCTATTATGTTTTCATCAATATATGAGTGTTCTAGATACTATCTTGCAAGTCTATAGTCACCTATTATGTGTTATGATCCATTAACCCCGAAGTGACAATAATCGGGATACTTACCGGTGATGACCGTTGTTTGAGGAGTTCATGTATTCACTCTGTGTTAATGCTTTGTTCCGGTTCTCTATTAAAAGGATCCTTAATATCCCTTAGTTTCCGTAAGGACCCCGCTGCCATGGGAGGGTACGACAAAAGATGTCCTGCAAGTTCTTTTCCATAAGCATGTATGAATATATTCGAAATACATGCCTACATTATATCAATGAACTGGAGCTAGTTCTGTGTCACCCTAGGTTATGACTATTACATGATGAACCGCATCCGGCATAATTCTCTATCACCGATCCATTGCCTACATGCTTTCCATATATTGTTCTTCGCTTATTTACTTTCCCGTTGCTATTGCTATCATCACTACAAAATACCAAAACATTGCTTTTACTACTGTTACCTTTTGCTACCGTTACCACTACTATCATATTACTTTGCTACTAAACACTCTGCTGCAGATATTAAGTTTCCAGGTGTGGTTGAATTGACAACTCAGCTGCTAATACTTGAGAATATTCTTTGGCTCCCCTTGTGTCGAATCAATAAATTTGGGTTGAATACTCTACCCTCGAAAACTGTTGCGATCCCATATACTTGTGGGTTATCAACACTATTTTCGGGTGCCGTTGTCGGGGAGCATAGCTCTATTCTTTGAGTCACTTGGGATATATATCTGCTTATCATTATGAAGAACCTGAGAGATCCAAAACCAAGACCTATCCCACAACTACGAGGGGAGGTAACGAATTGCCATCTAGCTCTACACTTGATTCACCTTCTGTTTTGAGTAAGCTTGCGACACCTACACCTGCTTCTGCTATTCGTTCTTATATGTCGCATGTTATTGATGATGCCACTTCTGCTATGCATGATACTTATGATGAAACTACCTCTCTGCCTGATACTACTATGCCACTTAGTGATTTTCTCGATAAACAACTTGCTAGGTCTAGAGAGATTGAAAATATTGGATCTGATGGTACTGATGAAAGTGATGATGAAGAATCACTTGTTATTCCTAAGGGTTGTGTCTTTGATCAAGAAGCTTCTTTAGCTATCTTAGCGTGCCAAAATAGAACTGAACTCAAAAGATTATTAGCTAAATGGAGTAAGCAATCTTTAAATGCTAGAATGAAACCTGACCCTTCTTTTGCTACTTCACCTATCTTTGTTACTGATAAGGATTATGAATTCTTTGTTGATCCTGATATAATTACTTTGGTTGAATCTGATCCTTTTCATGGTTATGAATCTGAAACTATTGTGGCACATCTTACTAAATTGAATGATATAGCTACCCTGTTCACTAAAGATGAGAGAACTCGTTACTTTTACATCCTTAAAATATTTCCATTCTCATTAAAGGGTGATGCTAAGATATGGTTTAATTCTCTTGATCCTGGTTGTGTGCGTAGTCCCCAGGATATGATTTATTGCTTCTCTGCTAAATATTTCCCTGCTCATAAGAAACAAGCTGCTTTAAGGGATATATATAATTTTGTGCAAATTGAAGAAGAGAGTCTCCCACAAGCTTGGGGGAGGCTTCTCCAATTACTTATTGCTTTGCCTGATCATCCTCTTAAGAAAAATGAAATACTTGATATCTTTTATAATGGACTAGCCGATGCCTCCAGAGATTACCTAGATAGTTGTGTTGGTTCTGTTTTCAGGGAAAGAACACCGGATGAAGCTGAAATTCTATTGAATAATATGTTGACAAATAAAATAATTGGACACCTCCGGAGCAAATTCCTGTGCCTATTCCTAAACCAACTCTGAAGAAGAGGGGTATTCTATTTCTCAGTCCTGAAGATATGCAAGAGGCAAAGAAATCTATGAAAGAAAAAGGTATTAAAGCTGAAGATGTTAAGAATTTACCTCCTATTGAAGAAATACATGGTCTTAATTTACCGCCTCTTGAAGAAACATATAATCTTAATCCTTTACCTATTGAAGAAACTCATGGTCTTGATAACCCGACACAGGTAGTAAAGGTAAATTCTCTCTATAGATATGATAAAGTTGTAATCCCATTTACTAAGTTTGCTAGCCCATGCTTATATGAGTTTGATAAATTTATGGCTAAGCAAGAAGACTTTAATGCTTATTTTGGTAGACAATTGAAATACAATTCAAATATGCTTGAACACTTGGGTGATTATATGGCTAATGTTAAAGGTGAACTTAAACTTATTAGTACACATGCTTCTATGGTTACCACTCAAGTAGAACAAGTACTTAAAGCTCAAAATGATTTGCTCAATGAATTGAATAGTAAAGATAATGATAGTGCTGTTAGAGTGGCTACTAGAACTGGTAGAATGACTCGGGAACTTTTGTATCCTGAAGGCCACCCTAAGAGAATTGAGCAAGATTCTCAGAGAAATAATATAGATGCACCTAGTTCTTCTAAAAAGAAGAAAAATAAAAATGATAGGACTTTGCATGCTTCTAGTGATCCTATTGTTGGAATACCTAAGAATCCAAATGATATTTCTATTTCTGATGCTGAAACTCAATATGGTAATGAGCCTGAAACTAATGATAATGTTAATAATAATGTTCATAATGATGCTCAACCTAGTAATGACAATGATATAGAAATTGAACCTGCTGTTGATCTTGATAACCCACAATCAAAGAATCAACGTTATGATAAGAAAGATTTTGTTGCTAGGAAACACGGTAAAGAAAGAGAACCATGGGTTCAGAAACCCATGCCTTTTCCTCCCAAACCATCCAAGAAAAGGATGATGAGGATTTTGAGCGATTTGCTGAAATGATTGGACCTATCTTTTTGCGTATGCGATTAACTGGTATGCTTAAAACCAATCCTTATGCTAAGTACATGAAAGATATTATTACAAATAAAAGAAAGATACCGGAAGCTGAAATTTCCACCATGCTTGCTAATTATACTTTTAAGGGTGAAATACCAAAGAAACTTGGAGATCCAGGAGTACCCACTATACCATGCTACATTAAAAGAAACTATGTTAAAACTGCTTTACGTGATCTTGGAGCCGGTGTTAGTGTTATGCCTCTCTCTTTATATCGTAGACTTGATTTGAATAAGTTGACACCTACTAAAATATCTTTGCAAATGGCTGATAAATCAACTGCTATACATGTCAGTATTTGTGAGGATGCGCCTGTTGTAGTTGCAAACGTTACTATTTTAACGGACTTTGTTATTCTTGATATTCCCGAGGACGATAGTATGTCTATTATTCTTGGAAGACCCTTTTTGAATACTACAGGGGCTGTTATTGATTGCACTAAAGGCAATGTCACTTTTCATGTTAATGGCAATGAGCATACAGTACACTTTCCAAGGAAACAACCTCAAGTTCATAGTATCAACTCTATTGGAAAAATTCCATCGATTATATTTGGAGGTTTTGAATTTCCTCTTCCTACTGTCAAGAAGAAATATGATATTCGTATTATTGGGGATGTGCATATCCCCGTTGAGGTAACATAGTGTTATTCGAATTTCTCCGGTTCCATGTTATTCAGAATGAGTTCGTTAACAAGTCTTGATCAACCTTGTTAGTGGATTCCTTTTAATGATCATGAGATGGATGAAACTAGAAGGCACAACCTTCTGTACCCCACTTTTACTTTCTATTATTTATATTAAATAAAATAAAAAAAATATTTTTCTGTCTGTTATCTGATTATCCGTGCAATATAAAAATACCTCGAAAATAAAAGTTCTCCAAATGCCCTGAAATTTAAATATGATTTTTTCTAGAATATTTGAGGATTTATGGAACTGAGAACACAGCAGGGGGGTCAACCACCTGTCCATGAGGGTGGAGGGCGTGCCCCTGCCTCGTGGGCCCACGGTGGCCCTCCTCCACTTATTCCTGCACCCACACACTCCTTCTTCCTCCACCAAACATGAATACTCATCTCAAACCCGAGTCCAAGCTCGTTTTGCTGCCATTTTCGATCTCCTTGCTCAAAGCACCTCTCACAAAACTGCTTGGGGAGATTGTTCCTTGCTATGTGACTCCTCCATTGGTCCAATTAGTTTTTGTTCTAGTGCTTTATTCATTGCAATTTTTTGTTGCTTAGGTGACCCTGTTCTTGAGCTTGCATGTCAAAATTATATGGTTCCAAGTAGTTTAGATGCATGATATAGGCCCTAGGCACTTGTAGGAGTAGCTGCTATCAATATTATTAAGTTTGGTTTACTTTTATTTTGAAGTTACTAAAAATTTCAGAATTTTTCAGAAAATGGTGAGGAGACTTTTGAGGGGCTCATCGAGCCAAAGCTCGAAGGAAAAGGCACCGAAGCCTAAGTATAATCTGCCTCGCACCACGGAGGTTCGGGCGTGTGAATGGCCTTCCGAGGATTCTTGAGAGCAGCCGGGATTTATGAAGATTTTCATGAATTGGCTCATAATGCAGGCCTCACCGCTTTCCTCCATGACCAATGTGATCAGTATCTCTTACTCACAAATACCTTTGTGCAAAACTTTCATTTTCATTCTAGGAACTCACCACCTACGGTGGAGTTTCATTTATATGATGAGCATAAGGAAATGTCACTTTATGATTTTTGTCGGATTTGTTTAGTCCCTTTTGAGGGCAAGACAGAAGAACCACATCGTGATGATGTGGAGGGGTTTATTGATACTATCACTATAGGGGAAACAAGGAAGGTTTTCGATGCACGAATCACTAGCATACATTTTTCCTGTTTTACGTTACTTTGCATTATTTGCTAGTCGTTGCTTAATTGGTCGCGGAAACTATGGAAACCTTAGTATCCCTGATATTATTATTTTGCTCCAAGGTTTATACAGTGATAACACTTTTAGTATGGGCGGCATTATTGCTAAATGGTTAAGTCTGAACCGTACAAAGGGCCCCATCTTTGGAGGCATCTATGCCTCACGCCTAGCTGCACATTTTAACATACCTATTAGGCATTCTGAGAAGGAAGAAAAAGTGCTGCCTCGTTTTTATTTAGATTATAAAAGTATGGTGGCACATGATTTTATTGTTAAGAATAGGGAAGGAGAACTTAAATATCAGTTGTTCTTTAACAAACATCATCCTGAGATTATTACCCTGCCTGCTCCTTCTTTGTTTGATTTGTCTGTAGGCACGTACCTCGTTCCGTTGAAAGCTATTCACACCTACTGAAACCCTGCACCAGCTGAGGAGCCAGAGCCGGAACCACAGATTGATCCTTCACGACAGTCTAATTATCAGTGGGATCCAAAGATGATTGTCAGCCAGTAGCATGCTGAGTCTTCCTCTTCTTCCTCGCAGTACGACCCCAACTACTATTATGGATATCCGCCAGGCCAGCCGTGGCCATAGACCAACTTAGGCCAAAAGCCTAAGCTTGGGGGCGTACGTATTTCCCACCGACATTACATTTATGTTCACACACTCGTTGCTAGATGTCGGTGCTCATACTTTTTCATTGTATCATCCATGCTTGTTTATTTTCCTTTTTATGTTTTCTTCTTGTGTGTTTAATAAACCTTAAGAAAAACCAAAAAAAATAGTTGTAGCTTTTAATTAATTTACTTTCCATGCTTGTAGTAGTAATTAAAAAGAAAACCCAAAAATATTTCATGTTCTTCTTTTGCTTGTTGGGAGCTTTCCCGTGTAAATAGTTTTATTTCTTTTCTTTGGGGATCGATAGGAGAAGACCATAATTAAATTGTTGAAGTGGCTCTTATATGCATTATTGTTGATTTGACAAAAGAGCCCATATTGCCTTGTCTTCTCCTGTTTATTGAATGCCTGTAGATTCCAGCTTAGTCCAATGCACGTGCACTATTATTATTATTCACATCGTTTGGTCGTGCAAGTGAAAGGCAATTATGATGATATATGATGGACTAGCTGAGATGAGAAAAGCTGGTATGAACTCGACCTCTTTTGTTTTTGTAAATATGATTAGCTGGTAGAGTAACTTTTACTATGTTCCCAGCATGTATTAAAATCTCATTCTTGGCAAGTCTTTTTAGGCCATAGTAGCTCTTACATTGATTCGCAACAGAATGCAATCGAGTGGGTATCTTTGCGATAACTCACAATACCCAAGAATTAGTGATTACCATGTTTAACCATAATTCCCAAGAACTATATCTTTGACCAGCCTTCTATACATCAAAAACATGTATGACATTCATACATGAGCTGGATATTCCAGTCATCTTCCTTTCTGCCTTTATATATACCTCTAACAGTTTAACTTTTAGTATTTCTCCTACTCGCAAAAGAAGCACCCAACTTAAGAGTGGCATTAGCCCCGAACTTCCTTGGTGTGTAAGTCATACTAACACCCTTTGGACACTTCCTTTCTCTTTAAGTTGTTGTTTTATTCACCTTTCATCATATGACAGGCGTTCTTCTGGATCCCTCTCTTATCAGTCTAATGCATAGTGAACACTTTACTAATAATTTGCAAACAAACATTGCTTTGGATAATTCATATCTTTCAGCCTTTATTTGTATCTGAAAATTAATTTTTAGTTCCATGAATATCACATAACTATCCCAAAACTTTTGAAGTTCGGGTTTCATGGAAGCAAACATATTGCACTTGACCGTAACGGAATTCTAGCTTTTGGATCGAAGGACAAGAGTCACATCATCCATAGAATTTGTGGGAGGATACCGAAAGCATGCGATAGGACAAAGTCCTTCTCGGCACTTGATACGTCTCCAACGTATCTAGTTTCCAAACACTTTTGACCTTGTTTTGGACTCTAACTTGCATGATTTGAATGGAACTAACTCGGACTGACGCTGTTTTCAACAGAATTACCATGGTGTTATTTATGTGTAGGAGAAAACGTTCTCGGAATGACCTGAAACTTCAAGGAGCCACTTTCAGAAAATAAGAAAAATACTTGCAAAAGATGAAGGCCAGGGGGCCCACCACCTTGCCACGAGGGTGGGGGCGCTCCCCCTACCTCATGGGCCCCCTGTTGCCTCTCCGACTCCGACTCCAACTCCACCTCCATATATTGAGTTTCGGGGAGAAAAAAAGAGAGAAGAAATCATCGCGTTTTACGATACGGAGCCGCCGCCAAGCCCTAAAACCTCTCGGGAGGGCTGATCTGGAGTCCATTCGGGGCTCCGGAGTGGGGAATCTGTCGCCATCGTCATCATCAACCATCCTCCATCACCAATTTCATGATGCTCACCGCCGTGCGTGAGTAATTCCATCGTAGGCTTGTTGGACGGTGATGGGTTGGATGGGATCTATCATGTAATCGAGTTAGTTTTGTTAGGGTCTGATCCCTAGTGTCCACTATGTTATGAGATTAATATTGCTATGACTTTGCTATGCTTAATGCTTGTCACTAGGGCCCGAGTGCCATGATTTCAGATCTGAACCTATTATGTTTTCATCAATATATGAGTGTTCTTGATCCTATCTTGCAAGTCTATAGTCACCTATTATGTGTTATGATCCATTTACCCCGAAGTGACAATAATCGGGATACTTACCGGTGATGACCGTAGTTTGAGGAGTTCATGTATTCACTATGTGTTAGTGATTTGTGCCGGTTCTCTATTAAAAGGAGGCCTTAATATCCCTTAGTTTCCGTAAGGACCCCGCTGCCATGGGAGGGTAGGACAAAAGATGTCATGCAAGTTCTTTTCCATAAGCACGTATGACTATTTCGGAATACATGCCTCCATTATATCAATGAACTGGAGCTAGTTCTATGTCACCCTAGGTTATGACTGTTACATGATGAACCGCATCCGGCATAAATCTCTGTCACTGATCCATTGCCTACGAGCTTTCCATATATTGTTCTTCGCTTATTTACTTCCCGTTGCTATTGCTATCATCACTACAAAATACCAAAAACATTGCTTTTACTACTGTTACCTTTTGCTACCGTTACCACTACTATCATATTACTTTGCTACTAAACACTCTAGTGCAGATATTATGTTTCCAGGTGTGGTTGAATTGACAACTCAGCTGCTAATACTTGAGAATATTCTTTGGCTCCCCTTGTGTCGAATCAATAAATTTGGGTTGAATATTCTACCCTCGAAAACTGTTGCGATCCCCTATACTTGTGGGTTATCAGCACTCTTGAGGAAAATCCTCACATTACGTTACCAATCGTAAAATTTTAACCAGATATTTAACTGCTATTCAATTTTAGCAGGGAAGGTGGAAACGCGAGCCATTATTCTACAACTATTTTGCAAGAAACACTTAGACAGTGTTCATAATTAATTGCACTGAGAATTAAACATGTTAATTCAACAGTGCGCTCACCCTCAAATCAATATCTCTCAAATTTGATTATGAGTGACGCAAGACCCGCATATCCATTCAACGCCATTGAACGAGATGAATACTAATGGCGCGAAATTCAATTGGTAGGCAAACTTGCCGATCACATCTCTATGTGACTCTTGTTCATCTTTCGATGGGCGTGTTCCGAGCTCAGGGAGATCCTTCCAGAACGTCAAGACAACCAAGTGATCTTGTTGCGAGGTCTCAACTCACCTGCCTCACACTTCCCTAATCGTTCGTACCCAGGGAGATCCTGCGATACCCCAAAAAGTTAGGTGTCGTGACAGTGCTACACTTGGGAGAACACTAACTACTTGATATTTTTTTTTCTTTGAGAGATCACCCTAATAAAAGTGACTACCGCACAATCAAGAAGGGTGCATCAAGAGGAATAAACATCTTAGGCAATTCATAATAGCATTTCTTCATCTTCGGCATTCGTGTCGGTGTTCACCTTCGCGAAGATTTCCACCACCTTGTCGATGCACCAGATAATACCGCTATCTCCATAGCGGATAAAATAAATGCATTACTTAAGGTTGGCACGCAGGTCATTAAAGTGCAATCATATGGCTCCAGCCATCATGACGAATCATGACACGCAGGTCATGTTAATTACATCATACAGTCAGCTCATACGTAATCAAATTGAATATGAGCATTGCTATACCAAATCACATGCACATGCAAACCCTCCTACAAAACCAAGTTAGATGTTTCTAATCGGTTCATGCAAAAACTTGTTTTTCGTGGCTTTTAAGGTTTCGACTTAAACCGCAGCTACCAACATTTTATCATCAAGTATGATTATTCAAGTTGCTAGATTAACATCTTGGGGTGTATGAAACACGAGATAATTAAATCTCGAGCCCCATACTAAACTTCGTCATATGCATGACCCCCGTGCAGATCATATCTGCAATTGCTACGTCTTGAGCTTGCGTTGGTTTTCCCCGAAGAGGAAGGGATGATGCAGCAGAGTAGCATAAGTATTTCCCTCAGTTTTTTAGAACCAAGGTATCAATCCAGTAGGAGGCCACGCTCAAGTCCCTCGTACCTGCACAAAACGATAGCTACTCGCAACCAACGCGATTAGGGGTTGTCAATCCCTTCACGGTCACTTACGAGAGTGAGATCTGATAGATATAATATTTTTGGTATTTTTGGTATAAAGATGCAAAGTAAAAAGTAAAAGCAAAGTAAAAGTCAAAGCAAGATTAAAGTGATGGAGATTGATATGATGAGAAGAGACCCGGGGGCCATAGGTTTCACCAGGGATGGCAATTTTATCCATGGATCTGGATACCCATGGATACCCGACCCGGTTGGGCAAGGGTATGGAGCACATTTTCGCCCATGGGTCCATGGATATGGATACCCACGAACAGCCGGGTTGGGCATGGTTATAGTTTGTGCTCCATGGATATCCAATGGATACCCGTATGACATGTGGGGCCATATGCCAGTGATAGTAGAAAGAGCGAATCAATGGGAAATGGCAGGAAATATGTAACTTGTTCCATGAGCTATATGCTGCAGAATCAACCTCTGGTATGTCACACTTAAGGACTCATCGTATTACTTGTTGCCTACTTATGCATGTAGCTTATGTTGTCATTTATGAGTGAATGATGATGAGTTAATTTGCTCTTTGGGAAGGCTTCATGCTGACTTTTCTATGCCCATGGAGCTCCATGGGTATGTGGGTATCTAGTGGGTTTGGACATGGGCACCCATGGATAATTTGGTGGATGGGCAGAGGGTAGGAAGATGGGTCATGGGTTGGATTTGGACCAGCTCCACCCGCCCCAAACCCGAGCCATTGCCATCCCTAGGTTTCACTAGTGGCTTCTCTCAAGAGCATAAGTATTCTACGGTGGGTGAACAAATTACTGTTGAGCAATTGACAGAATTGAGCATAGTTATGAGAATATCTAGGCATGATCATGTATATAGGCATCACGTCCGTGACAAGTAGACCGAAACAATTCTGCATCTACTACTATTACTCCACACATCGACCGCTATCCAGCATGCATCTAGACTATTAATTTAAAAACAGAGTAACGCCTTAAGCAAGAAGACATGATGTAGAGAGATAAATTCATGCAATATGAAATAAACCCCATCTTGTTATCCTCGATGGCAACGATGCAATACATGCCTTGCCGCCCCTTCTGTCACTGGAAAGGACACCGCAAGATCAAACCCAAAGCCAAGCACTTCTCCCATGGCCAGAACTACCAATCTAGTTGGCCAAACCAAACAGATAATTCGAAGAGACTTGCAAAGATAACCAATCATACATAAAAGAATTCAGAGAAGATTCAAATATTATTCATAGATAGACTTGATCATAAACCCACAATTCATCAGTCTCAATAAACACACCACAAAAAGAAGATTACATCGAATAGATCTCCACAAGAGAGGGGGAGAACTTTGTATTGAGATTCAAAGAGAGAGAAGAAGCCGTCTAGCTACTAACTATGGACCCGAAG
The DNA here is from genome assembly GCA_034509565.1 of Triticum monococcum. Classification (NCBI taxonomy): domain Eukaryota; kingdom Viridiplantae; phylum Streptophyta; class Magnoliopsida; order Poales; family Poaceae; genus Triticum; species Triticum monococcum. Next base: position 81,232,537 of record CM067841.1, read on the forward strand.
CTCTGAGGTAAACTACTCACACTTCATCGTAGAGGCTATGATGATGTAGAAGCCCTCCATGATGACAGCCCTCTTCCGACGGAGCTCCAGAACAGGCCCCAAGATGGGATCTCGTGGATACAGAAAGTTGCGGCGGTGGAATTAGGTTTTTGGCTCCTGTTCTGATCGTTTGGGGGTACATGTGTATATATAGGAGGAAGGAGTACGCCGGAGGAGCACCGAGGGGCCCATGAGGCAGGGGCGCGCCCTAGGGGGGGCGCCCCCCACCCTCGTGACCGCCTCTTTTGTTCCTTGGCGTAGGGTCCAAGTCTCCTGGATCACGTTCGGTGAGAAAATCACGTTCCCGAAGGTTTTATTCCGTTTGGACTCCGTTTGATATTCCGTTTCTTCGAAACACTAAAATAGGCAAAAAAACAGCAATTCTGGGCTGGGCCTCCGGTTAATAGGTTAGTCCCAAAAATAATATAAAAGTGGAAAATAAAGCCCAAGATAGTCCAAAACAGTAGATAATATAGCATGGAGCAATCAAAAATTATAGATACGTTGGAGACGTATCAGGCATCCCCAAGCTTAATTCCTGCTCGTCCTTGAGTTGGTAAATGATAAAAAGAGAATTTTTGATGTGGAGTGCTACTTGGCATAATTTCAATGCAAATCTTCTTAATTGTGGTATGAATATTCAGATTAGAAAGATTCAAGACAAAAGTTTATATTGACATAAAAATAATAATACTTCAAGCATACTAACAAAGCAATTATGTCTTCTCAAAATAACATGGCCAAAGAAAGTTATCCCTACAAAATCATATAGTCTGGCTATGCTCTATCTTCACCACACAAAGTATTTAAATCATGCACAACCCTGATGACAAGCCAAGAAATTGTTTCATACTCTAAATTTTTCAAAACTTTTTCAATCTTCACGCAATACATGAGCGTGAGCCATGGATATAGCACTATAGGTGGAATAGAATGGTGGTTGTGGAGAAGACAAAAAGGAGAAGATAGTCTCACATCAACTAGGCGTATCAACAGGCTATGGAGATGCCCATCAATAGATATCAATGTGAGTGAGTAGGGATTGCCATGCAACGGATGCACTAGAGCTATAAGTATATGAAAGCTCAAAAAGAAACTAAGTGGGTGTGCATCCAACTTGCTTGCTCATGAAGACCTAGGGTAATTTGAGGAAGCCCATCATTGGAATATACAAGCCAAGTTCTATAATGAAAAATTCCCACTAGTATATGAAAATGATAACATGAGAGACTCTCTACTATGAAGATCATGGTGCTACTTTGAAGCACAAGTGTGGTAAAAGGATAGTAACATTGTCCCTTCTCTCTTTTTCTCTCATTTTTTTATTTGGGCATTTTCTCTTTTTTATGGCCTCTTTTTATTTGGGCTTCTTTGGCCTCTTTTTTTATTTATTTTATTTTTCGTCCGGAGTCTCATCCCGACTTATGGGGGAATCATAGTCTCCATCATTCTTTCCTCACTGGGACAATGCTCTAATAATGATGATCATCACACTTTTATTTTTCTTACAAATCAATACTTAGAACAAAATATGACTCTATGCGAATGCATCCGGCGGTGTACCGGGATATGCAATATGACAATGATGAATGTGTCATGATGAACTAGATGGTGGAAAGTTGCATGGCAATATATCTCAGAATGGCTACGGAAATGCCATAATAGGTAGGTATGGTGTCTGTTTTGAGGAAGGTATATGGTAGGTGTATGATACCGGCGAAAGGTGCGCGGTATTAGAGAGGCTAGCAAAGGTGGAAGGGTGAGAGTGCGTATAATCCATGGACTCCACATTAGTCATAAAGAAGTCATATACTTATTGCAAAAATCTAGAAGTTATCAAAGCAAAGTATTACGCGCATGCTCCTAGGGGGATAGATTGGTAGGAAAAGACCATCGCTTGTCCCCGACCGCCACTCATAAGGAAGACAATCAATAAATAAATCATGCTCCGACTTCATCACATAACGGTTCACCATACGGGCATGCTACGGGAATCACAAACTTTAACACAAGTATTATTTAAATTCACAACTACTCAACTAGCATGACTTTAATATTATCACCTCCATATCTCAAAACAATTATCAAGCTTCAATCTTTTCTTAGTATTCAACACACTCAAAAGAAAGTTTCACAAATCTTGAATACCAAGCATATTATTATTAAGCAAATTACCATGCTATTAAGAGACTCTCAAAATAATTTAAGTGAAGCATGAGAGATCAATAGTTTCTTTAAAACAAATCCACCACCGTTATCTAAAAGATCTAAGTGAAGCACATAGAGCAAAATTATAACGCTCAAAAGATATAAGTGAAGCACAAAGAGCAAAACTACTTAGCTCAAAAGATATAAGTGAGGCACATAGAGAAAAACTACATAGCTCAAAAGATATAAGTGAAGCACATAGAGTATTCTATCAAATTTTAATTCATGTATGGCTCTCTCAAAAGGTGTGTACATCAAGGATGATTGTGGCATACTAAGACACAAAGACACAAATAATACAAGACGCTCCAAGGAAAACACATATCATGTTGGTGAATAAAAATATAGCTCCAAGTAAATTACCGGTGGAAGTGGACGAAAGAGGGGATGCCTTCTGGGGCATCCCCAAGCTTTGACTTTTTGGTGTCCTTGGATTATCTTGGGGTGCCATGGGCATCCCCAATCTTAGGCTCTTGCCACTCCTTGTTCCATGATCCATCAAAAGAATTCACCCAAAACTTGAAAACTTCACAACACAAAACTCAAAATAGAAAACTCGTGAGCTCCGTTAGTGAAAGAAAACAAAAGACCACTTCAAGGTACTGTAATGAACTCATTCTTTATTTATATTGGTGTTAAACCTACTGTATTCCAACTTCTCTATGGATATAAACTATTTTATTAGCCATAGATTCATCAAAATAAGCAAACAACACACGAAAAGAATCTGTCAAAAACAGAACAGTCTGTAGTAATATGTAGCTAGCGCAAGATCTGGAACCCCAAAAATTCTAAAATAAATTTCTGGACGTGAGTAATTTATCTATTAATCATCTGAAAAAATAATTAACTAAATAGCACTCTTCAAATAAAAATGACAGCAGTTCTCGTGAGCGCTAAAGTTTCTGTTTTTTACAGCAAGTTCAACAAGACTTTCCCCAAGTCTTCCCAACGGTTCTACTTGGCACAAACACTAATTAAACACAACAAACACAACCAAAACAGAGGATAAATAATTTATTTATTACTAAGCGGGAGCAAAAAGCAAGGAATAAAAATAAAATTGGGTTGCCTCCCAACAAGCGCTATCGTTTAACGCCCCTAGCTAGGCATAAAAGCGAGGATAGATCTAGGTATTGCCATAGTAATAAGATAGATCGGTGAAGCTCATTTCATATTCTCTATGTTCAGCAGCAAGTTTTCTTTGAGGCAAGCAAAAGTAATCAAAAGGGCTAAATTTAATAGGACAGAAGTCCCCAAGATCAATTTTAGGAGGTATAGGTTCCTCTTTCAGCCCTTCGTATTGTACAACCAATTCGTCATTATAAGCATTCTTTTGACAGAACTTTGTGAGTCTAGACTCAAGAGAGTATCCTAGCTCATTATTTCAAATAGCCAAAACATCATTAAGTTCAGAGATTCTATCAATTAAAATATTGATTGGCACCTATTTTCTGAGGTTTTCATTAAAAGCAACATAGTCAGGAGATTGAAAGCGCATAATTTCTTGTTGATCGAAGAGGAAAGATTCTATGGGAGGATGACCAGCGTCCACCCTATAGTGCGCAAAGATTTCTTTGGCTTCTTTTATTATAAATCTGAATTCATGAGCCAAAAAGATAGTAAAGGCACGCTTAACAGAGGAATGCTCGATATTAGAAAATTCTAGGAAAACTCTTTGTATAGATGGGTGCATATGCATAAATTGGCTTTCAAGTTCAACGATAAGCATGGCAATAGCGTCCGCAAGACTACTAGTTCTATGGAGAATAGAACCGCCCATAGAGGGCAAAGCACCGGCACAAGTAAAGAAATCTTGAATAACTCCTTTTCCAATAATATTACCACTACCGATTCGAAATCTTTTTGTATGGTAGGTAGGGGGTTCTTCAGCAGGAGCATCAAAATTTTCCATGATATTGTTATCGCCCATATTGGCGATAACTTCCCCAATTTCAGACATAACGACAAGCAAGCAAACTAGCACACGAGCAAACAAGAGCAAACGGGCAAAAGAGGCAAATAGAGAGGGAGGATAGAGAGAGAGAGAGGGCGAATAAAACGGCAAGGGTGAACTGGGGGGAGAGGAAAACGAGAGGAAAATGGCAAATAATGTAATGCAAGAGATAGGGATTGTGATGGGTACTTGGTATGTTGAATTTTTGCATAGACTCCCTGGCAACGGCGCCAGAAATCCTTCTTGCTACGTCTTGAGCTTGCGTTGGTTTTCCCCGAAGAGGAAGGGATGATGCAGCAGAGTAGCGTAAGTATGCCCCTCAGTTTTTGAGAACCAAGGTATCAATCCAGTAGGAGGCCACGCTCAAGTCCCTCGTACCTGCACAAAACGATAGCTACTCGCAACCAACGCGATTAGGGGTTGTCAATCTGAAAGGATCGAGAAGAGGTGTCTAGAGGGGGGGTGATTGGACAATAAGTGCCAAAAGTTGCAGTTTTTAATATTCTTAAGTTTAAGTGGAGTTTAAGCACAAGTTTAACAAACACAATACATATCAAGCAAGCATGCAATGAGTATATGAGCAGCAGAAAGTAAAGCATGCAACTTGCAAGAATGTAAAAAAGAAGGGTTTGGAGTATTCAAACGCAATTGGAGACACGGATGTTTTTGTCGTGGTTCCGATAGGTGGTGCTATCATACATCCACGTTGATGGAGACTTCAACCCACGGAGGGTAACGGTTGCGTGAGTCCACGGAGGGCTCCACCCACGAAGGGTCCACGAAGAAGCAACCTTGTCTATTCCATCACGGCCGTTGCCCACGAAGGACTTGCCTCACTAGCGGTAGATCTTCACGAAGTAGGCGATCTCCTTTCCCTTACAAACTCCTTGGTTCAACTCCACAATCTTGTCGGAGGCTCCCAAGTGACACCTAGCCAATCTAGGAGACACCACTCTCCAAGAAGTAACAAATGGTGTGTTGATGATGAACTCCTTGCACTTGTGCTTAAAATGATAGTCTCCCCAACACTCAACTCTCTCTCACAAGATTTGGATTTGGTGGAAAGAAAATTTGAGTGGAAAGCAACTTGGGAAAGGCTAGAGATCAAGATTCATATGGTTGGAATGGAATATCTTGACCTCAACACAAGTGTAGGTGGTTCTCTCTCAGAAAATGTGTATTGGAAGTGTAGGTATGTTCTGATGGCTCTCTCCACAAATGAAGAGTGGGTGGAGGGGTATATATAGCCTCCACACAAAATCTAACCGTTACACACAATTTGCCAAACTCGATGGGACCGAATGGTTAAACTCGGTCGGACCGATTCAGCAAACCTAGTGACCATTAGGATTTTCGGTGGGATTGAGATGAAACTCGGTAGGACCGATATGGTTAGGGTTAGGGCATAACGTAATCTCGGTGTGACCAATTACACAAACTCGGTGGGACCGATTTTGGTAATAAGCTAACCAGATAGTTGGTCAAGCAAACTCGGTGAGACCGATTACATAAACTCGGTGGGACCGATTTTGGTAATAAGCTAACCAGAGGGTTTGCATGGTAATCTCGGTAGTACCGATTGCTCAAACTCGGTGAGACCGATTTTGGTAATGGACATACACAAAGATATTACAATCCCATCTCGGTGAGACCGAGATCCCTATCGGTGAGACCGATTTGCCTAGGGTTTGTGGCAGTGGCTATGACATTTGAAACTCGGTGGCACCGGATAGATAGAATCGGTGGGGCCGAGTTTGACTTTTGGTTTAGGTCATATGTGGATGTGGGAAGGTAGTTGAGGGTTTTGGAGCATATCACTAAGCACTTTGAGCAAGCAAGCCATTAAGAAACACCTCATCTCCTCTTGATAGTATTGCCTTTTCCTATAGACTCAATGTGATCTTGGATCACTAAAATAGAAAATTAGAGTCTTGATATTGAAGCTTGAGCCAATCCTTTGTCCTTAGCATCTTGAAGGGGTTCCACATCCTCTAGTCCATGCCACTCCATTATTGAACTTATCTGAAACATACTAGGTAAAAGTGTTAGTCCAACAAGAGATATGTTGACATTAATTACCAAAACCACCCAGGGAGCACTTGTGCTTTCAATCTCCCCCTTTTTGGTAATTGATGACAACATACATCAAAGCTTTAGATAAAGATATAGAGAATAGCAAGTAAAGCTTTGGAAAGACATGTAACATGCATAGGCTCCCCCTACATGTATGCAATCATGTGAATATTGAATATAGGAGCATGTGAATGCGTAAACATGATAGAGTAAGCAATGTGTTACATGTATCTTGGCTATATGCATTAGAGCAAATGATGTGAATGTGAGAAATGTACCTTCATGCTCATGAGTCCTTCTTGCAAACAGTATGTACATCAGCAAGAACTTCTCATTCACATGACTGTGACGCATATACTTACCTTGTGGTCTTGAGTTGGTTTAGGATGGTATGAACCTGCGCAAACAAGGTTAAATAACACAGATACACCTACTGACCAGAGCAAGCAAGAGAAACCACAAGAGAACCAAGACTGGGATGACATCTAGAGTGAGTACTAAGTACCACATTGGATATAGACATGTCCCCAAAGGTAAAGATATGCAATAAAATCAGAGATTTCCTTCCCTTAGATGTCTTGCTCCCCCTGAATCTGCATGGGATATTGGGAGAAGATAGGGAACAGAAAATCAGAGCAACAAAAAGGAAACAATAGAGCTTGAGCTAAAGCAAGCAACCAAACATGTCTTTCCCCTCTTAAAGACATGTGACATCTCTCCTCTTGAACACCAAGCATCTGGGGTCTTTGATGATATTACTTTCTCCTAGTTGAGAAACTCTCTCCCACTGAGTATTCTCTCTTTCTCCCCCTATAGGAAGGATTAAGCTTTGATGTGATCTCTCTCTCCCCCTTTGACATCAATTTCCATGAAGGGCTCTTCTGGACATGTGATACAAATGGGTTGGTCCTCGAGTCACAGAGCAAAGCAGCATGTCTAATATGATGCTGGTAGAGGACAAGAATCATTGAGTGGAGCTGGAGCAAACAGAAATCAGGAATAAGTGGCAAGTTGGTTTTCCTGTGGTGGAATCGGTGACTCCAAGTTGTGTGCTTCGGTTGCACCGAAAGATTTCGGTTGGGCCGAAGAGAACAAACCGGTGTGACTGAGTTCATTAGAGTGAAACCACTTGTCACCTCAGCTCACTAGACAAGTAAGATCTCACAAGGATATGCAAGGAATTTACTGAAAGATTTGCAATGAATTGGATGCATAAAATGCAGAACAAAAAGGAAAGAAAAGAAACTGAAAGTTCTAGATGAAGTAAATATGCAAATGCAAAAGCTCGGAGAAACACTAGAGAACTTCATCTAAAAATGGTCGGTGACAAAGTCACCTATGTTAGAGTATGTTGACTTAGGAGTCAAGTGAGAGCACTTGATCATAGGTCATACTCATCGTTTAAGCTCAAAATGGGGTTACCATTTTTCGTTTAAGCATCTTGATGTATTCACATCTTGTCGAGTTGCTTTGACTCATGACTTGGAGTAAAGCTTCTCTAAGATGGAATAACATACCTTGGGTGGTGGTGTTGATCTTGCACATGTAGTTGAACTTGTGTGGGTTGCTCAAGATTGATGTAGTTCATCAAGAGTTGGGAGCACCACTTGGAGTTTGAGTTCATCTACCTACATGGGTTAGCTTTGCAAGGAAGAGCACTTGTGTATCCAAAATGACAATCATGAGACTCAACATAGAATTTTCCAAAGGATATGTTTGAATGGTTTCGTTCTTCCTTGTCTTCAACCACCATTGTGTAGAGACTTGGTGATGTAGAGATTGCTCAAGATGTGAGTGAGTTGCAATCTCATAGATTTAGATTCAACCAAGTACCTACACGGGTTAGATAACATGCAAGGTACAAATATATCCAAGACATATGAATAGCATTATAAGAGAAATATCGAGGATTAGTCATAGGCTCATGCCTCGCATGTATCAAATGGAGTTCCTACTCCAAATTTGAAGCATCAATGATGTTCAATTCACCTCTCAACCTGCAAAACACTTTCTCATCAAGTGGTTTAGTGAATATATCCGCCAATTGCTTATCGGTGCGAACATGCTTAAGGTTAAGGTCCCCTTTTGCAACATGATCTCGAATGAAATGATGACAAACTTCAATATGCTTGGTTCGAGAATGTTGCACGGGATTGTGAGCAATCTTAATAGCACTTTCATTGTCACATAGCAATGGAACATGTTTCACATATATCCCATAATCTTTAAGAGTTTGGGTCATCCAAAGTAATTAAGCGCAACATGAACCAGCGGCAATGTATTCTGCTTCGGCGGTGGATAAGGATACCGAGTTTTGTTTCTTGGAAGACCAAGACACAAGAGATCTACCAAGGAATTGACAAGTACCCGAAGTGGATTTTCTATCAACCTTGTCTCTAGCATAGTCCGAATCGGAGTAGCCAACAAGATCAAAAGAGGACCTCTTAGGATACCAAATGCCAAAATTTGGTGTATGGATTAGGTATCTCACTATCCTTTTCACAGCCTTAAGATGACACTCTTTAGGAGCAGCTTGATATCGTGCACACATGCACACACTTAGCATAATATCGGGACGAGAGGCACATAGATATAACAATGAACCAATCATAGAGCGATAAACCTTTTGATCAACCGGTTCACCATCTTTGGTCAAATCAAGATGTCCTCTAGTAGGCATGGGTGTAGTCATACCTTTGCATTCTTGCATATTGAACTTGTTGAATAAGTCCTTGGTGTACTTCGTTTGAGAGACAAAGGTACCTTCCTTAGTTTGCAAACCGAGAAAGAATTTGAGTTCACTCATCATAGACATCTCAAACTTCTCCGACATTAGCTTTCCAAACTTCTCACTAAAATGAGGGTTAGTTGAACCAAATATGATATCATCAACATAAATTTGGCACACAAATAGTTCTCCATTTACCCTTTTAGTAAAAAAAAAGCGTAGAATCAATTTTACCAATTTCAAAGCCTTTTTCAATAAGGAACTTGGTCAAGCATTTATACCATGCTCTAGGAGCTTGTTTAAGACCATAAAGGGCTTTGTGAAGTTTGTAAACATGATTAGGTTTCTTAGGATTGACGAAGCCGGGAGGTTGCTTAACATAAACTTCCTCCTCAATTTTGCCATTTAGAAAAGCACTTTTAATGTCCATTTGGTACAAGGTGATGTCATGGTGATTAGCATAAGCAAGTAAGATGCGAATGGACTCAAGTCTAGCAACGGGAGCATATTTCTCACCATAGTCCATACCTTCAACTTGTGTGTAGCCTTGGGCGACGAGACATGCCTTGTTGCGAACCCCTTGTCCATCTTCATCTTGCTTGTTGCGAAACACCCATTTGGTACCAATGATGTTGTGGTTGTTGTCGGGCTTCTCGACCAATGTCGACACTTGATTTATCTCAAAGTTGTGTAGCTCTTCATGCATAGCGTTTATCCAGTCCGGATCCTCCAATGCTTATTCAACCTTCATACGTTCAATGCTAGAGATGAATGAGTAATGTTCACAAAAGTTAGCTAAACGAGTTTTAGAGCGAGTGATTCTCCCAGTTTGGATATCATTGTCGATTTGCTCGACAGGATGATCCTTAGAAATTCTTGCTCGAACTCGTGAAAGCTTTTGCTTGGGTCAGGGTGGAACATCCTCTTCATCTTGTGCTTCTTATTGGCCTTCTTCATTGTTGACGTTGTCGTTCTCTTGTCGTGGTGGAGAAGGAGGTTGTTGATGTTCATCTTGGTGCGCTTCCTAGTTTTCTTCATCTTGGCGTGTCCCACTTGTGGATGCTTCCGTATCAACTCTTGGTTCACCTTGTCGTGAGGTAGAAGCTTCCACTTGGACGGACGAGGTACTCTCCTTCACTTCCGTTGGACGAATCTTGCCAATGGACAAGTCTTGAATTGCTTCCGAAGGGTCTTTGTCTCCTACATCAATTGGCAATTTCTCTACTTGCGAGCCGTTAGATTCATCAAACTTCACATCTACCATCTCTTCAACCTTTCGGGTGAAATTGTTGTAGACACGGTAAGTGTGAGAGTTTGAGCCATAACCAAGTAGGAAACCTTCATGAGATTTAGGAGCAAATTTAGAACGATGATGCTTATCAAGAATGTAGCACTTTGAGCCGAATACTCGAAAGTATCCAACTTGGGGTTTGTTACCGGTGAGGAGCTCGTATGCCGTCTTGCCGAGTAGCTTGTGAAGATACAAGCGATTTGTTGCATGACAAGCTGTCTCAACCGCTTCCACCCAAAAGTGCTTTGGCGTTTTGTACTCATCAAGCATCGTTCTTGCCATCTCGATAAGAGTCCGGTTCTTCCTTTCAACAACTCCATTTTGTTGAGGTGTGTACGTAGCCGAGAACTCGTGTGAAATCCCTTCTTCGTCAAGAAAGGTGTCCACATTTGCGTTCTTGAACTCCGTTCCATTGTCGCTCCGAACCTTCTTGATCTTGACGTCAAACTGATTTTGGGCCTTCCTAGCGAAGTTTTTGAAGATCTTTTGGACCTGCGATTTGTCATCAAGAAAGAACACCCACGTAAATCTTGAAAAATCATCAACTATGACTAGACCAAATGAGTTACCATCGAGACTCTTGTAGGCATTTGGACCAAAGAGATCCATGTGAAGTAGCTCGAGTGGTCTTCTTGTGGTCATGATGTTCTTCACGTGGTGACTTCCTCCAACTTGTTTCCCTGCTTGACAAGCACTACAAAGTCTATCCTTGTCAAATATGACATGTTTTATTCCAAGGATATGATCACCTTTAATAAGCTTATCAAGATTTCGCATACCAACATGACCTAGTCTTCTATGCCACAACCAGCCTTTAGAAGATTTGGTAATTAAGCAAGTTCTAGGTTGAGCCTTTTTAGTGAAATCAACAATGTAAAGATCTCCTCTACGTATACCGGTAAAGACCATTTTATGATTGTCTCTATGAAACACTTGGCAATCTACTTCAGTGAATAAGACATTGAAACCGAAATCCACAAGTCTAGAAACTGAAAGTAAATTGTATCCAAGGGATTCAACGAGGATGACATTTTGTATGGAGCTATCATGTGAGATGGCCACCTTACCAAGGCCAACCACCTTACCCTTTGAATTATCACCAAAAGTGACATATTTTCGAGGGCCGTTGTTTTCAGCAAGCGCACGGAACATATCTTTATCTCCGGTCATATGATCAGTACATCCACGATCAAGGACCCATTCCTTTCCTCCAGCCATGTAGCCGCAAAGATTTGCCATAAGACCAAAATGCCTCAATGCATCATCAAGATCATAGTCACTATCATCATCTTCATCATAGTATCCATGCTCAACATCATCTTTTGATTGATCAATTCCTAGAGAGGGCTATTCATTAGATAAATGATCATCACAATGGTTACCTTTATGAATTCTAATAGCTTCGGATATGATATCGCTAATGATTCCAACATTTCCTTTAGCACGCATGAGATTGGTAAGCTCAAGTAGACAATCACCAAAGCTAGGATCACTAGAGTTCATCTTGCTCAAGGCAATAGACTCATGGAGAATTTCGTCTAAATTTTTCAAGGAATAATCTGGAAATCGTTCCTCAAGAAATCTCCATATGGTGTAGGCACACTTGAGAGTAGGCAAACATCTAATCAAGTTTCTAGGCAAGCCTCTAATGATGAGCTCAACAGTTCTAAGATTGCGAATCATGTCAATATCTTCATCTAGGGTAGGGTGCAAAGGATCAACATGAGGTGCACAAGGTCTAGTAATGTACTTGTTCAAATGATATTCATTGAAAATATCAAGCATTTCATTTTTCCACTCATGAAAATACTCTCCATCAAGAATAGGCACTCTATGTCTAAGACTCCCCAAAGTAGACACATCCATCTTCCTCCAATGGTGTTTAAACCAAGGCAATGGAGACCAAAGCTCTGATACCAATTGAAAGGATCGAGAAGAGGTGTCTAGAGGGGGGTGATTAGACACTAAGTGCCAAAAGTTGCAGTTTTTAATATTCTTAAGTTTAAGTGGAGTATAAGCACAAGTTTAACAAACACAATACATATCAAGCAAGCATGCAATGAGTATATGAGCAGCGGAAAGTAAACCATGCAACTTGCAAGAATGTAAAAAGAAGGGTTTGGAGTATTCAAACGCAATTGGAGACACGGATGTTTTTGTCATGGTTCCGATAGGTGGTGCTATCGTACATCCACGTTGATGGAGACTTCAACCCACGGAGGGTAACAGTTGCGCGAGTCGACGGAGGGCTCCACCCACGAAGGGTCCACGAAGAAGCAACCTTGTCTATTCCATCATGGCCGTCGCCCACGAAGGACTTGCCTCACTAGTGGTAGATCTTCACGAAGTAGGCGATCTCCTTGCCCTTACAAACTCCTTGGTTCAACTCCACAATCTTGTCGGAGGCTCCCAAGTGACACCTAGCCAATCTAGGAGACACCACTCTCCAAGAAGTAACAAATGGTGTGCTGGTGATGAACTCCTTGCACTTGTGCTTCAAATGATAGTCTCCCAAACACTCAACTCTCTCTCATGGGATTTGGATTTGGTGGAAAGAAAATTTGAGTGGAAAGCAACTTGGGAAAGGCTAGAGATCAAGATTCATATGGTTGGAATGGAATATCTTGACCTCAACACAAGTGTAGGTGGTTCTCTCTCAGAAAATGTGTATTGGAAGTGTAGGTATGTTCTGATGGCTCTCTCCACAAATGAAGAGTGGGTGGAGGGGTATATATAGCCTCCACACAAAATCTAACCGTTACACACAATTTGCCAAACTCGGTGGGACCGAATGGTTAAACTCGGTTGGACCGATTCAGCAAACCTAGTGACCGTTAGGATTTTCGGTGGGACTGAGATGCAACTCAGTAGGACCAATATGGTTAGGGTTAGGGCATAACGTAATCTCGGTGTGACCGATTACACAAACTCGGTGGGACCGATTTTGGTAATAAGCTAACCAGAGAGTTGGTCACGCAAACTCGGTGAGACCGATTACACAAACTCGGTGGGACCGATTTTGGTAATAAGCTAACCAGAGGGTTTGCATTGTAATCTCGGTAGTACCGATTGCTCAAACTCGGTGAGACCGATTTTGGTAATGGACATACACAGAGAGATTACAATCCCATCTCGGTGAGACCGAGATCCCTATCGGTGAGACTGATTTGCCTAGGGTTTGTGGCAGTGGCTATGACATTTGAAACTCGGTGGCGTCGGATAGATAGAATCGGTGGGGCCAAGTTTGACTTTTGGTTTAGGTCATATGTGGATGTGGGAAGGTAGTTGAGGGTTTTGGAGCATATCACTAGGCACTTTGAGCAAGCAAGCCATTAAGCAACACCTCATCCCCTCTTGATAGTATTGGCTTTTCCTATAGACTCAATGTGATCTTGGATCACTAAAATAGAAAATGTAGAGTCTTGATCTTGAAGCTTGAGCCAATCCTTTGTCCTTAGCATCTTGAAGGGGTTCCACATCCTCTAGTCCATGCCACTCCATTGTTGAACTTATCTGAAACATACTAGGTAAAAGTGTTAGTCCAACAAGAGATATGTTGACATTAATTACCAAAACCACCCAGGGAGCACTTGTGCTTTCACAATCCCTTCACGGTCACTTACGAGAGTGAGATCTGATAGATATAATATTTTTGGTATTTTTGGTATAAAGATGCAAAGTAAAAAGTAAAAGCAAAGTAAAAGGCAAAGCAAGATTAAAGTGATGGAGATTGATATGATGAGAATAGACCCGGGGGCCATAGGTTTCACTAGTGGCTTCTCTCAAGAGCATAAGTATTCTACGGTGGGTGAACAAATTACTGTTGAGCAATTGACAAAATTGAGCATAGTTATGAGAATATCTAGGCATGATCATGTATATAGGCATCACGTCTGTGACAAGTAGACCGAAATGATTCTGCATCTACTACTATTACTCCACTCATTGATCGCTATCCAGCATGCATCTAGAGTATTAAGTTAAAAACAGAGTAACGCCTTAAGCAAGATGACATGATGTAGAGAAATAAATTCATGCAATATGAAATAAACCCCATCTTTTTATCCTCGATGGCAACGATGCAATGCGTGCCTTGCTGCCCCTTCTATCACTGGGAAAGGACACCGCAAGATCGAACCCAAAGCTAAGAACTTCTCCCATGGCAAGAACTACCAATCTAGTTGGCCAAACCAAACGGATAATTCGAAGAGACTTCCAAAGACAACCAATCATACATAAAACAATTCAGAGAAGATTCAAATACTATTCATAGATAGACTTGATCATAAACCCACAATTCATCGGTCTCAACAAACACACCGCAAAAAGAAGATTACATCGAATAGATCTCCACAAGAGAGGGGGAGAACTTTGTATTGAGATTCAAAGAGAGATAAGAGGCCATCTAGCTACTAACTATGGACCCGAAGGTCTGAGGTAAACTACTCACACTTCATCAAAGAGGCTATGATGATGTAGAAGCCCTCCGTGATGATGGCCCTCTTCCGGCAGAGCTCCAGAACAGGCCCCATGATGGGATCTCGTGGATACAGAAAGTTGCAGTGGTGGAATTAGGTTTTTGGCTCCTGTTCTGATCGTTTGGGGGAACGTGTGTATATATAGGAGGAAGGAGTACGCCGGAGGAGCACCGAGGGGCCCACGAGGCAGGGGGCGCGCCCTAGGGGGGCGCGCTCCCCACCCTCATGACCGCCTCTTTTGTTCCTTGGCGTAGGGTCCAAGTCTCCTGGATCACGTTCGGTGAGAAAATCACGCTCCCGAAGGTTTTATTCTGTTTGGACTCCATTTGATATTCCGTTTCTTCGAAACACTCAAATAGGCAAAAACAACAATTCTGAGCTGGGCCTCCGGTTAATAGGTTAGTCCCAAAAATAATATAAAAGTGGAAAATAAAGCCCAAGATAGTCCAAAACAGTAGATAATATAGCATGGAGCAATCAAAAATTATAGATACGTTGGAGACGTATCAGCAATGCCCTTTCATCTGTGAATTTCATCTTTCTTTTAACTACGACAGAACCCAAAGAACTGATAGCACTTCCATGATCAATCAGGATCACGGATTTCCAGAACTTTGTCAAATTCCACCATGTTGTCTCGAGATTGAGCAAACACAAATTCTAGGGAAGCAACAAGAACATCGGGTAACATATTTCATCTGTCACCCACATAAATAATTTTCACCAATAGATCTCATCTACTCCAGAATTATATTATGCAATACCCATACATCACCATGTATTCTAGATCGTAACCTGCATCTACGCATAGCACATCTCTTGATGCCACTGTTGGGTAACGCAGCAGAAAACAAAAAAATTCTGACCGGCGCACCAGCCCAGGACCACTATGGAGTCTGTATACATGGTTTGATCTTTTTCATTACCGACTCGTAGCGCAGCGGAAGTAGACTCGATGACGAACGGCGGTGCAGATCCCTGCAGCTAGGATTTACAACCTCCCAACTGCGAGGATGTATACCCTCATCCGCCCCACGGACAGCCCTCCGGGAGGCGGTCGAACAGTCCCTCGGACTGTGTCACGGACAGCCCTTCGGGAGGACCCTCAAAACTCAGATGGTCACTCGGACAGCCCTTCGGGAGGACTCACAGAACTCAGAAAGTCACTTGGACAGCCCTTCGGGAGGCACTCTCAAAACAGCCCCTCGGGAAAAAGGATTGAAACTACGACCTCTCTACGGGGTTGCACACATACAGTGTCATCTATCCGGCAGGGCTTCACCGTACAAAACTAGTTCCCACCGGAACCCAGACAGTCTTTCGGCTCTACGAAACTATTTCGCTGGGAGGGAGAGAGAAGCCAGATCCTGCATGGCACTTTTATGTGAGAAAGAGTGTGTCTTTAGGCAGCCCCCTCCACCCCTATTTATAGGCCAAGCCCAAAGGTGGCTTCTCCAAGAAGCCAAGGGGGTAATACCAAAAGGCCCTCAGGGTGGCTTCTCCAAGAAGCCAAGCAAAAAGCACATTCACTATTCATGACGACATTTTTCAGCGTCCATGCGAACTAAAAATATTTATGTAGGCTCAGAACATTTCCAGTACCCACTAAAATAATTTTCAATACGTTCCGAAACAATCTCGATTTAGTGATTTTCATCTGTGAAAAGCTAACAAGAATGCATTTTCACTATTCATGAAGAAAAAAATTCGCATCCATTAAATCCAATAATATTTCTGTGGGTCTTAGAATAATTCCAGTACCCACTAAAATGATTTTGGATTCGTTCTGAAACAATTTCATATTAGTGAATTTCATCTGCGAAAAACAAACAAAGTGGTACCGGCAGCTCCGAAACATTTTCGGTTTTTATCCCCAAAAATTCCCAGAAGTTTCCAAAATAATTCTGGCATAGACATGACCGAAACACTTTCCAATCAATGATCAACATCGGAGTCGTGGACACCCATATTGGCCCCTATACCCACACGAATGAATATTCGAGTGAACCTCCAGTTGTCGTGTGCTATTCCTGTTGCTTCGCGATATGTTACAAAGACCCGAGGTGAGATTTACTTGCATCCCCATGGATCAACAACTTGTCCACTATGCTAGTTACCTCGTTACTAGTTTTGTTCTCTTTTCTCGTTTCCGTGTTCCGGCATCCCTGTGATCAAATCGCACTATGTCTGGTCAGATGATGATGGATACCGTAACACCGAGAGGGCCCGAGATATCTCTCCATCGTCGGAGGAGCAAATCCCAATCTTGAGCTATCAAGTTACTTGACATACTTTTCCATGAACCCATAAGCCGCCGTAATAGCCACCCATTTACGGATGACGTTTAACAAAACCCAAAGTTCATGAAGCAAGCATGAAGAAACTTGATACTCTCATGGTCTAAGGAATCATGCAAACGTTAACCATCTCTGTGTTATGTACCATTAACTTGTGACGAATGATTCTCATAGCATAACATCAATCCGGGTCAATTCAACACAAATGTCCTCTTAACATTGTGCCCTCAAAGTTGCTGGCATTGACATGCCCATGATCAGGAAAACAAAACCATCATGCAACACTTGAGCTAGTCTTAGAGGCCAGACTAAGAATATGTCTTACCGTTTATTATTCCACACGTGCACATGAGTCTTCCTCCGAGCCTCGTGTTATTGCAGACTCGAGAACCATAGCAGTTATAGCATGGAACATAAACATAATTATGAACTTGGAGATAAATAATATTATTTATTATTGCCTCTAGGGCATATCTCCTACAGTATCAAGCATCCCCAAGCTTAATTCCTACTCATCCTCGAGTAGCTAAATGATAAAAACAGAATTTTTGATGTGGAATGCTTTCTAGAATATTCTTCAATGTATTTTTCTCTATTGTGGCATGAATGTTCAGATCCGAAAGATTCAAGATAAAAGTTTATTGTTGACATAAAAATTGTAATACTCCAAGTATGTTAGTCAAGCAATTATGTCTTATCAAAATACCATGGCCAAAGAAAACTTGTCCCTACAAAGTCATATAGTTTGGCCATGCTTCATTTTCGTCACACAAAATGCTCTCATCATGCACAACCCCTATGACAAGCCAAGCAATTCTTTCATACTTAGCCTTTTCAAACTCTTTCAACTTTCACGCAATATATGAGCGCGAGCCATGGACATAGCACTATGGGTGGAATAGAATATGATGATTGAGGTTGTGTGAGAATACAAAAAGGGAGAAAGTCTCACATTGACGAGGCTAATCAATGGGCTATGGAGATTCCCACCGATTGATGTCAATGCAAGGAGTAGGGATTTCCATGCAACGGATGCATTTAGAACTATAAATGTATGAAAGCTCATCTAAGAAACTAAGTGGGTGTGCATCCAACTCGCTTGCTCACGAAGACCTGGTGCATTTGAGGAAGCCCATCATTGGAATATACAAGCCAAGTTCTATAATGAAAAATTCCCACTAGTATATGAAAGTGACAAAATAAGAGACTCTCTATCATGAAGATCATGGTGCTACTTTGAAGCACAAGTGTGGAAAAAGGATAGTAACATTGTCCCTCTCTCTTTTTCTCTCATTTATTTTTTTATTTGGGCCTTCTTTCTTTTTTTCTTTTGGCCTCTTTTCTCTTTTTATTTTATTTTATTTTTTTGTCCAGAGTCAAATCCCGACTTGTGGGGGAATCATAGTGTCCATCATCCTTTCCTCAGATGGGACAATACTCTAATGATGATCATCACACTTTTATTTTCTTACAACTCAAGAATTACAACTTCATACTTAGAACAAAATATGACTCTATGTGAATGCCTCCGGCGGTGTACCGGGATTGCGATGAATCAAGAGTGACATGTATGAAAAAATTATGAATGGTGGCTTTGCCACAAATACGATGTCAACTACATGATCATGCAAAGCAATATGACAATGATGATGCGTGTCATAATAAATGGAACGGTGGAAAGTTGCATGGCAATATATCTCGAAATGGCTATGGAAATGCCATAATAGGTAGGTATTGTGGCTGTTTTGAGGAAGATATAAGGAGGTTTATGTGTGATAGATCGTATCATATCACGGGGTTTGGATGCACCGGCGAAGTTTGCACCAACTCTCAAGGTGAGAAAGGGCAATGCACGGTACCGAAGAGGCTAGCAATGATGGAAGGGTGAGAGTGCGTAAAATCCATGGACTAAACATTAGTCATAAAGAACTCACATACTTATTGCAAAAATCTACAACTCATCAAAACCAAGCACTACGCGCATGCTCCTAGGGGGAAAGATTGCTAGGAAAAGACCATCGCTCGTCCCCGACCGCTACTCATAAGGAAAGCAATCAAAGAACACCCCATGCTTCAAATTTGTCACAAAACGTTTACCATACGTGCATCCTACGGGACTTGCCAACTTGAACACAAGTACTCATCAATTTCACAATTACTCAACTAGCACACCCCCTAATATTACCACCTTTATATCTCAAAACCATCTATCAAGCATCCAACTTCTCTTAGCATTTAAAATTTATAACCAAAGTGAATTACCATGATGTTCAAAAGGACTCCCAAAATGATATAAGTGAAGCATGAGAGATCAATTATTTCTATAAAATATAACCACCGCTGCACTCTAAAAGATATAAGCGAAGCACTAGAGCAAAAAATTATATAGCTCAAAAGATATAAGTGAAGCACATAGAGTATTCTAATAAATCCAATTCATGTGTGTCTCTCTCAAAAGGTGTGTATAGCAAGTATGATTGTGGTAAACTAAAAAGTAAAGACTCAAATCATACAAGACGCTCAAAGCAAAACACATATCATGTGGCGAATAATAATATAGCTCCAAGTAAAGTTACCGATGGACGAAGACGAAAGAGGGGATGCCTTCCGGGGCATCCCCAAGCTTAGGATTTTTGGTGTCCATGGATTTTACCTTGGGGTTCCTTGGGCATCCCCAAGCTTAGGCTCTTGCCACTCCTTATTCCATAATCCATCAAATCTTTACCCAAAACTTGAAAACTTCACAACACAAAACTTAAAAGAAAATCTTCGTGAGCTCCGTTAGTAAAAGAAAACAAACCACTACTTCAAGGTACTGTAATGAACTCATTATTTATTTATATTGGTGTTAAACCTACTGTATTCCAACTTTTATATGGTTCATAAACTCTATTAATAGCCATAGATTCATCAAAATAAGCAAACAACACGCGAAAAACAGAATCTGTCAAAAACAGAACAGTCTGTAGTAATATGTAGGTTTCGAATACTTATGGAAACCCAAAAATTCTAAAATAAATTGCTCGACGTGAGGAATTTATCTATTAATCATCTTCAAAAATAATTAACTAAATATCATCCTCCAATAAAAAATGGCAGCAATTCTCGTAAGCGCTAAAGTTTCTGTTTTTTTACAGAAAGATCAAAAAGACTTTCCCCAAGTCTTCCCAACGGTTCTACTTGGAACAAACACTAATTAAACACAAAAACACAACCAAAACAGAGGCTAGATAAAAAAGTTATTACTAAACATGAACTAAAAGCAAGGAATAAAAATAAAATTGGGTTGCCTCCCAACAAGCATATCGTTTAACGCCCCTGGCTAGCATAAAAGCAAGGATACACTACAAAAAAATACACTTCCGTGATGATACATGTTTGTCACAGTAGGTCGCTTTTTTGTCATGCATGTACATCCATGACAAATTTATGACAGGATCAGTATAGTCATACCTGTGCTATCGTAGAAGTGTTCCATGACATTACCAAAATTATCATCACGGAAGTGTCCACTTCCATGACGATAAATCACGCGTCACAGAAGTGCTTTCGTCAAGGGTGACTGACACGTGGCATCCACCGTAACGGAACGCTGTTAAGCTATCGGGTCGGGTTTTGGATCCGATAACCCGTTAACAGCCTCGACCAATGGGAAATTTCCACGTGTAAAATTCTTATTGGCCGGACGAAACACGTGTCAGCTCGTCAGTGGGTCAGATAGGCACCTATGATACGTCGACACATGGCACGGCCCAACAGAGGCCCATTCCTGTGTAAAGGCCGGCCCGTTTGACTTGGTCAAAAGCTAGCGGGTCGGCCCATGGGAAGACTGTTAACGGCCTGTTCGAATATAGCCCATTTACAGCCCGCTAACCCAAGGCCCGTTACGCCCTATCTGAATTAGGCCCAGTAGCGTCATCTGGGCCATCCAATATGATTCCAGCCCGTTTTCACTTCTGGCCCATGTATGGCCCATGACGTCTTTCGGCCCATATGAGGCCCTATGTAACTCTTGGCCTACTAACGGCCCATGGTGAAACTGGCTCGTAATGAACAGTGTATCACTTTACACCCATTAACGGCCCGTGGTGAAACTGGCCCGTGATGAACAGTGTATCACTTTATACCCATTAACGGCCCGTTATTCCGTTGGGCCATTTCCAGCCCATGTTATCTTTCGGCCTTCTCAGAGCCCATTTATTCTTGGGCTCATTTCCAGCATTCATTTACTTACGGCCCGTTACTGTCATTTTCTTCTTGTGGGCCAAATTCAGCCCGTGGTTATAGTCGGCCCGTTTGTGGTCCGTTAATACGTTGGGCCGTTTTCATAGTGTCATCAAATACGGCCTATTAACGATGGCCCGTTATGGTCAGCCCATGAACGGACGATTCCAACGCTAGCCCGTTTACGGCCATAATGCGGCCTGTTATTGGCCCATGTTTGGCCATCGATCATACTGCCCGTATAAGGCCCATTGATGATAAGGCCCGTAGAAGGCCCATTGTTTCTACGGCCCATAGAAGGCCCATTGTTTCTACGGCCCGTAGAAGGCCCACTATTTCTACGGCCCGTAGGAGGCCCAGTCACTACAAGGATTCCGGTCTATTGCAACAAAAATTATTGCTACAACTATCTTTTGTTGCAATAAAATGCTATATTTCCGCAAAATTCCAGTCCGTGGTAATAGGATCTACATATTGCCACAATTTCGTTTCATCGCGCTAAGTGCTCGTTTTGTTGCAATAGAAGCCATGTATTGCCACAAGCTGCATCGTCGTTGTAATATGGTAGTGATATTGCGACAGCCTTGTCCCGTTGCGTGAATTGGTCATCTTGTTGCAATAAAGGCTAGGTATTGCAACAAAGTACATAGATACTATTGCAACACCTCTGACATGTGGCGCTAGTCAGAGATTCTATTGCAACAAAGCATGTATTGGTTGTAATAGGGTGACTTTTTGCCTCACCTTCGTTGCGTTGCAATAAGTGTTACATATTGCGACAAATTGAGCATCCATGGTAATATGTACAACATAATGCAACAATCCTCTAGTGTTGCCAAAAAGGAGCAGGATATTGCAACGATATTCTCTACTGTGCTCCTGATTTTTTTCCTTTATTTATTATACTATTTTGCAGGATATGATTAAAGGGGCGTACTAGTTTACAGAGGTATTAACACATTAGGTACCACAACTTGCACCTAAGTTGCATTTTAGTCACATATCTTGCAAAGTGGACATCGGTGGTACCACAACTTGGAGGAGTGCTCTACGCGCGTGCGAAGCATTGCACACTCGCGGGCGCCCTTCACTTTAGGGTTTCTTGCACCGCCGGGGTCTCCTCCACTGACCCTACTGACCTCCTCCGGTAGCAAGGTCGTGCTCGGCACCCGAAAGACGGCAAGCTCAGTGCCCTTTCTCACAAAGGTGAGTCGTGAGAACTGAGCACCACACACTCTTCCTAATTTTTCTGTATCTTGCTTGATGTGATGTATTTATATGTGCTCTTAATAAAAAAAGGAGATTCAATATAAAATTGTGTTTTAAATAGAGAAATTGTGAAAGGCTGCATTTTAGCTATTTTTAAACACTCCCAGGCTTCATTTGAACAGCTCTTCAGCCACCAATTGAGCAGCATAACAGTTGTATCCTAGAGTAATTTTCAGCAAGAATTCATCACCAGATCAACAACACTACATCAAGATATATATATAAGGACATATGACATAAGATTTTAGTAGGATATAACAAACCATCTTAGCGAGATATATAACAAATGTTTCAAAATGACAGCACACAAGTTTCAGCAGCTATACTTGTATAGATTGTTCACACAAAAGACCATAAGTTCAAGGCAAAGTAGTGAAAATAGCAAAAACACTAAAAGACCATAAGTTCGTAGCAACAGTGTGTACATAGCATCACTGTCAAAAGGAAAATAGCAACAACACTAAAAGAACAGCAAGTACTCTTCTCTTCTCTTCATCACCAAATTGTTAGTGCTGGGCACTAGCTCTTGTTCCCATTTGCCACAACATATGACCCTATGCAGGCATGCCTTGTTTCAACCTGTTTTATATCAGATTAAACTTCATGAGAGATATTTCTCGTAGGTAACCATCATAACAGTTAGGAACTTATACTTATGGCTTACACATGTGAAAAGCACCTTACCAAGAAATTAAAAACTATACAAAGAACCCCTGGTCATCATCCAATTCTTCTTGTCCCAAAGGAGCAACATGGCCATCATTTACGTAAGCCTCATCATCATCCGTATCATCATCAGATTCGAATTGGACATCTTCAAACTCAACAGGTTTTATATTTTCTATGACTGAAACATCAATGATGGATCCTTCGTCATCATTTCTACACCAACTAGTGATCTCTTCAGGTACTGTAATTTTTGGCACTGTAATTTCTGCATCAACGACATCCAGTACATCTGCCTCACCACCCTCATCGGCTTCAACAACTTCATCAAGGCCTACACCATTTAAAACAGAAGGAGCAAATAAATTTCGTGGATTCATTTTAATAACAGCTGCCCAATCAGGGTTCTTCACATCTCTCACATAGAAAACCTGTTGAGCTTGGAGGCCTAGAATGTAAGGGTCTCCCTGGAATTGGTGTAGAGTAGTGTCAAGGTCAATAATTCCATATTTGTCCTTTTTATACCCCTTACTCTCAGTTTTGTTGGCAGGAGGCACATCAAACCAGTCACACTGGAATAGAACAACCTCCTTATCAGGAGGAAAGTCAAGAAATATGATTTTCTTGATCACCCCGTAATAATCAATATTTCCTGTGTTTGCATCGCCCTTGACTATGACGCCACTATTTTGGGTACTCAAGTCCTGCTCTATATAAGAATTCTGAAAGAAATATCCATTCAGAACTGTATGGTTGTATACCCGAGCTAGGTTATCAGGTCCTTTAGCTAGTGCATAAATAAGATTGTTGACGTTCCCATCATTGTGGAGTTCTGTGATCTGTTTCATGAAATAGAATATGTGTGAGTGTATTGTACAGTGTTGGTACGTTATTACAAGGAACATTAGTGAAAATGCGAAAGAAAATTACCCGTCTCTCAAACCAACCAACAAACTCTTCCTTGTGCTGCTTTTTAGGATTAGGAGAATTGTTCCTTCTGAGCTCCTCACGATGTTCACTTCAAAGAGAAATGATTGTTAGTTGAACAGGAAAGTATTAAAGCATATCATGATGTGAATTAAATACATAAGTATCCTTACTCAATCCATGGCGCGGTTTCCTCACAGTTTGTTATTATGAAATGCCTCATTTGATTAATCTCAGCCAAAGACAATGATTCATAAACAAAACCTTTCTTGGAGTAATCAACTATACTCATTATGCTAATCCCTGTTGCTGATTGATCTGTAACCCCGTCTTCATGACGTTCGGACTGACTTAGCTTGGTAGGCATTCCATCAACGAATCGACTGCAAAAAGCCATGCACTCTTCAAGTATGTACCCCTTTGCTATAGAACCTTCTGGTTGAGCCTTGTTACGCACATATCCTTTGAGCGTACGCAAGTATCGCTCAATTGGATACATCCATCTGTACAAGACAGGCCCTCCCAATCGGGCCTCTTCAGCAAGATGAATTGGGAGATGCATCATAATATCAAAGAATGCTGGTGGAAAGATCATCTCAAGCTGACATAGAGTTTCTGGAATTGTTTTTCTCAACCTCTCCAAATCTTCATCCCTTAACTCCTTGGAGCATAAATCAGAAAAGAATTTACTCAGCTAGAGCAATGGGTTAACAACATTCTCTGGCAAAAGCTTGCGCAATGCAATAGGAAGAAGTTTCTGAAATATAACATGACAGTCATGAGTTTCGAGTCCACTAATCTTGCACTGATCGAGGACTACACATCGCTTAATGTGTGAAGCATAGCCATCAGGCATCTTAATGCTCTGCAGAAACTTGAGGAGCATTATCTTTTCTTCCTTTTTTAAAGTATAGCAACCTTTCTTTATGTCATACTTATGCTTACCAGGCTTTGGATGCTGGTCCTTCCTAATTTTCAGGTCCTGTAAATCAAGACGAGCCTTCACACCATCCTTTGATTTCTTATCCATCTCAAGCAAAGTCCCCACAATGTTGTCACAAATGTTCTTCTCGATGTGCATAACATCCAAATTGTGCCTTACGAGCAAGTTCTTCCAATATGGGAGCTGGAAAAATACACTTTTCTTCCGCCAGTTATGCCAGCTACTAGTTTCCGGTCGCTTTCTCTTATTTGACCGTCCAAATGGTGCATGCTGAATGCTATCAAGTTCCCGTAGAACTTGTTCACCTGTAAGTGCCACTGGAGCTTCTCTATTATCTGCCTTGTTGTTGAACAAACACTTGTTTCGACGCCATTTGTGGGTCCTAGGCAAAAAACATCGGTGTCCCATGTAGCAATGCTTTCGACCATACTTGAGCCATAAAAAATCTGTATGTTTGTGGCAATACGGGCATGCTAGCTTGCCTTTTGTGCTCCAACCACTCAGCATTGCGTAAGCTGGGTAGTCACTAATGGTCCACAACAAGCATGCATACATCTGGAAATTTTTTTAGTTGCAGCATCATATGTCTCAGCACCATCCTCCCATAGAACATTCAGTTTATCAATCAAGGGCTGCAAGTACACATCTATGTTATTTCCTGGAGACTTTGGTCCTGGAATAATCATTGACATAATCCAATTGTCTTGTTTCATACACATCCAAGGTGGCAAGTTATATGGAATAAGAATGACAGGCCATGTACTGTGTGATATACTCATGAGCCCAAAGGGGTTGAATCCATCTGAAGCAAGGCCAAGCCAAACACTGCGGGCATCTTTTGAGAATTTCTTATAATTTTTCCTATCAAAATGCTTCCAGGCCTTGGAATCTGCAGGATGCCTCTTTACGCCATCATCCATCCGACCCTCCTTATGCCATTTCATATGTGATGACATATGTTCTGTCATGTACAGCCTTTGCAGTCTTGGAATGAGCGGGAAATACCTTAGAACTTTCTGTGGCACTAGCTTCTTTGATTTACGACTTGATGCATTGTCTTCATCAGTAGCAGGAGTAGATTTCCATCGAGACGCATGACAGACAGGGGATTCTTCTGCATCAGCATGTTCATTACGGAATAGCACACAATCATTAACGCACGCGTGTATCTTCTTGTAGTCCAGCCCAAGATCTTGGATCACCTTCCTTACTTTAGCGAGATTAGTAGGAATGCAGTGACCCTTTGGCAACACCTGTGTGAACATCTGCAGAACTAAGTCACATGCTCTATTGGTCATCCCAGACGCGCATTTGATTTGGTAAAGCTTCACAATGAAATATAGCTTCGTGAAATCGTTGCAACCTGGGTACAACTCTTTTTTTTGCCTCTTTCAATAGTTCGAAGAAGACCTTGGCTGTTGCATTTGGCTCCTGGTTCCTTTCATCATCGCTGGAAGCATCCACATGAATGTCTCCCGCACCTTCAGCAATGTCTGCATTGCTTTCCATGTTTGTGCCCCTTATGAGAGTATTGAGCATGTCACATACCCCAGCACCATCATCTCCAGCGTCTTCATTATCAGAATCTTCAGACATGCTTCCCTCATCGGATTGTTCACCATGGTATATCCAGTGAGTGTAGGTTGGATCCATCCCATTGAACAACAAGTCAGTATGAACATCCTTTTTCGTTTTTGGAACAACATTGAGACATCTCCTACATGGGCATGGGACTGTTGAGTCTGGGTGAGCACCATCGAAGGCAAAATTCAAGAAATACTTCATGCCAGTTTGCCACTCAACAGAATTTCTTTCCCTGTCTATCCAGCTCTTATCTCGTGTCATTTTTGCCTTATCTCCGTAAAGCCAGTCCTGTTAAAAAAACATAACAGCTGCTTTAGTAGCTAAATTACAGCCAACAGCATCACTAGCTGCATTACAAGACAAGACAACAGGGATACATACATACAAATATTACTGTCACATGGTAAAGCAAAATTTATCTATACATTGTAAAGCAAAATTTGGTTGATGGAAGAAGAAATAGTACTACTATCACATGGTGATACATACATACAAATATTACTGTCACATGGTAAAGCAAAATTTATCTATACATTGTAAAGCAAAATTTGGTTGATGGAAGAAGAAATAGTACTACTATCACATGGTAGTATATGTGACATGAGTTTAAATAATTTTAGTTTAGTAGTTGGCTAAATAACGCAAAAACAGAAATTCAGGGACAGTGAAGAGATCATGGCTCAAAACTAACAACCAGATTGTTTGACTTATGCTGAAGAACATAGCATACCTTTATGCTACTGATCTCCATGAATGTGTTATTCTACATACCTCACGCTACATATCAGATTCAAGATACTTGCTTGATTCTTTACTTGATTCAGTGTATGATACTTGTCATGCAATTTTACTTTAGGAGTTTCAGTTGAATGGTTGCAGCCATATATTATTTTTTATAGATGGTTTAATTTGAATGATTCACTCAATTAAAGCTCCTGTGTGTTTCTGCTTAAGTTCCATTCAGTGTGTTTTTTGTTTAATTTCCCTTTGGTTTGAGGTTCAGTGTGAAGCAGCCAAAATGTTTTGGAGCAACATCACTAAGAAGACACCATCTTAAGCCAAGGAGCCCGAGACAGCAGCTTTGCGATTATATAAGCACATGAGCAGGGAACAGATTGAACTGAACTGAAGTATTTGAACGGCATTCATGTTCATCAGATTCAATTTTGAAATTTGCGTGGGTTTTCTATCTTATTATTTGCCTGAACCATCTTATTATTGCAGATGTGGAAGAACATGAAAGTAGCTACTGATAAAACAACAAGCAAGGGAAAATTAGTTTGCTACTTTCAAACTAAAATCAGCATCCTTATGTTGTATGTATAGCACAGTACTAATGCTCATGTGTTGTATTTTCAATCTAAATTTGCTGCACTTACAATGAAAAAAACAGAGAGAAACATGAGGGGATAGTCATACTATTGTTGTCCAGGTCGTTGGTCGCAAGGGAGACAGACGAGCCAGTCCAGGCGGCGCTGAGCAGAGGGACGGCTGACCACGGGAGAGCTGCTGCAGGGCATTGCACTGAAGCGCACAAAAGACCCGGGCAGGTGAGCAGGATGGCAGGTCCGTCCGCACCGGAGTTGAGGTGTCGGGCGGTCCAGCCACGCGCCCACGGGCAGGATCGACCAGCCGAGATCCAGGGAGGAGGAGGCCGACGGGCAGAAGGCGCCGAGCGACGAGTGGCAGAGCAAGGTTAGAGGGAGAGGGGAGCGGCAGGGAGGCGCCGACATGGGCTGCTTGGACGCGCCGCCATGATGTGGCTGCTGGATGCTGCCATCGCTCGGGTCGCGCGGCGGCGGAACAGGGGATCGAGATACGACTCGGGTTGCTATGGGGTAGTTTATTTTTTAGGACTAGGGTCCGACGCGTGAAAAGGAAAGGGGAAAACGATTGTAGGAAAGAAGGAGCGAAGGAAACAGCGGCGCAATCCACCAGACGCGGGTCTGACACATCGCGGGAGCCCTGCGCGCTCCACCAGACAGGCGTCTGATCCAGCGCGCGATTTTTTCCTTTATATGCTAGCAAAAACTTTCGCTCAATAATCTTAAGTCCGTCCACATATAACACAACGACTGAGATAACCTAGTGGAAAGATCGACTCCCTTCAGAGCTGGCGACCAAGGTTCGAGTCCGCCGTCACCCGTATTTCTTTTTTCCCTACGCGCTCCACCAGATAGCGTATAGTATTAGTATTTTTTTTGAAAGTCGGATAGCGTATATTACTGGGTAGCATACTAAGTATTCTCACAGTAATTTTTCACCAATTAACCCATGTCCATGCAACAATTCAGAGGGTCATATGCAGATCAAAGCAAAATGGTATAGAGTTTCAGAGATTTACAACTAGTAAAGATCTTCTGTGTGATCCTTGAAGAAGAGAAGCAGAAGAGGATCCTTGGGGAAGATCGACAGCGTGGTGAAGAGTAGCAGAGGCAGGGAGGGGCCCCAAGGATTCAAGCTCCCCCGCCTCCCTGGTGAAGCGCGCCATCAGGGAGGAGAGGCCGCCGCCGCCAGCCTCCTGAAACCCTCTTCTCACCTCCCTCTTCCTTTTACATGATCTCTCTCCTTTCTCTTTTCTTGGTTCGATTTGGTGTCTCCCCTATCTCTGTTCTCGCTTTGATTTTTTTTTTCTTTTTTGAGGGGTGACAGAAAGGATGTCGCGCCCCTTTTCTTTCCTTCGATCCCCTCCTTTGTGGTTCAGCCGCGCGTGGCATCAGACGGGTCGTCTGGTCGGTCGCGCCACTGGGTGCTTCGATCGCCCGGGGCGCATGGCATCAGACCGGTCGTCTGGTCGGTCGCGCCATTGGGTGCTTCGATCGCCCGGGTGACCAGACACGCTCTTCTGCCGTATATACTTTCTTTTAAGGTCGGATAACGTATATTACTGAAATATGTCTACGCAAATTTTTTTATTGAAATATGTTCACGGGCAATTGGATATTTTTTCACCCCTTTCTCTTTCTGTTTGAAAGAAGATAGTAATTCTATTCAAGTACAACCCGGGTCCTGGCACCAGCCAATTTCCCTTAACCGTCCATGTGTTCCGGAGAGTCACCTGGCTATTCAATTCCTCCCATCGACGCCTCCCCGCCGCTATCGAGGCTCAGGGGAACTCGTCTCCCACGAATCCGGGGCGGCTCCGTCGAAAGCTTCCAAGACCGTGCGATCCATTTTCGAGCTCTCCGTCCATCCACCCCCGGCCCCTCCTCTCAAGCCCTCCCTCTTCCCTTCCTCCCCGCCGCCGTCGTTGGTGGCGGCGACCCCTAGACCAGTGGTGTTCCGACCCGGTCCTAACACAATAAATCTCAAAACAAAATTGGTTTGGTTGTTTGATTTACATAGTTGAATCTCTATGATTATCATTTGAACAAAAGCGACATAATTATGTTCGACCTACTCTGGCTTGGACGAACCCTCCACGGATTGTCCGATAAGATGAACGATGCTGAGATCACCCCATCTCAAGATCGGAATTTTAGATCGAGACCGACATAGATCGACTGTCTCATCAACCCATCCCATCACTACTTATGTTTGGAGACAAGAGTATAACCTAATAGTTTAAAGTGAGGGTCGTATGAGGTTTCCGTCACCTGTAGTTCTAAACTAGCCATTTTTTTGCTGCTTTGACCAACTGATCAAGGCACAAATTTTTGACATATCCCAACCTAAGTGTAGATCCAAGATGAAACAACACATTCGTAAGACGATAAATCTCAATATTAAATGAGGTTTCAGTGTTCTCCATCGGCACTAAGTGATTTTTTTTTTTTGCACATATAGGTGCTTGGTACTCGTTGAGGTTGTGTGTCCATGCCCGGTATTCCTATATCTTGTCTTGGGTATATGCAGCGACCGTTTGTATCGGTTGCTTCGATGTATGTGATGTTGTTGTACAATATAAACATGAAAACTCTTTTTCGTTCATTAATTGACTACCTCAAATGGCGACGACTATACAAATATCGACGATGAGAAGAGGATGGCGTTGTATCGCCCCTTCACAATTCTTGAATTTGGTGTTTTTTTTCACCACGATATAACTTTTTACAAATAAATTTCGGAATCTATAACTCCTAACTCCTGAAAAACCCGTAATTTAGAATCTCTGTGCCATTGACTACAGTCACGAATCTCATAGCAACTGAGGTCCGACACGTCACGTTTTGTTTTCGTTCGGTAAAACAGTCTAAAACAGGCTTCATCCCGAACGCCAGCATCAATCCTATCTTCTTCTCCCCTTGCTCCACCGCTCAGAGCACACTGCTCTGTCTCCGCCACGCAATACAGAGAGGAGTGGCCTTCGCCGGCGACGAGGCTCCTCCCTGACCAGATCCCGCCACAGTCGCGGCGGCAGGGGTCGAGGGATCCGCGGAGGGGGCCAGGGATTTGGCGTTCGCTACAGCCGAGCACCAGGTACTGCCGCGCTACGACTCAGCTCCTCGCCGACCGGAGCGAGGTGCCGTCGCGATCCGAGGCCGAGCGCCGCCGCGAGCACCAGGCCGCCGCGCTCGGGGCGACGCTGCCCGCACCATCCCTGCGATGCGCCCACCTCCAACCCGGCGGCGATGGCGATGTCCGCGAGGCCCTGGGCGCGAGGGAGGCGATGGCGACCAGCTGAAGCGGCGGCGCCGTCATCCTAAACCGGGAGGCGGGGCCTGGTGGCGCACGAGGCTGCGGGACGCGGAAGGGGGAGAAGCAATGGAGGTACTGACGGGCGCGGTGCTGTTCGAGGAGGCGGGGCGCGGAGGGAGAGAGCAGTGGAGGTGCTGACGCTGACGCCGCGGCGCTTCATGGAGGTCAACTAGGAGGTGGACGAGGCCTTGCGGCTCGCAGCCGACCTGCTCGCCGATGCGCCAATAGGGATCTGCTCGCCGGCGGGGACGCCATTTTCTTCTAGTGATGTGCGGATGGTGAACTGCTCACCGGGATTCACCCCGAGCCCAGGTATTCCGCCGCCTCCTAGTAGCCGCCCGAGCTGTGCTCATGTGCCTTGCCGTTAGCTGAGCTCTCCTACTGCTACTGACCTGGGACGAGCACAACAGCAGAGCACATGCGTGCAGATTTAGTTAGAACAGGAAGTTTCGTCACAAAGAATGGTTCAGGTTCAGCTTAATGTACACTGAAACTTGGGAATTTGTTTAGTACTGACATGCCAATTTGTTTGACTTTAGATTTCTGGTTCACATGGGTACACATTGGGTACATCTTGACAATATTTTTTCTGGAATAGTTTCTTTTGAGCATGGCAAATTGTGTAGAACATGATATTTAGTACAATATGGCAAATTGGCAACTAGTGTGTAGTGTTTAGCACTGTTTAGTGTTGTTTGTCCTCCTGCGAGAATTATATTCAGTAATTTGCCATGGCATTTGTCCTCCTGTATTTAGTCTGTAGTGCAAATTTTGTAAACTTGCCATGTGATCAGTACATACAAACTCTAGCTTTGAAATGAATCATGAATCGGATTTTCTCTAGATTTTGCCATGAATCAAAAGTATATATTGTTGAACACTGCTTTGCCATGGCAAAAAGGATTTTATAGCTTTTGGCATGCCTCTAATATAGCTTTTTCCATGTCACCACTATAACTTTTGGCATGACATACATATTTTTTTACCATGGCAAATTTGCTAATCTATTTGCCATGCCTCTAATATAGTTTTCGCCATGTCACCACTACAACTTTGGCCATGTTCACATGGAGTAGTAAAAAAAACAAATTTGAGTTGATTGTAGAAATATGTGTTTGTTTCCCTTTTTTTGACTTTGTAGGATTGATGATGACCACATTAAGCATTGCAACTTTTAAGAGATTTGATTTTGCTTTTGTACTTACTACTGCAAATCCACCCAGGTAATTTTGCCATGTCAATTAACATGCAGTATGTTTGTGCCATGGCAAACATTTTACATCATGGCAAATTTGCATTCTTTTAAACAGAAAGAGTTACTTTCCCACCACCTAATTTAGGTGTACGCGCCAATATTTTTTAACCTCCTGCTAAAAGGTCCCAAATTAGCGTCTTTGTTCCCACCAAAAAATTAGCTTCCCGCTAAATACCTTCCTAACAACCCACGAATCTCTACTCCTAACTAGTATAACGCCCGTGCGTTGCCACGGGCTCTTCAAAATTTATAATCAGTATCTTTCATTTATCATCCCCTCATATTGGGTGATTATGGGGTGCTCTAATTAGAAACACAAGAATCAAATATTAGGAAATTTCACCGAACGAACAACAACGAATAATACGATATCTATCAAACGAATAAAATGAGGTCATATTTTTGGTCCGTCATGCACTTCTGTTGAAAAGTGCCTATCCCTTTTAGAATCAACCCACTGTTTGCTCGCACGCAAAAAAAAAAAATACATCTCTAAAGTGGGGAACCGATCGGTGCCAAAAAGAACTCAAACTCCTATCCAATCTCGACTTCGTGCTCTTCCACTTCCATTGATAAAGATGGGACGTCAAGGGTTTCATCATGATGACCTCGAGCAGCCGCCGACATCCCTCCCCACATCTACCCCTACCCCTTGCTGCCGCTTGCACTGTCCTTGCTCCTCGAGGGAGCTAGGGACACAATGTTCTCTAGGATGGGCATGACCAGATCCACGAGGAGGCCACATTCTTCCATGGGAACCCAACCAAGCACACCACCCTCCGCAACCATCCAATCCCAGCCTAACAAAGTCAAGACCCGCCATCGATCCACAAATCAGGCTCGCCGCATCCAGGTTCACTTCAAGTCTGCGACGAGTCTGTAGTCGACATCTTGACTTTGGCTATCCCCACGGAAGAATCATCGGATTTTTGCTGAAACTGAAACATACTAAAGTGACACATGCTCGAATTTTGAAATCAGATGACTATCGAAAAGAAGCCGCCCAAGAAAAGTAAATAAGCATCAAGTGTTGAAAGAAAATGATGGACCCTAAGGCCATGAACTGATAAAAGAGAGCAGCCAAGCAATGTAGAGTAGCAAGAATCTAATAACAAGACCTTACCTTCATAAAAATAAGGGAAGAACACTTCCTTCATAGCCTTCCTACAAGTACAGAACATACTAAATTAGCATTGTTTCAGTCTCATTTTTTGCAAATAAAAAGTGTAATAATTACCACCTATTTCATTTGGCACTAAAAATTTCTACCTCTGTCTGACCTCCTGCAGCACTAAAAAAACTCATCACTTACAATATCATAGCCGCACACTCCAAGTCAAAGTAGAACATATATCAAGGATTCTGTGACAACCAACCATGGCCAGATTAGATGGCTTTTAATTGCATTCCATCTCATAATCCAGAGCCCACTCTATCTCAATGGAAATTAAATTTAGCGCAGATGGCGGGTGCCCCCGACGACGACTGGGAAGGATGGTGGAGGAGGTGGATGAGGATGGCGACGGCGGCGTCTGCGGTTGCGCCTCGTCCGCAGCCGTGCTGGTGGTGGTCGATGCGAGAGCCGGATGGCGTCGGCCAGAATCAGGCAGGGGCGACAAAGATTTAGAGGAGAGAGAGAATGGAGGCGATGAGCGATGGGAGGAAGGGCCACCGACGATTGGGGTGGCCTCAGATCCGCCCTCCGTGGCCGCCTATTTCATGGGACGAACATCTGTGCTCACCATCGGGCTTGCCTTCGGCCGCTGCCTCGCCGACATTCACGACGTAGAGCCCCTTCCTCCGATCCCATTTGCCAGGGAGGCAGCGCCATCCTTCATCGCAGAGAACGAGTCCACACTGAGATCCCAACCAGATCGTGATTGCGCCTCCCCAAACCGCAGTGGCACATCCCACTCCATCAATGACCAACCTATATGAGGCGGAGGGTCAGTGTAGGACGCGAGCGCCGTCACCATGGACGTGGGGGACGCCGTAGGTGGGAAGGAGGCGGCGACGGCGTCTGTGTCAGGAAGATCGCACGACGGTGGCGGCGTTTACTCGAGGGGATCGAGAGGAGCTGCGTTTGGTGCCGGGTGGGTTCTTTGGTGCGTGCGTGGGGCTGGAGATTGTGATAGGTGATCAGGTGAGGGCGTGCCATACCTGGATCGATAGCCTTACCATAAATACGTTGGGTAATTTAAATTTATTACCATATTCGATATTTTTCGAGTTATGACCTTACCATACTTGGATTGATAGCCTTTAGGGTAATTTAAATTTATTACCATATAATTACCATATTCAAAATTTCCTGTTATGACCTTACCATACCTGGATTGATTTATTACTATACGTGGATTAATTATGATTGATTACCATAAATACGTTGGGTAATTTAAATTTATTACCATATTCGATATTTCACGAGTTATGACCTTACCATACCTGGATTGATAGCCTTTGGGGTAATTTAAATTTATTACCATATAATTACCATATTCAAAATTTCCTGAGTTATGACCTTACCATACCTAGATTGATTTATTACCATACGTGGATTAATTATAATTGATTACCATAAATACGTTGGGTAATTTAAATTTATTACCATATTCGATATTTTCCGAGTTATGACCTTACCATACCTGGATTGATAGCCTTTGGGGTAATTTAAATTTATTACCATATAATTACCATATTCAAAATTTTCTGAGTTATGACCTTACCATACCTGGATTGATTTATTACTATACGTGGATTAATTATGATTGATTATCATAAATACGTTGGGTAATTTAAATTTATTACCATATTCGATATTTCCCGAGTTATGACCTTACCATACCTGGATTGATAGCCTTTGGGGTAATTTAAATTTATTACCATATAATTACCATATTCAAAATTTCCTGAGTTATGACCTTACCATACCTGGATTGATTTATTACTATACGTGGATTAATTATGATTGATTACCATAAATACGTTGGGTAATTTAAATTTATTACCATATTCGATATTTCCCGAGTTATGACCTTACCATACCTGGATTGATAGCCTTTGGGGTAATTTAAATTTATTACCATATAATTATCATATTCAAAATTTTCTGAGTTATGACCTTACCATACCTGGATTGATTTATTACTATACGTGTATTAATTATGATTGATTACCATAAATACGTTGGGTATTGCCGGTCAGACGAGAAAAGAGAAAAACCGGTGGGAGGGGCTGGTGGGAGGTGGGACGAAGGAAAACCGGTTGAAAGTGGGGGGACTATTCAACCAATTCGTCCATTAGGAGTAGAGATGGACCAATTGGCACTTTCAACCGGTTTTTTTTTCAACCGGTTTTTCTTCGTCCCACCTTCCACCACCCCTCTCCCATCGGCTTTTCTCTTTCTCGTCTGGCCGACAATACCCACCATATTTATGGTAATCAATCACAATTAATCCACGTATGGTAAGGCTATAAACTTAGAAATCTCAAATATAATAATTATAGTAATAAATCAATCCATGTATGGTAAGGCTATAACTAAGGAAATTTCAAATATGGTAATTATCACCAGAATCAAAGCTTTCCAAAAAAGTTCTTCTTGCCATACCCTAATCGTGACCTCCTCATCCTGAGGCATTATCTCTACTCTTAATGCAGCAGTTGCTAGGATTGCGTCCATTGTTATTATTCGTCTGGTTTATTTTCGTCCGGTTTATTTTCGTCTTTCCTTCCACCATCCCATGTACCGAAAGCCAAACGGATCAGAACTTTCCATGTGGACACAAATTATTTAGTAATGTCTTTATGGGAGAGAATCAATCACGGTTAATCTCTAATCAATATTTAAAAATCAAATCTAAATTAATTAACTTACCGAAATCAAATCTAAATTAATTAACTTACCATAAGTCGGTCAATCACTGATTAATCTTTCCATACGTAGTCAAATTACATCAAAGGAAATGTTTCGATTATAGCAGTACCCTGCTACAAACCGAGCGAGTCGGGCTTTCACCCCGCACCGCACGACTCTTCTCTCCCCCTCGCCGCCTCCCGCCTCGGGCCGCTTGCCGTTCGTCTTCTCGAGGGACGCAGCCGCACCACCACGCTCAGCTGCTCCCTCACCTCCCTCGCCGTCCTCACCCGTAGGACGCCGCCGCACCTCTCCTCTGCATCACCCTATTGGCGGGATCCAGGTCACGGGGCTGATAACCTCATCATCTCTGACGGCGGATCTGGTCGTCGGCGAGGAGGCCGAGCCTCATGCTTCGGCCACAGCCACCCCGACCTCGTTGTATGTTCGCCTCCTCATCCACCCCCTTTCCTGTCCAATTTTGCTTTATTTTGGTTCGTCTTTCATCCCGTCCAAACCGGACTTTTTACCTTACGATGCCCGCCTCCTATGTTTCTGCATTAACTAACACGGCGTCGCGTGATCGTGGAGCAGCAGGGTTGAGAGGATGGGTCTCAGTGACGGGCAGATGGCGTTCGTCGTGTGAGCGAAAATAGTATGTAACTCATGGAGTGCAAGCTGTTGTGCGGCTACATGGCGACGCTCGACTGTAGCGTTGAGACGTAGGGCACGTGCGCCATGATGTCGTGCTTCACCATCGCCTCCCCTAGCTTTCTCTCAAGGCATCGTGGTCTCGATGGGTTGGGGCTCGCCTCCCGCACTCCTCTTTGTCGTGTACAAAGACCAAGGTGACCCCTAGGTACTCTCAACGCTTGGTCTAGAAATCCCTCGAATTCGTTGCCCAAGCCGAGTGTTGTGATCTGACGATCGGTCATCATGCAAGTGTCGAATTATTGAGGGAGGCTTCAGATCGTCCTGGGCATGGAGATGAGGCTGGCCATTAAGGATGTGGGTGAAGGTCACATCGTTTCTTCTCCTGGCTCCAATATCCACTGCTGATATTTTGAGTTCTTTGATCTGAGAAAGAATCATGGGAACGTAAGGTTTTTAACCCAACATGATTTAATTACCCTTTTCACTTTTGTATTTTATAAGTACATTAGCATTCAGTTCTTCTATCCTTTGTACGAGGATGCAATTCACTCCAAACATGTAAACAGTGTCACATCTTACAGAAGCTTCTAATTTTTTACAATGAGTATGGTACATAAACCAATGTGCTTGGGCTGTGCTTTGTGTTTCTGTCATGCCTTGTCTTTAGAAGGCACCGTGATGAATGCTAATTTAATAGAGGAGAATCAAGCAAGCGATGTGCAATGATTTTAATGAATTTTAATGACCATATTCTACACTTAATGATGATTGATAGTAGATTTATGGTTTCTCCCACTTTAGTAAGAAAGATGTGGTGTATAGAATCTTGTAAAAATGGAGGATATGGATTTGGGGCGCGAACTGTCCCGACAACGGCGGTGCTGCCTACCAACACCATGTGCAAGACTGCCTGACTTGTCCTCTATCTTAATGGTAAGTTTCTCTCTTTTTCTATCTCGTGGTCTCCTTGATTTGTCTTTCGAGAAAGGATTGAAAGTAGTTTGGGTGGTTCAATTAATTCAATGCCCAACAATATCATCAGTTGTCAGCAATAAGTTACTCCAAATTCCATCGCCTAACAATATCATCAGTTGTAAGAAGTTAGGAGTTTGGTACGTACCCCGGTGCAAGAGACCATGGATGCAAAAGGTACTTTTGCTAGAGTAAGATTAGATAGTCAAATTGTAGATAAACAGCAGTGTGCATTGGCATTGCAACTTCTGGCATGGGATATTTGTGTAGTCAGATAATTAGGAACCTGGACTACAAGGGCAAATGGGAGGCACCTTTCATCGACATTCAGCCCAGGGAACGTCAACTTTCCCACTGTTGTACATTCATACTACTGTCCATGTATCGCTTCTGCTCAACTATAATACACGGAAACATGAAAGCTCATGTTTTTCCCTTGTTTGTGCAGAGTACAAGGATGATTCCTACATCTATGCATTGATATGCTGAACCACATTGGCATTGAGCCAAGCCAGGTTAGTGCTTCAAATTTTTTGAAAAAATCTGTGAAATGTTGTTGACACTTTATTAAGTATTTGGTTTAACTATGTATGTTTGATTCTTATCCTATGAAGCATAATTAAAGTGTTGACTCTGTTTGACATTTTGATGTATTACGTCTAATTAGTAGCATTTGACTTTTGTTTCATTTCAGATGTCTGATGTAGACAACTAAGGCAATGGCTATTGCATTGTAGGACGAGAAGGTCCAACGTGCTGGCGGCGGGTACATACCCAACGCGGCGACCCGTGGGCGCACCGGTTCTAGGGGCTTGAGAGCTGGGGCCGGCATCCAGGCGGTGAACATGGATGGTGGCGTGTGGAAGTGGGCGGTGGTGGGCAGGGAACAATGTGGCCTTGTCGGCGTCCTCTTCGTTTAGCTTGACATGATCGTCGTTCAGCTGAAAACAAGATTACCTAAGGGATATTAAGACTAGAACATGAATGCACAATACTTTTCCGATGTGATTTTTGTAAATGGAATTAACTTTGTAGAGTTGGCATGACATGCGCCTTCACTAGCGTTAATAATAGACCCTCCCTCCTTCCAAATTCCTGACCAATCATTGTTTTTGTAAGGATCCTTCTCGACTTTTGTTAGTTGTTCATCTATTGTTCATCTATGAATGAATTTAACCATGTGGTCTAACTGATTGGTCATATGAACTTATGAAGTAGTTGTCGTGTGTACTAATTGCGACAAATGGAATCCTTTGCTTTTTGCATTGTTCACTAATATCATTAATAGATATGCATGTGTTACCGATATTTCTTAATTTGGCTGACTGAGCATTACTAGGCTATAATTCTTTGTGACTTTTGATTTTGTTTGTTGTTCTGATCCTATGTTGAATCAATCCCGATCCATGGGGAAGAAGATACAAGGGGACCGACCACTGAGTCGATGATGCCGACGATCGAGGACGGCAAACATAATCATTTTGGTGTCATAGGTTCATTGGAGCTGATGCCGCCACCTCCTCGCCCCTTGGTCTCGGAGGTTGTGATGGCCAGGTCAGCGACATGGGCACGTAGTATGCCTCATTTTCTCCTATTGCGTTGTTTCTTTTTTACCATGTGATTTCTATTTTGTTTCTGTTAGCAATAATTACAGCTCCATGAAGCAAAAGAAAGCTTGAGAAATCATTTTTGTTTATACTCAAAGGCTTGGCTACCTAGGGGTGTTATTGACTCCCTACCAAAAGTTGTGTTTATACTCAAAGGCTTATGCATGCTTTCTAAAAAATATGTTGCACAATCACTGTAATTATGGTGTTATGTGAGTTAGAAGATTTCAAAAGTGCATCAATTGAGAATTACACATATTTATACATCGGACAGGGAAGCATGTATTTGATATTTCCTGCTGAAATTCAGCGTTTTCTATCGGAGGTCTAAATTTTCATATGCCAGACTTTTAAGTTAGATGGTGTGTATTATAATGATTTTTTATTGGATGTTGTGCTGTATATTTGGGTCTATGTAATATTTGTTAGGAAATTCCATAATGTATTAAGGTTCTGGTTGCAGCATCTTGGAATATTTGTTTAAAGGTAACAAAATGCTCCATCTGTTGTCTTTAATTAATGGTTAATAACAATGGAAATGCTTCGTGAGATGATTGGTCTTAAGCATAAAAGTCATGTAGGGTGCTATCTACCTTGTGTAATATAGTGCACAATAAAGAGTACTATGTTTCTGTACCACTTTCTTTATTTTGTGCATCGCGTGTCTTTCTATGTATACATTATCGAATTACATTTTGTATCGAAGAATATTTTGTGTGATATGGATTTCAATTATGTTTACACGTAAAACTTGATATGCATTATGTTTATATATGCACACGGTAAAAATATTTAAAAGCCCGTGGCAACGCACGGGCCTTCTACTAGTATATAATTCTAGACCAAACGATGGCGTCTTCACGGGCGATTGGATCTGAGCTCTCGTCTCGGTTCATCTGTGCTGCCGGCGTCATGACGGCATCAACAGAGCGAACCACATCATGTGCACGGCGTCAGGTTAGTCCTCCTCCTGATCTCCTCCATCGCTGAAAAATCCAGTCCTCCTCAATCTCCCCCTCCTCCCTCTCTTCTGCGCCCGCATCTGTCCGGGATCAAACCCCCACGAGCTCCTCCTCGGTGCGCGGCTCTCTCGATCCCGATCCATTCAGAGGGGCTGCCCCTTCTCTCCTCCGCTCGCCGCTTGGCCGTAGAAAAGAAGTCAGGGCAGGGGACATGCCGCCGCCGGTGGCATTTTCCCATCGCGCCTTGATTTGGCCGCCTTGGCGGAGGCGCTCGCGGCCTGGAGGGTCGGCGTAGCGCCTCACCTTGGCCTGGAGGCTGGCCGCCATGGAGCTCGCCTCGGCCTTGAACTGGGGCTCGACGAGGCCTCCCGGCCCGGTTCATGGCCGCAGCCGTCTCGGCTGTGCACGCCGGTGTCGTGACGTGGTGGCCAGGCGCTGGTTATTACCTCACCCGACCCCAGCGTGCCCGAGGTGCCTGCAGACCTCTCCACCATCTCTACTCCTGGTTCGCCCTGTTTCCTCGTGGACGCCAAAGGGGGTCGTGAGCATTAGATTGGTTTTTGAACATTAGATCCATTAGATCCATTAACTGAAAGATATAGATGTACTCTGTATGTACAAACCTAGCTAGCTAGCTAATACAAGCAGCTTAATTGATTGTTGTATGAGCAGCTTTGCCGATGCATATCCAGGTTTAGTCATCCTCTGCATTGCATTTGATTCAGATTACCGTAAGATGATTTTTAATAGATATTTGGTCTTACACGAGTCACATTGGATTTTTTCCCTATAGATTCAAGTAGTATTATCATGAACCTATCACTGATACTTTGCCTTTCATGTCCATTCACATATGTCTGGTTTACCTACACAAGGGCACAATGATGAATTTTACGGAGGATGCTCCGGGTACACAACATCCTTACTTCATAATCACCTATCTGAATGGTGCAGAATATCAATACTTTGTTAATGCTAAGTCCCATGATTGTTTTTGTGTGCAGTAAAGAAAGGCTCTGTTCTCTTAACAAGATGGAAAGTATAACGGCATACAAAAACCAACATGGACAACCCAAATCTGGTAAATTGTTTAGCATTTGCTATAATGCATAAAATCTTGGTGTGGGTTAAATAGCTAAACCTTCAAGACTGCAAAATCTTTTACAGGAACTCCAGAACAATCTGACATTCCAGTGTCTGCTAATGACATGTGTTCCCTTGCTGAATGGCCATCCCATGCTCGCCGCAACCGTGCGCTACTACAGGATGGTACTTGCTTTCGTTTACATTTATGTCATCATTTTTACAATCTAAAGCTGAGTAATACAATTTTTCTTGTATGATCTGGGCTGTAGAAGCTGGTGGACAGAAGAAGAAAGGGCGAGGTGTTCTAAAAGGTTTTAAAGCATCTAAGAAGCGTTTTGCCAATGGATCTGCAAAGCTAAATATTACATTCTCTGAAAAATTGGGTGGTACAGTAGGAATGAACTATCGTTCGTTCAAGGATGACGTGGTAGTCATAATGAAAAGAAAGTTACCACTCATTGGAGTGAGGACGTGGTCGGACATTCACCCTACCATTCATCGACTCATTGTTGCAGATATGATAGTGCGTACAACATTTTTCACATGTGTTATCTTATTTTACCATCGATAATGCAGTGCTTATGTATATTTATTTGCTGTATGCTTTACAGGACAGATGGGACCTAGAAGATACACCAGAAACAGAAGAAAAAGTTCTCAAAATTGTGAAAGAGAGATATAGAGGCCGGCGATCAACTCTAAGCTCCACTTACAAGGCATACAAAACAGATGCAGCTAGATTGGCTAATCTGCCAGAAGATTTACAACCAGAAGAGTGGGAATGGATGATTGAGTACTTTGGCACTGATTCAAAATTTCAGGTTATCTCTAAGATCACGGTTTGTCTATTATGTGTTAAGATGAAATGGCTAGTCTCACTGGTTATATCTGGTTTCAATGAATTGATAGGAACGCAGCCAAATGAACGCCGATAACCGTAAGAAGCAGAAGACAAAACACATAATGGGATCAAAATCTTACTCGCAAGTTAGTTTTGAGAAGGTATGAGTCCAACTAAATATGTATGCCTTGCTGCTAAATATGGTGTCATGTTTCAAGCATCTCATTGTTATATTACTTGCAGAGAAACTTGGAAACTGGAGAAGAGCCAGATTATATTGCTCTATGGGAACTCACCCACACAAACGATGGAACATGGTCTAACACAGATTCCCAGAAAGTTTATGTGAGTACACTGACTTTTGGTTATTCTATAGTTAGTCAATGATGTGAATTCGGCATGTTTCATCATCAGATGCGATTATTCATGCGTTGGACCGTGTTATTCTTGTTTCATCTTTTATAGTGTCAATATTGATGCTGCACCTATAATTGTTCCTTTCATTTTAGGACAAAGCACTTGAAGAGGTTAAAAACAAACAAGCTGAAACTGAAGGTCCACTTTCAAGTGAGCATAAAAAACAATATTTTCCAGACCGCTTGCAAAGACACTCTGGAATGCAAGTCATCGCAGCCTCGTGGGTACGGATACATGGCCAAAACTTCAACTAGTTCTGAAAAGTTCCGTATCCAGATTGAAGAGCAAGCTCGTGCTACAGCAGCCACCCAGGAGCGAAACTCTCAGCTCAGCCAGCAGGTCAATGACTTAGAAGATCAACTACAAGCTGAACGTGCTAACACACAAGAGAGGATTAACTTGGAGCGGTAGACGTTACATCTCATCGGAGGCATTCCGAGTCCCTATACATTATTTGTCTACACCTCCGGAATCGATTACACCACCAAGTCGTATTCCACAAGTCACACAGGACAGTGGAGATACAACTACTACAATACTAGTGGTACTACTACTAACTCAGATAGCTCCGTAGTAGTCCTCATAGAAGTCACCTCCATAGCCTGGAAGTTCAACGTGATCATCCGGAAACAGACGGTCCTGAGGAGCCTGTGGACCATAGGGGCTAGGATAAGGTCTTGGACCAACAAACGGTGGCCTGCGGGGACCAAGGGGTGGGGTGATGCCTCCCACATCACGCCAATCCACCATGTCTGGCAGAGCTGCTCTCACAGGATACAGATCCCTGGTATCCATACATCCAGCTTGCACCGCGGGTGCAAACCGAGTCAATGTGGCCCAATGATCAGCACGGGTATTGAAGAGCTCCAGCCTCAAGGCCCGATTCTCTCGGTCCTTATCTTCGAGCATCTCAGCGGTGGTACGAGTTAATGAGTCCTCCTGAGTGGAGTCAGCATAGATAGCCTGAAGATACCCCTGCGCTCCCGGAAGTGAAGCTGGCATGTAACGGAAGTCAGTGTTCCGAAGCAGGCCAGTCCGGACTCGCAAGATGGTCATCATGGAATAGGCAGCATCCTGCACAGCCATCTCAATGGTAACTCCGAGTCCATAGGAACAGTGAAGGGGCTCGGTAGATCCAGGATAGGAAGGA
Source organism: Triticum monococcum (assembly GCA_034509565.1). Lineage (NCBI taxonomy): Eukaryota > Viridiplantae > Streptophyta > Magnoliopsida > Poales > Poaceae > Triticum > Triticum monococcum. The sequence goes on from CM067841.1 coordinate 81,276,659, forward strand.
AATATCCTGACGGTGCATAAATACTGGCTTTGATTAAAGTCGCGGAACTACTCTTCAACAGTGTATTCGGGATACCAACGGTATCCTGTCTCGATCATGACCCGGACCAACATAGCAGTATGACCGGGCACGTCGAGGCACCTGGTCAGGCGAACCACTTGGTTTTGAGACTGGTTGGCCATCTGAAAGCACAGCCACAAGACAAAGACATCAGAATTCCTAGGGAAAATTGGGCAGCATAACGGCTGTAAATGCTCAGAAAAAGATTTGAGACATCCACAACAGTTCACAATACCGCTCAACAGCATCATATCAAGGTTCTGATTCAAATAGCCACGTACTAAAATAGTAGAAACTGGACTGAAACTCGTAGCAAAAATCCTATGAGCTACTACGGATTAGTAACACGTGAACCTGATAGAAGAAGAGAGCCTAGTCCTTAACCCACGTTGAATGAGAAGAGAATGACTCAGATCAGAAGCATAGGGTAAAGGAGTAAAAGAACCTTACGTTCCCTCCCACAATCAATTCCCTTACATATAACTAAAGCATTTCTAGACTCGACATCGACCAGTTTGGCTGAACGAACCTACAGGCAGTCCGGCTCTGATGCCAACGCTGTCAGGACCCCGATTCCAAGCCACATCGATCTAGCCGGTAACACCTCATATCACTTTGCGGCCTCACGCACGGTATCCCACGGGTGTCGCCTTACCATGGCCCGGGACCGTTTGCGCCTTTTGGCTCGCGTATATGACAATGTCGCTAGCGTCCATATGACCGAGAACCCGGGCCGACATGGCTAGTCGTGAACCCAAAGCGGCACAGACCTATGGGGACAGGCATACATGAATCACAACGAACATGTCGGTCATCAACGAGTGATTCTGGGCTGTAGCACTGGGCTAGCAGGACTCCGGGGGATCCCGGGCTGTAGCAGGCTAGACAGGACTCCGGAGATCACCGCGTGACATTTCCCCGAAGGGACAGACTGAAGGAAATATGCCCTAGAGGCAATAATAAAGTTATTATTTATTTCCTTATATCATGATAAATGTTTATTATTCATGCTAGAATTGTATTAACCGGAAACATAATACATGTGTGAATACATAGACCAACAGAGTGTCACTAGTATGCCTCTACTTGACTAGCTCGTTAATCAAAGATGGTTATGTTTCCTAACCATGAACAAGGAGTTGTTATTTGATTAACGAGATCACATCATTAGTAGAATGATCTGATTGACATGACCCATTCCATTAGCTTAGCACCCGATCGTTTAGTATGTTGCTATTGCTTTCTTCATGACTTATACATGTTCCTATAACTATGAGATTATGCAACTCCCGTTTACCGGAGGAACACTTTGGGTACTACCAAACGTCACAACGTAACTGGGTGATTATAAAGGAGTACTACAGGTGTCTCCAATGATAGATGTTGGGTTGGCGTATTTCGAGATTAGGGTTTGTCACTCCGATTGTCGGAGAGGTATCTCTGGGCCCTCTCGGTAATGCACATCACATAAGCCTTGCAAGCACTGCAACTAATATGTTAGTTGTGAGATGATGTATTACGGAACGAGTAAAGAGACTTGCCGGTAACGAGATTGAACTAGGTATTGGATACCGACGATCGAATCTCGGACAAGTAACATACCGATGACAAAGGGAACAACGTATGTTGTTATGCGGTCTGACCGATAAAGATCTTCGTAGAATATGTGGGAGCCAATATGGGCATCCAGGTCCCGCTATTGGTTATTGACCGGAGACGTGTCTCGGTCATGTCTACATTGTTCTCGAACCGTAGGGTCCGCACGCTTAACGTTACGATGACAGTTATTATGAGTTTATGCATTTTGATGTACCGAAGGTTGTTCGGAGTCCCGGATGTGATCACGGACATGACGAGGAGTCTCGAAATGGTCGAGACGTAAAGATTGATATATTGGAAGCCTATGTTTGGACATCGGAAGTGTTCCGGGTGAAATCGGGATTTTACCGGAATACCGGGAGGGTTACCGGAACCCCCCGGGAGCTAGATGGGCCATAATGGGCCTTAGTGGAAAGGAAAAGGGGGGGCCGGCCACCTCCTCCTCTTTCCCCCTCCCGGGAATCCTAATTGGACTAGGATTGGAGGGGGAGTCCTACTCCCGGTGGGAGTAGGACTCTCCTGCGCCCCCACCTTGGCCGGCCAGCCCCTCCTCCCTTGCTCCTTTATATACGGGGGCAGGGGGCACCCCATAGACACACAACTTGATCCTTGAGATCGTTCCTTAGCCATGTGCGGTGCCCCCTGCCACCAAATTCCACCTCGATTGTACCGTTGTAGTGCTTAGGCGAAGCCCTGCGTCGGTAGTACATCAAGATCGTCATCACGCCGTCGTGCTGACGGAACTCTTCCTCGACGCTTTGCTGGATCGGAGCCAGAGGAACGTCATCGAGCTGAACGTGTGCTAAGAACTCGGAGGTGCCGGAGTAACGGTGCTTGGATCGGTCGGATCGGGAAGAAGACGTACGACTACTTCCTCTATGTTGTGAGATCGCTTCCGCAGTCGGTCTGCGTTGGTACGTAGACAACACTCTCCCCTCTCGTTGCTGTGCATCACCATGATCTTGCGTGTGCGTAGGAAATTTTTTGAAATTACTGCGTTCCCCAACAGTGGCATCCGAGCCTAGGTTTTATGGTTTGATGTTATATGCACGAGTAGAACACAAGTGAGTTGTGGGCGATACAAGTCATACTGCCTACCAGCATGTCATACTTTGGTTCGGCGGTATTGTTGGTTGAGACGATCCGGACCAACCTTACGCGTACTCTTACGCGAGACCGGTTCCCTCGACGTGCTTTGCACATAGATGGCTTGCGGAAGACTGTCTCTCCAACTTTAGTTGAACCAAGTGTGACTACGCCCGGTCCTTGAGAAGGTTAAAACGGAGTCTATTTGACGAACTATCGCTGTGGTTTTGATGCGTAGGTGAGATGAGTTCTTACTTAAGCCCGTAGCAGCCACGTAAAACTTGCAACAACAAAGTAGAGGACGTCTAACTTGTTTTTGCAGGGTATGTTGTGATGTGATATGGTCAAGGCATGATGCTGATTTTATTGTATGAGATGATCATGTTTTGTAACTAAGTTATCGGCAACTGGCAGGAGCCATATGGTTGTCGCTTTATTGTATGCAATGCAATCGCGATGTAATGCTTTACTAGATTACTAAACGGTAGTAATAGTCGTGGAAGCATAAGATTGGCGAGACGACAACGATGCTACGATGGAGATCAAGGTGTCGCGCCGGTGACGATGGTGATCATGACGGTGCTTCGGAGATGGAGATCACAAGCACAAGATGATGATGGCCATATCATATCACTTATATTGATTGCATGTGATGTTTATCCTTTTATGCATCTTATCTTGCTTTGATTGACGGTAGCATTATAAGATGATCTCTCACTAAATTATCAAGAAGTGTTCTCCCTGAGTATGCACCGTTGCCAAAGTTCGTCGTGCCCAGACACCACGTGATGATCGGGTGTGATAAGCTCTACGTCCATCTACAACGGGTGCAAGCCAGTTTTGCACACGCAGAATACTCAGGTTATACTTGACGAGCCTAGCATATGCAGATATGGCCTCGGAACACAGAGACCGAAAGGTCGAGCGTGAATCATATAGTAGATATGATCAACATGACGATGTTCACCATTGAAAACTACTCCATCTCACGTGATGATCGGTTATGGTTTAGTTGATTTGGATCACGTGATCACTTAGAGGATTAGAGGGATGTCTATCTAAGTGGGAGTTCCTAAGTAATTTGATTAACTAAACTTAAACTTATCATGAACTTAGTACCTGATAGTATCTTGCTTGTTTATGTTGCTTGTAGATAGATGGCTCGTGCTATTGTTCCGTTGAATTTTAATGCGTTCCTTGAGAAAGCAAAGTTGAAAGATGATGGTAGCAATTACACGGACTGGGTCCGTAACCTGAGGATTATCCTCATTGCTGCACAGAAGAATTACGTCCTGGAAGCACCGCTGGGTGACAGGCCTGCTGCTGGAGCAACGCCAGATGTTATGAACGTCTGGCAGAGCAAAGCTGATGACTACTCGATAGTTCAGTGTGCCATGCTTTACGGCTTAGAATCGGGACTTCAACGACGTTTTGAACGTCATGGAGCATATGAGATGTTCCAGGAGTTGAAGTTAATATTTCAAGCAAATGCCCGAATTGAGAGATATGAAGTCTCCAATAAGTTCTATAGCTGTAAGATGGAGGAGAACAGTTCTGTCAGTGAGCATATACTCAAGATGTCTGGGTATAATAATCACTTGATTCAGATGGGAGTTAATCTTCCAGATGACTGCGTCATTGACAGAATTCTCCAATCACTGCCACCAAGCTACAAGAGCTTCGTGATGAACTATAATATGCAAGGGATGAACAAGACTATTCCCGAGCTCTTCGCAATGCTGAAAGCTGCGGAGGTAGAAATCAAGAAGGAGCATCAAGTGTTGATGGTTAACAAAACCACTAGTTTCAAGAAAAAGGGCAAAGGGAAGAAGAAGGGGAACTTCAAGAAGAACAGCAAGCAAGTTGCTGCTCAGGAGAAGAAACCCAAGTCTGGACCTAAGCCTGAAACTGAGTGCTTCTACTGCAAGCAGACTGGTCACTGGAAGCGGAACTGCCCCAAGTATTTGGCGGATAAGAAGGATGGCAAAGTGAGCAAAGGTATATGTGATATACATGTTATTGATGTGTACCTTACTAGAGCTCGCAGTAGCACCTGGGTATTTGATACTGGTTCTGTTGCTAATATTTGCAACTCGAAACAGGGACTACGGAATAAGCGGACACTAGCAAAGGACGAGGTGACGATGCGCGTGGGAAACGGTTCCAAAGTCGATGTGATCGCAGTCGGCACGCTACCTCTACATCTACCTTCGGGATTAATATTAGACCTAAATAATTGTTATTTGGTGCCAGCGTTGAGCATGAACATTATATCTGGATCTTGTTTAATGCGAGACGGTTATTCATTTAAATCAGAGAATAATGGTTGTTCTATTTATATGAATAATATCTTTTATGGTCATGCACCTTTGAAGAGTGGTCTATTCTTGTTGAACCTCGAAGATAGTGATACACATATTCATAATGTAGAAGCCAAAAGATGCAAAGTTAATAATGATAGTGCAACTTATTTGTGGCACCGCCGTTTAGGTCATATCGGTGTAAAGCGCATGAAGAAACTCCATACTGATGGGCTTTTGGAACCACTTGATTATGAATCACTTGGTACTTGCGAACCGTGCCTCATGGGCAAGATGACTAAAACACCGTTCTCCGGTACTATGGAGAGAGCAACAGATTTATTGGAAATCATACATACCGATGTATGTGGTCCGATGAATATTGAGGCTCGTGGCGGATATCGTTATTTTCTCACCTTCACAGATGATTTAAGCAGATATGGGTATATCTACTTAATGAAACATAAGTCTGAAACATTTGAAAAGTTCAAGGAATTTCAGAGTGAAGTTAAAAATCATCGTAACAAGAAAATAAAGTTTCTACGATCTGATCGTGGAGGAGAATATTTGAGTTACGAGTTTGGTGTACATTTGAAAAATTGTGGAATAGTTTCGCAACACACGCCACCCGGAACACCACAACGTAATGGTGTGTCCGAACGTCGTAATCGTACTTTACTAGATATGGTGCGATCTATGATGTCTCTTACTGATTTACCGCTATCATTTTGGGGTTATGCTTTAGAGACGGCCGCATTCACGTTAAATAGGGCACCATCTAAATCCGTTGAGACGACGCCTTATGAACTATGGTTTGGCAAGAAACCAAAGTTGTCGTTTCTTAAAGTTTGGGGCTGCGATGCTTATGTGAAAAAGCTTCAACCTGATATGCTCGAACCCAAATCGGAGAAGTGTGTCTTCATAGGATATCCAAAGGAAACTATTGGATACACCTTCTATCACAGATCCGAAGGCAAGACTTTTGTTGCTAAATTCGGAAACTTTCTTGAGAAGGAGTTTCTCTCGAAAGAAGTGAGTGGGAGGAAAGTAGAACTTGACGAGGTAACTGTACCTACTCCGTTATTGGGAAATAGTACATCACAGAAAACTGTTTCTGTGAGACCTACACCAATAAGAGAGGAAGTTAATGATGATGATCATGAAACTTTAGATCAAGATACTACTGTACCTCGTAGATCAACCAGAGTAAGATCCGCACCAGAGTGGTACGGTAATCCTGTTCTGGAAGTCATGCTACTAGATCATGATGAACCTACGAACTATGAAGAAGCGATGGTGAGCCCAGATTCCGCAAAGTGGCTTGAAGCCATGAAATCTGAGATGGGATCCATGTATGAGAACAAAGTATGGACTTTGGTTGACTTGCCCGATGATCGGCAAGCAATTGAGAATAAATGGATCTTTAAGAAAAAGACTGACGCTGATGGTAATGTTACTGTCTACAAAGCTCGACTTGTCGCAAAAGGTTTTCGACAATTTCAAGGAGTTGACTACGATGAGACTTTCTCACCCGTAGCGATGCTTAAGTCTGTCAGAATCATGTTAGCAATTGCCGCATTTTATGATTATGAAATTTGGCAAATGGATGTAAAAACCGCATTCCTGAATGGATTTCTGGAAGAAGAGTTGTATATGATGCAACCAGAAGGTTTTGTCGATCCAGAGGGAGCTAACAAAGTGTGCAAACTCCAGCGATCCATTTATGGACTGGTGCAAGCATCTCGGAGTTGGAATAAACGCTTTGATAGTGTGATCAAAGCATTTGGGTTTATGCAGACTTTTGGAGAAGCCTGTATTTACAAGAAAGTGAGTGGGAGCTCTGTAGCATTTCTGATATTATATGTGGATGACATATTACTAATTGGAAATGATATAGAATTTCTGGATAGCATAAAGGGATACTTGAATAAAAGTTTTTCGATGAAAGACCTCGGGGAAGCTGCATACATATTAGGCATAAAGATCTATAGAGATAGATCAAAACGCTTAATTGGACTTTCACAATGCACATACCTTGACAAAATTTTGAAGAAGTTCAAGATGGATCAAGCAAAGAAAGGGTTCTTGCCTGTACTACAAGGTGTGAAGTTGAGTAAGACTCAATGCCCGACCACTGCGGAAGATAGAGAGAAAATGAAAGATGTTCCCTATGCTTCAGCCATAGGCTCTATCATGTATGCAATGCTGTGTACCAGACCTGATGTGTGCCTTGCTATAAGTTTAGCAGGGAGGTACCAAAGTAATCCTGGAATGGATCACTGGACAGCGGTCAAGAACATCCTGAAATACCTGAAAAGGACTAAGGATATGTTTCTCGTATATGGAGGTGACAAAGAGCTCACCGTAAGAGGTTACGTTGATGCAAGCTTTGACACTGATCCGGACGATTCTAAATCGCAAACCTGATACGTGTTTTCTTTAAACGGTGGAGCTGTCAGTTGGTGCAGTTCTAAACAAAGCGTCGTAGCGGGATCTACATGTGAAGCGGAGTACATAGCTGCTTCGGAAGCAGCAAACGAAGGAGTCTGGATGAAGGAGTTCATATCCGATCTAGATGTCATACCTAGTGCATCGAGTCCAATGAAAATCTTCTGTGACAATACTGGTGCAATTGCCTTGGCAAAGGAATCCAGATTTCACAAGAGGACCAAACACATCAAGAGACGCTTCAACTCCATCCGGGATTTAGTCCAGGTGGGAGACATAGAGATTTGCAAGATACATACGGATCTGAATGTTGCAGACCCGTTGACTAAGCCTCTTCCACGAGCAAAACATGATCAGCACCAAGACTCCATGGGTGTTAGAATCATTACTGTGTAATCTAGATTATTGACTCTAGTGCAAGTGGGAGACTGAAGGAAATATGCCCTAGAGGCAATAATAAAGTTATTATTTATTTCCTTATATCATGATAAATGTTTATTATTCATGCTAGAATTGTATTAACCGGAAACATAATACATGTGTGAATACATAGACCAACAGAGTGTCACTAGTATGCCTCTACTTGACTAGCTCGTTAATCAAAGATGGTTATGTTTCCTAACCATGAACAAGGAGTTGTTATTTGATTAACGAGATCACATCATTAGTAGAATGATCTGATTGACATGACCCATTCCATTAGCTTAGCACCCGATCGTTTAGTATGTTGCTACTGCTTTCTTCATGACTTATACATGTTCCTATAACTATGAGATTATGCAACTCCCGTTTACCGGAGGAACACTTTGGGTACTACCAAACGTCACAACGTAACTGGGTGATTATAAAGGAGTACTACAGGTGTCTCCAATGATAGATGTTGGGTTGGCGTATTTCGAGATTAGGGTTTGTCACTCCGATTGTCGGAGAGGTATCTCTGGGCCCTCTCGGTAATGCACATCACATAAGCCTTGCAAGCACTGCAACTAATATGTTAGTTGTGAGATGATGTATTACGGAACGAGTAAAGAGACTTGCCGGTAACGAGATTGAACTAGGTATTGGATACCGACGATCGAATCTCGGACAAGTAACATACCGATGACAAAGGGAACAACGTATGTTGTTATGCGGTCTGACCGATAAAGATCTTCGTAGAATATGTGGGAGCCAATATGGGCATCCAGGTCCCGCTATTGGTTATTGACCGGAGACGTGTCTCGGTCATGTCTACATTGTTCTCGAACCGTAGGGTCCGCACGCTTAACGTTACGATGACAGTTATTATGAGTTTATGCATTTTGATGTACCGAAGGTTGTTCGGAGTCCCGGATGTGATCACGGACATGACGAGGAGTCTCGAAATGGTCGAGACGTAAAGATTGATATATTGGAAGCCTATGTTTGGACATCGGAAGTGTTCCGGGTGAAATCGGGATTTTACCGGAATACCGGGAGGGTTACCGGAACCCCCCGGGAGCTAGATGGGCCATAATGGGCCTTAGTGGAAAGGAAAAGGGGGGGCCGGCCACCTCCTCCTCTTTCCCCCTCCCGGGAATCCTAATTGGACTAGGATTGGAGGGGGAGTCCTACTCCCGGTGGGAGTAGGACTCTCCTGCGCCCCCACCTTGGCCGGCCAGCCCCTCCTCCCTTGCTCCTTTATATACGGGGGCAGGGGGCACCCCATAGACACACAACTTGATCCTTGAGATCGTTCCTTAGCCGTGTGCGGTGCCCCCTGCCACCAAATTCCAGCTCGATCGTACCGTTGTAGTGCTTAGGCGAAGCCCTGCGTCGGTAGTACATCAAGATCGTCATCACGCCGTCGTGCTGACGGAACTCTTCCTCGACGCTTTGCTGGATCGGAGCCAGAGGAACGTCATCGAGCTGAACGTGTGCTAAGAACTCGGAGGTGCCGGAGTAACGGTGCTTGGATCGGTCGGATCGGGAAGAAGACGTACGACTACTTCCTCTACGTTGTGAGATCGCTTCCGCAGTCGGTCTGCGTTGGTACGTAGACAACACTCTCCCCTCTCGTTGCTGTGCATCACCATGATCTTGCGTGTGCGTAGGAAATTTTTTGAAATTACTGCGTTCCCCAACAAAGACATAGGGACGAAGTGAAACACATGCCGGCCAGTCAGGTGTCCTGAACAGTAGTGCTGGGCTAGCAGGACTCCGGTGAACCGGGCTGTAGCAGACTACTATGGCTCGAGGAGCACTAGACTACATTTCCCCATAAGAAAGGCTGCGAAGGGCAAACAACTAGATTGTCGGATCCCACTCATACCAAGCATTTCAAACATACATACAATATGCTCGATATGAGTACATACAACATGGCATCACAACAAAACTCTACAACTCAAGTACTTTATTTAAAGGCTCCAGGGAGCCATACATAACATATCCATACAGGTAGGGGTCACATGACCCGACACTCAAGTCATACAGTCATACAAGCACATGCGGAAGCAACTAGTCTGAGTACAGACTCTAAAAAGAAAGAAGGCTTCTCGAAGCCTGTCTATCTACATAGGGCCCTCCATGGCCTGGATCACCACCTAGGTGTCTAGTCACTCGTCGACGTCAAGGTCTACGTAAAACCCATCGGTGGGGGCAGTGTTGTCGTCTGAAAACAATACATAAGCAAACATGAGTACAAAAGTACTCAGCAAGTCTTACATCAGAACCTACTGTACATGCTCATTCTCAAGAAGGTGGTGGGGTTTATGCAGCAAGCCAGCTTTGACTCTTGGCTAAGCTATCCTACGGAATCTTTTAGCAAAATAGTTTTCGCACACGAGTCCACTACTCACCATCACAATACTCCACCGAGGATCCTCCCTCGTAACCTGCGAGGGGCCATCCTCGGTACTCACACTTATCTTGAGTCTTTTAGTAGCATCCATTAACTTGTCTATGAACTGTATATGCAATCAAGTAGTCCTTTACCGCGGACGCGGCTATTCGAATAGTTTTATACCCTGCAGGGGTGTACTTCGTCACACATGTTTCCACCACTTAGCGTCTGCACACGAAATGTGCTCGGCAGACTTCAAGCGAAAACCGACGTGGGTGTAGACCACGACCTGACTAACCTCACAAGTCTCTAGTCCAGGGTCATCGCCTATTCAGGTTCCATCCGCAAGGAAATCCGGCCGGGGTGTCCTCAACGGCCCCGAACGATGTGAACAGGGTTCCCGAGACACCAAACGGGTGACTCGGTACACCGTGCCACGGTGTATCTACCGCAACATAGCCCACCCCTAGGGTCAGCGCTACGCACGGCCGCCAACACATGTCCTACAAACACCAGAAACTAGTTGCAACTCCTGGACTGAGGCGAGAGGGGTCAGTAAGTCGAGCGGGGTCATATTTCAGGGCCCAATGTGTGGTAGTAGCTGAATCTTAATTCACGCATACAGAACTCAGTTCTCAGGGACGGTTTCAATGAAACAACCCACCATGTACTCCTACATGGCCCCTCATCGATACCTTTACCAAAACATGTTCAACACATCCCACATATTACTGTCACAAGCATTTCACTCTAGCCCATCACCCAGATGAACCAGACCTGACACAACTCTAAGCATAGCAGGCATAGCAAGGTAGGAATCACAAAACATGGCTCAATCAACTCCTACACATGCTAGAGGGTTTCATCTAGTTACTGTGGCAATGACAGGTCATGCAGAGGATAAGGGTTCAACTACCGTAGCACACAGCAGTTTGAATCGTGTTGTCTTAATGCATTAAACAAGAGCAGGAGCGAGAACATGGGTTGTATCGGAATGATCAATGGTTGCTTGCCTGATGGAGTGGTGACGGGATACTGCCCTTCAGTTGGATACTCGTGAATATCCTCGGAGGCAGAACCTACCACGAAGAACACAACCGAGCACAATCAACACATGACGATATGCAACAATATGATGCATGCTATGACATGGCAATATGGATGTGTCTTGAGCTAATGCAACTAGCTATGATTTAAATGGAGTTGGTTTGAGTACAAGATTCAAATTCCAACCCCATATATGATTATTTAAATGCCCTTTATTTGTTTTGTTCAAAACAGGGGACAAACATTGTTCAAACATGCATGAAAATGGTACAGATGGATTCCTTGAATTTTTCTGATAATTTTACATATGTAATTTGTCTCATTTGGAGTTATGGTTGAATTTCTATGAAATTTTGAAGTTTTGGGTATTTTCTGGAATTTCCTGAATTATTTTTAAACTAGAAAATGATTTACTGCGTCAGCTTGACGTCAGGGTGACGTCAGCTGGTCAACAGGGTTGCCTCCAGGTCAAACCTGACCAGTGGGGTCCACTGGTCAGTGTAACAGGGCAGGGAGAGAGGCTGACTAGTGGGTCCCGCCTGTCAGGGTCATTAGTTTAACTAATTTAAGTTAATCCTAATCCTGGTTCATTAGTGGCCTGGGGCCCACGCGTCAGTGACCCAGGGGGTCAACTGGGCCCACCCAGTCAGCAGTCAGCGGGGTCAAACCTGCCGGACTTGGTCCACGGCTCGTCGCCGGCGACGACAGAGACGACGGAGCGGCTCGGGAATGCTCTATAGGGCTCCATTTTGAGCGTGGTTTGTTGCTACGGCTTGCTGGCGCTCTCGCGGATCTAGTGGTGGCAGCAGCAGCAGCTAGGATGGCCGGAGTTGACGGCGGCGAGCTCTTTGGCGACCGCCGGAGTTCGATTGCGCGTGGGGTCGCGTTTCTGTGCGTAGAAGAGCGGGGCAAGGGGGCTAGGAGGGTGCTACGCATCGCGGGGAGTAGGTTCGACACTCCAGGGTGACCATTTGGTCACCGGAGCATCGTCGACGGCGAGCTCGGGCGGCGGCGCACTTCGGTCATCATGGGGGTGACGGCTACGGCGATCAATTGGAGCGGGGAAGAGGGGGATTCGGAGCAGGAGCTCACTGGGGGCACGTAGAGCAGCTCGGTGGGCTCGGGGACGACCTGGAGACGGAGAATCGGGGCCGGCGATCTTCGGTGCCCGTCGGTGAAGACGACGGCAATTGCGTCACTGCAGGGCTCCCGGCGTCGCTTGGAGCGGTGAGGAGGAAGGGTCGGTCGAGGCGGAGCTTTTGGGCGCAGCGGCACGGCGAGGGGTGGCCGGTGGCCGCGGTGGCAGCGAACGGCGGTGACGGCGTCTCTCGGATGAGCTCGGGGAAGAGAGCCAGGGGAGCGAGAGAGAGTGGAGCGAGTGAGGGAGAGGAGCGAGGGGACACGGGACATCATCGTGGCGTCGCTAGGAGGGCCGGGGGGGAGCAGGAGGTGGAAGCAGGAGGTGGCTTCGCCTCCTGCGCGCGTGCCACGCCGTCGTCCTCCTGGCAAAGGAAGGAGACGACTGGCACGGCCTGGTGGGCTGGGCCGTGCTGGGCCGGTTGGTGGCGCCAGGTAAGTGGCCCACTGGCCTACTCTCTCTCTCTCTCAAATTTTATTCCGTTTTCTATTTTTGCTATTCTGTTTTGATTTAGTTTAAATACTAAATCATTTTATAAAATCCTGAAAATATTTATGGACACTTTCTGAAATATTCCAGTGGCCCAAAAATAATTCCAACATTATTTGAGCATTTGAATTATTTAATAGTATTTAAATGCCCAAATTCAAATATTTATGAATTAAGTCAATGCCCCTTTTGTTGACCTAAAAATATATGCACCATTTTTCCCAAGGGTTCTAACCCAAGGCAAAGAGGGTGAACATATCTGAAGGGCATTTCAGGTTCATTGAGTTTATTTTTAGTAAACCCTAGTTGATTTCACGGGGGGGGGGGGGGGGTGCTGGGGGTTCTGCTTTCCCCATTTCCATTTCTGATGAAAGTAGACATGATGCACACTCTAATGCATAACCTAGCTAGGGTGTGACACTGTCAACGTATCTTGAAGCAGTTTGCCCGTGAAGTGAATGCAGTTCTCCCCAAGCTCGAAGCAACGCGCCCCCTCAGGTGGTCGGCGTGCTCCATCACGTTCAGCTTAGCAGACCAGCTCAAGTGCACGGCCACGGCAGGAGTCCTCCCGATGCTTTGCTCCCCAGTCATCAGCAACGTGCTGGTCACCAAGACCCTCATCGATGGAGGGGCAGGGCTCAACGTCCTGTCCGTGGAAACATTCAACAATCTCCAAGTACCCTATGACCAGCTTCAGCCAACCAAGCCTTTCTCCGGAATCACCGACGGCCCGATCGGGCAGGTCCGCCTCCCTGTCACCTTCGGGGCTCGCAGCAACTACCACACCGAGCTCATCGACTTCGACTTCGCCCACATCCGCCTGCCGTACAATGCCATCCTCGGGTACCCAGCGCTGGCCAAGTTCATGGCCGTGACTCACCACGGCTACAACGTCCTCAAGATGCCAGGAAGTGGCGGCGTCATCACGGTGCCCTGTGAAGAGAAGGATGCAGTGTGTTCCCTGGAGCGGGCCTATCAGGCCATGTCGCTAGAAGACCCAGATCGCGGAAGCAGGAGGCTTCCTGAGACCACCCCCAAGAAGAAGAAGACATCGTCAAGATCAGCCCCTCAGGAGGCAGGCCCCTCAGGGCCCGTGTCTGCCTAGGGGGACCCCCCATCCATCGCATAGGAAAGCGCGCCCGGCGCCCTCCTCAGGCAGGGCTCGGGGGCTCTTACCTGGAGGGCCACCGACCTAGCCAGGGTCACGAGGGAGGCGCTTGGGCACCATGTGGAGGCGTGCTTCGAAGCACGTTTCCCCCGAGAAGGAGCCAGGCAAGGAAGGTCAGACCAGCAGGAGTTCGTTAACAAGGCCATTCAAGAACTACAGGAGTCAAGGATCATGAGAGGTTGCCGCCACCTACCAGCTGTGGCCCCACATCCAGGCGAGGATGGTGGGCTGCGCGTCTGTGTCGACATGCCAGGGCTCAATCAGATCTCCACGATGGAGCGTCTCTGGCCCTCGCAAGTGGGGCGATGCAGGGGCCCGCCCCACAACTATGTTCGCATGCCTTACGGCCTGCCGAGCATGGCTGTGGCATACCAGCGCCTCATGAGGGGCATCATGGAGGCTCAGGAAGACAGGCGTTCCGCGGCCTTGGCGGAGATGAAGACAGCTCGCGAGGAGTCACTAGCGCCTCCGGAGCCTCCCGAGGCCCCGGGGCCTGGGGGCTCGTGAGGATCAGCTTCCGCAACCCACCGAGTCTGCTGCACGAATGCCACTTCGCCGACGACATCCTCAGGTGACACCTTTCAAGCTTCATTCCCAGCTGGGAGCGCCCTCCCAGGGTTGCATCACTCCCAGGCCGCATGGGTCCGTCCCTGCGACATGTATCCCCCTTTATTTTCCGGTCGTTAGTTTGCCTTGATGGGGGCGCCCCTCGGGCTGCATCATCCCCAAGCCGCTCGGGCTAGGCCCAGCGGCGTGTATCTCCCTCGCGTTTATTTCCAACTATGCATTACCTATCACGCTTGATTGCTTGATGCCTGCCCGCGGCATCCTTTCTTCTCCATGTCGGCCACTTGCATGTTAAAGGGGGGGTGCCTGAGCATCGCGACTCAGGGCTCTTACTGGCTCTCCAGCCCTCACCCTCTGGCCTTGTCCACGGCATCACGACCTGGCATACCAGCGACGGCTGAGACAAGCTCGAGGGTCGGGACCCGAGGACGTAGAGTACCGGCATCTAACCAAATTTCACAGGGACACATCTCAAGATACGGCCCGGTGCCAGGCGCAACCCGCATAGAGGTAGGGCCTCGTGAGTCCTGCACTGGCTCACGGGTGCCCAGATACACCTCACCTAGCCCTACCGTGCCGGCCACGTGTCAGGGCGGGGCTGTACACGCCCCGGGGGCTCCTCCCGGAGGGGAGCCCCCTCCCACGTACCAGTGGAAGCACCATGCTCCGCGCTGGCTGACGACACTGCCGAGGAGCGGCTATGCCCGTACACATACGGAAGCGCTATGCTCCGCGCTTGTGATAAACAACTGGGGGTGGTCTCCGGGCCGCATTAACCTCAGGGAGCCCAGAGCTCACTGGCTGGCCTCATCGCAACGCCTCCCCTCGGGAGTGCCGCGCGAGAGGGCCAGGCACGGGGGCTATGACTGGGTCACGCCCAGACGTACGCCGCCCAGCCAGGCCCCTCGGGCCTGGTTCGTCGCATGTCTCTCCCCGAGCGGAGCCAAGGTATGAAGGCCGTTTGCACGTCAAGGAGGACCCCTGAGCATCTTGACTCAGGGGCCTAACTGGCTCCGTAGCCCCTCACTCCTTAGTTCTGAAAGGCTATGCTGGGTGAGGTACGCGCGGAGTCGGGCTCTGCAGACGTAGAACGGAAGATACACCTACATCGCGCCTCCCTACTTGTTGTTCGCACGCCAAGGGGGACTCCTGAGCATCGCGACTCAGGAGCCTAACTTGTCACGTAGTCCCTCACTCCTTTGGTCCCGTCCTGGTTTCCGGTCGGGGCTAATGCTGAGTGAGGCACGCGCGGGGCCGGGCTCTGCCGGCGCAGAACACAAGCAAGTAGGGAAGAAAAGCATAAAATTCAAGGCACTTAAAAGCAAATATTACAGTCCATACTGTCATCTCAGTACCAAACGCAAGTTTAAATGCCTCCCCGAGGCGTGATGCATGTGCAGGAATTAACAGAAGAACAGGGATGGAACGGAGTCACTTGTCAGCGGTGAAGCTGTGCGGAGTGGCTTCGCCTCATGGAGCAGCAGGGCCGACAGCGCCTTGCTTTGGCTTGGTGCTGAAGGCCCGGAACTACCCCAGCAGTGCCTCCGCGCGCCCCTTCACGGCTTCGACAGCGGCGGCAGCACCCTCGCCGCTCACCGGTTCCAGCAGGCCGTCGAGGTCGGCATTGGGATCACGAAGGTAGATGTGGGTGAAGACCCGCGTCAGCGCAGCAGAAGACAGGACGCGCGCCTCGGCCTCGGCCGTGGGGCCGATGCCAAGGGCGATGTCCCCAAGAGCCTTAACAAAGAAAGGAAGCAGCTTGGCGGGGCCGTCACCATCACCGGCTAGCGGGCTGTCCAGGCCGCTCTCGTAAAGCGTCTTCAGTGAAGCGCGGGCATCTTTCTCCATGTCCGCGAAGGCCACACGATCCTCGGCAAGAACCTTGGCCTTGCTGTCCAGCTCGACCCTCGTCGCCTCCAGCTCCTCCCCCAGCGCACTTAGGCGGTCGCGGCGCTTCTTGAGCTTGGCCTCCTGGCCCTCGATGGCCGCCTCGCGAGCCTTCATGCTTTCCTCTTGTTCCTGGCAAAGACGAACCTCCTTCGCGAGCTGGCCCCGCAGGCCTTGCAGCTCGTCCTCCAGCGCCTTGCAACGACTGCGGACTTCAACCACCTCTCCTAGGGCCGCGTCTCGGGCAGCCTTCGCCTCGAGGGTGGCCTCCCTCTCCCCGTCGCAGGCCGTTGAGGCCTGAACCAACGCTGCCCGAATCGAAGCATCAGAATGAATCCACCCCGAAGCCAGTTCCAGGCGCCCGGCCACCAGGTGAGGGTCGGCGCCGAGAAGATCCTGCCGCAGCCGGTCCAGTTCAGCAACGGCATGCTCCAAGATGGAAGAAGGAGGCAGAGAAACATCGGTGCGCCCCAAGACAACAGGAGGAGCCGGGGAAGCAATGGTCAGTGGAACAGGAGGAGAAAGTAGCGGCGGCGGGGCCACAGTGTCCTGAGGCAGGGTCCGCGACGCCTTCATAGCCATAGCAGCGGCGCCAGACGAGGGCGCCTCGGGAGTCGTTCGAACCATGGGGGCTGGGCTCGCCCCAGCCAGCTCAACCAAGCCTCGCAAGGATGAGCGGGCAGGAGAGGCCCGCGCGTCACGATCTCCATCCCCTGCAGGCGAAGGCGTCGCCGCAGGTGGGGCCTCGGGGGCTCCCTTCGGCTTCTTCGCCGCTGGCGCCAGCCTATTCAAGAGAAGCAATCATCAAGTCTCGTCGGCGGAACGAGAAACAAAAGATCAAGGATCAAGCACTTACAGGTCATCGCCGGCGAGCTCGGGCAGCCTCCGGCCCAACTTGAAGCCTGACAGCCGGCTGGAAGGGTCGACCTCAGAAGCAGAAGGCGCGTCCACGGTTCGCCCCGGAGTCAGGACGGACCGACGGGAGACCAGCCCGGTCCTGTCCTTCTTCGGGATCGTGGGCGAGCTCCCGCTACCCAGTACGTCATCGTCCTCATCATCATCATCACTCGGCGAAAGGCGGAGAGTGCGGGACCCGCGCCCGGAGAGGGGAGCCCTCGACTCTCCATCAGTCGCCCCAGAGTCGGTCCCCTCTCCCCGCTCCTCTTCGTCCTCCTCCTTGCTGGAGTCGCCGGAGGGCACATCCACCGGTCCTTCGGAAGCCGCCACGGGCACGAGCCCGTCCCCGTTAAAAACAGGCATGGACTTCACCACCCGCTTCTAGTCGTCGCGAAGGAACAAGGGCTTGGGAGCGCCTTTCAACCTTGTCCACCTCGTGTGATCACCGAGGCGTCGTAGGGAAGTGGAGACGCCCACGTCCCATCAACCGCCACGCGTCGCCCAAGACCGCAGGCTGTTAGGGCCCGCGGCACTTCGCCCTTGCCCTTTCGCCTCTCGGCATGGCCAAGCCCATGCGCGCCTTGGGCCCGGGGGCTACTGTCGGCGTTCTGGGAACGGGGGTCCCCAGACTTGCCTGCCTGCGGCCTGCGGCGTGGCTCAAAGGAGGCCCAGCATGGCCCATCTTCATCAACACAAGGCTCAAGACCCTCGCGAGGGGCCAAGCCTCGCGGGGCAGACAACACGGCGTATCCTCAGGCACAGCCTCCTCAGGCTGGCTCGCGAGGAGGCGGAGGAATCAAGGTGGGGTACCTCGCAAGGTGCCCATGACGCAAGCCATGACGATCGAGGGTGCCAGGCGGGCGCCAGCGCGCGCAGCGTCCTTCTTTCCTCTTTGGTGCAAAGGGGGCAAGCGCAGCCGCGGAATACCGAGGCATCAGGCAAAGGTTGCTGTTTCGGTGCAACGAGACCAGGACCAAGCGGACTACAAGATGGAGGTCACCATGGAGCCCAGCACGGCGTCACCGCAGGGTCTTTCGCAGGCGAAGACCAACTTTAGTCAGGATAAGTGTACTAGATGTTCCCCTTCGAATTGGCCAATTGTTGGCGCCCTTCCCGCTCAATATTTGGGAAGAGGCCCAGGGCCTTTGCCTATAAATAGGACCAGCCACCCACGTAGCAAGGGGTTCAGCTGGAAGAGTTGGTTGGTTCGGTTCGGTGTGTGGATCCGACTAGCAAGCAGAGAGAGTAAGTGAGAAAGAGAGAGAGAAGGTGACTAAACTCCTCCCAGTAGTTCGTCGCCCCAGCCAAGAACAGACCCTCGCGAGGCTGTTCTTCCTTGTATTGTTCATCATCATCAGCCCCAAGAGGCAATCCAGCGACCACACACTGGAGTAGGGTATTACACCACAACGGTGGCCCGAACCAGTATAAATCTTGTGTCTCTCATGCAGTTCTTTCCGTAGTTCGGATCTTTGTGAGACGGGGAGGTAGAAGGCGTGATCTCTGTGCGCACCCCAGTGTTCGAACCTTAAGGGTCTGCCGGAACCCGTGAATCCGACAACTAGGCCTGGCCAGGTCGGGCCCCCCCAAATAGCTGAAGAAGCCGAGTAGACCTCAGTTATGTCAATGATAGATGCATCAACACTAGATTTAAGGCATGATGGTGCGCATGGCAGTCCTCTGACATCTGCATTGCATCTTTGACTTCAAGTCGGAGCTGAGCTGAATCAAGCCTTTCTGCTTTAAGTTGAGACTGAAGAAGTCAAACTGATTGAGGCAGCGACTGCACAGAGGTTGTCTCACACCTGCTGGTGAGTAGCTTCAACTCATTGTCTTCATCAAGACATGACCTTGGGGTCATCTCGCTGTCCTCAAAATGGTTTGGCTCACTATCTTCCCTAAAGTTCTGCCTGGTGTAAGAGATACGAGTCTGAAAGAGAAACAAGGAGACACGTAATAGGTCTCACAATTATGTAAGAAAATAAATGGATATGTTCTGCATAAGGAACATGTTTTTACAACTAAAATTTGAAACTGGTAGTTGTTGCAAACATCCAATCAGATGTAAACAGCAAAGCAAACAGTAGTGGAGGAAATTATGCCTATCCTAATCTATACTAGAACAAAGTTTGAAGGCTTGAGAAGGATGAACTTACATTACATGTTAACACGGGCTGGACAAAGCCCTTCTCCATGTTGATGGAAGGATAATTCAATAAATTCCCCAAAGAAAATTCTTTATAAGCGTTGCCATTATTCTACATTTGGCAAAGAGTAAATATAGATCAAATAATATTGGAAGAAACAGAGGATAATGAAGCTCAGGTGCAGACTGATGATACATAATCAAATAGCAATTAATTAAGTACAGCGTCACAAGGCAAAAGGGAGAGAGGTACTGACAAGAGCAATGCAGAGCCCATTATTGTTTTGAGATCGTATGATCCTTTGAGCAAGGAGATTCATCTGAAATTAGTTTTCATACAAGAGAGAAGGTAAGGCACAAGCAGAAATTTAGGAGTTCAAATTTTGAATTGATATCATAGACAGTACCTGACGCTGGGCTCCCGGCAGTTCTAATAGGGGTTTGGCCACTGGAGTAGGGGTAAAGTGTGGTACAGTTGGGCCTGTGTTTTCTGTGGCTGCTGATCTATCTGATTTAACAGGTATCACTGATGAAGCTATGTACTTAGGGTAGGGGCACGGACCTGTCCAAAAGAGCCCTACCCAAGGACATCCCTAGAAGAAGTCATCTTTCAATCGACTTGAAGGTATCTCACTCGACCAAGAAGCTATCACTCGACCATGAAGCCAACCACTCGACTGGCCAGGAGACCTAAAGTCACGCCGCAGGCAAAACGGTCGGCTATTAAGTAGTCTTTATGGTCATTACAGCATTTTATTACCAGCATTACTAGTAACGCCCCGCATTAATGTACATTGAACCCTTGGTAACGTGGGTTGGCTGGGGTCTTGGCGAACTCTATATAAGCCACCCCCCACCTCGGGATCAAGGGTTCGCACCCCTGTTATTCACACGCATACAATCCAATCGACCGCCTCCGGGCACTGAGACATAGGGCTGTTAGTTCCTCCGCGAAGGGCCTGAACTCGTACATCTTTATGTGCTTACAACTTCCCAATAGCTGAGATCTAGCCTCTCCATACACACCCCCCTACATCACTGTCAGAGTTAGAACCACGACAGTTGGCGCCCACCGCGGGGCTGGAATCTTAGCGCTTAATTGGAGAAGTTGCGATTCTTCCGATCCCTTTGATCATGGTTTCGTGTGGAGTTTTGGTGGAGGGCTGCGAGATCCGTCTCGGCGCGCTCACATTCATCGCAGACGACTCCGCTTGGCTTCAGGAGGCTCCACTCGACATCGACGCGCTCCCCGTCCGCGGCGCGACGCATTTCCGCACATGCGTTCATGGCGTCCTCCTGCGGCAGCCGTCGACCCAGTATGGGTCGGCCCCCGTGTCGTCTCCCCGCTCTGTCTCCCGCCGGCGCAAGCGCTCCGGTAGGTCGAGACTTCAGAGGTAGGTGAGGCATGCAGTGGCCCGCCAGTCGGCCGCCCCGCAAGTCGCGGCAATCGAGCCCGACGAATCCCTCTGCGGCCTGTTCGACTGGCTCCGCGGAGACCGCATCCGAGTGTGACAGCAGCGACCCAGCGGCTGAGGTCCTGGCGGTTGATGGAGCGCACAGCCCTCCAGGTTTCCCTCGCGCTGAGGGAGGCGCGGGTGGGGGCGATCCGTCGCATCCCCACGACGAGTATCTCCCCGAACCTCTCAGGGCATTGCAGCGAGAGGAGCTTCGCCGCCGGAACATAGACACACTCCACACTCCTATCGTCGAAGAAACCCCCGAGGCCCGGGCCTTGGAGGACGCGCGCTTGGCTAACTTGGTCGAGCACACTCGACTGGAAAATCTCCAGCGAATACTCAACGAGCAAGCGCGTCAGCGAGCTCCTGAGTCCAGTCGACGTCAGCTCTTCCCGCCGACGCAGGTATATCGAACCCCAGTCCAGAATTGGGCCGCCGCGGCCCGTATAGCAGAGTCAATTCAGCCCTCCCAGTCAAAGGCTGGCAGGGGCTTGTTGCAGATCAGAGCGCTGCTCCGGGCGGCGGGGAATCAAAATTCCACTGTTTCTCAATCACGGAATAGGATCCACAGTCGATCCGTTGCAACAGATACAGTCCAATCGGCTCACAGCCCGAGATCGCCCCCGAGGCGTGAGGGACGTGGAGACCGGCACGATCAGTACAGAAGAAATGAGCAGTATGATCACCGATTCGATCGTGAGGATCGACGTCGAGTGCCAACCCCTCCCCCGAGGAGTGGGTCATATGCGCCTCGACAGCGAGATGACAAGCGCCCTCATAGTGTTGGGCAGAGGATTCCAGTCGACCCCAGGGACCCAGGCTTTGATGCGAGATCCATCCTCGTTCAGGGTCTGGTCGACCGGAACAGAGCTCACCGAGAAGGCCATGACAGAGATGTGCCTGCCAGCAGTAGAGTGCGTCTTTCAGGGCCAGAGTGTTTCAGTCGAGCCATCAGGGCCGCAGTGATACCCCCAACTTCAGGTTGGCGACTGGAGTCAGCAAGTTCACCGGTGAATCTAAGCCAGACACTTGGCTCGAAGATTATCGAGTGGCTGTACAGATTGGCGGTGGCAATGATGAGGTGGCCATGAAGCATTTGCCTCTCATGCTAGAGGGCTCAGCCAGAGCGTGGCTAAATCAGTTAGCGCCCAGCAGCATCTACACTTGGGAGGACCTCTCCCGAGTGTTTGTCACAACCTTTGAGGGAACATGCAAGTGACCTGCAGGCCTTATAGAGTTGCGGTCTTGCGTGCAGAAACTGAATGAAACGCTGAGGGATTACATCAGAGGTGGATCACATTGCATCACACGGTTGAGAATGTTCCAGATCATCAAGCAGTTTGCGCCTTCAAAGAAGGCGTTAAGTACAGAGAATTGAATCTGAAGTTCAGTCGAACTGGAGAGATGTCTCTGAATCGGATGATGGAGATTGCCACCAAATACGCCAATGGCGAGGATGAAGATCGCCTCCGGAGTGGCAACCAAAAGGCAGTCGCCCAAGAAACCGGAGGAAACTCCAGTCGTAAATAGAAGCGGAAGGCCGAGCCAGCCGCCCCTGGGGAGGCCCTGGCCATAACCCAGGGAAATTTCAAGGGAAAGGCCAAGGGCACCTTGAAGCCCAAGAAAGTCAAGGATCAAGATGGAAATGATGTTTTGGATCTGCCATGTCACATCCACACCAAGAAAGATGAAGAGGGTAATTTTATTTTCCCAAAGCATACCACTCGACAGTGCCGGCTCCTAATCCAGCAGTTTCAGGGCAAGCAGCCCAAAGATAAGGAAAAAGAGCCAGACAGAGCTGAGGACAAGGATGATAGTGATGACGGATACCCCAAAGTCAATTCCACCTTGATGATTTTTGCTGATGTCGAAAGCAAAAGTCGACTGAAAGTCATTAATCGTGAAGTGAATATGGTTGCTCCGGCAACACCCAGCTATCTGAAGTGGTCTCGGACTGCCATAACATTCGACCAGTCTGATCACCCCACGCACATTGCCACCCCTGGGAGGCAAGCTTTGGTGGTCGACCCAGTTGTCGAAGGCACTCGACTGACCAGAGTCCTGATGGATGGTGGCAGTGGCCTGAACATACTATATGCTGAAACACTGAAAGGGATGGGCATTCCGATGTCCAGGCTCAGTACTAGCAACATGAGCTTCCACGGAGTCATTCCTGGGAAGAAAGCCGAATCACTCAGCCAGATTGCTCTTGATGTGGTTTTTGGTGATTCGAAGAATTACCGCAAGGAAAGGTTGACGTTCGAGGTTGTGGACTTCCAAAGTGCTTATCATGCCATTTTGGGTAGGCCAGCTTATGCACGCTTCATGGCCCGACCATGTTATGTGTATCTCAAGTTGAAGATGCCTGGTCCCAAAGGTGTGATCACTATTACAAGCAATCGGAAGAAAGCAGAAGAGTGCTTTCAGAAAGGCTCAAAGATTGCTGACGCTCAGATGGCAGTAGTTGAGCTACAAGAGTATCAGAAGACTGCAGATCCGAGTGAGTTGCTACGAGCTAAGAAGCCCGCTTCAGAGTCAGCTTTTCAGTCGACCGGTGAAACAAAGGCAGTTCACATCCACCCGACCGACCCCGAGGCTGCCCCGACTCACATCTCGAAGACGCTCGACTCCAAATAGGAAGAAGCGCTCATCCGGTTCCTCCGTGAGAACTGGGACATCTTCGCATGGAAGCCTTCTGACATGCCTGGAATTCCCAGGGGGCTGGCTGAGCACCATCTACGAGTCGACCCAAAGTTCAAGCCTGTGAAAGAACATCTTCGACGGTCCGCCGTCCAGAAGAGGAAAGCTATTGGGGAGGAGGTGGCTCGGCTCTTAGCAGCGGAGTTCATCCGAGAGATTTACCACTCCGAGTGGCTCGCCAATGTTGTCATGGTCCCCAAGAAGGACAAGTCGCTTCGCATGTGCATCGACTTTAAGCATATCAATCGGGCCTGCCCGAAAGATCATTTTCCTCTCCCTCGCATCGACCAAATAGTCGACTCGACCGCGGGGTGTGAGCGATTGTCTTTTCTAGACGCCTATTCCGGGTACCATCAGATCCGTCTGTATGGACCCGATGAGATCAAAACAGCTTTCATCACTCCATTTGGGTGCTTCTGTTATGTCACCATGCCCTTCGGCCTCAAGAACGCTGGAGCCACGTTCATGAGGATGATTCAGAAGTGTTTGCTCACTCAGATCAATCGGAACGTGGAAGCATACATGGATGATATTGTGGTCAAGTCACGGAAAGGTTCCGACCTGCTGACTGACCTTGCTAAAACCTTTGCCAACCTCAGGGGGTATGATATCAAGCTTAATCCATCAAAGTGCACATTCGGAGTTCCGGGTGGAAAGTTACTCGGTTTTCTCGTTTCCGAACGAGGAATCGACGCCAATCCCGAGAAAATTGGCACCATACTCCGGATGAAGCGCCCTGTGCGTGTGCATGATGTCTAGAAGCTTACAGGTTGCTTGGCCGCTCTAAGTCGATTCATTTCTCGTCTCGGTGAAAAGGCGTTGCCTCTTTACCGACTGATGAAAAAGTCTGACAAGTTCGAGTGGACTCCAGAAGCTGATGCAGCGTTTGCAGACCTCAAAGCTCTGCTCTCCACCCAGCCGGTGCTTGCTGCCCCAATCAGTAAAGAGCCTTTGCTGCTTTACATAGCAGCGACAGGACAAGTTGTCAGTACAGTACTTACGGTCGAGCAAGAAGTAGAAGGAAAGGCCTTCAGAGTTCAGCGCCCAGTATATTATGTGTCTGAAGTCTTGACACCTTCAAAGCAAAGATATCCTCATTATCAGAAGCTTGTATACGGGATTTATATGACCACAAAGAAGGTTGCACACTACTTCTCTGACCACTCCATTACAGTCTGTAAGTGCATCTAGTGCCACCCCTAGTTGGTTTTGGAGTATTGACGACAAACCTAGTTGAGGGACTAATGTGTTTGTGAGAATTGCAGGATAACACAGGTAGAAGTCCCTCATTGATTCGGTTTTACTACCAGAGATGACCCCTAAAATTGTACGAAGACATTGAAGACAATGGTGGTATATGAAGATATTCACATTGAAGACTATGACAAGAGAAGACACTATGTGAAGCCTATGGAACTCGAAGACTTAGATCCTTCATAGTTTCATTTCATTTGTGTTGAGTCATAGGAACCACCGTACTGTTAAGTGGGGTCCAAGAGAACCAGTCAGAATGACTGAAGTGATGCCTAATTCAAATCCTATGTCTTCGAGCGAACACTATGAGAGCAAATCTTCTCCAGAGTCGAACAAGTCAGCTTTGCTTGTAGCCCAAGTAAAGTTGCCGTGTGAGTTTGAAATCTGACCGTTGGTACACGTGTCAGTTCCTTAGTGACCCAAGGTCATTTTGGACAAATCAGGTCGGGTTGCCCAGTGGCTATAAATAGTCCACCCCCTACAACCATAAACGATTGGCTGCTCAGATTTCAGTGCACGGCTTTTGTCGTTTGAGAGCAACCCACCTCGAAGCCTTTGAGAGAAAATTCCTAGCGAGGAGAAAAGCCCTAACCACCCAGAGCCAGAGTAAATTGGGCATCACTTAAGTCTTCTTGTCTGAGTGATCTGAAGACTTATTACACTTGAGGACTGTGCATCCTCCAGCCGGTTAGGCGTCGCGTTCTGAGCATCTAAGAGAAATTGTGGATTGCCGGTGAACAAAGTCTGTGAAGGTTTGGGAGTCTACCTTGAAGACTTACCAGAGTGATTGGGCGAGGTCTGTGTGACCTTAGCTCAAGGAGAAAATGGTGAGGACTGCGTGTCCTGAGCTGCGTGTTCAGGACTGGGTGTCCAGGACTGTGTGTCCTTTGGTTTAAATACCTAGCCGCTCCAACCAGACGTACTGTTGTCACAACAACTAGAACTGGTCCAACAAATCATTGTCTTCAGCGTGTCACTGGTTTCATCTTCACTTCCTTTACTTACTGTTACACATTGTGAAGCCATTGGATGCTTGCTTTATCTTCTGTCTTCACAACATAACTGTATGATTTGTTTGGCTTCATAACTTCTTCCTACCTGATCCTTATTACACTGCAGCTACTTGTCTTGTGCCTTCACTCTATTGAATACTTGACCATGGCTTGCCTAGTGTAATCTAACTTCCGCTGCTTAAGTGATAGGCATATCTGTACTGTTTGTCTTCATAACCTTCACGTTTTGAAGACTTTCATAAATATCGCCTATTCACCCCCCTCTAGTCGATATAACGCACTTTCAATTGGCATCAGAGCAAGGTGCTCCCTTGTTCTGTGTGATTCGGTTTAACCACCTGGAGTTTTAGCTATGTCGACTGCAGGGATAATCAAAGTCTCCGCTGCGTGCCCCGTCTTCGATGGAACTGAATATCCCTACTAGAAGAATAAGATGCGCATGCATCTTGAAGCCATTGACGTCGACCTATGGTATGTCGTCGAAAATGGCGTTCCCAAGGCTGGAGAAGGTGTCACTACTGCTGATGTCAAGAAGTTCACTCTACTGAACTCTACTGCCAAGAATATCATCTGTGGTCATCTGACAAAGGGACAATACGACCGTGTGAGTGCCTTGAAGACATCCAAGCTGGTCTGGGACTGGCTCTCCAAAGTCAATGAAGGCATCTCAACCCAGAGAGATCAGAGAATCAGTGTTCTTCGCAACCTCTTCAACCGCTTGAAGCGAAATGACAATGAGAATGTACAGCACACATTTGACCGGCTCACTGACATCACAAATGAGCTTCAAGCCCTCGGCGCCACTGAGAACACCAAACATGAAATCGTCAAGACGCTGCTGAGATCACTTGACAGTTTGTTTGACATCCTAGCCCTGATGATTCAAGAACGTCCAGACTTCAAGACACTCGATCCGTCTGACATACTTGAGAGGCTCAACACACATGAGTTACAGCTTTCTGAGAAAAGAGATATCTACGGTCCAAACTATGGGCGAACTCGTGCCTTGAAGGCAAAAGCTATGTCCTCATCTGAAGAAGAATCTGACAGCAGTTCTGATGATCCTGAAGACATTGGAAGGGAACTTGCAATGCTAGTGAAGAAGTTCCAGAAATTCACCAAGAAGAAAGGCTTCAGAAAGTCTTCACGATCAAGCTCAAGGAATGATGAAGCTTCTGCTCATGACTACAAGAAGAAAACATATCACAAGTGCAAGAAAACTGGACACTTCATCTCTGAGTGTCCACAGTGGGACAATGAGAACAGAAAGAAGAAGAAGAGCAAGGAATATGACTCTGACGACAAGAAGAAGAAGAAATACTCAAAGTCTTCTTCCAAGTCTTCCTCAAAGTCTTCATCACACAAGAAGAGCTCAACTGGCAAGGCTCGTGCGTTTGTTGGCAAGGAAATTGATTCAGAGGAGGAGTCCGCTTCTGAGGAGGCAGAGGTGGAGTCTGAGGAGGAATCTGATTCTAGCATTGCGAGTCTGGCTACAGCTTACGTCACCAAGTCCATCTTCAACACTGAAGACAATGACTTCATCACCAACACCAATGCAAATGACAAGGACGACTCCACTCCTACCAACTGCTTCATGGCACGCGGTGCCAAGGTAAACACACGCACTACTCACTATCAAACATCCAGTGACGATGATTCTGATTGTGATTCAAAACCCAGCTACAAAACACTTGCTAAAATTGCAACTGAACAACAGAAAGCCATGGAACATATTCAAAAACTGTTAGACAGAAGCGATGATTTGTTGGGTGCTGAAATGACTCGATCTGAATCCTTAATTGAAGACATAAAAATTCTTCACGTTAAGTATCAGGAACTTGAAGATCGTCATGATACTCTCTCAACAACTCATGAAAAGCTCTCCTATGATTATCTTCAAAGGAAGCAAGATCTTGAGAAATTGAGAGCGGCTCATGAAGATCTTCAAAAGGAAAATGAGTCAATTCGCACCGATCAGATCAGTTCCGCTCAGGAAGGATTTGAACCACCATGCCTTAAATGCATTGAGCGTGATAATGCTACTTCTGTTGCTGAATGTTCCACTTCTACTGTTGTTGCAATATCTTCAACTGTTGAAGTGGTAACTAACCCCTCTGCTGAGGATACCACTGCTATTGCCGATGAGAATGCTAGGTTGAAGACATTGCTTGAAACAGGAATGTACAAAAGTCTCAAAGGACATCAGACATTATGTGATGTCCTCAAGAAGCAGATTCTGAACCGAAACCCTAGGAAAGAGGGTGTTGGGTTCGTGAGGAAAATAAATGCAGATGGCTCTTACTGGAAACCTGAGCAGTACCCCAAAATCACATGGGTTGCTGCAAAGGAATCCTCAGCAGATCCATCCAATCTGTCTGGCTTCACCTGTGCTAACCCAATTATCATTGATGAATCCTTTGATGCAAACTATAAGCTGTTTAGAAATCAGAATGGTGAAGTGTTTGCGAGGTACATTGGTACTAACTGTAGGAATGGACCGCCTATGAAGAAGATCTGGGTTCCAAAAACGTGTCTGGAGAATCTTCCTGTGAATGTCCTCATGACACCTCACATGAAGAAGACAAACCTCAGACCAAAGGCTTCATATGGTCCAAAGGCTTCATACAGACAGAGGACTCACCTGAGTCGCACTAACGCAAATGTTTTGCAGGGAAACCATACTCAGGCATATGAGAGCGGTTCTTCAAACCGTCATGTTCATATGACCAAGAACTATTCTGCCTATTCTTATGAGTACTATTGCCCGCCTGCTAGACTGTTTGCTAGGGCTCCAAAGCCAAAATTCTCAGATGCTGCACTTAGACTTATTGCTTCTAAGCCACCCTTGAAGATGTGGGTGGTTAAGAAAGCTTAACTCTCTTTTGCAGGGAAAGGTCTCCAGCAGAAAACCAAAATCTTCTGACGCTATTGCTGGGGACCTTAAAAATCTTGTGGGGTGCAAGATCAAATGCCCGAATGGCATCACTATGTATTTCGTACCTGAATCGCATGCTACTCTCCCTATTAGTCCTAACCTGGATCTAAGTTTTCATAACCCACTGGTTCGTCAAATGTTTTTGCTTCACAATTCTCTTCGTGAAGCATATCCCCCTAACTGCACTGTAGGGTACGACACCAGCGTCTTCAGAGTCTTCAGAATGGATTATTGACAGTGGGTGTACAAATCACATGACTGGCAAAAGAAGTCTTTTTATGGACTCAACCTTACGTCCATCCGACAAGAGCCACATCACATTTGCTGACACTGGTAAAAGTAAGGTATTGGGTCTAGGTAGAGTTGCAATCTCAAAGGATCAACACATGGATAAAGTCATGCTTGTTGAATCCCTTGGCTTCAACTTAATGTCTGTCTCAATGCTTTGCGATTTGAACATGATTGTAATTTTTGGAAAATATCGTTGCCTGGTACTAATGGAATCTGACAAGTCTCTAGTGTTTGAAGGGTATCGGAAAGATGATTTGTACGTGGTAGATTTCTCAGCAGGGCCACAGCTTGCAGTATGTCTTCTGGCAAAAGCTTCAAAATGCTGGCTTTGGCATCGGAGGCTTGGGCATGCTGGCATGAGGAACCTCCACACCCTTGCGAAGAAGAAGCATGTCATAGGCATTGAGGGCGTCAAGTTCAAGAAAGATCACTTATGCGGTGCCTGTGAAGCAGGGAAGATGACGAGGGCAAAACATCCCTCGAAGACAATCATGACCACTACTCGACCCTTCGAACTGCTTCACATGGATCTTTTTGGTCCCACTCACTACTCAACTTTTTCCACTACTGCTTGCCTCTATGGCTTTGTCATTGTTGATGACTACTCTAGATATACTTGGTTGCACATAATCCTTTACAAGACTGAAGTGCAGGATGTCTTCAGACGCTTCGCCAGTCGAGCTATGAACAATTATGGCGCCAAGATAAAGCACATCAGAAGTGACAATGGCACTGAATTCAAGAACACTGGCCTTGACACATATCTTGATACTTTGGGCATCACACATGAATTCTCAGCTCCGTAGACGCCACAGCAGAATGGCGTCGTCGAACGCAAGAACAGAACACTCATTGAGATGGCCAGAACAATGCTAGATGAATACAAGACTCCAAGAAAATTCTGGCATGAAGCCATTGACACTGCATGCCATACAATCAACCGTGTTTATCTTCACAAGCTTCTGAACAAGACATCTTATGAACTCCTAACTGGCAAGAAGCCAAATGTCAGTTACTTCAGAGTATTTGGCGCAAGATGCTGGATCAAGGACCCACACCACACCTCAAAATTTGCACCAAAAGAACATGAGGGTTTTATGCTTGGATATGGAAAGGATTCGCACTCCTACAGAGTCTTCAATCTCTTTCACTACAAAGTGGTTGAAACAGTGGATGTGCGGTTTGATGAGACCAATGGTTCACAAAGAGAGCAACTGCCAAATGTGCTAGATGAAGTTCCAGCTAGTGAATCAATCAAGCTTATGGGAACTGGAGAAATTATACCTTCTGAAGCTCATCCTGAAGAAGAACTTATCATCTCAGCACCTGATCCACATGAAGACAATGCTCAGCCTGAAGACATTCCTCCCAACGATAATGCAGATCAGCAAGAGCAAAGTCTTCGCCCTGTACATCCTCGTGTTGCCAATGAAGTGCAGATTGACAGAATAATTGACAGCATCAATGCACCTGGTCCACTCACTCGTTCAAGGGCAACTCAACTGACAAATTTCTGTGGGCACTTCGCATTCGTCTCAATTTCAGAACCCAAGAAAGTTGAAGAAGCCTTTATGGAACCTGAATGGATTCAAGCAATGCAAGAAGAGCTTCATCAGTTTGAGCTGAACAATGTATGGAAATTGGTTAAGCGTCCTGATCCACGGAAGCATAACATAATAGGCACCAAATGGATATACCGCAAAAAGCAAGATATGGTCAAGTTGTCAGAAACAAAGCTCGTCTCGTTGCTTAAGGATATACTCAAGTGGAAGGCATTGACTTCGATGAAACATTTGCTCCTGTGGCCAGACTTGAAGCCATCCGTATACTGCTGGCCTATGCAAATCATCATAACATACTTTTATATCAAATGGATGTGAAGAGTGCCTTTCTCAATGGCAAGATTGAAGACGAAGTGTATGTTGCACAACCACCTGGGTTTGAAGATCCAAAACATCCTGACATGGTTTACAAGCTCAATAAGGCACTGTATGGCCTCAAACAAGCCCCTCGGGCCTGGTATGACACACTCAAATACTTGCTGAAGAGCAAAGGATTCATACCTGGCTCCCTAGATCCCACTCTCTTCACGAAGACATATGATGGTGAACTGTTTGTGTGCCAAATATATGTGGATGACATTATCTTCGGCTACACCAATCAGAAGTACAGTGAGGAGTTTGGATATATGATGCAAGAGCAATATCAGATGTCTATGATGGGGGAGCTGAAGTTCTTCCTCAGTCTTCAGATATGGCAACAGCGCAATGGCATCTTCATATCTCAAGAGAAGTATCTCAAAGATTGCCTGAAGAAGTTCGGTATGCAAGACTGCAAAGGCTTCACAACACCAATGCCCGCCAAACATCATCTGGGTCCTGACGACAATGGTAAAGAGTTCGATCAAAAGGTATACCGCTCCATCATTGGTTCTTTGCTTTATTTATGTGCATCTAGGCCAGATATTATGCTTAGTGTTTGCATGTGTGCTCGATTTCAAGCGGCACCAAAGGAGTCGCATCACTTAGCAGTGAAGCGAATTCTTCGATATTTGGCTCACACCCCAACTCTAGGATTGTGGTATCCAAAGGGCTCAGAGTTTGATCTGGTTGGATTCTCGGATGCTGATTATGCTGGTGACAAGGTTGATCGGAAGTCTACATCAAGCACATGTCACTTTCTGGGACGATCACTTGTATGTTGGTCTTCAAAGAAGCAGAACTGTGTATCCCTCTCCACTGCTGAATCTGAATACATTGCTGCTGGATCTTGCTGCGCTCAACTTCTGTGGATGAAGCAAACTCTCAAGGACTATGGCATTCAACTGAAGCAAGTGCCTCTTTACTGCGACAACGAAAGCGCCATCAAGATCGCCAACAACCCAGTTCAGCACTCGAAGACAAAGCACATTGAAATTCGTCATCACTTTCTCAGAGATCATGTTGCAAAGGGAGATATTGATATCATACACGTCAACACTGAAGAGCAATTGGCAGATATCTTCACCAAGCCCTTGGATGAGAAGAGATTTTGCAAGTTACGGTGTGAGCTAAATATCTTGGAATCCTCAAATGTCCTGTGATCAGGCACACATCCTAACACTTATGCATATTGATGACTTAGATGTGCAACACACGAAGTAACGTATATCTTCAATCAATGAAGATATACATTCTAAGTGTGAATGCATTAATGTGGAAATTGACTTCGGAGCGCCATGATAATTGTGCGCCGTGTCTGGGTCTAATACTTCCTATACGGTGGGTAATGCCACCACCAAACGTTCTATTTTGAAGTGTTTCACTCACGACATTACCTTGCAATGTCTTCACATTTGGTCTGGTTTCATTCCCAACATGTCTTCATGATTATCTTCACTACATGGATTATATATATATATATATATATATATATATATACTAGTGTTCTATCCTCTACAGCATTCACTTATAGCTATGTCTTCTTGTTTTGAATCTTTTGGACTAAGTGAATGTGATCGGACCCTAATCTCTCTATGCTTTCTGTCTCAAATTCTATCTCTCCAAGTCATATGCATCCTATTGAAACTGTCGAATGTCTTCTCTGCGTCCTTGTCAGCAGAAGACACAGAGACAAACTTTAAAACCGTTTTCAATGCTCATTCATCCACAAGAAATCCGAAGAAGTAGGAATGACCACCCGACAATCCAGGCGTGCGTGGGATGTGGAACTGCCCCCGAGACTCCGCATGATGGCCACATGCTGTTCAGATGTGAATCGCTAGGGGCACCTGTGTAATAGCGCAGTGCCGCCCCTGTGACTATAAATACACCCTCACTGCGGTCATTATCTCCTTCTTCCTCCCTCGCACGAACCCTAGTGCCACCGCTAGCTCTCGACGACGCCGGCGACGAAGCGCTTCACTGCCGCAACCTCTCCGACGCCATTTTCACGCCGACCGCAGACATCACTCTCTCCGTCGTCGCCGTAGGTGTCTTCCGTCGCCAAGTTAGGGCATGGAGGATCAAACTGCTCGGCCTCATCTCCCACTCCGTCTAGCAGTTCCAAGTGTGGTAAATAAAACCCCTTTTTACAGCCTCTTTTGATCCTATAGTTCGGTCACTTTCTGCCATAAGAAGTTTCTATTCACACAAGTTAGATCTCTCTCAGTCTGCATCTCATAACTTGCCTAGTATATTCACTTGTGCTTCATGAAGTAGTTAGATTGCTCACTTGTACTGATCTACGGGTTCGTACAAATCTGGAACCAACTTCTTTTCTATAAGTGAATGTCTTCGCATGATGAGGTCAATGTCTTCTAAACTGATTTATCTTCAAAATCTTCTGAGAATGCATATGACCTCTTCCCCTTCCCTCGCACCTTAATGCTGTCACAGGTACATGTCCGTGGGAGAATCTTTTGGTTCTCATAGTCTGCATTCATTTGCAGAGTTCTTACAGCGTCACATCAATTCTCCTAAAGCCAGTTCCTGTTGGTCCAGCAAAAGAAAGCCTTTGAAGCCTTTGAACGTCTTAAAGCCTTCCAAGCTAAGGTTTATGGCTGCAGAAAAACCAGCAAGGAAGGGTGGCAGAAAGCATCGAGGGGAAACATCAAGAGATCTGCCCGATGACCTCTTAGAGTTGTACTAGACAGATCCTGAAGAGGATTACAATCAGCGCAAGACACGAATCCAATGGATTCGACGCTATTGGGCGGAGCAATGGTTCTAGTACCGCTTCATCACCAAGGAGTACGCTGAGAAAAGCGCCATCAAGAGACCATGGGGAGACATACTATACAAAAATCTCGTGCCCGGATCCAGAGATGAAGCCATTGCTCAAGGCTTCTATCCATGCATGGTCAGAGGACTGTAGCCTGCTGATGCTCATTCGTCGTCACTATTCTGGTGTCGTGACGACAATCTGTTCAAGCACAACTTCCAGTTTGCCAGAGGTCAGCGAAGCACAACGAGAAGAAATTGGGCTTAGACTTCAACCCTGGTCCCTCCGCCCCAAGGGTAGATGGCACACGCGAGGCAAACCCCAATATCATCGGTCCGTATGCAAATCTTGAGGGCCTCATCACCCGCATCTTAGTCCAAGGGACTGCAGTCAATGACCCTCCTGCTGACTCTGAATCTGATGAAGCGCCTGTTGCTCCAAAGCCAAAGCAGATGAAGAAGCCAAAAGCTTCAAAGCAGACCCCTTCACCCAAAATCTCAAGGGCGAAGCCATTGGCAACTGCACCTCCTGAAGCCAGTGTGCAGTCTGAAGACTTATCACGAGTCTCCAAGCCCCAGGAAGCCAAGAAGCCTCAGCCACACACATGCAAAGAGCTCACAGCTACTGCCATTCTGCGCAGTGAAACCATTGATCTGTCAAGCGATGAAGATCTTGGAGATGACGCCCTTGAGCAGCTCATCAAGAGCAAGGAGGAGGCTGAAATCTTCAACAATCTGCCTCTGTTTGATGTCGCCATCATCCACAACTTCATCGATGAGTGGTTTGCTACACCAAATATCAGCTTCGATGATCTGTAGCTACCCATTGGCCTTAGTGTCGCTTTCCAAGGCGCTATTGCTTCAGAACTTGCAATTGCCCAGAGCATTGTTGAACTAAAGCAGAAAATTGATTTTGAAAAGGCTCAGTTCAAGCAGCATATGGCCAAGCTCAGCGTGCAAGAAGTGAAGAACTTCAAGATCATGTTGCACGAGCTAAAGGAGAACTTTCTGAAGAAGCATGCTGAAGCTCAAGGTTCGCGGGAGCGAATGAAGACTCTGGCTGATTGCTGTGTGCAGGCCTACAATGAGGCCGAGAAGCGCAAGGCACTTGGGCGTCCCGGCATCGACCCCAGGATGGCCGCGAAGAAAAAGAAGAAGCCTGCTGTGCCTGAACCAGAGGCACCAAGACAAGAAGTTGCTCCGATTGTCTTCCCCACTGCTACGACTGGCTCGAAGCCAAAGAGCCGGTCAACCGCTTCAGAGCTCAAGAAGACACGGACAGCCGAGGCTGAAGCGAGGAAGAGGAAACACTCTGAAGCCTCTCCTTCTGACCCCACCAAGAAGAAGCGCAAGATCAAGAAAGCTCGGGCTGCTCCCACAGAGCCCTTGATAGTTGAACCTCTCTCTGTCATCTATCCTAACGCAGATCGTCAGCTGACAGTTCATGAGCCTGCTCCCACAGAGGCTCCTGAAGCTGAAGACATTCCAGCAGCCAACCCCAACGCTGCTGAAGACATTGGTCACCAAGACAATGTACAAGATGATGCAGCCCTTCCTCAGCTTGAGACAAGCGAACTGATCAGCATTGGTCGTCCTTTGACGCCAATCGCACAAGCTGCGTCATGGGCGGATCACCCACAAGAAGAAGAATCTGAGGTCCAGCCCACTCCAACTCCAAAGGCGTCATCTGCATTCCGCAGGCTTCGCAAGGGACCACGGCCTCAAGATTCGGCTGAAGACATTCCGGCTGCATCAGCTGAAGACAATGAAGAAGTACCACCAGAACCCACTCCCCCGCTCCACCAAGAAGCCGTTCTCAAGGAGAACGTGCCTGAGTCTGGCGCTCCAGCTAGTCAAGTGGAGGCGGAAAATATGGAGGCTGCCACCACTAACATTGAAGCCAATGTGGAGCCCTCCCCAACAACAGCTTCAGAAGACACTGAAGCTACTGCTCCTGACACTTCTGTGCCTGAGTCTGTGGCCGGTCCACAATTCAACTATCATGTTGCGCACAGGCCTCAGGTTCAGAAGCCGATCCCACGACTGCCAAGGTTCCCAGGTCCTGCATCAGCTCCTGGCTCCTTTAACGTCAATAGCTTCAGGGCAGATAATACGTTCTTCAACAGCTCCAACAACCCTTATTCAAGGGAACGGATTGTATCAGATAGGTTCCGGAGCTATCCACAACGCAGCTATTACTCATGCATCCTATACAACCAAGGCCGCATCTTCCCGCACAAGCGCCTTGAGGTTGAAGCTGTTGCTGGTCTGCCTGGCCTGGAGGAAGCACTGGATTGCTTCAAGCAAGTGGGTTCGCTGCCATTTATCACAGACGAAGAGCACTGGAATGAAGAGCTTCTGCTTCAATTCTATGCCACTCTTCATATCAAAGGCTACAACAGAGATCCGAAGACTTGGGTCCTGGAGTGGATGCCCGGCAATGTCCATCATGAAGCCAATGCATTTGATATCATTGAGCTTACCGACCTGCCCACTCCTGGCACATTCTTCGAGGAAGGCTGTCAACTACATGCTGAAGCAATTGAGAGCATATTCCAGAGGCCTGAACCAAATATGAGTCAGATGCTCTCAATGATGAAGCCATTGCCCCATGATGCACCCTATCCAACTGAGTTCTTCGTTGAAGACCTAGAGTACCTGCCCAGAACCATATATCACATCATCAGGCGGACTCTCTGGCCCATTAAGGGACACTCTCCACATGCCAAGGTTGAGGGTGCAATGAAGACTCTCATATTCTATATCCTTCATGGCAAATGCTTCAATGTGCAGGACTTCTTCATACGCCAGCTTGCGGCATCCGGCTCAGATCTATTTGGCCTGAAGTTTTATGCTCCTTGGGTTATGAGGCTGATCAAGCTTCACTCTGCGATTTCATATCAGCCCTCCGCTCGCAACCATCAGATCTTCTTGCCAGATGTGGACACCTCTGCTGAAGCTATATATCCTGAGCCTGCCAAGCAACCATTAAGTCTTCAGAATGCAGAACACCAGAGCTTCACTCGGAATGTTGAAGGTGTTGAAGCCATCTCCAGAGTGTATCCGTTGGCTGGCACCACATGTGCACCTGCATCTACTGAAGCCACTAACAGCACAGCTGCTCAGTGACCCAAGAAGCGTGCTCGTGCCCTCAATGACCGAGAGCTTCTTGTGGCTCTTCACCAAAAGCAGGACAGGCATCATGACTGGCTCAAGCGGCAGATGAAAAGCATCATGGAGGACGTCAATCGTATCAGAAATCTTGCAACCAAGAATGCATTTGTTGCACACGAAACCTGTCACCGCACTTGGAAAGGACTCACGATGATGTGTCCTGAAGCTGAACTTCAAGAGGATGGCTTCACAGAGCGCTTCAAATTTGACTCCACGCCTCCTCGAAGGGCAATGCTATGCAGAACTCCATTACTTGAAGATTCGGAGTTCTCTTCCTCTGCTGCCACGGTGACTGCACGGATTATCGAAGAAGAAGACGACGCTACATCACCTCCACCTCCTATAGCGCGTGTCGAATCTGCACCAAGCTCGTCTGCACCGCCAAACATCTCCACCGACCCTGCTGCGCCTGGGAACGCGTAGAAAACTCTATGTCTTCAAACCTTTTTGGTCATCACTGACAAAAGGGGGAGAAGCATATGATGTTTATAGTCTTCAAGCGGGTCACTATGGGCGTGTGCCTTTATATTTTGCTACATTTTGCTTCGTGCTTACAACTCTCGTTTTGCTACATTTGGTTCTTTGAGTTGTAACACTTAAACTCGATGGTCGTCTGCTACTTGTTTGCCACTATGTTTTGCGAATAT
Source organism: Triticum monococcum (assembly GCA_034509565.1). Classification (NCBI taxonomy): domain Eukaryota; kingdom Viridiplantae; phylum Streptophyta; class Magnoliopsida; order Poales; family Poaceae; genus Triticum; species Triticum monococcum. Next base: position 81,314,465 of record CM067841.1, read on the forward strand.
AAATTCTGCATGTACGACGATAAATTTCGCACTTAGATCATTCCGCAAATGTCCATTTTTCATTATGCATGTCATTCTCTTCATATACTTTTAAATGCATGGTGGATTGTCATCATATGTTGAAGTGGATCTCCACAAGTACAACCTGCCATGTGCATTTGCATTCCAGAAGCAAATTACTTATATGCACATCTTCAGGGGGAGCCCTTGCAGCTTATGAAGACAATTCCTTTACAATTTCACAAATTATATTCCCTGTTGAAAACTTCAACTAGTTTGTCATCAATCACCAAAAAGGGGGAGATTGTAAGTGCATCTAGTGCCACCCCTAGTTGGTTTTGGAGTATTGACGACAAACCTAGTTGAGGGACTAATGTGTTTGTGAGAATTGCAGGATAACACAGGTAGAAGTCCCTCATTGATTTGGTTTTACTACCAGAGATGACCCCTAAAATTGTACGAAGACATTGAAGACAATGGTGGTATATGAAGATATTCACATTGAAGACTATGACAAGAGAAGACACTATGTGAAGCCTATGGAACTCGAAGACTTAGATCCTTCATAGTTTCATTTCATTTGTGTTGAGTCATAGGAACCACCGTACTGTTAAGTGGGGTCCAAGAGAACCAGTCAGAATGACTGAAGTGATGCCTAATTCAAATCCTATGTCTTCGAGCGAAGACTATAAGAGCAAATCTTGTCCAGAGTCGGACAAGTCAGCTTTGCTTGTAGCCCAAGTAAAGTTGCCGTGTGAGTTTGAAATCTGACCGTTGGTACACGTGTCAGTTCCTTAGTGACCCAGGGTCATTTCGGACAAATCAGGTCGGGTTGCCCAGTGGCTATAATTAGTCCACCCCCTACAACCATAAACGGTTGGCTGCTCAGATTTCAGTGCACGGCTTTTGTCGTTTGAGAGCAACCCACCTCGAAGCCTTTGAGAGAAAATTCCTAGCAAGGAGAAAAGCCCTAACCACCCAGAGCCAGAGTAAATTGGGCATCACTTAAGTCTTCCTGTCTGAGTGATCTGAAGACTTATTACACTTGAGGACTGTGCATCCTCCAGCCGGTTAGGCGTCACGTTCTGAGCATCCAAGAGAAATTGTGGATTGCCGGTGAACGAAGTTTGTGAAGGTTTGGGAGTCTACCTTGAAGACTTACCAGAGTGATTGGGCGAGGTCTGTGTGACCTTAGCTCAAGGAGAAAACGGTGAGGACTAGGTGTCCTGAGCTGCGTGTTCAGGACTGGGTGTCCGGGACTGTGTGTCCTTTGGTTTAAATACCTAGCCGCTCCAACCAGACGTACAGTTGTCACAGCAACTGGAACTGGTCCAACAAATCATTGTCTTCAGCGTGTCACTGGTTTCATCTTCACTTCCTTTTACTTACTGTTACACATTGTGAAGCCATTACATGCTTGCTTTATCTTCTGTCTTCACAACATAACTGTATGATTTGTTTGGCTTCATAACTTCTTCCTACCTGATCCTTATTACACTGCAGCTACTTGTCTTGTGCCTTCACTCTATTGAATACTTGACCATGGCTTGCCTAGTGTAATCTAACTTCCGCTGCTTAAGTGATAGGCATATCTGTACTGTTTGTCTTCATAACCTTCACATTTTGAAGACTTTCATAAAAATCGCCTATTCACCCCCTCTAGTCGATATAACGCACTTTCACAGTCGTCAGCGACGCCCCATTGTCAGAGATTCTACATAACAGAGATGCAACTGGTCGAGTGGCGAAGTGGGCGATTGAACTCCTTCCCCTAGATATCAAGTTTGAAGCAAAGAAGGCTATCAAGTCCCAAGCAATTGCAGATTTCATCGCCCAGTGGATCGAACAGCAGCTTCCGACTCAAGTCCACTCAGAGCACTAGACCATGTTCTTCGATGGATCTAAGATGTTGAATGGTTTCGGTGCTGGGGTAGTATTGGTCTCCCCCCGAGGAGACAAGCTCAGATATGTTCTCCAGATTCACTTCTATTCCTCCAATAATGAAGCAGAATATGAAGCACTTTTGTACGGGTTGCGCATGGCCATTTCACTCGGCGTCCGTCGCCTCATGGTCTATGGCGACTCGGATTTGGTGGTTAATCAGGTGATGAAGGAGTGGGACGTCAGAAGTCCGGCAATGACTGGTTATTGCAATGCAGTGAGAAAGCTAGAAAAGAAATTCGAGGGGTTAGAGCTTCATCACATCCCCCGACTAAAAAATCAAGCAGCTGATGATCTGGCAAAGATAGGCTCCAAGAGGGAAGCCATTCCCAGCAATGTGTTTTTGGAGCACATCCGCTTGCCGTCAGTTCAGGAGGATCCTTTTACAGAAGAAGCCCCGCAACCGAAAAGTGCCACAGATCCGACTGAAGTCGAAGTCCCTGCTGTGGTCGACCTAATCATGGAAGTCCTGGCAATCACCCCCGACTGGAGGATACCGTACATCGCGTATATCCTAAGGAAAGAACTCCCGGAGGACGAAGAAGAGGCTAGACAGATTGTCCGCCGATCCAAAGCCTTCACAGTCATAAGGGGATAGTTGTATAGAGAAAGCGCGACTAGAATCGGTCAGAAGTGCATAACACCAGAAGAAGGTCGGATAATCCTTGATGACTTCCACTCGGGGACCTGTGGTCACCATGCGTCCTCTCGGACCATTGTGGCTAAAGCATACCGAGCGGGATTTTACTGGCCAAGAGCAAATGAGATGGCAAAAGAGATAGTCGACAAGTGTGGAGGGTGCTAGTTCTATTCCAACATGTCACACAAGCCTGCATCAGCCCTGAAGACCATTCCACTCGTCTAGCCCTTTGCTGTCTGGGGACTGGACATGGTTGGTCCACTGAGAACAGGCAGGAGCGGTTTCACTCATGTGCTTGTGGCAGTCGACAAGTTTACCAAGTGGATCGAAGCTAAGCCCATCAAGAATCTTGATGCTTGCACTGCTATGAGCTTCGTCATAGGGCTAACATTCAGATATGGAGTCCTGCATAGCATCATCACTGACAATGGGTCAAACTTTGATTCAGAAAAGTTCAGAGCTTTTTGCGCCTCTCAAGGCACACGAGTCGACTATGCGTCGGTCGCACATCCCCATTCGAATGGACAGGCAGAGAGGGCAAACGGTCTGATTCTCAAAAGACTAAAGCCTCGACTGATGCGTGACCTCAAGCACACGGCAGGTGCTTGGGTCGATGAGCTTCCGTCAGTTCTATGGGGATTGAGGACCACCCCAAACCGGTCGACTGGAAGAACTCCATTCTTTCTGGTTTATGGAGCCGAGGCAGTTCTGTCGAGTGATCTTCTTCACAACGCACCCCGAGTTGAGCTTTATACTGAAGAAGAACCACAACAAGCCCGGCAAGACGCAGTCGACCTCCTAGAAGAAGAGAGGGAGATGGCCATGATCAGATCGACCATTTATCAGCAGGACTTGCATCGATTCCACGCCAGGAATGTAAAGAGTCGAGCCTTCCAAGAAGGAGATTTGGTCCTCCGAGTGGATCAGCAGAAACCACACAAGCTTGCCCCTACTTGGGAAGGCCCCTTCATCCTCACCAGAGTCCTCCACAATGGAGCGTATCACCTCTACAATGTTGATCACCAGATCGATGAGCCGCGAGCTTGGAATGCGGAACTACTCCACCCCTTTTACACTTGAGTCCTCCCTTAGACGAGATGTAATAAGAAAAAAAATTGCAGTTCATTTTTATCAAAGGCAAGAGTGTTCCAATAATTGCTGTCACTTTTGTTTGCATACGAAATCCCCCAGCGGGTGACTTAGCCGCGAATCCGTTTCGCCTAAGTTTGAAAAATCCTACCGAGTGGAGAGCCAGACTTCCACTCGGAGGCTTAGCTGCAGCCCAGTGCTTGCCTAAGTGTTCAAAAATCCTACTGAGTGAGAGCATTCCTCCCACTCAGGGGCTTAGCTGCAGTCCAGTACTCGCCTAAGTTCTCCCACTTAGAGACTTAGCTCCAGTCAGGCACTCGCCTAAGTTTGAAAAAAAATCCTACCGAGTGGAGAGCAATCCTCCCACCCGGAGGCTTAGCTGCAGTCCAGTGCTCGCCTAAGTTCTCCCACTTAGAGATTTAGCTGCAGTCAGGCACTCGCCTAAGTTTGAAAAAATCCTACCGAGTGGAGAGCAATCCTCCCACTCGGGGGCTTAGCTGCAGTCCAGTACTCGCCTAAGTTCTCCCACTTAGAGACTTAGCTGCAGTCAGGCACTCGCCTAAGTTTGAAAAAATCCTACCGAGTGGAGAGCAATCCTCCCACTCGGGGGCATAGCTGCATTCCAGTACTCGCCTAAGTTCTCCTACTTAGAGACTTAGCTGTAGTCAGGCACTCGCCTAAGTTTGAAAAAATCCTACCAAGTGGAGAGCAATCCTCCCACTCGGGGGCTTAGCTGCAGTCCAGTACTCGCCTAAGTTCTCCCACTTAGAGACTTAGCTGCAGTCAGGCACTCGCCTAAGTTTGAGAAAATCCTACCGAGGGGAGAGCAATCCTACCACTCGGGGGCTTAGCTGCAGTCCAGTACTGGCCTAAGTTCTCCCACTTAGAGACTTAGCTGCAGTCAGGCACTCGCCTAAGTTTGAAAAAATCCTACCGAGTGGAGAGCAATCCTCCCGCTCGGGGGCTTAGTTGCAGCCTAACGCTCGCCTAAGTGTTTAAAATCCTACTGAGTGGAGAGCCAGCCTCCCACTCGGGGGCTTAGTTGCAGCCCTGCGCTCGCCTAAGTGTTTAAAAATCTTATCGGGTGGAGAGCCATACTCCCATTCGGGGGGGGGGGGGGGGGCTTAGATGCAGCCCAATGCTCACCTAAGTACAGGACACAACTCAATCCGCAAAAGAGTTACACCACAAATACGAGGTTATTCTGAGTGAAGATCAAGTTCCACTCGACAGATCAAGCCATGAAAATATCCAATGAAGAAATCAAGTTCGGATAAAACCTAAAGGTCCCAGACCTCATATCAAAAGTACTCGAGCCCTAGGCTCGGCAGAGTTTAATGGTTACAAATCCACTCGGCATCCTGAGGAAAATTTAAAGTGAAGCATGAAAGTTTTTCATTCCTCAGGAGGAGGACTGGAAGGGGCGACGAACTCGTCCAAGTCGATCCCGTCTGCAATACGGGTGGCGGCAGCGATGAAAGTCTCCATAAAGTCTTGAAAATTGTGCTTCCTGGTATTGGAAACTTGGATGGTGGCCAGCTTTTCTTCTCGCGCCTCCTTGCAATGGACACGGACCAGAGACAGAGCGACATCAACACCACATCTGGCCGCAGATTTCTTCCATTCCGCCACTCGACCTGGGACTTCGTTCAGTTGAATCATCAGAGACTCGAGGTCATTCTGAAGCGTCGTCCTAGGCCAGAGTGACGTGTCGATCCGCGACATCGCGACCTTCAGTCGAGCAAGATAGTCAATAGCGCTGGTAACACGAGACTCCAGTCGGAGCACGTTCATGGCAGGCTCATCCTTCACGAGAGAATTGGCGGGGTCCAAGCCTGGCTCCATTCGACTAGTTTCCTCTTCGAAGTTCTGGCAGAATTCTGCAAACATGATTCAAGAGTCAAACAGTGGCTCTACATAGGCTTGGCAACTGCAAGACAGTCAGGGCAGAATAATTACCTTCGAGCATGACGAACAGCTTCTTGGCGAGTTCACCAAGATAAGATTCCAGATCATTCTTCTTCCCCACCAGATCGCCGGCCTTGTCGCGCAGAGCCGCGTTGTTGTTCTTCAGTCGGGTGACCTCTTGATTGGCTACCCCGAGAGCAGTTTTTAGCCTAGAGTTCTCCTGCTCAAGAGCTTCGACCGAAGCCATTTTCTCGTCAACAAGCTTCGTCCTACTCAAGGCCTCCTTCTGTGCTTCTGCAAGATCTTGGTCCTTCTTCTTCAGAGCTTCCTCCAGTTTATCTGCGGCGCGTCGAGTGAAATCAACATCAAGAATGGACAAGGAAGAAAAATCACTCGTCAAGAATAGAGAACCCCACCAGCCATACCTTGTGCTTCTTCTTGCGCCTTCTTCAAATTCTCTTGAGCAAGCTTCAAGTTAAGGTTGAGCTGGATCTGCTGGTTCTCCAACTCAGTATAGCGAGCTACAAGTTCACAGGATTTCTGCGAAAAGAAAAATAAATAGACAGACGTCCAAGATGGGTTGCTTCCGAGTAACTAAGAGACAATGATGGCGTTTCTAAGACTACAGCCGAATCAAAAACATTCGACAGTAGTCTCGGGGACTACACCCAGTGGGTGCACTCAGCGTGCCCCCACTGTAAAAAAACAAAAAAAAGAGAAAAAGTCGACTGCCTGCAGTCGACCGGATACAATTCCATTCGACATGGCCTGACCAGACCGAGTGAAGAAATACAACTACAACAACACAATATAAAGACTACAGTCGACTGCCGGCAGTCCACTGTAGTCTCGGGGACTACACCCAGTGGGTGCACTTAGCGTGCCCCCACTCGTCCAAGAATTGGCAGACACACCCAGTGGGTGTATAGATATAAAGATCTTCGGAAAAAGATTCTTCAAATAGCACATCGAAACAGACCAAGAGATGAGTCGACTGACCTGGACATTACTCTGAAGAGCCGAGCTTGCGTCATAAGCTGCTTGGTTGGCCTCTCGAGCCACCTTCACTTGCTCCATCATGATCCCTGCTTGGCGTATAGCCTGTCTTGCAGCAGTCGCTTGGTCCTCAGGGGCGGGGTACGCGGCAAAAAGCGAAGGCGGATCCGCAGTCAACGTCGAGGGCCGCACACTTGTCAGAGGAACGGCGAAAGTCACAGAAGCCCGAGTGGTGTCGCCACCATCCCGAGCTACGGCCTCAGACGCCGGAGCAGATTGGGGGGCCTTGTCAGCCGACGCCCTCCTATTCCTCCTCACTCTCAGCGGTTCGTTGTCGTCGTCATCCGGGAGGTCGATAACATGAGGAGGAGCTACAAGGAAAACATTCAATCGACCAGAGTTGCCATAAATGTTCAGTCGACTCAAAACGGAACGTCAGTGATCGTACCAGGATTGGAGGTGACAGCAACCTCCATCTCTTGGTCGTCGTCCTTGGCGGAGACCTCAGAAGTAGCAGCGCTGCAAGCCTCGAAAGTCAGTCAGTTGGCTCAATGAATCGACCAAGGACCCGTCCACGGTCGACAAAGGAAAGAAAGTTTTGTTATTACCCGGAAATGGTGGGGACAGTCATCTTCATCTTGGGCAGAGCCTTGGGCGGCTTGGACGGCGTCGCGCGTGGGTGCTTGGGAGCCTTCCCAGTCGGCGTAGGGGAAGAAGTCCGAGGGCGTTTCGACGACTGCCCAACAGGAGGAGTCGCCTTGCCACGTTCCCGCGCTAGGTCGTGTGCGAGTTTGGATCGCCTCTCCGGGCGGGGGGGGGGGGGGGGGTTCGGCTCCTCCTCCTCCTCCTCTTTGCTGGAGTCGACATCGTCGCCTCCCTCTTCCTCACCATCGGACTCCCACTCGCCTTGATCGTCTCCGCTCTCACCTCCGCTCGCCTCCCCTTCCACAGTTAGCTCCTGTGCTCCGTTGGGCGTCGAGTACATCTCGGTGGTCGCCTGGAAAACAACAAGACAAAAGGTCAATCGACCAACTCAAAGAAGACCAATGAAGAAAACAAGATCTCAGTCGGAAGCATGAAGACAAACCTGGTCCACGTCGTACGAGTTGTCGAGTGGAATTACCCTCATGGCTCCTCGGGTGTTGTCTTTGTTCCCCGTGATGCTCGACAGCCACCCCTCCAGCATCTCGTCAGTGACCTCCTCCGGGTGGATCCGAGTGGTGTCGTCGAGACCCGAGTATAGCCACATTGGATGGTCACGAGCCTGGAGCGGTTGGATGCGCCTCCGGAGGAAGACCTCCAGCAGGTCCATACCAGTCACGCCCTCGCGGACGAGCTCAACCATTCGACCGGCCAGCACTTTGACTTGGGCCTTTTCTTCTAGCGTCACTTTCAGAGAAGCGGGTTTTTCAGCTCGGTCGAGAGAGAAAGGGGGAAGACCAGTCGACTGTCCTGGGGTCGCCTGGTCTCGACAGTAAATCTAGGTCGACTGCCAACCGCGGACCAACTTCGGGAAAGTGATAGAAGGAAAACAACTCTTTCCCCTCGTCTGGATCGCCAGGCCCCCACACAGCTGAACCACCTGTGTCCTCTCATCACTCGACTTGGCCTTCTTAACCGACTGAGAGCGGCATGTAAAGATATGCTTGAAGAGTCCCCAATGGGGGCGACAACCCAAGAAACCCTCACACATGGAAATGAAAGAAGCAAGGTATACGATGGAGTTTGGAGTGAAGTGGTGGAGCTGCGCTCCGAAGAAGTTCAAGAAACTTCGGAAAAAAGGATGGGGCAGCAGAGAAAACCCACGGTCGATATGGGTGGCTAGAAGCACGCACTCACCGTCGCGGGGCTGCGGCTCGATCTCTCTCCCCGGGAGACGCGCAGCTTCGTGGGGAATGACTCCCCCCTCGACCATGTCGTCGAGATCCTCTTGCCGGATCACCGACAGCATCCAATCCCCTTGGATCCAGCCCCGGGGCAGAGCAGACCTTGAGGAGGATCCGCCCCGAGCAGACCTCTTCCCTTTCCCCTGCACCGCCGCCTTCTTCGCGCGCTCGAGAGCAGAGGTCTTGTCCTTCGCCATCGTCGCCGGCAAGTCTCGCACGGGCCTGTGGCGCTAAGGTGAGAGCAGAGGTGGCGGAGGAACTTGCGAAGGCAGAGAGGAAGAAGAAAGCGCACTGGTTAGAAACCCCGAGCCGGCGATTTATAAGAGGTCGCTCCCGAGTGGCTGACTGGTAGGCCCAGGCGATCCAGCCAAATCCCGCAGCAGATGCGCGCACGGTACGTGGCGAAAAAGGTGGCGCGAAAATCGAGGAGCTTCCGCTTTATCGCTTCCGATTACTGCGGCCGCTCCCGTCCCACACGCTTCCCAAAATCCGAATCCCGCGACATCCGCGGGCTGCAAAACAACTTGCCAAAACAGAAGACCCCGCTCATGCCGGCACTCGGTATGTCACAGGTAAAGATATTCACTCGACGAAAGGCCTGGAATGGATCAAGGCGACTGAAAGAGGTTGATGACTTCATCCGTGATGGTCGACCCAAAGCGAGGCACTCAAGTAACCCAAAGAACCAGTCGGAAAGATCACCAACTCTTTCCCCACTCTAACCTCGATCCATTCGGGGGCTAATGATGAAGCTATCTACCTAGGGTAGGGGCACGGACCTGTCCAAAAGAGCCCTACCCAAGGACATCCCTAGAAGAAGTCATCTTTCAATCGACTTGAAGGTATCTCACTCGACCAAGAAGCTATCACTCGACCATGAAGCCAACCACTCGACTGGCCAGGAGTCCTAAAGTCACCCCGCAGGCAAAATGGTCGGCTATTAAGTAGTCGTTATGGTCATTACAGCATTTTATTACCAGCGTTACCAGTAACACCCTGCATTAATGTACGTTGAACCCTTGGTAACGTGGGCTGGCCGGGGTCTTGGCGAACTCTATATAAGCCACCCCCACCTCGGGATCAAGGGTTCGCACACCTGTTATTCACACGCATACAATCCAATCGACCGCCTCCGGGCACCGAGACGTAGGGCTGTTACTTCCTCCGCGAAGGGCCTGAACTCATACATCTTTGTGTGCTTACAACTTCCCAATAGCTGAGATCTAGCCTCTCCATACACACCCCCGTACATCACTGTCAGAGTTAGAACCACGACAATCACTACCTTTTCCAAATACCTAGTTTGTACTCCTTGACGACCTGCACTCACCCTCTTTCTTTTGGACACCTATTACGAAAGAACAACATCTGACTGGAAAAACATAGTGTGATGACACATGGAATAGGTACAAAAAATGGATAGGTATGGCATATACTCATATATGATGCTTAAACTAAGCAGTTTGTGTAACAAAGTAGAAGGAATGCAAGAGGTCAGATGCAAAATATGTGTGACCAATACAACTTTGCAAAGTTAGAGCAAGCACCTTGATGGGTGAATAAGATAGGCCAACCTCCACCATGCCAAGTTTGATAGTCAATGCATCATTCCGCAATATTCCTCTCGTGCGCCCATTCTCATATTCATTTTGATAATGTTCAATATCTGACATGCATGAAAACATAAAAACAAGTGAGATTTTCTTTGTAATGCAGAAGTGATTCTAATCCAATACTGCCTCCCTGTAAAACCCTTTGTGCTATCTCTGCAATTCTTTTAAAAGATGCCATGCATGCTGTAATTTGTTGTGTGCATTAATATAATGTGTCCTACTACTCAAAATATGAGAGCTCCAGAAGTGATGACACTTCGCATATGATAGCTTCAACATATAGTAAAGAAGAACAAGTCTACCTGACCTGACAGATTCAAAATATACTAAGGGAGAACAACTCGACCTGACCAGTGGACCGCAAGAGAAGAGTATCATCTTAAAGAAGAGCAGAAGAGCAAGCAGATTGAAGATATTACAAGTCTTTTAATACAATGTCGGTTGGCCACCCATGATGAACCAGAGCGCGCAGAGAAATACTATTCTTTCCGGTCTCTCCATATGTGGCTCACATGCATTTTGAAACTAAAGTAGGAACATTTAGCTAACCAATTAAACATCTCTCAGTTTTACTAATATCAGTAATAATATCATATATGAATTTGTACAACTAAGCTTGTTTAGCTCGATGGGTGGAGCAGTGCTATTACGACACGAACCACGTAGGCTGATTGTGGTCATCATAAAATGGGGAAAACATAAGCATGATGAGTACAGTGTTGACCGTGGCAGTGGGATGGCAGATCTGAAGCTGCAAACCGCTCAAAGGGTAGTTAGCAACCGATGTTTGCTTTGAAATAACAACTAAGATTTGGTATGGACAAGAAAGTACGGTCAACAAGTGACAAAGAAATGCAATTATGCTGTCTCTCTATATGTCGCGACATGCATTTGGAAACTCAAGTGGGACCTTTAGCTAACCAATTAAATGTGTCGGTTAACTAATATCAGTATCATATCACAATCATATTTGAACAACTAAGCTTTCGAATTCTGAGTATTGTGTTGTTTAGCTTCAAGGGTGGAGTAGTGCTAGTACGACAGAAAGCACCTACGCAGGTCATAGTAGAGTATATAAAAGGGGAAAACCCTAAGCATCAAGAGAAAAATCAGGAAAGTGGAACTAGCTGGACCAGTGGGTGGCGCACATGCTTTTCGAAACGAATATAGGAAATTAGGTGACCAATTAAATGTTCTCTGTTTTAGTGATATTAGCATCATATCAGATTCGTATTTCAACACATAAGCTTTGGGTTGAGGTCTTGAGGAGCAGTGCTAGCACGACACGAAGCACCTACGATGATGGTAGTGAATATGAAGGGGGGAAACCATAAGCTTTACGAGTATAGTGCCTGTGCCATGGCGGATCTGAAGGTGTAAACCGGACAAAGCTACTTCGCAACCAATGTTTGCTTTCAACAAGCCACTACGATTTGGTACGGACAAGAAAAGTACAGTAAACAAATTACGATCTATTTTCCGGGTGAGATCAATAACTTAAGCACATATGGAAGAGTACCAGCTCTCTTGCGACGTCGTGTAGGCCTATGCTAATACGTTGAGGGTGCTGCGGGGCGACGCCGTGTAGGCCTATGCTGATACGTTGAGGGTGCTGCGGGTGCGATGGCTGTCGGTGGCGGGGAAGAAGACTTTAGACGGCAGACGGCCAGGTCAGGGGTGTCGGCGTTCTGGGAACGGGGGTCCCCAGACTTGCCTGCCTGCGGCCTGCGGCGTGGCTCAAAGGGGGCCCAACACGGCCCATCTTCATCAACACAAGACTCAAGACCCTCGCGAGGGGCCAAGCCTCGCGGGGCGGATGACACGGAGCTTCCTCAGGCACGGCCTCGTCAGGCTGGCTTGCGAGGAGGAGGAGAGATCAAGGCGGGGTACCTCGCGAGGTGCCCGTGACGCAAGCCATGCCGACTCAGGGCGCCAGGCGGGAGCCAGCCCGCGCAGCGTCCTCCTTTCCTCTTTGGTGCAAAGGGGGCAAGCACAGCCGCAGAGTACCAAGGCATTAGGCAAAGGTTGCCATTTCGGTGCAACGAGACCAAGACCAGGAGGACTACGAGACGGAGGTCACCGTGGAGCCCAAGACGGTGTCATCACCAGAGCTTTGCGCAGGCGAAGACTGCTTTTGTCAGGATAGTTGATACTTGTTGTCCCCCTTCAAATTAGCCCGCCATTGTTGGCTCCCTTCCTGCTCGATATTTGGGAAGAGGACCAGGGCCTATATAAATAGGACCAGCCACCCACATAGCAAGGGGCGGCGAGTAAGAGTAAGGCAGTGAGCGAGTGAGAGAGAGAGGGAGAGAGAGAAAGCTGGCTGAACTCCTCCCAGCAGTTCATCACCCCAGCCAAGAACAGACCCTCGTGAGGCTGTCCTTCCTTGTATTGTTCATCATCATCAGCCCCAAGAGGCAATCCACCCACCACACACTGGAGTAGGGTATTACACCACAACGGTGGCCCGAACCAGTATAAACCTTGTGTCTCTTGTGCAGTTCTTTCAGTAGTCTAGATCTTTGCGAGACGGAGAGGTAGAAGACGTAATCTCCGCGCGCAACCCAGTGTTCGAACCTTAAGGGTCTGCCGGAACCCGAAATCCGACATTTGGCGCGCCAGGTAGGGGTGCGTCGGAATTCGTCTTCCACCGCCCCGTTCTCCTCCGACCGTCGCATCCATGTCCGACGCTCGTCGGGCCCGCGCCGAGCGCCAGGCCGCCATCGCTTCCCGCGTCGCCCAGACGGCGCCCGTCGGCGGACGTCCTCGTCGTTCCCCGTCACCCGCCATCAACGCCGCCACCGGCCCGGCGAGGGGCGAGCAGCAAGCGTCGTCTCAGCATCCATCCGTGCGGCAAGACGGCCGCACCACTACTCCATCGCTCACACCAGCTGGTTCTTCATCCCGCGCGCTGCGCGCACCCTTGGAGGCTCGAGCTGCGCTCATCGCGGCAAACGAGCTCCTGCGCTATCGTCCCGTGGACGACGTCTACGAAGAGTGGCTCGACCGCGTCGCCGAGCTTGTCCGCGCGCAGGGGGATCTCCCGCGTCGTCCGTTCCGCTGCGCCACACCCCGCCCCGCGCGGGCAATGAAGCTCCGGGGGCGTACCAGCTGCCTCCTCTCCAAGAAGACGCCATGGCTCCAAGGCGCGTGGCCCCTCGGCGGAACCCGCTCCGTCAGGTGCCAGTGCAGCAAGAACGGAGCTGCCAAGAAGTCCCTCGCCCGCAAGGAGCTGCCCGGGCGCTCCCTGCTCCGGCACGCCGCAACCCTGCTCCAGCTCCGGCATGCCAAGACCCCGCGCTGCTCCTAGCTGCAGCGCGTGGGGACCCTCGAGACCGAGCTCTCCACCAGCCGAAGCCTTTCGTGGCCACCGCAGGCTGTCGTGCCTACACCACCGAGCTTCGTAGCGTCACGTGGCCCGGCAAGTTCAAGCCAGACCTGCCTCCTCATTACGATGGCATGACTGACCCTGTAGAGTTCCTCCAGCTCTATGAGCTGGGCATCAAAGCTGCCAGCGGGGATGAGAAGGTCATGGCGAAGTGATTCCCCATGGCGCTCAAGGAAGGAGCTCGCACCTGGCTCCTGAATCTGGCTCCAAGCACGATCTCTTCCTGGGACCAGATGCGCACCCGCTTCATCGCCAACTTCCAAGGTACTCGCGACCGGCCACCCGCCGTGAGCGACATGCGCCACATCAAGCAACAACCTGGAGAGACCCTGCAAAAGTACATCCAGCGCTTCAACAGCGCACGCCTCAAGATCCCCAAGGTGTTCGAGGAGGCCATCATCTCGGCCTTCTCCGATGGTGTGCGCGACGTCAAGATGAAGGAGGAGCTGGCGATGCATGAAGACCTGTGCACCTCCCTAGAGCTGTTCAACTTGGCGGCCAAGTGCGCTAGGGGTGAGGAGGGATGCCTCTCCCTCCTCGAGCTGCCTGCCGCAGACCCAGAGGAGAAGAAGCCCAAGGCCAAGGACGTGAAGCGCAAGGGGGCTGCCGTGCTCGCGGCAGAACCAGACACCAAGCGGAGCAAAGATCTGCCTGAGTCCTCCAGGGGCTGCCGGTACTGTGTGTACCACGACCTCCACACCCACAACACCAACGGATGCCAAGAACTCCGCGCCGTGCGAGAAGGAAGGATCGGCCGTCGTCCCGACCGCACCGATCAGGGCTACGGCCGAGGAGGAGGAAGAAACGCAGGACGCTGGGAAGACCGCGGCCCGCGCCAAGGGTGGCGCGATCAACCTCGCGAGGATCGCTGGCGAGACCTGCCTCGCGAGGGGGACTGGAGGGATCAGCCTCGTGAGGATCGCCCACAGGGCAATGCAGGCCTCCCTCCACTGCCGCCTCAGCCAAGGAGGAACGAGGACCGCCATCAAGACGAAGGGGCTGGGGGCTTCCAGGAGCCACGCGCAATCGCTTGCATCCTGGGCGGAGCTCAAGCCCCAGCCTCCCAACGCATCTTCAAGCAGTTTGCCCACGAAGTGAACGCAGTCCTCCCCAGGCTTGAAGCAACGCGCCCTCTCAAGTGGTCGGCATGCGCCATCACATTCAGCTCAGCGGATCAACTCAAGTGTGCGGCCACAGCCAGAGTCCTCCCGATGCTTTGCTCCCCAGTCATCGGCAATGTACTGGTCACCAGGACCCTCATCGATGGTGGGGCAGGGCTCAACGTCCTATCCGTGGAAATGTTCAACAATCTCCAAGTGCCCTACGACCAGCTTCAGCCAACCAAGCCCTTCTCCGGAGTCACCGACGGCTCCACGGCCCCGATTGGGCAGGTCCGCCTCCCTGTCACCTTCGGGGCACGCGACAACTACCGCACCGAGCTCATCGACTTCGACGTCGCATACATCCGCCTGCCGTACAACGCCATCCTCGGGTACCTAGTGCTGGCCAAGTTCATGGCCGTGACTCACCATGGCTACAACGTCCTCAAGATGCCAGGAAGTGGCGGAGTCATCACGGTGCCCTGTGAAGGAAGGATGCAGTGTGTTCCCTGGAGCGAGCCTTTCAGGCCGCGTCACTGGAAGACCCGGATCGCGGAAGCAGGAGGCTTCCCGAGACCACCCCAAAGAAGAAGAAGACATTGTCCGGACCGGCCCCTCGGGAGGCGGGCCCCTCAGGGCCCGCATCTGCCCAGGGGGAACCTCCTTCCATCGCATAGGAAAGCGCGCCCGGTGCCCTCCTCAGGCAGGGCTCGGGGGCTCTTCCCTGGAGGGCCACCGACCTGGCCAGGGTCACGAGGGAGGTGCTTGGGCACCACATGGAGGTGTGTTTCGAAGCATGTTTCCCTCAAGAAGGAGCAAGGCAAGGAAGGTCACACCCGCAGGAGTTCGTCGACAAGGCCATTCAAGAACTACAGGAATCAAGAATCATGAGAGGTTGCCGCCGTCTACCGGCTGTGGCTCCCCATCCAGGCGAGGATGGTGGGTTGCGCGTCTGCATCGACGTACTAGGGCTCAACCAAGTCGCTACGATGGAGCGCCTCTGGCCCTCGCGAGTGGGGCGCTGCGGGGGTCCACCCCACAGCTACGTTCGCATCCCTTACGGCTTGCCGAGCGCGGTTGCTACGTGCCAGCGCCTCATGAGGGGCATCATGGAGGCTCAAGAAGACAGGCGTTCCGCAGCCTTGGTGGAGATGGAGATGATTCGCGAAGAGCTACCAATGCCTTCGGAGCCTCCCGAGGCCCCTGGGCCTGGGGGCTCATGAGGATCAACTTCCGAGACCCACCGAGTCTGCTGCACCAACACCCCTTCGCCCTCGACACCCTCAGGTGACATCTTACAAGTTTCATTTCCAGCTGGGAGCGCCCTCCCAGGGCTGCATCGTTCCCAGGCCACGTGGGTCCATCCCTGCGGTATGTATCCCTTTTATTTCATGTCGTTAGCTTGCTTTGATGGGGGCGCCCCTCGGGCTGCATCATCCCCAAGTCGCTCGGGCCAGGCCCAGCAGCATGTATCTCCCTTGCGTTTATTTCCGGCTATGCATTCGCCCATCATGCTTGATTACTTGATGCCTATCCACGGCACCTCTTCTTCTCCATGTCGACCGCTTGCACGTTAAAGGGGGGTACCTGAGCATCGCGACTCAGGGATCTTACTGGCTCTCCAGCCCTCACCCTCTGGCCATGTCCACGGCATCGCGACCTGGCATACCAGCGACGGCCGAGACAAGCTCGAGGGCCGGGACCCGAGGACGTAGAGTGCCGGCATTTAACCAAATTTGCAGGAACACAGCACAAGATAAGGCCCAGTGCCAAGCGCAACCCGCCTAGAGGTAGGGCCCCGTGAGTCCCGCGCTGGCTCACGGGTGCCCAGATACACCTCACCTAGCCCTACTGTGCCGGCCACGTGTCAGGGCGGGGCTGTACATGCCCCGGGGGCTCCTCCCGGAGGGGAGCCCCCTCCCACGTACCAGTGGAAGCACCATGCTCCGCGCTGGCGGACGACACTGCTGAGGAGCGGCTATGCCCGTACACATGCGGATGCGCTATGCTCCGCGCTGGTGATAAACAACTGAGGGTGGCCCCCGGGCCGCAGCAACCTCAGGGAGCCCAGAGCTCAGTGTCTAGCCTCATCGCAACGCCTCCCCTCGGGAGCGCCATGCGAGGGGGCTGGGCACGGGGGCTGCGCCTGGGCCACGCCCAGACGTACGCCACCCAGCCAGGCCCCTCGGGCCTGGTTCGTCGCGCGTCTCTGCCCGAGCGGAGCCAAGGTATGAAGGCCGTTTGAGCTTCAAGGGGGACCCCTGAGCATCGCGACTCAGGGGCCTAATTGGTCCTGTAGCCCCTCACTCCTTAGTTCCGAAAGGCTAATGCTGGGTGAGGCACGCGCGGGGCCGGGCTCTGCTGACGTAGAACGGTGGTCCCACTCGCATCTCACCTCATCACTTGCTGTTTGCGCGTCAAGGGGGACTCCTGAGCATCGCGACTCAGGAGCCTAACTGGCTCCGTAGCCCCTCACTCCTTTGGTCCCGTCCTGGTTTCCGGTCAGGGCTAATGCTGGGTGAGGTACGCGCGGAGTCGGGCTCTGCAGACGTAAGACGGAAGATCCACCTACATCACACCTCCCTACTTGTTGTTCGTGCGCCAAGGGGGACTCCTGAGCATCGCGACTCAGGAGCCTAACTGGCTCCGTAGCCCTTCACTCCTTTTGTCCCGTCCTGGTTTCCGGTCGGGGCTAATGCTGGGTGAGGTACGCACGGGGCCGGGCTCTGCCGGCGTAGAACACAAGCAAGTAGGGAAGGAAAGCATAAAATTCAAGGAATTTAAAAGCAAATATTACAGTCCATACTATCGTCTCAATACCAAACGCGAGTTTAAACGCCCCCCCCCCCCCGAGGCATGATGCATGTGCAGGAATTAAAAGCAGGGCAGGAGCAGTAGCGGGGTCACTTGGCGGCGGTGGAGCAGCGCGGGTGGCCCCGCCTCATGGAGCAGCAGGACCGGAAGCATCCTGCTTCGACTTGGTACTGAAGGCCCGGAACTTCCCCAGCAGAGCCTCCGCGCGAGCCTTCACGGCCTCTGCAGCGGCGGCAGCACCATCGCCGCTTACTGGCTCCAACAGGCTGTCAAGGTCGGCGCTGGGGTCGCGAAGGTAGATGTGGGTGAAGACCCGCGTCAGCGCAGCAGAAGACAGGACACACGCCTCGGCCTCGGCCGTGGGGCCAAGGCCAAGGGTGACATCCTCAAGAGCACAAACTCTTGGGAGGAGCCCTCGGCGTGGACCCCAGGAGGAACAACCCACACCTTCGTGACCCGTCGGCGCCGATGACGGCGCTGACCGCGGGGATCGGCATCGACCCCTTCGAGGCCCTCGACGTGGGCATACAAGGGAAGCGGGAAGCCCGGTGGAGCCCGCTCGCACCAAGGCCTCGACACCACCTGACGGTCCTCCTCGTCTCAGCCGCGAAGGGCGAGCCGTTTCTTCGGCGGGAGCGGGTCTGGTCCCTCTCGAGGGGCCTTTCCGTTCTCCGCTGCAGAGAACCGGCGGATCGGAGCCATCACGGCAAGACGGAGCAAGGATCGGGAAGAAGGAGAAGCAAGGAGGGATGGACTGGAAGGGCATGCGCAGTTCCGTACTTATAGCCGGCGAAGGCCAACCGCCGGCCTCCACGATCATAGGTAATCATGACACGATTTGCATGCAGGGACTTGTCCAACTCGTGCGGTCACCGAGGCGTCGCGGGGAAGCGGAGACGCCCACGTCCCATCAACCGCCACGTGGCGCCCAAGGCCGCAGGCTGTTAGGGCCCGCGGCGCTTCGCCCTTGCCCTTTCGCCTCTCGGCACGGCCGAGTCCGGGCGCGCCTTGGGCCCGGGGGCTACTGTCGGCGTTCTGGGAACGGGGGTCCCTAGACTTGCCTACCTGCGGCCTGCGGCGTGGCTCAAAGGGGGCCCAGCATGGCCCATCTTCATCAACACAAGACTCAAGACCCTCGCGAGGGGCCAAGCCTCGCGGGGCGGACGACACGGAGCTTCCTCAGGCACAGCCTCGTCAGGCTGGCTCACGAGGAGGCGGAGAGATCAAGGCGGGGTACCTCGCGAGGTGCCTGTGACGCAAGCCATGACGACTCAGGGCGCCAGGCGGGCGCCAGCCCGCGCAGCGTCCTCCTTTCCTCTTTGGTGCAAAGGGGGCAAGCGCAGCCGTGGAGTACCGAGGCGTCAGGCAAAGGTTGCCATTTCGGTGCAACAAGACTAAGACCAGGAGGACTACGAGACGGAGGTCACCATGGAGCCCAAGACGGCGTCATCACCAGAGCTTTGCACAGGCGAAGACTGCTTTTGTCGGGATAGTTGATACTTGCTACCCCCCTTCAAATTAGCCCGCCATTGTTGGCTCCCTTCCCGCTCGATATTTGGGAAGAGGACCAGGGCCTCTATAAATAGGACCAGCCACCCACATAGCAAGGGGCGGCAAGTAAGAGTAAGGCAGTGAGTGAGTGAGAGAGAGAGGGAGATAGAGAAAGGTGGCTGAACTCCTCCCAGCAGTTCATCACCCCAGCCAAGAACAGACCCTCGTGAGGCTGTCCTTCCTTGTATTGTTCATCATCATCAGCCCCAAGAGGCAATCCACCCACCACACATTGGAGTAGGGTATTACACCACAACGATGGCCCGAACCAGTATAAACCTTGTGTCTCTTGTGCAGTTCTTTCAGTAGTCTAGTTCTTTGCGAGACGAAGAGGTAGAAGACGTAATCTCCGCGCGCACCCTAGTGTTCGAACCTTAAGGGTCTGCCGAAACCCGAAATCCGACAAGGGGATATATCCTATTGCCGTGGACGAGGGGTCGTAGGAGCGGCAACGGCAAGGGGGACGATGGCACCGATGAAGCGAGAGGAGGCGATGAAAGGATCCTGGTCCAGCGCCATGGATGAGAGATGTCCATCTCTTGAAGTGGACGACGGGGTAGGGGTAGCGGCTCCGGCAAGGTGGAGGATGGGGTGGCGGACGGAGGAGGCTGGCCGCAGTGCGGAGGTTGTCGTGCCGCCGACGGTGTATGAATGGGGAAATGGAGGGGAGGGGGATCTCAAACTTTGGGACACGCTTCTCTGAAATGGGGGAAAGTTACGAACTTATCCCCCGTTTAAAATTTCGGACATCGCGTCGGTTGGGGATAGGACGGTAATCTCGCATCTCCCAAATATTTGCCGGTAACTATTTCTGGCGAGGAGAGGGTGTTTTGCCGCCCACGGTTGGCGCCCACGGTGTATGAACGGGGCTGACAGATAGGGCGGTTGTGTCACGTCTGATGGAAGTTACACATCTGTCCCTATTTAAAATATAAGCCTACATCGATTTCGGACGAGTTGAGTTTGTTTTGCTGCCCACCGTGTATGAATGGGGAAATGGAGGAAGAGACACATGTCTTTCGGACGAGCTTGAATCAAATGTGTTTTGCCGCCCATGTTTGGCGCCCACTATGTCTGAATGGGCTCAGAGGCCGTCGTGTCACGTCTGATTGAAGTTACTAGTCTACCCCTATCGACAGTAGTGTAAATCATGTCGATAAGGATGTCAAGTTTCAGGGGTAGACAGTAATTTCCATCTCGCAAACACTTGCTTCGGGCAACCCAGAAATTATAGTGGGTGTTTAGCCGCTTCGTTCAAAACTTGGGAGAATTAGCATTCACGTTTGCCTTGGGACCTGGCAAACTAAATTCAAATCCAATTTGTATTTGATTACGAATATCCACAGGTAATTATACGTTTTGTTATTTATTTATTCAAAACCACAACAAAGATTTATTCCACCTTTATATATGATTATGATTTAGAAATGCCATGATCTTGGAATTCAGTAGGTTGGATACACTCTGAGTCAAACAGTTATTTCATCCAATACAATATGCTCACACGAAAAAAAGTTCACCTTATGTCAATCATACAAGTACTGAGGATTACCTCGCCTAAAAAATTCGGATCATTACAACACATGGACAACATAGGGGGTCTTGCAACATAATCCATTCAGAGACATGACACAACATGCAAGTACAATAATCTAATGAAAATTTCAACTGGTATATAAAGAAGAACCGGGATTATCTTGGGCTTCGGATAGTAGAAACAACAGGACCTCCTCCGTCTTCAAATGCAACATTCTTACTTCCTCCAATTCCTGGGTTGCTTGCATAATGCGTGCCGCTAATTCTGTAATTTTGAGCCTCAAGATAAAGATTACCTCATTCATGGCAGCCACACCATCTCTTTCTGCCTCTAGTAGAGCCTCAAGCACTATAATATCTGTGCTCAGACTGCTCTCCCGCGGTGTTGCCTCTGAACTGCTACCATCTGGTAACATGGATGGTGCACTGCTTCCACAAATAGATTCTGGGGTTGTACATTGTGTCCTAGTGTGAACGGCATCCTGAAAGTTTCCGCTAGACATCAGTAAGAGATAGTTATCGTATGATCCAGGCAGTAAGCTTACATGGTAAATGATGGATGAATTATTGCCGAGCATGGCAAACTATATTTAAATGGTTCGAAGCAGCATTAGCCAAAAAGAAATTAAAATGGTAAGATGAAACTAGGGATGTAAGTGGCAAATGAACAAAATCTGCCAGTCCCATCTAGTTAGTTTTTTCTACCTCCCTAGTTCATTTTCCTCAAAAAAACAAAAACTCTTTTGAACTATCATACCACTAGTGGACTTTAATCGGGATTAAACCGGACCCAGTTGACATCCCTAGTTGAAAGGGAGTGTACAGCCGCTATATTTAAGTTGCCAAGGCATCTAAGCAATTGAAATGATCTGAGAAAGCACTTAACAGTGTGCCTCATATAAACTATGAAGACAGTCTTGTGATGAAGTTGAGAGGAAAAGTTAAGGACTCAAATGAAATAGGCATGCATTTCTTTACGATAGTACATCAGGCACTGCTGACATATTGGCCAACTCAGGTATAGCGTAACAACAAATAAGCATTCAAATCAAGCAATACAGCAAAGCAGACAACTCAACTATTTGTAATTCCATAGGATTACACGTTGAGGGCACAAGCCAAGAAAGCAGCCCACTCGCATTACATTTCACATGTACTAAAACACACTGGCTTACCATATGTTGCTGTGAAGCCTAGCTGCTGTTGCAATGTTCTTTGAAGATATCGTCAGCATCCCGTGGTTGCAAATCTAGTTGTTGTAGTTTATTCTGCACCATCTATTTAGGTAAAATTAATTTTAATCGCATGCACTAGTCCGAATTGATCATCAATGGTTCATCTAAACTAATGAAAGAAGGGTGTGTGCATACACGACAATACTCCCTCCGATTCTTTTTACTTTGTGTATAACTTTTTCTCAGTTTTCTCGTATTAGTCTGCGCGTTGCCAATTCCTAGCGCTGATTTCCTTTTGTGCCATGCCCCATCCGCCTCCTCCCTAATTAATTGGCAAATTAGTCCAGAAAAATTAAACCAGTGCCCTCCTTGGTATGCGGGTCAAGAGTTATGCACAGAGTAAATAGAATCGGAGGGAGTATATCTGCTTCCCTATATTTTTATGTTTGTTCAAGGTGCCAGCCCCAAAAGAACAAATATTTTGCTTGATGGGGTTGGTAGCTCCATAATTAATAGAAGCATCAAATTAGTCATGCAACTTGGGAAGATCAAGAACACACAAACAAGTAATGAACAGAGGCTCGGAGCAGTGATGTAATAGCTAGCATCAGAAAATGTAGGGTAAAACAAACAAAAAGCAGCGGAACCACATGCTAGTTTGCTCATGTGTAATTAAGCATAGAGAACATTAAGCAGTCTGATGTAACCAATAGGTGGCATCAGAACAAAACTAAAGCATATTAACTATATGTGCACTGGTATGTAATTTAGCACATGTAACATGTTCACTGCCAGAAGTATGGCCCTACAGGTGCAAGCAGAATAACACGTCTCATGAAAAATTGAATGATGCCCTGAAGAAATTCAAAGGTGCGCTGCTTATGCTAGAAAAGTGAACGTAGGCGCCGGCCGTTGGATAATAGTACCTGATTCTCGGCGGCGTATGGGTATCGTTGTCATACTTGATAGCTAAGGATCATCGATGGTGCTTGCCGGTGTCAAAACCGGCGGATCTCGGGTAGGGGGTCCCGAACTGTGCGTCTAGGCCAGATGGTAACAGGAGGCAGGGAACACGATGTTTTACCCAGGTTCGGGCCCTCTTGATGGATGTAAAACCCTATGTCCTGCTTGATTAATATTGATGATATGGGTAGTACAAGAGTAGATCTACCACGAGATCAAGGAGGCTAAACCCTAGAAGCTAGCCTATGGTATGATTGTTGTCTATGGAGTTGATGAAGTTGTCCTACCGACTAAAACCCTCCGGTGTATATAGACACCGGATAGGGTTAGGGTTACATAGAGTCGGTTACAATGGTAGGAGATCTTGAATATCTGCATCGCCAAGCTTGCCTTCCACGCCAAGGAAAGTCCCATCCGTACACGGGACGAAGTCTTCAATCTTGTATCTTCAAAGTCCAGGAGTCCGGCTGAAGGTATAGTCCGGCTACCCGAACACCCCCTAATCCAGGACTCCCTCAGTAGCCCCTGAACCAGGCTTCAATGACGACGAGTCCGGCGCGCAAATTGTCTTCGGCATTGCAAGGCGGGTTCCTCCTCCAAGTCCTTCATAGAAGATTGTAAACACCAAGAGTAGTGTCCGGCTCTGTAAAATAAGCTTCCACATATTGCCATAGAGAGAATAATATTAACACAAATCAAATCTGCTAAGGTATTCTGCAGTGCGCCATCACACCACAACCAAGCCCTTTACTCGAATCATTTTTACTTTTCCTCCTCAGCATGTTTTGCGAGGCGGTTTCCTTGGCACGTCTTGTCAAAGCAGAGATCGTGTACCCTTTTTACGGGATTCTCATCAATATGGACGTGGGTAACCCAACCGCGCCATTTATCACGGCGCTCGGGAGGCAAGCGAGTTTTATTAGGTAGGTGGGGACGCATAACCGCATCCGCCTATATAAGGGGATAAGGATCCACCCTGTTTACCGACGCCTTCTTCCTCCCTTGCCTATCCATCTCTCGCGCACCCGAGCTCCAGCGCCCAAGCCCGCACATCCCACCTCAACCTTCTCCAGCAATGTCCGGAGCGGGAGGCAAATGGATGGTCTCCTCCGTTACGGAGGGTAAAGTAAAAAAGCTAACGAAGGCCGGATACCTGTCCAAGGACATCGCGCACCGGCTTCCCGAAGAGGGGCAGCTTATCCCCACCCCAAGGCCCCATGAGAGGGTCATGTTTCTCCCCCACGTCCTCCGCGGACTAGGTTTTCCAATCCACCCATTTGTCAGGGGGCTCATGTTCTACTACGGCCTGGACTTCCACGATCTGGCTCCAAACTTCATCCTCAACATCTCGGCGTTTATCGTCGTGTGCGAGGCCTTTCTCCGCGTCCACCCCCATTTCGGCCTCTAGCTCAAGACCTTCAATGTCAAGCCCATGGTGGTTCGCGGCAGCCAGGCGGAGTGCGGAGGCGCTATGGCGGGCAAGATGGCCAACGTCCTATGGTTTGAGGGCTCTTTCATGGAGACCCTAAAGGGATGGCAAGCTGGGTGGTTTTATATCACCGAGCCACGCGATCCGGAATGGACCGCAGCCCCTGAGTTCCGATCCGGACCCCCCACGCGGCTTATGTCCTGGAAAGAGACGGGCCTGTCGTGGGGTGACAAAAAAGAGGTGACCGGATTGCAAACATGCATCCAGTCCCTGGTGAACAAGCCAGTTCGGCTTGTTAATATAATCCAGGTTATGCTCGTCTGCCGGATCCTCCCGTGCCAACAACGGGATTTTAATCCGTGGGAGTTCGACCCGGCGCAGCACCAAACCCTCAACAGGCTCTTCGACACGACGGATGAAGACGTCTGGAAGGTGCTATTCAAGGGCGCCGAGGCTCCCGCATCCGCTTCCGAGGACCGCGGATACAGCTCGCAGCGTCACGCTAGCAAGGTATGCCATCTACACCCTTCACAGGATGTTAAGCCTTTTTTCATAGTTTGACACTATGCGGGATCTGAATTCCCTTTCCTCTGACAGGCTTGGCGGGTGATAGCTGAGCCGATTAACTGTCCGGCTCCATTGCCCGAAGAACCAGCCCCAGCTTTACTGGTGAAGCTGCTGGCTTCGGCGCCTTATGTGGTGCCGGAGAAGAAGGTCAAGAAGAAGAAGACCACGGGGACTCGAAAGAGTGCCCGCAACGTGGTGGTGTCGGACTCGTCATCTGATGAGTCCGAGGCGCCCTCCTCCCACGAGAACGAGGAGGAGGAAGAAGAAGACTCTCGCTCTCCAGTGGAGGGAGGAGAGAAGAGGAAGGCCGCCCCAACGGGGGAGGCCGAGGGGTCTAGGAAAAGGAAGACCCCTCCGCCGGACTACGCCCCTGACGCCGAAGAGGGCGAAGAGGAGTGGTCAGACAGGGCCAAGCGTCCGGAAAAATCGTAAGTGTTCAGATACCAGAGTAACTCATGATATTCCTTTTGTTGCACAGCTTCCCCTAATGTCGAATATAATCATGCAGCCCGCCCCGGGCTGCACTCAACAAGTCGTCGAGCGGCTCCCTGGATTCATCGGACGTGAACTCTGTTCTGCCCACTGTCTCCCCCCGCACTGCGGATGACGCCGAAGTGGCATCACAACGAGCTCCGGGGCAGGAGGAGGTGGTCCTGGAGGAGCCGCAAGGCGACCTCCCAGACCCCAGGAGTGAAGGGGACAAGACCTCCCCCAGGGCTCCAAGTCCGGCCTTAAGACGAACATCGTGCCGGAATCTTCAACAATTCCGGACCGCGGCAGGCAAACTCCTTCCAAGAGGAGCAAGCCTTCTGAGCCGGCAGCCTCCATCCATCTGGAGGCGCCGGACAATCTGCTGGAGGTGCTTGAAGGTGCCTCCATCGACGAGGAGCACCGTACTATTATGAGTACGGTGATCCGGAAGGTTCAGTCCACCAAGAGCGGGCTGAATGAAGCTTGCGCTGGCCTCCTAACAGGCTTCAAGGTAAGTAAAAATATGTAAAAAAAATATTACCGTATAGACAGTAGCCCCTGATGCTCTGTTTGGCGTTCGGAAAGAAAAGCCGAATAGAGGATCTATGAAATTTCGCAGGAGTCTAATAATAAAGAAGTCAATATGCGTATGTAGGCTTCGCTGCTAGCCACCGCTGCACTGACTACGGAGGTGGATACCCTAAAACAGGGACTCGAGCGGTCCAAGCAAGAGCTTGGCCGTGCCAAGAAGCAGCTCGAGGAGAAAGAAGGTAAGAAATACCTTATAAAAAGGTGCCTATAGAGAGGCGTGATTGCAAAAAATAACAGGATTGTACTGCTTATTGTAGGGCCACGACTGAGGTGGCGACCCTCAAGCTGGCGCTGTCCGAGGCCGAAAAGAAAACGGCCGCGGAGCGCACCGAGCGAGAGAAACTTGAGTCTCAGGTCGGCGAGGTGCAGTAAGAGCTTCAGGCTCTCATGAAGAAACATGAGAGTTTGGAGCTTGAGTCAAAGACCCAAGCGTCCGAGCTCGCGACGGCCCTTGAGACTGCCCAGTCTGCCAAGGCCGAAGCCCAAAAGGCTCTCCGAGAGTTGGAGGATATGAAGAAGGTAGCAGCAGGTAAGGCTTTCTTTATAAAAAGCAGAAACATAAAAGTAAACTACTTGTTACTTACCCAAATCCGGAGTTCTCCAGGGGCCTTCGCAGATCTTCCCTGCAGCGTGTCCGATGCCGCCGCATTCTACCGAGCTAAAGAGGGCAGCTCGACGGAGAAGGTATTCTGGTCTCAGTATGCTGAGGCCGGACACCCTGTGCCCTTGAGCGACCAGCTGAAACAGCTGGTCGAACTCCATAAGGCGACCGAACAGGCCATGAAGGGCTTCATAGTTCGGCTGTGGCCCGGCGAGGCCTTGCCTGGGAGCTACTTCGGGCTGGTGCGGCGGCTGGTGGAGGCCTGTCCAAGGCTTGAGGTCATCAAGCGCTCCGCCTGCACCGAAGGTGCCCGTAGGGCCCTTGCCCGTGTAAAGGTGCACTGGGGTAAGCTGGAAGGTGAGAAGCTTGTGACGGACGGGCCACCGCCGGGGAAGGAGCATCGCAAGCTGGAGAACTACTATAAGGATGTTCTTGCAGGTGCCCGCCTTGTGGCAGATGAGTGCACCAAGGATGTAATTTTTGAATGAATTCGCTCGTGTTTATCATGTGCACTGAAAACTTGTTCATATGCGCTAAGCAATGCTTATTGAATTTAAAATATTATTTTCAGTGCGTCCATTTATGAAAAATTGAGAGATGGCCAGTCGTCGGCTTCTGCCCCCATGCCACTAGTGCTGGGGTGTTCGGTGATAAACCTGGGCACTCTTTTTCCCATGGTTGGGTCCTTCGAGGGAGGCGCTCAGCACGATGAACCAGGCAATCGGACTATAATGCTTGAACATTCTCACTTAGCCATAGAACTTTATAATTTTAAATTTCGGCGAAGCCCCTAGTTCGGAAGACTGAGTTTGGGGCGCTATCCACGCCTTGGCTGGGGTTATCCAGCTCCTCGCTCGAAGCGGCATAAGCCTTTAGGGACTCGAAAAACCTCTCGAACAGCGACCGGTCTCTCGCCTCATCATGACAGTCAGTTTTAGCTTTCTCCACTGAGGTTCTTAACCCAGCTCAACCGGGGCACAATCACAGTGGTTCTCCTAGTGCTACCTTAGCCGATATAGCGGAACGTAAGGCACCAAAACATAGGAGCCGGGCAAACCCAACTATTGACCCAAATCATGATTCGGAGCCGATGCATATAGTACTATAAGTTCGGGGTGCCGCACTTGTGAAAGTGTACGGACTTCTCACACCATATTAAAGGGTACTGAAGCCCCTGGCTACTTGCCGTACCACAATGTACGGGTGCAACATGTCATTAATGAACATATATATGAAAAGAGAAATGCAAAAAATAGACAAAAGCTAGGCATTGTTTATGGAGAGGCTATTTATCAAAGCCGAACGATACAGATGGTGCGGTAAGCAAAAGATATTGGACTATTCAGTATATCCTGACTAGGGGCAGGCCGCAGAATTATATATAAAGTAGGTATATCGCTCGTAACAGAGACCACCTGGGAGTTCCATAATGAGGCATGGCTTGTCTGCCTTCCTGGATCTTGCATCGTTTGTGCGGCAATCTAATTGCCGAACAGGTCGTCCGAAGTATGGAGTCCTGAAAGTAAGACAAAATTAAAAAAAAATCCGGCAGCCCTTGGTACGCTTTAAGCCGTATTTTGGGTGTGCCGTTATTTTGCCCCTTCCCCTGTGCCCATGGTATTTCAAGGGCGTAGTTATGTACGCGAGGTACTAGTTTCGCTAGGTCGCGAAAGCTGGGGTTGGGGCCGCATTGCTACGCCTGCTTGGAGTGTGCCAGGCGGTCCTGCTGTAGGTTACTCCGGGCGCGCTTGGCAGTGTCTGGCTTTTTAATGGCCGGACTGGAGAATTGCCGAAGAAGGCTACTTTGTACCTCCGCTGCGAGGGCCGCCATATGCTCCTCTGTACGGAGGGAGCGTTCGGTGTTTCCGTTGACCGTGATTACTCCTCGAGGGCCTGGCATCTTTAGTTTGAGATATGCGTAGTGCGGCACCGCATTGAATTTTGTGAATGCGGTTCGTCCGAGCAGGGCGTGATAGCCACTGCGAAACGGGACTATATTGAAGATTACCTCTTCGCTTCGGAAATTATCCGGGGATCCGAAGACCACGTCAAGTGTTACTGAGCCTGTATAGTTGGCTTCTACACCTGGTATGACGCCTTTAAAGGTTGTTCTTGTGGGTTTGATCCTTGAGGGGTCTATGCCCATTTTCCGCACTGTGTCCTGATAAAGCAGGTTCAGGCTACTGCCGCCGTCCATGAGGACTCTTGTGAGGTGAAATCCATCGATGATTGGGTCAAGAACCAATGCGACGAAGCCGCCATGACGGATGCTAGTGGGATGGTCCCTCCGATCAAAAGTGATCGGGCAGGAGGACCATGGGTTGAACTTTGGGGCGACTGGCTCCATCGTGTATACGTCCCGTAGCGCATGCTTCCGCTCCCGCTTGGGAATGTGGGTTGCGTATATCATGTTCACCGTCCGCACTTGTGGGGGAAAGCCCTTCTGTCCATTGTTGTTCGGTGGCTTGGGCTCCTTGTCGTCGCTGTGCAGCCCCTTGTCTTTGTTTTCGGCTCTTAACTTGCCTGCCTGCTTGAACACCCAACAATCCCTGTTAGTGTGATTGGCTGGCTTTTCGGGGGTGCCATGTATCTGGCACAAGCGATCGAGTATTCGGTCCAAACTGGACGGGCCCTGAGTATTCTTTTTAAATGGCTTTTTCCGCTGACCGGATTTATAGCCTCTGAATCCGGCATTGACTGTCATGTCTTCATTGCTGTCGCTGTTAACGCGGTGTTTTTGTTTGTTCTGACGTGTCCTGCCACTTTTGTCCTTGGTATCCGAATTACCAGGGTTCTTTGGTAAGTTGTTACTGCGAGCTAGCCAGCTGTCTTCACCCGTGCAAAAGCGGGTCATGAGTGTCGTGAGGGCTGCCATGAATTTCGGCTTTTCCTGTCCCAGGTGCCGGGCAAGCCACTCGTCGCGGATGTTATGCTTGAAGGCTTCTAGGGCCTCTGCGTCCGAACAGTCGACTATCTGGTTTTTCTTTGTTAGGAACTGTGTCCAGAATTGTCTGGCTGCTGAATTATGTGGCTTAAGTCATCGGCATCCGGCGGTCGCACATAAGTGCCCTGGAAGTTGTCGAGGGATGCGGCTTCCAGGTCCTCCCAAGAACTGATTGAGTCTGCTGGCAAGCTGTTAAGCCAATGCCGGGCCGGTCCTTTAAGTTTGAGCGGGAGGTACTTGATGGCGTGTAGATCATCGCCGCGCGCCATGTGGATGTGAAGGACATAATCCTCAATCCATACCGCCGGGTCTGTGAAGCCATCGTATGATTCGATGTTTACGGGTTTGAAACCCTCTGGGATTTTATGCTCCATTACTTCATTCGTGAAGCATAGCGGGTGTGCGGCGCCTCTAGACTAGGCTATATCACGACGTAACTTGGAAGAGCTATGTCTGTTGTGTTCGGCCCGGCCGGATTTGTTGTATCCGGAGTGAAGATCATCGTCACGTGTCGTAGGGCGCCTGCGCGATCCGTAGATCGATCTTGTTTGTCTTGCCTTGTCCTCCAGTACGTCTCGCAGGTCTGGCGCATTTTCCCGTGCCTTAGTTGAGTGGCGTCGGGGCATGGCTTGGGTGGAGGGTCGAGAGACCTCTCTGTCACGGCCGCGAGGTGGCCGGTCTGCCATGTGATGCACTGGTGATGTAGGTGCTTCCTCCTCTGATCAGGGTAGCGGCCTGCGCTTTGGGTAACTCTTGGAGGGGCGTTCGAGTTCATACTCTTCGGCCGCAAGGACTTCAGTCCATCTGTCAGCTAGCAAATCTTGGGCAGCTCTAAGCTGCTGCTGCTTTTTCTTGAGGCTGCTTGCCGTGGCTAAAAGTCTGCGTCTAAAACGCTCTTGTTCGGCGGGGTCTGATGGTATGACGAATTCGTCATCATCGAGGCTTGCCTCATCTTCGGAGGGAGGCATATAGTTATCATCCTCAACCTCTTGGTCTGCCGCTCTCTCATGAGGGCTAGCTTCTCCATCTTCCTGTGCCGAATCTTGCTGAGGTGGGTGTTCTTCGGCGCTGTCCAGGGTAGTATTATCTCCCGTGCCGGAATCACCGTTTTTGCTTTGGTGGGATTTAGAGCGGCGCCGCTGACACCGGTGCTTTGGCTGTTTCTTTGGGGTGTCCTCCCCCACTGTTCCATCGCCATCTCCATCTTTTGGAGTATCCACCATATATATGTCATATGACGAGGTGGCCTTCCAGCGCCCTACAGGTGCTGGTTCCTGTTCGTCTCCTACATCGTCGTCCATACCGTCGATGTCTTCGGAGCCGAAGTCAAGCATGTCGGTTAAATCATCGACAGTGGCTACAAAGTGGGTGGTGGGTGGGTTTTGAATTTCTTCATCGTCCGCATCCCATCCTCGCTGATCATAATCCGGCCAGGGCTCTCCTGATAAAGAGAGAGACTTAAGAGAATTCAGGATGACGCCAAAAGGCGAGTGCTGAAAGATGTCTGCGGCGGTGAACTCCATTATCGGCGCCCAATCGGGTTCGATTGGCAGGGGCGCGGGGGGTTCGGAGTCCGAGGAGGAGTCCGGATCCTCGGAGTCACGGATCATGCAGAGTGCGGGGCTAGCGTTCGGCTCGATCGCCTTTAAGATCGCAGCCCCCGAGGTGGTGTCCAACCGCTCATCCTCAATTGGCGCAATAGGTTCCAAGTTAGAGGTCGGAACCGATGCGTGTGCGGCCTCCAGGACACTACCCGGAGGCAGAGCTAGATCATGCCCCTCGAGATAGTGCGGCGCACTTGGCCGTGGCTCGAACCCGTCGAAGATCAAGTCTCCGCGGATGTCAGCCGTGTAGTTTAAGCTTCCAAACCTCACTTGATGGCCAGGGGCGTAGCTTTCGATTTGCTCCAAGTGGCCAAGAGAATTGGCCCGCAGAGCGAAGCCGCCGAAGACGAAGATCTATCCGGGGAGAAAAGTCTCACCCTGGACCGCATCGTTGTTGATGATCAAAGGAGCCATCGGACCTAACGGCGACGACACAGAGGAACTCTCAATGAAAGCACCAATGTCGGTGTCAAAACCGGCGGATCTTGGCTAGGGGGTCCCGAACTGTGCGTGTAGGCCGGATGGTAACAGGAGGAAGGGAACACGATGTTTTACCCAGGTTTGGGCCCTCTTGATGGAGGTAAAACCCTACGTCCTGCTTGATTAATATTGATGATATGGGTAGTACAAGAGTAGATCTACCACGAGATCAAGGAGGCTAAACCCTAGAAGCTAGCCTATGGTATGATTGTTGTCTATGGAGTTGATGAAGTTGTCCTACGGACTAAAACCCTCCGGTTTATATAGACACCGGATAGGGTTAGGGTTACATAGAGTCGGTTACAATGGTAGGAGATCTTGAATATCCGCATCGCCAAGCTTGCCTTCCACGCCAAGGAAAGTCCCATCCGGACATGGGACGAAGTCTTCAATCTTGTATCTTCAAAGTCCAGGAGTCCGGCTGAAGGTATAGTCCGGCTACCCGAACACCCCCTAATCCAGGACTCCCTCAGTGCTCATGTTGCGGTTGAGTTTGGGCCGGCTGTCGCCGTCGCTGAAGCGCCTCCGGTGCTACGGTTGCAGCGCATGTCGACATACAAGAAAGCTCATCTGTGGTAAGTGAACAGTTGCACGATAAAGAGAAAAACTGAAAGGAGTACAAATCGAAATAACCTGATGAGGCTGCGGCGTCGGTAAAGGAGGGCCGGTGGAGTTGAATATGGCGTCCGTGGAGCAGGTCCGGTGCAGTGGACGAAGGCTTCAGCGGGCGCGTTGTACAGTGCTTTCGGTGAGGCGGATCTGTTGCGGCGGACGAGGGCTTGTATGAAGGGCCAGCGAAGGGGCAGACGAGGGAGTCAGTGAAGGGCCTACGGTGTGGTGGACGAGGGCGCCGGTTAAGTAGATCCGGTGCGGTGGACCACGATGGCGGTCAAGGAGATCTGGAGCGGTGGACAAGCCAGTCGCTGAAGCGGCTGCGGTGAAGTGGTGAGTTGGCAGTTGGGGGTTCCAAGGTGCGGAAGGTAGATCCGACGGGGTGTGAGGTCCACGGCTACGGCAGAGGACTAGATTCGGCGGCTTGCCGTGGTTGGGGGGTCGGGGAGGGGCTCTGGGGAAGAATGTTGGGGGCAAAGAGGGGAAAACAATGGAGTTACCAAAGCAGCCCCTTTCCGTTCATGTGGCAGGGGTAAAACAGGAATATCGCAGGGAAAAATTTTCGGGCGCGTGATATTTCGATGTGAGCGGGAAGTTTGAAAGCTTTTGGCGCCTAAAATTATAAGTATTCTGCTCTCGTACGGCCAACTATGATATCATGGCTGACAATTTGTTTGTTTTGCGCGCAAAAAAATGTGCAAGTTTTGAAAATCAATGTCTCCAACTCAAAACTTAGATTGTTCATTCAATTCAAATATGGATCATTGAGCTACTACAAGCAAATACCATCATACGGTCCAATTCAAATGAAATTCCAAATGTGTTTATCCTAAATATGATGACAAAAGCAAAAATGTGTATGTGTATGAATAAAGTGGATGATTATAAAGTTTGAACATGCCCGTATGTGTATATCTCTAGGTTTGATATATGAATTTGAAATCATGAAATCCCGGCTTAAAAAATGTACCTCCGTTTAAATGAATTACAAAAGCTAATGATGGAGTCGAATTCCAAAATTCCAATCTTAGGTTTGTAATTCTGGTACATCAAGGTATATCACGCATGTTCAAAAGTATCGTTATCTCATAGTACAAAATGTGAAACAAATTGACCAACCGTGAGTGCACAATATCTCAATTACGCTAAAGTCCCTCAAATATAGACACCTCACTCTTTATCTGAAGTCAACCCCCCCCCCTCCCCACCACACACACACACAGAGAAGTCGTTCTCTCCCCCAAACACCAACACACGAGCACATTAACAGCCCTCTCTCTTGTAAAGTCCGGACCCCAACATAGGTCTCTATCACTTTGTCTCTCGGGCATGCACACATCTCTTCCCTCACTCTCTAGGTCTCCCGCTATCTCTCTTACCCAAGCACACGCACTATGTAGAGTGTATATTTCCCATACACACAAAATGTCACCCCCAAACGTCTATCTCCCTAGTTATGTGGTTCTCGCGCACTCACCTCACACACCACCCCCACTGCAAACAAGCACACTTTGTCTCCTTGTGCACCACTCTCCTCTTTCTATCTCTCCCACATGCGGACCCGCCCCAGCTCTTTCCCCGTATACATATATGTCGTGACTCTTTGCATAGCTCCCTAATGTATAATCGTTCTCGATTTCGCACATTGTTCTCTACACCATCTATTCTAGATCTCTCATGAAGTCCCTATCACACACACGATGACTTGCTTCCCTTGTGTCTCCGTTCATAGGCCAATTTCGGACAACATCAACATTGTCTCCCTATCTATACGCCATTTATGGACACAAACGACCCCTCTCGCCCCTCTCTTCCTCTCACTCTCTCTCTCTCTCCGTCGCTAGCTCTCTCTTTCTCTCGCTCTCACACCCCTCTCCCACACACACACTCGATGTCTCTTCCAAATAGTCCGCTCCCCCCGCCCGCACCCATCCTATCTCGCTACTACACATGTCACACCATCCCCCCTTCCCTTATACTAGGTTTACATCATCAGTGGTCTCTCTACTCCACATACACTCTCTGCCTCTCACACACAAACGCATGCACAAACACACACAGACACGCACAAACACCCATTTACTTGGATCCGCATCTCTCCTCATGTCTGCATGTGTATCTCACACACTCACTATCTAATTATGTATATGTGTCTCCACGTTACACAACACAAATCCCCATGTACATGTCTCTCTCTATCCTCCACACACATAGACACAAAAAATCTGTTATCATTGCCTCAGTCTCTAACATATCACACACGCACTCTCTCTCTCTCTCTCTCTCTCTCTCTCGCAAACACGCTCAACAAGGGTTTCCCCGTGAATAACTAACCGTCTATTCATGAACAGTCATGGCAGTATGGCGAACACGAGACATGAAAAAGAATAAATGTACACGCGCTTAGACCACCTAGTATGACTACTAGGACTAGAGCAAGCCAAAAAGCGCGCCGCTGTCACCCCCTCCTTGTCGGCGACGGGAAAATCTTTGTTTTACACAGTCGAGAAGTCATTGTGCTAAGGCCCCACATGTCGAGGCGTTGAATAGAATGTAGATGCTAGTTTATGGAAGAAAGTATCGATAATATGTTTGTATCTCCATACTTATATTTCTTCTCTTATAAAAAACCGAGTTGGTGATGATGGTACGTGTGCCATCTTGCAATATAGACCGTCCGATCTATATCTGACGGATGGAAATTAAACTAAAAGATACCCGCACCCCTCTCCACATTTGCAGACAAGGCCTTCCCTCGTTCATCCTTATCTCCAACAAACCTCATTATTGAGCAATTAATAAAGGAAGTCTCTAGAACAAACTGGCCTGGTGGCCGCTGCCGACGTCGTCAATCCCCATGCCTCTGCTCAGTCCAACAACCAACCACCACCACACCCCACTCCTCTTCACCTTATCTCATATTTCTTGAGATATCATTAGTTTTTACACATGGGATTACTCCTGCAAGGGTCAATCACAACAAGTGTTTTATAAAAAAAATGCATCTTGATGTTCCATGCAATGCACGAATCTTGCTAGTACTCCTACACAAGACTAAGTTGGTGATGCTGGTGTGTCTGCCATCCGTTGTTTCTGACCACTAGATCTACATCTAACAATTGTGAGGTAAGTTGTTGCCTTTTCTCACCAACATCCCACTTGTCTACCAATTTGCAGAAAAACCCATAATTAGTATCTTAAAACCAACCACATCCCTCCCTGACCTCACCAAAACAGCCCAAGGAATATATTCTAATTGAAACATAATATATCTCTAGTGACATATGTATATCAAAATTAGAGTGTTTTGTACCAAGTTTGTGAATAAGTATTATTCTAATTGTGATTCGTTGCAACGGACATGAACATTGCTAGTATTTCCAACCATGCATTTCTTTTCCTAGTATTCCATAGTTTCGAGTTTTCCATCAAGATATTAGTCACTCATGGTTGATATTTACTTTCAATCATGTACACATATGCACTATGTAACTAGCCTTGCTTATTGGCTTCCAAAGCTTAACTTTCACTCCTACTTACAATATGTAGAGTATTTAACAAAAAACTACCACTTTCAACCAGCCCTGGGAGGAATCTATTGTACAAAAAATAGCAAAAACATAGCCAAAATTTCTTAATCCATGCCAAAAACTACCTAGTACTCCTACCGATTAGGTTCGTTCTAACCCATTTATGATAGGGTTGGCCCACATGTCCATGCTGACGAGGTAGCTTAAACCAACACATTTTGTTTGACCGTTGACACGAGGGACCCATATGTGACCTTCTATCCTGTTATTCCCCCTCAAATCATTATTTTTCCTGAACATTACTTCAAACAGTACTGATGCATGTTCGTCGGTGGCGCCGGTGATGAGCGAGTTGGCCGCCGCTCCGCCGTACAGGGCGAACGTCGTGCTGGCCTCCGCACGGGTTGGCAGGCTGGCCCGAGCGTGACTTACGAGTGAGCAAGCCGCCACGCTGGCCTTCGCTCGAGCCAGATGGCTGGCCTTAGCGCGGCGCGCGTGAACAAGCCACCGCGCTGCTGTGCCAATCTAGCTAGCAAACCTTGCAGACAAGCAGCTGGACGGAGCTATCTTGGCTAGCTAGCGGCCGTGAGCGCCGGACGGAGCTGGCATCCAGGCTCCGCAACATGGGCTCCGCACCGCCGGCGGTTTTGACCTCGCCTTCTGCCGGCGGCGGTAGCTGCGTCCCATGGCCGAGGATGACTAGGTGGACGGGCCGGAGGTAGGAGGTCACTCGAGGATTTTTGTTGGTAAGAGGAGTATAATGGTTGATAAGGTAGTCTTATCTTAAGTCTGCCACGTATGCAAGTGGTAGTAGTTTCTTGGCATTTTAGTGGTTTCTTGCATTATTAGAGCAAGTACAATAGAGCTGAGTCAGCGGGCTATAAGAAATAAACTACTACTACATGTTGGCTATAAGATGGGTTGTAGATGACATGGCACTGGCTTATAGCCAGCAGCTGGCTATACTATTAACCATGCTCTTAGGGGTTTCTTGTAAGGAACAATGTACGTACTACAAGCGACAAAAGGAGATTCTAGGTTGCGTTTTACTCCAACGAGTACTACTAGTGGTCGCGGGAGTGTATACCTCGTTTTGTGGGTTCGATCCCGGCCGAACGCATGGCGGCCTTTTTTTAAATAGTATACTATCTAGATACATCGCAGAAATGGATGTATCTAGAACTAAAATACATCTAGATACATCCATACCTGCAACAAGTAATTCAGAACGGAGGGAGTACTACACTTTGTTGCGAGCCAATATTTTACACGGGAAGTTTGAGTTTTGAAGTCAAACGGATGTGCGGCCCCACAATCCGGGTGCACTGGAGTCTGGACAGCCTAGCCACGTGAACGGGTTTTCCTTCCCAGCATCCCGTGGCTCGCGTGCTTGCCCTAGCCGCACCTCGCTTGCAGCTTCTAGCTAGTAGCATATTTAAACTAGCGCCTCCCAATTAAGCCCAAGGAGCCGGAAAAGCCTGGCGGGGCATTGGGAACTGTGCAATATGGCTCTGTACGTAAAGTGCTCTACTACTACTCTGTAGCTTGTGCGTTGCATGCATGGACTTCACTCCATTATCAGCTCTACTATAAAAGAAATTCCTCTTAACATGTTTTTTTAAACGGAGGCAAAAGCTTTGCTTCATCTCATTCATAAAGAAGGAACTACTAACAAAGTTCGACGAGATCCATTAGACCTCCACAAATGGAAGTGAAAAGCCTAGTCTCGCTGTATCAAATAACTCAAATGTTCTGCCCCACAATAACCGTCGCTGATAAACAGGCTGCTAGTGTGTGCGTGAGAGGAGCGGCTGAGTAGGTCAGCTACGTGAGAGGAGCGGCTGAATAGAGCACCGAGAGTACCCACAAGGCCACTACGCAGGTGTACTTCCCCTGCATTGATAGTACAGCGATGGTTCTAGAGAACAGTAGTACCCTCCACTTCCAACTATAGCTCCTTGGCCCTAAGATTCAAGAGTTCAAAACTGGTGCACTATACAAGACCAGACTAGAAGTACAGTACTCCCTCCTTTCCGCTTTATAGGGCTTATCTCAAAATTTTAGTTTTTCCATTTTATAAGGCTCAATTTGGTTGTTTCCCATCACATGTTCAGATTCCAAGGTGCATTAAATCATTGCATGCAAGTATTAAGAGTAAATTGACCAATGAATGTAATTTATGCATGCATGCATTGCAATTAATGCATTGGTAAACACACTTTTTGAGGAAAACAAGAGCATTAATTGTGTGCTTTTTTGAGGAGTAGTTGAGAAAAGTAGTACTAGTACTACTATAGTACGAGTACGTACTCCTCCGTCACATAATGTATGACGTTTTTTGACACTAGTTGGCGTGTACAAAAAATGGCAAAAACATACCCAAAATTTCTTAATCCACGCCAAAAACTACTACCTAGTGCCAAAAATTTCTTACTAGTGCTATTATTTACAGTATAATGCAATCCCATAACGTTCCATAATGCTAGTACTGGTACTCCATGGTACCAAAAACAACTACCTAGTGCCAAAAATTTCTTACTAGTGCTATTATTTAGAGTAGTAAATAATAGCCTCACCCCTTCGCTGAGGAATGATCTACAGTTGGAAGGGACGAGGCCCTGCGGTTACTACGCTCTTATCTCCTCCTCACCAGTTCCCCTCCCCCCGAAGAGAAGGCAGTTCGTCGCTGCTCCCATGGATTCGCCAGGCGGTTCTCCTCCTCGTCGGGGCTGGGAGACCTTGGACGACGATTCTCTGGGAGAAATCGCACGCCGCTCCGACGTCCTCACCGCCGCAAGACTCGATGCTTCCTGCACCAACTTTTTCAAGGCGCTGGTTAAATAGGCTTGGGAAAAGGCCATGCTTGTTGGTCTTCCATGCGTCCTCGAGGAGAAGGTTCTTCTATGGGACAATTCTTCGAACAGTCCACCGCTCCCTGGCCATGGTTGCACGTTGACTCCGCTAGAGTTGACGACGTTGAGAGGTAGTCGGATTTTGTCCGATGAGCAGGTCAGTAA
Source organism: Triticum monococcum (assembly GCA_034509565.1). Taxonomy (NCBI): domain Eukaryota; kingdom Viridiplantae; phylum Streptophyta; class Magnoliopsida; order Poales; family Poaceae; genus Triticum; species Triticum monococcum. The sequence goes on from CM067841.1 coordinate 81,352,911, forward strand.
TGGAGTTTGATCATGTAGTACTTAGTTATTCCATTTCGATCCCGTAATTTCTCCGTTGCCCACTGTCTTATATATAGGTCTAGGTCGGTGCCAACGAAGATTGGCTTGCATACCTCTGGCCGGATACCACCATGATTTTGCACAACATCCACAGCAGTGCGGCCGTTCTGGTAGACCCCTTCTCCACCATTGGGATCGTCCTTCCGGATTGGCTGGGCAAGAATACGTATGATGATGCCTACATGAGATTGAAGAATATAGCAATTGCGGACCCACTGACAAAGCGACGTGGCTACGACGATTACTATCTCATCGCGGTGTTCGACATAAAGATTGCCATCAATGCAGGAGGCAGTAACGGCAGAGGCTAGCGCATGTTGGTGGCGGCAGATTTGTACCCCTACATGTTCGAAGACGCCGTGCGCCATCTAGGCCGCATCTTCGCGGTGACAAGCCAGGGGACTTGTTTCATCTGGTTGACATCCTACGGTACGGGAGATTACAAACGGAATGCACAAACCATCATTTGCATCCCTAACGGTACTCCATTATTTTGTAGGGACCAGTCATCCCCCGATCAAAATAAGATCGCCGATCCTGGATGTGCATTTGCATCCACGATTTGGTCTAACCTGGAACCTTGTAGCTGACTTTGGCATATTGGGATCAACTATCATAGCAGTCGTTACCCATGGTACCACTGATGTGCAACATGGTCACATAATCTACCACGATCGGATCGTCACCATCTACCCAGGTATTCCATTTTTAACCCTCACGCCTTCTCTTTCATTGTTGTACTAGTAGTATACTTTGTAGTACTAGTAGGAGTACTTTTTACCTTGGAGGACGCATATAGCTAGCTAGGCCCTTGAAGACTTGAACCCACTAGCTACCACCATTTTTGTTTTTCCATGTCTTACTATCTCATCCATGTAGCCAAGAGTGGCTATATATAATAAGCCGGTTATTTTACTTCCTCTATACCGGAGTAGTACTATTTGTTGCACAGTATTACTGACCGCCACATTTGAGCACAACATTATTATGCATGGACCTTGACTATGTACGTCACCATGTGTCTAGATCTGGGATGCCGCATGTACCAGATGAACGGCGCCGAGTTCGACCCCCGTGATGCTACATGGGTGCCGAGGAACACTCTTGGAGAGTACTCGCTTTTCATCGGGGACAGCTACCCCATTGTGAAGCAGATGCCACCTTCCATTCACGACACGGAAGGCCTGCCGTTCATGAAGCATGGTTGTATCTTCAGTGCGCACCGCCGGATGAACGACATGCTGGGACACGTTATCCCTGATTTATGCCGCTTCAGCTTGGATGAGTCTCCATCGTGTGGAACCGGACTAGAAAGCTGCGACAATGATTCCCGTTGCCCACCGCTATGGATCGTGCCATCCATGAAGAACACCTGGGACTGGAACCTGGAGGAGGACATGTAGCCCATCTATAACGTGTAAGTGGAGTACGGTAATTGTGAACGGTAGCGCTGTGAATATATGTAGACTAGTCGTGCACAAATTTATCACATGAGTTGGAGATGAACTTGTGTGGCATACTTGCATTTGTCCTTTAGAATTTATTACTAGTAAATGTGTTATGTCTACGTGCAACTTCTATGGTTGTTGCACGGGCTCCAACACGCTCTTTGAGAAAAAAAGGTGGCACAGCTTTGGATATACGTGACGTGGCAGCATCATACAGTAGCATCGTTCGCTATAGTTGTACTAGTACACTCCTACTAGGATGACAACTCCTATAAAACCTTGCGCTTGGCTCTTTGCCTCTTCGGGAGGTTCAACAGTTCATACTCGTGTGAACCTTACACTTGGCTCTTCGCCTCTTCGGAAGGTCCAACAATGATGATACTATAGTACAATATGCTTCTGGCAATCTGACACGGATTGAACTGCTGCACGTCCACCGCGAGGGCGAGGGCGAGGGAGAGGGAGAGGGCGATGCAGTCAAAACCCTCTCCTCGTCCTGCGAACCACCGCGCGCGTGGGCGAGGGAGGGGCGTAGTAAGCAAGCCTCTCCTCGTTTGGCGAGTTAATGGGACACATCAAAGCAGTACTAGTACTAGTAGTAGTAGAGCATACTGCATCCTTTCCGATTAATATGGCTTAATTTGAAACAAGAAAAATACACTAGCGGTCAACGTATGTAACAGTACGCTCTTTACGGTCACTATATATAGTTTTGCGGCGATTATGCGATCACTAGCTCATCGTAGAGCACCGTATTGCACCCGACTGACCGGCCACCTAGTCGACGTGGCACTTTGTTGACTGGTTAAATTGTCACCTGGTTTCTGGGTCCCACCTGTTAGTTGGTAGAGCAAAGAAATCAGTTAAACAAAACTTTACGCAGGCGCGACACGAGTCCAACCCTTGCGCGCGAACCGCCCTGGCTGTGTATGTGAGTGCATGCACGTGTCCTCCCTCGGTCTTCCAACAAAGAGTGTACTACATGATGTACATCTACACTTCCAATGCATTTAGCCTTTAATCTACTAAATCAATATTGATTGACTAATGCACCAACTTGTGTTGTAGGTATAGGCTACATGTCTATCCTTAATTACATCATGCAACGGCCTTCATTTAATCTTCTTATCTCAATAGTCGCATGCATACATAAGTCTGCTACTTTTGGGCGTTAATTATGCCCTGGTCAATGTGTAAATCTCTAAATGTACAGTCTTTCACGGACGTAGGGAGTAGGTTGAGCACTTGAGCATGAGTGTGTGTGTTGCGTCGTGTGCTGTGTGCCACATGGGTGCGTGAGTGTTGCGTGCGTCCATGTGTACGTGTGAGTGTTGCATGCTGCATGCATGCATGCATGCATGCATGGGGCTTACTTCCTCCCATTGACATGTTCATATTTCAAGCTTCCTCTGTTCCCTCCATATGGTGATACTCCCTCTGTTCCCAAATATAGTACAAAGTTGACTCATCTATTTTGGAACTGAGGGAGTAGTACGGAGTAAAAGCTTCCCTCTATTCTCAAATACGGAGTATTTGTCTTTCTACAGATTTCAACAAGTGACTAGGTACGGAGCAAAATGAGTGAAGTGAGCGTAGAGGCATAGGGATACTGTAGAAAGGAAGTCCTCGCGATCCATTTATTCCCCATCTCGGTCAGAGAGAACTATTCAACTAGTCTTCGCAGTGAAGGGACAATACACGCTACAGCAGATGGGACACGTAATTAATAAGCTGAACCAGCGTGTTGGTGTTACTAAATCAGCCTTACCCAGTACTGCCATCATGTTTGCCAGTAGAGCATGCTTTCACAAATATGCCTACGCACCTCTGTCCTGCATTAACTGACATATGGGCCCTGTTGTGGTAGACCCACATGTCATCGGTGTAACTATTTACACTCCGAAGGACGGTATATCCTGATAGTAGTACTAGTAGAATTGAGATTGAATGCACTTTCTTCCCTGTCTTCCACTCTTCTTCGTCCTCTCTTCTTCTTCCTCCTCTCTTCCACATCGTCGGCCGCACACCATTTACCCCCGCTCACTGCTCGCCCGCCCGCGCCATCTTCCTTGGTAGCTCGCATGTACCATATCCCCCCGCTCACTGCTCGGCCACACGAGGAGAAGCTTCTTCGCTCGCCCGCCCAAATCCACTTCCCCGCTGGCTCGCAGGCACCAAAAACCCCAATGGCAAAACCGACTGACACGCAGAGCCGCGATTGGAATTCCCTCTCCGATGTTCTCTTGGAGCAGATCTGTAGTCGTATGGACCTACTCAGCACCGTCCGTCTAGCCGCATGCTCGGTGTCTTTGTACCGTCTACTCGTCTACAACCGGTCGGATTACAAGCTCATTGCCTTGTTCAACAAGGGATTAGTCTATTTGGAATCCGGTCGCCATACATGGTTATGGCTCATCATCAATCCAGTTGAGGAAACATTTCTGTCTGATGCTATAGTGCACGATAGCATCGTTCACGCAGTCGACGCACAGATTGGCTACCTATACTGGTGGAATCTATCGTCGTGTAATTGTTCTATCTCATCTCATCTTTACCTTATGAATACGACTCCTTGTTCATTTGTTACAAATTTAGAATGCATAGCATGTCTATAACCACATCATTGCTATATGTTCCTCTCATTTCCTAGATTTTTATGACCACACATGTTATTGTTAGAGTTGATATGAGAACAATTGGCATCTAATGATTGTTAGAATACATATTATGAGCATAACATCATGATTGCTATATGTTACTCTTGTTTACAAGATTTTTATAACAATGCATGTTATTGCTTAGAGTTGATATGAGAACAGTAGTAGTAAGTGCTATGGTAGAATATGAGTAGGCGTTGTCATAGCTGTTTTCCTCTCATGGTTACATGATGTTTGAACCATGACATATTGCTAGAATATGAAAGCCATTGGCTTATTTTTTTAACTTGGGGTATGATTATGACCACGGCATTGCAATTCTCTGTCTATGATATGTGTCACTGTTATAATAATCTTAATTCCACACATACTCTGAACATGATTGTTTATTTTTTTCCTTTTGGTCTCCAATTTGAATTGTTGCAGCAGACGCAAATGTGCTGGCCTTCATGATTCTACGACCTGGAATCATACCAGCCGATGGGTGGTGGTTTATCGCTCGTTCAGCTGACGGCGGTCATTTGATGCTCATTCGCACGTACCAAATTGACCAAACCATTACATCAAAACACATGCAGTACAATGCGTGGGGCGTTCGTGACATTGATGGCTATGGCTGCTTCGTGTTCGAGAAAGATCCCAGCTCCGTTGGGCCAGGCGTATTCAACTAGAGGCGGGTTTACAGCCTCGGCAACCACTCCTTGTTCCTCGGGCTCAATTATCCGATCATCCAACCAATCATCGATCATATCACCGGCGATGATTACTGTGCTATGCAACTTCCATTCGCGAGGGGGGGGCTGTGTTTACACATCATACCATGGGTTTCATGAATCACCATATCTAGAGATTCGTCGACACAGCTTGTTGCCAGATAATCTTAAGTGTGTGAAAGGCATCAAGCTTCCATGCGATGGATGGCTTTTGCAAAACTGGCATGCGGTGATGTGGTTCATGCCAACAGCAAATATGCACAACTTGATTCGTGCTGATATCTAGACCGAGCCATGTATTCTGCTGCTGTAGCACGACCCTCTTTTGTTGGATATTATGTACTGTTGTTAGTTTGAAGCACTCCTCTGGTTTGAAGGATAGATACCTTCCTGGGATCAAGTGCATCCTAACTCACCTGCGTAGGATGTACTCATATATATATATATATATATATATACATATATCAGTTAGGCTTCAAGTGCGTACTTGTTAGTTAAACCTATGTATAAATTGTGACACTAAATACGACTAGTAAGTAGTACAGTAGCAGTAGTAGTATACGTCGGTCAAATTATTCATCATGTCCACACATTGAATTGACGTGACAACACGCTGCGCGTGAGGTGACACAAGAATCCCAGCGGCGTGTTTGGGTATTCTGGAATTACCGATGCAAGTCGAAGAAGGATTGGCCCAACATGAGAAACTTGAGGCCAAAGTGAGTGCTGACAGCGCGAGATTTCAGTCTCTCATCGATTTGTTCATACCAACCATCGACAGCGAGCACGGCATATGTTACACCCAACCTGAGAAACTTCCAGGTAAGACACCGATTGGCCGTCTACTTGCACAAACATATTCCTTTGTTTATAGCTCTATTTTTCTTTTTACACGCAGACCTGGTGAAGCAATTACAATTTGACAGTTAATAAAAAGTGAAACAAGTGACTGCAACATGCCAAAGATGTTATGAAAATGCCAGCTAGGTACACTAAAACCTGTATTCCACAATACTGCAGGTATCACACTGAGTGGCCTAAGGAAGCATTTCTTCTAGCGCAATTCCAGGGCATTCAAAAGGGGCGCGTGGACGCGTCGCAAGATACAATCGGAGTGCGGCATGCACGCGATGTGGCACAAGACCGACAATACCTTGCCGGTGATGGTCAACGGCCGGCAGACGGGCAGCAAAAAAGGTTCTAGTGCTGCACACCAACAAGAACTTCGACCAGCAGAGGACCAACTGGGTGATGCACCAGTACCACCTCGGGGACCTGGAGCAAGAGAAGGAGCGGGAGCTGGTCCTCTGCAAGATTTTTTACCAGACGAACACTAGGGCCAGGAGTAAAAAGATTATAAGTTAGTTTGGTATTGGTAGTTGTACGACCTTGTCGTCCGCAAGTTGGTATTGTTGTTAACGATCTTTTGGTATGAACTTGCATTTGCTTCCAACCATCATGTCGAGGGTCGACGTGGATGTAAAGCTGAATCGTTTTTTTCGAAACGAATTTTCAGGCACCTGATTTTTATTTGATGGGTAGCATAAGCACCCGCCGTTCGAATTCCCAGTTCTCCAATTCTTTCAAAACAAGTGCATGCACTTATTATCACGATAAAAAAACAATATCCGTGCTGCATCCCAGTTATCAGTCTGTACTTGCAGAATTCTCTCGTTTATTGAGCACGTATATTGATTTTTCAGGTCGAGCGAGTTTCAACTAGGCTGTAGATTGCCAGGGTTGTTTTGTTTTTAATAGGCCCAGCCCATGACGACAACGGGGCACAAAGATCCAGCAGGTATCTACTGGCCTCTGGCCCGCCAGCGTTAGTTATATTTTGTCTTACAACATCCGCAGGCAGTTTTTTTACTGAATCAAACACAGAGCCCAGTTCTATTTTCCTCTTGAAACGCATGTCCTACATCCGTTTTCTAAGCTCTACCTATAGTTTTACTAGTTCTTATACACGTATCATTATATTGAAAACACATAAAATTCCCTTTTCATATTTACATCCTTATTTTTGTTGTTTTTTCCCACCCACCGCTGATTTTTTTACCACTGGTTTTCCCTTAAACCAACTAAATTTGTCTCGCGCCTTATTTGCTTACAAAAACAAAACGATTTTTTTGGCAAATCAATAAGTTCTTAAAAATGTTTATCATTTCGGGATTACAACAGTTCGCACTCCATCGAAATATGCAAAATAAGGTTGGACTTTTTGACCGTGGTCCTAGGCAGAAAATGGGTTGTAATAAATTACTTAAGAATTAGCAAATGGGCTGCAAATTATAAAAAATAGCAAATGGGCTTTATGTTGTCTGCCAAGGATTTGGAGGCTGACTTGTGGGCCTACTAAGTTCATGCGTACACAAGGTTTCTCCAAAAAGAAACTTAGTCAACAATCGACTCTACTAGCGTTAGACCGTTAGATGTCAATCTAATGGCAATCGTGCTTCTTCAGTCTCTGATCCTCCTGCCCCAGCCGCCCAAACCAGCGCCGTCGGAACCGCCTGATCCCGCCTCCCGTGGCCGGCAGTGCTGCCGGGAAGGCCTCACGGCCCCATCATACTCGCATCCCTGGCCTGTCTATCCCTCTACTCACCCACACCTCCTGTTATTTTCCGGTGACGGCAGCCGAACCAGTCAACCCTCGTACTCTCCACCGCGTGGGCAGCCACTGTCGTGTCTTTCACGGCTCTGTGTTGTTCCCTTCATAGGCCTCGCCGTCGTCCACTGCCCTGGTGCTCTCGGCGCGGCGTGGTCAACGATGTCCATCCAACGGCCGTAGTGCTTCTTCAACCTTTGGTCTTCTTGCCCCAGCCGCCCAAAGCAGCGTCGGTCGTGCCGCATGCTCCTGCCTCCCATGGCCGGCTATGCTGCCGCGGAGGCCTCACCGCCCCCTACTATTCCCTCCGCTGGCCAGGCCCTGCGGTGATGGCAGCCTCACACCGCAGCCGAACCAGTGAACCCTCGTACTCCTCTCCGCGCGGGCTTCCACTGTCGCGTCATCCCCTTCCTAGGCCTCGCCGTCATCCACCGCCGTGGTGCTCTCCGTGCGGCATGGTCAACGTGGTCAAGGAACAACTTCCATTGGAAGAGTACTGTACGTGGAGAGGCTGACAGCTGGGTCCACGGCCACACCCCGGTTTTTTTTGTGATTTGCCAAGCAAGTCGCATTGTCAGGCCTGTTGGGCTGCAAAGCTTTCAAGACGAGGAGAGCTTTTATTCGGCTAGCCGAGCAAATGGCCCATCAGTAATGAGAAATGGGCTGTACATTTTTAAAACACATCAAACTGGCAATTAGTTTCAAATATCTCTTTTTTCATTTCGAGATTTTAAATTACATTAATTTTTATGCGTGGACAATTTGTTGGATTTTATATTGATATACATTTATTTTTTAAATCAGTTTGAATGTGAGTCGAAATTTCGGGATTAAAAACAGTTCGGACCGCACCGAAATATGCAAAATTTCATATAATTTTTTAACCATGGCCACAATATGGGCTGTAATGCTAACAAAAAGAATATGGGCTCCAAAAAAACCTTAATAATTAGCAAATGGGCTATAAATTATTAGAAATAATGGCAGATAGGATGTATGTTGTTTCCCACAGATTTGAGGCTTTCCTAAAAAAAGGTTAACGCACAAGCAGTGACTGTTGGATGGCCATCCAACGGCCGTCGTGCTTCTTCAATCTCTACTCTTCTTGCTCCAGCCACTCAAACAGGCGCCGGCGGGACTGCCTGCTCCCTCCTCCCCGCGGCCGGCTCTGCTGCCGCGCAGGCCTCACCGCCCCACTGTACTCCCATCATTGGCCTAGCCATCCATCTACTCACCCACACCTGCTATTATTCTCCGGCGACGACAGACGAACCAGTAAACCCTCGTACGGTCGTACTCCCCTCCGCGTGGGAAACAACTGCCGAGTCTTCCCTGCCTCCGTGTCGTTCCCTTCCTAGGCCTCGCCGTCGTCCACCGCCCTGGTGCTCTCGGTGCGGCCTGCTCAACGTGGTCAACAACCGACATGCATCTGAAGTGGACTTTAGGTGGAGAGGCCGACAGCTGGGTCCATGGCTGCACGCAAGGAAATGTCGCCTTATTATGCGCAAAAAATAATGATTCCTCCACCTGACATCTGGGACCCACCGAAAGGGCCTCTGTATTTCGCGAAAAAAAAACGTTACCGCCACAGATAGCTCGGACCCACCAGCTATATCTTCGCACGCAAGGAAGTGCCTCCTTATTACGCACAAAAAAATGAATACTCCCCCTGTTAGCTGGGACCCAGTATAGTGGCAGGCTGACTTGTGGGCCTACTAAGTTGACGGGGATGGAGGGCTTTGTCAACTTAGTCAATATGCACGATTCTAGCTCCAGTGACCGTACGATGTCCATCCAACGGCCGTAGTGCTTCTTCAACCTCTGGTCTTCTTGCTCCAGCCGCCCAAACCAGCGCCGGTCGTGCCTCGTGCTCCTGCCTCCCGTGGCCGGCTGCAATGCGGCGGAGGCCTCACCGCCCCCTACTACTCCCACCACTGGCCAGTCCATCCTTCTACTCACCCACACCCCCTGTTATTCTGCGGCGACGGCAGCCTCACACCGCAGCCGAACCAGTGAACCCTTGTACACCTCTCTGCGCAGGCTTCCACTGCTGCGTCTTCCCCGGCTCCGCGTCGTCCCCTTCCTAGGCCTCGCCGTCTTCCATACCACCGCCCTGGTGCTCTCGGTGCGGCATGGTCAACGTGGTCAACGACCGACTTTCATCGGAAGAGTACTGTACGTGGAGAGGCTGATAGCCGGGTCCAGGCGGCCGCAAGGAAGTGCCTCCTTATTACACGCAAAATAATTATTCCTCCACCTTACAGCAGGGACCCACCGGACAGGCCACCTTATTTCGCGAAAAAAACGTTTCCCCCCTGACTGCTCGGACCCACCGGACGGGCCAGCGTATTTCGTGAAAAAAACGTTCCCCTGCAGTCAGCTCGGACCCACCGGACGGGCCTCCTTATTACGCACAAAAAATGAATACTTCCCTGCTAGCCGGGACCCACCATGGTGGGAGGCTGACTTGTGGGCCCACTAAGTTGACTGGGACGGGGGCCTTTGTCAACTTTAGTCAATATGAATGATTCTAGCTCCACTGACCGTACGATGTCCATCCAACGGTCGTAGTGCTTCTTCAACATCTGGTCTTCTTGCTCCAGCCGCCCAAAGCAGCGCCGGTCGTGCCGCATGCTCCTGCCTCCCGTGGTCGACTGTGCTGCCGCGGAGGCCTCACCGCCCCTACTATTCCCACCGCTAGCCAGGCCCTGCGGCGACGACAGCCTCACACCGCAGCCGAACCAGTAAACCCTCGTACTCCTCTCCGCATGCGCGGGGGCTTCCACTGCCACGTCTTCCCCGGATCCCCGTCGTCCCCTTCCTAGGCCTCGCCGTCGTCCACCGCCCTGGTGCTCTCGGCGCGGCGTGGTCAACGTGGTCAAGGAACGACTTCCATCGGACGTGGACTGTACGTGGAGAGGCTGACAGCTGGGTCCACAGCGGCAGCAAGGAAGTGCCTCCTTATTACGCGGAAAATAATGATTCCTCCACCTGACAGCAGGGACCCATCGGACGGGCCATCGTATTTCGCGAAAAAAACGTTTCCCCCCTGACTGCTGGGACCCACTAGCTACACCTTCGCACGCAAGGAAGTGCGTCCGGGAAAAAAAAACGATTCGCCCCCCTGACTGCTGGGACCCACCAGCTACATCTTCGCACGGAAGGAAGTGCGTCCGGGCAAAAAAAAGAAAACCAAAACGATTCGCCCCCCTAACTGCTGGGACCCACCGGCCCCACGACTGCTGGGACCCACAGCTACATCTTCGCACGCAAGGAAGTGTGTCCGGGCAAAAAAACAATTTGCCCCCTGCCTGCTGGGACCCACCAGCTACATCTTCGCAGGCAAGGAAGTGCGTGACAGTCGGGACCCACCTGGTCGAAGCGTACGTAGCGTTGTCATTCTGGTCGCGAACGTGTACGTACATACTGGTCGATGTAGAGGCATGCACGTGTCGTAGTAGAGGCGCGCACGTAGCATGTATACGTACGTACAGCGGCCAGGGTGCAAGAAGGAAAATACGGCCACGTATGTGTACATACGGGCGGGGTCTCGAACGCCTACTCACGCATACGTACGGCGAGGGCTCGTGTACATGGCTGGGTCGGAACGGAGAAATAGCGTCGTGGTCGTGTTCATGGGTCGGAACGGAATGCGTGGTCATGTTCATCGGGAGGGCTTGGACGGAAGAGGCGATGGAAACGAGGCCTGGCGTACCGCACAACGGAGCAAACGGACCTCCTACGATCGAAACGGGGGTCATGTTGATCGGGAGGGGTGTGGCGTACCGCAAAACGGAGGAAACGGACCTCCAACGGTCGAAACGGGGGTCCTGTTGATCGGGAGGGGTGTGGCGTACCGCAAAATGGAGGAAACGGACTTGTGTTGGAGCGCTACGGTCGAAACGGGGGTCCTGTTCATTGGGAGGGGTGTGGCGTACCGCAAAATGGGACTCCACGGGATACTGTTCATCTCCACCGTCGACCCCCTCCAGCCTCCACGAGCTACTGTTCATCCACCATCAACCTCCTCCAGCCTTCACGGGCTCCTGTTCATCCAGCCTCCACTGCGCGCTACTCCACCGGCTACTGTTCAACCACCCCTCCACTGTCTACTGTTTATCCAGCCCTCCACACCACGGGGTCCTATTCAACCACCCCTCCACGGGCACCCCTCCACCGTCTACTATTCATCCTGCCCTCCACACCACGGGGTCCTGTTCATCCACCCCTCCACGGGCACCCCTCCACCGCCTACTGTTCATCCATCCCTCCACCACATCACGGGGTCCTGTTCATCCAGAGGCAACGCCACCGCTCACTGTTCATCCAACCCCCCCCCCCCACGCAACGCTCACTGTTCATCCCATCGATCGGCTTCAGTTAGCAGCAGTAGGCCATCGATCGATCGCTCGGGTTCAGTAACGTGTAGCCTGCAGTGCAATCGCTCGGGTTCAGTTAGAGCCCATCGCCTCGCTCGGGTTCAGTTAGAGCCAACGCCTCGCACACATGTGCGTATGTGTACGAGAGAAACGCACATCGCTCAGCCCCCGACCTCCCACCGTAACCGGGAACTCCCCGAAAATTTCCTCCCCTTGCTTCTACCACGGTTTTTTCCGTCATGGACGGCCCAAAGAACTTCATGCAGCTGCGTCTCCAGCCCGCCCAGGACGAAAAGCCCATTTTCTGTCATGATTTTTTGTCATAGAAGTAGGAGCCCACCACATCTATGATGATACCGGGTTTTGTCACAATTATCGTCATAGAAGTGTCATATGTATGACAGAAAAAATTTGTTCGGCCCAAAATGTCACGGATGTGTCTTTTTTTTGTAGTGATAAATCTAGGTATTGCCATGATAATGATAAGGTAAATCACAAAATCTCATCTCATACTCCCAACGTTCAGCAGCAAGCTTTCTTTGTGGCAAGAAAAAGTAATCAAAAGGGCTAAATTTAATGGGACAAAAGTCCCCAAGATCAAGCTCGGGAGGTGTTGGTTCCTCCTTTGGCCCCTCATATGGCACAATCAATTCATCATTATAAGCATTCTTTTGGCAAAAAGTCATGAGCGTTTGTTCAAGGGAAAATCTAGCCCATTGTTCTGGATGGCAAAATTATCATTAAGTTCAGAGATCCTATTAACAACATCATTGGTAGGAACCTTTTTTCTAAGGTTTTCATTAAAAGCAACATGATCTAAAGATCATAAATGCATAATATCTTCTTGATAGAAAAGGATCGCTTCTATGGGAGGACGGCCATCATCCACCCTATAATGCGCAAAAATTTCATTGGCTTCTTTTATTATAAATCTGAACTCATGAGCTAAAAAGATGGTTGTTGCTCGCTAAATAGAAGAATGCTCAATATTAGAAAATTCTTGGAAAATCCTTTGTATGGAAGGATGCATATGTAAAAATTGTCTTTCGAGTTCAACTATGAGCAAAGATATAGCATCTGGCAGTGAGGGAGTCCTGGATTAGGGGGTCTCCGGACAGCCGGACTATATCCTTTGGCCGGACTGTTGGACTATGAAGATACAAGATTGAAGACTTCGTCTCGTATCCGGATGGGACGTTCCTTGGCGTGGAAGGCAAGCTTGGCAATATGGATATGTAGATCTCCTCCCTTGTAACCGACTCTGTGTAACCCTAGCCCCCTCTGGTGTCTATATAAACCGGAGGGTTTAGTCCGTAGGACAACATACAATCATAACATAGGCTAGCTTCTAGGGTTTAGCCTCTACGATCTCGTGGTAGATCAACTCTTGTAATACTCATATCATCAAGATCAATCAAGCAGGACGTAGGGTATTACCTCCATCAAGAGGGTCCGAACCTGGGTAAACACCATGTCCCCTACCTCTTGTTACCATCCGCCTTAGACGCACAGTTCGGGACCCCCGACCCGAGATCCGCCGGTTTTGACACCAACATTGGTACTTTCATTGAGAGTTCCATTGTGTCGTCACTGTAAGGCTTGATGGCTCATTCAATCTTCGGTAACGATGTGGTCGAGGGTGAGGTTTTCCTCCCAGACAGATCTTCGTATTCGGCGGCTTCGCACTATGGGCCAACTCGCTTGGCCATCTGGAGCAAATCGAGAGCTACGCCCCTGGCCATCAGGTCAGGTTCGGAAACTTAAACTACACTACCGACATCCGCGGAGACTTGATCTTCGATGGATTCGAGCCCTTGCTAGGTGCGCCGCACAATCACGACGAGCATGACGTAACTCTACCATCGGATAATGTTCGGGAGATCACACCTGCAACTACTCCGACCCTCAATCCGGAGCAAATTGCGTCGTCCGAGGACGGGGGGTAGACCCCGCCATGGAGACCGCACTCTCAGTGGTGATGGAGCCGAATACTAACTTCACCCCTTACGAGAGCCGTGTTGCCGAACTACTGGATTCGTCCCCGGCCACGGACTCCGAGCCGCCTGCGTCCGTGCCTATCGAATCCGATTGGGCGCCGATCATGGAGTTCACCTCCAAGGATATCTTTCAGCACTTACCTTTCGGCGACGTGCTAAATTCATTAAGGTCTTTCTCCTTGTCAGGAGATCCTTGGCCGAACTATGCCCAACTAGAAGGGGATGCGAACGACGAATAAATTCACTGCCCACCCACCACCCACTTAGTAGCCTCTATCGATGATTTAACAGACATGCTCGATTTCGACTCCGAAGACATTGACGACATGGACAACGATGCAGGAGACGAACAGGAACCAGTGCCCACAGGGCGCTGGACGACCACTTCACCACATGACATATACATGGTGGATACACCCAAAGAAAACAATGACGAAGAACGGCAGGATGCAGCGAAGAATAGCTCCCTCGAGAAGCAATCAAAGCGTCGGCGTAGGAGCCGCTCAAAATCCCACCTCGGCAAAAACAGCGATAATAGGGCAAGAGAAAATAACACTCCAGTCGACTCCAGAGGAAACGACGACCACATCGACCCAGCGGTAGAGCACAATGAAACTGCAAACGGCGAACATAATACGGATCCGATGTCCGAACACGGCGACGCTGAGGATAAACCTCATCAAACCCCCTCTGGGGAGGAAAACAGTCCGAATGAAGATGCACACATCATCCCGGAAACACACTTGGAGCAAGAGAACCTCCGCAGAAGGCTTATCGCCACAACGAGGAGTCTGAAGAAGCAGAAGCAAAGGCTTAAGGCCGCACAAAATACGCTCAACAGCAGATGGAACAAAGTGCTCGACAACGAAGAAAAGTATGGTGGAAGTTACCACACAAAGAGCTATCCAAAGCGCAAGCTATTACCTGAATTCGACGATGAGGCCTTAGAGCCCACACAGCCGAAAAATAAAACGGCCAACCGGCCGGATCAACCACCTTGTGACCGTGATAGAGCGGCTAACAAGGCCGCACATAAGCCAACACACGATCTACGTGAGGACTCGCGCCAAAAATCCAGTATGACCAGATCCATCTATGGATCTAGGAAGCGCGCTCTAGCACAAAATCAAAACTGAATGCTACAACCGTCTGAACGCCATGACGCATCCAAATACAGTGGTGCCGCACACCCCCTATGTTTCACCGATGAGGTGCTGGACCACGAATTTCCAGAAGGATTTGAACCAGTGAACATAGAGGCGTACGACGGGACCACAGACCCTGCGGTCTGGATTGAGAACTTTATCCTCCATATCCATATGGCTCGCGGAGACGATCTCCACGCCATTCAGTACTTGCCCCTCAAGCTTAAAGGACCAGCTCGGCACTGGCTGAAAAGCCTCCCTGAAAACTCAATTGGAAGTTGGGAGGAGCTTGAGGATGCTTTTCGGGCTAATTTTCAAGGGACCTATGTCCGACCTCCAGATGCAGACAATTTAAGTCATATAATTCAATAGCCTGGAGAGTCAGCCCGAAAGCTTTGGAACAGGTTTCTCACTAAGAAGAACCAAATCGTCGACTGTCCGAACGCCGAAGCCTTAGCAGCTTTCAAGCACAGCATCCGAGACGAATGGCTCGCCAGACACCTCGGCCAAGAAAAACTGAGAACAATGGCAGCCCTGACAAGCCTCATGACCCGCTTTTGCGCGGGCGAAGATAGCTGGTTAGCCTGCAGTAGCACCAGCGACCCAAACACATCCGAAGTTAGGGATGGCAATGGAAAACAACGGCGTAGTAAAAGCAAGCATCGAAATAAAGAAGACAGCCTAGATAATACATCGGTAAACGCTGGATTCAGGGGCTCACGACCAGGTCAGTGGAAAAAGCCTTTTAAAGGCAGCAGAGATTGACCGTCTAGCCTAAACAAGATTCTAGACAAACTATGTCAGATTCATGGCACCCCAGATAAACCTGCAAATCACACCCACACAGAATGCTGGGTCTTCAAGCAGGCTGATACGTCCATTTTGCATCATGCTTTTATATCAATATTCATTGCATTATGGATTGTTATTTCACTTTATGTCACAATACTTATGGCGATTCTCTCTTATTTACAAGGTTTACATAAGGAGGGAGAATGCCGGCAGCTGGAATTCTGGGCTGGAAAAGGAACAAATATTAGAGACCTATTCTGCGCAACTCCAAAAGTCCTGAAACTCCACGGAACATCTTAAAATAAAACAATTAAAATCCTCGCCAAAGATGAAGGCCAGGGGGCCCACACCCTGCTCATGAGGGTGGGGGGCGCCCCCCCCCCTAGGGCGCGCCCCCTACCTCGTGGGCCCCCTGGTGGCTCTCCGACGTCCATCTTCTCCTATATGAAGTCTTTCGATGATAAAAAATAGGAAGGAACTTTTCAGGACGAGACTCCACCGCCACGAGGTGGAACCTTGGAGGATCCAATCTAGAGCCCCGGCAGAGCTGTTCTGTTGGGGATACTTCCCTCCGGGAGGGGGACATCATCACCATCATCATCACCAACGCTTCTCTCATCGGGAGAGGGAAATCTCCATCAACATCTTCACCAGCACCATCTCATCTCCAAAACCTAGTTCATCTCTTGTATCCAATTCTTGTCTCAAAGTCCGGGATTGGTGCTAGTAGGTTGCTAGTAGTGTTGATTACTCCTTGTAGTTGATGCTAGTTGGTTTATTTGGTGGAAGATCATATGTTCAGATCCTTTATGCATATTATTACCCCTCTGATTATGAACATAAGTATGCTTTGTGAGTAATTACGTTTGTTCCTGAGGACAAGGGAGAACTCTTGCTATTAGTAGTCATGTGAATTTGGTATTCGTTTGATATTTTGATAAGATGTATGTTGTCTAGCCTCTAGTGGTGTTATGTGAACGTCGACTACATAACACTTCACCATTATTTGGGCCTAGAGGAAGGCATTGGGAAGTAATAAATAGATGATGGGTTGCTAGAGTGACAGAAGCTTAAACCTTAGTTTATGCGTTGCTTCGTAAGGGGCTGATTTGGATCCATATGTTTCATGCTATGGTTAGGTTTACCTTAATACTTTTGTTGTAGTTGCGGATGCTTGCAATAGAGGTTAATCATAAGTGGGATGCTTGTTCAAGTAAGAACAGCACCCAAGCACCGGTCCACCCACATATCAAACTATCAAAGTATCGAACGCGAATCATATGAAAGTGATGAAAACTAGCTTGACGATATTCCCATGTGTCCTCGGGAGCGCTTTTCCTATTATAAGAGTTTGTTCCGGCTTGTCCTTTGCTACAAAAGGATTGGGCCACCTTGCTGCACTTTATTTACTTTTGTTACTTGTTGCTCGTTACAATTTATCCCGTCACAATACTATCTGTTACCAATTATTTCAGTACTTGCAGAGAATACCTTGCTGAAAACCGCTTATCATTTCCTTCTGCTCCTCGTTGGGTTCGACACTCTTACTTATAGAAAGGACTATGATAGATCCCCTATACTTGTGGGTCATCAAGACTCTTTTCTGGCGCCGTTGCCGAGGAGTGTAGCGCCTTTAGTAGGTGGAATTTGGTAAGGAAAATTTTATATAGTGTGCTGAAATTTACTGTCACTTGTTACTATGGAAAGTAATTCTCTGAGGGGCTTGTTCGGGGTATCTTCACCCTGTCCAGTAGAGCAAAGAGTTGGTCCTCAACCTACTGAACCTATTGAAAATGAAACTCCTTTTGAATTTCCTTCGGGTATGATGGAAAAAGTGCTAGCTAACCCTTTTACAGGAGATGGAACAAAGCATCCTGATGAGCACTTAATATATGTGGATGAAGTTTGTGGATTATTTAAGCTTGCAGGTATACCCGATGATGTTGCTAAGAATAAGGTCTTCCATTTATCTTTGAAGGGAGACGCATTGATATGGTATAGGCTATGTGATGATATGAGATCATGGGACTATAAAAGATTGAAATTGGAATTTCATCAAAAGTGTTACCCTATGCATCTTGTTCATCGTGATCACAATTATATATATAATTTCTAGCCTCGCGAAGGAGAAAGCATCGCTCAAGCTTGGGGGAGGCTTAAACAAGGTTGTCAGAATCGCGATTTTGAATCGGATCGGAGCTCTGATGGTAGGATCGCAAATTGTAGAATCTTCACTATCAGGATCGTAAAAACGTAGATTCTATGAACTAAAATCATAAAATCAGAGGGGTTAGTTTTGATCATAAAGTCGTAGAATCGTATAACATAATCGAGATTCTGACAACCCTGGGCTTAAATCAATGTTATATTCATGCCCCAATCATGAGTTCTCAAGAGAAATAATTATGCAAAGTTTTTATGCTCGGCTTTCTCATAATAATCAAACCATGCTCGATACTTCTTGTGTTGGCTCTTTTATGATGAAGACTATTGAATTCAGATGGAATTTATTGGATAGAATTAAATGCAACTCTGAAGATTGGGACCTCGACGAAGGTAAGGAGTTAGGTATGACACCTAAGTTTGATTGTGTTAAATCTTTTATGGACACCGATATTTTCCGTAAGTTTAGCACTAAATATGGACTTGACTCTGAGATAGTAGCTTCTTTCTGTGAATCTTTTGCTACTTATGTTGATCTCCCTAAGGAGAAGTGGTTTAAATATCATCCTCCCATAGAAGTAAAAGTAGCTGCACCTGGTAAAGTTGAAGAAAAGACTGTCACTTATAATGATCCTATTGTTCCTACTTCTTATGTTGAGAAACCACCTTTCCCCGTTAGAATAAAGGATCATGCTAAAGCTTCAACTGTTGTTCGTAAAAGCAATATTAGAACTTATACACCTCCTGAGCAAGTTAAAGTAGAACCTAATATTGCTATTGTTAAAGATCTCTTGTCTAATAATATAGATGGGCATGTTATTCAGTTCGAAGGTGAAACTGCTAGAATTGCTAAACCTTGTGATAAAGATAAACATAGACCTGTGGTAGGCGTGCCTATTATTTCTGTTAAAATAGGAGATCATTGTTATCATGGCTTATGTGATATGGGTGCTAGTGCTAGTGGTATACCGCATACTTTATACGAAGAAATTAAGAATGAAATTGCACCTGCTGAGTTAGAAGGTATTGATGTCACAATTAAACTTGCTAATAGAGATAATATTTCACCAATGGGAATTGTTAGATATGTTGAAGTCTTGTGTGGGAAAACTAAATATCCTGCTGATTTTCTTGTTCTTGGTTCCCCACAACATAGCTTTTGTCCCATTATATTCGGTAGACCCTTCTTAAATACTGTTAATGCTACCATAGATTGCACAAAGAATTTTGTTACTGTTGGCTTTGATGATATGATTCATGAGTTTAATTTGTCTAAATTTAGTAAACAACATCGTGAGGAAGAATTACCTAGTAAGGATGAAATTATTTGTCTTGCTTCTATTGCCGTACCTCCTAGTGATCCTTTAGAACACTATTTGCTAGTCCATGAAAATGATATGTTCATGAATGAAAGAAGGGAAATAGATGAAGTATTCTTTAAATAGGAACATATTCTGCATCACAATTTGCCTGTTGAAATTTTAGGGGATCCTCCTCCACCCAAGGGTGATCTCGTGTTTGAGCTTAAACCTTTGCCTGATAATCTTAAATATGCTTATCTTGATGAAAAGAAGATATATCCTGTTATTATTAGTGCCAACCTTTCAGAGCATGAAGAAGAAAGATTATTGAAAACTCTGAAGAAGCATCGTGCTGCTATTGGATATACTCTTGATGATCTTAAGGGCATTAGTCCCACTCTATGTCAACATAAAATAAATTTGGAGGCAGATGCCAAACCAGTTCGTGATCCTCAACGACGTCTGAATTCTAAAATGAAAGAAGTGGTAAGAAAAGAAATACTAAAGCTTCTGGAGGTAGGTATAATCTATCCCGTTGCTGATAGTGAGTGGGTAAGTCCTGTCCATTGTGTTCCTAAGAAGGGAGGTATTACTGTTGTTCCTAATGATAAAGATGAATTGATTCCACAAAGAATTATCACAGGTTATAGGATGGTAATTGATTTCCGCAAATTAAATAAAGATACTAAGAAAGATCATTACCCCTTACCTTTTATTGATCAAATGCTAGAAAGATTATGCAAACATACACACTATTGCTTTCTAGATGGTTATTATGGTTTCTCTCAAATACCTGTGTCGGCTAGAGATCAATCAAACACTACTTTTACATGCCCTTTTGGTACTTTTGCTTATAGACGTATGCCTTTTGGTTTATGTAATGCACCTGCTACCTTTCAAAGATGCATGATGGCTATATTCTCTGACTTTTGTGAAAAGATTTGTGAGGTTTTCATGGACGACTTTTCTGTCTGTGGTTCCTCTTTTGATGATTGCTTGAGAAATCTTGATCGAGTTTTGCAAAGATGTGAAGAAACTAATCTTGTCTTGAATTGGGAAAAGTGCCACTTATGGTTAATGAAGGTATTCTCTTGGGGCATAAAGTTTCTGAAAGAGGTATTGAAGTTGATAAAGCCAAGGTTGATGTGATTGAAAAGATGCCATGTCCCAAGGACATCAAAGGTATAAGAAGTTTCCTTGGTCACGCCGGATTTTACAGGAGGTTCATTAGGGACTTCTCAAAAATTTCTCGGCCTCTGACTAATTTATTGCAAAAAGTGAAGGAAATATGCCCTAGAGGCAATAATAAAGTTATTATTTATTTCCTTATATCATGATAAATGTTTATTATTCATGCTAGAATTGTATTAACCGGAAACATAATACATGTGTGAATACATAGACAAACAGAGTGTCACTAGTATGCCTCTACTTAACTAGCTCGTTAATCAAAGATGGTTAAGTTTCCTAACCATGAACAATGTGTTGTTATTTGATTAACGAGGTCACATCATTAGTTGAATGATCTGATTGACATGACCCATTTCATTAGCTTAGCACCCGATCGTTTAGTATGTTGCTATTGCTTTCTTCATGACTTATACATGTTCCTATGACTATGAGATTATGCAACTCCCGTTTGCTGTAGGAACACTTTGGGTGCTACCAAACTTCACAACGTAACTGGGTGATTATAAAGGAGTACTACAGGTGTCTCCAATGGTAGATGTTGGGTTGGCGTATTTCGAGATTAGAATTTGTCACTCCGATTGTCGGAGAGGTATCTCTGGGCCCTCTCGGTAATACACATTACACAAGCCCTGCAAGCATTGCAACTAATGAGTTAGTTGCGGATGATGTATTACAGAACGAGTAAAGAGACTTGCCGGTAACGAGATTGAACTAGGTATTGGATACCGACGATCGAATCTCGGGCAAGTAACATACCGATGACAAAGGGAACAACGTATGTTGTTATGTGGTCTGACCGATAAAGATCTTCGTAGAATATGTAGGAGCCAATATGGGCATCCAGGTCCCGCTATTGGTTATTGACCGGAGACATGTCTCGGTCATGTCTACATTGTTCTCGAACCGTAGGGTCCGCACGCTTAATGTTACGATGACAGTTATTATGAGTTTATGCATTTTGATGTACCGAAGGTTGTTCAGAGTCCCGGATGTGATCACGGACATGACGAGGAGTCTCGAAATGGTCGAGACATAAAGATTGATATATTGGAAGCCTATATTTGGATATCGGAAGTGTTCCGGGTGAAATCGGGATTTTACCGGAGTACCGGGAGGTTACCGGAACCCCCCGGGAACCAAATGGGCCTTATTGGGCCTTAGTGGAAAGGTGAAAGGGGCAGCCCAAGGTGGGCTGCACGCCTCCCCCCTCCCCTAGTCCTATTAGGACTAGGAGAGGTGGCCGTCCCCCTTCTCCCTCTCTCTCTCTCGAGGAATCCTATTAGGAATAGGATTGGGGGGGAGTCCTACTCCCGGTAGGAGTAGGACTCCTCCTGCGCCCTCCTCCTTTGGCCGGCCAGCCCTCCCCCAGGCAACCTTTATATACGGGGGCAGGGGGCACCTCTAGACACACAAGTTGATCATTGAGATCGTTCCTTAGCCGTGTGCGGTGCCCCCTGCCACGAAATTCCACCTCGATCATATCGTTGTAGTGCTTAGGCGAAGCCCTACGTCGGTAGTACATCAAGATCGTCACCACGCCGTCGTGCTGATGGAACTCCTCCCTGAAGCTTTGCTGGATCGGAGCCCGGGGATCGTCATCGAGCTGAACGTGTGCTAAGAACTCGGAGGTGCCGGAGTAACGGTGCTTGGATCGGTCGGATCGGGAAGAAGACGTACGACTACTTCCTCTACATTGTGTCAACGCTTCCGTTGCGATCTACAACGGTACGTAGATCAGACTCTCCCCCTCGTTGCTATGCATCACCATGATCTTGCGTGTGCGTAGGAATTTTTTTGAAATTACCACGTTCCCCAACAGTGGCATCCGAGCCTAGGTTTTATGGTTTGATGTTATTTGCACGAGTAGAACACAAGTGAGTTGTGGGCGATACAAGTCATACTGCCTACCAGCATGTCATACTTTGGTTCGGCGGTATTGTTGGACGAGACGACCCGGACCAACCTTACGCGTACGCTTACGCGAGACCGGTTCCCTCGACGTGCTTTGCACATAGATGGCTTGCGGGCGACTGTCTCTCCAACTTTAGTTGAACCGAGTATGGCTACGCCCGGTCCTTGAGAAGGTTAAAACGGAGTCTATTTGACAAACTATCGTTGTGGGTTTTGATGCGTAGGTGAGATGAGTTCTTGCTTAAGCCCGTAGCAGCCACATAAAACTTGCAACAACAAAGTAGAGGACGTCTAACTTGTTTTTGCAGGGCATGTTGTGATGTGATATGGTCAAGGCATGATGCTGATTTTTATTGTATGAGATGATCATGTTTTGTAACCAAGTTATCGGCAACTGGCAGGAGCCATATGGTTGTCGCTTTATTGTATGCAATGCAATCGCGATGTAATGTTTTACTTTATTGCTAAGCGGTAGTGATAGTCGTGGAAGCATAAGATTGGCGAGACGACAACGATGCTACGATGGAGATCAAGGTGTCGCGCCGGTGACGATGGTGATCATGACGGTGCTTCGGAGATGGAGATCACAAGCACAAGATGATGATGGCCATATCATATCACTTATATTGATTGCATGTGATGTTTATCTTTTATGCATCTTATGTTGCTTTGATTGACGGTAGCATTATAAGATGATCTCTCACTAAATTATCAAGAAGTGTTCTCCCTGAGTATGCACCGTTGCGAAAGTTCTTCGTGCTGAGACACCATGTGATGATCGGGTGTGATAGGCTCTACGTTCAAATACAACGGGTGCAAAACAGTTGCACACGCAGAATACTCAGGTTATACTTGACGAGCCAAGCATATACAGATATGGCCTCGGAACACGGAGACCGAAAGGTCGAGCGTGAATCATATAGTAGATATGATCAACATAATGATGTTCACCGATGAAACTACTCCATCTCACGTGATGATCGGACATGGTTTAGTTGATTTGGATCACGTGATCACTTAGAGGATTAGAGGGATGTCTATCTAAGTGGGAGTTCTTAAGTAATATGATTAATTGAACTTAAAATTATCATGAACTTAGTACCTGATAGTATCTTGCTTGTTTATGTTGATTGTAGATAGATGGCTCGTGTTGTTGTTCCGTTGAATTTTAATGCGTTCCTTGAGAAAGCAAAGTTGAAAGATGATGGTAGCAATTACACGGACTGTGTCCGTAACTTGAGGATTATCCTCATTGCTGCACAGAAGAATTACGTCCTGGAAGCACCGGTGGGTGCCAGGCCTGCTGCTGGAGCAACACCAGATGTTATGAACGTCTGGCAGAGCAAAGCTGATGACTACTCGATAGTTCAGTGTGCCATGCTTTACGGCTTAGAATCGGGACTTCAACGACATTTTGAACGTCATGGAGCATATGAGATGTTCCAGGAGTTGAAGTTAATATTTCAAGCAAATGCCCGGATTGAGACATATGAAGTCTCCAATAAGTTCTATAGCTGCAAGATGGAGAAGAACAGTTCTGTCAGTGAGCATATACTCAAAATGTCTGGGTATAACAATCACTTGATTCAGATGGGAGTTAATCTTCCAGATGATTGCGTCATTGACAGAATTCTCCAATCACTGCCACCAAGCTACAAGAGCTTCATGATGAACTATAATATGCAAGGGATGAACAAGACTATTCCCGAGCTCTTCGCAATGCTGAAAGCTGCGGAGGTAGAAATCAAAAAGGAGCATCAAGTGTTGATGGTTAACAAAACCACTAGTTTCAAGAAAAAGGGCAAAGGGAAGAAAAAGGGGAACTTCAAGAAGAACGGCAAGCAAGTTGCTGCTCAGGAGAAGAAACCCAAGTCTGGACCTAAGCCTGAAACTGAGTGCTTCTACTGCAAGCAGACTGGTCACTGGAAGCGGAACTGCCCCAAGTATTTGGCGGATAAGAAGGATGGCAAGGTGAACAAAGGTATATGTGATATACATGTTATTGATGTGTACCTTACTAATGCTCGCAGTAGCACCTGCGTATTTGATACTGGTTCTGTTGCTAATATTTGCAACTCGAAACAGGGACTACGGATTAAGCGAAGATTAGCTAAGGACGAGGTGACGATGCGCGTGGGAAACGGTTCCAAAGTCGATGTGATCGCGGTCGGCACGCTACCTCTACATCTACCTTCTGGATTAATATTAGACCTAAATAATTGTTATTTGGTGCCAGCGTTGAGCATGAACATTATATCTGGATCTTGTTTAATGCGAGACGGTTATTCATTTAAATCAGAGAATAATGGTTGTTCTATTTATATGAGTAATATCTTTTATGGTCATGCACCCTTGAAGAGTGGTCTATTCTTGTTAAATCTCGATAGTAGTGATACACATATTCATAATGTAGAAGCCAAAAGATGCAGAGTTGATAATGATAGTGCAACTTATTTGTGGCACTGCCGTTTAGGTCATATCGGTGTAAAGCGCATGAAGAAACTCCATACTGATGGACTTTTGGAACCACTTGATTATGAATCACTTGGTACTTGCGAACCGTGCCTCATGGGTAAGATGACTAAAACACCATTCTCCGGCACTATGGAGAGAGCAACAGATTTACTGGAAATCATACATACCGATGTATGTGGTCCGATGAATATTGAGGCTCGTGGCGGATATCGTTATTTTCTCACCTTCACAGATGATTTAAGCAGATATGGGTATATCTACTTAATGAAACATAAGTCTGAAACATTTGAAAAGTTCAAGGAATTTCAGAGTGAAGTTGAAAATCATCGTAACAAGAAAATAAAGTTTCTACGATCTAATCGTGGAGGAGAATATTTGAGTTACGAGTTTGGTATACATTTGAAAAATTGTGGAATAGTTTCGCAACTCACGCCACCCGGAACACCACAGCGTAATGGTGTGTCCCAACATCGTAATCGTACTTTACTAGATATGGTACGATCTATGATGTCTCTTACTGATTTACCGCTATCGTTTTGGGGATACGCTTTAGAGACGGCCGCATTCACGTTAAATAGGGCACCATCAAAATCCGTTGAGACGACGCCTTCTGAACTGTGGTTTGGCAAGAAACCAAAGTTGTCGTTTCTTAAAGTTTGGGGTTGCGATTCTTATGTGAAAAAGCTTCAACCTGATAAGCTCGAACCCAAATCGGAGAAATGTGTCTTCATAGGATATCCAAAGGAAACTATTGGATACACCTTCTATCACAGATCCGAAGGCAAGACTTTTGTTGCTAAATTCGGAAACTTTCTTGAGAAGGAGTTTCTCTCGAAAGAAGTGAGTGGGAGGAAAGTAGAACTTGACGAGGTAACTGTACCCGCTCCCTTATTAGAAAGTAGTACATCACAGAAAACTGTTTCTGCGACACCTACACCAATAAGTGAGGAAGTTGATGATAATGATCATGAAACTTCAGAACAAGATACTACTGAACCTCGTAGATCAACCAGAGCAAGATCCGCGCCAGAGTGGTACGGTAATCCAGTTCTGGAGGTCATGTTACTTGACCATGACGAGCCTACGAACTATGAGGAAGCGATGATGCGCCCAGATTCCGTGAAATGGTTTGAGGCCATGAAATATGAGATATGATCCATGTATGAGAACAAAGTATGGACTTTGGTTGACTTGCCCGATGATCGGCAAGCAATTGAGAATAAATGGATCTTCAAGAAAAAGACCGACGCTGACGGTAATGTTACTGTCTATAAAGCTCGACTTGTTGCAAAAGGTTTTCGACAAGTTCAAGGGGTTGACTACGATGAGACCTTCTCACCCGTAGCGATGCTTAAGTCTGTCCGAATCATGTTAGCAATTGCCGCATTTTATGATTATGAAATATGGCAGATGGATGTCAAAACTGCATTCCTGAATGGATTTCTGGAAGAAGAATTGTATATGATGCAACCGGAAGGTTTTGTCGATCCAAAGGGAGCTAACAAAGTGTGCAAACTCCAGCGATCCATTTATGGACTGGTGCAAGCATCTCGGAGTTGGAATAAATGCTTTGATAGTGTGATCAAAGCATTTGTCTTTATACAGACTTTTGGAGAAGCCTGTATTTACAAGAAAGTGAGTGGGAGCTCCGTAGCATTTCTGATATTATATGTGGATGACATATTGCTGATTGGAAATGATATAGAATTTCTGGATAGCATAAAGGGATACTTGAATAAGAGTTTTTCAATGAAAGACCTCGGTGAAGCTGCTTACATATTGGGCATTAAGATCTATAGAGATAGATCAAGACGCTTAATTGGATTTTCACAAAGCACATACCTTGACAAGATTTTGAAGAAGTTCAAAATGGATCAAGCAAAGAAAGGGTTCTTGCCTGTGTTACAAGGTGTGAAGTTGAGTCAGACTCAATGCCCGACCACTGCAGAATATAGAGAGAAAATGAAAGACGTTCCCTATGCTTCAGCCATAGGCTCTATCATGTATGCAATGCTGTGTACCAGACCTGATGTGTGCCTTGCTATAAGTTTAGCAGGGAGGTACCAAAGTAATCCAGGAGTGGATCACTGGACAGCGGTCAAGAACATCCTGAAATACCTGAAAAGGACTAAGGATATGTTTCTCGTATATGGAGGTGACAAAGAGCTCACCGTAAGAGGTTACGTTGATGCAAGCTCTGACACTGATCCGGACGATTCTAAATCGCAAACCGGATACGTGTTTACTTTAAACGGTGGAGCTGTCAGTTGGTGCAGTTCTAAACAAAGCATCGTAGCGGGATCTACATGTGAAGCGAAGTACATAGCTGCTTCGGAAGCAGCGAACGAAGGAGTCTGGATGAAGGAGTTCATATCCGATCTAGGTGTCATACCTAGTGCATCAGGTCCAATGAAAATCTTTTGTGACAATACTGGTGCAATTGCTTTGGCAAAGGAATCCAGATTTCACAAAAGGACCAAACACATCAAGAGACGCTTCAATTCCATCCGGGATCTAGTCCAGGTGGGAGACATAGAGATTTGCAAGATACATACGGATCTGAATGTTGCAGACCCGTTGACTAAGCCTCTTCCACGAGCAAAACATGATCAGCACGAAGGCTCCATGGGTGTTAGAATCATTACTGTGTAATCTAGATTATTGACTCTAGTGCAAGTGGGAGACTGAAGGAAATATGCCCTAGAGGCAATAATAAAGTTATTATTTATTTCCTTATATCATGATAAATGTTTATTATTCATGCTAGAATTCTATTAACCGGAAACATAATACATGTGTGAATACATAGACAAACAGAGTGTCACTAGTATGCCTCTACTTAACTAGCTCGTTAATCAAAGATGGTTAAGTTTCCTAACCATGAACAATGTCTTGTTATTTGATTAACGAGGTCACATCATTAGTTGAATGACCTGATTGACATGACCCATTTCATTAGCTTAGCACCCGATCGTTTAGTATGTTGCTATTGCTTTCTTCATGACTTATACATGTTCCTATGAATATGAGACTATGCAACTCCCCTTTGCCGGAGGAACACTTTGGGTGCTACCAAAGGTCACAACGTAACTGGGTGATTATAAAGGAGTACTACAGGTGTCTCCAATGGTAGATGTTGGGTTGGCGTATTTCGAGATTAGAATTTGTCACTCCGATTGTCGGAGAGGTATCTCTGGGCCCTCTCGGTAATACACATTACACAAGCCTTGCAAGCATTGCAACTAATGAGTTAGTTGCGGATGATGTATTACAGAACGAGTAAAGAGACTTGCCGGTAACGAGATTGAACTAGGTATTGGATACCGACGATCGAATCTCGGGCAAGTAACATACCGATGATGAAGGGAACAACGTATGTTGTTATGCGGTCTGACCGGTAAAGATCTTCATAGAATATGTATGAGCCAATATGGGCATCCAGGTCCCGCTATTGGTTATTGACCGGAGACGTGTCTCGGTCATGTCTAAATTGTTCTCGAACCGTAGGGTCCGCACGCTTAACATTACGATGACAGTTATTATGAGTTTATGCATTTTGATGTACCGAAGGTTGTTCGGAGTCCCGGATGTGATCACGGACATGACGAGGAGTCTCGAAATGGTCGAGACATAAAGATTGATATATTGGAAGCCTATATTTGGATATCGGAAGTGTTCCGGGTGAAATCGGGATTTTACCGGAGTACCGGGAGGTTACCGGAACCCCCCGGGAACCAAATGGGCCTTATTGGGCCTTAGTGGAAAGGTGAAAGGGGCAGCCCAAGGTGGGCTGCGCGCCTGCCCCCTCCCCTAGTCCTGAAAGGTGGCCGGCCCCCTTCTCCCTCTCTCTCTCTCTCTCTCTCTCTCTCTCTCTCTCTCTCTCTCTCTCTCTCTCTCTCTCTCTCGGAATCCTATTAGGAATAGGATTGGGGGGAGTCCTACTCCTGGTAGGAGTAGGACTCCTCATGCGCCCTCCTCCTTTGGCCGGCCAGCCCTCCCCCTGGCAACCTTTATATACGGGGGCAGGGGGCACCTCTAGACACACAAGTTGATCATTGAGATCCTTCCTTGGCCGTGTGCGGTGCCCCCTGCCACCAAATTCCACCTCGATCATATTGTTGTAGTGCTTAGCCGAAGCCCTACGTCGGTAGTACATCAAGATCGTCACCATGCCGTCGTGCTGACGGAACTCCTCCCCGGAGCTTTGCTGGATCGGAGCCCGGGGATCGTCATTGAGCTGAACATGTGCTAAGAACTCGGAGGTGCCGGAGTAACGGTGCTTGGATCGGTCGGATCGGGGAGAGGACGTACGACTACTTCCTCTACATTGTGTCAATGCTTCCGTTGCGATCTACAAGGGTGCGTAGATCAGACTCTCCCCCTCGTTGCTATGCATCACCATGATCTTGCGTGTGCGTAGGAAATTTTTTGAAATTACCACGTTCCCCAACAAAAAGATATACCATTTGTCTTTGATGATGATTGTGTAGAAGCATTTGAAACACTTAAGAAAGCATTAGTCTCTGCACCTGTTGTTCAGCCACCTGATTGGAATTTACCCTTTGAAATTATGTGTGATGCTAGTGATTATGCTGTAGGTGCTGTTCTAGGGCAGAGAGTTGATAAGAAACTAAATGTTATTCATTATGCTAGTAAGACTCTAGACAATGCTCAAAGAAATTATGCTACTACTGAAAAAGAGCTTTTAGCAGTTGTATTTGCTTGTGATAAGTTCAGACGCTATATTGTTGATTCTAAAGTAACTATTCACACTGATCATGCTGCTATTAAATACCTTATGGAAAAGAAAGATGCTAAACCTAGACTTATTAGATGTGTTCTCTTGCTACAAGAATTTGATTTGCATATTGTTGATAGAAAGGGAGCTGAGAACCCCGTTGCAGACAACTTGTCTAGGTTAGAAAATATTCTTGATGACCCACTACCTATTAATGATAGCTTTCCTGATGAACAATTAAATGTTATAAGTACTTCTCATAGTACTCCATGGTATGCTGATTATGCTAATTATATTGTTGCTAAATTTATACCACCTAGCTTCACATACCAACAAAAGAAAAGGTTTTTCTATGATTTAAGACATTACTTTTGGGATGACCCACATCTTTATAAAGAAGGAGTAGATGGTGTTATTATACGTTGTGTACTTGAGCATGAACAAGAACAGATCCTACGCAAGTGTCATTCCGAGGCTTTTGGAGGAAACCACGCTGGAGATAGAACTGCACATAAGGTATTGCAATCTGGTTTTTATTGGCCTACTCTCTTTAAGGATGCCCGTAAGTTTGTCTTGTCTTGTGATGAATGTCAAAGAATTGGTAATATTAGTGGACGTCAAGAAATGCCTATGAATTATTCTCTTGTTATTGAACCGTTTGATGTTTGGGGCTTTGATTATATGGGACCTTTTCCTGCCACTAATGGATACACACATATTTTAGCTGTTGTTGATTACATTACTAAGTGGGTAGAAGCTATTCCAACTAGTAGTGCTAATCATAACACTTCTATTAAAATGCTTAAAGAAGTTATTTTCTCGAGGTTTGGAGTCCCTAGATATTTAATGACTGATGGTGGTTCACACTTTATTCATGGTGCTTTCCGTAAAATGCTTGCTAAATATGATGTTAATCATAGAATTGCATCTTCTTATCACCCTCAGTCTAGTGGTCAAGTAGAGTTGAGAAATAGAGAGCTCAAATTAATTTTGCAAAAGACTGTTAATAGGTCTAGAAAGAATTGGTCTAAGAAACTTGATGATGGATTATGGGCTTATAGAACTGCATACAAAAATCATATGGGTATGTCTCCGTATAAAATGGTTTATGGAAAAGCATGTCACTTACCTCTCGAACTAGAACATAAGGCGTATTGGGCTATTAAAGAGCTCAACTATGATTTTAAACTTGCCGGTGAGAAGAGGTTACTTGATATTAGCTCACTTGATGAATGGAGAACCCAAGCATATGAAAATGCCAAGTTGTTTAAAGGAAAAGTTAAAAATGGCATGACAAAAGGATACAAAAGCGTGAATTTAATGTAGGTGATTATGTATTGCTATACTATTGGAGAACGTAGTAATTTCAAAAAAATTCCTACGCACACGCAAGATCATGGTGATGCATAGCAATGAGAGGGGAGAGTGTTGTCTACGTACCCTCGTAGACCGAAAGCAGAAGCGTTAGCACAACGCGGTTGATGTAGTCGTACGTCTTCACGGCCCCGACCGATCAAGCACCGAAACTACGGCACCTCCGAGTTCTAGCACACGTTCAGCTCGATGACGATCCCCGGACTCCGATCCAGCAAAGTGTCAGGGAAGAGTTCCGTCAGCACGACGGCATGGTGACGATCTTGATGTTCTACCGTCGCAGGGCTTCGCCTAAGCACCGCTACAATATTATCGAGGATTATGGTGGAGGGGGGCACCGCACACGGCTAAGAGAACGATCACGAAGATCAACTTGTGTGTTTAGAGGTGCCCCCTGCCCCCGTATATAAAGGAGCAAGGGGGAGGAGGCCGGCCCTAGGAGGGGCGCGCCAGGGAGTAGGATTCCTACTCCTAGTTGGAGTAGGTTTCCTCCTTTCCTAGTCCAACTAGGAGAAGGGGGGAAAGGGGGGAAGAGGGGAAGGAAGGGAGAGAGGGGCCGCGCCCCAAACCCCTTGTCCAATTCGGACTGGGCTTGGGAGGGGCGTGCGCCACCTCCTGGTCCTTCCCACTAAGGCCCATTAAGGTCCATTGCTTCTTCCTCGTATTCCCATAACTCCCCGGTACTTCCAAAAATACCCGAATCACTCGGAACCTTTCCGATGTCCGAATATAGTCGTCCAATATATCGATCTTTACGTCTCGACCATTTCGAGACTCCTCGTCATGTCCCCAATCTCATCCGGAACTCCAAACTCCTTCGGTACATCAAAACACATAAACTCATAATATAACTATCATCAAACATTAAGCGTGCGGACCCTACGGGTTCGAGAACAATGTAGACATGACCGAGACACGTCTCTGGTCAATAACCAATAGCGGAACCTGGATGCTCATATTGGCTCCCACATATTCTACGAAGATCTTCATCGGTCAGACCGCATAACAACATACGTTGTTCCCTTTGTCATCGGTATGTTACTTGCCCGAGATTCGATCGTCGGTATCTCAATACCTAGTTCAATCTTGTTACCAGCAAGTCTCTTTACTCGTTTCGTAATACATCATCTCACAACTAACTCATTAGTTGCAATGGTTGCAAGGCTTATGTGATGTGCATTACCGAGAGGGCCCAGAGATACCTCTCCGACAATCGGAGTGACAAATCTTAATCTCGAAATACGCCAACCCAACATGTACCTTTGGAGACACCTGTAGAGCTCCTTTATAATCACCCAGTTACGTTGTGACGTTTGGTAGCACACAAAGTGTTCCTGCAGCAAACGGGAGTTGCATAATCTCATAGTCATAGGAACATGTATAAGTCATGAAGAAAGCAATAGCAACATACTAAACGATCAAGTGTTATGCTAACGGAATGGGTCAACTCAATCACATCATTCTCCTAATGATGTGATCCCGTTAATCAAATGACAACTCATGTCTATGGTTAGGAAACATAACCATCTTTGATCAACGAGCTAGTCAAGTAGAGGCATACTAGTGACATACTGTTTGTCTATGTATTCACACATGTATTATGTTTCCAGTTAATACAATTCTAGCATGAATAATAAACATTTATCATGAAATAAGGAAATAAATAATAACTTTATTATTTCCTCTAGGGCATATTTCCTTTAGTCTCCCACTTGCACTAGAGTCAATAATCTAGTTCACATCGCCATGTGATTCAACACTAATAGTTCACATCACCATGTGATTAACACCCATAGTTCACATCGTCATGTGACCTATACCCAAAGGGTTTACTAGAGTCAGTAATCTAGTTCACATCGTTAATGTGATTAACACCCAAAGAGTACTAAGGTATGATCATGTTTTGCTTGTGAGATAATTTTAGTCAACGGGTCTGTCACATACAGATCCATAAGTATTTTGCGAATTCTATGTCTACAATGCTCTGCACGGAGCTACTCTAGCTAATTGCTCCCACTTTCAATATGTATCTAGATCGAGACTTAGAGTCATCCAGATCTGTGTCAAAACTTGCATCGACGTAACTCTTTACGACGAACCTTTTGTCACCTCCATAATTGAGAAACATATCCTTATTCCACTAAGGATAATTTTGACCGCTGTCCAGTGATCTACTTCTAGATCACTATTGTACTCCCTTGCCAAACTCAGGGTAGGGTATACAATAGGTCCGGTACACAGCATGATATACTTTATAGAACCTATGGCTAAGGCATAGGGAATGACTTTCATTCTCTCTCTATCTTCTGCCGTGGTCGGGTTTTGAGTCTTACTCAACTTCACACCTTGTAACACAGGCAAGAACTCCTTCTTTGACTGTTCCATTTTGAACTACTTCAAAATCTTGTTAAGGTATGTACTCATTGAAAAAACTTATCAAGCATCTTGATCTATCTCTATATATCTTGATGCTCAATATGTAAGCAGCTTCACCGAGGTCTTTCTTTGAAAAACTCCTTCCAAATATTCC
This sequence comes from Triticum monococcum, assembly GCA_034509565.1. Classification (NCBI taxonomy): domain Eukaryota; kingdom Viridiplantae; phylum Streptophyta; class Magnoliopsida; order Poales; family Poaceae; genus Triticum; species Triticum monococcum. The sequence goes on from CM067841.1 coordinate 81,386,393, forward strand.
TTTATGCTTTGCAGAATAATTCTACATTATCTCCGATCAACAATATGTCATTCACATATACTTATCAGAAATGTTGTAGTGCTCCCACTCACTTTCTTGTAAATACAGGCTTCACCGCAAGTCTGTATAAAACTATATGCTTTGATCAACTTATCAAAGTGTATATTCCAACTCCGAGATGCTTGCACCAGTCCATAGATGGATCGCTGGAGCTTGCATATTTTGTTAGTACCTTTAGGATTGACAAAACCTTCTGGTTGCATCATATACAACTCTTCTTTAATAAATCCACCAAGGAATGCAGTTTTGTTTATCCATTTGCCAGATTTCATAAAATGCGGCAATTGCTAACATGACTCGGACAGACTTAAGCATCGATATGAGTGAGAAACTCTCATCGTAGTCAACACCTTGAACTTGTCGAAAACCTTTTGTGACAATTCTAGCTTTGTAGATAGTAACACTACTATCAGCGTCCGTCTTCCTCTTGAAGATCCATTTAATCTCAATGGCTTGCCGAACATCGGGCAAGTCAACCAAAGTCCGTACTTTGTTCTCATACATGGATCATATCTCAGATTTCATGGCCTCAAACAATTTCGCGGAATCTGGGCGCATCATTGCTTCCTCATAGTTCGTAGGCTCATCATGGTCAAGTAACATGACCTCCAGAACTGGATTACCGTACCACTCTAGTGCGGATCTCACTCTGGTTTTACCTACGAGGTTCGGTAGTAACTTGATATGAAGTTACATGATCATCATCATTAGCTTCCTCACTAATCGGTCTAGTAGTCACAGGAACAGATTTCTGTGATGAACTACTTTCCAATAAGGGAGCAGGTACAGTTACCTCATCAAGTTCTACTTTCCTCCCACTCACTTCTTTCGAGAGAAACTCCTTCTCTAGAAAGGATCCATTCTCAGCAATGAATAACTTGCCTTCGGATCTGTGATAGAAGGTGTACCCAACTGTCTTCTTTGGGTATCCTATGAAGACATATTTCTCCGATTTGGGTTTGAGCTTATTAGGATGAAACTTTTTCTTATAAGCATTGCAACCCCAAACTTTAAGAAAGACAACTTTGGTTTCTTGCCAAACCACAGTTCATACAGTGTCGTCTCAACGGATTTAGATGGTGCCCTTTTTTGTGTGAATGCAGTTGTCTCTAATGCATAACCCCAAAACTATAGTGGTAAATCGGTAAGAAACATCATAGATTGCACTATATCCAATAAAGTACGGTTATGACGTTCGAACACACCATTATGCTGTGGTGTTCCAGGTGGCATGAATTTGTGAAACTATTCCACATAGTTTTAATTGAAGACCAAACTCGTAACTCAAATATTTGTCTCTGCGATCAGATCGTAGAAACCATATTTTTCTTTTTACGATGATTTTCCACTTCACTCTCAAATTCTTTGAACTTTTCAAATGTTTCAGACTTATGTTTCATCAAGTAGATATACCCATATCTACTCAAATCATATGTGAAGGTCAGAAAATAACGATACTCGCCACGAGCTTCAACACTCATCGGATTGCATACATCAGTATGTATTATTTCCAATAAGTCAGTTGCTCGCTCCATTGTTCCGGAGAACGGAGTCTTTAGTCATCTTGCCCATAAGGCATGATTCGCAAGCACCAAGTGATTCATAATCAAGTGATTCCAAAATCCCATCAGCATGGAGTTTCTTCATGCGCTTTACACCAATATGACCTAAATGGCAGTGCCACAAATAAGTTGCACTATCATTATTAACTTTGCATCTTTTGGCTTCAATATTATGAATATGTGTATCACTATGATCGAGATCCAATGAACCATTTTCATTGGGTGTGTAACCATATAAGGTTTTATTCATGTAAATAGAACAACAATTGTTCTCTAACTTAAATGAATAACCGTATTGCAATAAACATGATCATATCATATTCATGCTCAACGCAAACACCAAATAACACTTATTTAGGTTCAACACTAATCCCGAAAGTATAGGGAGTGTGCGATGATGATCATATCAATCTTGGAACTACTTCCAACACACATCGTCACCTCACCCTTAACTAGTCTTTGTTCATTCTGCAAATCCCGATTCAAGTTACTAATCATAGTAACTGAACTAGTATCAAATACTGAGGGGTTGCTATAAACACTAGTAAAGTACACATCAATAACATGTATATCAAATATACTTATGTTCACTTTGCCATCCTTCTTATCCGCCAATCACTTGGGGTAGTTCCGCTTCCAGTGACCAGTCCCTTTGCAGTAGAAGCACTTAGTCTCAGGCTTAGGACCAGACTTGGGCTTCTTCACTTGAGCAGCAACTTGCTTGCTGTTCTTCTTGAAGTTCCCTTTCTTCCCTTTGCCCTTTTCTTGAAACTAGTGGTCTTGTCAACCATTAACACTTGATGTTTTTCTTGATTTCTGTAACGCCCCATATGTAACCTTCCCAAATTGTACTACAACTCTTGCTGTTTCCGGCATTAAGTTATATTTAATTCTCGGGTTCGGGTCCTTGTCTCCGTGTGTTGTTTTTATTTTCATGCATCTCATATCATGTCATCACGTGCATTGCATTCGCATACATGTTCATCTCATGCATTCGAGCATTTTCCCCGTTGTCCGTTTTGCATTCCGGCGCTTCGTTCTCCTCCGGTGGCCATTTCTAGCTTTCTTTCGTGTGTGGGGATTAAACATTTCCGGATTGGACCAAGACTTGCCATGCGGCCTTGGTTTACTACCGGTAGACCGCCTGTCAAGTTTCGGGTCATTTGGACTTCGTTTGATACTCCATCGGTTAACCGAGGGACCGAAAAGGCCTCGTGTGTGTTGCAGCCCAACACCCCTCCAATTTGGCCCAAAACCCACCAAACTCTGCTCCATCGTCTCGGTCGTTCGATCACGATCGTGTGGGCGAAAACCGCACCTCATTTGGACTCTCCTAGCTCCCTCTATGCCTATATATACACCCCCCCATTCCAAATCTCAGATTCTCCCCGTCCTCCTCCTAAAAAAACATAGATCCATCTCTCCCCGCGCCGGGCCGGACGTGTCCGCCCGCGCCGGACTTTGTCCGCCCGCCGCCGCCATCCAACCCGCCGCCGCCATGTGTCCCCGCGGGACCAGTTCGCCGCCCACCGACGCGGGCCCGCAGGCCCAGCGCCGGCCCCCGAGGCCCACTCCGCCGCCCGACGCCCTCCGCCGCTCGCGCCGCCGTCTTCTTCGGGCGCGGCCACCGCCACCACCTCCGGCGCGCCCCGCCGCCGTCCGGCTGCCGGCCAGCCCCGCCGCGGCGCCGCCACCGCCGTCCCTCGCCGCTTCGCCGTCGGCGCCGCCTCCCCGCGGCCCCGAGGACCCCCACCGGCGAGCCCCGCTTCGGATCCGGTCACCTCCCTCCTCTCCGGCAGCGATTCCGGCGAGATCCGCCGCCTCGGTTCGCGTGCACCCGGCTGCTACAGTAAAACCTAGATCTCGCACGGTTGACTTTTTCTCCCTCTCCCCTGATTTTTATGCCTACTTTGACCGGCCGTATCTCTGCATCCGTAGCTCCGATTTGGGCATATGATATATCAAAATCTTCGCCTCGACGAGTACATCATTTCATTCCATTGCATCATTTGCATTTGAGGTCATCTTGGTGCCCAAAATGCTGTTAGAAGGAGGCATCATGAGTTAAATTGCAGTTCCGTTAGCCCTACATTGGCTTTTGTCATTTTTTGCCATGATTATTGTGTGCATGATATGCCTGTGCCCCTTTGGATGAATTGTTAAGCATGTTGTCTTCTTTCCAGAGGTGCCTCCGTTGCATTTTTAGGATGTGTATGTTGTCTTGTGCAAGCTTGCGAAGTAGGGTACCTGAGTTTACTGATTTCAGGGACTTAGTGAAAATCACTAAGTCTGGGATGTTTTAGTGCACGATGCTATATGTCCAGCTTGTTTCCTAGCGATCCGTGCCTCTTTTGAGGATGATCAGTAAGAGTGATTTGTTATGCTTGTTGTGCTTAATCCATCCATGTCTTTACTTGTTATGTTGGAGCACCCTAGGTTGACTCAATCGAGGTCAACTTTTGCATAGTTGTTGTTTTGGGCAGATCGTGAACTCTTGCGATTTTGCCGGAGCTATTGCTAGTGATCCATGCATGCTATGCCATTGTTCTTGCCATGTCTAGCTAGCATTTTGTGCCTTATTTATGGATATATGCTTGCCTTGCCATGACTTGCACCGTAGTGAGTGCATCGAGCTCGTTTACATGCCTCCGTGAGTTATAAATTTCAGCATGTCCTAGTTTTCACCAAGTCTGAAAACTGATTGTGTTTCATCGATGTTCGTGTGCTCGGTAGAGTATTTTGTGAACCCTTTTGGCCCCAGGTCATTTTGGGTGTTTTGTTAAGCTTGTTGAGTAGCTATATGCCATGCTCTTACTTGCCATGTTCAGGATATGCATCATGTTGTTTTGCTGCTCCGAAGAGGGCATCGTGGTCTGAAATTTCAGACTAGAGTTAATTTCGCTAAGTCTGAAATCTGTTTTGCTTATTCAGTTTTGCCATGCTTGTTTGAAGCCCTTAATGGATGATTTTGCCTATGACTCAGTCCTGGTGATTTGTTAAGCTTCTTGAGTACATCACTGCCATGCATTTTGTTTTCATGTTTGGTGGCTGTAGCATGTTCATTTCGTTGCATTTAGGAGCTTGCTTGCTGTAAATCGCAGATCGGTTCGTTTAGTAAAACGCTTGCCATTTCCAAAACGTAGCTCCGATTGCCATGATCTTTATATCGTTTTCAGGGGATTTCTTCCCCTCTATCCAGTGGCACACTTGGTTTTCCAAGTTGAGGCCAGGTTCATGCATTTCCTGTCACATCTTGCATTTTGCATCCCGCATAGCATATCATCTTTGCATATTATTGGTTGCCCTTGCACGTGGTTGATTGTATCCTTGTTGCTTGTTTGTGTTGTTGGGTAGAGCCGGGAGACGAGTTCGCTAACGAGGATCCCATTGAGTTTGCTTTTGAGGATCCAGTCAACTCTGACAACTGTGCAGGCAAGATGATCATACCCTCGAAATCACTACTATCTTTGCTATGCTAGTTTGCTCGCTCTTTTGCTTTGCCAATGCTACAATGCCTACCACTTGCTTGTCAGCCTCCCAATTGCCATGATTGAGCCTCTAACCCACCTTTGTCCTAGCAAACCATTGATTGGCTATGTTACCTCTTTGCTCAAGCCCCTTCTTATAGCGTTGCTAGTTGCAGGTGAAGATTGGAGCCGTTCCTTGTTGGAACATTTATTTACTTGTTGGGATATCATTATATTGCTATGTTATCCTTATTCATCTATATACTTGGTAAAGGGTGGAAGGCTCGGCCTCTCGCCTAGTGTTTTCCACTCTTGCCGCCCTAGTTTCTGTCATATCGGTGTTATGTTCCCGGATTGTTGTTGGGGAACGTAGTAATTTCAAAAAAATTCCTACGCACACGCAAGATCATGGTGATGCATAGAAACGAGGGGGAGAGTCTGATCTACATACCCTTGTAGATCGCAACGGAAGCGTTGACACAACGTAGAGGAAGTAGTCGTACGTCTTCTTCCCGATCCGACCGATCCAAGCACCGTTACTCCGGCACCTCAGAGTTCTTAGCACACGTTCAGCTCGATGATGTTCCTCGGGCTCCGATCCAGCAAAGCGTCGAGGAAGAGTTCCGTCAGCACGACGGCGTGGTGACGATCTTGATGTTTCACCGACGCAGGGCTTCGCCTAAGCTCTACAACGATATGACCGAGGTGGAATTTAGTGGCAGGGGGCACCGCACACGGCTAAGGGACGATCAACAATGATCAATTGTGTGTCAAGAGGTGCCCCCTGCCCCCGTATATAAAGGAGCAAGGGGGAGGGGTTCGGCCGGCCAAGGGAGAGGGGCGCAGGAGGAGTCCTACTCCCACCGGGAGTAGGACTCCCCCCCAATCCTATCCCTAATAGGAATCCTCAAGGGGGGAAAGAGAGAAGGGGTGGCCGGCCACCTTCCCTAGTCCTAATAGGACTAGGGAAAGGGGGGAGGTGCGCAGCCCTCTATGGCAGCCCCTTTCACTTTTCCACTAAGGCCCAATAGGCCCATTTGCCTCCCGGGGGGTTCCGGTAACCCTCCCGGTATTCCGGTAAAATCCCGATTTCATCCGGAATACTTCCGATATCCAAACATAGGCTTCCAATATATCAATCTTTACGTCTCGACCATTTCGAGACTCCTCGTCACGTCCGTGATCACATCCGGGACTCCGAACAACCTTCGGTACATCAAAATGCATAAACTCATAATAACTGTCGTCGTAACGTTAAGCGTGCGGACCCTACGGTTCGAGAACAATGTAGACATGACCGAGACACATCTTCGATCAATAACCAATAGCGGGACCTGGATGCCCATATTGGCTCCTACATATTCTACGAAGATCTTTATCGGTCAGACCGCATAACAACATACGGTGTTCCCTTTGTCATCGGTATGTTACTTGCCCGAGACTCGATCGTCGGTATCCAATACCTAGTTCAATCTCGTTACCGGCAAGTCTCTTTACTCGTTCCGTAATACATCATTCCGCAACTAACTCATTAGTTGCAATGCTTGCAAGGCTTAAGTGATGTGCATTACCGAGAGGGCCCAGAGATACCTCTCCGACAATCGGAGTGACAAATCCTAATCTCGAAATACGCCAACTCAACATCTACCTTTGGAGCCACCTATAGTACTCCTTTATAATCACCCAGTTACGTTGTGACGTTTGGTAGTACCCAAAGTGTTCCTCCGGCAAACGGGAGTTGCATAATCTCATAGTCATAGGAACATGTATAAGTCATGAAGAAAAGCAATAGCAACATACTAAACGGTCGGGTGCTAAGCTAATGGAATGGGTCATGTCAATCAGATCATTCAACTGATGATGTGACCTCGTTAATCAAATAACAACTCTTTGTTCATGGTTAGGAAACATAACCATCTTTGATTAACGAGCTAGTCAAGTAGAGGCATACTGGTGACACTGTGTTGGTCTATGTATTCACACATGTATTATGTTTCCGGTTAATACAATTCTAGCATGAATAATAAACATTTATCATGATATAAGGAAATAAATAATAACTTTATTATTGCCTCTAGGGCATATTTCCTTCAGTCTCCCACTTGCACTAGAGTCAATAATCTAGATTATACAGTAATGATTCTAACACCCATGGAGCCTTGGTGCTGATCATGTTTTGCTCGTGGAAGAGGCTTAGTCAACGGGTCTGCAACATTCAGATCTGTATGTATCTTGCAAATCTCTATGTCTCCCACCTGGACTAAATCCCGGATCGAATTGAAGCGTCTCTTGATGTCTTTGGTCCTTCGGTGAAATCTGGATTCCTTTGCCAAAGCAATTGCACCAGTATTGTCACAAAAGATTTTCATTGGACCCGATGCACTAGGTATGACACCTAGATCGGATATGAACTCCTTCATCCAGACTCCTTCGTTCGCTGCTTCCGAAGCAGCTATGTACTCCGCTTCACATGTAGATCCCGCTACGACGCTTTGTTTAGAACTGCACCAGCTGATAGCTCCACCGTTTAAAGTAAACACGTATCCGGTTTGCGATTTAGAATCGTCCGGATCAGTGTCAAAGCTTGCATCAACGTAACCTCTTACGGTGAGTTCTTTGTCACCTCCATATACGAGAAACATATCCTTAGTCCTTTTTAGGTATTTCAGGATGTTCTTGACCGCTGTCCAGTGATCCACTCCTGGATTACTTTGGTACCTCCCTGCTATACTTATAGCAAGGCACACATCAGGTCTGGTACACAGCATTGCATACATGATAGAGCCTATGGCTGAAGCATAGGGAACATCTTTCATTTTCTCTCTATCTTCTGCAGTGGTCGGGCATTGAGTCTGACTCAACTTTACACCTTGTAACACAGGCAAGAACCCTTTCTTTGCTTGATCCATTTTGAACTTCTTCAAAATCTTGTCAAGGTATGTGCTTTGTGAAAGTCCAATTAAGCGTCTTGATCTATCTCTATAGATCTTTATGCCTAATATGTAAGCAGCTTCACCGAGGTCTTTCATTGAAAAACTTTTATTCAAGTATCCCTTTATGCTATCCAGAAATTCTATATCATTTCCAATCAGCAATATGTCATCCACATATAATATCAGAAATGCTACAGAGCTCCCACTCACTTTCTTGTAAATACAGGCTTCTCCAAAAGTCCGTATAAAACCAAATGCTTTGATCACACTATCAAAGCGTTTATTCCAACTCCGAGATGCTTGCACCAGTCCATAAATGGATCGCTGGAGTTTGCACACTTTGTTAGCTCCTTTTGGATCGATAAAACCTTCCGGTTGCATCATATACAACTCTTCTTCCAGAAATCCATTCAGGAATGCAGTTTTGACATCCATTTGCCAAATTTCATAATCATAAAATGCGGCAATTGCTAACATGATTCTGACAGACTTAAGCATCGCTACGGGTGAGAAAGTCTCATCGTAGTCAACTCCTTGAACTTGTCGAAAACCTTTTGCGACAAGTCGAGCTTTGTAGACAGTAACATTACCATCAGCGTCAGTCTTCTTCTTAAAGATCCATTTATTCTCAATTGCTTGCCGATCATCGGGCAAGTCAACCAAAGTCCATACTTTGTTCTCATACATGGATCCCATCTCAGATTTCATGGCTTCAAGCCACTTTGCGGAATCTGGGCTCACCATCGCTTCTTCATAGTTCGTAGGTTCATCATGATCTAGTAGCATGACCTCCAGAACAGGATTACCGTACCACTCTGGTGCGGATCTTACTCTGGTTGATCTACGAGGTTCAGTAGTATCTTGATCTAAAGTTTCATGATCATCATCATTAGCTTCCTCTCTTATTGGTGTAGGTCTCACAGAAACAGTTTTCTGTGATGTACTATTTCCCAATAAAGGAGTAGGTACAGTTACCTCGTCAAGTTCTACCTTCCTCCCACTCACTTCTTTTGAGAGAAACTCCTTCTCAAGAAAGTTTCCGAATTTAGCAACAAAAGTCTTGCCTTCGGATCTGTGATAGAAGGTGTATCCAATAGTTTCCTTTGGATATCCTATGAAGACACATTTCTCCGATTTGAGTTCGAGCTTATCAGGTTGAAGCTTTTTCACATAAGCATCGCAGCCCCAAACTTTAAGAAACGACAACTTTGGTTTCTTGCCAAACCACAGTTCATAAGGCGTCGTCTCAACGGATTTTGATGGTGCCCTATTTAACGTGAATGCGGCCGTCTCTAAAGCATAACCCCAAAACGATAGCGGTAAATCAGTAAGAGACATCATAGATCGCACCATATCTAGTAAAGTACGATTACGACGTTCGGACACACCATTACGCTGTGGTGTTCCGGGTGGCGTGAGTTGCGAAACTATTCCACAATTTTTCAAATGTACACCAAACTCGTAACTCAAATATTCTCCTCCACGATCAGATCGTAGAAACCTTATTTTCTTGTTACGATGATTTTCAACTTCACTCTGAAATTCTTTGAACTTTTCAAACGTTTCAGATTTGTGTTTCATTAAGTAGATATACCCATATCTACTTAAATCATCTGTGAAAGTGAGAAAATAACGATATCCGCCACGAGCTTCAATATTCATCGGACCACATACATCGGTATGTATGATTTCCAATAAATCTGTTGCTCTCTCCATAGTGCCGGAGAACGGTGTTTTAGTCATCTTGCCCATGAGGCATGGTTCGCAAGTACCAAGTAATTCATAATCAAGTGGTTCCAAAAGCCCATCAGTATGGAGTTTCTTCATGCGCTTTACACTGATATGACCTAAACGGCAGTGCCACAAATAAGTTGCACTATCATTATCAACTCTGCATCTTTTGGCTTCAACATTATGAATATGTGTATCACTACTATCGAGATTCATCAAAAATAGACCACTTTCCAAAGGTGCATGACCATAAAAGATATTACTCATATAAATAGAACAACCATTATTCTCTGATTTAAATGAATAACCGTCTCGCATCAAACAAGATCCAGATATAATGTTCATGCTCAACGCTAGCACCAAATAACAATTATGTAGGTCTAATATTAATCCCGAAGGTAGATGTAGAGGTAGCGTGCCGACCGCGATCACATCGACTTTGGAACCGTTTCCCACACGCATCGTCACCTCGTCCTTTGCTAGTGTCCGCTTATTCTGTAGTCCCTGTTTCGAGTTGCAAATATTAGCAACAGAACCAGTATCAAATACCCAGGTGCTACTGCGAGCTCTAGTAAGGTACACATCAATAACATGTATATCACATATACCTTTGTTCACCTTGCCATCCTTCTTATCCGCCAAATACTTGGGGCAGTTCGGCTTCCAGTGACCAGTCTGCTTGCAGTAGAAGCACTCAGTTTCAGGCTTAGGTCCAGACTTGGGTTTCTTCTCTTGAGCAGCAACTTGCTTGCCGTTCTTCTTGAAGTTTCCCTTCTTCTTCCCTTTGCCCTTTTTCTTGAAACTAGTGGTTTTGTTAACCATCAACACTTGATGCTCCTTCTTGATTTCTACCTCCGCAGCTTTCAGCATTGCGAAGAGCTCGGGAATAGTCTTGTTCATCCCTTGCATATTATAGTTCATCACAAAGCTCTTGTAGCTTGGTGGCAGTGATTGGAGAATTCTATCAATGACGCAATCATCCGGAAGTGTAACTCCCAATTCAATCAAGTGATTATTATACCCAGACATTTTGAGTATATGCTCACTGACAGAACTGTTCTCCTCCATCTTGCAGCTATAGAACTTATTGGAGACTTCATATCTCTCAATCCGGGCATTTGCTTGAAATATTAACTTCAACTCCTGGAACATCTCATATGCTCCATGACGTTCAAAACGTCGTTGAAGTCCCGGTTCTAAGCCGTAAAGCATGGCACACTGAACTATTGAGTAGTCATCAGCTTTGCTCTGCCAGACGTTCATAACTTCTGGTGTTGCTCTAGGAGCAGGCCTGGCACTCAGCGGTGCTTCCATGACGTAAATCTTCTGTGCAGCAATGAGGATAATCCTCAAGTTACGGACCCAGTCCGTGTAATTGCTACCATCATCTTTCAACTTTGCTTTCTCAAGGAACGCATTAAAATTCAACGGAACAACAGCACGAGCCATCTATCTACAATCAACATAAACAAGCAAGATACTATCAGGTACTAAGTTCATGATAAGTTTAAGTTCAGTTAATCAAATTACTTAAGAACTCCCACTTAGATAGACATCCCTCTAATCTTCTAAGTGATCACATGATCCAAATCAACTAAACCATAACCGATCATCACGTGAGATGGAGTAGTTTTCAATGGTGAACATCATTATGTTGATCATATCTACTATATGATTCACGCTCGACCATTCGGTCTCCGTGTTCCGAGGCCATATCTGTATATGCTTGGCTCGTCAAGTATAACCTGAGTATTCCGTGTGTGCAACTGTTTTGCACCCGTTGTATTTGAACGTAGAGCCTATCACACCCGATCATTACGTGGTGTCTCAGCACGAAGAACTTTTGCAATGGTGCATACTCTGGGAGAACACTTCTTGATAATTTAGTGAGAGATCATCTTATAATGCTACCGTTAATCAAAGCAAGATAAGATGCATAAAAAGATAAACATCACATGCAATCAATATAAGTGATATGATATGGCCATCATCATCTTGTGCTTTGTGATCTCCATCTCCGAAGCACCGTCATGATCACCATCGTCACCGGCGCGACACCTTGATCTCCATCGTAGCATTGTTGTCGTCTCGCCAATCTTATGCTTCCACGACTATCACTACCGCTTAGTAATAAAGTAAAGCATTACATCGCGATTGCATTGCATACAATAAAGCGACAACCATATGGCTCCTGCCAGTTGCCGATAACTCGGTTACAAAACATGATCATCTCATACAATAAAATCAGCATCATGCCTTGACCATATCACATCACAACATGCCCTGCAAAAACAAGTTAGACGTCCTCTACTTTGTTTTTGCAAGTTTTACGTGGCTGCTACGGGCTTAAGTAAGAACTTATCTCACCTACGCATCAAAACCACAACGATAGTTCGTCAAATAGACTCTGTTTTAACCTTCTCAAGGACCGGGCGTAGCCATACTTGGTTCAACTAAAGTTGGAGAGACAGTCTTCCGCAAGCCATCTATGTGCAAAGCACGTCGAGAGAAAATGAGAATGAAAACTAAAAAAGGAGAGAAAACAGAGAAACAGGGAAAATGAAAAACCAGAAAACCGGTTGCGAACCTCCTAGAAGGTTCCACAAACCGGCCGGTATTGTAGTGCGTTCTTTACTGATAATTGGGTCGACCCGTCTGTCTCGCTGGTCGTCGCTACCTCTGTGCGAATTAGCAACAATCTACCACGTAGTGCGACAGATAGGATTTTTGGGAACAAACATAGCGTAGCATCTACCCTAGCCTAGGGCGGTTGTGGCGTGGGCTTGGACCTTTTCTTGGTCCGATCGACCAAACCGGTCAAACAACAAACTGGGTGCTATTTAGTTGGGCCTAATAAGATGACCTAGATCGGCTAATTGCGATAGCTGATTGGGATGGGAAACCCTATTTCTCGTGTAGGTCAACGGAAGCCACCAGTCGGTGTCTATTTCTCGCATTAAGCAAGACGACATGCTGCTCTCACTGAAGGGTTTTCCTCTCCCGCTTTGTATTGGGCCGGCCCATTAACGGACACAAATAGTAAGAAAAAGAGGGGGCGACCGCGGCCAGATCCTATTTGGCGCCTTAAGCGCCCGTTTTAGTTGTTCCCGCAATCGGGCGCATACCCCCTCTCCTCGCGTCGCGTTTTTGGGCCTGGCCCATTTTGCTTCACAGTACACATCACTAACCACCACGCTAGCAAGCCTAATGTGGTTACATGCATCTTTCTTGTACTTTTCTTGCTTGTCTTTTCTTTTTTTCCTTTTTCCTTTTTTCTTTTTTCCATTTTCCGTTTTTCTTTTTTCTCTTTCTTCCTGAGTTTGATGCAAAATTGATTGAATTTTTTCTCAAATTTGTTGAAATTTATATTTCAAATTTTAGTGAACTTTTTCTCAAATTCGATGAACTTTTTTTGAACTTTTTTAAAATCTTGATGAACTTTTTTCAAACTCGGTGAACTTTTTTCAAACTCGATGAACAGTTTTTGAAGCTCGATGAACTTTTTCTCAAACTCGATGAACTTTTTCTCAAACTCGATAGACTTTTTTGAAACTCGATGAACTTTTTTGAAACACGATGAATTTTTTTTCAAATTCAATGAACTTATTTTTAAAGTGGATGAACTTTTTTCTAAGACAAGACTACATACAGCAAACCGGTTTTTTCTAAGAAAAATAGTCTGTACTGTAGCAGTTTTTAGAATGAAGCAAGCGGGAGCCACCGATCGAGCGGGCAGCGATAGCCAGCGATCAAGCGAGCGGCAGCAGCCAGCGTTCGCTGCTGGGCCAGGCCCATGCTAGTGACACAGTGGGCGCTGGAATCGCCAGCGGGCGCTGAAGGTGCCAAGGGGGAGCTCTCGTCGTGGATGCCGCTACCACTCCACCCTAGTCACGTTGGTGATAAGTTGTAGGTGCGGGTCGTACTTGAGGCGATTCAAGCTGGTTTTTTTTTCTTTGATTTTTTTACTTTTTTCCTTCTCTTTTTTTCTCTCCATTTTTTCATTCTTTTTTGCTGTTTGTTTCTTTGTTTTGTTTCATTTCTTCTTTCTTCTGTTTATTTCATTTTTCATCTCTTTTTTTCTTCTCCATGCTTTTTCATTTGTTTCTTCATTTTTCTTCATTTACCTTTTTCTTTAGTTTATTTTGATTCATTTTCAGTTTTCATTTTTCTTGGTTTTTCTTTGTTACCTTTTGTTTTTCATTCTAAATTCTTATAAACTTGTTCAACCTTTTCTAAATACTTGCTCAATACTTTTAAAATACTTGCTCAACATTTTTATACACATGTTCAACAGTTTTTCAAATACTTGTTCAATATTTTTTTCAAATACTTGGTCAACATTTTTTCAAATACTTGTGCAAAAAAAATTCAAATACTTGTGCAACATTTTTTCAAATACTTTTGTAACATTTTTATATACTTGATTACTTTTTTTCAAATACTTGTTCAACATTTTTCAAATAATTGTTTAACATTTTGTAAATTTTTGTAGTATATATATTTAGAATATTTTAAGGTGGCTACTACAAATCAGCCGGATGATTTTTAGAAAATCATCCAGCTAGCTAGCCGTCTGATCTGGCGCTGGTTGCCGTTTGATTTCACCAGCAGCTCGAGTCTTCCCTTCTCTCATCCCGTTCAGTTCGACACCCTCGCATGCGCCGCGTCTCTCTGTAGACAACAATGTCCTCCGCTGTGGTAAATAAAGAGGAAAGAAAAACAAACATGAAAAAATAAAAAAATGACAGAAAAAGAAAAAAAAGCAAAAGATAAACAAAAAATGGGAAGAGGGAGCCTGTGCTATTTGGGTCGGGCCAAATACACATCGTAACCAGGGGGTGCATGTTTGGTCGACAACGTCGACCCTCGCATTAATAGGAACCTTGTGTGGGACCGAACAGTCCGATCCAGAGGGAGCCACATGGAGGCCGAAAAGCCCGCTCGGTTAGTCCAGCCCGAGTCACACCCATGGCTTGAGGATGCCACCCTTATTGTTGCGAGTCGCACTCTGCCCCTTCAATCTTCCACTGTTTTTCTATTTCTTATTAAACTTTGTGGATATTACTTGGATACATATATTACCCAATAAAGTTACCCTTCATCTCGTGTGTCTTGCGCGAGGCTGATCTGGGATTTCACGCCTCCCATCAACGCTGCCACAAATCGGCTTCATCTTCTGTGGTTTTAGAGCCATGGAGGTGCGATGCATCTCGACCCTTGTCGACAGGAGGGTTCTTGCTCTGTTTTCTTTTCTTTACGGTTGTGCCCTCCTCGGGAAGACGAGGCGGCGGCTCTTCGAAGTTGGAATAAGGTTCTACCTGCTTAGCCCCTGTTCTGATGATGCATCAAGCATTATCTGATGGCGTGTGTAGGTGTGTCTCCGCATATCTCGCGGGATTCGATGGGCGTTTCTCTTCAGTGGATTACTTGGATCTGGTCTTCGTTTGTCTGTGTTCGTGTTGAAGGAAATATGCCCTAGAGGCAATAATAAAGTTATTATTTATTTCCTTATATCATGATAAATGTTTATTATTCATGCTAGAATTGTATTAACCGGAAACATAATACATGTGTGAATACATAGACAAACAGAGTGTCACTAATATGCCTCTACTTGACTAGCTCGTTAATCAAAGATGGTTAAGTTTCCTAACCATGAACAATGTGTTGTTATTTGATTAATGAGGTCACATCATTAGTTGAATGATCTGATTGACATGACCCATTTCATTAGCTTAGCACCCGATCGTTTAGTATGTTGCTATTGCTTTCTTCATGACTTATACATGTTCCTATGACTATGAGATTATGCAACTCCCGTTTGCCGGAGGAACACTTTGGGTGCTACCAAACGTCACAACGTAACTGGGTGATTATAAAGGAGTACTACAGGTGTCTCCAATGGTAGATGTTGGGTTGGCATATTTCGAGATTAGAATTTGTCACTCCGATTGTCGGAGAGGTATCTCTGGGCCCTCTCGGTAATACACATTATGCAAGCCTTGCAAGCATTGCAACTAATGAGTTAGTTGCGGGATGATGTATTACGGAACGAGTAAAGAGACTTGCCGGTAACGAGATTGAACTAGGTATTGGATACCGACGATCGAATCTCGGGCAAGTAACATACTGATGACAAAGGGAACAACGTATGTTGTTATGCGGTCTGACCAATAAAGATCTTCATAGAATATGTAGGAGCCAATATGGGCATCCAGGTCCCGCTATTGGTTATTGACCGGAGACGTGTCTCGGTCATGTCTACATTGTTCTCGAACCGTAGGGTCCACACGCTTAACGTTACGATGACAGTTATTATAAGTTTATGCATTTTGATGTACCGAAGGTTGTTCGGAGTCCCGGATGTGATCACGGACATGACGAGGAGTCTCGGAATGGTCGAGACATAAAGATTGATATATTGGAAGCCTATGTTTGGAGATCGGAAGTGTTCCGGGTGAAATCGGGAATTTTACCGGAGTACCGGGAGGTTACCGGAACCCCCCGAGAACCAAATGGGCCTTATTGGGCCTTAGTGGAAAGGTGAAAGGGGCAGCCCAAGGTGGGCTGCGCGCCTCCCCCCTCCCCTAGTCCTATTAGGACTAGGAGAGGTGGCCGGCCCCCTTCTCCCTCTCTCTCTCTCTCTCTCGAGGAGTCCTATTAGGAATAGGATTGGGGGGGGGAGTCCTACTCCCGGTAGGAGTAGGACTCCTCCTGCGCCCTCCTCCTTGGCCGACCAGCCCTCCCCCTGGCAACCTTTATATACGGGGGCAGGGGACACCTCTAGACACACAAGTTGATCATTGAGATCGTTCCTTAGCCGTGTGCGGTGCCCCCTGCCACCAAATTCCACCTCGATCATATCGTTGTAGTGCTTAGGCGAAGCCCTACGTCGGTAGTACATCAAGATCGTCACCACGCTGTCGTGCTGACGGAACTCCTCCCCGAAGCTTTGCTGGATCGGAGCCCGGGGATCGTCATCGAGCTGAACGTGTGCTAAGAACTCGGAGGTGCCGGAGTAACGGTGCTTGGATCGGTCGGATCGGGAAGAAGACGTACGACCACTTCCTCTATGTTGTGTCAACGCTTCCGTTGTGATCTACAAGGGTACGTAGATCAGACTCTCCCCCTCGTTGCTATGCATCACCATGATCTTGCGTGTGCGTAGGAATTTTTTTTGAAATTACTACATTCCCCAACAGTGGCATCCGAGCCTAGGTTTTATGGTTTGATGTTATTTGCACGAGTAGAACACAAGTGAGTTGTGGGCGATACAAGTCATACTTCCTACCAGCATGTCATACTTTGGTTCGGCGGTATTGTTGGACGAGACGACCCGGACCAACCTTACGCGTACGCTTATGCGAGACCGGTTCCCTCGACGTGCTTTGCACATAGATGGCTTGCGGGCGACTGTCTCTCCAACTTTAGTTGAACCGAGTGTGGCTACGCCCGGTCCTTGAGAAGGTTAAAACGGAGTCTATTTGACAAACTATCATTGTGGTTTTGATGCGTAGGTGAGATGAGTTCTTGCTTAAGCCCGTAGCAGCCACGTAAAACTTGCAACAACAAAGTAGAGGACGTCTAACTTGTTTTTGCAGGGCATGTTGTGATGTGATATGGTCAAGGCATGATGCTAAATTTTATTGTATGAGATGATCATGTTTTGTAACCAAGTTATCGGCAACTGGCAGGAGCCATATGGTTGTCGCTTTATTGTATGCAATGCAATCGCGATGTAATGCTTTACTTTATTACTAAGCGGTAGTGATAGTCGTGGAAGCATAAGATTGGCGAGACGACAACGATGCTACGATGGAGATCAAGGTGTCGTGCCGGTGACGATGGTGATCATGACGGTGCTTCGGAGATGGAGATCACAAGCACAAGATGATGATGGCCATATCATATCACTTATATTGATTGCATGTGATGTTTATCCTTTTATGCATCTTATCTTGCTTTGATTGACGATAGCATTATAAGATGATCTCTCACTAAATTATCAAGAAGTGTTCTCCCTGAGTATGCACCGTTGCCAAAGTTCATCGTGCCAGACACCACATGATGATCGGGTGTGATAAGCTCTACGTCCATCTACAACGGGTGCAAGCCAGTTTTGCACACGCAGAATACTCAGGTTAAACTTGACGAGCCTAGCATATGCAGATATGGCCTCGGAAGACAGAGACCAAAAGGTCGAGCATGAATCATATAGTAGATATGATCAAAATGACGATGTTCACCATTGAAAACTACTCCATCTCACGTGATGATCGGTTATGGTTTAGTTGATTTGGATCACGTGATCACTTAGAGGATTAGAGGGATGTCTATCTAAGTGGGAGTTCTTAAGTAATTTGATTAACTGAACTTAAACTTATCATGAACTTAGTACCTGATAGTATCTTGCTTGTTTATGTTGATTGTAGATAGATGGCTCGTGCTGTTGTTCCGTTGAATTTTAATGCGTTCCTTGAGAAAGCAAAGTTGAAAGATGATGGTAGCAATTACACGGACTGGGTCCGTAACCTGAGGATTATCCTCATTGCTGCACAGAAGAATTACGTCCTGGAAGCACCGCTGGGTGCCAGGCCTGCTGCTGGAGCAACACCAGATGTTATGAACGTCTGGCAGAGCAAAGCTGATGACTACTCGATAGTTCAGTGTGCCATGCTTTACGGCTTAGAATCGGGACTTCAACGACATTTTGAACGTCATGGAGCATATGAGATGTTCCAGGAGTTGAAGTTAAGATTTCAAGCAAATGCCTGAATTGAGAGATATGAAGTCTCCAATAAGTTCTATAGCTGCAAGATGGAGGAGAACAGTTCTGTCAGTGAGCATATACTCAAAATGTCTGGGTATAATAATCACTTGATTCATATGGGAGTTAATCTTCCAGATGATTGCGTCATTGACAGAATTCTCCAATCACTGCCACCAAGCTACAAGAGCTTCGTGATGAACTATAATATGCAAGGGATGAACAAGACTATTCCCGAGCTCTTTGCAATGCTGAAAGCTGCGGAGGTAGAAATCAAGAAGGAGCATCAAGTGTTGATGGTCAACAAGACCACTAGTTTCAAGAAAAAGGGCAAAGGGAAGAAGAAGGGGAACTTCAAGAAGAACAGCAAGCAAGTTGCTGCTCAGGAGAAGAAACCCAAGTATGGACCTAAGCCTGAAACTGAGTGCTTCTACTGCAAGCAGACTGGTCACTGGAAGCGGAACTGCCCCAAGTATTTGGCGGATAAGAAGGATGGAAAGGTGAACAAAGGTATATGTGATATACATATTATTGATGTGTACCTTACTAGAGCTCGCAGTAGCACCTGGGTATTTGATACTGGTTCTGTTGCTAATATTTGCAACTCAAAACAGGGACTACGGAATAAGCGGACACTAGCAAAGGACGAGGTGACGATGCGCGTGGGAAACGGTTCCAAAGTCGATGTGATCGCGGTCGGCACGCTACCTCTACATCTACCTTCGGGATTAATATTAGACCTAAATAATTGTTATTTGGTGCCAGCGTTGAGCATGAACATTATATCTGGATCTTGTTTAATGCGAGACGGTTATTCATTTAAATCAGAGAATAATGGTTGTTCTATTTATATGAGTAATATCTTTTATGGTCATGCACCTTTGAAGAGTGGTCTATTTTTGATGAATCTCGATAGTAGTGATACACATATTCATAATGTTGAAACCAAAAGATGCAGAGTTGATAATGATAGTGCAACTTATTTGTGGCACTGCCGTTTAGGTCATATCGGTGTAAAGCGCATGAAGAAACTCCATACTGATGGACATTTGGAACCACTTGATTATGAATCACTTGGTACTTGCGAACCGTGCCTCATAGGCAAGATGACTAAAACACCGTTCTCCTGTAGTATGGAGAGAGCAACAGATCTGTTGGAAATCATACATACCGATATATGTGATTCGATGAATATTGAGGCTCGTGGCGGATATCGTTATTTTCTCACCTTCACAGATGATTTAAGTGAAGGAAATATGCCCTAGAGGCAATAATAAAGTTATTATTTATTTCCTTATATCATGATAAATGTTTATTATTCATGCTAGAATTGTATTAACCGGAAACATAATACATGTGTGAATACATAGACAAACAGAGTGTCACTAGTATGCCTCTACTTGACTAGCTCGTTAATCAAAGATGGTTATGTTTCCTAACCATGAACAATGAGTTGTTATTTGATTAACGAGGTCACATCATTAGTTGAATGATCTGATTGACATGACCCATTTCATTAGCTTAGCACCCGATCGTTTAGTATGTTGTTGTTGCTATTCTTCATGACTTATACATGTTCCTATGACTATGAGATTATGCAACTCCCGTTTACCGGAGGAACACTTTGGGTGCTACCAAACGTCACAACGTAACTGGGTGATTATAAAGGAGTACTACAGGTGTCTCCAATGGTGGATGTTGGGTTGGCGTATTTCGAGATTAGGATTTGTCACTCCGATTGTCGGAGAGGTATCTCTGGGCCCTCTCGGTAATACACATCACATAAGCCTTGCAAGCATTATAACTAAGATGTTAGTTGTGAGATGATGTATTACGGAACGAGTAAAGAGACTTGCCAGTAACGAGATTGAACTAGGTATTGGATACCGACAATCGAATCTCGGGCAAGTAACATACCGATGACAAAGGGAACAACGTATGTTGTTATGCGGTCTGACCGATAAAGATCTTCGTAGAATATGTAGGAGCCAATATGGGCATCCAGGTCCCGCTATTGGTTATTGACCAGAGACGTGTCTCGGTCATGTCTACATTGTTCTCGAACCGTAGGGTCCGCACGCTTAATGTTACGATGACAGTTATTATGAGTTTATGCATTTTGATGTACCGAAGGTTGTTCGGAGTCCCGGATGTGATCACGGACATGACGAGGAGTCTCGAAATGGTCGAGACGTAAAGATTGATATATTGGAAGCCTATGTTTGGGCACCGGAAGCGTTCCGGGTGAAATCGGGATTTTTCCGGATTACCGGGAGGGTTACCGGAACCCCCCGGGAGGTAAATGGGCCTATTGGGCCTTAGTGGAAAAGAGAGAAGAGGCAGCCCACAAGCCTAGCCGGCGCCCCCCCCCCCTTTCCCAAGTCCTAATAGGACTAGGAGAGGTGGGCCGGCCCCCTCTTTCTCCTTCCCCCCCAAGAATCCTAGTTGGAATAGGATTGGAGGGGAGGAGTCCTACTCCCGGTGGGAGTAGGACTCCTCCCTGCGCCTCCCTCCTAGCCGGCCGAACCCCCTTCCCCTGGCCTTTATATACAGGGGCAGGGGGCACCCCAAGACACACAACTTGATCCTTGAGATCGTTCCTTAGCCGTGTGCGGTGCCCCTGCCACCAAATTCCACCTCGATCATACCGTTACAGTGCTTAGGCGAAGCCCTGCGTCGGTAGTACATCAAGATCGTCACCACGCCGTCGTGCTGACGGAACTCTTCCTCGACGCTTTGCTGGATCGGAGCCCGAGGAACGTCATCGAGCTGAACGTGTGCTAAGAACTCGGAGGTGCCGAAGTAACGGTGCTTGGATCGGTCGGATCAGGAAGAAGACGTACGACTACTTCCTCTACGTTGTGTGATCGCTTCCGCAGTCGGTCTGCGTTGGTACGTAGACAACACTCTCCCCTCTCGTTGCTGTGCATCACCATGATCTTGCGTGTGCGTAGGAAAATTTTTGAAATTACTGCGTTCCCCAACAGTGGCATCCGAGCCTAGGTTTTTATGGTTTGATGTTATATGCACGAGTAGAACACAAGTGAGTTGTGGGCGATACAAGTCATACTGCCTACCAGCATGTCATACTTTGGTTCGGCAGTATTGTTGGACGAGACGATCCGGACCAACCTTACGCGTACTCTTACGCGAGACCGGTTCCCTCGACGTGCTTTGCACATAGATGGCTTGCGGAAGACTGTCTCTCCAACTTTAGTTGAACCAAGTGTGGCTACGCCCGGTCCTTGAGAAGGTTAAAACGGAGTCTATTTGACGAACTATCGTTGTGGTTTTGATGCGTAGGTGAGATGAGTTCTTACTTAAGCCCGTAGCAGCCACGTAAAACTTGCAACAACAAAGTAGAGGATGTCTAACTTGTTTTTGCAGGGCATGATGTGATGTGATATGGTCAAGGCATGATGCTGATTTTATTGTATGAGATGATCATGTTTTGTAACCGAGTTATCGGCAACTGGCAGGATCCATATGGTTGTCGCTTTATTGTATGCAATGCAATCGCGATGTAATGCTTTACTTTATTACTAAGCGGTAGTGATAGTCGTGGAAGCATAAGATTGGCGAGACGACAACGATGCTACGATGGAGATCAAGGTGTCGCGCCGGTGACGATGGTGATCATGACGGTGCTTCGGAGATGGAGATCACAAAGCACAAGATGATGATGGCCATATCATATCACTTATATTGATTGCATGTGATGTTTATCCTTTTATGCATCTTATCTTGCTTTGATTGATGGTAGCATTATAAGATGATCTCTCACTAAATTATCAAGAAGTGTTCTCCCTGAGTATGCACCGTTGCAAAAGTTCTTCGTGCTGAGACACCACGTGATGATCGGGTGTGATAGGCTCTATGTTCAAATACAACGGGTGCAAAACAGTTGCACACGCGGAATACTCAGGTTATACTTGACAAGCCAAGCATATACAGATATGGCCTCGGAACACGGAGACCGAAAGGTCGAGCGTGAATCATATAGTAGATATGATCAACATATTGATGTTCACCATTGAAAACTACTCCATCTCACGTGATGATCGGTTATGGTTTAGTTGATTTGGATCACGTGATCACTTAGAGGATTAGAGGGATATCTATCTAAGTGGGAGTTCTTAAGTAATATGGTTAATTGAACTGAAATTTATCATGAACTTAGTCCTGCTAGTATTTTGCAAATTATGTTGTAGATCAATAGCTCGCGTTGTGGCTTCCCTGTGTTTATTTTGATATGTTCCTAGAGAAAATTGTGTTGAAAAATGTTAGTAGCAATGATGCGGATTGGATCCGTGATCTGAGGTCTATTCTCATTGCTGCACAGAAGAATTATGTCCTTGATGCACCGCTAGGTGACAGACCTATTGCAGGAGCAGATGCAGACGTTATGAACGTTTGGCTGGATCAATATGATGACTACTTGATAGTTTAGTGCACCATGCTTAATGGCTTAGAATCGGGACTTCAAAGACGTTTTGAACGTCATGGACCATATGAGATGTTCCAGGAGTTGAAGTTAATATTTCAAGCAAATACCCGAGTTGAGAGATATGAAGTCTCCAACAAGTTCTGTAGCTAAAAGATGGAGGAGAATCGCTCAACTAGTGAGCATGTGCTCAGATTGTCTGGGTACTACAATCACTTGAATCAAGTGGGAGTTAATCTTCCAGATAAGATAGTGATTGACAGAATTCTCTAGTCACCATCACCAAGTTAGTAGAACTTCGTGATGAACTATAATATGCAAGGGATAACGGAAACAACTCCCAAGCTCTTCGTGATGCTGAAATCAACGAAGGTAGAAATCAAGAAAACATCAAGTGTTGATGGTTGACAAGATCACTAGTTTCAAGAAAAGGGCAAAGGGAAGAAGGGGAACTTCAAGAATAACGGCAAGCAAGTTGCTGCTCAAGTGAAGAAGTCCAAGTCTGATACTAAGCCTGAGACTAAGTGCTTCTACTGCAAAGGGACTGGTCACTGGAAGCGGAACTGCCCCAAGTGATTGGCGGATAAGAAGGATGGCAAAGTGAACATAAGTATATTTGATATACATGTTATTGATGTGTACTTTACTAGTGTTTATAGCAAACCCTTAGTATTTGATACTAGTTCAGTTGCTAAGTTTAGTAACTCGAAACGGGAGTTGCAGAATAAACAGAGACTAGTTAAGGGTGAAGTGACGATGTGTGTTGGAAGTGGTTCCAAGATTGATATGATCATCATCGCACACTCCCTATACTTTCGGGATTAGTGTTGAACCTAAATAAGTGTTATTTGGTGTTTGCGTTGAGCATGAATATGATTTGATCATGTTTATTGTAATGCGGTTATTCATTTAAGTAAAAGAATAAATTGTTGTTCTGTTTACATGAATAAAACCTTATATGGTTACACACCCAATGAAAATAGTTCATTGGATCTCGATCTTAATAATACACATATTCATAATATTGAAACCAAAAGATGCAAAGTTAATAATGATAGTGCAACTTATTTGTAGCACTGCCGTTTAGGTCATATTGGTGTAAAGCGCATGAAGAAACTCCATGTTGATGGGCTTTTGGAATCACTTGATTATGAATCAGTTGATGCTTGCGAACCATGCCTCATGGGCAAGATGACTAAGACTCTGTTCTTCGGAACAATGGAGCGAGCAACAGATTTGTTGGAAATCATACATACTGATGTATGTGGTCCGATGAATATTGAGGCTCGCGACAGGTATCATTATTTTCTGATCTTCACACATGATTTGAGCAGATATGAGTATATCTACTTGATGAAACATAAGTCTGAAACATTTGAAAAGTTCAAAGAATTTCAGAGTGAAGTGAAAAACCATCGTGACAAGAAAATAAAAGTTTCTACGATATGATCGCAGAGGTAAAATGTTTGAGTTACGAGTTTGGTCTTCAGTTAAAACAATGTGAAATAGTTTCACTACTCACGCCACCTGGAACACCACAGCATAATGGTGTGTCCGAACGTCATAACCGTACTTCATTGGATATAGTGCAATCTATGATGTTTCTTACCGATTTACCACTATCGTTTTGGGGTTATGCATTAGAGACAGCTGCATTCACGTTAAATAGGGCACCATCTAAATCCGTTGAGACGACACCGTGTGAACTATGGTTTGGCAAGAAACCTAAGCTGTCGTTTCTTAAAGTTTGGGGTTGCGATGCTTATATGAAAAAGTTTCATCCTGATAAGCTCAAACTCAAATCGGAGAAGTGCGTCTTCATAGGATATCCAAAGGAAACTATTGGATACACCTTCTATCACAGATCCGAAGGCAAGACTTTTGTTGCTAAAATTCGGAAACTTTCTGGAGAAGGAGTTTCTCTCAAAAGAAGTGAGTGGGAGGAAAGTAGAACTTGACGAGGTAACTGTACCTGCTCCCTTATTGGAAAGTAGTACATCATAGAAAACTGTTTCTGTGACACCTACACCAGTTAGTGAGGAAGCTAATGATGATGATCATGAAACTTCAGAACAAGATACTACTGAACCTCGTAGATCAACCAGAGTAAGATCCGCGCCAGAGTGGTACGGTAATCATTTTCTGGAAGTCATGCTACTAGATCATGATGAACCTACGAACTATGAGGAAGCGATGATGAGCCCAGATTCCGCAAAATGGTTTGAAGCCATGAAATCTGAGATATGATCCATGTATGAGAACAAAGTATGGACTTTGATGGATTTGCCCGATGATCGGCAAACCATAGAAAATAAATGGATCTTCAAGAGGAAGACGGACGCTGATAGTAGTGTTACTATCTACAAAGCTAGAATTGTCGAAAAAGGTTTTCGACAAGTTCAAGGTGTTGAATACGATGAGTTTTTCTCACTCGTATCTATGCTTAAGTCTGTCCGAATCATGTTAGCAATTGCCGCATTTTATGAAATCTGGCAAATGGATAAACAAAACTGCATTCCTTAATGGATTTATTAAAGAAGAGTTGTATGTGATGCAACTAGAAGGTTTTGTCAATCCGAAAGGTGCTAACAAAAAGGTTCGTCGTAAAGGGTTACGTCGATGCAAGTTTTTGACACTGATCCAGATGAATCTAAAAGTCTCAATCTAGATACATATTGAAAGTGGGAGCAATTAGCTAGAGTAGCTCCATGCAGAGCATTATAGACAAAGAATTTTGCAAAATACTTACGGATCTGAATGTGATAGACCCGTTGACTAAAATTATCTCACAAGCAAAACATGATCACACCTTAGTACTCTTTGGGTGTTAATCACATAGAGATGTGAACTAGATTACTGACTCTAGTAAACCCTTTGAGTGTTGGTCACATGACGATGTGAACTATGGGTATTAATCACATGGTGATGTGAACTATTGCTGCTAAATCACATGGCGATGTGAACTAGATTATTGACTCTAGTGCAAGTGGGAGACTGAAGGAAATATGCCCTAGAGGCAATAATAAAGTTATTATTTATTTCCTTATATCATGATAAATGTTTATTATTCATGCTAGAATTGTATTAACCGGAAACATAATACATGTGTGAATACATAGACAAACAGAGTGTCACTAGTATGCCTCTACTTGACTAGCTCGTTAATCAAAGATGGTTATGTTTCCTAACCATGAACAAAGAGTTGTTATTTGATTAACGAGGTCACATCATTAGTTGAATGATCTGATTGACATGACCCATTTCATTAGCTTAGCACCCGATCGTTTAGTATGTTGCTGTTGCTATTCTTCATGACTTATACATGTTCCTATGACTATGAGATTATGCAACTCCCGTTTACCGGAGGAACACTTTGGGTGCTACCAAACGTCACAACGTAACTGGGTGATTATAAAGGAGTACTACAGGTGTCTCCAATGGTGGATGTTGGGTTGGCGTATTTCGAGATTAGGATTTGTCACTCCGATTGTCGGAGAGGTATCTCTGGGCCCTCTCGATAATACACATCACATAAGCCTTGCAAGCATTATAACTAAGATGTTAGTTGTGAGATGATGTATTACGGAACGAGTAAAGAGACTTGCCAGTAACGAGATTGAACTAGGTATTGGATACCGACGATCGAATCTCGGGCAAGTAACATACCGATGACAAAGGGAACAACGTATGTTGTTATGCGGTCTGACCGATAAAGATCTTCGTAGAATATGTAGGAGCCAATATGGGCATCCAGGTCCCGCTATTGGTTATTGACCAGAGACGTGTCTCGGTCATGTCTACATTGTTCTCGAACCGTAGGGTCCGCACGCTTAACGTTACGATGACAGTTATTATGAGTTTATGCATTTTGATGTACCGAAGGTTGTTCGGAGTCCCGGATGTGATCACGGACATGACGAGGAGTCTCGAAATGGTCGAGACGTAAAGATTGATATATTGGAAGCCTATGTTTGGGCACCGGAAGCGTTCCGGGTGAAATCGGGATTTTTCCGGATTACCGGGAGGGTTACCGGAACCCCCCGGGAGGTAAATCCGCCTATTGGGCCTTAGTGGAAAAGAGAGAAGAGGCAGCCCACAAGCCTAGCCGGCGCCCCCCCTTTCCCAAGTCCTAATAGGACTAGGAGAGGTGGGCCGGCCCCCTCTTTCTCCTTCCCCCCCCAAGAATCCTAGTTGGAATAGGATTGGAGGGGAGGAGTCCTACTCCCGGTGGGAGTAGGACTCCTCCCTGCGCCTCCCTCCTAGCCGGCCGAACCCCCTGCCCCTGGCCTTTATATACAGGGGCAGGGGGCACCCCAAGACACACAACTTGATCCTTGAGATCGTTCCTTAGCCGTGTGCGGTGCCCCCTGCCACCAAATTCCACCTCGATCATACCGTTACAGTGCTTAGGCGAAACCCTGCGTCAGTAGTACATCAAGATCGTCACCACGCCGTCGTGCTGACGGAACTCTTCCTCGACGCTTTGCTGGATCGGAGCCCGAGGAACGTCATCGAGCTGAACGTGTGCTAAGAACTCGGAGGTGCCGGAGTAACGGTGCTTGGATCGGTCGGATCAGGAAGAAGACGTACGACTACTTCCTCTACGTTGTGTGATCGCTTCCGCAGTCGGTCTGCGTTGGTACGTAGACAACACTCTCCCCTCTCGTTGCTGTGCATCACCATGATCTTGCGTGTGCGTAGGAAATTTTTTGAAATTACTGCGTTCCCCAACATTAAGTAGATATGGGTATATCTACTTAATGAAACACAAGTCTGAAACATTTGAAAAGTTCAAAGAATTTCAGAGTGAAGTTGAAAATCATCGTAACAAGAAAATAAAGTTTCTACGATCTGATCGTGGAGGAGAATATTTGAGTTACGAGTTTGGTGTACATTTGAAAAATTGTGGAATAGTTTCGCAACTCACGCCACCCTGAACACCACAGCGTAATGGTGTGTCAGAACGTCGTAATCATACTTTACTAGATATGGTGCGATCTATGATGTCTCTTACTGATTTACTGCTATCATTTTGGGGTTATGCTTTAGAGACGGCCGCATTCACGTTAAATAGGGCACCATCAAAATCCGTTGAGATGACGCCTTATGAACTATGGTTTGGCAAGAAACCAAAGTTGTCGTTTCTTAAAGTTTGGGGCTGTGATGCTTATGTGAAAAAGCTTCAACCTGATAAGCTCGAACCCAAAGCAGAGAAATGTGTCTTCATAGGATACCCAAAGGAGACTGTTGGGTACACCTTCTATCACAGATCCGAAGGCAAGACATTCGTTGCTAAGAATGGATCATTTCTAGAGAAGGAGTTTCTCTCGAAAGAAGTGAGTGGGAGGAAAGTAGAACTTGACGAGGTAACTGTACCTGCTCCCTTATTGGAAAATAGTACATCACAGAAAATTATTTCTGCGGCACCTACACCAATAAGTGAGGAAGTTGATGATAATGATCATGAAACTTCAGAACAAGATACTACTGAACCTCGTAGATCAACCAGAGCAAGATCCGCACCAGAGTGGTACGGTAATCTAGTTCTGGAAGTCATGCTACTAGATCATGATGAACCTACGAACTATGAAGAAGCGATGGTGAGCCCAGATTCCGCAAAGTGGCTTGAAGCCATGAAATCTGAGATGGGATCCATGTATGAGAACAAAGTATGGACTTTGGTTGACTTGCCCGATGATCGGCAAGCAATTGAGAATAAATGGATCTTCAAGAAAAAGACTGACGCTGACGGTAATGTTACTGTCTATAAAGCTCGACTTGTCGCAAAAGGTTTTCGACAAGTTCAAGGGGTTGACTACGATGAGACCTTCTCACCCGTAGCAATGCTTAAGTCTGTCAGAATCATGTTAGCAATTGCCGCATTTTATGATTATGAAATTTGGCAGATGGATGTCAAAACTGCATTCCTGAATGGATTTCTGGAAGAAGAGTTGTATATGATGCAACCAGAAGGTTTTGTCGATCCAAAGGGAGCTAACAAAGTGTGCAAGCTCCAGCGATCCATTTATGGACTGGTGCAAGCCTCTCGGAGTTGGAATAAACGCTTTGATAGTGTGATCAAAGCATTTGGCTTTATACAGACTTTTGGAGAAGCCTGTATTTACAAGAAAGTGAGTGGGAGCTCTGTAGCATTTCTGATATTATATGTGGATGACATATTGCTGATTGGAAATGATATAGAATTTCTGGATAGCATAAAGGGATACTTGAATAAGAGTTTTTCAATGAAAGACCTCGGTGAAGCTGCTTACATATTGGGCATTAAGATCTATAGAGATAGATCAAGACGCTTAATTGGACTTTCACAAAGCACATACCTTGACAAGATTTTGAAGAAGTTCAAAATGGATCAAGCAAATAAAGGGTTCTTGCCTGTGTTACAAGGTGTGAAGTTGAGTCAGACTCAATGCCCGACCACTGCAGAAGATAGAGAGAAAATGAAAGATGTTCCCTATGCTTCAGCCATAGGCTCTATCATGTATGCAATGCTGTGTACCAGACCTGATGTGTGCCTTGCTATAAGTTTAGCAGGGAGGTACCAAAGTAATCCAGGAGTGGATCACTGGACAGCGGTCAAGAACATCCTGAAATACCTGAAAAGGACTAAGGATATGTTTCTCCTATATGGAGGTGACAAAGAGCTCACCGTAAGAGGTTACGTTGATGCAAGCTTTGACACTGATCCGGACAATTCTAAATCGCAAACCGGATACGTGTTTACTTTAAACGGTGGAGCTGTCAGTTGGTGCAGTTCTAAACAAAGCGTCGTAGCGGGATCTACATGTGAAGCGGAGTACATAGCTGCTTCGGAAGTAGCGAACGAAGGAGTCTGGATGAAGGAGTTCATATCCGATCTAGGTGTCATACCTAGTGCATCGGGTCCAATGAAAATCTTTTGTGACAATACTGGTGCAATTGCTTTGGCAAAGGAATCCAGATTTCACAAAAGGACCAAACACATCAAGAGACGCTTCAATTCCATCCGGGATCTAGTCCAGGTGGGAGACATAGAGATTTGCAAGATACATACGGATCTGAATGTTGCAGACCCGTTGACTAAGCCTCTTCCACGAGCAAAACATGATCAGCACGAAGGCTCCATGGGTGTTAGAATCATTACTGTGTAATCTAGATTATTGACTCTAGTGCAAGTGGGAGACTGAAGGAAATATGCCCTAGAGGCAATAATAAAGTTATTATTTATTTCCTTATATCATGATAAATGTTTATTATTCATGCTAGAATTGTATTAACCGGAAACATAATACATGTGTGAATACATAGACAAACAGACTGTCACTAGTATGCCTCTACTTAACTAGCTCGTTAATCAAAGATGGTTAAGTTTCCTAACCATGAACAATGTGTTGTTATTTGATTAACGAGGTCACATCATTAGTTGAATGATCTGATTGACATGACCCATTTCATTAGCTTAGCACCCGATCGTTTAGTATGTTGCTATTGCTTTCTTCATGACTTATACATGTTCCTATGACTATGAGATTATGCAACTCCCGTTTGCCGGAGGAACACTTTGGGTGCTACCAAACGTCACAACGTAACTGGGTGATTATAAAGGAGTACTACAGGTGTCTCCAATGGTAGATGTTGGGTTGGCGTATTTCGAGATTAGAATTTGTCACTCCGATTGTCGGAGAGGTATCTCTGGGCCCTCTCGGTAATACACATTACACAAGCCTTGCAAGCATTGCAACTAATGAGTTAGTTGCGGATGATGTATTACAGAACGAGTAAAGAGACTTGCCGGTAACGAGATTGAACTAGGTATTGGATACCGACGATCGAATCTCGGGCAAGTAACATACCGATGACGAAGGGAACAACGTATGTTGTTATGCGGTCTGACCGATAAAGATCTTCATAGAATATGTAGGAGCCAATATGGGCATCCAGGTCCCGCTATTGGTTATTGACCGGAGACGTGTCTCGGTCATGTCTACATTGTTCTCGAACCGTAGGGTCCGCGCGCTTAACGTTACGATGACAGTTATTATGAGTTTATGCATTTTGATGTACCGAAGGTTGTTCGGAGTCCCGGATGTGATCACAGAAATGACGAGGAGTCTCGAAATGGTCGAGACATAAAGATTGATATATTGGAAGCCTATATTTGGATATCGGAAGTGTTCCGGGTGAAATCGGGATTTTACCGGAGTACCGGGAGGTTACCGGAACCCCCCGGGAACCAAATGGGCCTTATTGGGCCTTAGTGGAAAGGTGAAAGGGGCAGCCCAAGGTGGGCTGCGCGCCTGCCCCCTCCCCTAGTCCTATTAGGACTAGGAAAGGTGGCCGGCCCCCTTCTCCCTCTCTCTCTCTCTCTCTCTCTCTCTCTCTCTCTCTCGAGGAATCCTATTAGGAATAGGATTGGGGGGGAGTCCTACTCCCGGTAGGAGTAGGACTCCTCATGCGCCCTCCTCCTTTGGCCGGCCAGCCCTCCCCCTGGCAACCTTTATATACGGGGGCAGGGGGCACCTCTAGACACACAAGTTGATCATTGAGATCCTTCCTTGGCCGTGTGCGGTGCCCCCTGCCACCAAATTCCACCTCGATCATATCGTTGTAGTGCTTAGGCGAAGCCCTACGTCGGTAGTACATCAAGATCGTCACCACGCCGTCGTGCTGACGGAACTCCTCCCCGAAGCTTTGCTGGATCGGAGCCCGGGGATCGTCATTGAGCTGAACGTGTGCTAAGAACTCGGAGTTGCCGGAGTAACGGTGCTTGGATCGGTCGGATCGGGAAGAGGACGTACGACTACTTCCTCTACATTGTGTCAATGCTTCTGTTGTGATCTACAAGGGTACGTAGATCAGACTCTCCCCCTCGTTGCTATGCATCACCATGATCTTGCCTGTGCGTAGGAAATTTTTTGAAATTACCACGTTCCCCAACAAAAAGATATACCATTTGTCTTTGATGATGATTGTGTAGAAGCATTTGAAACACTTAAGAAAGCATTAGTCTCTGCACCTGTTGTTCAGCCACCTGATTGGAATTTACCCTTTGAAATTATGTGTGATGCTAGTAATTATGCTGTAGGTGCTGTTCTAGGGCAGAGAGTTGATAAGAAACTAAATGTTATTCATTATGCTAGTAAGACTCTAGACAATGCTCAAAGAAATTATGCTACTACTGAAAAAGAGCTTTTAGCAGTTGTATTTGCTTGTGATAAGTTCAGACCCTATATTGTTGATTCTAAAGTAACTATTCACACTGATCATGCTGCTATTAAATACCTTATGGAAAAGAAAGATGCTAAACCTAGACTTATTAGATGGGTTCTCTTGCTACAAGAATTTGATTTGCATATTGTTGATAGAAAGGGAGCTGAGAACCCCGTTGCAGACAACTTGTCTAGGTTAGAAAATATTCTTGATGACCCACTACCTATTAATGATAGCTTTCCTGATGAACAATTAAATGTTATAAGTACTTCTCGTAGTACTCCATGGTATGCTGATTATGCTAATTATATTGTTGCTAAATTTATACCACCTAGCTTCACATACCAACAAAAGAAAAGGTTTTTCTATGATTTAAGACATTACTTTTGGGATGACCCACATCTTTATAAAGAAGGAGTAGATGGTGTTATTATACGTTGTGTACCTGAGCATGAACAAGAACAGATCCTATGCAAGTGTCATTCCGAGGCTTTTGGAGGAAACCACGCTGGAGATAGAACTGCACATAAGGTATTGCAATCTGGTTTTTATTGGCCTACTCTCTTTAAGGATGCCCGTAAGTTTGTCTTGTCTTGTGATGAATGTCAAAGAATTGGTAATATTAGTGGACGTCAAGAAATGCCTATGAATTATTCTCTTGTTATTGAACCGTTTGATGTTTGGGGCTTTGATTATATGGGACCTTTTCCTGCCTCTAATGGATACACACATATTTTAGCTGTTGTTGATTACGTTACTAAGTGGGTAGAAGCTATTCCAACTAGTAGTGCTGATCATAACTCTTCTATTAAAATGCTTAAAGAAGTTATTTTCTCGAGGTTTGGAGTCCCTAGATATTTAATGACTGATGGTGGTTCACACTTTATTCATGGTGCTTTCCGTAAAATGCTTGCTAAATATGATGTTAATCATAGAATTGAATCTCCTTATCACCCTCAGTCTAGTGGTCAAGTAGAGTTGAGCAATAGAGAGCTCAAATTAATTTTGCAAAAGACTGTTAATAGGTCTCGAAAGAATTGGTCTAAGAAACTTGATGATGCATTATGGGCTTATAGAACTGCATACAAAAATCATATGGGTATGTCTCCGTATAAAATGGTTTATGGAAAAGCATGTCACTTACCTCTCGAACTAGAACATAAGGCGTATTGGGCTATTAAAGAGCTCAACTATGATTTTAAACTTGCCGGTGAGAAGAGGTTACTTGATATTAGCTCACTTGATAAATGGAGAACCCAAGCATATGAAAATGCCAAGTTGTTTAAAGGAAAAGTTAAAAAATGGCATGACAAAAGGATACAAAAGCGTGAATTTAATGTAGGTGATTATGTATTGCTATACTATTGGAGAACGTAGTAATTTCAAAAAAATTCCTACGCACACGCAAGATCATGGTGATGCATAGCAATGCGAGGGGAGAGTGTTGTCTACGTACCCTCGTAGACCGAAAGCAGAAGCGTTAGCACAACGCGGTTGATGTAGTCGTACGTCTTCACGGCCCCGACCGATCAAGCACCGAAACTACGGCACCTCCGAGTTCTAGCACACGTTCAGCTCGATGACGATCCCCGGACTCCGATCCAGCAAAGTGTTAGGGAAGAGTTCCGTCAGCACGACGGCATGGTGGCGATCTTGATGTTCTACCGTCGCAGGGCTTCGCCTAAGCACCGCTACAATATTATCGAGGATTATGGTGGAGGGGGGCACCGCACACGGCTAAGAGAACGATCACGAAGATCAACTTGTGTGTTTAGAGGTGCCCCCCTGCCCCCGTATATAAAGGAGCAAGGGGGAGGAGGCCGGCCCTAGGAGGGGCGCGCCAGGGAGTAGGATTCCTACTCCTAGTTGGAGTAGGTTTCCTCCTTTCCTAGTCCAACTAGGAGAAGGGGGGAAAGGGGGGAAGAGGGGAAGGAAGGGAGAGAGGGGCCGCGCCCCAAACCCCTTGTCCAATTCGGACCGGGCTTGGGAGGGGCGTGCGCCACCTCCTGGTCCTTCCCACTAAGGCCCATTAAGGTCCATTGCTTCTTCCTCGTATTCCCATAACTCCCCGGTACTTCCAAAAATACTCGAATCACTCGGAACCTTTCCGATGTCCGAATATAGTCGTCCAATATATCGATCTTTACGTCTCGACCATTTCGAGACTCCTCGTCATGTCCCCAATCTCATCCGGAACTCCAAACTCCTTCGGTACATCAAAACTCATAAACTCATAATATAACTATCATCAAACATTAAGCGTGCGGACCCTACGGGTTCGAGAACAATGTAGACATGACCGAGACACGTCTCTGGTCAATAACCAATAGCGGAACCTGGATGCTCATATTGGCTCCCACATATTCTACGAAGATCTTTATCGGTCAGACCGCATAACAACATACGTTGTTCCCTTTGTCATCGGTATGTTACTTGCCCGAGATTCGATCGTCGGTATCTCAATACCTAGTTCAATCTCGTTACCAGCAAGTCTCTTTACTCGTTTCGTAATGCATCATCTCACAACTAACTCATTAGTTGCAATGGTTGCAAGGCTTATGTGATGTGCATTACCGAGAGGGCCCAGAGATACCTCTCCGACAATCGGAGTGACAAATCCTAATCTCGAAATACGCCAACCCAACATGTACCTTTGGAGACACCTGTAGAGCTCCTTTTATAATCACCCAGTTACGTTGTGACGTTTGGTAGCACACAAAGTGTTCCTGCAGCAAACGGGAGTTGCATAATCTCATAGTCATAGGAACATGTATAAGTCATGAAGAAAGCAATAGCAACATACTAAACGATCAAGTGTTATGCTAACGGAATGGGTCAACTCAATCACATCATTCTCCTAATGATGTGATCCCGTTAATCAAATGACAACTCATGTCTATGGTTAGGAAACATAACCATCTTTGATCAACGAGCTAGTCAAGTAGAGGCATACTAGTGACATACTGTTTGTCTATGTATTCACACATGTATTATGTTTCCAGTTAATACAATTCTAGCTTGAATAATAAACATTTATCATGAAATAAGGAAATAAATAATAACTTTATTATTGCCTCTAGGGCATATTTCCTTTAGTCTCCCACTTGCACTAGAGTCAATAATCTAGTTCACATCGCCATGTGATTCAACACTAATAGTTCACATCACCATGTGATTAACACCCATAGTTCACATCGTCATGTGACCTATACCCAAAGGGTTTACTAGAGTCAGTAATCTAGTTCACATCGTTAATGTGATTAACACCCAAAGAGTACTAAGGTATGATCATGTTTTGCTTGTGAGATAATTTTAGTCAACGGGTCTGTCACATACAGATCCATAAGTATTTTGCGAATTCTATGTCTACAATGCTCTGCACGGAGCTACTCTAGCTAATTGCTCCCACTTTCAATATGTATCTAGATCGAGACTTAGAGTCATCCAGATCTGTGTCAAAACTTGCATCGACGTAACTTTTTACGACGAACCTTTTGTCACCTCCATAATTGAGAAACATATCCTTATTCCACTAAGGATAATTTTGACCGCTGTCCAGTGATCTACTTCTAGATCACTATTGTACTCCCTTGCCAAACTCAGGGTAGGGTATACAATAGGTCCGGTACACAGCATGATATACTTTATAGAACCTATGGCTAAGGCATAGGGAATGACTTTCATTCTCTCTCTATCTTCTGCCGTGGTCGGGTTTTGAGTCTTACTCAACTTCACACCTTGTAACACAGGCAAGAACTCCTTCTTTGACTGTTCCATTTTGAACTACTTCAAAATCTTGTTAAGGTATGTACTCATTGAAAAAACTTATCAAGCATCTTGATCTATCTCTATATATCTTGATGCTCAATATGTAAGCAGCTTCACCGAGGTCTTTCTTTGAAAAACTCCTTCCAAATATTCCTTTATGCTTTGCAGAATAATTCTACATTATCTCCGATCAACAATATGTCATTCACATATACTTATCAGAAATGTTGTAGTGCTCCCACTCACTTTCTTGTAAATACATGCTTCACCGCAAGTCTGTATAAAACTATATGCTTTGATCAACTTATCAAAGTGTATATTCCAACTCCGAGATGCTTGCACCAGTCCATAGATGGATCGCTGGAGCTTGCATATTTTGTTAGTACCTTTAGGATTGACAAAACCTTCTGGTTGCATCATATACAACTCTTCTTTAATAAATCCACCAAGGAATGCAGTTTTGTTTATCCATTTGCCAGATTTCATAAAATGCGGCAATTGCTAACATGACTCGGACAGACTTAAGCATCGATATGAGTGAGAAACTCTCATCGTAGTCAACACCTTGAACTTGTCGAAAACCTTTTGTGACAATTCTAGCTTTGTAGATAGTAACACTACTATCAGCGTCCGTCTTCCTCTTGAAGATCCATTTAATCTCAATGGCTTGCCGAACATCGGGCAAGTCAACCAAAGTCCATACTTTGTTCTCATACATGGATCATATCTCAGATTTCATGGCCTCAAACCATTTCGCGGAATCTGGGCGCATCATTGCTTCCTCATAGTTCGTAGGCTCATCATGGTCAAGTAACATGACCTCCAGAACTGGATTACCGTACCACTCTAGTGCGGATCTCACTCTGGTTTTACCTACGAGGTTCGGTAGTAACTTGATATGAAGTTACATGATCATCATCATTAGCTTCCTCACTAATCGGTCTAGTAGTCACAGGAACAGATTTCTGTGTTGAACTACATTCCAATAAGGGAGCAGGTACAGTTACCTCATCAAGTTCTACTTTCCTCCCACTCACTTCTTTCGAGAGAAACTCCTTCTCTAGAAAGGATCCATTCTCAGCAATGAATAACTTGCCTTCGGATCTGTGATAGAAGGTGTACCCAACTGTCCTCTTTGGGTATCCTATGAAGACATATTTCTCCGATTTGGGTTTGAGCTTATCAGGATGAAACTTTTTCTTATAAGCATTGCAACCCCAAACTTTAAGAAAGACAACTTTGGTTTCTTGCCAAACCACAGTTCATACAGTGTCGTCTCAACGGATTTAGATGGTGCCCTTTTTTGTGTGAATGCAGCTGTCTCTAATGCATAACCCCAAAACTATAGTGGTAAATCGGTAAGAAACATCATAGATTGCACTATATCCAATAAAGTACGGTTACGACGTTCGAACACACCATTATGTTGTGGTGTTCCAGGTGGCATGAATTTGTGAAACTATTCCACATAGTTTTAATTGAAGACCAAACTCGTAACTCAAATATTTGTCTCTGCGATCAGATC
The DNA here is from genome assembly GCA_034509565.1 of Triticum monococcum. Lineage (NCBI taxonomy): Eukaryota > Viridiplantae > Streptophyta > Magnoliopsida > Poales > Poaceae > Triticum > Triticum monococcum. Next base: position 81,423,857 of record CM067841.1, read on the forward strand.
GTAGAAACCATATTTTTCTTTTTACGATGATTTTCCACTTCACTCTCAAATTCTTTGAACTTTTCAAATGTTTCAGACTTATGTTTCGTCAAGTAGATATACCCATATCTGCTCAAATAATATGTGAAGGTCAGAAAATAACGATACTCGCCACGAGCTTCAACACTCATCGGATCACATACATCAGTATGTATTATTTCCAATAAGTCAGTTGCTCGCTCCATTGTTCCGGAGAACGGAGTCTTTAGTCATCTTGCCCATAAGGCTTGGTTCGCAAGCACCAAGTGATTCATAATCAAGTGATTCCAAAATCCCATCAGCATGGAGTTTCTTCATGCGCTTTACACCAATATGACCTAAATGGCAGTGCCACAAATAAGTTGCACTATCATTATTAACTTTGCATCTTTTGGCTTCAATATTATGAATATGTGTATCACTATGATCGAGATCCAATGAACCATTTTCATTGGGTGTGTAACCATATAAGGTTTTATTCATGTAAATAGAACAACAATTGTTCTCTAACTTAAATGAATAACCGTATTGCAATAAACATGATCATATCATATTCATGCTCAACGCAAACACCAAATAACACTTATTTAGGTTCAACACTAATCCCGAAAGTATAGGGAGTGTGCGATGATGATCATATCAATCTTGGAACTACTTCCAACACACATCGTCACCTCACCCTTAACTAGTCTTTGTTCATTCTGCAAATCCCGATTCAAGTTACTAATCCTAGTAACTGAACTAGTATCAAATACTGAGGGGTTGCTATAAACACTAGTAAAGTACACATCAATAACATGTATATCAAATATACTTATGTTCACTTTGCCATCCTTCTTATCCGCCAATCACTTGGGGTAGTTCCGCTTCCAGTGACCAGTCCCTTTGCAGTAGAAGCACTTAGTCTCAGGCTTAGGACCAGACTTGGGCTTCTTCACTTGAGCAGCAGCTTGCTTGCTGTTCTTCTTGAAGTTCCCTTTCTTCCCTTTGCCCTTTTCTTGAAACTAGTGGTCTTGTCAACCATTAACACTTGATGTTTTTCTTGATTTCTGTAACGCCCCATATGTAACCTTCCCAAATTGTACTCCAACTCTTGCCGTTTCCGGCATTAAGTTATATTTAATTCTCGGGTTCGGGTCCTTGTCTCCGTGTGTTGTTTTTATTTTCATGCATCTCATATCATGTCATCACGTGCATTGCATTCGCATACATGTTCATCTCATGCATTCGAGCATTTTCCCCGTTGTCCGTTTTGCATTCCGGCGCTTCGTTCTCCTCCGGTGGCCATTTCTAGCTTTCTTTCGTGTGTGGGGATTAAACATTTCCGGATTGGACCGAGACTTGCCATGCGGCCTTGGTTTACTACCGGTAGACCGCCTGTCAAGTTTCGGGTCATTTGGACTTCGTTTGATACTCCAACGGTTAACCGAGGGACCGAAAAGGCCTCGTGTGTGTTGCAGCCCAATACCCCTCCAATTTGGCCCAAAACCCACCAAACTCTGCTCCATCGTCTCGGTCGTTCGATCACGATCGTGTGGGCGAAAACCGCACCTCATTTGGACTCTCCTAGCTCCCTCTATGCCTATATATACACCCCCCCCCCCCATTCCAAATCTCAGATTCTCCCCGTCCTCCTCCTAAAAACACATAGATCCATCTCTCCCCGCGTCGGGCTGGACGTGTCCGCCCGCGCCGGACTTTGTCCGCCCGCCGCCGCCATCCAACCCGCCGCCGCCGCGTGTCCCCGCGGGACCAGTTCGCCGCCCACCGACGCGGGCCCGCAGGCCCAGCGCCGGCCCCCGAGGCCCACTCCGCCGCCCGACGCCCTCCGCCGCTCGCGCCGCCGTCTTCTTCGGGCGCGGCCACCGCCACCACCTCCGGCGCGCCCCGCCGCCGTCCGGCTGCCGGCCAGCCCCGCCGCGGGCCGCCGCCACCGCCCCTCGCCAGCCCCGCCGCGGCGCCGCCACCGCCGTCCCTCGCCGCTTCGCCGTCGGCGCCGCCTCCCCGCGGCCCCGAGGACCCCCACCGGCGAGCCCCGCTTCGGATCCGGTCACCTCCCTCCTCTCCGGCAGCGATTCCGGCGAGATCCGCCGCCTCGGTTCGCGTGCACCCGGCTGCTACAGTAAAACCTAGATCTCGCACGGTTGACTTTTTCTCCCTCTCCCCTGATTTTTATGCCTACTTTGACCGGCCGTATCTCTGCATCCGTAGCTCCGATTTGGGCATATGATATATCAAAATCTTCGCCTCGACGAGTACATCATTTCATTCCATTGCATCATTTGCATTTGAGGTCATCTTGGTGCCCAAAATGCTGTTAGAAGGAGGCATCATGAGTTAAATTGCAGTTCCGTTAGCCCTACATTGGCTTTTGTCATTTTTTGCCATGATTATTGTGTGCATGATATGCCTGTGCCCCTTTGGATGAATTGTTAAGCATGTTGTCTTCTTTCCAGAGGTGCCTCCGTTGCATTTTTAGGATGTGTATGTTGTCTTGTGCAAGCTTGCGAAGTAGGGTACCTGAGTTTACTGATTTCAGGGACTTAGTGAAAATCACTAAGTCTGGGATGTTTTAGTGCACGATGCTATATGTCCAGCTTGTTTCCTAGCGATCCGTGCCTCTTTTGAGGATGATCAGTAAGAGTGGTTTGTTATGCTTGTTGTGCTTAATCCATCCATGTCTTTACTTGTTATGTTGGAGCACCCTAGGTTGACTCAATCGAGCTCAACTTTTGCATAGTTGTTGTTTTGGGCAGATCGTGAACTCTTGCGATTTTGCCGGAGCTATTGCTAGTGATCCATGCATGCTATGCCATTGTTCTTGCCATGTCTAGCTAGCATTTTGTGCCTTATTTATGGATATATGCTTGCCTTGCCATGACTTGCACCGTAGTGAGTGCATCGAGCTCGTTTACATGCCTCCGTGAGTTATAAATTTCAGCATGTCCCAGTTTTCACTAAGTCTGAAAACTGATTGTGTTTCATCGATGTTCGTGTGCTCGGTAGAGTATTTTGTGAACCCTTTTGGCCCCAGGTCATTTTGGGTGTTTTGTTAAGCTTGTTGAGTAGCTATATGCCATGCTCTTACTTGCCATGTTCAGGATATGCATCATGTTGTTTTTCTGCTCCGAAGAGGGCATCGTGGTCTGAAATTTCAGACTAGCGTTAATTTCGCTAAGTCTGAAATCTGTTTTGCTTATTCAGTTTTGCCATGCTTGTTTGAAGCCCTTAATGGATGATTTTGCCTATGACTCAGTCCTGGTGATTTGTTAAGCTTCTTGAGTACATCACTGCCATGCATTTTGTTTTCATGTTTGGTGGCTGTAGCATGTTCATTTCATTGCATTTAGGAGCTTGCTTGCTGTAAATCGCAGATCGGTTCGTTTAGTAAAACGCTTGCCATTTCCAAAACGTAGCTCCGATTGCCATGATCTTTATATCATTTTCAGGGGATTTCTTCCCCTCTATCCAGTGGCACACTTGGTTTTCCAAGTTGAGGCCAGGTTCATGCATTTCCTGTCACATCTTGCATTTTGCATCCCGCATAGCATATCATCTTTGCATATTATTGGTTGCCCTTGCACGTGGTTGATTGTATCCTTGTTGCTTGTTTGTGTTGTTGGGTAGAGCCGGGAGACGAGTTCGCTAACGAGGAGCCCATTGAGTTTGCTTTTGAGGATCCAGTCAACTCTGACAACTGTGCAGGCAAGATGATCATACCCTCGAAATCACTACTATCTTTGCTATGCTAGTTTGCTCGCTCTTTTGCTTTGCCAATGCTACAATGCCTACCACTTTCTTGTCAGCCTCCCAATTGCCATGATTGAGCCTCTAACCCACCTTTGTCCTAGCAAACCATTAATTGGCTATGTTACTGCTTTGCTCAAGCCCCTTCTTATAGCGTTGCTAGTTGCAGGTGAAGATTGGAGCCGTTCCTTGTTGGAACATTTATTTACTTGTTGGGATATCATTATATTGCTATGTTATCCTTATTCATCTATATACTTGGTAAAGGGTGGAAGGCTCGGCCACTCGCCTAGTGTTTTCCACTCTTGCCGCCCTAGTTTCCGTCATATCGGTGTTATGTTCCCGGATTGTTGTTGGGGAACGTAGTAATTTCAAAAAAATTCCTACGCACACGCAAGATCATGGTGATGCATAGAAACGAGGGGGAGAGTCTGATCTACATACCCTTGTAGATCGCAATGGAAGCGTTGACACAACGTAGAGGAAGTAGTCGTACGTCTTCTTCCCGATCCGACCGATCCAAGCACCGTTACTCCGGCACCTCGGAGTTCTTAGCACACGTTCAACTCGATGATGTTCCTCGGGCTCCGATCCAGCAAAGCGTCGAGGAAGAGTTCCGTCAGCACGGCGGCGTGGTGACGATCTTGATGTTTCACCGACGCAGGGCTTCGCCTAAGCTCTACAACGATATGACCGAGGTGGAATTTAGTGGCAGGGGGCACCGCACACGGCTAAGGGACGATCAACAATGATCAATTGTGTGTCAAGAGGTGCCCCCTGCCCCCGTATATAAAGGAGCAAGGGGGAGGGGTTCAGCCGGCCAAGGGAGAGGGGCGCAGGAGGAGTCCTACTCCCATCGGGAGTAGGACTCCCCCCCAATCCTATTCCTAATAGGAATCCTCAAGGGGGGAAAGAGAGAAGGGGTGGCCGGCCACCTTCCCTAGTCCTAATAGGACTAGGGAAAGGGGGGAGGTGCACAGCCCTCTATGGCAGCCCCTTTCGCTTTTCCACTAAGGCCCAATAGGCCCATTTGCCTCCCGGGGGGTTCCGGTAACCCTCCCGGTATTCCGGTAAAATCCCGATTTCACCCGGAATACTTCCGATGTCCAAACATAGGCTTCCAATATATCAATCTTTACGTCTCGACCATTTCGAGACTCCTCGTCATGTCCGTGATCACATCCGGGACTCCGAACAACCTTCGGTACATCAAAATGCATAAACTCATAATAACTGTCATCGTAACGTTAAGCGTGCGGACCCTACGGTTCGAGAACAATGTAGACATGACCGAGACACATCTCCGGTCAATAACCAATAGCGGGACCTGGATGCCCATATTGGCTCCTACATATTCTACGAAGCTCTTTATCGGTCAGACCGCATAACAACATACGTTGTTCCCTTTGTCATTGGTATGTTACTTGCCCGAGACTCGGTCGTCGGTATCCAATACCTAGTTCAATCTCGTTACCGGCAAGTCTCTTTACTCGTTCCGTAATACATCATTCCGCAACTAACTCATTAGTTGCAATGCTTGCAAGGCTTAAGTGATGTGCATTACCGAGAGGGCCTAGAGATACCTCTCCGACAATCGGAGTGACAAATCCTAATCTCGAAATACACCAACTCAACATCTACCTTTGGAGCCACCTGTAGTACTCCTTTATAATCACCCAGTTACGTTGTGACGTTTGGTAGTACCCAAAGTGTTAAGCTAATGGAATGGGTCATGTCAATCAGATCATTCAACTGATGATGTGACCTCGTTAATCAAATAACAACTCTTTGTTCATGGTTAGGAAACATAACCATCTTTGATTAACGAGCTAGTAAAGTAGAGGCATACTGGTGACACTGTGTTGGTCTATGTATTCACACATGTATTATGTTTCCGGTTAATACAATTCTAGCATGAATAATAAACATTTATCATGATATAAGGAAATAAATAATAACTTTATTATTGCCTCTAGGGCATATTTCCTTCAGTCTCCCACTTGCACTAGAGTCAATAATCTAGATTATACAGTAATGATTCTAGCACCCATGGAGCCTTGGTGCTGATCATGTTTTGCTCATGGAAGAGGCTTAGTCAACGGGTCTGCAACATTCAGATCCGTATGTATCTTGCAAATCTCTATGTCTCCCACCTGGACTAAATCCCGGATCGAATTGAAGCGTCTCTTGATGTCTTTGGTCCTTCTGTGAAATCTGGATTCCTTTGCCAAAGCAATTGCACCAGTATTGTCACAAAAGATTTTCATTGGACCCGATGCACTAGGTATGACACCTAGATCGGATATGAACTCCTTCATCCAGACTCCTTCGTTCGTTGCTTCCGAAGCAGCTATGTACTCCGCTTCACATGTAGATCCCGCTACGACGCTTTGTTTAGAACTGCACCAGCTGACAGCTCCACCGTTTAAAGTAAACACGTATCCGGTTTGCGACTTAGAATCGTCCGGATCAGTGTCAAAGCTTGCATCAACGTAACCTCTTACGGTGAGTTCTTTGTCACCTCCATATACGAGAAACATATCCTTAGTCCTCTTTAGGTATTTCAGGATGTTCTTGACCACTGTCCAGTGATCCACTCCTGGATTACTTTGGTACCTCCCTGCTATACTTATAGCAAGGCACACATCAGGTCTGGTACACAGCATTGCATACATGATAGAGCCTATGGCTGAAGCATAGGGAACATCTTTCATTTTCTCTCTATCTTCTGCAGTGGTCGGGCATTGAGTCTGACTCAACTTTACACCTTGTAACACAGGCAAGAACCCTTTCTTTGCTTGATCCATTTTGAACTTCTTCAAAATCTTGTCAAGGTATGTGCTTTGTGAAAGTCCAATTAAGCGTCTTGATCTATCTCTATAGATCTTTATGCCTAATATGTAAGCAGCTTCACCGAGGTCTTTCATTGAAAAACTTTTATTCAAGTATCCCTTTATGCTATCCAGAAATTCTATATCATTTCCAATCAGCAATATGTCATCCACATATAATATCAGAAATGCTATAGAGCTCCCACTCACTTTCTTGTAAATACAGGCTTCTCCAAAAGTCCGTATAAAACCAAATGCTTTGATCACACTATCAAAGCGTTTATTCCAACTCCGAGATGCTTGCACCAGTCCATAAATGGATCGCTGGAGTTTGCACACTTTGTTAGCTCCTTTTGGATCGATAAAACCTTCCGGTTGCATCATATACAACTCTTCTTCCAGAAATCCATTCAGGAATGCAGTTTTGACATCCATTTGCCAAATTTCATAATCATAAAATGCGGCAATTGCTAACATGATTCTGACAGACTTAAGCATCGCTACGGGTGAGAAAGTCTCATCATAGTCAACTCCTTGAACTTGTCGAAAACCTTTTGCGACAAGTCGAGCTTTGTAGACAGTAACATTACCATCAGCGTCAGTCTTCTTCTTAAAGATCCATTTATTCTCAATTGCTTGCCGATCATCGGGCAAGTCAACCAAAGTCCATACTTTGTTCTCATACATGGATCCCATCTCAGATTTCATGGCTTCAAGCCACTTTGCGGAATCTGGGCTCACCATCGCTTCTTCATAGTTCGTAGGTTCATCATGATCTAGTAGCATGACCTCCAGAACAGGATTACCGTACCACTCTGGTGCGGATCTTACTCTGGTTGATCTACGAGGTTCAGTAGTATCTTGATCTAAAGTTTCATGATCATCATCATTAGCTTCCTCTCTTATTGGTGTAGGTCTCACAGAAACAGTTTTCTGTGATGTACTATTTCCCAATAAAGGAGTAGGTACAGTTACCTCGTCAAGTTCTACCTTCCTCCCACTCACTTCTTTCGAGAGAAACTCCTTCTCAAGAAAGTTTCCGAATTTAGCAACAAAAGTCTTGCCTTCGGATCTGTGATATAAGGTGTATCCAATAGTTTCCTTTGGATATCCTATGAAGACACATTTCTCCGATTTGAGTTCGAGCTTATCAGGTTGAAGCTTTTTCACATAAGCATCGCAGCCCCAAACTTTAAGAAACGACAACTTTGGTTTCTTGCCAAACCACAGTTCATAAGGCGTCGTCTCAACGGATTTTGATGGTGCCCTATTTAACGTGAATGCGGCCGTCTCTAAAGCATAACCCCAAAACGATAGCGGTAAATCAGTAAGAGACATCATAGATCGCACCATATCTAGTAAAGTACGATTACGACGTTCGGACACACCATTACGCTATGGTGTTCCGGGTGGCGTGAGTTGCGAAACTATTCCACAATTTTTCAAATGTACACCAAACTCGTAACTCAAATATTCTCCTCCACGATCAGATAGTAGAAACCTTATTTTCTTGTTACGATGATTTTCAACTTCACTCTGAAATTCTTTGAACTTTTCAAACGTTTCAGATTTGTGTTTCATTAAGTAGATATACCCATATCTACTTAAATCATCTGTGAAAGTGAGAAAATAACAATATCCGCCACGAGCTTCAATATTCATCGGACCACATACATCGGTATGTATGATTTCCAATAAATCTGTTGCTCTCTCCATAGTGCCGGAGAACGGTGTTTTAGTCATCTTGCCCATGAGGCACGGTTCGCAAGTACCAAGTAATTCATAATCAAGTGGTTCCAAAAGCCCATCAGTATGGAGTTTCTTCATGCGCTTTACACCGATATGACCTAAACGGCAGTGCCACAAATAAGTTGCACTATCATTATCAACTCTGCATCTTTTGGCTTCAACATTATGAATATGTGTATCACTACTATCGAGATTCATCAAAAATAGACCACTTTCCAAAGGTGCATGACCATAAAAGATATTACTCATATAAATAGAACAACCATTATTCTCTGATTTAAATGAATAACCGTCTCGCATCAAACAAGATCCAGATATAATGTTCATGCTCAACGCTGGCACCAAATAACAATTATGTAGGTCTAATATTAATCCCGAAGGTAGATGTAGAGGTAGCGTGCCGACCGCGATCACATCGACTTTGGAACCGTTTCCCACGCGCATCATCACCTCGTCCTTTGCTAGTGTCCGCTTATTCTGTAGTCCATGTTTCGAGTTGCAAATATTAGCAACAGAACCAGTATCAAATACCCAGGTGCTACTGCGAGCATTAGTAAGGTACACATCAATAACATGTATATCACATATACCTTTGTTCACCTTGCCATCCTTCTTATCCGCCAAATACTTGGGGCAGTTCGGCTTCCAGTGACCAGTCTGCTTGCAGTAGAAGCACTCAGTTTCAGGCTTAGGTCCAGACTTGGGTTTCTTCTCTTGAGCAGCAACTTGCTTGCCGTTCTTCTTGAAGTTTCCCTTCTTCTTCCCTTTGCCCTTTTTCTTGAAACTAGTGGTTTTGTTAACCATCAACACTTGATGCTCCTTCTTGATTTCTACCTCCGCAGCTTTCAGCATTGCGAAGAGCTCGGGAATAGTCTTGTTCATCCCTTGCATATTATAGTTCATCACAAAGCTCTTGTAGCTTGGTGGCAGTGATTGGAGAATTCTATCAATGACGCAATCATCCGGAAGTGTAACTCCCAATTCAATCAAGTGATTATTATACCCAGACATTTTGAGTATATGCTCACTGACAGAACTGTTCTCCTCCATCTTGCAGCTATAGAACTTATTGGAGACTTCATATCTCTCAATCCGGGCATTTGCTTGAAATATTAACTTCAACTCCTGGAACATCTCATATGCTCCATGACGTTCAAAACGTCGTTGAAGTCCCGGTTCTAAGCCGTAAAGCATGGCACACTGAACTATTGAGTAGTCATCAGCTTTGCTCTGCCAGACGTTCATAACTTCTGGTGTTGCTCTAGCAGCAGGCCTGGCACTCAGCGGTGCTTCCATGATGTAATTCTTCTGTGCAGCAATGAGGATAATCCTCAAGTTACGGACCCAGTCCGTGTAATTGCTACCATCATCTTTCAACTTTGCTTTCTCAAGGAACGCATTAAAATTCAACGGAACAACAGCACGAGCCATCTATCTACAATCAACATAAACAAGCAAGATACTATCAGGTACTAAGTTCATGATAAGTTTAAGTTCAGTTAATCAAATTACTTAAGAACTCCCACTTAGATAGACATCCCTCTAATCTTCTAAGTGATCACGTGATCCAAAACAACTAAACCATAACCGATCATCACGTGAGATGGAGTAGTTTTCAATGGTGAACATCATTATGTTGATCATATCTACTATATGATTCACGCTCGACCTTTCGGTCTCCGTGTTCCGAGGCCATATCTGTATATGCTTGGCTCGTCAAGTATAACCTGAGTATTCCGTGTGTGCAACTGTTTTGCACCCGTTGTATTTCAACGTAGAGCCTATCACACCCGATCATCACGTGGTGTCTCAGCACGAAGAACTTTTGCAATGGTGCATACTCAGGGAGAACACTTCTTGATAATTTAGTGAGAGATCATCTTATAATGCTACCGTCAATCAAAGCAAGATAATATGCATAAAAAGATAAACATCACATGCAATCAATATAAGTGATATGATATGGCCATCATCATCTTGTGCTTTGTGATCTCCATCTCCGAAGCACCGTCATGATCACCATCATCACCGGCGCGACACCTTGATCTCCATCGTAGCATCGTTGTCGTCTCACCAATCTTATGCTTCCACGACTATCACTACCGCTTAGTAATAAAGTAAAGCATTACATCGCGATTGCATTGCATACAATAAAGCGACAACCATATGGCTCCTGCCAGTTGCCGATAACTCGGTTACAAAACATGATCATCTCATACAATAAAATCAGCATCATGCCTTGACCATATCACATCACAACATGCCCTGCAAAAACAAGTTAGACGTCCTCTACTTTGTTGTTGCAAGTTTTACGTGGCTGCTACGGGCTTAAGTAAGAACTGATCTCACCTACGCATCAAAACCACAACGATAGTTCGTCAAATAGACTCCGTTTTAACCTTCTCAAGGACCGGGCGTAGCCATACTTGGTTCAACTAAAGTTGGAGAGACAGTCTTCCGCAAGCCATCTATGTGCAAAGCACGTCGAGGGAACCGGTCTCGCGTAAGAGTACGCGTAAGGTTGGTCCGGATCGTCTCGTCCAACAATACCGCCAAACCAAAGTATGACATGCTGGTAGGCAGTATGACTTGTATCGCCCACAACTCACTTGTGTTCTACTCGTGCAAATAACATCAAACCATAAAAAAACTAGGCTCGGATGCCACTGTTGGGGAACGTAGTAATTTCAAAAAAATTCCTACGCACACGCAAGATCATGGTGATGCATAGCAACGAGGGGGAGAGTCTGATCTACATACCCTTGTAGATCGCAACGGAAGCGTTGACACAACGTAGAGGAAGTAGTCGTACGTCTTCTTCCCGATCCGACCAATCCAAGCACCGTTACTCCGGCACCTCCGAGTTCTTAGCACACGTTCAGCTCGATGACGTTCCTCGGGCTCCGATCCAGCAAAGCGTCGAGGAAGAGTTCCGTCAGCACGACGGCGTGGTGACGATCTTGATGTTTCACTGACGCAGGGCTTCGCCTAAGCTCTACAATGATATGACCGAGGTGGAATTTAGTGGCAGGGGCACCGCACACGGCTAAGGGACGATCAACAATGATCAATTGTGTGTCAAGAGGTGCCCCCTGCCCCCGTATATAAAGGAGCAAGGGGGAGGGGTTCGGCCGGCCAAGGGAGAGGGGCGCAGGAGGAGTCCTACTCCCACCGGGAGTAGGACTCCCCCCAATCATATTCCTAATAGGAATCCTCAAGGGGGGAAAGAGAGAAGGGGTGGCCGGCCACCTTCCCTAGTCCTAATAGGACTAGGGAAAGGGGGGAGGTGCACAGCCCTCTATGGCAGCCCCTTTCGCTTTTCCACTAAGGCCCAATAGGCCCATTTGCCTCCCGGGGGGTTCCGGTAACCCTCCCGGTATTCCGGTAAAATCCCGATTTCACCCGGAATACTTCCGATGTCCAAACATAGGCTTCCAATATATCAATCTTTACATCTCGACCATTTCGAGACTCCTCGTCATGTCCGTGATCACATCCGGGACTCCGAACAACCTTCGGTACATCAAAATGCATAAACTCATAATAACTGTCATCGTAACGTTAAGCGTGTGGACCCTACGGTTCGAGAACAATGTAGACATGACCGAGACACATCTCCGGTCAATAACCAATAGCGGGACCTGGATGCCCATATTGGCTCCTACATATTCTACAAGATCTTTATCGGTCAGACCGCATAACAACATACGTTGTTCCCTTTGTCATCGGTATGTTACTTGCCCGAGACTCGATCGTCGGTATCCAATACCTAGTTCAATCTTGTTACCGGCAAGTCTCTTTACTCGTTCCGTAATACATCATTCCGCAACTAACTCATTAGTTGCAATGCTTGCAAGGCTTAAGTGATGTGCATTACCGAGAGGGCCCAGAGATACCTCTCCGACAATCGGAGTGACAAATCCTAATCTCGAAATACGCCAACTCAACATCTACCTTTGGAGCCACCTATAGTACTCCTTTATAATCACCCAGTTATGTTGTGACGTTTGGTAGTACCCAAAGTGTTCCTCCGGCAAACGGGAGTTGCATAATCTCATAGTCATAGGAACATGTATAAGTCATGAAGAAAAGCAATAGCAACATACTAAACGATCGGGTGCTAAGCTAATGGAATGGGTCATGTCAATCAGATCATTCAACTGATGATGTGACCTCGTTAATCAAATAACAACTCTTTGTTCATGGTTAGGAAACATAACCATCTTTGATTAACGAGCTAGTCAAGTAGAGGCATACTAGTGACATTGTGTTGGTCTATGTATTCACACATGTATTATGTTTCCGGTTAATACAATTCTAGCATGAATAATAAACATTTATCATGATATAAGGAAATAAATAATAACTTTATTATTGCCTCTAGGGCATATTTCCTTCAATTGTTGTGTCCCTTACGCGGTTGGGTTATATGGGAACCCTTTGATAGTTCGCCTTGATTAAAGCTTTTCCAGCAATGCCCAACATTGGTTTTACCATTTGCCACCTACCCTTTTTCTTTCCCTTGGGTTTCCGGAGCCCGAGGGTCATCTTATTTTAACCCCCCCCCCCCCGGGCCAGTGCTCCTCTGAGTGTTGGTCCAACTGTCAGCTGCCGGTGGCCACCAGGGGCAACTCTGGGCTGGCCTACCCGTACCTAGGACAATCTGAGTGTGCCCTGAGAAAGAGATATGTGCAGCTCCTATCAAGATTTGTCGGCACATTCGGGCGGTGTTGCTAGACTAGTTTTGACCTGTCGAATCATCTTGTTGTACCGGGATACCGAGTCTGATCGGTGGGTCCTGGGTGGAGGTCTATTCCTTCGTTGACCGTGAGAGCTTGTTATGGGCTAAGTTGGGACCCCCTGCAGGGATTGATCTTTCGAAAGCCGTGCCCGCGGTTATGGGCAGATGGGAATTTGTTAATGTCCGGTTGTAGATAACTTGAACCTTAAAATAATTAAAATGAATCAACTGCGTGTGTTGCCGTGATGGCCCCTTCTCGGTGGAGTCCGGAAAGTGGACACGGCGTTGGAGTTATGTTTGCGTAGGCTGCTCTATATAGTTTCCGCTCGTGCTTTGCCTTCTCTTCTCGCTCTCCTTTGCGAATAAGTTAGCCACCATATATGCTAGTCGCTTGCTGCAGCTCCACTTATACATTACCCCTTTCCTACCTATTAAGCTTAAATAGTCTTGATCGCGAGGGTGCGAGATTACTGAGTCCTCTGTGGCTCACAGATTACTATTACACCAGATGCAGGGACCAATGATACCTCTCCGGATGGCGCGCTCGAGCTGAAGTGGGAGTACGACGAGGACTCTCAGCGTTACTATGTGTCGTTTCCTGATGATCAGTAGGGATGCCTATTCGGGGTTAGATCCAGGACCTAGTCGCTTGTTGGGGGTCTTTTCTATTTTGGCGCAGTAGTCGGGCCATGAGTGCTTGTATGATGGATGTTATTTATGTACTCTGATGTGACGTGGCGAGTGTAAGCCAACTATGCTATTATTCCCCTTTATATTATATATGTACATGGGTTGTGTAATGATTCCCGACTTGCGACATTGCTTTCAATGCGCCTATGTCTCTAGATCGTTTCCGTTATCGCTTGCATATCATAGTTCATCAAGAAGTTCTACTAACTTGGTGATGGTGACTAGAGAATTATGTCAATCACTATTTTATCTGGAAGATTAACTCCCACTTGATTCAAGCGATTGTAGTACCCAGACAATCTGAGCACATGCTCACTAGTTGAGCGATTCTCCTCCATCTTTTAGCTATAGAACTTGTTGGAGACTTCATATCTCTCAACTCGGGTATTTGCTTGAAATATTAACTTCAACTCCTGGAACATCTCGTATGGTCCATGACGTTCAAAACGTCTTTGAAGTCCCGATTCTAAGCCGTTTAAGCATGGTGCACTAAACTATCAAGTAGTCATCATATTGAGCTAGTCAAACATTCATAACGTCTGCATCTGCTCCTGTAATAGGTCTGTCACCTAGCGGTGCATCAAGGACATAATTCTTCTATGCAACAATGAGGATAAACCTCAGATCATGGATCCAACCCGCATCATTGCTACTAACATCTTTCAACACAATTTTCTCTAGGAACATATCAAAATAAACATATGAAAGCAACAATGCGAGCTATTGATCTACAACATAATTTGCAACATACTACCAGGACTAAGTTCATAATAAATTTAAGTTCAATTAATCATATTACTTAAGAACTCCCACTTAGATAGACATCCCTCTAATCCTCTAAGTGATCACGTGATCCAAATCAACTAAACCATGTCCGATCATCACGTGAGATGGAGTAGTTTCATTGGTGAACATCACTATGTTGATCATATCTACTATATGATTCACGCTCGACCTTTCGGTCTCCGTGTTCCGAGGCCATATCTGTATATGCTTGGCTCGTCAAGTATAACCTGAGTATTCCGCGTGTGCAACTGTTTTGCACCCGTTGTATTTGAACGTAGAGCCTATCACACCCGATTATCACGTGGTGTCTCAGCATGAAGAACTTTCGCAATGGTGCATACTCAGGGAGAACACTTCTTGATCAGTAGGGATGCCTATTCGGGGTTAGATCCAGGACCTAGTCGCTTGTTGGGGGTCTTTTCTATTTTGGCGCTGTAGTCGGGCCATGAGTGCTTGTATGATGGATGTTATTTATGTACTCTGATGTGACGTGGCGAGTGTAAGCCAACTATGCTATTATTCCCCTTTATATTATATATGTACATGGGTTGTGTAATGATTCCCGACTTGCGACATTGCTTTCAATGCGCCTATGTCTCTAAGTCGTGCCTCGACACGTGGGAGACCTAGCCGCATCGAGGGCGTTACAAGTTGGTAATCAGAGACTTCCCTGACCTTAGGAGCCCCCATTGCTTGATCGTTTTTAGCATCCGAGTTGTGTCTAGAAAAATGTTTTGAGTCCTTAGGAATTATATATCGGAGAGCTTAGGAATTCTTTTTACTTCCCAGTCTCCTCATCGCTCTGGTAAGGCATCCTGACGTAGAGTTTTGACTCTTCTCTTCTCAAATTTCACTAAAATAAATTTTAGGATCACGCGAGTATCTTGGTTTTGTTCCGATGGCTTATGATGAGAATACTGTCTTGGTGCCTCCTGTCAGGGGTTTAGTGGAAGTGTCCCGGGGAGTTGAGCTCTGAGGTGTTGTCATCATAATTCTATCGTTGCAATTCTGGTATACTTGAGATATGTGCGCGACATCGAAAATCTCCTTTATGCAGTTCGTTGGTGAGATAACCTCGACGCCACCCAGTACTGGGGCGGGAGTTCGGGAGTATCGCCATAACTCGTATAACGGATGCTTTTCGAAGGTTGAGATAGATGGTTTCCGAAGGTTTCTTGGTTATGTGTTGAAGGATGGATGCAGCTGGATGTAGGATTTGCTAGCTTGGGTGAGATATTATGCTTCCCCTGTATCCCCAACACCTGATTGCATAACCGGAAAGTTTCGGGAGTTTCATAGGTGGGAATTCAAGTAGCCTTAGGATATCTTTCCAACAGATGTGTGATATGAAATTGGGGTTCGACGTCTAGTGGTTCGCCTATTCACGGTCGATTTTACAGTGGTCTCGTTGTGTCTTAAAGAGTCCTTGGCTATGCTGACTCGGGGACGCTTCGTATGTCATGTGCACTGCCTTGTACATGATGGTGCTGTACGGTCGAGCCCGTGTAGGTCCTACCACGAACACTTCGGACGGAAATTTCTATCATGTGTTTGTTCCGGCTTATTCCGCAAGCCAACCCTTGGTTTTATTTCGAGTTGTGGTATTCATTCTGCTTCGACGTCATATGTTGATTCCACCCCTCGTTGATGTACCTCTCCTACCTGATTCTTCGTGGCTTCGCAATTTAGGAATATGTGACCACTTCAAGAGAAGTGCATTCGTTCATTTTGTTCGGATGTGAAGACTTTATGTTGCAATTTTTCATTCCGTTGGATTCAGCTTCAATGTTTCTCTATTTGTGTGCTAACGGTGGTCAACCTCTTCAGGATGGCTCCCGCTAAGAGCACCAGTCAGAACCAGAATCAAGATCCGCCGCCACCTCCGCCTCCTCCGGAAGCATGGCAAGCTGTGATGGCTGCTACTAATGCAAATACACAGCTGATCATGCAAATCATCCAAGAGCGGAATCAAAGTAGTCAAGCGAATCAAGGCAACAACCAGAACCATTTTGCAACTCTGAATCAGTTCCTCGCAAATGGTCCAAAGACGTTCAGTAACTGCGTTGAGGCTACCGATGCTGATGATTGGTTAGTCGATCTGGGCAAGCATTTTGAATGTAGCAACGTCAGACCTGAAGATTTCGTCAAGTTCGCGTCTTTCCAGCTCAAGGATCAGGCCGCAGAGTGGTTTCAGCAGTACCAGGATTCTAGAGGTGGACGTTTAATCACTTGGGATGATTTCCGTCGTGATTTCCGCGCTCATCACATTCCTCAAAGTGTGACTGAAAGCAAACGTGAAGAATTCCGCAATCTGGAGCAAGGCTCTTTGTCTGTCTATGACTACAACAAGTTGTTCCAGAAGCTCGCCCGTTTTTCCAAATAGGATGTTCCTGATGAGAAGAGCATGATCTATCAGTTCAGGGGTGGTCTTCGTGAATAAATTCAGCTCGCTCTTGTCCTCTTCGAGCCGCTGAGATACGATGAGTTCTACAACATGGCACTGAAGCAAGAGGCTGCTCAGCTAAGGTGTGATGCTTCCAGGAAGCGAGTCAGAGACACCACGCCTTCTTCCTCTACTCAAGTGGCCAAGCAGCAGAAGTATTGGCTTCCTCCTCCTCCGTTCCGTCAGCCGTATCAGCAGAAGAGCAAAGGTGGCAGTGGTTCATCCCACCCACCCAACCCAGGCTTTCAGAACAAGACTTCGTCTCAAGCTTCAAGATCGAGTGCTCCGTACCACCGTCCGCTCTCAGAGGTCACGTGCAACAAGTGCCAACAGAAGGGTCACTACGCCAACAAGTGTTTCAACCAGAGGCGTCTTCCTCCTCCTCCTCCTGTCAGATCGGCAAGTACAGCTGTGGTCAAGCATAATCCCAAGCACGCCAAGGTCAATATGGTGAATGCAGCTCAGGCAGAGGATTCGTCAGATGTGATCATGGGTAACCTTCCTGTTAACGATATTCCTGCAAAACTTCTTTTGACACGGGTGCTTCGCATTGTTTCATTTCAAGGCCATTTACATCTAGGCATGAATTGGTTTCACAAGTTCTGCCTAGCCCATTAGCGGTTGTTTCTCCTGGTAAGCGTATGCAGGCTAACTCCATTGTTCCGGATGTTACAATCACTTTGGGTGATCATAAGTTTCTCGCTTCTCCAACGGTTCTTAGTGATTCTGATATCGATCTTATTCTTGGGATGGACTGGCTCTCTAAACACAAGGCTCACCTCGATTGTGCAGCCAGGCAGATTCAACTGACTCATTCATCTGAAGATGTAATTGTCTTTGCTGCTCGGGATAATACCATCCGGTTGTTCTCTCTCAATGAAAAGGGTGAATTGGATGCTATTTCGCAGATTCCGGTTGTTTGTGAGTATCAAGATGTCTTCCCAGAAGAACTCCCAGGCATGCCTCCAAACCGGTCGGTTGAATTTGTGATTGAACTTGAGCCCGGTACGGAACCTGTGTGCAAACGTCCCTACAAGCTCGGCCCCGAAGAGTTGAAGGAGTTGAAGAAACAACTCGATGTTCAAGAAAGGATGGGTCTCATTCGGCCTAGTACTTCTCCGTGGGGTTGTGGTGTTCTTTTTGTGAAGAAGAAGGATGGAACGGACCGACTTTGTGTTGATTACCGTCCATTGAACAAGAAGACCATCAAGAACAAATACCCACTTCCCAACATTAATGAGCTGTTTGAACAACTCAAGGGTGCCCAAGTATTCTCCAAGCTTGACCTCCGTATGGGTTATCACCAAATTCGCATTCGTGAGCAAGATATTCCCAAGACGGCGTTCAGAACAAGCTATGGGTCATATGAATACACTGTCATGTCTTTTGGCCTCGCCAACGCTCCTCCGACGTTCTCTCGCATGATGAACTTCATCTTCAACCCCTACACCAACGACTTCGTTTTGGTCTATCTCAATGACATTCTGGTTTTCTCGAAGAACAAGGAAGATCATGCCAAACACTTGCGTTTGGTTCTTGACAAGCTAAGGGAACATCAGTTCTACGCCAAGTTTTCCAAGTGCGAATTTTGGCTCGATGAGGTTCTTTATCTTGGTCATATCATCTCTGCCAAGGGCATTTCCGTGGATCCTGAGAAGGTGTCTGTAATTGTTAATTGGGAACCTCCTCAGAATGTGAAGCAACTCCATAGCTTCCTCGGTCTCGCAAGCTACTGCCGAAGATTCGTTGAAAACTTCTCCAAGATCGCGAAGCCTCTCTCAAATCTTCTTCAGAAGCACGTCAAGTACGTTTGGTCTCCGGAGTGTGATATTGCTTTCAATGCTTTGAAAGAGAAATTGATCACTGCTCCAGTTCTAACTCCGCCTGATGAAGCCAAGCCGTACGAGGTCTTTTGTGATGCCTCTCTCCAAGGTCTAGGTGCTGTACTGATGCAAGAGAAGAAAGTTGTTGCTTATACCTCTCGCCAGTTGAAGCCTAATGAGAAGAACTACCCCACTCATGATCTCGAGTTGGCGGCAGTTGTGCATGCATTGTTGACTTGGAGACATCTTCTCTTGGGAAGGAAAGTGGACATTTTCACTGATCACAAGAGTCTCAAGTACATCTTCACTCAGCCTAATCTCAACCTCAGGCAGACTCGATGGGTCGAAATGATTCAAGAGTACAATCCGAGTATCGAGTATACTCCAGGCAAGGCTAATGTGATTGCTGACGCTTTGAGCAGAAAAGCATATTGCAACAGTCTGATTCTCCAGCCTTACCAACCCGAGCTTTGTGAAGCTTTCCGCAAACTTAATCTGCAAGTTGTTCCTCAAGGTTTCCTCGCCAACCTTCAAGTTTCTCCTACCTTGGAACACCAGATTCGCCAAGCCCAGCTTCTTGATGCTATGGTGAAAAAGGTGAAGATTGGTATTGCAAAGAGTCAGTCCAAGTACAAGTGCTACCGACTTGATGAAAAGGACACTCTCTTCTTCGAGGATCGAATTGTTGTGCCCAAAGGTGAACTTCGTAAAGTGATCATGAATGAGGCTCACAACTCTCTCCTCTCCATCCACCCTGGGAGCACGAAGATGTATCAAGATCTGAAGCAAACCTATTGGTGGACTCGAATGAAGCGCGAGATCGCTCAATTCGTGAATGAATGTGATGTCTGCAGAAGAGTGAAAGCAGAACACCAAAGGCCAGCAGGTCTCCTCCAACCTCTCGCCATTCCGGAATGGAAGTTTGACCACATTGAAATGGACTTCGTGACTGGGTTTCCAAAGTCCAAGCGTGGCAATGATACTATATTCGTTGTCATCGACAAGCTCACCAAAGTGGCTCATTTCCTGCCTATCAAAGAGTCAATCACTGCAGCTCAATTGGCGGAACTCTACACCTCTCGAATTGTCTCTCTGCACGGTATTCCTCAAGTGATATCTTCAGACCGTGGCAGCATCCTTACCTCCAAGTTCTGGGATTCTTTTCAGAAGGCCATGGGCACCAGCATTCGCTTCAGCACTGCTTTCCATCCTCAAACAAGCGGTCAAGTCGAGCGTGTCAACCAGATTCTTGAAGATATGCTCAGGGCTTGTGTTATCTCCTTCGGCATGAAGTGGGAGGATTGTCTTCCTTATGTTGAATTCTCGTACAACAACAGTTTCCAAGCAAGTTCGGGCAAGGCTCCATTTGAAATTCTGTATGGTAGGAAGTGCCGTACACCTCTCAACTGGTCTGAAACCGGTGAACGTCAGCTGCTGGGTAATGACCTGATCACAGAGGCAGAAGAAATGTGCAAGGTCATTCGTGATAACCTCAAAGCATCCCAATCCCGTCAGAAGAGCTACTATGATAGTAAGCACCGTGATTTGGCTTTCGAGATCGGAGATCATGTCTACCTCCACGTCTCTCCTATGAAAGGGACTCGTCGCTTCGGTATCAAAGGGAAGCTTGCCCCCAGATATGTCGGGCCTTTCAAGATCGTCGGCAAGAGAGGCGACCTCGCCTATCAACTCGAGCTTCCTGCAAACTTTGCCAATGTTCATGATGTGTTCCACGTCTCGCAACTCCGTAAGTGCTTCAAGACGCCTGAGCGCACCGTCAACTTCGAGGACATTGAGCTCCAAGAAGATCTCTCCTATCGTGAGCACCCAGTTGCAATCCTTGAAGAGACTGAACGCAAAACTCGCAACAAGTCAATCAAATTTCTCAAAGTCAAGTGGTCACACCATTCCGACCGTGAAGCTACCTGGGAACGCGAGGATCACCTCCGTTCTGAGTACCCGGAGTTCTTTCAGTCCTAGATCTCAGGACGAGATCTTTTCGTAGTGGTGGAGTGTTGTAACGCCCCATATGTAACCTTCCCAAATTGTACTCCAACTCTTGCCGTTTCCGGCATTAAGTTATACTTCATTCTCGAGTTCGGGTCCTTGTCTCCGTGTGTTGTTTTTATTTTCGTGCATCTCATATCATGTCATCACGTGCATTCCATTCGCATACATGTTCATCTCATGCATTCGAGCATTTTCCCCGTTGTCCGTTTTGCATTCCGGCGCTTCGTTCTCCTCCGGTGGCCATTTCTAGCTTTCTTTCGTGTGTGGGGATTAAACATTTCCGGATTGGACCGAGACTTGCCATGCGGCCTTGGTTTACTACCGGTAGACCGCCTGTCAAGTTTCGGGTCATTTGGACTTCGTTTGATACTCCAACGGTTAACCGAGGGACCGAAAAGGCCTCGTGTGTGTTGCAGCCCAACACCCCTCTAATTTGGCCCAAAACCCACCAAACTCTGCTCCATCGTCTCGGCCGTTCGATCACGATCGTGTGGGCGAAAACCGCACCTCATTTGGACTCTCCTAGCTCCCTCTATGCCTATATATACACCCCCCATTCCAAATCTCAGATTCTCCCCGTCCTCCTCCTAAAAAAACATAGATCCATCTCTCCCCGCGCCGGGCCGGACGTGTCCGCCCGCGCCGGACTTTGTCCGCCCGCCGCCGCCATCCAACCCGCCGCCGCCACGTGTCCCCGCGGGACCAGTTCGCCGCCCACCGACGCGGGCCCGCAGGCCCAGCGCCGGCCCCCGAGGCCCACTCCGCCGCCCGACGCCCTCCGCCGCTCGCGCCGCCGTCTTCTTCGGGCGCGGCCACCGCCGCCACCTCCGGCGCACCCCGCCGCCGTCCGGCTGCCGGCCAGCCCCGCCGCGGGCCGCCGCCACCGCCCCTCGCCAGCCCCGCCGCGGCGCCGCCACCGCCGTCCCTCGCCGCTTTGCCGTCGGCGCCGCCTCCCCGCGGCCCCGAGGACCCCCACCGGCGAGCCCCGCTTCGGATCCGGTCACCTCCCTCCTCTCTGGCAGCGATTCCGGCGAGATCCACCGCCTCGGTTCGCGTGCACCCGGCTGCTACAGTAAAACCTAGATCTCGCACGGTTGACTTTTTCTCCCTCTCCCCTGATTTTTATGCCTACTTTGACCGGCCGTATCTCTGCATCCATAGCTCCGATTTGCGCATATGATATATCAAAATCTTCGTCTCGACGAGTACATCATTTCATTCCATTGCACCATTTGAATTTGAGGTCATCTTGGTGCCCAAAATGCTGTTAGAAGGAGGCATCATGAGTTAAATTGCAGTTCCGTTAGCCCTACATTGGCTTTTGTCATTTTTTGCCATGATTATTGTGTGCATGATATGCCTGTGCCCCTTTGGATGAATTGTTAAGCATGTTGTCTTCTTTCTAGAGGTGCCTCCGTTGCATTTTTAGGATGTGTATGTTGTCTTGTGCAAGCTTGCGAAGTAGGGTACCTGAGTTTACTGATTTCAGGGACTTAGTGAAAATCACTAAGTCTGGGATGTTTTAGTGCACGATGCTATATGTCCAGCTTGTTTCCTAGCGATCCGTGCCTCTTTTGAGGATGATCAGTAAGAGTGATTTGTTATGCTTGTTGTGCTTAATCCATCCATGTCTTTACTTGTTATGTTGGAGCACCCTAGGTTGACTCAATCGAGCTCAACTTTTGCATAGTTGTTGTTTTGGGCAGATCGTGAACTCCTGCGATTTTGCCGGAGCTATTGCTAGTGATCCATGCATGCTATGCCATTGTTCTTGCCATGTCTAGCTAGCATTTTGTGCCTTATTTATGGATATATGCTTGCCTTGCCATGACTTGCACCGTAGTGAGTGCATCGAGCTCGTTTACATGCCTCCGTGAGTTATAAATTTCAGCATGTCCCAGTTTTCACTAAGTCTGAAAATTGATTGTGTTTCATCGATGTTCGTGTGCTCGGTAGAGTATTTTGTGAACCCTTTTGGCCCCAGGTCATTTTGGGTGTTTTGTTAAGCTTGTTGAGTGGCTATATGCCATGCTCTTACTTGCCATGTTCAGGATATGCATCATGTTGTTTTGCTGCTCCGAAGAGGGCATCGTGGTCTGAAATTTCAGACTAGCGTTAATTTCGCTAAGTCTGAAATCTGTTTTGCTTATTCAGTTTTGCCATGCTTGTTTGAAGCCCTTAATGGATGATCTTGCCTATGCCTCAGTCCTGGTGATTTGTTAAGCTTCTTGAGTACATCACTGCCATGCATTTTGTTTTCATGTTTGGTGGCTGTAGCATGTTCATTTCGTTGCATCTAGGAGCTTGCTTGCTGTAAATCGCAGATCGGTTCGTTTAATAAAACGCTTGCCATTTCCAAAACGTAGCTCCGATTGCCATGATCTTTATATCGTTTTCAGGGGATTTCTTCCCCTCTATCCAGTGGCACACTTGGTTTTCCAAGTTGAGGCTAGGTTCATGCATTTCTTGTCACATCTTGCATTTTGCATCCCGCATTGCATCCCGCATAGCATATCATCTTTGCATATTATTGGTTGCCCTTGCACGTGGTTGATTGTATCCTTGTTGCTTGTTTGTGTTGTTGGGTAGAGCCGGGAGACGATTTCGCTAATGAGGAGCCCGTTGAGTTTGCTTTTGAGGATCTAGTCAACTCTGACAACTGTGCAGGCAAGATGATCATACCCTCGAAATCACTACTATCTTTGCTATGCTAGTTTGCTCGCTCTTTTGCTTTGCCAATGCTACGATGCCTACCACTTGCTTGTCAGCCTGCCAATTGCCATGATTGAGCCTCTAACCCACCTTTGTCCTAGCAAACCATTGATTGGCTATGTTACCGCTTTGCTCAAGCCCCTTCTTATAGCGTTGCTAGTTGCAGGTGAAGATTGGAGCCGTTCCTTGTTGGAACATTTATTTACTTGTTGGGATATCATTATATTGCTATGTTATCCTTATTCATCTATATACTTGGTAAAGGGTGGAAGGCTCGGCCTCTCGCCTAGTGTTTTGTTCCACTCTTGCCGCCCTAGTTTCCGTCATATCGGTGTTATGTTCCCGGATTGTTGCGTCCCTTCTGCAGTTGGGCTATATGGGAACCCCTTGATAGTTCACCTTGATTAAAGCTTTTCCAGCAATGCCCAACATTGGTTTTACCATTTTCCACCTACCCTTTTTCTTTCCCTTGGGTTTCCGGAGCCCGAGGGTCATCTTATTTTAACCCCCCCCCCCCCGGGCCAGTGCTCCTCTGAGTGTTGGTCCAACTGCCAGCTGCCGGTGGCCACCAGGGGCAACTCTGGGCTGGGCTGGCCTACCCGTACCTAGGACAATCTGAGTGTGCCCTGAGAAAGAGATATGTGCAGCTCCTATCGGGATTTGTCGGCACATTCGGGCGGTGTTGCTCGACTAGTTTTGACCAGTCGAATCATCTTGTTGTACCGGGATACCGAGTCTGATCGGTGGGTCCTGGGTGGAGGTCTATTCCTTCGTTGACCGTGAGAGCTTGTTATGGGCTAAGTTGGGACCCCCCTGCAGGGATTGATCTTTCGAAAGCCGTGCCCGCGGTTATGGGCAGATGGGAATTTGTTAATGTCCGGTTGTAGATAACTTGAACCTTAAAATAATTAAAATGAATCAACTGCGTGTGTTGCTGTGATGGCCCCTTCTCGGTGGAGTCCGGGAAGTGGACACGGCGTTGGAGTTATGTTTGCGTAGGCTGCTCTATATAGTTTCCGCTCGTGCTTTGCCTTCTCTTCTCGCTCTCCTTTGCGAATAAGTTAGCCACCATATATGCTAGTCGCTTGCTGCATCTCCACTTATACATTACCCCTTTCCTACCTATTAAGCTTAAATAGTCTTGATCGCGAGGGTGCGAGATTGCTGAGTCCTCTGTGGCTCACAGATTACTATTACACCAGATGCAGGGACCGATGATACCTCTCCGGATGGCGCGCTCGAGCTGAAGTGGGGGTACGACGAGGACTCTCAGCGTTACTATGTGTCGTTTCCTGATGATCAGTAGGGATGCCTATTCGGGGTTAGATCCAGGACCTAGTCGCTTGTTGGGGGTCTTTTCTATTTTGGCGCCGTAGTCAGGCCATGAGTGCTTGTATGATGGATGTTATTTATGTACTCTGATGTGACGTGGCGAGTGTAAGCCAACTATGCTATTATTCCCCTTTATATTATATATGTACATGGGTTGTGTAATGATTCCCGACTTGCGACATTGCTTTCAATGCGCCTATGTCTCTAAGTCGTGCCTCGACACGTGGGAGACATAGCCGCATCGAGGGCGTTACAATTTCTACCTTCGTCGATTTCAGCATTACGAAGAGCTTGGGGATCGTTTCCGTTATCGCTTGCATATCATAGTTCATCAAGAAGTTCTACTAACTTGGTGGTGGTGACTAGAGAATTCTGTCAATCACTATTTTATCTGGAAGATTAACTCCCACTTGATTCAAGCGATTGTAGTAACCAGACAATCTGAGCACATGCTCACTAGTTGAGCGATTCTCCTCCATCTTTTAGCTATAGAACTTGTTGGAGACTTCATATCTCTCAACTCGGGTATTTGCTTGAAATATTAACTTCAACTCCTAGAACATCTCATATGGTCCATGATGTTCAAAACATCTTTGAAGTCCCGATTCTAAGCCGTTTAAGCATGGTGCACTAAACTATCAAGTAGTCATCATATTGAGCTAGTCAAACGTTCATAACGTCTGCATCTGCTCCTGTAATAGGTCTGTCACCTAGCGGTGCATCAAGGACATAATTCTTCTGTGCAACAATGAGGATAAACCTCAGATCATGGATCCAATCCGCATCATTGCTACTAACATCTTTCAACACAATTTTCTCTAGGAACATATCAAAATAAACATATGAAAGCAACAATGCGAGCTATTGATCTACAACATAATTTGCAACATACTACCAGGACTAAGTTCATAATAAATTTAAGTTCAATTAATCATATTACTTAAGAACTCCCACTTAGATAGACATCCCTCTAATCCTCTAAGTGATCACGTGATCCAAATCAACTAAACCATGTCCGATCATCACGTGAGATGGAGTAGTTTCATTGGTGAACATCACTATGTTGATCATATCTACTATATGATTCACGCTCGACCTTTCGGTCTCCGTGTTCCGAGGCCATATCTGTATATGCTTGGCTCGTCAAGTATAACCTGAGTATTCCGCGTGTGCAACTGTTTTGCACCCGTTGTATTTGAACATAGAGCCTATCACACCCGATTATCACGTGGTGTCTCAGCACGAAGAACTTTCGCAATGGTGCATACTCAGGGAGAACACTTCTTGATAATTAGTGAGAGATCATCTTAAAATGCTACCGTTAAACTAAGCAAAAATAAGATGTATAAAAGATAAACATCATATGCAATCAAAATATGTGACATGGTATGGCCATCATCATCTTGCGCCTTTGATCTCCATCTCCAAAGTACTTTCATGATCTCTATCGTCACCGGCATGACACCATGATCTCCATCATCTTGATCTATATCAATGTGTCGTTACATGGTCGTCTCGCCAACAATTGCTCTTGCAACTATTGCTATCGCATAGCGATAAAGTAAAGCAATTATTTGGCGCTTGCATCTTATGCAATAGAGAGACAACCATAAGGATTTTGCCAGTTGCTGATAACTTCAACAAAACATGATCATCTCATACAACAACATATATCTCATCACGTCTTGACCATATCACATCACAACATGCCCTGCAAAAACAAGTTAGACGTCCTCTACTTTGTTGTTGCAAGTTTTACGTGGCTTCTACGGGCTTAAGCAAGAACGAATCTTACCTACGCATCAAAACCACAACGATAGTTTGTCAAGTTGGTGCTGTTTTAACCTTCGCAAGGACTGGGCGTAGCCACACTCGGTTCAACTAAAGTTGGAGAAACTGACACCCGCCAGCCACCTGTGTGCAAAGCACGTCGCTAGAACCAGTCTCGCGTAAGCGTACGCGTAATGTCGGTCCGGGCCGCTTCATCGAACAATACCGCTGAACCAAAGTATGACATGCTGGTAAGCAGTATGACTTATATCGCCCACAACTCACTTGTGTTCTACTCGTGCATATAACATCAACACATAAAACCTAGGCTCGGATGCCACTGTTGGAGAACGTAGTAATTTCAAAAAAATTCCTACGCACACGCAAGATCATGGTGATGCATAGCAACGAGAGGGGAGAGTGTTGTCTACGTACCCTCGTAGACCGAAAGCGGAAGCGTTAGCACAACGCGGTCGATGTAGTCGTACGTCTTCACGGCCCGACCGAGCAAGCACCGAAACTACGGCACCTCCGAGTTCTAGCACACGTTCAGCTCGATGACGATCCCCGGACTCCAATCCAGCAAAGTGTCGGGGAAGAGTTCCGTCAGCACGACGGCGTGGTGACAATCTTGATGTTCTACCGTCGCAGGGCTTCGCCTAAGCACCGCTACAATATTATCGATGATTATGGTGGAGGGGGGCACCGCACACGGCTAAGAGAACGATCATGAAGATCAACTTGTGTGTTTAGAGGTGCCCCCCTGCCAGGGGGAGGAGGCCGGCCCTAGGAGGGGCGCGCCAGGGAGTAGGATTCCTACTCCTAGTTGGAGTAGGTTTCCTCCTTTCCTAGTCCAACTAGGAGAAGGGGGGAAAGGGGGGAAGAGGGGAAGGAAGGGAGAGAGGGGCCGCGCCCCAAACCCCTTGTCCAATTCGGACTGGGCTTGGGAGGGGCGCGCGCCACCTCCTGGTCCTTCCCACTAAGGCCCATTAAGGCCCATTGCTTCTTCCTCGTATTCCCGTAACTCCCCGGTACCTCCGAAAATACCCGAATCACTCGGAACCTTTTCGATGTCTGAATATAGTCGTCCAATATATCGATCTTTACGTCTCGACCATTTTGAGACTCCTCGTCATGTCCCCGATCTCATCCGGGACTCCGAACTCCTTCGGTACATCAAAACTCATAAACTCGTAATATAACTATCATTGAAACCTTAAGCGTGCCGACCCTACGGGTTCAAGAACAATGTAGACATGACCGAGACACGTCTCCGGTCAATAACCAATAGCGGAACCTGGATGCTCATATTGGCTCCCACATATTCTACGAAGATCTTTATCGATCAGACCGCATAACAACATACGTTGTTCCCTTTGTCATCGGTATGTTACTTGCCCGAGCTTCGATCGTCGGTATCTCAATACCTAGTTCAATCTCGTTACCGGCAAGTCTCTTTACTCGTTTCGTAATACATCATCTCGCAACTAACTCATTAGTTGCAATGGTTGCAAGGCTTATGTGATGTGCATTATCGAGAGGGCCCAGAGATACCTCTCCGACAATCGGAGTGACAAATCCTAATCTCGAAATACGCCAACCCAACATGTACCTTTGGAGACACCTGTAGAGCTCCTTTATAATCACCCAGTTACGTTGTGATGTTTGGTAGCACACAAAGTGTTCCTCCGGCAAACGGGAGTTGCATAATCTCATAGTCATAGGAACATGTATAAGTCATGAAGAAAGCAATAGCAACATACTAAACGATCAAGTGCTATGCTAACGGAATGGGTCAAGTCAATCACATCATTCTCCTAATGATGTGATCCCGTTAATCAAATGACAACTCATGTCTATGGTTAGGAAACATAACCATCTTTGATCAACGAGCTAGTCAAGTGGAGGCATACTAGTGACATACTGTTTGTCTATGTATTCACACATGTATTATGTTTCCGGTTAATACAATTCTAGCATGAATAATAAACATTTATCATGAAATAAGGAAATAAATAATAACTTTATTATTGCCTCTAGGGCATATTTCCTTCATATACAACTCTCGTTTGAGATTTTTTGCAGGCAAACTTCTCTCTAAATGGGAAGGCCCCTATGTTATCGAAGAGGTCTATCGTTCCGGTGCCATAATGATCAACAACTTCAAAGGCACAAATCCGAAGGTGGTAAACGGTCAAAGAATCAAACATTATACCTCAGGTAATCCCATAAATGTTGAAACCAATATTATTGAAACCGTAACCCTGGAGGAATACATAAAGGACACTTTCCGGAACGTTTCAGACTCCGAAAAGGAATAGGTATGTGGTACGGTAAGTAAAGCGAATCCAAAAAAAAATTTAAGGCAATATTTCTCCGTTTTGGAATATTTAGAAAAATAGAAAAATAAGTAGCAGTCCGGGAAGGACACGAGGGCCCCACGAGGGTGGTAGGCACGCCCTACCCCCCTGGGCGCGCCCCCTACCTCGTGAGCACCTCGTGTGCCCTCCGGACTCCGTTTTCTTGCACGATGCATATTTCGATCGGTAAAAATTCATTATATAACCTCCCAAAGGTTTTGACTCCCGTATCACGCAAACCTCCTCTGTTCTTGTTTCGAGCTGTTTTTTGTCAAGGTTTTCTAGGCTAGGCATCATGTCGTCTCCCTCCTCCAACAATGGTGACAACGATGCTTGGCTAATGAAGATAGATCTGAAAAGGGAAGAACCCACGAGGGTCAACAAGGATGAAAGGATCAAGAAGGCCACGGAGGATCAAGCTCCAGCAGCAAAAGACACCCTCCAACTTGATCATAACCTTCTTACCCCAACTGAGATCGAAGCTTTCAAGATGATTGAGTTAGCTCGTATACAAAACAAGTATCTCACACAAGAAAATATTTTGTTGAAGGAGCATATTGTTGCACTCAAGGGCATTATTCGCAAGCTGGAGGACCTCTTAAGCTTGATGTGCGATTATCCGTCACCTCCACCTTCTACACCAACAACAAAGAAGGAGACATAATCACTTGGGTATGGGCACTCCCCTTGGCAACTGCCAAGCTTGGGGGAGGTGCCCCGGTATCGTATCACAATCACAACTCCTACCTTTACCATTTTTCTTTGTTCGATCCTATTAGTAGTATCTTGATCTAGTAGAATAAAGTTTATGGCATGATCTAGTTTTGAGTTTGCTTTATGATCTCTCTTTGTAATCGAGTCCGTGAGCTATATATAATAAAGATTAGTATTGAGTCAAGGGCTTGATTATTTTGCCATGATCTTGGATGAATAAAAGAAAGAAGAAAAGAATAAAAGAAACAAGAGTTCATATTGATCTTATTGAGAGTAATGACTTCACATAGAAAGAGTATGATGATTAAAAGTTGTTGGGAGTTGGCAAACATAGCTTTGGTCATTGTTGCAATTAATCGGAAGTAATAAGGAAAGAGAGGTTTTCACATATAGATATATTATCATTGATATCTTTTATGATTGGGAGCACTCATTAAAATATGACATGCTAAAGGGTTGATGTAGGACAAGGAAGACAACGTAATGAGTCATGTATTTCTTATATCTGAGATAAAGTATGTTGTCATGGATCCTCTAACTTGTTGAGCTTGCCTTTCCCCCCTTATGCTAGCCAAATTCTCAGCACCAAGTAGAAATACTACTTGTGCTTCCAAATACCCTTAAACCAGTTTTGCCATGAGAGTCCACCATATCTACCTATGGATTGAGTAAGATCCTTCAAGTAAGTTGTCATCGGTGCAAAGCAATAAAAATTGCTCTAAATATGTATGATTGATTGGTGTGGGAGAAATAAGCTTTATACGATCTTGTGATGTGGAAGTAATAAAAGCAACAGACTGCATAATAAACGTTCATATCACAAGGGGCAATATAAAGTGACGTTCTTTCGCATTGAGATTTTATGCATCCAACCATAAAAGCGCATGGCAACCTCTGCTTCCCTCTGCGAAGGGCCTATCCTTTATTATTTCTACCTTATGCAAGAGTCATGGTGATCTTCACCTTTTATTTTTTATTTTTTTCCTTTGGCAAGCTCAGCATGTTGGAAAGAACATGATATATATATATATATATATATATATATATATATATATATATATATATATATCTAATTGGATGTAGGGGAGCATGAACCATTATTGTTGACATTACCCTTAAGGTAAAAGGTTGTGGGGCAAAACTATAAGCCCCTATATTTCTCTGTGTCCGATTAAAACTCCGTAACCACAAGTATTGCGTGAGTGTTAGCAATTATGGAGGACTAAATGATAGATGAGTATGTGGACTTGCTTTTAAGCTCTGACATAGACTCTTTCTGATGTTATGATAAATTGCAATTGCTTCAATGACTGAGATTATAGTTTGTCGGAGCCCAATAAGGTTTATGATTTATACTTTTGCATTGTGAATAGATCATCACTTGAACATAAGTAATCATATGACAAAATCTATATATGTTGTTATTATGAGAATAATCATGATGCCTTCATGTCCGTATTTTATTTTTATCGACGCCTCTGCCTCTAAACATGAGGACATATTTATTGTTATCGGCTTTTCGCTTGAGGACAAGCGAGGTCTAAGCTTGGGGGAGTTGATACGTCCATTTTGCATCATGCTTTTATATCGATATTTATTGCATTATGGACTGTTATTTCACTTTATGTCACAATACTTATGGTGATTTTCTCTTATTTTACAAGGTTTACATAAGGAGGGAGAATGCCGGCAGCTGGAATTCTGGGCTGGAAAAGGAGCAAATATTAGAGACCTATTCTGCGCAACTCCAAAAGTCCTGAAACTCCATGGAACATCTTAAAATAAAAAAAAAGAAAAATCCTCGCCAAAAAGATGAAGGCCAGGGGACCCACACCCTGCTCACGAGGGTGGGGGCGCCCCCCCTAGGGCGCGCCACCCTACCTCGTGGGCCCCCTGGTGGCTCTCCGACGTCCATCTTCTCCTATATGAAGTCTTTCGATGAGAAAAAAATAGGAAGGAACTTTTCGGGACGAGACTCCGCCGCCACGAGGCGGAACCTTGGCGGATCCAATCTAGAGCCCCGGCAGAGCTGTTCTGCCGGGGATACTTCCCTCCGGGAGGGGGGAAATCATCACCATCGTCATCACCAACGCTCCTCTCATCGGGAGAGGGCAATCTCCATCAACATCTTCACCAGCACCATCTCAACTCCAAACCCTAGTTCATCTCTTGTATCCAATTCTTGTCTCAAAGTTCGGGATTGGTGCTAGTAGGTTGCTAGTAGTGTTGATTACTCCTTGTAATTGATGCTAGTTGGTTTATTTGGTGGAAGATCATATGTTCAGATCCTTTATGCATATTATTACCCCTCTGATTATGAACATGAATATGCTTTGTGAGTAATTACGTTTGTTCCTGAGGACAAGGGAGAACTCTTGCTATTAGTAGTCATGTGAATTTGGTATTCGTTTGATATTTTGATAAGATGTATGTTGTCTAGCCTCTAGTGGTGTTATGTGAACGTCGACTACATAACACTTCACCATTATTTGGGCCTAGAGGAAGGCATTGGGAAGTAATAAATAGATGATGGGTTGCTAGAGTGACAGAAGCTTAAACCCTAGTTTATGCGTTGCTTCGTAAGGGGCTGATTTGGATCCATATGTTTCATGCTATGGTTAGGTTTACCTTAATACTTTTGTTGTAGTTGCGGATGCTTGCAATAGAGGTTAATCATAAGTGGGATGCTTGTTCAAGTAAGAACAGCACCCAAGCACCGGTCCACCCACATATCAAATTATCAAAGTATCGAACGTGAATCATATGAACGTGATGAAAACTAGCTTGACGATATTCCCATGTGTCCACGGGAGCGCTTTTCCTATTATAAGAGTTTGTTCCGGCTTGTCCTTTGCTACAAAAGGATTGGGCCACCTTGCTGCACTTTATTTACTTTTGTTACTTGTTGCTCGTTACAATTTATCCCATCACAAAACTATCTGTTACCACTTATTTCAGTACTTGCGGAGAATACCTTGCTGAAAATCGCTTATCATTTCCTTCTTCTCCTTGTTGGGTTCGACACTCTTACTTATCGAAATGACTATGATAGATCCCCTATACTTGTGGGTCATCACAGGCCGGTAAGCTAAACACCGAACACAAGGGGGAGACACCAAGCGAAGACGAGGACGAACCTCGCCAGCAAAGCACTGGAGGATAGAAAAAATTCCCACCAGAGGTTAAAATGGTAAACATGATCCATGTGACGAAGAGGAGAAGCAAACATGCACTCTGAGACATACGCGTCGTAGAGCCCATCACACCCAAGTTCACCCCCTGGTTGGCCTGCCCGGTCACTTTCGATCGCAGGGATCACCCGACAAGCATCCGGCATGAAGGATTGGCTGCCTTGGTGTTAGACCCAATAATAAACGGATACCATCTCACACGAGTCCTTATGGACGACGGCAGTGGTCTAAATCTAATATATCAGGACACAGCCCGTAAAACGGGGATAGACCCGACAAAAATTAGCCGCAGTAATACTACCTTCAAGGGAGTAATACCAGGCCCAGAGGCCCGCTGCACGGGCTCTCTATTACTAGAGGTTGTATTCGGTTCTTCCGACAACTTCCGAAGTGAAAAGTTAACTTTCTACATCGCTCCATTCCGAAGTGGCTATCAAGCACTAGTCGGAAGAGCGGCTTTCACTCGTTTTAATGCAGTACCGCATTACGCTTCTCTCAAGCTTAAGATGCCCAATCCACATGGCACCATCACAGTTAGTGGAAATATTGAGCGTTCTCTACGCGTGGAAGAACATGCAGCAGCTTTAACAGCCGAGCACTAGAAGGCCTCACCAGCCAGAATAAACGACAGGTCGTCAAGACCACGGACATGGTTAGACGAGTCCGGCGCATCACTACATATACATGAGATTGGTTTGATAGTTAAACCCTCATAGACGGTACCAGGGGCTTCCCGCGTGTAATCAGGGCTAGTTCGGCTCAACTTGACTTATCTTGAATTTTAATGGCTTATTGACAATAACCAATTTTCTGGCACGGCAAATTTCACCTAAGTTCTTCTCTTTTACAGATGATAATCGTGCTACACCCGTCCAGGACACGGCACAACGGAGACACGGGCGCAGACGTGCAGCAGGGACCCGCTCAAAGGTTTCTTTTCAGATTAAGACCCTGCGTAAACCTTTTTTACTGTCTCTTGTTGTTCACATCCTCCGGATACTCAATACAATCGAGAAGGATGCTGACGTTATTGGCATGTGGCCACGTCAGGATATTGCACGAACCTGGACGCTCGGGGTTTATTATTAAGGGCATTGTTCAGCCCGGCATATGTTATAAAGACCGAATACCTTAGGGAGTGTTCGGCGTCGCAAGTTTGGCCTTATATGCATCAGCTCCGAATCATGTCTTTGGTCAAATGTTGGGTTTGCCCGGCTCCCGTGTTTTGCTACCTTATGTTCCGCTCTATCGGCTAAGGCGGCATCGGGAGAACTACTGCGATTGTGCCTTGGTTCATCTGGATGAGCACCTCGGTAGAGAAAGCCAAAAACTGACTGTCATGATAAAGCGCAAGACTATTCAACCACTCGATGACTTAGCGGAATCTTCTGGATTCCTCCGCATTAACGAAGGGCCGTTTCCCGGTCATGTACGTACGCGCCCCGCATTCGGACGAGCGCGGAAGTACCAGGGGCTATATAGTAGTCCCACTGTCAAACTCCTATGGCTAAGTGGAAGTGTTAAAGCAATATAGTCTGATTGCCTCGTTCGCTGCGCTACCACCTCCTTCATGGACCAAGACATTGGATCAAGTGTGAATACGCGTTTTTTGCGAACACCCCCGCATTATATGCGTGGGGGCTGAAGCTGACGACTGCAAACTTTCAGGTTATATACATATATACATAAACGGCCGCACAGGAGGCATCATAATACTTTCAGGCAAAAGTATAAACACAGCCTTTATAATTCAACAAAACATTGTTTTTACAATGGGAATACATGTCACTAGAACATAATATTCTTCGAGCACTGAGCCTTTATCGAACGAGCGCCTTCAAGGACTTCTTCAAAGTAGTGCTCGGCAGCTACTCGGCCCATGGCCGAACCCTGTGTTGCAATAGTGGTGGCCTCCATCTCTGCCCAGTATGTCTTGACACGGGCAAGTGCCATCCGTGCACCCTCTATGCACGCCGACCTCTTCATAGCGTCGATGTGCGGCACAGCACCAAGGAATTGTTGCACTAAACTAAAGTAACTATTCGTCCTTGGCCCTTCCTGCCACAGATGATCCACAACAGACCTCATGGCAAGTCCAGACAACCTATGGAGCTCAGCCCACTCAGCCATTCGCTCATTCAATAGCAGCGGACGCACTGGAGCATGGAACTATGACCAGAACAGCTTTTCCACTTCACGATCTTTTTGATCCTTGAAGTACTCGGCCGCATCAGCAGCACTTGCTGCCAAATCCAGGTATGCGTCTACAGAACTCCATAGTTGATCAAGAGGGGCATACTTCGGATCTCCGAACTTAGTCCGCAACAAAAAGGGCTTCCCAGCCGCGATATCTCCAGCTTGATGCAGCTCCTCCTTCGCCGCTCTAATTTTGGAGCAGGCTTCCTTGGCTGCTACCATGGCCTTCTCCAGGTCCGTCACCTTCGCTCAGCTTTCTTTTTCAAGAAGCTGGTAACGGTCGGTGGCATCTTTCAACTCAACGGCCATCTTGGCTATTCTTTCCTTGCTTTGGCAATGCGCGGCCTGTTCGGCCCTCAGCTCTTCGACCGCCTTTAGAGCGGCTGCATTACTATTCCTGGCTTGATCCTTGGCTCGGGCAAGTTCCGCCCGAAGGGTCTCCACGGTGGCAACTCCATCTGCAGTCACAACATATTAAAGATACTGGCATCATGCTCCTCTTGCTATGTGTTGATCACCGGAGAAATCACATACCCTGTGCCTCGTCGAGCCGCTTGTTGACAAGCACGATGTCGGCATCTGCCGCATCAAATTGCCGCTTCAGCTCGGCAAACTCATCAGTCTGGCTAGCCACCGGACCTTCAGCCACTGGCACATGACGGCAGCCTGATTATTAACTGGGACTATGATCCTCCGTTTGCCGCCGTTCTCGACAGCAACCAGAGTCTCAGGGGCTACTATCTGCATAGGCCACACCTAACGTGTGCGGTACTGTCAAAAACATACACTATTTCACGTACCTCAAAGCCTTTCAGCAGACTCATAAAAGCTTCGTGCAACCCGCTTTCGGCGGATGAAATCCTTTCAATCACCATACCCATTAGCGTACGATGCGCTTCTGAGATGGCCGCTTGCTCCAGAAGATTCTTCAGTGCGTCTGATCGCACACCGGACGGTTCCGGACTCTTTCTGTTGCTCTCTTTAGGAGCCGAATACTGAGGACTTCGAGTGGCCAAAGGATTACCCTCTGGCCTTGGCGGATCAGGAGAATCCCTCCGCAATGACACTTCAGGGTCGCCCGCCTCATGAGGCAGGGTGGCAGGGGGAGGTGTTTCGCTCTCCATCATCTCCGAAAGAAGATCCCCCGAAGACGAACTCTGTCGAGAAGGGCTACAATCCGAACTACAAGATATATGCTTCGGTTATTGTCTTCAGAGGTAATGTAGGATATTTTCACTATTAAGTACTTTTTGTTTACTTACAGCTCGGTAGAGGGCTGATCCCCTGTGCGGCAAGCGTACCCACCGAGGCAGGACCCTCTGGCGAAGATTTCTTCCCCCGTTTGGAAACCTTTGCTTCCGGGTCTTCAGAGGTGGTCCTCTTCCTTCCTTGGGGAGAGGGAATTTCAGATTCTTCTCCCTGGTTATCCTCCTTCGTGGAGGTGCTAATTCCCCCGGTTTGGATGAATAATGAGTGAGTCCGGCTCTCAGCCTCTTTACTCGCCCCTTTATCTTCCCCTGAGGGCGCCTGATAAGGCGCCAGCTCGAGCATTCTAGCTAGTACCGGATTTGCTGAGCCTTCGGGAAGGGGGGCCGAACACCTGATCATCTTCGCCTTTGTTACCCAGTCCTGGTCAAGGAGCGACTTTTCAGAATAATGTTATGATAAATAAAAAGACAGCGTGTTCGGCCACGGGATTACTTACTTGGGTATTTGGGCGATTACAGCTCAGACCCGCATCCTCGGTGGTGTCCGGACACTTTATTTGTGGTCCGAAGAACAATTTGTACATCTCTTCGAGCGTCATGCCGAGGAAGTGTTGGATGGTTCGCGGTCCTTCCGGGTTGAATTCCCACATACGGAGGGGTCGACGTTTGCAAGGAGGGACTCGACGAACTAGCTAGCATGACTTGCATTACCGTGACCAGGCTGACTTCTTTCTCGAGGAGACCTCGGATGCGACTCTGCAATATTGGCACATCATTTACTGGCCCCCAGTTCTGCCCCTTGTTGATCCATGATGTCGGTTGTGGTGGGGGGCCCGAGCAAAAGGCGGGGGCGGCTACCCACTTGGCACTTTGGGGAGCTGTGATATAAAACCACTCCCCTTGCCATAAACCGGACACCTCTGGGAAGGAACCCTCTGGCGATGAAACATCAGCACTTTTGCTTATCACGGCACCTCCGCACTCTACGTGTCGCCCCTCGATCATCTTCAGCTTCACACTGAAAGTCTTGAGCCACAGGCCGAAGTGTGGGGTAATGTGGAGAAAGGCCTCACACACGACGATGAATGACGAGATGTGAAGAAGGGAATCCAGGGCCAGGTCATGGAAATCCAGCCCGTAATAGAACATGACCCCCTAATGAAGGGATCCAGAGCGAGGCCTACCCCTCGGAGGAAGTGAGAGATTAATACAACGCTCTCGCCGGGTTCGGGCGTGGGAATGACCTGCCCTCGAGCAGGCAGCCTGTGCGAGATTTCGAGGGTCAAATACCTAGCCTCTCTCAGCTTCTTGATGCCTTCCTTTGTGACAGAGGAAGGCATCCACCGACCTTGAAGGTTGGATCCGGACATGGTTGAAGGTCTGAAGCGCCTGACCTAAGCCTTGGGTGTTGGAACTCGAGGGGGGGAAGGATTCGATTGAGTACAAGAGGGAAAAAAGGACAGACCTTGGCCTCTTTATAAAGAGGGTGAATATCAAGCGTCCTCCTCATGGCCGTTTGGGACTTGCCTAAAATCGAGGAGTCATGTCAACGGGCACGATTGGGTTACCCATGTCCGTATTGATGAGAATCCCGTAATAAGGGGGACACGATCTCTGCTTTGACAAGACATGTCAAGAAAACTGCCTCGCAATATGTGTAGTGCTGGTTAAGAAAAAACGGTTCAAATAAAGACCAGGCCATGGCATGATGTTGTGTTGCTAAACGTGTCAGCAGATTAGATTTGTGCAAATATTATTCTCTCTACGGTGGTATGTGGAACTTATTTTGCAGAGCCGGACACTATGCTGTTGGAAATATGCCCTAGAGGCAATAATAAAATGGTTATTATTATATTTCCTTGTTCATGATAATTGTCTATTGTTCATGCTATGATTGTGTTATCCGGAAATCGTAATACATGTGTGAATACATAGACCACAACATGTCCCTAGTGAGCCTCTAGTTGACTAGCTCGTTGATCAATAGATGGTTACGGTTTCCTGACCATGGACATTGGATGTCATTGATAACGGGATCACATCATTAGGAGAATGATGTGATGGACAAGACCCAATCCTAAGCATAGCGCAAGATCGTGTAGTTCGTTTGCTAAAGCTTTTCTAATGTCAAGTATCTTTTCCTTAGACCATGAGATTGTGCAACTCCCAGATACTGTAGGAATACTTTGGGTGTGCCAAACGTCACAACGTAACTGGGTGACTATAAAGGTGCACTACAGGTATCTCCGAAAGTGTCTGTTGGGTTGGCACGAATCGAGACTGGGATTTGTCACTCCGTATGACGGAGAGGTATCTCTGGGCCCACTCGGTAAGACATCATCGTAATGAGCTCAATGTGACTGAGGGTTGGTCACGGGATGATGTGTTACGGAACGAGTAAAGTGACTTGCCGGTAACGAGATTGAACAAGGTATTGGGATACCGACGATCGAATCTCGGGCAAGTAACGTACCGATTGACAAAGGGAATTGTATACGGGATTGCTTGAATCCTCGACATCGTGGTTCATCCGATGAGATCATTGTGGAACATGTGGGAGCCAACATGGGTATCCAGATCCCGCTGTTGGATATTGGCTGGAGAGTTGCCTCGGTCATGTCTGCATGGTTCCCGAACCCGTAGGGTCTACACACTTAAGGTTCGATGACGCTAGGGTTATTAGGAAGACTTATATGTGATTACCGAATGTTGTTCAGAGTCCCGGATGAGATCCCGGACGTCACGAGGAGTTACAAAATGGTCCGGAGGTGAAGATTTATATGTGGGAAGTTGTCATACGGTCACCGGAAAAGTTCACGGGCATATCAGTATTATACCGGGGCCACCGGAGGGGTTTCGGGGGTCTACCGGGAGGGGCCACCTCTCTCGGAGGGCCTCATGGGCCGTAGAGGAAAGGGAACCAGCCCTTGGAGGGCTGGGCGCATCCCCCCCCTTGGGCCCATGCGCCTAGGGTTGGGGGAAACCCTAGAGGGGGCGCCCCCCCCCCTTGCTTGGGGGGCAAGCCCCTCCCCTTGGCCGCCGCCCCCTAGATCTCATCTAGAGGGGGCCGGCCCCCTTCCCCCTTCCCCTATAAATAGAGGGGAAAAGGGAGGGCTGCACAACACATCAAAGGCGCAGCCCCTCCCCTCCCCAACACCTCTCCTCCTCCGTTAAGAGCTTGGCGAAGCCCTGCCGGAGTACTGCTGCTCCACCACCACCACGTCGTCGTGCTGCTGTTGGAGCTCTCTTCCTCAACCTCTCCCTCCTCCTTGCTGGATCAAGGCGGGGGAGACGTCTCCGCTGCGTATGTGTGTTGAACGCGGAGGTGCCGTCCGTTCGGCGCTGGGATCATCGGTGATTTGGATCACGACGAGTACGACTCCATCAAACCTGTTCTCTTGAATGCTTCCGCTCGCGATCTACAAGGGTATGTAGATGCACTCCTCTCCCTCTAGTTGCTAGATGACTCCATAGATTGATCTTGGTGATGCATAGACAATTTTAAATTTCTGCTACGATCCCCAACAGTGGCATCATGAGCTAGGTCTATGCGTAGTTTCTATGCACGAGTAGAACACAAGTTGGTGTGGGCATCGATTTTGTCAATTTACTTGCCGTTACTAGTCTTATCTTGATTCAGCGGCATCGTGGGATGAAGCGGTCCGGACCGACCTTACACGTACGCTTACGTGAGACTGGTTCCATCGACTAACATGCACTAGTTACATAAGGTGGCTAGCGGGTGTCTGTCTCTCCCACTTTAGTCGGATCGGATTCGATGAAAAGGGTCCTTATGAAGGGTAAATAGAAATTGGCATATCATGTTGTGGTTTTGGCGTAGGTAAGAAACGTTCTTGCTAGAAACATATAGCAGCCACGTAAAAACTTGCAACAACAATTAGAGGACGTCTAACTTGTTTTTGCAGCATATGCCGTGTGATGTGATATGGCCAAAAGGATGTGATGAATGATATATGTGATGTATGAGATTGATCATGTTCTTGTAATAGGAATCACGACTTGCATGTCGGTGAGTATGACAACCGGCAGGAGCCATAGGAGTTGTCTTAATTTATTTATGACCTGCATGTCAACATAAACTTCATGTAATTACTTTACTTTATTGCTAATCGTTAGCCATAGTAGTAGAAGTAATAGTTGGCGAGACAACTTCATGAAGACACGATGATGGAGATCATGATGATGGAGGTCATGGTGTCATGCCGGCGACAATGATGATTATGGCGCCCCAAAGATGGAGATCAAAAGGAGCAAAATGATATTGGCCATATCATGTCACTATTTGATTGCATGTGATGCTTATCATGTTTTACATCTTATTTGCTTAGAACGACGGAAGCATAAATAAGATAATCCCTCGTAATAATTTCAAGAAAGTGTTCCCCCTAACTGTGCACCGTTGCTAAGGTCCGTTGTTTCTAAGCACCACGTGATGATCGGGTGTGATAGGTTCTAACATTCTCATACAATGGGTGTAAGCCATATTTACACACGCAATACACTTAGGTTGACTTGACGAGCCTAGCATGTACAGACATGGCCTCGGAACATGGAAGACCGAAAGGTCGAACATGAGTCGTATAGAAGATACGATCAACATGAAAATGTTCACCGATGATGACTAGTCCGTCTCACGTGATGATCGGACATGGCCTAGTTGACTCGGATCATGTATCACTTAGATGACTAGAGGGATGTCTATCTGAGTGGGAGTTCATTAAATAATTTGATTAGATGAACTTAATTATCACGAACATAGTATAAAATTCTTTGCAATATGTATTGTAGATCAAATGGCCCACGCTAATGTTACCCTCAACTACAACACGTTCCTAGAGAAAACCAAGCTGAAAGGCGATGGCAGCAACTACACGGACTGGGTCCGTAACCTGAGGATTATCCTCATAGCTGCCAGGAAAGCATATGTCCTTGATGCATCGCTAGGTGAAGCACTTGTTTTCCCAGCAGAACAAGACATTATGAACGCTTGGCAGACGCGTAGTGATGATTACTCCCTGGTTCAGTGCGGCATGCTTTACAGCTTAGAACCGGGGCTCCAAAAGCGTTTTGAGCAACACGGAGCATATGAGATGTTCCAAGAGCTGAAAATGGTTTTCTAAGCTCATGCCCGGGTCAAGAGAAATGAAGTCTCCGACAAGTTCTACAGTTGTAAGATGGAGGAGAATAGTTCCGTCAGCGAGCACATACTCAAAATGTCTGGGTTACACAACCGCTTGTCTCAGTTGGGAGTTAATCTCCCGGATGATGCGGCCGTTGACAGAATCCTTCAGTCGCTCCCACCTAGCTAAAAGAGCTTTGTGATGAACTTCAATATGCAGGGGATGGAAAAGACCATTCCTAAGGTATATTCAATGTTGAAATCAGCGGAGGTGGAAATCAAAAAGGAACATCAAGTGTTGATGGTGAATAAAACCACTAAGTTCAAGAAAGGCAAGGGTAAAAAGAACTTCAAGAAGGACGGCAAGGGAGTTGCCGCGCCCGGTAAGCAAGCTGCAGGGAAGAAGCCAAAAATGGACCCAAGCCTGAGACTGAGTGCTTTTATTGCAAGGGAAACGGTCACTGGAAGCGGAACTGCCCCAAGTACTTAGCGGATAAGAAGGCCGGCAATGCCAAAGGAACTACAGAATAAACGGAGACTGGCGAAGGACGGGGTGACGATGCTCGTCGGGAATGGTTCCAAGGTCGATGTGATCGCCGTCGGCATGCTACCTCTACATTTACCTACGGGATTAGTTTTAAACCTCCATAATTGTTATTTAGTACCAGCTTTGAGCATGAACATTGTATCTGGATCTCGTTTAATACGAGATGGCTACTCATTTAAATCTGAGAATAATGGTTGTTCTATTTATATGAGAGACATGTTTTATGGTCATGCCCCGCTGGTCAATGGTTTATTCTTATTTAATCTCGAACGTGATGTTACACATATTCATAGTGTGAATGCCAAAAGATGTAAGGTTGATAATGATAGTCCCACATACTTGTGGCACTACCGCCTTGGTCACATTGGTGTCAAACGCATGAAGAAACTCCATGCAGATGGACTTTTGGAGTCTCTTGATTATGAATCATTTGACACGTGCGAACCATGCCTCATGGGCAAAATGACCAAGACTCATTCTCCGGAACAATGGAGCGAGCAACCAACTTATTGGAAATCATACATACTGATGTGTGTGGTCCAATGAGTGTAGAGGCTCGCGGTGGCTATCGTTATGTTCTCACCCTCACTGATGACTTGAGTAGATATGGGTATGTCTACTTAATGAAACACAAGTCTGAGACCATTGAAAAGTTCAAGGAATTTCAGAGTGAGGTTGAGAATCAACGTGACAGGAAAATCAAGTTCTTACGATCAGATCGTGGGGGAGAATATTTGAGTCACGAATTTGGCACGCACTTAAGGAAATGTGGAATTGTTTCACAACTCACGCCGCCTGGAACACCTCAGTGTAATGGTGTGTCTGAACGTCATAATCGCACTCTATTGGATATGGTACGATCTATGATGTCTCTTACCGATCTACCACTGTCATTTTGTGGTTATGCTATAGAGACTGCCGCATTCACTTTAAATAGGGCTCCGTCGAAATCCGTTGAGACGACACCGTATGAATTGTGGTTTGGTAAGAAACCTAAGCTGTTGTTTCTAAAAGTTTGGGGATGCGATGCTTATGTCAAGAAACTTCAACCTGAAAAGCTCGAACCCAAATCGGAAAAATGCGTCTTCATAGGATACCCTAAAGAAACTATTGGGTATACCTTCTACCTCAGATCCGAAGGCAATATCTTTGTTGCCAAGAATGGATCCTTTCTAGAGAAAGAGTTTCTCTCAAAAGAAGTAAGTGGGAGGAAAGTAGAACTTGATGAATTATTGCCTCTTGAACCGGAGAGTGGCGCATCTCAAGAAAATGTTCCTGAGGTGCCTGCACCGACTAGAGAGGAAGTTAATGATGATGATCATGAAACTTCAGATCAAGTTGCTACTGAACTTCGTAGGTCCACAAGGACACGTTCCTCACCAGAGTGGTACGGCAACCCTGTCCTGGAAATCATGTTGTTAGACAATGGTGAACCTTTGAACTATGAAGAAGCGATGGCGGGCCCAGATTCCGACAAATGGCTGGAAGCCATGAAATCCGAGATAGGATCCATGTATGAAAACGAAGTATGGACTTTGATTGACTTGCCCGATGATCGGCGAGCCATAGAAAATAAATGGATATTTAAGAAGAAGACAGACGCGGATGGTAATGTGACCATCTATAAGGCTCGGCTTGTCGCTAAGGATTATCGACAAGTTCAAGGGGTGACTACGATGAGATTTTCTCACCCGTAGCGAAGCTGAAGTCCGTCCGAATCATGTTAGCAATTGCCGCATTCTATGATTATGAGATATGGCAAATGGACGTCAAAACAGCATTCCTTAATGGTTTCCTTAAGGAAGAATTGTATATGATGCAGCCGGAAGGTTTTGTCGATCCTAAGAATGCTGACAAGGTGTGCAAGCTCCAACGCTCAATCTATGGGCTGGTGCAAGCATCTCCGAGTTGGAACATTCGATTTGATGAGATGATCAAAGCATTTGGGTTTACGCAGACTTATGGAGAAGCCTGTGTTTACAAGAAAGTGAGTGGGAGCTCTGTAGCATTTCTCATATTATATGTGGATGACATACTATTGATGGGAAATGATATATAATTCTTGGAAAGCATAAAGGCCTACTTGAACAAGTGTTTTTTCAATGAAGGATCTTGGAGAAGCTGCTTATATATTAGGCATCAAGATCTATAGAGATAGATCGAGACGCCTCATTGGTCTTTCACAAAGTACGTACCTTGACAAGATATTGAAGAAGTTCAATATGGATCAGTCCAAGAAGGGGTTCTTGCCTGTATTGCAAGGTGTGAGATTGAGCACGGCTCAATGCCCGACCACGGCGGAAGATAGAGAAAAGATGAGTGTCGTCCCCTATGCCTCGGCCATAGGGTCTATTATGTATGCCATGTTGTGTACCAGACCTGATGTAAACCTTGTCGTAATTTTGGTAGGAAGGTACCAAAGTAATCCCGGCATGGAACACTGGACAGCGATCAAGAATATCCTGAAGTACCGGAAGAGGACTAAGGATATGTTTCTCGTTTATGGAGGTGAAGAAGAGCTCGTCGTAAAGGGTTACGTCGATGCTAGCTTCGACACAGATCTGGATGACTCTAAGTCACAGACCAGATACATGTATATTTTGAATGGTGGGGCAGTCAGCTGGTGCAGTTGCAAGCAAAGCGTCGTGGCAGCATCTACATGTGAAGCGGAGTACATGGCAGCCTCGGAGGCAGCACAAGAAGCAATCTGGATGAAGGAGTTCATTACCCACCTAGGAGTTATTCCCAATG
This sequence comes from Triticum monococcum, assembly GCA_034509565.1. NCBI lineage: Eukaryota > Viridiplantae > Streptophyta > Magnoliopsida > Poales > Poaceae > Triticum > Triticum monococcum. The sequence goes on from CM067841.1 coordinate 81,468,616, forward strand.
CATCGGGCCCGATGACTCTCTTCTGTGACAACACTGGAGCTATTGCCCTTGCCAAGGAGCCCAGCTTTCACAGGAAGACCAGGCATATCAAGCGTTGCTTCAACTCCATTCGTGAAAATGTTCAAAATGGAGACATAGATATTTGTAAAGTACATAGGGACCTGAATGTCGCAGATCCGTTGACTAAACCTCTTCCTCGAGCAAAACATGATCAACACCAGAACTCTATGGGTGTTCGATTCATCACAATGTAACTAGATTATTGACTCTAGTGAAAGTGGGAGACTATTGTAAATATGCCCTAGAGGCAATAATAAAATGGTTATTATTATATTTCCTTGTTCATGATAATTGTCTGTTGTTCATGCTATAATTGTGTTATCCGTAAATCGTAATACACGTGTGAATACATAGACCAAAACATGTCCCTAGTGAGCCTCTAGTTAACTAGCTCGTTGATCAATAGATGGTTACGGTTTCCTGACCATGGACATTGGATGTCATTGATAATAGGATCACATCATTAGGAGAATGATGTGATGGACAAGACCCAATCCTAAGCATAGCGCAAGATCGTGTAGTTCGTCTACTAAAGCTTTTCTAATGTCAAGTATCTTTTCCTTAGACCGTGAGATTGTACAACTCCCGGATACTATAGGAATACTTTGGGTGTGCCAAACATCACAACGTAACTGGGTGACTATAAAGGTGCACTACGGGTATCTCTAAAAGTGTCTGTTGGGTTGGCATGAATCGAGACTGGGATTTGTCACTCCGTATGACGGAGATGTATCTCTGGGCCCACTCGGTAAGACATCATCGTAATGAGCTCAATGTGACTGAGGGTTGGTCACGGTATGATGTGTTACGGAACGAGTAAAGTGACTTGCCGGTAACGAGATTGAACGAGGTATTGGGATACCGACGATCGAATCTCGGGCAAGCAACGTACTGTTGGGGAACGTAGCAGAAATTCAAAATTTTCCTACGTGTCACCAAGATCCATCTATGGAGAGACTAGCAACGAGGGAAGGAGAGTGCATCTACATACCCTTGTAGATCGCTAAGCGGAAGCGTTCAAGTGAACGGGGTTGATGGAGTCGTACTCGTCGTGATCCAAATCACCGATGATCCTAGTGCCGAACGGACGGCACCTCGGTGTTCAACACACGTACAGCCCGATGATGTCTCCCACACCTTGATCCAGCAAGGAGAGAGGGAGAGGTTGAGGAAGACTCCATCCAGCAGCAGCACAACGGCGTGGTGGTGGAGGAGGAGCATGGCAATCCTGCAGGGCTTCGCCAAGCACCACGGGAGAGGAGAAGGACTTGGGAGAGGGGAGGGGTTGCACCAGAACATTGGTATGGTTGCCCTCCCACCCCCCACATATATATAGGGGCAAGGGAGAGGGGGGAGGCGCAGCCTTGGCCCTTCCTCCAAGGAAGGGTGCGGCTAGGAGGAGTCCCTCCTCCCCAAGGCACCTCGGAGGTGCCTTCCCCCCTTAGGACTCTTCCTATCCCTCATATCTTGGCGCATGGGCCTCTTGGGGCTGGTGCGCTTGGCCCATATAGGCCAAGGCGCACCCCCTACAGCCCATGTGGCCCCCGGGGCAGGTGGCCCCACCCGGTGGGCCCCCGGGACCCTTCCGGTGGTCCCGGTACAATACCGATGACCCCGAAACTTGTCCCGATGGCCGAAATAGGACTTCCTATATGTAAATCTTTACCTCCGGACCATTCCGGAACTCCTCGTGACGTCCGGGATCTCATCCGGGACTTCGAACAACATTCGGTAACCACATACAAACTTCCTTTATAACCCTAGCGTCATCGAACCTTAAGTGTGTAGACCCTACGGGTTCGGGAGACATGCAGACATGACCGAGACGTTCTCCGGTCAATAACCAACAGCGGGATCTGGATACCCATGTTGGCTCCCACATGTTCCACGATGATCTCATCGGATGAACCACGATGTCAAGGACTTAATCAATCCCGTATACAATTCCCTTTGTCTATCGGTATGATACTTGCCCGAGATTCGATCGTCGGTATCCCGATACCTTGCTCAATCTCGTTACCGGCAAGTCTCTTTACTCATTCCGTAACACATCATCCCGTGATCAACTCCTTGATCACATTGTGCACATTATGATGATGTCCTACCGAGTGGGCCCAGAGATACCTCTCCGTCACACGGAGTGACAAATCCCAGTCTCGATTCGTGCCAACCCAACAGACACTTTCGGAGATACCCGTAGTGTACCTTTATAGCCACCCAGTTACGTTGTGACGTTTGGCACACCCAAAGTATTCCTACGGTATCCGGGAGTTGCACAATCTCATGGTCTAAGGAAATGATACTTGACATTTAGAAAAGCTTTAGCATACGAACTACATGATCTTGTGCTATGCTTAGGATTGGGTCTTGTCCATCACATCATTCTCCTAATGATGTGATCCCGTTATCAACGACATCCAATGTCCATGGTCAGGAAACCGTAACCATCTATTGATCAACGAGCTAGTCAACTAGAGGCTTACTAGGGACATGGTGTTGTCTGTGTATCCACACATGTATCTGAGTTTCCTATCAATACAATTCTAGCATGGATAATAAACGATTATCATGAACAAGGAAATATAATAATAACCAATTTATTATTGCCTCTAGGGCATATTTCCAACAGTCTCCCACTTGCACTAGAGTCAATAATCTAATTCACATCGCCATGTGATTAACACTCACAGGTCACATCGCCATGTGACTAACACCCAAGAGTTTACTAGAGTCAGTAGTCTAGTTCACATCACTATGTGATTAATACTCAATGAGATCTAGGTTTGATCATGTTGCTTGTGAGAGAGGTTTTAGTCAACGGGTCTGCAACATTCAGATCCGTATGTACTTCGCAAATTTCTATGTCATCTTGTAGATGCAACTACTACGCTACATTTGGAGCCATTTCAAATAACTATTCTACTTGGAGCTATTCCAAATTGTTGCTCCATTATACGTATCCGGTATCTCTACTCAGAGCTATCCGGATAGGTGTTAAGCTTGCATCGACGTAACTCTTTACGGCAAACTCTTTTACCACCTCCATAATCGAGAAAATTCCTTAGTCCACTAGTTACTAAGGATAACCTTGACCGCTGTCATGTGATCCATTCTTGGATCACTCATGTACCCCTTGACTGACTCATGGCAAGGCACACTTCAGGTGCAGTACACAGCATAGCATACTGTAGAGCCTACGTCTTAAGCATAGGGGACGACCTTCGTCCTTTCTCTCTATTCTGCCGTGGTCGAGCTTTAAGTCTTAACTTCATACCTTACAACTCAGGCAAGAACTCCTTCTTTGACTGATCCATCTTGAACACCTTCAAGATCATGTCAAGGTATGTGCTCATTTGAAAGTACCATTAAGCGTTTTGATCTATCCTTATAGATCTTGATGCTCAATGTTCAAGTAGCTTAATCCAGGTTTTCCATTGAAAAACACTTTCCAAATAACCCTATATGCTTTCCAGAAATTCTACGTCATTTCGGATCAACAATATGTCATCCACATATACTCATCAGAAATTCTATAGTGCTCCCACTCACTTCTTTGGAAATACAAGTTTCTCATAAACTTTGTATACACCCAAATCTTTGATCATCTCATCAAAGCATACATTCCAACTCCGAGATGCTTACTCCAGTCCTTAGAAGGATAGCTGGAGCTTTACACACTTGTTAGCATCTTTCAGGATTGACAAAACCTTCCGATTGTATCACATACAACCTTTCCTCAAGAAAATCGTCGAGGAAACAATGTTTTGACATCCTATCTGCAAGATTTCATAAATAATGCAGTAATCGCTAATATAATTCCAACAGACTCTTAGCATCGCTACGAGTGAGAAAGTCTCACCGTAGTCAACTCCTTGAACTTGTCGGAAAACATCTTAACGACAAGTCGAGCTTTCTTAATGGTGACATTTACCATCATTGTCCATCTTCCTTAATCCATATGCACCATCAAGTAGTTCTTCCAAAGTCTACACTTTGTTTTCATATATGGATCCTCTCTCGGATTATATGGCCTCGAGCCATTTTGGAATCCAGGCCCACCATCGCTTCTCCATAGCTCGTAGGTTCATTGTTGTCTAGCAACATGACTTCCAAGATAGGATTACGTACCACTCTATAGTACGCATTCTTGTCATCCCACGAGGTTTGGTAGTGACTTGATCTGAAGTTTCATGATCACTATCATAAGCTTCCACTTCAATTGGTGTAGGTGCCACAGGAACATCTCCATGTGCCCTGTCACACACTAGTTGAAGAGACGGTTCAATAACCTCATTAAGTCTCCACCATCCTCCCACTCAATTCTTTCGAGAGAAACTTTTCCTCGAGAAAGGGCCCGATTCTTGAAACAATCCCTTATTGCTTTCGGATCTGAGACAGGAGGTATACCCAACTGTTTTGGGTGTCCTATGAAGATACATTTATCCGCTTTGGGTTCGAGCTTATCAGCCTGAAACGTTTCCACATAAGCGTCGCAGCCCCAAACTTTTATGAAATGACAGCTTAGGTTTCTTTAAACCATAGTTCATACGGTGTCATCTCATCGGAATTACGTGGTGCCCCTTTTAAAGTGAATGTGGTTGTCTCTAATGCCTAACCCATAAACTATCATGGTAATTCGATAAGAGACATCATGGTGTGCATCATATCCAATAGGGTGCAGTTATGATGTTCGAACACACCATCACACTATGGTGTTCCAGGCTGTATTAGTTGTGAAACAATTTCCACAATGTCTTAATTCTGTGCCAAACTCGTAATTCAGATATTCATCTCTATGATCATATCATAGATATTTTATCCTCTTGTCACGACGATCTTTCAACTTCACCCTGAAATTACTTGAACCTTTCAATAATTCAGACTCGTGATTCATCAAGTAAATATACTCAACATCTACTCAAATCATCTATGAAGTGAGAACATAATGATATCCACTACACGCCTCAGCACTCATTGGACTGCACACATCAAAATGTATTACTTCCAACAAGTTGCTTTCTAGTTCCATTTTACTGAAAACGAGGCTTTCAGTCATCTTGCCCATGTGGTATGATTTGCATGTATCAAGTGATTCAAAATCAAGTGAGTCCAAACGATCCATCTATATAGAGTTTCTTCATGCATATCTACCAACAAACATGGTTCACATGTCTCAATCCTTTCAAAAAAACGAGTGAGCCCAAAGATCCATCAACATGGAGCTTCTTCATGCGTTTTATACCGATATGACTTATGTGGCAGTGCCACAAGTAGGTGGTACTATCTTATATCTTTTGACATGAACATGTGTATCAGTACGATCGAGATTCAATAAACCATTCATTCTAGGTGCAAGACCATTGAAGGTATTATTCAAATAAACAGAGTAACTATTATTCTCCTTAAATGAATAACCATATTGCGATAGACGTAACCCAATCATGTCTATGCTCAACACAAACACCAAATAACAATTATTTAGGTTTAACACCAATCTCGATGGTAGAGGGAGCGTGCGATGCTTGATCATATCAACATTGGAAACACTTCCAACACATATCGTTAGCTCACCTTTAGCTAGTCTCCGTTTATTCCGTAGCTTTTATTTCGAGTTACTAACACTTAGCAACCGAACCGGTATCTAATACCCTGGTGCTACTAGGAGTACTAGTAAAATACACATCAACACAATGTATATCCAATATACTTCTATCGACCTTACAAGCCTTCTCATCTACCAAGTATCTAGGGTAATTCTGCTCCAGTGGTTGTTCCCCTTATTACAGAAGCACTTAGTCTCGGGTTTGGGTTCAACCTTGGGTTTCTTCACTAGAGCAACAGCTGAATTGCCGTTTCATGAAGTATCCCTTCTTGCCCTTGCCCTTCTTGAAACTAGTGGTTTCACCAACCATCAACAATCTCCTTCTTGATTTCTACTTTTGTGGTGTCAAACATCGCGAATATCTCAAGGATCATCATATATGTCCCTGATATATTATAGTTCATCACGAAGCTCTAGCAGCTTGGTGGTAATGACTTCGAAGAACTATCACTATTTCATCTGGAAGATCAACTCCCACTTGATTCAAGCGATTGTTGTACTCAGACAATCTGAGCACAAGCTCAACAATTGAGCTTTTCTCCCTTAGTTTGTAGGCTAAGAAAATCGTCAGAGGTCTTATACCTCTTGACGTGGGCACGAGCCTGAAATCCCAATTTCAGCCCTCGAAACATCTCATATGTTTCACGACGTTTCAAAACGTCTTCGATGCCTCAACTCTAAACCGTTTAACTGAACTATCACGTAGTTATCAAAACGTGTATGTCAGATGTTCGCAACATCCACAGACGACGTTCGAGGTTCAGCACACTGAGCGGTGCATTAAGGGCATAAGCCTTCATTGAAGCAATGAGGACAATCCTCAGTTTACGGACCTTGTCCGCATAATAGCTACTATCAACTTTCAACTAAATTTTCTCTAGGAACATAACTAAACAGTAGAACTGAAGCGCGAGCTACGACATAATTTGCGAAGACCTTTTGACTATGTTCAGGATAATTAAGTTCATCTTATGAACTCCCACTCAGATAGACATCCCTCTAGTCATCTAAGTGATTACATGATCCGAGTCAACTAGGCCGTGTCCGATCATCACGTGAGACGGACTAGTCAACATCGGTGAACATCTTCATGTTGATCGTATCTTCTATACGACTCATGCTCGACCTTTCGGTCTTCTGTGTTCCGAGGCCATGTCTGTACACATGCTAGGCTCGTCAAGTCAACCTAAGTGTTTCGCGTGTGTAAATCTGTCTTACACCCGTTGTATGTGAATGTTAGGATCAAACACCCGATCATCACGTGGTGCTTTGGAACAACGAACTGTCGCAACGGTGCACAGTTAGGGGGAACACTTTCTTGAAATTTTAAAGAGGGATCATCTTATTTACTACCGTTGTTCTAAGCAAATAAGATGTATAAACATGATAAACATCACATGCAATCAAATAATAGTGACATGATATGGCCAATATCATATAGCTCCTTTGATCTCCATCTTGGGGCTCCATGATCATCTTGTCACCGGCATGACACCATGATCTCCATCATCATGATCTCCATCATCGTGTCTTCTTGAAGTTGTCTCGTCAACTATTACTTCTACTACTACAGCTAACGGTTAGCAATAAAGTAAAGTAATTACATGACGTTTATGTTGACACGCAGGTCATAAATAAATAAAGACAACTCCTATGGCTCCTGCCGGTTGTCATATTCATCGACATGCAAGTCGTGATTCCTATTACAAGAACATGATCAATCTCATACATCACATATATCATTCATCACATCCTTTTGGCCATATCACATCACATGGCATACCCTGCAAAAACAAGTTAGACATCCTCTAATTGTTGTTTGCATGTTTTACGTGGCTGATATGGGTTTCTAGCAAGAACGTTTCTTACCTACGCAAAGACCACAACGTGATATGCCAATTGCTATTTACCCTTCATAAGGACCCTTTTCATCGAATCCGATCCGACTAAAGTGGGAGAGACAGACACCCGCCAGCCACCTTATGCAACTAGTGCATGTTTGTCGGTGGAACCGGTCTCACGTAAGCGTACGTGTAAGGTTGGTCCGGGCCGCTTCATCCCACAATGCCGCCGAATCAAGATTAGACTAGTAACGGTAAGCATATTGAACAAAATCAACGCCCACAACTACTTTGTGTTCTACTCGTGCATAGAATCTACGCAATAGACCTAGCTCATGATGCCACTATTGGGGAACGTAGCAGAAATTCAAAATTTTCCTACGTGTCACCAAGATCCATCTATGGAGAGACTAGCAACGAGGGAAGGAGAGTGCATCTACATACCCTTGTAGATCGCTAAGCGGAAGCGTTCAAGTGAACGGGGTTGATGGAGTCATACTCGTCATGATCCAAATCACCGATGATCCTAGTGCCGAACGGACGGCACCTCCGCGTTCAACACACGTACAGCCCGATGATGTCTCCCATGCCTTGATCCAGTAAGGAGAGAGGGAGAGGTTGAGGAAGACTCCATCCAGCAGCAGCACAACGGCGTGGTGGTGCTGGAGGAGCATGGCAATCCTGCAGGGCTTCGCCAAGCACCACGGGAGAGGAGAAGGACTTGGGAGAGGGGAGGGGCTGCACCAGAACATTGGTATGGTTGCCCTCCCACCCCCCACATATATATAGGGGCAAGGGAGAGGGGGGGAGGCGCAGCCTTGGCCCTTCCTCCAAGGAAGGGTGCGGCTAGGAGGAGTCCCTCCTCCCCAAGGCACCTCGGAGGTGCCTTCCCCCCTTAGGACTCTTCCTATCCCTCATATCTTGGCGCATGGGCCTCTTGGGGCTGGTGCCCTTGGCCCATATAGGCCAAGGCACACCCCCTACAGCCCATGTGGCCCCCGGGGTAGGTGGCCCCACCCGGTGGGCCCTCGGGACCCTTCCGGTGGTCCCGGTACAATACCGATGACCCCGAAACTTGTCCCGATGGCCGAAATAGGACTTCCTATATATAAATCTTTACCTCCGGACCATTCCGGAACTCCTCGTGACGTCCGGGACTCCGAACAACATTCGGTAACCACATACAAACTTCCTTTATAATCCTAGCGTCATCGAACCTTAAGTGTGTAGACCCTACGGGTTCGGGAGACATGCAGACATGACCGAGACGTTCTCCGGTCAATAACCAACAGCGAGATCTGCATACCCATGTTGGCTCCCACATGTTCCACGATGATCTCATCGGATGAACCACGATGTCAAGGACTTAATCAATCCCGTATACAATTCCCTTTGTCTATCGGTATGATACTTGCCCGAGATTCGATCGTCGGTATCCCGATACCTTGCTCAATCTCGTTACCGGCAAGTCTCTTTACTCATTCCGTAACACATCATCCCGTGATCAACTCCTTGATCACATTGTGCACATTATGATGATGTCCTACCGAGTGGGCCCAGAGATACCTCTCTGTCACACGGAGTGACAAATCCCAGTCTTGATTCGTGCCAACCCAATAGACACTTTCGGAGATACCCGTAGTGTACCTTTATAGCCACCCAGTTACGTTGTGACGTTTGGCACACCCAAAGTATTCCTACGGTATCCGGGAGTTGCACAATCCCATGGTCTAAGGAAATGATACTTGACATTTAGAAAAGCTTTAGCATACGAACAACACGATCTTGTGCTATGCTTAGGATTGGGTCTTGTCCATCACATCATTCTCCTAATGATGTGATCCCGTTATCAACGACATCCAATGTCCATGGTCAGGAAACCGTAACCATCTATTGATCAACGAGCTAGTCAACTAGAGGCTTACTAGGGACATGTTGTTGTCTGTGTATCCACACATGTATCTGAGTTTCCTATCAATACAATTCTAGCATGGATAATAAACGATTATCATGAACAAGGAAATATAATAATAACCAATTTATTATTGCCTCTAGGGCATATTTCCAACACGTATCGATTGACAAAGGGAATTGTATACGGGATTGCTTGAATCCTCGACATCGTGGTTCATCCGATGAGATCATCGTGGAACATGTGGGAGCCAACATGGGTATCCAAATCCTGATGTTGGTTATCGGCCGGAGAGTTGTCTCGGTCATGTTTGCATGGTTCCCGAACCCGTAGGGTCTACACACTTAAGGTTCGGTGACGCTAGGGTTATTAGGAAGACTTATATGTGATTACCGAATGTTTTTCGGAGTCCCGGATGAGATCCCAGACGTCACGAGGAGTTTCGGAATGGTCCGGAGGTGAAGATTCATATGTGGGAAGTTGTCATACGGTCGCCGGAAAAGTTCGGGGGCATATCAATATTATACCGGGGCCACCGGAGGGGTTCCGGGGGTCCACCGGGAGGGGCCACCTCTCTCGGAGGGCCTCATGGGTCGTAGAGGAAAGGGAACCAGCCCTTGGAGGGCTGGGCGCATCCCCCCCCCCTTGGGCCCATGTGCCTAGGGTTGGGGGAGAAACCCTAGAGCCCCCTCCCCTTGCTTGGGGGGCAAGCCCCTCCCCTTAGCCCCCCCCCCCCTAGATCTCTTCTAGAGGGGGCCGGCCCCCTTCCCCCTTCCCCTATAAATATAGGGGCAAGGGGAGGGTTGCACAACACATCAAAGGCGCAGCCCCTCCCCTCCCCAACACCTCTCCTCCTCCGTTAAGAGCTTGGCGAAGCCCTGCCGGAGTACTACTGCTCCACCACCACCACGCCATCGTGCTGCTGTTGGAGCTCTCTTCCTCAACCTCTCCCTCCTCGCTGCATCAAGGCGTGGGAGACGTCTCCGCTCCGTGCGTGTGTTGAACGCGGAGGTGTCGTCCATTCGGCGCTAGGATCATCGGTGATTTGGATCATGACGAGTATGACTCCATCAACCCCGTTCTCTTGAACACTTCCGCTCGCGATTTTCAAGGGTATGTAGATGCACTCCTCTCCCTCTCGTTGCTAGATGACTCCATAGATTGATCTTGGTGATGCGTAGAAAATTTTAAATTTCTGCTACGATCCCCAACATATCCTTGTGTCCAAAATCTTCCATGGAGTATTCGAAGGAAGAACCCGCCTTGCAATGCCGAAGACAAATCTGCGCGCCGGACTCATCGTCATTGAAGCCTGGTTCAGGGGCTACTGAGGGAGTCCTGGATTAGGGGGTCTCCGAACAGCCGGACTATATCCTTTGGCCGGACTGTTGGACTATGAAGATACAAGATTGAAGACTTCGTCTCGTGTCCGGATGGGACGTTCCTTGGCGTGGAAGGCAAGCTTGGCAATATGGATATGTAGATCTCCTCCCTTGTAACCGACTCTGTGTAACCCTAGCCCCCTCCGGTGTCTATATAAACCGGAGGGTTTAGTCCGTAGGACAACATACAATCATACCATAGGCTAGCTTCTAGGGTTTAGCCTCTACGATCTCGTGGTAGATCAACTCTTGTAATACTCATATCATCAAGATCAATCAAGCAAGACATAGGGTATTACCTCCATCAAGAGGGCCCGAACCTGGGTAAACATCGTGTCGCCTGCCTCCTGTTACCATCCGCCTTAGACACACAATTTGGGATCCCCTACCCGAGATCCGCCGGTTTTGACGCCGACAGCGAGACTACTAGTTTTATGAAGGATAGATCCACTCATGGTGGGCAAAGAACCGGCACAAGTAAAGAAATCTTGAATAACTCCCTTCCCAATAATATTACCGCTACCAATACGCAACTTTTTAGTGTGCAAAATAACAGGATTTTCAAGAGGATCATCAATAGCATCAAAGTTTTCCATATTATTATCCTTATCAATGATAACCTCCCCAGTTTCAGACATGATGGCAACAAATTGCAAAAAGAACAAGCACACAGAAGGCAGGAAGGAAAAAAAGGCGAACGGAAGAGAGGGCGAATAAAACGGCAAGGGTGAAGTGGGCACTACAACAAAAACACCACGTATGGTCGCTTTTTCTAGGACGCTATTTTATTCGTCTCTAAGCTATGGACACTAGCGACCTAAAGACGCTTCTTAAGACGTTTACGGAGCGTCACAATCCTTTTTCCTATAATTAGCTTCTAAGAAAATAAGTATTTAATTTTAATTAACTTAGAGACGATTTGTGAGACGTCTTAGTGTGCGACTCTAGTCTTATCCTAGACTTGAGAAATCTGTGCCCCACAAAAAAACAGTAAAAGACTTAATTTATTTTTTTTGAATTATTAAGTTATTAAGAATAGAGTAAGGCGGCGTCGGAATAGGAGGGGAAGGAGATGGCCGACGTTGCCGCGGGAATGGGAGGTGAAGTGGGCACTACAACAAAAACACCACGTATGGTCGCTTTTTCTAGGACGCTATTTTATTCGTCTCTAAGCTATGGACACTAGCGACCTAAAGACGCTTCTTAAGACGTTTACGGAGCGTCACAATCCTTTTTCCTATAATTAGCTTCTAAGAAAATAAGTATTTAATTTTAATTAACTTAGAGACGATTTGTGAGACGTCTTAGTGTGTGACTCTAGTCTTATCCTAGACTTTGAGAAATCTGTGCCCCGCAAAAAAACAGTAAAAGACTTAATTTATTTTTTGAATTATTAAGTTATTAAGAATAGAGTAAGGCGGCGTCGGAATGGGAGGGGAAGGAGATGGCCGACGTTGCCGCGGGAAGGGAAAAATAAACAGAAAAAGAAGGCGCTGGGGATGGGATTCGAGAAATCTGTGCCCCACAAAAAAACAGTAAAAGACTTAATTTATTTTTTTGAATTATTAAGTTATTAAGAATAGAGTAAGGCGGCGTCGGAATAGGAGGGGAAGGAGATGGCCGACGTTGCCGCGGGAATGGGAGGTGAAGTGGGCACTACAACAAAAACACCACGTATGGTCGCTTTTTCTAGGACGCTATTTTATTCGTCTCTAAGCTATGGACACTAGCGACCTAAAGACGCTTCTTAAGACGTTTACGGAGCGTCACAATCCTTTTTCCTATAATTAGCTTCTAAGAAAATAAGTATTTAATTTTAATTAACTTAGAGACGATTTGTGAGACGTCTTAGTGTGTGACTCTAGTCTTATCCTAGACTTTGAGAAATTTGTGCCCCGCAAAAAAACAGTAAAAGACTTAATTTATTTTTGAATTATTAAGTTATTAAGAATAGAGTAAGGCGGCGTCGGAATGGGAGGGGAAGGAGATGGCCGACGTTGCCGCGGGAAGGGAAAAATAAACAGAAAAAGAAGGCGCTGGGGATGGGATTCGAGAAATCTGTGCCCCACAAAAAAACAGTAAAAGACTTAATTTATTTTTTTGAATTATTAAGTTATTAAGAATAGAGTAAGGCGGCGTCGGAATAGGAGGGGAAGGAGATGGCCGACGTTGCCGCGGGAATGGGAGGTGAAGTGGGCACTACAACAAAAACACCACGTATGGTCGCTTTTTCTAGGACGCTATTTTATTCGTCTCTAAGCTATGGACACTAGCGACCTAAAGACGCTTCTTAAGACGTTTACGGAGCGTCACAATCCTTTTTCCTATAATTAGCTTCTAAGAAAATAAGTATTTAATTTTAATTAACTTAGAGACGATTTGTGAGACGTCTTAGTGTGTGACTCTAGTCTTATCCTAGACTTTGAGAAATCTGTGCCCCGCAAAAAAACAGTAAAAGACTTAATTTATTTTTTGAATTATTAAGTTATTAAGAATAGAGTAAGGCGGCGTCGGAATGGGAGGGAAAGGAGATGGCCGACGTTACCGCGGGAATGGGAGGTGAAGTGGGCACTACAACAAAAACACCACGTATGGTCGCTTTTTCTAGGACGCTATTTTATTCGTCTCTAAGCTATGGACACTAGCGACCTAAAGACGCTTCTTAAGACGTTTACGGAGCGTCACAATCCTTTTTCCTATAATTAGCTTCTAAGAAAATAAGTATTTAATTTTAATTAACTTAGAGACGATTTGTGAGACGTCTTAGTGTGTGACTCTAGTCTTATCCTAGACTTTGAGAAATCTGTGCCCCGCAAAAAAACAGTAAAAGACTTAATTTATTTTTTGAATTATTAAGTTATTAAGAATAGAGTAAGGCGGCGTCGGAATGGGAGGGAAAGGAGATGGCCGACGTTACCGCGGGAAGGGAAAAATAAACAGAAAAAGAAAGCACTGGGGATGGGATTCGAACGCTCTACCTCCTAGCGATGTGGGCGCTGTGCTAACCACCAATACTAGCATGGTCTCGGGTTAGATTTGCAACGTGAACCGTAAAGAAAGAAAACAAAGAGGAAAAACTAAAAAGGAAGTTACCAGAAATTCCCATGAAACAGTCTTTGTGACGGGTCAAACAAAGGACCTATTGCTAGTAAAGAACGACGCTAGCCACAAAAAGAACGTCTCTAGCAGATCCCGCAACCGAACGATCCACAAAATTGGTTTACAGACTTCCGTAAACAAATTTTGCAGGACAACAAGCACGAAGACATAACAGACCCCGCATAGTTCATCGGAATTCAACATGATTTTGAAAACTAGTAAGTTCGCGCCATAATTAAACATAGTCATACATAGCAGGAGTTCACAGGAGTTCCACAAATACAACCTAATTAAACATAGTTTAACTGGAAATTGAAGTAGTTCATAGTACGCAGGGGTCTACCTACTTGTCTGACACGACAGGGCAGAGGCCGGACCCGCTTGCCAGTCGTAGTTCCGGCGCTTGCGGGTAACGAAGCCACCACGCGCGACGTCTTCACCGTGATACCCGAAGCCTCCGCGACAACCGAGACCATCACCGTCGCCACGCCCTGCATGCGCGGTCGACATCACCGGAGAGATCCGGTGGCCGGAGGCGCAAGAAATGACTGCCGGAGGGGAGATGATTTCTCGTCATAGGAAGGAGGTTCCAAATATATAGCGGAAAACGGGGACGGTTTATGGGCCTCCGCTCAAAAATTTACGGGCCGGGCCATTTTTTCGGGATCTGATCGAGCCATTTTTTTGGCCCGTCCTGTATAACGCAGTTCACTGGAGTTTTAAAGTATCTGCTAGAGATGCTCTAATTAGTGATATTTGGTATCTAAAATCGCAGCACAATGTCTATCAACCATAAACTGCAAATAGATTAAATAATTTAAAAATTGAGCATGATTTTATTTTTGAAAAAAGTAAATTGTTTTTTAAAACATGGAAATTACAAATTTCTGACCAGATATTTTAGAATTTAATTTTTTTGTGAAACATAAACTTTTTTTTAAAGGACCAAATTAAAAAATGAGAACAATTTACAAAATTGCAAACAATTTTTTGATAAAAGGAACAAAAATTTTAACTCGGACATTTTCTAGAATTAAGTACAATTATTTCAAAACTTGAACAATTTTTGAAATTCCACGAACAATTCTATAATTTGCGAACAATTTTTTGAAACATTAACTATTTTCGGAATTGTAAAAAAATTGGAAGTTGGAATACCTTTTGAAATTCCCGCAGAAAATAGAATTTGTGAACAAAATTTAAATGCCAACATTTTTTGAAATTATCCAAACATTTTTTTCAATTTCTGAATAGATTTTCGAAAATGAACATTTGTTTGCATTTGTGATTTTTTTTTAGAAAGTGGGAACATCTTTTCAAATTTTTGGACATTTTCTAAATTGTGAACAAAAATTTAAAATGCAAACTTTTTTAGATTCTGTGAATAAAGTTTGAAAATAAGAACAATTTGTTAAAAATAAAAATAATAGCAAGGCAAACATTTTTAAATTTCTGAACATTTGTTGAAAAAGAAAATAAACCTGAAAATGATAAATGAAATACAAGAAAAAAAAGGAAAAAAGAAAAGAAAATGAGAATGAAAACTAAAAAAGGAGAGAAAACAGAGAAACAGGGAAAATGAAAAACCAGAAAACCGGTTGCGAACCTCCTAGAAGGTTCCACAAACCGGCCGGTATTGTAGTGCGTTCTTTACTGATAATTGGGTCGACCCGTCTGTCTCGCCGGTCATCGCTACCTCTGTGCGAATTAGCAACAATCTACCACGTAGTGCGGCAGATAGGATTTTCGGGAACAAACATAGCGTAGCATCTACCCTAGCCTAGGGCGGTTGTGGCGTGGGCTTGGACCTTTTCTTGGTCCGATCGACCAAACCGGTCAAACAACAAACTGGGTGCTATTTAGTTGGGCCTAATAAGACGACCTAGATCGGCTAATTGCGATAGCTGATTGGGATGGGAAACCCTATTTCTCGTGTAGGTCAACGGAAGCCACCAGTCGGTGTCTATTTCTCGCATTAAGCAAGACGACATGCTGCTCTCACTGAAGGGTTTTCCTCTCCCGCTTTGTATTGGGCCGGCCCATTAACGGACACAAATAGTAAGAAAAAGAGGGGGCGATCGCGGCCAGATCCTATTTGGCGCCTTAAGCGCCCGTTTTAGTTGTTCCCGCAATCGGGCGCATACCCCCTCTCCTCGCGTCGCGTTTTTGGGCCTGGCCCATTTTGCTTCACAGTACACATCACTAACCACCACGCTAGCAAGCCTAATGTGGTTACATGCATCTTTCTTGTACTTTTCTTGCTTGTCTTTTCTTTTTTTTCCTTTTTCCTTTTTCCTTTTTTCCATTTTCCGTTTTTCTTTTTTCTCTTTCTTCCTGAGTTTGATGCAAAATTGATTGAATTTTTTCTCAAATTTGTTGAAATTTATATTTCAAATTTTAGTGAACTTTTTCTCAAATTCGATGAACTTTTTTTGAACTTTTTTAAAATCTTGATGAACTTTTTTCAAACTCAGTGAACTTTTTTCAAACTCGATGAACAGTTTTTGAAGCTCGATGAACTTTTTCTCAAACTCGATGAACTTTTTCTCAAACTCGATAAACTTTTTTGAAACTCGATGAACTTTTTTGAAACACGATGAATTTTTTTTCAAATTCAATGAACTTATTTTTAAAGTGGATGAACTTTTTTCTAAGACAAGACTACATACAGCAAACCGGTTTTTTCTAAGAAAAATAGTCTGTACTGTAGCAGTTTTTAGAATGAAGCAAGCGGGAGCCACCGATCGAGCGGGCAGCGATAGCCAGCGATCAAGCGAGCGGCAGCAGCCAGCGTTCGCTGCTGGGCCAGGCCCATGCTAGTGACACAGTGGGCGCTGGAATCGCCAGCGGGCGCTGAAGGTGCCAAGGAGGAGCTCTCGTTGTGGATGCCGCTACCACTCCACCCTAGTCACGTTGGTGATAAGTTGTAGGTGCGGGTCGTACTTGAGGCGATTCAAGCTGGTTTTTTTTTTCTTTGATTTTTTTACTTTTTTCCTTCTCTTTTTTTCTCTCCATTTTTTCATTCTTTTTTGCTGTTTGTTTCTTTGTTTTGTTTCATTTCTTCTTTCTTCTGTTTATTTCATTTTTCATCTCTTTTTTTCTTCTCCATGCTTTTTCATTTGTTTCTTCATTTTTCTTCATTTACCTTTTTCTTTAGTTTATTTTGATTCATTTTCAGTTTTCATTTTTCTTGGTTTTTCTTTGTTACCTTTTGTTTTTCATTCTAAATTCTTATAAACTTGTTCAACCTTTTCTAAATACTTGCTCAATACTTTTAAAATACTTGCTCAACATTTTTATACACATGTTCAACAGTTTTTCAAATACTTGTTCAATATTTTTTTCAAATACTTGGTCAACATTTTTTCAAATACTTGTGCAAAAAAATTCAAATACTTGTGCAACATTTTTTCAAATACTTTTGTAACATTTTTATATACTTGATTACTTTTTTTCAAATACTTGTTCAACATTTTTCAAATAATTGTTTAACATTTTGTAAATTTTTGTAGTATATATATTTAGAATATTTTAAGGCGGCTACTACAAATCAGCCGGATGATTTTTAGAAAATCATCCAGCTAGCTAGCCGTCTGATCTGGCGCTGGTTGCCGTTTGATTTCACCAGCAGCTCGAGTCTTCCCTTCTCTCATCCCGTTCAGTTCGACACCCCCGCATGCGCCGCGTCTCTCTGTAGACAACAATGTCCTCCGCTGTGGTAAATAAAGAGGAAAGAAAAACAAACATGAAAAAATAAAAAAAATGACAGAAAAAGAAAAAAAAAGCAAAAGATAAACAAAAAATGGGAAGAGGGAGCCTGTGCTATTTGGGTCGGGCCAAATACACATCGTAACCAGGGGGTGCATGTTTGGTCGACAACGTCGACCCTCGCATTAATAGGAACCTTGTGTGGGACCGAACAGTCCGATCCAGAGGGAGCCACATGGAGGCCGAAAAGCCCGCTCGGTTAGTCCAGCCCGAGTCACACCCATGGCTTGAGGATGCCACCCTTATTGTTGCGAGTCGCACTCTGCCCCTTCAATCTTCCACTGTTTTTCTATTTCTTATTAAACTTTGTGGATATTACTTGGATACATATATTACCCAATAAAGTTACCCTTCATCTCGTGTGTCTTGCGCGAGGCCGATCTGGGATTTCACGCCTCCCATCAACGCTGCCACAAATCGGCTTCATCTTCTGTGGTTTTAGAGCCATGGAGGTGCGATGCATCTCGACCCTTGTCGACAGGAGGGTTCTTGCTCTGTTTTCTTTTCTTTACGGTTGTGCCCTCCTCGGGAAGACGAGGCGGCGGCTCTTCGAAGTTGTAATAAGGTTCTACCTGCTTAGCCCCTGTTCTGATGATGCATCAAGCATTATCTGATGGCGTGTGTAGGTGTGTCTCCGCATATCTCGCGGGATTCGATGGGCGTTTCTCTTCAGTGGATTACTTGGATCTGGTCTTCGTTTGTCTGTGTTCGTGTTGAAGGAAATATGCCCTAGAGGCAATAATAAAGTTATTATTTATTTCCTTATATCATGATAAATGTTTATTATTCATGCTAGAATTGTATTAACCGGAAACATAATACATGTGTGAATACATAGACAAACAGAGTGTCACTAGTATGCCTCTACTTAACTAGCTCGTTAATCAAAGATGGTTAAGTTTCCTAACCATGAACAATGTGTTGTTATTTGATTAACGAGGTCACATCATTAGTTGAATGATCTGATTGACATGACCCATTTCATTAGCTTAGCACCCGATCGTTTAGTATGTTGCTATTGCTTTCTTCATGACTTATACATGTTCCTATGACTATGAGATTATGCAACTCCCGTTTGCCGGAGGAACACTTTGGGTGCTACCAAACGTCACAACGTAACTGGGTGATTATAAAGGAGTACTACAGGTGTCTCCAATGGTAGATGTTGGGTTGGCATATTTCGAGATTAGAATTTGTCACTCCGATTGTCGGAGAGGTATCTCTGGGCCCTCTCGGTAATACACATTATGCAAGCCTTGCAAGCATTGCAACTAATGAGTTAGTTGCGGGATGATGTATTACGGAACGAGTAAAGAGACTTGCCGGTAACGAGATTAAACTAGGTATTGGATACCGACGATCGAATCTCGAGCAAGTAACATACCGATGACAAAGGGAACAACGTATGTTGTTATGCGGTCTGACCGATAAAGATCTTCGTAGAATATGTAGGAGCCAATATGGGCATCCAGGTCCCGCTATTGGTTATTGACCGGAGACGTGTCTCGGTCATGTCTACATTGTTCTCGAACCGTAGGGTCCACACGCTTAACGTTACGATGACAGTTATTATAAGTTTATGCATTTTGATGTACCAAAGGTTGTTCGGAGTACCGGATGTGATCACGGACATGACGAGGAGTCTCGGAATGGTCGAGACATAAAGATTGATATATTGGAAGCCTATGATTGGACATCGGAAGTGTTCCGGGTGAAATCGGGAATTTTATCGGAGTACCGGGAGGTTACCGGAACCCCCCGGGAACCAAATGGGCCTTATTGGGCCTTAGTGGAAAGGTGAAAGGGGCAGCCCAAGGTGGGCTGCGCGCCTCCCCCCTCCCCTAGTCCTATTAGGACTAGGAGAGGTGGCCGGCCCCCTTCTCCCTCTCTCTCTCTCTCTCTCGAGGAGTCCTATTAGGAATAGGATTGGGGGGGGAGTCCTACTCCCGGTAGGAGTAGGACTCCTCCTGCGCCCTCCTCCTTGGCCGGCCAGCCCTCCCCCTGGCAACCTTTATATACGGGGGCAGGGGACACCTCTAGACACACAAGTTGATCATTGAGATCGTTCCTTAGCCGTGTGCGGTGCCCCCTGCCACCAAATTCCACCTCGATCATATCGTTGTAGTGCTTAGGCAAAGCCCTACGTCGGTAGTACATCAAGATCGTCACCACGCTGTCGTGCTGACGGAACTCCTTCCCGAAGCTTTGCTGGATCGGAGCCCGGGGATCGTCATCGAGTTGAACGTGTGCTAAGAACTCGGAGGTGCCGGAGTAACAGTGCTTGGATCGGTCGGATTGGGAAGAAGACGTACGACTACTTCCTCTACGTTGTGTCAACGCTTCCATTGCGATCTACAAGGGTACGTAGATCAGACTCTCCCCCTCGTTGCTATGCATCACCATGATCTTGCGTATGCGTAGGAATTTTTTTTTGAAATTACTACATTCCCCAACAGTGGCATCCGAGCCTAGGTTTTATGGTTTGATGTTATTTGCACGAGTAGAACACAAGTGAGTTGTGGGCGATACAAGTCATACTGCCTACCAGCATGTCATACTTTGGTTCGGCGGTATTGTTGGACGAGACGACCCGGACCAACCTTACGTGTACGCTTACGCGAGACCGGTTCCCTCGACGTACTTTGCACATAGATGGCTTGCGGGCGACTGTCTCTCCAACTTTAGTTGAACCGAGTGTGGCTACGTCCGGTCCTTGAGAAGGTTAAAACGGAGTCTATTTGACAAACTATCGTTGTGGTTTTGATGCGTAGGTGAGATGAGTTCTTGCTTAAGCCCGTAGCAGCCACGTAAAACTTGCAACAACAAAGTAGAGGACGTCTAACTTGTTTTTGCAGGGCATGTTGTGATGTGATATGGTCAAGGCATGATGCTAAATTTTATTGTATGAGATGATCATGTTTTGTAACCAAGTTATCGGCAACTGGCAGGAGCCATATGGTTGTCGCTTTATTGTATGCAATGCAATCGCGATGTAATGCTTTACTTTATTACTAAGCGGTAGTGATAGTCGTGGAAGCATAAGATTGGCGAGACGACAACGATGCTACGATGGAGATCAAGGTGTCGTGCCGGTGATGATGGTGATCATGACGGTGCTTCGGAGATGGAGATCACAAGCACAAGATGATGATGGCCATATCATATCACTTATATTGATTGCATGTGATGTTTATCCTTTTATGCATCTTATCTTGCTTTGATTGACGATAGCATTATAAGATGATCTCTCACTAAATTATCAAGAAGTGTTCTCCCTGAGTATGCACCGTTGCCAAAGTTCGTCGTGCCAGACACCACATGATGATCGGGTGTGATAAGCTCTACGTCCATCTACAACGGGTGCAAGCCAGTTTTGCACACGCAGAATACTCAGGTTAAACTTGACGAGCCTAGCATATGCAGATATGGCCTCGGAACACAGAGACCAAAAGGTCGAGCATGAATCATATAGTAGATATGATCAAAATGACGATGTTCACCATTGAAAACTACTCCATCTCACGTGATGATCGGTTATGGTTTAGTTGATTTGGATCACGTGATCACTTAGAGGATTAGAGGGATGTCTATCTAAGTGGGAGTTCTTAAGTAATTTGATTAACTGAACTTAAACTTATCATGAACTTAGTACCTGATAGTATCTTGCTTGTTTATGTTGATTGTAGATAGATGGCTCGTGCTGTTGTTCCGTTGAATTTTAATGCGTTCCTTGAGAAAGCAAAGTTGAAAGATGATGGTAGCAATTACACGGACTGGGTCCGTAACCTGAGGATTATCCTCATTGCTGCACAGAAGAATTACGTCCTGGAAGCACCGCTGGGTGCCAGGCCTGCTGCTGGAGCAACACCAGATGTTATGAACGTCTGGCAGAGCAAAGCTGATGACTACTCGATAGTTCAGTGTGCCATGCTTTACGGCTTAGAATCGGGACTTCAACGACGTTTTGAACGTCATGGAGCATATGAGATGTTCCAGGAGTTGAAGTTAATATTTCAAGCAAATGCCCGAATTGAGAGATATGAAGTCTCCAATAAGTTCTATAGCTGCAAGATGGAGGAGAACAGTTCTGTCAGTGAGCATATACTCAAAATGTCTGGGTATAATAATCACTTGATTCAGATGGGAGTTAATCTTCCAGATGATTACATCATTGACAGAATTCTCCAATCACTGCCACCAAGCTACAAGAGCTTCGTGATGAACTATAATATGCAAGGGATGAACAAGACTATTCCCGAGCTCTTCGCAATGCTGAAAGCTGCGGAGGTAGAAATCAAGAAGGAGCATCAAGTGTTGATGGTCAACAAGACCACTAGTTTCAAGAAAAAGGGCAAAGGGAAGAAGAAGGGGAACTTCAAGAAGAACAGCAAGCAAGTTGCTGCTCAGGAGAAGAAACCCAAGTCTGGACCTAAGCCTGAAACTGAGTGCTTCTACTGCAAGCAGACTGGTCACTGGAAGCGGAACTGCCCCAAGTATTTGGCGGATAAGAAGGATGGAAAGGTGAACAAAGGTATATGTGATATACATGTTATTGATGTGTACCTTACTAGAGCTCGCAGTAGCACCTGGGTATTTGATACTGGTTCTGTTGCTAATATTTGCAACTCAAAACAGGGACTACGGAATAAGCGGACACTAGCAAAGGACGAGGTGACGATGCGCGTGGGAAACGGTTCCAAAGTCGATGTGATCGCGGTCGGCACGCTACCTCTACATCTACCTTCGGGATTAATATTAGACCTAAATAATTGTTATTTGGTGCCAGCGTTGAGCATGAACATTATATCTGGATCTTGTTTAATGCGAGACGGTTATTCATTTAAATCAGAGAATAATGGTTGTTCTATTTATATGAGTAATATCTTTTATGGTCATGCACCTTTGAAGAGTGGTCTATTTTTGATGAATCTCGATAGTAGTGATACACATATTCATAATGTTGAAACCAAAAGATGCAGAGTTGATAATGATAGTGCAACTTATTTGTGGCACTGCCGTTTAGGTCATATCGGTGTAAAGCGCATGAAGAAACTCCATACCGATGGACTTTTGGAACCACTTGATTATGAATCACTTGGTACTTGCGAACCGTGCCTCATAGGCAAGATGACTAAAACACCGTTCTCCGGTACTATGGAGAGAGCAACAGATCTGTTGGAAATCATACATACCGATGTATGTGATTCGATGAATATTGAGGCTCGTGGCGGATATCGTTATTTTCTCACCTTCACAGATGATTTAAGCAGATATGGGTATATCTACTTAATGAAACACAAGTCTGAAACATTTGAAAAGTTCAAAGAATTTCAGAGTGAAGTTGAAAATCATCGTAACAAGAAAATAAAGTTTCTACGATCTGATCGTGGAGGAGAATATTTGAGTTACGAGTTTGGTGTACATTTGAAAAATTGTGGAATAGTTTCGCAACTCACGCCACCCGGAACACCACAGCGTAATGGTGTGTCAGAACGTCGTAATCGTACTTTACTTGATATGGTGCGATCTATGATGTCTTTTACTGATTTACCGCTATCATTTTGGGGTTATGCTTTAGAGACGGCCGCATTCACGTTAAATAGGGCACCATCAAAATCCGTTGAGATGACGCCTTATGAACTATGGTTTGGCAAGAAACCAAAGTTGTCGTTTCTTAAAGTTTGGGGCTGTGATGCTTATGTGAAAAAGGTTCAACCTGATAAGCTCGAACCCAAAGCGGAGAAATGTGTCTTCATAGGATACCCAAAGGAGACTGTTGGGTACACCTTCTATCACAGATCCGAAGGCAAGACATTCGTTGCTAAGAATGGATCATTTCTAGAGAAGGAGTTTCTCTCGAAAGAAGTGAGTGGGAGGAAAGTAGAACTTGACGAGGTAACTGTACCTGCTCCCTTATTGGAAAATAGTACATCACAGAAAACTATTTCTGCGACACCTACACCAATAAGTGAGGAAGTTGATGATAATGATCATGAAACTTCAGAACAAGATACTACTGAACCTCGTAGATCAACCAGAGCAAGATCCGCACCAGAGTGGTACGGTAATCCAGTTCTGGAAGTCATGCTACTAGATCATGATGAACCTACGAACTATGAAGAAGCGATGGTGAGCCCAGATTCCGCAAAGTGGCTTGAAGCCATGAAATCTGAGATGGGATCCATGTATGAGAACAAAGTATGGACTTTGGTTGACTTGCCCGATGATCGGCAAGCAATTGAGAATAAATGGATCTTCAAGAAAAAGACCGACGCTGACGGTAATGTTACTGTCTATAAAGCTCAACTTGTCGCAAAAGGTTTTCGACAAGTTCAAGGGGTTGACTACGATGAGACCTTCTCACCCGTAGCAATGCTTAAGTCTGTCAGAATCATGTTAGCAATTGCCGCATTTTATGATTATGAAATTTGGCAGATGGATGTCAAAACTGCATTCCTGAATGGATTTCTGGAAGAAGAGTTGTATATGATGCAACCAGAAGGTTTTGTTGATCCAAAGGGAGCTAACAAAGTGTGCAAGCTCCAGCGATCCATTTATGGACTGGTGCAAGCCTCTCGGAGTTGGAATAAACGCTTTGATAGTGTGATCAAAGCATTTGGCTTTATACAGACTTTTGGAGAAGCCTGTATTTACAAGAAAGTGAGTGGGAGCTCTGTAGCATTTCTGATATTATATGTGGATGACATATTGCTGATTGGAAATGATATAGAATTTCTGGATAGCATAAAGGGATACTTGAATAAGAGTTTTTCAATGAAAGACCTCGGTGAAGCTGCTTACATATTGGGCATTAAGATCTATAGAGATAGATCAAGACGCTTAATTGGACTTTCACAAAGCACATACCTTGACAAGATTTTGAAGAAGTTCAAAATGGATCAAGCAAAGAAAGGGTTCTTGCCTGTGTTACAAGGTGTGAAGTTGAGTCAGACTCAATGCCCGACCACTGCAGAAGATAGAGAGAAAATGAAAGATGTTCCCTATGCTTCAGCCATAGGCTCTATCATGTATGCAATGCTGTGTACCAGACCTGATGTGTGCCTTGCTATAAGTTTAGCAGGGAGGTACCAAAGTAATCCAGGAGTGGATCACTGGACAGCGGTCAAGAACATCCTGAAATACCTGAAAAGGACTAAGGATATGTTTCTCGTATATGGAGGTGACAAAGAGCTCACCGTAAGAGGTTACGTTGATGCAAGCTTTGACACTGATCCGGACGATTCTAAATCGCAAACCGGATACGTGTTTACTTTAAACGGTGGAGCTGTCAGTTGGTGCAGTTCTAAACAAAGCGTCGTAGCGGGATCTACATGTGAAGCGGAGTACATAGCTGCTTCGGAAGCAGCGAACAAAGGAGTCTGGATGAAGGAGTTCATATCCGATCTAGGTGTCATACCTAGTGCATCGGGTCCAATGAAAATCTTTTGTGACAATACTGGTGCAATTGCTTTGGCAAAGGAATCCAGATTTCACAAAAGGACCAAACACATCAAGAGATGCTTCAATTCCATCCGGGATCTAGTCCAGGTGGGAGACATAGAGATTTGCAAGATACATACGGATCTGAATGTTGCAGACCCGTTGACTAAGCCTCTTCCACGAGCAAAACATGATCAGCACGAAGGCTCCATGGGTGTTAGAATCATTATTGTGTAATCTAGATTATTGACTCTAGTCCAAGTGGGAGACTGAAGGAAATATGCCCTAGAGGCAATAATAAAGTTATTATTTATTTCCTTATATCATGATAAATGTTTATTATTCATGCTAGAATTGTATTAACCGGAAACATAATACATGTGTGAATACATAGACAAACAGAGTGTCACTAGTATGCCTCTACTTAACTAGCTCGTTAATCAAAGATGGTTAAGTTTCCTAACCATGAACAATGTGTTGTTATTTGATTAACGAGGTCACATCATTAGTTGAATGATCTGATTGACATGACCCATTTCATTAGCTTAGCACCCGATCGTTTAGTATGTTGCTATTGCTTTCTTCATGACTTATACATGTTCCTATGACTATGAGATTATGCAACTCCCGTTTGCCGGAGGAACACTTTGGGTGCTACCAAACGTCACAACGTAACTGGGTGATTATAAAGGAGTACTACAGGTGTCTCCAATGGTAGATGTTGGGTTGGCGTATTTCGAGATTAGAATTTGTCACTCCGATTGTCGGAGAGGTATCTCTAGGCCCTCTTGGTAATACACATTACACAAGCCTTGCAAGCATTGCAACTAATGAGTTAGTTGCGGATGATGTATTACAGAACGAGTAAAGAGACTTGCCGGTAACGAGATTGAACTAGGTATTGGATACCGACGATCGAATCTCGGGCAAGTAACATACCGATGACGAAGGGAACAACGTATGTTGTTATGCGGTCTGACCGATAAAGATCTTCATAGAATATGTAGGAGCCAATATGGGCATCCAGGTCCCGCTATTGGTTATTGACCGGAGACGTGTCTCGGTCATGTCTACATTGTTCTCGAACCGTAGGGTTCGCACGCTTAACGTTACGATGACAGTTATTATGAGTTTATGCATTTTGATGTACCGAAGGTTGTTCGGAGTCCCGGATGTGATCACGGACATGACGAGGAGTCTCGAAATGGTCGAGACATAAAGATTGATATATTGGAAGCCTATATTTGGATATCGGAAGTGTTCCGGGTGAAATCGGGATTTTACCGGAGTACCGGGAGGTTACCGGAACCCCCCGGGAACCAAATGGGCCTTATTGGGCCTTAGTGGAAAGGTGAAAGGGGCAGCCCAAGGTGGGTTGCGCGCCTGCCCCCTCCCCTAGTCCTATTAGGACTAGGAAAGGTGGCCGGCCCCCTTCTCCCTCTCTCTCTCTCTCTCTCTCGAGGAGTCCTATTAGGAATAGGATTGGGGGGGGGAGTCCTACTCCCGGTAGGAGTAGGACTCCTCCTGCGCCCTCCCCCTTGGCCGGCCAGCCCTCCCCCTGGCAACCTTTATATACGGGGGCAGGGGACACCTCTAGACACACAAGTTGATCATTGAGATCGTTCCTTAGCCGTGTGCGGTGCCCCCTGCCACCAAATTCCACCTCGATCATATCGTTGTAGTGCTTAGGCGAAGCCCTACGTCGGTAGTACATCAAGATCGTCACCACGCCGTCGTGCTGACGGAACTCCTCCCCGAAGCTTTGCTGGATCGGAGCCCGGGGATCGTCATCGAGCTGAACGTGTGCTAAGAACTCGGAGGTGCCGGAGTAACGGTGCTTGGATCGGTCGGATCGGGAAGAAGACGTACGACTACTTCCTCTACGTTGTGTCAACGCTTCCGTTGCGATCTACAAGGGTACGTAGATCAGACTCTCCTCCTCGTTGCTATGCATCACCATGATCTTGCGTGTGCGTAGGAAATTTTTTGAAATTACTACGTTCCCCAACACGTGTGTCTTTAGATTGCATCCTTCCACTAAACGATTCTCTTTATTGGTGGTGGCTGATGTTTTGATGCGCTGGTCTTATTGGGCCTTAGCCCGATGACTACCTGTTTGTCTACTACAATAAGGTTTGACCAGCTCCGTTGAGTGAGTGGCGATAACGGTGGTGCGCCTTTTGCTCACTCCACTGCTTGTAGTCGTCGCTAGGTGGTTTATGGATCTGGTTGTAATTTTTACTTGTAGTGTTTTTTGCACCGTCTTGAAAGATGATGACTAGATCGGTAGTTTTTCATGCAAATATTTGTTGATATTTTTGCAAAAAGAATGAAGAATATATATTGAGCCAATAAACGGAACACAAAAGGAAATTTTTCCATTGTTTTTTAACACAATCCATATATGTGCTTAATTAGCGCTCGTGGATTATTTTGCTTAACCAAGTTTGACGTTCACGGAAGTACATAACAATTTGATGTCCTGGACTATTTTTGTTTAACAAAAAAGTTGGTGCTACTAATTTATTTTCTTTACCGCGCAATGTTTCCCGGGTCTCTCAATTTTTTATCTCCATATATGTCGCCGGATATTTTTCTACGCCGCGCGCCATCTCCCCACCTCCCCCATTATCCAACCTCCCGATTCCAATCTGCGCCGGCGAGACCACCCTGCGCCCGCCCATTCCTGCACTCCGAGCAGTGGCAGCCTCACCTTCAAGCGTTGCCCTCCTCCGCTAGCTCTGCCCGCAGGCGGTTCCCGTTTTCCTCCATCGACAAGCTCGGTAGTTAGAGCCCCGTCGGTGTCTGTCGTCCTCTCCGTCACGAAGTCATGCTCCTCCCGATGTCCTCCTCCCGTCATGAAGCTGCATCCACGCCGGTCTCATCGTTCACCCGAAGCTCCACCGCGTGTTCCGCCGGCACACCGCCCTGCAAGCAGTCGCTCCATCCAGAGCATCTTCAACATCCACCACATCAAAGGAGGTGATGCCTTGAATCCCACGGCCCTTACAGTTTTACCATTATATCAACCAAAGTGGCCTCCTCAATTTATATTCATCTCAAGTCTTGATCCTCTTCTCGTTCGTCTCGTTACTTCCTTCAGGTAGGCAATGCACTCTAAGTGTTTGTTGAATTGCTTGCTTGCCTAGAAATCAATTCTGACAGAATTTTCTTGAAAGATGTGAGCAACTATTTGGTCCAATAAAAAATTTATATGGCAAAACTCAAAAGTAGTACAAGTGGTGTTAGATCCAAATAACCACACATTCCATTTACGCTGAAGCATAAAACATGATAGTGTTTAGTTGTACAGGCTGCAACGTACTCTGCTATTTTGTAGTAATTTTATTCTGTCCTATTTCCTACCTCAGCTTAGTGCAGTCCCACTATTTCGGTAGTTTTGATTCTTGCATCTTTGCTGAAGGGAGCTTCAATCAGCAGCTCTCAGATTTTGCACTAAAAGATTGTTGTTTACAGGCTATATGTTGCTATGTGTGTGCAGTGACTTCTACACAGAAGGCAATCTATTTGTGTCAGATCCATTGATGCCAATATACAACTGACCTTTTAACTTATTTCACAGGGGTTGATGTCTATTTTATCATTTCTGACACATCCTTTTGTAGGGAGCTAAGACTAGGTCAGCGGTGGTTGTTGCAAGGGACAAGATGTCAGATTTCACGGCAGGTAATGATAAAATCTACCACATGTTTGTACCTCCATCTATAGATAATGGGTGGAGGGAGAAGAGGCATCTGGGTATATTCAAGGGAAGAAAGTTGCTTCTCATGGGTGGGGTCTGTGGGGATAAATTCCAATCCGGGTTTTCTCGCATGTATATGTCTGCAGATACATGCGTATGCACCCAAGTACTGGGTAGCAGTAATATGTTTTGCATTACATATGTAGAAGAAACTGAGGTGCTCAATCTAATGCTACCGTGGTATTTTTAGGTTGATTGGCGGTTGGTGATCTCTAATAATTACAGGATTATTAAGCAAACTGCAGAAAATGAAACAAAAACTATGAACCATGTCAGACGTGTACATTGCACAGGAGGCTGTATGTTGCTATGTGTGTGCAGTGACTTCTACACAGGAGGCTGTATATTGACATCAGACGTGTAAACTAATGTGGATAAGATGATATATACTTAGCTATCTGCAGAGAAGGCAATCTATTTGTGTCAGATCCATTTGATATTTATACGGTTTTCTTGTAGTGTCTGCTAGGTTCCCATTGGATATAGCATGGTTTAGTTGTTTATTACATAATGTAGTTCAATGCATGACCTAGACATATGTTTCTATGCATGACCATAACATACGATTTTAACATTTTTTGATGAAGATATTATGTCGAGGATTCCTCGACGGCTTCGAAGCCTAAAGATCCCAGTTCAGGCTGCTCAAAGTGTACGACCAAATGAAGAAAATTTACAAGGCCCTCCAGAGATTGATGATCTATTACCAAACAAGCCTCCTAAATCTACTAGCCAAGTTAAAATAATTTGTAAGCTAAAAAAAAAATTTAAGCACATATCTAGTGTGATGTATATGGTCCGGTTATATGCCATTGTGATACTCTTGCATGCAGGGCCAAATGGAGATGTGCGACAGATTATACAGGAATTTTGAGGTAAAATTTTCATAGCACTATTCAAGACTGTTAATTTGACTTTGTTGACTGCCAATTTTAATATTTGAAGGAGAAATTTGTCTACCCCAATGAGACGAAACAACTTACATGAGACCGGATCCTATTGACTATTAAAAAAATGGAGAGCGTATAGGCCTCATTTGAAGAATAAATATTTCAATCGCAACAAGAGGTCTTTGGCTGAAATTATAGCAGAATTAGTAAAGTTTATGTTCTAAATATTTCTTCTCAAATTTTACTCTGTTATCTTTCTTTTCTTAGGGTAGCTCAAGATTTTGAAAAGGAGTGCACTGCAGGAGCCACGAGTATAGAAGAATAACTTTTTAATTGGACAAGTATTATGTATTATGTAAAGATTCTAGTTTCATAGGGAACTTAGTTCTAGTTTGTATGATTCTTAATTATTTGCATCTTTCATATGAATGTCTGGTTTCATTCAGTTCTAAACTCAAGGTGTTTGTTCTACTAATTAAAATTGTGTGAATGGGATTATTGTGAATACAATTGGTGATATGTGTGGATCCCTTTATACATTAATATTTGTTGCTTATGAATGTGACTGGTGATATGGGTGGATGCCTTTATATATATATAATAATATTGGTTGATCATTCTACACAGGCATGTAGTATGATAAAGTAACTGGATTTGAAATGATGAAATACAAGTTAGAAATAAATCAATAATGTTTAAAGTTAAATATTATGTAGCTACAAAGGATCTTGTGTATATTTAGAGACAAATATAACGTCTCTACATAGCGTGTATAAGAATGGGGTCAGGGCCCATGACAAATGAAACGACTTTGTGAGTAGAGACGTGATAAGCGCATCTAATAGAACGACTCTACATATGTAGAGACGCTTTTGAACGTCCCTATATAGCATCTCATGTCATGTAGACACGCTTAGCCAGCGTGTCTACATTTTTTGAGACGGTCCGTGAGGAGACGCTCCAAAGACGCTTTACTAAGTCGACTCTACGGTTGCCTAGAGATGAAATAGCACGTCTCTAGCTATGGAATATGGCGTCTCTACATGCAGTTTTTCTTGTAGTGGGGGAGAAGAAAACGAGAGGCAAATGGCAAATAGTGTAATGCGAAGGATAAGAGTTGTGATGGGTACTTGGTATGTCTTGACTTGGCGTAGATCTCCCCGGCAACGGCGCCAGAAATCCTTCTTGCTACCTCTTGAGCACTGCGTTGGTTTTCCCTTGAAGAGGAAAGGATGATGCAGTAAAGCAGCATAAGTATTTCCCTCAGTTTTTGAGAACCAAGGTATCAATCCAGTAGGAGACCACGTGCGAGTCACCTCGTACCTACACAAACAAATAAGAACCTCGCAACCAACGCGATAAAGGGGTTGTCAATCCCTTCACGGCCACTTGCAAGAGTGAGAACTAATAGAGATGATAATAATAAGATAAATATTTTTGGTTTTTTATAATAAAGATTGAAAGTAAAGATTGCAAAATAAGATAGATTGGAAACTTGTATGATGGAAAATAGACTCGGGGGCCATAGGCTTCACTAGTGGCTTCTCTCAAGATAGCATAAGTATTACGGTGGGTGAACAAATTACTGTCGAGCAATTGATAGAAAAGAGAATAATTATGAGAATATTTAGGTATGATCATGTATATAGGCATCACGTCTGTGACAAGTAGACCGACTCCTGCCTGCATCTACTACTATTACTCTACACATCGACCGCTATCCAGCATGCATCTAGAGTATTAAGTTCATAAGAACAGAGTAACGCCTTAAGCAAGATGACATGATGTAGACGGATAAACTCATGCAATATGATATAAACCCCATCTTTTTATCCTCGATGGCAACAATACAATACGTGTTGTTTCCCTTTCTGTCACTGGAATCGAGCACCGCAAGATTGAACCCAAAGCTAAGCACTTCTCCAATTGCAAGAAAGATCAATCTAGTAGGCCAAACCAAACTGATAATTCGAAGAGACTTGCAAAGATAAACCAATCATACATAAAAGAATTCAGAGAAGATTCAAATATTGTTCATAGATAATCTGGATCATAAACCCACAATTCATCGGATCTCGACAAACACACCGCAAAAGAAGATTACATCGAATAGATCTCCAAGAGAATCGAAGAGAACTTTGTATTGAGATCCAAAGAGAGAGAAGAAGCCATCTAGCTACTAGCTATGGACCCGAAGGTCTGAGGTAAACTACTCACACATCATCGGAGGTGAAGGAAATATGCCCTAGAGGCAATAATAAAGTTATTATTTATTTCCTTATATCATGATAAATGTTTATTATTCATGCTAGAATTGTATTAACCGGAAACATAATACATGTGTGAATACATAGACCAACAGAGTGTCACTAGTATGCCTCTACTTGACTAGCTCGTTAATCAAAGATGGTTATGTTTCCTAACCATGAACAAAGAGTTGTTATTTGATTAACGAGGTCACATCATTAGTTGAATGATCTGATTGACATGACCCATTCCATTAGCTTAGCACCCGATCGTTTAGTATGTTGCTATTGCTTTTCTTCATGACTTATACATGTTCCTATGACTATGAGATTATGAAACTCCCGTTTGCCGGAGGAACACTTTGGGTACTACCAAACGTCACAACGTAACTGGGTGATTATAAAGGAGTACTACAGGTGGCTCCAAAGGTAGATGTTGGGTTGGCGTATTTCGAGATTAGGATTTGTCACTCCGATTGTCGGAGAGGTATCTCTGGGCCCTCTCGGTAATGCACATCACTTAAGCCTTGCAAGCAGTGCAACTAATGAGTTAGTTGCGGGATGATGTATTACGGAACGAGTAAAGAGACTTGCCGGTAACGAGATTGAACTAGGTATCGGATACCGACGATCGAATCTCGGGCAAGTAACATACCGATGACAAAGGGAACAACGTATGTTGTTATGCGGTCTGACCGATAAAGATCTTCGTAGAATATGTAGGAGCCAATATGGGCATCCTGGTCCCGCTATTGGTTATTGACCGGAGATGTGTCTCGGTCATGTCTACAATGTTCTCGAACCGTAGGGTCCGCACGCTTAACGTTACGATGACAGTTATTATGAGTTTATGCATTTTGATGTATCGAAGGTTGTTCGGAGTCCCAGATGAGATCACGGACATGACGAGGAGTCTCGAAATGGTCGAGACATAAAGATTGATATATTGGAAGCCTATGTTTGGACATCGGAAGTGTTTCGGGTGAAATCGGGATTTTACCGGATTACCGGGGGGGTTACCGGAACCCCCCGGGAGCCAAATGGGCCTACATGGGCCATTGTGGAAAGGTGAAAGGGGCTGCCAAGGAGGGCTGCGCGCCTCCCCCCCCTCC
This sequence comes from Triticum monococcum, assembly GCA_034509565.1. Lineage (NCBI taxonomy): Eukaryota > Viridiplantae > Streptophyta > Magnoliopsida > Poales > Poaceae > Triticum > Triticum monococcum. The sequence goes on from CM067841.1 coordinate 81,501,731, forward strand.
CCTAGTCCTATTAGGACTAGGAGAGGTGGCCGGCCACCTCTCTCTCTTTCCCTCTCCCTTTTTTTCCAAGGAGTCCTAGTTGGAATAGGATTGGGGGGGGGAGTCCTACTCCCGGTAGGAGTAGGACTCCTCCTGCGCCTCCCTCCTTTGGCCGGCCAGCCTCCCCCCTTTCATCCTTTATATACGGGGGCAGGGGACACCCCAAGACACACAAGTTGATCCTTGAGATCGTTCCTTAGCCGTGTGCGGTGCCCCCTGCCACCAAATTCCACCTCGATCATACCGTTGCAGTGCTTAGGCGAAGCCCTGCGTCGGCAGTACATCAAGATCGTCACCACGCCGTCGTGCTGACGGAACTCTTCCTCGACGCTTTGCTGGATCGGAGCCCGAGGAACGTCATCGAGCTGAACGTGTGCTAAGAACTCGGAGGTGCCGGAGTAACGGTGCTTGGATCGGTCGGACCGGGAAGAAAACGTACGACTACTTCCTCTACGTTGTGTCAACGCTTCCGTTGCGATCTACAAGGGTATGTAGATCAGACTCTCCCCCTCGTTGCTATGCATCACCATGATCTTGCGTGTGCGTAGGAAAATTTTGAAATTACTACGTTCCCTACAGTGGCATCCGAGCCTAGGTTTTATGGTTTGATGTTATTTGCACGAGTAGAACACAAGTGAGTTGTGGGCGATACAAGTCATACTGCCTACCAGCATGTCATACTTTGGTTCGGCGGTATTGTTGGACGAGACGATCCGGACCAACCTTACGCGTACTCTTACGCGAGACCGGTTCCCTCGATGTGCTTTGCACATAGATGGCTTGCGGAAGACTGTCTCTCCAACTTTAGTTGAACCAAGTGTGGCTACGCCCGGTCCTTGAGAAGGTTAAAACGGAGTCTATTTGACGAACTATCGTTGTGGTTTTTGATGCGTAGGTGAGATGAGTTCTTACTTAAGCCCGTAGCAGCCACGTAAAACATGCAACAACAAAGTAGAAGACGTCTAACTTGTTTTTGCAGGGCATGTTGTGATGTGATATGGTCAAAGCATGATGCTGATTTTATTGTATGAGATGATCATGTTTTGTAACCGAGTTATCGGCAACTGGCAGGAGCCATATGGTTGTCGCTTTATTGTATGCAATGCAATCGCGATGTAATGCTTTACTTTATTACTAAGCGGTAGTGATAGTCGTGGAAGTATAAGATTGGCGAAACGACAACGATGCTACGATGGAGATCAAGGTGTCGCGCCGGTGACGATGGTGATCATGACGGTGCTTCAGAGATGGAGATCACAAAGCACAAGATGATGATGGCCATATCATATCACTTATATTGATTGCATGTGATGTTTATCTTTTTATGCATCTTATCTTGCTTTGATTGATGGTAGCATTATAAGATGATCTCTCACTAAATTATCAAGAAGTGTTCTCCCTGAGTATGCACCGTTGCAAAAGTTCTTCGTGCTGAGACACCACGTGATGATCGGGTGTGATAGGCTCTACGTTCAAATACAACGGGTGCAAAACAGTTGCACACGCGGAATACTCGGGTTATACTTGACGAGCCAAGCATATACAGATATGGCCTCGGAACATGGAGACCGAAAGGTCGAGCGTGAATCATATAGTAGATATGATCAACATAATGATGTTCACCATTGAAAACTACTCCATCTCACGTGATGATCGGTTATGGTTTAGTTGATTTGGATCACGTGATCACTTAGAGGACTAGAGGGATGTCTATCTAAGTGGGAGTTCTTAAGTAAATTTGATTAACTGAACTTAAAATTATCATGAACTTAGTACCTGATAGTATCTTGCTTGTTTATGTTGATTGTAGATAGATGGCTCGTGCTGTTGTTCCGTTGAATTTTAATGTGTTCCTTGAGAAAGCAAAGTTGAAAGATGATGGTAGCAATTACACGGACTGGGTCCGTAACTTGAGGATTATCCTCATTGCTGCATAGAAGAATTACGTCCTGGAAGCACCGCTGAGTGCCAGGCCTGCTGCTAGAGCAACACCAGAAGTTATGAACGTCTGGCAGAGCAAAGCTGATGACTACTCAATAGTTCAGTGTGCCATGCTTTACGGCTTAGAACCGGGACTTCAACGACGTTTTGAACGTCATGGAGCATATGAGATGTTCCAGGAGTTGAAGTCAATATTTCAAGCAAATGCCCGGATTGAGAGATATGAAGTCTCCAATAAGTTCTATAGCTGCAAGATGGAGGAGAACAGTTCTGTCAGTGAGCATATACTCAAAATGTCTGGGTATAATAATCACTTGATTCAATTGGGAGTTACACTTCCGGATGATTGCGTCATTGACAGAATTCTCCAATCACTGCCACCAAGCTACAAGAGCTTTGTGATAAACTATAATATGCAAGGGATGAACAAGACTATTCCCGAGCTCTTCGCAATGCTGAAAGCTACGGAGGTAGAAATCAAGAAGGAGCATCAAGTGTTGATGGTTAACAAAACCACTAGTTTCAAGAAAAAGGGCAAAGGGAAGAAGAAGGGGAACTTCAAGAAGAACGGCAAGCAAGTTGCTGCTCAAGAGAAGAAACCCAAGTCTGGACCTAAGCCTGAAACTGAGTGCTTCTACTGCAAGCAGGCTGGTCACTGGAAGCGGAACTGCCCCAAGTATTTGGCGGATAAGAAGGATGGCAAGGTGAACAAAGGTATATGTGATATACATGTTATTGATGTGTACCTTACTAATGCTCGCAGTAGCACCTGGGTATTTGATACTGGTTCTGTTGCTAATATTTGCAACTCGAAACAGGGACTACAGAATAAGCGGACACTAGCAAAGGACGAGGTGACGATGCACGTGGGAAACGGTTCCAAAGTCGATGTGATCGCGGTCGGCACGCTACCTCTACATCTACCTTCGGGATTAATATTAGACCTAAATAATTGTTATTTGGTGCCAGCGTTGAGCATGAACATTATATCTGGATCTTGTTTGATGCGAGACGGTTATTCATTTAAATCAGAGAATAATGGTTGTTCTATTTATATGAGTAATATCTTTTATGGTCATGCACCTTTGAAAAGTGGTCTATTTTTGATGAATCTCGATAGTAGTGATACACATATTCATAATGTTGAAGCCAAAAGATGCAGAGTTGATAATGATAGTGCAACTTGTTTGTGGCACTGTCGTTTAGGTCATATCGGTGTAAAGCACATGAAGAAACTCCATACTGATGGGCTTTTGGAACCACTTGATTATGAATCACTTGGTACTTGCGAACCGTGCCTCATGGGCAAGATGACTAAAACACCGTTCTCCGGTACTATGGAGAGAGCAACATATTTGTTGGAAATCATACATACCGATGTATGTGGTCCGATGAATATTGAGGCTCGTGGCGGATATCGTTATTTTCTCACTTTCACAGATGATTTAAGCAGATATGGGTATATCTACTTAATGAAACACAAATCTGAAACGTTTGAAAAGTTCAAAGAATTTCAGAGTGAAGTTGAAAAATCATCGTAACAAGAAAATAAAGTTTCTACGATCTGATCGTGGAGGAGAATATTTGAGTTACGAGTTTGGTGTACATTTGAAAAATTGTGGAATAGTTTCGCAACTCATGCCACCCGGAACACCACAACGTAATGGTGTGTCCGAACGTCGTAATCGTACTTTACTAGATATGGTGCGATCTATGATGTCTCTTACTGATTTACCGCTATCGTTTTGGGGTTATGCTTTAGAGACGGCCGCATTCACGTTAAATAGGGCACCATCAAAATCCGTTGAGACGACACCTTATGAACTGTGGTTTGGCAAGAAACCAAAGTTGTCGTTTCTTAAAGTTTGGGGCTGCGATGCTTATGTGAAAAAGCTTCAACCTGATAAGCTCGAACCCAAATCGGAGAAATGTGTCTTCATAGGATATCCAAAGGAAACTATTGGATACACCTTCTATCACAGATCCGAAGGCAAGACTTTTGTTGCTAAATTCGGAAACTTTCTTGAGAAGGAGTTTCTCTCGAAAGAAGTGAGTGGGAGGAAAGTAGAACTTGACGAGGTAACTGTACCTACTCCGTTATTGGGAAATAGTACATCACAGAAAACTGTTTCTGTGAGACCTACACCAATGAGAGAGGAAGTTAATGATGATGATCATGAAACTTTAGATCAAGATACTACTAGACCTCGTAGATCAACCAGAGTAAGATCCGCACCAGAGTGGTACGGTAATCCTGTTCTGGAGGTCATGCTACTAGATCATGATGAACCTACGAACTATGAAGAAGCGATGGTGAGCCCAGATTCCGCAAAGTGGCTTGAAGCCATGAAATCTGAGATGGGATCCATGTATGAGAACAAAGTATGGACTTTGGTTGACTTGCCCGATGATCGGCAAGCAATTGAGAATAAATGGATCTTTAAGAAAAAGACTGACGCTGATGGTAATGTTACTGTCTACAAAGCTCGACTTGTCGCAAAAGGTTTTCGACAAGTTCAAGGAGTTGACTATGATGAGACTTTCTCACCCGTAGCGATGCTTAAGTCTGTCAGAATCATGTTAGCAATTGCCGCATTTTCTGATTATGAAATTTGGCAAATGGATGTAAAAACTGCATTCCTGAATGGATTTCTGGAAGAAGAGTTGTATATGATGCAACCGGAAGGTTTTGTCGATCCAAAGGGAGCTAACAAAGTGTGCAAACTCCAGCGATCCATTTATGGACTGGTGCAAGCATCTCGGAGTTGGAATAAACGCTTTGATAGTGTGATCAAAGCATTTGGTTTTATACAGACTTTTGGAGAAGCCTGTATTTACAAGAAAGTGAGTGGGAGCTCTGTAGCATTTCTGATATTATATGTGGATGACATATTACTGATTGGAAATGATATAGAATTTCTGGATAGCATAAAGGGATACTTGAATAAAAGTTTTTCAATGAAAGACCTCGGTGAAGCTGCTTACATATTAGGCATAAAGATCTATAGAGATAGATCAAGACGCTTAATTGGACTTTCACAAAGCACATACCTTGACAAGATTTTGAAGAAGTTCAAAATGGATCAAGCAAAGAAAGGGTTCTTGCCTGTGTTACAAGGTGTGAAGTTGAGTCAGACTCAATGCCCGACCACTGCAGAAGATAGAGAGAAAATGAAAGATGTTCCCTATGCTTCAGCCATAGGCTCTATCATGTATGCAATGCTGTGTACCAGACCTGATGTGTGCCTTGCTATAAGTATAGCAGGGAGGTACCAAAGTAATCCAGGAGTGGATCACTGGACAGCGGTCAAGAACATCCTGAAATACCTGAAAAGGACTAAGGATATGTTTCTCGTATATGGAGGTGACAAAGAGCTCATCGTAAGAGGTTACGTTGATGCAAGCTTTGACACTGATCCGGACGATTCTAAATCGCAAACCGGATACGTGTTTACTTTAAACGGTGGAGCTGTCAGTTGGTGCAGTTCTAAACAAAGCGTCGTAGCGGGATCTACATGTGAAGCGGAATACATAGCTGCTTCGGAAGCAGCGAACGAAGGAGTCTGGATGAAGGAGTTCATATCCGATCTAGGTGTCATACCTAGTGCATCGGGTCCAATGAAAATCTTTTGTGAGTAGGACTCCTCCTGCGCCTCCCTCCTTTGGCCGGCCAGCCTCCCCCCTTTCATCCTTTATATACGGGGGCAGGGGACACCCCAAGACACACAAGTTGATCCTTGAGATTGTTCCTTAGCCGTGTGCGGTGCCCCCTGCCACCAAATTCCACCTCGATCATACCGTTGCAGTGCTTAGGCGAAGCCCTGCGTCGGCAGTACATCAAGATCGTCACCACGCCGTCGTGCTGACGGAACTCTTCCTCGACGCTTTGCTGGATCGGAGCCCGAGGAACTTCATCGAGCTGAACATGTGCTAAGAACTCGGAGGTGCCGGAGTAACGGTGCTTGGATCGGTCGGACCGGGAAGAAAACGTGCGACTACTTCCTCTACGTTGTGTCAACGCTTCCGTTGTGATCTACAAGGGTATGTAGATCAGACTCTCCCCCTCGTTGCTATGCATCACCATGATCTTGCGTGTGCGTAGGAAAATTTTGAAATTACTACGTTCCCTACAGGAGGGCCCATGGAGTTGATGTAGAGGCCCTCCGTGATCAATGCCCCCTCCGACGGAGCTCCGGAAAAGGCCCCAAGATGGGATCTCTTAGGTACAGAAGGTTGCGGCGGTGGAAATAGGGTTTCGTGGTGCTCCTGGATGTTTTCGGGGTATATGGATATATATAGGAGGAAGAAGTAGGTCGATGGAGCAGCAAGGGGCCCACGAGGGTGGAGGGCGCACCCAGGGGGGTAGGCGCGCCCCTGCCTCGTGGCCTCCTTGATTGTTTCTTGACGTCCACTCCAAGTCCCCTGGATCACGTTTGTTCCAAAAATAACGCTCCCGAAGGTTTCATTCCATTTGGACTCCGTTTGATATTCCTTTTCTACGAAACACTGAAATAGGCAAAAAATAGCAATTTGGGTTGGGCCTCTGGTTAATAGGTTAGTCCTAAAAATAATATAAAAGTGTAAAAATAAGCCCATTAACATCCGAAACAGATAATATAATAGCATGGAACAATCACTCATGAACGTGGTCATGTAATGTCGGTCTGGGCCGCTTCATCCAACAATACTGCCGAATCAAAGTAAGACGTTGCTGGTAAGCAGTATGATTATTATCGCCCACAACTCATTGTGTTCTACTCGTGCATATAACATCTACACATAGACCTGGCTCGGATGCCACTGTTGGGGAATGCAGTATTTCAAAAAATTATCTACGATCACGCAAGATCTATCTAGGAGATGCATAGCAACGAAAGGGGAGAGTGTGTCCACATACCCTCGTAGACCGAAAGCAGAAGCGTTTAGTAACGCGGTTGATGTAGTCGAACGTCTTCACGATTCAACCGATCCTAACACCAAACGTACGACACCTCCGTGTTCAGTACACGTTCAACTCGATGACGTCCCTCGAGCTCTTGATCCAGTTGAGGATGAGGGAGAGTTTCATTAGTACGACGGCATGTTGACGATGATGATGAAGTTACCGGCGCAGGGCTTCGCCTAAGCACTACAACGATATGATCGAGGTGTGTAACTATGGAGGGGGCACCGCACACGGCTAAGAGAAGACTTGGTGTGCCTTTGGGGTGCCCCCCTCCAACGTATATAAAGGAGGGAGGAGAGGAGGCCGGCCATAGGGGGCGCATGCCATAGGGGAGTCCAACTAGGATTCCCAATCCTAGTTGGAGTCCCCTTCCTTTCCAAGAGAGGGAAAGAGAGGGAAGGAGGAAGAAGGGAGAAGGAAATAGGGGGCGCCGCCCCCTCCCTAGTCCAATTCAGTCTGGCCACCGGGGGGCTCCCTTGTGGCCCTCCTCTCCTTTCAACTAAGGCCCATGAACTTCCCCGGGGGGCGGGGGGGGGGGGGTTCCTGTAACCCCCGGTACTCTGAAACTCATCCAAAACAACCTGAACCATTCCGGTGTCCGAATGTAACCTTCCAATATATGAATCTTTACCTCTCGACCACTTCGAGACTCCTTGTCATGTCTGTGATCTCATCCGGGACTCTGAACAAACTTCGGTCATCAAATTACATAACTCATAATACAAATTATTGTCATCGAATGTTAAGCGTGCGGACCCTACGTGTAGCGACCCGACCTCGGATGGTCAAGTCTCTGTGCTTTAGTGTCATCCCTGGATCGGTAATGCTGACACACACAGTACTTGAGGATTTATAACAGAGTAGCAATCACACACTTATCACATCGAAAAGTCTAAAAGAGGACTTATTACAATAATATGGCTTAAGGCCATCTAATGCGATAACAGCGGAAGGCTTGGAAGATAAGGTGAGTCCATGAACTCCAACGGCATAGCTGAGCTGCATGGCAACGACCTAACGAACCTTACTCCTCGTCTGAAAATTCTGCAACATAATACGTTGCACCCGAAAACGGGTCAGCACCTTGTAGTAACACGCTTCACACTCCGGGAATTCTATCGCAAGCAAACAATAACATACATAAGTAACAAGCAACGAAGCACAAACAAAACTCAACTAAGAGAGGTTGACCAGAAATTTTAACTTAAGAACACCGGTGCGCAAAAAAAATCAAATCAAACGAAGCAACGAAAGTCAAACGGTGAAAGGAAGAAGCTTCGTTTACTAATCTGAAACTAGGCCAAATTTTACAGCAACAAAAACTTGTTTGAGTTGATTAAACGGAAAGAGGGTTTCGAGATGAAACTCCAGGCGCTTGAATCGCCTGATTCCGATAAACGAGCGAGAAGAAAAACAGAAATTAAAATCGGATCCGAAATCGCGATCAGAAAAATCGCGGAATAAATCCGAGAAAAAGAAAAATGACGAACAGATTAACGAATGAGCGTTCGTTATCTGGATCTAAACGAAGAACGCGTTCATTATAACGAACGAACGAGCGAACGCTCGCTAAATAAATAAACCGGAGAAAAATCGATCTATTAAAAAAACGAAAACTAGGGTTTCTAAAAAAAACCGAACGGTTTTTTTCTTTAGAAAACCGGGGCGGTGCGGCGGCTACCTTGGCTCGGCTCCGGCGAGGCTCCGGTGCGGCGACGGGGCGGCGTGGGGTGGCGGGGCAGCGGCGGCAGCGGCGTGGGGTGGCGGGGCTGCGGCGGCGGCGCGGGCGGCTCCTGGCGGCGGGGCGAGGGGCTGCGGCAGCGGTGACTTGGGCTCCAGGGGGGGCGGCGTCGGTATTTAAAGGGGAGGGGGCGGCGGCTGCTTGGAGGATGGGGCAAGGCAGCGGCAACGGCGGGGAGTCCGGGTCGGCGGCGGCGGCGCGCGCGCGCAAGGCGGTGGCGGCTCGGGCCGGCCTGGCTCGGCTGGGCCTTAGGCCCAGTCGGGCGCGAGATATATATATATATATATATATATATATATATATATATATATTAATAATTCCGTCGACAGAAAAATATCCTAGAAAAATAAATAAAAATCTAAAAATGCCAAAACAAATTTTCACCGTCTAAATAAAATATTTAGGACGAGTTGAACATTTTCTTGGCCATAAAATGCAATTTTGAAAACGTGCAATTTTTTTCTAATGCAAATAAAATCCAAATAAAACCAAATAAAATCCAATAAATGATTTTAATTTTTTTCTCCAATATTTCAATTATATCGGAGAAGTCATATTATCTCCACTCATTTAATTTAATATGAAATATTTTGGAGAGAAAAATTATTAAAATCAAAATCCTCGTTTCATTATTTGATAAAAATCAAATATGAAAACAGGAAAATCCCCAACTCTCTCCATGGGTCCTTGACTTGCTTAGGATTTCGAGGATTGCGGAACTGGAATGCAATAAATCATGATATGCATGGGTGATCTATGTATAACATTCCAAATTGAAATTTTGGGATGTTACACTACGGGTTCGAGAACTATGTCGACATGACCGAGATACATCTCCGGTCAATAACCAATAGCGGAACCTGGATGCTCATATTGGTTCCTACATATTCTACGAAGATCTTTATCGGTCAAACCGCATAACAACATACGTTGTTCCCTTTGTCATCGGTATGTTACTTGCCCGAGATTCGATCGTCGGTATCATCATACCTAGCTCAATCTTGTTACCGACAAGTCTCTTTACTCGATCCGTAATGCATCATCCCGTAACTAACTCATTAGTCACATTGCTTGCAAGGCTTATAGTGATGTGCATTACCGAGAGGGCCCAGAGCTATCTCTCCGATACTCAGAGTGACAAATCCTAATCTCGATCTATGCCAACTCAACAAACACCATCGGAGACACCTGTAGAGCATCTTTATAATCACCCAGTTACGTTGTGACATTTGATAGCACGCAAGGTGTTCCTCCGGTATTTGGGAGTTGCATAATCTCATAGCCAGAGGAACATGTATAAGGCATGAAGAAAGCAATAGCAATAAAACTAAAGAATCATTATGCTAAGCTAACGGATGGGTCTTGTCCATCACATCATTCTCTAATGATGTGATCCCGTTCATCAAATGACAACACATGTCTATGGTCAGGAAACTTAACCATCTTTGATTAACGAGCTAGTCAAGTAGAGGCATACAAGGGATACTCCGTTTGTCTATGTATTCACACATGTACTAAGTTTCCGGTTAATACAATTCTAGCATGAATAATAAAAAATTATCATGATATAAGGAAATATAAAGAACAACTTTATTATTGCCTCTAGGGCATATTTCCTCCGGTTTTGCCACATGAGTCCACTATACCTACCTATATGCGGTGTTCTTTTGCCGTTCTAAGCAAATTTGTATGTGCCATCTCTAATATTCAAAATAAATTTCTCTTTTGTGTGCTCATACCGCTGGCGAGGCGGTGAGGGGTGGCTAATATTTTCCATGCTAGATGTGTTATTCTCATGATGAATGCTTATTCACTGGTCATTGCATGAGAGTAAGGCAAAGGTATTAGGGATGTCCAGTCTCGAAATGAAAAATGAATTTACTTTATGTTGTCAAATAATAAATTCCTTGGAAAGTGTTGGTATGGAAGGCACATGTGGATACGGTTACCCATGGAAAGTGAAAGTATGGTGGAAAAAGGAATAAACTTTAATTTCTGTTTTGGGAACCACCTATGATATATCTAGCATGGAAAGTGTTGGGAACTCTAAGTCGTTTTCATTGGTGGGGAAAGTATGCCTCTCAAAATGTTTTTATCTCTCAATTTTCTCTTCGAGCTCTAGCACCTCTACAAATCCCTACTTCCCTCTGTGAAGGGCCTTTCTTTTACTTTATGCATTTTTTATTTTTGAATTTGAGTCTCCATCTTCTCTTATAAAAGAACCAACTAGGGGGCACTATGATCATACTTGAGCATTGGGTGTAGTTAATATGCGAGTGTATTTCATGAATGGATCAATGATTGAGCATGATGGGCTAGGGATAGCTCATTTTAGCATTCATATTTTGAAAGACATGGTTGCTTGTTGATATGCTTGAGTATCTAAATTATCATGTCAAAACTAGACTATTGCTTTGAACAATATAAAAGTTCAAATGTCCATGCTATAAAGAAAAGAATTTGATATGACATGTTAGGCAACATTCCACATCAAAAATTCTGTTTTTATCATTTACCTACTCGAGAACGAGCAGGAATTAAGCTTGGGGATGTTGATACGTCTCCAACGTATCTATAATTTTTTATTGTTCCATGTCGTTATATTATCAATCTTGGATGTTTTATAATCATTTTATAGTCATTTTATACCATTTTTGGTACTAGCCTATTGACATAGTGCCAAGTGTCAGCTGCTGTTTTTTGCATGTTTTTTACATCATAGGTAATCAATACCAAATGGAGTCCAAACGCAGTGAAACCTTTTGTGGATTTGTTTGGACCAGAAGACAACCAATGGGCCGAAGAAGCACCTGGGGGCTGCTCTGGGGGGAGCAGAACCCACCAGGGCGCGCCTGGAGGCCCAGGCGTGCCCTAGTGGGTTGTGCCCACCTCGGGTGCCCCCCAGAATGCATATTTACTCTATAAATACCTCAATATTCCAGAAACCCTAGGGGAGTCGACGAAAATCAATTCTAGCCGCCACAGAGTCCAGAACCACCAGATCCAATCTAGACACCATCATGGAGGGGTTCACCACTTCCATTGGTGCCTCTCTGATGATGCGTGAGTAGTTCTTTGTAGACCTTTGGGTCCATAGTTAGTAGCTAGATGGCTTCTTCTCTCTCGTTTGATTCTCAATACAATGGTCTCTTGGAGATCCATATGATGTAACTCTTTTGCGGTGTGTTTGTTGGGATCCGATGAACTTTGAGTTTATAATCAGATATATCTCTTTTTATCCATGAAAGTTATTTGAGTTTCTTTGATCTCTTATATGCATGATTGCTTATAGCCTCATATTTCTTCTCCGATATTTGGGTTTTGTTTAGCCAACTTGATCTATTTATCTTGCAATGGGAAGAGGTGCTTTGTAGTGGGTTTGATCTTATGATGCTTGATCCCAGTGATAGAAGGGGAACCAACACGTATGTATCGTTGCTACTAAGGATAAAATGATGGGGTCTATTTCTACATAAATAGATCTTGTCTACATCATGTCATCATTCTTATTGCATTACTCTGTTTCTCCATGAACTTAATACACTAGATGCATGCTGGATAGCGGTCGATGTGTGGAGTAATAGTAGTAGATGTAGGCAGGAGTCGGTCTACTAATCTTGGACGTGATGCCTATATAATGATCATTGCCTGGATATCATCATGATCATTTGAAGTTCTATCAATTGCCCAATAGTAATTCCTTTACCCACAGTTTGCTATTTTTCTTGAGATAAGCTACTAGTGAAACCTACGGGGCCCGGGTCTCTTTCTCATATTATTTGCCTTTGTGATCTATTTTATTTTCCTTTTATTTTTAGATCTATTAAACCCCAAAATACAAAAATATCTTGCTGCAATTTATTTTATTTGGCCTTCGATCTATCAATCTACTACAATGTATTCACGTTTGTTTGCCAATTTCTGGCACCGTTACCCGAAAGGGATTGACAACCCCTTTAATACGTCGGGTTGCATGTATTTGTAATTTGTGTGCAGGTGCCGTTTACGTATTGTTGCTTGGTTCTCCTACTAGTTCAATAACCTTGGTTTCATCACTGAGGGAAATACCTACCGTCGCTGTGCTTCATCATCCCTTCCTCTTTGGGGAAATACCGACGTAGCTTCAAGCCGCATCACCCCCCTAGGGAATCCTATGGCGCCCCTCCCCCTTCCTTCCTCCTATATATAGAGGGGTAGAGGGAGGGCAACCGCATCTTGCCGGAGGGGGATTCGATCATGGAGGGCTTTTACATCAACTCTATTGTCCTTCCGATGAAGCGTGAGTAGTTTACCTCAGACCTACGGGTCCATAGCTAGTAGCTAGATGGCTTCTTCTCCCTCTTTGTTTCTCAATACCATGTTCTCCTCAATGTTCTTGGAGATCTATCCGATGTAATATTCTTTTGCGGTGTGTTTGTCGAGATCTAATGAATTGTGGATTTATGATCAGCTTATCTATGAATATTATTGGAATCTTCTCTGAATTCTTATATGCATGATTTGATATCTTTGTAATTCTCTTCAAACTATCGGTTTATTTTGTCGAACTAGATTGGTTTTTCTTGCGATGGGAGAAGTGCTTAGCTTTGGGTTCAATCTTGCGGTGTCCTTTCCCAATGACAGTAGGGGCGGGAAGGCACATATTGTATTGTTGCCATCGAGGATAAAAAGATGGGGTTTACATCATATTGCTTGAGTTTATTCCTCTACATCATGTCATCTTACTAAATGCGTTACTCTGTTCTTCATGAACTTAATACTCTAGATGCAGGCAGGAGTTAGTCGATGTGTGGAGTAATAGTAGTAGATGCAGGCAGGAGTCGGTCTACTTAACACAGACGTGATGCCTATATTTCATGATCATTGCCTTAGATATCATCATAACTTTGCGCTTTTCTATCAATTGCTCGGCAGTAATTTGTTCACCCACCGTATTATTTGCTATCTTGAGATAAGCCTCTAAACCTCTAGTCAAACCTTGGCCCCCGGGTCTATTTTCCATCATATAAGTTTCCGATCTACTATTTTGCAATATTTTACTTTCCGATCTATAAACCAAAAAACCCAAAAATATTTACTTTATCGTTTGTTTAGTTTTATATATCTCTATCAAATCTCACTTTTGCAAGTGACCGTGAAGGGATTGACAACCCCTTTATCGCATTGGGTGCAAGTTGTTTGATTGTTTGTGTAGGTATTGGTGATTTGTGCGTTGTCTCCTACTGGATTGATACCTTGGTTCTCTAACTGAGGGAAATACTTATCTCTACATTGTTGCGTCACCCTTTCCTCTTCAAGGGAAAACCCAACGCAAGCTCAAGAAGTATCACTTAGATGTCATGTTGTTGGACAACGATGAACCTACGAGCTATGGAGAAGCGATGGTGGGCCCGGATTCTGATAAATGGTTAGAGGCCATGAAATCCGAGATGGGATCCATGTATGAAAACAAAGTATGGACTTTGGAAGTATTACCTGAAGGGCGAAAGGCCATTCCGAGTAAATGGATCTTCAAGAAGAAGACGGACGCGGACGATAATGTCACCGTCTATAAAGCTCGACTTGCGGCAAAGGTTTTTTCACAAGTTCAAGAAGTTTACTATGATGAGACTTTCTCACCCGTAGTGATGCTTAAGTCAGTCAGAATCATGTTAGAAATAGCTACATTTTTCGATTATGAAATCTGGCAGATGGATGTCAAAATAGCGTTCCTTAACGGTTTCCTTAAGGAAGAGTTGTATATGAGGCAGCTGGAAGGTTTTGTCGATCCAGAGAATGCTGAAAAGGTGTGCAAACTCCAGCGATCCATTTATGGACTGGTGCAAGCATCTTAGAGTTGGAATCTTCGTTTTGATGAGGTGATTAAAGCATTTGGGTTTATACAAGTTTTTGGAGAATCTTGTATTTACAAGAAAGTGGGTGGGAGCTCTATAGAGTTTCTATTATTATATGTGGATGACATATTGCTGATTGGAAACAATATAGAACTTTTGGAAAACATGAAGGAATATTTGAACAAGAGTTTTTCAATGAAGGACCTAGGAGAAGCTGCTTTCATATTAGGCATTAAGATCTATAGAGATAGATCGAGACGTTTGATAAGACTTTCAAAAAGCACATACCTTGATAAGATTTTGAAGAAGTTCGAAATGGATCAGTCCAAGAAGGGGTTCTTGCCTGTTTTGCAAGGTGTGAAGTTGAGTCAGACTCAATGCCCAGCGACCAGAGAGGATAGAGAAAATATGAGTGTCATCCCCTATGCCTCTGCCATTGGCTCTATCATGTATGTGATGTTGTGCACAAGACCAGATGTCAGCCTTGCCATAAGTATGGCCGGAAGGTTTCAAAGTAATTCAGGAGTGGATCACTGGACAGCGGTGAAGAATATCTAAGTACCTGAAAAGGACTAAGGAAATGTTTCTCGTTTATGGAGGTGATCAAGAGCTCGCCATAAAGGGTTATGTTGATGCAAGCTTTAACACTGATCCGGATGACTATAAGTCTCAAACCGGATACTTATACATTCTGAATGGGGGAGCGGTAAGCTGGTGCAGTTCCAAGCGAAGCGTGGTAATTGATTCTACATGCGAAGCAGAGTACATAGCTGCCTCGGAGGCAGCGAAGGAAGGCTTCTGGATGAAGCAGTTCATGACAGATCTTGGAGTTGTGCCCAGTGCACTGGACCCGATGACTCTATTTTGTGACAACACTGGTGCCATTGCTCTAGCCAAGGAACCAAGGTTTCACAAGAGGACCGAGACATAAAGCGATGCTTCAATTCAATCTGTGATTACATCAAGGAGGAAGACATAAACATTCGCAAGATACATACGGATCTGAATGTTGCAGATCCATTGACTAAACCTCTTCCAAGGGCAAAACATGATCAACACCAGAACTCTATGGGTGTTAGATTCATTACCATGTAATACTAGATTACTGACTCTAGTGCAAGTGGGAGACTGTTGGAAATATGCCCTAGAGACAATAATAAAGTGGTTATTATTATATTTCCTTGTTCATGATAATCGTTTATTATCCATGCTATAATTTTATTAAATAGAAAATCAAATACATGTGTGGATACATAGAGAACAACATGTCCCTAATAAGCCTGTACAGGACTAGCTCATTGATTAAAGATGGCTATGGTTTTCTAGCCATAGACAAGAGTTGTCATTTCATAACGGGATCACATCATTAGGAGAATGATGTGATGGACAAGACCCAAACTATAAACGTAGCATATGATCGTGTCAAGTTTATTGCTACTGTTTTCTGCATGTCAAGTATATGTCCCTATGACCCTGAGATCACGCAACTCACTGACGCTGGAGGAGTACCTTGTGTGTGCCAAACGTTGCAACGTGACTGGGTGACTATAAAGGTGCTCTACAACTATCTTATAGGGTGTCTGTTGAGTTGGCATGGATCAAGACTGGGACTTGTCACTCCGTATGACGGAGAGGTATCTCAGGGCCCACTCGGTAATACAACATCACAATGAGCTTGCAAGCAATGTGAGCAATGGGTTAGTCATGTGATCTTGTATTACGGAACGAGTAAATAGACTTGCCGGTAACGATATTGAACTAGGTATGTAGATGTTGGAAATATGCCCTAGAGGCAATAATAAAAGCATTATTATTATATTTCCTTGTTCATGATAATTGTCTTTATTCATGCTATAATTGTGTTATCCGGAAATCGTAATACATGTGTGAATAACAGACACCAACATGTCCCTAGTAAGCCTCTAGTTGACTAGCTCGTTAATCAACAGATAGTCATGGTTTCCTGGCTATGGACAAAGGATGTCATTGATAACGGGATCACATCATTAGGAGAATGATGTGATGGACAAGACCCAATCCTAAACATAGCATAAAGATCGTATAGTTCGTTTGCTAGAGTTTTTCCAATGTCAAGTATCTTTTCCTTAGACCATGAGATCGTGTAACTCCCGGATACCGTAGGAATGCTTTGGGTATACCAAACGTCACAACGTAACTGGGTGACTATAAAGGTAGACTACGGGTATCTCCGAAAGTGTCTGTTGGGTTGACATGGATCAAGACTGGGATTTGTCACTCCGTATGACAGAGAGGTATCACTGGGCCCACTCGGTAATGCATCATCATAATGAGCTCAAAGTGACCAAGTGTCTGGTCACGGGATCATGCATTACGGTACGAGTAAAGTGACTTGCTAGTAACGAGATTGAACGAGGTATTGGGATACCGACGATCGAATCTCGGGCAAGTAACATATCGATTCACAAAGGGAATTGCATACGGGGTTGATTGAATCCTCGACATCGTGGTTCATCCGATGAGATCATCGTGGAGCATGTAGGAGCCAACATGGGTATCCAGATCCCGCTATTGGTTATTGACCGGAGAGTCGTCTCGGTCATGTCTACATGTCTCCCGAACCCGTAGGGTCTACCCACTTAAGGTTCGGTGACGCTAGGGTTGTGAAGATATGTATATGCAGTAACCCAAATGTTGTTCAGAGTCCCGGATGAGATCGCGGACGTCACGAGGAGTTCCAGAATGGTCCGGAGGTAAAGAATTATATATAGGAAGTGCTATTTCGGCCATCGGGACAAGTTTCGGGGTCACCGGTATTGTACCGGGACCACCGGAAGGGTTCCGGGGGTCCACCGGGTGGGGCCACCTATCCCGGAGGGCCCCATGGGCTGAAGTGGGAAGGGACCCGGCCCAAAGTGGGCTGGGGCGCCACTCCCCTAGGGCCCATGCGGCTAGGGTTGAGGGGAAACCCTAAAGGGGGCGCCCCCTTGCTTGGGGGGCAAGCCCCCCACCCCTAGGCCGCCGCCCCCTAGGAGATCCCATCTCCTAGGGCCGGCGCCCCCCCTAGGCACCCCTATATATAGTGGGGGAGAGGAGGGACTACACACAACAGCCTTTGGCGCATCCCTCTCTCCCTGTTACGTCTCTCTCTCTCTCTCTCTCTCTCGTAGTATAGGCGAAGCCCTGCTACTGTGACGCCCTGCATCCACCACCACGCCGTCGTGCTGCTGGATCATCATCAACCTCTCCTCCCCCCTTGCTGGATCAAGAAGGAGGAGACATCTCCCGTCCCGTATGTGTGTTGAACACGGAGGTGCCGTCCGTTCGGCGCTTGGTCATCGGTGATCTGGATCACGTCGTGTTCGACTACATCATCCCCGTTCTTTGAACGCTTCCGCACATGATCTACAAAGGTATGTAGATGCATCTGATGACTCGTTGCTAGATGAACTCCTAGATGGATCTTGGTGAAACGAGTAGGAAATTTTTTGTTTTCTGCAACGTTCCCCAACAGTGGCATCATGAGCTAGGTCTATGCGTAGTTCTTCTTGCGCGAGTAGAACACAATTGGTTGTGGGCGTAGATGTTGTCAACTTTCTTGCCGCTACTAGTCTTATCTTGCTTCGACGGTATTGTGGGATGAAGCGGCCCGGACCAACCTTACACGTACGCTTACGTGAGACCAGTTCCACCGACTAACATGCACTAGTTGCATAAGGTGGCTGGCGGGTGTCTGTCTCTCCCACTTTAGTTGGAGCGGATTCGATGAACAGGGTCCTTATGAAGGGTAAATAGAAGTTGACAAATCACGTTGTGGCTTTCACGTAGGTAAGAAAACGTTCTTGCTAGAACCCTAATTCAGCCACGTAAAACTTGCAACAACAATTAGAGGACGTCTAACTTGTTTTTGCAGCAAGTGCTTTGTGATATGATATGGCCAAAGTTGTGATGAATGATGAATGATCTATATGTGATGTATGAGATGTTCATGCTATTGTAATAGGAATCACGACTTGCATGTCGATGAGTATGACAACCGGCAGGAGCCATAGGAGTTGTCTTTATTTTTTGTATGACCTGCGTGTCATTGAGAAACGCCATGTAAATTACTTTACTTTATTGCTAAACGCGTTAGCCATAGTAGTAGAAGTAATAGTTGGCGAGCAACTTCATGGAGACACATTGATGGAGATCATGATGATGGAGATCATGGTGTCAAGCCGGTGACAAGATGATCATGGAGCCCCAAGATGGAGATCAAAGGAGCTATGTGATATTGGCCATATCATGTCACGTTTATTATTTGATTGCATGTGATGTTTATCATGTTTTTGCATCTTGTTTACTTAGAACGACGGTAGTAAATAAGATGATCCCTCATAATAATTTCAAGAAGTGTTCCCCCTAACTGTGCACCGTTGCGACAGTTCGTTGTTTCGAAGCACCACGTGATGATCGGGTGTGATAGATTCTAACGTTCACATACAACGGGTGTAAGACAGATTTACACATGCAAACACTTAGGTTGACTTGACGAGCCTAGCATGCACAGACATGGCCTCGGAACACAGAAGACCGAAAGGTCGAGCATGAGTCATATAGAAGATACGATCAACATGAAGATGTTCACCGACGTTGACTAGTCCGTCTCACATGATGATCGGACACGGCCTAGTTAACTCGGATCATGTTATACTTAGATGACTAGAAGAGGGATGTCTATCTAAGTGGGAGTTCATTAAATAATTTGATTAGATGAACTTAATTATCATGAACTTAGTCTAAAATATTTACAATATGTCTTGTAGATCAAATGGCCAACGTAGTCCTCAACTTCAACGCGTTCCTAGAGAAAACCAAGCTGAAAGACGATGGCAACAACTACACGGACTGGGTCCGGAACCTGAGGATCATCCTCAGAGCTGCCAAGAAAGATTATGTCCTACAAGCACCGCTGGGTGACGCACCCGTTCTCCCTGCTGAACAAGACGTTATGAACGCTTGGCAGGCACGTACCGATGACTACTCCCTCGTTCAGTGCGGCATGCTTTACAGCTTAGAGCCGGGGCTCCAAAAACGTTTTGAGAGACACGGAGCATATGAGATGTTCGAAGAGCTGAAAATGGTTTTCCAAGCTCATGCCCGGGTCGAGAGATATCAAGTCTCTGACAAATTCTTCAGTTGTAAGATGGAGGAAAATAGTTCTGTCAGTGAGCACATACTCACTATGTCTGGGTTGCATAACCGCTTGACTCAGCTGGGAGTTAATCTCCCGGATGATGCGGTCATTGACAGAATCCTCCAGTCGCTTCCACCGAGCTACAAGAGCTTTGTGATGAACTTCAATATGCAGGGGATGGAAAAGACCATTCCTGAAGTATTTGCTATGCTGAAATCAGCAGAGGTAGAAGTCAAGAAGGAACATCAAGTGTTGATGGTGAATAAAACCACTAAGTTCAAGAAGGGTAAGGGTAAAAAGAACTTCAAGAAGGATGGGAAGGAAGTTGTCGCGCCCGGCAAGCAAGCTGCTGGGAAGAAGCCAAAGAATGGACCCAAGCCCGAGACTGAGTGTTTTTATTGCAAGGGAAGTGGTCACTGGAAGCGGAATTGCCCCAAATACTTAGCGGACAAGAAGGCCGGCAAAACAAAAGGTATATGTGATATACATGTAATTGATGTGTACCTTACCAGTACTCGTAGTAGCTCTTGGGTATTTGATACCGGTGCAGTTGCTCACATTTGTAACTCAAAGCAGGAGCTGCGGAATAAGCGGAGACTGGCGAAGGACAAGGTGACGATGCGCGTCGGGAATGGTTCCAAGGTCGATGTGATCGTCGTCGGCACGCTACCTCTTCATTTACCTACGGGATTAGTTTTGAACCTCAATAATTGTTATTTAGTGCTAGCTTTGAGCATGAACATTGTATCGGGATCTCGTTTAATTCGAGATGGCTACTCATTTAAATCCGAGAATAATGGTTGTTCTATTTATATGAGAGATATGTTTTATGGTCATGATCCTATGGTGAATGGTTTATTCTTAATGAATCTCGAGCGTAATGCTACATATGTTCATAGTGTGAGTACCAAAAGATGTAAATTTGATAATGATGGTCCCACATACTTGTGGCACTGCCGCCTTGGTCACATAGGTGTCAAACGCATGAAGAAGCTCCATGCAGATGGACTTTTAGAGTCTCTTGATTATGAATCATTTGACACGTGCGAACCATGCCTCATGGGTAAAATGACCAAAACTCCGTTCTCAGGAACAATGGAGCGAGCAACCAACTTATTGGAAATCATACATACTGATGTGTGCGGTCCAATGAGTGTTGAGGCTCACGGTGGCTATCGTTATGTTCTCACCCTCACTGATGACTTAAGTAGATATGGGTATATCTACTTAATGAAACACAAGTCTGAAACCTTTGAAAAATTCAAGGAATTTCACAGTGAGGTTGAGAATCAACGTGACAGGAAAATCAAGTTTCTACGATCAGATCATGGAGGAGAATACTTGAGTCACGAATTTGGCACACACTTAAGAAAATGTGGAATAGTTTCACAACTCACGCCGCCTGGAACACCTCAAAGAAATGGTGTGTCCGAACATCGTAATCGCACTCTATTAGATATGGTGCGATCTATGATGTCTCTTACCGATTTACCGCTATCTTTTTGGGGCTATGCTTTAGAGACTGCCGCATTCACTTTAAATAGGGCTCCGTCGAAATCCGTTGAGACGACACCGTATGAATTATGGTTTGGGAAGAAACCTAAGTGTCGTTTCTAAAAATTTGGGGATGCGATGCTTATGTCAAGAAACTTCAACCTGAAAAGCTCGAACCCAAGTCGGAAAAATGCGTCTTCATAGGATACCCTAAAGAAACTATTGGGTATACCTTCTACCTCAGATCCGAAGGCAAGATCTTTGTTGCCAAGAATGGATCCTTTCTAGAGAAAGAGTTTCTCTCGAAAGAAGTAAGTGGGAGGAAAGTAGAACTTGATGAAGTATTACCTCTTGAACCGGAAAAGGGCGCAACTCAAGAAAATGTTCCTGAGGTGCCTGCACCGACTAGAGAGGAAGTTAATGATGATGATCAAGATACTTCTAATCAAGCTCCTACTGAAATTCGTAGGTCCACAAGGACACGTTCCGCACTAGAGTGGTACGGCAACCCTGTCTTGGAAATCATGTTGTTAGACAACGGTGAACCTTCGTTATATGAAGAAGCGATGGCGAGCCCGGATTCCGACAAATGGCTAGAAGCCATGAAATCCGAGATAGGATCCATGTATGAAAACAAAGTATGGACTTTGACTGACTTGCCCGTTGAACGGCGAGCCATAGAGAATAAATGGATCTTTAAGAAGAAGACAGACGCGGATGGTAATGTGACCATCTATAAAGCTCGGCTTGTCGCTAAGGGTTATCAACAAGTTCAAGGGGTTGACTACGATGAGACTTTCTCACCGGTAGCGAAGCTAAAGTCCGTCCGAATCATGTTATCAATTGTCGCGTTTTACGATTATGAAATATGGCAAATGGACGTCAAAACGGCATTCCTTAATGGTTTCCTTAAGGAAGAATTGTATATGATGCAGCCGGAAGGTTTTGTCGATCCTAAGAATGCTGACAAGGTGTGCAAGCTCCAACGCTCGATTTATGGGCTGGTGCAAGCATCTCGGAGTTGGAACATTCGCTTTGATGAGATGATCAAAGCGTTTGGGTTTACACAGACTTATGGAGAAGCCTGCGTTTACAAGAAAGTGAGTGGGAGCTCTGTAGCATTTTGTTGGAAATATGCCCTAGAGGCAATAATAAAAGCATTATTATTATATTTCCTTGTTCATGATAATTGTCTTTATTCATGCTATAATTGTGTTATCCGGAAATCGTAATACATGTGTGAATAACAGACACCAACATGTCCCTAGTAAGCCTCTAGTTGACTAGCTCGTTAATCAACAGATAGTCATGGTTTCCTGGCTATGAACATAAGATGTCATTGATAACGAGATCACATCATTAGGAGAATGATGTGATGGACAAGACCCAATCCTAAACATAGCATAAAGATCGTATAGTTCGTTCGCTAGAGTTTTGCAATGTCAAGTATCTTTTCCTTAGACCATGAGATCGTGTAACTCCCGGATACCATAAGAGTGCTTTGGGTGTACCAAACGTCACAACGTAACTGGGTGACTATAAAGGTATACTACGGGTATCTCCGAAAGTGTCTGTTGGGTTGACACGGATCAAGACTGGGATTTGTCACTCCGTATGACGGAGAGGTATCACTGGGCCCACTCGGTAGTGCATCATCATAATGAGCTCAAAGTGACCAAGTGTCTGGTCACGGGATCATGCATTATGGCACGAGTAAAGTGACTTGCCGGTAACGAGATTGAACGAGGTATTGGGATACCGACGATCGAATCTCGGGCAAGTAATATATCGACTGACAAAGGGAATTGCATACGGGGTTGATTGAATCCTCGACATCGTGGTTCATCCGATGAGATCATCGTGGAGCATGTGGGAGCCAACATGGGTATCCAGATCCCGTTGTTGGTTATTGACCGGAGAGTCGTCTCGGTCATGTCTACATGTCTCCCAAACCCGTAGGGTCTACACACTTAAGGTTCGGTGACGCTAGGGTTGTGAAGATATGTATATGCAGTAACCCGAATGTTGTTCGGAGTCCCGGATGAGATCCCGGACGTCACGAGGAGTTCCGGAATGGTCCGGAGGTAAAGAATTATATATAGGAAGTGCTGTTTTGGCCATCGGGACAAGTTTCGGGGTTACCGGTATTGTACCGGGACCACCGGAAGGGTCCCGGGGGTCCACCGGGTGGGGCCACCTATCCCGGAGGGCCCCATGGGCTGAAGTGGGAAGGGACCCAGCCCTTAGTGGGCTGGGGCGCCACCCCTAAGGGCCCATGCGCCTAGGGTTAGGGGAAACCCTAAAAGGGGGGGCGCCCCCTTGCCTTGGGGGGCAAGCCCCCCACCCTTGGCCGCCGCCCCCCCCCCCCTAGGAGATCCATCTCCTAGGGCCGGCGCCCCCCCTTGGCACACCTATATATAGTGGGGAGAGGAGGGACTTGTGGCTACGGCTTTTGGTGCATCCCTCTCTCCCTGTTACATCTCTCTCTCGCGTAGTATAGGCGAAGCCCTGCTACTGTGACGCCCTGCATCCACCACCACGCCGTCGTGCTGCTGGATCATCATCAACCTCTCCTTCCCCCTTGCTGGATCAAGAAGGAGGAGATGTCTCCCGTCCCGTACGTGTGTTGAACGCGGAGGTGCCGTCCGTTCGGCACTCGGTCATCGGTGATTTGGATCACGTCGTGTTCGACTACATCATCCCCGTTCTTTGAACGCTTCCGCACGCGATCTACAAAGGTATGTAGATGCATCTGATGACTCGTTGCTAGATGAACTCCTAGATGGATCTTGGTGAAACGAGTAGGAAAATTTTTGTTTTCTGCAACGTTCCCCAACAGTGGCATCATGAGCTAGGTCTATGCGTAGTTCTTCTTGCGCGAGTAGAACACAATTTGTTGTGGGCGTGGATTTGTCAACTCTCTTGCCGCTACTAGTCTTTTCTTGCTTCAGCGGTATTGTGGGATGAAGCGGCCCGGACCAACCTTACACGTACGCTTACGTGAGACCGGTTCCACCGACTAACATGCACTAGTTGCATAAGGTGGCTGGCGGGTGTCTGTCTCTCCCACTTTAGTTGGAGCGGATTCGATGAACAGGGTCCTTATGAAGGGTAAATAGAAGTTGACAAATCACGTTGTGGATTTCACGTAGGTAAGAAAACGTTCTTGCTAGAACCCTAATTCAGCCACCTAAAACTTGCAACAACAATTAGAGGACGTCTAACTTGTTTTTGCAGCAAGTGCTTTGTGATATGATATGGCCAAAGTTGTGATGAATGATGAATGATCTATATGTGATGTATGAGATGTTCATGCTATTGTAATAGGAATCACGACTTGCATGTCGATGAGTATGACAACCGGCAGGAGCCATAGGAGTTGTCTTTATTCTTTGTATGACCTGCGTGTCATTGAGAAACGCCATGTAAATTACTTTACTTTATTGCTAAACGCGTTAGCCATAGTAGTAGAAGTAATAGTTGGCGAGCAACTTCATGGAGACACGTTGATGGAGATCATGATGATGGAGATCATGGTGTCAAGCCGGTGACAAGATGATCATGGAGCCCCAAGATGGAGATCAAAGGAGCTATGTGATATTGGCCATATCATGTCACGTTTATTATTTGATTGCATGTGATGTTTATCATGTTTTGCATCTTGTTTACTTAGAACGACGGTAGTAAATAAGATGATCCCTCATAACAATTTCAAGAAGTGTTCTCCCCTAACTGTGCACCGTTGCTAAAGTTCGTCGTTTCGAAGCACCACGTGATGATCGGGTGTGATAGATTCTTACGTTCACATACAACGGGTGTAAGACAGTTTTACACATGCAAAACACTTAGGGTTAACTTGACAAGCCTAGCATGTGTATAGACATGGCCTCGGAACACAGAAGACCGAAAGGTCGAGCATGAGTCGTATAGAAGATACGATCAACATGAAGATGTTCACCGACGTTGACTAGTCCGTCTCACGTGATGATCGGACACGGCTTAGTTAACTCGGATCATGTAATACTTAGATGACTAGAGGGATGTCTAATCTAAGTGGGAGTTCATTATATAATTTGATTAGATGAACTTTATTATCATGAACATTAGTCTAGAATATTTTACAATATATCTTGTAGATCAAATGGCCCACGTAGTCATCAACTTCAACGCGTTCCTAGAGAAAACCAAGCTGAAAGACGATGGCAGCAACTATACGGACTGGGTCCGGAACCTGAGGAACATCCTCATAGCTGCCAAGAAAGATTACGTCCTACAAGCACCGCTGGGTGAAGCTCCCGTCCCACAGAACCAAGACGTTATGAACGCTTGGCAGACACGTGTTGACGACTACTCCCTCGTTCAGTGCGGCATGCTTTACAGTTTAGAACCGGGGCTCCAAAAGCGTTTTGAGAGACATGGAGCATATGAGATGTTCGAAGAGCTGAAAATGGTTTTCCAAGCTCATGCCCGGGTCGAGAGATATGAGGTCTCCGACAAGTTCTTCAGCTGTAAGATGGAGGAAAACAGTTCTGTCACTTAGCACATACTCACTATGTCTGGGTTACACAACCGCTTGACTCAGCTGGGAGTTAATCTCCCGGATGATGCGGTCATTGACAGAATCCTCTAGTCGCTTCCACCAAGTTACAAGAGCTTTGTGATGAACTTCAACATGCAGGGGATGCAAAAGACCATTCCTGAGTTGTTTTCAATGCTGAAATCAGCGGAGGTAGAAGTCAGAAAGGAACATCAAGTGTTGATGGTCAATAAAACCACTAAGTTCAAGAAAGGCAAGGGTAAAAAGAACTTCAAGAAGGACAGCAAGGAAGTTGCCGCGCCCGGCAAGCAAGCTGCCGGGAAGAAGCCAAAGAATGGACCCAAGCCCGAGACTGAGTGCTTTTATTGCAAGGGAAGCGGTCACTGGAAGTGGAACTGCCCCAAATACTTAGCAGACAAGAAGGCCGGCAAAACAAAAGGTATATGTGATATACATGTAATTGATGTGTACCTTACCAGTAATCGTAGTAGCTCTTGGGTATTTGATACCGGTGCAGTTGCTCACATTTGTAACTCACAGCAGGAACTACGGAATAAGCGGAGACTGGCGAAGGACGAGGTGACGATGCGCGTCGGGAATGGTTCCAAAGTCGATGTGATCGCCGTCGGCACGCTACCTCTTCATTTACCTACGGGATTAGTTTTAAACCTCAATAATTGTTATTTAGTACCAGCTTTGAGCATGAACATTGTATCAGGATCTCGTTTAATTCGAGATGGCTACTCATTTAAATCCGAGAATAATGGTTGTTCCATTTATATGAGAGATATGTTTTATGGTCATGCTCCTATGGTGAATGGTTTATTCTTTATGAATCTCGAACGTAATGCTACACATGTTCATAGTGTGAGTACCAAAAGATGTAAGGTTGATAATGATAGTCCCACATACTTGTGGCACTGCCGCCTTGGTCACATAGGTGTCAAACGCATGAAGAAGCTCCATGCAGATGGACTTTTAGAGTCTCTTGATTATGAATCATTTGACACGTGTGAACCATGCCTTATGGGTAAAATGACCAAGACTCCGTTCTCAGGAACAATGGAGTGAGCAACCAACTTATTGGAAATCATACATACTGATGTGTGCGGTCCAATGAGTGTTGAGGCTCGCGGTGGCTATCGTTATGTTCTCACCCTCACTGATGATTTGAGTAGATATGGATATATTTACTTAATGAAACACAAGTCTGAAACCTTTTAAAAGTTCAAGGAATTTTAGAGTGAGGTTGAGAATCAACGTGACAGGAAAATCAAGTTTCTACGATCAGATCGTGGAGGAGAATACTTGAGTCATGAATTTGGCACACACTTAAGAAAATGTGGAATAGTTTCACAACTCACGCCGCCTAGAACACCTCAGCGTAACGGTGTGTCCGAACGTCGTAATCGCACTCTATTAGATATGGTGCGGTCTATGATGTCTCTTACCGATCTACCGCTATCTTTTTGGGGCTATGCTTTAGAGACTGCTGCATTCACTTTAAATAGGGCTCCGTCAAAATCCGTTGAGACGACACCGTTTGAATTATGGTTTGGGAAGAAACCTAAGTTGTCGTTTCTGAAAGTTTGGGGATGCGATGCTTATGTCAAGAAACTTCAACCTGAAAAGCTCGAACCCAAGTCGGAAAAATGCGTCTTCATAGGATACCCAAAAGAAACTATTGGGTATACCATCTACCTCAGATCCGAAGGCAAGATCTTTGTTGCCAAGAATGGATCCTTTCTAGAGAAAGAGTTTCTCTCGAAAGAAGTAAGTGGGAGGAAAGTAGAACTTGATGAAGTGTTACCTCTTGAACCGGAAAATGGCGTAACTCAAGAAAATGTTCCTGAGGTGCCTGCACCGACTAGAGAGGAAGTTAATGATGATGATCATGAAACTTCTGATCAAGTTGCTACTGAACTTCGAAGGTCCACAAGGACACGTTCCGCACCAGAGTGGTACGGCAACCCTGTCTTGGAAATCATGTTGTTAGACAACGGTGAACCTTCGAACTATGAAGAAGCGATGGCGGGCCCGGATTCCGACAAATGGCTAGAAGCCATGAAATCTGAGATAGGATCCATGTATGAAAACGAAGTATGGACTTTGACTGACTTGCCTGTTGAACGGCAAGCCATAGAGAATAAATGGATCTTTAAGAAGAAGACAGACGCGGATGGTAATGTGACCATCTATAAAGCTCGGCTTGTCGCTAAGGGTTATCGACAAGTTCAAGGGGTTGACTACGATGAGACTTTCTCACCGGTAGCGAAGCTAAAGTCCGTCCGAATCATGTTAGCAATTGCCGCGTTTTACGATTATGAAATATGGCAAATGGACGTCAAAACGGCATTCCTTAATGGTTTCCTTAAGGAAGAATTGTATATGATGCAGCCGGAAGGTTTTGTCGATCCTAAGAATGCTGACAAAGTGTGCAAGCTCCAACGCTCGATTTATGGGTTGGTGCAAGCATCTCGGAGTTGGAACATTCGCTTTGATGAGATGATCAAAGCGTTTGGGTTTACGCAGACTTATGGAGAAGCCTGCGTTTACAAGAAAGTGAGTGGGAGCTCTATAGCATTTCTCATATTATATGTAGATGACATACTTTTGATGGGAAATGATATAGAACTCTTGGACAGCATCAAGGCCTACTTGAATAAGAGTTTTTCAATGAAGGACCTTGGAGAAGCTGCTTATATATTAGGCATCAAGATCTATAGGGATAGATCGAGACGCCTCATAGGTCTTTCACAAAGCACATACCTTGATAAGATATTGAAGAAGTTCAATATGGATCAATCTAAGAAGGGGTTCTTGCCTGTGTTACAAGGTATGAAATTGAGCTCGGCTCAAAGTCCGACCACGGCAGAAGAAATAGAAGAGATGAGTGTCATCCCCTATGCCTCAGCCATAGGTTCTATTATGTATGCCATGCTGTGTACCAGACCTGATGTAAACCTTGCCGTAAGTTTGGTAGGAAGATACCAAAGTAATCCCGGCAAGGAACACTGGACAGTGGTCAAGAATATCCTGAAGTACCTGAAAAGGACTAAGGAGATGTTTCTCGTTTATGGAGGTGACGAAGAGCTCGTCGTAAAGGGTTACATCGACGCTAGCTTCGACACAGATCTGGATGACTCAAAGTCACAAACCGGATACGTGTATATTTTGAATGGTGGGGCAGTAAGCTGGTGCAGTTGCAAGCAGAGCGTCGTGGTGGGATCTACGTGTGAAGCGGAGTACATGGCAGCCTCGGAGGCAGCACATGAAGCAATTTGGGTGAAGGAGTTCATCACCGACCTCGGAGTCATACCCAATGCGTCGGGGCCGATCAAGCTCTTTTGTGACAACACTGGAGCAATTGCACTTGCCAAGGAGCCCAGGTTTCACAAGAAGACAAGGCACATCAAGCGTCGCTTCAACTCCATTCGTGAAAATGTTCAAGATGGAGACATAGATATTTGTAAAGTACATACGGACCTGAATGTAGTAGATCCGTTGACTAAACCTCTCCCTAGGGCAAAACATGATCAACACCAGAATTCCATGGGTGTTCGATTCATCACAATGTAACTAGATTATTGACTCTAGTGCAAGTGGGAGACTGTTGGAAATATGCCCTAGAGGCAATAATAAAAGCATTATTATTATATTTCCTTGTTCATGATAATTGTCTTTATTCATGCTATAATTGTGTTATCCGGAAATCGTAATACATGTGTGAATAACAGACACCAACATGTCCCTAGTAAGCCTCTAGTTGACTAGCTCGTTAATCAACAGATAGTCATGGTTTCCTGGCTATGGACATAAGATGTCATTGATAACGAGATCACATCATTAGGAGAATGATGTGATGGACAAGACCCAATCCTAAACATAGCATAAAGATCGTATAGTTCGTTTGCTAGAGTTTTGCAATGTCAAGTATCTTTTCCTTAGACCATGAGATCGTGTAACTCCCGGATACCGTAAGAGTGCTTTGGGTGTACCAAATGTCACAACGTAACTGGGTGACTATAAAGGTATACTACGGGTATCTCCAAAAGTGTCTGTTGGGTTGACACGGATCAAGACTGGGATTTGTCACTCCGTATGACGGAGAGGTATCACTGGGCCCACTTGATAGTGCATCATCATAATGAGCTCAAAGTGACCAAGTGTCTGGTCACAGGATCATGCATTACGGCACGATTAAAGTGACTTGCCAGTAACGAGATTGAACGAGGTATTGGGATACCGACGATCGAATCTCGGGCAAGTAATATCGACTGACAAAGGGAATCGCATACGGGGTTGATTGAATCCTCGACATCGTGGTTCATCCGATGAAATCATCGTGGAGCATGTGGGAGCCAACATGGGTATCCAGATCCCACTGTTGGTTATTGACCGGAGAGTCGTCTCGGTCATATCTACATGTCTCCCGAACCCGTAGGGTCTACACACTTAAGGTTCGGTGACGCTAGGGTTGTGAAGATATGTATATGCAGTAGCCCGAATGTTGTTCGGAGTCCCGGATGAGATCCCGGACGTCACGAGGAGTTCCGAAATGGTCCGGAGGTAAAGAATTATATATAGGAAGTGCTGTTTCGGCCATCGGGACAAGTTTCGGGGTTACCGGTATTGTACCGGGACCACCGGAAGGGTCCCGGGGGTCCACCGGGTGGGGCCACCTATCCCGGAGGGCCCCATGGGCTGAAGTGGGAAGGGACCCAGCCCTTAGTGGGCTGGGGCGCCACCCCTAAGGGCCCATGCGCCTAGGGTTAGGGGAAACCCTAAAAGGGGGGGTGCCCCCTTGCCTTGGGGGGCAAGCCCCCCACCCTTGGCCGCCGCCCCCCTCCCCCTAGGAGATCCATCTCCTAGGGCCGGCGCCCCCCCTGGCACCCCTATATATAGTGGGGAGAGGAGGGACTTGTGGCTACGGCTTTTGGTGCATCCCTCTCTCCCCGTTACATCTCTCTCGCGCGTAGTTTAGGCGAAGCCCTGCTACTGTGACGCCCTGCATCCACCACCACGCCGTCGTGCTGCTGGATCATCATCAACCTCTCCTTCCCCCTTGCTGGATCAAGAAGGAGGAGGCGTCTCCCGTCCCGTACGTGTGTTGAACGCGGAGGTGCCGTCCGTTCGGCACTCGGTCATCGGTGATTTGGATCACGTCGTGTTCGACTACATCATCCCCGTTCTTTGAACGCTTCCGCATGCGATCTACAAAGGTATGTAGATGCATCTGATGACTCGTTGCTAGATGAACTCTTAGATGGATCTTGGTGAAACGAGTAGGAAATTTTTTGTTTTCTGCAACGTTCCCCAACACATTTCTCATACTATATGTAGATGACATACTTTTGATGGGAAATGATATAGAACTCTTGGACAGCATCAAGGCCTACTTGAATAAGAGTTTTTCAATGAAGGACCTTGGAGAAGCTGCTTATATATTAGTCATCAAAATCTATAGAGATAGATCGAGATGCCTCATAGGTCTTTCACAAAGCACATACCTTGATAAGATATTGAAGAAGTTCAATATGGATCAGTCTAAGAAGGGGTTCTTGCTTGTGTTGCAAGGTGTGAAATTGAGCTTAGCTCAATGTCCGACCACGGCAGACGATATAGAAGAGATGAGTGTCATCCCCTATGCCTCAGCCATAGGTTCTATTATGTATGCCATGCTGTGTACCAGACCTGATGTAAACCTTGCCGTAAGTTTGGTAGGAAGGTACCAAAGTAATCCCGGCAAGGAACACTGGACAGCGGTCAAGAATATCCTGAAGTACCTGAAAAGGACTAAGGAAATGTTTCTCGTTTATGGAGGTGACGAAGAGCTCGTCGTAAAGGGTTACGTCGACGCTAGCTTCGACACAGATCTGGATGACTCTAAGTCACAAACCGGATACATGTATATTTTGAATGGTGGGGCAGTAAGCTGGTGCAGTTGCAAGCAGAGCGTCATGGCGGGATCTACATGTGAAGCGGAGTACATGGCAGCCTCGGAGGCAGCACATGAAGCAATTTGGGTGAAGGAGTTCATCACCGACCTCGGAGTCATACCCAATGCGTCGGGGCCGATCAAGCTCTTCTGTGACAACACTGGAGCTATTGCACTTGCCAAGGAGCCCAGGTTTCACAAGAAGACAAGGCACATCAAGCGTCGCTTCAACTCCATTCGTGAAAATGTTCAAGATGGAGACATAGATATTTGTAAAGTACATACGGACCTGAATGTAGCAGATCCGTTGACTAAACCTCTCCCTAGGGCAAAACATGATCAACACCAGAATTCCATGGGTGTTCGATTCATCACAATGTAACTAGATTATTGACTAGTGCAAGTGGGAGACTGTTGGAAATATGCCCTAGAGGCAATAATAAAAGCATTATTATTATTTTTCCTTGTTCATGATAATTGTCTTTATTCATGCTATAATTGTGTTATCCGGAAATCGTAATACATGTGTGAATAACAGACACCAACATGTCCCTAGTAAGCCTCTAGTTGACTAGCTCGTTAATCAACAGATAGTCATGGTTTCCTGGCTATGGACAAAGGATGACATTGATAACGAGATCACATCATTAGGAGAATGATGTGATGGACAAGACCCAATCCTAAACATAGCATAAAGATCGTATAGTTCGTTTGCTAGAGTTTTTCCAATGTCAAGTATCTTTTCCTTAGACCATGAGATCGTGTAACTCCCGGATACCGTAGGAATGCTTTGGATATACCAAACGTCACAACATAACTGGGTGACTATAAAGGTAGACTACGGGTATCTCCAAAAGTGTCTGTTGGGTTGACATGGATCAAGACTGGGATTTGTCACTCCGTATGACGGAGAGGTATCACTGGGCCCACTCGGTAATGCATCATCATAATGAGCTCAAAGTGACCAAGTGTCTGGTCACGGGATCATGCATTACGGTACGAGTAAAGTGACTTGCTAGTAACGAGATTGAACGAGGTATTGGGATACCGACGATCGAATCTCGGGCAAGTAACATATCGATTGACAAAGGGAATTGCATACGGGGTTGATTGAATCCTTGACATCGTGGTTCATCCGATGAGATCATCGTGGAGCATGTGGGAGCCAACATGGGTATCCAGATCCCGCTGTTGGTTATTGACCGGAGAGTCGTCTCGGTCATGTCTACATGTCTCCCGAACCCGTAGGGTCTACACACTTAAGGTTCGGTGACGCTAGGGTTGTGAAGATATGTATATGCAGTAACCCGAATGTTGTTCGTTTTGGGGAACGCAGTAATTTCGGAAATTTTCCTACGCACACGCAAGATCATGGTGATGCACAGCAACGAGAGGGGAGAGTGTTGTCTACGTACCAACGCAGACCGACTGCGGAAGCGATCACACAACGTAGAGGAAGTAGTCGTACGTCTTCTTTCCGATCCGACCGATCCAAGCACCGTTACTCCGGCACCTCCGAGTTCTTAGCACACGTTCAGCTCGATGACGTTCCTCGGGCTCCGATCCAGCAAAGCATCGAGGAAGAGTTCCGTCAGCACGACGGCGTGGTGACGATCTTGATGTACTACCGACGCAGGGCTTCGCCTAAGCACTGTAACGGTATGATCGAGGTGGAATTTGGTGGCAGGGGGCACCGCACATGGCTAAGGAACGATCTCAAGGATCAACTTGTGTGTCTTGGGGTGTCCCCTGCCCCCGTATATAAAGGTTGGAGGGAGGGGGGCTGGCCGGCCAAGTGGAGGGAGGCGCAGGAGGAGTCCTACTCCTACCGGGAGTAGGACTCCCCCTTCCAATCCTAGTCCAACTAGGAATCCTTAAAGGGGAGAGAAAGAGAGGTGGCCGGCCCCTCTCCTAGTCCTAATAGGACTAGGGAGAGGGGGGGAGGCGCAGCCCTATGTGGGCTGCCCTCTCACCTTTCCACTAAGGCCCATGTTGGCCCATTTGGCTCCCGGGGGGTTCCGGTAACCCTCCCGGTAGTCCGGTAAAATCCCGATTTCACCCGGACACTTCCGATGTCCAAACATAGGCTTCCAATATATCAATCTTTACGTCTTGACCATTTCGAGACTCCTCGTCATGTCCGTGATCACATCCGGGACTCCGAACAACCTTCGGTACATCAAAATGTATAAACTCATAATAACTGTCATCGTAACGTTAAGCGTGCGGACCCTACGGTTCGAGAACAATGTAGACATGACCGAGACACGTCTCCGGTCAATAACCAATAGCGGGACCTGGATGCCCATATTGGCTCCTACATATTCTACGAAGATCTTTATCGGTCAGACCGCATAACAACATACGTTGTTCCCTTTGTCATCGGTATGTTACTTGCCCGAGATTCGATCGTCGGTATCCAATACCTAGTTCAATCTCGTTACTGGCAAGTCTCTTTACTCGTTCCGTAATACATCATCTCATAACTAACATCTTAGTTATTATGCTTGCAAGGCTTATGTGATGTGTATTACCGAGAGGGCCCAGAGATACCTCTCCGATAATCGGAGTGACAAACCCTAATCTCGAAATACGCCAACCCAACATCTACCATTGGAGACACCTGTAGTACTCCTTTATAATCACCCAGTTACGTTGTGATGTTTGGTAGTACCCAAAGTGTTCCTCCGGTAAACGGGAGTTGCATAATCTCATAGTTATAGGAACAAGTATAAGTCATGAAGAAAGCAATAGCAACATACTAAACGATCGGGTGCTAAGCTAATGGAATGGGTCATGTCAATCAGATCATTCAACTAATGATGTGACCTCGTTAATCAAATAACAACTCTTTGTTCATGGTTAGGAAACATAACCATCTTTGATTAACGAGCTAGTCAAGTAGAGGCATACTAGTGACACTCTGTTGGTCTATGTATTCACACATGTATTATGTTTCCGGTCAATACAATTCTAGCATGAATAATAAACATTTATCATGATATAAGGAAATAAATAATAACTTTATTATTGCCTCTAGGGCATATTTCCTTCAGTCTCCCACTTGCACTAGAGTCAATAATCTAGTTCACATCGCCATGTGATTTAACAGCAATAGTTCACATCACCATGTGATTAACACCCATAGTTCACATCGTCGTGTGACCAACACTCAAAAGGTTTACTAGATTCAGTAATCTAGTTCACATATCTATGTGATTAACACCCAAAGAGTACTAAGGTGTCATCATGTTTTGCTTGTGAGATAATTTTAGTCAACGGGTCTGTCACATTCAGATCCGTAAGTATTTTGCAAATTTCTATGTCAACAATGCTCTGCATGGAGCTACTCTAGCTAATTGCTCCCACTTTCAATATGTATCCAGATTGAGACTTAGAGTCATCTAGATTAGTGTCAAAACTTGCATCGGCGTAACCCTTTACGACGAACCTTTTTTCACGTCCATAATCGAGAAAGATATCTTTATTTCACTAAGGATAATTCTGACCGCTGTCCAGTGATCTACTCCTAGATCACTATTGTACTCCCTTGCCAAATCAGTGCAGGGTATACAATAGATCTGGTAAACAGCATGGCATACTTTATAGAACCTATGAATGAGGCATAGGGAATGACTTTCATTCTCTTTCTATCTTCTGCCGTGGTCGGGCTTTGAGTCTTTACTCAACTTCACACCTTGTAACACAGGCAAGAAACCTTTTCTTTGGCTGTTCCATTTTGAACTACTTCAAAATCTTGTCAAGGTATGTACTTATTGAAAAACTTATCAAGCGTCTTGATCTATCTCTATAGATCTTGAAGCTCAATATGTAAGTAGCTTTACCGAAGTCTTTCTTTGAAAAAACTCCTTTCAAACACTCCTTTATGCTTTACAGAATAATTCTACATTATTTCCGATCAACTTTATCAGAAATGCTGTAGTGCTCCCACTCACTTTATTGTAAATACAGGCTTCACCGCAAGTCTGTATAAAACTATATGCTTTGATCAACTCATCAAAGCGTATATTCCAACTCCGAGATGTTTGCACCAGTCCACAGATAGATCGCTGGAGCTTGCATATTTAGTTAACACCTTTAGGATCGACAAAACCTTCTAGTTGCATCGTATACAACTCTTCTTTAGCAAATCCATTAAGGAATGCAGTTTTGTTTATCCATTTGCCAGATTTCATAAAATGCGGCAATTGCTAACATGATTCGGACAGATTTAAGCATAGATACGAGTGAGAAAATCTCATCGTAGTCAACACCTTGAACTTGTCGAAAACCTTTTGCGACAATTCTAGCTTTGTAGATAGTAACACTACTATCAGCGTCCGTCTTCCTCTTGAAGATCCATTTATTTTCTATGGCTCGCCGATCATCGGGCAAGTCAATCAAAGTCCATACTTTGTTCTCATACATGGATCATATCTCAGATTTCATGGCTTCAAGCCACTTTGCGGAATCTGGGCTCACCATCGCTTCTTCATAGTTCGTAGGATCATCATGATCTAGTAGCATGACTTCCAGAACAGGATTACCGTACCACTCTTGCGCGGATCTTACTCTGGTTTACCTACGAGATTTGGTAGTAACTTGATCTGAAGTTACATGATCATCATCATTAGCTTCCTCACTAATTGGTGTAGTAGTCACAGGAACAGATTTCTGTGATGAACTACTTTCCAATAAGGGAGCAGGTACAGTTACCTCATCAAGTTCTACTTTCCTCCCACTCACTTCTTTCGAGAGAAACTCCTTCTCCAGAAAGTTTCCGAATTTTAGCAACAAAAAGTCTTGCCTTCGGATCTATGATAGAAGGTGTATCCAATAGTTTCCTTTGGATATCCTATGAAGACGCACTTCTCCGATTTGAGTTTGAGCTTATCAGGATGAAACTTTTTCATATAAGCATCGCAACCCCAAACTTTAAGAAACGACAGCTTAGGTTTCTTGCCAAACCATAGTTCACACGGTGTCGTCTCAACGGATTTAGATGGTGCCCTATTTAACGTGAATGCAGCTGTCTCTAATGTATAACCCCAAAACGATAGTGGTAGATCGGTAAGATACATCATAGATTGCACTATATCCAATAAAGTACGGTTATGACGTTAGGACACACTATTATGCTGTGGTGTTCCATATGGCATGATTTTGTGAAACTATTCCACATTGTTTTAATTGAAGACCAAACTCGTAACTCAAATATTTTACCTCTGCGATCATATCGTAGAAACTTTTATTTTCTTGTCACGATGATTTTCCACTTCACTCTGAAGTTCTTTGAACTTTTCAAATGTTTCAGACTTATGTTTCATCAAGTAGATATACTCATATCTGCTCAAATCATCTGTGAAGTTCAGAAAATAATGATACCTGTCGCGAGCCTCAATATTCATCGGACCACATACATCAGTATGTATGATTTCCAACAAATCTGTTGCTCGCTCCATTGTTCCGAAGAACAGAGTCTTAGTCATCTTGCCCATGAGGCATAGTTCGCAAGCATCAACTGATTCATAATCAAGTGATTCCAAAAACCCATCAGCATGGAGTTTCTTCATGTGCTTTACACCAATATGACCTAAACAGCAGTGCCACAAACAAGTTGCACTATCATTATTAACTTTGCATCTTTTGGTTTCAATATTATGATTATGTGTATTACTACGATCGAGATCCAATGAACTATTTTCATTGGGTGTGTAACCATATAAGGTTTTATTCATGTAAGCAGAACAACAATTTATTCTCTTACTTAAATGAATAACCGTATTACAATAAACATGATCAAATCATATTCATGCTCAACGCAAACACCAAATAACACTTATTTAAGTTCAACACTAATCCCGAAAGTATAGGGAGTGTGCGATGATGATCATATCAATCTTGGAACCACTTCCAACACACATCGCCACTTCACCCTTAACTAGTCTCTGTTTATTCTGCAACTCCCGTTTCGAGTTACTACTCTTAGCAACTGAACTAGTATCAAATACTGAGGGTTTGCTAAAAACACTAGTAAAGTACACATCAATAACATGTATATCAAATATACTTATGTTCACTTTGCCATCCTTCTTATCCGCCAATCACTTGGGGTAGTTCCGCTTCCAGTAACCAGTCCCTTTGCAGTAGAAGCACTTTGTCTCAGGCTTAGGACCAGACTTGGGCTTCTTCACATGAGTAGCAACTTGCTTGCCGTTCTTTTGAAGTTCCCCTTCTTTCGTTTGCCCTTTTCTTGAAACTAGTGATCTTGTCAACCATCAACACTTGATGTTTTTCTTGATTTCTACCTTCGTTGATTTCAGCATCACGAAGAGCTTGGGAGTTGTTTCCGTTATCCCTTGCATATTATAGTTCATCACGAAGTTCTACTAACTTGGTGATGGTGACTAGAGAATTCTGTCAATCACTATTTTATCTGGAAGATTAACTCCCACTTGATTCAAGTGATTGAAGTACTCAGACAATCTGGGCACATGCTCACTAGTTGAGCGATTCTCCTCCATCTTTCAGCTATAGAACTTGTTGGAGACTTCATATCTCTCAACTCGGGTATTTACTTGAAATATTAACTTCAACTCCTGGAACATCTCATATGGTCCATGAGTTCAAAACGTCTTTGAAGTCCCGATTCTAAGCCATTAAGCATGGTGCACTAAACTATCAAGTAGTCATCATATTGAGCTAGCCAAACGTTTCATAACGTCTGCATCTGCTCCTGCAATAGGTCTGTCACCTAGCGGTGCATCAAGGACATAATTCTTCTGTGCAGCAATGAGGATAAACCTCAGATCACGGATCCAATCCGCATCATTGCTACTAACATCTTTCAACACAATTTTCTCTAGGAACATATCAAAATAAACACAGGGAAGCAACAACGCGAGCTATTGATCTACAACATGATTTGCAAAATACTACCAGGACTAAGTTCATGATAAATTTAAGTTCAATTAATCATATTACTTAAGAACTCCCACTTAGATAGACATCCCTCTAATCCTCTAAGTGATCACGTGATCCAAATCAACTAAACCATAACCGATCATCACGTGAGATGGAGTAGTTTTCAATGGTGAACATCGTCATGTTGATCATATCTACTATATGATTCACGCTCGACCTTTCGGTCTCTGTGTTCCGAGGCCATATCTGCATATGCTAGGCTCGTCAAGTATAACCTGAGTATTCTGCGTGTGCAAAACTGGCTTGCACCCGTTGTAGATGGACGTAGAGCTTATCACACCCGATCATCACGTGGTGTCTGGGCACGACGAACTTTGGCAACGGTGCATACTCAGGGAGAACACTTCTTGATAATTTAGTGAGAGATCATCTTATAATGCTACCGTCAATCAAAGCAAGATAAGATGCATAAAAGGATAAACATCACATGCAATCAATATAAGTGATATGATATGGCCATCATCATCTTGTGCTTGTGATCTCCATCTCCGAAGCACCGTCATGATCACCATCGTCACCGGCGCGCCACCTTGATCTCCATCGTAGCAACGTTGTCGTCTCGCCAATCTTATGCTTCCACGACTATCACTACCGTTTAGTAATAAAGTAAAGCATTACATCGCGATTGCATTGCATACAATAAAGCGACAACCATATGGCTCCTGCCGGTTGCCGATAACTCGGTTACAAAACATGATCATCTCATACAATAAAATCAGCATCATGCCTTGACCATATCACATCACAACATACCCTGCAAAAACAAGTTAGACGTCCTCTACTTTGTTTGTTGCAAGTTTTACGTGGCTGCTACGGGCTTAAGTAAGAACTCATCTCACCTACGCATCAAAACCACAACGATAGTTCGTCAAATAGACTCCGTTTTAACCTTCTCAAGGACCGGGCGTAGTCACACTTGGTTCAACTAAAGTTGGAGAGGCAGTCTTCCGCAAGCCATCTGTGTGCAAAGCACGTCGAGGGAACCGGTCTCGCGTAAGAGTACGCGTAAGGTTGGTCCGGATCGTCTCACCCAACAATACCGCCGAACCAAAGTATGACATGCTGGTAGGCAGTATGACTTGTATCGCCCACAACTCACTTGTGTTCTACTCGTGCATATAACATCAAACCATAAAACCTAGGCTCGGATGCCACTTTTGGGGAACGCAGTAATTTCGGAAATTTTCCTACGCACACGCAAGATCATGGTGATGCACAGCAACGAGAGGGGAGAGTGTTGTCTACGTACCAACGCAGACCGACTGCGGAAGCGATCACACAACGTAGAGGAAGTAGTCGTACGTCTTCTTTCCGATCCGACCGATCCAAGCACCGTTACTCCGGCACCTCCGAGTTCTTAGCACACGTTCAGCTCGATGACGTTCCTCGGGCTCTGATCCAGCAAAGCATCGAGGAAGAGTTCCGTCAGCACGACGGTGTGGTGACGATCTTGATGTACTACCGACGCAGGGCTTCGCCTAAGCACTGTAACGGTATGATCGAGGTGGAATTTGGTGGCAGGGGGCACCGCACACGGCTAAGGAACGATCTCAAGGATCAACTTGTGTGTCTTGGGGTGTCCCCTGCCCCCGTATATAAAGGTTGGAGGGAGGGGGGCTGGCCGGCCAAGTGGAGGGAGGCGCAGGAGGAGTCCTACTCCTACCGGGAGTAGGACTCCCCCTTCCAATCCTAGTCCAACTAGGAATCCTTAAAGGGGAGAGAAAGAGAGGTGGCCGGCCCCTCTCCTAGTCCTAATAGGACTAGGGAGAGGGGGGGAGGCGCAGCCCTATGTGGGCTGCCCTCTCACCTTTCCACTAAGGCCCATGTTGGCCCATTTGGCTCCCGGGGGGTTCCGGTAACCCTCCCGGTAGTCCGGTAAAATCCCGATTTCACCCGGACACTTCCGATGTCCAAACATAGGCTTCCAATATATCAATCTTTACGTCTCGACCATTTCGAGACTCCTCGTCATGTCCGTGATCACATCCGGGACTCCGAACAACCTTCGGTACATCAAAATGTATAAACTCATAATAACTGTCATCGTAACGTTAAGCGTGCGGACCCTACGGTTCGAGAACAATGTAGACATGACCGAGACACGTCTCCGGTCAATAACCAATAGCGGGACCTGGATGCCCATATTGGCTCCTACATATTCTACGAAGATCTTTATCGGTCAGACCGCATAACAACATACGTTGTTCCCTTTGTCATCGGTATGTTACTTGCCCGAGATTCGATCGTCGGTATCCAATACCTAGTTCAATCTCGTTACTGGCAAGTCTCTTTACTCGTTCCGTAATACATCATCTCATAACTAACATCTTAGTTATTATGCTTGCAAGGCTTATGTGATGTGTATTACCGAGAGGGCCCAGAGATACCTCTCCGATAATCGGAGTGACAAACCCTAATCTCGAAATACGCCAACCCAACATCTACCATTGGAGACACCTGTAGTACTCCTTTATAATCACCCAGTTACGTTGTGATGTTTGGTAGTACCCAAAGTGTTCCTCCGGTAAACGGGAGTTGCATAATCTCATAGTTATAGGAACAAGTATAAGTCATGAAGAAAGCAATAGCAACATACTAAACGATCGGGTGCTAAGCTAATGGAATGGGTCATGTCAATCAGATCATTCAACTAATGATGTGACCTCGTTAATCAAATAACAACTCTTTGTTCATGGTTAGGAAACATAACCATCTTTGATTAACGAGCTAGTCAAGTAGAGGCATACTAGTGACACTCTGTTGGTCTATGTATTCACACATGTATTATGTTTCCGGTCAATACAATTCTAGCATGAATAATAAACATTTATCATGATATAAGGAAATAAATAATAACTTTATTATTGCCTCTAGGGCATATTTCCTTCAGTTCGGAGTCCCGGATGAGATCCCGGACGTCACGAGGATTTCCGGAATGGTCCGGAGGTAAAGAATTATATATAGGAAGTGCTATTTCGGCCATCGGGACAAGTTTGGGGTCACCGGTATTGTACCGGGACCATCGGAAGGGTCCCGGGGGTCCACCGGGTGGGGCCACCTATCCCGGAGGGCCCCATGGGCTGAAGTGGGAAGGGACCCAGCCCAAAGTGGGCTGGGGCGCCACTCCCCTAGGGCCCATGCGGCTAGGGTTGAGGGGAAACCCTAAAGGGGGCGCCCCCTTGCTTGGGGGGCAAGCCCCCCACCCCTAGGCCGCCGCCCCCTAGGAGATCCCATCTCCTAGGGCCGGCGCCCCCCCTAGGCACCCCTATATATAGTGGGGGAGAGGAGGGACTACACACAACAGCCTTTGGCGCATCCCTCTCTCCCTGTTACGTCTCTCTCTCTCGTAGTATAGGCGAAGCCCTGCTACTGTGACGCCCTGCATCCACCACCACGCCGTCGTGCTGCTGGATCATC
Source organism: Triticum monococcum (assembly GCA_034509565.1). Classification (NCBI taxonomy): domain Eukaryota; kingdom Viridiplantae; phylum Streptophyta; class Magnoliopsida; order Poales; family Poaceae; genus Triticum; species Triticum monococcum. The sequence continues at coordinate 81,543,759 of CM067841.1, forward strand.
ATCAACCTCTCCTCCCCCCTTGCTGGATCAAGAAGGAGGAGACGTCTCCCGTCCTGTACGTGTGTTGAACACGGAGGTGTCGTCCGTTCGGCGCTTGGTCATCGGTGATTTGGATCACGTCGTGTTCGACTACATCATCCCCGTTCTTTGAACGCTTCCGCACGCGATCTACAAAGGTATGTAGATGCATCTGATGACTCGTTGCTAGATGAACTCCTAGATGGATCTTGGTGAAACGAGTAGGAAATTTTTTGTTTTCTGCAATGTTCCCCAACAGTAGATACCGGCGATCGAATCTCGGGCAAGTAACATACCGATGGACAAAGGGAACTGCATACGGGATTAGTAAAATCCTTGACCTTGAGGTTCGACCGATAAGATCTTCGTAGAATATGTAGGAACCAATATGGGCATCCAGGTCCCGCTATTAGTTATTGACCATAGAGGTGTCTCGGCCATGTCTGCATAGTGCTCGAACCCGCAGGGTCTACACACTTAATGTTTGGTGACGATATAAGTATAGTTTAGTCATTATGGTGGTTACCGAAGGTTGTTCGGAGTCCCGTATGAGATCCTGAACATGACGAGGAACTCCGGAATGGTCCGAAGGTGAAGATTGATATATTGGACGAAGGGTATTGGAGTCCGGAATTGTTCCGGGGGTACTGAGTGATGACCAACATCACCGAAAGGGGTTTTGGGGGGCCCCGACAAGTGTGTGTGGGGGGGCATGGGCCAAGGGGAGGGGGCAAACCAGCCCACTAAGGGGTTGTGCGCCCCCTCACCCTTTCCCACGTAACCAGAAGGGGTGGGGGCGCTCCCCTAGGGCAGCCACGCTCTTTGCCTTAGGGCCCAAGGCTCCCGGGGGCAGGCGCACCAAAACCCATCTAGGGTTTTCCCATGGTGGCCGTCGTGCAGGAAATATGCCCTCGAGGCAATAATAGAGTTGTTATTTTATATTTCCTTATTCATGATAAATGTTTATTATTCATGCTAGAATTGTATTGATCGGAGACCCAGATACATGTGTGAATACATAGACAAACACTGTGTCCCTAGTAAGCCTCTACTTGACTAGCTCATTAATCAAAGATGGTTAAGGTTTCCTAACCATGGACATGAGTTGTCATTTGATAACGGGATCACATCATTAGGAGAATGATGTGATGGACAAGACCCATTCGTTAGCTTAGCATAATGATCGTTCAGTTTTTATTACTATTGCTTTCTTCATGTCAAATACATATTCCTTCGACTATGAGATTATGCAACTCCCGGACATCGGAGGAATACCTTGTGTGCTATCAAACGTCACAATGTAACTGGGTGATTATAAAGATGCTCTACAGGTATCTCTGAAGGTGTTTGTTGGGTTGGCATAGATCGAGATTATGATTTGTCACTCTGAGTAACGAAGAGGTATCTCTGGGCCCTCTCGGTAATACACATCATAAGAAGCCTTGCAAGCAAAGTGACTAATGAGTTAGTTGCAGGATGATGTATTACGGAACGATTAAAGAGACTTGCCGATAACAAGATTGAACTAGGAATGAAGATACCGACGATCGAATCTCAGGCAAGTAACATACCGATGGACAAAGGGAATTGTGTATGTTGTCATAACGGTTCGACCGATAAAGATCTTCGTAGAATATGTAGGAGATAATATGAGCATCCAGGTTCTGCTATTGGTTATTGACCGGAGAGGTGTCTCGGTCATGTCTACATAGTTCTCGAACCCGTAGGGTCCGCACACTTAACGTTCGATGATGATATAGTATTATATGAGTTATGTGATTTGGTGACCGAATGTTGTTAGAGTCCCGGATGAGATCACGGACATGACGAGGAGTCTCTAAATGGATGAGAGGTAAAGATTGATATATAGGACAATGGTATTCAGACACTAGAAGTGTTCCGGAGAGTATCGGGTACATATAGGGTCACCGGAAGGGGTTCCGGGCACCCCTCAACAAAGATATGGGCTTAATGGGCCAAGGGAAAATCACTTCACCATCACCGTCACCACGCCGTCGTGCTGACGGAACTCATAAACTACCTCGACACCTTGCTGGATCAAGAAGGCGAGGGACGTCATCGAGCTGAACGTGTGCAGAACTCGGAGGTGTCGTATGTTCGGTGCTTGATCGATCGGAGCTAGAAGAAGTTCGACTACATCAACCGCGTTGTGAAACGCTTCCATTTATGGTCTACGAGGGTACGTAGACACACTCTCCCTCTCGTTGCTATGTATCTTCATGGATAGATCATTACATGCGTGCAATTTTTTTCTTTTCCATGCAACGATTCCCAACACGTCGCCCCCCTAGGGAACCCTAGGGCGCCCCCTCCTCCTCCCTCTCCCTATATATAGAGGGGTAGAGGGAGGGCAGCCGCGCCCACCTATGCCACGGGGCTGCCCTCCCTCTCTCTTGTAGTCATCTTCTTCTCCATAGTGCTTAGCGAAGCTCTGTCGAGATTTCTCCACCACCACCGCCACCACGCCGTCGTGCTGCCGAAGGACTCGAGCTACTAATTCACAATCGCTCGCTGGATCGAAGAGGTGAAGGTGTCATCAAGGCGTACGTGTGTTGTGCGTGGAGGTGCCGTCCGTTCGGCACTTGGATCGGGAGTTCGCGGGACGGATCATGATTGGATTGCGAAGACGTTCGACTACATCAACCGCATTTCTTAACGCTTCCGCTTAGTGATCTACAAGGGTATGTAGATGCAATCTCTCCTCTCGTAGAGGGTCATCTCCTAGATTGATATTGGTGAGCATAGGATTTTTTTGTTTCCCATGCAACGTTCCCCAACAGAATCACCCCGCTGCTTGTCAGCTCGTCTCCTAACCCTAGATTCCCATGGTAAGGAAGAGAAAGGAAATCGAATCGTGGAAAGGTATGGGACAACTCAGCCTCAAGATGTTTCCGTACCGATGTAGAGGTTTCTTGAGGGGTTTAGTTTGCAATTCGTACATCCTTCCTTCTCGCATTGCACATTTTTTATCCAATGGTACAAGATCAAGTTTCCATGTTTTCGCTGAATGTCCGATTTCCACTAGATTTGCACTCTTCCTATAAAGGATGTGCTGATCTTGGAGGAGACAACCCAATGAGCCACGACTTTGTCCCCTCCTTCGTTTGCTTTGCAAATCTAGCCAATCTAGAGAAGAGGGAAGCACTACATGAGCCACGGGATAAAAGAGAATGGGGCAAATTAGAAAATATGAAGGGTACAAAACTATCCTCATACATGGGGTCCTAGATCCAGTACGACGCCACTAAGGAACGCTTAGACGAGTACCCGCACGGTTGGCCGGACAATCGCTAAGAGGAATCATTCATGCCGCTCGCTGACCGCCGACCCAACACGGAACGCTCGAAGGAGGGCTGCCACTGTTGGCGGGACAATCACTAGGGAGGAATCACCCGCGCTGCTCGCCGGCTCGTCTCCTAACCCTAAATTCTCATGGTAAGGAAGAGAAAGGAAACCGAATCGTGGAAAGGTACGGGACGACTCAGCCTCAAGATGTTTCCGTACCGATGGAGAGGATTCTCGCGGGGTTTAGTTTGAAATTTGTACATCCTCATCCTCCCTTCTCGCATTGCACATTATTTATCCAATGATACAAGATCAAGTTTTCTTGTTTTCGCTGAATGTCCGGTTTCCACTAGATTTGCACTCGATGTGATTGTACCGTGTTAGACTGCTCATAGTGAGGAGTAACATAGAGTAGTAACTTACCGATGTTACTAGTCTATGTTACTACCTCCATAGTGAATAGTAACATATGAGAGGGTGCTTGGATACGTTTTAGTCCCATGACTAAAAGTAGTGGGACTGAAACTTGCTAGCCTCACCCATGCTTGGATCCAAATACTAAAGAGACTAAAATCAAGTTATTGAGCATTTATTATCCTCCAAACCCTTCAATCCAGAACTCGCATGTGTTAAAGGAGAGGCATTAAATGAGGAGAGAGAGAGGGCTAATACATATTTTAGTAGGTTTCTTATGACTAAAATTTTTTAGCCTCAAGACTAGTCCTAGCCTCTCTTTAGTCAGGGGTGCTTGTAACTTTAGCCTCTAAAATAGACTATTTTTAGTCTGACTAAAAATAGTCCCTTGGATCCAAGCACCCTCTGAGTCGTATCATGAAATAGTTCATTTTTTAGGCTATAGACGCATTATGCCTTGAAATGTATGATGTTATAGTAACTACCTAAGTTACCACAAATCTCTCTCTCGTCATTAATTAGCTGCCACATAAGCAATTTTGTATTGTAATGTGTGATGTTTAGTTAAGTTATTTTCATTGTGACTAGTCTAAAGAAAACTTGGAGGGAATAGAGAGTTACTTTTGCTAGCAAATCCGTGTTCTTGTAGGGATTAGCATGTTTCCAGTACTATATATGTCAAGGGTGTTTCTGAAAAGAGAGAGAGAAGATAACCCGACGTGCAAACCCCGAAGGCCCAAACCCCAGTAGGTCTCACCCCTCCCGATCCGAACCCAGACCCAAAACCAACACCGGCGGCGGCTGCAGCGATGGCGGCGGCGGCGATGAACACGGACGTGGAGGCGGTCGACTTCGACTCCGACGACGACGATCTCATGGACGAGGAGGGTGCCATCGAACCCTCGCCGGCCCCCGCTCCCCGCCTCCGATCTACCATCGCAGGGGGCGGCGGCGGCGGCGACGACGATGCCCCGCGTAAGACTAAGGGGCGCGGCTTCCGCGAGGACCCTAACTCCTCGTCCGCGCACCGCGATTCGCGGTTAGCTGGCGCAGGCCGCTCTGGCTTCGACGCCCTCGCCTCCGATGGCGGCCCTGGACCCGTGCGCTGTACGTCTCCATCCCTGTCCCTCCCTCCCGTGTTTCCCGATAAGAAGATTTCTAGTCAGGTAGGGCGGCGTGGTCTGACGCTCGCGTAGGTCTGGTAACCTAGTATGTTCTCTTCTTCGACGTGTTAGTTTTGCTGTTTGAGGAACGAGATCTGAATGCCAAGGCACTGCAAAGATCCCGTCTTGATAGGTTTCTTCCGATTCCCATGGGCTGCTGCGTACGGCAAGGAGATATTTGGGTTCCTTGCTGCTATAGATTGCCTTTTTCTTGAGCAATGTAGATATGCAGATGGATGCTTTGGGCGATTTGGTCGGCTGGTTTCATTGGGGTTGGAAATTGCTGCGTGTTCATAGTTTACCAAGATTGTTTACCTATGATTTTAGTGTAGATCTCTGAACCGTTTCATCCTACATGTTAGTGACCAGCGTGGAGCATAAATACGATTCTTTTTGGATGTTTGCCTCAGGATTCGTTTTCTGCTTGAGACTGTGGGTTACTTTTAATTGCAGCCCGTGAGTTGGTTTGCTGGGATGATTATTTTTTGTTTGTGAAAAAGATTTTTTTAATGTGCTTGACTGCTGAGGTTGTTCTTTGATTGTAGCTGTGGCTATCTTACTTCTTGTGATGTGAACGGGCATGACTTAGGGCGTTGCCTTCTGTATTATTTTTCATTACATAATTAAATTAATAGTCCCCTTAACATTCAGTTCCTCCAATAAGCTTGGTACGAATTGAGAAGCTCTGAATGCAGGAAGGGAAACCTTAGAGCTTTCTTCGCTTATCTTCCCAAGCAGACCATATTTTTCTCATTATCCTATTTCTCTGTCTTTCCAACCAGCATTCCCGCTTATTCTGATTGGAGTGATGTGTGGTACCGGGGATAATGCAATTGATGGTGCTTGATTGCCATACATCCACAAAACCTTTGAATATTTTTAGTCTCAACTTCTGTTGAGTTCTATTAGCGAAGTGTTGCATATGACATACTCCCGTTGCTATTTTCTGCTCATACCAAAGCTTGCTTTGTATAAAGCAATGAATCAAATAATATACTTTTAGTAACTAAATAAGTGCAACTGCATTTCTGGACGCTGTCCTTTTCAATGTGTATTTCCTTGCAGAAATTGTCACTAATGGAGTTATTTTCTTGTATGCTTTGCCTTGTGTACAGCCATTGAAGGGTGGATTGTACTGGTTACTGGAGTTCATGAAGAAGCTCAGGAGGAGGACCTCCATAATATTTTCGGGGATTATGGTCAGGTCAAGAACTTGCATTTGAATTTGGATCGCCGGACTGGATTTGTGAAGGTATGCTTCCTACCACCTCTAGTCCTTACATTTTGCGGAGATGCCATTCGGTTTAGTTTTGTTTTCTAGTTTTGCACTCGTGAAATCCTCAGGCTATTCCTTAATTATGAGTAAGACAGGCAGCATAGTTTGTCATCCATAGAATAAGAACAGGGTTTGCTTGCATCCTTTCTTATCCCCTCCTTAATATTTGTGTGGCTTCCCTTCTCATATGCAGGGATATGCTCTAATTGAGTATGAGAACTTTGAGCAAGCCAAGCGTGCAATAAGAGAATCAGACGGAACTGAGCTTCTATCGCAGATAATAAGTGTTGACTGGGCATTTAGTAATGGCCCTGTCAAACAGAGAAGTACTCGGAAGAGGTATGGTTTATGTGAGCTTTCGTATTTAGTTCTTTTTTTTTGGTTATGTTAGAAGGAAACTGCAGGCATGACAGCTACAGGTTTGATTTGCCCAATATATTTGTGAGAACCTTCCGGATATAGTGATAAAAACGTTGCTTAGGTACTCTGAACTACAAATTAGTGTCCAACTGGCCATGATTATCATCCATATATGAGGCTTTTAGGCAAGCACTAAAGCAGGAGCCAGCTCTAGATTTTGGTGCACAGACTGCTCGGGTGAAATGTCAGCAGACGCTTACTTGAGAGTTGAAAGTGAGGAGAGCAAATCATTCTAAATTATGATAAAAAAATTAGACTAGGAATGAAGAATATAAATCTACAGCGTGTTTGCTTGGGGGTAGTTAGAGCTAGGGAACGAGCTAGGGAATGGGAATTGAAGGGGTATGAGACTTCAAATCTATTGTTTGGTTAGGGGGATTGGGAATTCATATGGGAATAGGCATGGGACTTGAGACTCCAACTCCCACCGTTTTATTAACAGGGGAGGGGGTGGGAGTTGGAAGGGAATTGTTTTGTTTTAGTGAGTCAATCTTAACCCTTTATCATAACTTATGTTAACTTCCTTGTCTAGTCCCTCGTCAATTCCCACAAACCAAACAACAGAATACAGTTTCTCCTCAAATTCTCACACATAATTCCTATCATGTGCCAAACAGAGGATTGGGATAAAATGACTCATCCCATCTCTAATCTCAATAGAACTCCCTACTCTAAATTCCCATTCCCCTTCCCAAATGTTGCCAAACACGCTAGGTTAAGTTTGCTAAACCTAGTTTGATGAAGTTAGTTTTGGTTTGGTACTTTGGTTAAACGTGTACTGGCCACCCAACTGAAAACCACCAAATCATTATGATAAAAAGAACATTAGGAATAAAAATTAGAAATCTAAATTATAAGTTTGCTAAACTTAGTTGTTAGTAATTGGATGAAGTTATGTACCTTCTGAACTCTTCTTGCATGCTTAGTATAATCCCAAGAAGATTTTTCCTGGCTGGTTTTCAAGTTCTTGAAATGCTTTAATCTGAGGGGTTGGGGTTCACTTCATTCGTAACACATCCTTGGAGGAATGCCAGATTAAGTATGTTATGAGGTCCCTGGTTAATTACACAAGTTATCCTTTATTCCTTTTGTACTCTCCCAAACAAGTAGTTTTCCCCCCTCTGCTTTATGCACTTCTTTTCTAATATCTGCTGAGATTCCCCAAGTAATAATGTAGTACTCTCTCCGTCTGAAAATAAGTGTCTCAAGCTTAGTACAACTTTGTACTAAAGTTAGTTATTTTAGGACGGAGGGAGTATTTCTACAGTAGTTAATCATAGGGGATTTCAGTTAAATTTTGGCCAAGTGCTTTTGGCTATGTAATATGATTTCATGGATTTTAATTATCCATTGGCTTGTACATATGATTTATTTCTTCCAATATTTCCTAGTTTTACCTTTCTGAATCCGAGTCACCGACCAAATGCATACATAGTTCAGTATGTTCTTTACACAGCTCTCAGAACAGAATATAATACTTGAGTTTATACTGTGTTCATTTCAGATCACCGAGGCCTAATCGCTCAAGGAGCCCACCAAGGAGAAGATACCCTTAGGAGCGACGGAAGTGCGAGAATCATGGAGTTTCAGTTGTTTGCTTGTCTTATCGTAATTTGACGGCGGCCCTTGTCTCTCTTTACCAATTTCCGGTAGTAGTTGTATGGCATCTTCAAGGTCCTTCCTTTGGTGGATGGAGCCATGTTTGCTGTTGAAGTTTGGCTTGCCAGTTTGAGACAATTGTAGCCGTTGATGTTGGATCCGTGATGTGTTGGATTGGAATGTTTGTGCCACAATTTAATGAACTTGAAGATGGGTAATTTGTATTATTATTTCTTCTATCATTATTTTTTACTCATCTGCTCAACTTGTTTGAGGCTGGTTGTAATGGGGAGTATCATATACTAGTATCATGCATATGATACTAGTCTATGATACTACATCCCTAATGCATAGTATCATATGTTGGTATCATAGAGGACTATATTTATTGCTATGTATGACACAAAGTAGCACATCATTTATTATGATACGGTATCATGAAGCCTTTTTTTCTAAATTTAATTCTATGACACCTCATCAAAATTGCTTAGTTGGCATGCATGATACTACCTATGATACTTCCATTACAGGCAGCCCGATAGACTTGTTTTTCTTTTCTTCACTTTTGTCAGTTTACTGGGTCCCATCAGGCCTTTATTGAGCATTGCAATTTCGTTAAGCATAAGAGCAAGTACAATGAGGTAATGTAGGTAGGCTGTAATACTTTAAATAATATATTTTTGCTGAGTTGGATGAGAGAGAAGAGAAGTGGGCATTAACATGATTAACTATTGTATGAGTGGGTTATAAAATTGACTATAAGTGACATGGCAAATCCATGTAGCCGATTGTTGGCTATACTATTAACCATGCTTTTTAAGGGCGAACTTCTGTGTTTGTCGACTTGCGTGAGCACGTAGTTTGTCACCGCACAGCCAGTTGTCCTCGTTGTCGGCCGAGCTGCAAGGCCTTGCAGCTCGCTTTGCCTCCTCCCCCTTGGTTGCAGCATCGCTGTGTGGGGTTCCAACATTGCCACCAGTCATCGTCGTAGCATGCCACGCGCCTGTCGCATCACCCATAGCTTCGCCATGCAATTTTTGTTGTCGCCGCAGCCGGTTGAAGCTTTCTTGGCCGCTGGTTGCAACATTTTGTGGTTGCCTCGTCTCGGGTCGAAACTTTTTCAAAAGCTGGTTGTAGCTTTCTCACCCGCCGATCGTAGCATTTTATGATGCTGGTTGCAGCTCCTCCGTGCAACGGTGACATCCCCTACTTTCTCTGGTTCTTGCAGGAAAAAAAACGACGACGCCGATTATAGCATTTGACGCTGCTGGTTGCAGCTCCACTGAGCGCCGATCGCGACCCCTGCTCTTTATTTCCAGCAAAAAATGGCGCCAACGGTAGCAATTGGTGCACTGGTTGTAGCTCCCCTATCAAGTTCCTTGGGATACGTGCCTGCAGTTGTAGCGCACGGTCCCAACATTCGCGGTACTCCCTCCTTTCCGGTTTATAAGGCTTATCTCAAAATTTTAGTTTTTCCATTTTATAAGTCTTAATTTGGTTGTTTCCCATCACACGTGCAGACTTCAAGATGTATTAAATCATTGCGTGCAAGTATTAAGAGAAAATTGACCAATGCATGCACTTTATGCATGCATGCATTGCAATTAATGCATTTGTAAACATAATTTTTTGAGAAAAACAAGAGCATTAATTAGGTGTTTTTGCAAACTACAAAAAATATTCCACCACTCATCATCTATCTTGGTTGATGAGATTTTTAAATTGAGTCTTATAAACCGAAAAGGAGGGAATAGCCAATTCTAGCATCGGTAGCACACAGGGTCACCCATGGTCACCGTGGTTGCTGCTGTTGAAGCACACTGGGGTACTAGCTCTCTTTCCCCGCATCAGCGACGGCGCCTTAGTGCTGGCCAGCAGCAGCCGCGAGGAGAAATGGCGGTGGAGCGGGGCGAAGATAAGAAAAAGAGCCAGAGGACGTCATGCGCGAGGCGTTTACCTAAGCATAGTGGGCACCCAATTGAAGCTGTCGCGACTCACTACGGTGTTTGCGGCTACTGACGTGCAAAGAAGTCGGGTTTGCGTGCAACACCATTTCATAAACTTATTGTTAATCTTACGACCAGGACGCCGCTTGCAACGGCATTGCAAAGTAAATAAAAAAATATGCTCGTATGCATCTCAATTTTGATGATTTATTCACCCGAATTTTTGTAGCTCCAGCCCCTCCAGGTCCAGCGAACTAAAGTAAAAAAAGCTGTGACTAAAAAAAAGGTAAAAAAACCTGTAGCGATGTGTTCAGTTTGATTCTGTGCTGGAGTTTAAAAATATGTAGAGGTAAAAGTATCCATGATTCTGTGATTGTGCGTCAATGTGTTCAGATTGAAGAAAAACTGAAATAACTAGGGGTAATATATCTATTTTCATCACGGTGCAGCATATCTGATTCGGACACGAGACAACGCGAGGCAGAGTAATAAGCAGCCTTAAGTTTACAACTTCTACCAAGTATAACAATCAGTCAATGGATCACACCCCAGATACTCTCAACAGAAATGTCACGTGCCTATGTGGCCGATTCCGCAAAGACAGCTATCAACCATTTCCTCGATGTATCTAGAGCTATGTGGTACTCTCTCCGTTCTAAAATAGATGACTCAACTTTGTACTAACTTTAGAACGGAGGGAGTATAACATTAAGGAGCTGTTCGGCAATCCACCAGTTCCGCGAAATCCGAGGATCTGCGGAGCACCTGCTCTCCTGCTCCGTGATTTTTAACTTCAGCTCCGCCAGCTCCGGGAGCGGGGTCACAGAGCGGGAGGGACCCTGAACAGGCCCTAAGTATCTGTAATGCCCGTCAACCCCATAGGGGGGGTCAACTTGGTGTGCAGCATCACCAGCTTATCTCTGCTGCCCTGCTGCGTTCCTTCGGACCCGAAAGGGGTACCGGCAGCGGGAACCGTTTCCATTAGAGGGCCCGTTCGGTTCTGCCAAAGCAGCTCCTTTGACAGTGGCCGGAGATATCTGTCGCTTACTGGAACTGCGGGTACCCCGTCGACTGGGGTCTGATGATTCATGTGCCTGCCCCAACTTTTCGGTGGACGCCAGGATGGTGTCGCTCCGATTGCTTAGCTTAGATATGCTGCTTGTGTCCGATGAGGGTCTTTTGACGGTTGGAGATCCCGGGGCTTCATCTTCATCTGTGATGCTGTCTTCTATATCTGAAACCAGGGAATAACAAAGATGGTAAGTTTCCCGGGGCTAACATATCCCTGTGAAGTCTTTCATTGCTTCACAGACAGTACATGAAAAGCTACAAGGGAAAATAATACACTTCACTGAACTGGATTAACTAAATATCCCAGCTGTGCTCAGTCAACAAAGGAACTAGGACTACGATTCCAATTTTGGGGTTAATGTGGCCAATAACATGGCTGTTTAATAATTTGTTAATTGGAATATTAAGACAGCTCGCCCAAGGAAAAGGGGAAAGACCATAGGACGCATCTAACTGCTACTCCCTCCGTATCAAAATAGATGACTCATCTTTGTACTAAAATTAGTACAAAGTTGAGTCATCTATTTTGGAACGGAGGGAGTACCTTTTAACTTTCAAGTTTCAACAGTAATCTCTTAATTTCTGTAATGCAACTTACCTCGGAAGCTGTCCCTGTGTTCCTTCATGGTTAGGTACATCCTTGTTGTCTTAACAATCTAATGCTTTAGTGTGGCTTACTGTTTGTTACTTCCCCATTTATGTTCTTGACTCTAGAATTATGTAAAGCATTGAAAACCACCAGGCGCAGATGAAACTTAATTTGAAGGTAGACCGTACCATATTAATTAGCCTACTATGCATGACAGCCATATATTTCCACAAAAGGTCAGCCGTACCAGATTTAGGATGAACCAGACGAGCAGCTTGCCAGTATTTCCCTTTTGCCTGACCATAAATAGATACACTGTAAGATGTATACAAAAATAGGCAACAGTTTAAACTGTGGTATATAAGTAGAATCCATTCCACAACTGGTCAAGGATCACCTCAACGTCCTACTACAAGCATTAATCAATAAAATGTATTCAGAAACTAGAACCTAAGCATTAGAAACTTACCGCCGAAACAGGTACAGTCCAACCTTTAATGATGGACCAATCAAGTGCAGGCCTCAGGTCCTTTTTCTTAGCAGGATGTTGCCCGCCTTCACCCATGGGAGGATCCAACAGCATTACCTGTAGAAAAATGTCAAGGACGAACACGTGAGTTATTGTCCCCGGTTAACCAGCATGAAAACATGGAGATTAAATGATACTCCCTACTAAAGTTGTACTAAGTGAGCGGCAATTAATACGGATCGGAGGGAGTAACACAATGTGGCCCACTTCATATTTTAATTATTGACCAGAGCATGGAAGTTCATTTGGTATCATATTATTTTGTGTCATCTTCACCAGCAAGAAAGTTGATTGTGTGTTATCAGCCCCTAACGCTATTGGACCACCAGATAACAAGCACACAAAAATAATTGAGGTATCCACATGGCAGTAACATGAAACATAGTGGTCCACGATAACAGCGAACAATGAGAGAGTTAATGACAAGCAGGAGCTAATTTATGACTAAAACAACAAATTACTAGATGTTTACCTGAACCACATCTCTACTGTTCAACCTAATAATTTCTGCAGTCCAGTAACAATCTGAACACCGCCAGTCAACCTTGTCACCTACTTTCCAGGTATCACAAACACTCGCAACAAGCTCATTCTTTGGAAAGTGCGCAGGAAATTGTCCCCCCCTATACCAATGAGGAAAGGCAGGACGCAACATTATTTCAGTACTCTCACTTGATTTCCCTTCCCCGCATGCTGGGTTGAGTGGGTTCTTTTGAAAGACTCTGATCCATTCATTCTCTGCAAAAGGGCATGGACAGTAATGATATGAGGTGCACAGAAAACCAACAGTTATAATCTTGGTCAGATTCAAGTGTTCCAAGATTTTCTGGTGTCTAGTATAAAGGTAATTAATCACGGCAAGACATAATTGCACTACATGGCTACGGCCAGCAACTGTCCTGCCCCCACTCCCAGACAAGATAAACATTTGGGCAAGAAAGCACATGCTTTATTGGGTACTAGACAAATGTTAGTGCACTGGTTGATCAATTGTCAGGTAAATTGGAATGCAAGGTATAGCTAGATGTTTTCATGTATTACTAGCTCTGCAGATTCGAATACAGGCTTTGCAACTTCTTGTTCAAACATCAAACCGAACTCATCAATTATGATCTGTACAGCACAAACCATTTTGGGGGAGATATAAATAGAGAGATCACATGGTTTTTCAAGCACTGCATGATCCATCTCATCAAAGGTAAATAGTGTTGGCCAGGCATCATACATGATCCATTAAAAGCTTGAGGCAATATTATAAGATGTGTAAAATACAGATGTTTCTTCATTATATTGTAGATTCCTGCTCAAGGGTACCACCTACAATAATGTTTAATCGTCCAAGCAAACATGTGGCATATTTCTGGACTGACAAAAATTTAAACAAAAGATAACTATATCATATATATAGAGAGAAAACGTGTAAAATTAGCAGGTCTACTTTCAAAAATTGGGTGCATGCCGTTAAATATATCGGCTGCCTCCAGGGCCTCAGTGGTGTACAAGAGGATAATTCCAAATACAAATTATGTCCACAAAACAAAAACAAGGTGCTTGCACCAATATCCTTAAGCTAAAAGTTCAAAAATGAGTTTTCAAATTGATTATTGCACATGGTCCCTTCACGATCCCTTCAAGCAAAAGGTTATGTGGAAACGAAAAAAACAGAGCTTCTGTAAAAATATGCTTGCCTTCTTCAGTATAGTCAATATACTCCAAGTAATACTCAAGGTGCCCAGATTCTGTGACACGCATATCAATAATCTGAAAAAGAATTAATACAATATGTGTTAGTAAAGCCCTATACCCCACCATGGAATGAATAAGGAGAGAAGTGTTATGTTTGTAATCCAAGAGATCATGGTCAAACAATGAGAGTCTACATTATTTTTTATTTAAAAGCAGTACCATACTAGCATGATATATTGGAAAGAAAAAGCTTCATCATCTATGTTTGTAATATGTATTTCAGCACACATCAGTTTCAAGATCTTACGGGTTTCAGCTCTAGCCTACCCCAACTTGTTTGGGACTAAAGGCTTTGTTGTTGTTGATAGACTTCAGGGCTACAATAGATGTGTAGCATAGCTTTATAAACAACTCCCTCCGTGCTTGAAAAGAAGGCATATAAATTTTGTCTGAAGTCAAATGGTGCAAAGTTTAACAGAGTTTGTAGGAAAACTATATAAATTTTTAGCCCGTTTGACTTCAGACTAATTTATACGCCTTCTTTTCAAGCATGGAGGGAGTAATGACAAGAGTTCAACTCTCACCAACTAATCATTGGTGGGCTGTTTGTGTGGATTTCATTATGATATTCTGGTATTTAAATGGGTGACCTTATGGGTTGTGAGCTCTAAGAAGTTCAGTTTGTAATAAAAATGAAGGTTAACACGTTAGGCTAGAGGAGGGCCGAAGATAAGAGTAATGCCACAGGGGCTTGGTCAGGACCTAATATAAGCATAACCGGGGGCTAAAATATGTGCAGGGGGGCAAGTGGCCAGCTCAAGTTTGGAACATGCCACATTGGGTCATGCACACGACCCAATGAAATAAAGAAATTCAATAGTGAAACAAATCCTAGAAAAAAGAAGCCTAAGAAGGATAAAGAAGTCAAGACCCCTAGAGAGTCAAGGTCAAAGGTCCACCATAGACCTTGATCTAGGTCCATAATCAATGGTGTATAATAAAGTATGGTCCATGGTTCCTACTTTCCTCTTATAGCCTTGCTTTTCTCTCCCACTAAAGGTGTAGTGGCAACTTATGTCCTTTTACGCTATTGCCTTTTGTTCCCTCCCACTAAGGGAGGTGGTGGTCTTCAAGCAACAAGGCTCCAGGCTTATATGAACCCTTGGGTCATTTATGATTTATTAGCTAGTCTCTTCTACCTAGTTTGTGCAAGAGTTTCTATAAAGAGCATAAAATAGTTGCCCGAAGCATGCATTAATGATATCCTAAGCCCCAATATTGACCCTCTCAACCAAACGTTTTTTGGATCCAATCTTAGGGCAAGTGGATTTGTATAGAAATTTAGGTGTCACTATTTCTGTCCATGTACAACGACCTTTTTTGAGGCTAGAATACACCCTAGTTGCTTCACTAGTTCACTACAAGGACAAACAAACAGAGATGATATGAGAAATTGATAGTATACCAGAAGTGCAAAGAAAATGTGGGTCACATGTACTCTGCTAGCACTATGGAAATACATTCTCTTTTAAATATTTAGGTTGTACTTGTGCACTTGTTTGGTACTTGTGCACTTGCTTGTTATTAAGAAAGTTCTTGTCAAGACAACAGAGCACAAGGGGTCGTCAATAATTAATGCACCACCGATTTTACGATGTACATGGAGTCAATGGAAGCTTTAAAGACGCAAAAAGAACATGCTTAGAGTAGCTGTTTGCTTCCTAAATCACTAAATTCAAATAAAAAAACATTAAATGTCCCACCTTGGAGCGGAACCATGCACCTGTGTAACCCTTAACAAAAGACTTTGACTCGGCAAGATCTCCAACTTTGAACGGGAGAATTAGATCCATATCCAGCCAATCTAAAGGCAGTACTAACAGAAGAAACAATGGGTGTTAGCACAATGTTGGACTTATAATACTTCCTCCATTACAATAGTTCACATCACACCATGTGTGCATATAATAAAGCGCTAGTTCTAGGAAAAACTAATATACCATGCGTAACACTAGTAAATGCCATATATAGAATGGAAACACCAAAACAATCACAAGCATGAGTTTGTAGTATTTGAAGAAAAGTCATCAAAGGCCACACGCAAGTATAGTGAAACACCCAAGACCATGTACAACTACAGTAAAACAAACAACAGAAAAAATGGCGAGGCAATACGATGAAATAACAAAATATATGAAACATCAATGTACAGAGCATCGTCAAAACAAGCGCAACCACTAAAGATCACACGCCCTTCTTTTTGTTTTAAATTCTTGTTACTCTTGGCCTATTTATTGTAGACTCCAATGTAGAGAGCATCATCAAAACAAGCGCAACTACTGATGGGCTGACTCCTAGGCTGCTGGTACACTCCAAGGGCATGGCTGTCAAATATTATCATATTTATTTTGATTATCTTAAAAAGTGGATCATCTGCTTTTCAGTATTACACACTCATGATGTATCTCACGAGAGTATATCACATGCCATTGTGAAAAGAAGTGATATCGGGGTATTGACAAATAGACTTATACAGTAACAAAAATATAAAAGATGAACCTGAATAACAATGACAAAATCCATAGGAGCAAAGTAATTAGACCAACAATACATTCAATCATCACAACCTCCAAATGGTACAAATATTTTGGCTCTCACAACCATTTCAATCAATTAACTTGAATTCTTGTTTATACAAAATAATAATGCTAATAACCTAGCCTCTTGTCATCTCAAATGATCTAACTACTTCTAATCCCTCCATCCATATATATATATATATATATATATATTGGGACAGCCTTTGACTACTTGTAAGATTTATAATATATGAGATGTATAATGTGAAAATTATATCATTAGAAACTCCTCCCATGTACGAATTTTCCGGTATGCTTTGCGTAACTCGCATGTCATATATTATTGCTCTAACATGTGGTCAAAGTTAACCTCAAAAAATGCATTAGGCCCTATATATATGGATAGAGGGGGTAGCTTGGATTGGTTGGTTTACTTATGTTCTCTCTAGTCACAACGTGACTTTGTATAGTATATCACCCCACGTCCAAAAGGTTTAGTTTCATATAAGAACACTTTGCTCACACATATTAGCAATCTATCTTAGACAACTTCATCTTAGCTTAGAATGGGTCAAAGTCACTGTATACTTATAAGAACTCCCACCAAGTTGGTTCCACTAATTTCTATGCCACTTTTGGGTGCATCCTCACTATATAGGCTGAGCTGATCTGTTGTGCATTTTGATACCATATGCATATTTGTAAAGCATTTCCATCAAGTAAAAGATGGTACCAAACAACAGAAATACCATCACGCAAAACTTAATCGGTCAGGAGTCCCTCTAACTAACCTAGTAAATACTGGAATAAGTTGGTAACTAGGTGAAATGAACTAAGCTACTAACTAGCTGGCTATAACTTATCTATAAGCAAATGACTAACCTGATAAATAGAGGCCAAAAAATTCATCAAAAAAATACTAGCATGGATCAATGCCAAGGGGTTTAGGCTTAATAGAACCAAGACCGAGTATATGAGGTGTGACTTTAGGGTTTAGACCGAGAAGTTAGTTTATAGGAACATATAATGCCTAGGAGATACTTGGGATCAATGCTACAAAGCAATGATGGTATCAATGAGAATGTTAGCCACAAAATCAAAGCGAGATGACAATTAGACATGTGATACTATGGCCCTGTTTGGTTCGGCTGTGGATTTCTAAAAGCAGCTGTGAAAAATCTGCTGTGGAAAAACAACTGTGGAAAATCTGATATGAAAAAGATGTAGGTCATTTGGCAAACCAGCTGATACAGCTTTTCCAGATTTTGGCCTGCAGTGGAATCAGATTTTGGAAAGCACGTCCTGAGCTGCTTCCACTTTTGGTTCAGATTTTGGCAGCGGATTTCTGAAATCGGATTCTGTTGGGTTTGCCCTTTGGTTCAGATTCTGCTGCGCGGCAGCGGAATCCGTCAATAAAAGCTGAACCAAACAGGGCCTATATGGAGCAACATGTTGGCGTATTAAGAGACAACACATCCAACAATGAGTATCATGCATATGCTAACGTGAATGTATGGGCATGCAATCAAGGACTGAATTAGGAATGAGGGTATATGCGAATGCTAAGGTGGATGTATGGGCTTGCAATCAAAGACTGAATTAGGAATGAGGGAATATGTGATAAGGTAGGGGTGACACTAATTGAAAAGAAGCTTGTCCAACACCGACTAATGTGGTTTGGACATATCCAACGAAGGCCTGCAGAAGCACCAATGAATAGTAGTTATTCTAAAGAGCATTGAAAATACTAGGTGGTATGAGGCGACCAAAGTTGAGAGGGGAGGAGGCGGTACAAAGAGAGGATTGGAATGTATCCCAGGATTTGGCTCTTAACAAGATTGCATGGAAATCATGGCGACAACTGTACTATATCAACAATTACGATCGACATAAGGGTAACTACGAATAATAATGTAATTTTTGCTACTTTTTAGTTGAATAAGAAATAACTTTTTTAAAGTCAATGCTAAGATCCATCAAAGGTCTAAACACACTCATTTGTACAAGCACAAAGCAATTAAAAAATTCATCAAATGACTAGACAAAACAAATTAGACAATCTCACAAAGACAAGCACAACTATTTTCATATATCATACTCCCTTCGTTCCTTTATATAAGATGTATTGTTTTCAGACACGGTGAACAAGACACATGATTATGAACATGTTAGGACGAAATTACCCTTAGCAAATGTGTGGTTTGTGGCAAGTAAATCAATTAGTCCAGGGAAGTATGAGATACATGCTTTCCTTCTTTTGCTACAAGAAGAGATACAAACAAATTGAGAAAAAAATACTTCTCATTTTATGGACGACTAAAAAGGAATTACGAGAAATTAAAATAAATGCATCTTATATTGTGTATTTTTTGCAAAAAACAAATACACCTTAATATAAAGGAACGAAGGGAGTATAATGTGAGATTTATTAATTTTGAGTGTAACTTTGAGCACAAATTAAATAACAAATATTACATCCGGTCCAAAATATAAGATGCACCAATTTTCAAAATTTTGGATTAAATTGAATCTATATCAATATGAAAAGATTCAAAAAGACAGATCAAACTAATCTCGGCCATCAAACGATGTCAATTTTACTATCTAGATTGCTTAAATGGCACACGCTCAACATTTTAGCGTAAAATTATCAGTAATCACATAACTAACATGCTTAATATCCAAGCTAATATGAGTGCAATAAAAATTCCTTCATTTCAAAATAGATGTCATGGATTTAGTTCAAATTTGAACTAAGAGCGCGACACTCACTTTGGTACGAAAAAAGTACTAAATATCAACATACAAATTTACTAGTTTTAGTAATGAGAGTATGATACTTTGAGTATATCTTATACCAATATGTTTTCTAATAAACAGCGCTGTTTTTTCTTTTTGCCACAAGTGGTAAATTCGAAGACATCACAAATACACACATGCAATTTTGTCTTAACCAAACTTAAGCCAAAAAAAAATGTTGAAACAAGCTTAAGCAATATGGGGTTTATCAACAATCAGGAAGGAATAAAAATTCACTTAATAAAATATCAATTTGTCTAATTCACATTTAGATGTTCTATAAAAATGTTACATCTAATCTCCCACAAATAACGTAGCAACAACGAACAAAAAAAGGCCAGAACAAAAAAAAGGCCACAAACATGGTAGATATCAGGTTAAATATGGCATAACTATGTCACATCTAAATGTGTCCTAGACAAACCCATAAATATATAATCTCAAAACATGAGAAACCAATCTAAATTCAAACAACTCACTATAAAAAAGAAAAAAAGAAATACAAGAATAATATGAAGAAGAAAGCGAAGATTGTCAAATCTTATAAAGAAAAACCATGAACCTAACAAGCCAATCAACACCAATACTTTCTCTTCAGCCATAAAGAAAAAGGAAAACCGTTTGAACCCCAGATCTACACGAAATGGGATTGCTGAAACTTTTGGCACGCCAGTACGGACATGAGGACTAATCAAAGATCCAAAAAGAGCCCAAAAAGATGGGGGAACACGCAAACAGAACGCAAGATTGGGGGCGCTGGGATGGGGGAGGGGGCGCACCTGCAGTGCCACAGAGCCGGCAGGCCTACTACTCTCCACCGCCGCCGCACGCTCCAGAATCGGGATTAGCGAAGGTAGCGTCGTCGTCCTCTGGTCTTCTTCTACGGCGGCGGCAGGGTGATGCGCTGCGTAGCCGCCGCTATGGGGGCATTTATCGAGGAGTTGTTAGCGCATTATTGGGAAGCAGATATAGATGCGCCGGATTCTCGCCTTCTTTTAACGCGCATTATGCGACAGCGTTCGTGGGAGATGGAAGCATCGCGCTGCTTATGTAACGCGCGTCGGTTGGGGTTCAAGGCCGCGCACGGGAGAAAGGGGCCCGTTTTGTTTGGCTCCAAACCGATCCGGCGTGGCCCAGAACGAGATTGTTGCTATGGCTCTCACCGGCCGCTAGCGGCGAAATCACTATTTCAATTCCCCTAATTGCGTATACAGCGCGTGAGAGTTTTTTTTATAACCGTTTATTTAAAATATTTTATCTCTCAAACCGTGTGTCTAAATCTTGAACTGATTTTACTGTTGGATTCCTCGCGTCGAGATCTTTAAAATTAGATCCCATGTTAATAGGTTTTGATGAACTTTTTTCCACGAAAAAACAAACGAAAAAACCAAACCGGGAGCACGAGTTTTTCTTTTCGAAAGAGGCACACCCGTACCTCTCACGAAATCACAACCGTGCCTCTCGCAGAAAAAAAAGAGAAAATATTTTTTCCGTTTCCGAGAAGGCACGGCCGTGACTCTCGTGAAAGCACAACCGTGACTCTTGCGGAAGCATAACCGTGACTCTCGCGAAAAGAAAAAAAATATAAAACATGTTTTCCCTTTCCGAGAGGCACGGCCGTGACTCTCGCGAAAGCACAACCATGCTTCTCGCGGAAGCAAAATCGTGACTCTCGCGAAAGGAAAAAAACAGGTCGTGCCTGAGCTTCGTCAGCACGACGGCGTGATGACGGTAATTATGTTGCTACCGGAACAGGGCTTCGCCTAAGCACCGCTACGATATTACCGAGGTGGATTATGGTGGAGGGGGCATTGCACACGGCTAAAGATCAATTACCAACTTGTGTGTCTATGGGTGCCCCCTCCCCCGTATATAAAGGAGTGGAGGAGGGGGAGGGAGCCGACCTCCTAGGCGCGCCCCAAGGGGAGTCCCCCTCCCACCGGGAGTAGGATTCCCCCCTTGCCTTGTTGGATTTAGGAGAGAAGGAAGGAGGAAGGAGGAGGAAGGAAAGGGGGGGGGGCGACCCTCCTCCCAATTCGGATTGGGCTTGGGGAGGGCGCGCCCCCTCCTTTGCTCCTTTCCCCTCTCTCCCACTAAGGCTCATATACCTTTTGGGGGGTTCCGGTAACCTCTCGGTCCTCCGGTATACCCCCGTTTTCATCCGGAACCATTCCAATGTCCAAACATAGGCTTCCAATATATCGATCTTTATGTCTCGACCATTTCGAGACTCCTTGTTATGTCCGTGATCAAATCCGAGACTCCGAACTACCTTCGGTACATCAAAACACATAAACTCATAATACCGATCGTCACCGAACGTTAAGCGTGCGGACCCTACGGGTTCGAGAACTATGTAGACATGACCGAGACATGTCTCCGGTCAATAACCAATAGCGGAACCTGGATGCTCATATTGGTTCCTACATATTCTATGAAGATATTTATCGGTTAAACCGCATAACGGTATACATTGTTCCCTTTGTCATCGGTATGTTATTTGACCGAGATTCGATCATCGGTATCTCAATACCTAGTTCAATCTCATTACCGGCAAGTATCTTTACTCGTTCCATAATGCTACATCCCGTAACTAACTCATTAGCTACATTGCTTGCAAGGCTTATAGTGATGTACATTACCGAGAGGGCCCAGAGATACCTCTCCGACAATCGGAGTGACAAATCCTAATCTTGATTCATGCCAACTCAACAAACACCATCAGAGACACCTGTAGAGCACATTTATAATCAACCAATTACATTCTGACGTTTGGTAGCACACAAAGTGTTTCTCCGGTATTCGGGAGTTGCATGATCTCATAGTTATAGGAACATGTATAGTTATGGAGAAAGCAATAACAATAAACTAAACGATCATCGTGCTAAGCTAACGGATGGCTCAAGTCAATCACATCATTCTCTAATGATGTGATCCCATTAATCAAATGACAACTCATGTCCATGGCCAGGAAACATAACCATCATTGATTCAACGAGCTAGTCAAGTACACACAAACTGGTGACACTTTGTTTGTCTATGTATTCACACATGTACTAAGTTTCTGGTTAATAAAATTCTAGTATGAATAATAAACATTTATCATGATATAAGGAAATATAAATAACAACTTTATTATTGCCTCTAGGGCATATTTCCTTCAGTCTCCCACTTGCACTAGAGTCAATAATCTATATTACATTGTAATGATTCTAACACCCATGGAGTCTTGGTGCTGATCATGTTTTGCTCGTGAGAGAGGCTTAGTCAACGGGTTTGCAACATTCAGATCCGTATGTATCTTGCAAATCTCTATGTCTCCCTCCTTGACTTGATCGCGGATGGAATTGAAGCGTCTCTTGATGTGCTTGGTTCTCTTGTGAAATCTGGATTTCTTTGCCAAGGCAATTGCACCAGTATTGTCACAAAAAAATTCATTAGACCCGATGCACTAGGTATGACACCTAGATTGGATATGAACTCCTTCATCCAGACTCATTCATTTGCTGCTTCCGAAGCAGCTATGTATTCTGCTTCACACGTAGATCCCGCCACGACGCTCTGCTTGGAACTGCACCAACTGACAGCTCCACCATTTAATAAAACATGTATCCGGTTTGTGACTTAGAGTCATCCGGATCAGTGTCAAAGATTGCATCGACATAACCGTTTACGACGAGCTCTTTCTCACCTCCATATACAAGAAACATATCCTTAGTCCTTTTCAGGTATTTCAGGATGTTCTTGACCATTGTCCAGTGATCCGCTCCTGGATTACTTTGGTACCTCCCTGCTAAACTTATAGAAGGCACACATCAGGTCTGGTACACAACATTGCATACATGATAGAGCCTATGGCTGAAGCATAGGGAACACCTTTCATTTTCTCTCTATCTTCTGCAATAGTCGGGCATTGAGTCTAACTCAACTTCACACCTTGTAATACAGCCAAGAACCCTTTCTTTGCCTGATCCATTTTGAACTTCTTCCAAACTTTATCAAGGTATGTGCTTTGTGAAAGTCCAATCAAGCGTCTTGATCTATCTCTATAGATCTTGATGCCCAATATATAAGCAGCTTCACCGAGGTCTTTCATTGAAAAATTCTTATTCAAGTATCCTTTTATGCTATTCAGAAATTCAGTATCATTTCCGATCAACAATATGTCATCTACATATAATATCAGAAATGCTACAGAGCTCCCACTCACTTTCTTGTAAATACAGGCTTCTCCAAAAGTCTGTATAAAACCATATGATTTGATCACACTATCAAAGCATATATTCCAACTTCGAGAGGCTTGCACCAGTCCATAAATGGATCGCTGGAGCTTGCACACTTTGTTAGCACCTTTGGATCGACAAAACCTTTTGGTTGCATCATGTACAACTCTTCTTTAAGGTATCCATTAAGGAATGCAATTTTGACATCCATTTGCCAAATTTCATAATCATAAAATGCGGCAATTGCTAACATGATTCGGACGGACTTAAGCATCGCTATGGGTGAGAAGGTCTCATCGTAGTCAACTCCTTGAACTTGTCGAAAACCTTTCGCAACAAGTTGAGCTTTGTAGACAGTAACATTACTGTCAGCGTCAGTATTCTTCTTGAAGATTCATTTATTCTCTATGGCCTGCTGATCATCGGGAAAGTCAACCAAAGTCCACACTTTGTTCTCATACATGGATCCCATCTCAGATTTCATGGCTTCAAGCCATTTTGCGGAATCTGGGCTCATCACCGCTTCCTCATAGTTTGTAGGTTCGTCATGGTCAAGTAACATGACTTCCAGAACAGGATTACTGTACCACTCTGGTGCATATCTTACTCTGCTTGACCCACAAGGTTCGATAGTAACTTGATCAGAAGTTTCATGATCATCATCATTAGCTTCCTCACTTACTGGTGTAGGAATCACTGGAACTGATTTCAGTGATGAACTACTTTCCAATAAGGGAGAAGGTACAATTACCTCATCAAGTTATACTTTCCTCCCACTCACTTCTTTCGAGAGAAACTCCTTCTATAGAAAGGATCCATTCTTAGCAACGAATATCTTGTCTTCGGATCTGTGATAGAAGGTGTACCCAACAGTCTCCTTTGGGTATCCTATGAAGACACATTTCTCCGATTTTGGTTCGAGCTTATCAGGTTGAAACTTTTTCACATATGCATTGCAGCCCCAAACTTTAAGAAATGACAACTTGGGTTTCTTGCCAAACCACAGTTCATAAGGTGTCGTCTCGACGGCTTTAGATGGTGCCCTATTTAATGTGAATGCAGCTGTCTCTAAAGCGTAACCCCAAAATGATAGCGGTAAATCAGTGAGAGACATTATAGATCGCACCATATCTAGTAAAGTACGATTACGACGTTCGGACACACCATTACGCTGTGGTGTTCCAGGTGGCGTGAGTTGCGAAACTATTCCGCATTGTTTCAAATGAATTCCAAACTCATAACTCAAATATTCGCCTCCACGATCAGATCGTAGAAACTTGATTTTCTTGTTACGATGATTTTCCACTTCCCTCTGAAATTCTTTGAACTTTTCAAATGTTTCAGACTTATGTTTCGTCAAGTAGATATACCCATATCTGCTCAAATCATCTATGAAGGTGAGGAAATAATGATATCCGCCATGAGCTTCAATGTTCATTGGACCACATACATCAGTATGTATGATTTCCGGAGAACGGAGTTTTAGTCATCTTGCCCATGAGGCATGGTTCGCAAGTACCAAGTGATTCATAATCAAGTGATTCTAGAAGTCCATCAGAATGGAGTTTCTTCATGCGCTTTACACCAATATGACCTAAACGGCAGTGCCACAAATAAGAATAAGTTGCACTATCATTACCAACTCTGCATCTTTTGGCTTCTATACTATGAACATGTGTATCACTACTATCCAAGATTTAGTAAAAAGAGACCACTCATCAGGGGTGCATGACCATAAAAGATATTACTCATATAAATAGAACAACCATTATTCTCTGATTTAAATGAATAACCGTCTCGCATCAAACAAGATCCAAATGTAATGTTCATGCTCAACGCTGGCACCAAATAACAATTATTTAGGTCTAAAACTAACCCTGAAGGTAGATGTAGAGGTAGCGTGCTGACGGCGATCACATCGACTTTGGAACCATTTCCCACGCGCATCGTCACCTCGTCCTTAGCCAATCTTTGCTTAATCCGTAGTCCCTATTTCGAGTTGCAAATGTTAGCAACTGAACCAATATCAAATACCCAGGCACTATTGTGAGAATTAGTAAGGTACACATCAATAACATGTATATCAAATATACCTTTCACTTTGCCATCCTTCTTCTCCGCCAAATACTTGGGGCAGTTCCGCTTCCAGTGACCAGTTCCTTTGCAATAGAAGCACTCAGTCTTAGGCTTAGGTCCAGACTTGGGTTTCTTCACTTGAGAAGCAACTGGCTTGCTATTCTTCTTGAAGTTCCCCTTCTTTCCTTTACCCCTTTTCTTGAAACTGGTGGTCTTGTTGACCATCAACACTTGATGCTCCTTCTTGATTTCTACCTCCGCAGCCTTTAGCATTGCGAAGAGCTCAGGAACCGTCTTATCCATCCCTTGCATATTATAGTTCATCACGAAGCTCTTGTAGCTTGGTGACAGTGATTGAAGAACTCTATCAATGACACTATCATCAGGAAGATTAACTCCCAGTTGAGTCAAGTGGTTGTGGTACCTAGACATTCTGAGTATATGTTCACTGATAAAACTATTCTCCTCGATCTTGCAGCTGTAGAACTTATTGGAGACTTCATATCTCTCAATCCGGGCATTTGCTCGAAATATTAACTTCAACTCCTGGAACATCTCATATGCTCCATGACGTCCAAAACTTCGTTGAAGTCCCGGTTCTAAGCCGTAAAGCATGGCACACTGAACTATCGAGTACTCATCAGCTTTGCTCTGCCAGGTGTTCATAACATCCGGCATTGCTCCTGCAGCAGGTTTTTCACCTAGCGGTGCTTCCAGGACGTAATTCTTCTGTGCAGCAATGAGGATAATCCTCAAGATCACGGATCCAGTCCGCATCATTGCTACTATCATCTTTCAACATAGCTTTCTCTAGGAACATATCATAAATAAAATGGGGAAGCTATATGCGAGCAATTGATCTACAACATAGATATGCAAAATACTATCAGGAACTAAGTTTCATGATAAATTTAAGTTCAATTAATCATATTACTTAAGAACTCCCACTTAGATAGACATCCCTCTAATCATCTAAGTGATCACGTGATCCATATCAACTAAACCATGTCCGATCATCATGTGAGATGGAGTAGTTTTCAATGGTGAACATCACTATGTTGATCATATCTACTATATGATTCACGCTCGACCTTTCGGTCTCAGTGTTTCGAGGCCATATCTGCATATGCTAGGCTCGTCAAGTTTAACCCGAGTATTCTGCATGTGCAAAACTGACTTGCACCCGTTGTATGTGAACGTAGAGCTTATCACACCCGATCATCATGTGGTGTCTCGGCACGAAGAATTGTCGCAACGGTGCATATTCAGGGAGAACACTTATACCTTGAAATTTTAGTAAGGGATCATCTTATAAAGCTACCGCCGAACTAAGCAAAATAAGATGTATAAAAGATAAACATCACATGCAATCAAAAATATGTGACATGATATGGCCATCATCATCTTGTGCCTTTGATCTCCATCTCCAAAGTACCGTCATGATCTCCATCATCACCGGCATGACACCATGATCTCCATCATCTTGATCTCTATCAACGTGTCGTCACATGGTCGTCTCGCCAACTATTGCTTTTGCAACTATTGCTATCGTATAGCGATAAAGTAAAGCAATTGTATGGTGCTTGCATCTTATGCAATAAAGAGACAACCATAAGGCTCTTGCCAGTTGCCGATAACTTGAATAAAACATGATCATCTCATACAACAATTTATATCTCATCACGTTTTGACCATATAACATCACAACATGCCCTGCAAAAACAAGATAGACGTCCTCTACTTTGTTATTGCAAGTTTTACGTGGCTGCTACGGGCTGAGCAAGAACCGTTCTTACCTACGCGTCAAAAACCACAATGCGGTATAGTGATTGCTTTTTGATCTTCAGAAAGAACCCTGCTCATTGAATCCGATTCAACTAAAGTTGGAGAAACTAACACCCACTAGCCACCTATGTGCGAAGCACATCGGTAGAACCAGTCTCGCGTAAGCGTACGCGTAATGTCGGTCTGAGTCGCTTCATCCAATAATACCGCTGAATCAAGAATCAACTAGTGATGGCAAGCAATATGTATATACCCATGCCCACAACTCCTTTGTGTTCTACTCGTGCATATAACATCTACGCATAGACCTGGCTCGGATGCCACTGTTGGGTAATGCAGTAATTTCAAAAAAATTCCTACGCACATGCAAGATCATGGTGATGCATAGCAACGAGAGGGGAGAGTATCGTCTACGTACCCTCGTAGACCGTAAGCGGAAGCGTTATGACAACACGGTTGATGTAGTCGTACATCTTCACGATCGACCGATCTAGTACCGAAGATACGGCCTCCGCGATCTGCACACGTTTGGCTCAATGATGTCCTGCGAACTCATGATCCAGTAGAGCTTCGAGGGAGAGCTTCGTCAGTATGACATCATCATGATGGTGATGATGTTGCTACCAGAACAGGGCTTCGCCTAAGCACCGCTATGATATTACCGAGGTGGATTATGGTGGAGGGGGCACCGCACATGGCTAAAGATCAATGATCAACTTGTGTGTCTTTGGGGTGCTCCCCTCCCCCGTATATAAAGGAGTGGAGGAGGGGGAGGGGGCCGGCCTCCTAGGCGTGCCCCAAGGGGAGTCCTACTCCCACCGGGAGTAGGATTCCCCCTTGCCTTGTTGGATTTAGGAGAGAAGGAAGGAGGAGGGAGAGGAAGGAAAGGGGGGGCTCCCAATTCGGATTGGGCTTGGGGGGGGGGGGGTCCCTCCTTTGCTCCTTTCCCCTCTCTCCCACTAAGGCCCATATACCTTCCGGGGGGTTCCGGTAACCTCCCGGTGCTCTGGTATACTCCCGTTTTCACCCGGAACCATTCTAATGTCCAAACATAGGCTTTCAATATATCAATCTTTACGTCTCGAGCATTTCGAGACTCCTCGTTATGTTCGTGATCAAATCCGTGACTCTGAACTACCTTCGGTACATCAAAACACATAAACTCGTAATACCGATTGTCACCGAACGTTAAGCGTGCGGACCCTACGGGTTCAAGAACTATGTAGACATGACCGAGACATATCTCCGGTCAATAAACAATAGCAGAACCTGGATGCTCATATTGGTTCCTACGTATTCTATGAAGATCTTTATCGGTCAAACCTCATAACGGTATACGTTGTTCCCTTTGTCACCGGTATGTTACTTGCCCGAGATTCGATCGTCGGTATTGAAGGTGTCCTGGACTAGGGGGGTACTCACCACATCGTCTCCCGATCAGTTGGATTGGGCCGAGGACCCCCATGGCCGTTTACTCATGGGCCAGTTCGGACAGCCGAAGACATATACGAGGAAGATTCCACAAGACTTGGTGATCAAGACAAGGACTCTTCTCAACCGACGTATTCGACTAGGACTCTTGTTTTCCTAGGCCTCTGGTATGTTATATAAGCCGAGGCCAGGCTAGTAAATAGATGATTATGATATTATTCATCATACCCTTAGGTTTTAGACAATAACATATGATCTCGAGGTAGATCAACTTTGTACTTGATACTCCATCAATATAAACAAGAGCAGGACGTACGGTTTTACCTCCATCAAGAGGGCCCGAACCTGGGTAAACATCGTGTCCCCTGTCTCCCGTTACCCATTGATCCATGATACACAACTTGGGACCCCCTACCCGAGATCCACCGGTTTTGACACCGACAATGGTGCTTTCATTGAGAGTTCCATTGTGTGATCGGCAAAGGATCAATAGCTCACCCGCAGATCAACTGCGACGCCGGCATCTTCGTCGCTGGCTCGACTGGTCACCTTGGCTCGACCGAGAACCGCGCTCCATCTCCGATCGTCATGTTCGGACGGGGGCCTTCATGAACATCAACTCCGATCTCTATCAAGATCATGGAGGAATCATCCATGGAGCCCGGGGGCTCAACGTCAACATTGCCCTCAGGCGACCGTGCTGTTTTTCCGAACAGCGAACTTGTATCCGCTTCCACCACCTCCTCGAGCATCGCTTTGACGATTCCTTTGGTGAAATTGTGCGGAATTGAGTCTACAACAACCATGCAAAATTTCGTCGAGTTCCGATGAAGGAATCTCTGGCAATCTACGATATACCGGAGCCCTGTCAAATATGGACGGGAATCTGGACGAGTTTAGAACGTGGTCTCCAGAGCCCAGCTCGGAGGTCCTTTGGAAGATCCAACCGTTCGTCTGCTGTGGAATTCCCATATCTACCACCCTAAAAATTTCAGCTCGATTCGACGGTTCAAACTCCGGGAACCTTCCGATGAGTGGACCAATTTTCGGATCTGTTTCCTGCGCGAATACGGATCCGACCTGAATTCATGTTTCTTTATGAACGTGATATTGGACAACCTTCTTAAAGGAATTTTCTACTAGGGTATTGAGCGTTGTTTTAAACACGTGCCCATAAAATTTTAAGCCTCCTCTGAAGTAATCTTCACCATCATGCTGGTGTCAAACCAGTCCGACAATATTGCTCCAAGGCTGCCGACCTGCGCTAGACACGTCGTCGCCTTTTGAGCCGAGCTCAACTTCTTTGGATCATCTTCTCGGTGAGCGAATAAGAGTTCGGAATCACCAAGGATAAATCATCACCAACATCGCCGCCCCACGGACTACATGGAGCGGGCACACAAACATCGCCGCATGGTCACTTCATCAAGCCGGCATTGATCGCGTCACAAGTTACGACCTGCGTCGGCATGGCCGCACTATTGCTTCTTCAAGCCGATGTCCATCACGTCGAACTGCTTCAACACCTCAGTTGACATGGCAGCTGCA
Source organism: Triticum monococcum (assembly GCA_034509565.1). Classification (NCBI taxonomy): domain Eukaryota; kingdom Viridiplantae; phylum Streptophyta; class Magnoliopsida; order Poales; family Poaceae; genus Triticum; species Triticum monococcum. The sequence goes on from CM067841.1 coordinate 81,574,217, forward strand.
ACATCTCCTTACCGACCTGCTCCGTCTCCTCAGTTAGACCGAGGGCTTCGCCATCTCTTCATCAACTTACTTCAGAGACTTCGACGTCACCAACTGACCAGCTTCATTACATTAGCTGGACCACAGGCTTTGCCTTGTCGAGCCAACCTTTGCCAGCATCACCATGCCACCGCTTCATCACCCATCAGGCAATGGGTGTGTGGATCGAGCCCCAATTTTGGGAGTAACCTTTCTCCAGATTGCTACAACAGATAAACCAGGTGCTATTAATCTAGTATTTTTTTCTTGCTTGGGTTTATTTTTCCTAAGGAATTATTACTCTAGTTTGTTTCATCAGCTGTACACAGGTCTATCAAATGGTGGCTGCATTAACAACGGTCGCGTGGTGGTCCGGTTAGTTTCCGTATACAGTTCGGCGATCGGCGAATGCTGCATCCGGAACTCAGACCGGCCTATGAAGTCAGGCTTTGCCACGCCTTCACCGCGTCACGCCGATGCCCTGCATCGACATTGACTTCGGCGCCAGGCTACATCTCTTTCAATAAATTATTTTTGCGAAAAGCAATTATCCTTTTTGGACCGCACTATTTTATGTGTGTAGGTGATCGACTTCGACTATGTCACACGGTCACTTTGGCAAGCCGACGTCGTTGTCCCAATCGGCATAAATCGGCTCGCGTGATCACCTTGTTGGTCGAATCGCCATACCGACATGTTTGGTTGCCTCGGGGACTTCGACATCACTAAGAGAGCTCTACCTCATCGAGTGTTCGACACACGGGCCATATTTCTTTTATTATTCACTTTGCTTAAATTATTAATTATGCAGAGATTATTATTATTATCATTATTATTATCTCCGGATCGCACTTTTTTTTGTGCACAGGTAAATGATTTCGGTCGGGCAACGCTATTACCTTGGCGCACCAATGTGCTGATGTGGGGGTTCTGTCATCACCTTGCCGACCTACCGCATCACCTCGGCTGGACTGGGGGCTTCATCATCACTTCATTAACACACGCTGGGGGCTTCGGCGTCACACTGCCGGCCTGCTCCGTCGACGCGGTCGGACTGGGGTTTTCACCTCGCCCATCGACTATGCTGCATCACCACTTCATCAAGCCGAGCTCTTTACTCGGACATCTTGGGGCCGGCTTGGGGGCTAGGATCTTGTCCCGCCACAATCTCGGCCTGCGTCATCAACATCGAGCTCATTAACCAACTAAGTCGCTTTCATGCTAAAAACTTTCAGTTTTAAATTTTGTTTGGTTCGACCAAGCATTATACTTTTTTGGCAAAAAGTTGTTTGTGACAAAATTCCTTGTCAAACCTTTGTTCGTGACACACAAATTCAAATACCCCGTTTATTTAGGGGCTTCCTTTATGAAGCCTTTCCTCTTGCATATGATTATACTTGTACGGCTTCGTTCCTTATTCGTGTATTACGCCACAATATGCACCATGTTGACTTAAGTGTTTCGCGAGCTGGGTTGCCTGGCTCTTGTGCTTACCCCTATGTTCTCGATTGTTCGGCTAGGGAGTAAAGGGAGCACCTCTGTGATTGTTACTACCGGGTCATCCGAGTTAGTACCTCAGACTGGGTGAAGCCGAAAGCTAGCGCTCTTATTGTTTTCAATTATGGTCGGCACACAATGGAACGCATGAGTACAAAAAATCTATTGCACAAGTCTCATAGTAACATTGAGCAACCGAAGAAAGGTATCAGTGGAGGTACTATTTTCTTAGAAGATGATTCTTACACTTCGTTAGTAATATAACATAAGTTCCCTAAGCGCGCTTTGTCTGTTACAACCTTATGGCCTGATTGCCTGGTCATCGGAAATACCGTCGATACTCTCGACAGGTGGAGTACATGACACTTTTCGGCCCTTGACCGAAGAGGGAGAAGCCGACGGTCGGTTTAGACGCGTTTAAAGTTCGGGTGAGCACAGATATGATATAAGTACATCGGTACATACAATCATTATACATAAAATTCTTTTACCCAAGTCACTTGGGGGCTCTTAAAATTTATATGGTTTGTTTTATAGTAAATGTGTTTTCTTCTTGGTCATTGCAAAGTCTTTTTCTACCGCTCCTTTTTCGACTCGAGTGTATGGTCAATAGCCGGATAGCCTGTCTTCTCTCTAAAAGCCGCTCGAGTTTAATTTGCTAAACAGACCTCGGAGAAGTACTCCGCCTTTGGGATAATGAGCTTGAAGCCGTAGGCTGACTTGCGTGAAGTCTTGAGATCGGGTGTGTCATGTTAATGCATGACATAAGCACATTTTTTTTCCAATTTTCGGATTGGCACCGAACACTTGATCTTGTTCGGACGTCAAGTTTTTACCGACTTTTTTTGATTTTCCAAGCTTATGGCACTTTTAAATTATTTGTGTGTTTTCAGCATAAGTCTCGTAGTGTAACGCCGGACACCTTTAGAGATTCGGCAAAAACATTCTCGGATATTGCTAAATATGTATCGGTTTCGAATTGTGTCTTCGGTCAATAGTTGGGTTGCCCGGCTCCTGTGCTTGCCTCCTACGTTCTGCTTTGTTCGGCTAGGTGTGCAAAGGGAGAACCACTGCGATTGTGCTTCCAGCTTGCATGGTTAAGCACCTCAGTGGAGAAAGCCGAAAACTGACTGCCATAATAAGCGTAAACTGGTGAGCGATCCGATGACTATGTTAAATGACGGGCCGTTCATAACATTGGTCGAAGTGTTTACGGCTTGACCTCGGCTGTCGCCGAACACTAACCGGGGGCTCGTAGCCAGCTTCCTCAGTTTAAAGCTCTAATGACTAAGTGAAAGTTATAAAGCCCGCATATCTGATTGTCTCATTTCTGCTAACACAACCGCCTTCGGGCACCGAGACGTCGGCTAAGGGTTGTCTTGTTATTGCGGAGACACTCTGCATAGTATCTACAAAGGGGTAGAAGCCGACGATGGGCCACTTTCAACTGATATACAGTCGCAACGGAGTCAAAATAAACATATCATCGTCATTTGTATTTAATATACAAGGGCTGCCTTCCGTAATCATCATTATAAAGCCATAAATATGCATCAATTTGACTTAAGATTTTGGCCAAGCTGGGTTGCCTCGCTCCTGTGCTTACCCCTATGTTCCCGATTGTTCGGCTAGGCGGTAAAGGGAGCACCTCTGTGATTGTTACTACCGGGTCATCCAATTTAGTACCTCAGACTGGGTGAAGCCGAAAGCCAGCGATCTTAAAGGATATAATTGGTCGGCAACGACGGAAGTGAAAATTTTGGTTCATTAGTACCATAGAGTTCGGGAACTTTCCCCTAACTAAATCCTCAATATTTTCCTCCCATATTGATTGGAGGTGAGGTTTCATGATCATGATCAGCATGACAACCCAAAGAAAGGAACCGATAGCGGGATTATTTTATTTGGAAGATGTTTCATATCTCTCCGCGTACCTTTGTTTATAAAACCGTATGGCCGGGTTGCCTTGTATTCCATAAATCTTTGCCCTTATAACGGCTTTATAAAGTAGGACAAACACTCCTCGGCTACTGGCCGAGGAGGTGGAAGCCGATGGTCGGTCAGCAAAGTTTTGTACAATGCGGATCCGAGCATTAATGATGTAAAGCACTTGGATACATAGAATCATTACACATAATTTGTGATTTTACTTTGGATATTGATCCTTAATTCGGCCACCCGTGCCCGTATTAAGGCTCGAGGGCTACTGGGCTTCGGGCTTATCATTTACTAATATCAAAGGGGCACATCGATCCCCTTATCTGGTGTTGCCACCTGACCAGTGTCTTGGGGGCTACTGCATTGGCAATCTAGTGCAGAAAATTTAAGTGCAATATAGTTTTTGAGGAGACTATGATCCTTAGGTTGGTCAGCCGCACCCAACCTGAGTCTCGAGGACTTTGCACACCGCCTTTTGTGTCCCGAAGTATTCTGCTGAGCTAGGAGTTGATCCTCAGGCCGATTTTGCAAATCAACCTGAGTCTCAGCGTCTACTGGGATCAACGGTCTTATGTCATCCTTCAGGTGCATCTCGGGTTTTAGACCGATACACACCTTGAGGGCTACTGGCTATATATCTCGGCGGAGAATAAATTGCACCAATCAAAAATATTGACAAAAATCGGCCCACAGTCAGGGTGGTGCACCACCTCAGAAGCAGTCCGGCATAAAGCTCGGGCGCTAGTGGCTGGCTCCATAAAGGGCATTTCCGACATTAAGCTCGACTAAACTCCTTCAACTTTTTTGAACCAAGGTGATCTATGACACCTTGGATATAGTCCGGCGTTGGGGCTTGGACATAGTCCAGCGTTGGATCTTGGACATAGTCCGACATTGGAGCTCGGATACATTCCGGCGTTGGAGCTCGGAAGCGGTCTGGCGTTGGTACTCGTCTGCAAAAGATACCTCGAATATAGTCCAGCGTTGGAGCTCGGACGCAAGAGGACACTGCCGCCCGGGAACAACTTCAAACCCGAGGTGTGGCATAAAAATAATGAGGCATTGATAAAGGTCGAAGACTTAAAGGGCTCTTCGGATACCCGATGTGTGAGATTTTCAGATTTAGCTCAACAATCCTCAAGATAGAAGATGGGAAGATTTGTTGAACCAATTTTCAAGACCGATGATCGAAGATGAAGAACAGTTCGGAAGAACCGAGGAGCGTCCCCAACTTGAAGACCGGTTCAGGGGGCTATTGACGGTGTCCTGGACTAGGGGGTACTCACCACATCGTCTCCCGATCAGTAGGATTGGGCAGGGGACCCCATGGCCGTTTACTCATGGGCCAGTTCGGACAGCTGAATACATATACGAGGAAGATTTCACAAGACTTGGTGATCAAGACAAGGACTCTTCTCCACCGACGTATTCGACTAGGACTCTTGTTATCCTAGGCCTCTAGTATGTTATATAAGCCGAGGCCAGGCTAGTCAATAGATGATTATGATATTATTCATCATACCCTTAGGTTTTAGACCACAACATATGATCTCGAGGTAGATCAACTCTGTACTTGTTACTCCATCAATATAAACAAGAGCAGGACGTAGGGTTTTACCTCCATCAAGAGGGCCCGAACCTGGGTAAACATCGTGTCCCTGTCTCCTGTTACCCATCGATCCATGATAGACAGCTTGGGACCCCCTACCCGAGATCCGCCGGTTTTGACACCGACAGGTATATCAATACCTAGTTCAATCTTGTTACTGGCAAGTCTCTTTACTCGTTCCATAATGCTACATCCCGTAACTAACTCATTAGCTATATTGCTTGCAAGGCTTATAGTGATGTACATTACCGAGAGGGCCCAGAGATACCTCTCGGACAATCGGAGTGACAAATCCTAATCTTGATTCATGCCAACTCAACAAACACCACCGGAGACACCTGTAGAGCACCTTTATAATCACCCAGTTACGTTGTGACGTTTGGTAGCACACAAAGTGTTCCTCCGGTATTTGGGAGTTGCATGATCTCATAGTCATTGGAACATGTATAGTTATGGAGAAAGCAATAGCAACAAACTAAACGATCATCGTGCTAAGCTAACGGATGGTTCAAGTCAATCACATCATTCTCTAATGATGTGATCCCGTTAATCAAATGACAACTCATGTCTATGGTTAGGAAACATAACCATCATTGATTCAACGAGCTAGTCAAGTAGAGGCAAACTAGTGACATTCTGTTTGTCTATGTATTCACACATGTACTAAGTTTCCGGTTAATACAATTCTAGCATGAATAATAAACATTTATCATGATATAAGGAAATATATATATAACAACTTTATTATTGCCTCTAGGGCATATTTCCTTCATGTTCACCATGCATGACTAGTATAGATTGTCTATGTGTTGCCATAGTCATTTTTTTCTGATATTATATATAAATTAGTACATGCTAAATTCCGCATGTATAGAAACGACAGTGGGTAACAATCAGAAAATAACTGATGTCCAATTCACCTCTAACATAAGTTGATAAAAATATATAATTTGATGATGTATACATAGATGACGATTATCCAACTATTAATTTTTTACAAACTAAATCTACTTGATGTGTTTAAGATATTCTCGTTCAATATCAGAAATGTTCTCTTTAACTTTGTTTGCACAATATTTGGGCATATAATTAAATTTTCTTCCTCCAATCATACCATCCTGCACAAGCAATATTGTCGGAATCGGGGCTCTGAGGACCCAAAGGTTTGAACTCTGGGGTGCACTCGTTCCTACCGTCCTATCCTTCCCTGCGGCTGACCACGGCAAGGCACAGCGAGAGCGAGCTAGCGGGAGAGGGCTGGTCACACAGCGGTTACCCGGGTTCGAGTCACCTTGCGGTGTAAAACCCTACTCCTGCTTGGTTTTCGATTGCTCAAACGAGAGAGAATGAGGGTACAAGGGTTTAGGATCAAGTGGTCCACCTGCTCTACGGCGGCTCCCTGCCCTCTTTTATATCTGCCTTGGTCCTCTTCCCCCGAAAACATTGGTAGGAAGAGTTGCCACACAACGACAATTTTGAAGGGGGATAGGGGCACAGTCTATCCTGACAAAAGGTGGTCTTCGCCTGCAAAGCCACCGTCCTTGACGCGCCGGTGGGCTCGAGGATGACCTCCGCCCTGTGCGCCTGTCGTCTTGGTCTCCTTGCATCGATCGGGAAACCTTTGAGGGTTGCTTTAGGAATCGGCGTGCTGGCCTTGCCCCCTTAGCACAAAAGAAGAAATCCTCCTCATCCGCGCCTGCTGGTACGACCCTTGGCGCCGTTCGTCGCCACACACGTCATCCATGTGATGACATGAGACTGCGTGACTGAGCCGAGCGGCGCATGCTTCGCATGCTTTAGGGAGGATGGCTCGGGAGGCCACCTCATGAGAGAGCCTCGTGAGGCCTTTGGTGACGTCGCCTAGCCTGCTCAAGATGCTTGCCTCCTGAGGAGGGCCATGAGCCCAAGCCCTGGTGAAGGGTCTTGTCTGTGGCGGCCACTGGTGGGCCACTTGTTGGGCTATTGACATGCGTCGTGTCCTGGGCTGAAGGCAGACGGGCTTGGGTACCCTGGGTCCCACGGGCCCAACAGTAGCCCTCGGGCCCGTGGCGCACACGTCTCCGCCTGTTAGGGAGCGAAACGATGCGGGCCAGGCGCGACGCATGGTGCACGATGGAGCGGGTGACGCTCCCACTTCTCCCACAATGCCTCGGCAACCGCCTAGGCTGACATAAAGCCTGCCCGCCCACGGTGCAAGGCCATCATTGCCTTCCTTGTTCGCATTCGCCTTCCTGCGCCTATTGAAGGAGAAGAGTCTCGGGCCACGCCTTCCCCGAGCGTTATAAAGGCAAAGGGGGGAAGGGCTTCCCCGCACATCTTCTTCCTCCAGATCCTCCCTCCTTCTCCACAATTTGGGTAGACTTCTGCAGCCATTGTGAGGGGAAGAGGCCGCGCTCGTGCATCAGCCACGGTGCCTAAGGTGCCACCCCGAGGCCGCAGGCGCTCTTCCGCGGCCGCCGATGTTGGCCCAAGCGGCCATGGGAGGGGACCCGCCCACAAGCCGTGGGCACGGAGGGCGAGGCGCTCATGGCCGAGGTGGCCATGGCGTCGCGGCCGTCCTACCTCCCTAGGCAGGGAGCCACTCAGCCCATGGCGGCCCGTGAGTTCACTGTGGACATGCACCGTTGGCCCTGCACCTGGCTCCAGCTTCCAGACAGACTCCTTCACAGAGGAGATGGTGGACCGCGCGCCGCTGGGCCCATGGGTGCAGGAACATGGCTACTGCAATGGCCCTTCCTGGGTGGCGATGGAGTTCACCCCCATAGGCTTTATGTTATTGAGGCAGGGGTGGAAGTCGTTCGCCCTCGCACGTGGCTTGAAAAGGGGGCACGTTCTCCAGTTCAAGTACGATGGGGCCGCCACACCCTTCATAGAGATCTTTAGGCCAACAACTGTCAGAAGTGCTGCATCGAGAGCGAAGACAGCGACTCCTCTGGCGATGACGACTGTGACGACGACGCATCCCCCTCCAACGGGAGTGGGAGCAGCAAAGGCTCCCCTGCATCAAGAGTGAAGACGAGTGATACATCTCGAACGTATCTATAATTTTTTATTGTTCCAAGCTATTATATTATCTATTTTGGATGTTTTATATGCATTAATATGCTATTTTATATGATTTTTGGGACTAACCTATTAACCTAGAGCCCAGTGCCAGTTTTTGTTTTTCCCCTTGTTTTAGAGTTTCGCACAAAAGGAATACCAAACGGAATGAAACTTTCGCGATGATTTTTCTTGGACCAGAAGACATCTAGAGGGCTTGCAGTGCATGTTAGGAAAGCGATGAGACGGCCACAAGGTCGGAGGGCATGCCCAGGGGGGGGGGGGTAGGGCGCGCCCCCACCCTTGTGGGCCCCTCGTGACTCCACCGACCTATTTCTTCCGCCTATATATTCTCAAATATCCCAAAACCTTCCAAGAGAGCAATGAAACCACTTTTCCACCATCGCAACCTTCTGTACTCGTGAGATCCCATCTAGGGGCCTATTGCGGCATCTTGCCGGAGGGGGATTCAATCATGGAGGGCTTCTACATCAACACCATTGCCTCTCCGATGAAGCACGAGTAGTTTACCACATACCTACGGGTCCATAGCTAGTAGCTAGATGGCTTCTTCTCTCTCTTTGATTCTCAATACAAAGTTCTCCTCGATGGTCTTGGAGATCTATTTTATGTAATACTATTTTGCGGTGTGTTTGCCGAGATCTGATGAATTGTGGATTTATGATCGGCTTATCTATGCGTATTATTTGAATCTCCCCTGAATTCTTATATGCATGATTGATATCTTTGCAAGTCTCTTCGAACTATCGATTTGGTTTGGCCAACTAGAATGGTTTTTCTTGCAATGGAAGAAGTGCTTAGCTTTGGGTTCAATCTTGCGGTGCTCGATCCTAGTGACAGAAGGGGAACCGACACATATTGTATTGTTTCCATCGAGGATAACAAGATGTGGTTTTCATCATATTGCTTGAGTTTATCCCGCTACATCATGCCATCTTACTTAATGTGTTACTCTATTCTTATGAACTTAATACTCTAGATGCAGGCAGGAGTCGATCGATGTGTGGAGTAATAGTAGTAGATGCAAAATTGTTTCGGTCTACTTGACACAGACGTGATGCCTATATTCATGATCATTGCCTTAGATATCGTCATAACTTTGCGCTTTTCTATCAATTGCTCGGCAGTAATTTGTTCACCCACCATAATATTTTCTATCTTGAGAGAAGCCTCTAGTGAAATCTATGGCCCCCGGGTCTATTTTCCATCATATAAGTTTATGATCTACAATTTTAGTTTCCTATTTACTTTCTTTGCAATCTTTTACTTTCCGTTCCATAAAACCAAAAATACCAAAAATATTACTTTACCGTTTATCCATCTATACCAGATCTCACTTTGCAAATAATCATGAAGGGATTGACAACCCATTTGTCATGTTGGGTGCAATTTGGTGTTTGTTTGTGCAGGTATTCGGTGGCTTGTTGTGTTGTCTCCTACTGGATTGATACCTTGGTTCTAAAAAGCTGAGGGAAATACTTATTCTACTTTGCTGCATCACCCTTTTCTCTTCAAGGGAAAAACCAACGCAAGCTCAAGAGGTAGCAGAGAGAATTTCTGGCACCGTTGCCGGGGAGATCTACGCCAAGCCGAGACACACCAAGTACCCATCATAAACTCCCATCCCTCGCATTACATTATTTGCCATTCGCCTCTCATTTTTCTCTCCCCCACTTCTAAAACGATTTTCGAAAAGATTCGCCTTTTCTTCGCCCCTCTTCCGTTCGTCTTCTTCGCTTGCTTTTTTGCGTGCCCGTGTGTTTAAACGCTGCTTAGGCCTCATGGCTAGTCCTCCCATTATAATGACCACTCCTGATAATGAAGCCCTCAACTTCAAACAAAGGGAAGGAGAAAATTTGAAAGATGCTTGGTATGGAATTTTCAATGCTCCAAACAGATCTACTGATGTGCTTCTTTGCAATTTTTATGTAGGCGTTATTCCTTGGAATAGATATGTTCTAGATACCATTATAGGAGTACATTTCTTGGGGAGCCATACTTTTGATTCTTATAATGCTATGATAGATTTGTTAGGTCCCCCGCCTCTTTTGGTTAACGGTACTGCTTTGACTTTGGAGCATGTGATGCAAAGACTTGATATTATTGAGAATAAAATTGCTACCGTTGAGTTGATTGAAAATTTAGATAACAAGATTCATAATCAGGTTACGCAATATGGATCTAGGGTAGGAGTTACCTTAAAGAATCTTAGGGAAAAGGAACCAGTAGTTAATGAAAGGATAGATCAAGATTCTACTAAAATTGGCAAGCTAGAAGATATTATTACCAACTTGGGTTTCGCTTTTTTCCTCCGTTAAAACTACTCAAAATCTTCTTCCTACTAAGATTGCCAAGTTTACTCATGTTCCTAAGATTAAGGGTGAATCTTCTAGTAAAGACAATGAAGATCTCAAATCAATTAGTATTCACCCCAATTTCTCGACATTAATAAGGAACCTATTGTCATGAATGAATTTCTTGATTTATTTCCTAGGAGTTTGATCATTTATAAAACCAAAGAATATCCTAATAATCAGAAGTGTGTAATTGAAGAATTGCATACTGAAGATGAGAATACTTAGATCTATTCGTGTTTTATGCCTAGCTAAGGGCGTTAAACAATAGCGCTTGTTGGGAGGCAACCAAACTTTATTTTTGTTTTTGCTTTTTAGGTTCTGTTTTGCATTAAATAATTCATCTAGCCTCTACTTAGATGTGGTTTTGTGTTTTAATTAGTGTTTGTGCTAAGCAAGACCTTTGGGATAACCTACGGTGATAGTTGATTTGATCTTGCTGAAAAACAGAAACTTTTGCACTCACGAAAACAATTCTCATTTTTATCTGAAGAGTGATTTTTAGTTGATTATTTTCGCAAAAGATTAATAGAGAAATTTCTTAGGACTTCCTAATTTCTCATGATTTTTAGAGTTAAAAAAGTATTCGGAATATCCAGATTGCTACAGACTGTTCCGTTTTTGACAGATTCTATTTTTCGCATGTTGTTTGATTATTTTGATGAATCTATGGCTAGTATCGGGGGTATGAACCACGGAAAAGTTGGAATACAATAGATATTACACCAATTTAAATAAAGAATGAGTTCACAACAGTACCAAAAGTGATGATTTATTTTCTTATACTAACGGAGCTTACGATATTTTGTGTTGAAGTTTTGTGTTGTGAAGTTTGCAAGTTTTGGGTAAGGATTTGATGGACTATGGAATAAGGAGTGGCAAGAGCCTAAGCTTGGGGATGCCCAAGGCACCCCAAGGTAATGTTCAAGGATGCCAAAGAGCCTAAGCTTGGGTATGCCCCGGGAAGGCATCCCCTCTTCCGTCTTCGTCTATCGGTAACTTTACTTGAGGCTATATTTTTATTCACCACATGATATGTGTTTTGCTTGGAGCGTCTTGTATGATTTGATTCTTTGCTTTTTAGTTTGCGACAATCATCCTTGCTGTACACACCTTTTGAGAAATACACACATGAATCATGATTTATTAGAATACTCTATGTGCTTCACTTATATCTTTTGAGCTAGGCAATTTTTCTCTAGTGCTTGACTTATATCTTTTTAGAGTACGGTGGTGGTTTTATTTTATAGAAATCAATGAACTCTCTTACTTCACTTATATTATTTTGAGAGTCTTTAAAAATAGCATGGTAATTTTTCTTGGTTATAAATTTAGTCCTAATATGATAGGCATCCAAGAGGGATATAATAAAAACTTTCATATAAAGTGCATTGAATACTAGGAGAAGTTTGATTCCTTATGATTGTTTTGAGATATGAAGATGGTGATATTAAAGTCATGCTAGTAAGTAGTTGTGAATTTGAGAAATACTTGTGTTAAGGTTTGTGAGTCCCGTAGCATGCACGTATGGTGAACCGCTATGTAACGAAGTTGGAGCATGATATATTTTTTGATTGTATTCCCTATGAGTGGCGGTCGGGGACGACCGGACGAGCGATGGTCTTTTCCTACCAATCAATTCCCCTAGGAGCATGTGTGTAGTACTTTGTTTCGATGACTAATATATTTTTTGCAATAAGTATGTGAGTTCTTTATGACTAATGTTGAGTCCATGGATTATACGCACTCTCACCTTCCGCCATTGCTAGCCTCTCTTGTACCGCACAACTTTCGCCGGTATCATAAACCCACCATATACCTTCCTCAAAACAACCACCATACCTACCTATTATGGCATTTCCATAGCCATTCTGAGATATATTGCCATGTAACTTTCCATCGTTCCGTTTATTATGACACACATCATCATTGTCATATTGCTATGCATGATCATGTAGTTGACATCGTATTTGTGGCAAAGCCACCGTTCATCATTTTTATACATGTCGCTCTTGATTCATTACCCATCCCGGTACACCGCCGGAGGCATTCACATAGAGTCATATTTTGTCCTAGTATCGAGTTGTGATTTTCGAGTTGTAAGTAAATAAAAGTGTGATGATCTTCATTATTAGAGCATTGTCCCATGTGAGGAAACAAAAAAAATAAAAAAAGAGAGAAAGGCCAAATAAAAAAAGAAGGCTCAAAAAAATAGAGAAAAGAGAGAAGGGACAATGTTACTATCCTTTTGCCACACTTGTGCTTCAAAGTAGCACCATGATCTTCATGATAGAGAGTCTCCTAATTATCACTTTCATATACTAGTGGGAATTTTTCATTATAGAACTTGTCTTGTATATTCCAACGATGGGCTTCCTCAAAATGCCCTAGGTCCTCATGAGCAAGCAAGTTGGATGCACACCCACTTAGTTTCTTTTTGAGCTTTCATAAACTTATAGCTCTAGTGCATCCGTTGCATGGCAATCCCTACTCACTCACATTGATATCTATTGATGGGCATCTCCATAGCCTGTTGATATGCCTAGTTGATGTAAGACTATCTCCTTCCTCTTGTCTTCTCCACAACCACCGTCTATTCGACCTATCTTGCTATGTCCATGGCTCACACTCATGTATTGCGTGAAAGTTGAAAAAGTTTGAGAACGTCAAAAGTATGAAACAATTGCTTGACTTGTCATCGGGGTTGTGCATGATTTGAATATTTTGTGTGATGAAGATGGAGCATAGCCAGACTATATGATATTGTAGGGATAAGCTTTCTTTGGCCACGTTATTTTGAGAAGACATAATTATTTTATTAGTATGCTTGAAGTATTATTCTTTTTATGTCAATATTAAACTTTTGTTTTGAATCATACGAATATGAACATTCATGCCACAATAAAGAGAATTACATTGATAAATATGTTAGGTAGCATTCCACATTAAAAATTCTGTTTTTATCATTTACCTACTCGAGGACGAGCAGGAATTAAGCTTGAGGATGCCTGATATGTCTCTAACGTATCTATAGTTTTCATTGTTCCATGCTATTATATTATATGTTTTGGATGTTTTATATGCACTAATATGCTATTTTATATGATTTTTGGGACTAACCTATTAACCTAGAGCCCAGTGCCAGTTTCTGTTTTTCCCTTGTTTTAGAGTTTCGTAGAAAAGGGGAATACCAAATGGAGTCCAAATGGAATGGAACTTTCGTGATGATTTTTCTTGGACCAGAAGACATCTAGAGGGCTTGGAGTAAATGTCAGAAAAGCCACAAGGCGACCACAAGGTCGGAGGGCGCGCCTAGGGGGGTAGGGCACGCCCCCACCCTTGTGGGCCCCTCGTGACTCCACCGACCTATTTTTTCCGCCTATATATATTCTCAAATACCCCAAAGCCTTCTAGGAGAGCCATGAAACCACTTTTCCACTGCCGCAACCTTCTGTACCCATTAGATCCAATCTAGGGGCCTTTTCCGGCATCCTGCCGGAGGGGAATTCGATCATGGAGGGCTTCTACATCAACACCATTGCCTCTCTGATGAAGCGTGAGTAGTTTACCACAGACCCATGGGTCCATAGCTAGTAGCTAGATGACTTCTTCTCTCTCTTTTATTCTCAATACAAAGTTCTCCTCGATGTTCTTGGAGATCTATTCGATGTAATACTCTTTTGCGGTGTGTTTGCCGAGATCCGATGAATTTTGGATTTATGATCAGCTTATCTATGAATATTATTTGAATCTCCTCTAAATTCTTATATGCATGATTTGATATCTTTGCAAGTCTCTTCGAACTATCGATTTGGTTTGGCCAACTAGATTGGTTTTTCTTGCAATGGGAGAAGTGCTTAGCTTTGGGTTCAATCTTGCGGTGCTCGATCCTAGTGATAGAAGGGGAACCGACACGTATTGTATTGTTGCTATTGAGGATAACAAGATGGGGTTTTCATCATATTGCTTGAGTTTATCCCGCTACATCATGTCATCTTACTTAATGTGTTACTCTGTTCTTACGAACTTAATACTCTAGATGCAGGCATGAGTCGGTCGATGTGTGGAGTAATAGTAGTAGATGCAGAATCGTTTTGGTATACTTGACACAGATGTGATGCCTATATTCATGATCATTGCCTTAGATATCGTCATAACTTTGCACTTTTCTATCAATTGCTCGGCAGTAATTTGTTCACCCACCATAATATTTTCTATCTTGAGAGAAGCCTCTAGTAAAACCTATGGCCCCCGGGTCTATTTTCTATCATATAAGTTTTCGATATACAATTTTAGTTTCCTATTTACTTCCTTTGTAATCTTTTACTTTCTATTCCATAAACCCAAAAATACCAAAAAATACTTTACCGTTTATCCATCTATATCAAATCTCACTTTGCAAATAATCGTGAAGGGATTGACAACCCCTTTGTCACGTTGGGTGCAAGTTGGTTTTTGTTTGTGCAGGTATTCGGTGGTTTGTTACGTTGTCTCCTACTGGATTGATACCTTGGTTCTCAAAAGCTGAGGGAAATACTTACTCTAGCTTGCTTCATCACCCTTTCCTCTTCAAGGGAAAAACCAATGAAAGCTCAAGAGGTAGTAACGAGGACTCCGATTAGGCGCGGACAACGCCCGAGCCGGAGCCTCGAGGGTGGTCATGCCCCACCTTAGGCTTCCCTCTTAATTTTGTCCCTTTCCCTGCACCTGATTGATGTAGGCCCCATGGGGTGTGTGTGTGTGAAAAACAATGGCCTCCAAGTTTTAAATTTAATGCTTTGTATTTTGAATCGTAAGCTCTCTCCTAAAATCTCCTCGCGAGGTTTGCCCCTCTTTTTCTTTCTCGCCTAAGTGCTCTATGTCATTAGGAACCAGCCCTCGAGCGAGCCTCAGTCGCCGCTGGTATGTTAGGTCACGATGCCTGGACAAGGCCAGGAGGTGAGGGGCACCAAGAGCTAGTGAGGGACCATGAGACGCGGTGCTCTGGGAGGCCCCCTTTAATGTGCAAGCGGTTCACGCGAAAATGAGGCGACAACCTTCGCCAAGGTCGCGAGAAGAGGGAATTCTAGTGACGATAGTTGGGTCTCGTGAGGGGATTAGACTTAGCTTTTGCAGGGAATGGCATCGAGCGAGCCACGGCTCGTGAGGAGACCACACTATTCTTAAGGCGCGATTGCTGAGACTCGGTCCTCGAAGTCTTCGTCTCGTGAGGACTTTTGGATGGGTGGTCATCACCGGTCAGCACGCAAGACGCCGCCTGCGGGGTCCCCGAGCGCCTGGTTCCTGGGGTAACTGCATGTTGACAGATTTCAGGATACAGGGAGCGACGCGCACTCGCCAACTTGCTCACGGCTGTTCCCTGAGGAGACAAGGCAACAAAGATCTTGGTGAGGTGACATGCATGGGGGCAGGCCCGCGAGCCAAAGCTCGATCACTTGGATTTATCGACGCTGCAGGGATGGACCCGAGCACAGATGCCGTGACCTGCCCCCGCTCATGGGACGGTCAGGAGAGGAGTCGTGAGTGCGTGATGCTCTCAAGGCGGCATAGCACCGGACACACGATTATGCAAGCAACATAAACTCATTAGGGCATGGCCAGATTCGTTACACAACCAAAAAGATATGCGGCTGCCGTGTTTGGCACAGGTCAGCTCAAGGTTGGTGTAGCCCGTGGGGAGCCCTCAGTTTGAACAACAAAAAGTCACCTGGCAAAATAGCATTGTCGAGTCGCTTGATGAGGTGTGCCGTGGAGTGATGACCCACAAGTATAGGGGGCAATCGCAGTCCTTTCCATAAGTAAGAGTGTCAAATCCAACGAGGAGCAGAAAGAAATGACAAGCGGTTTTCAGCAAGGTAATTTCTGCAAGCACTGAAATTGTCGGTAACAAGTAGTTTCATAGTAAGATAATTTGTAACGAGCAAGTAATAGTAACGGTAAATAAAGTGCAACAAGGTAGCCCAATCTTTTTTGTAACAAAGGACATGCCAAAACGATCTCTTATAATAAGCAAAGCGTTCTTGAGGGCACACGGGAATTTCATCTAGTCACTTTCATCATGTTGGTTTGATTCACATTCGCTACTTTGATAATTTGATATGTGGGCGGACCGGTGGTTGGGTGATGTTCTTACTTGAACAAGCCTCCCACTTAAGATTAACCCCCTCGCAAGCATCCACAACTACGAAAGAAGTATTAAGATCAAATCTAACCATAGCATTAAACATATGGATCCAAATCAAACCATTACGAAATAGTGCATACACTAGGGTTTAAGCTTCTATCACTCTAGCAACTGGCCCATCATCTAATAACTACTCCACAATGTAGGGGAACGTTGCATGGAGTTTTTTGTTCTACACACACGCAAGATCTATATGAAGGAAATATGCCCTAGAGGCAATAATAAAGTTGTTATTTATATTTCCTTATATCATTATAAATGTTTATTATTCATGCTAAAATTGTATTAACCGGAAACTTAGTACATGTGTGAATACATAGACAAACAGAGTGTCACTAGTATGCCTCTACTTGACTAGCTCGTTAATCAAAGATGGTTAAGTTTCCTAGCCATGGACAAGAGTTGTCATTTGATGAACGGGATCACATCATTAGAGAATGATGTGATTGACTTGACCCATCCGTTAGCTTAGCACGATGATCGTTTGGTTTGTTGCTATTGCTTTCTTCATAACTTATACATGTTCCTATGATTATGAGATTATGCAACTCCCAAATATCGGAGGAACACTTAGTGTGCTATCAAACGTCACAACGTAATAGGGAGATTATAAAGATGCTCTACAGGTGTCTCCAATGGTGTTTGTTGAGTTGGCATAGATCGAGATTAGGATTTGCCACTCCGATTGTCGGAGAGGTATCTTTGGGCCCTCTCGGTAATGCACATCACTATAAGCCTTGCAAGCAATGTGACTAATGAGTTAGTTGTGGGATGATGCATTACGGAACGAGTAAAGAGACTTGCCAGTAACGAGATTGAACTAGGTATTGTGATACCGACGATCGTATCTCGGGCAAGTAACATATCGATGACAAAGGGAATAACGTATGTTGTTATGCGGTTTGACCGATAAAGATCTTCGTAGAATATATGGGAACTGTTGGGGATATTATTACTGGACATAAACCGGCTATGAGTGGCTGGGTTAACTATATGATTACTATTTGAAGCCCAGGAAGACACAGGATGATGGCGCTTCATGAAAGCCCAAGGCCCAAAGGCGGGTTAAGGCCTGTAGACATAAACCGACATTATCATGTAACTTGTATTCTAAGGTAGAGGGAATAGAGACCGAGTTGGATACGTTGATGATCCGACCTCAGGACTCTGTAAACCGACGGGCGTCGACCTATGTATATAAAGGGATGACCCGGCGGCGGTTTAGGGACAACACACAACAACTCAAGAGCCAGGCAAAGTGGATTCGCTCCCTGGTCATCAAAAACCTAGCAATTCCATCACAATTGGAGTAGGCTTTTACCTTCATCGTAAGGGGCCGAACCAGTATAAACTCTCGCGTCCTTTGTCCGCTTTAACCCCTTTAAGCTAACCCGTAGCGATGGCTCCACGACTAAGTCCTTTCACAAGGACATCTGCTGTGACAAAACCATGACAGTTGGCGCCCATCGTGGGGCTATCGCATGATGGTTTCAAGTTCTTGAAGGGCAGCTTCGAAGGACTCAAGGGATACTGTAACGCCCCGAGACCGATGTGCCAGGTGTCCTCCGCTTATTTGCTGTTGTTGCCTTGTCTTTGCTTGCGTGTCATGCATTGCATATCATGTCATCATGTGCATTTCATTTGCATACATGTTCGTCTCATGCATCCGAGCATTTTCCCCGTTGTCCGTTTTGCATTCCGGCGCTCCGTTCTCCTCCGGTGGTATTTTCTACCTTTCTTTCATGTGTGGGGATTAAACATTTCCGGATTGGACCGAGACTTGCCAAGCGGCCTTGGTTTACTATCGGTAGACCGCCTGTCAAGTTTCGTACCATTTGGACTTCGTTTGATGCTCCAACGGTTAACCGAGGGACCGAGAAGGCCTTGTGTGTGTTGCAGCCCAACACCCCTCCAAGTTGGTCCAAAACCCACCTAAGACATCTCCATCATCTCGGTCGTTCGATCACGATCGCGTGGCTGAAAACCGCACCTCATTTGGACTCTCCTAGCTCCCTCTACCTATAAATATGTGCTCTCCTCCGAAATCTCGCGCAGATGAAACCCTAACCCCCTCCTCCGCGCGCCACCGGACATTTCGTCCCGCGCCGGACGATGTCCACCGCCGCCAGCCACCTCACTCCGGCGAATCGTGCGCCGCCACCTCAGCCCCGCCGGCGCGCTCACCGACTCAGCACGCGACACGTCACCGCGCCCCGCCCCCTCTCTCTCCTCGCGCGGCCGCGGCCCGGCGGGCCCGAGGCCGGCCCGCCCGAGCCTGAGTTGCTCCGCCGCCTGCTCGGTTGCGCGCTCGAGTCCAGCGCCGCCACCGCGAACTCCGGCCGCCGTGCGCCATGCCCCGCCGCCGTCCTTCGTCGCCCGCCGCCCTCGACCGCCACGCCGGCGTTCCCCGCCCGCGCCGCTCCGGCCAACGCCTCCGCTAGCGCCCTGCCGGACCTCCTCCACCATCCGGCCATCGCCTCGCCTCGCCTCCCTCCGGCGCCGCCCCGCTGCGACCTCGCCGGAGCTTCGCTCCTCGCCAGCGTCGAGCTCGCCGGAGCCCCACTCCGGTCGGGTCCGAGGAGGGTGGATGAGATCCACCCATCCCTCCAGCCAAACGGCGTCCTCCGTCCCGGATCCGCACCGTCCCGCTTCTCTCCATCCCGGGTTGACTTTTGTGAGGTTGAAATTCTTCTAAGTCCCCGAGATTCCCAGATTCAAATGCTCAAGTTCATCGCATCGTAACTTCGCATCCATAGCTCCGATTCATGCGTGTAGCATATCAAAATGTTCGTCTCAGAGAGTACATCATTTCATCTCATTGCATCATTTTCATTTGAGTTCATCTTGATGCCCAAAATGCTGTTGGAAGAGTGCTATTTGAGATAATTGTCAGATCTGTTGCATCAAATAGCTATTTGTCATTTTTGCCATGTTTAATGTGTGCATGATATGCCCCTGAGCTCTACATATGTTTTGTTATATACTTTGCCATCTTTCCAGAGGTGCAACCCATGTATTTTTGTGATGTGTGTGGTGACTAGCACAAGCTTGCAAAGTGGTGCACTCGTTAATGCTGATTTCAAGGACTTAGCAATTTCTCTAAGTCCTTGATCTGTTTTTTATCAATATGCCATATGTTCATGTTGTTTCATAGTGATCCGTGCCTCTTTTGAGGATGATCAGTAAGGATGTCTTGTTAATATTGTAGTGCTCTATCCATCCATGTCTTTGTTTGCAATTATGGAGCACCCTAGCTTGAGTCAATCGAGCTCTACTTTTGCTATTTCGTGAATCTGGGCAGATTGTCTACTTGTTAGCAATTTTACCGAGGATGTTGTAGTTGATCCGTTCATGCTATGTTATTGTTCTTGCCATGTCTAGCTTGTATAATGTGTATTCTTGAAGGGGGTATGCTTAGATTGTCATGCCTTGCTCTGTAGTGAGTGCATCAAGCTCGTAAACATGCCTACTTGATATCTGATTTGCATGTTCCAGTTTTTCTCTAAGTCTGTAATCTAATTACGTTTTTGCCATGTTCACATGCTTGCAATTGTATTTTCTGATCCCTTTTGGCTCAAGGTCACTAAGGGACTTTTTTAAGCTCTTTGCTTAGCTCCATGCAAGCTTTACTTTGCCATGTTAAGTTCCTGTAGCATATAGTTTTCATGCTCCAAAGTGTGTTACCTGATCTGAAATTCCAGGCCCGATTTGGCAGATCGAGGGGGTCCGGAATACTGTTGCCATCAGAACCTCCACTAATCCGGCCGTCCTACAGCTGGTACATCGATTCGGTCTCTCCGGTTGAAGACTCGTCATCAGAGCAGACAACGGTTTCGCCACCAGATGCCGATCTATCCTCATATTCCGCTCCATGGATGACACCCACGAAGACATGCTTTACGATGGGCCGAACCCGGGTAGAGCTTGCACGCTGAGCCGTCTTGATGATGTCGGTGCAGATGTCCGGCTCAGGGCCCAGTTCTCCGATCTTGCCGATGAAGACGTGAATTCCACCAAAGGGGACCCGGTATCCGTACTTGACAGAACCGGCCTCGAGACCCCATCCTGCGTCGTCGATGTAGAGCTTGCCGCGACGACTTTTAGTCATCCGGCCCACAGCGTATCCCTTGAGTCTTTCGAAGCTGCCCTTCAAGAACTTGAAACCATCATGCGATAGCCCCTTGACAGTTCGCCTTGAATAAAACTCCTCCAGCAAGGCCCAACATTGGTTTTACCATTCACCACCTAGCCTTTCTTTCCCTTGGGTTCTGCAGACTCAAGGGTCATCTTTATTTTAACCCCCCGGGCCAGTGCTCCTCTGAGTGTTGGTCCAACTGAGCGATGTCCGAGGCTACCAGGGGCAACTCTGGGCTGGCTTACCCAACGTCTTGCTCATCCGGTGTGCCCTGAGAACGAGATATGTGCAGCTCCTGTCGGGATTTGTCGGCACATCTGGGTGGCTTTGCTGGTCTTGTTTTACCATTGTCGAAATGTCTTGTAACCGGGATTCCGAGTCTGATCGGGTCTTCCCGCTAGAAGGAATATCCTTCGTTGACCGTGAGAGCTTGTGATGGGCTAAGTTGGGACACCCCTGCAGGGATTTGAACTTTCGAAAGCCGTGCCCGCGGTTATGGGCAGATGGGAATTTGTTAACGTCCTGTTGTAGAAAACCTGAAGTTGACCTTAATTAAAATGCATCAACCGTGTGTGTTACCGTGATGGTCTCTTTCCGGCGGAGTCCGGGAAGTGAACACGGTGTTGGAGTTATGTTTGACGTAGGTTGTTCTAGGATCACTTCTTGATCATACTTTTATCGACCGTGCTTTGCCTTCTCTTCTCGCTCTTATTTGCGTATGTTAGCCACCATATATGCTAGTCGCTTGCTGCAGCTCCACCTCATATCTTTACCTTACCCATAAGCTTAAATAGTCTTGATCGCGAGGGTGCGAGATTGCTGAGTCCCCGTGGCTCACAGATACTTCCAAAACCAGCTTGCAGGTGTCGATGAGACCGTGCAGATGACACAACCAAGCTCAGGAGGAGCTCGTTGTAGATCTTGTCCATTGTGTTGTTTCGTTCTAGTTGATCATTAGTGGAGCCCAGTTGGGGTCGATCGGGGATCTGTGTAGCATTTGGGGTAGTCTTCTTTTATTTTGGCTCCGTAGTCAGGCCTTGTTTGTATTTGGATGATGTAATGCTTTATTCATGTAATTGTGTGAAGTGGCGATTGTAAGCCAACTATGTATCTTTTTCCCCTATTGTATTACATGGGTTGTGCGAAGATTACCTCACTTGCGACATCGCTTTCAATGCGGTTATGCCTCTAAGTCATGCTTCGACATGTGGGAGATATAGCCGCATCGAGGGCGTTACAAGTTGGTATCAGACCCTTCCCCGACCTTAGGAGCCCCCACTGCTTGATTGAATTAGCTGCCGTTGTTGAGTCTAGAAAAATGTTTTGAGTCATTTAGGTATTATATATCAGAGAGTTTAGGAATTCTTTTTACTCCCCAGTCCCTTCATCACTCTGGTAAGGCATCCTGACGTAGAGTTTTGACTCTTCTCTTCTCAAATCTCACTAAAAAAATTTAGGATCACGCGGGTATCTTGGAATCGTTCCGATGGTTTTGTGACGAGAACATTGTTCTTGGTGCCTCCTGTCATTTAGGGGTTGTGGCAGTGTCCCGGGGAGTTGAGCTCCGAGGTGTTGTCGTCACAATTTTATCGTTGCAGTTCTGGAATACCTGAGTTTAGTACGCCGACATCGAAAATCTCTTTTATGCAGTTGTTGGTGAGATAACCTCGACGCCACCTAGTACTGGGGCGGGAGTTCGGGAGTATCGCCATAACTCGTATAACGGATGCTTTTCAAAGGTTGAGGTAGATGATTTCCGAAGGTTTCTTGGTTATGTGTTGAAGGATGAATACAGCTGGACGTAGGATTTGTTAGTTTTGGGTGAGATATTATGCTTCCCCTGTATCCCCAACACCTGATTGCATAACCAGAAAATTTCGGGAGTTTATAAGTGGGAATTCAAGTAGCTCTTAGGATATCGTTCCGACAGATGTATGATATGAAATTGGGGTTCGACGTCTAGTGGTCCGCCTATTCACGGTTGATTTTACAGTGGTCTCGTTGTGTCTTAAAGAGTCCTTGGCTATGCTGACTCGGGGACGCTTCGTATGTCATGTGCACTGCCTTGTACATGATGGTGTTGTACGATCGAGCCCGTGTAGGCCCCACCACGAAAACTTCGGACAAAATCTCTATCATATGTTTGTTCCGACTTATTTTCCAAGCCAATCCTTTGTTTTCTGTTTTCAGTTGTGGTATTCGAGTTGCTTCAAAGTCAAATGTTGATTCCATACCTTTCCTAAGCGGTGTTCTCATACTCCTATGCGGATACTAATCCTTCATGATAATCGAGATTGTCATGTCAATCCTTTTCACCGGTGTTTTTCTCTTCAAGTGAATCCAATCATCTCTACATCCACAAGATCTATTACTAGTTCTTCTCAACGGTATTGTCTTCATCCGTTCCAAGTTGACTCTGTTTTCCCGCCCACCCACCCTTTTTCCTCAAGGACTCAGATGTCTTAATCAAGTATCCTTTTATTCTTGTGAAGCTTCTCCATTCCTTTTCCATCAATGTTCTTATCCGGTGATTCTCATGAAGATTTTAACGGAGCCTCAAGGTCATCATCCTTAATTCTTTTCTTCTCCGGTGGATTCAAGTCAAGTTTTGTTGATCATACCTTTTTCCTTGTTTCAATACCTTCTTATGCCGGTGCACCTCATAGTCTTCCATTTCTCGCTATTCAATTGTTCCGGAGTGTTCAAGATATCTCGAGTCTGTTATCTCATTCAAGCCATGTAATTTAACCGGTGCAATCTCTCCTTCAAATCGTTCTATGGTGTTTCTTTTGAGTGGGCCCTAACCCACAGGTCTTTTCCCAAGATCTTACCTGACTCTTCTTATTCTCCCGGAGTTATTCTCAAATTCTTTTCCAAGTTTGACATAAGAATGAATTATCATCAGTCAAATGTCTTTCACCAAGATCTTCCAAATTCTTTTCATCATTGGTTCAATTTTTCTATTCTTCTTTATTCCAGAGTGTCTCAACAATTTATGGTGGTGTCTCTCATCGTCTTTCATAACACTTGAAGACCGAAGAAGAATTTTCCTCCATATCTTATCCTTTCTCTCGAGATTCGTAGTTCTAGCGTTATGCCATCCTCACGTAATTGTTTTCGATTGTGAGATTTCTTTTCACCCATCCGAAGTAATTCAGGGTATTTTTAGTTTGTTCATCTGGAGCCCATCATCTAAGAGTTATTCATTCTCAGCCTTTCAGCTATCATTCTCCAAATCTTACCAGTGCATCATTCAATATTCTCTAATCAGTTCATGATCCCTTCGTTCACTTGTATCTAAATCCTCTCAGGAATCTTCGTTCATTTTATAATTCTTCCCGGTGTTTCTTTATCTTTTCTTCGTTCATTTTCAATTCTTACGGTGGTTCGTTCAAGACTTCTCTTCCTTCGTTTATCATATCAATGCATTCGTGCTTTCCAAATTCTACCGGTGGATCGTTGAAGACCTTCTCAAGTTGAGCTATATCTATCTTCATCCTTGCTACGAGAATAAGTAGTATGCCAAATCCGTGGATTGTCATCAATTTAAATTGGTGAAGGATAAGCATAATGTAATTCTTATTCTTGTTTCATCGAGTAAATTCAATTATTCCGGAGGTTCATCAAATTCTTGATCACAATTGTTCATCTTATCTTTTTCCCGGAGTTCCAACCTCTTTCAATTATATTATCACGGAGATCTCTGTCTAAATCATTGCGAGGCTTCAATCTTATTCTTTTCATCATTCAATTAGTTTGGATCATTCTTTTATTACCGGAGTTCTTCATGAAGGTTCCACATGATGGTTCATCAAGGATTTAATCCCTTCTCAAAGTTTTTCATCGAGGTTCTTTTCTAAGAAGTTCAAGCTTTCTTCATATTGCAATCCGGAGTGTAATTCTTTCTTTCGTATCATTGTAGATGGTATTTTGTCATTCTTGATAATCTGAGTTCATGTTTCATGATTCACATGTTATTAAGAACGAGGTATTTTAAATCCATCAATCTCTTCTTTGGAGTTATCTTGGGTTATATTTCACCTAAAGCCTTCCCTAAGGATTGTTGCTATCTATGGCGCTTATAAATGATCCAATTTCTTCATTTATCCTTTCCGGTGCGATATATTTTCTCGTCTCCTTGTTCATATCAATCCAATCAAATCTTTTCCGTGAGTGGCAAGTTGTCACCTCATAATTTTGAGATGTCTTCTATAAGTCCATATCAAGTTTATCCTTTACGTTGTTGTTTTTTCCAACAACTCCGTTCGAACCTTCTTCTAAGGATGCCTTTTCAAGCTCTTTTGTGGCAGAAGTTGTCATTTTCTTCTACATTCTTTTATCCCAATGATCTATCTTCTATTTCTCTCTTCCGGAGGCATTGTGTTGTTGCTCTCTTCAACCCTTCTTCTTGTTCTTGTAAGGACCTTGTTATTTTCTTGCTTATCCATTTAACCGGAGTGGTGTGCCCTGTTGCTCAAGTTCTTTTTGTTTTACCAAGTCTTCCATCACTTTTCAACTGGAGTGCTGCCCGAATTTGTTCTTCCTTGTCCCTCTTTTCCAACGGAGTGTTTTCAACTTCGTCATCTCCGTTGTATTCTTTTCTTGAAATGGCTTAACCTTTTTCAAGGTTCCTTGGTTTCACTCATTGGTCAAAGAAGTATGACTTAGAGGCATAACCGCATTGGAAGCGATGTCGCAAGTGAGGTACTGGTTCAGCCTCTGCGACGGATCCACCGCCTCCGCCTCGTCAGAACAACATTCCACCATGACACGTCTCAACACCTCCGGGTCATTACTCTAACCCACTGGATAACATCGTTGCTGCCGCTTCACGATTGGCAGCTCTCCCGATTGATGGCGAGTCCCCCGTGGCAGTTGAGACACGACGGGCTAGGGAGCTCCTTCAGACGGCTTTGACTCAGTAGCAAGCCTATTCGTATAGCCGCGAAAGGATTCATTCTACTCCCCGCCCAATCCGGAGCTACAACAGGCATATCGATGAACCGACCGTATCAAGCAGTGCGAGGAATCGTAATCCGCCCCGTGGCAATAACCCGGCGGGTGGCAGTGGCAATGCCCAGGATGTGGTGGATCGCGCTAGGGCACGTCGGGAAGCCGAGCTAGCGGCACATCACGAAGCTCCGGTTCGTCAGTTCACTCCGGTTCGTCCAACAACATCGGTGGAACCAGGGGTTACTTCTAGTTCTTTGGGAGTGCCATGTCTTGTCCCAGCGCTACGCAATGTACGGTTACCCAAGGATTTCAAAGGCCCGCGTAAGGTACCAAATTACACCGCCGATTTATCCCCTGAGTCATGGGTGGAGAGTTATGAGATGGCAATGGAGATGCTGGATGTGGACGAAGCGGCGTGTGCCAAATACTTTACCATGATGTTGGAGGGAACAACTCGCACGTGGTTGAAAAATCTGCCAGCCAACTCTATTGGATCATGGGCCGAGTTAAGGTACCGGTTTATCCAGAACTTCAAAGATACGTGCAAGTAGCCCATGTCCATCATGGATTTAGCTGCCTGTGTCCAGGAGGAAGGAGAATCAACAACCCACTGGGTGCTCCGGGTTTCAGAGATTTTGCATTCGTCAGACCGCATCAACGCTGACACAACCGTTTTAATATTGGAAGGAAATTGCCAGTTTGCACCTTTGAAGATGAAATTGGGACGGCTTAAACGCCACTGTAATGACATGGGAACACTTATGGCGGCTCTGGTGAAGTATGCCGCTCTGATAGTACCAAGGACCCCGAGTTTGAAGATGACAAGACAGGGAAGGGAAAGAAGAGTGGCAATGCCAAGGGGCAGCAGCATAATCTGACAGGTCATGGGAACAATGGTAAACGCAAGGTAGATAATAGCTTGGACTTTGTGGCTAACACCAACGCCCAGGATAACGGTCAGCGGCGTAAGGGTAAACTGCCCCAGCGGGGTGGAGGGTCAGGCCCCAATCTAGAGCGCCTGTTAAATCAGCCTTGCCCAAAGCACGGATCAAAGGAGAGTCCCACTACACATCTTTGGAAATATTGCTTTATTATGCGGTAGTTCAAAAATTCAAATCTTTTTCAATATGATAATGGACCGCCCGGCGGTTCAGGAGGCAGTTTCCATGGGCCGGGTTATGGTGGTGGCAGCTCTGGTTCAGGGTTCCATGGCAACCAAACCGGACATGGCAATCAGAACAGCTAGGGCAACCAGGGAGGTTACAACCATCAGGGGAATCAACAGCAGCAGCAATCGGGTTATCAGAGCAATCCAAAACAGTTGAATAGTGGGCAATATCATGTCTTCACAACAAGTTTATGTAAGCGTGATCAGAAGCTTCATAAAAGATCTGTGAACTCCATTGAACCAGTGGTACCTCGTTATCTGCGCTGGTCTGAACAACCCATCATGTGGAGTCGAGAGGATCATCCACCCCGGGTTGACAATCCGGGTCATCTGGCTTTAGTGGTGGCACCCCAGGTTGGGGGGTATAAATTTACCAAGGTGCTTATGGATGGAGGAAGCGGTATCAATATCCTTTACTATGAAACCTTTCGTCGCATGGGGTTAATAGATAAGAATCTTAAACCGTCGAACACTGTGTTTCATGGGGTAGTGCCTAGTAAATCGGCATACCTAGTTGGCAAGATAGCTCTGGAAGTTGCTTTTGGAGACGCTCATGATTCAAGATCAGAGGTGTTGACCTTTGAAGTGGTAAAAATCAAGAGTCCATATCACGCCCTGTTCGGATGGCCGGCTTATGCTAAGTTCATGGCAAGGCCTTGTTATGTTTATTTGCAGCTGAAGATGCCAGGTCACAAGGGGACCATCATGGTGCATAGGAGCCAGAAGATTGCTTTGGAATGTGAAGAAAGTGATGCAACTTATGCTGAGTCGGTTTGTGCCACGGAGGAGCTAAATTTTACAAAGGCAATGTTGATCCGGCAGATATGACTTCTCTGAAAAATCCAACTACTGAGCATGATCCGGCACTGAAGTTTAAATCGGCGGAGGAGACTAAACTGGTTGACTTTGTTCCCGGCGATTCATCCAAGCAGTTCAGTATCAACGCTAACTTGGATCCGAAATAGGAAGACGCGCTCATTGAGTTCATCCGTGAGAACCGGGACATCTTTGCATGGAAGCCTTCTAACATGCCAGGTGTACCGAGGGAACTCGCTGAGCACACCCTTAATATAGATCCTAAGTTTAAACCGGTCAAGCAGTTTCTTCGCGGCTTCAACAAAGAAAGGCGTAAAGCTATTGGTGAGGAGGTAGCCCGGCTCTTGGCAGCAGGGTTTATTATGGAGGTCTTTCACCCAGAGTGGCTAGCTAATCCGGTGCTGGTACTTAAGAAAAATGGCACTTGACGTATGTGCGTGGATTACACAGACTTAAACAAAGCCTGTCTAGCTGACCCCTTTGCTCTCCCTCAAATCGATCAAATTATTGATGCTATAATAGGTTGTGACCGTTTGTGTTTTCTGGATGCTTATTCTGGTTATCATCAGATCAAAATGGCAGTTAAGGACCAGGAGAATACAACCTTCATAACTCCCTTTGGAGCCTTCTGCTATGTATCTATGCCTTTTGGGCTCAAGAGTGCCCAGGCAACTTATCAGCGCTATGTTCAGAATTGTCTACATAAACAGATTGGGCGAAACATACATGCCTATGTGGATGATATTGTGGTGAAATCCAGAAAGGAGGAGACATTGATAGGTGGCTTGAGGGAAACTTTTGATAATCTCTGGGTTTATAAGATGATGCTTAATCTGGCCAAATGTGTCTTCGGTGTACCGGCAGACAAGCTTTTGGGATTTCTGGTGTCTAACAGGGGGATTGAAGCTAATCCGGAGAAGATCATGGCCATCACGTCTCTGGCTAAACCAGCGTGCATTAACGATGTTCAACGTTTGGCAGGACGGATTGCAGCCTTAAGCCGGTTTATCAGTCGCCTTGGAGAGAAGGCTATCCCTTTGTATCAGATGTTAAAGAAAATGGATCACTTCGTCTGGAGTGATGCTGCTGATGAAGCACTTGCAGATCTGAAAAGACAGTTAGCCGAGCCACCTGTCCTTGCGGCTCTGGTTGATAAGGAGCCCTTATTGCTGTATGTGGCTGCTAATGCCCAAGCTGTTAGTGTGGCTATTGTTGTGGAGCGCAAGGAGGCTGGGAAAGAGTATCTGGTTCAAAGGCCGGTTTATTATGTCAGCGAGGTGCTTATCGAGTCCAAACAGAGATACCCACATTGGCAGAAACTGGTGTATGGTGTTTTTATGGTGAGTCGGAAGCTCAAGCATTATTTTCAGGGTCATCCTATCACAATGATCAGTTCAGCCCCCCTGGGAGATATCATCCAAAACAGAGAAGCGACTGGCCGAATTGCTAAGTGGGCTATTGAGCTTGGACCTCACGGGATAAAATATACACCTCACACAACAATAAAATCACAAGCACTTGTGGACTTCATCAATGATTGGACAGAGTTGCAAGCACCAGAGGAAAAGCCAGACAACACTTATTGGACTATTCACTTTGATGGGTCCAGGCAATTGGAGGGCTCGAGGCCTGGAGTCATATTAACTTCCCCACGAGGTGATAAGTTTTGTTATGTTCTCCGTTTAATGTTCCCTTGTACTAACAATGCAGCTGAGTATGATGCCTTGCTCCATGGTCTTTCGATGGCTAAGGAAATGAACTTAAGTCGGGTTAAGTGCATTGGTGACTCGGACCTGGTGGCTCAGCAGGTATCTGGCACTTGGGATTCCAAGGATCCACTTATGGCAGCATATAGACGAGAAGTGGATGAAGTGGCTGGTCACTTCAAGGGTTATCAAGTGGACCACATAGACCGGCGGAAGAATGAAGTAGCAGACACTTTAAGTCGCTTAGGCTCTCAACATAAACCGGTGCCACCCAATACCTTCCTTGATGCACTGCATAATCTGTCAATGAAGATACCTACGGAGGAGGATTTGGCTGTGCCCGACCCGTAGGCTCAATTGGTGGCGGCTCTTCATGTTATTCTGGATTGGACGGTCCCATACCTAGCATACATGAACCGGGGCGAGTTTCCAGATGACGAAACTTTGGCCCGATAGATAATCCGGCGATCCAAGTCAATGGCCATTGTCAATGGGGAGCTACATCATTGTAGTGTCACAGGAGCGTTTCAGCATTGTGTCTCTCCTCAAGAAGGTTGTGAGATCTTGCGTGAGATCCACTAGGGAGATTGTGGTCACCACGCCGGTTCAAACTCCTTGGTGGCTAAGGCTTTTCATCACAGCTTCTATTGGTTGATGGCTCATGCTGATGCTGAGGATTTGGTAAAGAGGTGTGATGGTTGTCAAAAGTTTGCACACCGTGCTCATGTTCCGGCCCAAGAATTAAGAATGATCCCAATAACTTGGCCGTTTGCAACTTGGGGGCTTGATATGGTTGGACCTTTTAAATGGTCCAAGGAGAAGAAGACTCACCTGTTGGTAGCAGTTGATAAGTTTACCAAGTGGGTAGAGGCAGAGCCAGTCAGTAAGTGTGATGCAACCACGGCGGTTCAATTCATCAAAAAGGTGATATTCCGGTTTGGTTTTCCACACAGCATTATCACTGATAATGGTACTAATCTGTCCAAGGGTGCTATGGAGGAATTTTGTCAACGGGAGCACATCCATCTTGACGTGTCATCAGTGGCTCACCCCCAATCTAATGGTCAGGCAGAAAGGGCCAATCAAGAAATTTTGAGAGGTATCAAGCCCCGGCTTATGGTTCCTTTAAAGCGGACGTCGGGATGTTGGGTGGAGGAGTTACCTGCCGTGTTATGGAGCATCAACACCACACCAAACAGATCTACGAGTTACATGCCTTTCTTCATGGTTTAGGGAGCAGAAGCAGTTCTCCCTAGTGACATACGTCATGATTCGCCCCGTGTGGCGGCTTATGTTGAAGCTGATAATGAAAAAGCGCTTCAAGACTCATTGGACCTGTTAGATGAGGAGCGTGATCTTGCGGCGACATGTTTGGCGATTTATCAGCAAGATCTGCGACGTTATCACAGCCACTGGGTTAAAACCAGAACTTTTCAAGAAGGCGATCTGGTGCTCTGGCTCATCCAGGATCAGACTGATATGCACAAGTTATCCCCACCTTGGGAAGGGCCTTTTGTGGTCAGCAAAAATTTGCACAATGGATCATACTACCTTATCAATGTTCGAGAGCACAAAGACTCATGTAAATCAGAGGAGGAGACCCAGCGGCCGTGGAATATAGCTCATCTTCGGCCTTACTATACTCGAGCCATAGGCTCTTTTTTATGTACATAATTATGAAAATGTATATATTATAGTCAATATAATAAACCGGAGCCTCAGCTAAAGCGGGGTCTTTGTTTGTTTTACATCATGTGTTTTCATGGGGGCTTCTGTTTACAAAGTGGAGTTCTGTTGATCCGGCTTGTAAAGCCACACATATAAAAGGAAATCACTAGGGGGCTTGGTCATATCTGAACCTTAGCTACACCTCTTGATCGGCTTAAAGCCAAAGGGAAATCACTAGGGGCTTGGTTGTATTTACACCATAGCTACACCTCTTGATAGGCTTAAAGCCAAAAGGAAATTATGTGGGGCCAAAGAGAGTGTTGCACCAGCACAACTCAAACATAGGCACCCAACGATCACAACTCAAATGTTGCTTAGGGGCTCTTTGCTTCTCAAAGAAAAAAGAGTCTGCACCTTTGCAATAGGCTATCAAGCCAGGCTTGGAAGCCCGGTGTATTCACCTAAAACCCCAGGTTATCCAGCCTCTTTAAGTAAGCCACTCCGTCCAAGGAAACCTGGTATGACCCGTCGAACATTTGACAAGTCAATCTCATAGACCCTGAACTTGTCAAAGTTAAAATGATGATTGGTTAAAGATTGAGGTCCATCTTAAAAGGCTTTGAAAAATGGTTTAACTCAGTGGCCTGGCAGCCCATGAAAAGCCTCGATTTAGGGCCTGGCAGCCCATGAAAAGCCTTGCGTATTCTTCTTGTGTTTTTTGCAAAGTTTTTCTTTTGATATTCATAAGTATTTTCTAATAAACTGGCGTTTATTATAACCCAGCGTGACTTACAATGCTAAATTGTTAGTACATGATCAGCTATAATCCGAATTTTTTTCCGATCTGGTTTTGACTACAAGTCGCCAGTATTATATGGTTAAACCGGTGTTTATCATAACCCGGTACGGTTTTATCGTAAATCGGCAAACCTGCAAGGAGTAATCTATACTCCAGCTTGGTGTTATCACCTCTTTTTTACACAGCCATGGGTGAGAAGAACGAGCTAACAAGTATTTTTCTATCTGATAAACAACCTTCGTCCTACATCCAGGTTCTATTTTTGGGCATTATGACCCGTCCAGTGGTAAACTGCCAGGACCCCTTTTCAATCTCTTGTATACAGGAACAAGTTAACATACAACCACTGCAGATTATGCATATAATAACAATCCCAAAAGCATGGTGACTTTTCAGTATCCAGCAACATAAGTATGCTCGATGGCATAACAGGCAAAGTGTTTAAACTAGCCTATTACAAGGCATTTTTTCTGCCCACATAGGATAATTGTTTCAGCAAGAAAAGTTAGGCTACGACGGGCTAAAGCAGCCTCCGGTTCAGGATTCATCACCAGGACGACTTGAAGATTGCGGATCATCTTGAGCAGGTGCATCCTCCTCTCTACCTAGTGGCTGGAAATCGATTGTTGTCCAATCGATTCCGGTTAAAGCTTGGAACATGGCTTCTTCACTTATAAGGGGGAAGGATCAATGTCAGGGGCATAAGTGTGCTTACAAATTGGCGGAACAAGATCCTCTACATCATGTATCCACGCAGGATATCTTTTCTAATCAACATCATAAACCGGCTAATAATGAGACAGATCCGTTTCATCCACCAATTTGCTCACTATGGGTCGCATTTCCCTTGTTAGTCTTCGGAGATCATCATTATTGAATTCTGAACCGTCTTCCTTTACGCCGGGATAGCCTTGGCCAATATCTGCTGGTTCAAGATCTGGAATCCATGCCTTGGCCCAGATTAGCGTAGTCAGTGCGCCTGACCTTGCAGCTGATCTTTTGAGTTCATCCAACCGGGCAGGCAACATGGATAGCTTCTCGATAGTTTCTTTTATCAGTGTTGGAGGAGGCATGTTATAAGCAGTAGTGCAGATAGCCCGTTGGGATCTGGAATACAACTGCTCTATCAAGGTGTAGGCTGCCTTCAGCTTCATCCGCATATCGGAGCCCAGATGGGTAATGCGGGTCCCTGTGACATTGCGAGCATCAGTAAACCGGTAATTGATAAGGTAAAGGGAACTTGAAACATATCAGATGAGGGCGCTTACCAAATACAGCAGAGGTCATAGCGTTTATTTGCCGCTTTAAACCGGTCAGTTCCTCAACCACCGGTTTAAGGGCTGCTTCTGCGTCTTCGACTTTCTTTGCTAAAGCGGCCTTCTCGGTATCCCAATCTGCACGTTCTTTGTTAATTTTTTCCTTCA
The DNA here is from genome assembly GCA_034509565.1 of Triticum monococcum. Classification (NCBI taxonomy): domain Eukaryota; kingdom Viridiplantae; phylum Streptophyta; class Magnoliopsida; order Poales; family Poaceae; genus Triticum; species Triticum monococcum. Next base: position 81,607,549 of record CM067841.1, read on the forward strand.
GCTTCTCCATGGCTGCTAAGGCCTTCGTCAGTTCCTCTTTGGCTTTGGAAGCCCTCGCTTGCTGAGCTTTGATGTTCTCTTGAAGATCAGCAGTTTGGGAGTCCTTTTTGCTCAGCTCAGCCTATAAAGAACAGACATGTCATCAACAGGTTGTATATATTTGAAGTACCAAGCGTATAACAAGTTATGCACTTTGCACTTGGGGGCTAATGCCTACTCATTTCATTCTATAAAATTATTTCAAGTCCCAAGCGTATAATACAAGCATTATTCTTGGCACTTGGGGGCTAATGTACATCTGCTCAAAAGTAACAGTAATTGAAGTCCCGGTTCACCTTGGAAAGGTAAACCGGCCCTTGGGGACTACACAGGCGAAAGTTACAAGGATACAATGCTAAAGTACCGGTTGGTTTTTAAAGGATCAACCGACCCTTGGAGGATAAGTGTCGGTGTCAAAACCGGCGGATCTCGGGTAGGGGGTCCCGAACTGTGCGTGTGCAAAACCGGCGGATTTCAAGGTACAAGTGTTCTCCCTGAGTATGTACTGTTGCTATAGTTCGTCATGCCGAGACACCACGTGATGATCGGGTGTGATAAGCTCTACGTTCACATACAACGGGTGCAAGCCAGTTTTGCACACGCAGAATACTCGGGTTAAACTTGACGAGCCTAGCATATGCAGATATGGCCTTGGAACACTGAGACCGAAAGGTCGAGCATGAATCATATAGTAGATATGATCAACATAGTGATGTTCACCATTGAAAACTACTCTATCTAACGTGATGATCGGACATGGTTTAGTTGATATGGATCATGTGATCACTTAGATGATTAGAGGGATGTCTATCTAAGGGGGAGTTCTTAAGTAATATGATCAATTGAACTTTAATTTATCATGAACTTAGTACCTGATAGTTTTTACATGTCTATGTTGTTGTATATAAATGGCCCGTGCTGTTGTTCCGTTGAATTTTAATGCGCTCCTAGAGAAAGCTAAGTTGAAAGATGATGGTAGAAATTACACGGACTGGGTCCGTAACTTGAGGATTATCCTCAATGCTGCACAGAAGAATTACGTCCTTGAAGCACCGCTAGGTGACAAACCCGCTGCAGGAGCAACGCCAGATGTTATGAAAGTCTGGCAGAGCAAAGTTGATGACTACTCGATAGTTCAGTGTGCCATGCTTTACGACGTAGAACCGGGACGTCAACGACGTTTTGAACATCATGGAGCATATGAGATGTTCCATGAGTTGAAGTTAATATTTCAAGCAAATGCCCAGATTGAGAGATATGAAGTCTCCAATAAGTTCTACAGCTGCAAGATGGAGGAGAATAGTTCTGTCAGTGAACATATACTCAGAATGTCTGGGTACCACAACCACTTGACTCAACTGGGAGTTAATCTTCCTGATGATAGTGTCATTGACAGAGTTCTTCAATCACTGCCACCAAGCTACAAGAGCTTCGTGATGAACTATAATATGCAAGGGATGGATAAGACGATTCCTGAGCTCTTCGCAATGCTTAAGGCTACGGAGGTAGAAATCAAGAAGGAGCATCTAGTGCTAATGGTCAACAAGACGACCAGTTTCAAGAAAAAGGGTAAAGGGAAGAAGATGAACTTGAAGAAGAATGACAAGCAAGTTGCTTCTCAAGTGAAGAAGCCCAAGTCTGAACCTAAGCCTGAGACTGAGTGCTTGTACTACAAAGGAACTGGTCACTGGAAGCAAAACTGCCCCAAGTATTTGGCGGATAAGAAGGATGGCAAAGTGAAAGGTATATTTGATATACATGTTATTGATGTGTACCTTACTAATGCTCGCAGTAGCACCTGGGTATTTGATACTGGTTCTGTTGCTAATATTTGCAACTCGAAACAGGGGCTATGGATTAAGCGGAGATTGGCGAGGCAACGATGCGTGTGGGAAATGGTTCCAAAGTCGATGTGATCGCCGTCGGCACACTACCTCTACATCTACCTTTGGGATTAGTTTTAGACCTGAATAATTGTTTTTGGTGCTAGCGTTAAGCATGAACATTATATCTGGATCTTGTTTGATGCGAGATGGTTATTCATTTAAATCAGAGAATAATGGTTGTTCTATTTATATGAGTAATATCTTTTATGGTCATGCACCGTTAATGAGTGGTCTATTTTTACTAAATCTTGATAGTAGTGATATACATGTTCATAGTATTGAAGCCAAAAGATATAAGTTTAATAATGATAGTGCAACTTATTTGTTGTATTGCCGTTTAGGTCATATTGGTGTAAAACGCATGAAGAAACTCCATGCTGATGGGCTTTTGGAATCACTTGATGCTTGCGAACCATGCCTCATGGGCAAGATGATTAAGACTCCATTATCCGGAACAATGGAACAAGCAACAGACTTATTGGAAATAATACATACTGATGTATGCGGTCCGATGAGTGTTGATGCTCGTGGCATGTATCGCTATTTTCTGACCTTCACAGATGATTTGAGTAGATATGGGTATATCTACTTGATGAAACATAAGTCTGAAACATTTGAAAAGGTCAAAGAATTTTAGAGTGAAGTGGAAAATCATCGTAACAAGAAAATAAAGTTTCTACGATCTGATCGTAGAGGAGAATATTTGAGTTACGAGTTTGGTCTTCAATTGAAACAATGCAAAATAGTTTCGCAACTCACGCCACCCGGAACACCATAGCGTAATGGTGTGTCCTAACGTTGTAATCGTACTTTACTAGATATGGTGCGATCTATGATGTCTCTTACTGATTTACCGCTATCATTTTGGGGTTATGCTTTAGACACGGCTGCATTCATGTTAAATAGGGCACCATTTAAATCCGTTGAGATGTGTCACATCCCTGCTTTTAGTCATGCATTAGGATTGGATGAACATGTGCATCATGTTTAAATTTATTTTAAACTTGAAATGGGGCCTAACCAACCCCAACACCCCCCTGAAAATGCTAATTTCCAACAATTGGAATTTCAATGAACCCAAAATGCCCTTCATAAAAGCCCACCATTTTTGGTTTTGGTTTAAACCTCTGCCAAAAATGGCCTTGCAAATTATGGAGCCATTCTGGATTTTTGAACAAGCCATAAGTATTTGAATTTGGGCATTTTAAAATACTATAAATATTTTAAGGTACTCAAATACTCTTGGAAGTATTTTTAGGCAGTTGAGACTATTCTCAAATGTGCCTCTAAATATTTCCAGGATTTTTGGAAATGAAATAGTATTTATTCTAATTCAATACACATAGCAGGAAATAAATAAAAGCAAAACAGAAGAGAGAGAGAGAGAGAGAGTTAGAATTACCTGGCGTAACCCACCTAGCCCATCAGCCGGCCCACCTAGCTGGCCCGGCCCAGCAGCCGCTCCACGCAGCTGCTTCGCCTAGCCAGCAAGGCGAGCAGGTGCTCGACGGCGAGCACAGGAGCTCGCCACGCCACCTCCCTGCTTCCCTGATTCACCTAGCCACCGCCTCGACGCCGCGAACGCCTCCACGTCACGCACCGAAGCCCCTGGACACGCGCATTCCCCCTGCCTCTCTCCCTCGCTCCCTCGACGGCATGGCCGACGCAGCCGCACCTGCGCCATCGTGAAACCCGCAGCCACCGCCGTCCACTCGTTGCCTCGCCGTGCCAAAAAGTTCCGCCATCGTCCACTGCTTTTCCTCGACCCATCCCCGAGCACTCGCTCGCCCCGGAGACGCTGCACCGAGCTCGTCTTCAACCTCGGTCGCCGGAGATCCCCCTCGCCGCCCCGCTCGCTCTGGCTCTTCCCCGAGCTTGCCGTTCGCTCCCCTGCAACCGCAGTGAGCCACTCACTCCTCTTCCCCTCTCCGTTCTAGCTCTCGTGCACCATACGCGCTGCCTCGAGTTTGCCCGCATGCACCACCGCCTGTGCTCGCCGCCGACGAGTCTCCGGCCATCTAATGGTCGGGCCGTCATGCCCAGATTCCTCCCCGCGCCGCATAGAGCACGTACGTGCCCCGCATGGGCCACCACGACCATCACAACGACGACCCCGATCTCACCCGAGCCCCGGCGACCGCCAAGGTCGACACTGATGACGACTCCGGCCACCCCAGGCCAAACCACCTACCCCACTCAATGCGGACGAGTGCCCGCGTCACGTAGATGCCCTCCGCCGGCCATTTGGTCACCGAAGGAAGAAACCCGCACCCCTCCGCCGTCCCTGGCTGGCGACGAGCCCCGGGTCAACTCCAGCGAGTTTGACCCGGGTTGACCCCGTTTGACTTTCCCCTGACTCACTGACGTGTGGGCCCCAGGCCACTAATTAAACTAGGTTAGTATTAGTTTAACACTAACTAAATTTAGTTAGTTAGTTGACATTGACAGACGGGACCCACAGGTCAGGGTTGACCTGGACCGTCTCAGTTGACCCGCTGACGTCACACCTATGTCATGCTGACGCATTAATTCAATTACTGGAATTATTCTTATATAGGAAATTCCAGAAAATAGCCAAAACTTCTAAAAATCATAGAAAATCAACCATAGCTCCAAATCAAACAAATTATATATGAAAAATGATCAGAAAAATTCAATCTATCCATATGTAATGGTTTCATGCATGACAAACCACTTTAACCTTGCTGTTTAGGTGAAACAAGCTAATACACTTTTTATGCATAAGAACTTTAACTTCCATTTGAATCTTTGGTTCAAATGGACCCGTTTCAACTTGTTCACATTGCATTAGGCAGGACACATCATTTTGCCATGTCATAGCATGCATCATATTGTTGCATATTGTCATGTGTTGATTATATTCGGTGCGCCCTTCGTGGTAGGTTCTGCCTCCGAGGATATGTCCGAGTATCCGACTGAAGGGCAGTACCCTACTACCACTCCATCAGGCAAGCAACCATTGATCATTCCTATACAAACCCATGTTCTCGCCTCTGCTCTTGTTTACTGCATTAAGACAACGTGTTTCAAACTGCTGTGTGCTACGGTAGTTGAACCCTTGTCCTCTGCATGACCCCGCATTGCCACAGTAACTAGATGAAACCCACTAGCATGTGTAGGAGTTGATTGAGCCATGTATGTGTTTCCTACCTTGCTATGCCTGCTATGCTTAGAGTTGTGTCAGGTCTGGTTCATCTGGGTGATGGGCTAGAGTGAAATGATTATGTCGGTAATGTAAGGGATGTGTTGAACATGATTTGGTAAAGGTATCGATGAGAGGCCATGTAGGAATACATAGTGGGTTGTTTAATTGAGGCCGTCCACAAGAACTGAGATCTGTATGTGTGATTTAAGTTTCAGTTACTACCATACATTGGGCCCGAAACCAATGGACCCTCTCGGCTTCTTATTCACCCTAGTACTCTGTCCAGGAGTTGCAATTAGTTTCTGGTATTTGTAGGTTATGTGTTGGCGGCCGTGCGTAGCGCTGACCCTAGGGGTGGGCTATGTTGCGGTAGATACACCGTGGCATGGTGTACCGAGTCACCCGTTTGGTGTCTCGGGAACCCTGTTCACATCGTTCAGGGCCGTATGTGGAAACCTCGGCCAGACTCCCTGCGGATGGAACCTGGATAGGTGATAAACCTGGACTAGAGACTTGAGTGTTTAGGTAGGCCGTGGCCGACACCCTCGTTGGGCCTCCGCTTGAAGGTTGCCGAGTACATGTCATGTAAATGGTGGTAAGTGGTGAGAGCGTGTATGAGGAAGTACACCCCTACATGGTATAAAACTATTCGAATAGTCGCGTCCGCGGTAAAGGACTACTTGGTTGCCTATACAGTTCATAGACAAGTTAATGGATACTACTAAAAGACTCAAGCTAAGTGTGAGTACCGAGGATGGCCCTCTCGTATGATGACGAGGGAGGATCCCCGGTGGAGTATTGTGTTGGTGAGTAGTGGACTCGTGTGCGAAAACTATTTTACTAGTGGAGTCTCATAGGATAGCTTAGCCAAGAGTCAAAGCTGGCTTGCTGAAGTAACTCCACCACCTTCTTGAGAATGAGCATGCATAATAGGTTCTGATGTAAGACTTGCTGAGTACCTTTGTACTCATGTTTGCTTAATTACTGTTTTCAGACGACAACATCGCCCCTCCGATGGGTTTTTTGTACATCTCGACGTCATTGAGTGACTTGCCACCCAGGTGGTGATCATGGCCATTGGGGGCCCTAGGTAGATAGACAGGCTTCGAGAAGCCTTCTTGCTTCTAGTGTCTGTACTCAGACTATTTGCTTCCGCATGTGCTTGTATGCTTGTATGACTTGAGTGTCGGGTCATGTGACCCCTACCTGTATGAACATGTTATGTATGGCTCTCTAGAGCCTTTAAATAAAGTACTTGAGTTGTAGAGTTTTGTTGTGATGCCATGTTTTATGTACTCATATTGGGCATATTGTGTGTATGATTGAAATGCTTGGTATGAGTGGGATCCGACAATCTAGTTGTTTATCCTTGGCAGCCTCTCATATGGAGAAATGTAGTCTAGTGCTTCCTGAGCGACAGTAGTCCGCTATAGCCCGGTTCACCGGAGTCCTGCTAGCCCAGCACTACTGCTCAGGGCGCTTGACTGGACGACATGTGTTTCACTTCGTTCCTATATCTGTCCCTTCGGGGAAATGTCACGCGGTGACATCCGGAGTCCTACCTAGCCTGCTACAGCCCGGGTTCCCCGGAGTCCTATTAGCCCAGTGCTACAGCCCGAATTCACACGCTGATGACCGACATGCTCGATGTGATTCACGTATGCCTATCTCCATAGGTCTGTGCCGCTTTGGGTTCACGACTAGCCATGTTGGCCCGGGTTCTCTGTCATATGGATGCTAGCGACACTATCATATACATGAGCCAAAAGGCGCAAACGGTCCGGGCCATGGTAAGGCGACACCCGTGGGGATACCGTGCGTGAGGCCGCAATGTGATATGAAGTGTTACCGGCTAGATCGATGTGACTTGGAATCGGGGTCCTGACAGCGTTGGTATCAGAGCCGGACTGCCTGTAGGTTCGTTGAGCCAAACTGGTCGATGTCAAGTCTAGAATTGCTTTAGTTATATGTAGGGGAATTGATTGTGGGAGGGAACGTAAGGCTCTTTTACTCCTTTACCTTATGCCTCTGATCTGAGTCATTCTCTTCTCATTCAACATGGGTTAAGGACTAGGCTCTCTTCTTTTGTCAGGTTCACGTGTTACTAATCCGTAGTAGCTTATAGGATTGTTGTTACAAGCCTCAGTACAGTTTCTACTACTTTTAGTATGTTGCCAGTTGAATCAGAACCTTGATATGATGTTGTTGAGTGGTATTGCAAACTGTTGTGGATGTCTCAAATCCTTTTCTGAGCATTTACAGCTGTTGTGCTGTCCAATTTTCCCTAGAAATTCTAATGTCTTTGCATTGTGGTTGTGCTTTCAGATGGCCACTCATGCTCAAAACCAAGTGGTTCGCCTGACCCGGTGCCTCGATGTGCCCGGTCATACTGCTATGTTAGTCCGGGTAATGACCGAGACGGGTTACCGTTGGTATCCCGAATACACTGTCGAAGAGCAGTTCAGAGACTTCAACCAGAGCCAGTACCTCTGTACCGTCAGGATATATCCCTCTTATCCTGGAGCCACTGAGCCCCTTCATTGTTCCTATGGACTCGGGGTTACTGTTGAGATGGCTGTGCAGGATGCTGCCTATTCCATGATGACCATCATGCGAGTCCGGACTGGCCTGCTTCGGAACACCGACTTCCGTTATATGCCAGCTTCACTTCCGGGAGCGCAAGGGTATCTCCAGGCTATTTATGCTGACCCCACACATGAGGAGTCACTACTCTGCACCACTGCCGAGATGCTCGAGGATAAGGGCCGTGAAAATCGGGCCTTGCGTATGGAGTTTTTTAACTCTCGGGCTGATCACTGGGCCACTTTGACTCGGTTTGCACCGGCGGTACAGGCAAGATACATGGATCTGAGGGATCTGTACCCTGTACGGTCTGGATTGCCAGATTGTATGGAGTGGCGCGATGTAGGAGGCATCACCCCTCCTCGTGGTCCCCGTTTGCCACCACCTGTGGGACCAAGGCCACATCCGAGTCCCTATGGTCCGTAGGCTCCGCAGGACTGTTTGTTCCCAGGTGATCATGTTCCACTTCCAGGTTTTGGTGGCGACTTCTATGAGGATTACTACGGAGCCATCTGAGCTAGTAGTAGTTTCACTAGTATTGTAGTAGTTGTATTCTCCACCGTCCTGCATGACCGTGGGATACAACTTGGTGTGTATCACACTCCGGAGGTGTAGAAAAATAATGTATAGGAGCTTGGAATGCCTCCGATGAGATGTAATGTCTTTCACCGTAGTTGTACTCTAGCATGGGCTTGTACTATACTATGTACGGTGTGTATGACCAATGGTATATATATGGCAGTTTCTATATTACCATGTCGTGCAATGAACATCTTAGCATTCCATGTTATCCATTACATTCTGCACTTCCTTGCTAAGTTTGTGCCATCCTTATCTAAACCGTTGTCTTGTTTTCTCCTAGGATGGTCCACACCCGCAGCAACCCTGCTGCCCCGGAGCAGGGGGAAGCCAGTGCAGCTAGGGGTGAAAATCTGCCTCACCCGCCTTCTTTGGCCGAAGTGATGCTGGAGGCGGAAAGAAACAAGCGTGAGACTAACCGCTTGCTGGAGCGGATTGAGCAGAACACTGCACGCCATTAGCGAAATGACTTGGTGTTAATCAATGACTTTATCAAGCTGTACCCACCAAAGTTTAACCATTCCGTCGAGCCCCTCGACGCAGATGACTGGCTTCGCAGCATCACCCACAAGCTACGTTCTGCCAACGTAGCCGAAGCTGATAAGGTTACTTATGCTGCCTATCACCTCGAAGGCCCTGCTAGCCTTTGGTGGGAAAACTTTGAAGCTATGCACCCGGTCGGCCAAATCACTACTTGGGCTGAATTCAGTGAGGCTTTCCATGAGCATCACATTCCGGAAGGTCTCATAGATCGCAAGAGGGAAGAGTTCTGCAATTTCACCCAAGGAAGACTGACTGTGGATGCATCTAGTCGTGAATTTGGGAATCTAGCACGATATGCTCCTGAAGAGGTATCCACCGACGCTAAGAAGCAGGCAAGGTTCCACAAGGGACTTAGCCCTGAGCTTCGCCGCGATCTTCGTCTACACGAGTGCACCTCCTTTCAGAAGTTGGTCAATAAAGCCATCAGTGCTGAGACAGGCCATTCTAACTATGACGCTTCACGCAAGCATTCTCGTGATTTTGGCTCTTCATCCGGCTTTGGATCTCAGAAGCGCCGGGTGTGGATTCCAAGCATGGCACTGCCACCCAGGTTCATTCCGAGGCCATCCTTTGAGGCGCCTTGCCCCAACCAGCAGTTTGCACCGCCCAAGCCCTATGGTGGCCCCACTGCTAATGCTGCTCCACGCCCCAATGTTGTGACATGTTTCAAGTGTGGAGAGCCGGGTCACTATAGTCGAGAGTGTCCCCAGAACAACAACCCCAATCAGTCTAGAAAGTCCGTTGGCCGTGGTAAGCTAGCAGGAAAGACATCCTACGCCAAGCCGGTCACCACTGCACGTGGCCATGTCAACTATGTTTCAGCCGAGGAGGCTCATGAGGATCCTAACGTCGTCCTTGGTACGCTCCTTGTTAATTGCCATCCGGCATGTGTTCTTTTCGATACTGGAGCATCTCATTCATTCATATATGAGAGCTATGCTCGATTGCATAACACAACATTCTATGACATGCCCATTTCCATGGTAATTCAAACTCCGGGTTCCAAATGGCAAACTTCTAGAGTAAGCCATGGGAATGAAATTCTTGTCAATAGACTTGTCTTCCTTGCATCCTTAATAGCTCTCAAGTCCTCGGACATAAACATCATCTTGGGTATGGACTGGATGTCAGCTCATTATGCTAAGATTGATTGTGCCACTAGAACCGTTCAACTTACTCACCCATCGGGCAAGACAGTCAATGTCTTAACTCGAGTGGCCAAGCGCCAGCTTTACTCCCTAAATGCCAACCCCCTTCCAGACCTTGAGGATATTCTGGTAGTCCGAGACTTTCCGGATGTCTTTCCAGAAGAACTGCCAGGTGTTCCACCTGACAGGGATGTCGAGTTCGTGATAGACCTTGTTCCAGGAACCGTTCCAATTTCTAGAAGACCCTATAAGATGGCACCCTTAGAACTAGCCGAGCTTAAGAACCAACTCGATGAGTCCTTGAAAAAGGGTTTCATCCGTCCTAGTTCCTCTCCTTGGGCTTGCCCCATCCTCTTCGTCAAAAAGAAGGATGGAATAGATCGGATGGTTGTAGATTACCGACCTGTCAACTTGGTCACTATCAAGAACAAGTATCCGCTTCCTAGGATCAACGATCTGTATGACCAACTAGCTGTATCCTTAGTCTTTTCCAAGATGGATTTGAGGTTGGGCTACCATCAAATCAAAATTAGAAACGGGGACATTCCCAAAACGGCCTTTGTTACTCGTTATGGCCAATACGAGTACACCGTTATGTCCTTCGGTTTAACCAATGCCCCAGCCACCTTCTCTCGGTTAATGAACTCGGTCTTCATGGAGTATTTGGATAAATTCGTCGTAGTTTACCTCAATGACATACTCATCTACTCCAAGAATGAAGAGGAACATGCCAAACATCTAAGGCTGGTGTTGACGAAACTTCGAGAGCATCGCCTTTATGCCAAATTCTCCAAGTGTGAATTTTGGTTGCCAGAAGTGACCTATTTAGGCCATGTAATCTCTGGTAAGTGTATTGCTGTCAATCTCGAGCGAGTTCAAGCCATCCTTGATTGGACTCTACCTGAGACGGTCAAGCAAGTTCGGAGCTTCCTTGGCTTAGCGAGCTATTGCCGCCGCTTCGTCAAGAATTTCTCCAAGGTTGCTAAACCTCTAACTGAACTCCTCAAGAAAGATAAAAAGTTCGAGTGGACCCCACAGTGCGACTTCAGCTTTCAGGAACTAAAAAGACGCCTGACATCTGCTCCCGTACTGGTACCACTAGATTTCTCCAAGGACTTTATTATCTATTGCGACGCCTCGCGACAAGGACTAGGTTCCATACTCATGCAAGATCGTCAGGTAATTGCCTATGCTTCACGGCAATTACACCCACATGAGGAAAACTATCCCACACATGATCTAGAGCTTGCAGCTGTAGTCCATGCACTTAAAACTTGGCAACATTACCTCCTCGGTAATCATTGCGAGATCTTCACCGATCACCAAAGTTTGAAATATATCTTCACCCAAGCGGATTTGAATCTCAGGCAAAGACGTTGGGTCGAGTTGATCTCGGATTACGACTTAGGAATAACTTACACCTTGGGCAAAGCCAATGTCATGGCTGATGCGCTAAGTCGTAAATCTTATTGTAACAACCTGATGTTACAACAAAGTCAACCACTTCTCCACGAGGAATTTCATAAGCTTAATCTTCACATTGTTCCTCAAGGATTCCTATCCACCCTGGTGGCGAAACCTACCCTTACGGAGCAGATCATCAAGGCACAGAAGGTAGATCCGGGAATCTCCCGTATTAAGAGAAACATTAAGAAAGGAGTCGCGAATTGTTTCTCCGTTGATGATCAAGGTGTCATATACTTTGGAAACCGCTTAGTGGTTCCCAAGGCACGAAACCTGAGGCGACTGATCCTTAAGGAAGCTCATGAATCCCCTCTCACCATTCATCCCGGTAATACTAAAATGTATCAAGACCTACGCCAGAGGTTTTGGTGGACTAGGATGAAGAGAAAAATTGCTCAATACATTGCTAGTTGCGATGTCTGTCGTCGTGTTAAAGCAGAGCATCAACAGCCTGCTGGCACCCTTCAACCTTTGGCTATTCCTGAGTGGAAATGGGATAAAATCAGTATGGATTTCATCACTGGGTTTCCCAGGACCAAGAGAGGGAATAATGCCATCTTCGTCGTGATCGACCATCTTTCCAAAGTAGCCCATTTCCTACCTGTTCGTGAGAGTATTACCGCTAGCCAGCTAGCTGACTTATACATCTCCCGAATAGTGTCTCTTCATGGTGTTCCATTGGAAATTTACTCAGACCGTGGGAGTCTCTTCACCTCTCGATTTTGGGAAAGTTTCCAAAATGCTATGGGAACTCGTCTCTCTTTTAGCACCGCCTTCCATCCTCAATCAAGTGGTCAAGTAGAGCGAGTCAATCAAATTCTGGAAGATATGCTCCGAGCTTCTGTTATCTCATTCAGAATGGGTTGGGAGAAATGCCTTCCATTCACGGAGTTTGCCTATAACAATAGTTATCAAGCTAGCTTGGGCAAAGCTCCTTTCGAAGTTCTCTATGGACGAAAATGTCGAACGCCTCTTAACTGGTCAGAAACCGGGGAAAGACAACTCTTTGGCCCGGATATGATTCAGGAAGCAGAAGAACAGGTTCGCGTTATTCGTGAGAAATTGAAAACAGCCCAATCTCATCAAAAGAGCCAATATGATCGTAAACATAAGCTCATGACTTATGAAGTCGGCGAGAAGGCTTACCTTTGGGTTACTCCCTTAAAGGGAACCCATCGTTTCGGTATCAAAGGCAAATTGGCTCCTCGTTACATTGGACCCTTTCGCATTCTTGCCAAACGAGGAGAAGTTGCCTACCAATTGGAACTACCTTCGCATCTTTCCAGAGTTCACGATGTCTTCCACGTTTCTCAACTCAGGCGTTGCTTCGCGGATCCTATCCGTGGAGTAGACCACGAAACGCTTGATCTACAGGATAACCTCTCATATAGGGAATATCCCGTTCATATCCTTGATCAAGCCGAGCGTACCACTCGACGCCATAATATCAAGTTTCTCAAGGCTCAATGGTCACACCATTCCGAGAAAGAAGCCACTTGGGAAAGGGAGGATCGTCTTCGACTCGAGTACCCACCTTCTTCCTGGAGGATCCTAAATCTCGGGACGAGATTCTTTTGAGTGGGGGTGAGTTGTCACATCCCTGCTTTTAGTCATGCATTAGGATTGGATGAACATGTGCATCATGTTTAAATTTATTTTAAACTTGAAATGGGGCCTAACCAACCCCAACACCCCCCTGAAAATGCTAATTTCCAACAATTGGAATTTCAATGAACCCAAAATGCCCTTCATAAAAGCCCACCATTTTTGGTTTTGGTTTAAACCTCTGCCAAAAATGGCCTTGCAAATTATGGAGCCATTCTAGATTTTTGAACAAGCCATAAGTATTTGAATTTGGGCATTTTAAAATACTATAAATATTTTAAGGTACTCAAATACTCTTGGAAGTATTTTTAGGCAGTTGAGAATATTCTCAAATGTGCCTCTGAATATTTCCAGGATTTTTGGAAATGAAATAGTATTTATTCTATTTCAATACACATAGCAGGAAATAAATAAAAGCAAAATAGAAAAGAGAGAGAGAGAGAGTTAGGCTTACCTGGCGCAGCCCACCTAGCCCACCAGCCGGCCCACCTAGCTGGCCCGACCCAGCAGCCGCTCCACGCAGCTGCTTCGCCTAGCCAGCGAGGCAAGCAGGTGCTCAACGGCGAGCACAGGAGCTCGCCACGCCACCTCCCTGCTTTCCTGCTTCACCTGGCCACCACCTCGACACTGCGAACGCCTCCACGTCGCGCACCGAAGCCCCTGTACACGCCCATTCCCCCCTGCCTCTCTCCCTCGATCCCTCAACGCCATGGCCGACGCAGCTGCGCCTGCGCCGTCGTGAAACCCACAGCCACCACCGTCCACTCGTTGCCTCGCCGTGCCAAAAAGTTCCGCCACCGTCCACTGCTTCGCCTCGACCCATCCCCGAGCGCTCGCTCGCCCTGGAGATCCTGCACCGAGCTCGTCTTCAACCTCGGTCACCGGAGATCCCCCTCGCCGCCCCGCTCGCTCCAGCTCTTCCCCGAGCTCGCCATTCACTCCCCTGCAACCGCAGTGAGCCACTGACTCCTCTCCCTCTCTCCGTTCTAGCTCTCGTGCACCATATGCGCCGCCTCGAGTTCACCTGCACGCACCACCACCCGTGCTTGCCGTCGACGAGTCTCCGGCCATCTAACGGTCCGGCCGTCGTGCCCAGATTCCTCCCCGCGCCGCATAGAGCACGTACGTGCCCCGCATGGGCCACCACGACCGTCACAACGACGACCCCGACCTCACTCGAGCCCCGGCGACCGCCAAGGTCGACGCCGTCGACGACTCCAGCCACCCCAGGCCCAACCACCTACACCACTCGACGCGGACGAGTGCCCACGTCACGTAGTTGCCCTCCGCCGGCCATTTGGTCGCCGGAGGAAGAAACCCGCACCCCTCCGCTGTCCCTGGCCTTGCCGGCGACGAGCCCCGGGTCAACTCCGGCGAGTTTGACCTGGGTTGACCCCAGTTTGACTTTCCCCTGACTCACTGACGTGTGGGCCCCAGGCCACTAATTAAACTAGGTTAGTATTAGTTTAACACTAACTAAATTTAGTTAGTTAGTTGACACTGACAGACGGGACCCACAGGTCAGGGTTGACCTGGACCGTCTCAGTTGACCCGCTGACGTCACACCTATGTCATGCTGACGCATTAATTCAATTACTGGAATTATTCTTATATAGGAAATTCCAGAAAATAGCCAAAACTTCTAAAAATCATAAAAAATCAACCATAGCTCCAAATCAAACAAATTATATATGAAAAATGATCAGAAAAATTGAATCTATCCATATGTAATGGTTTCATGCATGACAAACCACTTGAACCTTGCTGTTTAGGTGAAACAAGCTAATACACTTTTTATGCATAAGAACTTTAACTTCCATTTGAATCTTTGGTTCAAATGGACCCATTTCAACTTGTTCACATTGCATTAGGCAGGACACATCATTTTGCCATGTCATAGCATGCATCATATTGTTGCATATTGTCATGTGTTGATTATATTCGGTGCGCCCTTCGTGGTAGGTTCTGCCTCCGAGGATATGTCCGAGTATCCGACTGAAGGGCAGTACCCTACTACCACTCCATCAGGCAAGCAACCATTGATCATTCCTATACAAACCCATGTTCTCACCTCTGCTCTTGTTTACTGCATTAAGACAACGTGTTTCAAACTGCTGTGTGCTACGGTAGTTGAACCCTTGTCCTCTGCATGACCCTGCATTGCCACAGTAACTAGATGAAACCCACTAGCATGTGTAGGAGTTGATTGAGCCATGTATGTGTTTCCTACCTTGCTATGCCTGCTATGCTTAGAGTTGTGTCAGGTCAGGTTCATCTGGGTGATGGGCTAGAGTGAAATGATTATGTCGGTAATGTAAGGGATGTGTTGAACATGATTTGGTAAAGGTATCGATGAGAGGCCATGTAGGAATACATGGTGGGTTGTTTAATTGAGGCTGTCCACAAGAACTAAGATCTGTATGTGTGATTTAATTTTCAGTTACTACCATACATTGGGCCCGAAACCAATGGACCCTCTTGGCTTCTTATTCACCCTAGTACTCTGTCCAGGAGTTGCAATTAGTTTCTGGTGTTTGTAGGTTATGTGTTGGCGGCCGTGCGTAGCACTGACCCTAGGGGTGGGCTATGTTGCGGTAGATACACCATGGCACGGTGTACCGAGTCACCCGTTTGGTGTCTCAGGAACCCTGTTCACATCGTTCGGGGCCGTATGTGGAAACCTCGGCCGGACTCCCTGCGGATGGAACCTGGATAGGCGATAAACCTGGACTAGAGACTTGAGTATTTAGGTAGGCAGTGGCCGACACCCTCGTTGGGCCTCCGCTTGAAGGTTGCCTAGTACATGTCGTGTAAACGACGATAAGTGGTGAGAGCGTGTATGAAGAAGTACACCCCTGCAGGGTATAAAACTATTCGAATAGCCGCGTCCGCGGTAAAAGACTACTTGGTTGCCTATACAGTTCATAGACAAGTTAATGGATACTACTAAAAGACTCAAGCTAAGTGTGAGTACCGAGGATGGCCCTCTCGTAGGATGACGAGGGAGGATCCCTGGTGGAGTATTGTGTTGGTGAGTAGTGGACTCGTGTGCGAAGACTATTTTACTAGTGGAGTCTCGTAGGATAGCTTAGCCAAGAGTCAAAGCTGGCTTGCTGCAATAACTCCACCACCTTCTTGAGAATGAGCATGTATAATAGGTTCTGATGTAAGACTTGCTGAGTACCTTTGTACTCATGTTTGCTTAATTACTGTTTTCAGACGACAACACCGCCCCCTCTGATGGGTTTTATGTAGATCTCGACGTCGATGAGTGACTTGCCACCCAGGTGGTGATCATGGCCATGGGGGGCCCTAGGTAGATAGACAGGCTTCGAGAAGCCTTCTTGCTTCTAGTGTCTGTACTCAGACTATTTGCTTCCGCATGTGCTTGTATGCTTGTATGGCTTGAGTGTCGGGTCATGTGACCCCTACCTGTATGAACATGTTATGTATGGCTCATTGGAGCCTTTAAATAAAGTACTTGAGTTGTAGAGTTTTGTTGTGATGCCATGTTGTATGTACTCATATCGGCATATTGTGTGTATGATTGAAATGCTTGGTATGAGTGGGATCCAACAATCTAGTTGTTTATCCTTGGCAGCCTCTCATATGGAGAAATGTAGTCTAGTGCTTCCTGAGCGATAGTAGTCCGCTACAGCCCGGTTCACTGGAGTCCTGCTAGCCCAGCACTTCTGCTCAGGGCACTTGACTGGCCGGCATGTGTTTCACTTCGTTCCTATGTCTGTCCCTTTGGGGAAATGTCACGCGGTGACATCCGGAGTCCTACCTAGCCTGTTACAGCCCGGGTTCCCCAGAGTCCTATTAGCCCAGTGCTATAGCCCGGATTCACACGCTGATGACCGACATGCTCGATGTGATCCACGTATGCCTGTCTCCATAGGTCTGTGCCGCTTTGGGTTCACGACTAGCCATGTCGGCCCGGGTTCTCTGTCATATGGATGCTAGTGACACTATCATATACGTGATCCAAAAGGCGCAAACGGTCCCGGGCCATGGTAAGGCGACACCCGTGGGGATACCGTGCGTGAGGCCCCAATGTGATATGAAGTGTTACCGGCTAGATCGATGTGACTTGGAATTGGGGTCCTGACAAGATGACACCATATGAACTGTGGTTTGGCAAGAAACCCAAGTTGTCGTTTCTTAAAGTTTGGGGCTGCGATTGTCGGTGTCAAAACCGACGGATCTCGGGTAGGGGGTCCCGAACTGTGCGTCTATGGCTGATGGTAACAGGAGGCGGGGGAGACAATGTTTACCCAGGTTCGGGACCTCTCGATGGAGGTAATACCCTACTTCCTGCTTGATTGATCTTAATGATATGAGTATTACAAGAGTTGATCTACCATGAGATCATAGAGGCTAAACCCTAGAAGCTAGCCTATGATTATGATTGTTGTCATCCTATGGACTAAACCCTTCGGTTTATATAGACACCAGAGGGGGCTAGGGTTACACAGAGTCGGTTACAAGGGAGGAGATCTACATATCCGAATTGCCAAGCTTGCCTTCCACGCCAAAGAGAGTCCCACCCGGACACAGGACGAAGTCTTCAATCTTGTATCTTCATAGTCCAACAGTCCGGCGAAAGTATATAGTTTGGCTGTCCGAGGACCCCCTAATCCAGGACTCCCTCCATAGCCCCTGAACCAGGATTCAATGACGATGAGTCCGGCACGCAGATTGTCTTCGGCATTGCAAGGCGGGTACTTTCTCCGTATACTCCATAGAAGATTTTGAACACAAGGATCGTGTCCGGCTCTGCAAAATAAATTCCACATACCACTGTAGAGAGTATATTAATCCACAAATATAATATGCTGACAACTTTTTTATAACGTGACGTCCTGCCATGGCCCGGTCATTACAAACCGTTTTTCCCAGCCTGCCACTGCACGTGTTGCGAGGCGGTTTTATTGGCACGTCTCGTCGAAGCAGAGATTGTGTCCCCCTTATCACGGGATTCCCATCAATACGAGTGTGGGTAACCCAATCGTGTTTGTTAGTATGACTCCTCGATTTTAGGCAAGTTCCAAATGGCCACGTGGAGGACGCTTGATATTCACCCTCTTTATAAAGGGGCCAAGGCCTGTCCTTTTCTTCTCGTGCCAATCCTTCCCCTCCGCCACCTCGAGTTCCAACACCCAAGGCTTAGGCTAAGTGCTTCGGGCCTTCAACCATCTCCGGATCGAACCTTCAAGGTCGATGGATGGCCTCCTCTGTCACAGAGGAGGACATCTAGAAGCTAAGGGAAGCCAAGTATCTGACTGCCGAAATCTCGCACAGGCTGCCCGCTCAAGGGCAGGTCATCCCCACTCCCGAACCCAACGAGAGTGTCGTATTTGTTTCCCACTTCCTCCGAGGGCTAGGCTTTAGTCTACGATCTAGCTCCAGATTCCATCCTTCAAATCTCGTCGTTTATCGTCGTGTCTTCGGCCTTCCTCCGCATCACCCCACACTTCGGCTTATGGCTCAAGACCTTCAATGTGAAGCCGAAGACGATCAACGGGCGACACGCAGAATGCGGAGGTGCCATAATAAGCAAAGGCACCGATGCTCCATGGCCTAAGGGCTCCTTCCCGGAGGTGTCCAACTTATGGCAGCGGGAGTGGTTTTACATCACAACTCCCCGAAGTAAAAAGTGGGCAGCTACCCCTGCCTTCCGCTCGCCCCCCCCCGCCGCAACTGGCGTCATGGTTCAACAAGGGGCTGGACTGGGGGCCAGTTAATGACATGCTGACATTGCAAAGTCGCATTCGAGATCTCCTCAAGAGGGATGCCAGTCTTGTCAAGGTAATGCAAGTTATGCTAGTTCGTTGGGTCCTGCCATGCCAACGTCGATCTCTCCGTCTATGGGAGTTCAACCCGGAAGGACCACGAACTATTCAGCAATTCTTCGGCGTGACGCTCGAAGAGATGTACGGATTGTTCTTCGGATCACAAAAAAAGTGTCCGGACACCACCGAGGATGCGGGTCTCAACTACAACCGTCCAGATACCCACGTAAGTAATTCTGTGGCTGAACATGTTGTCCTTTTATTTTTCACAACATCATTCTAAAAAAAATCGCTCTCGGCCAGGACTAGATAAGAAAGGCGAAGATGATCAGGTGTTCGGCCCCCCTTCCCGAAGGCTCACCGGATCCTGTGCTAGCCAGGATGCTTGAGCGTGCACCTTATCAAGTGCCATCAGGGGAAGATAAAGGGAGGAATAAAGAAGCCGAAAGCGGGCTTCATGCATTACTCATCCAAACCGGGGGAATTAGTGTCTCCGCGAAGGAGGATAATCGGGAAGAAGAATCCAGAATCCCCTCTCCCCAAGGAAGGAAAAGGACCGCCTCTGAAGACTTGGAAATGAAGATTTCCAAATGAGGGAAGAAACCTTCTCTAGGGGGCCCTGCCTCGGAGTGTGTCTTTACCGCACAGTGCCCGTAAGGGGGCCAGCCCTCCACCGAGCTGTAAGTGAACAAGAGTACTTTTGGTAAACATATCCCGCTTTATCTCCAAGGACAATAACCACGACCTATATCTTGCAGTCCGGCTCGTAGCCCTTCTCGACAGAGTTCGTCTTTGGGGGATCTTCTTCCGGAGATGATGGAGAGCGAAACACCTCCCCTTGCCTCCCCGCCACCTGGGGCGGACGACCCTGAGGTGTCATCATGGAGGATTTCTCTTAATCCGCCAAGGCCAGAAGGTGACCCTTCGGCCACCCGAAGTCCGGAGTATTCGGCTCCTAAGGAGAGCAATATAAAGAGTCTGGGTTTGCCCGGTGCACAACCGGACGCACTGATGGGTCTTTTGGAGCAAGCGGCTATCTCAGAGGCGCATCGTACTTTAATGGGTACGGTGGCTGAGAGGATTTCATCCGCCAAAAGCGGGTTGCATGAGGCTTTTATGAGCCTGCTAAGAGGCTTTGAGGTACGCAAAAATATATATAAATTTTTTGGCGATACCGCACACGCTAGGTGTGCTCTATACAGATAGTAGCCCCTGAGACTCTGGTTGCTATCTGGAGGCGGCAAACAGAGGATCATAGCCCCATGTAATGATCGCGCTGCTTTCATGTGCAGGCGGCTGAGTGTCCGGTGGCTGGCCGGACTGCTGAGTTTGCCGGACTGAGGCGGCAATTTGACGCGGCAGATGCCGACATTGCGCTTGTGAACAAGCGGCTTGACGAGGCATAGGGTATGTATTTTTGGGTGGTCAACAAATATTAAGAGGAGCATGATGCTAGTATCTATAATATGCTGTGACTGTAGATGGAGCTGCAGCCGTGGAGACCCTTCAGGCGGAACTTGCCCGAGCCAAGGAACAAGCAAGGAGAAGTGATGCGGCCGCCCTAAAGGCGGCCGAAGACTTAAGAGCCAAACAGCTGCTCATCGCCAGAGTGAAGATAAAATAGCTAAGATGGCTATTGAGCTAAAAGATGCCACCGGCCGATATGAGCTCCTTGAAATGGAAAGCCAAGCGAAAGCAGCTGACCTGAAGAAAGCCATGGAAGCAGCCAAGGAAGCCTGCTCTGAAATCAGAGTGGCGAAGGAGGAGCTTCGTCAAGCCGGAGATATCACAGCTGGGAAGCCCTTTTTGTTGCGGTCGAAGTTCGGAGATCCGAAATATGCCCCTCTGGATCAATTATGGAGTGCTGCAGATGCGTATTCGGACTTGG
This sequence comes from Triticum monococcum, assembly GCA_034509565.1. NCBI lineage: Eukaryota > Viridiplantae > Streptophyta > Magnoliopsida > Poales > Poaceae > Triticum > Triticum monococcum. The sequence continues at coordinate 81,628,245 of CM067841.1, forward strand.
CAATGAGTGCTGCTGATGCGACTGAGTTTTTGAAAGATCAGAAAGATCATGAAGTGGAACGGTTGTTCTGGTCGCAGTTTAGCACGCCAACGTGTCTGCTGCTATTGAATGAACAAATGGCCGAGTGGGCCGAGCTCCATAGGTTGTCCGGACTTGCCATGAGGTCTGATGTGGATCATCTTTGGCCGAAGGGGCCAAGGTCGAATAGTTATTTTGGTTTAGTGCAACGATTCCTTGGTGCTGTGCCGCATATCAATGTTGTAAAGAGGTCGGCGTGCATAGAGGGTGCGCGGATGGCTCTTGCCCGTGTTAAGACATACTGGGCAGAGATGGAGACCACCGCTATTGCAACCCGGGATCCGGCTGTAGGCCAGGTCTCGGCTGAGCACTATTTTGAAGAAGTCCTGGAAGGCGTTCGTGTAACAGAGGCTCAGTGCTCGAAGAGTATCATGTTCGAGTGACATGTATGCCAATTGTAAAAAGAATGCTATTTGGATTATAAAGGCTATATTTATACTTTCACCTGAAAGTATTATGATGCCTCCTGTGCGGCCGTTTGTGTATGTATATAACCTGAAAGTTTGCAGTCGGCGGCTTCAGCCCCCACGCATATAATGCGGGGGTGTTCGGAAAAGCGTGTGTTCACACTTGACCCAACGTCTTGGTCCATTAAGGAGTGTTGGGGAACGCAGTAATTTCAAAAATTTTCCTAAGCACACGCAAGATCATGGTGATGCATATCAACGAGGGGGAGAGTCTGATCTACGTACCCTTGTAGATCACAACGGAAGCGTTGACACAACATAGAGGAAGTAGTCGTACGTCTTCTTCCCGATCCGACCGATCCAAGCACCGTTACTCCGGCACCTCCGAGTTCTTAGCACACGTTCAGCTCGATGACGTTCCTCGGGCTCCGATCCAGCAAAGCGTCGAGGAAGAGTTCCGTCAGCACGACGGCGTGGTGACGATCTTGATGTACTACCGACGCAGGGCTTCGCCTAAGCACTGCAACGGTATGATCGAGGTGGAATTTGGTGGCAGGGGGCACCGCACACGGCTAAGGAACGATCTCAAGGATCAACTTGTGTGTCTTGGGGTGTCCCCTGCCCCCGTATATAAAGGATGAAAGGGGGGAGGCTGGCCGGCCAAAGGAGGGAGGCGCAGGAGGAGTCCTACTCCTACCGGGAGTAGGACTCCCCCCCCCCAATCCTATTCCAACTAGGACTCCTTGGAAAAAAGGGAGAGGGAAAGAGAGAGAGGTGGCCGGCCAACTCTCCTAGTCCTAATAGGACTAGGGGAGGGGGGGTGGGAGGCGCGCAGCCCTCCTTGGCAGCCCCTTTCACCTTTCCACAATGGCCCATGTAGGCCCATTTGGCTCCCGGGGGGTTCCGGTAACCCTCCCGGTAATCCGGTAAAATCCCGATTTCACCCGGAACACTTCCGATGTCCAAACATAGGCTTCCAATATATCAATCTTTACATCTCGAGCATTTCGAGACTCCTCGTCATGTCCGTGATCTCATCCGGGACTCCGAACAACCTTCGGTACATCAAAATGCATAAACTCATAATAACTGTCATCGTAACGTTAAGCGTGCGGACCCTACGGTTCGAGAACATTGTAGACATGACCGAGACACATCTCCGGTCAATAACCAATAGCGGGACCTGGATGCCCATATTGGCTCCTACATATTCTACGAAGATCTTTATCGGTCAGACCGCATAACAACATCCGTTGTTCCCTTTGTCATCGGTATGTTACTTGCCCGAGATTCGATCGTCGGTATCCGATACCTAGTTCAATCTCGTTACCGGCAAGTCTCTTTACTCGTTCCGTAATACATCATCCCGCAACTAACTCATTAGTTGCACTGCTTGCAAGGCTTAAGTGATGTGTATTACCGAGAGGGCCTAGACATACCTCTCCGGCAATCGGAGTGACAAATCCTAATCTCGAAATACGCCAACCCAACATCTACCTTTGGAGCCACCTGTAGTACTCCTTTATAATCACCCAGTTACGTTGTGACATTTGGTAGTACCCAAAGTGTTCCTCCGGCAAACGAGAGTTGCATAATCTCATAGTCATAGGAACATGTATAAGTCATGAAGAAAAGCAATAGCAACATACTAAACGATCGGGTGCTAAGCTAATGGAATGGGTCATGTCAATCAGATCATTCAACTAATGATGTGACCTCGTTAATCAAATAACAACTCTTTGTTCATGGTTAGGAAACATAACCATCTTTGATTAACGAGCTAGTCAAAGTAGAGGCATACTAGTGACACTCTATTGGTCTATGTATTCACACATGTATTATGTTTCCGGTTAATACAATTCTAGCATGAATAATAAACACTTATCATGATATAAGGAAATAAATAATAACTTTATTATTGCCTCTAGGGCATATTTCCTTCAGTCTCCCACTTGCACTAGAGTCAATAATCTAGATTACACAGTAATGATTCTAACACCCATGGAGCCTTGGTGCTGATCATGTTTTGCTCATGGAAGAGGCTTAGTCAACGGGTCTGCAACATTCAGATCCGTATGTATCTTGCAAATCTCTATGTCTCCCACCTGGACTAGATCCCAGATGGAATTGAAGCATCTCTTGATGTGTTTGGTCCTTTTGTGAAATCTGGATTCCTTTGCCAAAGCAATTGCACCAGTATTGTCACAAAAGATTTTCATTGGACCCGATGCACTAGGTATGACACCTAGATCGGATATGAACTCCTTCATCCAGACTCCTTCGTTCGCCGCTTCCGAAGCAGCTATGTATTCCGCTTCACATGTAGATCCCGCTACGACGCTTTGTTTAGAACTGCACCAACTGACAGCTCCACCGTTTAAAGTAAACACGTATCAGGTTTGCGATTTAGAATCGTCCGGATCAGTGTCAAAGCTTGCATCAACGTAACCTCTTACGGTGAGCTCTTTGTCACCTCCATATACGAGAAACATATCCTTAGTCCTTTTCAGGTATTTCAGGATGTTCTTGACCGCTGTCCAGTGATCCACTCCTGGATTACTTTGGTACCTCCTTGCTATACTTATAGCAAGGCACACATCAGGTCTGGTACACAGCATTGCATACATGATAGAGCCTATGGCTGAAGCATTGGGAACATCTTTCATTTTCTCTCTATCTTCTGCAGTGGTCGGGCATTGAGTCTGACTCAACTTCACACCTTGTAACACAGGCAAGAACCCTTTCTTTGCTTGATCCATTTTGAACTTCTTCAAAATCTTGTCAAGGTATGTGCTTTGTGAAAGTCCAATTAAGCGTCTTGATCTATCTCTATAGATCTTTATGCCTAATATGTAAGCAGCTTCACCGAGGTCTTTCGTTGAAAAACTTTTATTCAAGTATCCCTTTATGCTATCCAGAAATTCTATATCATTTCCAATCAGTAATATGTCATCCACATATAATATCAGAAATGCTACAGAGCTCCCACTCACTTTCTTGTAAATACAGGCTTCTCCAAAAGTCTGTATAAAACCAAATGCTTTGATCACACTATCAAAGCATTTATTCCAACTCCGAGATGCTTGCACCAGTCCATAAATGGATCGCTGGAGTTTGCACACTTTGTTAGCTCCCTTTGGATCGACAAAACCTTCCGGTTGCATCATATACAACTCTTCTTCCAGAAATCCATTCAGGAATGCAGTTTTTACATCCATTTGCCAAATTTCATAATCATAAAATGCGGCAATTGCTAACATGATTCTGACAGACTTAAGCATCGCTACGGGTGAGAAAGTCTCATCGTAGTCAACTCCTTGAATTTGTCGAAAACCTTTTGCGACAAGTCAAGCTTTGTAGACAGTAACATTACCATCAACGTTAGTCTTTTTCTTAAAGATCCATTTATTCTCAATTGCTTGCCGATCATCGGGCAAGTCAACCAAAGTCCATACTTTGTTCTCATACATGGATCCCATCTCAGATTTCATGGCTTCAAGCCACTTTGCGGAATCTGGGCTCACCATCGCTTCTTCATAGTTCGTAGGTTCATCATGATCTAGTAGCATGACTTCCAGAACAGGATTACCGTACCACTCTGGTGCGGATCTTACTCTGGTTGATCTACGAGGTCCAGTAGTATCTTGATCTAAAGTTTCATGATCATCATCATTAACTTCCTCTCTTATTGGTGTAGGTCTCACAGAAACAGTTTTCTGTGATGTACTATTTCCCAATAACGGAGTAGGTACAGTTACCTCGTCAAGTTCTACTTTCCTCCCACTCACTTCTTTCGAGAGAAACTCCTTCTCAAGAAAGTTTCTGAATTTAGCAACAAAAGTCTTGCCTTCGGATCTGTGATAGAAGGTGTATCCAATAGTTTCCTTTGGATATCCTATGAAGACACATTTCTCCGATTTGGGTTTGAGCTTATCAGGTTGAAGCTTTTTCACATAAGCATCGCAGCCCCAAACTTTAAGAAACGACAACTTTGGTTTCTTGCCAAACCACAGTTCATAAGGCGTCGTCTCAACGGATTTTGATGGTGCCCTATTTAACGTGAATGCGGCCGTCTCTAAAGCATAACCCCAAAACGATAGCGGTAAATCAGTAAGAGACATCATAGATCGCACCATATCTAGTAAAGTACGATTACGACGTTCGGACACACCATTACGTTGTGGTGTTCCGGGTGGCGTGAGTTGTGAAATTATTCCACAATTTTTCAAATGTACACCAAACTCGTAACTCAAATATTCTCCTCCACGATCAGATCGTAGAAACCTTATTTTCTTGTTACGATGATATTCAACTTCACTCTGAAATTCTTTGAACTTTTCAAACATTTCAGATTTGTGTTTCATTAAGTAGATATACCCATATCTGCTTAAATCATCTGTGAAAGTGAGAAAATAACGATATCCGCCACGAGCCTCAATATTCACCGGACCACATACATCGGTATGTATGATTTCCAACAAATCTGTTGCTCTCTCATAGTACCGGAGAACGGTGTTTTAGTCATCTTGCCCATGAGGCACGGTTCGCAAGTACCAAGTGATTCATAATCAAGTGGTTCCAAAAGCCCATCAGTATGGAGTTTCTTCATGCGCTTTACACCGATATGACCTAAACGGCAGTGCCACAAATAAGTTGCACTATCATTATCAACTCTGCATCTTTTGGCTTCAACATTATGAATATGTGTATCACTACTATCGAGATTCATCAAAAATAGACCACTTTTCAAAGGTGCATGACCATAAAAGATATTACTCATATAAATAGAACAACCATTATTCTCTGATTTAAATGAATAACCGTCTCGCATTAAACAAGATCCAGATATAATGTTCATGCTCAACGCTGGCACCAAATAACAATTATTTAGGTCTAATATTAATCCCTAAGGTCGATGTAGAGGTAGCGTGCCGACCGCGATCACATCGACTTTGGAACCGTTTCCCACGCGCATCGTCACCTCGTCCTTTGCTAGTGTCCGCTTATTCTGTAGTCCCTGTTTCGAGTTGCAAATATTAGCAACAGAACCAGTATCAAATACCCAGGTGCTACTGCGAGCATTAGTAAGGTACACATCAATAACATGTATATCACATATACCTTTGTTCACCTTGCCATCCTTCTTATCCGCCAAATACTTGGGGCAGTTCCGCTTCCACTGACCAGTCTGCTTGCAGTAGAAGCACTCAGTTTCAGGCTTAGGTCCAGACTTGGGTTTCTTCTCTTGAGCAGCAACTTGCTTGCCGTTCTTCTTGAAGTTCCCCTTCTTCTTCCCTTTGCCCTTTTTCTTGAAACTAGTGGTTTTGTTAACCATCAACACTTGATGCTCCTTCTTGATTTCTACCTCCGCAGCTTTCAGCATTGTGAAGAGCTCGGGAATAGTCTTGTTCATCCCTTGCATATTATAGTTCATCACAAAGCTCTTGTAGCTTGGTGGCAGTGATTGGAGAATTCTGTCAATGACGCAATCATCCGGAAGTGTAACTCCCAATTGAATCAAGTGATTATTATACCCAGAAATTTTGAGTATATGCTCACTGACAGAACTGTTCTCCTCCATCTTGCAGCTATAGAACTTATAGGAGACTTCATATCTCTCAATCCGGGCATTTGCTTGAAATATTAACTTCAACTCCTAGAACATCTCATATGCTCCATGACGTTCAAAACGTCGTTGAAGTCCCGGTTCTAAGCCGTAAAGCATGGCACACTGAACTATTGAGTAGTCATCAGCTTTGCTCTGCCAGACGTTCATAACTTCTGGTGTTGCTCTTGCAGCAGGCCTGGCACTCAGCGGTGCTTCCAGGACGTAATTCTTCTGTGCAGCAATGAGGATAATCCTCAAGTTACGGACCCAGTCCGTGTAATTGCTACCATCATCTTTCAACTTTGCTTTCTCAAGGAACGCATTAAAATTCAACGGAACAAGAGCACGAGCCATCTATCTACAATCAACATAAACAAGCAAGATACTATCAGGTACTAAGTTCATGATAATTTTAAGTTCAGTTAATCAAATTTACTTAAGAACTCCCACTTAGATAGACATCCCTCTAATCCTCTAAGTGATCACGTGATCCAAATCAACTAAACCATAACCGATCATCACGTGAGATGGAGTAGTTTTCAATGGTGAACATCATTATGTTGATCATATCTACTATATGATTCACGCTCGACCTTTCGGTCTCCGTGTTCCGAGGCCATATCTGTATATGCTTGGCTCGTCAAGTATAACCTGAGTATTCCGCGTGTGCAACTGTTTTGCACCCGTTGTATTTGAACGTAGAGCCTATCACACCCGATCATCACGTGGTGTCTCAGCATGAAGAACTTTTGCAACGGTGCATACTCAGGGAGAACACTTCTTGATAATTTAGTGACAGATCATCTTATAATGCTACCGTCAATCAAAGCAAGATAAGATGCATAAAAAGATAAACATCACATGCAATCAATATAAGTGATATGATATGGCCATCATCATCTTGTGCTTTGTGATCTCCATCTCTGAAGCACCGTCATGATCACCATCATCACCGGCGCGACACCTTGATCTCCATCGTAGCATCGTTGTCGTCTCGCCAATCTTATGCTTCCATGACTATCACTACCGTTTAGTAATAAAGTAAAGCATTACATCGCGATTGCATTGCATACAATAAAGCGACAACCATATGGCTGCTGCCAGTTGCCGATAACTCGGTTACAAAACATGATCATCTCATACAATAAAATCAGCATCATGCCTTGACCATATCACATCACAACATGCCCTGCAAAAACAATTTAGACGTCCTCTACTTTGTTGTTGCAAGTTTTACGTGGCTGCTACGGGCTTAAGTAAGAACTCATCTCACCTACGCATCAAAACCACAACGATAGTTTGTCAAATAGACTCCGTTTTAACCTTCTCAAGGACCGGGCGTAGCCACACTTGGTTCAACTAAAGTTGGAGAGACAGTCTTCCGCAAGCCATCTATGTGCAAAGCACGTCGAGGGAACTGGTCTCGCGTAAGAGTACGCGTAAGGTTGGTCCGGATCGTCTCGTCCAACAATACCGCCGAACCAAAGTATGACATGCTGGTAGGCAGTATGACTTGTATCGCCCACAACTCACTTGTGTTCTACTCGTGCATATAACATCAAACCATAAAACCTAGGCTCGGATGCCACTGTTGGGGAACGCAGTAATTTCAAAAATTTTCCTACGCACACGCAAGATCATGGTGATGCACAGCAACGAGAGGGGAGAGTGTTGTCTACGTACCAACGCAGACCGACTGCGGAAGCGATCTCACAACGTAGAGGAAGTAGTCGTACGTCTTCTTCCCGATCCGACCGATCCAAGCACCGTTACTCCGGCACCTCCGAGTTCTTAGCACACGTTCAGCTCGATGACGTTCCTCTGGCTCCGATCCAGCAAAGCGTCGAGGAAGAGTTCCGTCAGCACGACGGCGTGATGACGGTCTTGATGTACTACCGACGCAGGGCTTCGCCTAAGCACTACAACGGTACGATCGAGGTGGAATTTGGTGGCAGGGGGCACCGCACACGGCTAAGGAACGATCTCAAGGATCAAGTTGTGTGTCTAGGGGGTGCCCCTTGCCCCCGTATATAAAGGAGCAAGGGAGGAGGGGCTGGCCGGCCAAGGTGGGGGCGCAGGAGAGTCCTACTCCCACCGGGAGTAGGACTCCCCCTCCAATCCTAGTCCAATTAGGATTCCCGGGAGGGGGAAAGAGGAGGAGGTGGCCGGCCCCCCCTTTCCTACTCCTAGTAGGACTAGGGGAGGGGGGAGGGCGCGCAGCCCATCTAGGGCAGCCCCTTTTCCTTTCCACTAAGGCCCATTATGGCCCATCTAGCTCCCGGGGGGTTCCGGTAACCCTCCCGGTATTCCGGTAAAATCCCGATTTCACCCGGAACACTTCCGATGTCCAAACATAGGCTTCCAATATATCAATCTTTACGTCTCGACCATTTCGAGACTCCTCGTCATGTCCGTGATCACATCCAGGACTCCGAACAACCTTCGGTACATCAAAATGCATAAACTCATAATAACTGTCATCGTAACGTTAAGCGTGCGGACCCTACGGTTCTAGAACAATGTAGACATGACCGAGACACGTCTCCGGTCAATAACCAATAGCAGGACCTGGATGCCCATATTGGCTCCCACATATTCTACGAAGATCTTTATCGGCCAGACCGCATAACAACATACGTTGTTCCCTTTGTCATCGGTATGTTACTTGTCCGAGATTCGATCGTCGGTATCCAATACCTAGTTCAATCTCGTTACCGGCAAGTCTCTTTACTCGTTCCGTAATACATCATCTCACAACTAACATATTAGTTGCAGTGCTTGCAAGGCTTATGTGATGTGCATTACCGAGAGGGCCCAGAGATACCTCTCCGACAATCGGAGTGACAAACCCTAATCTCGAAATACGCCAACCCAACATCTATCATTGGAGACACCTGTAGTACTCCTTTATAATCACCATGTTACGTTGTGACGTTTGGTAGTACCCAAAGTGTTCCTCCGGTAAACGGGAGTTGCATAATCTCATAGTTATAGGAACATGTATAAGTCATGAAGAAAGCAATAGCAACATACTAAACGATCGGGTGCTAAGCTAATGGAATGGGTCATGTCAATCAGATCATTCTACTAATGATGTGATCTCGTTAATCAAATAACAACTCCTTGTTCATGGTTAGGAAACATAACCATCTTTGATTAACGAGCTAGTCAAAGTAGAGGCATACTAGTGACACTCTATTGGTCTATGTATTCACACATGTATTATGTTTCCGGTTAATACAATTCTAGCATGAATAATAAACACTTATCATGATATAAGGAAATAAATAATAACTTTATTATTGCCTCTAGGGCATATTTCCTTCAGTCTCCCACTTGCACTAGAGTCAATAATCTAGATTACACAGTAATGATTCTAACACCCATGGAGCCTTGGTGCTGATCATGTTTTGCTCATGGAAGAGGCTTAGTCAACGGGTCTGCAACATTCAGATCCGTATGTATCTTGCAAATCTCTATGTCTCCCACCTGGACTAGATCCCAGATGGAATTGAAGCATCTCTTGATGTGTTTGGTCCTTTTGTGAAATCTGGATTCCTTTGCCAAGGCAATTGCACCAGTATTGTCACAGAAGATTTTCATTGGACCCGATGCACTAGGTATGACACCTAGATCGGATATGAACTCCTTCATCCAGACTCCTTCGTTTGCTGCTTCCGAAGCAGCTATGTACTCCGCTTCACATGTAGATCCCGCTACGACGCTTTGTTTAGAACTGCACCAACTGACAGCTCCACCGTTTAAAGTAAACACGTATCCGGTTTGCGATTTAGAATCGTCCGGATCAGTGTCAAAGCTTGCATCAACGTAACCTCTTACGGTGAGCTCTTTGTCACCTCCATATACGAGAAACATATCCTTAGTCCTTTTCAGGTATTTCAGGATGTTCTTGACCGCTGTCCAGTGATCCATTCCAGGATTACTTTGGTACCTCCCTGCTAAACTTATAGCAAGGCACACATCAGGTCTGGTACACAGCATTGCATACATGATAGAGCCTATGGCTGAAGCATAGGGAACATCTTTCATTTTCTCTCTATCTTCTGCAGTGGTCGGGCATTGAGTCTTACTCAACTTCACACCTTGTAGTACAGGCAAGAACCCTTTCTTTGCTTGATCCATCTTGAACTTCTTCAAAATTTTGTCAAGGTATGTGCATTGTGAAAGTCCAATTAAGTGTTTTGATCTATCTCTATAGATCTTTATGCCTAATATGTATGCAGCTTCCCCGAGGTCTTTCATCGAAAAACTTTTATTCAAGTATCCCTTTATGCTATCCAGAAATTCTATATCATTTCCAATTAGTAATATGTCATCCACATATAATATCAGAAATGCTACAGAGCTCCCACTCACTTTCTTGTAAATACAGGCTTCTCCAAAAGTCTGTATAAAGCCAAATGCTTTGATCACACTATCAAAGCGTTTATTCCAACTCCGAGATGCTTGCACCAGTCCATAAATGGATCGCTGGAGTTTGCATACTTTGTTAGCTCCTTTTGGATTGACAAAACCTTCTGGTTGTACCATATACAACTCTTCTTCCAGAAATCCATTCAGGAATGCAGTTTTGACATCCATCTGCCATATTTCATAATCATAAAATGCGGCAATTGCTAACATAATTCTGACGGACTTAAGCATCGCTACGGGTGAGAAAGTCTCATCGTAGTCAACCCCTTGAACTTGTCGAAAACCTTTTGCAACAAGTCGAGCTTTATAGACAGTAACATTACCATCAGCGTCAGTCTTTTTCTTGAAGATCCATTTATTCTCAATTGCTTGCCGATCATCGGGCAAGTCAACCAAAGTCCATACTTTGTTCTCATACATGGATCCCATCTCAGATTTCATGGCCTCAAGCCACTTTGCGGAATCTGGGCTCACCATCGCTTCTTCATAGTTCGTAGGTTCATCATGATCTAGCATCATGACTTCCAGAACTGGATTACCGTACCACTCTGGTGCGGATCTCACTCTAGTTGATCTACGTGGTTCAGTAGTATCTTGATCTGAAGCTTCATGATCATCATCATTAGCTTCCTCACTGATTGGCATAGGTGTCGCAGAAACAGTTTTCTGTGATGTACTATTTTCCAATAAGGGAGCAGGTACAGTTACCTCGTCAAGTTCTACTTTCCTCCCACTCACTTCTTTCAAGAGAAAATCCTTCTCTAGAAATGATCCATTTTTAGCAACGAATGTCTTGCCTTCGGATCTGTGATAGAAGGTATACCCAACAGTTTCCTTTGGGTATCCTATGAAGACACATTTCTCCTCTTTGGGTTCGAGCTTATCAGGTTGAAGCTTTTTCACATAAGCATCGCAACCCCAAACTTTAAGAAATGACAACTTTGGTTTCTTGCCAAACCATAGTTCATAAGGCGTCGTCTCAACGGATTTTGATGGTGCCCTATTTAACGTGAATGTGGCCGTCTCTAAAGCATAACCCCAAAACGATAGCGGTAAATCAGTAAGAGACATCATAGATCGCACCATATCTAGTAAAGTACGATTACGACGTTCGGATACACCATTACGCTGTGGTGTTCCGGGTGGCATGAGTTGCGAAACTATTCCACAATTTTTCAAATGTATACCAAACTCGTAACTCAAATATTCTCCTCCACGATCAGATCGTAGAAACTTTATTTTCTTGTTACGATGATTTTCAACTTCACTCTGAAATTCTTTGAACCTTTCAAATGTTTCAGACTTATGTTTCATTAGGTAGACATACCCATATCTGCTTAAATCATCTGTGAAGGTGAGAAAATAACGATATCCGCCACGAGCCTCAATATTCATCGGACCACATACATCGGTATGTATGATTTCCAACAAATCTGTTGCTCTCTCCATAGTACCGGAGAACGGTGTTTTAGTCATCTTGCCTATGAGGCACGGTTCGCAAGTACCAAGTTATTCATAATCAAGTGATTCCAAAAGCCCATCAGTATGGAGTTTCTTCATGCGCTTTACACCGATATGACCTAAACGGCAGTGCCACAAATAAGTTGCACTATCATTATTAACTTTGCATCTTTTGGCTTCTACATTATGAATATGTGTATCACTATCTTCAAGGTTCAACAAGAATAGACCACTCTTCAAAGGTGCATGACCATAAAAGATATTATTCATATAAATAGAACAACCATTATTCTCTGATTTAAATGAATAACCGTCTCGCATTAAACAAGATCCAGATATAATGTTCATGCTCAACGCTGGCACCAAATAACAATTATTTAGGTCTAATATTAATCCCGAAGGTAGATGTAGAGGCAGCGTGCCGACTGCGATCACATCGACTTTGGAACCGTTTCCCACGCGCATCGTCACCTCGTCCTTTGCTAGTGTCCGCTTATTCCGTAGTCCCTGTTTCGAGTTGCAAATATTAGCAACAGAACCAGTATCAAATACCCAGGTGCTACTGCGAGCTCTAGTAAGGTACACATCAATAACATGTATATCACATATACCTTTGCTCACTTTGCCATCCTTCTTATCCGCCAAATACTTGGGGCAGTTCCGCTTCCAGTGACCAGTCTGCTTGCAGTAGAAGCACTGAGTTTCAGGCTTAGGTCCAGACTTGGGTTTCTTCTCCTGAGCAGCAACTTGCTTGCTGTTCTTCTTGAAGTTCCCCTTCTTCTTCCCTTTGCCCTTTTTCTTGAAACTAGTGGTTTTGTTAACCATCAACACTTGATGCTCCTTCTTGATTTCTACCTCCGCAGCTTTCAGCATTGCGAAGAGCTCGGGAATAGTCTTGTTCATCCCTTGCATATTATAGTTCATCACGAAGCTCTTGTAGCTTGGAGGCAGTGATTGGAGAATTCTGTCAATGACGCAGTCATCTGGAAGATTAACTCCCATCTGAATCAAGTGATTATTATACCCAGACATCTTGAGTATATGCTCACTGACAGAACTGTTCTCCTCCATCTTACAGCTATAGAACTTATTGGAGACTTCATATCTCTCAATTCGGGCATTTGCTTGAAATATTAACTTCAACTCCTGGAACATCTCATATGCTCCATGACGTTCAAAACGTCGTTGAAGTCCCGATTCTAAGCCGTAAAGCATGGCACACTGAACTATCGAGTAGTCATCAGCTTTGCTCTGCCAGACGTTCATAACATCTGGCGTTGCTCCAGCAGCAGGCCTGTCACCCAGCAGTGCTTCCAGGACGTAATTCTTCTGTGCAGCAATGAGGATAATCCTCAGGTTACGGACCCAGTCCGTGTAATTGCTACCATCATCTTTCAACTTTGCTTTCTCAAGGAACGCATTAAAATTCAACGGAACAATAGCACGAGCCATCTATCTACAAGCAACATAAACAAGCAAGATACTATCAGGTACTAAGTTCATGATAAGTTTAAGTTCAGTTAATCAAATTACTTAGGAACTCCCACTTAGATAGACATCCCTCTAATCCTCTAAGTGATCACGTGATCCAAATCAACTAAACCATAACCGATCATCACGTGAGATGGAGTAGTTTTCAATGGTGAACATCGTCATGTTGATCATATCTACTATATGATTCACGCTCGACCTTTCGGTCTCTGTGTTCCGAGGCCATATCTGCATATGCTAGGCTCGTCAAGTATAACCTGAGTATTCTGCGTGTGCAAAACTGGCTTGCACCCGTTGTAGATGGACGTAGAGCTTATCACACCCGATCATCACGTGGTGTCTGGGCACGACGAACTTTGGCAACGGTGCATACTCAGGGAGAACACTTCTTGATAATTTAGTGAGAGATCATCTTATAATGCTACCATCAATCAAAGCAAGATAAGATGCATAAAAGGATAAACATCACATGCAATCAATATAAGTGATATGATATGGCCATCATCATCTTGTGCTTGTGATCTCCATCTCCGAAGCACCGTCATGATCACCATCGTCACCGGCGCGACACCTTGATCTCCATCGTAGCATCGTTGTCGTCTCGCCAATCTTATGCTTCCACGACTATTACTACCGTTTAGTAATCTAGTAAAGCATTACATCGCGATTGCATTGCATACAATAAAGCGACAACCATATGGCTCCTGCCAGTTGCCGATAACTTAGTTACAAAACATGATCATCTCATACAATAAAATCAGCATCATGCCTTGACCATATCACATCACAACATACCCTGCAAAAACAAGTTAGACGTCCTCTACTTTGTTGTTGCAAGTTTTACGTGGCTGCTACGGGCTTAAGTAAGAACTCATCTCACCTACGCATCAAAACCACAGCGATAGTTCGTCAAATAGACTCCGTTTTAACCTTCTCAAGGACCGGGCGTAGTCACACTTGGTTCAACTAAAGTTGGAGAGACAGTCTTCCGCAAGCCATCTATGTGCAAAGCACGTCGAGGGAACCGGTCTCGCGTAAGAGTACGCGTAAGGTTGGTCCGGATCGTCTCAACCAACAATACCGCCGAACCAAAGTATGACATGCTGGTAGGCAGTATGACTTGTATCGCCCACAACTCACTTGTGTTCTACTCGTGCATATAACATCAAACCATAAAACCTAGGCTCGGATGCCACTGTTGGGGAACGCAGTAATTTCAAAAAATTTCCTACGCACACGCAAGATCATGGCGATGCACAGCAACGAGAGGGGAGAGTGTTGTCTACGTACCAACGCAGACCGACTGCGGAAGCGATCTCACAATGTAGAGGAAGTAGTCGTACGTCTTCTTCCCGATCCGACCGATCCAAGCACCGTTACTCCGGCACCTCCGAGTTCTTAGCACACGTTCAGCTCGATGACGTTCCTCTGGCTCCGATCCAGCAAAGCGTCGAGGAAGAGTTCCGTCAGCACGACGGCGTGATGACGGTCTTGATGTACTACCGACGCAGGGCTTCGCCTAAGCACTACAACGGTACGATCGAGGTGGAATTTGGTGGCAGGGGGCACCGCACACGGCTAAGGAACGATCTCAAGGATCAAGTTGTGTGTCTAGGGGGTGCCCCTTGCCCCCGTATATAAAGGAGCAAGGGAGGAGGGGCTGGCCGGCCAAGGTGGGGGCGCAGGAGAGTCCTACTCCCACCGGGAGTAGGACTCCCCCTCCAATCCTAGTCCAATTAGGATTCCCGGGAGGGGGAAAGAGGAGGAGGTGGCCGGCCCCCCCTTTCCTACTCCTAGTAGGACTAGGGGAGGGGGGAGGGCGCGCAGCCCATCTAGGGCAGCCCCTTTTCCTTTCCACTAAGGCCCATTATGGCCCATCTAGCTCCCGGGGGGTTCCGGTAACCCTCCCGGTATTCCGGTAAAATCCCGATTTCACCCGGAACACTTCCGATGTCCAAACATAGGCTTACAATATATCAATCTTTACGTCTCGACCATTTCGAGACTCCTCGTCATGTCCGTGATCACATCCGGGACTCCGAACAACCTTCGGTACATCAAAATGCATAAACTCATAATAACTGTCATCGTAACGTTAAGCGTGCGGACCCTACGGTTCGAGAACAATGTAGACATGACCGAGACACGTCTCCGGTCAATAACCAATAGCGGGACCTGGATGCCCATATTGGCTCCCACATATTCTACGAAGATCTTTATCGGTCAGACCGCATAACAACATACGTTGTTCCCTTTGTCATCGGTATGTTACTTGTCCGAGATTCGATCGTCGGTATCCAATACCTAGTTCAATCTCGTTACCGGCAAGTCTCTTTACTCGTTCCGTAATACATCATCTCACAACTAACATATTAGTTGCAGTGCTTGCAAGGCTTATGTGATGTGCATTACCGAGAGGGCCCAGAGATACCTCTCCGACAATCGGAGTGACAAACCCTAATCTCGAAATACGCCAACCCAACATCTATCATTGGAGACACCTGTAGTACTCCTTTATAATCACCCAGTTACGTTGTGACGTTTGGTAGTACCCAAAGTGTTCCTCCAGTAAACGGGAGTTGCATAATCTCATAGTTATAGGAACATGTATAAGTCATGAAGAAAGCAATAGCAACATACTAAACGATCGGGTGCTAAGCTAATGGAATGGGTCATGTCAATCAGATCATTCTACTAATGATGTGATCTCGTTAATCAAATAACAACTCCTTGTTCATGGTTAGGAAACATAACCATCTTTGATTAACGAGCTAGTCAAGTAGAGGCATACTAGTGACACTCTGTTGGTCTATGTATTCACACATGTATTATGTTTCCGGTTAATACAATTCTAGCATGAATAATAAACATTTATCATGATATAAGGAAATAAATAATAACTTTATTATTGCCTCTAGGGCATATTTCCTTCAAGGAAACATAACCATCTTTGATTAACGAGCTAGTCAAAGTAGAGGCATACTAGTGACACTCTGTTGGTCTATGTATTCACACATGTATTATGTTTCCGGTTAATACAATTCTAGCATGAATAATAAACACTTATCATGATATAAGGAAATAAATAATAACTTTATTATTGCCTCTAGGGCATATTTCCTTCAAGGAGGTGATAGCGCGGCGAACAAGGCAATCGGACTATATAGCTTTAACACTTTCACTTAGCCATAGGAGTTTGACGGTGGGGCTACTATATAGCCCCTGGTACTTCTGCGCTCATCCGAACACGGTGCACATACATACATGACCGGAAAACCGGTCCTTCGTTAATGTGGAGGAATCGTGAAGATTCCGCTGAGTCATCGAGTGGTTGACCAGTCTCGCGCTTTATCATGACAGTCAGTTTTCGGCTTTCTCTACTGAGGTGCTCATCCAGATGAACCAGGGCACAATTGCAGTAGTTCTCCCGATGCCACCTTAGCCGATAGAGCGGAACGTAAGGTAGCAAAACACGGGAGCCGGGCAAACCCAACTATTGACCAAAGACATGATTCGGAGCTGATGCATATAAGGCCAAACTCGCGACACCGAACACTCCCTAAGGTGTTCGGACTGTGCATCATATACTGGGCTAATAAACGACCTCGATTATGAGCCCTTAATTTCTAGGTACTTGCATTAGTCTGACGTGACAAAATGTCAATAATGCCAGCGTCCCTTTCGGTTGTGTTGAGTATCCGGAGGGAGTGAAGCAACAAGAGACAATAAAAAAAGGTTTACACATGGTCTTAATCTAAAAAGAAGCCTTTGGGCGGGGCCCGGCTGCACGTCTACGCCTGTGTCTCCGTTGTGCCGTATTCTGGAAGGGTGTAGCACGATGATCATCTGTAAAAGAGAAAACGTAGGTGAAAGTTTTCGTGCGAAAAATTGGTTACTCTTAATGAACCATTAAAATGCAATCTAAATAGGGTCAGGCCGAACTGTAGCCCTTTTTACATGCGGGAAGCCCCTAGCACCACCTATGGGGCTATATGCATCGACCCAATCGCAAGTTTATCTGAGCTGTTACGGCTAGTGGTGCACCGGACTCATCTAACCGTGTCCGCGGTCTTGACGACTGATCATTTCTTCTAGTTGGAGAGGCCGTTTAGTGGCTGGCTGCTAGAGCCGCCACATATTCCTCCCTACGTGAGGAACGCTCTATGTTTCCGCTAACTGTGATGATGCCACGTGGACCGGGCATCTTAAGCTTAAGATAAGCGTAATGCAGTACTGCATTAAAACAAGCGAAGGCCGTTCTCCCGAGTAGTGCGTGATGGCCGCTTCGGAATGGAGCGATGTCGAAGGTTAATTCTTCGCTTCGGAAGTTGTCGGAAGAACCGAATACAACCTCTAGTACTAGAGAGCCCGTACAGTGGGCCTCTGGGCCTGGTATTACTCCTTTAAAGGTAGTATTACTTTGGCTGATTCTTGTCGGGTCTATCCCCATTTTGCGGATGGTGTCCTGATATACCAGATTGAGACTACTGCCGCCGTCCATAAGGACTCGGGTGAGATGATATCCGTTAATTATTGGGTCTAGCACCAAGGCAGCCGATCCTCCATGCCAGATACTTGTCGGGTGATCCCTGCGATCAAAAGTGATCGGGCAGGCCGACCAAGGGTTGAACTTGGGGGTGACGGGCTCCATGGCGTATATGTCTTGGGGTGCGCGCTGGCGCCTCCTCTTCGGTATGTGTGTTGCGTAAATCATGTTCACTGTTTTGACCTCTGGTGGGAATTTTTTCTATCCCCCAGTGTTCGGCTGGCACTACAAAAAAGAGACACATCCGTGACATTTTGGGCCGAACAATTTTTTTTACTTTCATACATATGACACTTCTATGACGATAATTGTGACAAAACCCGGTATCATCATAGATGTGGTGGGCTCCTACTTCTATGACAAAAAATCATGACAGAAAAAGGGGCTTTTCATCCTGGGTGGGCCGGAGACATAGCTGCATGACATTCTTTGTGCCGTCCATGACGGAAAAAACCTTAGTAGAAGCGAGGGGGAGGAAAATTTCGGGGAGTTCCCGGTTATGGTGGGAGGTTGGGGGCCAAGCGATGCGCGTTTCTCTCGTACACGTACGCGTGTGTGTGCGAGGTGTTGGCTCTAACTGAACCCGAGCGAGGCGTTGGGCTCTAACTGAACCCGAGCGATTGCACTACAGGCTACGCATTACTGAACCCGTGGGATCGATCGATGGCTGTTAACTGAAGTCGATCAAGCGATTCCTTCGCTACTGCTGCTAACTGAAGCCGATCGATTGGATGAACAGTGAGTGTTGCAGGGGGGGGGGGGGGGTTGGATGAACAGAGCGGTGGCGTTGCCTCTAGATGAACAGGACCCCGTGGTGTGGAGGGCTAGATGAACAGTAGACGGTGGAGGGGTGCTCGTGGAGGGGTGGTTGAACAGGACCCCATGGTGTGGAGGGCTGGATGAACAGTAGATGATGGAGGGGTGCCCGTGGAGGGGTGGTTGAACAGTAGTCGGTGGAGTAGCGCGCGGTGGAGGCTGGATGAACAGGAGCCCGTGGAGGCTGGAGGAGGTCGACGGTAGCCCGTGGAGGCTGGAGGAGGTCGACGGTGGAGATGAACAGTATCCCGTGGAGTCCCGTTTTGCGGTACGCCACACCCCTCCCGATCAATAGGACCCCCGTTTCGACCGTAGGAGGTCCGTTTCGTCCGTTTTGCGGTACGCCACACCCCTCCCGATCAATAGGACCCCCGTTTCGACCATAGGAGGTCCGTTTCCTCCATTTTGCGGTACGCCACACTCCTCCCGATCAACAGGACCCCTGTTTCGACCGTAGGAGGTCCGTTTCCTCTGTTTTGAGGTAAGCCACACCCCTCCCCATGAACACGACGCATTCCGTTGCCTCCCCGTGAACATGACGCATTCCATTGCCTCCCCATGAACACGACGACGACGCTGTTTCTCTGTTCCGACCCAGCCATGTATACGAGCCCTCGCCGTA
Organism: Triticum monococcum; assembly: GCA_034509565.1. Lineage (NCBI taxonomy): Eukaryota > Viridiplantae > Streptophyta > Magnoliopsida > Poales > Poaceae > Triticum > Triticum monococcum. The sequence goes on from CM067841.1 coordinate 81,647,708, forward strand.
CGTATGCGCGAGTAGGCGTTCGAGACCCTGCCCGTATGTACGTACGTGCCCGTATTTTCTTTCTTGCACCCTGGCCGCTGTACATACGCATACATGCTACGTGCGCGCCTCTACTACGACACGTGCGCGCCTCTACATCGACCAGTATATATGTACGTACACGTTCGAGACCAGAATGACAACACTACGTACGCTTCGACCAGGTGGGTCCCACCTGTCAGGCACTTCCTTGCCAGCAAAGATGTAGCTGGTGGGTCCCAGCAGTCAGGGGGGCGAATTGTTTTGCTTTTTTTTGCCCGAATGCACTTCCTTGCGTGCGAAGATGTAGCTGGTGGGTCCCAGCAGTCAGGGGGCGAATCATTTTTTTGCCCGGACGCACTTCCTTGTGTGCGAAGGTGTAGTTGGTGGGTCCCAACAGTCAGGGGGGAATGTTTTTTTCACGAAATACGGTGGCCTGTCCGGTGGGTCCCTGCTGTCAGGTGGAGGAATCATTATTTTCCGCATAATAAGGAGGCACTTCCTTGCTGCCGCCATGGACTCAGCTGTCAGCCTCTCCATGTAAAGTCCACGTCCGATGGAAGTCGTTCCTTGACCACGTTAACCACGCCGCGCCGAGAACACCAAGGCGATGGACGACGGCGAGGCCTAGGAAGGGGACGACGCGGAGCTGGTGAAGACGCGGCAGTGGATGCCCACATGGAGAGGTGTATGAGGGTTCACTCGTTCGGCTGCGGTGTGAGGCTGCTATCGCCATAGGGCCTAACCAGTGTGGGAATAGTAGGGGGCGGTGAGGCCTCCGCGGCAGCACAGCCAGCTACGGGAGGCAGGAGCAGGCGGCACGACCGGCGCTGCTTTGGGCGACTGGAGCAAGAAGACCAGAGGTTGAAGAAGCACTACGGTCGTTGGATGGACATCGTATGGTCACTAGAGCTAGAATCGTTCATATTGACTAAGTTGACAAAGCCCTCCATCCCCGTCAACTTAGTAGGCCCACAAGTCAGCCTCCCACCAAGGTGGGTCCCAGCTAGCAGGGGGAGTATTCATTTTTTTTGTGGGTAATAAGGAGACACTTCCGGTGGGTCCAAGCTGACAGCGGGGGAACGTTTTTTTTCGCAAAATACGGTGGCCCGTCCGGTGGGTCCCAGCAGTCAGGGGGAAACGTATTTTTTCGCGAAATAAGGTGGCCCGTCCGGTGGGTCCCCGCTGTCAGGTGGAGGAATAATTATTTTGCGCGTAATAAGGAGGCACTTCCTTGCGGCCGCCGTGGACCCAGCTGTCAGCCTCTCCACATACAGTACTCTTCGCATGCAAGTCGGTCGTTGACCACGTTGTCTACGCGGCGTCGAGAGCACCAGGGCGGTGGACGACGGCGATGCCTAGGAAGGGGACGACACGGAGCTGGGGTAGATGCAACAGTGGAAGCCCGTGCAGAGAGGAGTATGAGGGTTCACTGGTTCGGTTGCGGTGTGAGGCTGCCATCACCGCAAAATAACAGGGAGTGTGGGTGAGTGGAGGGATGGCCTGGCCAGCGATGGGAGTAGTATGGGGGCGGTGAGGCCTCCGCGGCAGCACAGCCGGCCACGGGAGGTAGGAGCAGGCGGCACGACCGGCGCTGCTTTGGGCGGCTGGACCAAGAATACCAGAGGTTGAAGAAGCACTACGACCATTGGATGGACATCGTACGGTCACTGAAGCTAGAATCGTTTATATTGACTAAGTTGACAAAGCCCTTGGTAGGCTCCAACTTAGTAGGCCCAAAGGTCAGCCTCCAAAACAGCGTGCCCCAGATGTCAGGGGGAGGAATCATTTTTTGGGCGGCTGAAGCTAAGAATATCCAAGATTGATGAAGAAGCACGACATCTGTTGGATAGACATCCAACGGCCACTTCTGCTAGAACGTGTGTTGACTATAATAAGTTGACAAAGCCTTGCATACGTGTCAACTTATTTTTTTAGTGGACGCGTCACTTAGTAGGCCCACAAGTGTGTGGTAGAGAACTTATACCCATTTGCGTTTTGTAAGGATGTACAACCCATTTTTGAATTCTAATGGAATTTACAACATCCCATTTACAGTTTATTAAAAGTACAACCCATTTTCTAGCTAGGACAACGATTAATAATTTCAACCAACCGTTGAAGACAGAATTCAATAAAATTTCCCACATTTTGATGGGATCCGAAATATTTTTATCCCGAAATTTCTAGTCAGATTAAATATAAATTTGTATTACGTAAAAATCGAATGGAACATTGCGCGCGCAATAATGAAAATTTAAGATTTTCAAAATCCATAAATAATATTTTATAAACTAATTTCGTGTTTGGTGCATTTTTTATAGTTATTGCCCAGTTTTTATAATTACATTCCATTTATTATTTTTAAAGCCCATTTTCCTGTTAAGCCTAATGCATCCCTCCTAGGAAAGATTTGCAGCCCAGCGGGGCGGAGAATAACAAGTTGACCTTGCCTGGGTATTCCTCAAAAAGACGTATAGCTGGGCTAGCCATTTTCATCTTGGAAAATTAGTATCTGGGCTGGATATTTGGCCTGGGCTAGATGGGCCACAGCCCGCCCAGTTAATACCGTGCTCTCCTCTGAACAACAACGAAATCATCACCAAGAAAAACTCTGCAGTGCTCACGCCTCAAAAACACAAAAAACTGCTCGAGCTGCTTGGTCCCAGCTGTCGGCCGCACCTTGTGCAATTCTCTCGTTTATATTGACTACATAGGTTGACAATGGTGTGGGACCGTGATGTCAGGAAACCAGGAGAAAGCAAAAAAATATAGTTGTACATAATAAGGAGGCACTTGCGTACGTACGGCTATGGCCCTAGTGGGTCCCTAGTGTCATCCAGTCAAAATAAAGTCATCTCCTGAATCCTCATGTTCGTTGATGATGTTAACAATGCTCGGCGCCACGGCGAGCGCAACAACTCGAAGGACAACGGAGAGGGCCTCGCGGGCCCTATAGATGGTCTGATACAGCGCCCGCTGCTCATTCAGGAAGCCAGGATCATCGGACACCTATGAGCACCTTCGAGAAACTGAGACGACATGAAACGGTAAGGCCACGCTTGGGAGCTCTGGTTTATTTCAAACCTGTATTAACATACAAGTGTAATTTACTCGTCATCGGAAACAACGCGTAAAATACAGGCGTAATGAAACCGAGGGCCCGAGATCTGTAAGTAAAACCGGCGGGTTACGCGTGTAATTTGAGAGACCAGTGTATATTTTATGAGCACTGCTATATGGACGACATTACCAGACGATACATGCACGACGTGCGTATCATGCCATCCATGGGCAAGGCTGAAACAACAACTAACGGTTGGATTAGCAATCGTCCGAGTGCCATTCAACGTTTTTATCGTGTGTGAAGTACTTCCGATATTTTACTAGTTGAAATCGACCAACCAAGCGCCTTCGCCCGAGACCATCTGCTTTAATTTACAAGCGTCAGTTTTACAAGCGGTTTTGGTTGAAAAACGACGATCCAATCACGACCTAATATTATGAGTTGGTCGGAAGATCATATGGTTTCACGTCTAACCTACCCGACTTGTCGTATAGGCTATGAATGAAACATCAGACGATGAACTTCTTAAGCATGGAAACAACAGAAGAGGATGATCTTCTTAACAAGCAAATCACTGGCATTAGATCGACATGCAAAACAATACGAAGCATTATTCTCAGGAGGCACGGTGAACAGATCGTGATGCCGCATGCCACAACATTCCAAGCTCAACTTTGCAATCAAACACAAGGCCTGTAATCAATATTCAGAACAAACTATTAACACAAGAATATCTTAGCAGAGTAACTATTTACTTCTAAACTAAACACAGGAATAGGAAAAAACACTCGACGCTGTTCACAGCAAGGGCATCCCACTCAAAAATATCAAATGCATGTCTTCTGGCTAACATCAATGAGCAAATTTTGACAAGGTTTCCCAATTCCAATATATTAAACTAACGTCTTCTTGCTAACATCAATGATTAAACTTTGACAAGCTTTTCCCGTTCAAAATATGTAATGCCTACGATCATGGAGTCCTGTCGTAGCTTCTTGTACTTGTTTGGGCACTTTTTGCCCATGGCACTCCACGTGTTGTTAAATTGCCAATGGTCTCTGCAGACTAGTCATGTCACCGGTGTCTAATAATACTCTGTAAAGCTTCTCGGTCATTCCTTCTATAATGTACCACAAACAGTGACTGCTTCTTTCTGCAAAGTGGAACGACCAACTGGACCCAGTAATGCAGCAGTTTGCCTTGGACACATTGGCTCATTTTGTGCAGTTCAACTAAAATCGAAGTCGGAATAAAACCGAGCTTTAATTTTGATATCCCTGTAAGCAACAATAGGTATAAGGGAAACAATTACTGAGAAATAACAGTTGATGACTTGTACTCCCAGAAGAAAAGCATCTACTGATCTATTTTATCTTAATGGGAAACAAAGCAGGAGAGTATCAATTCTCCATCAGTGTGATTCATTCATTTGACTGAGACATTATCTTAACAATGCCTTGTTTCAACATGTATAAAGAACGACAAAGCAGAAAAGTACCATTCCTAAAACAATGCAACTGATTCATTTTAACAGAGACATTATCTTAACAATACCTTGGTTAAACATGTAGAAAGAACTACAAAGCAGGATAGTACCATTCCTAACAAGTGTTGCAGTTTTGAACTAAGATTCAGTAGTTAATTAATTTTGAGAGTGGCATTGCTTAATTTTACCAGCGGCATTAGATTAACGAAAAGCATAAACAGTTCCAGGGGAGAGTGGGCGCAACAACAGTATGTGCTTCCATCTACTTATAAAGGGGGTGATGCAGAGTTTGTTGTAACAAAGCAACACGCATCATGTTTGGGTTGGTCCCATTTTTGTTCACTACTTAATGGGAAAAGACAGCAATACAATAGCTTCAATTCAACATTTATTTAAAACAGTACCAATACAAGTAGCACAACATCTCAAAGCACACTGCACAATCATGTGGATGAAGGCCTGTACTGACCTTTCATGAGACGGACAAGATAAAATACGAATCTACCAACATGAATAGGAAATCCAATCTCGTTTTGTGCAGTTGCACTGAAATCAAGCAAAGTGTTTCGCGTAGCGAAGCAAAATGTCGCAATAGCAACAAGTTGAATAGATATCCCTGTTTAAACAAAGGCAAAAAGGAATCAATTACTGGCTAATAAAGGAGGATGAAACATGCGGCCACAAAAATGGTAATCTCGCCAATCCCTAACAAGTGTTGCAGTTTTGAAATAAGATTCAGTAGTTAATTCTAAGAGTGGCATCAATTACTTGCTTATAAAGGGGGTGATGCTGAATTTGTTGTAAGAAAGCAACAAGCATCATGTCTGGGTTGGTCCCATTTTTGTTCACTACTTAATGTGAAAATAGAGTAATACAATAGCTTCAATTCAACATTTATTTAAAACAGTACCAAAACAAGTAGCACAACATCTCAAAGCACACTTCACATCATGTGGTTGAGACCAAGATTTGAAACAACTCGCCACGAAGACTGGAAACAAATCTCGATATCCTTTTGTGCAGTTCCACCAAAATTAAGCAAAGTCACCGGTGTGACATTCAAGTTGAACTGCGCAAAACACTCTTAAAACATAAGTGTTTTGAGTAGTGAAGCAAAATGTCGCAATAGCAACAAGTTGAATCGATAACCCTGTTTTAACAGAGGCAAAAAAGGAAACAATTACTTGCCGATAAAGGAGGATGAAACAAACGGTGACAGAAAGAAGCATCTAACTTATCTTGGATGGAAAACAAAGTAGGATAGTAGCATTTCTAAAATGGTTGCATTGATTCATATTAACAGAGACATTCTCTTGAAACAACATTCATTAAAAAAAATGTAATTTACTTTTAACAGTGGCATTGCTTCAATTTTCCGGCGGCATTCTTAGATTTACAACAACAAAATAGCTGTATGGAACATGCCAGCACCATGTGCGTCCACATGTATAAATGGGTGATGCAGAGTATGCAGCCAAGCAGCATATATGCGCTGGTCCCATATTTGTTCTCTTTGAACCTTCTTCCTATGTGAGGGCAGCAAATCTAGTCCTGCACAAACTACCCGACCGCCCAGTTTCTTTCCCTTTTCAACAAAGAGATCGGTTCCTTACAGATGTGTGTACTGGGTTACCCCCTTTTTCCCTTTTCGACCTACAAAGCGGCTGGATAGCCAGTCTATACTACTTTCCGCTCCTCCTTTCCTCATTGAACCACGTCCTAGATTCTTGCTCCAGCCCACCGCACCCTTCTTTCCTCTTTGAACCAAGACCTAGATTCGACTACAGATTGAAAAAGATCCACATGCAGCTAGAGCAACGACGGTTTCCAATAAACTTATACCTTAGGGTCGTCAGGATGTGGCAAGGCGTGCGGCAGGAGGCCGGATCTGCCCACACTACGCACGGCAGCGAGGAAGAAGGGGTCGGTGCCCTCCCGCACATGCGCTGGGTGAAAGAGAACAGCGCAGCCGGCAGTGGATTGCCTCCCTCGCCGAAGGCGATAGAGTGAACGCTGCACCTCCTCCCCTTCCCGGTGCGACGGGATACGAACGCCTCCTTCACCAGCTGTGAGGGGGGAGAGAGAGACAAGAGGCCAATGCAGTCTTGTTTAGATCTGGTGAAGAGAGGGTGACAGACTGTGAATATAGCAAACCCTAGCAAATGAACGCTGAGCCTCCAGCGTGTAACATATATGTAGTGCGGCGAGCGTGTGGAGAGTGCAAACCCTAGTGAACAAGCATTGTGGCTCCCGCTTATATATATACTACTGTAGTACGGACTAAGCTCCGGTGCCTTCACTGCACCTGCTTTTGGCTGTATGACAGGTGAGCCAGCCACATTTTGGGCCCACCTGTCATAAATCCAAAGGCAGGTGCACTAAGTCAATGAAGCTGCGTCCATATAGTACTCTCGTGTATACGACTAATATATAGTGGAGTGGTTTTCTTATTCTCTCCATAACAATCGTTTTAAATTGTGTAAGTACGAAACGAAACTCTTTATTTAATGTACAGTGAAGAAAACCAGTACTACTTCCGATGAACTAACGATCCACGCCCACGCGTCCTGGTCGCACTTCCTGTCCTTCACGTGTGGTACACTACCCTCCCTTAAGTGAACAACCACACATGCACCAAATTATCGGAAACATGTGAGAGTGTGTACAAATAAAGAATTTTAATTTCAATTATCGGAAAGGTTTGAGAGTATTACAAAGTTTGACTTCAGTTAAATCTAATATGCAGAGTAAATAAAAATGGAGGGCTACTATGTCCATCCGGGTTTTAGTCCACACCATTTTTTAAATCAAAGTTAATAGCTTGACAAATAAAATTATAGGGGAGCTGGAGACAAAGTTGTGAGAAGGCTTAGAAATCAATACAAAACTTATGCTCTTAGTACCAACGTCGATCCTTCTTCGAGGAAACATTTGGTTCATAGCCAATTGTGTGATAAAATAGCACCAACGTGAAAGACGACTGCGTCTCCAATGCAACCAAGGTGAACTGACGAAGGATATCATCTTTGTGCGTAACAACCAAAGAGCACTGATGGAAGACAGCTTGTTTTTCATTGAAAACCGATCAGCTTCACTAGCCGAGGCAACCATGAGGCGCAACCATGAGCATCGATAGGTCATCGTGGTGACGCATCATCCATTTGGCATCAAGTTTGGGTGAGGCACCTATGAAGTTTGACAAATCCTCACTATGGTCTGTTTCTTCTCAATAATCAAGCTCGAGGAAGGAAGAACCACGTGGCAGAGGACAGTGAGGTGGAACAACAATGGTCATCCAATTTTGTGCAGTTCCACTAAAATTGAGGAAGACATGCCCGAGTATGGAGACACACATCGCTGTTTCCAAAAATATAAAAAGGTTAGCAACGACATCTCAATTGTCAATAAGAATTAATGAAAAGTACACCTGAGCATCCCTGATGGCAAAGATATTGAAGAAGTGTGATTAGAATAATAGTACTGGCACTAGTTCATGAGACATAAACTCATCACAAGTAGAAGCCGATAGAAGTAGAGAAAGATCGACATGGAGATGGAGCTACGACAGTGGAGCAAGCTGGCTCCAAAAGGAAGATGGACTACCTGGGACGTCAGGCTATAGCTAGAAGGGCAGTTGGGACGCGGCATCGGCCCATACCACGGTGACTCCCGATTGGGACGCACCAACTGTGGGTTTTCTCCTTCGCCGATGTCGACCACGTCTATGCAGAACATTGTTCCCTTCCCCCAGCTGCGGGATCAGGCCCGTCGTTCTATGCTTGCGAAGAGAGCAACCTAAGCAAGCAGGCTTGTAGCTTAGGCTCCTGCTAGTGTATATATAGTGGTTTTCTTTTTCTCTCCATATCAACCATTTTATATTGCATACGTGTCATTCAAGAGTGAAATGATGGTTGCTTCTTCCGACTAACTTACTGTGTGATTTGACTGCTCCTTAGTGGCCCCTACACGTACTCCCCCTACGTGTATGCAACAGTCACATGTACACGTGGATGCAAAAACGCGCGCGACACCCTAATGCATGCATGTCCGAGCACACGACGGAACACACACGGTCACACTCAAGTGCTCAACGTACACGTGCATGCACACACACACTCAGTCAGGGTGAGCTATTGACCGTATAAACACCAGAAAATATATATATTGAGCGCAATGAGCGTATTATGAAGTCCACTGACCGTATTTTTACAAATATACAGTGACAAACAGTGTATTTATCTAGTTTGAAATTAAGCCATATTAACCGGAGAGGAGGCAGTATGGACTAGCATTACTTTGCTGTGTCCCGTCAACTTGCCGAACAAGGAGAAGGTTGTAGGACGGGATAAGCTTGCACGCGGTGGCTCGCAGGACAAGGAGAAACTTTTGACTAATGCAATCTCTCCCTCGCTCAGGGGGGACGTGCAACAGTTAATTCGGTGTCAGATTGCCAGAAGCATACACTATACTACTAGTTCTATTATTGTTCGACTTCCCGAATAGGCGAACAGCCAAGCGCGAAGTTTACTAGTACTACTACTATAGTCTATAAAGGTACGTACTATACTAGTACTAGGAACCAGATGGAGGAGCATCTGCACTCTTATTATAATTTTAAAATGTGATAAAGCAATCTTCAACACATTTGGTTCTCTTCGAGGGTGAAAGGATCGATATAGTTGACTAGAGGGGGGGGGGTGAATAGGCAACTAACAATTTTTAGCTTTTCTTTAACAATTTAAACTTTGCATCAAAGTAGGTTGTCTAGATATGCAACTAAGTGAGAAACCTATATGATGCAACAAAGATAAGTACACAAGCAAGCAAGAGATATATCACAAATAAGCTTGCACAAGTAAAGGCATGAGATAACCAAGAGTGGAGCCGGTGGAGACGAGGATGTGTTACCAAAGTTCCTTCCCTTTGAGGGGAAGTACGTCTCTGTTGGAGCGGTGTGGAGGCACAATGCTCCCCAAGAATCCACTAGGGCCACCGTATTCTCCTCATGCCCTCACACAATGCGAGATGCCGTGATTCCACTATTGGTGCCCTTGGAGGCGGCGACCGAAACTTTACAAACAAGGTTGAGGCAATCTCCACAACTCAATTGGAGGCTCCCAACGACACCACGAAGCTTCACCACAATGGACTATGGCTCCACGGTGACCTCAACCATGTAGGGTGCTCAAACATCCAAGAGTAACAAGATCCACAAGGGATTAGTGGGGGGAATCAAATTTCTCTTGGTGGAAGTGTAGATCGGGGCCTTCTCAACCACTCCCGAGAAAATCAACAAGTTTGATTGGCTAGGGAGTGAGATCGGGCGAAAATGGAGCTTGGAGCAACAATGGAGCTTAGGGTTGGAAGAGATGGTCAACTAGAGGAAGAAGACACCCCTTTTATAGCAGAGGACAAAAATCCAACCGTTATCCACCTACTAGCCCGCGACCAGCGGTACTACCGCCCCAGACTAGCGGTACTACCGCAAGGGCATGTGGTACTACCCTGAGGAACCGCGGTACTACCGCAGCAACAGAAGTAGCTAGGGTAGACCTGTAGCACATGGGCTGAGGACGGTACTGCCGCAGGCGTGGTACTACCGCTCCTCCTTGCGGTACTACCGCAAGGCAGGAAACCCCTAGCCTGGGAAGAGCGTGGATGAGTAAAAATACATCCGTGCCTACTTCTGCTGGAAAACGGACGAAGCAAACTTCCGACACAGTACTACCGCAGAGGAGTGGTACTACCGCCTGGCAGCTGAGCCAGGCCGCGCGCGGTACTACCGCGCAAGGGATGCGGTACTACCGCGGTGGCGCGGATGTAAAAAATTACATCCGCCCCTACTACCGTGATGGAGCGGTACTTGGCCTGGGGGCCACAGTACTACGGCTCCGGAGGACCGGTACTACCGTGAGCACGTGCGGTACTACCTCGCCGTAGTACGGTACTACCGCTGGTGCCTGCGGTACTACGCTCCAGGGAGCAGTACTACCGCAAGCCCATCAACAGCAACCAGGACAAGGCTAAGAGGATAAACGGAGGATGCTCCAAAGTGCAGGGGAAAGGTGGAGACAAGGAAGAAAACGTGTACGTGATGATTCCACCCTAACCTTTCCGACGCGGACCCCCTCTTAATAGTACGGCTTTCCTACGACTCAAATCCACCAAAAAGAAACGTAGAAAAAACGCCGTCTTCAATAGTCTTCGAGGGACACCAAACCGTCTTGTGCCTAGCGATGAAACGTCTGGGAAACTCAAGACACACGATTAGTCCGCAAAAGCATTGTCATCAATCACCAAAACACCTTAGGGATAAATATGCCCTTACAATCTCCCTCTTTTTGGTGGATTGATGACAATACGAGATTTGCACAAAGGGAAATAATATTAAGCAAATGCAAACCCCTCCTCTCTAGAATATAGACGGGCTCCCCCTAGATGTGTGCCAACTAGATGGGTGCTTTGGATTGCACGACACACATACTAGGATCAAACTCTCCCTATATTATAGAGACAAGGCATATCTTGCAATAGTAAGGCTAACACTAGACAAGATAGCAAATACGAGCATAGCATAAGTAGCACAATCATAAGCTCACTAAGATAGAATAGAGTGCATATGTATTACACCATATGAAGGATAAGTCTCAAAGGCGCAAACCAAACCAAAACAAACGAGGTCCAAATGACAAAGCAAACACACCAAACACGACACATGACTCGCAAGCACACAAATCCCTACACTCCCTCACCCTTTGACATCGAGACGCCAAAAAGGCAGAGAAGACACCTACACACAAAGGGTGGCTTAGGCAGAGAAAGCATCCCAACGCTCCTCGTGCTCTGCGTCAGACTCGGTGGTGGGGACGGTCTCCTCGATGTCCTCCTCAGAACTAGTCCACTTGAAGCCTTGCTTCTCCATCCATGTAGCCTCTGGCGTGATGGCATCCTCAGAACCGCCAGAGACATCCTCTCCAAAGAGCCTCATAACCTTCTTGTTGCGGCGGCGACTCTCCTTGGATGCCACGTGAGTCCTGTACTGCCCCTTTGCTTGCATGCAGAAAAGAGTCTTCATCTTGTCCTTCAAGTTCTTGGCCCACGAGGGCTCAGAGGAAGGTTGGGAAGACCTAGCAGCATGGTCCTCAGCAACATCCTCTGGTCGAGCCTCCTCCTCATCAACACCCCTCCTAGCAGCAGACGCCTCAGCACGAGTAGCAGTGTTGGCCCAGTTGGGCTTGACGCGGAGACTGATGGACTCATGCCGAATCCAGTCTGGAGAAAGGAACTCACCACCAGGGTACAGCTTCTCCCAAGTCGTGGAGATCAACAGAAACAGGTATGGTCCATAGATAGGTACCTTGCAGGTGTGCACCGCAAACTGAAGCTCACACCACATGATGTGTGAGACATCAAGTGGCTGAGTCTGAGACGTATGTGCCTCCTCGCATAGGGCATCATGTCCACCAGATAGGCATGAACCCTGTCCTTGTCGCCAATGCGAGGGAACAGAGTGCTGCGGAAGATGCGATGCATGATATCCAGAAAAGAGTTCAGCACCAAAGTCGACTTGCCACTGGGAAGCACCTTCTCAACATAGAACGGCTGTAGCTTGTTCTTGCTAGCAGACTCAGAATTGGCATGGGGGCGAACACCAATGGGTGTGTTGAGCCCGTTATCAGGAACGTGGAGTAGATCCATGAACTCCTTCCAGGTAGCAGTCAACTGACAGCCATTGGTCATCCAGGTCATCCTCCGCTCATCCCCGGGGTGAAAGTGAACTAAGGCAAAGAACTGATAGATAAGCTCAAGGTCATAGTCAAGGTGGAAGGAGATCACATGTTCAATACCGAACTGCTCCAACAAATCCAGAGCTTCTCCAAAATACTCACGAAACTTGTCCTTCCTCAAGTGATTCATGTCTATCCACTTGACATCCACATAGGTATTTTGCTTGTTCTTGATTACATCCAGATAAATGAGAGCCTGCTGCTTGGTCCAAAACAACTCATTGCCTCTGAGGATAGCACGAGCATTCACATAAGGGTTGATCTTCCAGCGTTTGATGTACTCAGTGAGGGGAATCTCGTCCATGCCCTTAGCAGGTTCATTATGCTTGCTAGCAGTGGTCTTGACATTGCGCTTGGGGGCACTGGAGCCCTCTGGTGCTTCATCTTGAGAATTGCGCAGTCGCTTGGAGCCAGTGTCACGACTGGGATTGGAATGACGAGAGCCACCACCTAGGACACAAGAGAAAGCACACACAAAGAGCGAGAAGAATCAATGCAAAGACCATGACAAAGCAAGGGAAACAGGTAGAAATCATATGGGATAAATGCCACGAGGAATATGGGACAACAATGGTAGTGCCGCCAGGTCGTGCGGTACTAAAATTTTAGTACCGCTCCTAGTTGCGGTAGTATCGTGGCTAGGAGCGGTAGTAAGACCTTAGTCCCACAGAACATGCGGTAGTACCGCACCGAACGAGCAGTAGTACTGGACAGGCGGTAGTACCGCAGCAGAAGCACGGTAGTACCACACCGCGTCAGATCCGAATACTTTTGAATCTGAGAAGATCCGCGAAACCATGGCGGAACTACGGTTGATCAAATCTACCACGGGACACTATATCAAGTATAATTTCTACGCAACACTACTCTCCTACAACCTTCTCTTGCAAAGATTTGGCCTAAAATCTCAAGAACACATGCATCTCCCCAAAAACCTAGAGACAAGAGAACCAACTAGAAAGAGAGGGATTTGGGGAAAAACCTTGGTCCATGGCAAGAGGAAGTGGTGGGGAACGATCCCACTGGTCGGAATCCAAGGAGAGCAGTCGGAGACGGAGATCCGGCGAGGGACTCCGGCCCCGTTCTTGAGTGAAAGAGAGAGACGAAGTGGGGGAAACTAACAAAAGGGTATGGGGAGTTAGAACCCCCCTGTTCCCGTCCTTATCCCCCACACGCCTCTGACAGCGCGGTAGTACCGCGTATCATCGCGGTAGTACCGCTTGGGCGGAAGAACCGCACCAATGCGATAGTACCGCTCTCCCAGGCGGTAGTAAAAAATTACTGCCGTGCTAGGTGCGGTAGTATCATGGGCTCAAGAAGAAGAAGTTTCCAAACACAAGAAAAGAGAGGTCTTCGCAAGGAAACTTCACACAAACAAAACACCACAAAACAAACTCAAACACAAAGAGAAGAAGGGGAAACACGACAACAAGAGACGACCACGAGACACTGCCTCTTCAAGGAGAGGGCGGTGGCCGGATCCACCTATGTTTGAGTCAATTGGTATGGCACCGTGAAGAATTATCCTTGGGCCCATGACCAAAACTCGTCTTTGAAGCACAAGTACCATAAAAAATGGCTAATGTGAAAGATTTGATCAATTTATGCATAATGGGGGGAGGGAGAGTTCATTGAGAGAACACCACTCCCCCTATGTCCATGCCTACGTCTAAACAAGACAACAAGTTGAGTATGGTGGGGTGTGCAAGGGTTCAAGCAACATTGCTCGAATCATTGATATTTAGCTCATGCCTTAACTCGTGAAATCTTGCTTCATCCAACGGCTTCGTGATAATATCTGCAAGGTTATCATGAGTGTTGACGTAGTTGAGCTCGATCTCCCCTCGCCTAATGTGATCCCAGATGAAGTGATACCGAATCTCAATATGCTTCGTCTTGAAGTGTTGCACCGGGTTGAGAGAAATCTTGATGGCACTTTCATTGTCACACCAAGGAGGCACTTTGTCACAAATGACACTATAATCCTTTAAAGTTTGCCTCATCCATAAGAGTTGTGCACAACAACTACCGGCCGCTACATACTCCGCTTTGGTGGACGAGAGAGACACACAACTTTGCTTTTTGGAAGACCAACTTACCAAAGAGCAACCATGGAATTGGCACCCTCCGGAAGTGGACTTCCTATGCACTTTGTCTCTCGCCCAATCAGAGTCCGAATACCCTACAAGCTTGAAGTTTGCTCCTCCTGGGTACCATAAGCCAAAGTTTGTGTCAGGACCCCGATTCTAAGTCACATCGATCTAGCCGGTAACACCTCATATCACTTTGCGGCCTCACGCACGGTATCCCACGGGTGTCGCCTTACCATGGCCCGGGATCATTTGCGCCTTTTGGCTCGCGTATATGACAATGTCGCTAGCATCCATATGACCGAGAACCCGGGCCGACATGGCTAGTCGTGAACCCAAAGCGGCACAGACCTATGGAGACAGGCATACATGAATCACATCGAACATGTCGGTCATCAACGAGTGATTCCGGGCTGTAGCACTGGGCTAACAGGACTCCGGGGATCCCGGGCTGTAGCAGGCTAGACAGGACTCCGAAGATCACCGCGTGACATTTACCCGAAGGGACAGACATAGGGACGAAGTGAAACACATGCCGGCCAGTCAAGTGTCCTGAACAGTAGTGCTGGGCTAGCAGGACTCCGGTGAACCGGGCTGTAGCGGACTACTATGGCTCGAGGAGCACTAGACTACATTTCCCCATAAGAAAGGCTGCGAAGGACAAACAACTAGGTTGTCGGATCCCACTCATACCAAGCATTTCAAACATACACACAATATGCCCGATATGAGTACATACAACATGGCATCACAACAAAACTCTACAACTCAAGTACTTTATTTAAAGGCTCTAGGGAGCCATACATAACATATCCATACAGGTAGGGGTCACATGACCCGACACTCAAGTCATACAGTCATACAAGCACATGCGGAAGCAACTAGTCTGAGTACAGACTCTAGAAAGAAAGAAGGCTTCTCGAAGCCTGTCTATCTACATAGGGCCCTCCATGGCCTGGATCACCACCTGGGTGGCTAGTCACTCGTCGACGTCAAGGTCTACGTAAAACCCATCGGAGGGGGCAGTGTTGTCGTCTGGAAACAATAAATAAGCAAACATGAGTACAAAGGTACTCAGCAAGTCTTACATCAGAACCTACTGTACATGCTCATTCTCAAGAAGGTGGTGGGGTTTATGCAGCAAGCCAGCTTTGACTCTTGGCTAAGCTATCCTACGGAATCTTTTAGCAAAATAGTTTTCGCACACGAGTCCACCACTCACCATCACAATACTCCACCGTGGATCCTCCCTCGTAACCTGCGAGGGGCCATCCTCGGTACTCACACTTATCTTGAGTCTTTTAGTAGTATCCATTAACTTGTCTATGAACTGTATATGCAATCAAGTAGTCCTTTACCGCGGACGCGGCTATTCGAATAGTTTTATACCCTGCAGGGGTGTACTTCGTCACACATGTTTCCACCACTTAGCGTCTGCACACGAAATGTGATCGGCAGACTTCAAGCGAAAACTGACGTGGGTGTAGACCACGACCTGACTAACCTCTCAAGTCTCTAGTCTAGGGTCATCGCCTATTCAGGTTCCATCCACAAGGAAATCCGGCCGGGGTGTCCTCAACGGCCCCGAACGATGTGAACAGGGTTCCCGAGACACCAAACGGGTGACTCGGTACACCGTGCCACGGTGTATCTACCGCAACATAGCCCACTCCTAGGGTCAGCGCTACGCACGGCCGCCAACACATATCCTACAAACACCAGAAACTAGTTGCAACTCCTGGACTGAGGCAAGAGGGGTCGGTAAGTCGAGCGGGGTCATATTTCAGGGCCCAATGTGTGGTAGTACCTGAATCTTAATTCACGCATACAGAACTCAGTTCTTAGGGACGGCTTCAATGAAACAACCCACCATGTACTCCTACATGGCCTCTCATCGATACCTTTACCAAAACATGTTCAACACATCCCACATATTACTGGCACAAGCATTTCACTCTAGCCCATCACCCAGATGAACCAGACCTGACACAACTCTAAGCATAGCAGGCATAGCAAGGTAGGAATCACAAAACATGGGTCAATCAACTCCTACACATGCTAGAGGGTTTCATCTAGTTACTGTGGCAATGACAGGTCATGCAGAGGATAAGGGTTCAACTACCATAGCACACAACAGTTTGAATCGTGTTGTCTTAATGCAGTAAACAAGAGCAGGAGCGAGAACATGGGTTGTATCGGAATGATCAATGGTTGCTTGCCTGATGGAATGGTGACGGGATACTGCCCTTCAGTTGGATACTCGTGAATATCCTCGGAGGCAGAACCTACCACGAAGAACACAACCGAGCACAATCAACACATGACGATATGCAACAATATGATGCATGCTATGACATGGCAATATGGATGTGTCTTGAGCTAATGCAACTAGCTATGATTTAAATGGAGTTGGTTTGAGTACAAGATTCAAATTCCAACCCCATATATGATTATTTAAATGCCCTTTATTTGTTTTGTCCAAAACAGGGGACAAACATTGTTCAAACATGCATGAAAATGGTACAGATGGATTCCTTGAATTTTTCTGATAATTTTACATATATAATTTGTCTCATTTGGAGTTATGGTTGAATTTCTATGAATTTTTGAAGTTTTGAATATATTCTGGAATTTCCTGAATTATTTTAATTTCAGAAAAGATATATTGCGTCAGCATGACAACAGCATTGCGTCAGCAGGTCAAAGGCGGCTGACCCAGTCAAACCTGACGTGTGGGGTCCACACGTCAGTGTCTGTAGCTAATCCTAATTACATTAAAACTAAACTGGCTTGGTTAATGGGGTTGGGCCCACGCGTCAGTGACCCATTTAATTAGAAGGGTTAAATTAGTTGTTAAACTAATCCTAACTAAAGATTAATAGGGCCGGGCCCCACATGTCAGCGACCCATGGGAGGTCAAACCTCCTGGTCAGCGGGGTCAACACCCGTCGGCGGCTTGACGCCGGCGAGCCAGACACGGCGGAGGGGCTCGGGATCGCCGCTCCGGCGACCATTCGGGCGGTGGAGCTCATCTACACGATGCCCAGACTCGCGCGAATCCAGTGGGACACACGGGGGGCTGCGGGGCGGCCGGAGCTCGCCGGAATCAGGCTCGAGGCGGCGGCCGGAGCTCGGGCGAGCTCGGGTTCGAGGCTATAGGGCACGGGGAGGCATGCGGATAGGTTCTACAGGCTCCTGGCGTCACCAGGAACACGACGACGTGTGCGGGTGCGGCTGGCTCGGCCCCTGGCCATGGTGGCGCCATGGCCAGCGGCGAGGAGCTCGCGGGCGCGGTGGTGCTAGCGCTAGAGGACGCGAGGGACGACGGGGCAAGGGGGAACCGGGTCAATGGCTCACCGTGGTTCTTCTGGTGCTACTGGCGAGGCAG
Organism: Triticum monococcum; assembly: GCA_034509565.1. NCBI lineage: Eukaryota > Viridiplantae > Streptophyta > Magnoliopsida > Poales > Poaceae > Triticum > Triticum monococcum. The sequence continues at coordinate 81,665,544 of CM067841.1, forward strand.
GGGAGGCACGGGGTTCGGCGAATCGACGATGAAGTCGCTGGCGGCCGCAGGTTGAGGAAGAGCTCGAAGGCGACGCCGTAGGGCTTCCCGAGGCGCGTGACTTGACGGAGAGGTAGCCGGCAATGTGGCGGAGCTCTTGGGCCCAGCGGCAGGGCGATGGTGGCCGGTGGCCGCGGTGGCAGCGAACAGCGGCGACGGCGTCTCTCGGATGAGCTCGGGGAAGAGAGCCAGGGGAGCGAGAGAGAGTGGAGCGAGTGAGGGAGAGGAGCGAGGGGACACGGGACATCATCGTGGCGTCGCTAGGAGGCCGAGGGAAGCAGGAGGTGGAAGCAGGAGGTGGCTTCGCCTCCTGTGCGCGCGCCACGCCGTCATCCTCCTGGCAAAGGAAGGAGACGACTGGCGCCCGGCTCTGGTGGGCTGGGCCGTGCTGGGCCGGTTGGTGGCGCCAGGTAAGTGGCCCACTGGCCTGCTTTCTCTCTCTCTCAAATTTTATTCTGTTTTCTATTTTTGCTATTCTGTTTTGATTTAGTTTAAATACTAAATCATTTTATAAAATCCTGAAAATATTTATGGACACTTTCTGAATTATTTCAGTGGCCCAAAAATAATTCCAACATTATTTGAGCATTTGAATTATTTAATAGTATTTAAATGCCCAAATTCAAATATTTATGAATTAGATCAATGCCCCTTTTGTTGACCTAAAAATATAGGCACCATTTTTCCCAAGGGTTCTAACCCAAGGCAAAGAGGGTGAACATATCTGAAGGGCATTTCAGGTTCATTGAATTTATTTTTAGTAAACCCTAGTTGATTTCAGGGGGGGGGGGTGCTGGGGGTTCTGCTTTCCCCATTTCCATATCTGATGAAAGTAGACATGATGCACACTCTAATGCATAACCTAGCTAGGATGTGACAACTCACCCCCACTCAATAGAATCTCGTCCCGAGATTTAGGATCATCTGGGAAGAAGGCGGGGTACTCGAGTCGAAGACGATCCTCCCTTTCCCAAGTGGCTTCTTCCTCGGAATGGTGCGACCATTGAACCTTGAGAAACTTGATATTATGATGTCGAGTGGTACGCTCGGCTTGATCAAGGATACGAACGGGGTATTCCCGATAAGAGAGGTTATCTTGCAAATCAAGCGTTTCGTGGTCCACTCCACGGATAGGATCCGCGAAGCAACGCCTGAGTTGCGAAACGTGGAAGACATCGTGAACTCTGGAAAGATGCGGAGGTAGTTCCAATTGGTAGGCAACTTCTCCTCGTTTGGCAAGAATGCGAAAAGGTCCAATGTAACGAGGAGCCAATTTGCCTTTGATACCGAAGCGATGGGTTCCCTTTAACGGGGTAACCCGAAGGTAAGCTTTCTCGTCAATTTCAAATGTCATAGGCTTATGCTTACGATCATATTGACTCTTTTGGCGAGATTGGGCCGTTTTCAATTTCTCACGAATAACGCGAACCTGCTCTTCTGCTTCCTGAATCATATCCGGGCCAAAGAGTTGTCTTTCCCCGGTTTCTGACCAGTTAAGAGGCGTTCGACATTTTCGTCCATAGAGAACTTTGAAGGGAGCCTTGCCCAAACTAGCTTGATAGCTATTGTTATAGGCAAACTCCGCGAATGGAAGGCATTTCTCCCAACTCATTCCGAACGAGATAACAGAAGCTCGGAGCATATCCTCCAGAATTTTATTTACTCGCTCTACTTGACCACTTGATTGAGGATGGAAGGTGGTGCTAAAGGAGAGATGAGTTCCCATAGCATTTTGGAAACTTTCCCAAAATCGAGAGGTGAAGAGACTTCCACGGTCTGAGTTAATTTCCAATGGGACACCATGAAGAGACACTATTCGGGAGATGTATAAGTCAGCTAGCTGGCTAGAGGTGATACTCTCACGAACAGGTAGGAAATGGGCTACTTTGGAAAGACGGTCGATCACGACGAAGATGGCATTATTTCCCCTCTTGGTCCTGGGAAACCCAGTGATGAAATCCATACTGATTTTGTCCCATTTCCATTCAGGAATAGCCAAAGGTTGAAGGGTTCCAGCAGGCCGTTGATGCTCTGCTTTAACACGACGACAAACATCGCAATTAGCAATGTATTGAGCGATTTCTCTCTTCATCCTAGTCCACCAAAACCTCTGGCGTAGGTCTTGATACATTTTAGTACTACCGGGATGAATAGTGAGAGGGGATTCATGAGCTTCCTTAAGGATCATCTGGCGTAGATGTTGGTTCTTGGGAACCACCAGGCGGTTCTCAAAGAAGACAGCACCTTGCTCATCCATGGAAAAACATTTAGCTACTCCGCTAGCAATGTTTTCCTTAACCCGGGATATGCCCTTATCACGCTTTTGGGCAGCTATGATTTGATCCATAAGGGTAGGTTTCGCCACCAGGGTAGACAGGAATCCACGAGGAACAATGTGAAGATTAAGCTTACGAAATTCCTCATGGAGAAGTGGTTGACTTTGTTGTAACATCAGGTTGTTACAGTAGGACTTACAACTTAGTGCATCAGCCATGACACTGGCTTTGCCAGGGGTGTAAGTTATTCCTAAGTCGTAATCCGAGATCAACTCGACCCAACGTCTTTGCCTGAGATTCAAATCTGGTTGGGTGAAGATATATTTCAAGCTTTGGTGATCGGTGAAGATCTCGCAACGATTACCGAGAAGGTAATGTCGCCAGGTTTTGAGTGCATGGACTACAGCCGCAAGCTCTAGATCATGTGTGGGATAATTTTCCTCATGTGGGTGTAATTGCCGTGAAGCATAGGCAATTACCTGATGATCCTGCATGAGTATGCAACCTAGTCCTTGTCGCGAGGCGTCGCAATAGATAATAAAGTCCTTGGAGAAATCTGGTGGTACCAGTACGGGAGCAGATGTTAGGCGTCTTTTCAGTTCCTGAAAACTGAACTCGCACTGTGGAGTCCACTCGAACTTTTTATCTTTCTTGAGGAGTTCAGTTAGAGGTTTAGCAACCTTGGAGAAATTCTCGATGAAGCGGCGGCAATAGCTCGCTAGGCCAAGGAAACTCCGAACTTGCTTGACCGAAACAGGTGGAGTCCAATCAAGGACGGCTTGAACTCGCTCGGGATTGACAGCAATACCCTTACCAGAGATTACATGGCCTAGATAGGTCACTTCTGACAACCAAAATTCACACTTGGAGAATTTGGCATAAAGGCGATGCTCTCGAAGTTTCATCAATACCAGCCTTAGATGTTCGGCATGTTCCTCTTCATTCTTGGAGTAGATGAGTATGTCATCGAGGTATACTACGACGAATTTGTCCAAGTACTCCATGAAAACTGAGTTCATTAACCGGGAGAAAGTGGCCGGGGCATTGGTTAAACCGAAGGACATGACGGTGTACTCGTATTGGCCATAACGAGTGACAAAAGCCGTTTTGGGAATGTCCCCGTTTCTAATTTTGATTTGATGGTAGCCCAACCTCAAATCCATCTTGGAGAAGACTGAGGATCCAGCGAGCTGATCATACAGGTCGTTGATCCTGGGAAGCGGATATTTGTTCTTGATGGTGACCAGATTGACAGGTCGGCAATCCACAACCATTCAATCCGTTCCATCCTTCTTCTTGACGAAGAGGACGGGGCAAGCCCAAGGAGAGGAGCTAGGACGGATGAACCCTTTGTTCAAGGACTCATCGAGTTGGTTCTTAAGCTCGGCTAGTTCTAAGGGTGCCATCTTGTAGGGTCTTCTAGCAATTGGAACGGTTCCTGGAACAAGGTCCATCACAAACTCGACATCCCGGTCAGGTGGAACACCTGGCAGTTCTTCCATAAACACATCCGGGAAGTCTCGGACTACCGGAACGTCCTCAAGGTCTGGAAGAGGGTTGGCATTGAGAGAGTAAAGTTGGCGCTTGGCCACTCGAGTTAAGACATTAACTGTCTTGCCCGAGGGATGAGTAAGTTGAATGGTTCTAGTGGCACAATCAATCTTGGCGTAATGAGCCGACATCCAGTCCATACCCAAGATGATGTTTATGTCGGAGGACTTGAGAGCTATTAAAGATGCAAGGAAGACAAGCCTATCGACAAGAATTTCGTTCCCATGGCTTACCCTAGAAGTTTGCCATTTGGAACCCGGAGTTTGAATTACCATGGAAGTGGGCATGTCACAGAATGTCGTGTTATGCAACCGAGCATAATTCTCGGATATGAATGAATGAGATGCTCCAGTATCGAAAAGAACAGATGCCGGATGGCAGTTAACAAGGAGCGTACCAAGGACGACGTTGGGATCCTCATGAGCCTCTTCGGCTGAGACGTAGTTGACATGGCCACGTGCAGTAGTGGCCGGCTTGGCGTAGAAAGTCTTTCCCGCGGGCTTACCACGGCCAACGGACTTTCCAGCTTGATTGGGGTTGTTCTGGGGACACTCTCGACTATAGTGACCCAGTTCTCCACACTTGAAGCATGTTACCATAGTGGGGCGTGGAGCAACATTAGCAGCGGGGCCACCATAGGGCTTGGGCGGTGCAAATTGCTGGTTGGGACGAGGCGCCTCAAAGGATGGCCTCGGGGTGAATCTGGGTGGCAGTGCGGTGCTTGGAATCCACACCCGGCGCTTCTGAGCTCCAGAGCCGGATGAAGACCCAAAATCATGGGAGTGCTTGCGTGAAGCGTCATAATTAGTCTGGCCTGTCTCAGCACTGATAGCTTTATTGACCAGCTTCTGGAAGGATGTGCACTCGTGCAGACGGAGATCGCGGCGAAGCTCAGGGCTAAGTCCCTTGCGGAACCTTGCCTGCTTCTTGGCGTCAGTAGAAACCTCTTCAGGAGCATAGCGTGCCAGGTTCCCAAATTCTCGGCTATATGCATCCACAGTCAGCCTTCCTTGGGTGAAGTTGCAGAACTCCTCCCTCTTGCGATCCATGAGACCTTCCGGAATGTGATGCTCACGGAAAGCCTCGCTGAACTCAGCCTAGGTAGTGATTTGGCCGACCGGGCGCATAGCTTCGTAGTTTTCCCACCAATGGCTAGCGGGGCCCTCAAGATGATAGGCAGCATAGGTAACCTTGTCGGCTTCAGCTACGTTGGCAGAACGTAGCTTGTGGGTGATGCTGCGAAGCCAATCATCCGCGTCGAGGGGCTCGACGGAATGGTTAAACTTTGGTGGGTACAGCTTGATAAAGTCGTTGATTGACACCAAGTCATTTCGTGGGTGGCGTGCAGTGTTCTGCTCAATCCGCTCCAGCAGGCGGTTGGTCTCACGCTTGTTCCTTTCCGCCTCCAGCATCACTTCGGCCAGGGAAGGCGGGTGAGGCAAATTTTCACCTCTAGCTGCATTGGCTTCCCCCTGCTCCGGGGCAGCAGGGTTTCCGCGGGTGTTGACCATCCTAGAAGGAAACAAGACAACGGTTTAGACAAGGATGGCTCAAACTTAACAGGGAAGTGCAGAATGTAAAGGATAACGCGGAATGCAGAGATGCTCATTCGTATGCCATGGTAATATAAAACTGCCATATATACACCAACGGTCATACTCGTCATACATAGTTTAGTACAAGCCCATGCTACAGTACAACTATGAAAGTAGACGTTACATCTCATCGGAGGCATTCCGAGTCCCTATACATTATTTGCCTACACCTCCGGAATCGATTACACACCAAGTCGTATTCCACAAGTCACACAGGACAGTGGAGATACAACTACTACAATACTAGTGGTACTACTACTAACTCAGATAGCTCCGTAGTAGTCCTCATAGAAGTCACCTCCATAGCCTGGAAGTTCAACATGATCATCCGGAAACAGACGGTCCTGAGGAGCCTGTGGACCATAGGGGCTAGGATAAGGTCTTGGACCAACAAACGGTGGCCTGCGGGGACCAAGGGGTGGGGTGATGCCTCCCACATCACGCCAATACCATGTCTGGCAAAGCTGCTCTCACAGGATACAGATCCCTGGTATCCATACATCCAGCTTGCACCGCGGGTGCAAACCGAGTCAATGTGGCCTAATGATCAGCACAGGTATTGAAGAGCTCCAGCCTCAAGGCCCGATTCTCTCGGTCCTTATCTTCGAGCATCTCAGCGGTGGTACGAGTTAATGAGTCCTCCTGAGTGGAGTCAGCATAGATAGCCTGAAGATACCCCTGCGCTCCCGGAAGTGAAGCTGGCATGTAACGGAAGTCAGTGTTCCGAAGCAGGCCAGTCCGGACTCGCAAGATGGTCATCATGGAATAGGCAGCATCCTGCACAGCCATCTCAATGGTAACTCCGAGTCCATAGGAACAGTGAAGGGGCTCGGTAGATCCAGGATAGGAAGGAAATATCCTGACGGTGCATAAATACTGGCTTTGATTAAAGTCGCGGAACTGCTCTTCAACAGTGTATTCAGGATACCAACGGTATCCTGTCTCGATCATGACCCGGACCAACATAGCAGTATGACCGGGCACGTCGAGGCACCTGGTCAGGCGAACCACTTGATTTTGAGACTGGTTGGCCATCTGAAAGCACAGCCACAAGACAAAGACATCAGAATTCCTAGGGAAAATTGGGCAGCATAACGGCTGTAAATGCTCAGAAAAAGATTTGAGACATCCACAACAGTTCACAATACCGCTCAACAACATCATATCAAGGTTCTGATTCAAATAGCCACGTACTAAAATAGTAGAAACTGGACTGAAACTCGTAGCAATAATCCTATGAGCTACTACGGATTAGTAACACGTGAACCTGATAGAAGAAGAGAGCCTAGTCCTTAACCCACGTTGAATGAGAAGAGAATGACTCAGATCAGAAGCATAGGGTAAAGGAGTAAAAGAACCTTACGTTCCCTCCCACAATCAATTCCCTTACATATAGCTAAAGCATTTCTAGACTCGACATCGACCAGTTTGGCTGAACGAACCTACAGGCAGTCCGGCTCTGATACCAACGCTGTCAGGACCCCGATTCTAAGTCACATCGATCTAGCCGGTAACACCTCATATCACTTTGCGGCCTCACGCACGGTATCCCATGGGTGTCGCCTTACCATGGCCCGGGACCGTTTGCGCCTTTTGGCTCGTGTATATGACAATGTCGCTAGCATCCATATGACCGAGAACCCGGGCCGACATGGCTAGTCGTGAACCCAAAGCGGCACAGACCTATGGAGACAGGCATACATGAATCACATCGAACATGTCGGTCATCAACGAGTGATTCCGGGCTGTAGCACTGGGCTAACAGGACTCCGGGGATCCCGGGCTGTAGCAGGCTAGACAGGACTCCGGAGATCACCGCGTGACATTTCCCCGAAGGGACAGACATAGGGACGAAGTGAAACACATGCCGGCCAGTCAAGTGTCCTGAACAGTAGTGCTGGGCTAGCAGGACTCCGGTGAACCGGGCTGTAGCGGACTACTATGGCTCGAGGAGCACTAGACTACATTTCCCCATAAGAAAGGCTGCGAAGGACAAACAACTAGATTGTCGGATCCCACTCATACCAAGCATTTCAAACATACACACAATATGCCCGATATGAGTACATACAACATGGCATCACAACAAAACTCTACAACTCAAGTACTTTATTTAAAGGCTCTAGGGAGCCATACATAACATATCCATACAGGTAGGGGTCACATGACCCGACACTCAAGTCATACAGTCATACAAGCACATGCGGAAGCAACTAGTCTGAGTACAGACTCTAGAAAGAAAGAAGGCTTCTCGAAGCCTGTCTATCTACATAGGGCCCTCCATGGCCTGGATCACCACCTGGGTGGCTAGTCACTCGTCGACGTCAAGGTCTACGTAAAACCCATTGGAGGGGGCAGTGTTGTCGTCTGGAAACAATAAATAAGCAAACATGAGTACAAAGGTACTCAGCAAGTCTTACATCAGAACCTACTGTACATGCTCATTCTCAAGAAGGTGGTGGGGTTTATGCAGCAAGCCAGCTTTGACTCTTGGCTAAGCTATCCTACGGAATCTTTTAGCAAAATAGTTTTCGCACACGAGTCCACCACTCACCATCACAATACTCCACCGTGGATCCTCCCTCGTAACCTGTGAGGGGCCATCCTCGGTACTCACACTTATCTTGAGTCTTTTAGTAGTATCCATTAACTTGTCTATGAACTGTATATGCAATCAAGTAGTCCTTTACCGCGGACGCGGCTATTCGAATAGTTTTATACCCTGCAGGGGTGTACTTCGTCACACATGTTTCCACCACTTAGCGTCTGCACACGAAATGTGCTCGGCAGACTTCAAGCGAAAACCGACGTGGGTGTAGACCACGACCTGACTAACCTCTCAAGTCTCTAGTCCAGGGTCATCGCCTATTCAGGTTCCATCCGCAAGGAAATCCGGCCGGGGTGTCCTCAACGGCCCCGAACGATGTGAACAGGGTTCCCGAGACACCAAACGGGTGACTCGGTACACCGTGCCACGGTGTATCTACCGCAACATAGCCCACCCCTAGGGTCAGCGCTACGCACGGCCGCCAACACATATCCTACAAACACCAGAAACTAGTTGCAACTCCTGAACTGAGGCGAGAGGGGTCGGTAAGTCGAGCGGGGTCATATTTCAGGGCCCAATGTGTGGTAGTAGCTGAATCTTAATTCACGCATACAGAACTCAGTTCTTAGGGACGGCTTCAATGAAACAACCCACCATGTACTCCTACATGGCCTCTCATCGATACCTTTACCAAAACATGTTCAACACATCCCACATATTACTGGCACAAGCATTTCACTCTAGCCCATCACCCAGATGAACCAGACCTGACACAACTCTAAGCATAGCAGGCATAGCAAGGTAGGAATCACAAAACATGGCTCAATCAACTCCTACACATGCTAGAGGGTTTCATCTAGTTACTGTGGCAATGACAGGTCATGCAGAGGATAAGGGTTCAACTACCGTAGCACGCAACAGTTTGAATCGTGTTGTCTTAATGCAGTAAACAAGAGCAGGAGCGAGAACATGGGTTGTATCGGAATGATCAATGGTTGCTTGCCTGATGGAGTGGTGACGGGATACTGCCCTTCAGTTGGATACTCGTGAATATCCTCGGAGGCAGAACCTACCACGAAGAACACAACCGAGCACAATCAACACATGACGATATGCAACAATATGATGCATGCTATGACATGGCAATATGGATGTGTCTTGAGCTAATGCAACTAGCTATGATTTAAATGGAGTTGGTTTGAGTACAAGATTCAAATTCCAACCCCATATATGATTATTTAAATGCCCTTTATTTGTTTTGTCCAAAACAGGGGACAAACATTGTTCAAACATGCATGAAAATGGTACAGATGGATTCCTTGAATTTTTCTGATAATTTTACATATATAATTTGTCTCATTTGGAGTTATGGTTGAATTTCTATGAATTTTTGAAGTTTTGAATATATTCTGGAATTTCCTGAATTATTTTAATTTCAGAAAAGATATATTGCGTCAGCATGACAACAGCATTGCGTCAGCAGGTCAAAGGCGGCTGACCCAGTCAAACCTGACGTGTGGGGTCCACACGTCAGTGTCTGTAGCTAATCCTAATTAAATTAAAACTAAACTGGCTTGGTTAATGGGGTTGGGCCCATGCGTCAGTGACCCATTTAATTAGAAGGGTTAAATTAGTTGTTAAACTAATCCTAACTAAAGATTAATAGGGCCGGGCCCCACATGTCAGCGACCCACGGGAGGTCAAACCTCCTGGTCAGCGGGGTCAACACCCGTCGGCGGCTTGACGCCGGCGAGCCAGACACGGCGGAGGGGCTCGAGATCGCCGCTCCGGCGACCATTCGGGCGGTGGAGCTCATCTACACGATGCCCAGACTCGCGCGAATCCAGTGGGACACACGGGGGGCTGCGGGGCGGCCGGAGCTCGCCGGAATCAGGCTCGAGGCGGCGGCCGGAGCTCGGGCGAGCTCGGGTTCGAGGCTATAGGGCACGGGGAGGCATGCAGATAGGTTCTACGGGCTCCTGGCGTCACCAGGAACACGACGACGTGTGCGGGTGCGGCTGGCTCGGCCCCTGGCCATGGTGGCGCCATGGCCGGCGGCGAGGAGCTCGCGGGCGCGGTGGTGCTAGCGCTAGAGGACGCGAGGGACGACGGGGCAAGGGGGAACCGGGTCAATGGCTCACCGTGGTTCTTCTGGTGCTACTGGCGAGGCAGGGGAGGCACGGGGTTCGGCAAATCGACAATGAAGTCGCCGGCGGCCGCAGGTTGAGGAAGAGCTCGAAGGCTACGCCGTAGGGCTTCCCGAGGCGCGTGACTTGATGGAAAGGTAGCCGGCAATGTGGCGGAGCTCTTGGGCGCAGCGGCAGGGCGAGGGGTGGCCGGTGGCCGCGGTGGCAGCGAACGGCGGCGACGGCGTCTCTCGGATGAGCTCGGGGAAGAGAGCCAGGGGAGCGAGAGAGAGTGGAGCGAGTGAGGGAGAGGAGCGAGGGGACACGGGACATCATCGTGGCGTCGCTAGGAGGCCGGGGGAAGCAGGAGGTGGCTTCGCCTCCTGTGCGCGCGCCACGCCGTCGTCCTCCTGGCAAAGGAAGGAGACGACTGGCACCCGGCTCTGGTGGGCTGGGCCGTGCTGGGCCGGTTGGTGGCGCCAGGTAAGTGGCCCACTGGCCTGCTTTCTCTCTCTCTCAAATTTTATTCTGTTTTCTATTTTTGCTATTCTGTTTTGATTTAGTTTAAATACTAAATCATTTTATAAAATCCTGAAAATATTTATGGACACTTTCTGAATTATTTCAGTGGCCCAAAAATAATTCCAACATTATTTGAGCATTTGAATTATTTAATAGTATTTAAATGCCCAAATTCAAATATTTATGAATTAGATCAATGCCCCTTTTGTTGACCTAAAAATATAGGCACCATTTTTCCCAAGGGTTCTAACCCAAGGCAAAGAGGGTGAACATATCTGAAGGGCATTTCAGGTTCATTGAATTTATTTTTAGTAAACCCTAGTTGATTTCAGGGGGGGGGGGGTGCTGGGGGTTCTGCTTTCCCCATTTCCATTTCTGATGAAAGTAGACATGATGCACACTCTAATGCATAACCTAGCTAGGATGTGACAGTTTGGGGTATGAGCCAAATATCGAAAGATTCGCTTAACCGCCACATAGTGACTTTCCTTAGGTGCGGCTTGAAACCGTGCACAAATTCCCACACTCAACATGATATTCGGTCTAGATGCACAAAGGTAAAGCAAGGATCCAATCATGGAGCGATATACATTTTGATCCACCGCTTTACCATTGGGATCTATGTAAAGTTGGCACTTGGTGGGCATTGGAGTGGAAGCCAGCTTGACATCACTTAGCTTGAATCTCTTGAGCATGTCTTGAGTGTATTTGGCTTGGTTTATGAAGGTTCCTTCTCTTCTTTGGTTCACTTCAAACCCTAGAAAGAACTTCAACTCTCCCATGGAAGACATCTTGAACTTTGAGGTCATGAGAGCGGCGAATTCCTCATTGAAAGCTTTGTTAGGGGAACCAAAGATAATGTCATCAACATATAGTTGGCATACAAACAACTCCCCTTTGACCTTCTTAGTAAAAAGAGTGGGGTCGATTAGCCCAACTTCAAACCCACAATCTTGTGACAACTCGGTAAGGTGGTTATACCATGCACGTGGGGCTTGTTTAAGCCCATAGAGTGCCTTATCGAGTTGATACACATGATCAGGAAAGTAGGGATCCTCGAACCCAGGGGGTTGCTTGACATAGACCAACTCATTAATAGGACCATTAAGAAAAGCACTCTTCACATCCATTTGTTGCAACTTAAAGTTGTGATGAGAAGCATAAGCAATCAACAAATGAATGGATTCAAGGCGAGCAACGGGAGCAAAGGTTTCACCGTAGTCGATACCCTCAACTTGGGAGTAGCCTTGTGCCACCAATCTTGCCTTGTTACGAATGATGGTCCCATGAGCATCTTGCTTGTTCTTAAATATCCACTTGGTTCCAATGACATTGTGGTTCCCCGTTGGCCTTGGCACCAATCTCCACACCTTGTTGTACTCGAAGTTGTTGAGTTCTTCATGCATGGCATTAAGCCAATCCGGATCTTCGAGTGCTTCATATACCTTTTGGGTTCAACACAAGAGACAAACGCGTGATGTTCACAATAGTTTGCCAATTGTCTACAAGTGCTTACCCCCTTTTGAATGCTTCCAAGTACATTCTTCATGAGATGACCCTTGGTGGAGAGCTTGGAAGCAATCTTGGCGGCATGACGCTCCAATTCCTCCTCGGTGGTGAGTTGAGGAGCGGTCACTTGATCATCTTGAGCGACGTCCTGAGCTTGTTCTTGATCTTGAACTTGCTCGGAGGAGAGAACTTGACCTTGGGCATCACTTGGTGTGTCAACACCGTCTTGAGAATGATCTTGCCCTTGGTCTTGTTCATGAGAATGAGGGCCTTCACTTTGTTCTTCAGAAGCATGTGGGCCTTGGGTTGGTGATGGCTCCACTTGAGTGGAGCATTGTCCTTCTTCTTCGGCCACAAGGGGTTCCTCAATTGGTAGGATAAAACCAACACCCATTCTTCTTATGGCTTGAGGAGGAATTTCATCACCTACATCACAAGTGCCACTTTGCTCCATTTGGGAGCCGTTATTCTCATCAAACTCCACGTTACACATCTCCTCAATAAGTCCCGTGAATTTATTGAGGACACGGTAAGCATGAGAGTTTGTAGCATAACCAACAAATATGCCCTCATAAGCTCTAGCCTCAAATTTAGACAACCAAACACCTTTCTTGCGAATGAAACACTTACACCCGAACACCCGAAAGTACTTGAGGTTGGGCTTGTTACCGGTGAGTATCTCATATGGAGTCTTGTTCAAGCCCTTGCGGAGGTAGAGCCGATTGGATGCATGACACGCGGTGTTGATGGCTTCGGCCGAAAAGTTGTACGGAGACTTGAACTCCGCCATCATGGTCCTTGCCGCATCCATCAACGTCCGGTTCTTCCTCTCCGCAACACCATTTTGTTGAGGGGTGTAAGGTGCGAAATATTGATGCTTGATCCCCTCATCACTAAGAAACTCATCCAAGGTGTAGTTCTTGAACTCGGTGCCGTTGTCACTTCTTATTGTCAAGATCTTTGCATTGTGTTGACGTTGTGCTTCATTTGCAAAGTCAATGACAGTTTGTTGGGTCTCTCTCTTCCTCTTGAAGAAATACACCCAAGTATATCTTGAGTAATCATCCACAATCACCAAGCAATACTTCCTACTCCCAAGACTATCAAAGGATGGAGGCCCAAAGAGATCCAAGTGAAGGAGCTCCAAAGGCCTCTTTGAGTAAATGATAGTCGTGGGAGGGTGAGCCTTCTCATGAAGCTTTCCTTCGATACAAGCACTGCAAGCACGTTCTTTAGCAAAACTAACATTCATTAGTCCATGGAAATGGTCCCCCTTGAGAAGACTTTGCAAATATCTCACATAGACATGGGCTAAACGGCGATGCCAAATCCATCCGACATCAACTTTAGCCATTAGGCATGTCGCGGTCTTAGTGGGTCGCTCCGAAAAGTTAATCACATATAGACCATTCTCGACATGCCCAACAAAGGCTACTTTAAGAGTCTTGCTCCATAAGAGGGCCATGGTATCAATATCAAAGAAAGTGGCAAAGCCCATGATTGCAAGTTAACGAACGGAAAGTAAATTGTATGCAAGGGACTCAGCAAGCATGACCTTCTCGATCGTGAGATCATTTGATATGACAACCTTGACAAGTCCCAATACCTTAGAAGATGAGGCATCACCCCACTCGACATTGGTGGGCATAGATGGAATCTTGTGCATGTCCACCACAAAGTCCTTGCCTCCGGTCATATGATTTGTAGCTCCACTATCGAGCAACCATGATCCCCCACCGGAAGCAAACAACTACAAGAGATCAATGCTTGGTTTTAGGTACCCATTTTGTAATGGGTCCTTTGATGTTAGTAACAAGGGTCTTGGGAACCCAAATAAACCATTCAATGTACTCATGAGGATAACCAACAAATTTGGCATAGACATGCCCATCACTAGCACAACATAACACATAAGAAGGATTAAAGTTGCCGGCTTTGTTGGGAGGGGTGGCATTGCCCTTTTTGACACCGCCACCCTTCACATTGTTCTTCTTCTCCTTGGAAGCACTCTCTCCCTCCTTCACAAACGTTTGCTTGAGAGGAGGAGGTCGTTTGGTCTTGTTATCCTTCTTCTTGTTCTTGGGGTTGGGTGCGAACCCAATCCCCTCCTTGGCCACAACTCCCTTTTGATTTCTCAAAAGGTCGCTTAGGTTCTTATCACCTTGTATGCATGACACAAGGCCTTTCTCAAGTTGCTCCTTCAACTTAACATTCTCCTCAATAAGATGCACATGCTCACAACAAGGGTTAGTAGCATTTGCATTATCCATTAACACCATACGAGGAAAATTGGCTTTCTCCTTGGTTAGCTTCACTTGGAGTTGATCATGAGACTCCTTGAGGGTAGCATGAACACCCTTCAAGAATTTGTGATCCTTGTCGAGAATGTCGAACTCCTCTTTGAGTCTAGCAAGATCAACCCCAAGCTTTGCCTTCTCGGAGTTTAGCACACAAGAAACAACAAGCGCATGATCAAGATATTTCTTTAATTTAGCATGATCATCATTGTGAGACTCCTCAAGAGCCAAACTAAGACCACACTCTTCCTCAAGAACATTGGAAAGATCCGAAATCTCATCGGCATAGTCACGACTATGCCCCTCCATCTTAGAGATGGTATCTTCGTGAGCCTCGATCATGTCATTGGCTTCACAAAGTTGTTCCAAGAGAGCAACAAAGTGCTTCTTGGATTTACCCTTGAGTTTACCCATAAAGGCCTCAAACTCATTCACCTCCATATTAGTTCCCTCATGTTCATCAATGCTATCTGTCGAAGAAGGATGATTAATGATGGTAGTTTTGATGTTGGGGGTTACCTTGTTGGTGGCTTTAGCCATGAGGCACTTGGCGGTGATTCTCTCATTGGGTGAGTCAAAGAGAGATACCCATGGAGTCGTCGCAATGGCAACGGAGGCCATGGCAACCGACTCACCATCTTCATCATTGTCATCATCCTCATTGTACTCTTCTTGTACCACCAATGCCTTTGGAGGAGTCTTCTTGGTGAAATTACTCTTGTTCGGGAACGACTTGTCCTTGTCCTTTCGGATGAGCTTGCCACCATTGTCTTCCCTCTTCTCATAAGGGCACTCCGCAACAAAGTGGCTTACATTGCCACAATTGAAACAAGTCCTCACTCGTTGCTTGCCCTTTGTGCCACTTGAATTGTTCTTGTTTAAGTTGGGCCTTGAGTTCTTCTTGCTCCAAAATTGCCTTGAAGCATGGGCCATGTGTTCATGATAGGCATACTTCGTATCTTCGAGTTTGCTCTCCTCTTCTTCCTATTCGTCCTCTTCCTCCATACTAACCTTGGCCTTTAGAGCAAGGTTGGGTTTCTTTACTCTTTGAGAGCAAAGTACCGCATTGTGGGCGGTCTTGTCCAAGATGCTCATAGCACCGAACTCATCCAACACATCACTTGAGGACAAGGTGTGGAAGTCCGGCCTTTGACGAATGACGGAGGACATGGCTTTGTGGTAGGGCATCATTGCCTTGAGGAATTTGCGCTTGATCCAATTGTCATCCGTGTCC
Source organism: Triticum monococcum (assembly GCA_034509565.1). Lineage (NCBI taxonomy): Eukaryota > Viridiplantae > Streptophyta > Magnoliopsida > Poales > Poaceae > Triticum > Triticum monococcum. The sequence continues at coordinate 81,681,241 of CM067841.1, forward strand.
TTGCTTCCATGATCTCGGAGCGAGACCGCGAGTTTGGTTACCCTCCGATAGAGCTCACGAGGTTCTTCATCTTCTTTCATTGCAAACTCATCGGCTTCATCTTGCACCACATCATAGTTGGAGCGTTGAATGCTTGCGCTTCCCCGGTAGAGGGAAACCACTTGGCGCCAAGCATCTTTGGCCAAGGAGTAGGGCCGGTGATGAGGAAGGTCTTCGGGTGGGATAGCTTCTTGAATGATGAAGAGAGCATTCTCATTGAATTGATTATCCACGGCTTCTCTAGGAGTGAAGTTGCTTCGGTCATGCGGATAGAAACCTTCTTCAATGATTCTCCAAAGGTTAGTGTTCACATGATTTAAGTGACGCTTAAATTGATAGACCAAAGAGTCAAATTCAACATTCTTCTCAATCTTAGGGGCCATCCCGGCATGATTCAAATGAGTGGAAGGGAGAGGTCCACCATAGACAAATGGAGGTTCCACATGGGCAAAGATGCCGGTGCCACTCTTACCACTAATAGGAAGGGCTTTCTCGCTAGTAGCTTCCCCCTTGTCGTAGGTAGCATCCGTCACCTTGTTGGCGGGATCAACCACTTTCAACGGTGCGGTGGAAAGTTTAAGCTCTTCTAAGAAATATTTAAACATGCTTTTGACCTCGGTCGTCATGGAGGTTTTCAATGTGTCCAACACCACATTGAACTCCTCACGAGAGACCGCTGTCGGCGTTCTGGGAACGGGGGTCCCCAGACTTGCCTGCCTGCGGCCTGCGGCGTGGCTCAAGTGGGGGCCCAGCGCGGCCCATCTTCATCAACACGAGGCTCAAGACCCTCGCGAGGGGCCAGGCCTCGCGAGGCGGACGACACGGCGCATCCTCAGGCACAACCTCCTCAGACTGGCTCGCGAGGAGGCGGAGAGTTCAAGGCGGGGTACCTCGTGAGGTGCCCATGACGCAAGCCATGACGACTCGAGGCACTAGGCGGGTGCTAGTGCGCGCAGCGTCCTTCTTTCCTCTTTGGTGCAAAGGGGACAGGCATCAGGAAAAGGTTGCCACTTCGGTGCAACGAGACCAAGACCAGGAGGACTACGAGATGGAGGTCACCATGGAGCCCAGCCCGGCGTCACCACCAGAGCCTTTGGCAGGCGAAGACTGCTTTTGTCAGGATAGACGTACCCACTGCCCCCCTTCAAATTAGCCCGCCATTGTTGGATCCCTTCCCGCTCAATATTTGGGAAGAGGACCAGGGCCTCTATAAATAGGACTAGCCACCCACATAGCGAGGGGTTGGTTAGTTGGGATCTGGAAGAGAGGAAGAGAGAAAGAGAGAGATAGAGAGAGGCGGCTGAACTCCCCATAGCAGTTCATCACCCAGCCAAGAACAGACCCTCGCGAGGCTGTTCTTCCTTGTATTGTTCATCCTCACCAGCCCCACGAGGCAATCCATCCGCCACACACTGGAGTAGGGTATTACACCACAATGGTGGCCCGAACCAGTATAAATCTTATGTCTTTCGTGCAGTTCTTTTAGTAGTTTAGATCCCATCGAGACAGAGGGGTTGAAGGCGTAATCTCCGCGCGCACCCCAGTGTTCGAACCTTAAGGGTCTGCGGGAACCCGAAATCCGACATTTGGCGCGCCAGGTAGGGGTGCGCCGGAGTTCGTCTTCCACCACTCCGTGCCCCGTCGCATCTTCATCACCATGCCCGGCGACCAGGAGGGCAACCCCGACCCGTGGGTTGCGTGGCCCAAACGCGCGGAACCGCTCGCCTCGGGCGACCCCGCGCCCCTGGCAGCTCGCGGTCCGCAGGGTGCTGCGGCCTGCGGGCGACGCGGACAGACTTCGGCAACTCTTACGCCGCGACAGGCTCGGTCAGCAGCAAGGGCCTCCAATCACGCCGCGACAACGACACCGTACACCCGCCGGGAGCAGGCGAACTCGAGGTCCGCGCTCACAGTGGCCCGGGAGCTGCTGCGGTGCAGGCTGCTGGAGGGCGGCCACGATGTGCTGCTGGAGCGAGTGGCAGAGCTCCTGGGCTTCGCCGCCTCGGGGGCTCACCCCTTCTCCACCCAGCTCCCATCTCAAGCCCAGAGCGACTCGCACGGGGGCTCCGCGCGCGCCCGCGGCTTCAAGGCTACTCCGACGCCAGTGAAGCTGTCAGCACCGGACCGGTGGCGGCACTGCCCCCGCCCCGGGAAGGAGAAGGACTCGACGCGACCCGTGGCCCCGGAGGGCGGCCGCGTTCCCACCCCGTGGAAGGCATGACAGGTGGGGCCGCATGGCATGCGGGGCGCCACGGCATGGCATACGGGATGACGGCGACGGAAGAGTACGTGCCCCTCATGATGGACCAAGGACACCCTCACGAGGACGGGCAGGGCTCACTCCTCGGCCCCAGCTGGGGGGACGAGATGATGGAGGCTGAGCCCTTCCAGGAGCTCCGGGACGAGCCCGCCGGCCACGCTGGAGGCAGCGATCACCGGGCGCTGCTAACTCTTCAGGGGCAGGTATACGCTAACCATGGATCGCAAGAGGTGCAGGTCACCGCGGCAAGCGGCTGTCCCACTCCTACAGTCTCCCACCCCTTGGGAGGAGGGTGCAGGGGGCTGCAGGGGAGGGGCCGGGATCCGACATCACCACCGCGGCATTCGGAGCAAGGCGTTCTCAGGAGGTAGGCCCTCTGCTGGGGAGGTGCCTCAGGGCCTGCCCCTGGCAGAGGACCCGTGGTCGTCGGGGGAACCACTGGCGACCGCTCTACCCCATCGGGCGGCGTCCTGGGTTCCGGTCGTTGCTGATGGCACTAGAGTGTGGCGCAAGGCGGGGCCCTCGTCTGGTGATATGAAGCAAGGCCAGTACCTGTGAAGAAGGCCCAGTGCCTGTGAAGCTCACCACCCCATGACACTCTCACGTAATAATGAGTGGGGTTGTACACGCCCCGGAGTCTCAGGGGTGCCGGCCTCAGGCCCTGGGGCTCCCTCCCACACCCAGTGGACAACACTTAGCTCCGCGCTGGTGAGAAGACGTCCAAGACTAGATTAGGTGCCGGACGCGGACTTTTGTCTGCCTTTTGTTGCCCTTCCCTTTGGTTGTAGCTTTTTCCCTCGCTGGATTTAAGTTGGATTCGAATTTGAGATTTGCGTGTGTTCGGGGAGGGGTGCTTGTTCTCGCTCGAGCTATTTCTCGCATTCTGGTTGCCACTTCGTTACAGCTGCCTCCCCTCGTGAGCCCCTCGCGAGTCGGGTCAGGCCAGGCTCGCGCGCAGCCCAGGCTGCCGCTATTGCTCCCTCTCGGGAGGATTTTCGGGTGACTGTGGAGGTTGCCCTATTCGGAAAAGGCCCAGAGCCTGTGAAGCAAGGCGAGTGCCTGTGAAGCTCTCGCGCTCGAGGAAAAGGCCCAGAGCCTGTGAAGCAAGGCGAGTGCCTGTGAAGCTCTCGCACTCGAGGAAAAGGCCCAGAGCCTGTGAAGCAAGGCGAGTGCCTGTGAAGCTCTCGCGCTCGAGGAAAAGGCCCAGAGCCTGTGAAGCTCTCGCGCTCGAGGAAAAGGCCCAGAGCCTGTGAAGCAAGGCGAGTGCCTGTGAAGCTCTCGCGCTCGAGGAAAAGGCCCAGAGCCTGTGAAGCTCTCGCGCTCGAGGAAAAGGCCCAGAGCCTATGAAGCAAGGTGAGTGCCTGTGAAGCTCTCGCGCTCGAGGAAAAGGCCCAGAGCCGGTGAAGCAAGGCGAGTGCCTGTGAAGCTCTCGCGCTCGAGGAAAAGGCCCGGAGCCTGTGAAGCAAGGCGAGTGCCTGTGAAGCTCTCACGCTCGAGGAAAAGGCCCAGAGCCTGCGAATCAATGCGAGTGCCTGTGAAGTCATCACGCTCGGGAGAAGGCCCATAGCCTGTGGAGAAGGCCAACGAATGAGGAGTTTCTCATCAGCGATAACCTCACATCCTGAGGACCCAACTAGAAAGCGCCCAAGGCGTCGCGCCCTCCTGCAGGCCGCCTCGGAACCAGCATGGGACAAAGGTAAACCAGCCCAACGTCAGGCACAAGCGCAGTTTGATTACTACTGATATGATGGACACATGTTTTTACATGAGGAGCTTCCCCTCCCAAAATGCTCTCACACGCCACCAGGTCAAAAGCCTGAGTTCTATTCATGCAGAGTGGAAAAGACAGGAGCGATACGCGCTCAGTCGGACCAATCCCCCAATGCGTCCCCGAAAGCACCTCCTGAGCCTTCGTCGGAGTCGCCAAGCTCGCCATCGACGCCTGCATCGCTCCCGGCGGCGTCAGGGCCGCTCGCCGCGCCATCCTCGTCAGCACCCACGACCACATCGCTGTCATCCGAAGCGAAGGCCCTGACAAGGGCGTCCACATTATCCTCCACCCAGCGCGCCAAGTTGTCTCGGACGGCCTGGGAGACTGGGGCGATGACAGCGTCAAAATCGAAGCAGGGATTCATGTTCTAGAGATGGCTGAAGACACGGGAAAAGGCGCGCTTGAGCAAGGTGCGACTCCTCTCCTCCACCAACCTGTCGGCCCCTGACCGATCGCGCCTCCAGCTGCATCACCACGGCGGTGAAGAACTGCAAGTTACCGGCATAATTGATCGTGTGTGGTTTGCCGACGGACGCGTCGCAGATGTTGCCCAAGGCCACGTTAGCCCTCTCCCTAAGCGTGGTGAACATGGGGCCATGCGCGTGCTCCAGGAGTCACCACTGGCGTATTTCGTTGGCGTTCTGGCGCTCAACGGCCTCGGCCTCTTCCATCCGCTGGCGAAGACGGAGCACCTCGATTTGAGAGGCGGCCAGCTCCTTTTGCGCTGCCTCAAGGGCGGCCCGGGAGGCGTCGGCCAGCCGCATCGCCTCGTCCCGTTGGGTCCTCAGGGCCGCGGTTCTGCCTTCGGCCTCGACCCGGATCATCCCCAGCTTCCCCTCGAACTCACGCTCGAGGCCTTGGCGCGCCGTCGCCACCCGACGACAAACCTCCTCCAGGACACGCGCTTCCCGCGCTGCGACATCGTCCTCCGCCTGCGTCACTAGGCGCTCCCTCGTCTCCAGCCTCTCGTACTCGCGGGAGCGTTCGGTGGCCTCCAGCACCAACGCTTCCTCGCGATTCAGAAGCTCAGCTGGGTCGCTGGAAGCCACCTCCATCGACGCGAGGGCTGCCACGCACAGCTCCGCTTGCTCCTCCAACGAGTGGCATCGGGCCAGGAGCTCATGAGCTCGTTCCTCCACCGCCTCTCGCCACCCGTCAGCTCTCCGGGCCTCCTCGATGGCCTGGGAGCGGGTCACTCGGGAGGCCTCCAGCGACGCCTTCGCCTCTTCATCATCAAGATCACATTGGCGGCGCGCAAGGGCGACGGCGGCCTCCAGCTCGCGCCTCCCTGCAGCCAGGCGCAGGCCCTCGGCCTCCAGGCGAGCATCTTCAGCGACAAGCTCTTCCCCAAGCAGGTCCACCGCGTCGGCCGCTCGTTGAAGGAACCCTTGGCGGTGAATGCGGCGCTCCCGGGCGCGCTCGAGCACATCTTCCATGCCATCGTCCGCCCCAAGCAAGCGCCGGGGGCTGCGAGTCATCGTCCCTCCTCCGGGCAGGGGGCTGGGGGCTGGCGCCCCCGTGGTGGCCGGACGTGCCACATCAGAAGCCCGACCAAGGGCCAGCCCGCCTCCAGATGTGGGGCATAGGAGGTGCCTCAACTTGTCGCAACCCAGGACCAGACGGGAGGCACCCGACAGACTGGCTATCCCCCGAGAAGGCCCGCGAAGGAGAAGCGCGGGGAATGAAGGGCCGCAGCGCACCTCGGGATGATCCGCCCCATCAGACGCCCTCACCACGAGGGCAGAGCTGCTCGGAGCACTTGAGGATGGCGGAGGAGGCGAAGCCAAAGGGGGTGGTACCTCGGCAGCTTCCGTAACCTCCGCCGGAAGGGGCCTGCAGAGCAAGGATCAGCGAAAGCAACAAAAGGATCAGGAGTCAGAGAGGAAAAAGACTTACTCGTCGGTGGCGAAGTACTTCCTGCGCTTCATCACGCGACAAGGGGAGACATCACCCAGAGCCTCCCTCTTCTTCCGGAGGGCCTCGAAGTCAATGCGGAAGCGGCCCAAGAGAAGAGCGCAAGGATCAACCTGCCGCGGGGACGAAGCGTCAGGACGGCCCACGTCGGGATCGCCCGCCTGGCGCGTGCCACCCATCACCTCGTCAGAAGGCAGGACCAGGGCCTCCAAGGCCTCAGCCCTAGGTGCTGGAGGCGGCTGCCTACCACCTTCAGCCGCAGCAGCACGGGCCTCAGGAGCTGCCCCCTCGCGGGCGGCACCCAGCGCTGCCACTTCCTCAGGAGCCCCCTCGGCCTCAGGTGCCTCCTGCCTCCCTGCTCCGCCGCTTGAGGAGGAGTCGCCTTGGCCGATAGGGAGGGGAGTCACCACTACAGGGTTCTCGCGAGGTCATTGGAGGCCGGCGGGGCGCAACCCCCACTCATCGAAGATGGGCATCTGCTTCACGAAGTCAGCCCTGCTCTGGCAGAGATACAGCAAGGCCCCTCCCTGCCGGATGTTGCCAGGATTGGGGTCCCCGGCCAAGGTCAAGAGCATCGACTTCAGTGCCGCAGGAGCCAGGTCTTCTTCCTGGAGCCTCATGTCGTCCTCGCACCCCGGAAGGCCCACATTCGGCGAGAGTGGCGCTGCAGGGGAGCGACGCGGCACAACAAAAACTCCTTCACCACTTTGGGCGCCGTCACGCCGAGTTTCCTCAAGAGCGTGAAGCGAGGCCAGACGAAGACAAGCCGGGGGTTCTTCAGCATCTCTGGGCCCCAACCCGAATTGGGGACAGCAGGCGAGGTCGGCTCCGATAGCAGGGGGCTGGGCACCCCTGCGTCCACGTACAACCACCACTCACGGAACCCAGCTGCGGGCTGGGGGAGTTTGAAGTTAATTCCAGATGCCTCGGTCTCAGGCTCGGCAGCAAAGCTTGCGCATGCCCAGCGCTGGGAGGGATCGACAAGACACAGCGAGAAGAAGTGGCGCAGCAAGGAAACCGAAGGAGGGATGCCCACCATGGCTTCGCAAACGAAGGCGAAGACTGAAAGGAGGGTGATGGACTCAGGACTTAGATGCATCAAGTGGATCTGATAGTGGGAAAGCACGACATTGAAGAAATCGGAGAAGGGGGGAACCAAACCCGCCCACAAGGGATCGGTAAAACATGGGACCTCGGTTGCTATCCTGTCAATGGAGAAGAGGGACGCGGGCCAGTCAGTCGTCCTCCCGCACTCGTTGAAGACGGTGGCCAGAGCCAAGCTGTCCCTGCCCAGGCACTCTTGGTTGAGTATGGTCGACTGCCGGCGGCGGGGGCCATCGCCGACGGTGCACAAGATGAAGGCATGGGTTCCTCCACTCTCTCCCTCCCCGTTGGAGTCATGGCGACAAGAAGGGGGGGGGATTCGAGATTGGATTGAAGGCAGGAGCAGGCGTTCGAAGGAAGGAAGAACAGGGGACGCCCGAGCAATAGGAAGGGGAGCGGCTGTGTACAACTACTAGTCCGCCTAGCAGGGCGCACAATAAGGAAGCGTGGGGGAATGGTGCCGCCCACGTCCAATCAACCGCCACGCGGCGCCCAAGGCCGCAGGCTGTTAGGCCCCGCGGCGCTTCGCCTTTGCCCTTTTGCCTCTTGGCACGGCCAAGTCCATGCGCGCCTTGGGCCCGGGGGCTACTATCGGTGTTCTGGGAACGGGGGACCCCAGACTTGCCTGCCTGCGGCCTGCGGCGTGGCTCAAGTGGGGGCCCAGTGCGGCCCATCTTCATCAACACGAGGCTCAAGACCCTCGCGAGGGGCCAAACCTCACGAGGCGGACGACACGGCGCATCCTCAGGCACAGCCTCCTCAGGCTGGCTCGCGAGGAGGTGGAGAGTTCAAGGCGGGGTACCTCGCGAGGTGCCCATGACGCAAGCCATGACGACTCGAGGCACCAGGCGGGTGCCAGCGCGCGCAGCGTCCTTCTTTCCTCTTTGGTGCAAAGGGGACAAGCATATCCGCGGAGTACCGAGGCATTAGGCAAAGGTTGCCACTTCGGTGCAACGAGACCAAGACCAGGAGGACTACGAGATGGAGGTCACCATGGAGCCCAGCCCGGCGTCACCACCAGAGCCTTTGGCAGGCGAAGACCGCTTTTGTCAGGATAGACGTACTCGCTGTCCCCCTTCAAATTAGCCCTCCATTGTTGGACCCCTTCCCGCTCAATATTTGGGAAGAGGACCAGGGCCTCTATAAATAGGACTAGCCACCCACATAGCGAGGGGTTGGTCAGTTGGGATCTGGAAGAGAGGAAGAGAGAAAGAGAGAGATAGAGAGAGGCGGCTGAACTCCCCATAGCAGTACATCACCCCAGCCAAGAACCTACCCTCGCGAGGCTGTTCTTCCTTGTATTGTTCATCCTCACCAGCCCCATGAGGGAATCCATCCGCCACACACTGGAGTAGGGTATTACACCACAATGGTGGCCCGAACCAGTATAAATCTTATGTCTTTCGTGCAGTTCTTTTAGTAGTTTAGATCCCATCAAGACGGAGGGGTTGAAGGCATAATCTCCGCGCGCACCCCAGTGTTCGAACCTTAAGGGTCTGCCGGAACCCGAAATCCGACAACCGCGGTTCCCCCATCTCCCGTAGAAGATACCGGATTTGCACCGGAGTGCTCCTCCTCACATTCTACGATGTCAACCATACTCTTCGGACGGTAAAGTCCTTAATAAAGAGACGAGGCTCTGATACCAGTTGAAAGGATCGATATAGTTGACTAGAGGGGGGGGGGGTGAATAGGCAACTGACAATTTTCAGCTTTTCTTTAACAATTTAAACTTTGCATCAAAGTAGGTTGTCTAGATATGCAACTAAGTGAGCAACCTATATGATGCAACAAAGATAAGTACACAAGCAAGCAAGAGATATATCACAAATAAGCTTGCACAAGTAAAGGCATGAGATAACCAAGAGTGGAGCCGGTGGAGACGAGGATGTGCTACCTAAGTTCCTTCCCTTTGAGGGGAAGTACGTCTCCGTTGGAGCGGTGTGGAGGCACAATGCTCCCCAAGAAGACACTAGGGCCACCGTATTCTCCTCACGCCCTCACACAATGCGAGATGCCGTGATTCCACTATTGGTGCCCTTGGAGGCGGCAACCGAACCTTTACAAACAAGGTTGAGGCAATCTCCACAACTCAATTGGAGGCTCCCAACGACACCACGAAGCTTCACCACAATGGACTATGGCTCCGCGGTGACCTCAACCGTCTATGGTGCTCAAACACCCAAGAGTAACAAGATCTGCAAGGGATTAGTGGGGGAATCAAATTTCTCTTGGTGGAAGTGTAGATCGGGGCCTTCTCAACCACTCCCGAGCAAATCAACAAGTTTGATTGGCTAGGGAGTGAGATTGGGCGAAAATGGAGCTTGGAGCAACAATGGAGCTTAGGGTTGGAAGAGATGGTCAACTAGAGGAAGAAGACACCCCTTTTATAGCTGAGGACAAAAATCCAACCGTTATCCACCTACCAGCCCGCGACCAGCGGTACTATCGCCCCAGACCAGCGGTACTACCGCAAGGCCATGCGGTACTACCGTGAGGAACCGCGGTACTACCGCAGCAGCAGTAGCTAGGGTAGACCTGTAGCCCATGGGCTGAGGACGGTACTGCCGCAGGCGCGGTACTACCGCTACCCCTTGCGGTACTACCGCAAGGTAGGAAACCCCTAGCTTGGGAAGAGCGCGGATGAGTAAAAATACATCCGTGCCTACTTCCGCTGGAAAACGGACGAAGCAAACATCCGACACAGTACTACCGCAGAGGAGCGGTACTACCGCCTGGCAGCTGAGCCAGGCCGCGCGCGGTACTACCACGCAAGGGATGCGGTACTACCGCGGTGGCGCGGATGTAAAAAATTACATCCGCCCCTACTACCGCGATGGAGCGGTATTTGGCCTGGGGGCCATGGTACTACGGCTCCGGAGGACCGGTACTATCGTGGGCACCTGCGGTACTACCGCGCCGTAGTACGGTACTACCGTTGGTTCCTGCGGTACTACCGCTCCAGGGAGCAGTACTACCGCAAGCCCATCAACAGCAACCAGGACAAGGCAAAGAGGATAAACGGAGGATATTCCAAAGTGCAGGGGAAAGGTGGAGACAAGGAAGAAAACGTGTACGTGATGATTCCACCCTAACCTTTCTGACGCGGACCCCCTCTTAATAGTACGGCTTTCCTACGACTCAAATCCACCAAAAAGAAACGTAGAAAAAACGCCGTCTTCAATAGTCTTTGAGGGACACCAAACCGTCTTGTGCCTAGCGATGAAACGTCTGGGAAACGCAAGACACACGATTAGTCCGCAAAAGCATTGTCATCAATCACCAAAACACCTTAGGGATAAATATGCCCTTACAGAGGGTTCTCGCATGTGATAATGGAAGTTGATTGCATGGAACACTTGCCACAATTCTCGCTTAATTCTGGCTCATATCCTGTTACAAATAGTAGCGCTCGATAATATTTCCTCTTTTTTTGTTATTCAGCATGTAAACAGGTCAGCAAACCTTGCGGCGCATCTTCGTGCGAACCGTGCTTGCTGCACTTTGAATGTGGCCGAGAGCTGGCTTGATGAAACACCTCGCTTCCTACTTCTTTTTTGCGGGGTACCTCGCTTCCTTATTACCAGTGTCTTGGCTGATCGTCCTAAGAATGCTTATATATGAATAAAGCTCTCTCATTTACCCGCGAAAAGATTAAGCCATATTAACGGGAAAGGAGGGAGTATGGACTAGCACTACTTTTTGGTGTGTCCCGTCAACTCGCATAATGAGGAGAAGGTTGCAGGACAAGGTGAAGCTCGCTTACGCCTTTTGACTAATGCAAGCTACCCTTGGTGGACATGCATCAGTCCATTCGGTGTCAGATTGTCAGAGGCATATACTGTAGTACCCAACATGCGGAGTACCATCATTGTTCGGCTTCATGAAGAGGCGAAGAGCCAAGCACAGTAGTACGAGTAGTACTACTACTAGAACCGCATGGTGGAGCGTCTATACTCTTATTTTTTTTATCTCTGATAAAGTACACGTTTATTCCGGAGAAGGGCGGAAAACGGCAGCCCAACATGTAATGAATGATATCGATCAACCAACCATGCTCGAATATATCTTGGCCTCCGTGCGAGCCCGTCTGTGTGTTCTTGGTCCTCGTCTCTCTCAAGGAACGACGGGTTGGCTCTTTGTCGTCAATTGAGATTGGTTTGCTCAAACTCCTGTCCCACATGTCAGTGATATCCAAGAGGAGGTGCGTTGACCGACTGGCCATACGCGTACTTGGTTTTGCACCTTTATACTACTTGTCCCTCCGTCACAGTTTACAGGGCGCGCTTCATTATGATGCATTTCTCTCAATGCATTTCCACCACCAGAGAGACTTTAGACGCGCTTGGTTTAATGCTCAATTAATTAGAGCGTGGTAACCGCAATCAAGTCCACAATTTTCTCTCCATGTATTGTACTACTACGGAGTGGAGTAAGTGCATGCATGTGTGTACCCGGGGTGGAAGCACTGCATGCATGTGTGTACGCATTATTCCCTCTAGTAATAGACGCCGTGCTATAACTACCAATGCTATTTTTCAGGACGATCGCTAGTCGCCTTGGTCCCACAGATTTTTTTCTTTTTTTCTGAAGCGCGCTGTATAAACAGTGACGGATAGAGTAGTATGAGCGGATTCAAAGAAAAGCGTATTGATGGTTGCTTCTTCAGAGCAACATACAGTGGGAAAGGTGGGGCTTATGATTTGACTGCTCATTACTCACTATTAATGCAGCGCAACGATCGGGCTGAGTCTCCTATGCGGTTATACACTACCCCCTCGGTTCTTAAATATACTCCGGAGTATCTGTCTTTCTAGAGATTTCAACGAGTGACTACTCAAATATTTGTCTTTTTAGAGATTTCAAATGGACTGGCACATACGGATGTATATAGACATATTTTAGAGTGTAGATTCACTCATTTTGCTCCGTATGTAGTCACTTGTTGAAATCTTTAGAAAGACAAATAGAATATTTAGGAACGGAGGGAGTACACATACGAAGCAAAATGAGTGAATCTACACTCTAAAATATGCCCGTTTGAAATTTGTAAAAAGACAAATATTTAGGAACGAAGGAGTATAATTTTGTGCATGGCACATGGACCCAGATGATGAAGAGGCTTCTGGCAATGCTATCAAGCTTCCATCATTTGTTTACATAATTGACGTAGTATACAAATAATTTTCCAGCGACATGAAATTGTACAATGGTGTGAGCTTTCAACTTTTGTTTCGCGTGTCTTGCCATCGATGCTCTTTTGGAAACAATAAAAAACTAACTTCCTTGCTAATGCATGTCAATTATTAGCAGATCAGAGCTAATAATTACATCACAACTGAAGACAGAGTTGTGAGAAGGTGTTAAATTAAAATTGGTCCATGCTTTCATTGGCAGCAACATCCCCTCAGCTTTGTCTAAATCAACAAGGCATGTTGGGAAAAAAGTAGCTGTCTGGAGCATGCAACATTCCGATCATTTTGTGCAGTTCCACTAAAATAGAGCTGAGCCTCCCTGTTGCAAAGATATTAAGTGTGATTATGATAATAGAGGACTTCTAATGAAACAATAAACACACAAATAGAAGCCGGTCACCTTTGCAGTCTCTCTTAAGACTAACTAGTTGGAGAAGATTAGGATCGGAGTTGGATGAGGAGGATAGAGAAAAACCAATCTCCCTTTGTGCAGTCGCACTAAAATGTAGAGACGTTGCCCGTGTGACATTTTAGTACAACTTCACAAAACACTCTTAAGAAAAAGTGATTTGTGCAGTTCACCAAAAGGTCGCAATAGCGACGAGGTGAAATGGATAGCCCTGTTTGAAAAAAAGAGATAGAAAGGAAATAATTACTGGCCAATAACAGTTGATGATGCATGCGATGACAAAAAAGAAGCATATTCCTTGTCCTAAGGGAAGATAACAACACAGTTATGTTTGTCTAAAACGGTGTGAGGACGAGAATGCAATATGGAAAGTACGTCGGACGAGCTACGTTTTGGGCAAAGAACTATGGAAGATCCACATGCAGCAACGTGGCAAGACGGGCATTGGAGCAAGGCTGGAGGGGATACCTGGAGGTCATCGGGATGTAACTTGGTGAGCGGCGGCGGGCGGAATCTGCGAGCAGGTGGCGTAGGCCCTGCCGCGCCGGAGCTCGGTCAGAGAGAATGACATGTACCGCAGATCGGGACGTGCTGCCTCGGCGCCGTCCAACGGAGAAACGATGCACTTCCTCCCTTTCCCCCGGCGGACGGGATGCGGCTAGATCAGTGACCAACGGTGAGAGAGAGAGAGGCCACCGCACTCCCTTTCCCCTGGCGGACGGGATGCGGCCGGATCAGTGACCAACGGTGAGAGAGAGAGAGAGAGAGAGGCCACCATAGCCTTGTGTGAGATACTCTGAAGAGCGACAAACCAGGCAGGCAGGCTCCATTGTATATAGTGAGTGGACTACCTTTTTCTCCATAAAAATCATTTTATATTCTGTGTACGTGCCATCGAGCACTATAACTTTATTTAAAAATAACGCGGCAACAAGTCAAGTCGAAATTTGTTTCGTGCACCCGTGGTACACGACCTCCCTAGGTAAACAACCGCTACAGGCGTTTAAATTAGCACGTGGGCTGCCATTTCGTAAAGAAATGAGCTCCAGCATGTACCCGCACGGGTGTGGCTGGGCACGAAGCGTGAGTACGTGCACGGTGCATCTATTCTCTTCTTGTATACGTACACCACCTACGTGGGGTTGTGTGTGAGAGAGATACAAACCTAGAGAGATATAGTGTGTGGGTTCTTGAGAGTTTTTGGGGGGGGGGGGGGGGTCAATCAAAAAAAGTAACATATGCAATGTGTGTGAAATAGAGTCCTGGATATAACATATATACAGAGGGGGCGATCCACGAGAAGAGAGTGGAGGTATCATCGGCTTGAGGTGTCCATAGAATCGAAGAGAGGGATGATCTGTGTGTGTGCGCGCGCGATCGATAAAGAGTGCCATCGAATTTGTGTGTGCCCACATCAAAGATATAGAGTGGCTGGCCTACTGGAACGTGAGATGGGACATGTGCAGTTTGTCTCTGTGGCATGGATACCTACCTGGAGCGCTCGACTATCGGTGTGTGGTGGGGGAAGAGGGAGGCCCAATTAACTATAGAGGTACAATGGCTGGTATATGTGCGGAGGAGGAGAGAGGCCTACCTCATGTATTAAGGAGATCGATCTTCCTCATGTATTAAGGGAGATCGATCAGCATCCATGCATATGTGCAGGAGAGGAATAAGGTTGGGAGAGAGACAGAGCTAGAGTGTTGGAGGGGGTGGTAGTGGAGTTGCTTCTAACAAATGGTGGGATAGGCTTGCTAGACAAACGGAGGGCACGCTCGCAATATCAATAAGAGAGGAGATGGCTGCTTGTTTTCTGTGCACGTGCGTGTGAGAGACGGGTCAGGAGGCATGCACGAATGATGAGGGGGTACGATGTGGCTGTGGTAAGCAGACGTAACTACATAGGAAGATCAATCACCCTTTGTTAGAGAAAGGAGAGACATAACTTGTGAGGTACGTCGATCGATGGGGGGGGGGGTACTTATAGTCGATCCAGGTATATGTTGGGAGATCGATCGGTATACATGCATGTGTGTGTTAGAAGCAAATGAGGCACGAGGAGAATGATAGAGAGAGAGAGGGATGCATCTAGGAGGTGGTGCAAGAGTCATACTATATCGAGGGGGAAGGAGTGTGCGAGTACGAGATCGATGAAAAGAGTGGTGGGAATGAGGCATGGACAGTGAGAAGAGAAGAGGGGAAGCTTGTGTTTTTGCTATGCACACCTGGCTAGAGAGGCATATTGATCGATGTGTGCTGTAAAGAAGGAGCTGGGGGGGCCTACACACACCGTGGGTGAACGACCTAAAGTGAGAAGACGAATTTGCGCGATGGAGCTAGAGAATGCTGAGGGAGGGTGAGAGGGATGTGGGCGTGTGCATGCACAAGAGAAAGTTAGCGCTAGCTACAAAGATAAGAGGGTTGTATGGGTGTAAAAGACGAATAGAGATCATATATATGATACGTCTCCGTCGTATCTATAATTTTGATTGTTCCATGCCAATATTATTCAACTTTCATATACTTTTTGGCAACTTTTTATATTATTTTTGGGACTAACATATTGATCCAGTGCCCAGTGCTAGTTCTTGTCTGTTGCATGTTTTTGGTTTCGCAGAATATCCATATCAAACGGAGTCCAAACGGGATAAAAACGGATGGAGCTTATTTTTGGAAAATATGGAAAATTCGGAAGGAAAATCAACGCGAACCAGTGCCCGAGGTGGTCACGAGGCAGGGGGGTGCCCTCCCCTTCGGGCGCGCCCCTACCATCGTGAGCCCAACGTAAGGCGGTTGACGCTTTTCTTTTGCCGCAACAAAGCTATGGAAAAAAATCACGGCGATGGTTTCAGGCCGATCGGAGTTATGAATCTCCATATATATACGAAACGGTGAAACAGAGCCAGAACAGAACGCAGAACCAGAGAGAAACAGAGAGATAGATCCTATCTCGGAGGGGCTCTCGCCCCTCCCATGCCATGGAGGCCAAGGACCAGAGGGGAAACCCTTCTCCCATCTAGGGAGGAGGTCAAGGAAGAAGAGGAAGAATGGGGCCCCTCTCCCCCTTTCCTCCGGTGGCACCGGAACGCCGCCGTGGCCATCATCATCATCATCATCATCACCGCAATCTTCACCAACACCTCCGCCATCTTCACCAACATCTCCATCACCTTCCCCCCTCTATCTACAATGGTCCACTCTCCCGCAACCCACTGTACCCTCTACTTGAACATGGTGCTTTATGCTTCATATTATTATCCAATGATGTGTTGCCATCCTATGATGTCTGAGTAGATTTTCGTTGTCCTATCGGTGGTTGATGAATTGCTATGATTGATTTAATTTGCTTGTGGTTATGTTGATGTCCTTTGGTGCCCATCATATGAGTGCGTGCGTGGATCACACCATAGGGTTAGATGTATGTTGATAGGACTATGTATTGGAGGGCAAGAGTGACAGAAGCTTCAACCTAGCATAGAAATTGATGCATACGGGATTGAAGGGGGACCAATATATCCTAATGCTATGGTTGGTTTTTACCTTAATGAACATTAGTAGTTGCGGATGCTTGCTAATAGTTCCAATCATAAGTGCATAGAATTCCAAGTAAGGGATGACATGCTAGCAATGACCTCTCCCACATAATATTTGCTATCGGTCTAGTAAAGTAGTCAATTGCTTAGGGACAATTTCACAACTCCTACCACCACTTTTCCACACTCGCTATATTTACTTTATTGTTTCTTTATCTAAACAGCCCCTACTTTTTATTTACATACTCTTTATTATCTTGCAAACCTATCCAACAACACCTACAAAGTACTTCTAGTTTCATACTTGTTCTAGGTAAAGCAAACGTCAAGCGTGCGTAGAGTTGTATCGGTGGTCGATAGAACTTGAGGGAATATTTGTTCTACCTTTAGCTCCTCGTTGGGTTCGACACTCTTACTTATCGAAAACTATTGCGATCCCCTATACTTGTGGGTTATCAAGACCTTTTTCTGGCGCCGTTGCCGGGGAGCAATAGCGTGGGGTGAATATTCTCGTGTGTGCTTGTTTGCTTTATCACTACGTAATTTTTATTTTCTGTTCTTAGTTGTTCTTTATCTTTAGTCATGGATATGGAACACGAAATACAAAAAAAATTAGGTGTACTTGCTACTCATGGAGATGGGGAACCTCCTAAAACCCTCAATGCTGGTTATGTGAAAGATATTATGTACTACTTTAATAATCCTAAGAAAACCCCATTCAATTATGTAATGGGAGTAATGTTGGATCAACGTGAATACTTGAGGGATTATCGCTTGACACAAAAAGGGAAACTATTATGGGATCAAATTTATATATTGAAGTGGTATGCTAGACAACTATGCTTGGAATATGATTATACTTGTTGCTCTAGGATGAATTCTCCACACCTCCCCTTTTCATGCAAATTTAATGATAATGAAACCTTGGCTTCTTATGCTAGAGGTATATATGATTACTATGATGTGGAACAAATAGAAGAATTTGTTGCTTTTATGGGTGATTATGAAATTGAATCTATGTTTAAAGAGTTTGATGATATTGATGATGCTTGTTATAGATCTGAAAATTTAGCTATCCTGAAATATTGCTATGAGAATTATGAATACAATTATGAAATTAATGCACTTATTAAGAAAGTCTCCGCTGTCCAAGAAGAGATTAATATTTTGCAGGAATCTATGGAAGAAGAAGTTGATGACACTGTGAGCTCATTGGATGAAAAAGATGAGGAGGAGAGCGAAGAACAAAAGGAGGAAGAGCGGATTGATCACCCGTGCCCACCTTCTAATGAGAGTAACTCTTCAACTCATACATTGTTTAATTCCCCTTCGTGCTTACCGAAGGATGATTGCTATGATGACTGTTATGATCCCTATGATTCTTTTGGAATATCCCTTTTTGATGATGCTTGCTATGCTTATGGCCAAGATGCCAATATGAATTATGCTTATGGGGATGAACTTGCTATAGTTCCTTATGTTAAACATGAAATTGTTGCTATTGCACCCACGCATGATAGTCCTATTATCTTTTTGAATTCTCCCGATTATACTATATCAGAGAAGTTTGCACTTATTAAGGATTATATTGATGGGTTGCCTTTTACCGTTGCACATGATGATTTCGATAAATATAATATGCATGTGCTTGCTGCTCCTACTTGCAATTATTATGAGGGAGGAACTATATCTCCACCTCTCTATGTTTCCAACATGATAAAATTGCAAGAAACTGTTTATACTATGCATTGGACTTTACTAGGTGTGCATGAATTGTTCTTTTATGACATGCCAATGCATAGGAAGAGAGTTAGACTTCATCATTGCTTGATATATGCTGCTTTGTGCTCACTACTAAATTACAAATCATTGTTAATTAAAATTGGCTTTGATATACCTTGGGATCCGGGTGGATTCACTACTTGAGCACTATATGCCTAGCTTAATGGATTTAAAGAAAGCGCTGCTAGGGAGACAACCCGGAACTTTTAGAGAGTCATTTATTTCTGTTGAGTGCTTTCATATAGTTTAAAAACAACAAAAATAAAGAGGGGAACACAAAACTTTTCAAAAAGGAAAGTGAAAGTGCGAAAGACAAGCACTGTTGAAGTGGGAGAGCTCCTTGAACTTTGTTCATGCTCACGGCAACTTTGTGAATCTTGATTACAGAAACTTTTCAACAAAAATAATTATCCCCTTGTACAATCCCATTGTATTATAAAAATAATGTGCCAAGGTTTGCCTTTAGGATGTTTACGATGCTTGTTGGTTTGTGCGGTGCAGGACAGAAACTTTGGCTGTAGTGCATGAATTTTAGTTTTTTACTGGAATGTCAAATGGTTCTGATTCTTTTTTCAATGTCTTTCTGTACAAATTTTTTATTTTTCCTAATTTTGGCAGAATGTTTCAAGTATCAGAAGTATGGTGAATGTTCAGATTGCTACAGACTGTTCTGTTTTAGACAGATTCTATTTTTGATGCATAGTTTGCTTGTTTTGATGAAACTATCAATTTATATCAGTGGATTAAGCCATGAAAATTGTTATACTACAGTATACACAATGCAAAAACAAAATATGAATTGGTTTGCAACAGTACTTATAGTGGTGATTTGCTTTATTATACTAACGGATCTTACCGAGTTTTCTGTTGAAGTTTTGTGTGGATGAAGTGTTCAATGATCGAGAAGGTATCGATGTGAGAAGAGGGAAGAGAGGCAAGGGATCAAGCTTGGGGATGCCCGAGGCACCCCAAGTAAATATTCAAGGAGACTCAAGCATCTAAGCTTGGGGATGCTGGGGAGGCATCCCCTCTTTCTTCAACAAGTATCGGTATGTTTTCGGATTCGTTTCGTTCATGCGATATGTGCAATCTTGGAGCGTCTTTGCTTTAGTTTTCATGTTTCTTTTTTGCACCATGCTGGTATGAGATAGTCCTTGTTTGATTTATAGAATTATCTTTGCACTTCACTTATATTCTTTGAGTATGGCTTTATAGAATGCTTCATGTGCTTCACTATTATCATTTGAAGTTTGAATTGCCTGTTTCTCTTCACTTAGACAACCGCCATTTGTAGAATGCTCTTTTGCTTCACTTATATTTGTTAGAGCATGGGCATATATTTTGTAGAAAGAATTAAACTCTCTTGCTTCACTTATATCTATTTAGAGAGATGACAGGAACTGGTCATTCACATGGTTAGTCATAAAATCCTACAAAAACTTGTAGATCGCTGAATATGATATGTTTGATTCCTTGCAATAGTTTTACGATATAAAGGTGGTGATATTAGAGTCGTGCTAGTTGAGTAATTGTGAAATTGAGAAATACTTTTGTTGAGGTTTGCAAGTCCCATAGCATGCACGTATGGTGAACCGTTATGTAACGAAGTCGGAGCATGAGGTGTTTTTTGATTGTCTTCCTTCTGAGTGGCGGTCGGGGACGAGCAATGGTCTTTTCCTACCAATCTATCCCCCTAGGAGCATGCGCGTAGTACTTTGTTTCGATGACTAATAGATTTTTGCAATAAGTATGTGAGTTCTTTATGACTAATGTTGAGTCCATGGATTTTACGCACTCTCACCCTTCCATCATTGCTAGCCTCTTCAGTACCGCGCATTGCCCTTTCTCACCTCGAGAGTTGGTGCAAACTTCGCTGGTGCATCCAAACCCCGTGATACGATACGCTCTGTCACACATAAGCCTCATTATATCTTCCTCAAAACAGCCACCATACCTACCTATTATGGCATTTCCATAGCCATTCCGAGATATATTGCCATGCAACTTCCATCATCATCATATACATGACTTGGGCATTTATTGTCATATTGCTTTGCATGATCGTAAGATAGCTAGCATGATGTTTTCATGGCTTGTCCATTTTTTGATGTCATTGCTACGCTAGATCATTGCACATCCCGGTACACCGCCGGAGGCATTCATATAGAGTCATATCTTTGTTCTCGATATCGAGTTGTAATATTGAGTTGTAAGTAAATAAAAGTGTGATGATCATCATTATTAGAGCATTGCCCCAGTGAGGAAAGGATGATGGAGACTATGATTCCCCCATAGAGTCGGGATGAGACTCCGGACTTTACAAAAAAATAAAAGAGGCCAAAGAAGCCCAAATAAAAAAAAGAGGCCAAAGAAGCCCACCAAAAAATAAAAAAAAGAGAAAAAAGAGAAAATAAAAAAATGAGAGAAAAAGAGAGAAGGGGCAATGTTACTATCCTTTTACCACACTTGTGCTTTAGAGTAGCACCATGTTCTTCATAGAGAGAGTATCCTATGCTTTCACTTTCATATACTAGTGGGAATTTTCATTATAGAACTTGGCTTGTATATTCCGATGATGGGCTTCCTCAAACGCCCAAGGTCTTCATGAGCAAGCAAGTTGGATGCACACCCACTTAGTTTCCAGTTTGAGCTTTCATACACTTATAGCTCTTAGTGCATCCGTTGCATGGCAATCCCTACTCCTCACATTGATATCTATTAATGGGCATCTCCATAGCCCATTGATATGCCTAGTTGATGTGAGACTTTCTCCTTTTTTGTCTTCTCCACATAACCCCCACCATCATATTCTATTCCACCTAAAGTGCTATGTCCATGGCTCATGCTCATGTATTGCATGAAAGTTGAAAAGGTTTGAGAACGTCAAAAGTATGAAACAATTGCTTGGCTTGTCATCGGGGTTGTGCATGATGTAAATATTTTGTGTGGTGAAGATGGAGCATAGCCAGACTATATGATTTTGTAGGGATGAGCTTTCTTTGGCTATGTTATTTCAATAGGACATAATTGCTTGGTTGGTATGCTTGAAATATTATTGTCTTTATGTCAAAAGATAGATTATTGCTTTGAATCACTCGTGTCTTAATATTCATGCCATGATTAGACATATGATCAAGATTATGCTAGGTAGCATTCCACATCAAAAATTATCTTTTTTTTCATTTACCTACTCGAGGACGAGCAGGAATTAAGCTTGGGGATGCTGATATGTCTCTGTCGTATCTATAATTTTTTATTGTTCCATGCCAATATTATTCAACTTTCATATAATTTTTGGCAACTTTTTATATTATTTTTGGGACTAACATATTGATCCAGTGCCCAGTGCCAGTTCCTATCTGTTGCATGTTTTTGGTTTCACAGAATATCCATATCAAACGGAGTACAAATGGGATAAAAACGGACGGAGCTTATTTTTGGAAAATATGGAAAATTCGGAAGGAAAATCAACGCGAACTAGTGCCCGAGGTGGTCACGAGGCAGGGGGCCGCGCCCGCCCTTAGGGTGCGCCCCTACCCTCGTGAGCCCACCGTAAGGTGGTTGACGCTCTTCTTTTGCCGCAAGAAAGCTAATATTCGGAAAAAAATCACGGCGAAGGTTTCAGGCCAATTGGAGTTACGAATCTCCATATATATACGAAATGGTGAAACAGAGCCAGAACAGAACGCAGAACCAAAGAGAAACAGAGAGATAGATCCAATCTCGGAGGGGCTCTCGCCCCTCCCATGCCATGGAGGCCAAGGACCAGAGGGGAAACCCTTCTCCCATCTAGGGAGGAGGTCAAGGAAGAAGAGGAAGAAGGGGGCCCCTCTCCCCCTTTCCTCCGGTGGCGCCGGAACACCGCCGTGGCCATCATCATCATCACCGCGATCTTCACCAACACCTCCGCCATCTTCACCAACATCTCCATCACCTTCCCCCCCTCTATCTACAGTGGTCCACTCTCCCGCAACCCGCTGTACCCTCTACTTGAACATGGTGCTTTATGCTTCATATTATTATCCAATGATGTGTTGCCATCCTATGATGTCTGAGTAGATTTTCGTTGTCCTATCGGTGGTTGATGAATTGCTATGATTGATTTAATTTGCTTGTGGTTATGTTGCTATCCTTGGGTGCCCATCATATGACCGCGCTCGTGGATCACACCATAGGGTTAGTTGTATGTTGATAGGACTATGTATTGGAGGGCAAGAGTGACAGAAGCTTCAATATAGCATTGAAATTGATGCACACGGGATTGAAGGGGGAACAATATATCTTAATGCTATGGTTGGGTTTTACCTTAATGAATATTAGTAGTTGTGAATGCTTGCTAATAGTTCCAATCATAAGTGCATAGAATTCCAAGTAAGGGATGACATGCTAGCAGTGGCCTCTCCCACATAATATTTGCTATCGGTCTAGTAAAGTAGTCAATTGCTTAGGGACAATTTCGCAACTGCTACCACCACTTTTCCACACTCGCTATATTTACTTTATTGTTTCTTTATCTAAACAGCCCCTACTTTTTATTTACGTACTCTTTATTATCTTGCAAACCTATCCAACAACACCTACAAAGTACTTCTAGTTTCATACTTGTTCTAGGTAAAGCGAACGTCAAGCGTGCGTAGAGTTGTATCGGTGGTCGATAGAACTTGAGGGAATATTTGTTCTACCTTTAGCTCCTCGTTGGGTTCGACACTCTTACTTATCGAAAACTATTGCGATCCCCTATACTTGTGGGTTATCAAGAATATACTTCATTATAAAAAGGGAATTCAGATATTTGAAGAATTTATCATAGTGTTTCAAACTGACGCATGTGTGAATATATATAACGGTGATACACATAGTGTGGTTATGAACATGTTATACTACATTTAATATATTTTATCTCTACTCTTATAAAAAAACAGAGTTGTTGATGATGGTGTGCCTGCCATCCTGCATTATAGGCCATCCGATTTATATCTGGCGGATAGCAAGGAAACTATGATGGTTGAGGTTGGCAACAATCATGATTGTAGATTTTTATTGAAATAGAGAAACAAATTAAAATTTAGTTCGAATTGCAGCGGTTGTATAGACATTTGGAATGCACTAAAATGTTGGTATGAGTAGGTTACATGCATTATACAGCAAGCGAGAAAATTTAATCGGACATAACATGGATTCATACTCCCTCCTTCCATCTATATAGGGCGTACTGAGATTTTTAAGACCGCCTTTGACTATTGACAAGATTAATAGTACATGACATGCACAATGTGAAAATTATATCATTGAAAGAACCTTTCACAGACGAATTTAACGGTGTGCTTTGTGTAAGTTGCATGTCATATATCATTTCTCTAATATTTGGTCAAAGTTAGCATAAAAAAACGCATTAGGACCTATATAGATGGAAGGAGGGAGTAGCTTTGAATAGCATTTGTATAGTAAAACGGGGCAAGACTCTCTCTTTGTGTGGTGTGAATAGTTTTATTTTTTTGTTTTCTTTTTGGTTGAGCAAAGTGTGAATTGATTTGGTACGTACAAGTACAATATTACTACACGTTAGGCTTGTCCCTAAAATTCAACCCGCATCTTGTTATATCCCGGAAATTCAGATATCGTGCTCCCAAAACTGGCGCCTTCACAACCCGCACCTTGCTATCTTGAAATTATAACGCGCGTGAAAACTCCCTCCCGCTGCCAAATCCCGACACGCGAAATACCCCTTCTAACCCTAAGCCGAAAGGGCCGCTAGTTCAAATCGGTGGGGGGGGGGTACTTTTGTAACACACCCTACATTTTGGACAAGTGCGTCCCTAAGTCATGCTTCACCCCCTCCCATCGCCCCCTTTTCACCATTCGAAATCCCAGGCCACCATAACCTCTCCGCTCCAGCCACGAAACCCCACCCTCCTCCGTCCGCCACGTCACCGCTGCCCAGCTGGAGCCTCTTCCCCGACGACGTCGTCCACCGCAACAGCTCAACGTCCCTCGTCCTCCTCCCCGGATGAGGATCTGTCGTCCATCTCACCGTCCCGCCGGTTTAGCCGCCCCATCCTCCACCTCCAAGGAGCTGCTTCGACGATCGCCTCGTCTATCGCGGCTGCTCCATCCCCACAGCGCTGCCTTAACCTGCTCCACCAGAACCGCAACATCCTCACCGACTCCTCGGACGAAGTTGAGGCCTACTCGGCGCCACCAAAGAGGCTGTACACTCATCGCATCGCACCTTCTCCTTAACTCAACCTCCCGGCGCCGTTGGTGCTCCATCCCGCACCCCCATGGAGCGGCTACCTTGAAGCCGAGGCCGCGGGCGACATCTCCACGGCGGCTCTCCCCCAGTGCGAGCCCCCTTCGGCGGCGGCGTCCATACCAGCCGGATATGCTGCTGCTGCTCCGGCTCTCGCTCGCTCGCTCGCGCTGCTGCTGCTGCTCCGTCTCTCGTTCGATCGCTCCCTTGCCTAGCTGCTGCTGCTCTCCCCCTTGCTCGTGCTGCTGCTCTGCTCTGATTAAGCCACACTTCAGTCGACTCAATTGACTTTTGGGTCAGTCGATTTTCAAGGGTTGGGGGGGGGGGGCTCGCCGGAGTTAAGGTAGAACCACCCGTAGCGGGAATGGGGGCTCGCCGAAGAGGTACCCTACTATCTATCTTAGGGTTCAGGTTGGGGGGGCCTAGAGGGTTGGCCGGGGTGGCGATGGCGAGTTGATTCGGGGCGGCGAGGCGGCGCTGGGGCCGGCGGTTCGGCCGGTGGTGGCTGGCGGCTTAGGGGGGTGCAGGTTGAAGATGAACTGCAGGCCCTCCCTAAACTACATGTCAAGTGCCTCTCTGCTACCATTGCGTTCAGTTTTGACAGTAGCATTCAGATACCACAGTAAATTTCAGTTTCAATAGTTAAGTTCAGAGTCGACAGTTTTTACCTCATCTGTTGTAGTCAGGTGGTTTTTGGTGATGTTAATTTTAGATCCATTTTACATCATCTATTGGCGATGCTATTAGAATCCCATTTGAGATTGACGATGTCTGTCTTGTGCTGCTTCAGCCTTGACGTCTTATGGCTCACCGGAGCTGCTCCAACGACAGAACGATCCATCACAACAGAGCAGTGCCCTGGACGCCGTCTACAGATTCCTCAGGTCTTCCTCCACACCTCCGACAACCACCTCTGCCTCAACTACTTCGGCGACCAACCTAGTGATGCCGAGGTTGACACGGCTACGGCAAAGAGGTTGTACACTTGTTGCATCACTTATTACTATACATTCACGTCGATCCATTAGGGCTATTTTGGTTCAATGGAAAAACGTCGATCCACTGGTTGTTACCATCACTCTAAATGTCTGCATGCTCTCCTTACATAATCTCACCATATTTTTTTCGTATGCATGTCAGATATTGTACACAGTCATGCTGAACATGTAGAGAAAAAGAGAAGAGTTTTGCATGGCAATACAATGTCATGCAGACATCGCTCCATGGCGGGTTCAATGGCAAACCCTCCCCACCCCTCTCCAGATTGTAATCCAGAGGAAGATATCTGTTCTAAGGCGGATTCAGACGCCGCTGACCCCTCCTATTTACCCACCAAGGTGTTTGATCTACCTTGGCATGATGATGTTAGTCATATCATGCATATGTTGCCTTGTAGTGCCTACTTTTGACATCATATATGTCATCTGCTTAGTTTAGACATCTTCTGTAATGCCACCTGTTTAGTTTCTATATCATATATGGGAATTATGCAGTCTCATGTCTTTTAGCCAGCCATAATATATGTGAAATGTGCAATGCCATCCTGTTTAACCAGGCATCATATATTTGAATGATATCTTGCCCATCCTTTTCTTCATTACATTTCCATTTGTCGACAATGTTTGTACATTAAACTACTCTTCATGTGAATCATCCATTTGGGTGGGAGATGGAAAAATCTGTACTGAAAACAAGGCCTTCAGAGCAGACAGTGCTACCTGTTGAAGCAGATCTCTTGTTGGGTCCCGATAGCTCCTCAGAGACGGATTCATAGACAGATGGCCAATCCTATTCCCCCACTGAGGTGTATGCTCTAACTTGGCACGATTATACTTCTCATATCATGCATACGGTGTCTTGCATTGCATAGTTTAGACATCATATACACAATATTCAACACCATGTTCTTAGTTCAGACATCATATCGAATGCCCTCCATTTAGCATATAAATCACATATGTGAATTAAATGATGCGATCCTGATTACTTAGATAACATGTAGGTGAATTATGTCATGCGATCCTGTTTAGTTATTCATCATATCTTTGAATTATGTTATGCTATGCTATCCAGTTTAGATAGACATCATATATGTGAAATTATGTCATGCTATCCGTTTTAGTTAAACAATATACATGTCAACTATTTCATGCCCTCTTTTTTCCACACTATATATTGCATCTGTCTCTCATTAAATGTCTGTACATTCAACTATGTTTCCTGTTTATCCGCCATTTGAAATTGGAGCGGGTGATGCCAGTATCTAGCAGACTAAATGTCACACCCTCGATGTGACTATATCTCCCACGTGTCGAGGCACGACTTAGAGGCATAATCGCATTGAAGGCATATGTCGCAAGTGAGGCAATCTTCACACAACCCATGTACATATATAATATAAAGGGGGAATAATAATAATAATAGTTGGCTTACACTCGCCACGTCACATCAAAATACATAAATAGCATCCATCATACAATCACTCATGGCCCGACTACGGCGCCAAAATAGAAAAGACCCCCAACAAGCGACTATCCCTGAATCGAACCCCGAATAGGCACCACTACTGATCATCAGGAAAAGAAACATAGTATCACTGAGAGTCCTCGTCGTACTCCCACTTCAGCTTGAACGCGCCATCCGGAGGAGTATCATCGGTCCCTGCATCTGGTGTAATAGTAATCTGTGAGCCACAAGGACTCAGCAATCTCGCACCCTCGCGATCAAGACTATTTAAGCTAAATAGGTAAGGAAGGGGTAATGTGAGTGGAGCTGCAGCAAGCGACTAGCATATATGGTGGCTAACTTATTCGCAAAAGAGAGCGAGAAGAGAAGGCAAAGCACGAGCGGTAACTAAATAGAGCAGACTACGCATACATAACTCCAACGCCGTGTCCACTTCCCGGACTCCGCCGAGAAGAGGCCATCACGGCAACACACACAGTTGACTCATTTTAATTAATTTAGTTCAAGTTATCTACAACCGGACATTAACAAATTCCCATCTGCCCATAACCGCGGGCACGGCTTTCGAAAGATCAATCCCTGTAGGGGGGTCCCAACTTAGCCCATAACAAGCTCTCACAGTCAACGAAGGAATAGACCTCCACCCAGGACCCACCGATCAGACTCGGTATCCCGGTACAACAAGATGATTCGACAGGTCAAAACTAGTCCAGCAATACCGCCCGAATGCGCCGACAAATCCCGATAGGAGCTGCACATATCTCTTTCTCAGGGCACACTCAGATTGTCTTAGGTACGGGTAGGCCAGCCCAGAGTTGCCCCTGGTGGCCACCGGCAGCTGACAGTTGGACCAACACTCAGAGGAGCACTGGCCCGGGGGGGTTTAAAATAAGATGACCCTCGGGCTCCGGAAACCCAAGGGAAAGAAAAGGGTAGGTGGCAAATGGTAAAACCAATATTGGGCATTGCCGGAAAAGCTTTAATCAAGGCGAACTATCAAGGGGTTCCCATTATAGCCCAACCGCGTAAGGGACGCAACAATCCGGGAACATAACACCGATATGACGGAAACTAGGGCGGCAAGAGTGGAACAAAACACTAGGCGAGAGGCCGAGCCTTCCACCCTTTACCAAGTATATAGATGAGTAAAGATAACATAGCAATATAATGATATCCCAACAAGTAAATAAATGTTCCAACAAGGAACGGCTCCAATCTTCACCTGCAACTAACAACGCTATAAGAAGGGCTGAGCAAAGCGGTAACATAGCCAAACAATGGTTTGCTAGGACAAAGGTGGGTTAGAGGCTCAATCATGGCAATTGGGAGGCTGACAAGCAAGTGGTAGGCATCGTAGCATTGGCAAAGCAAAAGAGCGAGCAAACTAGCATAGCAAAGATAGTAGTGATTTCAAGGGTGTGATCATCTTGCCTGCACAGTTGTCAGAATTGACTGGATCCTCAAAAGCAAACTCAACGGGCTCCTCGTTAGCGAACTCGTCTCCCGGCTCTACTCAACAACACAAACCAGCAACAAGGATACAATCAACCACGTGCAAAGGCAACCAATAAGATGCAAAGATGATATGCTATGCGGGATGCGATGCGGGATGCACAAATGCAACATGTAACAGGAAATTCATGAACCTGGCCTCAACTTGGAAAACCAATTGTGCCACTGGATAGAGGGGAAGAAATCCCCTGAAAACGATATAAAGATCATGGCAATCGGAGCTACGGTTAAGAAATGGCAAGCGATTTACTAAACGAACCGATCTGCGATTAACAGCAAGTAGGCTCCTAAATGCAACAAAATGAACATGCTACAGCCACCCATCATGAAAACAAATTGCATGGCAGTGATGTACTCATCAAGCTTAACAAATCATCATGACTGAGGCATAGGCAAATTCATCCATTAAGGGCTTCAAACAAGCATGGCAAAACTGAATAAGCAAAACAGATTTCAGACTCAGCGAAATTAACGCTAGTCTGAAATTTCAGACCACAATGCTCTCTTCGGAGCAGCAAAACAACATGAAGGAAAACCTGAACATGGCAAGTAAGAGCATGGCATGGAGCTACTCAACAAGCTTATCAAAACACCCAAAATGACCCGGGGCCAAAAAGGTTCACAAAATACTCTACCGAGCACACGAACATGGATGAAACACAATCAGTTTTCAGACTTAGTGAAAACTGGGACATGCTGAAATAATAACTCATGGAGGCATGTAAACGAGCTCGATGCTCTCACTACGGTGCAAGTCATGGCAAGGTGAGAATATATCCATTAAGAAGGCACAAAATGCTAGCTAGACATGGCAAGAACAATGGCATAGCATGCATGGATCACTAGCAATCACTCCGGCAAAATCGCAAAAGAGTTCACGATCTGCCCAAAACAGCAACTATCCAAAAGTTGAGCTCGATTGAGTCAACCAAGGTGCTCCAACATAACAAGTAAAGACATGGATGGATTAAGCACAACAAGCATAACAAATCACTCTTACTGATCATCCTCAAAAGAGGCACGGATCACTAGGAAACAAGCCGGACATATAGCATCGTGAACTAAAACGGCCCAGACTTAGTGAAATTCACTAAGTCCCTGAAATCGGTAATCTTAGGCAGCCCTCTTCGCAAGCTTGCACAAGACAACACACACATCCTAAAAATACATCGAAGGCACCTCTGGAAAGAAGACAACATGCTTAACAATTCATCCCAAAGGGGCACATGCATATCATGCACGGATTAAGTATGGCAAAAATGACAAAAGTGCATGTTGGACTAACGGATCTGCAATTTAACTCAACATGCCTCCTTCCAACAGCATTTTTGGCAACAAGATGACCTCAAATGCAAATGATGCAATGGAATGAAATGATGTACTCGTCGAGACGAAGATTTTGACATATCATACGCCCAAATCGGAGCAACGGATGCATAGTTATGGCAGGTCAAAGTAGCAAGAAAAATCTAGGGAGTTAGGGAAAAAAAACAACCGAGTGGATCTAGGGTTCCACTGTAGCACGACCCGATCCGATCTCGCGCACTGTTCCTCGCCGGGCACGGAAGCCGAGGACGGCCAGCGACTCGCCGGAGGAAGAGGACGACACCGGGGCGAGTAGCAGGAGGAGGCCGGAGCCGGCGTGGCGAGGATCCGGCGGTGCGGCGCGACCTCCGGCGTCGTAGGGCGGCGGCGCGGCGAAGATCCGACGCAGGAGGTCTTGGCGACGGCAGCGGGCGCTGCTGGCCGGCGTGGCGGCTCGGCCGCCGGAGCCGAGGATGGCAGCGGCGGGGTGAAGGCGCGGGCGGCGGCGCGCGCGTGGGCCGGGAGGGCCCCGTGCGGGCCTGCGGGCCGGCGGCGCGGGAGGCGGCGATGTGGGGCTGGGCCTGCCACGTGTCGACTTGCAGGTGGCTGCGGGCGTCGGCGGACGTTGTTCGGCCGGGGGCGGACACGTCCGTCGGCGCAGATCTCAGTTTTTTTTAATTAGGGTTTCGAGGTGGGAGACGGGATCCGAAAAAGGAGGGGGTATAAATAGGCATAGAGGGAGCTAGGAGAGTCCAAATGAGGTGCGGTTTTCGCCCACACGATCGTGATCGAACGACCGAGACGATGGAGCTGAGTTTGGTGGGTTTTGGGCCAAAATGGAGGGGTGTTGGGCTGCACACACACGAGGCCTTTTCGGTCCCTCGGTTAACCGTTGGAGTATCAAACGAAGTCCAAATGACCCGAAACTTGACAGGCGGTCTACCGGTAGTAAACCAAGGCCACATGGCAAGTCTCGGCCCAATCCGGAAATGTTTAATCCCCACACATGCAAGAAAGCTAGAAATGGCCACCGGAGGAGAACGAAGCGCCGGAATGCAAAACGGACAACGGGGAAAATGCTCGAATGCATGAGATGAACATGTATGCAAATGCAATGCACATGATGACATGATATGAGATGCACGAAAACAAAAACAACACACGGAGACAAAGACCCGAACCCGAGAATTAAATATAACTTATTGCCGGAAACGGCAAGAGTTGGAGTACAATTTTGGAAGGTTACATATGGGGCGTTACACTAAAACATGGTCTTCAAATAAAACAGTGGTACCTCTTGGTGGAGATAGCACCCCGGTTGTACATGCACAAGAACCAGCCCTACCACACATAACCCAAACTCTCGCAGATTGTACCCGTACTGCGATGGACAGAGAACCAGCTTCACCCAATCTAACCCCAACCCCAACCGATAGTAACCCAGTTCCTGTTGACACAACACCATCTCCACCATAGAGCTCCCAAACAAGAGTAGTTAGTAAGGCAGCTCCAGTGCCCAAAGGGCCAGTACTATCATGGCGAACCCCAACTCCACCAGTTAGTACGCCTATTCCTGTGGAGGAAGCACAACCAGCTAGTCGTAATTTAGCATCTATCGCATTTGATGTTGTTAAATCGTATGTGCGTATCTTCCCATCTTGGAAACATTATACTGAAGATGAAGGAAAATGCCAGTTGTAGGTGTTTGTTTGGGAGTTATGTGTAAGTAATGTTATTCATGGCAATTACTTTGCTTCGTCCCATACATCCTACCTCCATGATGGTTATAATACAACATATTTTCCCATTTTTCTCTACAGAGAAGGACCGATTTGGAAACTCAGGATGAGGTAACCTGTGCTACAACATACCAAGAATGCTTGGTGGCAGTATCGGAATTACCTGAACAAAACGTACTTCACCGGCAAAGAAACTCATCATATTCCCTTACATTCTCCTGAGACACATTTACTGGACGTTGACTGGGAAGGCCTTGTTCTGTACTGGTCCCAAACCAAGAATGCGATAAGGTCTATGAGCTCATTTTCTATTTTTATGTATTATATTCTTGCATCTTACTGTACTCTGTTCATGTAGAACAAGTGCCTAAACCTGAAGAACAACTGTTCTAATTTAAGATTCCATTGCTATCATAGTTCAAAAAAGCGCTAGGCATTAATTGTGCGTTTTGCCACCGCCTTGCCCTTTACTGACCAAAGTGCATGCTTATGCGCAGTTATGCACAGATTATGCGTAGTTATGCGCAATGCGTTTTGCCAATGCCTAGAGCCTAGGCGCGCTTAAGCGCTCGCTTAGGCGCGCCTTTTTTTAACTATGATTGCTTTGCTCTTGTATCACTGTATTTACTCATACAAACTTATTTTTAAATTGAAGGATCCAATCGAAACTCCAATGGCGCAGCAGGTATGTTCACGCATGTTTGTTTAACAGGTTTGATCTTATGAATAGCTCTGTTGATTTCAATTTCAACTGTGTATACAACTGACTTTCATATCATGCACATTACTAGCATCACAATAGAGCCAATAGTGTTGTTGTACATGTAGACCCGTGGTACCCATCTGAAATCTTGTTGTGCCGTGTAGTTTCCCACGCTTTGTATTCTTTCACTGCTGCTTTGTCTTGAACTGATATGATTTGAACCGTGTCTCTATTTTGATTTGGCAAGACAATGTAGTGACCATAGGACATAGATATATGTTTATTTGATGCTTTTATTATGTACTAGTACTTGGCAATAGAAGACTTGGTAGTTTAATCCTGTCCACCTTACTAATGAACTAGTTCACCAAAATGAGTTTCATATACTAGTACATGCTAAACTTGTTATGTGTCTGCTTGTTTCTTCTTTTAGAATGCTGGCAGCATATTGGGGAAGAGTGCCTTATTAAGCAATGGTAAAGGAAGTAATGCAGATAAGGTTTAGGATAGTGACACATCCTTGTTGGTCTCCAACAAAGCTGATAAAACAGCTAAGGAAGACTATCTTGAAGACAGCGAGACAACCCCAAAGTCCTGTCTTGGTTTAGTTCGAGTTACTGGCCACTATCGCTTGCACAAGCTATTCAAACTCACTGTCTGAATTAGTTCGGTTTCTTGAGTCTCAACTACAAGCTGAAAGACATCGATCAGCTGTGCTGCGACAAGAAGCAGAAGGACCGCGGAAGTCCCTGGAGCATTCAGATGCATACTTTCTGGTGCAATAACAAGCGTTGGAGGATTTTAACGCCAAACAGGACAAAGCTAATCAGCTTGCTAAGCTTATTGCCAGCATGGTGGATACGCAGGATAACGTTTCTTGAGCTCTTCTGAAGTTGTTTCCGTTATGCTCTTGTTTTGCTGCCGTGTTTATTTGCACTGGTGGCCAAATTTGACGGCCAGTGTATGTAATGTGCTGCTTTGTTCCCTATATTTGCACTGGTGGCGAACTTTGATGCCCAGTGGATGTAATATGTGTAATAGTGGTAATAGGCTAGCGTTAATTGCTTGCTTATTTATTTCCTTATTGTCTTGTTGTTTGCTTGTAGTCACTTCAGTTCTTTTTCTGTTTTTTTCTAGTGGCCACAATAGCCTATTTTTGGTAACTAGGCCAAAATAATCATGGCAACACACGGACTGTTGTAACCATGGGCCTCCTGCAGGCCATATGATCCATGGGCCTTCGTCCGGCCGTAGGATCCATGGGCCTTCTATACGGGCCTTAGGGTCCATGGGCCTTCTACGGGCCGTAGGGTCCATGGGCCTTCTATGGGCCGTACGATCCATGGGCCTTCTACGGGCCGTACTATCCATGGGCCTCATACGGGCCGTAGGATCCATGGGCCTTCTACGGGGCGTATCATCATTTTGCCAATCATGGGCCATACTATTCGTGGACCATAACGGGCCGTTAAGAGGCCGTATTTGATAACTCTATGAAAACAGCCCAACGGGTTTTTTTGACATGAAAATGGCCCAACGTATTTACGGTCCACAAATGGGCCGACTGTAACGACGGGCTGAATTTGGCCCATAAGCAGAAAATGACAGTAACGGGCCGTATGTAACCGAATGCTGCAAATGAGCCCAAGAATTAATGGGCCCTGAGAAGGCCGAAAGACAACTTGGGCTGGAAACGGCCCAATGGAATAACGGGCCATTAATGGGTATAAAGTGATACACTGTTCATTACGGGCCAGTTTCACCACGGGCCGTTAATGGGCCAAGAGTTACAAAGGTCCTCATATGGGCCGAAAGAAGTCATGGGCCACACATGGGCCAGAATTTAAAACGGGCTGAATCATATTGGACGGCCCAGATGACGCTACTGGGCCTAATTTGGATAGGGCATAACGGGCCCTGGGTTAGCGGGCTATAAATGGGCTATATGCGGACAGACCGTTAACAGGCTTTCCGTGGGCCGGCCCGCCACCTTTTGACCAAGTCAAACGGGCCGGCCTTTTCACAGGAATGGGCCTCTGTTGGGCCGTGCCACGTGTCGCCGTATCATAGGCGCCTTTGGTCCAATGAGCGGATGGTATCTGTCCCAACGGTGAGCCGACACGTGTTTCCTCCAGCCAATGATGATTTTACACGTGGAAAATCCCCATTGGTCGGGGCTGTTAACGAGTTATCGGATCCAAAACCCGACCCGGTAGCTTAACGGCGTTCCGTTACGGTGGATGCCATGTGTCGGTCACCCTTGACGAAAGCACTTCTGTGACGCGCGATTTATCGTCATGGAAGTGGACACTTCCGTGATGATAATTTTGGTAATGTCATGGAACACTTCTATGACATCACAGGTATGACTATCTTGATTCTGTCATAAAATCGTCATGGATGTACATGCATGAAAAAAACGTGACCTATTGTGACAAACACGTATCATCACAGAAGTGTATTTTTTTGTAGTGTGGCGAGGCTCATCCTCGTCTTCGCTTGGTGTATCCCTCCCCTTGTGTTCGGCGTTTAGCTTGCCGGCTTGCTTGAAGAACCAGCATTCTCTGTTGGTGTGGTTTGCCGGTTTGTCAGAGGTGCCATGAATCTGACATAATCTTTCTAGAATCTTGTTTAGGCTGGATGGTCCATCTCTGCTTCCTTTAAATGGCTTTTTCCGTTGACCGGGTCGAGAGCCCCTGAATTCGGCGTTTATCGCCGTGTTATCTGAGCTGTCTTCATTGTTTCGACACTTGCTTTTATTGCGTCACGGTTTCCCATTGCCATTCCTGACGTCGGATGTGCCTGGGTTGCTAGTGCCGCTACGGGCTAGCCAACTGTCTTCGCCCGCGCAAAAGCGGGTCATAAGGCTTGTTAGGGCTGTCATTGTCCTCGGTTTTTCCTGGCCAAGGTGTCTGGCGAGCCATTCGTCCCGGACACTATGCTTGAAAGGCGCTAGGGCTTCGGCATCCGGGTAGTCGACGATTTGATTCTTCTTCGTGAGAAATCTATTCCAAAGGTTTCGGGCTGACTCTCCGGGCTGTTGAATTATGTGACTTAAATCGTCTGTGTCCGAAGGTCGGACATAGGTCCCTTGAAAATTGGCCCTAAAAGCATCCTCAAACTCCTCCTAGCTTCCAGTTGAGTTTTTGGGGAGGTTTTTCAGCTAGTGCTGAGCTGGTCCTTTCAACTTGAGGGGCAGGTATTTGATGGCGTGGAGATCATCTCCGCAAGCCATGTGGATGTGAAGGATAAAGTCCTCAATCCAGACCCCAGGGTCTGTCATTTCGTCGCATGCCTCTATGTTCACGGGTTTGAATCCCTCTGGAAATTTGTGGTCCAGCACCTCATCGGTGAAGCATAGGGGGTGCGCGGCACCCCTGTATTTTGACGTGTCATGCCATTCTTCGGACAGCTGCAACATTTGGTTTTGATTCCGAGCTATTATTCGGTCAGTATAATCATTTGGGCGGCCCTGATCCTGTGCCGGAGGGTGCTTCCTAGATCCATAGATGGACCTGGTCATACCGGCTTTTTGGTGCGGGTCTTCACGTAAATCATGTGCTAACAGGTGTGCGGCATCGTTAGCCGCTCTGTCGCGGCCACGGGGTGGTCGATCCGGCTGATCGGCCATTTTATTTTTTGACTGAATGGGCTCTAAAGCATCGTCATCGAATTCAGGCAGCAGCTTGCACTTTGGATAGCTCTTTGTTCGGCGATTGCCGCCGTACTTTTCTTCAGCGTCAAGCACTTGTTCAATCTACTGTTGAGCGTATTCTGCACGGCCTTAAGCCTTTGATTCTGTTTCTTCAGGCTCCTTGCGGTGGCGATAAGCCTTCTCTGGAGGTTCTCTTGTTCCAAGTGCCTTTCCGGGATGATGTGTGCTTCTTCGTCCGGACTGTTCTCCTCTCTGGAGACAGGTTGACGAGCTTTACCCTCGGTGTTGCCGTGATCGTACAGCGGCTCTGTACTTTGTTTGCCGTCCGCTGGCTCACCCTGCTCCATCGCTGGGTCCATGTGGTCGTCGTTTCCCTTGGAGTCGATCGGGCTATTATTCTTTCTTGTGCTGTTATCGCTGTTTTTGCTAAGGCGGGATTTGGAGCGGCGCCTACGTCGTCGCGTTGGTTGCTTCTCGAGGGGACTATCCTTCACTGCATCCTCCCGTTCCTCGTCGTTGTTTTCTGTGGGTGTATCCACCATGTATATATCGTGTGATGAAGTGGCTGTCCAACGCCCTGTGGGCAGTGGTTCCTGTTTCTCTCCTGCATCGTCGTCCATACTATCGATGTCTTTGGAGTCGAAATCAAGCATGTCAGTTAGGTTGTCGACAGTGGATATTAAGTGGGTCGTGGGTGGGGAACGAATTCCTTCGTCGTCCGCTTCCCACTCGAGCCAGACATAGTTCGGCCGAGGGTCTCCTAATAAGGAGAGAGACCTCAATGAATCTAGCACATCGCCCAAGGGCGAGTGCTAAAAAATTTCTGCGGAGGTAAACTCCATGATCGGTGCCCAATCAGATTGGATAGGCACAGACGTAGGTGGTTAGGAGCCTGTGGACGGGGACGAATTCAAGGGTCCGGTAACACAGGTCACATAGGAGGTGAAGTCAGTATTCGGCTCTATCGCTGCTGAGTGTGCGGCCTCCGTGGCGGAGTCTATCCACCCGTCCTCGTACGGCACGATCTACTCCGGATTGAGGGCCAGAGTAGCCACAGGTGTGATCTTCCGAAAACTGTCCGACAACAGAGCTAAGTCATGCTCGTCGTGACTGTGCGGCACACCTAACATGGGCTCGAATCCGTCGAAGATCAAGTCCCCGCGGATGTCGGCAGTATAGTTCAAGCTTCCAAACCTGACCTGATGGCCAGGGGCGTAGCTCTCGATTTGCTACAGATGGCCAAGCGAGTTGGCCCGCAGTACGAATCCGCCAAATACGAAGATCTATCCAGGGAGAAAAACCTCACCCTAGATCGCATCGTTGTCGATGATCGAAGGAGCCATCAAGCCTTTATCGTGATGGCATAGTGGAACTCTCAATGAAAGCACCAATGTCGGTGTCAAAACCGGTGGATCTCGGAGTCCCGAACTGTGCATCTAAGGCTGATGGTAACAGGAGGCGGGGGACACAATGTTTACCCAGGTTCAGGCCCTCTCGATGGAGGTAATACCCTACTTCCTGCTTGATTGATATTGATGATATGAGTATTACAAGAGTTGATTTACCATGAGATCGTAGAGGCTAAACCCTAGAAGCTAGCCTATGATTATGATTGTTGTCGTCCTACGGACTAAACCCTCTGGTTTATATAGACACTGAAGGGGGCTAGGGTTACACGGAGTCGGTTACAAGGCAGGAGATCTACATATCCGAATTGCCAAGCTTGCCTTCCACGCCAAAGAGAGTCCCACCCGGACACGGGACGAAGAATTCAATCTTGTATCTTCATAGTCCAACAGTCCGGCCAAAGTATATAGTTCGTTTGTCCAAGGACCCCCTAATCCAGGACTCCCTCAGCGATGCTTATGTGAAAAAGCTTCAACCTGATAAGCTTGAACCCAAATCGCAGAAATGTCTCTTCATAGGATACCCAAAGGAGACTGTTGGGTACACCTTCTATCACAGATCTGAAGGCAAGATATTCGTTGCTAAGAATGGATCCTTTCTAGAGAAGGAGTTTCTCTTGAAAGAAGTGAGTGGGAGGAAAGTAGAACTTGATGAGGTAATTGTACCTTCTCCCGAGTTTGAAAGTAGTACATCACATAAGTCAGTTCCAGTCATTCCTACACCAACGAGTGAGGAAGCTAATGATGATGATCATGAAACTTCTGATCAAGTTACTACCAAACCTCGTAGGTCAACCAGAGTAAGATCCACACCAGAGTGGTACGGTAATCCTGTTCTGGAGGTCATGTTACTTGACCATGACGAACCTACGAACTATGAGGAAGCGATGATGAGCCCAGATTCCGCAAAATGGCTTGAGGCCATGAAATCTGAGATGGGATCCATGTATGAGAACAAAGTGTGGACTTTGGTTGACTTGCCCGATGATCGGCAAGCCATAGAGAATAAATGGATCTTCAAGAAGAAGACCGACGCTGACGGTAATGTTACTATCTACAAAGCTCGTCTTGCTGCGAAAGGTTTTCGACAAGTTCAAGGAGTTGACTACGATGAGACCTTCTCACCCGTAGCGATGCTTAAGTCCGTCCGAATTGTGTTAGCAATTACCGCATTTTATGATTATGAAATTTGGCAAATGGATGTCAAAACTGCATTCCTTAATGGATATCTTAAAGAAAAGTTGTATATGATGCAACCAGAAGGTTTTGGCGATCCAAAAGGTGCTAACAATGTATGTGAGCTCCAGCGATCCATTATGGACTGGTGCAAGCATTTCGGAGTTGGAATATACGCTTTGATAGTTTGATCAAAGCATATGGTTTTATACAGACATTTGGAGAAGCCTGTATTTACAAGAAAGTGAGTGGGAGCTCTATAGCATTTCTGATATTATATGTGGATGACATATTGTTGATCGGAAATGATACTAAATTTCTGAATAGCATAAAAGGATACTTGAATAAGAATTTTTCAGTGAAAGACCTCAGAGAAGCTGCTCATATATTGGACATCAAGATCTATAGATATTGATCAAGACACTTAATTGGACTTTCAAAAAGCACATACCTTGATAAAGTTCTGAAGAAGTTCAAAATGGATCAAGCAAAGAAGGGGTTCTTGCCTATGTTACAAGGTATGAAGTTGAGTCAGACTCAATGCCCGACCACTGCAGAAGATAGAGAAAAAATGAAGGTCATTCCCTATGCTTCAGCCATAGGTTCTATCATGTATGCAATGCTGTGTACCAGACCTGATGTGTGCCTTGCTATTAGTTTAGCAGGGAGGTACCAAAGTAATCCAGGAGTGCATCACTAGACAACGGTCAAGAACATCTTGAAATACCTAAAAATGACTAAGGATATGTTTCTCGTTTATGGAGGTGACAAAGAGCTCGTCGTAAATGGTTACATCGATGCAAGCTTTGACACTGATCCAGATGACTCTAAATCACAAACCGGACACGTATTTTTATTGAATGGTGGAGCTGTTAGTTGGTGAAGTTCCACGCAAAGCATCATGGAGGGATCTACGTGTGAAGCGGAGTACATAGTGCAAATGAAGGAGTCTAGATGAAGGAGTTCATATCCGATCTAGGTGTCATACCTAGTGCCTGGGGTCCAATGAAAATCTTTTGTGACAATACTGGTGCAATTGCCTTGACAAAGGAATCCAAATTTCACAAGAGAACCAAGCACATCAAGAGACGCTTCAATTCCATCCACGACCAAGTCAAGGAGGGAGACATAGAGATTTTCAAGATACATACGGATCTGAATGTTGCAGACCTGTTGACTAAGCCTCTCTCACGAGAAAAACATGATCAGCACCAATACTCCATGGGTGTTAGAATCGTTACAATCTAGTCTAGATTATTGACTCTAGTGCAAGTGGGAGACTGAATGAAATATGCCCTAGAGGCAATACTAAAGTTTTTATTTATATTTCCTTATATCATGATAAATGTTTATTATTCATGCTAGAATTATATTAACTGGAAACTTAGTACATGTGTGAACACATAGACAAACAGAGTGTCACTAGTATGCCTCTACTTGACTAGCTCATTAATCAAAGATGGTTAAGTTTCCTAGCCATGGACAAGAGTTGTCATTTGATGAACGGGATCACATCATTAGAGAATGATGTGATTGACTTGACCCATCCATTAGCTTAGCACGATGATCGTTTAGTTTATTGCTATTGCTTTCTTCATAACTTATACATGTTCTTATGACTATGAGATTATGCAACTCCCAAATACTGGAGGAACACTTAGTGTGCTATCAAATGTCACAACGTAACTGGGTGATTATAAAGATGCTCTACAGGTGTCTCCAATGGTGTTTGTTGAGTTGGCATAGATCGAGATTAGGATTTGTCACTCTGATTGTCGGAGAGGTATCTATGGGCCCTCTCGGTAATGCACATCACTATAAGCCTTGCAAGCAATGTGACTAATGAGTTAGTTGTGGGATGATGCATTACAGAACGAGTAAAGAGACTTGCCGGTAACGAGATTGAACTAGGTATTGAGATACCGATGTTTGAATCACAGGCAAGTAACATACCGATGACAAAGGGAACAACATGTTGTTATGCGGTTTGACCTATAAAGATCTTCGTAGAATATGTAGGAACCAATATGAGCATCCAGGTTTCTCTATTGGTTATTGACCAGAGATGAGTCTCGGTCATGTCTACATAGTTCTCGAACCCGTAGGGTCCGCACGCTTAAAATTCGGCGACGATCGGTATTATGAGTTTATGTTTTTTGATGTACTGAAGATAGTTTGTAGTCCCGGATATGATCACGGACATGACGAGGAGTCTCGAAATGGTCGATACATAAAGATCGATGTATTGGAAGGCTATGTTTGGACATCGAAATGGTTCCAAGTGAGTTCGGGCATTTACCGGAGTATTGGGGGGTTACCAGAACCCCCCGGGGAGTGTATGGGCCTTATTGGGCCTTAGTGGGAAAGAGGAGGAGGCGGCCAAGGTGGGGGCGCGCCCCCTAAGCCAAATCCAAATTGGGGTGGGGGTCGGCCACCCTTTCCTTCTCCCTCTCTCCTCCTTCCTTCCTCTCCTACTCCAACTAGGGAAGGGGGAATCCTACTCCAACCGGGAGTAGGACTCCCCCCTTGGGCACGCCATCAGAGGGCCAGCTGTAACGCCCTCGATGCGGCTATATCTCCCACGTGTCGAAGCACGACTTAGAGGCATAACTGCATTGAAAGCAATGTCGCAAGTGAGGTAATCTTCACAGAACCCATGTAATACATAAGGGAAAAGATACATAGTTGGCTTACAATCGCCACTTCACACAATTACATGAATAAAGTATTACATCATCCAGATACAATCAAGGTCCGACTGCGGAACCAAAATAAAAGAAGAACCCCAAATGCGACACAGATCCCCGATCGACCCCAACTGGGCTCCACTACTGATCAACTAGAACGAAACAACACAAAGGACAAGATCTTCATCGAGCTCCTCTTGAGCTTGGTTGCATCATCTGCATGGACTCATTGGCACCTGCAAGCTGGTTTTGGAAGTACCTGTGAGCCACGGGGACTCAGCAATCTCGCACCCTTGCGATCAAGACTATTTAAGCTTATGGGTAAGGTAAAGGAATGAGGTGGAGCTACAGCAAGCGACTAGCATATATGATGGCTAACATACGCAAATGAGAGCGAGAAGATAAGGCAAAGCACGATCGATAAAAGTATGATCAAGAAGTGATCCTAGAACAACCTACGTCAAGCATAACTCCAACACCGTGTTCACTTCCCGGACTCCGTCGGAAAGAGACCGTCACGGTTACACACGCGGTTGATGTATTTTAATTAAGGTCAACTTCAGGTTTTCTATGACCGGACATTAACAAATTCCCATCTGCCCATAACCGCGGGCACGGTTTTCGAAAGTTCAAATCCCTGCAGGGGTGCCCCAACTTAGCCCATGACAAGCTCTCACGGTCAACGAAGGAATAGACCTCCTCCCGAGACGTTCCGATCAGACTCGGTATCCCGGTTCTACAAGACACTTCGACAAGTTACTTCGACAAGTTAAAACAAATCCAGCAACACCGCCCGAATGTGCCGACAAATCCCGATAGGAGCTGCACATATCTCTTTCTCAGGGCACACTCAGATGTGACTAGCTACGAGTAAAACCAACCCTAAAGTTTCCCCGAGGTGGCCCCGCAGGCAGCTTAGTTCGGACCAACACTCAGAGGAGCACTGGCCCAGGGGGGGGGGGTTAGAATAAAGATGACCCTTGAGTCTGCAGAACCCAAGGGAAGGTGGTAGGTTGTTAGTGCTAATGGTAAAACCAAGGTTGGGCATTGCTGGAGGAGTTTTATTCAAGGCGAACTGTCAAGGGGTTCCCATTATTACCCAACCGCGTAAGGAACGCAAAATCCGGGAACATAACACCGATATGACGGAAACTAGGGCGGCAAAAGTGGAACAAAACACCAGGCATAAGGCCGAGCCTTCCACCCTTTACCAAGTATATAGATGCATTGATTAAATAAGATATATTGTGAGATCCCAACAACTAAACATGTTCCAACAAGGAACAACATCTCCATGTTCCAACAAGGAACAAACTTCAATCTTCACCTGCAACTAAAACGCTATAAGAGGGGCTGAGCAAAGCGGTAACATAGCCAAACAACGGTTTGCTAGGACAAGGTGGGTTAGAGGCTTGGTTCAACAATATGGGAGGCATGATAAGCAAGTGGTAGGTATCGCAGCATAGGCATAGCAAAAGAGCAAGCAACTAGAAAGCAAAGATAGAAGTGATTTCGAGGGTATGGTCATCTTGCCTGAAATCCCGCAAGGAAGAAGAACGAGTCCATGAAGAAGACAAACGGACGTAGTCGAACGGGTCCTCACAAACGCAATGTTACCGGAACTAGCCCGAAGAAGCAAACACCGGAAAGAAACACACAACATAGTAAACAACCAACACATGAACATGGTATGATATGCGGGATGCGGTATGCGATGCATATGCATGATTGGACAAGGAATGATTGAACCTGGCCTCAACTTGGAAATCCAAGAGTGCCACTGGAAAGATGAGATGAAATCACTTGAAAACGATATAAAGATCACCGGAATCGGAGTCACGGTTTCGAAATGGCAAGCGATTCAAATATGACCACGTTTTGTGATTTACAGCAAGTAGCCATCTAAATGCAACAAGATGAACATGCTACAACACCCAAACATGGCATCAAAATACATGGAAGGAATCCATTCATGATGCTTAACAAAAGATGAACACTGAGCTACGGCCAATTCATCCATTAACAGGTTCAAACAAGCATGGCAAAAATGCATTTGACAAACAGATTTCAGACTTAGTGAAATTAACACTTGTCTGGAATCTCAGATCAGATAGCACTCTTTGGAGCATGAAAACTATATGCTACAGGAGCTTAACATGGCAAAGTAAAGCATGGCATGGAGCTACTCAAAGAGCTTAACAAAAGTCCCTTAGTGACCTTGAGCCAAAAGGGATCAGAAAATACATTTGCAAGCATGTGAACATGGCAAAAACATAATCAGGTTACAAACTTAGTGAAAACTGGAGCATGCTGAAAACAGATATCAGTAGGCATGTTTACGAGCTCGATGCACTCACTACAGAGCAAGTCATGACAAACTAAGCATACACCCATTAAGAATACACATTATACAAGCTAGACATGGCAAGAACAATAACATAGCATGCACGGATCAACTACAACATCCTTGACAAAATCGCTAACAAGTAGACAATTTTCCCAGATTCACAAAATAGCAAAAGTAGAGCTCGATCGACTCAAGCTAGGGTGCTCCATAATTGCAAACAAAGACATGGATGGCTAGAGCACTACAAGATTAACAAAGCATCCTTACTGATCATCCTCAAAAGAGGCACAAATCACTAGGAAACAACATGAACATATGGCCATATGAGATAAACAGATCAAGGACTTAGTGGAAATGCTAAGTCCCTGAAATCAGCATTAACGAATGCCTCACTTTGCAAGCTTGTGCTAGTCACCACAAACATCACAAAAATACATGGGTTGCACCTCTGGATAGATGGCAAAACATATAACAAAACTCATGAAGAGCTTATGGGCATATCATGCACACATTAATCATGACAAAAATGACAAATAGCCATTTGGAGCAGCAGATCTCACAATTATCTCAAATAGCATTCCTCTAACAGCATTTCGGGCATCAAGATGAACTCAAATGAAAATGATGCAATGAGATGAAATGATGTACGCTCTGAGACGAACATTTTGATATGCTATATGCATGAATCGGAGCTACGGATGAGGAGTTACGATGCGATGAACATGATCATATGGATCTGGGAATTTCGGGGACTTAGTGAAATTATACCTCCGCGAAAGTCAATACGGGACGGAGATATCCGGGATGAGGAGATCCGGATCTGGACGGGGCGTTTGGATCGGGGAGTGGTGGATCTGGTCCCGATCCACGGGATCTCACCGGAGACGATGGAGATGGCCGAAATTTGTGCTTGGGGCGGCGCCGGTCGAGGCAAGGCGGAGGAGGTGGTGTAGGTGGCCGGATCCGGCGGCCGGCGGCGTGCATGCGCGGTGGCGGGGCGGCGGAGCACGGCTTTCCGCGAGCTGACGAGGAGGCGCGGTGGCGGGGTCCTCCGAAGCGGGGCGAGGCAGGCGCGCCGGCGAGTCCGGCGACCGGAGCCAGGGCGGCGCGGCGGCGGAGGCGGGCGACAGGCGGCGGTGGATCCCGATCGGGCGGCGGTGTGAGGAGATGGGCCCCGCGGGCCCGATCTGGGCCGTGCGGGCCGGCGGCGGGGCTGGAGGAGAGAGAGGGCGACGGGGTGAGGTGGCGAGGCCGGATTGGGCGCGGTGGGCGGTTGGACGTGTTCGGCCGCCGGGCGGACATGTCCGGCGGCGCGGGGAGGAGTGGATCCAGGGTTCATCCGCGAAATGATCCGAAATTTCGGGGAGGGGTGCTCTTTTATAGGTAGAGGGAGCTAGGAGGGTCCAAATGAGGTGCGGTTTTCGGCCACGCGATCATGATCGAACGACCGAGATGATGGAGGAGGTTTAGGTGGGTTTGGGCCACTTTGGAAGGGTGTTGGGCTGCAACACACACGAGGCCTTTTTGGTCCCTCGGTTAACCGTTGGAGTATCAAACGAAGTCCAAATGGTACGAAACTTGACAGGCGGTCTACGGGTAGTAAACCAAGGCCGCTTGGCAAGTCTCGGTCCAATCCGGAAAAGTATAATCTCCACACACGAAAGAAAGGTAGAAATGACCACCGGAGGAGAACGGA
This sequence comes from Triticum monococcum, assembly GCA_034509565.1. Classification (NCBI taxonomy): domain Eukaryota; kingdom Viridiplantae; phylum Streptophyta; class Magnoliopsida; order Poales; family Poaceae; genus Triticum; species Triticum monococcum. The sequence continues at coordinate 81,726,190 of CM067841.1, forward strand.
GCGCCGGATTGCAAAACAGACAACGGGGAAAATGCTCGGATGCATGAGATGGACATGTATGTAAATGAAATGCACATGATGACATGATATGCAATGCATGACACACAAGCAATGACAAGGCAACAACAGCGAATAACTGGGCGACACCTGGCACATCGGTCTCGGGGCGTTACACCAGCCCTCCCCCTCCTCCACTCCTTTATATATGGGGGAGGGGGCACCCCATAGACACACAAGTTGATTGTTTAGCCATGTGCGGTGCCCCCCTCCACAGAATTCCACCTCGGTCATATCATTGTAGTGCTTGCTACCTTTTGAGCACTGCGTTGGTTTTCCCCGAAGAGGAAGGGATGATGCAGCAAAGTAGCATAAGTATTTCCCTCAGTTTTTGAGAACCAAGGTATCAATCCAGTAGGAGGCTACGCGTGAGTCCCTCGTACCTGCACAAAACAAATAAATCCTCGCAACCAACACGAATAGGGGTTGTCAATCCCTACACGGCCACTTACGAGAGTGAGATCTGATAGATATGATAAGATAATATTTTTGGTATTTTTGTGATAAATATGCAAAGTAAAATAAAGGCAAAGTAAAAACGCAAAGGAAATAACTAAGTAGTAGGTGGTTAATATAGGTTTCACTAGTGGCTTCTCTCGAGAGCATAAGTATTCTACGGTGGGTGAACAAATTACTGTTGAGCAATTGACAGAATTGAGCATAGTTATGAGAATATCTAGGTATGATCATGTATATAGGCATCACGCCCGAGACAAGTAGATCGGCTCTTGCCTGCATCTACTACTATTAATCCACTCATCGACCGCTATCCAGCATGCATCTAGAGTATTAAGTTAAAAACAGAGTAACGCCTTAAGGAAGATGACATGATGTAGAGGGATAGACTCATGCAATATGATGAAAACCCCATCTTGTTATCCTCGATGGCAACAATACAATACGTGCCTGGCTGCCCCTACTGTCACTGGGAAAGGACACCGCAAGATTGAACCCAAAGCTAAGCACTTCTCCCATTGCAAGAAATATCAATCTAGTAGGCCAAACCAAACTGATAATTCGAAGAGACTTGCAAAGATAACCAATCATACATAAAAGAATTCATAGAAGATTTAAATATTGTTCATAGATAGACTTGATCATAAACCCACAATTCATCGGTCTCAACAAACACACCACAAAAAGAAGATTACATCGAATAGTTCTCCACAAGAGAGGGGGAGAACATTGTATTGAAATCCAAAAAGAGAGAAGAAGCCATCTAGCTAATAACTATGGACCCGTAGGTCTGAGGTAAACTACTCACACTTCATCAGAGAGGCTATGGTGTTGATGCAGAAGCCCTCCGTGATCGATTCCCCCTCCGGCGGAGCTCCGGAACAGGCCCCAAGATGGGATCTCGTGGATATAGAAAGTTGCGGCGGTGGAATGAGGTTTTTGGCTCCGTATCTGATCATTTGGGGGTACGTAGGTATATATAGGAGGAAGGAGTACGTCGGTGGAGCAACAGGGGGCCCACGAGGGTGGAGGGCGCGCCTGGTGGGGGTAGGCGCGCCCCCCTACCTCGTGGCCTCCTCTTTTGTGTCTTGACGTAGGGTCCAAGTCTCCCGAGTCTTGTTCGTTGAGAAAATCACGTTCCCGAAGGTTTCATTCCGTTTGGACTCCGTTTGATATTCCTTTTCTTCGAAACCCTAAAACAGGCAAAAAAACAACAATTTTGGGCTGGGCCTCCGGTTAATAGGTTAGTCCCAAAAATAGTATAAAAGTGGATAATAAAGCCCAATAATGTCCAAAACAGTAGATGATATAGCATGGAGCAATCAAAAATTATAGATACGTTGGAGACGTATCAGTGCTTAGGCGAAGCCCTGTGCCGGTAGCTTCATCATCACCGTCATCACGCCGTCGTGCTGATGAAACTCTCCCTCAACCTCAGCTGGATCTAGAGTTCATGGGACGTCACCGAGCTGAACGTGTGCAGATCACGGAGGTGACGTACCTTCGGTGCTAGGATAGGTCAGATCGTGAAGACGTATGACTACATCAACCGCGTTGTCATAACGCGTCCGCTTTCGGTCTACGAGGGTACGTAGACAACACTCTCCCCTCTCGTTGCTATGGATCACCTAGATGGATCTTGCGTGTGCGTAGGATTTTTTTTTGAAATTACCGCGTTCCCCAACACTATCCATGGAGATGCATAGCTATGAGAGGGGGAGAGCATCTTCATACCCTTGAAGATCGCAAAGCCGAAGCGTTTATCAACGCGGTTGATGTAGTCGTACACCTACACGATCCGTCCCGATCAAGTACTGAACGTACGACACCTCTGCGTCCAGCACACGTTCAGCTCGATGACATCCTCGCCTTCTTGATCCAGCAAGATGGGCGAAGTAGTAGATGAGTTCCGACAGCACGACGGTGTGGTGATGGTGTTGGTGAATAACAATCCCCACAGGGCTTCGCCAAGCACAACAGAAACTATGATGGAGGATAAACTAGAGGGGACGAGGTTGCCGGTACACGGCTTGGTGATTCTTAATGTCTTCCAGGTGCTAGCCCTGCCCCTCTATTTATATGTTGAGCCCTGGGGTTGTAACTTGGAGAAAGAGCCTCCTCAAAGTCGATTTTTCCCGTAAGGAAGAGTGCTTCTCAAACTTCCAGGACCAGACGCCACAATCCTTGGCGTCTAGCCCAAACGCCATGGGCCTCGGTGTTTGGCCCCCTGGCCTCCCCAAAACTCCTTTTGCACCGACCTAAAGCCCCGTGGGCTTTACCCCTTGACCGAACCATATCGTCCTATATATATGAATCTTTACCTCCGGACCATTCTGGAGCTCCTCGTCATGTCCGTGATCTCATCTGGGACTCCGAACAACATTCAGTCACCAACATACATAACTCATACTCCCTCCGTCCGGAAATACTTGTCATCAAAATGAATAAAAACGGATGTACCTAGATGTATTTTAGTTCTAGATACACCCCCTTTTATCCATTTTGATGACAAGTTTTTTTGGACAGAGGGAGTATAATACTATATCGTCAACGAACGTTAAGTGTGCGGACCCTACGGGTTCAAGAATTATGTAGACATGACCGAGACACCTCCCTGGTCAATAACCAATAGCGGAACCTGGATGCCCGTATTGGCTCCTACATATTCTATGAAGATCTTTATCGGTCGAACTGTTATGACAACATACGTAATTCCCTTTGTCCATCGGTATGTTACTTGCTCGAGATTTGATCGTCGGTATCTCTATACCTAGTTCAATCTCATCACCGGCAAGTATCTTTACTCATTCTATAATACATCACCTCGTGACCAACTCCTTAGTCATTTGGTTGCAAGCTTATGATGTGTATTACCGAGTGGGCCCAGAGATACCTCTCCGATACTCGGAGTGACTAATCCTAATCTTGATATATGCCAACCCAACAAACACCTTCGGAGATACCTGTAGATCATCTTGCTACCTCTTGAGCATAAGTTGGTTTTTCCCTTGAAGAGGAAAGGGTGATGCAGCAAAGTAGCGTAAGTATTTCCCTCAGTTTTGAGAACCATGGTATTAATCCACTAGGGGACAACACAACAAGCCACCGAATACCTGCACAAACAAACACCAACTTCCAACCAATGCGACAAAGGGGTTGTCAATCCCTTCACGGTTATTCGCAAAGTGAGATCTGATAGTGATGTGATAACCCACAAGTATAGGGGATCGCAAAAGTTTTCGAGGGTAGAGTATTCAACCCAAATTTATTGATTCGACACAAGGGGAGCCAAAGAATACTCTCAAGTATTAGCAGCTGAGTTGTCAATTCAACCACACCTGGAAACTTAGTATCTGTAGCAAAGTATTTAGTAGCAAAGTAATATGATAGTAGTGGTAACGGTAACAAAAGGTAACAGTAGTAAAAGTAATGTTTTTGGTATTTTGTAGTGGTGATAGCAATAGCAACGGGAAAGTAAATAAGCGAAGAACAATGTATGGAAAGCTCGTAGGCAATGGATCAGTGATGGAGAATTATGCCGGATGCGGTTCTTCATGTAACAGTCATAGCCTAGGGTGACACAGAACTAGCTCTAGTTCATTGATATAATGTAGGCATGTATTCCGAACATAGTCATACATGCTTATGGAAAAGAACTTGCATGGCATCTTTTGTCCTACCCTCCCGTGGCAGCGAGGTCCATACGGAAACTAAGGGATATTAAGGCCTCCTTTTAATAGAGTACCGGAACAAAGCATTAACACACAGTGAATACATGAACTCCTCAAACTACGGTCATCACCGGTAAGTATCCCGGTTATTGTCACTTCGGGGTTAACGGATCATAACACATAATAGGTGACTATAGATGCAAGATAGGATCAAGAACACTCATATATTGATGAAAACATAATAGGTTCAGATCTGAAATCATGGCACTCGGGCCCTAGTGACAAGCATTAAGCATAGCAAAGTCATAGTAATATCAGTCTCAGAACATAGTGGATACTAGGGATCAAACCCTAACAAAACTAACTCGATAAATGATAGATCCCATCCAACCCATCACCTCCAGCAAGCCTACGATGAAATTACTCACGCACGGCGGTGAGCATCATGAAATTGGTGATGGAGGATGGTTGATGATGACAATGGCGACGGATTCCCCTCTCTGGAGCCCCGAACGGACTCCAGATCAGCCCTCCCGGGAGGTTTTAGGGCTTGGCGGCAGCTCCGTATCGTAAAACACGATGAATTATTCTCTCTTGTTTTTTTCGCCCCGAAACACAATATATAGAGTTGGAGTTGGAGTCAGAGAGGCACCAGGGGGCCCACGAGGTAGGGGGGCGCGTCCTAGGGGGGCAGGCGCACCGCCCACCCTCGTGGACAGGTGGTGGTCCCCCTGGCCCTCATCTTTTGCAGGTAATTTTATATTTTCCAAAAAGTTGCTCCGTGAAGTTTCACGTCATTCCGAGAACGTTTGCTTCTGCACTTAAATAACACCATGGTAATTCTGCTGAAAACAACGTTAGTCTGGGCTAGTTCCATTCAAATCATGCAAGTTAGAGTCCAAAACAAGGGCAAAAGTGTTTGGAAAAGTAGATACGACGGATACGTATCAACTCCCCCAAGCTTAAACCCTTGCTTGCCCTCAAGCAATTCAGTTGACAAACTGAAAGTGATAAAGAAAAACTTTTACAAACTCTGTTTGCTCTTGTTGTTGTAAATATGTAAAGCCAGCATTCAAGTTTTCAGCAAAGATTATAACTAACCACATTCACAATAATGCTTAGGTCTTAAGTTTACTCATTTCAATGGCATAATCAACTAGCGAGCAATAATAATAAATCTCGGATGACAACACTTTCTCAAAACAATCATAATATGATATAACAAGGTGGTATCTCACTAGCCCTTTCTGAGACCGCAAAACATAAATGCAGAGCACCTTTAAAGACCAAGGACTGACTAGACATTGTAATTCATGGTAAAAGATATCCAGTCAAGTCATACTCAATGTAAGTTAACAATAATGAATGCAAATGACAGCGGTGCTCTCCAACTAGTGCTTTTTAATAGGAGGATGATGACTCAGCATAAAAGTAAATAGATAGGCCCTTTGCAGAGGGAAGGAGGGATTTGTAGAGGTGCCAGAGCTCGGTTTTGAAATAGAGGTGAATAATATTTTGAGCGGTATACTTTCATTGTCAACATAACAACCAAGAGATGGCAATATCTTCCATGCTACACACATTATAGGCGGTTCCCAAACAGAATGGTAAAGTTTATACTCCCCCTTCCACCAACAAGCATCATCCATGGCTTTCTCGAAACAACAAGTGCCTCCAACTAACAAGAGTCCTAGGGGGAGATTTGTTTGCAATTATTTTGATTTAGTTTGCATAAAGCATGGGACTGGGCATCCCGGTGACCAGCCATTTATCTTGTAAGTGAGGAGCTGAGTCCACTCCTCTTGAGAATAACCCGCCTAACATGGAAGATACAGACAACCCTAGTTGAGACATGAGCTATTCAAGCATACAAAACAAGATAATTATTTGAAGGTCAGAGTTTGGCACATACAAATTTACTTGGAACGGCAGGTAGATACCGTATATAGGTAGGTATAGAGGACTCATGTGGAATAACTTTGGGGTTTAAGGGATTGGATGCACAAGCAGTATTCCCGCTTAGTGCATGTGAAGGCTAGCAAAAGACTGGGAAGCGACCAGCTAGAGAGCAACAACAGTCATGAACAAACATTAAAATTAATCAACACCGAATGCAAGCATGAGTAGGATATAATCCACCATGAACATAAATATCGTGAAGGCTATGTTGATTTTGTTTCAACTACATGCGTGAACATGCGCCAAGTCAAGTCACTTAAATCATTCAGAGGAGGATACCACCCTATCATACCACCTCATGACCATTTCAATAGCATGTTGGCACGCAAGGTAAACCATTATAACTAATAGCTAATCAAGCATGGCACAAGAAACTATGATCTCTAGTTATCATTGCAAACATATTCATTCATAATAGGCTGAATCAGGAACGATGAACTAAACATATTTAAAAAAACAAAAGAGGTCGAGTTTGTCGGCGTTCTGGGAACGGGGGTCCCCAGACTTGCCTGCCTGCGGCCTGCTGCGTGGCTCAAGTGGGGACCCAGCGCGGCCTATCTTCATCAACACGAGGCTCAAGACCCTCGCGAGGGGCCAAGCCTCGCGAGGCGGACGACACGGCGCATCCTCAGGCACAGCCTCCTTAGGCTGGCTCGTGAGGAGGCAGAGAGTTCAAGGCGGGGTACCTCGCGAGGTGCCCATGATGCAAGCCATGACGACTCGAGGCACCAGGCGGGTGCCAGCGCGCGCAACGTCCTTCTTTCCTCTTTGGTGCAAAGGGGACAAGCATATCCGCGGAGTACCGAGGCATCAGGCAAAGGTTGCCACTTCGGTGCAACGAGACCAAGACCAGGAGGACTACGAGATGGAGGTCACCATGGAGCCCAGCCCGGCGTCACCACGAGAGCCTTTAGCAGGCGAAGACTGCTTTTGTCAGGATAGACGTACTCGCTGTCCCCCTTCAAATTAGCCTGGCATTGTTGGATCCCTTCCCGCTCAATATTTGGGAAGAGGACCAGGGCCTCTATAAATAGGACTAGCCACCCACATAGTGAGGGGTTGGTCAGTTGGGATCTGGAAGAGAGGAAGAGAGAAAGAGAGAGATAGAGAGAGGCGGCTGAACTCCCCATAGCAGTTCATCACCCCAGCCAAGAATAGACCCTCGCGAGGCTGTTCTTCCTTGTATTGTTCATCCTCACCAGCCCCATGAGGCAATCCATCCGCCACACACTGGAGTAGGGTATTACACCACAATGGTGGCCCGAACCAGTATAAATCTTGTGTCCTTCATGCAGTTATTTTAGTAGTTTAGATCCCAATGAGACGGAGGGGTTGAAGGCGTAATCTCCGCGCGCACCCCAGTGTTCGAACCTTAAGGGTCTGCCGGAACCCGAAATCCGACATTTGGCGCGCCAGGTAGGGGTGCGCCGGAGTTCGTCTTCCACCACTCCGTGCCCCGTCGCGTCTTCATCACCATGCCCGGCGACCAGGAGGGCAACCCCGACCCGTGTGCTGCGTGGCCCAAACGCGCGGAACCGCTCGCCTCGGGCGACCCCGCACCCCAGGCAGCTCGCGGTCCGCAGGGCGCTGCGGCCCGCGGGCGACGCGGACAGACTTCGGCAACTCTTACGCCGCGGCAGGCTCGGTCAGCAGCAAGGGCCTCCAATCATGCCGCGACAACGACACCGTACACCCGCCGGGAGCAGGCGAACTCGAGGGCTGCGCTCAGAGTGGCCCGGGAGCTACTGCGGTGCAGGCTGCTGGAGGGCGGCCACGACGTGCTGCTAGAGCGAGTGGTGGAGCTCCTGGGCTTCGCCGCCTTGGGGGCTCACCCCTTCTCCACCCAGCTCCCATCTCAAGCCCAGAGAGACCCACACGGGGGCTCCGTGCGCGCCCGCGGGCTTCAAGGCTACTCCGACGCCAGTGAAGCTGTCAGCACCGGACCGGTGGCGGCGCTGCCCCCGCCCCCGGCCCGCGAAGGAGAAGGACTCGACGCGACCCGTGGCCCTGGAGGGCGGCCACGTTGCCACCCCGTGGTAGGCATGACAGGTGGGGCCGCATGGCATGCGGGACGCCACGGCATGGCTTACGGGATGACGGCGACGGAAGAGTACGTGCCCCTCATGATGGACCAAGGACACCCTCACGAGGATGGGCAGGGCTCACTCCTCGGCCCTAGCTGGGGGGATGAGATGATGGAGGCTGAGCCCTTCCAGGAGCTCCGGGACGAGCCCGCTGGCCACGCTGGAGGCAGCGATCACCGGGCGCCGCTAACTCTTCAGGGGCAGGTATACGCTAACCATGGATCACAGGAGGTGCAGGTCGCCACGGCAAGCGGCTGCCCCGCTCCTACAGTCACCCACCCCTCGGGAGGAGGGTGCAGGGGGCTGCAGGGGAGGGGCTGGGATCCGACATCACCACCGCGGCGTTCGGAGCAAGGCGTTCTCAGGAGGTAGGCCCTCTGCTGGGGAGGGGCCTCCGGGCCTGCCCCTGGCAGAGGACCCGTGGTCGTCGGGGGAACCGCTGGCGACCGCTCTACCCCATCGGGCGGCGTCCTGGGTTTCGGTCGTTGCTGATGGCACTAGAGTGTGGCGCAAGGCGGGGCCCTCGTCTGGCGATATGAAGCAAGGCCAGTACCTGTGAAGAAGGCCCAGTGCCTGTGAAGCTCGCCGCCCCGTGACACTCTCACGTAATAATGAGTGGGGCTGTACACACCCTGGAGTCTCAGGGGTGCCAGCCTCAGGCCCTGGGGCTCCCTCCCACGCCCAGTGGACAACACTTAGCTCCGCCCTGGTGAGAAGACGTCCAAGACTAGATTAGGGGCCGGACGCGGCCTTTTGTCTGCCTTTTGTTGCCCTTCCCTTTGGTTGTAGCTTTTTCCCTCGCTGGATTTAAGTTGGATTCGAATTTGAGATTTGCGTGTGTTCGGGGAGGGGTGCTTGTTCTCGCTCGAGCTATTTCTCGTGTTCTGGTTGCCGCTTCGTTATAGCTGCCTCCCCTCGCGAGCCCCTCGCGAGTCGGGTCAGGCCAGGCTCGCGCGCAGCCCAGGCTGCCGCTGTTGCTCCCTCTCGGGAGTATTTTCGGGTGACTGCGGAGGTTGCCCTATTCGGAAAAGGCCCAGAGCCTGTGAAGCAAGGCGAGTGCTTGTGAAGCTCTCGCGCTCAAGGAAAAGGCCCGGAGCCTGTGAAGCAAGGCGAGTGCCTGTGAAGCTCTCGTGCTCGAGGAAAAGGCCCAGAGCCTGTGAAGCAAGGCGAGTGCCTGTGAAGCTCTCGCGCTCGAGGAAAAGGCCCAGAGCCTATGAAGCAAGGCGATTGCCTGTGAAGCTCTCGCGCTCGAGGAAAAGGCCCAGAGCCTGTGAAGCTCTCGCGCTCGAGGAAAAGGCCCGGAGCCTGTGAAGCAAGGCGAGTGCCTGTGAAGCTCTCGCGCTCGAGGAAAAGGCCCGGAGCCTGTGAAGCAAGGCGAGTGCCTGTGAAGCTCTCGCGCTCGAGGAAAAGGCCCAGAGCCTGCGAAGCAAGGCGAGTGCCTGTGAAGTCATCATGCTCAGGAGAAGGCCCAGAGCCTGTGGAGAAGGCCAACGCATGAGGAGTTTCTCATCAGCGACAACCTCACATCCTAAGGACCCAACTAGAAAGCGCCCAAGGCGTCGCGCCCTCCTGCAGGCCGCCTCGGAACCAGCGTGGGACAAAGGTAAACCAGCGCACCGTCAGGCACGAGCGCAGTTTGATTACTACTGATATGATGGACACAGGTTTTTACATGAGGGGCTTCCCCTACCAAAATGCTCTCACACGCCACCAGGTCAAAAGCCTGAGTTCTATTCATGCAGAGTGGAAAAGACAGGAGCGATACACGCTCAGTCGGACCAATCCCCCAATGCGTCCCCGGAAGCACCTCCCGAGCCTTTGCCAGAGTCGCCGAGCTCGCCATCGACGCCTGCATCGCTGTCGGCGGCGTCAGGGCCGCTCGCCGCGCCGTCCTCGTCAGCACCCACGACCGCGTCGCTGTCATCCGAAGCGAAGGCCCTGACAAGGGCGTCCACATTATCCTCCACCCAACGCGCCGAGTCGTCTCGGATGGCCTGGGAGACTGGGGCGATGACAGCGTCAAAATCGAAGCGGGGATTCATGTTCCGGAGATGGCTGAAGACACGGGAAAAGGCGCCCTTGAGCAAGGCGCGTCTCCTCTCCTCCACCAACCTGTCGGCCCTGACCGACCGCGCCTCCAGCTGCGTCACCACGGCGGTGAAGAACTGCAAGTTACCGGCATAATTGATCGTGTGTGGTTCACCGACAGACGCCTCGCAGATGTTGCCCAAGGCCACGTTAGCCCTCTCCCTAAGCATGGTGAACATGGGGCCATGCGCGTGCTCCAGGAGTCGCCGCTGGCGTATTTCACCGGCGTTCTGGCGCTCAACGGCCTCGGCCTCTTCCATCCGCTAGCGAAGACGGAGCACCTCGGCTTGAGAGGCGGCAAGCTCCTTTTGCGCTGCCTCAAGGGCGGCCCGGGAGGCGTCGGCCAGCCGCATCGCCTTGTCCCGTTGGGTCCTCAGGACCGCGGTTTTGCCTTTGGCTTCGACCCGGATCATCCCCAGCTTCCCCTCGAACTCACGCTCGAGGCCTTGGCGCGCCGTCGCCACCCAACGACAAACCTCCTCCAGGACACGCGCTTCCCGCGCTGCGACATCGTCCTCCGCCTGCGTCACTAGGCGCTCCCTCGTCTCCAGCCTCTCGTACTCGCGAGAGCGTTTGGCGGCCTCCAGCACCAACGTTTCCTCGCGCTTCAGAAGCTCAGCTGGGTCGCCGGAAGCCACCTCCATCGATGCGAGGGCTGCCTCACGCAGCTCCGCTTGCTCCTCCAACGAGTGGCATCGGGCCAGGAGCTCGTGAGCTCGCTCCTCCACCGTCTCTCGCCACCCGTCAGCTCTCCGGGCCTCCTCGATGGCCTGGGAGCGGGCCACTCGGGAGGCCTCCAGCGAAACCTTCGCCTCTTCATCATCAAGATCACATTGGCGGCGCGCAAGGGCGACGGCGGCCTCTAGCTCGTGTCTCCCTGCAGCAGGCGTAGGCCCTCGGCCTCCAGGCGAGCATCTTCAGCGGCAAGCTCTTCCCCAAGCAGGTCCACCGCGTCGGCCGCTCGTCGAAGGAACCCTTGGCGGCGAGTGCGGCGCTCCCGGGCGCGCTCGAGCACATCTTCCACGCCATCGTCCGCCCCAAGCAAGCGTCGGGGGCTGCGAGTCATCGTCCCTCCTCCGGGCAGGGGGCTGGGGGCTGGCGCCCCGTGGTGGCCGGACGCACCACATTAGAAGCCCGACCAAGGGCCAGCCCGCCTCTAGATGAGGGGCGTAGGAGGCGCCTCAACCTGTCGCAGCCCAGGACCAGACGGGAGGCACCCGACAGACTGGCTATCCCCTGAGAAGGCCCGCGAAGGAGAAGCGCGGGGAATGAAGGGCCGCAGCGCACCTCGGGATGATCCGCCCCATCAGACGCCCTCACCACGAGGGCAGAGCTGCTCGGAGCACTTGAGGATGGCGGAGGAGGCAAAGCCAAAGGGGGTGGTACCTCGGCGGCTTCCGTAACCTCTGTCGGAAGGGGCCTGCAGAGCAAGGATCAGCGAAAGCAACAAAAGGATCAGGAGTTAGAGAGGGAAAAGACTTACTCGTCGGTGGCGAAGTACTTCCTGCGCTTCAGCACGCGACAAGGGGAGACATCACCCAAAGCCTTCCTCTTCCTCCAGAGGGCCTCGAAGTCCATGCGGAAGCGGCCCAAGAGAAGAGCGGAAGGATCAACCTGCCGCGAGGACGAAGCATCAGGACGGTCCGTGTCGGGATCGCCCGCCTGGCGCGTGCCACCCATCACCTCGTCAGAAGGCGGGACCAGGGCCTCCAAGGCCTCAGCCCCGAGTGCTGGAGGCGGCTGCCTACCACCTTCAGCCGCAACAACATGGGCCTCAGGAGCTGCCCCCTCGCGAGCGGCACCTAGCGCTGCCACTTCCTCAGGAGCCCCCTCGGCCTCAGGTGCCTCCTGCCTCCCTGCTCCGCCGCTTGAGGAGGAGTCGCCTTGGCCGATTGGGAGGGGAGTCACCACTACAGGGTTCTCGCGAGGTCCTTGGAGGCCGGCGGGCCGCAGCCCCCACTCATCGAAGACGGGCATCTTCTTCACGCAGTCAGCCCTGCTCTGGCAGAGATACAGCAAGGTCCCTCCCTGCCGGATGTTGCCAGGATTGGGGTCCCCGGCCAAGGTCAAGAGCGTCGACTTCAGTGCCGCAGGAGCCAGGTCTTCTTCCTGGAGCCTCATGTCATCCTCGCGCCCCCGGAAGGCCCACATTTGGCGAGAGTGGCGCTGCAGGGGAGTGACACGGCACAGCAAAAACTCCTTCACCACTTTGGGCGCCATCACGCCGAGTTTCCTCAGGAGCGCGAAGCGAGGCCAGACGAAGACAAGCCGGGGGTTCTTCAGCGTCTCCTGGCCCCAACCCGAATTGGGGATAGCAGGCGAGGTCGGCTCCGATAGCAGGGGGCTGGGCACCCCTGCGTCCACGTACAACCACCGCTCGCGGAACCCAGCCGCGGGCTGGGGGAGTTTGAAGTGAATTCCAGATGCCTCGGTCTCAGGCTCGGCAGCAAAGCTCGCGCATGCCCAGCGCTGGGAGGGATCGACAAGACGCAGCGAGAAGAAGTGGCGCAGCAAGGCATCCAAAGGAGGGATGCTCACCATGGCTTCGCAAACGAAGGCGAAGACTGAAAGGAGGGTGATGGACTCAGGACTTAGATGCATCAAGTGGATCTGATAGTGGGAAAGCACGGCATTGAAGAAATCGGAGAAGGGGGGAACCAAACCCGCCCACAAGGCATCGGTAAAACATGGGACCTCAGTTGTTGTCCTGTCAATGGAGAAGAGGGACGCAGGCCAGACAGTCGTCCTCCCGCACTCGTTGAAGACGGTGGCCAGAGCCAAGCTGTCCCTGCCCAGGCACTCTTGGTTGAGTATGGTCGACTGGCCGGCGGCGGGGGCCACCGCCGGCGGCGCACAAGATGAAGGCATGGGTTCCTCCACTCTCTCCTTCCCCGTTGGAGTCATGGCGACAAGAAGGGGGGAGGATTCGAGATTGGATTGAAGGCAGGAGCAGGCGTTCGAAGGAAGGAAGAATAGGGGACGCCCGAGCAATAGGAAGGGGAGCGGCTGTGTACAACTACTATTCCGCCCAGTAGGGCGCACAATAAGGAAGCGTGGGGGAACGGTGCCGCCCACGTCCAATCAACCGCCACGCGGCGCCCAAGGCCGCATGCTGTTAGGGCCCGCGGCGCTTCGCCCTTGCACTTTCGCCTCTCGGCACGGCCAAGTCCATGCGCGCCTTGGGCCCGGGGGCTACTATCGGCATTCTGGGAACGGGGGTCCCCAGACTTGCCTGCCTGCGGCCTACGGCGTTGCTCAAGTGGGGGCCCAGCGCGGCCCATCTTCATCAACACGAGGCTTAAGACCCTCGCGAGGGGCCAAGCCTCGTGAGGCAGACGACACGGCGCATCCTCAGGCACAGCCTCCTCAGGCTGGCTCGCGAGGAGGCGGAGAGTTCAAGGCGGGGTACCTCGCGAGGTGCCCATGACGCAAGCCATGACGACTCGAGGCACCAGGCGGGTGCTAGCGCGTGCAGCGTCCTTCTTTCCTCTTTGGTGCAAAGGGGACAAGCATATCCGCGGAGTACCAAGGCATCAGGCAAAGGTTGCCACTTCGGTGCAACGAGACCAAGACCAGGAGGACTACGAGATGGAGGTCACCATGGAGCCCAGCCCGGCGTCACCACCAGAGCCTTTGGCAGGCGAAGACTGCTTTTGTCAGGATAGACGTACTCGCTGTCCCCCTTCAAATTAGCCCGCCATTGTTGGATCCCTTCCCGCTCAATATTTGGGAAGAGGACCAGGGCCTCTATAAATAGGACTAGCCACCCACATAGCGAGGGGTTGGTCAGTTGGGATCTGGAAGAGAGGAAGAGAGAAAGAGAGAGATAGAGAGAGGCGGCTGAACTCCCCATAGCAGTTCATCACCCCAGCCAAGAACAGACCCTCGCGAGGCTGTTCTTCCTTGTATTGTTCATCCTCACTAGCCCCATGAGGCAATCCATCTGCCACACACTGGAGTAGGGTATTACACCACAATGGTGGCCCGAACCAGTATAAATCTTGTGTCTTTCGTGCAATTCTTTTAGTAGTTTAGATCCCATCGAGACGGAGGGGTTGAAGGCGTAATCTCCGCGCGCACCCGAGTGTTCGAACCTTAAGGGTGTGCCGGAACCCGAAATCCGACAGAGTTCATACCAACTTTTCTCATCTCAGTCAGTCCATCATATATCGTCATAATTGCTCTTCACTTGCACGACCGAACGATGTGAATAATAATAATAGTGCACGTGCATTGGACTAAGCTGGAATCTGCAAGCATTCAATAAACAGGAGAAGACAAGGCAATATGGGCTCTTTTGTTAGATCAACAAGTATGCATACAAGAGCCACTTCAACAATTTAATTATGGTCTTCTCCTATCGACCCCCAAAGAAAAGAAAAGAAATAAAACTATTTACACGGGAGAGCTCCCAACAAGCAAAAGTAGAACATGAAATATTTTTGGGTTTTCTTTTTAATTACTACTACAAGCATGGAAAGTAAACTAATTAAAAGCTACAACTAATTTTTTTGGTTTTTCTTAAGGTTTATTAAACACACAAGAATAAAGCATAAAAAGGAAAATAAACTAGCATGTATGATACAATGAAAACGTATGAGCACCAATATCTAGCAATGAGTGTGTGATCATAAATGTGATGTCGGTGGGAAATACGTACTCCCTCAAGCTTAGGCTTTTGGCCTAAGTTGGTCTATGGCCACGGCTGGCCTGACGGATATCCATAATAGTAGCTGGGGTCGTGCTGATAAGAAGAAGAAGACTCCGATTGCCACTGGATGACAATCATCTCCGGATCCCACTGGTAATTAGACTGTCATGAAGGATCAACTTGTGGTTCCGGCTCTGGCTGCATGGATGGTGCAGGGTTCCGGTAGGCGTGAATAGCCTTCAACGGAACAAGGTACTGGCCCGCAGATAAATCAAACAAAGGAGCAGGTAGGGTAATAGTCTCAGGATGATGTTTATCAAAGAACAATTTGTATTTAAGCTCTCCTCCCCTATTCTTAAAAATAAAGTCATGTGCCACCATACTTTTATAATCTAAATAAACATGATGCAGCACCTTTTCTTCCTTTTCATAATGCCTAATAGGTATGTTAAAATGTGCAGCTAGGCGTGAAGCATAGATGCCTCCAAAGATGGGGCCCTTGGTACGGTTCAGACTTAACCGTTTAGCAATAATGCCGCCCATACTAACAGAGTTATCACCGTATAAACCGTGGAGCAAAATAATAATATCAGGGATACTAAGGTTTCCCTAGTTTCCGTGACCAATTAAACAACAACTAGCAAATAATGCAAAATAACGTAAAACAGGAAAATATATGCTAGTGATTCGTGCATCGGAAACCTTCCTTGTTTCCCCTACAGTGATAGTATCAATAAACCCATCCACACCCTCGCGATGTGGTTCGTCTGTCTTGCCCTCGAAAGGTACTAAACAAACCCGACAAAAATCATAAAGTGACATGTCCTTATGCTCATCATATAAATGAAACTCCACCGTAGGTGGTGAGCTCCTAGAATGGAAATGAAAGTTTTGCACAAAGATATTTGTGAGTAAGAGATACTAATCGCATTGGTCGTGGAGGAAAGCGGTGAGGCCTACATTCTTAGCCAATTCATGAAAATCTTCATAAATCCCGGCTACTCTCAAGAAATCATCAGAAGGCCATTCACACGCCCGGACCTCCGTGGTGCGAGGCAGATTATACTTAGGCTTCGGTGCCTTTTCCTTCGTGCTTTGGCTCGATGAGCCCCTCAAAAGTCTCTTCATCATTTTCTGAAAAATTCTGAAATTGTTAGTAACTTCAAAATAAAAGTAAACCAAACTCAATAATATTGATAGCAACTACTCCTACAAGTGCCTAGGGCCTATATCATGCATCAAAACTACTTTTGACCATATAAATTTGACATGCAAGCTCAAGAACAGGGTCACCTAAGCAGCAAGAGTTTGCAATGAATAAAGCACTAGAACAAAAACTAATTGGACCAATGGAGGAGTCACATACCAAGGAACAATCTCCCCAAGCAGTTTTGTGAGAGGTGCTTTGAGCAAGGAGATCAAAAATGGCAGCAAAATGAGCTAGAACTCGTGCTTGAGCTGGATATTTGTGTTTAGGGAAGGAAGAAGGAGTGTGTGGGTGAAAGGATAAGTGGAGGAGGGCCACCATGGGCCCATGAGGCAGGGGGGCGCGCCCAGGGGGTAGGGCGCGCCCTCCACCCTCGTGGGCAGGTGGTTGACCCCTCTCTTGTGTTCTCAGTGCCAAATATTCCAGAAAAAACCATATTTAAATTTCAGGGCATTTGGAGAACTTTTATTTTTGGGGTATTTTTATATTGCACGGATAATCAGATAATAGACAGAAAAATATTTATTTTTATTTATTTAATATAAATAACAGAAAGTAAAAGTGGGGTACAGAAGGTTGTGCTTTCTAGTTTCATCCATCTCATGCTTATCAAAAGGAATCCACAAACAATGTTGATCAAGTCTTGTTAAAGAACTCATTCCGAATAACATTGAACCGGAGAAATTTCGAATAACACTATGTGACCTCAACAGGGATATGCATATCCCCAATAATAAGAATATCATATTTCTTCTTGAAAGTAGGAAGAGGAAATTCAAAACCTCCAAATATAATCGATGGAATTTTTCCAATAGAATTGATACTATGAACTTGAGGTTGTTTCCTCGGAAAGTGCACCGTGTGCTCATTACCATTAACATGAAAAGTGACATTGCCTTTAGTGCAATCAATAACAGCCCCTGCAGTATTCAAAAAGGGTCTTCCAAGAATAATAGACATACTATCGTCCTTGGGAATATCAAGAATAACAAAGTCCATTAAAATAGTAACATTTGCAACTACAACAGGCACATCCTCAGAAATACCGACATGTATAGCAGTTGATTTATCAGCCATTTACAAAGATATTTCAGTAGGCGTCAACTTATTCAAATCAAGTGTACGATATAAAGAGAGAGGCATAACACTAACACCGGCTCCAAGATCACATAAAGCAGTTTTAACATAGTTTCTTTTAATGGAGCATGGTATAGTTGGTACACCGGGATCTCCTAGTTTCTTTTGTATTCCACCCTTAAAAGTATAATTAGCAAGCAGGGTGGAAATTTCAGCTTTCGGTATCTTTCTTTTATTTGTAACAATTTCTTTCATGTCCTTAGCATAAGGATTCATTTTAAGCATATCAGCTAATCGCATACTCAAAAAGATAGGTCTAATCATTTCAGCAAAACACTCAAAATCCTCATCATCCTTTTTCTTGGATGGTTTGGGAGGAAAAAGCATGGGTTTCTGAACCCAAGGCTCTCTTTCTTTACCATGTTTCCTAGAAACAAAGTCTTTCTTATCATAACGTTGATTCTTTGATTGTGGGTTATCAAGATCAACAGCAGGTTCAATTTCTACATCATTATCGTTACTAGGTTGAGCATCATCATGGGTATTATCATTAACATTATTACAAGTTTCAGGTTCATTACCAGATTGAGTTTCAGCATCAGAAATAGAAATATCATTTGGAGTCTCAGGTGGTTCAATAACAGGTTCACTAGAAGCATGCAAAGTCCTATCATTTTTCTTTTTCTTCCTTTTAGAAGGACTAGGTGCATCTATATTATTTCTCTGAGAATCTTTCTCAATTCTCTTAGGGTGGCCTTCAGGATACAAAGGTTCCTGAGTCATTCTACCAGTTCTAGTAGCCACTCTAACCGCATAATAATTATTCTTACTATTCAATTCATTAAGCAAATCATTTTGAGCTTCAAGCACTTGTTCTACTTGAGTGGTAACCATAGAAGCATGTTTACTAATAAGTTTAAGTTCACCTTTGACATTGGCCATATAATCACCCAAGTGTTCAAGCATATTTGAATTGTATTTCAATTGTCTACCAAAATAAGTATTAAAGTCTTCTTGCTTAGCCATAAATTTATCAAACTCATCTAAGCATGGGCTAGCAAACTTAGTAAATGGGATTTCAGCTTTATCATATCTATAGAGAGAACTTACCGTTACTACCTGTGTTGGGTTATCAAGACCATGAGTTTCTTCAATAGGTCATGGATCAAGATCATATGTTTCTTCAACAGGCGGTAAATTAAGACCGTGTATTTCTTCAATAGGAGGTAAATTGTTAACATCTTCAGCTTTAATACCTTTTTCTTTCATAGATTTCTTTGCCTCTTGCATATCTTCAGGACTAAGAAATAGAATACCCCTCTTCTTTGGAGTTGGTTTAGGAATAGTCTCAGGAATTGGCTCCGGAGGTGTGCAATTATTTTCATTTGTCAACATATTATTCATTAGAATTTCAGCTTCATCCGGTGTTCTTTCCCTGAAAACAGAACCAGCACAACTATCTAGGTAATCTCTGGAAGCATAGCTTAGTCCATCATAAAAGATATCAAGTATTTCATTTTTCTTAAGAGGATGATCACGCAAAGCATTAAGTAATTAGAGAAGCCTCCCCCAAGCTTGTGGTAGACTCTCTTCTTTAATTTGCACAAAATTATATATATCCCTTAAAGCAGCTTGTTTCTTATGAGCAGGGAAATATTTAGCAGAGAAGTAATAAATCATATCATGGGGACTATGCACACAACCAGGATCAAGAGAATTAAACCATATCTTAGCATCACCCTTTAATGAGAACGGAAATATTTTAAGGATATAAAACTAACAAGTTCTCTCATCAGTCGTGAACAGGGTGGCTATATCATTTAATTTAGTAAGATGTGCCACAACAGTTTTAGATTCATAACCATGAAAAGGATCAGATTCAACAAACGTAATTATACCAGGATCAACAGAGAATTCATAATCCTTATCGGTAACACAGATAGGTGAAGTAGCAAAAGCAGGGTCAGGTTTCATTCTAGCATTTAGAGATTGCTTGTTCCATTTAGCTAATAACCTCTTAAGTTCGTATCTATCTATGCAAGCTAAAATAGCTAAAGAGGCTTCTTTATCAAAAACATAACCCTCAGGAATAACAGGCAAGTCTTCATCATCAATTTCATCAGTATTATCAGATTCAATATTTTCAATCTCTCTAGCCCTAGCAAGTTGTTCATCAAGAAATTGACCAAGCGGCACAGTAGTATCAAGCATAGAAGTAGTTTCATCATAAGTATCATGTATAGAAGAAGTGGCATCATCAATAACATACGACATATCAGAACGAATAGCAGAAGCAGTTTTAGGTGTCGCAAGCTTACTCAAAACAGAAGGTGAAGTGCAGAGCTAGATGGCAGTTCCTTACCTCCCCTCGTAGTTGAGGGATAAATCTTGGTTCTTGGATCTTTCAAGTTCTTCATAATGATAAGCAGATATAAATCCCAAGTGACTCAAAGAATAGAGCTATGCTCCCCGGCAACGGCGCCAGAAAAAAGCCTTGATAACCCACAAGTATAGGGGGTCGCAACAGTTTTCGAGGGTAGAGTATTCAACCCAAATTTATTGATTCGACACAAGGGGAGCCAAAGAATACTCTCAAGTATTAGCAGCTAAGTTGTCAATTCAACCACACCTGGAAACTTAGTATCTGCAGCAAAGTAATATGATAGTAGTGGTAACGGTAACAAAAGGTAACAGTAGTAAAAGTAATGTTTTTGGTATTTTGTAGTGATGATAGCAATAGCAACGGGAAAGTAAATAAGCGAAGAACAATGTATGGAAAGCTCATAGGCAATGGATCAGTGATGGAGAATTATGCCGGATGTGGTTCATCATGTAACAGTCATAACCTAGGGTGACACAGAACTAGCTCCAGTTCATTGATATAATGTAGGCATGTATTCCGAACATAGTCATACATGTTTATGGAAAAGAACTTGCATGACATCTTTTGTCCTACCCTCCCATGGCAGCGGGGTCCTTATGGAAACTAAGGGATATTAAGGCCTCCTTTTAATAGAGTACCGGAACAAAGCATTAACACATAGTGAATACATGAACTCCTCAAACTATGATCATCACCGGTAAGTATCCCGATTATTGTCACTTCGGGGTTAACAGATCATAACACATAATAGGTGACTATAGACTTGCAAGATAGGATCAAGAACACTCATATATTGATGAAAACATAATAGGTTCAGATTTGAAATCATGGCACTCGGGCCCTAGTGACAAGCATTAAGCATAGCAAAGTCATAGCAACATCAATCTCAGAACATAGTGGATACTAGGGATCAAACCCTAACAAAACTAACTCGATTACATGATAGATCCCATCCAACCCATCACCGTACAGCAAGCCTACGATGAAATTACTCACGCACGGTGATACATCTCCGTCGTATCTACTTTTCCAAACATTTTTGCCCTTGTTTTGGACTCTAACTTGTATGATTTGAATGGAACTAACCCGGACTGGCGCTGTTTTCAGCAGAATTGCCATGGTGTTGTTTTATGTGCAGAAAACAAATATTCTCAGAATGACCTGAAACTCCATGGAACATCTTAGAAAAAACAATAAAAAATCATCGCCAAAGATGAAGACCAGGGGGCCCACACCCTTCTCACGAGGGTGGGGGGGGGCCCTACCTCGTGGGCCCCCTGGAAACCCTCAGACGCCAACTCCAACTCTATATATTTGCTTTCGGAGAGAAAAAAAAATCAGAGAGAAGAAATCATCACGTTTTACGATACGGAGCCACTGCCAAGCCCTAAAACCTCTCGGGAGGGCTGCTCCGGAGCCCGTTCGGGGCTCCGGAGAGGGGGATTCATCGCCGTCGTCATCATCAAGCATCCTCCATCACCAATTTCATGATGCTCACCGCCGTGCGTGAGTAATTGCATCGTAGGCTTGCTGGACGGTGATGGGTTGGATGAGATTTATCATGTAATCGAGTTAGTTTTGTTAGGGTTTGATCCCTAGTATCCATTATGTTCTGAGATTGATGTTGCTATGACTTTGCTATGCTTAATGCTTGTTACTAGGGCCCGAGTGCCATGATTTCACATCTGAACCTATTATGTTTTCATGAATATATGTGAGTTCTTGATCCTATCTTGCAAGTCTATAGTCACCTACTATGTGTTATGATCCGGCAACCCCGAAGTGACAATAATCGGGACCACTCCCGGTGATGATCGTAGTTTGAGGAGTTCATGTATTCACTATGTGCTAATGCTTTGTTCCGGTTCTCTATTAAAAGGAGACCTTAATATCCCTTAGTTTCCAATAGGACCCCGCTGCCACGGGAGGGTAGGACAAAAGATTTCATGCAAATTCTTTTCCATAAGCACGTATGACTATATACGGAATACATGCCTACATTACATTGATGAATTGGATCTAGTTCTGTGTCACCCTATGTTATGACTGTTACATGATGAACTGCATCCGGCATAATTATGCATGACTGATCCGGTGCCTACGAGTTTTCCATATAATAGTTTACGCTTATTTACTTTCCTGCTGCTACTGTTACAATCACTACAAAATACCAAAAACATTACTTTTGCTGTCTTTACTCTTGTTGCCGCTACCACCACTATCATATTACTTTGCTACTAAACACTTTGCTGCAGATACTAAGTTTCCATGTGTGGTTGAATTGACAACTCATCTACTAATACTTGAGAATATTCTTTGGCTGCCCTTGTGTCGAATTAATAAATTTGGGTTGAATACTCTACCCTCGAAAGCTGTTGCGATCCCCTATACTTGTGGATTATCAAGACCAATTTCTGGCGCCGTTGCCGGGGAGCATAGCTCTATTCTTTGAGTCACTTGGGATTTATATCTGCTGGACACTATGAAGAACTTGAGAGATCCAAAAACCAAGATCTATCCCTCAACTACGAGGGGAGGTAAGGAACTGCCATCTAGCTCTGCACTTGATTCACCTTCTGTTATGAGTAAGTTAGCGACACCTACACCTGCTTCTGCTATTCGTTCTGATATGTCGCATGTTATTGATGATGCCACTTCTGCTATGCATGATACTTATGATGAAACTGCTTCTATGCCTGATACTACTGTGCCCCTTGGTGAATTTCTTGATGAACACATTGCCAGGGCTAGAGAAAAAGAAATTATTGAATCTGAATACGATGATGATAGTGATGATGAAAATATGCCTGTTATTCCTGAGGGTTATATTTTTGATATGGAATCTTCTGCCGCTATTTTTTCTTGCAAAGATAGATATGAGCTTAAGAGGTTATTAATTAAATGGAACAAAGAATCACTTAGAGATAAAATGAGACCTGACCCTGCTTTTGCTACTTCACCTATATGTGTTCCTGATAAGGTTTATGAATTCTCTGTTGATCCTGATATAATTACTTTGGTTGAATCTGGTCCGTTTTATGGCTACGAATCTGAAACTGTTGTGGCACATCTTACTAAGTTAAATGATATAGCTGCCCTGTCCACTAATGATGAGAGATCGCGTTACTTCTATATACTCAAAATATTTCCGTTCTCATTAAAGGGTGATGCTAAGATATGGTTCAATTCTATTGATCCTGGTTGTGTGCGTAGTACCCAGAATATGATTTATTACTTCTCTGCTAAATATTTCCCTACTCATAAGAAACAAGCTGCTTTGAGGGAAATATACAACTTCGTGCAAATTAAAGAAGAGAGTCTCCCACAAGCTTGGGGGAGGCTTCTCAAGTTACTTAATGATTTGCCTGATCATCCTCTTAAGAAACCCAAAATACTTGATATCTTTTATAATAGACTAACCGATGCTTCCAGAGATTACCTGGATAGTTGTGCTGGTTCTCTTTTTAGGGAAAGAACACTGGATGAAGCTAAAATTCTATTGAATAATATGTTGACAAATGAAAATAATTGGGTACCTCCCGAGCCAGCTCCTGCTCCAATTACTGAGCCTATTCTTAAACCAACTCTGAAGAAGAGAGGTATTCTATTTCTCAGTCCTGAAGATATGCAAGAGGCAAAGAAATCTATGAAAGAAAAGGTATTAAAGCTGACGATGTTAATAATTTACCTCCTATTGAAGAAATACATGGTCTTAATATACCGCCTGTTGAAGAAACCTATGATCTCAATTCTTTACTTATTGAAGAACCTCCTGATCCTGATATCCCGACACAGGTAGTAAAGGTAAATTCTCTCTATAGATATGATAAAGCTGAAGTCCCTCCTACTAAAATTGCTAGTCAGTGCTTGGATGAGTTTGATAACTATATGTTTAAGCAAGATGACTTCAATGCTTATTTGGGTAGACAATTAAAAGAAAATGCTTATATGATTAGACGCTTGGGTGATTATATGGCTAATATTAAAGGTGAACTTAAACTTGTTAGCAAACATGCTTCTATGGTTACCACTCAAGTAGAACAAGTACTTAAGGCTCAAAAAGAAGTGCTTGATGAAATGAATAGTAAGAAAAATGATTATGCTGTTAGAGTGGCTACTAGAACTGGTAGAATGACTCAAGAACCTTTGTAATGATAATGATGTAGAAATTGAACCTGCTGTTGATCTTGATAACCCACAATCAAAGAATCAATGTTATGATAAAAGAGACTTTGTTGCTAGGAAACATGGTAAAGAAAGGGAACCTTGGGTTCAGAAACCTATGCCTTTTCCTCCAAAACCATCCAAGAAAAAGGATGACGAGGATTTTGAGCGCTTTGCTAAAATGATTAGGCCTATCTTCTTGCGTATGCGATTAACTGATGTGCTCAAAACAAATCCTTATGCTAAATATATGAAGGATATCATTACTAATAAAAGAAAGATACCGGAAGCTGAGATTTCCACCATACTTGCTAATTATACTTTTAAGGGTGGAATACCAAAGAAACTTGGAGACCCTAGAGTACCTACTATACCTTGCTCCATTAAAAGAAATTATATTAAAACTGCTTTATGTGATCTTGGAGCCGGTGTTAGTGTTATGCCTCTCTCTTTATATCGTAGACTTGACTTGAATAAGTTGACACCTACCGAAATATCTTTGCAAATGGCTGATAAATCAACTGCTATACCTGTCGGTATTTGTGAGGATATGCCTGTTGTGGTTGCAAACGTTACTATTTTAACGGACTTTGTTATACTTGATATTCCCGAGGATGATAGTATGCCTATTATTCCTGGAAGACCTTTTCTTAATACTGTAGGGGCTGTTATTGATTGCAACAAAGGCAATGCCGTTTTTCATGTTAATGGTAATGAGCATACGGTACACTTCCCGAGGAAACAACCTCAAGTTCATAGTATCAACAGCATTGGAAAAATTCCATCGATTATAATTGGAGGTTTTGAATTTCCTCTTCCTACTGTCAAAAAGAAATATGATATACTTATTATTGGGGATGTGCATATCCCCATTGAGGTGACTTAGTGTTATTCGAAATTTCTCGGTTTCATGATTATCGGAATGAGTTTGTTAACAAGACTTGATCAACCTTGTTAGTGGATTCTTTTTGATGAGCATGAGATGGATGAAACTAGAAGCACCACCTTCTGTACCCTCTCTATACTTTCTGTTAATTAGTAGAAATAAAGTAGAAATAGTATTTTCTGTCTGTTTCCTGACTTATCCGTGCAATAAAAAAATATCCCGAAAATAAAAGTCCTCAGAATGACATGCCAATTTAATATGTTTTTTTTGGGAATATTTGAGGATTTACTGTGCAAAAATTACCGCGGGAGGAGCTGCCACCTGGCCACGAGGGTGGTGGGCGCGCCCCCCCTCTAGGGCGCGCCCCCCTGCCTTGTGGGCCCACGGTGGCCCTCCTCCACTTATCCCAGCACCCATCTTCTTCCTCTATCTCACACAAACCCGAAAAACCAACTCAAGCACGAGTTCCAGCCACTTTTGCTGTGATTTTTGATCTCCTTGCTCAAAGCACCTCTCACAAAACTGCTTGGGGAGATTGTTCCTTGGTATGTGACTCCTCCATTGGTCCAATTAGTTTTTGTTCTAGTGCTTTATTCTTTGCAAATTTGTGTTGCATAGGTAACCATGTTCTTGAGCTTACATGTCAAATTTATATGGTTCCAAGTAGTTCTAATGCTTGATTTAGGCTCTAGGCACTTGTAGGAGTAGTTGCTATCAATATTATTGAAGTTGGTTCATTTTTGTTTGAAGTTATTAAAAATTTCAGAATTTTTCAGAGAAAAACAATATGTTTAGGAAGATGTTCCAAGGTGGTTGCTCTAAGAAGCAAGGACCCAGGATTGCTATGCGCGATGCTGACGAGGATCCACCAAGAGACGCTCCAGTACGGCCTTGCGAATGGCCGTCGGAAAATTTTATGGACCATGCGGGAATTAAAGAAGAATTAAAAGCATATTTGCGCAATGCTGGTCTTGAAGATTTTGAGGCTAACAAATGCCCCCAGTATCATGATCTCACAAGTTCATTTGTGAGGAGGTTTGAGTATTCATCTTCGTGTAATTCTCCCTCAGTCATGTTTGATCTGTATGACAAATCTTATACCATGGACCTAGAGGATTTCACTTCTGCTTGCGAACTTCCATCATGGGGTAGTGTTAGGGATCCCCCTAAATTTGAATTTAGAAACTTTCTTTCTAGTATAACTATGGGGGAATCTAGAGATATAACACATGCTACCATAGGGAGCATTCACTTTCCTGCTATACATTATTTTTCTCTTTTCATCGGTAGATGCATAAATGCTAAGGATGAAGCATGTCACATGTGTGTCCCAGATCTTAGCATTCTTAGGAGTGCTGTGTTAGGAGACCAATCTTATCATATGGGAGCCATTGTAGCTCGTAGGTTGCATCATAATAGACATAATGGAGATTTCTTTGGAGGAATTTATGCAACCCGCTTAGCTCATT
Source organism: Triticum monococcum (assembly GCA_034509565.1). NCBI lineage: Eukaryota > Viridiplantae > Streptophyta > Magnoliopsida > Poales > Poaceae > Triticum > Triticum monococcum. Next base: position 81,752,342 of record CM067841.1, read on the forward strand.
TTCTTGAGATAGACATTTGTGAGGGTGATATGGAGTTGCCTCCTACATATTTAGATTATGACTATGGCTTCGCACCAGTTTGTCGAGAGGCCTGAATCACCTCTCTTATATCGCTTAATTTTTGATAAACGACGTGTTTTCCGTATTACTCTCCCTGCTCCTGCCTTCTTTGATTCACAGATAAAAGGAAGATATGTTATTACCAGAGAGGAGGCAGAAGAGTACGAGAGGAGAGCGGAGGCAGCTCGACTCCACGCTGCAGCTCAGCAGGCGATAACCGCTGCACAACAGTATGATCCCAACTATTCCTCCTCATCACAGTACGACCCCAACAACTATTATTATGGATATCCGCTAGGCCAGCCATGGCCATAGACCAACTTAGGCCAAAAGCCTAAGCTTCGGGGAGTAAGTATTTCTCACCGACATTACATTTATGTTCACACACACTCATTGCTAGATGTCGGTGCTCATACTTTTTCACTGTAATATCCATGCTAGTTTATTTTCTTTTTCCTGCTTTCTTCTTGTGTGTCTGTTAAACCTTAAGAAAAACCAAAAAAATTAGTAGTAGTTTATTTTTCTACTGTAGTAGTAATAATTAAAATGAAAACCCAAAAATATTTCCCGTTCTTCTTTTGCTTGTTGGGAGCTTTCCCGTGTAAATAGTTTTATTTCTTTTCTTTTATTTGGGGGTCAGTAGGAGAAGACCATAATTAAATTGTTGAAGTGGCTCTTATATACATTAGTGTTGATTTAACCCAGAACCCATATTGCCTTGTCTTCTCCTGTTTATTGAATGCTCGCAGATTCCAGCTTAGTCCAATGCACGTGCACTCTTATTGTTATTCACACCATTCGGTCGTGCAAGTGAAAGGCAATTATGATGATATATGATCGACTGACTGAGATGAGAAAAGCTGGTATGAACTCGACCTCTTTTGTTTTTGTAAATATGATGAGTCCCTCGTTCTTGATTCAGCTTATTATGAATAAACATGTTTGCAATGACAATTAGAGATCATAGTTGCTTGTGCCATGCTTGATTAGCTATGAGTTATATTGATTTACCTTGTATGACAACATGCTATTGAGATGATTATGATGTGGTATGATGGGGTGGTATCCTCCTTCGAATGATTTAAGTGACTTGACTTGGCACATGTTCACGCATGTAGTTGAAACAAAATCAACATAGCCTTCACGATATTTATGTTCATGGTGGATTATATCCTACTCATGCTTGCATCCAATGTTTATTAATTTTAATGCATGTACATGGCTGTTGTCGCTCTCTAGTTGGTCGCTTCCCAGTCTTTTGTTAGCCTTCACTTGTACTAAGCGGGAATACTGCTTGTGCATCCAATCCCTTAAACCCCAAAGTTATTCCAGATGAGTCCACCATACCTTCCTATATGCGGTATCTACCTGCCGTTCCAAGTAAATTTGTATGTGCCAAACTCTAAACCTTGAAATAAACATTCTGTTTTGTATGCTCGAATAGCTCATGTATCAACCAAGGCTGTCCTTATCTTCCGTGTTAGGCGGGTTATTCTCAAGAGGAGTGGACTCCGCTCCTCACTCACGAGAAAATGGTTGGTCACCGGGATGCCCAGTCCCTTGCTTTATGCAAACTAAATCAAAATTAATTGCAAACAAAACTCCTCCTGGGACCTGATGTATGTTGGAGGCACTCTTGTTTCGAGCAAGCCATGGATTGATGCTTATTGGTGGAGGGGGAGTATAAACTTTACCATTATGTTTGGGAACCCACTATAATGTGTTTAGCATGGAAGATATCGTCATCTCTTAGTTGTTACGTTGACAATGAAAGTATACCGCTCAAAATACAATTTAGCTCTATTGCAAAACCGAGCTCTGGCACCTCTACAAATCCCCGCTTCCCTCTACGAAGGGCCTATCCATTTACTTTTATGTTAAGTTATCACCCTCTTATTAAAAAGCACTAGCTGGAGAGCATAGCCGTCATTTGCATTCATCACTGTTAATTTATATTGGGTATGACTATGATTGGATCTCTTTTACCATGAATTACAATGTCTAGTCAGTCCTTCATCTTTAAAGGTGCTCTGCATTTATGTTTTGCGGTCTCAAAAAGGGCTAGCGAGATACCATCTTGTTATATCATAATATGATTGTTTTGAGAAAGTGTTGTCATCCGAGATTTATTATTATGACTTGCTTGTTGATTATGCTATTGATATGAGTAATTATGAGACCTGAGAATTATTGCAAATGTGGTTAGTTATGATCTACTAGTCGTCAACCCGTGCATTCGCACAGGCATCTCAAAATAATCATGGTTGGCCGTATTAACATATGGTGAGCTAAACATATAACAGCTTCATCGAATAATTATTTTCCTCTCATATGAAACAACATTATTATGAAGTATAGTATGAGCGACCGAGACTTACTACTATGTAACCAATTGATTAAGACATAAATCCACGTGAGAATCAAAGAAAAATGTTTGTAAATCCACCCTACCAAACAAATCAATTTGTAGATAGGATATGTAAACTGGAATTGCAGTGAAAATCATAAACAGAAGTATATAATGAGACTACCTACAATAAATAATAAGTCTGAACTAAATTAATTTATAGCAAGACATGTATATATGGTCATATATGTGAATAATATAAAATATATTGTGCTTATGACCGTCCATGAGCATTCATTTTATTCCTGAACAATATGAGTCTAATTTATATTCTTTTTCTACATTTTTGCAATGATAATACCAGATTTGCCGAAACAATTTACAGTTTTCCAATACGCTAACAATTATATTTGCACATGATTAGTTGTTTATTTCGATTTTATGTGAATAAATTATTATTTTATCCTAGAAACCATCACCACATGGTGGAACACAAACATTTCATCTGTGCTGACAACTTGTGTTATAAGTCACTTCTATTCATCTTCACGATCAAATCAACATGATCATCGGCATGTGAATAATACATGGATTTCACGCTTGTGTGGTGGAGGACAGGAGATGAGTGACACATGAGAGGATTTGGATCAGTAGAACAATAAGAGCAGAACAGGAACCCAACTATAAAAATATACTGACCCACTGTCCTAACATCCTGCTAATCACATCTCATTATTATACATGCACACATATCTATGACCTGCAGCAAAGGGCATGTCCTGGTGGACTCGACCGTTATCGTTGTGGCAGGATCCGGGAATCCTGGCTGTTCAGCCACACTTAAGCAGTACTTGATGGGTTGATTCATTGCTCTCGCTGTTGGAGTTGATGGTAGGCATGATTGTTCTTCTAGCTTACCTGACGAATTGCAAGGTTTTATGCATTGTACAACGTCTAATGGCTGGCAACAATGACTGTGTTACCTATGACCGATATTGGATGCAATGATGAGAACAATGAAATCCTTCCGGCTGGTTTAGCATGTCGAACAAATTATGTGATGACTTTAATTAACACATGGAAGCATGCTAGAGTAATACATCACATCATGAGACATCAGATGCAGCTTGTTCCCAGCGGTATACAGGAGGAGTTTGTCAGCATGCGGCTGCATTCTTCCATTGTCCTGCCTCGATCCTCAATGTTTGTCCTATTGAGTAATCACAACTCTGTGGAGTTTCTCTTGCAAAATACCCTCAAGTTTCCTAGAGAAATTGACCCGTTCATCGATCATGCTGTAACTCCACTTGACTAAATTCCACAAAATAGGGCAACCTTATCGAATCCGGATGATCCCATTACCTTTTGGTACCCATGGTCAAACTGACCATCCAGTAGATGTGCGGCGTGCTTTCACTCAAATCTACCATATGCCCCATCCGTATAGATCCCATCACGTAGCCATGAGATCAATAGTAGAACAATGGTTAGATTAATGTAATAATGATTTACTGAATTAGCATGGAACAAAAATAATCGGATTGAAATGTAGCCAATCTATGCACGCATGTGTGCCTGTGCAGCTCCTTGTTGGTGGCGAGGGCTCGAGGCTGCCATTCAACCTATGCCGACTGCATGGGCTAGTATCTTCTAAAGAACACACATATCAAAATTTTCATACAAAAATTTTATTCTAGTGAAAATTATGAAAGACCTAAATATAGAGGATGTAATATTTTATAGGAGTTGTCCTTAGGGAAAATGGAATTATTATACCCTTCCAATTTCTTTCATTATATTATTGGAAGGGGATTGCCTCCGTACTACTCATAGGTGTTCCTGGTCCTTGGATAAATATTCAACATATAGTAGTACTATCTTGTTAAGAACATCAAGCTAACATGTGAATTCATGGCTACAAAAAAGGTACTCTTGAAAAAACAGCTGCTATGTAGTATACTGAGCTAGAGAGAGCACTAATTCTGAACGTTCTAAGAGCAATGAAATGACTAACTCACATCTCTGAAGCTAAAAATAATACATGAAACTATACGGAGGGACTGCTGTTAGCAGCAATAAAGAGTGCGGAATTTGCATAGGGTACCAGTAGAGCAATACAATTGATATAACCTTAGTGTGTTATGTGATGCAAGTATTTTTAGTGTCGATGAGAATAAACTTAAAATTTCATTAGCAAATCCGCAGGTTTGGAATGAACTGAACTTAATTGATGCGGGGTATATATAAATATCACCCAATGCAATTTGCTTTACACAAAGAGGTCAAAGAGAAGGGGAAATCACATTACGATTCAGAAGAAAAAACTCACTCTGATCCACAGTTAGAATAGCAGGAAAATTTCATATGAATTTTCTTCTTTGCATCAATCCAGAGCCTTTTTCCTGTACGATAGGAATACTGTAACTGAAAATATATGAAGTTGATAGCTTGGATTCTCGTGATGTATGGTCGAAGACAAAATGATTCAATATTACCACACAGAGAATCAAAACCTTAATTAGCATTTATTTTAAGAAAGATACAATATTTTGTTTCTATATACATCAAAAATATCAATAAATTTGGCTGTCTAATATGGGTTAACATAACAAAACATCTGTAAATTAAAGCTTCCTATAAAAAGTGTGTGGCTTCTCTCTGATATACAGAGCAAAGTTCTCATAGATACAAATGTATGAAATTGCTTTTGTGCTTGATCAAACAATAGGGATCGGACAAAGACAATTTTGTATTCATGAGAGGATTTAACAGTCATAGAATAGACTTGCACCACCTATCACCTTCTCCACTTTCTCCAATTGACAGCCTCTACAGCAAGAGAGGGCAGTGTGATCTAGTTGAAAGTGGCGCCAATAAACCTCCTCCTGCGCCACGCAAACAATCTCAATGTTGTATTGCAGTTTGGAGGGTGGTGGAACTTTAAATACGAAGAGATTCAAACGTCAGAGAAGAAGGGAGTGGCGAGAAGCCAAATTGAATTGTGGCTTCTGTGGATCTTTGGTGTGCAGGATGAAATGGAAAAGAGCCATGCGAGAGCTTATTTATGTGGCCTCTACTAAATCCACATAGGAATTCGGAGTTGAGACCCCTGATCTAGTAAAACTAGGTGATTGAATCATACCAGAGGAAGATCCATATGTGGGGTGTCCTTCTACGCCTCTTGTCTCTTGACGAACTGATCGAGGGCAAAAGGCTACCATGAACAGGGCAGCGTGCTGGAGGGGGATAAGCTGGATAAGACCATCGTATTTAACAACAGTAGTTATAGAGAGAGGAGAAGGACTGGAGTTGCTGAGTAATGACTCACATCGCACAAATGCCCAGCTGTCATGCACGTACACATAGCCAAACTTATTCCCAAAGCAGGTTGATCTATTCTGTCTATAGATACACCAGTGGATACGTACGCACAGTCGTACATGTAACAGTGATTTCTTCCGGCAGGCACGCATGAGAGGCACAATTGATAGCAGTAGGTTTTCTTAATCTTACATGCTTGCAGCTTCACCTTGGAAACAGCCACGATCATGCATGGAGCTCAACCTGATCATACACGTGCACAACATCCTGATCCAGCATGCACTTGATTAAGCTTTGCAGACAGAAACAAAACGCACGCGGACGGAACATGATGTAATTTACGGTAGCAAGTAGATTAGAGGATGGAAGAGAGATCAGGCGGAGGAGGATTTCTTGGTATGGCTGTGTAGCCAATTTAGATGGACATCCGCGGCGGCTACATGACGTGAAGAGACAGGTCAGGGAAAGATCAACGTGTTGTGCACAACATTAGAAAGATTGATATTGATAATTCCTAAAAAGAGATTGAGATTGGTGCGTGAGATTGAGATGAGATTTTTGGAGCATTAGAAAGATTGAGATTGATCCTTCCTCAAAAAAAAGATTGAGATTGATCCTTCCTAAAAAAAGAAGAAGATTGAGATTGATCCCTCAAAAAAAGATGGAGATTGATATGAGATTTTTTTTTCTTCTGTTTAGATTGAGATTGATCCCTCAAAGGAAAAAATATGGAGATAGAGATGAGTTTTTTTTTCTATTTTCAGGTTGATCTACACCGTAATAATTCGGTCCCACCAAATTAACGGCTCATAAATTCTAATTAACGTGGGATTTTTTAGGGAGTATAGGATTAGTATAGTAATAGATAGATGTTGAAAACTTGAATGTTGGCTTGACAAAGTTACAACAACAAGAGCAAACAGAGTTTGTAAAAGTTTTTCTTTCTTTCTTTTAGTTTGTCAACTGAATTGCTTGAGGATAAGCAAGGGTTTAAGCTTGGGGGAGTTGATACGTCTCCGTCGTATCTACTTTTCCAAACACTTTTGCCCTTGTTTTGGACTCTAACTTGTAGGATTTGAATGGAACTAACCCGGACTGACGCTGTTTTTAGCAGAATTGCCATGGTGTTGTTTTATGTGCAGAAAACAAATATTCTCGGAATGACCTGAAACTCCACGGAACATCTTAGAAAAAATAATAAAAAATCCTCGCCAAAGATGAAGACTAGGGGGCCCACACCCTTCTCACGAGCGTGGGGGCGCGCCCCCCTAGGGCGCGCCCCCTACCTCGTGGGCCCCCTGGAAACCCTCGGACGCCAACTCCAACTCTATATATTTGCTTTCCGAGAGAAAAAAATCAGAGAGAAGAAATCATCACGTTTTACGATACAGAGCCACCACCATGCCCTAAAACCTCTTGGGAGGGCTGATCTGGAGTCCGTTCGGGGCTCCGGAGAGGGGGATTCGTCACCGTCATCATCATCAACCATACTCCATTACCAATTTCATGATGCTCACCGCCGTGCGTGAGTAATTGCATCGTAGGCTTGCTGGACGGTGATGGGTTGGATGAGATTTATCATGTAATCGAGTTAGTTTTGTTAGGGTTTGATCCCTAGTATCCATTATGTTCTGAGATTGATGTAGCTATGACTTTGCTATGCTTAATGCTTGTCACTAGGGCCCGAGTGCCATGATTTCAGATCTGAACCTATTATGTTTTCATGAATATATGTGAGTTCTTGATCCTATCTTGCAAGTCTATAGTCACCTACTATGTGTTATGATCCGGCAACCCCGAAATGACAATAATCGGGACCACTCCCAGTGATGACCGTAGTTTGAGGAGTTCATGTATTCGCTATGTACTAATGCTTTGTTCCGGTTCTCTATTAAAAGGAGGCCTTAATATCCCTTAGTTTCCAATAGGACCCCGCTGCCACGGGAGGGTAGGACAAAAGATGTGATGCAAGTTCTTTTCCATAAGCACGTATGACTATATACGGAATACATGCCTACATTACATTGATGAATTGGAGCTAGTTCCGTGTCACCCTATGTTATGATTGTTACATGATGATCCGCATCCGGCATAATTATCCATCACTGATCCGGTGCCTACGAGTTTTCCATATACTGGTTTACACTTATTTACTTTCCTGCTGCTACTGTTACAATCACTACAAAATACCAAAAACATTACTTTTGCTGTCTTTACTTTTGGTGCCTCTACCACCACTATCATATTACTTTACTACTAAACACTTTGCTGCAGATACTAAGTTTCTAGGTGTGCTTGAATTGACAACTCAGCTGCTAATACCTGAGAATATTCTGTGGCTCCCTAAGGGAGTCCTGGATTAGGGGGTGTTCGGATAGCCGGACTATACCTTCAGCCGGACTCCTGGACTATGAAGATGCAAGATTGAAGACTTCGTCCCGTGTCCGGAAGGGACTTTCCTTGGCGTGGAAGGCAAGCTTTGCGATACGGATATGTAGATCTCCTACCATTGTAACCGACTTTATGTAACCCTAACCCTCTCCGGTGTATATATAAACCGGAGGGTTTTAGTCCGTAGAACAAGATACAGCACAACAATCATACCATAAGCTAGCTTCTAGGGTTTAGCCTCTCCGATCTCGTGGTAGATCTACTCTTGTACTACCCATATCATCAATATTAATCAAGCAGGACGTAGGGTTTTACCTGCATCAAGAGGGCCTGAACCTGGGTAAAACTTCATGTCCCTTGCCTCCTCTTACCATGCGGCCTAGACGCACAGTTCGGGAGCCCCTACCCGAGATCTGCCGGTTTTGACACCGACATTGGTGCTTTCATTGAGAGTTCCTTTGTGTCGTCGCCATCAGGAAGGATGCCTCGCCCCGTCTTTAAAGACGGCACTATTGCTAAGGGAGCTTTGGCTGTCGGCCAAACCCTCCGGCTAGGTGGTTTTCTTATGACCGCCTGTTCGGCTTCTCCGCCGACGATGACCTCTCGAGCCATCGAAAACAATCTTCATGTCAGCTCGGAACTCGCCGAGAAGTTAGATCCGATGGAGCTCTCCTCCATAAATGAGCTCTTGGATCGCATTGCCGCCCTGGGAGTCGCTACGGATTACGACCAGATTGGGCCTAAACCCGATCTGAGAGAGATTAACTCTCCCCAAGTCACCCATCACGTTGCCGTGGTAGAGGGACAGTGCGGTGACCCTTCATCTATCTTAAGGACTAGCTACGTCGAGATTCCCGATCCCTCCAAGACGGATACCCGCGGAGGGGAGGATATCACTCAAGACCTGTACTTAGAGTCAGGCGACGGGCTGGATTCATTGGACGACATCCAGGAATCCAAATTTTCGAGTTCGGAAATTCCTCGGCCTCTGAGCCTCAGATTGGGTGAGGCTTCGGATTTAATTACACCCACCCACCCGAACATAAGCGATCTATCCCAAATCAGCCCAGAGCCCGAAGAAATAGTACATCATTACTGGGCCAGATTCCTCCTGGTTGGGAACAGGATAAGGGACTGCCGCGAGGAAGATGCAATCTCAATCTTATGCAATAATTGCACGGACAAGGGAATCCTCAATGCCATAAGTCGCCGTGATATTACACGCTTCGCTGACTTGGCGTCCATTGTATGAAAGTACAGTGCGATGGAAAGCACCTGGAAAATCGAAATAAAATTTTGGGACGATCCGGCCCTGAGTACAAACCCAGTCCAAAATAAAAGGGTGCATCATCGCCAGACACACGGGTCAAACACCAAAAAGCAAAAACCCTCTACAGGGCATGGAACCGTACTGGAAGGATGGCTTAATGGACCCTGTAAAATTCACAGTACAGAGGACGCCATACCAACTCACAGCCTTAGAGCATGTTGGATACTCCGGCAGGTGGCCAAAATTGGCAAAGACCTCCTAATTCCGGAGGCCACAGAAAGCCACCCCAAAGACACCAATATGGTATTAACAGTCTTCGAGAGTTTCGCATCAAATAATATGCGAAAAAGAACACTCTGCAGCCTTGCCGAAGTCTACCAAGTAGCAACAATAAACCCATGGAGTGACACGGCTATTACCTTTAAGGCCAGTGATGAACCTACATTCCGAACAGCCCGAGCACCAGCCTCATTGGTCCTCAGTCCAAAAGTGGACGGCTTTCGTCTTACCAAGGTACTCATGGACGGCGGCAGCGGATTGAACCTCATTTATGAGGAAACCCTTCAAAAAATGAAAATAGACTGGAACCGCATTTAGCGAAGCAGCACAACCTTTAGAGGAACAATCCCCAGTCGGGAAGCGCGTTGTACAGGAAAGATCACACTAGATGTGGTGTTCGTCATGCCGGATAATTACAGGTCCAAAGAGGTCACATTCCATGTGGCTCCGTTCAGCAGCGGTTATCACGCTCTGCAAGGGCGGGAAGCGTTTACAATCTTCCAAGCAATACCCCATTACGGGTACATGAAGCTCAAGATGCCCGGGCCTAACGGGATCATCACTCTCGCTAGTGATCCGGACATAGCACTCCGCACCGAAAACAAGACAGCCGCACTGGCCCTCAAGGCACTATCCGAAGCCCTAGCGGCTGAGGAACTGACTGCGCTGCGCTCCATGGTGAATAGGGACGATGTGGTACTCGACAAAAGATCCAAGTCCACCTCCTTTAAACCGGCGGACGAAATAGTCAAATTCCAGGTCCATCCAACGGACCCCAATAAAACAGCTTCCATCGGGGCACCGTTAAACCCTGATGTAGACGCCGCACTGCAAGAGTTCCTACAAGAGAACTGGGACATTTTCACCTGGCACCCTTCAGACATGCCAGGAATCCCACGCAGGCTGGCTGAGCACAACTTAAATATCCTAAAAGGATTCAAACCTGTCAAACAAACTCTTTGGCGTTTTTCCGAACCTAAGAGACAGGCCATGGGAGAGGAGCTAGCAAAGCTATTGGAGGCCGGATTCATCAGAGATATAAAACATCCGGACTGGCTAGCAAACCTGGTGATGGTACCAAAGAAGGAAAAATCCTGGCGCCTGTGCGTTGATTTTAAAGACCTTAAAAAGGCTTTCCCAAAGGATCCCTTCCCCCTCCCCCGCATCGATCAAATTATCGACGCTACTACAGGACACAATTCGTTGTGTTTCCTTGACGCATATTCCAGCTACCATCAGATCAAGATGGCAGAACCAGACCAAGCTGCAACGGTATTTATCACACCATACGGCCCATTCTGCTTCAAACAATGCCCTTCGGGCTCAAAAATGTCGGCGCAACATATTAGCGCATGATTCAAACATGTCTGGCAAACCAGATCGGCAAAACAGTGGAGGCATATGTAGATGACGTGGTCGTCAAAACAAGACATGTCGAATCTCTAGTAAATGACTTGAGGCTCACATTTGATAACCTCCGAACATACAACATCAAGCTCAACCAGGAAAAATGCGTTTTCGGCGTCCCAGCTGGAAAGCTCTTGGGCTTCATTGTATCCGGTAGAGGAATTAAAGCAAATCCAGCCAAGATCCGAGCTCTATCACAATTGGATATCCCAAAGGACCTCAAACAAATACAAAAGTTAACCGGATGCGTGGCGGCTCTAAGCCGCTTTATCTCCCGCTTGGGAGAAAAGGCCCTACCCCTTTACCGCCTCCTTCGACGCACCGAACACTTCGAATGGACGGATGCAGCCACGGCCAGACTCGAAGAAATAAAAGCCATATTGGCAACAAACCCAGTCCTGGCCGCGCCAAACATTGGTGAACCAATGCTATTGTACATTGCAGCAACACATCAGGTTGTAAGCGTAGTGCTCGTCGTCGAACGAGAAACAGGCGGACACAAATTCCCCCTTCAAAAGCCGGTATATTATGTGTCCACTGTCCTCACTCCGTGCAAACCACGGTACCCGCATTATCAAGAGATTGCTTACGTGGTATTCATGGCATCCCAGAAGCTACGACACTACTTTCAAGAGTGTTCAATAACAGTAGCCTCAGAAGTACCACTTAACGATATTATAAACAACCGTGACGCAACGGGCCGGATTGCAAAATGGGCCATTGAGCTCCTCTCGTTCGACATAACTTATAAGCCACGGCGAGCCATCAAGTTGCAAGTCTTGGCCGACTTCGTCGCAGAATGGATGGAGGCCGAACTCCCTAAAGAGTACGGCACATGTTCAAATTGGATCATGCATTTTGACGGCTCCAAGATGTTGGCCGGACTAGGGGCTGGCGTTGTTTTGACGTCCCCCACAGGAGACACAGTTCAATACGTACTCCAGAGTATGTACACAGACTCCAACAATGCAACCAAATATCAGGCCCTTTTACATGGTCTCCGGATGGCAGTATCCATGGGCATTCAACGCCTAGAGGTGCGCGGGGACTCGAACCTCGCAATATCCCAAATAAATGGAGACTTCTATGCCAAGGATCCAAAAATGGCAGCTTACCGCAGCGCCGTCCTAAAAATGTCAGCTCGGTTCGAAGGGCTTGAATTTCACCATATAGCCCGGGCAAATAATCAGGCGGCAGATGTCCTGGCACGTATCGGCGCAAAACGCGATGTAGTCCCCCCAACATCTTCTTGGAAAGGCTGTTCAAGCCATCCATAGTATGGGAAGGGGAGCCGAACAATAACAGCCTGGACCCAACCGCACTGCCCGACACCGAACATTCTGACACAATCGGAGGCTCTACCAATGAAATAACACCTTCAGCCCACGTAATAATGGCCGTCATCGCCCCGTGGACAGAACCATTCCTCGCCTACCTTACTAGGCAGGAACTCCCTGAGGACCAAAATGAGGCACGCTGCATAGTGCGGCGATCCAAAGCCTACAAAGTCCATGAGGGAGAGCTTTATAAGAAAAGCACTACTGGAGTCCTTCAAAGGTGCATCTCCGAAGAGGAAGGGCGGAACTTCCTGGCTGAAATTCATGCCAGACTCGGCGGTCATCACGTTGCAGCTCGGTCCCTTGTAAGCAAGGCCTTCCGTACAGGCTTTTATTGGCCAACGGCCCGGGCAGACGCCCAGGAATTAGTCCAACAATGCGTCGGTTGCCACCTCTTTGCAAACCAAAGCCATATGCCACCCACCGCCCTCCAAACTATCCCCATCACTTGGCCCTTCGCGGTCTGGGGGCTTGACATGGTCGGACCCCTTAAAGGTGGAACCCACAAGAAAAAATACTTACTGGTCAAGGTGGATAAGTTCACCAAATGGATAGAAGCCAAGCCTGTTAAGACGGCCGAATCCGGACCGGTGATAGACTTTATATCCGGGGTTGTACACCGTTACGACGTCCCCCACAGCATCATCACTCATAACGGCACGATCTTTACAGTCGACGAGGTAAAACTCTGGTGCAAAAACATGGGCATCAAGCTCGATTATGCTTCCGTCTATCACCCGCAAACTAACGGCAAGGTCGAACGTGCAAATGGTCTTATTGAAGGAAATATGCCCTAGAGGCAATAATAAAGTTATTATTTATTTCCTTATATCATGATAAATGTTTATTATTCATGCTAGAATTGTATTAACCGGAAACATAATACATGTGTGAATACATAGACAAACTTAGTGTCACTAGTATGCCTCTACTTGACTAGCTCGTTAATCAAAGATGGTTATGTTTCCTAACCATGAACAAGGTCTTGTTATTTGATTAACGAGGTCACATCATTGGTTGAATGATCTGATTGACATGACCCATTCCATTAGCTTAGCACCCGATCATTTAGTATGTTGCTATTGCTTTCTTCATGACTTATACATGTTCCTATGACTATGAGATTATGCAACTCCCGTTTGTCGGAGGAACACTTTGTGTGCTACCAAACGTCACAACGTAACTGGGTGATTATAAAGGAGCTCTACAGGTGTCTCCAAAGGTAGATGTTAGGTTGGCGTATTGCGAGATTAGGATTTGTCACTGCGATTGTCGAAGAGGTATCTCTGGGCCCTCTCGGTAATGTACATTACACAAGCCTTGCAAGCATTGCAACTAATGAGTTAGTTGCGGGATGATGTATTACGGAACGAGTAAAGAGACTTGCCGGTAATTAGATTGAACTAGGTATTGGATACCGATGATCGAATCTCGGGCAAGTAACATACCGATGACAAAGGGAACAACGTATGTTGTTATGCGGTCTGACCAATAAAGATCTTCGTAGAATATGTAGGAGCCAATATGGGCATCCAGGTCCCGCTATTGGTTATTGACCAGAGACGTGTCTCGGTCATGTCTACATTGTTCTTGAACCGTAGGGTCCGCACGCTTAACGTTACGATGATAGTTATTATGAGTTTATGCATTTTGATGTACCGAAGTTAGTTCGGAGTCCCAGATGTGATCACGGACATGACGAGGAGTCTCGAAATGGTCGAGACATAAAGATTGATATATTGGATGACTATATTCAGACACCGGAAGTGTTCCGGGTGATTTCGGAGAAAACCGGAGAGCCGGAGGGTTACCGGAACCCTACCGGGAGAAGTAATGGGCCTTATGGGCTTTAGTGGAGAGAGAGAAGGGCTGCCAGAGGTGGGCTGCGTGCCACCTCCTCCCTGGTCCGAATTTGAATAGGGGAGGGGGGCGGCGCCCCCCCTTTCCTTCTCCCACTCCACCTCTTTCCCCCTCCTAGTAGGAGTCCTACTCCTACTAGGAGGAGGACTCCTCCTTGGCGCGCCACACCTGGCCGGCCGGCCTCCTCCCCTTGATCCTTTATATACGGGGGCAGGGGGCACCCCAAGACACACAAGTTGATCCTTGAGATCGTTCCTTAGCCGTGTGCGGTGCCCCCTGCCACCATATTCCACCTCGATCATATTGTTGTAGTGCTTAGGCGAAGCCCTGCGTCGGTAGAACATCAAGATCGTCACCACGCCGTCGTGCTGACGGAACTCCTCCCCGAAGCTTTGCTGGATTGGAGCCCGGGGATCGTCATCGAGCTGTACGTGTGCTAAGAACTCGGAGGTGCCGGAGTAACGGTGCTTGGATCGGTCGGATCGGGAAGAAGACGTACGACTAATTCCTCTACGTTGTGTCAATGCTTCCGTTGTGATCTATAAGGGTACGTAGATCAGACTCTCCCCCTCGTTGCTATGCATCACCATGATCTTGCGTGTGCATAGGAAAATTTTGAAATTACTACGTTCCCCAACAGTGGCATCCGAGCCTAGGTTTTATGGTTTGATGTTATTTGCACGAGTAGAACACAAGTCAGTTGTGGGCGATACAAGTCATACTGCCTACCAGCATGTTATACTTTGGTTCAGCGGTATTGTTGGACGAGACGACCTGGACCAACCTTACGCGTACGCTTACGCGAGACCGGTTCCCTCGACGTGCGTTGCACATAGATGGCTTGCGGGCGACTGTCTCTCCAACTTTAGTTGAACCGAGTATGGCTACGCCCGGTCCTTGAGAAGGTTAAAATGGAGTCTATTTGACAAACTATCATTGTGGTTTTGATGCGTAGGTGAGATTGGTTCTTGCTTAAGCCCGTAGCAGCCACGTAAAACCTGTAACAACAAAGTAGAGGACGTCTAACTTGTTTTTGCAGGGCATGTTGTGATGTGATATGGTCAAGACATGATGCTAAATTTTATTGTATGAGATGATCATGTTTTGTAACCGAGTTATCGGCAACTGGCAGGAGCCATATGGTTGTCGCTTTATTATATGCAATGCAATCGCGATTTAATGCTTTACTTTATCACTAAATGGTAGCGATAGTCGTGGAAGCATAACATTGGCGAGACGACAACGATGCTACGATGGAGATCAAGGTGTCGCACCGGTGACGATGGTGATCATGACGGTGCTTCGGAGATGGAGATCACAAGCACAAGATGATGATGGCCATATCATATCACTTATATTGATTGCATCTGATGTTTATCTTTTTATGCATCTTATCTTGCTTTGATTGACGGTAGCATTATAAGATGATCTCTCACTAAATTATCAAGAAGTGTTCTCCCTGAGTATGCACCGTTGCGAAAGTTCTTCGTGCTGAGACACCACGTGATGATCGGGTGTGATAGGCTCTACGTTCAAATACAACGGGTGCAAAACAGTTGCACACACGGAATACTCAGGTTATACTTGACGAGCCAAGCATATACAGATATGGCCTCGGAACACGGAGACCGAAAGGTCGAGCGTGAATCATATAGTAGATATGATCAACATAATGATGTTCACCGATGAAACTACTCCATCTCACGTGATGATCGGACATGGTTTAGTTGATTTGGATCACGTAATCACTTAGAGGATTAGAGGGATGTCTATCTAAGTGGGAGTTCTTAAGTAATATGATTAATTGAACTTAAATTTATCATGAACTTAGTACCTGATAGTATCTTGCGTGTTTATGTTGATTGTAGATAGATGGCTCGTGCTGTTGTTCCGTTGAATTTTAATGTGTTCCTTGAGAAAGCAAAGTTGAAAGATGATGGTAGCAATTACACGGACTGGGTCCGTAACTTGAGGATTATCCTCATTGCTGCACAGAAGAATTACGTCCTGGAAGCACCGCTAGGTGCCAGGCCTGCTGCTGGAGCAACACCAGATGTTATGAACGTCTGGCAGAGCAAAGCTGATGACTACTCGATAGTTCAGTGTGCCATGCTTTACGGCTTAGAATCGGGACTTCAACGACGTTTTGAACGTCATGGAGCATATGAGATGTTCCAGGAGTTGAAGTTAATATTTCAAGCAAATGCCCGAATTGAGAGATATGAAGTCTCCAATAAGTTCTATAGCTGCAAGATGGAGGAGAACAGTTCTGTCAGTGAGCATATACTCAAAATGTCTGGGTATAATAATCACTTGATTCAGATGGGAGTTAATCTTCCAGATGATTGCGTCATTGACAGAATTCTCCAATCACTGCCACCAAGCTACAAGAGCTTCGTGATGAACTATAATATGCAAGGGATGAACAAGACTATTCCCGAGCTCTTCGCAATGCTGAAAGCTGCGGAGGTAGAAATCAAAAAGGAGCATCAAGTGTTGATGGTTAACAAAACCACTAGTTTCAAGAAAAAGGGCAACGGGAAGAAGAAGGGGAACTTCAAGAAGAACGGCAAGCAAGTTGCTGCTCAGGAGAAGAAACCCAAGGCTGGACCTAAGCTTGAAACTGAGTGCTTCTACTGCAAGCAGACTGGTCACTGGAAGCGGAACTGCCCCAAGTATTTGGCGGATAAGAAGGATGGCAAGGTGAACAAAGGTATATGTGATATACATGTTATTGATGTGTACCTTACTAATGCTCGCAGTAGCACCTGGGTATTTGATACTGGTTCTATTGCTAATATTTGCAACTCGAAACAGGGACTACGGATTAAGCGAAGATTGGCTAAGGACGAGGTGACGATGCGCGTGGGAAACGGTTCCAAAGTCGATGTGATCGCGGTCGGCACGCTACCTCTACATCTACCTTCGGGATTAATATTAGACCTAAATAATTGTTATTTGGTGCCAGCGTTGAGCATGAACATTATATCTGGATCTTGTTTAATGCGAGACGGTTGTTCATTTAAATCAGAGAATAATGGTTGTTCTATTTATATGAGTAATATCTTTTATGGTCATGCACCCATGAAGAGTGGTCTATTCTTGTTGAATCTCGATAGTAGTGATACACATATTCATAATGTAGAAGCCAAAAGATGCAGAGTTGATAATGATAGTGCAACTTATTTTTGGCACTGCCGTTTAGGTCATATCGGTGTAAAGCGCATGAAGAAACTCCATACTAATGGACTTTTGGAACCACTTGATTATGAATCACTTGGTACTTGCGAACCGTGCCTCTTGGGCAAGATGACTAAAACACCGTTCTCCGGTATTATGGAGAGAGCAACGGATTTGTTGGAAATCATACATACAGATGTATGCGGTCCGATGAATATTGAGGCTCGTGGCGGATATCGTTATTTTCTCACCTTCACAGATGATTTAAGCAGATATGGGTATATCTACTTAATGAAACATAAGTCTGAAACATTTGAAAAGTTCAAAGAATTTCAGAGTGAAGTGGAAAATCATCGTAACAAGAAAATAAAGTTTCTACGATCTGATCGTGGAGGAGAATATTTGAGTTACGAGTTTGGTGTACATTTGAAAAATTGTGGAATAGTTTCACAACTCATGCCACCCGGAACACCACAGCGTAATGGTGTGTCCGAACGTCGTAATCGTACTTTACTAGATATGGTGCGATCTATGATGTCTCTTACTGATTTACCGCTATCGTCTTGGGGATACGCTCTAGAGACGGCCACATTCACATTAAATAGGGCACCATCAAAATCCGTTGAGACGACGCCTTATGAACTATGGTTTGGCAAGAAACCAAAGTTGTCATTTCTGAAAGTTTGGGGCTGCGATGCTTATGTGAAAAAGCTTCAACCTAATAAGCTCGAACCCAAATAGGAGAAGTGTGTCTTCATAGGATATCCAAAGGAAACTATTGGATACACCTTCTATCACAGATCCGAAGGAAAGACTTTTGTTGCTAAATTCGGAAACTTTCTTGAGAAGGAGTTTCTCTCGAAAGAAGTGAGTGGGAGGAAAGTAGAACTTGACGAGGTAACTGTACCCGCTCCCTTATTGGAAAGTAGTACATCACAGAAAACTGTTTCTGCAACACCTACACCAATAAGTGAGGAAGCTAAGGATAATGATCATGAAACTTCAGAACAAGATACTACTGAACCTCGTAGATCAACCAGAGCAAGATCCACGCCAGAGTGGTACGGTAATCCAATTCTGGAAGTCATCCTGCTAGATCATGATGAACCGACGAACTATGAAGAAGCGATGGTGAGCCCAGATTCCGCAAAGTGGCTTGAAGCCATGAAATCTGAGATGGGATCCATGTATGAGAACAAAGTATGGACTTTGGTTGACTTGCCCGATGATCGGCAAGCAATTGAGAATAAATGGATCTTCAAGAAAAAGACTGACGCTGATGGTAATGTTACTGTCTATAAAGCTCGACTTGTCGCACAAGGTTTTCAACAAGTTCAAGGGGTTGACCATGATGAGACCTTCTCACCCGTAGCGATGCTTAAGTCTGTCCGAATCATGTTAGCAATTGCCGCGTTTTATGATTATGAAATTTGGCAGATGGATGTCAAAACTGCATTCCTGAATGGATTTCTGGAAGAAGAGTTGTATATGATGCAACCGGAAGGTTTTGTCGATCCAAAGGGAGCTAACAAAGTGTGCAAGCTCCAGCGATCCATTTATGGACTGGTGCTAGCATCTCGGAGTTGGAATAAACGTTTTGATAGTGTGATCAAAGCATTTGGTTTTATACAAACTTTTGGTGAAGCCTGTATTTACAAGAAAGTGAGTGGGAGCGCTGTAGCATTTCTGATATTATATGTGGATGACATATTGCTGATTGGAAATGATATAGAATTTCTGGATAGCATAAAGGGATACTTGAATAAGAGTTTTTCAATGAAAGACCTCGGTGAAGTTGCTTACATATTAGGCATAAAAATCTATAGAGATAGATCAAGAGGCTTAATTGGACTTTCACAAAGCACATACCTTGACAAAATTTTGAAGAAGTTCAAAATGGATCAAGCAAAGAAAGGGTTCTTGCCTGTGTTACAAGGTGTGAAGTTGAGTCAGACTCAATGCCCGACCACTGCAGAAGATAGAGAGAAAATGAAAGATGTTCCCTATGCTTCAGCCATAGGCTCTATCATGTATGCAATGCTGTGTACCAGACCTGATGTGTGCCTTGCTATAAGTTTAGCAGGGAGGTACCAAAGTAATCCAGGAATGGATCACTTGACAGCGGTCAAGAACATCCTGAAATACCTGAAAAGGACTAAGGATATGTTTCTCGTATATGGAGGTGACAAAGAGCTCACCGTAAGAGGTTACGTTGATGCAAGCTTTGACACTGATCCGGACGATTCTAAATCGCAAACCGGATACGTGTTTACATTGAACGGTGGAGCTGTCAGTTGGTGCAGTTCTAAACAAAGTGTCGTAGCGGGATCTACATGTGAAGCGGAGTACATAGCTGCTTCAGAAGCAGCGAACGAAGGAGTCTGGATGAAGGAGTTCATATCCGATCTAGGTGTCATACCTAGTGCATCGGGTCCAATGAAAATCTTTTGTGACAATACTGGTGCAATTGCCTTGGCAAAGGAATCCAGATTTCACAAGAGGACCAAGCACATCAAGAGACGCTTCAATTCCATCCAGGATCTAGCCCAGGTGGGAGACATAGAGATTTGCAAGATACATACGGATCTGAATGTTGCAGACCCGTTGACTAAGCCTCTTCCACGAGCAAAACATGATCAGCACCAAGGCTCCATGGATGTTAGAATCATTACTGTGTAATCTAGATTATTGAGTCTAGTGCAAGTGGGAGACTAAAGGAAATATGCCCTAGAGGCAATAATAAAGTTATTATTTATTTCCTTATATCATGATAAATGTTTATTATTCATGCTACAATTGTATTAACCGGAAACATAATACATGTGTGAATACATAGACAAACTTAGTGTCACTAGTATGCCTCTACTTGACTAGGTCGTTAATCAAAGATGGTTATGTTTCCTAACCATGAACAAGGTCTTGTTATTTGATTAACAAGGTCACATCATTGGTTGAATGATCTGATTGAGATGACCCATTCCATTAGCTTAGCACCCGATCGTTTAGTATGTTGCTATTGCTTTCTTCATGACTTATACATGTTCCTATGACTATGAGATTATGCAACTCCCGTTTGCCGGAGGAACACTTTGTGTGCTACCAAACGTCACAACGTAACTGGGTGATTATAAAGGAGCTCTACAGGTGTCTCCAAAGGTAGATGTTGGGTTGGCGTATTTCGAGATTAGGATTTGTCACTGCGATTGTCGGAGAGGTATCTCTGGGCCCTCTCGGTAATGCACATTACACAAGCCTTGCAAGCATTCTAATGAGTTAGTTGCGGGATGATGTATTACGGAACGTGTAAAGAGACTTGCCGGTAATGAGATTGAACTAGGTATTGGATACCGACGATCGAATCTCGGGCAAGTAACATACCGATGACAAAGGGAACAACGTATGTTGTTATGCGGTCTGACCGATAAAGATCTTCGTAGAATATGTAGGAGCCAATATGGGCATCTAGGTCCCGCTATTGGTTATTGACCGGAGACGTGTCTCGGTCATGTCTACATTGTTCTCGAACCATAGGGTCCGCACGCTTAACGTTACGATGATAGTTATTATGAGTTTATGCATTTTGATGTACCGAAGTTAGTTCAGAGTCCCGGATGTGATCACGGACATGACGAGGAGTCTCGAAATGGTCGAGACATAAAGATTGATATATTGGATGACTATATTCGGACACTGGAAGTGTTCCGGGTGATTTCGGAGAAAACCGGAGAGCCGGAGGGTTACCGGAACCCTACCGAGAGAAGTAATGGGCCTTATGGGCTTTAGTGGAGAGAGAGAAGGGCTGCCAGAGGTGGGCCGCGCGCCACCTCCTCCCTGGTCCGAATTGGACTAGGGGAGGGGGCGGCGCCCCCCCTTTCCTTCTCCCACTCCACCTCTTTCCCCCTCCTAGTAGGAGTCCTACTCCTACTAGGAGGAGGACTCCTCCTTGGCGCGCCACACCTGGCCGGCCGGCCTCCTCCCCTTGATCCTTTATATACGGGGGCAGGGGGCACCCCAAGACACACAAGTTGATCCTTGAGATCGTTCCTTAGCCGTGTGCGGTGCCCCCTGCCACCATATTCCACCTCGATCATATCGTTGTAGTGCTTAGGCGAAGCCCTGCGTCGGTAGAACATCAAGATCGTCACCACGCCGTCGTGCTGACGGAACTCCTCCCCAAAGCTTTGCTGGATCGGAGCCCGGGGATCGTCATCGAGCTGTACGTGTGCTAAGAACTCGGAGGTGCCGGAGTAATGGTGCTTGGATCGGTCGGATCGGGAAGAAGACGTACGACTACTTCCTCTATGTTGTGTCAACGCTTCTGTTGTGATCTACAAGGGTACGTAGATCAGACTCTCCCCCTCGTTGCTATGCATCACCATGATCTTGCGTGTGCGTAGGAAAATTTTGAAATTACTACGTTCCCCAACACTTATCATGAGCGGCATCAAACCCAGATTAGTGCGGTCCCTCAAGGAATCTAACACGCACTAGGTAGAGGAGCTCGACTCCGTACTCTGGGGGCTGCGGACCACGCCGAATCGCACCACCGGATACACACCATTCTTTATGGTGTACGGCGCAGAGGCAGTTTTGCCTTGCGACATAATTCATGACTCACCTCGAGTGCGCATGTACGAAGAAAGAGAAGCCGAGCTCGATCGGCGGGACAGTTTGGACGCATTGGAGGAGGAGCATGATGTGGCAAAAGCCCGTTCCGCATTCTATCAACAGCAGGCTCGAAGATACCAAAGCAGAGAAGTACGGGCCAAAAATTACAACGTTGGCAAATTAGTTCTACGCCTGCCGGACAAGAAAAAGGACAAACTCAAGCCCAAGTGGGAAGGTCCCTTCATAATTGACCAAGTCCTGACTGGTGGAGCGTACCGCTTGCGAGATGCATCGGATAAGCGACTCGAGCCGAACCCATGGAACGCAGCCCGTCTCCGAAGATTCTATGCCTAGCGCCAGACTCTGTGTTCGTCTCCTTCCTCTGTCCATTTTTTATATACTGTCTGTCCTACATTTCTCTCC
The DNA here is from genome assembly GCA_034509565.1 of Triticum monococcum. Lineage (NCBI taxonomy): Eukaryota > Viridiplantae > Streptophyta > Magnoliopsida > Poales > Poaceae > Triticum > Triticum monococcum. The sequence goes on from CM067841.1 coordinate 81,774,825, forward strand.
TTCTCCCCTTCCTTTCTCTTATAGCCTTTAAAGGCTCATCAAATGACGTGCTATTCACACTCATTAAACCTGGGGGCTTCTTTTAACATAAGCTTATTTATACGGGCTTCATGCCCAACACATGTGTTACACTTCCGCATGTACCTTTTATTTCACCATTATATGCATCGATATGACTTAAGTTTTGGCCAAGCTGGGTTGCCTGGCTCCTGTGCTTACCCCTACGTTCCCGATTATTCGGCTAGGCGGTAAAGGGAGCACCTCTGTGATTGTTACTGCCGGATCAGCCGGATGTGTACCTCAGACTGGGTGAAGCCGAAAGCTAGCGTTCTTAAGGGAATATTTGATTGGTGACCTAAAAGATGATCTTTTCACTTATTTATTTATGCGCCCCAGATGCTTTTTCCTGCGTCTTTTTCGCAGAATGGGCATGCACTTTAGGGCATGCCTCCCAAGGAAAGGAACCCCTAACGGAACTATTCTCCCTGGAATATGTTTCTTACTAACCATGTAATATAACATAACTAGTTGGGCACTTGTCTGTTCACGCACTAATGACCCCTACGCCTGGTCTCCATGCATTCCCCGGTTCTTATATAACTGCATAGGAATTCGGACACACTCCGGACCGTCAGGTCCCGAGGCTGAAGCAAAAAGGTCGGCCATGACAAACGATCTACAATCCGGCTAGAAGGCATTATAAATGTCAATTAAATTACATAGTCATTCTGACTGATTGTATTCCTCTTCAATACTATCTAACAGGCTATCTAATTTACAGTCCTGCTGGGAATACTTTGCGGCCAATTCTACTTGGCCGTATACTAAGCTTACAAGGATCTCCTTCCCATCGGGCCCCACAGGACCGACCTCGGCCATGTGGTTGGGGTCAGCCTTTGTGTACCGCGTCTTCACCATGGCCCAGGCCTCCCTAGCGCCTTGACGGCAGGCCAATATCTTCCACAATCGGAAGAGCCACCGTGCTCCCTTTAGCTTCTCCGCAAGCTCTCCAAGACCTTCGGGCATGGAGATGGATGGCCACAAGGCCTGGGCGACGCCTTGCATCGCCTGCCAAACTCACTCGAGCAGTTGCGAGAGCTCGGGAAGAAGGTCACCCGTAGAACCGGGCATCTCCTCTGCAGGACGACCTGTTAGCACACCTACAGACATTACTCTATTAGTCGACTTCCCTGCCGAACTTTTTTCAAAGGTTTGTTCAAGCACTTACTAAATATGCCGCGCGAAGCCGCTGATTCTCCTTAACGGAGTCTGACAGCTGGGCACGAACATCTTTCAGGTCGACGCCCAACTTGGTGTTGGCATCTTGGAGATCGTTCTTCTCCCGCCTCACCTTTGTCAGCACCTTCTCACCAGCCTTCAGCTGGCGTAGAAGTTGTTGCCTTTCGGGACTCAATCCGGCGCCATCTGCAATTTCATTTGTCAGATTTGCACCCATGCCGTGCTTCGCAAAATACTTATCTTTCGAAGTGTATATTACCAGAGGGGGTCTCCATGGGCTCCCCTGCCGCGGCTAGTGCGGCCTCAAGTTGGGCTTTGCACTCTTCCAGCTCCTAGGACAGTAGGGAATTCTTTTCAGTAAGAACCTGCATAACAAATGATCCTTAAATCAGTTACTCTAACTGTTTCAAGTCTCGGGGGCTACTGGTATATATATATAATTACCAAAATTTTCTTACCCGTATGTCTTTTACTTATTGCTCCGTGGCTCTGGCTAGACCATTTTGAGCGGCACGGAGGTATGCATATCCCAAATTGAAGGCATCTAATGCCTCTTGGGAGAAACAAGCGTCGCGAAGAATTGTCCGGCGATGCCTGTGGTTCATGACACTCTCCACCTCAGAGTTGGTGGCAGACAACCTGTCCACATCCTCCGTCGGAGGAGCGTCCGGTGCGCGCCTTGTGTTCACCTCCGCCTCCGGACCAGGCTTTGGAGCCTGGCTGGTGGAGGCGCGATTGGCAACCTCTCCGGATATAGTCCGGCGAGGTCTCTTTGTCCTGAAGAGAGCACGAGTGTTAATATGCCTTGAAGGTATAACACCTGGGATAAGGGGGCGCGCCATACCTTTGCGCTGACGCCTCGGTCCGGACTGCACCTCTTTTCTGCCCATGGGGCCCTATGGCCCATCGCTGGCTTGTCGCCATAGGTTTGGCATCCTGTCTCAAAAACCTCCCCTGCAAAGCTCGGTTGTAATCAGGAAACTGAAAACATGAGAGGGCGGACCCCTATTCGGGGTACTAGGACTTCGATCTCAGTTACCTGGGATTCCGGGATTAGCCCTGGGTAATCGGCCGTAATGGCCACCAAGGCATTGTCCTTGCTCAATTGATGGAACACTCCATCAATCAGCTCCACAGATAAGTCCGGATCCTCTTGAGAGGCCGGGTCGAGGGACCGTCCTGGGTCCTCGGGTTGTGGAGGAGGGTTGTTTATTCTTTAACAGCCTGGCGCAGTTCCTGCGTTGAAGTCGTTAGACTGCATATTTAACAATGGGAATATAAAACGGATGGGCAAGTAAATGTGACCACTTACCCAGCTTGGAGGATTGTACATAGAAAATCCACACTGTGGGTTGACGCGGAGAAATTCCTCCTCTTCTCCCTTGTACAAAGCGGACAAGGTCTTTGTTAGGGTTGTAGCCGAATCCGGTCCCTTACGGCCGTAGCGGATGGCGTCGTCCTCCCCGTTGAAATCCCACATGGTGTGGCCTCTATACTGTTGCGGTTGCACCCCTCGCATGATGCATGTGGCCATGACCCCGATCATGGTCAGTCCGGAATGAGCTAACAATCGTATCCGGCCCATCAGGTAAAGGACGCCCTTGTCACTTTCCCTCCGAGAGCTCCGTGGACGCCAACTTAAGCGCTTCTTTAGTGGAGCACTGTCGAACTCAGGGAGGCCGATCCGGACAGGATCCGGCAGCGGGACGTCTTCTATGTAAAACCATTCTGAAGGCCAGTCCTCGGACGCCTTCTTTGGGGTTCCGGATAGATATTCGGTCCCGGCGATGCGCCACACTTCAGCTCTACCCACTTGATATATTGACTCCTTCTGAGAACGGGGCACAAGGCAGAATAGCTCTTTCCATAGCCCGAAATGAGCCTCAACACCCAAAAACAGCTCGCAGAGGGCTACGAAGCCCGCGATATGCAATACAGAGGCAAGCATAGGATTGTGTAGCTGGAGGCCATAGAACTCCAGGAGCCCCCGGAGAAATGGATGGATTGGAAATCCGAGCCCTCTTATTAAATAAGGGACGAGGCATACCTGCTCTCCTTTGGAGGGATTAGGGGCTCTCTCCGCTTGCTCTCCGCCATTATAGATGGCAAGACCGGCTCGAACCGGGACCATATAGGCCGGGGGAGAAATCCCTTGGTCTGGAGCGTCACTAGCTTGCTATGCGGGATGGAGCATCTCTCCCAGTATCCAGGCTGAGGGCTGGAATGCGAAAGGAGGAGTTGCGACGGCTGGCCATGGTGGAACGGACCTTTGTCGGATGCGCTCTGATGAACACTCGCGAAGGGGAGGTGTGGTTTGGATCTAAATCCTCGTCCCCTTAAATGGGCGGCTCATTTACGCGGCTAGGGCGTGGATGTAAAAACACTCAGACTTTTCATATTCGTTTGACATGTGGGAAATGGCCATTATTGGGAGTAGAAGCCAAGGACCGCAACATTTACAAGAAGCCGGACTTTATTCAACAGGTACACGGAATTTGGAGGAGAACCCGCCTTGCAATGCCGAAGAGAATCTGTGCGCTGGACTCATCGTCATTGAAGCCTGGTTCGGGGGTTACTGAGGGAGTCCTGGATTAGGGGGTGTTCGGATAGCCGGACTATACCTTCAGCCGGACTCCTGGACTATGAAGATACAACATTGAAGACTTCGTCCCACGTCCGGAAGGGACTTTCCTTGGCGTGGAAGGCAAGCTTGGCGATACGGATATGTAGATCTCCTACCATTGTAACCGACTTTGTGTAACCCTAACCCTCTCCGGTGTCTATATAAACCGAAGGGTTTTAGTCCGTAGAACAACATACAGAGCAACAATCATACCATAAGCTAGCTTCTAGGGTTTAGCCTCTTCGATCTCGTGGTAGATCTACTCTTGTACTACCCATATCATCAATATTAATCAAGCAGGATGTAGGGTTTTACCTCCATCAAGAGGGCCCGAACCTGGGTAAAACTTCCTGTCCCTTGCCTCCTATTACCATCCAACCTAGATGCACAGTTCGGGACCCCCTACCCGAGATCCGCCGGTTTTGACACCGACACTCCCCTTGTGTAGAATCAATAAATTTGGGTTGAATACTCTACCCTCGAAAGCTGTTGCGATCCCCTATACTTGTGGGTTATCACACATCGGTGAGCATCGTGAAATTGGTGATGGAGGATGGTTGTTGATGATGATGGCGACAGATTCCCCGCTCCGGAGCCCCGAACGGACTCCAGATCATCCCTCCCGAGAGGTTTTAGGGCTTGGCGGCGGCTCCGTATCGTAAAACATGATGAATTCTTCTCTTTGATTTTTTCTCCCCGAAACACAATATATAGAGTTGGAGTTGGAGTCGGAGAGGCACCAGGGGGCCCACGAGGTAGGGGGGTGCGCCCTAGGGGGGCAGGCGCGCCCCCACCCTCGTGGACAGGTGGTGGGCCCCCTGGCCTTCATCTTTTGTAGGTATTTTTTATATTTTCCAAAAAGTTGCTCCGTGAAGTTTCAGGTCATTCCGAGAACGTTTGTTTCTGCACATAAATAACACCATGGTAATTCTGATGAAAACAGCGTGAGTCGTGGTTAGTTCCATTCAAATCATGCAAGTTAGAGTCCAAAACAAGGGCAAAAGTGTTTGGAAAAGTAGATACGACAGAGACGTATCAAGATGGATAAATGGTAAAGTAATATTTTTGGTATTTTTGGTTTATGGAACAGAAAGTAAAAGATTGCAAAAGAAAGTAATAAGAAACTAGAATTGTGGATCAAAAACTTATATGATGGAAAATACACCCGGGGGCCATAGGTTTCAATAGAGGCTTCTCTCAAGATAGAAAATATTACGATGGGTGAAAACCCCATCCTTTTATCCTCGATGGTAACAATACAATACGTGTCGGTTCCCCTTCTGTCACTAGGATCAAGCACCACAAGATTGAACCCAAAGCTAAGCACTTCTCCCATTGCAAGAAAAACCAATCTAATAGGCCAAACCAAATCAATAGTTCGAAGAGACTTGCAAAGATACCAAATCATGCATAAAAGAATTCAGAAGAGATTCAAATAATATTCATAGATAAGCTGATCATCAATCCACAATTCATCGGATTTCGGCAAACACACCGCAAAATAGTATTACATGGAATAGATCTCCAGGAACATCGAGGAGAGCTTTGTATTGAGAATCAAAGAGAGAGAAGAAGCCATGTAGCTACTAGCTATGGACGCGTAGGTCCGAGGTAAACTACTCACGCTACATCGGAGAGGCAATGGTGTTGATGTAGACGCCCTCCATGATCGAATCCCCCTCCGGTAGGATGCCGGAAAAGGCCCCAAGATGGGATCTCATGTGTACATAAGGTTGCGGTGGTGGAAAAGTGGTTTCATGGCTCCCCTAGAAGTTTTTGGGGTATAAGAGTATATATAGGAGAAAGATCTAGGTCAGGGGGTCACTGAGGGGCCCACAAGGTTGGGGGCGCTCCCTCCACCCTTGGGGCCGCCTCGTGGCTCTTCTGACTTGCACTCCAAGTCTCCTGGGTGTCTTCTGGTCCAAGAAAAATCATCGCGGAAGTTTTATTCCATTTGGACTCCGTTTGGTATTCATTTTCTACGAAATTCTAAAACATGGAAAAACAGAAACTGGCACTGGGCTCTAGGTTAATAGGTTAGTCCAAAAAATCATAGAAAATACCATATTAATGCATATAAAACATCCAAAATAGATAATATAATAGCATGGAACAATCAAAAATTATAGATACGTTGGAGACGTATCAAGCATCCCCAAGCTTAATTCTGCTCGTCGTCGAGTAGGTAAATGATAAAAACAGAATTTTTGATGTGGAATGCTACCTAACATATTTATCCATGTAATTCTCTTTATTGTGGCATGAACGTTTAGATCCATAAGATTCAAAACAAAAGTCTAATATTGACATGAAAACAATAATACTTCAAGCATACTAACAAAATAATTATGTCTTCTCAAAATAACATGGCCAAAGAAAGCTTATCCCTACAAAATCATATAGTATGGCTATGCTCCATCTTCATCACACAAAATATTCAAATCATGCACAATCCCGATGACAAGCCAAGCAATTGTTTCATACTTTTGACGTTCTCAAACCTTTTCAACTTTCACGCAATACATGAGCGTGAGCCATGGACATAACACTATAGGTGAAAGAGATGGTGGTTGTGGAGAAGACAAAAAAGAAGGAGATAGTCTCACATCAACTAGGCGTATCAATGGGCTATGGAGATGCACATCAATATATATCAATGTCAGTGAGTAGGGATTGCCATGCAACAAATGCACTAGAGCTATAATTTTATGAAAGCTCAAAAAGAAACTAAGTGGGCGTGCATCCAACTTGCTTGCTCATGAGGACCTAGGGCATTTTGAGGAAGCCCATCGTTGGAATATACAAGCCATGTTCTATAATGAAAAATTCCCACTAGTATATGAAAGTGACAACATAGGAGACTCTCTATCATGAAGATCATGGTGCTACTTTGAAGCACAAGTGTGGCAAAAAGGATAGTAACATTGTCCCTTCTCTCTTTTTCTCTTATTTTTTCTTCTCTTTTTTCCTTTTTCTTTTTTTGGGCCTCCTCTTTTTTTGGCCTTTCTCCCTTTTTTTATTTCCTCACATGGGACAATGCTCTAATAATGAAAATCATCACACTTCTATTTACTTACAACTCAAGAATTACAACTCAATACTAGAAGAAAAATATGACTCTATGTGAATGCCTCTAGCGGTGTACTTGGATGTGCAATGAATCAAGAGCGACATGTATAAAAAATGATGAATGGTGGCTTTACCACAAATACGATGTCAACTACATGATCATGAAAAGCAATATGACAATGATGGTGTATGTCATAATAAACGGAACGGTGGAAAGTTACATGGCAATATATCTCGGAATGGCTATGGAAATGCCATAATAGGTAGGTATGGTGGCTATTTTGAGGAAGGATATGTGTTGTCTGTTTTGAGGAAGGATATGTGGTAGGTATGGTGGCTATGGAAATGGCATACTAGCATGACTCTACCCCCTGGGCGCGCCCTACCCCCCTGGGCACGCCCTCCACCCTTGTGGCCTCCTCGTGGCTCTTCTGACTTGCACTCCAAGTCTCCTGGGTGTCTTCTGGTCGAAGAAAAATCATCGCAAAAGTTTTATTCCGTTTGGACTCCATCTGGTATTCCTTTTCTGTGAAACTCTAAAACAAGAAAAAAACAGAAACTGGCACTGGCACTGGGCTCTAGGTTAATACATTAGTCCAAAAATCATATAATATAGCATATTAATGCATATAAAACATGCAAAACATATAATATAATAGCATGGAACAACAAAAAATTATAGATACGTTGGAGACGTGTCACCTCTTTATGATCACCAAGTTACGTTGTGACGTTTGATAACACATAAGGCATTCCTCCGGTATCCGGGAGTTGCATAACTCATAGTTGAAGGAATATGTATTTGACATGAAGAAAGCAATAGCAATAAATTAAACGATCAATATGCTAAGCTAACGGATGGGTCTTGTCCATCACATCATTCTCCTAATGACCTGATCCCATTATCAAATGACAACACATGTCTATGGTTAGGAAACCTTAACCATCTTTGAACAACGAGCTAGTCTAGTAGAGGCTTACTAGGGACACGATATTTCTTTATGTATTCACACATGTATTTAGGTTTCTGATCAATACAATTCTAGCATGAATTATAAACATTTATCATGAATAAGGAAATATAAAATAACAACTTTATTATTGCCTCTAGGGCATATTTCCTTCACACAATGCATTCCCTTAGGCCCAAAGATGGTGAAGTTCATGTAGTCGATGTTCACATAACACCACTAAGGGAATCACAACATACATATCATCAAAATATTGAATACAAATCAAATTCACATGATTACTTGCAACATGACTTCTCCCGTGGCCTCAAGGACAAAGGCAGCTACTCACAAATAATATTCATGCTCACGATCAGAGGGATATTAAATAGCATAATGGATCTGAACACATAATCTTCCACCAAATAAACCATCTAGCATCAACTACAAGATGTAATAAACACTACTAGTCACCCACATGTACCAATCTGAGGTTTCGGTACAAAGATTGAACACAAGAGATGAACTAGGTTTTTCAGATGAGATGGTGCTATTGAAGATGTTGATGAAGATTGGCCCCCCAAAGATGAGAAGGTTGTTGGTGATGACGATGGCTTCGATTTCCTCCTCCTAGAGGGAAGTTCCCCCAGCAGAATCGCTCTGTCGGAGGGCAAACGTGCTCCTGCCCAAGTTCTGACTCGAGACGGTGGGCTCCATCCCGAAAGTCCTCTCCTGATTTTTTCTAGGTCAAAAGACCTTATGTACCAGAAGATGGGCATTGAAGGTGGGTCTGGGCCCCCACTACCCACCAGGGCATGCCTGGAGGGGGTGGCGTGCCCTAGTGCCTTGTGGGCGCTTGGGTGCCCCCTCTGGTCATTCTTTTCTCTAGTATTTTTTATTTATTCCAAAATAATTCTCCATAAAATTTTAGCTCATTTGGATATGTGTAGAATAGATATCTCTTACATAGCTTTTTCAGGTCTAGAATTCCAGATGCCAGCATTCTCCCTCTTTGTGTAAACCTTGCTTATTATGAGATAAAAGGCTTTATAACTACTCCACAGAGTGTTATAATGCATAAAAACACTATAAATAATAGTAGGAAAACATGATGCAAAATGGACATATCAACTCCCGCAAGCTTAGATCTTGCTTGTACTCAAGCGAAAGCCGATATCGAAAATCATGTCCACATGTTTAGAGAGGGAGAGAGGTGTCGATAAAAAAAAATACGGACATAGTAGCATCATGCTTATTATTATAACAGCAACAAACTTTATCATATAACTTCTCATGAACAGCTAACAATTCATCGCAACATCGAAGTAGAAAGCATATGCTTTATTAAAAACCAACAAACTATGTTCTCAGTCAACTTGCAACTACAATTCATCATATTTTCAGAATGGGTGTCATATCGGAGCCTCTTGGCAAGTCCACATACTCAACTATCATTTAGTCTTCTATGATTGCTAACACTCACAACATACATATGAGCAAAAAGTTTCAACCAGACACATAGAAAGATAGGGGCTTATAGGTTCGCCTTCCAACTTCTTCACCTCAAGGGTGATGTCGACAATATTAACTCATGATCACTCACATCTATAATACCTAAATAGTTGATCCCCACTATAGGATTTCTCTTAACATACAGCCTACCCACATCATCAGTCCTGCCATGTCATCAACTCTCAACAGCATTCCATCTTTATAAAAGAAATAATGGCATGTTCTAATTCTTCTTATTTTTTGGTCAGTGGTTTTGTGCATTTAGTTTCCTTCCCCATTACACTACCGAAAGCCCATTACACTAGGCCCTGATCACATTACTTCTCCACTTCAGTTTCTTTCTCCGTTGGATTGCTACACGAAGATGATTCCCCATATATCACGACACCACTTCCTTTCCTGCAGGTTTCCGTCGTCACTTCGTGCTTCTTTTCTGATCTCCACGCTAGCCCTCTCATGCATCGAGCCAACCCTGCCGCGCCTCATGTGTGATGTCTTCACCAGGCGCCGCCCCGCCCCGGCACGAGAGAAAGCCGCGAGATAGCATGGGCTATAGCTTCCTCAAGGCCTTTCTTGCCGCCGTCGCACATGGAGTAGCTCTGGAGTTCATCCTTCAGAGCGTTGATGTTGTCCCATGGATTTCTCATCCATGGGAGCCAATAATCGAACGGCAAGGAGGATGGATGGCTCAATCTGATTCTGATCTGCCATATCAACAAGTATAATATTGCCTGATCTGATTCCGATTTCTATCTCTCCCTATATCTTTGGATTGTTATGATGGCCCGTAATTATTCAACTCATCAAATTTGTTTGTACGATTATATCGGCTTTGTGGAGAGATAACCTCGAAACAACTTGGAAAAGAAATTGCAATGAAACTAATTAATGGTATTGAAATGTCGCCTATTGTTCCCTGATTTCTGCTCAATATTTATGCCAACCTGAAAACCATAAATCCTGCAAGAACATCTATATAGCAGATCAATCTCTTGATCTCGTCCTATTCTAACTAATGTTCCACGTATGTACTGTAGGTGAAATTCGTCATTGATGCTATTGGCTCACACAAATATAGTTGACATCCTAAGATTTTAGAATTGGACCAGCTATGCATGTTTAAAATTTATACCTTGCAATGGACATATCTAATTCAATGTATAAAGGTAATATTGGTCATTGTTTGACTTGCACCCAACACCATGCATCCTTCAATTTCATTTCCTTTATTTATATTTTCTATATGCAAAAGGAGTGTTATGTTTGCTTGATTTTTTTGGTCTATGCTTTATGGTTGAAGTTCTCGGTGATATAATCCTCACCCTAGGCATTAGCCGTTCTATAGGAGGCATACACTCCAGCAGGTACTCCTGCCCAGAGTTTGGAATCATTGGCTCAATGAATCTACGAGCCTCTGTAGAACTATTAATGATTGGTCTTGACTTTCACATTTTTTACGTTATGCGAGCTATTGGGAGCAAATTCTAGTTTCATATTTCTGCAGTTATTAGTAGGCCGACATGTCTCTTCACTCTTCTGAGTTGGAGCGTATGATACTATCATGTTAGAACTTTCTATGAGTGCCTGCAAAGGAATATCCTCCGTATTTTGCTACTGGAGTCTTGGTATGTCTGTGCTCCCTTCTTTTATAGGATTCCTTTAGATTAACTACAATGCACTTCAGCTATCTATTATATCACTATTTTTAACGCTAGCTAATTGATACTTTTATTACTTGCTAGTTTATTGTTCACATTCTATATTCAGGGTCATGATATTGATGTTTTCTCTTTCTTTTGCAATACTACACGAGAATAGCTTATTTAAGTTCAGATATGCGCATGGTAGAAACATTTGCTTTTATTTTTTAGCAGTAATTACTATGATGAAACACATCTATTCAAAAAGGCAATGCTAGTTGTAATTTCACTTGCACACAACACCACGTATCATATATATAGTAATAGAAATGAGTATACCACTAACCATGTCAAACACAAATGCTTCATTTAGTTTCATTTCTATATTCATCATTTTTGTATGCAAAAGGAGTCATGTTGATTTAGAATACAATCCACCATATGCTCCTACTCAGAATTTGGAATCATTGGCTCTGTGAACTATGATCCTCCCAGTAACTATTTATGATTGATTAGACCCTCTATCAATTTTTATGTCACTGCTCTTGGGAGAAAAACTTCAGAATTTCCGCACAAGGAATTGTTTTTATTAGTAGGCGGGGTGTCTCTTCACTCTCTTGAGGTATAATTTTCTACACAAGGAATTACCCTGTCAAGAGTCTTGGTATGTGCTTGCTCACTGCTTCTATAAGATTCATTTAGATGAAGTGATAGTGTACATCAATTTATAGAACAAAGTTCAATTATCAATTATAACGCTTTGTTTCCTAGGTTATCTAATTAAAAATATTCTTCCTAGCCATCTTATCCTCATCCTAAATAGCAGCAAAAATTTCCGCAAGAATGTGCAGGCAATCTTCTAGTTTTACTAGATATATGTGCCTAGATCTTTCCCCACCACATGATGCTTGCAAAAAGAGAAACTAAAAAATGAACAGAGAAGAATACTTTGATTCTTGCATAAAAAGTAAATACATAAAAGCAAAAGATAGGCCCTTTGCAGAGGGAAGCAGAGGTTGTCATGTGCTTTTTGGTTTTGTATGCACAATCTCTTAATGCAAAAGAACGTCACATTATTTGCCCCTTATGATAGCAACCTTTATTATGCAGTCCATCGCTTTTGTTACTTTGCCATCACAAGTTCGTACAACGCTTATTTTCCCTCACACTAAAAGATCAAACACATTTAGGAGCAATTTTATTGCCTTTTTTCACCGATGACAACTTACTTGAAGGATCTTACTCAATCCATAGGTAGGTATGGTGAACTCTCAAAACATGAATTTGGGTTTAAGGGTTTTGGATACACAACTAGTATCTCTACTTAGTGCAGAATTTTGGCTAGCTAAGATATTGAGAAAGCACCACATGTTAAAGGACCTATGACAATATAACCTCTATGTAAATATGAACAAACATAAATCATTACATTGTCTTCCTTGTCCAACATCAACAATTTGGCACAAAATATTTAATGGGGGCTCACAATCATAAAATATGTCCAAGATAGTATATTTGCATGTGAATCTTATCTTCCCTTATTAATTCTTTCATGGGTTGCATCATTGACCAATGCTATGTTTGTCAACTTTCAATAAATTTTACCACTTATACTTTTCCTTATGTGATGTCATTACTTACCATAAGATCAGCATATGATATTTTTAATTATTTCCCTTTATTTTGATTGGAACATAAGAGTAAAGAAGCAAAAATTAAAACTAAACTTTATTATATAACTCTCACTAGATTACATAGATAAATAGATCACGAAACTAGCACTCAAAAATAGATCATACTAAAATTTTATTCAACTAAATCACGAAATAACTAAGGATCGAACTAAGGTAGGTAAAGGTAATAAAAGTGATGGTGATACGATGCCGGGGCATCTCCCCCAAGCTTGGCACAAGCCAAGGGGAGTGCCCATACCTGTGTGCTCAAGTCTCCTTCTTTGGTGACGAAGACATAGGGGCATCACACTTTAGCCTCAGTAAGTACTCCAATCTACGCTTAATGCTCCGGAGGGCGATGTTTTGCTCCTCCAACAAAATAATTTCACGAGTGAGATATGTATTTTGAACACAAACTGTTTCGAAGGCCCTAAAGGCTTCGATTTTCAGTGGGGGTGAGACGATCATAGTAAGGTTGAAGGATATCCTCCTCTTCGTCGGCCTCCCCTGCGAGCATGGCTTGCCCCCCTTCTTGAGCCTGATTCCCCGCAGCTTCCTTGACCTTGTCCTCCTTAGTGGCTTCTTTTGAGTCTTCTCTCCTGAGCTCCATCTTTAGCAGCCAAGCATCGCCTTCTACATTGTTGGAGGAGGGAGAAGACATGATGCCTCGCTTGATAGATCTGACAGAAAAACAGCACAAAAAAAGAACAGACGATTTATCCGCGGTACGGTGGTCAAATTGCTCGGGGGTATATACAAAGTTTTTTATCTTGGGAAACAAGTATACAGAAGGAAAACAGACCCATGAAGGTGCCTGAGGGGCCCAGTACCCACCATGGTGCCCCAGGTGGGGCAGGTGTGCCCTGGTGCCTTGTGGGCACCTGGGTTGCCTTCCTGGTTATTTCTTATTTTTCTATGTTTTTTCTTCTAATATTACAAAACTGACAACAAATATTTTTGCGGATTTTTCGGAGTCCGTTTACTTACCGTATCATGCACCTCTTCCTTTTCAGGGTTCTAGAGTGTTCTGGAGGTTTCTTTTATGTGTTCCTCCAGCGTCATGGTTTGAATAATATTAGTTTCAACATTAATATGCGTACCCGAGATATAGTGCTTAATTCTTTGCCCATTAACCACCTTCAGATTTGTGCCTTCAGTATTATTGATCTTAATAGCTCCAAAATGATGAACTTCTTCGATGATATATGGCCCTTCCCATGTGGAAAGAAGTTTTCCTGCAAAAAATATAAAACGAGAATTGTACAATAGAACATGTTCACGAACTTTTAATTCCCGCTTTTGGATTCTTTTATCGTGCCATATTTTCTTTTTCTTTGAATAGTTTGGAATTTTCATAAGCTTGGGTTTTCCATTCATCTAGTGAGCTAATATCAAATAACCTCTTTTCACCGGCAAGTTTGAAGTCACAATTGAGTTCTTTAATTGCCGAATATGCTTTATGTTTTAATTCAAGAGGCAAATGACAAGCTTTTCCATAAACCATTTTGTAAGGAGGCATAGCCATAAGATTTTTATAAGTTGTTCTATAGGCCCAAAGTGTTGGGGAACGTAGCATGCAATTTCAAAAAAATTCCTACGATCACGCAAGATCTATCTAGGAGATGCATAGCAACGAGATGGGGAGAGTGTGTCCACGTACCCTCGTAGACCGAAAGCGGAAGCGTTAGGTTAACGCGGTTGATGCAGTCGAACATCTTCGCGATCCAACCAATCAAGTATTGAACGTACGGCACCTCCGAGTTCAACACACATTCAGCTCGATGATGTCCCTCGGACTCTTGATCCAGCAAAGTGTCGAGGGAGAGTTTCATCAGCATGACGTGTGGTGACGGTGATGGTGATGTGATCGGCACAGGGCTTCGCCTAAGCACTACGTGAATATGACCGGAGGAGTAAACCGTGGAGAGAGACGTCGTACACGGCTTGGAACAATTGGTGTGTCTCCAAGGGGTGCCCTGCCCACATATATAAAGGAGGGAGAGGGAGGAGGCCGACCCGAGGAGGCCGACCCTAGGGAGTCCTACTAGGACTCCTAGTCCTAGTAGGATTCACCCCCTTCTTTTCCTTCTCTTGAAGGGGGAAAGGGGGGAAGGAGTGGGAGTAGGAGAAGAAAAGGGGGGTGGCGCCCCCTTCTCTAGTCCAATTCAGCCTCTTCCCTTATGGGGGGCGCACCAGTCCCTTGTGGGCTGGTTAGCCTCCCTCCTATAGCCCATATGGCCCATATCTTTCCCCGGGGGGTTCCGGTAACCCCTCTGCTACTCTGATATGTACCTGATACACTCCGGAACCATTCCGGTGTCCGAATACTACCTTCCAATATATCAATCTTTACCTCTCGGCCATTTCGAGACTCCTCGTCATGTCCATGATCCCATCCGGGACTCCGAACAAACTTCGGTCACCAAACCACATAACTCAAAATACAAATCGTCATCGAACGTTAAGCATGTGGACCCTACGGGTTCGAGAACTATGTAGACATGACCGAGACACATCTCCGGTCAATAACCAGTAGCGGAACCTGGATGCTCATATTGGTTCCTACATATTCTATGAAGATCTTTATCGGTCAAACCACAATAACAACATACGTTATTCCCTTTGTCATCGGTATGTGTCGTGGAATTGTCACGGCAGATGTCCTAGTGTGAGGACTTAGTTGTGAGGTCAATGCATCTATGTGGTAGCTTGAGAGGGGTTGATCGGAATCGAGATAAGCAACACAAGACAAAGGTTTAGACAGCTTCGGGCCCCGGGAAACATCATCCGGTAACAACCCTACATGCTGTTTGTGGCTAGGTCTCATTATGATCATGAGGGAGTCCCTGTAACTCCGACTCTCCTCTTTGTGTCTAGACTTAATGATTATTTAACATGTCCCTCTTGGGGTGCCCTGCCCCTCCTTATATAAGCCGAAGGGGCGGGTTACATGTAGAGCCCAACTTGGACTTAAGACTTAACTATTCTAACTCCTCTTCACGGGCTTCTCTCCATGGGCTTCTCACCATGGGCTTCTTAACGTCTTAGCCTTCTTAATTGTCCGGCTTAATTGTATATGGCTTTAACTGCCATACTTAACTGTCTGGTTTAAACAATCTGCCGGCTTATAGTAAACAATATGCCGGCTTACAATCTGCCAGCTTAACATCTGGCTTAAACAATCTGCCAGCTTACAATCTACCAGCTTAACATCCAGCTTAAACGATCTGCCGGCTTACAGTAAACAATCTGCCGGGTCATACCAAGGAAATACCAAGTCCCAGCCGGGTCATATCTCCAGCCAGGTCATACTGCGGGGTATATCCCCGACATTAGCCCCCAGTTTAATTTGGATTTATCCATGTTAAACTGATCCTATAAACAAAACACAAGAAAAATTATAACAGGTTATGCTCCGGGTTAAATATTCTTGTAAGCCGGCACCTGAACATCCTTAATTCCTTGTTATTTCCTTCTTCAAAAATCTGGGCCAATAAGCCAACTTCATAATCAATTTGCTGATGTTGGTTTCTCATAGAGAAAGACTGTGAAGAATAATTCATTTGACTCAGCTCCCAATACTTAAAAATATTGGCTTTGAAATACTTATGTGACCTTCAACCGGCTTAAAGATGAAAAACTTGCCGGGTTATAAATAGATGATGATGAGTCAAAACTGAGAATTTTGAAGATCTCCCTCATATCCACATTACCTGTAGCCCTCAAGTCTTGAGTAGAACAAAGTGATCACTGCTACCTCCTGAGCACTGCGTTGGTTTTCCCCGAAGAGGAAGGGATGATGCAGCAAAGTAGCGTAAGTATTTCCCTCAGTTTTTGAGAACCAATGTATCAATCCAGTACGAGGCTGCGCGCGAGTCCCTCGCACCTACACAAAACAAATAAATCCTCGCAACCAACGCAAATAGGGGTTGTCAATCCCTATAGGGCCACTTACGAGAGTGAGATCTGATAGATATGATAAGATAATATTTTTGGTATTTTTATGATAAAGATGCAAAGTAAAATAAAGGCAAAGTAAATAGCAAAGGAAATAACTAAGTAGTAGGAGATCAATATGATAAATATAGACCCGGGGGCCATAGGTTTCACTAGTGGCTTCTCTCGAGAGCATAAGTATTCTACGGTGGGTGAACAAATTACTGTTGAGCAATTGACAAAATTGAGCATAGTTATGAGAACATCTAGGTATGATCATGTATATAGGCATCACATCCGAGACAAGTAGACCAACTCCTACCTGCATCTACTACTATTACTCCACTCATCGACCGCTATCCAGCATGCATCTAGAGTATTAAGTTAAAAACAGAGTAACGCCTTAAGCAAGATGACATGATGTACAGGGATAGGCTCATGCAATATGAAGAAAACCCCATCTTGTTATCCTCGATGGCAACAATACAATACGTGCCTTGCCGCCCTTACTGTCACCAATAAAGGACATCGCAAGATTGAACCCAAAGCTAAGCACTTCTCCCATTGCAAGAAAGATCAATCTAGTAGGCCAAACCAAACTGATAATTCGAAGAGACTTGCAAAGATAACCAATCATAAATAAAAGAATTCAGAGAAGATTGAAATATTATTCATAGATAGACTTGATCATAAACCCACAATTCATCGGTCTCAACAAACACACCGCAAAAAGAAGATTACATCGAATAGATCTCCACAAGAGAGGGGGAGAACATTGTATTGAGATCCAAAAAGAGAGAAGAAGCCATCTAGCTACTAACTATGGACCCGTAGGTCTGAGGCAAACTACTCACACTTCATCAGAGAGGCTATGGTGTTGATGTAGAAGCCCTCCGTGATCGATGCCCCCTCCGGCGGAGCTCCGGAACAGGCCCCAAGATGGGATCTCGTGGATACAGAAAGTTACGGCGGTGGAATTAGGGTTTTGGCTCCGTATCTGATCGTTTGGGGGTACGTAGGTATATATAGGAGGAAGGAGTACGTCGGTGGAGCAACAGGGGGCCCACGAGGGTGGAGGGCGCGTTTGGGGGGGGGGGGTAGGTGCGCCCCTACCTCGTGGCCTCCTCTTTTGTTTCTTGACATAGGGTCCAAGTCTCCCAAATCATAATCTTCCTAAAAATCACGTTCCCGAAGTTTCATTCCGTTTGGACTCCGTTTGATATTCCTTTTCTTCGAAACCCTAAAATAGGCAAAAAACAACAATTCTGGGCTGGGCCTCCGGTTAATAGATTAGCCCCAAAAATAATATAAAAGTGGATAATAAAGCCCGATAATGTCCAAAACAGTAGATAATATAGCATGGAGCAATCAAAAATTATAGATACGTTGGAGACGTGTCAAGCATCCCCAATCTTAATTCCTGCTCATCCTCGAGTAGGTAAATGATAAAAACAGAAATTTTGATGCGGAGTGCTACTTGGCATAATTTTAGTGTAATTCTTCTTAATTGTGGTATGAATATTCAGATCCGAAAGATTCAAGACAAAAGTTCATATTGACATGAAAATAATAATACTTCAAGCATACTAACAAAGCAATTATGTATTCTCAAAATAACATGGCTAAGAAAGTTATCCCTACAAAATCATATAGTCTGGCTATGCTCTATGTTCACCAAACAAAATATTTAAATCATGCACAACCCCGATTACAAGCCAAGCAATTGTTTCATACTTTTGACATTCTCAAAACTTTTTCAATCTTCACACAATACATGAGCGTGAGCCATGGATATAGCACTATAGGTGGAATAGAGTGGTGGTTGTGGAGAAGACAAAAATGGAGAAGATAGTCTCACATCAACTAGGTGTATCAACGGGCTGTGGAGATGCCCATCAATAGATATCAATGTGAGTGAGTAGGGATTACCATGCAACGGATGCACTAGAGCTATAAGTATATGAAAGCTCAAAAAGAAACTAAGTGGGTGTGCATCCAACTTCCTTGCTCATGAATACCTAGGGCATTTTGAGGAAGCCCATCATTGGAATATACAAGCCAAGTTCTATAATGAAAGATTCCCACTAGTATATGAAAGTGACAACATGAGAGACTCTCTAATATGAAGATCATGGTGCTACTTTGAAGCACAAGTGTGGTAAAAGGATAGTAACACTATCCCTTCTCTCTTTTTCTCTCAACTTTTTTTATTTGGGCCTTTTCTCTCTTTTTTGATGGCCTCTTTTTTATTTGGGATTCTTTAGCCTCTTTTATTTTTGGTCTGGAGTCTCATCCCGACTTGTGGGGGAATCATAGTCTCCATCATCCTTTCCTCACTGGGACAATGCTCTAATAATGATGATCGCCACACTTTTATTTTTCTTACAACTCAACAATTACAACTTGATAACGGAATGGTGGAAAGTTGCATGGCAATATATCTCGGAATGCCTATGGAAATGCCATAATAGGTAGGTATGGTGGCTGTTTTGAGGAAGGGATATGGTGGGTGTATGATACCGGCGAAAGGTGCGCGGTATTAGAGAGGCTAGCAAGGGTGGAAGGGTGAGAGTGCGTATAATCCATGGACTCAACATTAGTCATAAGGAACTCATATACTTATTGCAGAAATCTACAAGTTATCAAAGCAAAGTATTACACGCATGCTCCTAGGGGGATAGATTGGTAGGAAAAGACCATCGCTCGTCCCCGACCGCCACTCATAAGGAAGACAATCAATAAATAAATCATGCTCCGACTTCATCACATAATGGTTCACCATACGTGCATGCTACGGGAATCACAAGCTTCCACACAAGTATTTCTCAAATTCACAACTACTCAACTAGAATGACTTTAATATCACCATCTCCATATCTCAAAACAATTATCAAGTATCAAACTTATCATAGTATTCGACGCACTCATAAGAGAATTTTTTTATTCTTGAATACCTGGCATATTAGGATTTTAAGTAAATTACCATGCTATTAAGACTCTCAAAATAATCTAGGTGAAGCATGAGAGATCAATAGTTTCTATAAAACAAATCCAACACCATGCTCTAAAAGATATAAGTGAAGTACTAGAGCAAAATTATATAACTCAAAAGATATAAGCGAAGCACATAGAGTATTCTAACAAATTCCAAATCATGTATGGCTCTCTCAAAATGTGTGTACAGAAAGGATGATTGTGATAAATAACAAGCAAAGACTCAAATAATACAAGACGCTCCAAGCAAAACACATATCATGTGGCGAATAAAAATATAGCTCCAAGTAAAGTTACCGATAGAAGTAGACGAAAGAGGGGATGCCTTGGCATCCCCAAGCTTTGGCTTTTAGGTGTCCTTAGATTATCTTGGGGTGCCATGGGAATCCCCAAGCTTAGGCTCTTGCCACTCCTTGTTCCATAATCCATCAAATCTTTACCCAAAACTTGAAAACTTCACAACACAAAACTTAACAAGAAAATCTCGTGAGCTCCGTTAGCGAAAGAAAACAAAACACAACTTCAAGGTACTGTCATGAACTAATTCTTTATTTATATTGGTGTCAAACCTACTGTATTCCAACTTCTCTATGGTTTATAAACTCTTTTACTTGCCATAGATTCATCAAAATAAGCAAACAACACACGAAAAACAGAATCTGTCAAAAACAGAACAGTCTGTAGTAATCTGTAGCTAGCGCAAGATCTAGAACCCCAAAAATTCTAAAATAAATTTCTGGACTTGATGAATTTATCTATTAATCATCTTCAAAAAGAATTAACTAAATATCACTTTCCAAATAAAAATGACAGCAGTTCTCGTGAGCCCTAAAGTTTCTGTTTTTACAGCAAGTTCAGCAAGACTTTCCCCAAGTCTTCCCAACGGTTCTACTTGGCACAAACACTAATTAAACACAAAAAAGCAACAAAACAGAGGCTAGATAAATTATTTATTACTAAACAGGAGTAAAAAGCAAGGAATAAAAATAAAATTGGGTTGCCTCCCAACAAGCGCTATCGTTTAACGCCCCTAGCTAGGCATAATATTTCAATGATGCTCACATGAAAGACAAGAATTGAAGCACAAAGAGAGCATCACAAAACACGTGACAAACACATCTAAGTCTAACATACTTCCTATGCATAGGCATCTTATAGGAAAACAAATTATCATCGCAAGCAAAAACTAGCATATGCAAGGAACTGGAAAGAAACAATAGCAATCTCAACATAACGAGAGGTAATTTGGTAACATGAAAATTTCTACCACCATATTTTCCTCTCTCATAATAATTACATGTAGGATCATAAGAAAATTCAACAAAATATCTATCACATAAAATATTTTCAACACGATCCACATGCATGCAAGGTTGACACTCTTCCAAAATAGTGGGATTAACATTAACTAAAGTCATGACCTCTCCAAACCCACTTTCAATAATATTGCAAACACTATTATCAATCTCATATTCATCATGGAGCTTTAATAAATTTTCAAGATCATAAGAAGAATCACCCCAATCATGATCATTGCAACAAATAGTAGTCATAGCAAAACTAGCATCCCCAAGCTTAGGGTTTTGCATATCATTAACACAATTGACATTAAGAGAATTTATAATAACATCATTGCAATCATGCTTTTCGTCGAAGGAACTATGAAGTATGGGTGCAATAGCAATGATCTCATGTTTAACATAAGGAACTATAGCAAATTCATCTTCATAAATATTGGCATCATGGCCACAAGAATGGCAAGTATCATGTTCATCAAGGGATATTTCAACCAAATCATCGGAATCATCATTATCTATAGATTCATGCATATCATTATTCTCTTCCAAAGCAACGGTCATTCTTTCAATAAATTCTTGGACATAGACATTATGAGCAAAGTTTTCATTGCAATATTTAAGTATGACGGAATTTTCAGATTTATTGAGAGTAAAAATCATGCTTTTCAATCAAAGAAGCAACTTCATGAGCACCCTTAAAAATGACAAATTCCTCAATTTGTTTGGTATCATAGTAACTATAAACACCCTTTACATAAGAAGATAAGATTTCATTATCATTGAACTCACATAGGTAGGGAAGGTGTTTTAGGGTTCTTAGAGCAACAAGTAAAATCAAAAATTTCATAAAGATTCCAAGCATAGCATAGCAAACTATTTATATGATACCATAAGAGCTTCCCTTTTTCAGATAAACGATGACACACAAAATGAGCATGCTCATCTAAAGATTTCCCATCAACTAGGCTAGTTGGGGTATCAGCACGAGCACATAAGGATCGAAGATGATCCAAGTAGAACATTTTAAGTGGATCCATAACAATAGATTATTAGCAAGCAAAGATGCAAGCAAATGGAAGGCACATGGTAAAACAAGCAAACAAGCTACAGGCAAAAAGAGGCAGAGAGGGAGGATAGAGAGAGAGGGGGCGAATAAAACGACAAGGGTGAAGTGGGGGAGAGGAAAATGAGAGGCAAATGGCAAATAATGTAATGCGGGAGATAAGGTTATGTGATGGGTACTTGGTAAGTTGACTTTTGCGTAGACCTCCCCGGCAACGGCGCCAGAAATCCTTCTTGCTACGTCTTGAGCACTGCGTTGGTTTTCCCCGAAGAGGAAGGGATGATGCAGCAAAGTAGCGTAAGTATTTCCCTCAGTTTTTGAGAACCAAGGTATCAATCTAGTAGGAGGCTACGCGCGAGTCCCTCGCACCTGCACAAAACAAATAAATCCTCGCAACCAACGCAAATAGGGGTTGTCAATCCCTATAGGGCCACTTACGAGAGTGAGATTTGATAGATATGATAAGATAATATTTTTGGTATTTTTATGATAAAGATGCAAAGTAAAATAAAGGCAAAGTAAATAGCAAAGGAAATAACTAAGTAGTAGGAGATCAATATGATAAAGATAGACCCGGGGGCCATAGGTTTCACTAGTGGCTTCTCTCGAGAGCATAAGTATTCTACGGTGGGTGAACAAATTACTGTTGAGCAATTGACAGAATTGAGCATAGTTATGAGAATATCTAGGTATGATCATGTATATAGGCATCACGTCCGAGACATGTAGACCGACTCCTGCCTGCATCTACTACTATTACTCCACTCATCGACCGCTATCCAGCATGCATCTAGAGTATTAAGTTAAAAACAGAGTAACGCCTTAAGAAAGATGACATGATGTAGAGGGATATACTCATGCAATATGGAGAAAACCCCATCTTGTTATCCTCGATGGCAACAATACAATACGTGCCTTGCAGCCCTTACTGTCACCGGGAAAGGACACCGCAAGATTCAACCCAAAGCTAAGCACTTCTCCCATTGCAAGAAAGATCAATCTAGTAGGCCAAACCAAACTGATAATTCGAAGAGACTTGCAAAGATAACCAATCATACATAAACGAATTCAGAGAAGATTCAAATATTATTCATAGATAGACTTGATCGTAAACCCACAATTCATCGGTCTCAACAAACACACCGCAAAAAGAAGAATACATCGAATAGATCTCCACAAGAGAGGGAGAGAACATTGTATTAAGATCCAAAAAGAGAGAAGAAGCCATCTAGCTACTAACTATGGACCTGTAGGTCTGAGGTAAACTACTCACACTTCATCGGAGAGGCTATGGTGTTGATGTAGAAGCCCTCCGTGATCGATGCCCCCTCCGGCGGAGCTCCAAAACATGCCCCAAGATGGGATCTCATGGATACAGAAAGTTACGGTGGTGGAATTAGGGTTTTGGCTCCGTATCTGATCATTTGGGGGTACGTAGGTATATATAGGAGGAAGGAGTACGTCGGTGGAGCAACAAGGGGCCCACGAGGGTGGAGGACGCGCCTGGGGGGTAGGCGCGCCCCCTACCTCGTGGTCTCCTCTTTTCTTTCTTGACGTAGGGTCCAAGTCTCTCGGATCATAATCTTTCGAAAAATCACGTTCCCGAAGGTTTCATTCCGTTTGGACTCCGTTTGATAATACTTTTCTTCCAAACCCTAAAACAGGCAAAAACAGCAATTCTGGGCTGGGCCTCCGGTTAATAGGTTAGTCCCAAAAATAATATAAAAGTGGATAAGAAAGCCCGATAATGTCCAAAACAGTAGATAATATAGCATGGAGCAATCAAAAATTATAGATACGTTGGAGACGTATCAATGACTTAAGACTTGCTTCAACATAAATATTACCACTTTGAAGAAATCCAGGTTGTTCATCTCAATCACTAGTCAGAATTGAGTATTCCACATATGTAGCCCCCAAGTGCCAGGTTGTCATGCTTGCAGCAACCTGGGACTTTTGAAATTTCCTTATGCTCATAAAACCTTCAACCAGTGGAGTCCCCAAGGGCCGGGTCATTATGCAATAATGAGCAGGGACTTTGTAGATATGGTCATGCAAACTTAAACAACAACGTGTAGCCCCCAAGGGCCGGCTCAGTAAGATAATACTGAGCTGGGACTTTATATATATACTTCATTGAAAATAACTTCATATGATGTAACCCCCACCATGAGGCTTGAACCCACATCCACAAGGTTAAGAGCTTTGTACTCTACCAACTGATCAATAAACCTTTCAATATAATGGATTAAAGCTTGTGTACCTTAAATTTTTGATAGGAGCAATTGGTAGCCCCCCAAGGGCCGGCTCATTATGATGTGATGAGTCGGGTCTTCAATAAGGTCAGTAAAAATGAATTTGCATTAGCCCCCAAGTGTCATGGTGCATGCTTGCAGTGACATGAGACTTGCATATTTGATGTAATCTCAACTTGAATAATGTAGCCCTCAAGTACCGGGTTGTAAGCCTGCAGCAACACCGGACTATTCCTTCTATTGTAGAATAAATCATATCCATTGATAAAATAATAGCCATTGCGCTAAAAGCAACTTTGAAAACCTCAATCATAATACTCTTTATTGATAACCATAATAAAAATCTAGCCATGTTGGCTATTAAAGACTTGAATAATATAACCCAGTATAGAAACCGGTTCCTGTGATATTTGATCACACTGTAGGTTTACCAATCCATTGTAGTAAGGGTGATAACCCAAGACTTTGGAAACTGGTAATTATCAGAGATTGCCGGCTTATGAACAAAGCCGGACCGGGTTAATAAACACTAGATATTATCTTTATTTCATACTATCGACTTATAGTCGAAGACCAAGCCGGGTTAATAAACACCGGATGTTATCTCATACTGGTGACTTATAGTCGAAGACCAGGCCGGGTCAATGAACACCGGTTAATGTCATATATGACTCAGAAGGCATTATAACCCTTATTGGTTTTCAACCATGTATTACTATGTCACAAGAAAAAAAAATCTCAAAAAGACATTCGAATCAAACAACTGAAAGTCCAAGGCTTTCATAGGCCGCCAAGCCAAAATATCTTCTTCAATGAAACTAGCATTAGCCACTAGAAGGTACGCGCTTTCCGTGAGGCGGCACTCACATTACCCAATCGACATTTTAACCTAGATAAGTTCAGTTCTTATTTAAAGATAGACTTATCAGGAGTACGAGGGGGCAGAGTAGCATCGTGCATCATAGGCCGATTTATCCAAGTTTCAAGGAAGGCGGCTTTATTAGCCTAAGCGTCTCCTTGCTTTCCGTAAACCGTGCCGTCACATGACAAACCGATGTTTTAACCTTAACGAGTTCAGGGTCTTGTTTAAAACATTGACTGTTAAGAGTTCAGCGGGTCAATCAGGATTACCTGATGGAGAAGCATCTGGCATACAGGCAGGATAACCCGAGGTTTTAGGTGAATACACATGGCTCCCAAGCCTGGCTTTTTATAGCCTATCACAAGGTTACAGACTCTTTGTTCTTTAGAACAAAAGAGCCCCCAAGCAATATTTTGAGCTGTGCTCAAGGGGTACCTATGTTTGAGTTGTGCTTTTGCAACAGACTCTCTTTGGTCCCTTTAACCTGGGTAGAAGCCCCCAAGCTCTTTTTTTTTGTGGCCAATAAACCGGATCAAAGGGTAATCATAACTTCGCTTCAATGAGCAGGAAGCCCCCCATGTGATCAATAATATGATAAGCCAATAAGGCAGGATACCCATGTTTGAACTGCGCATCATTGCAATAGGTCCTCTTCGGCAACCTGTAACTTTTTTGCAAGAGATAAATTCTTCTTGAACCGTGATTTTGAACCGGATATTGAGAGCCTCAAAGCTGTGTGGGAGACAGATTCCTCTTAAACCAGATTTTGAACCGGATTTAAGAGCTTCGAAGCTTTATGATAAAAAAATTTCCCTAGAGCTGCCTTGTAAACCGGATATTTGAGAGCTTCAGTGGGACTGATTTCCCTTGAGTCGGATTTTAAACCGGAATCCTTTCTGATGACCTAGAACTCCTTCATTGAGCTGGGATTTTATAGTTGTCATATACTTTTTAAGCCGGAAATTTTCTGACGGCCTTTAGATTTTCATCAATATAGCAGTAGTCTCTGGGACCGGGTTATCTTTCCCTCCATCGTCCTGGGGTCTTGAATCTCACCATGTTTGCTAAGTCATGTAATTGTAGCCCCCGAGTCTTAAGATAACTCGAGGAGTTGGCTTGAGACTCTCCATACTTTGACCGTGATATGAACCGGAGATATGACCCGACATATAATTGAACAGCGGAACACTATAATATGTTGAAGCTGGAGGTAAGGTGGCGAGTTGATGATCTTCGCAACACTCATTGTATATCCAAGCATGAGTTATTCAACAAAACTCCGTGACATGACGGTCACCTTTGCAGTAATCAATTTTGTCCTGCACATGAAAATATATAGACCAAAGTAATTGTTCTTTGACAAAAAACAATATATAGTAAATAACAGACTCAGATGGATATCACCTTTTGGACACCAATACATGATTGCTTTGGCCTTGGCTAATCATGTTTAGCTTTGACTGATTCATATACGCACCGTCCAAGCTGTTTTGTCCCTCTACGCAGACCAGCTTATCTTCTTTGGTATCTGCATGCATCTTAATTCCCATGCTTGTGTCATTCTTGTACAGCACATCAATTACTTGGTTCACTTCAACCTCAAGTTGTTGTTGTACTTGGCTCATAGAACATGAGGCACTTTCTGGTCTGTTGTGGTGAGTCAACAAAATTCCACCCTGGCTGGTTATCACCCATCCCCTATTTGTATTTCTTCAAAGGCCGCACAACCGGGGACCACGATAGAGATCCGGCTTGACTCCGACCAGCCCGCGACGGCGGGTTAACAGCGCTGACCTGAAACGGAGTCACAGTCGGTAATGGCGTTTCAACAAGGCCACGGAGACAATGGTTTGTTGGCGAGGTCAGATGAGCGGTTCACAGCGCCAGCTTTAATGGTGCGAGGCAAAGACAGCTAGTGGCTCGGGGCGAAGTGCAGCAGAAACAAGGGCACGCCTGCAGGGTCGACGGGATGGCTGCCCATTTGCTGTAACGGTTATAGATGCTGGTGACCCGCCAACAGCGGCAGAGGCGGGCAGCTGGCTAAACGCAGCCCCGCGGGGCCGGTGCAAGGCAACTCAGAGGTGGGCACGCATTAATGCGTGGGTACCAGGTTGGAACCAAAGGCAGTGTGCGCGGCGGCGACCTGGTCTAGCCGCAGTGAAGTTGGTCCGCAGCGAGGCGACTCAGCACGGAGGCGCACCGGCCTAGGCCGGCGACTCTCGAGGCCTGTGTGAGGGTGGCTCACACCCAAGGGTGGAGCGGCGGCACGGAAGGTCAGACGGCGGCGCCCAGCAGTTCCAAGACGGATGAAGGCAGTGGCGATTTGAAGCCCAAGGCACGCCGGAGCCACTTGACATAGGCGGAGTGCGAGCCGGCGGAGAACGGCAATGGCTCAGGGCCGGGTCGACGGAGTTTGATGGAATAAGGCCGGCGGCTCGGGGCGCGGCTAGAGATGGGTCGCACGTAAGAGCAACGTGCAGTGAGGCGGGGTCGCCCCACGGGCACGAAAAGTTCGGAACCGCGGCGGATGAGGCCCTGCGTCGGCGAGTCCGGGTCGCCGTTGTCTCTGTTTCCGGGTTGTAGTAAATGCGACGACAGACCGACATTAGTTTGCAAGCGACAGCTCAACAGCTTGGAGATGAAGCCGTAGACAGCAAAGCAGGCGTGACACGGAAGTGCCGGAGACTTGGCGGCTCGTGGTAGCCGTTCGGTCCAGGTCGCGATGGTCGTTCGGTTCGGGTCACACGGACGGAGGTGACTGGTGAAAGCAAGGCCGGGCAAGGGCGGCTTGATAGCGGCGACTGCTGAGGCCGAGGGCGAGTGGAACAGCGTCAAGGCCGGCTCGCAGCAGGGGAAGTCCAATCCGATCAAAAACGAGGCGGCGGCTTGTCGAGGCCGAGTTGAAGATGGACATCGCAGATGGCTCAGGGTCAGTTTGGCGGCTCAAAGCGAGGCGACGGGGCCCTCGCCTGCCTCCGCTCATGAAAGTCCCCGAGGAGGCGGCGGCATCAATCGGCTTGACAAGGGAGACGACAGGTGGATCCATGCGGGAAGGCGCAGACGGCGGCCGCGGCAAAGGGGTGGACAGCGAGGCCCAATAGCTCAGAGTGAGGCGGCCCCGCCGGCGGCGGCTTGGTAGAGCACGACGTGGCGGCAACGGCCGCGGAAGTCATGACGCCGACCGGCGGTGAAGGAGTCCTGGATTAGGGGGTGTATGGATGGCCGGACTATACTTTTAGCCGGACTCCTGGACTATGAAGACACAAGATTGAAGACTCCGTCCCGTGTCCGGAAGGGACTTTCCTTCGCGTGGAAGGCAAGCTTGGCGATACGGATATGTAGATCTCCTACCATTGTAACCGACTTTGTGTAACCCTAACCCTCTCCGGTGTCTATATAAACCGGAGGGTTTTAGTCCGTAGGACAAGATATACAATAACAATCATACCATAGGCTAGCTTCTAGGGTTCAGCCTCTCCGATCTCGTGGTAGATCTATTCTTGTACTACC
Organism: Triticum monococcum; assembly: GCA_034509565.1. Classification (NCBI taxonomy): domain Eukaryota; kingdom Viridiplantae; phylum Streptophyta; class Magnoliopsida; order Poales; family Poaceae; genus Triticum; species Triticum monococcum. The sequence continues at coordinate 81,803,449 of CM067841.1, forward strand.
CATATCATCAATATTAATTAAGCAGGACGTAGGGTTTTACCTCCATCGAGAGGACCCAAATCTGGGTAAAACTTCGTGTCCCTTGCCTTCTGTTACCATCCGGCCTAGACGCATAGTTCGGGACCCCCTACCCGAGATCCGCCGGTTTTGACACCGACATTGGTGCTTTCATTGAGAGTTCCTCTGTGCCGTTGCCATCAGGAAGGATGCCTCGCCCCGTCTTTAAAGACGGCACCGTTGCTAAGGGAGCTTTGGTTGTCGGCCAAACCCTCCGACTAGGTGGTTTTCTGATGACTGCCTATTCGGCTTCTGCGCCAACGATGACCTCTCGAGCCATCGAAAACAATCTTCATGTCAGCTCGAAACTCGCCGAGCAGTTAGATCCAATGGAGCTCTCCTCAATAAACGAGCTCTTGGACTGCATCGCCGCCCTGGGAGTCGCTACGGATTACGACCAGATTGGGCCTAAACCCGATCTAAGAGAGATTAACTCTCCCCAAGTCACCCATCACGTTGCCGTGGTAGAGGGACAGTGCGGTGACCCTTCGTCTATCTTAAGGACTAGCTACGTCTGGATTCCCGATCCCTCCAAGCCGGATACCCGCGGAGGGGAGGACATCACTTAAGACCTGAACTTAGAGTCAGGCGACGGGCTGGATTCATTGGACAGCATCCAGGAATCCAAATTTTTGAGTTCGGAAATTCCTCGGCCTCTGAGCCTCAGATGGGGTGAGGCTTCGGATTTATTTCCGCCCACCCATCCGAACATAAGCGATCTATCCCAAATTAGGCAAGAGCCCGATGAAACAGTACATCATTACTGGGCCAGATTCCACCCGGTTAGGAACAAGATAAAGGACTGCCGCGAGGAAGACGCAATCTCAATCTTTTTCAATAATTGCACGGACAAGGGAATCCTCAACGCCATAAGTCGCCGTGATATTACACGCTTCGCTGACTTGGCGTCCATCGTACGAAAGTACTGTGCGATGAAAAGCGCCTGGAAAACCGAAATAAAATTTTGGGACGATCCGGCCCTGAATACAAACCCAGTCCGAAATAAAAGGGTGCATCATCGCCAGACACCCAGGTCAAACACCAAAAAGCAAAAACCCTCTACAGGGCATGGAACCGTATTGGAAGGATGGCTTAATGGACCCTGTAAAATTCACAGTACAGAGGACACCACACCAACTCACAGCCTTAGAGCATGTTGGATACTCCGGCAGGTGGCCAAAATTGGCGAAAATCTCCTAATTCCGGAGGCCACAGAAAGCCACCCCAGAGACACCAATACGGTATTAACAGTCTTCGAGACTTTTGCATCAAATAATATGTGAAAAAGGACACTCCGCAGCCTTGCCGAAGTCTACCAAGTAGCAACAATAAACCCATGGAGTGACACGGCTATTACCTTTAACGCCAGTGATGAACCTAAATTCCAAATAGCCCGAGCACCAGCCGCATTGGTCCTCAGTCCAATAGTGGACGGCTCTCGTCTTACCAAGGTACTCATGGACGGCGGCAGTGGATTGAACCTCATTTATGAGGAAACCCTTCAAAAATTGGAAATAGACTGGAACCGCATTGAGCGAAGCAGCACAACCTTTAGAGGAATAATCCCCAGTCGGGAAGCGCGCTGTACAGGAAAAATCACACTAGATGTGGTGTTCGGCACGCCGGGTAATTACAGGTCCGAAGAGATCACGTTCCATGTGGCTCCGTTCAGTAGCGGTTATCACGCTCAGCTAGGGCGGGAAGCGTTTACAATCTTCCAAGCAATACCCCATTATGGGTACATGAAGCTCAAGATGCCCGGGCCTAACGGGATCATCACTCTCGCTAGTGATCCGGACATAGCACTCCGCGCCGAAAACAAGACAGCCGCACTGGCCCTCGAGGCACTATCCGAAGCCCTAGCGGCTGAGGAACTGACTGCGCTGCGCTCTACAGTGAATAGGGACGATGTGGTACTCGACAAAAGATCCAAGTCCACCTTCTTTAAACCGGCGGACGAAATAGTCAAATTCCAAGTCCATCCAATGGACCCCAATAAAACAGCTTCCATCGGGGCACAGTTAAACCCTGATGTAGACGCCGCACTGCGAGAGTTCCTACGAGAGAACTGAAACATTTTCGCCTGGCACCCTTCAGACATGCCAGGAATCCCACGCAGGCTAGCCTAGCACAGCTTAAATATCCAAACAGGATTCAAACCTGTCAAACAAGCTCTTCGACGTTTTTCCGAACCTAAGAGACAGGCCATGGGAGAGGAGCTAGCAAAGCTATTGGAGGCCGAATTCATCAGAGATATAAAACATCCGGACTGGCTAGCAAACCTGGTGATGGTACCAAAGAAGGACAAATCCTGGAGCCTGTGTGTTGATTTCAAAGACCTTAACAAGGCTTGCCCAAAGGATCCCTTCCCCCTCCCCCGCATCGATCAAATTATCGACGCTACCACAGGACACGATTCATTGTGTTTCCTCGGCGCATATTCCGGCTACCATCAAATCAAGATGGCAGAACCAGACCAAGCCGCAACGGCATTTATCACACCATACGGCCCATTCTGCTTCAACACGATGCCCTTCGGGCTCAAAAACGCCGGCGCAACATATCAGCACATGATTCAGACATGTCTGGCAAGCCAGATCAGCAAAACAGTGGAGGCATATGTAGATGATGTGGTCATCAAAACAAGACATGTTGAATCTCTAGTAGACGACTTGAGGCTCACATTTGATAACCTCCGAACATACGACATCAAGCTCAACCCAGAAAAATGCATTTTCGGCGTTCCAGCCGGAAAGCTCTTAGGCTTCATTATATCCGGTAGAGGAATTGAAGAAAATCCAGCCAAGACCCGAGCTCTGTCGCAACTGAATATCCCAAAGGACCTCAAACAAATACAAAAGTTAACCGGATGCGTGGCGGCTCTAAGCCGCTTTATCTCCTGCTTCGGAGAAAAGGCCCTACCCCTTTACCGCCTCCTTCGGCGCACCGAACACTTCAAATGGACAGATGCAGCCACGGCCGGACTCGACGAAATAAAAGCCATACTGGCAAAAAACCCAGTCCTGGCCGCGCCAAACATTGGCGAACCAATGCTATTATACATTGCAGCAACACATCAGCTTGTAAGCGCAGTGCTCGTCGTCGAATGAGAAGCGGATGGACACAAATTCCCCCTTCAAAAGCCGGTCTATTATGTGTCCACTGTCCTCACTCCCTGCAAATCACGGTACCAGCATTATCAAAAGATTGCGTATGCAGTATTCATGATATTATAAACAACCATGATGCAATGGGCCGGATTGCAAAATGGGCCACTTAGCTCCTCCCGTTCGACATAACTTATAAGCCACGACGAGCCATCAAGTCGCAAGTCTTGGCCGACTTCATCGCAGAATGGACGGAGGCCGTACTCCCTAAAGAGTACGACACATATTCAAATTGGATCATGCATTTCGACGGCTCCAAGATGTTGGCCGGACTGGAGGCCGGCGTCGTTTTGACGTCCCCCACAGGAGACACAGTTCAATACGTACTCCAGATTATGTACACGGACTCCAACAATGCAGCCGAATATGAGGCCCTTTTCCATGGTCTCCGGATGGCAGTATCCATGGGTATTCAATGCCTAGAGGTGCGCGGGGACTCGAACCTCGCAATATCCCAAATAAATGGAGACTTCGATGCCAAGGATCCAAAAATGGCAGCTTACCGCAACGCCGTCCTAAAAATGTCAGCTCGGTTCGAGGGGCTTGAATTTCACCATATAGCCCGGGAAAATAATCAGGCGGCAGATGTCCTGGCACGCATCGGCGCAAAACGCGATGTAGTCCCCCCAAAATCTTCTTGGAAAGACTGTTCAAGCCATCCGTAGTATGGGAAGGGGAGCCGAACAATAATAGCCCGGACCCAACCGCATTGTCCGACACCGAACATCCTGACACAATCGGAGGCTCTGCCAATGAAATAACACCTTCAGCCCACGTAATAATGGCCGTCATCGCCCCGTGGACAGAAGCATTCCTCTCCTACCTTATTAGGCAGGAACTCCCCGAGGACCAAAATGAGGCACGCTGTATAGTGCGGCGATCCAAAGCCTACAGAGTCCACGAGGGAGAACTTTATAAGAAAAGCACTACCGGAGTCCTTCAAAGGTGCATCTCCGAAGAGGAGGGGCGGAACCTCCTGGCTAAAATTCATGTCGGGCTCGGAGGTCATCACGCTGCAGCTCGGTCCCTTGTAAGCAAGGCCTTCCGTATAGGCTTTTATTGGCCGACGGCCCGGACAGACGCTCAGGACTTAGTCCAACGATGCACCGGTTGCCAGCTCTTTGCAAACCAAATCCATACGCCACCCACCGCCCTCCAAACTATCCCCATTACTTGGCCCTTCGCGGTCTGGGGGCTTGACATGGTTGAACCCCTTAAAGGCGGAACCCACAAGCACAAATACTTACTGGTCATGGTGGATAAGTTCACCAAATGGATAGAAGCCAAGCCTGTTAAGACAGCCGAATCCAGACCGGTGATAGACTTTATATCCGGGGTTGTACACCGTTACGGCGTCCCCCACAGCATCATCACTGATAATGGCACGAACTTCACGGTCGACGAGGTAAAACTCTGGTACAAAACATGGGCATCAAGCTCGATTATGCTTCCGTCTATCACCCACAAACTAATGGCCAGGTCGAACGTGCAAATGGTCTTATCATGAGCGACATCAAACCCAGATTAGTGCGGTCCCTCAAGGAATCTAACACGCACTGGGTAGAGGAGCTCGACTCCGTACTCTAGGGGCTGCGGACCACGCCGAATCGTACCACCGGATACACACCATTCTTTATGGTGTACCGCGCAGAGGCAGTTTTGCCTTGCGACATAATTCATGACTCACCTCGAGTGCGTATGCACGAAGAAAGAGAAGCCGAGCTCGATCGGTAGGACAGCTTGGATGCATTGGAGGAGGAGCGTGACGTGGCAAAAGCCCGTTCCGCATTCTATCAACAGCAGGCTCGAAGATACCAAAGCAGAGAAGTACGGGCCAAAAATTACAACGTTGGCGAATTAGTTCTATGACTACCGGACAAGAAAAAGGACAAACTCAAGCCCAAGTGGGAAGGTCCCTTCATAATTGACCAAGTCCTGACTGGTGGAGCGTACCGCTTGCGGGATGCATCGGATAACCGTCTCGAGCCGAACCCATGGAACACAGCCCGTCTCCGAAGATTCTATGCCTAGCGCCGGACTCTGTGTTCGTCTCGTTCCTCTATCCATTTTTTATATATTTTCTATCTTACATTTCTCTTCTCTCTCTCTCTCTCTCTCTCTCTCTTATAGCCTCTAAAGGCTCATAAAGTGACGCGCTATCCGCGCTCATTAAACATGTGGCCTTCCTTAAACAGAAGCTTATTCATACGGGCTTCATGCCCAACACATGTGTCACACTTTCGCATGTACCTTTTATTCACCATTATATGCATCGATATGACTTAAGTTTTGGCCAAGCTGGGTTGCCTGGCTCCTGTGCTTACCCCTATGTTCCCGATTGTTCGGCTAGGTGGTAAAGGGAGCACCTCTGCGATTGTTACTGCCGGGTCAGCCGGACGTGTACCTCAGACTGAGTGAAGCCGAAAGCTAGCATTCTTAAGGGAATATTCGGTCGGTGAACTAAAGATGACCCTTTTTCATTTTTATCTATACGCCCCCAGATGTTTTTCCTGCGTTTCTTTTCGCAGGATGGACATGCACCTTAGGGCATGCCTCCCAGGGAAAGGAACCCCTAACGGAACTATTCTCCCTGGAAGATGTTTCTTACTAACCATGTAATATAACATAACTAGTCGGGCACTTGTCTGTTCACGCACTAATGACCCCTACGCCTGGTCTCCATGCATTCCCCGGTTCCTATATAACCGCATGGGAATTCGGACACACTCCGGACTGTCAGGTCCCTAGGCTGAAGCGAAAAGGTCAGCCATGACAAATGATCTATAATCCGGCTAGAAGGCATTATAAATGTCAATTAAATTACATAGTCATTTTGACTGATTGTATTCCTCTTCAATACCTTCTAACAGGCTGTCTAATTTACAGTTCTGCTGGGAATACTTTGCGGCCAACTCTACTTGGCCGTATACTAAGCTTACAAGGATCTCCTTCCCATCGGGCCCTACAAGACCGACCTCGGCCATGTGGTTGGGGTCAGCCTTTGTGTACCGCGTTTTCACCATGGCCCAGGCCTCCCTAGCGCCTTGACGGCAGGCCGATATCTTCCACAATCGGAAGCGCCGCCGTGCTCCCTTTAGCTTCTCCGCAAGCTCTCCAAGACCTTCGGGCATGGAGACGGATGGCCACAGGGACTGGGCGACGCCTTACATCGCCTGTCGAACTCAATCGAGCAGTTGCGAGAGCTCGGGAAGAAGGTCACCCGTAGAATCGGGCATCTCCTCTGCAGGACGACCTGTTAGCACACCTACAGACATTGCTCTGTTAGTCGACTTCCCCGCCGAACTTTCTTTCAAAGGTTCGTTCAAGCACTTACTAAATATGCCGCACCGAAGCCGCTGATTCTCCTTCACGGAGTCAGACAGCTGGGCATGAACATCTTTCAGCTCGACGCCCAGCTTGGTGTTGGCATCTTGGAGATCGTTCTTCTCCCGCCTCACCTTTGTCAGCACCTTCTCACCAGCCTTTAGCTGGCGTAGGAGGTGTTGCCTTTCCGGATTCAATCCGGCGCCATCTGCAATTTCATTTGTCAGATTCGCACCCATGTCGTGCTTCGCAAAATACTTATCGTTCGAAGTGTATATTACCAGAGGGGGTCTCCTTGGGCTCCCCTGCCGCGGCTAGTGCGGCCTCAAGTTGGGCTTTGCACTCTTCCAGCTCCTTGGACAGTAGGGAATTCTTTTCTGTAAAAACCTGCATGACAAATGACCCTTAAATCAGTTATTCTAACTGTTTCAAGTCTCGGGGGCTACTGGTATATATATATATATAATTACCAAAATTTTCTTACCCGTATGTCTTTTACATATTGCTCCGTGGCTCTGGCTAGACCATTTTGAGCGGCACGGAGGTACGCATCTCCCGAGTTGAACGCATCTAACGCCCCTTGAGAGAAACAAGCGTCGCGAAGAATTGTCCGGCGACGCCTGTGGTTCATGGCACTCTCCACCTTAGAGTTGGTGGCAGACAACCCGTCTACATCCTCCGTCGGAGGAGCGTCTGGCGCGCGCCTTGTGTTTGCCTCCGCCTCCGGGCCATGCTTTGGAGCCTGGCTGGTGGAGGCGCGATTGGCAGCCTCTCCGGATATAGTCCGGCGAGGTCTCTTTGTCCTGAAGAAAGCACGAGTGTCAATGTGCCTCGAAGGTATAACACCTGGGATAAGGGGGCGCGCCATACCTTTGCGCTGACGCCTCGGTCCGGACTGCACTTCTTTTCTGCCCATGGGGCCCTGCGGCCCCTCGTTGGCTTGTTGCCACAGGTTCATCCTTCCGCTTTAAAAACCTCCCCTGCAAAGTTCGATTGTAATCAGGAAACTGAAAACACGAGAGGGCGGACACCCATTCGGGGTACTGGGACTTCGATCTCAGTTACCTGGGAGGCCGGGATTAGCCCTGGGTAATCGCTCGTAATGTCCACCAAGGCGTTGTCCTTGCTCAATTGATGGAACACTCCATCAATCAGCTCCACAGATATGTCCGGATCATCTTGAGAGGCCGAGTCGAGGGATCGTCCTAGGTCCTCGGGTTGTGAAGGAGGGCTGCTTATTTCCTTAACAGCCAGGCGCAGTTCCTGCGTTGAAGTCATCAGACTGAATATTTAACAATGGGAATACGAAACGGATGGGCAAGTAAATACGACCGCTTACCCAGCTTGGGGGATTGTGCATAGAGAATCCACCCTATGAGTTGACGTGGAGAAATTCCTCCTCTTCTCCCTTATACAAAGTGGACAAGATCTTTAGTAGAGCGGCAGCTGAATCCGGCCCCTTATGGCCGTAGCGGGTGGCGTCGTCCTCCCTGTTGAAGTCCCACATGGGGTGGCTTCTATACTGCAGCGGTTGCACCCACCGCATGATGCATTCAGCCATAACCCCGATCATGGTTAGTCCGGAATGGGCTAACAATCTTATTCGGCCCATCAGGTAAATGATGTCCCTGTCACTTTCCTCCTGAGGGCTCAATGGACGCCAGCTTAGGCGCTTCTTTAAGGTAGCACTATCGAATTCAGGGAGGCCGATCCGGACAGGATCCGGCAGCAGGACATCTTCTGCATAAAACCATTCCGAGGGCCAGTCTTCGGACGCCTTCTTTGGGGTTCCGGACAGATATCCGGTCCCGGCGATGCACCACACTTCGGCTCCGCCCACTTGATACATTGACCCCTCCTTAGAGCGGGGGACAGGGCAGAATAACCTTTTCCATAGCCCAAAATGAGCCTCGACGCCCAAAAACAGCTCGTAGAAGGCTACGAAGCCCGCGATATGCAATACGGAGGCAGGCGTGAGATTGTGTAGCTAGAGGTCGTAGAACTCCAGCAGCCCCCGGAGAAATGGATGGATTGGAAACCCAAGCCCCCTTATTAAATAAGGGACGAGGCATACCCGCTCTCCTTTGGAGGGATTAGGGGCACTCTCTGCTTGCTTTCCACTGTTATAGACGGCAAGACCGGCTCGAACTGGGATCATATAGGCCGGGGGGAGAAATCCCTTGGTCTGGAGCATCACTAGCTCGCTATGCGGGACGGAGCATCTCTCCCAGTATCTAGGCTGAGGGCTGGAAGGGCGAGAGGAGGAGTCGTGGCAGCTCGCCATGGTGGAATGGACCTTTGTCGGATGCGCTCTGATGAACACTCGCAAAGGGGGGGGGGAGATGTGGTTTGGATCTAAATCCTCGTCCCCTTAAATAGGTAGCTCATTTACACGGCTAGGGGTGTGAATGTAAAAACACTCAGACTTTTCATATTCGTTCGACACGTGGGAAGCGGCCATTATTGGGCGTAGAAGCCAAGGAGCGCAACATCTACAAGAAACCGGACTTTATTCAACAGGTACACGAAATTTGGAGGAGAACCCACCTTGCAATGCCGAAGACAATCTGCACGCCAGACTCAACGTCATTGAAGCCTGGTTCGGGGTCTACTGAGGGAGTCCTGGATTAGGGGGTGTCCGGATGGCCGGACTATACCTTCAGCCGGACTCCAGGACTATGAAGACACAAGATTGAAGACTCCGTCCCGTGTCCGGAAGGGACTTTCCTTGGCGTGGAAGGCAAGCTTGGCGATACGGATATGTAGATCTCCTACCATTGTAACCGACTTTGTGTAACCCTAACCCTCTCCGGTGTCTATATAAACCGGAGGGTTTTAGTCCGTAGGACAAGATATACAACAACAATCATACCATAGGCTAGCTTCTAGGGTCCAGTCTCTCCGATCTCGTGGTAGATCTACTCTTGTACTACCCATATCATCAATATTAATCAAGCAGGACGTAGGGTTTTACCTCCATCGAGAGGGCCCGAACCTGGGTAAAACTTCGTGTCCCTTGCCTCATGTTACCATCTGGCCTAGACGCACGTTCGGGACCCCCTACCCGAGATCCGCCGGTTTTGACACCGACAGGCGGCAGGAGGGTCGTGGAGACGGCGGCACAACCGCGGTCGACTTGCGAGCGGGACCGCAGCCATCAGGCGGAGGAGACCGGGTTGCAGTTGTCCCCGCTCAGAGATGTAGTGGTTTTGAGGTCCGACGACTCAGGACGACGAGGTTGCTTAGCCTGGGCAACTTGGGAGTAAGGTGAGTTGACAAAATCGGCCACGGCGGAACTTGGCCGGCTCAAAATCGAAGGGGTGATTCAGTCATGCCATAGAAGAGATGGAATGACGACAGCTTGCGCGCCGCAGGTGACCCGGCCATGAAGCAGAGGGAACAGACTAGCCGTGAGGCGAGGACGGCTCTTAGACGACGCCGGTGAGGTGTGGTGGAAGCGGCGGGTCAGAAGTGAGGTAAATCACTGTGCGTCCGACGACTCAGATCGACAGTGACTCGTAGCGGCTCACTGCAGCGTTTATACAGGTAAGTCGACGCGGATGTAGGCGCGTTGGCGGAGGCTGAGGCGGATCGACGAAGCAGGGCCTGTGGCTGTATCAATAAAGGTAGCCAGTGACTTGACACGAGGTCCGCATGAGAGCATTTTGAGGCGGCTCATGCGATGATGGAGAAGGCGGCTCACGGGCGCGGACGACTCAGCAGAAGCAGGGACACTCGGGAGACGGTGCCGTGGATCTAGACCCTCCCGGGTGCAGGTAGGCATAAAGCGGAGAGATGGTGAGCCGGAGCCAGCAGCGCGTACTAACCAGGGTCGCAGGCACCGGAGGAGGCCGGTTTGCTGCCTTATCCATTCTCGGGTTGCAGTCAATCAGTTTTGGATGGTCTCGCATGGGATTAGCCGTCCTTCCCATCTTGACCGGTCAACCTTGCCTTTACATAAAAAGTAGTCACAACCAAGAAACTCTTTTGGTTCTGCTGGCACCTGCCAATGTAGAATTCTTCTGAATTTGTAGTGTTGTAGCGGAAATCATCTGTCCATCAGCCTGCGACTTGGCGAATCACCCAAGGCTGACACCACAAAATATGTCCGTCTCAGTCTCAGACTCGGCGGATCAATGTTGCCTCGGTGACGCACAAAGAACATGCCAAATCCTCATATCCTTCAAATCTCATTGGCTGTCAATCCGGTCTAATGAATATGACTCTGACGTAAACCCTTCCAAGTTGGTTCCATGGTCAATTGTTAACCACACTTTCCGTTGTTAAACGAGTCCATTGTCAGGGTGACTTGACTTGGTTTGGCAACTTACAAAACCCTAATCTGTCTGGATCGAATCTGAACATATTGTTTTGACTGCTTGTCAACGTTGTAGATCTTTTTGCTGTAGTCTTCTTCTTCATCCTATAAAACTTTCTCGAGACATGGGATAACCATGAAAAACTGCGAATTTCTCGATCTTTGGCGAAAATCCCTCCAAGAACTCAACACCACCATGCGCGGGCCCCACAGTGGGCGCCAACTGTCGTGGAATTGTCACGGCAGATGGCTTAGTGTGAGGAATTAGTTGTGAGGCCAACGCATCTATGTTGTAGCTTGAGAGGGGTTGATCGGAATCGAGAGACGCAACACACGACAAGGGTTTAGACAGCTTCGGGCCCCGGGAAACATCATCCGGTAACAACCCTACATGTTGTTTGTGGCTAGGTCTCATTATGCTCATGAGGTAGTCGCCATAACTCCGGCTCTCCTCTTTGTGTCTAGACTTAACGATTATTTAACCCGTCCCTCTTGGGGTGCCCGGCCCCTCCTTATATAAGCTAAAGGGGCGGGTTACATGTAGAGCCCAACTCGGACTTAAGACTTAACTATTCTAACTCCTCTTCATGGGCTTCTCTCCATGGGCTTCTCACCATTGGCTTCTTAACATCTTGGGCTTCCTAACTGTCTGGCTTTAACTGCCATACTTAACAGTCTGGTTTAAACAATATGTCGGCTTATAGTAAACAATCTGCCGACTTACAATCTGCCAGCTTAACATTTGGCTTAAACAATCTACCGGCTTACAATAAACAATCTGCCAGCTTACAATTTGCCAGCTTAACATCTGGCTTAAGCAATCTGCCAGCTTACAGTAAACAATCTGCCAGGTCATACCAATGAAATACCAAGTCCTAGCCGGGTCATATCTCTAGCGAGGTCATACCGCGGGGTATATCCCTGACAGTATGTTACTTGCCCGAGATTCGATCGTCGGTATCATCATACCTAGTTCAATCTCGTTACCGGCAAGTCTCTTTATTCGTTCCGTAATGCTTCATCCCGTAACTAACTCATTAGTCACATTGCTTGCAAGGCTTAGTGATGTGCACTACCGAGAGTGCCTAGAGCTACCTCTCCGATACTCGAAGTGACAAATCCTAATCTTGATTTATGCCAACCCAATAAACACCTTTGGAGACACCTGTAGAGCATCTTTATAATCACCCTAGTTATGTTGTGACATTTGATAGCACACAAGGTGTTCCTTTGGTATTCGAGAGTTGCATAATCTCATAGTCACATGAATATGTATAAGTCATGAAGAAAGCAATAGGAATAAAACTTAATGATCATTATGCTAAACTAACGGATGGGTCTTGTCCATCACATCATTCTCTAATGATGTGATCCCGTTCATCAAATGACAAGACATGTCTATGGTCAAGAAACTTAACCATCTTTGATTAACAAGCTAGTTAAGTAGAGGCATACTAGGGATACTCTATTTTGACTATGTATTCAGACATGTACTAAGTTTCTGGTTAATACAATTCTAGCATGAATAATAAACATTTATCATGATATAAGGAAATATAAATAACAAGTTTATTATTGCCTCTAGGGCATATTTCCTTCACAAAGTGCATCATCAGGTATCTTAGACCAATTCTTTCGGGACCTATTCACAGTTTTTTGTAATATTAATTTTATTTCTCTGTTGCTAAGTTCAACTTGACCACTAGATTGAGGATGATAGGGTGATGCAATTCTATGGTTGACATCATAATTAGCAAGCATTTTACCAAAAGCACCATGAATAAAGTGTGAACCTCCATCTTTCATTGAATATCTAGGGACTCCAAACCTTGGGAAGATAATTGCTTTGAGCATTTTAATGGAGGTGTTATGATCAACACTACTAGTTGGAATAGCTTCTACCCACTTAGTGACATGATCAACATCAACCAAAATATGTGTATACCCATTAGAGGAAGGATAAGGTCCCATGTAGTCAAAGCCCAAACATCAAATGGTTCAACAACAAGTGAATAATTCATAGGCATTTCCTGATGCTTACCAATATTACCGATTCTTTGACATTCATCACAAGAAAAGACAAACTTACGGGCATCTTTGAAAAGAGTAGGCCAATAAAAACCAGATTGTAATACCTTGTGTGTAGTTCTATCTCCCGCATGATGCCCTCCATAAGCTTCGGAGTGACATTCCGTAGGATTTGGTCATGTTCATGCTCATGTATACAACATCTAATGACACCATCTACTCCTTCTTTGTAAAGATGTGGGTCATCCCAAAAGTAATGTCTTAAGTCATAGAAGGATTTTTTCTCTTTTGTTGACAAGTGAAACTAGGTGATATAAATTTAGCAACAATATAATTAGCATATTTAGCATACCAAGGAGTATTATGAGAAGCATTTATGACAACTAGTTGCTCATCAGGGAAGCTATCATCCATAGGTAGTGGGTCATCAAGAATATTTTCTAACCTAGACAAGTTTTTAGCTACAGGGTTCTTAGCTCCTTTCCTATCAGTAATATGTAAATAAAATTCTTGTAGCAAGAGAATCCATCTAATGTGTCTAGGTTTGGCATCTTTCTTTTCCATAAGATATTCTATAGCAGCACAATCAGTGTGAACAATTACTTTGGAATCAGCAATCTAAGATCTGAATTTACCATAGGCAAACACAACAACTAAAAATTCATTTTCAGTAGTAACATAATTTCTTTGGGCACTGTCTAGAATTTTACTAGCATAATGGATAACATTTAATTTTTTATCAACTCTTTGTCCTAGAACTGCACCAATGACATAATCACTAGCATCACACATAATTTCAAAGGGCAAGTTCCAATCAGGTGGTTGAACAATAGGTGCAGAAGTTAAGGCTTTCTTAAGTGTTTCGGCAAGTTCCAATCAAGTGGTTGAACAATAGGTGCAGAAGTTAAGGCTTTCTTTAGTGTTTCAAAAGCTTCTAAACAATCATCATAAAAACAAATGGAACATCTGTTTATAAAATATTAGTAAAAGGCCTAGAAATTTTAGAGAAGTCTTTAATTAACCTCCTATAGAACCTGCATGACCAAGGAAACTACAAACACCTTTAATGTCTTTAGGACATGGCAGTTTCTCAATTGCATCAACTTTAGCTTTATCCACCTCAATACCTCGTTTAGAAATTTTAGGCCCCAAGACAATGCCTTCATTAACCATCAAGTGGCACTTCTCCCAATTCAAGACAAGATTAGTTTGTTCACATCTCTACAAAACTCGATCAAGGTTGCTTAAGCAATCATCAAAAGAAGCTCTATAAACGGAGAAATCATCCATGAAAACCTCAACAACCTTTGAAAAGTAGCATGTGCATTACATAAACCAAAGGGCATAAGTCTATAAGCATAAGTTCCAAAAGGGCAAGTAAAGGTGGTTTTCTATTGATCAGGTTGTGAAACAGGTATTTGAGAAAAATCTGAATATCCATCAAGAAAAGAAAAGTGTGTGTGCTTTGACAATCTTTCTGATAATCCACAAGTATAGGGGATCGCAACAGTTTTCAAGGGTAGAGTATTCAACCCAAATTTATTGATTCGACACAAGGGGAGCCAAAGAATATTCTCAAGTATTAGCAGCTAAGTTGTCAATTCAACAACACCTGTAAGACTAAATATCGGTAGCAAAGTATTTAGTAGAAAAGTAGTATGGAAGTAACAATAATGGTGGCAAAACTAACAGTAGAAGTTTGTAGCAATTGTAACAGTGGCAACGGAAAAGTAACTTAGAAAATATCAATATGAAATGAGCTCGTAGGCAATGCATTAATGATGGGTGATTATGTCGGATGGCATTCATCATGCAACAGTTATAACATAGGGTGACGCGGAACTAGCTCCAATTCATCAATTTAATGTAGGCATGTATTCCGAATATATTCATACATGCTTATGGAAAAGAACTTGCATGACATCTTTTGTCCTACCCTCCCGTGGCAGTGGGGTCCTATTGGAAACAAAGGGATATTAAGGCCTCCTTTTAATAGAGAACCGGACCAAAGCATTAGCACTTAGTGAATAAATGAACTCCTCAAACTACGCTCATCATCGGGAAGTGTCCCGACTATTGTCACTCCAGGGTTGCCAGATCATAACACGTAGTCAGTGACTATAACTTGCAAGATAGGATCAAGAACACAAATATATTCATGAAAACACAATAGGTTCAGATCTGCAATCATGGCACTCAGGCCCTAGTGACAAGCATTAAGCATAACAAAGTCATAGCAACATCAATCTTAGAACATAGTGGATACTAGGGATCAAACCCTAACAAAACTAACTCGATTACATGGTAAATCTCATCCAACCCATCACCGTCCAGCAAGCCTACGATGAAATTACTCATGCACGGCGGTGAGCATCATGAAATTGGGATGGAGGAAGGTTGGTAATGATGATGGCGACGATTTCCCCTCTCTGGAGCCCCGAACGGACTCCAGATCTGGCCTCCCAATGAAGAACAGAGGGTGACGGCGGCTCCGTATCGTAAAACACGATGAATCCTTCTCTCTAATTTTTTCTCCCCGAACGTGAATATATGGAGTTGGAGTTGAGGTCGGTGGAGGTCTACGGGGCCCACAAGGACAGAGGGCGCGCCCGAGGGGGTGGGCACGCCCTCCACCCATGTGGACAGGGTGTGGGCCCCCTTCAGTTGATTCTTTCGCCAATATTTTTTATTTATTCCAAAAATGATCTCCATGAAGTTTCAGGTCATTCCGAGAACTTTTATTTCTGCACAAAAATAACACCATGGCAATTCTGCTGAAAATAGCGCCAGTCTGATTTAGTTCCACTCAAAAATCATTCAAATTAGAGTACAAAACAAGCGCAAAAAGATTTTGGAAAAGTAGATACGAGGAGACGTATCAACTTCCCCAAGCTTAACCCATTGCTTGTCCTCAAGCAATTTAGTTGACAAACTAAAAGTGATAAAGAATTTTTTTACAAAGTTTGTTTGATCTTGTTGTTGCAAATATGTAAAGCCAGCATTCAAGTTTTCAGCAAAGATTATGAACTAACCATATTCACAAGAACACTTAGGTCTCACATTTACTCATATTAATGGCATAATCAACTAGCGAGCAATAATAATAAATGTCAGATGACAACTCTTTGTCAAAACAATCTTGATATGATATAACAAGATGGTATCTCGCTAGCCCTTTCTGAGACCACAAAACATAAATGCAGAGCACCCCTGAAGATCAAGGACTGACTAGATATTGTAATTCATGGTAAAAGAGATCCAGTCACAGTCATACTCAATATCAATTAATAACAACATATACAAATGACAATGGTGCTCTCTAACTGGTGCTTTTTATAAGAGGATGATGACTCGGCAATAAAAGTAAATAGATAGGCCCTTCGCAGAGGGAAGCAGGGATTGTAGAGGTGCCAGAGTTTGAGTTTTTGAAACAGAGATGAATAATATTTTGAGCGGTATGCTTTATTGTCAACATAACAACGAAGAGATCTCGGTATCTTCCATACTAGATACATTATAGGTGGTTCCCAAACAGAATGGTAAAGTTTATACTCCCCCACCACCAACAAGCACACTCCACGGCTGGTCTGAAACAACGGGTACCGTCCAACTAACAACGATCATGGGGGAGTTTTTTTTTGCAATTATAATGATTTGATTTGAGCATGGGACTCGGCATCCCGGTTACCAGCCATTTTCTCATGAATGATGAGAGGAGTCCACTCATTGTGAGAATAACCCACCCAGCATGGAAGATATTGACAGCCCTAGTTGCTACATGAGTGATTCGAGCATACAAAACAAATTATCATTTGAAGGTTTAGACTTTGGAACATGCAAATTTACTTGGAACGGCAAGTAACTACCGCATATAGGAAGGTATTGTGGACTCATATGGAACAACTTTGGGTGTACGGAAGTGGATGCACACGCCGTATTCCCGCTTAGTACAAGTGAAGGCTAGAAAAAGACTGGCGAGCGACCAACTAGAGAGCAACACCAGTCGTAAACATGCATTGAGATTAACCAACATTGAATGCAAGCATGAGTAGGATATAAATCGCCATGACCATAAATATCGTGGAGGCTATCACTACAAAAAAAGACACATCCGTGACATTTTGGGCCGAACGTTTTTTTCCTATCATGCTTATGACACTTCTATGACGATAATTGTGACAAAACCCGGTATCATCATAGATGTGGTGGGTGAGGGTGTCCTGGATTAGGGGGTCCTCGGATAGCCGGACTATATACTTTGGCTGGACTGTTGGACTATGAAGACACAGGATTGAAGACTTCGTCCTGTGTCCGGGTGGGACTCTCTTTGGTGTGGAAGGCAAGCTTGGCAATTCAGATATGTAGATCTCCTCCCTTGTAACTGACTCTGTGTAACCCTAGCCCCCTCCGGTGTCTATATAAACCGGAGGGTATAGTCCGTAGGACGACAACAATCATAATCATAGGCTAGCTTCTAGGGTTTAGCCTCTACGATCTCGTGGTAGATCACCTCTTGTAATACTCACATCATCAAGATCAATCAAGCAGGAAGTAGGGTATTACCTCCATCGAGAGGGCCCGAACCTAGTAAACATTGTGTCCGCCGCCCCCTGTTACCATCAGCCTTAGACGCATAGTTCGGGACCCCCTACCCAAGATCCACCAGTTTTGACACCGACATTGGTGCTTTCATTGAGAGTTCCACTGTGCCGTCACGATAAAGGCTTGATGGCTCCTTCGATCATCGGCAACGATGCGATGCAGGGTGAGGTTTTTCTCCCCGGACAGATCTTCATATTCGGCGGCTTCGTACTACGGGCCAACTCGCTTGTCCATCTGGAGCAGATCGAGAGCTACGCCCTTGGCCATCAGGCCAGGTTTGGAAGCTTGAACTATACTGCCGACATCCGCGAAGACTTGATCTTCGACGGATTCAAGCCCATGTCAGATGCGCCGCACAGTCACGACGAGCATGACTTAGCTCTACCATCGGACGGTGTTCGGGAGACCACACCTGTGGCTACTCCGGCCCTCAATCCGGAGCAGATCGTGCCGTCCGAGGATGGGTGGATAGACCCCGCCACGGAGGCCGCACACTCAGCAACGATAGAGCCAAATACTGACTTTACCTCCTATGAGACCTCTGTTACCGGACCCTTGAATTCGTCCCCGGCCACAGGCTCCGAACCGCATGTGTCCGTGCCTATCCAATCTGATTGGGCACCGATCATGGAGTTTACCTCCGCAAATATTTTTCAACACTCCCTTGGGCGATGTGCTAGATTCATTGAGGTCTCTCTCCTTATCAGGAAACCCTCGGCCGAACTATGTCCGGCTCGAGTGGGAAGCGGACGACGAAGGAATTCGTTCCCCACCCACCACCCACTTAATAGCCACTATCGACGACCTAACCGACATGCTTGATTTCGACTCCGAAGACATCGAAGGTATGGATGACGATGCAGGAGAGAAACAGGAACCACCGCCCACAGGGTGCTGGACAACCACTTCATCACACGATATGTACATGGTGGATACACACACAGAAAACAACAACGAGGAACGGGAGGATGCAGCGAAGGATAGTCCCTTCGAGAAGCAACCAAAGCAACGACGTAGGCGCCGCTCCAAATCCCGCCTCAGCAAAAACAACGATAACAGTGCAAGAAAGAATAATACCCCGGTCGACTCCAAGGGAAACAACGACCACACAGACCCAGCGATGGAGCAGGGTGAGCTAGCGGACGGCATACAGAGTACAGAGACGCAGTCCGATCACGACGACGCTGAGGGTAAAGCTCGTCAACCTGTCTCCGGATTGGAGAACAGTCCGGACGAAGATGCACACATCATCCCGGAAAGGCACTTGGAACAAGAGAACCTCCATAGAAGGCTTATCACCACCGCGAGGAGCCTGAAGAAACAGGCAAAGGCTTAAGGCCGCACAGAATACGCTCAACAGTAGATGGAACAAAGTGCTTGAAACTGAAGAAAAGTACGGCGGCAGTCGCCACACAAAGAGCTATCCAAAGCGCAAGCTGCTGCCTGAATTCGAAGACGAGGCTTTAGAGCCCATTCAGCCAAAAAATAATACGGCCGATCAGCCGGATCGACCACCCCGTGGCCGCGACTGAGCGGCTAACGATGCCGCACACCAGTCAGCACACGATTTACATGAAGAACCGCACAAAAAAGCCAGTCGTTGCACTAAACCAAAATAACTATTCGGCCTTGGCCCCTTCGGCCAAAGATGATCCACGACAGACCTCATGGCAAGTCCGAACAACCTATGGAGCTCGGCCCACTCGGCCATTTGTTCATTCAACAACAGCGGATGCGTTGGCACACTGAACTGCGATCAGAACAACCTCTCCACTTCATGATCTTTCTGATCTTTGAAAAACTCAATCGCATCAGCAGCACTCATTGCCAAGTCCGAATACGCATCTGCAACACTCCATAATTGATCTAAAGGGGCATATTTCGGATCTCCGAACTTCGACCGCATCAAAAAGGGCTTCCCAGCCATGATATCTCCGGCTTGACGGAGCTCCTCCTTCGCCGCTCTGATTTCAGAGCGGGCTTCCCTGGCTGCTTCCATGGCTTTCTTCAGGTCAGCCGCTTTCGCTTGGCTTTCCTTTACAAGGAGCTCATATCGTCCGGTGGCATCTTTCAGCTCAACAGCTATCTTGGCTATTTTATCTTCACTCTAGCGAAGAGTAGCCTGTTCGGCTCTTAAGTCTTCGGCCGCCTTTAGGGCGACTGCATCACTTCTCCTTGCTTGTTCCTTGGCTCAAGCAAGTACCGCCCGAAGGGTCTCCACGGCTGCAGCTCCATCTGCAGTCACAGCATATTATAGATACTAGCATCATGCTCCTCTTAATATTTGTTGACCACCCAAAAATACATACCCTGTGCCTCGTCAAGCCGCTTGTTCACAAGCGCAACATCGGCATCTGCCGCGTCAAGTTGCCGCCTCAGTCCGGCAAACTCAGCAGTCCGGCCAGCCACTAGACCCTCAGCCGCCTGCACATGAAAGCAGCGGATCATTACCTGGGACTATGATCCTCTGTTTGCCGCCTCCGGATAGCAACCAGAGTCTCAGGGGCTACTATCTGTATAGAGCACACCTAGCGTGTGTGGTGTCGTCAAAAAATTTATATATTATTTTGCGTACCTCAAAGCCTCTTAGCAGGCTCATAAAAGCCTCATGCAACCTGCTTTTAACGGATGAAATCCTCTCAGCCACCGTACCCATTAAAGTATGATGTGCCTATGAGATAGCCGCTTGCTCCAAAAGACCCATCAGTGCGTCCGGTTGTGCACCGAACAAACCCAGACTCTTTCTGTTGCTCTCCTTAGGAGCCGAATACTCCGGACTTCGGGTGGCCGAAGGGTCACCTTCTGGCCTTGGCGGATCAGGAGAAATCCTCCGTCATGACACCTCAGGGTCGTCCGCCCCAGGTGGCGGGGAGGCAGGGGGAGGCGTTTCAGTCTCCATCATCTCCGTAAGAAGATCCCTCAAAGGCGAACTCTGTCGAGAAGGGCTACGAGCCGGACTGCAAGATATAGGTCGTGGTTATTGTCCTCCAAGATAAAGCAGGATATGTTTACCAAAAGTACTCTTGTTCACCTACAGCTCGGTGGAGGGCGGGCTCCCTTGTGGGCACTGTGCGGTAAAGACGCCCTCCGAGGCAGGGCCCCCTGGCGAAGGTTTCTTCCCTCATTTGGAAATCTCCGTTTCCAAGTCTTCAGAGGCGGTCCTTTTCCTTACTTGGTGAGAGGGGATTCTGGATTCTTCTCCCCGATTATCTTCCTTCACGGAGGCACTAATTCCCTCGGTTTGGATGAGTAATGCATGAAGCCCGCTTTCGACTTGTTTATTCCTCCCTTTATCTTCCCCTGATGGCACTTGATAAGGTGCGCGCTCAAGCATCCTGGTTAGCACAGGATCCGGTGAGCCTTCGAGAAGGGGGGCCGAACACCTGATCATCTTCGCCTTTCTTATCCAGTCCTGGCCGAGAGCGATTTTTTTCAGAATGATGTTGTGACAAATAAAAAGACAACATGTTCAGCCGTAGAATTACTTACGTGGGTATCTGGACGGTTGCAGTTGAGACCCGCATCCTCGGTGGTGTCCGGACACTTTATTCATCATCTGAAGAACAATCTGTACATCTCTTTGAGCGTCACGCAAAAGAATTGCTGAATAGTTCACGGTCCTTCCGGGTTGAACTCCCACAGACGGAGAGATCGACGTTGGCATGGCAGGACCAGACGAACTAGCATAACTTGCATTACCTTGACAAGACTAACATCGCTCTTGAGGAGATATCGGATGGGACTTTGCAATGTCACCACGTCATTAACTGGCCCCCAGTCCAGCCCCTTATTGACCTATGACGCCAGTTGCAGCGGGGGGGCCGAGCGGAAGGCAGGGGTAGCTGCCCACTTTTTACTTTGGGGAGCTGTGATGTAAAACCACTCCCGCTGCCATAAGTTGGACACCTCCGGGAAGGAGCCCTTAGGCCATGGAGCATCAGCGCCTTTGCTTATTATGGCACCTCCGCATTCTGCGTGTCGCCCGTCGATCGTCTTTGGCTTCACATTGAAGGTCTTGAGCCATAAGACGAAGTGTGGGGTGATGCGGAGGAAGGCCTCACACACGACGATAAACGACGAGATGTGAAGGATGGAATCTGGAGCTAGATCATGGAAATTGAGCCCGTAATAGAACATAATCCCTCTTACAAAGGGATCAAGACTAAAGCCTAGCCCTCAGAGGAAGTGGGAAACAAATACGACACTCTCGTTGGGTTCGGGAGTGGGGATGACCTGCCCTTGAGAGGGCAGCCTGTGCGAGATTTCAGTGGTCAGATACCTGGCTTCCCTTAGCTTCTGGATGTCCTCCTCTGTGACAGAGGAGGCCATCCACCAACCTTGAAGGTTGGATCCGGACATGGTTGAAGGTCCGAAGCACTTAGCCTAAGCCTTGGGTGTTGGAACTCGAGGTGGGGGAGGGGAAGGATTGGGCATGAGAAGAAAAGGATAGGCCTTGGCCCCTTTATAAAGAGGGTGTATATCAAGCCTCCTCCGCGTGGCCGTTTGGAACTTGCCTAAAATCGAGGAGTCATAGTAACAAACACGATTGGGTTACCCACACTCATATTGATGGGAATCCCGTGATAAGGGGAACACGATCTCTGCTTCGATGAGACGTGCCAATAAAACCGCCTCGCAACACGTGCAGTGGCAGGCAGGGAAAAACGGTTCGTAATGACCGGGTCACGGCAGGACGTCACGTAATAAAAAAGTTGTCAGTAGATTAGATTTGTGGAATAATATACTCTCTACAGTGGTATGTGGAATTTATTTTGCAGAGCCGGACACGATCCTTGTGTTCAAAATCTTCTATGGAGTATACAGAGAAAGAACCCACCTTGCAATGTCGAAGACAATTTGCGCGCCGGACTCATCGTCATTGAAGCCTGGTTCAGGGGCTACTGAGGGAGTCCTGGATTAGGGGGTCCTTGGACAGCCAGACTATATACTTTGGCCAGACTATTGGACTATGAAGATTCAAGATTGAAGACTTCGTCCCGTGTCCGGGTGGGACTCTCTTTGGTGTGGAAGGCAAGCTTGGCAATTCGGATATGTATATCTCCTCCCTTATAACCGACTCTGTGTAACCCTAGCCCCCTCCGGTGTCTATATGAATCGGAGGGTTTAGTCCGTAGGACGACAACAATCATAATCATAGGCTAGCTTCTAGGGTTTAGCCTCTATGATCTCGTGGTAGATCAACTCTTGTAATACTCATATCATCAAGATCAATCAAGCAGGAAGTAGGGTATTACCTCCATCGAGAGGGCCCGAACCTGGGTAAACATTGTGTCCCCTGCCTCCTGTTACCATCAGCCTTAGACGCACAGTTCGGGACCCCCTACCCCAGATCCGCCGGTTTTGACGCCAAAAGTGGGCTCCTACTTCTATGAAAAAATCATGATAGAAAATGGGCTTTTCGTCCTGGGCGGGCCGGAGACGCAGCTGCATGACATTCTTTGGGCCGTCCATGATGGAAAAAGCCATGGTAGAAGCGAGGGCGAGGAAAATATTGGGGAGTTCCCGGTTATGGTGGGTGGTTGGGGCAGAGCGATGCACATTTCTCTCATACACGTATGCGCATGGGTGCGAGGCGTTGGGCTCTTACTGAACCCGAGTGAGGCGTTCGCCTACTGAACCCGAGCGATTGCACTGCAGGCTATGTGTTACTGAACACGAGCGATCGATCGATCTGGCTGTTAATTGAACCCGATCGAGCGATTCCTTCACTACTGCTGCTAACTGAAGCCGATCGAATCTGCTGCCTCTTGATGAACAGTGAGCGTTGTTGGGGGTTGGATGAATAGTTCCTAGTGGGGGCTTGGATGAACAGGACCCCGTGGTAGTAGAGGTCATTGCCGCTGGATGAATAGGATGCCGATCAAGCTGGTTGGGGGTGGATGGACAGGACCCCGTGGAGGGCTGGTTGAACATTAGCCGATGGAGGGCTGGATGAACAGTAGCCCGTGGGGGGTGGTTGAACAGGACCCCATGGAGAGGGTTGGCTGAACAGTAGCCGGTGGAGGAGCGGTGGAGGCTGGATGAACAGGAGCCCGTGGATGAACAGTAGCTGGTGGAGGCAGGAGGGGAGACGCCGTGGATGAACAGTCGCAGGTGGAGGCTAGAGGAGGTCGACGGTGGAGATGAACACTAGCCCGTGGATTCCCATTTTGCGTTACGCCACACCCCTCCCAATGAACAGGACCCCCGTTTCGACCATAGCACTCCAACACAAGTCTGTTTCCTCTATTTTGTGGTATGCCACACCCCTCCCGATTAACAGGACCCCGTTTCGACCGTAGGAGGTCGAAGAGAAGTCCGTTTCATCCGTTTTGCGATACGCCACACCCCTCCCGGTGAACAGGTCCTGTTTCGACCGTAGGCGGTAGAACCCAAGGCCATTTCCTCCGCTTTGCGATATGCCAAGCCTCATTTCGATCGGCTGTTCCGTCCAAGCCGGTTGGCTCCCGATGAATACGACGCATTTCGTTGCCTCCTGATGAACACGACTACGCAATTTCTCTGTTCCGACCCATCCAGTTGGCTACAGATGAACAAGACGTCGTTGCTGCCTCTCCATGTACATGAACCCTGGCCGTACGTATGCGCGAGTAGGCGTTCGTGACCCCGCCCATATGTACGTATGTGGCCGTATTTACTTTCTTGCACCCTAGTTGTACATACATGTACATGCTACTTCCACGCCTCTACTACGACACGTGCCCTTCCTTACTCGGCCATGGTTCATCGCTACAGCCTGCAAACATACCAATCGATCAGTATGTACATACACGTTCGCAACCAAAATCAAAATGCTACATACGCTTCGACCAGGTGGGTCCCGACTGTCAGGGAGGATAAGGAGGAACTTCCTTGCGTGCGAAGATGTAGCTGGTGGGTCCCAGCCGTTAGGGGGAAATGTTTTTTCATGAAATACAGTGGCCCTGATGTCTACTATGCAACTTTATTCTCGTAGACACGTGTTGGGCCTCCAAGCGTAGAGTTTTGTAGGACAGTAGCAATTTTCCCTCAAGTGGATGACCTAAGGTTTATCAATCCATGAGAGGTGTAGGATGAAGATGGTCTCTCTCAAACGACCCTGCAACCAAATACAAGCAATGTCTCGTGTCCCCAACACAGCCAATAAAATGTGAAATTGTATAGGTGCACTAGTTCGATGAAGAGATGGTGATAAAAGTGTAATATGGATAGTAGATATTGGTTTTTGTAATCTGAAATTATAAAAACAGCAAGGTAACTAATAGTGAACGGGCACAAAAACAGTGTTGCAATGCTTAAAAACAAGGCCTAGGGTCCGTACTTTCGCTAGTGCAATCTCTCAACAATGCTAACTTAGTTGGATCATATGATTATCCCTCAAAGTGTAATGAAGAATCACACCCGAGTTCCTATTAGCGGAGAACAAAAGATAGGAATTGTTTGTAGGGTACTAAACCACCTCAAAGCTATTCTTTCCATTCGATATATTCAAGTGTTCGTACTAAAATAATGCAAAGCTATTTTTTCCGTTCGATCTATCTTAGAGTACATACTATAATAACACCAAAGCACATTCCTATTCATAATACTCAATACACACAAAGAACTACATGAGTACCCCAAGATTTCTACCGAAGAAACAAGGACAAGAACGTGCATCAACCCCTATGCATAGATTACCCCAATGTCACCGCGAGAATCCGGAAATTGAGTGCCAAAACGTATATCAAGTAAATCGATACGATACCCCATTGTCACCACGAGTATTCAATTGCAAGACATATATCAAGTGTTCTCAAATCCATCAAAGTATTAAATCCGATAACCACGAAATCTCAAAAGGAAAAACTCAATTCATCACAACAAGATAGAGAGGGGGAAAACATCATATGATCCGACTATATTAACAAAGCCTATGATATAGATCATGAGAGAGAGAGATTAAACACATAGCTACTGGTAGAAACCCTCAGCCCCGAGGGTGGACTACTCCCTCATCGTGGTGGCTGCCGGGATGATGAAGATGGCCACCGGAGACGATTCCCCCCTCCGACAGGGTGCCAGAACGGGTCTAGATTGGTTTTCGGTGGCTACGGAGCCCTGCGGTGGCAGAACTTCTGATCTAGGTTAACCCCTAAGGGTTTCGGAATATTTGGGAATTTATAGTGCAAAGAAGGGGTGCGGGAGGCCACCGAGGTGGGCACAACCCACCTGGGCGCGCCAAGGGGCCCCGGCGCGCCCTGGTGGGTTGTGCCCCCCTCGGGGCACCCCCCCCCCCCCTCGGTGCTGCTCTGGCCCATCGGGAGTCTTCTGGTCCATAACAAGAAGTTTCGCGGTGTTTGGACTCTCTTGGATATTGATTTTTTGCGATGTAAAAAACAAGCAAAAAACAGCAACTGGCACTGGATCAATAGGTTAGTCCCAAAAAATGATATAAAGTTGCAATAAAATGATTGTAAAACATCCAAGAATGATAATATATTGGCATGGATACTTCATCAATTATAGATACATTGGAGATGTATCAGCATCCCTAAGCTTAATTCCTACTCGTCCTCGAGTAGGTAAGATGATAAAAGAAATAATTTATGAAGTGTGAATGCTAGCAAAGTGCACAAGTTTGATCAATGATAATTTCAATCACTTTTCCTAGCATCATAACAACAATTCTTTCTTATGAAACTTCTCATGTTATAGTGGCAACCAATTCACATGTTAAGGTTCAAACAATGAATTCTCTTGAAACCCAACAACCTATGTTGTTAGTCACCAAGCAATTGCAATTCAACTTATTCAACAGAGTTTAAGTAAGAGCTCCACATACTCAACCATCATATAGTCTTCTATGTTTGCTAACACTCACCTTTTACACATGAGCAAAACGTTTCACCCGGACACATAGAAAGATAGGGGCTTATAATTTTTTCTCCCAACATATTCACCTCAAGGGTGATGTCAACAATAATAACTCATGCTACCCATATTCAACTAGACATATGTGCCTAGATCTTTCCTCACCACATGATGCTTACCAAAAGAGAAAATAAAAAGGAATAGAGAGGAATACTTTGACTCTTTGCATAAAAGTAAATACTGAAAAGTAAAATATAGGCCCTTTGTAGAGGGAGGTAGGGATTTGTAGAGGTGCGAGAGCTCAAAGCGAAAAACTTAGAGATAAAAACATTTTGGGAGGTGTATCCATCCCACCAACGAAAACGACTTAGAGTTCCCAACATTTTCCATGCTAGATATATCATAGGCGATTCCCAAACAGAAAATAAAGTTTATTCCTTTTTCCAGCATACTTTCACTTTCTATGGATAACAGTATCCACGATGCCCTCCATACCAACACTTTCCAAGGAATTTATTATTTGACAACATAAAGTAAATTCATTTTTGCATTTCGGGACTGGGCATCCCTAATACCTTCGCCTTACTCTCATGCAATGACAAGTGAATAAACACTCGTATTGAGAATAACACATCTAGCATGGAAAATATTAGCCACCCCTCAACGCTCCGCGAGCGAAACAAACACACAAAAGAGAAGTTTATTTTGAAAATTAGAGATGGCACATGCAAATTTTCTTAGAACGGAAAAAGAATACTGCATATAGGTAGATATAGTGGGCTCTTGAAAATAAGATTTGGGTTTAAGGGTTTTTGGATGCACAAGTAGTATCTCTACTAAGTGCGGAATTTTTGGCTAGCAAAGAAAGGGGGGGCAAGGACCCCATGTTGAAGGATCTATGACAATATAACTTCTATGTGAATATGAACAAACATAAATCATTATGTTGTCTTCCTTGTCCAACGTCAACAATTTTGGTATATAATATTTTGATGGGGGCTCACAATCACAAAAGGTTTCCATGATAGTGTATTTACAAGTGAAAGTTCTCTTCCTTATACTAATTATTCATGAATTGCTTGTATGACCAATATTGTGATTGTCAAGCCTCAAAAGATTTCACTTTCTAAACCCAATGTGAAGCTACCACTAGGCATGATATGATTTCAACTTCATGACATTGAATTTATTCAACAATTTACTCATAGGATATAAGTGAAGCACAAGAGTAAATGACATAGAAAAGAGCTTTGTTGGCGGGATGTGAATGCTGCTTAGTTGCCTCTCTGGAAACTATTTGAGGACTCTATTTTATTTAAAAACTTTCAGATCTAAGTATCTAATTAAAACATCAAGCAAAAAATGAAAATAAAATGACATTCTAAGAATAGCACAACTCATGTGAAGAAGCAAAAACTTAGGCTCAACCGATACTAACCAATAATTGTTGAAGAAGAAAGTTGGGATGCCTACCGTGGCATCCCCAAGCTTAGATTCTTGAGACTTCTTAAAATATTATCTTGGGATGCCTTGGGCATCCCCAAGCTTGAGATTTGTGTCTCCTTAATTCCTCTCATATCACAGTTTTCCGAAATCTCAAAAGCTTCATCCACACAAAACTCAACAAGAACTCATGAGATAAGTTAGTATAAACCAATGCAGAAACCTTATCATTCTCTACTGTAGAAAATCACTAAAATTATTATTCAACATTGCATACTAAATGCCTCTACATATTTAACACTCCTATTCTCAAATAGGATCATTAAACAAGCAAACATATGCAAACAATGCAAACATAACAACAATCTGCCAAAACAGTACAGTCTGTAAAGAATGCAAGAGTATCAATACTTCCCTAACTCCAAAAATTATCAAAATTTGCCATATTGTAGAAAATTTACCATATCTCGTTTTGCAAAAAGCTTCAACATTTTATCACATTCTTACTTTTCTAGGGAATTTTTGCAATAGAGTTAACTTTCTGTTTTCAAACAGCAACAAGTACACTTGCAAAATAAGCATGACAAAGGATATCATTGCCACTTTTATTGAAATAAAAGGTGCAAAACATTATTCTAAATAACGTCAAGAAAATCCTAAAAAAATAAATTGACGCTTCAAGCAAAACACATATCATGTGACGAATGAAAACATAGCTCCAAGTGAGGTTACCGATAATGTTGGAGACGAAAGAGGGGATGCCTTCGGGGGCATCCCCAAGCTTAGTTGCTTGGATCTTCCTTGAATATTTCCTTGGGGGTGCCTTGGGAATACCCAATCTTAGGTTCTAGTCACTCCTTATTCTCCTCATATCGATATCTCACCCAAAACTTGAAAACTTCAATCACACAAAATTTAACGGAACTTTGTGAGATAGGTTAGTATGATAAAGAGCAAACCATTCCACTTTTGGTACTGCCAAAGAAAATATTCATAATTGTTCTCACACAATGCCTACTGTATCATATCATTTTCACAATTTATATTTGCGCAATATAAGCCATAGAAACTAGAAAACAAGCAAACTGTGCATAGAACACAGAATCTGTCAAAAACAGAACAGCCTGTAGTAATCTGTACTCAAACCATACTTATGCTACTCCAAAAATTCTTAAAAATTAGGAAAACCTGCGAAATTTGTCTATTAATCTTCCACAAAACTAATAAGAATTTTATCACGCTTCTATTAGAAATGAGAATTTTTTTTCCTGAGTGCAAAATTTTCTGTTTTTCTGCAAGATCAAATCAACTATCACCGTAAGCCATCCCAAATGTCTTACTTGGCACTTTATTGAAACAAAAGCAATAAAACATGATTACTACACTAGTCTAGTCATGTGAACACACAAAAACATTAGGTAAAAGTGTTAGGTTGTCTCCCAACAAGCACTTTTCTTTAATGCCTTTTAGCTAGGCATGATGATTTCAGTGATGCTTGCATAAAAGATATGAATTGAAACATAACAAGAGCATCATGAAACATGTGACTAGAATATTTAAGTCTAACCCACTTCCTATGCATAGGGATTTTATGAGCAAACAACTTATGGGAACAAGAATCAACTAGCATAGGAAGGGAAAACAAGCATAACTTCAAAATTTTCAACACAGAGAGAGGAAACTTGATATATATTATTGCAATTCTTACAAGCATAAGTTCCTCCCTCATAATAATTTTCAGTAGCATCATGAAGAAATTCAACAATATAACCATCACATAAAGCATTATTTTCATGACACAAAAGCATAGAAAACTTATTACTCTCCAGATAAGCAAATTTATTCTCATCAATAGTGGTGGGAGCAAACTCAACAAAATAACTATCACGTGATTGAAATGTAAAATCATGATGACAAGTTTCATGGTTATCATTATTCAATGTAGCATACATGTCATCACCATAATCATCATAGATAGCAACTTTGTTATCATAGTCAATTGCAACCTCCTCCAAAATAGTGGATTCATGAATAAGTAAAGTCACGACCTCTCCAAATCCACTTTCATCAATACAATCATCATAAATAGGAGGCATGCAATCATCATAATAAATTTTCTCATCAAAACTTGGCTAACTAAAAATATCATATTCATCAAATATACCATCCCCAAGCTTATGGCTTTGCATATCATTAGCATCATGGATATTCAAAGAATTTATACTAACAACATTGCAATCATGCTCATCATTCAAGTATTTTGTGCCAAACATTTTATTGACTTCTTCTTCTAACAATTGATCACAATTTTCCGAACCATCATTTTCAAGAAAGATATTATAAAGATGATCAATAATATGCTGCAACCTCAATTCCATTTTTATGTAGTTTTCTTTTATAAACCAAACTAGTGATAAAACAAGAAACTAAAAGATTCTATTGCAAGATCTAAAGATATATACCTTCAAGCACTCACCTCCCCGGCAACGGCGCCAGAAAAGAGCTTGATGTCTACTACGCAACTTTATTCTTGTAGACACATGTTGGGCCTCCAAGCGCAGAGTTTTGTAGGACAGTAGCAATTTTCCGTCAAGTGGATGACCTAAGGTTTATCAATCCGTCAGAGGTGTGGGTGAAGATGGTCTCTCTCAAACGACCCTGTAACCAAATACAAGCAATCTCTTGTGTCCCCAACACAGCCAATACAATGGCAAATTGTATAGGTGCACTAGTTCGGCGAAGAGACAGTGATAAAAGTGTAATATGGATAGTAGATATTGGTTTTTGTAATCTAAAATTATAGAAACAGCAAGGTAACTAATAGTAAACGGGCACAAAAACTTTGTTGCAATGCTTAAAAACAAGGCCTAGCTAGGGTCCGTAGTTTCGCTAGTGCAATCTCTCAACAGTGCTAACATAGTTGGATCATATGATTATCCCTGAAAGTGCAGCAAAGAATCACTCCCGAGTTGCTATTAGCGAAGAGAAAAGGTAGGAATTGTTTGTAGGGTGCGAAGCCACCTCAAAGCTATTCTTTCTAATCGATCTATTCAAGAGTTCGTACTAAAATAACGCAAAGCTGTTTTTTACGTTTGATCTATCCTAGAGTTCGTACTAGAATAACACCAAAGCATATTCATAATACTCAATCCACACAAAGAACTACATGAGTGCCCCAAGATTTCTACCGGAGAAACAAGGATAAGAACGTGCATCAACCGCTATGCATAGATTACCCCAATGTCACCGCGAGAATCCGCAAGTTGAGTGCCAAAATATATATCAAGTGAATCAATATGATACCACATTGTCACCACGAGTATTCAATTGCAAGATATATATCAAGTGTTCTCAAATCCATAAAAGATTTCAGTCCAATAACCACGAAATCTCAAAGGGAAAAACTTAATTCATACAACGAGATAGAGAGGGGAAAACATCCTATGATCCGACTGTATTAACAAAGCCCATGATATATCATATGAGAGAGAGAGAGATTAAACACATAGCTACTGGTACAAACCCTCAGCCCCGAGGGTGGACTACTCCCTCCTCATCGTGGTGGCCGCCGAGATGATGAAGATGGCCACTAGAGATGATTCCCCCCTTCGGCAGGGTGCCGGAATGGGTCTAGATTGGTTTTCGGTGGCTACGGAGCCCTACGACGGCAGAACTTCTGATCTAGGTTAACCCCGAAGGGTTTCGGAATATTTGGGAATTTATAGTGCAAATAAGGAGTGCGGGAGGCCATCGAGGTGGGCACAACCCACCTAGGCGCGCTAGGGGCCCTGGCGTGCCCTGGTGGGTTGTACCCCCCCTCAGGGAACCCCCAGGTGCTGCTCTGGCCCATCGGGGGTCTTCTGGTCCAAAAAAATCCACAAAAAGTTTCACGGTGTATGGACTCCATTTGATATTGATTTTCTGCGATGTAAAAAACAAGCAAAAAATAGCAACTGGCACTAGGCACTGAGTCAATAGGTTAGTCCCAAAAAATGATATAAAGTTTCTATAAAATGATCGAAAACATCCAAGAATGATAATATATTGGCATGAATACTTCATAAATTATACATACGTTGGAGACGTATCAGGCCCGTCCGATGGATCCCTGCTGTCCGGTGGACGAATCATTATTTTGCGTGTAATAAGGAGGTACTTCATTGCTGCGGCCGTGGACCCAGTTGTCAGGCTCTCCATGTACATTACTCTTTTGATGGAAGTCATTCCTTGACCACATTGACCACGCCACACCGAGAGCACCAATGCGGTGAACGACGACAAGGCCTAGGAAGGGGACGCCGCGGAGCTGGGGAAGACGTGGCAGTAGCTGCCCAGGCGGAGAGGAGTACGAGGGTTCACTGGTTCGACTGCGGTGTGAGGATGCGATCACCACAGAATAACACAGGGTGTGGGAGAGTAGAGGGATGGCATGGCCAGTGGTGGGAGTTGTAGGGGGCGGTGAGGCCTCCGTGGCAGCACAACCGGCCACGGGAGGCAAGAGCACGCGGTGCTTTGGACGGCTGGAGCAAGAAAATCAGATGTTGAAGAAGCAGGATGACCGTTGGATGTTAACAATCCAACGGTCACTGGTGATAGAATCGTTTGTTGACTAAGTTGACAAAGCCCTCCATCCACGTTAACTAAGTAGGCCCACAAGTCAGCCTCCCACTATGGTGGGTCCCAGCTAGTAGGGGGAGTATTCATTTTTTGTGCGTAATAAGGAGGCACTTCCTTGCGTGCGAAGATATAGCTGGTGGGTCTAAGCTGTCATTGGGAGTTGTGATGCCCCCGATTTGACCGTACACTAATCATGCACGGAAATGTGTATGATCAAGATCAAGGACTCACGGGAAGATATCACAACACAACTCTAGACATAAATTAAAAATAATACAAGCTTTATATTACAAGCCAGGGGCCTTGAGGGCTCGAATACATAGCTCGAATACACAAGAGTCAGCGAAAGCAACAATATCTGAGTACAGACATAATTTAAACAAGTTTGCCTTAAGAAGGCTAGAACAAAAGTAGCAACGATCGAAAAGGTGAGGCGTCCTGCCTGGGACCTCCTAACTACTCCTCGAAGCTGAACTCCGCGTAGAAACACCCTTGGGATCCTCTGGCTCCTAGACTCCATCATATGATCGCAATAACCGGGAAAAGGGGAAAAAGAAGTAGCAAACTAACTGTGAGTACTCATCCAAAGTACTCGCAAGCAAGGATATACACTACATATGCATTGGTATCAGTGAAATGGGCAGTATCTATGGACTGAACTGCAGAATGCCAGAATAAGAGGGGGATAGCTAGTCCTATCGAAGACTACGCTTCTGGCAGCCTGCATCTTGAAGCATATAGGAGTGAGTAGATGGCAAGTTCACCAAGTAGCTTCATATAGCATAATCCTACCCGGCGATCCTCCCCTCGTCGCCCTGTGAGAGAGCGATTACCAGGTTGTATCTAGCACTTGAAAGGGTGTGTTTTATTAAGTATCCAGTTCTAGTTGTCATAAGGTCAAGGTACAACTCTGGGTTGTCCTTTTACCGAGGGAGACGGCTATTCGAATAGATAAACTTCCCTGCAGGGGTGCAACACATTTCCCAACACGCTCGATCCCCTTTGGCCGGACACACTTTCCTGGGTCATGCCCGGCCTCAGAAGATCAACACGTCGCAACCCTACCTGGGCACAACAAAGAGGTAAGCACGCTAGTCTAAATCCTATGCGTGCAGGGGTCTGGGCCCATCGCCCATTGCACACCTGCACGTTCCGAACGCGACTGGAGAGCAGACCTAGCAGCCTCCATTACAAAGGAAGTTGTGTTACGTGGTCCAACCCGGCGCGCGCCGCTCAGTCGCTGACGTCAAGAAGGCTTCGGCTGATACCATGACATCGAGTGCCCATAACTGTTCCCACGTAGTTGTTTAGTGCGTATAGGCCAGTGGCCAGACTCAGATCAAATACCAAGATCTCGTTAAGCGTGTTAATTGATGTAACCGCGGATGCCAACCAGGGCCAAGCCCACCTCTCTCCTAGGTGGTCTCAACCTGCCCTGTCGCTCTGCCACAAAGTAATAGTCGGGGGCCGTCGGGAACTTAGGCCCACCTCTACCTAGATGGATCCACATGTCCTTTCAGCCCCCATATCGGAATCACATGCGGGTACTCTACAAGCCGACCCGACTTTAGTCACCACCTGTATAGTATATATGTATGTATGTATGTATGTATGTATGTATGTATGTATGTATGTATGTATGTATATACCCGTGATCACCTCCCGAGTGATCACGGCCCAATAGTATAGCATGGCAGACGGACAAGAATGTAGGGCCACTGATGAATTACTAGCATCCTATACTAAGAATTTAGGATTGCAGGTGAGGTAACAACTGTAGCAACAATGACAGGCTATGCAACATAATAAGATTAACCGAAAGCAGTAACATGCTACACAACTCTAATGCAAGCAGTAGAGAGAAGGAATAGGCGATAACTGGTGATCACGGGGGCAGGGGGCTTGCCTGGTTGCTCTGGCAAGAAGGGTCGTCAACATCGTAGTCGAACTGGGGGTCGCCGGTAGTCTCGGGGTCTACCGGAAAGAAGTAACGGAGGGGGAACACAATAAATAATAGAGTAATCAAAGTAACACAAAGCATAACATTATGGCAATACGCAGTGCTAGGGGTGACCTAATGCAGTAGTAGGCGATACCGGCGAAGGGGGGAAGCATCCGGGAAAGTATTCCCGATGTTTGATGTTTTCGGGCAAATGGAACGGAGGGGGAAGGTTGCAAGTTCGCTATGCAAGGGATGTGTGGCGAACGAACGGACTACGTACTCGGATTCATCTCGTCATTCTGAGCAACTTTCATGTACAAAGTATTTTCATCCGAGATACAGTTTAGTTTATATTAATTTCCAAAGTTTTAATTCATTTTCTAAAATTAATATTATTTTGAAATAAAAGAATAAAGTTCTATGGGTACACAGAGAGTGTACCCAGAGAGGTGCATGCGTAGCTGGCAATGGGCCCAGTCAACTGCCCAGTCAGCAGAGGCTGAGTGGTGGCCCAAGCTACTAACTCAGCAGGGTGACTGGGCTGGCCCTATCCACTGGAACAGTGATAGGGCCCCACTTGTCAGTGATGGTGGTCTTAATCTATGGGTTAATAAAAAGGATGGTTAATTAAGGGCGTGGGGCTGACTGTCAGTGACTGTTTAGGTTAGTTAATTAGGTAGTTTCTGTAACTAATAATTACTTAGCGCGTGGGGCCCATCGGTCAGCAGAACAGAGAGAGGGGTTAGTGGCTGGGTTAGTGGTGCCATGTCAGTGCACCGGCAGCTAATCGCCGGCAACCACAATGACGGCGGTGCGCATGGGAGGTGTCGAAATTCATCTACAATGGCTCATTTCGAACGCGGTTTGCACCTACGGCTTCGTGAGGTTCGCGCACATCCAGCTGTGGTGTTGGCTGGCCGCGAGATGGCCGGGTTTGATGCCGGCCATGAGGTGGAGCGACTGCAGCTTCGGCGCGCTTGGCCATCGACGATGCAGGGCACGGGTAGAGGAGGTAGGGGTCGCGTTGTAAGACGGGAAAAGCGAGGAGCATAATGCCATGGTCGGACGCAAGCGGTAGTGGCTGTGGCCACGGCTGCGCCATGCCCGGCGGCGAGGAGCTTCGGCTCTGATGGCTGATACGTCTCCGTCATATCTACTTTTCCAAACACTTTTGCCCTTGTTTTGGACTCTAACTTGCATGATTTGAATGGAACTAACCCGGACTGACGCTGTTTTCAGCAGAATTGCTATGGTGTTATTTATTTGCAGAAACAAAAGTTCTCGGAATGACCTGAAACTTCACGGAACATCTATTTGGAAAATATAAAAAATCCTTGCAAAAGATGAAGACCAGGGGGGCCCACCACCTGTCCACGAGGGTGGAGGGTGCGCCCCCTACCTCGTGGGCCCCCTGGAGCTCCTCCAACCTCAACTCCAACACTATATATTTGCTTTCGGGGAGAAAAAAATCAGAGAGAAGAATTCATCACGTTTTCCGATACGGAGCCGCCGCCAAGCCCTAAAACCTCTTGGGAGGGCTGATCTGGAGTCCGTTTGGGGCTCCGGAGAGGGGAATCCGTTGCCATCATCATCATCAACCATCCTCCATCACCAATTTCATGATGCTCACCACCGTGCGTGAGTAATTCCATCGTAGGCTTGCTGGACGGTGATGGGTTGGATGAGATTTATCATGTAGTCGAGTTAGTTTTGTTATGGTTTGATCCCTAGTATCCACTATGTTCTGAGATTGATGTTGCTATCACATTGCTATGCTTAATGCTTCTCACTAGGGCCCGAGTGCCATGATTTCAGATCTGAACCTATTATGTTTTTATCAATATATGAGATTTCTTGATCCTATCTTGCAAGTCTATAGTCACCTATTATGTGTTATGATCCGTTAACCGCGAAGTGACAATAATCGGGATACTTACCGGTGATGACCATAGTTTGAGGAGTTCATGTATTCACTATGTGCTAATGCTTTGTTCCGGTACTCTATTAAAAGGAGGCCTTAATATCCCTTAGTTTCCATTAGGACCCCGCTGCGACAGGAGGGTAGGACAAAAGATGTCATGCAAGTTCTTTTCCATAAGCACATATGACTATATTCGGAATACATGCCTACATTACATTAATGAATTGGAGCTAGTTCTGTGTCACCCTATGTTATGATTGTTACATGATGAACCGCATCCGGCATAATTCTCCATCACTGATCCACTGCCTACGAGCTTTCCATATATTGTTCTTCGCTTATTTACTTTTCCGTTGCTATTGCTATCATCATTACAAAATACCAAAAACACTACTTTTGCTAATGTTACCTTTTGCTATCGTTACCACTACTATCATATTACTTTGCTACTAAATACCTTGCTGCAGATATTAAGTTTCCAGGTGTGGTTGAATTGACAACTCAGCTGCTAATACTTGAGAATATTCTTTGGCTCCCCTTGTGTCGAATCAATAAATTTGGCTTGAATACTCTACCCTCGAAAACTGTTGCGATCCCCTATACTTGTGGGTTATCAATGGCGTCGGTGGCTACGGGCACCAAATCGAACGGGGCCGAGAGGGGTTTCGAGAGGGAGCTCATGGTGAGGGGGGGGGGATCGGGGGAGCGCTCGGGGAGGCCGGCGGGTCAGAGAGGTGGCCGACGTCGAGGTGCAG
The DNA here is from genome assembly GCA_034509565.1 of Triticum monococcum. Lineage (NCBI taxonomy): Eukaryota > Viridiplantae > Streptophyta > Magnoliopsida > Poales > Poaceae > Triticum > Triticum monococcum. The sequence continues at coordinate 81,840,476 of CM067841.1, forward strand.
AGGAAGGGAACCGGAGATGGTGGCACGGCGCGTTGTATCGCCGGAGTGGCAGCCAGATGAGGCGACGACAGCGCGAGGACGGAGGTCAGGAGGGCGGCGCTCGGCGAAGTAGAGGCGGGGACTCCCGATGGTGATGAGGTGGGGATCGGAAGCTTCTCTCCTGGCCGCGCGTGTTGTGTGGCGGCAGCGGGTGAAGGAACAAGGGGATCGAGCAGGGAGGGAGTGCGTCGATCGGGAGGGTTGGGTAGTGGGCTAGGGTTAAGTTGCTGGTGGGGACGGCTAGGCCTAGTAGGCCGGTTCGGTGGCAAGGCCCAGGGCAGGGGGATCCCCTTTTCCATTTTTACTATTTCTGCTTTATATTTTGGTTACTACTTTGTACTAGTTGACCCGTTGCGCCAAATGGCGCAGAGACCTGCTAAAGCCATGTTGTCGATGAAAATAGTTTCATTTTGCAAGAACCTATTCAATATTGGTAGTACAAAGCTCATGTGTAAAACCATGTTATATTCAAAATATGGCTATCACGGTGCGAAATTCTGAGTTTGAAAAAAAATTGTATAACATGTACAAACCAGCTAAGGAAGCATTGTTTTTGTTGACAATATGGTTATAATGATTAGATATCTGAATTTGAAGAAAAACATATCAAAAACAAAATTCATGGTTTAGTTGGTTTAGTTGTGAGCAAGCACATATGGTAACAAATTTAACTCCTCTTAATAAAAATAGAAGAGACTTGCTGTCTACAATAAGACGTATAATAAATTTACCCCTTGCGCCACAGGTCTCATTTGAAACAAAGAGTTATTTGACAATAAATGCTTGACAAATTGACAATAATGAGATCCTTTGAATAATAAAAATTGAAAGAAACATAGCTTCAAACTATGTAATAGAGTTTTCAAAATGCGGGCGTTCTCCCTATATAATTTTGGTATGTAAGTTGGAACTTAGGAATCCATGTCCCGGTTTATCCTTGATACATTGTTGGTAACTCCCCTCCCACTCTGGATCCATAGCATTTTTCCCTTCACAGCCCCTTTATAGTCTTGACGTACTGGTTTTCAATGTCACGCTGGGAACACCATTCCTGCTCAAATAATAGCAAGCTATAGATATCGAGCAATAATATAGTGTGAATAACTAAACATGGAAATCTGACAGTAAGACTAATGGAACACAAAGTATACATCCTGCAATTTCTTCCATCTTCCTTTCAATTCTACAGGAAAAAGGTTGCAACATGAGGAATAGCCTGTAGAAATAGATTGTATCGAATACTGCACAAGTCAATAAAAATGTTACTGCTAGCCATAGTGCATACATTCTATCTCTTATTGTACTTTTTGCATCCTACTACGACTCAGAGCACATACATGACATATCCTGGTAATGCCACAATTGTTTTTTGCGACTTTACTGGTAAATCAATTCTGTTTACGTGCAACTAATAAAAAATTCTAGGGAAATGTTGTAGTGATATGATGGTGGTGCAAGCATAGAAGTTGTTACAGAGTGGAAAGAACAGTCTTGATTTTCAGTACTGAATTTTTCCGGCCTAGTATTGCAGAAAGCTAAAGTTTATTAAGAGCATTATCTCCCAACACACAGAAGGAACCCAAAAGCTGCAAACAGTGATATGCCTAAAAAATTACAGCATATTATTAGCTGAAAGATCAAGATGTTGTGTGATATGTGACATAATACTCATTGTATGCTGTACATGAGGAGGTTTGTGAGGAAATTGACACACTATTAAATGAGTCATTGGACAGTACCAGATAGAGCATTCACTCCTTCAAAATGTATTCAATAAACTGAAAGAGAAATGCATCATGTTACAGGTGTAGCCAAGTACAGTTGAAAGCAAACTTGATATAGCTTTGTAAAGTTGAAAGTATAAAACTTCATATAAGGTAAAGCAAGTCAAATCAGAGGGGAAAGGAGGGCAGCAACATGCAAGAGGGGGCACAATCTCGTATTGTGGCTTTCTGAAATAGAGAACACTTTTATATCAACTAAAACAGGTTCAGGAGATGAACAATCAGATAGAGCAGCTCAAATGCATTAATAACTTCCCTTCGGCCTTGCAGACAACACTGCAAGAAGAGGCTTCGTAACTCAACCACATCATCTATACAAAGGGCAAAAAGAAAAGGAAAGTGAATTGTGTGTACGCATACACTGGAAGACACTGCTGACCAGTTCCTAATGCTTCTCTGGGTCTTATAGCCATCAGTTATTACATGAGCAAGAGAACAGAGAACAACAAAAGTGCAGATCTTAGTCACTAAGGCATTTCATCAATCATGTAAAGATCTAAAGATGAAGCGGTTCTGGATTTGGGTTGGGAAATTGGCCGAGCAATTATGACCAAGCTGCACCAATAAGTCCTTGCCAACATGTAAATTATCCAGTCAACAGAAATGGTATACCTTTGTAAATAACCTGTCCTATTTAAACAACTAATTAAATTTGTAATCTGTTATTAATCTAGGACAAAGTGAGGCAAGGTCTTCAGAAACATCCAGCCGACAGTCTCAAATTGGAGGCTTGAATTAAAAAAGGATCTTCAACTACTCTACTTCAACACAAGATCAAAGACGAGCATTCCACCTTGTTCAAGCAGGCTGTCTGATCAATTTTTAAATGATTGTCATGTTGCCCAAAACTGAAATTGGATAAGGGCTCTGCCCCATTAGCTTAGATCTTTTTTTCTTTTGTTTCTATTTTCTCCTTTCCCTTTGTAACATACTGTTTTTAATGAAAATATACCATAGAACTATTGTTCTACGGTTTGTTGTTCAAAAAAAGTGAAATTACCTAAAGGGCTATGTCCATCATCTTCAGTCCTATTCACACTGAGCAGAAATAATAGAAAACTCACAAACATGACAAAAGAATAGATCTTCTTCGGTCCTATTCATATGGTTCATATGTACCAATGCATGGTTTTTGTATATAAATAGAAAATTTGAAGGCACATGTTCTAGTTTTCTTTATTTACTGGAACACCATAGAGATCACATGCCTATAGTTTGTCGTGCAAGATTCTGCAAATTAATAGCTAGAGCGGCATTTCACTACAACAATCAGTGGATAATGTATTTGACTAAAGTAGTACTATTATAGTGTCTCTATTGTATCTCAAGAATTAACTGGATGTTTGTACAAGAAATACTATTCATGAGCAATTGTCACATGAATTCTTATTACATCCAGTCCTTCATCCAGCGCAGCAAGATGGATCCATATCCATAATTGGCGTTCTAATGAAGTGCGGTTTCTTTCAAAAAATTAGTCTGAGAATTGGACAAATATGCTTTTGTATACAACAGAAAGAGTGAGCGCGGGGGGCATCGAGTTACCACGACCTCCAAAACAGGTATAACAACCGAAACAAGCGGACAAATCCTGCTCACACGCATACACGAAATATAAGCAGCACGAGGACGAACAACACACAACGCCAGACCATATCCGGAACATTTAAACGATCAGCACGACATAGAGATATTTAAAAGATCACCAAGGCAGACAACATGACACAGAAGATACTGAAAGTAAAATACACACACATGTAGTAGAAAGGAAATAAGAAAACCTTGATGAGTCGAATGATGCAGCGACAGAAGAGATCGTGCAACCTACGAAATACACAAAAAAACAACCGGTCAGAGCACAACGACACACATGCATGCAATGAACACTCGCCGGTCACAGAAGCAACAATACGACATATTTACCCGAGGCAGCAAGCAGAAGCACGTTGGGTAAGCAGCAGGATGGACGAGAAGAAGAAGCGCCAGCGACAGGAGAAGTAGGTTGAACCGTAGAACAAGCGTCATCACACATACATTTCATCAAACATTCTATAGGCAAGCACAAGAGGAGTGGACTAACCTCAATGAGAAGGAGAGACAGACCCAAGGCTCGACGCAACCGACAATAGGAAACAGTACCAGACTATGCATGAACGAAACAAAGGCAAACATGCGAAATTAGCACGACGAATCCAAAGCAGCGGCAAAGAACATGCGAACCAGAGAAGGACGAACCTCAACCAGCGGCAACCATCGAGCAGAGGAGGCCCATCGGAACAGAGCATGGGGCTACCGCATCTCGGCCACCATGCGGCACGGCGAGGTAAAATATCCCAATCCATCTCTCCTTTCCCGTCACAGTTTCATTCCTCTTCTAGATGACTCACACGGTTAGCACATCAACCAAGAAAATAAGAGGAACGATTAACATCACATCACATGGAAAAAACAAGAACGATGGACATCACCTCACCAGGAGACGAGGTAGATCGATTAGGCTATCTGTCCTCGGCCGCCAGCGGCGTGGTTGGAGGGCGATTCTTCTCCTCTTCCATCTCGTTCTCCTCCCGGCCGGCGGCAGCGGCTCAGAGATCCTTGTCGATCGTGCGCACGGCGCATTACAGCTCGTCGTGGCGGGAGGCGGCGGGGACGAGGCCCTCGGCTCGGTCGTAGGAATCGCTGAAGGCGTGGAGGTAGCAGTGGAGGTCCGTGAGCGCCACCGTGCACCCGGGCTCGCGGACGGCTGCGGCCGCGGCGCCGACCATTGCATCGTAGGCGCCAGTCCATCTCTCTCTCTCTCCAACTTCAGATGGAGGTGAGGCACGCACGCTGCATCGGTCAGCCAGGCCGCACAAGCACATGCATCGGGCAGCTGCAGTCCATCCTCTCTCTCCAAAGTTCAAATGCAGGCGAGAAAGGCAACACCGCGCACGGAAAAGACGTACACGCGCACTAACACAGGAGTAGCAGCCGACGAGCGGGACCAGATCAACGGCGGCCCACCCGTCATTGTGCTAGCACAAACGCGTGTGCATAATCCGAGTGCACATGCGTCGATCCACCCTCTGATGCTAACGCAGGATACAGTAACCCCCCACGACGCACGATGCGGGAAGCGCTTGAGGAGCGCCGCGCCCGGAGCAGTTGACCGAGGTAACCAGGAAATACACGTACACGAGAAAAAACAGACCACAAAGCTGACACGCGGGACCATGCGGCAGGCAGGCCCACTTGCAGCCGCAGCACTAGCCAGCGAGGGGAGACGTGGGGAGCAGTGCATAACCCGTGCCCGCACAGCGCCCATGACGTGGGCCTCACGCGCACGCGGCGCGGCAGGACATGCTGCCCCACGCACCCAACAAACTGGCACCCAGTCAATTCGATCTAGCCCGAGCCCACATGTCACACACTGTCCAGATCTCACCACGCGGTCAAAACGGCAGAAGTCAATTCCCAGCGAAGATCTGACAGGCAGGAGGCAAAAAAAGACTTCATTGACCAGGATCGAACGGCCATCGAAGGAAGCCATCGGGGGAGCATTCTGGGAGCGAGTTGCCCAGCCTCTATATTGTTTTAAATTACTTTTGTTGTTAAATAAATTTAGATGACTATGAAATGTGTCCCATAATTACTAGGCAATGATTTGAGTTAGCACACAGAGTTACCAATTATTTTGGAAAGATTAACTATTTATTTACATTTAAACGGTTAATTTTAAATGTTGTTTGCACCGTTTTAAATAGGTTAGGGGACTTCTAATAATTCCATTTGGGTTGGATTCTCCATGAAAATTACTTAGTGATTAATTTCAACCCAATGAACATTTTTGTTTTACGGTTTAACAAAATATTATTTTAACTTGGAAATTAAATTTGAATTTGACTTTGATTTTTCTCAAGTAGTAATTTGACTTAGTGGGAGATTACACCATTAGGGGGAGAATACTGTAGGATGATTCTTGGGGTGTTACAGGAGTATTCATTCTTTTTGGCGTAATAAGGAGGTACTTGCTTGCGTACGGCCATGGACCATGTGGGTCCCAATTGTCAGCCTCTCCACGTACATCCCTCTTCCGATGTTGTTGTTTGTTGACAACATTGACCACGCCATGCCGAGAACACCAGCGCGATGGACGATAGTGAGACCTAGGAATGGAATGACCCGGAGGCGGCGAAGCCACAACAGTGGAGGGATGTCCTAGCCAGCGGTGGGAGTAGTAGGGGGCGGTGAGGCATGCGCGGCAGCACATATGGCAACGGGGGGCGAGAGCAGGCGGTCCCGTCGGCGCTGGATTTGGCGGCTTAAGGAAGAAGATCAGAGATTGAAGAAACACGATGGCCGTTGGGTTGACATCCAACAGTTACGTCTGCTAGAATCGTTTATTGACGTATATAAAAAATAAAAAATATTGCATACGCGTCAACTTAATAGGCCCACAAGTCAGACCATTCCCCTATTTTTTTAATAATTTATATAGCTCATTGCAACTTCTTATGCAATTTATTGTAGTCCGTTTTGTTGTTGGCCAGGGCCAGGGTTAAAAATTTAAACGAATTTTTGCATATTTCTGTGGGTTCCAAACTATTTTTAATACCAAAATGTCGAGCCAAATTTAAAGTACTTTGAAGATATATTAAAATTAGGTTAAAGCCCAGTGAAATTGAAATCTGAAAATGTGAAAAATTCATAAATTATAAAGTAATTGCCAATTTGTCATCGGTTTTTTTATATTTATAGCCCATTTCATATTACTTTCAAGATTTGCAGGCGTCTTGAAAGAGTTGCATATGGTGAGCATAAAATAAACTGGGCTCATTTTGACAAAGAAAAAATAGCCTGGCTGGTCATATGGTGAACATAAAATATAAGCCTGGGCTCGACGGGCCACATCCCAGTTGAAACCCTGCTCCGTCTCAACAATAACAAAAAAATACTGCTCGAGCAGCTACGTCCCTGGTGTCAGCCAATCTTGTGTTGTTCTATTGTCTATTGACTATATACGCTGACAATGTCGTGGGTCTCAGATGTCAGGAAACCACTAGGAGGAAGCATTTTCTTTTTCCATACGCTGACAATGGAGTATATATAACAAAAAATGAGGAACTTCCTTGCACCCGGCCATGGACATGGTGGGCCCCTACTGTCATCCTCTCCATGTACAGTCCTCCCCCGATTCCTCTTGTCATGTTAACAACGCGAGAGGGCAGCGCCACGGTGAGCGCACCAAAGGGCGCGGAGGACGACGGCGAGGCCTCAGACGTCGGCGTTAACGATTTAGGAGATGGTGGGGTGGCAATGCGTAAGCTGAGGCGTAGCCAGCTAGGGGAAGCGGAAGCAGGCGGCCCCACCGGCACTGGTTTGGTTTTGGCAGCTGGAGGAAGACAGGACTGAAGAAACATGACAGACTGTAAAAGTAGCAGGAGTACTTAACAACCTTAATCGAAACCAGCAGGGGCACTTAACAAACATAGCTAAAAGTAGTATGAGTACTTATACAGGTTCAACCGTACAAAGCACCTCTCGAACAGTGCTACTTTGCCTACAGTTAACCAAGGGTGAGGCCGCCAAGCCCCACGACAAGGCCGAGGCGCCACCCCGCGCATCCACAACCTTCTGAAAGTGGCTTCATCTCACAATGTGGTTAATAAACAGGATATTCGCTTTAGAGCCATGGTAAAGCATGAACATAATCTTCTATTCCATTCTCCAAGATGGACGGGCCTTCATTATTTGAGACCACCCATGAATAAGTATCTTTTCACCTCCAAGGGGAATGGAGTAGGTCGACATAAACATCATGTTGTGACCAAGCGCAAGTCCAACCCGACCATGGTCAGGCATCTATATAGGAACAATAGAACTGGGCAGTTTCGGTTTCAAGAAGATCACAACTGTAAAACTGTGTATAAGCAAGAGTTTATGAACAACATATATAATAGAAAATAGCTTACCAAAAGTTTCTCAACAAAGTTGGACCTGTTCAACGAGTGCAGCAGTGGCACACATATCCCATGGGGCCTTCCACCATTGAAATGCCCCACAAGGACCTGAAGACGATCAATAAAGTGTAGGAACTTGTGGATGTCGTCCCAGTCAACTTCAGTGCCATCAGTAACATCCGAGTTCTTATAGAATAACAAACGAGTAGCCTGCTTAAATTTTAAAAAACCTACACATGCCACCAATTATAGGAAATATTAGTTAGAAGTAGCATCTTCGTGAGAGATTCGTTGCTACTTCTAAAGTTAAACGGTGATTAGTTAGACAGAATAAGTGGATAAAGAAGTAATCGATGCAACAAGCAAGAACCAGATACAAAACTAACATGGATGAACAATTTTAATGGCACGGGTGTGGAAGATCGCAGTGAAGATGAGACCAGGTTATGCTATTTCCATCAACATTCGTGCGCCAACTTTCAGTCTATAACACTTGAGAAAGTTTATCCAAGTTTGGCCATAAAAAAGCAGCGATCTTCTTGGTTCATGAACCCAACTCAGAACTTATATCTGCTACCTCTTGAGCATGCATTGGTTTTCCCTTGAAGAGGAAAGGGTGATGCAGAAAAGTAGCGTAAGTATTTCCCTCAGTTTTGGAGAACCAAGGTATCAATCCAGTAGGATACTACACGTAAGTTGCCTAGTACATAAACAATCAAGAACCTTGCAACCAACGCGATAAAGGGGTTGTCAATCCCTTCACGGCCACTTGCAAAATAAATATTTTTGGTATTTTTGTTGTATAGATTGGAAAATAAAGATTGCAAAATAAATAGTAAACTAGAATTATAGATAGGAAACTTATATGATGTAATGTAGACCCCGGGGCCATAGGTTTCACTAGTGGCTTCTCTCATGATAGCATATATTACGGTGGGTGAACAAATTACTGCCGAGCAATTGATAGAAAGCGCATAGTTATGTTGATATCTAAGGCAATGATCATGAATATAGGCATCACGTCCATGTCAAGTAGACCGAGATGATTCTCTATCTACTACTATTACTCCACACATCGACCGCTATCCAGCATGCATCTAGAGTATTAAGTTCATAAGAATAGAGTAACACATTAGGCAAGATGACATGATATAGAGGGATAAATTCAAGAAATATGATATAAACCCCATCTTTTCATCCTCGACGGCAACAATACAATAGGTGCCTTTCTGCCCTGTTGTCACTTGGAAAGGACACCGCAAGATTGAACCCAAAGCCAAGCACTTCTCCCATTGCAAGAAAAATCAATCTAGTAGGCCAAACTAAACCGATAATTCGAAGAGACTTGCAAAGATATCACATCATGCATATAAGAATTCAGAGAAGAACCAAATAATATTCATAGATAATCAAATTCATAAACCCACAATTCATTGGATCTCGGCAAACACACCACAAAAGAATATTACATCGAATAGATCTCCAAGAACATCGAGGAGAACTTTGTATTGAGAAACAAAGAGAGAGAAGAAGCCATCTAGCTAATAAGTTTGGGCCCAAAGGTCTGTGGTAAACTATTCACACATCATCGGAAAGGCTATGGTGTTGATATAGAAGCCCTCCGTGATTGAATCCCACTCTGGCAGATCGCCGGAAAAGGTCCCTTGATGGGATCTCACGGGTACAGAAAGTTGTGGCAGTGGAAAAGTGGTTTTGTGGCTCTCCTTGATGTTTCCAGGGTATAAGAGTATATATAGGTGAAAGAACTAGGTCGGTGGAGCTCCGTGGGGTCCACGAGGGTGGGGGGCGCCTACCCCCTTGGGCGCGCCCCCTGCCTTGTGGAAGCTTCACGGACTTCCGGACTTGTACTCCAAGTCTCCTAGGTTGCGTTTGTTCCAAGAAAGATCCTCGCGAAGGTTTCATCCTGTTTGGATTCCGTTTGATATTCCTTTCTTCAAAACACTAAAATAGGCAAAAACAACAATTTGCACTGGGCCTTCGGTTAATAGGCTAGTCCCAAAAATAATATAAAAGTGCATAGTAAAGCTCATTAAACATCCAAAACAGATAATATAATAGCATGGAACAATAAAAAATTATAGATACGTTGGAGACATATCAAGCATCCCCAAGCTTAATTCCTGCTCATCCTCGAGTAGGTAAATGATAAAAACAGAATTTTTGATGTGGAATTCTACCTAAAATAATTTTAAATGTAATTATCTTTATTGTGGCATGAATATTCAGATCCAAAAGATTCAACACAAAAGTTTAATATTTACATAAAAACAATAATACTTCAATCATACTAACCAAGCAATTATGTCTTCTCAAAATAACATAGCCAAAGAAAGCTCATCCTTACAAAATCATATAGTTTGGCCATGCTTCATTTTCGTCACACAAAATGCTCCCCTCATGCACAACCCCGATGACAAGCCAAGCAATTGTTTCATACTTTAGTATTCTCAAACTTTTTCAACTTTCACGCAATACATGAGCACGAGCCATGGACATAGCACTATGGGTGGAATAGAATATGCTGATGGAGGTTGTGTGGAGAAGACAAAAAAGGAGAAAGTCTCACATTGACATGGCTAATCAACGGGCTATGGAGATGCCCATCAATTTATGTCAATGCGAGGAGTAGGGATTGCCATGCAACAAATGCACTAGAGCTATAAATGTATGAAAGCTCAACAAAAGAAACTAAGTGCGTGTGCATCCAACTTGCTTGCGCATGAAGACCTAGGGCATTTTGAGGAAGCCCATTGTTGAAATATACAAGCCAAGTTCCATAATGAAAATTCCCACTGGTATATGAAACTGACAAAATAAGAGACTCTCTATCATGAATATTATGGTGCTACTTTGAAGCACAAGTGTGGAAAAGGATAGTAACATTGCCCCTTCTCTCTTTTTCTCTCATTTTTTTGGGCCTTCTTTTTTTATTTGGCCTTTCTCTCCTTTTTTATTTCCTCACATGGGACAATGCTCTAAAAATGATAATCATCACACTTCTATTTATTTATAACTCAAAAATTACAACTCGATACTAGAACAAAATATGACTCTATATGAATGCCTCCGGTGGTGTACCGGGATGTGCAATGATTCAAGAGTGACATGTATGAAAAATTATGAATGGTGGCTTCGCCACAAATACGATGTCAACTACATGATCATGCAAGGCAATATGACAATGATGGAGTGTGTCATAAAAAACGGAACGGTGGAAAGTTGCACGACAATATATCTCGTAATGGCTATGGAAATACCATAATAGGTAGGTATGGTGCCTGTTTTGAGGAAGATATAAGGAGGTTTATGTGTGAAAGAACGTATCATATCACGGGGTTTGGATGCACCGGCGAAGTTTGCACCAACTCTCGAGGTGAGAAAGGGCAATGCACGGTATCGAAGAGGCTAGCAATGATGGAAGGGTGAGAGTGCGTATAATCCATGGACTCAACATTAGTCATAAAGAACTCACATACTTATTGCAAAAATCTACAAGTCATCAAAACCAAGCACTACGCGTATGCTCCTAGGGGTATAGATTGGTAGGAAAAGACCATCGCTCGTCCCCGACCGCCACTCATAAGGAAGGCAATCAAAGAACACCTCATGCTTCAAATTTGTCACACAACGGTTACCATACATGCATGCTACGGGACTTGCAAATCTCAACGCAAGTATTTAATAATTTCACAATTACTTAACTAGCATGACTCTAATATCACCATCTTCATATCTCAAAACAATCATCAAGTATCAAACTTCTCATAGTATTCAATGCACTCTATATGGAAGTTTTTATTATACCCATCTTGGATGCCTATCATATTAGTACTAATTTTATAGCCAAAGCAAATTACCATGCTGTTCTAAAACACTCTCAAAATAATATAAGTGAAGCATGCGAGATCAACAATTTCTATAAAATAAAACCACCACCCTGCTCTAAAAAGATATAAGTGAAGCACTAGAGCAAAAATTATCTAGCTCAAAAGATATAAGTGAAGCACATAGAGTATTCTAATAAATTCTGATTCATGTGTGTCTCTCCCAAAAGGTGTGTACAGAAAGGATGATTGTGGTAAACTAAAAAGCAAAGACTCAAATCATACAAGACGCTCCAAGCAAAACACATATCATGTGGTCAATAAAATTATAGCCTCAAGTAAAGTTACCGATAGACGAAGACGAAAGAGGGCATGCCTTCCGGGGCATCCCCAAGCTTAGGCTTTTGGTTGTCCTTGAATTTTACCTTGGGGTGCCTTGGGCATACCCAAGCTTAGGCTCTTGCCACTCCTTTTTCCAAAATCCATCAAATCTTTACCCAAAAACTTGAAAACTTCACAACACAAAACTTAAACAGAAAATCTCATGAGGTCCGTTAGTATAAGAAAAAAAATCACCACTTTATGGTACTGTAATGAACTTATTCTTTATTTATATTGGTGTTAAACCTAATGTATTCCAACTTCTCTATGGTTCATACCCCCAGATACTAGCCATAGATTCATCAAAATAATCAAACAACACACGAAAAACAGAATCTGTCAAAAACAGAACAGTCTGTAGCAATCTGGAGGTTTCGAATACTTATGGAACTCCAAAAATTCTGAACAATTAGTATGACCTAAATAATTTGTATATTGATCTACTGCAGTTGGAATTGGTATTTCATCGCCCACTGGTAAAAAATGAAAATTATTCTCGTGAGGGCATACTTTCTATTTTTTCAGCAAGATCAAACAACAATCACCCAAGAAGATCCTAAAGGCTTTACTTGGCACAAACACTAACTAAAACATAAAAACAAAATCATAACAGAGGATAGATTATTTATTTATTATTAATCAGGAACAAAAATCAAGGAACAAAAATAAAATTGGGTTACCTCCCAACAAGCGCTATCGTTTAATGCCCCTAGCTAGGCATAAAGGCAACAATAGATCTAGGTATTGTCATCTTTGGTATGCAATCCATATGTGGCTCTCATAATAGATTCATAAGGTAATTTAATTTTATTTCTAGGAAAGTGTTCCATACCTTTCCTTAACGGAAATTGGAATCTAATATTTCCTTCTTTCATGTCAATAATTGCATCAATAGTTCTAAGGAAAGGTCTACCAAGAATAATAGGACATGTAGGATTGCAATCTATATCAAGAACAATGAAATCTATGGCCACATAATTCCTATTTGCAACAATAAGAACATCATTAATTCTTCCCATAGGTTTCTTAATGGTGGAATCCGCAAGATGAAAATTTAAAGAACAATCATCAAATTCATGGAAACCTAACACATCACACAAAGTTTTTTGAATCGTGGAAACACTAGCACCCAAATCACATAAAGCATAGCATTCATGATCTTTGATCTTAATTTTAATAGTAGGTTCCCACTCATCATAAAGTTTTCTAGGGATAGAAACTTCTAGTTCAAGCTTTTCTTCATAACATTGCATTAAAGCATCAACGATATGTTTAGTAAAAGCCTTATTTTGGTCATAAGCATTAGGAGAATTTAACATGGATTGCAGCAAGGAAATACAATCTATCAAAGAGAAATTATCATAATTAAATTCTTTGAAATGCAAAATAGTGGGTTCATTGCTATGTAAAGTTTTGACCTCTTCAATCCCACTTTTATCAATTTTAGCATCAAGATCTAAAAACTCTGAATCATTGGGACGCCTTCTAACTAAAGTTGACTCATATCCAGTCCCATCTTTATAAAGATTCATATTGGCAAACAAAGATTTAATAGGAGATACACCAATCACTTTTAGATCTACATCATTATTATCATGAAAACTAGAAGAACACACTTTCGTAAACAATCTTTTTAGCATGCATCCTAGCGGTTATTTCTTTGCACTCATCAATGGAAATTCTCATAGATTTAAGAGACTCATTGATGTCATGCTTAGGTGGGATAGATCTAAGTTTCAAAGAATCAACATCAAGATAAATTCTATCCACGTTCCTAGCCAACTCATCAATCTTAAACAATTTTTCTTCAATCAAAGCATTGAAATTATTTTGCGAATTCATAAATTCTTTAACACTAGTCTCAAAATCAGAGGGAATCTTATTAAAATTCCCATAAGAGTTTTTGTAGGAATTACCATAATTATTAGAGGAATTACTAGGAAACGTCCTAGAATAAAATTTCCTCTATACACATTGTTACCAAAATTGTTCCTACCAACAAAATTCACTTCCATAGAATCACTATTATTCTCAATCAAAGTGGACAAAGGCATATCATTAGGATCAGAAGAAACACTCTTATTAGCAAGCAATTTCATAAGTTCATCCAGCCTTCCATTCAAAACATTAATCTCTTCAATAGCATGAACTTTTTTACTAGTGGATCTTTCGGTGTGCCATTGAGAATAATTAACCATAATATTGTCTAGGAGTTTAGTAGCTTATCCTCAAGTGATTTCCATAAAAGTGCCTCCCGCGGCCAAATCTAAAAGATTTCTAGAAGCAAAATTCAATCTAGCATAAAAATTCTCTATAATCATGCATAAATTCAAACCATGTGTAGGGCAATTACGGATCATTAATTTCATCCTCTCCCAATCTTGTGTAACATGCTCATGATCAAGTTGCTTAAAATTCATAATATCGTTTCTAAGAGAGATGATCTTAGCGGGAGGAAAATACTTAGAGATAAAAGCATCTTTGCACTTATTCCATGAATCAATACTATTTTTAGGCAAAGAAGAAAACCTAGTTTTAGCACGATCTCTAAGTGAAAACGGAAATAGCTTCAATTTAACAATGCCATTGTCCACATCTTTCTTCTTTTGCATATCGCACAAAGCAACAAAGTTGTTTAGATGGGTAGCGACATCTTCACTAGGAAGGCCGGAAAATTGATCTATCATGACAAGATTCAACAAAGCAGCATTAATTTCACAAGATTCAACATTCGTAATAGGAGCAATCGGAGTGCTAATAAAATCATTGTTGTTGGTATTGGAAAAGTCACATAATTTAGTATTATCTTGAGCCATCGTGACTTCCAGACTTGTACTCCAAGTCTCCTGGGTTGCGTTTGTTCCAATAAAGATCCTCGTGAAGGTTTCTTTCCGTTTGGATTCCGTTTGATATTCCTTTTCTACAAAAGACTGAAATAGGCAACAATTTGCATTGGGCCTTAAGTTAATAGGTTAGTCCCAAAAATAAGATGAAAGTGCATATTAAAGCCCATTAAACATCCAAAACAGATAATATAATATCATGGAACAATAAAATATTATAGATACGTTGGAGACGTATCAATATCCATGGCTTGTCTTCAATGTGACCATTAAACTAGTGTATTCAGTTATGGCAAGGCCGACCATCTTGAGTACATGTGTTCTGGTAGAGCAAGGAATGCACTGCAGGAAAAATAATATGAGAATGCAATGTATTCCCTATCCAAATCTAGAAATAATTTCCTCCTTTGCGTCAGTGTTGACCATGGTACTAGTACCTTTTATCCAAATATAGCTATCCCAATTTCCAAATTAGTCGACAGCATGTTTGAAAAACCCCCACCCTCCCGGATAGAAAAGAGTATTGTAGGAACATATTGTGCGTGTTTTAAAATCCAGTGTTAGGATGAGAAGGAACAAGTGTGGCGTCTTGCCGAGGGCACAGTAACCTGTAGGGTCCTCGCACTTTGGGGACTGCAAATGAAACACACTAGACTCAGTAGGAAGAAAAATGCATCAAAGGCGGCGGCTGCCATCCTAGGATTACCCATGACCAAGGGACTTGGATTTATCGAGGATGGATGAAGAATTCTTACCAGGTTCTCCATGAGAAAACCCTATGCAATCGCCAAGAGGGGGTTTTCTCTGAACAAGCAAACGAGGGAGAAGGGGATTCAGGCCCAGTGAAATATTGTTGCTTCGTCCGTCCAGCTTACTACCAAAGCTGGAAAGGTGGGTTTTTTTGTGATTTGACAGCTCATTGGGCATTACTGCGGCACTATGACCAGGGTGACTACGTCTACCGTGCAGTTGTGCACTCTAATTTGGTGCATGGCACGTGGACTCCGTTGCCGGATGCCCCACATATCAGCGAAAGAAAGTAGAAAGGAAGGAGTAACTAGTTAGACATAAATATATTTTTGATAGAGAGATACTTCCTCTATAAAGAAATATAAAAATCTTTTATATCACAACTTTATACATAAGAAAAATCAAGGGGAATATATATAACATATATAATTATAAAAACAGTTGGTGATGATGGTGTGCGAGACAGCAACGATCATGTCTGGTCTGCTATGATTAGCTTTCTAACTTGACTAGGCTCCGTGACCGTGATCTAGTCTTTTTCTTCATTTCTTTTAAATGCGAGAAGGACTATTTGTGGCGTGTTTGTTAAACCAAACTATAGTTCATCATAGGGCTTCAGCTTGTACTCAGACAACAGACTAATCCAATTGTTTCTAGTAATATAAGTGATGGGCAATGCCTTCGTTAGTGACATGACATAAGAAGTGAAACCTGCAAAAATAACCATCATAGAGCAAACCAGACGCTTTATTCTGTGATGAATGTCACATGGAAAAACCTGCACTGTAAAATTGCAGCAAAAGTAAGAAAACATGACATTAAATCAATAAGATTTAGACAGTAAATCAATAAGATTTACTTGATGTGAAACAAGTGAATCCTTACCAGGAAAACACTATGTTGAAGTACTAAACAGAAGATTGATCGTCCAACTACACGTGGCATGCAGTGCCCCCGCCTACTCCCACAAGCAGGACAATCCAATGGTCGTGACAAATCATATGGATAGAACATCCATCGGACTGGAAATCCTCGTGGGTGCGATAAACCCTACAATGCATACAGATATCGGAGTGTAACCATAATTGATAAACCGTCCTCACAAAAAAGATGATCTGGATACGTCAAAATATACAGATTGAATTGAGTTGACAGACATTAACATAGACTCTTCTCAGGACTCACCACACACCAAAAGCGGCATTACTAAACAATGCATGGTTCACACACAAAAATCAAGTACTGAACAATAGTACTTACTACAGACAAGCAAAGTTACACTAATTAAACTCTGCAGACTATTCCTTGCCACCTACCTACGGGATGAACCCCACATAACTGACTACGCCATGGACTTCGTGAGAGATGTCTACATGCACCATCACCATCTCTTCAACCTTGGAGAACCTAACAGAGTGGTCTTCCACTCATAAACATGATGATGAAGACATGCCACATCAGATTTGTCGGGAAGCTTTACAAGAACCACACCCTTCATAATTGAAGGCACAACCAGGAAATTGTTGTGGTCAAGTACAGCCTCGAGAACACGCATGACAACAATGCTACAGGAAAACACTAGTTCAGGACACATCAGCTGGATAGTTTAGCAGTAGAACTCATGCTCAGGTCTTCCAGTTCACACGACATGACTTTGAGAACTTCATCTCCACCACGGACCTAGTTCTAATTCAAACAGAAACCAAATATTTTATTACTACCTCTGTTCAGAAATATAAGATGATTTTCTATATTTTACTCCATATATGACTACATATACGCACATAAATGAGTGAACAAAGACACTAGAACATGTCTTCAAAGGGATGAGAGCAGAGGGATTACTTGCAATATCCATAACACAAGTTACTAAGGCAAATATACTCTCTTCAAAGGTAGCATTGATGTTCATAAAGTAGTTGAAAGTAATATATAAGAAATCAGTGTCAACCTCTCGCATGTTTTGGTCAAAAGATGAATTTAGAACTGTCATTTGGCACACAAAAATCACATGTGAGATCACCCAGAAAGTTGTACTACCAGTACTAGTACTGCGTGTTAGATGAAAAAACATCGAGAAAAAGATCGTCAAGAAGAGATATTACCTGGACATGCTTAATGAGGGATCCCGGAGAGGGGGGCTTGGACAGGGCGATGGCTTTGAGCTTGTCTGCGGTAGTCTCGGCGGGGTGCTTGCTCTTCTTCGTACCATGAGCCTCGACGATTTTGGCTAGAGCCATAGACATCACTTCGGCCGGTGCTCCAGCGAACATATAGGGAATTATAGGATCAGTCTCGGGTTGCAAGAACCATATGAAGCACAAATCAGTGTTAGGTAGGGTGTATGAAGGGTGCACGATATGGGAGCAAAAGTTCCCTTCTCGACCCACTATTGGGTGTTTGGCAAAGTGCATGAAGGGTGCATGAGTCCCCACTAGTAGGTTAACACAAATACACTAGGAGCATGCATAAAGAGGGGTGTTGAGATGAACATGAACAAAGAGGGAACAACTATATTGAGATGATAATGCAACCAAACACACCCACATGCTTTGTGCTACAGTGGCTGATCTGCATCATCTGAGTTTGATCCAACGGTCATGTTGCGCCAAGACATGGACATGCCCATGCAGAGGATGCCTAAACACCACCGAAGTCCCTCTACTTCTCGAGGCGCACGACGTTGGTGATGCTGGGTGCAACCGCCCGCAGAGCCCGCTCCCGGTTGACGGGAGCCAGCTCGTCAAAGACAGCGTCCAATGGCACGAATGGATTCCGGTGATGGATCCCTGAGAGGACTCGCCCAGCAACGGCGACGGTAGCCCGCAACTCCTCCTTGTCCAGCTCCGCTCCCACCATCACGCGGAGATGACTCAGCTCCTCGAAGATATAGGTGAAGAAGGAGACCAGGTCAGGAAGCCATAGCTTGTTGAAGTCGACGGGATGGTTGAACGGGTTTAGCCCGACGGCTGGCATGGTCGCGCTAGCACGACGGTAGGCATCGCGCAGCCACAACACGTGCGTGGCATCATGGTCCACCAAGTGGCTGAGGCGATCCTGGACCGCGTCACGATCGGCCCGCTTGCACTCCAGCCGGCTCGCCTGATGGCCTATCGTATCTCCCACTTTCTACAGCACCGCCACTGACACCTCGAGCATCTTTGTGGTGGATGCCTACCGCTTTTATAGCTCCGTGAATGCCTGCACATAAAGGAAGAGCATGGCACTCCTCTCCTCCTTGAGCTCACAGAGCTCCATGTCCTTGGCCCCGAGCTCTACATCCTTGTCTTGGAGCTCCTATGTCAGGCACCTCACCTCAGACTCCGTGATCTGCTGCGCCGCCATGGCACCAGGTAGAAGCAATGGGGAGAGGAAGCAAATGGGGCGAAACGGCTGAAAGGCAATGCAATCTACGGGTAGGCGGAGGGAGCCAGCCGAGGAGCAGGGTGAATCTTTTGGTTTCCACCACGGGAAAACACCAGTCGACGACTTTTCACATCAGGGAGCAGTGGGTTTTACAGGCGGAGTCATCATGACTAATTGCTGCCACGCCTGCTCCCATCAATAAAAAAACGAAAATCCTATCGTGCCTGCTCCCTTCAATCAAAAAATTAAAAATTCTGCCACGCCTTCCGCACCCAAAGACTAGAGCAACGCCGTGGTGGATATTTAAATTTACCTACCGACAAGGAGATAAAAAAGGGGTTAAAAAACAAATGTGGCGGCGGCCTAGCTAATCGGTCGAACTAGGCCAAGTAGCTAGCTACCGTGCTTCACTGATGTACTTGGCGGGAAAGGTGGTCTTTCGTGATTTGACAACTCATTTACTTGCTTCGGTGCTATGACCGAGGAGGACCCAGAAAATGCGCAGTAGGGTGTCCCACGTCTTGGCACGGAAGAATATATGTGAGCACCACCCGGGAGGACCCCGAAACCACGCGGTAGGGTGTGCCACGTCTCGGCACGGAGGAAAAATGTGCATGTAAAAATATACTGTATCAGACATATTACCTATGGTTCGACCTCGGGACCCAGCCAGTCGGTCGAAAACACCCCACTAGCCACACAGCTTCATCATGCTAACGTGGCACGGAGGATAGGTGTGGTTAGCTCCGTCTCGACCAGCCATAACGTCTCTTGTTTTAGGCGATTTTTCTATTTTCTAAGCTTTTTTAGTTATAATAACACCACAGCAAGCTAGCGCCGCTCTTTGTGTGTGCCCGTGCATTTAAAGGTTAGACGATGGAGAGGAGAGAGAAATTGCAGACCTAGGACCCACCAGTAAGTGAGTCAATGGTCATGCATGTGTTGACGAGCCACTCCCTCTACTCTACTCAACGTAATACTGTATAAAAATCAAGTTATGGGACAAAGCCAACAACCGTTGTTGTTTCACGCTATCGACTTACGCTTTGTAGTCCAGGTTGCCAATTTGAATCTCGTCTTTCAGATTTGTTAGTTTTAGGTCCAAATTTGATCAATGACAAGTGGGACCTGATACGTCTCCGTCGTATCTATAATTTTTTATTGTTCCATGCCAATATTATACAACTTTCATATATTTTTTTGCAACTTTTTATCCTATTTTTGGGACTAACATATTGATCCAGTTGAAGGAAATATGCCCTAGAGGCAATAATAATGTTATTATTTGATTTCCTTATATCATGATAAATGTTTATTATTCATGCTAGAATTGTATTATCCGGAAACATAATACTTGTGTGAATACATAGACAAACTAAACGTCACTAGTATGCCTCTACTTGACTAGCTCGTTAATCAAAGATGGTTATGTTTCCTAACCATATACATGTGTTGTCATTTGATTAACGGGATCACATCATTAGGAGAATGATGTGATTGACATGACCCATTTCATTAGCTTAGCACCCAATCGTTTAGTATGTTGCTATTGCTTTCTTCATGACTTATACATGTTCCTATGACTATGAGATTATGCAACTCCCGTTCGCCGAAGGAACACTTTGTGTGCTACCAAATTTCACAACGTAACTGGGTGATTATAAAGGAGCTATACAGGTGTCTCCAAAGGTAAATGTTGGGTTGGCGTATTTTGAGATTACGATTTGTCACTCCGATTGTCGGAGAGGTATCTCTGGGCCCTCTCGATAATGCACATCACATAAGCCTTGCAAGCATTGCAACTGATGAGTTAGTTGCGAGATGATGTATTACGAAACGAGTAAAGAGACTTGCCGGTAACTAGATTGAACTAGGTATTGACCAATATGTGGGAGCCAATATGAGCATCCAGGTTCCGCTATTGGTTATTGACCAGAGAGATGTCTCGGTCATGTCTACATTGTTCTCGAACCCGTAGGGTCTGCACGCTTAAGGTTTCGATGACAGTTATATTATGAGTTTATGAGTTTTCATGTACCAAAGTTAGTTTGGAGTCCCGGATGTGATCACGGACATAAAGATTGATATATTGGACGGCTATATTCGGACACCGGAAGTGTTTCGGGTGATTTCGGAGAAAACCGAAGTGCCGGAGGGTTACCGGAACCCCCCGGGAGAAGTAATGGGCCTTATGGGCCCTAGTGGAGAGAGAGAGGGGCGGCCAGGGTGGGCCGCGCACCCCCTCCCCCTCTGGTCCGAATTGGACTAGGAGAAGGGGGGTGGCGCCCCCCTTTCCTTCTCCCTCTCCCCCTTCCTTTCCCCCTCCTAGTAGGAATAGGAAAGAGGGGAGTCCTACTCCTACTAGGAGGAGGACTCCTCCTCCTTGGCGCGCCCTAGGGCCGGCCGGCCTCCTCCCCTTGCTCCTTTATATACGGGGGCAGGGGGCACCCCTAGACACACAAGTTGATCCTCGTGATCGTTTTCTTAGCCGTGTGCGGTGCCCCCTTCCACCATACTCCTCCATAATATTGTAGTGGTGCTTAGGCGAAGCCCTGCGACAATTGAACATCAAGATCGTCACCACGCCGTCGTGCTGACGGAACTCTTCCCCGACACTTTGTTCGATCAGAGTCCGGGGATCGTCATCGAGCTGAACGTGTGCTAGAACTCGGAGGTGCCGTAGTTTCGGTGCTTGATCGATCGGGCCGTGAAGACGTACGACTACATCAACCGCGTTGTCATAACGCTTCCGCTGTCGGTCTACAAGGGTACGTAGATCACTCTCCCCTCTCGTTGCTATGCATCACCATGATCTTGCGTGTGCGTAGGAATTTTTTTGAAATTACTACGTTCCCCAACAGTGGCATCAGAGCCAGGTTTTATGTGTTGATGTTGTGCACGAGTAGAACACAAGTGAGTTGTGGGCGATATAAGTCATACTGCTTACCAGCATGTCATACTTTGGTTCAGCGATATTTTTGGATGAAGAGGCCCGAACCGACATTACGCGTACGCTTACGCGAGACTGGTTCTACTGACGTGCTTTGCACATAGGTGGTTGGCGGGTGTCAGTTTCTCCAACTTTAGTTGAACCGAGTGTGGCTACGCCCGGTCCTTGCGAAGGTTAAAACAACACCAACTTGACAAACTATCGTTGTGGTTTTGATGCGTAGGTAAGATTGGTTCTTGCTTAAGCCCGTAGCAGCCACGTAAAACTTGCAACAACAAAGTAGAGGACGTCGAACTTGTTTTTGCAGGGCATGTTGTGATGTGATATGGTCAAGACATGATGCTAAATTTTATTGTATGAGATGATCATGTTTTGTAACCAAGTTATTGGCAATTGGCAAGATCCATATGGTTGTCGCTTTATTGTATGCAATGCATTTTGCGCTGTAATGCTTTACTTTATCACTAAGCGGTAGCGATAGTCGTGGAAGCATAAGATTGGCGAGACGACAACGATGCTACGATGATGATCAAGGTGTCGCGCCGATGACGATGGTGATCATGACGGTGCTTCGAAGATGGAGATCACAAGCACAAGATGATGATGGCCATATCATATCACTTATATTGATTGCATGTGATGTTTATATTTTATGCATCTTATCTTGCTATGATTGTCGGTAGCATTTTAAGATGATCTCTCACTAATTATCAAGAAGTGTTCTCCCTGAGTATGCACCGTTGTGAAAGTTCTTCGTGGTGAGACACCACGTGATGATCGGGTGTGATAGGCTCTACGTTCAAATACAACGTGTGCAAAACAGTTGCACACGCGGAATACTCAGGTTATACTTGACGAGCCAAGCATATACAGATATGGCCTCGGAACACGGAGACCGAAAGGTCGAGCGTGAATCATATAGTAGATATGATCAACATAGTGATGTTCACCAATGAAAATACTCCATCTCGCGTGATGATCAGACATGGTTTAGTTGATTTGGATCACGTGATCACTTAGAGGATTAGAGGGATGTCAAACTAAGTGGGAGTTCTTTAGTAATATGATTAATTGAACTTTTATCATGAACTTAGTACCTGATAGTATCTTGCTTGTTTATGTTGATTGTAGATAGATGGCCCGTGTTGTTGTTCCGTTGAATTTTAATGCATTCCTTGAGAAAGCAAAGTTGAAAGATGATGGTAGCAATTACACGGACTAGGTCCGTAACTTGAGGATTATCCTCATTACTGCATAGAAGAATTATGTCCTGGAAGCACCGCTGGGTGCCAGGCCTGCTGCTGGAGCAACACCAGATGTTATGAATGTCTGGCAGAGCAAAGCTGATGACTACTCGATAGTTTAGTGTGCCATGCTTTACGGCTTAGAATCGGGACTTCAACGATGTTTTGAACGTCATGGAGCATATGAGATGTTTCAGGAGTTGAAGTTAATATTTCAAGCAAATGCCCAGATTGAGAGATATGAAGTCTCCAATAAGTTCTACAGCTGCAAGATGGAGGAGAATAGTTCTGTCAGTGAGCACATACTCAAAATGTCTGGGTATAATAATCACTTGATTCAATTGGGAGTTAATCTTCCAGATGATTGCTTCATTGACAGAATTCTCCAATCACTGCCACCTAGCTACAAGAGCTTCGTGATGAACTATAATATGCAAGGGATGAATAAGACTATCCCCGAGCTCTTCGCAATGCTGAAAGCTGCGGAGGTAGAAATCAAGAAGGAGCATCAAGTGTTGATGGTCAACAAGACCACTAGTTTCAAGAAAAAGGGCAAAGTGAAGAAGAAGGGGAACTTCAAAAAGAACATCAAACAAGTTGCTGCTTAAGAGAAGAAACCCAAATCTGGACCTAAGCCTGAAACTGAGTGCTTCTACTACAAGCAGACTGGTCACTTGAAGCGGAACTGCCCCAAGTATTTGGCGGATAAGAAGGATGTCAAGGTGAACAAAGGTATATGCGATATACATGTTATTGATGTGTACCTTACTAATGCTCGCAGTAGCACCTGGGTATTTGATACTGGTTCTGTTGCTAACATTTGCAACTCGAAACAGGGACAACGGATTAAGCGAAGATTGGCTAAGGACGAGGTGACGATGCGCGTGGGAAATGGTTCCAAAGTCGATGTGATCGCGGTCGGCATGCTACCTCTACATCTACCTTCGGGATTAGTATTAGACCTAAATAGTTGTTATTTGGTGCCAGCGTTGAGAATGAACATTATATCTGCATCTTGTTTGATGCGAAACGGTTATTCATTTAAATCAGAGAATAATGGTTGTTCTATTTATATGAGTAAAATCTTTTATGGTCATGCACCCATGAAGAATGGTCTATTCTTATTAAATCTCGATAGTAGTGACACACATATTCATAATGTTGAAGCCAAAAGATGCAGAGTTGATAATGATAGTGCAACTTATTTGTGGCACTGCCGTTTAGGTCATATCGGTATAAAGCGCATGAAGAAACTCCATACTGATGGACTTTTGGAATCACTTGGTACTTGCGAACCGTGCCTTATGGGTAAGATGACAAAAACACCGTTCTTCGGTACTATGGAGAGAGCAACAGATTTGTTGGAAATCATACATATAGATGTATGTGGTCGATGAATGTTGAGGCTCGTGGCGGATATCGTTATTTTCTCATCTTCATAGATGACTTAAGCAGATATGGGTATATCTACTTAATGAAACATAACTCTGAAACGTTTGAAAAGTTTAAAGAATTTCAGAGTGAAGTTGAACATCATCGTAACAAGAAAATAAAATTCCTACGATCTGATCATGGAGGAGAATATTTGAGTTATGAGTTTGGTGTACATTTGAAACAATGCGGAATAGTTTCGCAACTCACGCCACCCGGAACACCACAGCGTATTGGTGTGTCCGAACGTCGTAATCGTACTTTACTTGATATGGTGTGATCTATGATGTCTCTTACCGATTTACCGCTATCGTTTTGGGGTTATGCTCTAGAGACGGTCGCATTCACGTTAAATAGGGCACCATCAAAATCCGTTGAGACGACGCCTTATGAACTGTGGTTTGGCAAGAAACCAAAGTTGTCGTTTCTGAAAGTTTGGGGCTGCGATGCTTTTGTGAAAAAGCTTCTACCTGATAAGCTCGAACCCAAATCGGAGAAATGTGTGTTCATAGGATATCCAAAGGAAACTATTGGATACACCTTCTATCATAGATCCGAAGGCAACACTTTTGTTGCTAAATTTGGAAACTTTCTAGAGAAGGAGTTTCTCTCGAAAGAAGTGAGTTGGAGGAAAGTAGAACTTGATGAGGTAACTGTACCTGCTCCCTTATTGGAAAGTAGTACATCACAGAAACCAGTTTCTGTGACACCTACACCAATTAGTGAGGAAGCTAATGATGATGATCATGAAACTATAGAACAAGATGCTACTGAACCTTGTAGATCAACCAGAGTAAGATCCGCACCAGAATGGTACGGTAATCCTGTTTTGGAAGTCATGCTACTAGATCATGATGAACCTACGAACTATGGAGAAGCGATGGTGAGCCCAGATTCTGCAAAATGGCTTGAAGCCTTGAAATCTGAGATGGGATCCATGTATGAGAACAAAGTATGGACTTTGGTTGACTTGCCCAATGATCGGCAAGCAATTGAGAATAAATGGATCTTCAAGAAGAAGACTGACGCTGACGGTAATGTTACTGTCTACAAAGCTCGACTTGTCGCAAAAGGTTTTCGACAAGTTCAAGGGATTGGCTATGATGAGACCTTCTCTCCCGTAGCGATGCTTAAGTCTGTCCTAATCACGTTAGCAATTGCCGCATTTTATGATTATGAAATTTGGCAGATGGATGTCAAAACTGCATTCCTGATTGGATTTCTGGAAGAAGCGTTGTATATGATCCAGCCAGAAGGTTTTGTCGATCCAAAGGGAGCTAACAAAGTGTGCAAGCTCCAGCGATCCATTTATGGAGTGGTGCAAGCCTCTCGGAGTTGAAATAAACGCTTTGATAGTGTGATCAAAGCATTTGGTTTTGTACAGACTTTTGGAGAAGCCTGTATTTACAAGAAAGTGAGTGGGAGCTCTGTAGCATTTCTGATATTATATGTAGATGACATATTACTAATCGGAAATGATATAGAATTTCTGGATAGCATAAAGGGATACTTGAATAAGAGTTTTTCAATGAAAGACCTCGGTGAAGCTACTTACATATTGCGCATTAAGATCTATAGAGATAGATCAAGATGCTTAATTGGACTTTCACAAAGCACATACCTTGACAAAGTTTTGAAGAAGTTCAAAATGGATCAAGCAAAGAAAGGATTCTTGCCTGTGTTACAAGGTGTGAAATTGAGTAAGACTCAATGCCCAACCAATGCAGAAGATAGAGAGAAAATGAAAGATGTTCCCTATGCTTCAGCCATAGGCTCTATCATGTATGCAATGCTGTGTACCAGACCTGATGTGTGTCTTGCTATAAGTCTAGCAGGGAGGTACCAAAGTAATCCAGGAGTGGATCACTGGACAGGGGTCAAGAACATCCTGAAATACCTGAAAAGGACTAAGGATATGTTTCTCATGTATGGAGGTGACAAAGAGCTCATTGTAAATGGTTACGTTGATGCAAGCTTTGACACTGATCCGGACGATTCTAAATTGCAAACCGGATACGTGTTTACATTAAACGGTGGAGCTGTCAGTTGGTGCAGTTCTAAACAAAGCATTGTGGCGGGATCTACATGTGAAGCGGAGTACATAGCTGCTTCGGAAGCAGCAAACAAAGGAGTCTGGATGAAGGAGTTCATATCCGATCTAGGTGTCATACCTAGTGCATCGGGTCCAATAAAAATCTTTTGTGACAATACTGATGCAATTGCCTTGGCAAAGGAATCCAGATTTCACAAGAGAACCAAGCACATCAAGAGACGCTTCAATTCCATCCGGAATCTAGTCCAGGTGGGAGACATAGAGATTTGCAACATACATACGGATCTGAATGTTGCAGACCCATTGACTAAGCCTCTTCCACGAGCAAAACATGATCAGCACCAAAGCTCCATGGGTGTTAGAATCATTACTGTGTAATCTAGATTATTGACTCTAGTGCAAGTGGGAGACTGAAGGAAATATGCCCTAGAGGCAATAATAATGTTATTATTTTATTTCCTTATATCATGATAAATGTTTATTATTCATGCTAGAATTGTATTATCCGGAAACATAATACTTGTGTGAATACATAGACAAACTAAACGTCACTAGTATGCCTCTACTTGACTAGCTCGTTAATCAAAGATGGTTATGTTTCCTAACCATAGACATGTGTTGTGATTTGATTAACGGGATCACATCATTAGGAGAATGATGTGATTTACATGACCCATTCCATTAGCTTAGCACCCGATCGTTTAGTATGTTGCTATTGCTTTCTTCATGACTTATACATGTCCCTATGACTATGATATTATGCAACTCCCGTTTTCCGGAGGAACACTTTGTGTGCTACCAAATGTCACAACGTAACTGGGTGATTATAAATGAGCTCTACAGGTGTCTCCATCGGTAAATGTTGGGTTGGCGTATTTCGAGATTAGGATTTGTCACTCGATTGTCGGAGAGGTATCTCTAGGCCCTCTCGGTAATGCACATCACATAAGCCTTGCAAGCATTGCAACTAATGAGTTAGTTGCAAGATGATGTATTACGAAACGAGTAAAGAGGCTTGCCGGTAACGAGATTGAACATGTAACATACCGATGACAAAGGGAACAACGTATGTTGTTATGCGGTCTGACCGATAAAGATCTTCATAGAATATGTGGGAGCCAATATGAGCATCCAGGTTCCGCTATTGGTTATTGGCCAGAGACATGTCTCGGTCATGTCTACATTGTTCTCGAACCCGTAGGGTCCGCACGGTTAAGGTTTCGATGACAGTTATATTATGAGTTTATGATTTTTGATGTACCGAAGTTAGTTCGGAGTCCCGGATGTGATCACGGACGTGATGAGGAGTCTCGAAATGGTCGAGACATAAAGATTGATATATTGGACGGCTATATTCGGACACCGGAAGTGATCCGGGTGATTTCGGAGAAAACCGGAGTGCCGGAGGGTTACCGGAACCCCCCCGGGAGAAGTAATGGGCCTTATGGGCCCTAGTGGAGAGAGAGAGGGGCGGCCAAGGTGGGCTGCACGCCCCCTCCCCCTCTGGTCCGAATTGGACTAGGAGAAGGGGGGCGATGCCCCCCGTTCTTCTCCCTCTCCCCCTTCCTTTCCCCCCTCCTAGTAGGAGTAGGAAAGAGGGGAGTCCTACTCCTACTAGGAGGAGGACTCCTCCTCCTTGGCACGCCCTAGGGCCGGCCGGCCTCCTCCCCTTGCTCCTTTACATACGGGGGCGGGGGCACCCCTAGACACACAAGTTGATCCTCGTGGTCGTTTTCTTAGCCGTGTGCGGTGCCCCCTTCCACCATACTCCTCGATAATATTGTTGTGGTGCTTAGGCGAAGCCCTACGACAGTTGAACATCAAGATCGTCACCACGCCAACGTGCTGACGGAACTCTTCCCCGACACTTTGCTGGATCGGAGTCCGGGGATCGTCATCGAGCTGAACATGTGCTAGAACTCGGAGGTGCCGTAGTTTCGGTGCTTTATCGATCGGGCCGTGAAGACGTACGACTACATCAACCGCGTTGTCATAACGCTTCCGCTGTCGGTCTACAAGGGTACGTAGATCACACTCTCCCCTCTCGTTGCTATGCATCACCATGATCTTGCGTGTGCGTAGGAATTTTTTTGAAATTACTACGTTCCCCAACACCAGTGCCGAGTGCTAGTTCCTGTTTGTTGCATGTTTTTTGTTTCGCAGAAAATGCATATCAAACAGAGTCCAAACGGGATAAAACTGACGGAGATTTTTTTGGAATATATGTGAACTTTGGGAACTGAAATCAACGCGAGATGATGCTCGAGGGGCCCACGAGGCAGGGGCGCGCCCCTGACCCTCATGGCCACCCCATAAGGCAGTTGGTGCCCTTCTTTCACCGCAAGAAAGCTAATATCCAGATAAAAATCATGCCCAAAAATCAGCCCAATCAGAGTTATGGATCTCTGGGAATATAAGAAACGGTGCAAGGGCAGAATCAGGGAACGCTGAAACAGAGAGAGACAGATCCAATCTCGGAGGGGCTCTCGCCCCTCCCATGCCATGGAGGCCATGGACCTGTGGGGAAAAATGAAGAGGAGCATAAGGAGCATTTGCGTTTGGTACTTGGTAAGCTCAGAGAACATCAGTTATATGCCAAGTTTAGCAAATGTGAGTTTTGGTTGAAGGAAGTTGGATTTCTCGGACACATTATATCCGGAGAAGGTATAGCAGTAGATCCCACGAAGGTTGACACTGTGACAAATTGGGAAGCGCCAACAACATTGGAGAGATCCGGAGTTTTCTTGGACTTGCAGGATACTACCAGAGATTCATTGAAAATTTCTCGAAGATTGCGAAGCCTATGACGGAGTTGTTGAAGAAGGATACCAAGTTCATATGGACCGAGGAATGTGAGGCCAGTTTCCAGGAGTTGAAGAAACGTTTGGTTACATCACCTGTATTGATTTTGCTGGATCAGACCAAGGATTATGAGGTGTATTGTGACGCTTCACGTCGAGTACTTGGAGCAGTGCTTATGCAGGAAGGAAGAGTTGTTTCTTATGCCTCACGACAGCTTAAGCCTCATGAGTTGAATTATGCCACCCATGATTTGGAATTAGCAGCCTTAGTGCATGCGTTGAAGACTTGGAGACAATTTCTCATTGGAAATCATTGTGAGGTGTACATGGATCACAAGAGTTTGAAGTATATTTTCACGCAGAAGGAGTTGAATCTCAGGAAAAGGAGATGGTCGGAGCTCATCAAGGATTATGATATGAGATTGCATTATCACCCCAGAACGGCTAATGTAGTAGCCGACGCGTTGAGTCGTAAAAGTCATGTCAACACCCTAATGACGGGAGATTTACCAAGAGAGTTAGCCGAGAATCTTCGTGAGCTATGTTTGGAGATAGTTCTGAGAGGCTACGTAGCAGCATTGGAGATTCAGTCTACTTTGATGGATAAAATATGAGAATCTCAAAGGACTGACAAGGAGATTGTTTCTATTAAGGATAAAATGAGCAAAGGAAAAGCTAAAGGATTTCGTGAGGATGAGCACGATACCTTATGGTTTGAAGACCGTGTTTATGTGCCTAATGATTCGGAGATCAGGAAGTTGATTCTGCAAGAGGCCCATGATTCATCATATTCGATTCACCCAGGAAATACCAAGATGTATTTGGATTTGAATGAAGAAGGATATTGCGAAGTATATTGCGAAGGATATTGCGAAGTATATTGCGAAGTATATTTGGATTCATCATATTTTCTGGTGGACCGGAATGAAGAAGGATATTGCGAAGTATGTAGCAGTTTGTGATGTATGTCAGAGAGTAAAGGCACAGCATCAGAAGCCAGCGGGATTGCTACAGCCATTGCCGATGCCCAAATGGAAGTGGGATAAGTTAGGCATGGATTTTATCACAGGATTGCCCAGAAGACGTTCAGGCTATGACTCGATATGGGTTGTAGTCGATCGTTTGACAAAGGTAGCTCATTTCATCCTAGTGAAGACTACCTATACCAGTGCTAAGTTAGCAAAGATACACGTGACTAGGATCGTATGTCTGCATGGAGTTCCAAGGAGCATTGTATCAGATAGAGGAACTCAGTTTACCTCAAAGTTCTGGAATCAGTTGCATGAAACTTTGGGTACCAGGCTAGAGTTCAGTACCGCTATTCATCCACAGACAGATGGACAGACCGAGAGAGTCAATTAGATTTTGGAGGATATGCTGAGAGCTTGTGCGCTAGATTACGGATCCAGTTGGGACGAGAATTTGCCATACGCAGAGTTCTCTTACAACAACAGTTATCAATCCAGTTTGAAGATGGCCCCTTTCGAAGCCTTGTACGGAAGTAGGTGTAGGACCCCATTGTCGTGGGATGAAGTTGGAGATCGTCAGTTGTTTGGACCGGATCTGATTAAGGAGTCTGAACAGAAAGTAAAATTGCTTCGCGATAGGCTCAAGGTAGCCCAGTCCAGGCAGAAGAGCTACGCAGATTCTAAACGCAAGGAGACAGTTTACGAAGTCGGATACCGAGTTTATCTTCGAGTATCTCCACTTCAAGGAGTTAAGCGCTTTGGAGTTAAGGGAAAGTTAGCGCCACGTTTTGTAGGACCATACAAGGTTTTGGAGCGTATGGGAGAAGTAGCTTATAAGTTGGAATTGCCCGAAGGATTGTCAGTAGTTCATGATGTGTTTCACATTTCACAGTTGAAGAAGTGCCACGCGGAGATGGCTGATATACCGCTGAGAGATACAGTGCCGTTGGAAGCGATTCAGTTGGATAGTGATTTGACCTATGAGGAGAAACCAGTCAAAATTCTTGAGTATGCCAGCCAAGTCACCCGCAGCAAGGTTATTAAGTTTTGCAAAGTTCAGTGGAGCCACCACACGGAGGACGAAGCCACCTGGGAACGAGAGGAAGAATTGCTAAAGGACCACCCTCACCTATTTTCTAGCCAACCCTAATCTCGAGGGCGAGATTCATCTTAAGGGGGGTAGGTTTGTAACATCTCAAATTTTCAATTTGGAATGTTATACACTAGATCATCATTGCATATCATATTTTATTGCATTTTGCTTGATCCTAGAAATTTCACGCAACTCAAGGACCCTCGGAGAGAGTTGGGGATTTCGTTATTTTCATATTTGAGTTTTCTCAAATTTTGAAAATAGGATCATTTGATTTTATTTATTTTATCTTCAATTATTTCTATTATCAAAATATGAGAGAGGGAATAAAATGACTTTCCCAAAATAAAGAAATATTGAGGATTTAATAAAAAATCAAATAAGATTTTATTTTGGATTTATTTGCTATTTTATTTGAATTTAGGAAAAATGCGCGTTTTTTCAAAATTGCATTTAGACCCCAAATAAATGTTCATCATGTGCGGCTTCATTTTAGAAGCGGGGGAAAATTTATTTCGGGACTTTTCGAGTCTTTTTAGTATTCCTATTGTTTTTTTTTCTCTGAGCGTAATTATATAAAAAAAATCCGAACCGACCTTGAGCCGTGTCTGGCCAGGACTCCGGTTGGCCGGGGGCTTTATATAGCGCCACCCGGGCCGCCCCAGCCCATAGCCGCCGCCCGCGCGCCCTAGCCACCGTCGCCCGCCCTAGCCGCCGCCGCCCCAACCCTAACCCCGCGCCGCCCGCCCTAGCCGCCGCCCCAACCCTAGCCCCGCGCCGCCCGCCCTAGCCGCCGCCGCCTGCGCCGCCGCTGCCGGCGAGGTTGTTCCGCCGCCGGTGAGGTTGTTCCGCCGCCGATTTTTTTAGAAAACCGTTGGTTTTCATTGGTTTTTTTCGGTTTTTTTAAATCCATTTTTTAGATAGATCGGCTTTCTTTTCTCGGTTTAGTTAATTAGCGAGTGTTCGCTCGTTCGTTCGTTTTAACGAACGCGTTCATCTTTTAGATCTAGATAACGAACATTCGTTCGTTAATCTGTTCGTCGTTTTTCTTTTTCTCGGATTAAATCCGCGATTTTTCTGATCGCGATTTCTGATCCGATTTTCGTTCTAGTATAACTTTTCGCTCGTTTATCGGAATCAGGCGATTCAAGCGCCTGGAGTTTCGTCTCGAAACCCTCTTTCCGTTTAACCAACTCAAACAAGTTTTTGCCGCTGTAAAATTTGACCTAGATCCAAAATAGTAAGCGAAGCCTGTTTGTTTTGACGTTTGTCTTTCGTTGCTTCGTTCGATTTGATTCTTTTTGCCAACCGGAGTTCTTAAGTTGAACTTTCTGGTTAGTTCTCTTATTTCAGTTTTACCTGTGCATTAGTTGAGTACTTATTGTATGTTTGTTTGTTTGTTTGCGATAGAGTATCCGAAGTGCACCGCTTGCTACTTCAAATCTCTAGGTTTCACGGATCATCAGCAAGGCAAGTAACACTTTGATCATACCTCCTACTACCTAGTTTTTATTATATTAGATCAATCCTCACACATTGCATTATTAGGATCTAATTAAATTATGGGTTTGGTAATTAGATGAGGTAGTACCTATCACCTGTATTATTATCAAACATTTGGGAGTTACTTCTACGTTTGCTTATTATGCCATGCTATGCTAGTAGACGTGGATTGGGTGAGTGAAATCCATGACAGATGTGAGTTTGTTAAATTAATGGTTTACCTAAGGTGGCAACTTAAATACACATCTGGGTGGACTGAGGCACCTGGGTATTCCAGCGATTGCCTGTTTTTCTTTTTGACCGCCACCCAGGCTCAAAGGAATCATGAGATTATTCATACTAGAAACTTCTGTGTGCAGCCACAAGCTACTGTGGGCTCTAGCATAGTTGACTAAGTTGTGTGAACTCTTACAGTGGTAGACTAGTAGATGTAGGGGAAAGTAGGTGTAACGGTCTACCCGATCGTAAGGTGCGAGCGCTTCTGAAAGTCTATGTCTCGGTCATCCGTTTCTCAAACACCATGTAGTGCGAGAAATCCAACGGAGGAGATCAAGTCTTGTGGGGAAAAGTGCGCAAACCTCTGCAGAGTGTATAAACTAATCATGGTTAGCTGTGTCCCCGGTTATGGACATCTTGAGTATCTAGTACTTGGATTATCATGTGAATCTCATCATGTTACTTTAATTAATTTGTTGGGTTTTTAATGATGATGTTTAATTGGGATTGAGAGGGTGTCTACACTCTCATTGTTTAACAACCACCATGATAGTTAAATAAAATTTATTCCTTTGTAGTAGGGAGAAATTGGCTTTACGCAAAACTATAACCATAGAGCTTTCCACCAGCCAAATATGCATGTAGTATAGTCTTATTCCTTGATTGCTCTCTATGTGTTACAATGCTAGCATATTCCATGTGCTGACCCGTTTCGGGCTGCAACGTTCATGTTGCAGACTTTTCAGACGACGAGTAAGGTGCTTTTAGGTCATGGTTCTATACTCAGTGATGCCGTTGGAGTTGATGGACTCACTTATCTTCCAAGCCTTTCGCTGTTATCGTTATTAGATGGCCTTAAGCCATATTTACTGTAATAAGTTCTCTTTTGAGACACTCGATGTAATAAGTGTGTGATTGCTACTCTGTTATAAATCCTTCAAGTACTGTGTGGTGTCAGCATTAATGATCCAGGGATGACACCGGAGCATAGAGATTGAACCGTTTGAGGTCTGGTCGCTACAAATGCTCATTGCACTTCACTTATATCTTTTGAGTATGGCTTTATAGAATGCTTCATGTGCTTCACTTATATCTTTTGAAGTTTGGATTGCAGGTTTCTCTTCACATAGAAAACCTCCATTTGTAGAATGCTCTTTTGCTTCACTTATATTTGTGAGAGCGTGGGCATATCTTTTGTAGAAAGAATTAAACTCTCTTGCTTCACTTATATCTATTTAGAGAGATGACAGGAACTGGTCATTCACATGGTTAGTCATAAAATCCTACATAAAACTAGTATATCACTGAATATGATATGTTTGATTCCTTGCAATAGTTTTGCGATATAAATATAATGATATTAGAGTCACGCTAGTGCGTAGTTGTGGATTGTAGAAATACTTGTGTTGAAGTTTGTGATTCCCATAACATGCACGTATGGTGAACCGTTATGTAACGAAGTTGGAGCATGAGGTATTTATTGATTGTCTTCCTTATGAGTGGCGGTCAGGGACGAGCGATGGTCTTTTCCTACCAATCTACCCCCCTAGGAGCATGCACGTAGTACTTTGTTTCGATGACTAATAGATTTTTGCAATAAGTATGTGAGTTCTTTATGACTAATGTTGAGTCCATGGATTATACGCACTCTCACCCTTCCATCATTGCTAGCCTCTTCGGTACCGTGCATTGCCCTTTCTCACCTCAAGAGTTGGGGCAAACTTCGCCGGTGCATCCAAACCCTGTGATATGATACGCTCTGTCACACATAAGCCTCCTTATATCTTCCTCAAAACAGACACCATACCTACCTATCATGGCATTTCCATAGCCATTCCGATATATATTGCCATGAAACTTCCATCATCATCATATACATGACTTGAGCATTCATTGGCATATTGCTTTGCATGATCGTAAGATAGCTAGCATGATGTTTTCATGGCTTGCCCGTTTTTTGATGTCATTGCTACGCTAGATCGTTACACATCCCGGTACACTGCCGGAGGCATTCATATAGAGTCATATCTTTGTTCTAGTATCGAGTTGTAATATTGAGTTGTAAGTAAATAAAAGTGTGATGATCATCATTATTAGAGCATTGCCCCACCTCAAAAAAAAGAGAGGCCAAAGAAGCCTAAATAAAAAAGGGGGCCAAAGAAGCCCGCCAAAAAATAGGCAATGTTACTATCCTTTTACCACACTTGTGCTTCAAAGTAGCACCATGTTCTTCATATAGAGAGTCTCTTGAGTTATCACTTTTATGTACTAGTGGGATTTTTCATTATAGAACTTGGCTTGTATATTCCGATGATGGGCTTCCTCAAATGCCCGAGGTCTTCATGAGCAAGCAAGTTGGATGCACACCCACTTAGTTTCAATTTGAGCTTTCATACACTTATAGCTCTTAGTGCATCCGTTGCATGGCAATCCCTACTCCTCGCATTGACATCAATTGATGGGCATCTCCATAGCCCATTGATTAGCCGCGTCGATGTGAGACTTTCTTCCTTTTGTCGTCTCCACACAACCTCCATCATCATATTCTATTCCACCTATAGTGCTATATCCATGGCTCACGCTCATGTTTTGCGTGAAAGCTGAAAAGGTTTGAGAATGTCAAAAGTATGAAAGAATTGCCTGGCTTGTCATCAGGGTTGTGCATGATTTGAATATTTTGTGTGGTGAAGATGGAGCACATCCATACTATATGATTTTTAGGGATAACTTTATTTGGCCATGTTATTTTGAAAAGACATGATTGCTTTATTAGTATGCTTGAAGTATTATTATCTTAATGTCAAATGATAGACTATTGCTTTGAATCACTCATGTCTTAATATTCATGCCATGATTAGATTACATGATCAAGATTATGGTAGGTAGAATTCCACATAAAAAATTATCTTTTTTATCATTTACCTACTCGAGGACGAGCAGGAATTAAGCTTGGGGATGCTGATACGTCTCCGTCGTATCTATAATTTTTGATTGTTCCATGCCAATATTATACAACTTTCATATACTTTTGGCAACTTTTGATACTATTTTTGGGAGTAACATATTGATCCAGTGCCCAGTGCTAGTTCATGTTTGTTGCATGTTTTTTGTTTCACATAAAATCCATATTAAACGGAGTCCAAACGGGATAAAAACTGATGGAGATTGTTTTTGGAATATATGTGAATTTTGGGAAGTGAAACCAACGCGATACGATGCTTGAGGGGCCCATGAGGCAGGGGGCGCGCCCCAGGGGGGCAGGCATGCCCTTGATTCTCGTGGCCACCCCGTAAGGCGCTTCGTGCCCTTCTTTTGCCGCAAGAAAGCGGTGGAGGCTGGATGAACAGGAGCCCATGGATGAACAGTAGCTGGTGGAGGCAGGAGGGGAGACGTCGTGGATGAGCAGTCGCAGGTGGAGGCTAGAGGAGGTCGACAGTGGATGAACAGTAGCCCGTGGAGGCTGGAGGAGGTCGACGGTGGAGATGAACAGTAGCCAGTGGAGTCCCATTTTGCGGTGCGCCACACCCCTCCCAATGAACAGGACCCCCGTTTCGACCGTAGCGCTCCAACACAAGTCTGTTTCCTCCGTTTTGCGGTATGCCACACCCCTCCCGATCAACAGGACCCCGTTTCGACCATAGGAGGTCGAAGAGGAGTCCGTTTCCTCTGTTTGGCGATACGCCATACCCCTCCCGGTGAACAGGTCCCGTTTCGACCGTAGGCGGTAGAACCCAAGGCCATTTCCTCCGTTTTGTGGTATGCCAGGCCTCGTTTCGATCGGCTATTGCGTCCAAGCTGGTTGGCTCCCGATGAACACGACGCATTTTGTTGCCTCCTGATGAACACAACGATGCAATTTTTCTGTTCCGACCCAGCCAGTTGGCTGCAGATGAACTGGACGTCGTTGCTGCCTCTCCATGTACATGAACCCTGGCCGTACGTATGCGCGAGTAGGCGTTCGTTACCCCGCCCGTGTGTACGTATGTGGCCGTATTTACTTTCTTGCACCCTAGTTGTACATACGTGTACATGCTACTTCCACACCTCTACTACGACACATGCCCTTCCTTACTCGGCCACGGTTCATCGCTGCAGTCTGCAGGCATACCGGTCGACCCGTATGTACATACACGTTCGCGACAAGGTGGGTCCCGATAGTCAGGGAGGATAAGGAGGCACTTCCTTACGTGCGAAGATGTAGCTGGTGGGTCCCAGCCGTCAGGGGGGAATGTTTTTTCATGAAATACGGTGGCCCTGATGTCTACTATGCAACTTTATTCTTATAGACATGTGTTGGGCCTCCAAGCGCAAAGTTTTGTAGGACAGTAGCAATTTTCCCTCAAGTGGATGACCTAAGGTTTATCAATCCGTGAGAGGTGTAGGATGAAGATGGTCTCTCTCAAATGACCCTGCAACCAAATACAAGCAATCTCTTGTGTCCCCAGCACACCAAATAAAATGGCAAATTGTATAGGTGCACTAGTTCGACGTAGAGATGGTGATAAAAGTGTAATATGGATAGTAGATATTGGTTTTTGTAATCTGAAATTATAAAAACAGCAAGGTAGCTAATAGTGAACGGGCAAAAAAACGGTGTTGCAATGCTTAAAAACAAGGCCTAGGGTCCGTACTTTCGCTAGTGCAATCTCTCAACAATGCTAACATAGTTGGATCATATGATTATCCCTCAAAGTGTAACGAAGAATCACACCCGAGTTCCTATTAGCGGAGAACAAAAGATAGGAATTGTTTGTAGGGTACTAAACCACCTCAAAGCTATTATTTCCATTCGATCTATTCAAGAGTTCGTACTAAAATAACGCAAAGCTATTTTTTCCGTTCGATCTATCCTAGAGTTCATACTAGAATAACACCAAAGCATATTCCTATTCATAATACTCAATCCACACAAAGAACTACATGAATACCCTAAGATTTCTACCGGAGAAACAATGACAAGAATGTGCATCAACCCCTATGCACAGATTACTCCAATGTCACCGCGGGAATCCGGAAGTTGAGTGCCAAAACGTATATCAAGTAAATTGATAGGATACCCCATTGTCACCATGAGTATTCAATTGCTAGACATATATCAAGTGTTCTCAAATCCATCAAATTATTAAATCCGATAACCATGAAATCTCAAAAGGAAAAACTCAATTCATCACAACAAGATAGAGAGAGGAAAAACATCATATGATCCGACTATATTAACAAAGCCCATGATATAGATCACGAGAGAGAGAGAGAGAGATTAAACACATAGCTACTGGTAGAAACCCTCAGCCCCGAGGGTGGAATACTCCCTCCTCATCGTGGTGGCTGCCGGGATGATGAAGATGTCCACTTGGGACGATTCCCCCCTTCGGCAGGGTGCCGGAACGGGTCTAGATTGGTTTTCGGTGGCTACGGAGCCCTGCGGTGGCGGAACTTCTCATCTAGGTTAATTCCGAAGGGTTTCGGAATTTTTGGGAATTTATAGTGAAAAGAAGGGGTGCGGGAGGCCACTGAGGTGGGCACAACCCACCTGGGCGCGCCAAGGGGCCCTGGCGCCCTGGTGGGTTGTGGCACCCTCGGGGCACCCCCCAGGTGCTGCTGTGGCCCATCGGGAGTCTTCTGGTCCATAAAAATTCCACAAGAAGTTTCGCGGTGTTTGGACTCCATTTGATATTGATTTTCTGCGATGTAAAAAACAAGCAAAAAACATCAACTGGCACTGGATCAATAGGTTAGTCCCTAAAAATGATATAAAGTTGCAATAAAATGATCGTAAAACATCCAAGAATGATAATATATTGGCATGGATACTTCATAAGTTATAGTTACATTGGAGACGTATCAGCATCCCTAAGCTTAATTCCTACTCGTCCTCGAGTAGGTAAGATGATAAAAGAAATAATTTAGGAAGTGTGAATGCTAGCAAAGTGCACAAGTTTGATCAATGATAATTTCAATCACTTTTCCTAGCATCATAACAATAATTCTTTCTTATGAAACTTCTCATGTTATAGCGGCAACCAATTCACGTGTTAAGGTTCAAACAATGAATTCTCTTGAAACCCAACAACCTATGTTGTTAGTCACTAAGCAATTGCAATTCAACTTATTCAACAGAGTTTAAGTAAGAGCTCCACATACTCAACCATCATATAGTCTTCTATGGTTGCTAACACTCACCTTGTACACATGAGCAAAACGTTTCAACCGGACACATAGAAAGATAGGGGCTTATAATTTTGCCTCCCAACGTATTCACCTCAAGGGTGATGTCAACAATAATAACTCATGCTACCCATATTCAACTAGACATATGTGCCTAGATCTTTCCTCACCACATGATGCTTACCAAAAGAGAAAATAAAAAGGAATAGAGAGGAATACTTTGACTCTGCATAAAAGTAAATACTGAAAAGTAAAAGATAGGCCTTTTGTAGAGGGAAGTAGGGATTTGTAGAGGTGCGAGAGCTCAAAGCAAAAAACTTAGAGATAAAAACATTTTGGGAGGTGTATCCATCCCACCAACGAAAACGACTTAGAGTTCCCAACATTTTGCATGCTAGATATATCATAGGCGGTTCCCAAATAGAAAATAAAGTTTATTCCTTTTTCCAGCATACTTTCACTTTCTATGGATAACCGTATCCACGGTGCCCTCCATACCAACACTTTCCAAGGAATTTATTATTTGATAACATAAAGTAACTACATTTTTGCATTTCGGGACTGGGCACCCTAATACCTTCGCCTTACTCTCGTGCAATGACAAGTGAATAAACACTCGTCTTGAGAATAACACATCTAGCATGGAAAATATTAGCCACCCCTCAACGCTCCACGAGCGAAACAAACACACAAAAGAGAAGTTTATTTTGAAAATTAGAGATGGCACATGAAAATTTTCTTAGAACGGAAAAAGAATACCGCATATAGGTAGATATAGTGGGCTCTTGAAAATAAGATTTGGGTTTAAGGGTTTTTGGATGCGAAAGTAGTATCTCTACTTAGTGCGGAATTTTTGGATAGCAAAGAAAGGGGGCAAGGACCACATGTTGAAGGATCTATGACTATATAACTTCTATGTGAATATGAACAAACATAAATCATTATGTTGTCTTCCTTGTACAACGTCAACAATTTTGGCATATAATATTTTGATGGGGGCTCACAATCACAAAAGGTTTCCATGATAGTGTATTTACATGTGAAAGTTCTCTTCCTTATACTAATTATTCGTGAATTGCTTGTATGACCAATA
The DNA here is from genome assembly GCA_034509565.1 of Triticum monococcum. Classification (NCBI taxonomy): domain Eukaryota; kingdom Viridiplantae; phylum Streptophyta; class Magnoliopsida; order Poales; family Poaceae; genus Triticum; species Triticum monococcum. The sequence continues at coordinate 81,880,940 of CM067841.1, forward strand.
TTATGATTGTCAAGCCTCAAAAGATTTCACTTTCTAAACCCAATGTGAAGCTACCACTAGGCATGATATGATTTCAACTTTATGACATTCAATTTATTCGACAATTTACTCATAGGATATAAGTGAAGCACAAGAGTAAATGACATAGAAAAGAGCTTTGTTGGCGGGATGTGAATGCCGCTTAGTTGCCTCTCTGGCAACTATTTGAGGACTCTATTTTATTTAAAAACTTTCAAATCTAAGTATCTAATTAAAACAACAAGCAAAAAATGAAAATAAAATGACATTCTAAGAATAGCACAACTCATTTGAAGAAGCAAAAACTTAGGCACAACCGATACTAACCGATAATTGTTGAAGAAGAAAGTTGGGATGCCTACCGTGGCATCCCCAAGCTTAGATACTTGAGACTTCTTGAAATATTATCTTGGGATGCCTTGAGCATCCCCAATCTTGAGCTTTTATGTCTCCTTAATTCCTCTGATATCACGGTTTTCCTGAATCTCAAAAGCTTCATCCACACAAAACTCAACAAGAACTCGTGAGATAAGTTAGTATAAAACAATGAAGAAACCTTATCATTCTCTACTGTAGAAAATCACTAAAATTATTATTCAACATTGCATACTAAATGCCTCTGCATATTTAATACTCCTATTCTCAAATAGGATCATTAAACAAGCAAACATATGCAAACAATGCAAACATAACAACAATCTACCAAAACAGTACAGTCTGTAAAGAATGCAATAGTATAAATACTTCCCTAACTCCAAAAATTATCAAAATTTTCCATATTGTAGAAAATTTATCAGATCTCATTTTGCAAAAAGTTTCAACATTTTATCACATACTGACTTTTCTAGGGAATTTTTGCAACAGAGGTAAACTTTCTGTTTTCAAACAGCAACAAGTATACTTGCAAAATAAGCATGACAAAGGCTATCATTGCCACTTCTATTGAAATAAAAGATGCAAAAAATTATTATAAATAACATCAAGAAAATCCTAAAAAAATAAATTTACGCTCCAAGCAAAACACATATCATGTGACGAATGAAAACATAGCTCCAAGTGAGGTTACCGATAATGTTGGAGACGAAAGACGGGATGCCTTCCGGGGCATCCCCAAGCTTAGTTGCTTGGATCTTTCTTGAATATTTCCTTGGGGTGCCTTGGGCATCCTAAATCTTAGGTTCTTGTCACTTCTTATTCTCCTCATATCGATATCTCACCCAAAACTTGAAAACTTCAATCACACAAAACTTAACGGAACTTTGTGAGATAGGTTAGTATGATAAAGAGCAAACCATTCCACTTTTGGTACTGCCAAAGAAAATATTCATAATTGTTCTCACACAATGCCTACTGTATCATATCATTTCTACAATTTATATTTGAGCAATATGTAACATCCCAAAATTTCAATTTGGAATGTTATACATTAGACCATCATTGCATATCATAATTTATTTGCTTTTGGTTTTGATCCTAGAAATTTCTACGCAACTCAAGCACCCACAGAGAGAGTTGGGGAATTCATTATTTTCATATTTGAGTTTTCTCAAATTTTGAGAATAGGATCATTTGATTTTAATTATTTTATCATCAATTATTTCTATTACAAAAAATATGAGAGAGGGAATAAAATGACTTTCCCAAAATAAAGAAATATTGAGGATTTAATAATAAAATCAAATAAGATTTTATTTCAGAGTTTTTCAGTATTTTATTTGAATTTAGGAAAAATGTGCGTTTTTCAAAATTGCATTTAGGCCCCAAATATATGTTCACCTTGTGCGGCTTGATTTTAGAAGCCCGGGAAAATTTATTTTGGGATTTTTGAAGTCCGTTTAGTATTTCCTTTATTTGTTTTTCTGCACGGAATAATTTAAAAAAACGCGAACCGACTTTGGACCGTACCCGAGCGGGACTCCGCCCGGGGGCAGCCTTTAAATAGCCGCCGCCCGAGCCGCCCCAGCCCAACAGAGCCGCCGCCGCCACGCCTCGATCCACGCACCGCTGCCGCCAGAGCCTCTGCCGCCGCCGACCCGCCTCCCGAGGTAAAAAAAAGAGAGAAAAAATCGCGGTTTTATTTTTTTCGGTTTTTTTAAATAGATCGGTTTTTCCGATTTATTTAATTAACGAGCGTTCATCCGTTCGTTTGTTCTAGCAAACGTTCGTCGTTTTTCTTTTTCTCGGATTTAATCCGCGATTTTTCTGATCGCGATTCCTGATCCGATTTTCGTTGTAGTATAACTTTTCACTCGTTTATCGGAATCAGGCGATTCAAGCGCCTGGAGTTTCGTCTCGAAAACCTTTATCCGTTTAACCAACTTAAACAAGTTTTTGCCACTGTAAAAATTGCCCTAGATCCAGAATAGTAAACGAAGCTTGTTTCTTTTGCCGTTTGACTTTTGTTGCTTCGTTTGATTTGATTCTTTTTGCAAACCGGAGTTCTTATGTTGAACCTTCTGGTTAGATCTCTTATTTCAGTTTTACCCGTGCATTAGATGAATACTTATTGTATGCTTGTTTGTTTGTCTATGGTAGAATACACGGAGTGCGCCGCCTGTTACTTCGAATCTCTAGGTTCCGCGGATCATCAGCAAGGCAATTAACACTTTGATCATACCTCCTACTACCCAGTTTTATTGCATTAGATCAATCCTCAAACATTGCATGATTAGGATGGGAAGTAGTCGAGGTAGCACCTATTACCTGTTTATTATCAAACCTTTGGGAGTTACTTCTACGTTTGCCTATTATGCCATGCTATGCTAGTAGACGTCGATTGGGTGAGTGATATCCATGACAGATGTGAGTTTGTTAATTAATGGTTTATCTAAGGTGGTAACTTAAACACACATCTGGGTGGATTGAGGTACCTGGGTATTCCAGGATTGCCTGTTTTTTTATGGACCGCCACCCAGGCCCAAAGGGATCATGAGATTTTTCATACTAGAAACTTCCGTGTGCAGCCACAAGCTATTATGGGCTCTAGCATAGTTGATTAAGTCGTGCAAACTCTTACAGGGTAGACTAGCAGATGTAGGGGAAAGTAGGTGTAACGGTCTATCCATCGTAAGGTGCTAGCGCTTCTGAAAGACTATGTCTCGGTCATCCGTTTCTCAAACACCATGTAGTGCGAGAAACCAAACGGAGGCGATCGAGTCTTGTGGGGAAAAGTGCGCAAACCTCTGCAGAGTGTATAAACTAATCATGGTGAGCCGTGTCCCCGGTTATGGACGTTTTGAGTATCTAGTACTTGGATTATCATGTGAATCTCAACATGTTACTCTAAAATTTAATTTTGTTGGGTTTTGTTTAAAGATGATGCTTAATTGGGATTGAGGATGCTGTCAACCATTCTCAATGTTTAACAACCACCATGATAGTTAAATAAAAATTTATTCCTTTGCAGTAGGGAAAAATTGGCTTTTCGCAAAACTGTAACCATAGAACTTTCCACCAGCCAACTATGCATATAGTATAGCTGTTTCATTCCATTACTCTCTATGTGTTACCTTGCCAGCATATTCCATGTGCTGACCCGTTTCGGGCTACAACATTAATGTTGTAGACTTTTTAGACGACGATTAAGGAGTTTCTAGGTCGTGGTTCTATACTCAGTGATGCCGTTGGAGTTGATGGACTCACTTATCTTCCAAGCCTTCCGCTGTTATAGTTATTAGATGGCCTTAAGCCATATTCATTGTAATAAGTTCTCTATTGAGACACTCGATGTAATAAGTGTGTGATTGCTACTCTGTAATAAATCCTCCGAGTACTATGTGGTGTCAGCATTACTGATCCAGGGATTACACCTGAGCACAAAGATCAGACTGTTTGCGGTTTGGTCGCTACACAATATAAGCCATAGAAACTAGAAAACAAGCAAACTATGCATAGAAAACAGAATCTGTCAAAAACAGAATAGTCTGTAGTAATTTGTACTCAAACCATACTTCTGCTACTCCAAAAATTCTTAAAAATTAGGAAAACTTGCGAAATTTGTCTATTAATCTTTTGCAAAACTAATCAGCATTTTATCACGCTTCTATTAGAAATGAGAATTGTTTTCCTGAGTGCAAAAGTTTCTGTTTTTCTGCAAGATCAAATCGACTATCACCGTAAGCCATCCCAAATGTCTTACTTGGCACTTTATTGAAACAAAAGCAGTAAAACATGATTACTACACTAGTCTAGTCATGTGAACACACAAAAACATTAGGTAAAAGTGTTAGGTTGTCTCCCAACAAGCGCTTTTCTTTAATGCCTTTTAGCTAGGCATGATGATTTCAATGATGCTCGCATAAAAGATATGAATTGAAACATAACAAGAGCATCATGAAACATATGACTAGAACATTTAAGTCTAACCCACTTCCTACGCATAGGGATTTTATGATCAAACAACTTATGGGAACAATAATCAACTAGCATAGGAAGGCAAAACAAGCATAACTTCAAAATTTTCAACACAGAGAGAGGAAACTTGATATATATTATTGCAATTCTTACAAGCATAAGTTCCTCCCTCATAATAATTTTCAGTAGCATCATGAAGAAATTCAACGATATAACCATCACATAAAGCATTATTTTCATGACACAAAAGCACAGAAAACTTATTACTCTCCACATAAGCAAATTTGTTCTCATCAATAGTGGTGGGAGCAAACTCAACAAAATAACTATCACGTGATTGAAATGTAAAATCATGATGACAAGTTTCATGGTTATCATTATTCAATATAGCATACATGTCATCACCATAATCATCATAGATAGCAACTTTGTTATCATAGTCAATTGCAACCTCCTCCAAAATAGTGGATTCATCATTAAGTAAAGTCACGACCTCTCCAAATCCACTTTCATCAATACAATCATCATAAATAGGAGGCATGCAATCATCATAATATATTTTCTCATCAAAACTTGGCGGACTAAAAATATCATATTCATCAAATATACCATCCCCAAGCTTATGGCTTTGCATATCATTAGCATCATGGATATTCAAAGAATTCATACTAACAACATTGCAATCATGCTCATCATTCAAATATTTTGTGCCAAACATTTTATTGACTTCTTCTTCTCACAATTGATCACAATTTTCCGAACCATCACTTTCAAGAAAGATATTATAAAGATGATCAATAATATGATGCAACCTCAATTCCATTTTTATGTAGTTTTCTTTTATAAACCAAACTAGTAATAAAAGAAGAAACTAAAAGATTCAATTGCAAGATCTAAAGATATACCTTCAAGCACTCACCTCCCCGGCAACGGCGCCAGAAAAGAGCTTGATGACTACTACGCAACTTTATTCTCGTAGACACGTATTGGGCCTCCAAGCGCAGAGTTTTGTAGGACAGTAGCAATTTTCCCTCAAGTGGATGACCTAAGGTTTATCAATCCGTGAGAGCTGTAGGTGAAGATGGTCTATCTCAAATGACCCTGTAACCAAATACAAGCAATCTCCTGTGTCCCCAACACAGCCAATACAATGGTAAATTGTATAGGTGCACTAGTTCGGCGAAGAGATAGTGATAAAAGTGTAATATGGATAGTAGATATTGGTTTTTGTAATCTAAAATTATAGAAATAGCAAGGTAACTAATAGTAAACGGGCACAAAAACTTTGTTGCAATGCTTAAAAACAAGGCCTAGGGTCCATACTTTCGCTAGTGCAATCTCTCAACAATGCTAACATAGTTGGATCATATGATTATCCCTCAAAGTGCAACAAAGAATCACTCTCGAGTTCCTATTAGCGGAGAACAAAACGTAGGAATTGTTTGTAGGGTGCGAAGCCACCTCAAAGCTATTCTTTCTGATCGATCTATTCAAGAGTTCGTACTAAAATAACGCAAAGCTATTTTTTTACGTTTGATCTATCCTAGAGTTCGTACTAGAATAACACCAAAGCATATTTATAATACTCAATCCACACAAAGAACTACACGAGTGCCCCAACATTTCTACCGGAGAAACAAGGACAAGAACGTGCATCAACCCCTATGCATAGATTACCCCAATGTCACCGCGAGAATCCGCAAGTTGAGTGCCAAACCATATATCAAGTGAATCAATACGATACCCCTTTGTCACCACGAGTATTCAATTACAAGATATATATTAAGTGTTCTCAAATCCATAAAAGTATTCAATCCGATAACCACGAAATCTCAAAGGGAAAAACTCAATTCATCACAACAAGATAGAGAGGGGAAAACATCATATGATCTGACTATATTAACAAAGCCCATGATATATATCACACGAGAGAGAGAGAGAGAGAGAGATTAGACACATAGCTACTGGTACAAACCCTCAGCCCCGAGGGTGGACTACTCCCTCCTCATCATGGTGGCCGTCGAGATGATGAAGATGGCCATCAAAGATGATTCCCCCCTCCGGCAGGGTGCCAGAACAAGTCTAGATTGGTTTTCGGTGGCTACGGAGCCCTGCGACGGCGGAACTTCTGATCTAGGTTAACCCCGAAGGGTTTCGGAATATTTGGGAATTTATAGTGCAAATAAGGGGTGCGGGAGGCCACCGAGGTGGGCACAACCCACCTAGGCGCGCCAGGGGGCCCTGGCGTGCCCTGGTGGGTTGTACCCCCCTCAGGGCACCCCCAGGTGCTACTCTGGCCATCGGGGGTCTTCTGGTCCATAAACAATCCACAAAAAGTTTCACGGTGTTTGGACGTCGTTTGATATAGATTTTCTGTGATGTAAAAAACAAGCAAAAAACAGCAACTGGCACTGGGCACTGGGTCAATAGGTTAGTCCCAAAAAATGATATAAAGTTTCTATAAAACGATTGTAAAACATCCAAGAATGATAATATATTGGCATGAATACTTCATAAATTATAGATACGTTGGATACATATTAGGCCCGTCCGATGGATCCCTGCTATCCGGTGGAGGAATCATTATTTTGCGAGTAATAAGGAGGTACTTCATTGCTGCGGCCGTGGACCCAGCTGTCAGGCTCTCCACGTACAGTACTCTTCCGATGGAAGTCGTTCCTTGACCACATTGACCACGCCATGCCGAGAGCACCTAGGCGATGAACGATGACAAGGCCTAGGAAGGGGATGACGCGGAGCCGGGGAAGACGTGGCAGTGGCTGCCCACGCGGAGAGGAGTACGAGGGTTCACTGGTTCGACTGCGGTGTGAGGATGCGATCACCATAGAATAACATAGGGTGTGGGAGAGTAGAGGGATGGGCTGGCCAGTGGTAGGAGTTGTAGGGGGCGGTGAGGCCTCCGTGGCAGCACAGCCGGCCACGGGAGGCAAGAGCACGCGGTGCTTTGGACGGCTGGAGCAAGAAAATCAGATGTTGAAGGAGGACGACCGTTGGATGTTAACAATCCAACGGTCACTGGTGATAGAATCGTTTGTTGACTAAGTCGACAAAGCCCTCCATCCGCGTCAACTTTGTAGGCCCACAAGTCAGCCTCCCACCATGGTGGGTCCCAGCTAGCAGGGGGAGTATACATTTTTTGTGCATAATAAGGAGGCACTTCCTTGCGTGCGAAGATATAGCTGGTGAGTCTGAGCTGTCATTGGGAGTTGTGATGCCCCCGATTTGACCGTACACTAATCATACACGCAAATGTGTACAATCAAGATCAAGGACTCACGGGAAGATATCACAACACAACTCTAGACACAAATTAAAAATAATATAAGCTTTATATTACAAGCCAGAGGCCTTGAGGGCTCGAATACATAGCTCGAATACACAAGAGCCAGCGAAAGCAACAATATCTGAGTACAGACATAAGTTAAACATGTTTGCCTTAAGAAGGCTAGCACAAAAGTAGCAACGATCAAAAAGGCGAGGCGTCCTGCCTGGGACCTCCTAACTACTCCTCGAAGCCGAACTTCGCGTAGAAACATCCTCGGGATCCTTTGGCTCCTAGACTCCATCATATGATCGCAATAACCGGGAAAAGGGGAAAAACAAGTAGCAAAGCAACCGTGAGTACTCATCCAAAGTACTCGCAAGCAAGGATATACACTACATATGCATTTGGTATCAGTGAAATGGGCAGTATCTGTGGACTGAACTGCAGAATGCCAGAATAAGAGGGGGATAGCTAGTCCTATCGAAGACTACGCTTCTGGCAGCCTCCATCTTGAAGCATATAGGAGTGAGTAGATGGCAAGTTCACCAAGTAGCTTTATATAGCATAATCCTACCCGGCGATCCTCCCCTCATCGCCCTGTGAGAGAGCAATTACCGGGTTGTATCTAGCACTTGAAAGGGTGTGTTTTATTATGTATCCGGTTCTAGTTGTCATAAGGTCAATGTACAACTCTGGGTCGTCCTTTTACCGAGGGAGATGACTATTCGAATAGATAAACTTCCCTGCAGGGGTGCACCACATTTCTCAACATGCTTGATCCCCTTTGGCCGGACACACTTTCCTGGGTCATGCCCGGCCTCGGAAGATCAACACGTCGCAGCCCTACCTACGCACAACAAATAGGTCAGCACGCCAGTCTAAATCCTATGCGCAGGGGTCTGGGCCCATCGTCCATTGCACACCTACACGTTGCGAAAGCGACTGGAGAGCAGACCTAGCAACCTCTGTTACAAAGGAAGTCGCGTTACGTGGTCCAACCCGACGCGCGTTGCTCAGTCACTGACGTTAAGAAGGCTTCGGCTGATACCACGACATCGAGTGCCCATAACTCTTCCCACGTAGTTGGTTAGTGCGTATAGGCCAGTGGCCAGACTCAGATCAAATACCAAGATCTTGTTAAGCATGTTAATTGATGTAACCGCGGACGCCAACAGGGCCAGGCCCACCTCTCTCCTAGGTGGTCTCAACCTGCCCTGTCGCTCCGCCACAAAGTAATAGTCGGGGGCCGTCGGGAACTCAGGCCCACCTCTACCTGGATGGAGCCACCGGTCCTTTCAGCCCCCACATCGAAATCACATGCGGGTACTCTACGATGCTTACTGCAACCAACCTAACAAGAAAATTGTGACGCCCGGATAGTTACGCTATAGTAACCCTCCGCTAATGTTGCCACGTCACCATGATTACTATTGTTAATCTTGCGATGCTTCAAATCCCGTTCAAAATTCAAATTCAAATAATAAGTGAAATTCTAAACTTCTCAAACATGAAAACTAAAATCATCATCATGTGGCAAATAATCCGTAACTTATTTTGGGTGTTGGAACCAACCTTTTTCAAAATGTTTAAGTGCCTAAACTAAATAAAAACAGGGGCTAAAACAATTATTAAATACTTTCGAATAATAAACAAATCTAAAACTAATTTATTTAGTGCCAAATTAATTATGACAGTAGCCTAACTAAAAACGCTAATTTAGGGGCTGAGTTGATATATTATAAAACTGCATATAAAGTAAAACTAAAAGAAACAGGAAAATAGATAAAAGGAAAAGGTCAAACAAAAAAAACATAAAAATAGAAACACCCCCCCCCCACGCTGGGCCGAGCGGCCCAGCTGGCCTCCGCACCGGCCGGCCCACCAGGCCCAGCCGGCCCTCCTCTCTGGCCTACAAGGCCACCCCCCGAACCCTAACCCCCACCCGATCCCCACCCCTCCCACTCGCACCACTCCTCTCCCCCGCCGCTGGATCTGGATCGGGACCCCGATCCCCTCACCTCTCTCCCCCGCGCGCACGTCGCCGCCTGGACCGCGCCTCCGCCTCGACCTCCCTGTCGCCAGACCCCCTCGCCGGACTGCTCCACTCCGCCGTGTCGTCCCTGTCAGCCTCCCCGAACCTCACCGCGCCCATTGCCCTAGACCCTCCCCTCCTGGTGAGGCCCCCGGCCTCCTCTCTCTCCCTCGCCCCGCTCCCTCTCTGCGCATGCACGCACCCGCCACGCGGCGGCCGCGCCCACCGCACGCGCTGCTCGTCGCCGCGCCTCGGGCCTCCTTCGCTCGCGCCCCGGCCCCCTGCACACACCGCGCCGCCCCGCGCCGTTTCTTCCCTCTCTCTACTCCGCACCGCGCGCCCGCCCGCGGCTTGCCGCGCGGCCCGCCACTCCTCTGGCCACGCGCCCCCCCACGCACGCGCTCACCCCCCCGTCACGCTCGAGCTCCGCCCCGCCTCTGCAGCCCCATCGCCGCCCGCCGGCCGGTCGTGTCCCGCACCGGCCATGGCCTCACCCCCTGCTTCCCGCCTCTGGCCCAGCACGATGCCCCGCATGCCCGCAAGCCAGCACCCGCTCGCCCCCGTATAGCTCGCGGCGCACCTGCCCACGCATCGCCACCGCAGTGCTCTGCGTGCGCGCGCGCATCGCTCGCCGCTTCTTGCGCGCCCGCGCCCCGGCGCCGCCCCGCCATGGCCTCGCCGCCGCCTGGCACAGCCCGGGCCGGCCTCGCCTCCCCTCGCATGGTGGGCGCCTGCCCGTAACCCGTCACCCGCTAAGGCCCCCTGTGCCTATGACACGGGGGCCCCACCCCACAGAATGTTTTAATTAAAAAAGAAGAAGAAAAGAATTAAAAATATATATATAATTATAATAAGAATTAAAAATATGTTTAACTTATGTCTGTTTTAATTAATTAAGTTAATTAATTATAATTAGATTAACCTAATCACTAATTAACCTAATTAACTGTTAGTTAATTAAAACAGAGTATGACGAACTGGACCCACCTGTCAGGTTGACCAAGTCAACTACTGACGTCATGGTGACGTCATGATGACGTTAGCAGACACTATTCTGGATAATGTTGATTAAATTAATTAAATAAATCCTAAAAATGATTTAAATCTTTTAAAACTAATATAAAATAAACCGTAGCTCGGATGAAAAAACTTTGTACATGAAAGTTGCTCAGAACAACGAGGCGAATCCGGATACGCATCCCGTTCGTCCGCTACACATTCCTAGCATAGCAAACACGCAACTTTCCCCCCTCCGGTTCCTCTGCTTGAAAACGCAAAACACCGGGGATACTTTCCCGGATGTCATCCCCCTTCACCGGTATCACCTATTACCGCGTTAGGGCACCTCTAACGCCGTTACTTGTCATGTCATGCATCACTATGCATATGCTTTCTTAAATATTTATTGTTTCTCCCCCCTCTTCTCTTGATAGACACCGAGACCGACGCCGCTGCTACCCAGTACGACTACGGAGTTGACGACCCCTCTCTCTTGCCAGAGCAACCAGGCAAGCCCCCCCTTTGATCACCAGATATCGCCTACTCTTCTCTATACTGCTTGCATTAGAGTAGTGTAGCATGTTACTGCTTCCCGTTAATCCTATACTGATGCATAGCCTGTCCTTGCTACTACAGTTGTTACCTTTACCTGCAAACCTAATGCTTAGTATAGGATGCTAGTTTATCATCAGTGGCCCTACATTCTTGTCCGTCTGCCATGCTATACTATCGGGCCGTGATCACTCGGGAGGTGATCACGGGTATATACTATATACTTTACGCAGTTACATTACTTATGAGACTGTTCGGAGATGGGGGCTGAAGGGGCAGGTGGTTCCATCCAGGTAGTGGTGGGCCTGGGTTCCCGACGGCCCCCGACTGTTACTTTGTGGTGGAGCGACAGGGCAGGTTCAGACCACCTAGGAGAGAGGTGGGCCTGGCCCTGGTCGGTGTTCGCGGATACTTAACACGCTTAACGAGATCTGGGTATTTGATCTGAGTCTGGCCATTTGGTCTATACGCACTAACCATCTACGCGGGAGTAGTTATGGGTATCCCGGTGTCGTGGTATCAGCCGAAGCCTTCGTGACGTCAGCGACTGAGTGGCGCGCGCTGGATTGGAATGTAAGCCTGCTCTTGTATTAAGGGGGCTAGTTCTGCTTCCGGCCGCGTTCGCAACGTGCAGGTGTGCTAAGGGCGATGGGCCCAGACCCCTATGCGCTTAGGTTTAGACCGGCGTGCTGACCTCTCTGTTGTGCCTAGGTAGGGCTGCGACGTGTTGATCTTCCGAGGCTGGGCATGACCCAGGAAAGTGTGTCCGGCCAAATGGGATCGAGCGTGTTGGGGTATGTGGTGCAACCCTGCAGGGAAGTTTATCTATTCGAATAGCCGTGTCCCTCGGTAAAAGGACGACCCGGAGTTGTACCTTGACCTTATGACAACTAGAACCGGATACTTAATAAAACACACCCTTCCAAGTGCCAGATACAACCGGTGATCGCTCTCTCACAGGGCGACGAGGGGAGGATCATCGGTTAGGATTATGCTATACGATGCTACTTGGAGGACTTCAGTCTACTCTCTTCTACATGCTACAAGACGGAGGCTGCCAGAAGCATAGTCTTCGACAGGATTAGTTATCCCCCTCTTATTCTGGCATTCTGCAGTTCAGTCCACATATGATGCCCTTATTCCATTTGATACCCATGCATATGTAGTGTAGCTCCTTGCTTGCGAGTACTTTGGATGAGTACCCACGGTTGCTTTCTCCCTCTTTTCCCCCTACCCCTTCTACCTGGTTGTCGCAACCAGACGTTGGAGCCCAGGATCCAGACGCCACCGTCGGTGACGACTCCTACTACACCGGAGGTGCCTACTACTACGTGCTGCCCGCTAATGACGACCAGGAGTAGTTTAGGAGGATCCCAGGCAGGAGGCCTGCGCCTCTTTCGATTTGTATCCCAGTTTGTGTTAGCCTTCTTAAGGCAAACTTGTTTAACTTATGTCTGTACTCAGATATTGTTGCTTCCGCTGACTCGTCTATGATCGAGCTCTTGTATTCGAGCCTTCGAGGCCCCTGGCTTGTAATATGATGCTTGTATGACTTATTTTATTTGTAGAGTTGTGTTGTGATATCTTCCCGTGAGTCCCTGATCTTGATCGTACACGTTTGCGTGTATGATTAGTGTACGATTAAATCGGGGGCGTCACAAAAATATAGATAAACAGGGCATATGCTTGAAAACTGGACAAATGCTCACTACAACCAACCTAACAAGCAGATAAAGATAAACAAGGCATCTGCTTGATAACGGGACAAATGCTAAAAAAGAAACCTAACAACCAAATACAGATAAACAAGGCATCTGCTTGATAACTAGACAAATGCTAAAAAAAGCAGCCTAACAACCAAATACAGATAAACAAGGCATCTTCTTGATAACTGGACAGATGCTCATTGCAACCAAACTAAGAACCAAATACATATAAACAAGGCATCTCCTTGATAACTGGAAAAATGCTCACTCCAACCAACCTAACAACCAAATACAGATGGTGGTGGACGAGGGAGGGCGACGGTTCAAATGCCTCGGCTACTGCAATTTTACTATAAGGTCGGTGCTGGAGGAGTGTGGGCGACGGTTGAAGTATGGCGGCTACTAAAATTTGGGTAAAGGAATTGATGCGGGGCAGGAGTGCCCAAGATCGCGCACGGTTCAATAACAATACGTGTGTATGATAATAAGGAAAAGTGGCGCAGAACTGCCGATTTTTCCAATGCTCAAGGCGGGTAGTTTGTTTTTATATTTCTAGCTAGTTGGTCTATCACACATGGTCCATCCTAATTTCCAAATAACAATTGATCTAACGATCTAGTTAGGTTTGCTTACCAAACACATGGTTCCCCTTCATCATCCATGGATGCATCTCGACAGATCTATCACACACAGGCACACACAGAAACACATCCCCACTCTTATTGATAACATTGCAGTTCCACCCTCAATTTGTCTAGTAGGCCTCTCCCACCATCTTCGAGAAGCAACTCCATCACCCATCCAACACTCTACCCCTCTCCCTCCCTCTCCCTCCCTCTCTCTCTCTCCCCTCTCTCTCTCTCTTTGTCCCATCATATTTCCCATCCTTCAGTTATGTATGGATGTCGAATGATCTCCCTCAAGACATAGCTGGGTCTCTCCTTCTCAACATATATACGAGTCGTTCTACCACTTAGTTAGGCCTCTGCCTACCCCTCCCCCCACCCCCTCTCCCCACACACACCGATACATCGAGCGCTCTAGTCATGTCTCCCTGCACACACAAACTTGACATGTGCCCTCTAACGTTCTGGTATGCCAGTCGCCGTATATCTTTGACTTGCATACACACACAATTTCGATGGCTCTTTTCATCGATCTCGCACCCACGCACTTGATCCTCTCTTCGACTCTATCGATAGCTATGACCCCTCCCTCTCTTCTCGTGGATTGCCCGACCCTCTATGTATGACTAGTCGTCAACCCGTGCATTCGCACAGGCTAGCATACAAAAGTGAGCATGAATTAGAATTTTATGTCCTAATAAATTTAAATTCATTGTGTGGCCTGCTTGCACCGCCTAGTCCTTGTACTTCCACCGTTTCAATTTACTTTGATATTACATTATTTTTCCTGTATGAAAATTTTATAGAGTATAATTTGAGTGGTTAGAATAAATAAATAAATAAATAAATATGTATACATGATGTGAAAATATATTCAGTGAGGAATCTACATATTGATATGATATTGTAGATGTTAATAATTTTTCTGATAAACGCGGTCAAAGTTTTGAAAGTTTGAGTTAAGACAATATTAACATCGGAATTAAAAGCAAAATGAGTGATTAATTATTTGTTAGATATTTGAAAGAAATGATTTAGCATCTGTATAATACTCCCTCTGTTCCTTGATATAAGGTGTATAGTTTTTTGAGAAAAAACCCAAAATATAAGGTATATTGAATTGCACCACTCGTTTGGATAATTTTTTTAGGCATTTGATTACATTTCCTTATATCAAGCAAGCTCCTCTATTTTGTCATGCCAATTAGTGAAGTGAAATCTCACCCAAAACTTGTGAAATTTTCCCTCCATGTGCGTTCTTTAATTTCCGAGCCAAAAACTATACACCCTATATTTAGGAACGGAGGGAGTATAATAACTTACATGCTTAGAGGTGGTTATAGTTCAATCTTTTTTCGCGGGAGGTTATAGTACTATCTTATCTCTTAACATCTTCATGTAATAGCTTGCTTCAGAATAATCATTATCTTTCACTTTCTTTGATGAATTATGCTAACAATGGTATACAAATATAATTTTCTTGTAATATTAAAAATTCTACTAACAAATTATCTTTCAAAAACTGAACATAAAAATGACATACTTCTTAAATATGCAATACTATGCAATTTAGCTTTCTCAGAATTTTTTAGTTACAAATCAGTGTTGCTTCTCCAACACTATAAAGTTGTCATGCACATATCTTCTCTCATTTTTATGTTAAAAAATATTTATATATGCAGCAGAATAAGAATGGTGATTGTAATTGTAAGAAAGTCATTACTCCTATTTTGGATTTTCATGGTTCCAGGGATGTCCAAATCCCTAATTATCATGAAAATTAAAATGACTCATTAATAGATAAATTTACGCAGTAGATTTTCCTATCACTGAGAATTAATGTTGATCTACCAAACTGTGTGATAAAATGTTCACCAATTTGGCTGGTCTAATCTTCTTCGGAGATCTGGTTCAAAACTTAATGTCACAAATCATGTAAATTCCATGACTTGCATCATTGCATGTGTTGCATTGATATGTCTTACATAAGTAGCTAAAATGTTGATGTCGTATAATTGAAGAATTTTTAATATATTGCAAAAGCTGTAAATCATGTTGACAATTACAACGTACATATTTTCACCATCCGAAGAACCAGGATGCTTACCTGAAACTTTGGTCCCGGCAAAATGTAAATATTTGCAATCAAGTCTACCGTTATTCTTGCATCTACGGCCTAAACTTATCTATCTTGTCCTTTTTCCAACACCACATAATGTCGTGTCTTGTACTCTTGTGATATAGTCATGGGACAAACCCATAATATATATATTTCTAACGATATATATTAAAGTTTATAAACCTTAAGTAGTGTACTTGTGATGTATAGTTGGCAAGTCCTTTTCGAATTTACCTTATATATATATATTTCTGCCATGGTGTTTTTAGAACCATGAAAGAGAAGAACATGCAACTTCAGTAATGTCCTTCTATTTCAATGATATCTTATATCCATCTGGTTTAAAAAACTATAGGAGAGAAATTGACAAAATGTTACAATGCCCAGACCAAATCTATTGAATGCAATTGGACAGGCTCCTACTCTGTACGGATTGATGCACGTTGACTACGATAGAGGTGGAGATCAGGACGCCTGAAACAACCGCCTGTGCATCTTATCGTACAACTTTGTCTCTATGTACATCAAGGTCACATAAGGTCAGGTCATGATCATGGTGGCAAATCGAGTGTATAGGTTAGTAACGTAGAAGAAAAATCACATAAGAATTCTAGTAGGTTCAAACTTTTGACATGAGATTAAGACATAACCTGCAGTAGATCAAATACATGATAATCAGACCAAGTTCTGAAGGTGGACATATAATGATGTGCAAATACTACTTTTCATATTCAGATTGTTCATCTACATTAGTTTTTATATCATGCATATATGATGCCACAAATCCATCTCCTCAATGACTTTATTCAGTATCATCATCGCCACACATATTTTACACGGATTTCAAGTCCATGTGGTGGAAGAGATAAATGTCACGGTGGAACATATGTAGATCAGAAGAAATATACGATTACACCAGTCAATACTAACCTGTGGGTATCCGACCTCCTAGCCTGTTGATCACATATCTGCACTGTACACATGCGTGCCTCACTAACGTGCATGATATTTATGCTAGAGACATGCACATGAGACTGATTGAAGCTACTTCTAGACTACTAGACATCCTTTGTTGCAGGCAATGGGGATACTCCAACAGCAATTGCCACAATGTAAGAGAAACGGAGATCTAGTAACTCGCACTGATAAAGCTTGAAGGCATGAGATATTGAGATGAGCCAATAGATGGGGGATTAATTATTACTCGGAGGTATAGAACAAACAAAGCTTTTAAATTTAAAGGAAATATCATAATAATGTAAGCTGTAAACTGTATTATATTTTTTTCAAATATACCTGCTGTAGTGTACCCTCCATACATCAATCACACACACTTGGGTTCATGCATATATCGTTGAACTGGACGGCGACGGGTTTGGCACTTCAGAAACAATGCGTCCGGCATCGCTGCCCTGAACAATCCTAGGTTGTCTCATGCCCCTGACGTCCAGACCGCTAGGCCTTCTATTGCTTTCTCCGACTATAAATTATTTTATATATACACTTAGAAAAAAGAGAATAACAAACATGATAAGTGAAACATCTCTTACCATCTTGAGTGGTCTCAGTTCCAAAGCCGTTTTTCTCCTCAAATGAGATAATAGCATAGGCTGCACGTACAATTGTTTTTGATATTTTTCTTGGGACTCCATCATTGGCTGCTCCTGTCCGTCGCTAATGTGAAGAACACAGAACCAAAGCATGGCATCTGTCTGGTAACCTGGAAATTGGATGCCATAACATGCTCTGCTCTCCAACCATGACGAAGATCCTCTCGTGGAGTCATTCTGCCATGCACTGACATACAGGGTATACTCATGATAGAGGCCTTACTTAAGCCTTCGTCTAAGTGGCAATGGTCTGCTGTTAGGGCACTATGTTGTGGGTTGAACGCGTGCCTGTTTAATTGATGATGACCATCGGTACCTGATCTGCAATATGCGTGCTTAAGGAATTAATTAATTGAGGTAATGAATTCCCTTGCATATTACACATTAGCTTATCAAACCCACTTGATTCAATTACCTTAATATATCAGTAGGTGAAGGCATGTAGCAGCAACTTATCTCCCTGCGATTGTCATCATATTAAGTTAAATATATGATGCAGCTTGATGCATCCATGCTTTTATCCATGACATGATTAGAGCCAGAGTAATCTGGGTATAAAGGGAAGGTAAGGATGTGTGTGTGTGAGGCATAGAAGGAACCTTTCTCCCGCCAGCGGCAAACCGTATGTCTCATAGCCAGTGTATAACACGTGGTGCCATGTGCCTTCACGTCCTTTATGTCACTACACGCAGAACACCATGACGTATTGATGTGCCAGCGTGGAAACATACGGCAGATCGAGAATCGTCGGTCGTCAGGCTGTACATGTGCAGGCGAAGCATGAAGGGTCAACTTGCCGGTACACTCAAAACATTTTCTTTTATATAATGTTTCGTAAGTATTCAGGAATGGGTGTATGAAACATACTATTAAAGGTCTGGCAATGATATCCACTTTACCAAAAAAAGACTCAACTTACGTACCTTAAACCCTTAAGGGATGCCCACAATTAAGGCCATAAAGTTTAATTTGGTAACTCTTGTCTTCATGATTCGCCACGTCTGTACCTCTTGCCCTCATGACCTCTCTACTTGCTTCTTTCCTCGCTGCATTTGTTCGCTCACAGTGTTGCCACCCGTCTAGATCTTTTTTCATCACGACCTCTCCCTTCTGGCCTTTTCCTCGCTTTCGCTCACAACCTTGTTGCCAATGCAATTCATCATTGTCCTAGGTGTCGAGCCTCCATCTTCCTAATGTTGCTTGCAATGATCCGCACCTTTTCTAATATGTGAGATCGCCATGATGTCTCTTTCCCTTAGCAAGCAAAGCAGCTGTCACAAGATTGGTTGGATGGGAATATATTAAGCACGTCCATTTGCTAGCCTCAGAAGCCCTAACTTTGGCCAAGATTGGTTAGATGGAAACCTGTTGTAGCAACTCCTTTGTACATATCGCATATGTCTCCAATCAAGTAGTAAGCAGTTTGGCTGAACTGAATACTTAATGCACAAAACACATCTAATTCTTGATCTGACATGATATAGTGTCTATCATCATCTCATCCATCCGTATTTGTACAATCTATTGGGGTTGCTGTCTTACAAAAATTTCTTCTGAAATTTTCTTTTGGCTGCCAGAATCAAAGAATTGAGTGTATCCTATTAACTCTTTTTCAGTCTCATATTGAGCCCCAGCTGCATGTGCGTACCTATTACTGTACAAATATATATATATATGCAAGCAACCACGTCATGATGTATCATAGCTCCTACGCTGTTGAATTGTTATCTTCTGAATCCACCTCTAGCTGAAAGTAAATATGCTTTGAAATTAATCACTGGAAACCAATTATGTTTCACACTTTCACTTCCCTGCTTTCCACTTTCGTGGACATCATATTCTCCATGTCTTGCCTCAAGATGCTTTTCAGCGTTTCCTTCAGCATCATATATAGCATGTCCTCGTGCACAACAACAGAAACTTCTGATTCAGATGATAATATGCAGATTTTAGAACCATCCTGGCTGGGGATTTTTAATTCTAGAATACACATCAAATTAAACATTAGCATCAAGCCAGCAGTCAACAAACATGTAGTACGTTCAGCGACACCTTCTTTAGGGTAGATTTCACCATGTCCTCATCCACAACAATAGAAACTTCTGATTCAGATGATAATACACAGATTTTACAACCATCCTGGTTGGGGATTTTTAATTTTGGAATAATATCAAATCAAGGATTAGCATCAAGCTAGCAGTCAACCAAGATGTAATATGTTTAGTGACAGCTTCTTTAGGGTAGATTTCTGGTGTCACCTAGGTGGCCTTATTCCCGCTATCATTTAGTGAGCAGCTCTAGATCGTTTGCTTCAATAGGCCGTCAGTGCTCACGTCGACCAGCACCCAAGAGCTGCACGCCAGCGACAACGCTGATAAGCAGGCCCAACTGATACAACTATGAAAACTAAGGGGACTGCTGCTGCTCTTCCTTGTGGAAGAGAAGACCAAGGAGTATCAGACAGTCTGAGAACAACTTGAAGGTAAAGAGAACAGGAGATTCAGTTAGCAGGAGATAGTCCCACAATAAAACCTAGAAGCCTGGGCACCACCTAGCTAGGGACGCAGAAAGAGAAAACAACGATTACCTAGATCGAAGAAGAGGATCATGAACGGGATAAAGGCTTGTTGAGGTGATTCGGTGAAAGAGATAGAAGGCCTGGTGCGGCCATGGCGGCGGCATACATGGCGCATGAGGAGAAGAGCCCCTTCTTGGTCGATCTATTTTGTTTGTTTTTTCTTTTCTTTGCTGACCAATAGGAGATATCGTGAGAGGTGCTATGCTGCCTATCCTTTAGTTTTTTTGACTTGCCTGAGATTTTTTTTAACCTGCCGTGAGAGATTGGAGAGAGGCGGAGAGTCCTATTTTGTTTGGCTTACTTATCAAGGATTGATCTACACCGTAATAAGTCGTCCCCACCAGATTAACGGCTCCTAATTACTAATTAATGGTAGAATTTGTAGGAAGTATGTAATTAGTAAGTCGTCCCACCAGATTAACGGCTCCTAATTACTAATTAATGGTAGAATTTGTAGGAAGTCTGTAATTAGTATAGGTATAGATATGGATAGGCCTCCATTTCACACACATTGAATGGAAAATTTTGTTTGAGATGTCATCAACACATATTCCCACAAATAATTCACGAAATCAACCCCCCACCCCACCCCCACCCCAAAACAAAAAACACTCACGAACGCGGTTTGTATCTCTCACACACACCCACATAGGTGGGGGACGTGCACGAAGAGAAGAGGTGCATGCATGGCGCACGTAATCCCGTCTCTTTCCCAACCACATCCGCGCGGATACACGGTGGAGCTCATTTCTGTACGAAAAAGGCAGCCCACGTGGTAATTTGGCACGTTTACTGATTGTCCACTTGGTGGAGGGAGTATCGTCTACCATGGGTGAACAAACAAATTGTGACTTGACGTGTTATGTTAAAAAAAGAGGCAAACCATATGGGGCCTACCTTAGAGGCAAGACTCTATACATTGGAGCACTTTTGATGTGTCCCGTCAACTCGCAGAACGAGGAGAAGCTTGCTTAGTACGCCGTCTCCTCAGTTCCTAAATATAAGTCTTTGTAGAGATTGCACCATGAACCATATGCGGATGTATATAGATGCATGTTAAGTGTAGATTCATTCATTTTGTTCTGTATGTAGTGGAATCTCTACAAAGACTTATCTACTAGTAATAGCTAGCCCCCAACTACTAGGAATTCTCTATCCTCTCCTTGAGCCACATCATCAAAATTGATGTAGCCGTTAGATGAAGTAAAACAGTCCATAATAGCCGTCTGATCTAGACGTTGAGAGGCTCCGCACTAAGCCACATGCAAGAATGCAGAAATACCGTGGCACATGCATGTGAGTGGGTTTTAAATCACATCAACATGTCTGCATGCAAGCATGCACCGGTGGCATGCATGTAAGTGAGCTTTTAAGTCCCATTAACATGTCAAAAAGAAAAATATAATCCCATTATGCAATAGGAGTTGGCTGATCTTTTTTCATTACGTGGGATGATCTAAATGATGATGGGAGTTTCTTTAGTTTGGCTACCACATTTGTCATGCGGTTATAGAGTTTTTTTAGTTCTATGAAATCGATAATTTTGCGCAGAGAGATATGCCACTGTTCCGCGGCAACGCGTAGGGACTCATCTAGTAATATTTAGGAACGGAGGGAGTACTATGTAAAGAGTTAGGTGTCGCACGGTGATAGTGTGAGGTGGGCCATGTAATCACTGAGCCTGCGTGTTTTCACTGCTCTTGCACGCCTCTGCTGTAAGAATGGAGAAAATTGTATCTAGTAGTAGTACCTCCTTTCGCCGAAATCGTGGGATATCCAGCACTCCTACCACCTCAGTAATAAAGACCAATGAGCCGTCAAATCACATAGACCCAATAGTAAGTTGGATAGACGAAGCAACCATCACTCTTGCGCCAGTGAGAGGTCACGTCCGCTCTGCCTGGGCATGAATGCGGCACTGATTCTTTGGAGCGGCGCTGACCGTTTCAGGCGGGAAGCGCGCGCGGGCGATGGAGGGGCTTTGGGTGGGCCAGGCTGGTCAGGAGCGGGTGTGGCAGCTGTCCGCATGTCCCTACCGGACACGCCCAGAAACGAGAGGATGCATCGACTCTCGCGGCTAAAATCGTACACTACACAACATCTCTCTGTAGGAGTAGGCCAATCTGTCGCTCTCTCTAACACACACATGCTGTTAAACACACACACACACACACACACACACACGCACACACACGCACACACACACGCGCGCGCGCGTGCGCACACACACGCACACGCATGCATCTTGGTCCCGTTGCACCTTCTAACGTGACTTATTACACCTAGACGGAGGGAGTAGTAAGTATACGAGATATAGTGGCACACTGACTTAAGTCGAATACAAGTGCCCAAAATTTGTGTGCATGTTATAATAAGGATTCACTTAAAATAGTACGTGAGCGAACAGAGGGATCAATTGGATAGTGTTCCCGAGCAGTAGCGAGATGTGTGAGGTAAGAAACACCGCTGGCGCTTTTAAATTTTCTTATTAATTTGTTTGTTTCACCCTCTGACTGGTGGGACCCAACGTACTACGTGGAGAGAGGTAAGTTGACTAAGGCTGCATTATTTCTGCACCACTGTGGATAGTCTTACCACCAAAGCCACATGGCACGATTATGATTGAAATCCCAATGACTCCCACACACACACACACACAAAAACACGGCATGCTTGTCACACAAATGCAGGAATGTATAAAAGGTTATTTCCCTCTCGTTGAACATAATGGGAGGGTTGTGTAGCTGGTTAGCCTATTTGCTCATTAAACTTGAGGTCTCGGGTTCGATAACTACACTTGAGCATAATTTGTGCCAGGAGGATTCTTTGACTGGTCAAAATGTTTTCTAGGGTTTGCACGCTTCACACACTCTCTCTCCAGTATATATATAGATGCTGGAGCCTCAGCGCTTGTAGTTGCTCTCTTCACACTCTCTCGCCCTCTCCCGCTGGAGCCTCAGCGCTTGTAGTTGCTCTCTTCACACTCTCTCGCCCTCTCTAGATCTAAACAAGACTTCGTTGGCCTCTCTCTCCCCTCACTGCTGCTCAAAGAGCCGACATGATCCGTCCGCCGGGAAGGGAAGGAGGCTTAACGCTGTCACCGTCGGCGAGGGACTACCGACGCAGCTATTCACTTTCCACCCAACGGCGGCGCAGGAGGGCCTCCGACCCCTTCTTCTTCATCGCCGTCCCGTCGCCCACCGAACCACGTCCCAAGAACCTCAAAATATAATTTACTTACTCCACATGCATTGCTCTAGCTGCATGTATACCATGAATCTAGGACGTGGTTCAAAGAGGAAAGGAGTGGGGGAAAGTAGTGGGAAAAGTTGTATATAACATGAATCTAGGACGTGGTTCAAAGAGGAAATGAAGGGGGAAAGTTGTATGGCATGAATCTAGGACATGGTTCAAAGAGGAAAGGAATGGGGGAAAGTAGTGGGGAAAGTTCTATCGCATAAATCTAGGACGTGGTTCAAAGAGAAAAGGAAGGGGCGAAAGTACTAGTTCAAAAAGGAAA
Source organism: Triticum monococcum (assembly GCA_034509565.1). NCBI lineage: Eukaryota > Viridiplantae > Streptophyta > Magnoliopsida > Poales > Poaceae > Triticum > Triticum monococcum. The sequence continues at coordinate 81,904,339 of CM067841.1, forward strand.
GGAAGGGACAAGGCCGTAGAGTTTGAGCAGGACTAAATTTGCTGCGCTCACATAGGGAAAGGTGTCTAAAGATAACAAAACTGGGACCAACACAAATATGCTCCTTGGTTGTTTGTTCTTTATTGCAACAGACTGTGCATGACCGCAGTACATCGGTAGATGCACATGGTGCTAGTGCGTCTACTGTCCCGTGCAACTCATTAGCTATTGTTAATCTAAGGCCCTGTTTGGTTAAAAACTCCCTAGTCCCTACCTGCTTGGTTCCAGGGACTAAACATGGACTAGAGGTTACTAAATGACATGCTAAAAGACCATGTTACCCCTAGTAATGAACTAATAGAAACAAGGTGCGATGCGTGGCAGGGGCAACTATTGGAAAAAGTCCCAAAAAGACTCCCTCGGGGTCTTCTTTCTATAGTCCCAAATGCCCACTTTTAGTCCCTAAAAGTCCCTCTTGTTTGGTTTAGATGGGACTGGCACGGAGTTTTTTTAGTCCCTACACCAAAATGTCCCTGTAAACAAACACCCTCTAATAATGCCACTTGAAAATTGATGCAATGCCACAGTTAAAAGCAAATTACATGTTTAACGAATTTTATTGTTAATATAATCTCTATGTTAATATTAATCAATGCCACCATTTGAGAAATGCTACTGTCTTTCTTTCTTTCCCATTTAGATAAGGTAGATGCTTCTTTTTGTTGGCTTCTGTGTCATCCACCATTATTAACCACTAATTGTTTCCTTTGCACCTCTGTGTAAACAGGGTTATCTGAAGGAAATATGCCCTAGAGGCAATAATAAAGTTATTATTTATTTCCTTATATCATGATAAAAGTTTATTATTCATGCTAGAATTGTATTAAGCGGAAACATAATACATGTGTGAATACATAGACAAACAGAGTGTCACTAGTATGCCTCTACTTGACAAGCTCGTTAATCAAAGATGGTTATGTTTCCTAACCATGGACAAAGAGATGTCATTTGATTAACGGGATCACATCATTAGTTGAATGATCTGATTCACATGACCCATTCCATTAGCTTAGCACCCGATCGTTTAGTATGTTGCTATTGCTTTCTTCATGACTTATACATGTTCCTATGACTATGAGATTATGTAACTCCAGTGTGCCGGAGGAACACTTTGTGTGCTACCAAACTTCACAACATAACTGGGTGATTATAAAGGTGCTCCACAGGTGTCTCCAAAGGTACATGTTGGGTTGAAGTATTTCGAGATTAGGATTTGTCACTCCGATCGTCGGAGAGGTATCTCTGGGCCCTCTCGGTAATGCACATCACTTAAGCCTTGCAAGCATTGCAACCAATGAGTTAGTTGCGGGATGATATATTACGGAACGAGTAAAGAGACTTGCCAGTAACGAGATTGAACTTGGTATTGGATACCGACGATCGAATCTCGGGCAAGTAACATACCGATGACAAAGGGAACAACGCATGTTGTTATGCGGTCTGACCGATAAAAGATCTTCGTAGAATATGTAGGAACCAATATGGGCATCCATGTCCCGCTATTGGTTATTGACCGGAGACATGTCTCGGTCATGTCTACATTGTTCTCGAACCCGTAGGGTCCGCACGCTTAAGGTTTCGATGACAGTTATATTATGAGTTTATGCGTTTTGATGTACCGAAGGTTGTTCGGAGTCCCGGATGTGATCACGGACATGATGAGGAGTCTCAAAATGGACGAGACATAAAGAATGATATATTGGAAGCCTATATTTGGATATCGGAAGTGTTCCGGGTGAAATCGGGATTTTACCGGAATACCGGGAAGGTTACCGAAACCCCTATGGAGATATATGGGCCTTAGTGGGCCTTAGTGGAAGAGAGGAGAGGTAGCCAGAGATGGGCCGTGCGCCCCTCCCCTCCCTTGGTCCGAATAGGACAAGGAGAGGGGGCCAGCCCCCCTTCCTCTTTTCCCCCCTCCGCGAATCCTGTTCCAACTAGGAAAGGGGGGGAGTCCTACTCCCAGAGGGAGTAGGACTCCTCCTGGCGCCTCTCCTGGCCGGCCGCACCCCCCCTTTGAGCCTTTATATACGGAGGCAGGGGCACCCCTAGGGACACAAGTTGATCCATGTGATCATATTCTTAGCCGTGTGCGGTGCCCCCTTCCACCATAGTCCTCGATAATATTGTAGCAGTGCTTAGGCGAAGCCCTGCGACATTAGTACATCAAGATCGTCACCACTCCGTCGTGCTAACGGAACTCTTCCCCGACAATTTTCTGGATCGGAGTCCGGGGATCGTCATCGAGCTGAACGTGTGCTAGAACTCGGAGGTGCCGTAGTTTCGGTGCTTGATCGGTCGGGCCGTGAAGACGTACGACTACATCAACCGCGTTGTCATAACGCTTCCGCTATCGGTCTACGAGGGTACATAGACAACACTCTCCCCTCTCATTGCTATGCATCACCATGATCTTGCGTGTGCGTAGGAATTTTTTTGAAATTACTACGTTCCCCAACATTATCTACTTCACCTCGTTGCCATTGTGACCTTTTGTTGCACTGCACAAAACACTTTTGTTTTAGGAGTGTTTTGTGTAGTTCAACCAAAATGTCACACCGACAACGTTGCTTGATTACTTGATCTTAGTGGAACTGCACAAGAGGAGATCTTACTTCCTATCCGTTAAGGCGAATTTGGTTCAGATCTTCTTCTTGTGAGTTGTTTGAATTCCGCATCATGAGAGGTCAGTACTAGCCTTCTTTCACATGATTCTGCAGTGTGCTTTCATATGTTGTGCTACATGTACGATAATGTTGCTTGATTTTAGTGAACTGCACAATTGGAGACAAGACGTCCAATCTGTATGTGCACCGTAATATCCCATTGAGGTAAGATAAGGATATTTCACAATTGTTGGCCTGTATTTTGCCACTTTCATCAGAAAATTAAGTTTAGTACTATACTTGTGCTCCCAAATTGACATGCCAAATCTTACATTGAAGGCAAAGCTTTTCTGTTAATGAACGAAGTGATGAAGGGGAAGAACAAGCGGAGGAAAAACAAAAATCAACTCCCGGTGCTGTAATGAAGCACTGGAACTATGATGACACATGTAATGATATAGTTTTGCATCTTAATTTATTGCTATGGCTGGAACGAGCAATTGTTTTGCCACTGATTTGATGCCAATCTTAATGTAATATGTAATTATCTCTACTTGTGCAAACATGGATCTTCTTTGAAGATACCATATATTTTAGTGGAACTGTACAAGAAGATGTTGGAAACATTAAACTAATCGAGGAGTATGTAGTAAGCATGGCCACCACCGTAGATAGCAACAGATGGTTCCGGAGAAGTGCTACACAATAAGCCTCCTGACAAAGGTTGGTACTCGCTCACTGATTTCATCCATATGATTGAGCTTTGTCATCTCTATTGGTGTTGTGCTACTATTTAGATACTGTCATGAAAAAGTGGTATTGTCCTTGAGAAGAGCTTCATCTATGCTGTTTTAAATATTTCCTTTCCTTGTTTTGAGCAAACAGGAATGCTAGCATTTAGTAGTCCTCTTGTCTTTGCACAACAGGATCATCTTCCTCTGAAGAAGAATATGGAGTATGTGAAGTGACTAGTTCCGATTATGCTAGGATGAAGAAGCCATGTCTATCTTCTCATCAAAAGGAGCAGTTGAAGGATGGTAACATTACTTCAGCTCAGAAGGACTGACAAATCTCCATTTTTTTGCTGTGATGCGTGAGTACAATGTTGTTCTAGGATTCTTTCTGGTGAGTTCCATTTTTCTAAAAGTGTTCTCTACATGGACCATGTATGTGCCTGTTGAAACTGTCAATTCATAGTACAATTTGCTTTATACTAATCACTTTTTTGTATTTGTGCAAACTGGGTGCTCAGCTTGATTTCAATGGGAACTGCACAAAATGCTCATGAATACATCAAATCATTCATTTCCACCACAAGAAAGGAGGTGCCGATAAGTTCAAGGTGTTGCAACATATAAGGGCGAAATCATACAAGCTACGTGCGCTTTTGGTTGATTTTGGTGAATTTGGTTGATTTTGGTGGAACTGCACAAAAAGAACAGCTAGTTTATTTAGCACGAGGTGCCATGTCAATGTCCGAACTTATGGCAAACCCTACCCATTCCACAATCGTAGGCATTTGATATTTTGGAATGGGACAACCTTGTCAAATTTTGCTCATTGATTTTAGCAAGACATGCATTTGATATTTTCGAATGGGATGCCCTTTGCTGTCAGCAGCGTCGATCAATTTTTTATTTATTCTTTAGTTGTGAAGTCAATATTGCCTCTGACATGTGAGTCGTTGAGATGCATAATCATCGATTGTTTTGAATGTTCTCTATGAATTGACAGGCCTATGTGTTTGATTGCAATGTACAGAAATGCTAAAAAGCTGCACAAACTCTTTGTACTCCTTCTGTTCCTTTTTACTTCGCACATTGTGAAAGTGCATACTTTTTTGTGTAAGATTGGTCAAAGTAGAGATACTTTGAGTCTAGACAAAACTTGTATGCAGACTAGAAAGGACCGGAGGGAGTACATGTGAAACTGCTGCAAACGAGGTGATCACCCTAGGAATAATGCTAGTACGTATTGTTTTGCATGTTCATCCAATGCCAGTGATACAGGAATTCGAACTTATTGAAATAAATTCATTCATACACGGTCGGATTTCATATAAACATTTCGGATTTCATTACATTTCATACATTCTTCAACTAAAAAGGGGTGTGCTGGAGGTATAATTAATTAACCGGAGCTACCCACCTGTGTCCCGCTGAGCCGAACAGAGGCTTCAGTGACTTAACTTAAGGTGCAGTTGCGTAACTGACATGTGGCCTGGTGGGCCCACGTGTCAGTCAGCCAACTGCACCAGCAGTTAAGTAGAAGCATCGTTCTTCTCCAGCGCAGCTCTCCGACTCCACGTCGCCGCCAGGAAGCTAACCGGCCATCAATGGTCAACCCGCCTAGCTTGGCTTCAACCAGAGGGTAGCAACGGTGGCCTTAATTGGACCTGAGCGATAGCAACCTACAGTGTTCTACTCTTCCTCGTTTTCTGTGTGGCGCGGCCTCGTTGGCAGCGGGGCGGGGCCTCGGCAGTGCTGGCGATGTCCTCTGTCTCATTGCCTGCGGGCGGTGCCTCAGCGGAGCGGTGGAAATCCTCCCCCACGTTGCTGGCAGGGTGGGGCCTCGGCTGAGCCGGCAATGTCCTCTGCCTCGTTGTTGGCGGGGCGGGGCCTCAGCTGAGCCGACGGTGTCCTCTGCCTCGTTGTTGGCGCCGCGGAGCCTCAGCGGAGCAGGGCCTCATCGATGCCAGCGGAGCAGGGACTCGTCGGAGCCGGCGGTGTCCTCTGCCTTATTGATGGCGCCGCGGGGCCTCGGCGGAGCAGGGCCTCGTCGACGCCAGCGGAGCGGGGACTTGTCGGAGCCGGCATTGTCCTCTGCCTCGTCCTTGGTCTCGCCAAACAGCGCCTCGCCCGCTTCAACACCCTCTTTGCTAGCCTCTTTGTAGGCGGCCGCAGCCTCCGCCACCTGCATGCGGTACCGCCAGTGCTCGAGGCGGCCCTTGCGGGCGGAGCGGTACGAGTCGAGCAGCGCCTCCTGCTCTGGCCGCTCCGCGGCGATCTGCTCCTCCGCCTGTAGGTGCTCCTGGAGGAGATGGTGGTTGTAGGCTGTGTCGGCTTGCGCCTCCTGGAACTGCTCCTCACTCATCTGCCTCACCCTATCCATATATTGGGCACGGGCCTCGCCAATGGTCATGGTGCAATGCACCGGCGAGGATGGCGCGGAGGAGGGTCTGGCGCCGGATCGTCGACTACCATGTTCTCCATTGGGACGTCATCGTCCTCCGGTTGCCTGCCGGCCAGCCGGTCGACAGCAATGGCTGCCATCTCCTTGTTGTCCGTCGTCCGCCCGTCCCGAAGAGCGCTGGAGCGCGAGGAAGCCATGGTGGGTAGTAGTGGTGTGGACAGGAGAAAGGGAACGAATGCGGATGACTGCGGCTATGGCCGGCGCAGCAGTTTATATAGCAATGGTGGGCGGGCGAAGGGACGGACGTGTGGCGCCGGAGTAGACGCCTCGGCAACTGCGTATCATTAATGTGGGCGGCAGATGGATAGACGGATGGCACTTCTGTCGTTTGAAGGCGGAGCAATCACCTGCACCGGGATGTGGGGTGGGCGGCGCTGACTGTTTTTGGCGGAAAGCGCGCGCGGGCGAGGAGATGACTTTACTTGGAGAGGATGACAATGGGGACCCACTAGGTCCATAGCCTCACATACGCAAGTGCCTCCTTATTATAATATATATATATATATAACTATAATTTATTTTGCTTCCTCCTGGTTTCCTGACATCATGGTCCCACACCATTGTCAACCTATGTAGTACTCCCTCCTTTCCGGTTTATAGGGCTTATCTCAAAATTTTAGTTTTTCCATTTTATAAGGCTCAATTTGGTTGTTCTCCATCACATGTTCAGACTTCAAGGTGCATTAAATCATTGCATGCAAGTATTAAGAGAAAACTGACCAATGCATGCACTTTATGCATGCATGCATTGCAATTAATGCATTCGTAAACATAATGTTTTGAGGAAAACAAGAGCATTAATTGGGTGCTTTTGCAAACTACAAAAAATATTCCACCACTCATCATCTACCTTGGTTGGTGAGATTTTTGAATTGAGCCTTAGGCTAGTCATAGTGGGAGTAACTTAGCGAGTAACATAACGCATTTCAAGAAATTTTTGCTTATGTGGCAAATAGTTAATGAGAAGTAGTAACATAATATGTTACTGTAACATAGCGCTTCCCAATACAAGATGAGCCTACAAGCTAATAAATGAAGTTGTCTATGACACTACTACTATATTACTTTGCACTATAAAGGTAGTAACTTAGACTAGTGTCATATGCATGACACTAGTATAAGTTACTCCCCACTATGACCAGCCTTATAAACCGGAAAAGAGGGAGTACTCAATAGACGAGAGAATTGCACAAGAAGCGCCCGATAGCTGGGACCAAGCAGCTCGAGTAGTATTTGTGTTTTTGAGGTGTGAGCACTACAGAGTTTTTCGATGTTTAGCCTAGATATTAATTTTTCTCCTCTAAACAACAACGAAAACATCGCTGCAGGTATTAACTGGGCGGGCTGTGGCCCGTCTAGCCCAGGCTAGATATCCAGCCCAGATATTAATTGTTTTCAAGCAAAAAATGGCTAGCCCAGCTATACTTTTTTTAGGAATACCCAAGCAAGGTCAAGTTGTTATTCTTCGCCCGCTGGGATGCAAATCTTTCCTAGGTGGGATGCATTAGGCTTAACAAGAAAATGAGCTTTAATAAATAATAAATGGGATGTAATTATAAAAACTGGGCAGTAACTATAAAAAATGCACCAAACACGTGATTACTTTATAAAATATTATTTTAGGATATTGAAAATTTTAATTTCATTAATTGTTGCGAGCGCAATGTTTCTTTGGATTTTTATGTAATATAGATTTATATTGAAATTGTATTTAGTCTGACTAGAAAATTCGGGATAAAAATATTTCGGATCCCATCAAAATGTGGGAAATTTTATTGAATTCTGTTTTGAACGGTTGGTTGAAATGGGCTGTACTTTTAACAAATTGTAAATGGGCTGTAGTAAATTCCATTAGAATTCAAAAATGGGCTACACATTCTTACAAATCTCAAATGGGCTATAAGTTCTCTGCCACACACATCTGGCCTTACTAAGTTGAGGCGTCCCCTAAAAAAATAGAGTTGACGCGTATGCAAGGCTTTGTCAACTAATAGTCAACACACGGTTCTAGCAGCAGTGGCCGTTGGATGTCCATCCAATGGATGCCATGCTTCTTCTTCAATCTCGGATATTCTACCTTCACCCGCCCAAAAAATGATTCCTCCCCCTAACATCTGCGGCGCACCGTTTCGGAAGCTGACCTGTGGGCCTACTAAGTTGACGTACCAAGGGCTTTGTCAACTTAGTCAATATAAATGATTCTAGTTGCAGTGACCGTACGATGTCCATCCAACGGCCGTCGTGCTTCTTCAACCTCTGGTCTTCTTGCTCCAGCTTCCCAAAGCAACGCCGGTCGTGCCGCCTGTTCCTGCCTCCCGTGGCCAGCTGTGCTGCCACGGAGGCCTCACCGCCCCCTACTACTCCCACCGCTGGCCAGGCCATCCCTCCACTCACCCACACCCCATGTTATTCTGCGGTGACGGCAGCACAGCCGAACCAGTGAACCCTCGTACTCCTCTCCGCGTGTGCATCCACTGCCGCATCTTCCCCGGCTCCGCGTCGTCCCCTTCCTAGGCCTCGCCGTCGTCCACCACCCTGGTGCTCTCGGCGCAGCATGGTCAACGAACGACTTCCATCGGACGTGGACTGTATGTGGAGAGGCTGACAGCTAGGTCCACGGCAGCCGCAAGGAAGTGCCTCCTTATTATGCGCATAATAGTTATTCCTCCACCTGACAGCAGGGACCCACCGGACGGGCCACCGTATTTCGCGAAAAAATTATTCGCCCCCTTACTGCTGGGACCCACGAGCTACATCTTCGCACACAAGGAAATGCGTCCGAAAAAAAAACGATTCGCCCGCTGACTGCTGGGACCCACCAGCTACATCTTCACACACAAGGAAGTGCGTCCGAAAAAAAGAGTCACCCCCCGACTGCTGGGACCCACCAGCTACACCTTCGCACGCAAGGAAGTGCGTCCGGGCCAAAAAAACGATTCGCCCCCCTGACTGCTGGGACCCAGTAGCTACACCTTCGCACACAAGGAAATGCGTCCGGGCAAAAAAACAAAACGATTCGCCCCCCTGACTGTTGGGACCCACCAGCTACATCTTCGCAGGCAAGGAAGTGCCTGACAGTCGGGACCCACCTGGTCGAAGCGTACATAGCTTTGTCATTCTGGTCGCGAACGTGTACATACATACTGGTCGATCTAGAAGCGCGCACGTGTCGTAGTAGAGGCGCGCACATGTCATAGTAGAGGCACGCACGTAGCATGTACACGTACGTACAGCGGCCGGGGTGCAAGAAAGAAAATACGGCCACGTATGTGTACATACGGGCAGGGTCTCGAACGCCTACTCGCGCATACGTACGGCCAGGGCTCGTGTACATGGCTGGGTCGGAACAGAGAAACAGCATCGTCGTCGTGTTCATGGGGAGGCAACAGAATGCGTCGTGTTCATGGGGAGGCAACGGAATGTGTCGTGTTCATGGGGAGGCAACGGAATGCATCGTGTTCATCGGGAGGCAACGGAACGCATGGGAGCCAACCGGCTGGGTCGGAACGGAATGCGTGGTCGTGTTCATCGGGAGGGCTTGGACGGAACAGGCGATGGAGACGAGGCCCGGCGTACCGCAGAACGGAGGAAACAGACCTCGTACAGTCGAAACGGGGGTGCTGTTGATCGGGAGGGGTGTGGCATACCACAAAACGGAGGAAACGGACCTCCTACGGTCGAAACGGCGGTCCTATTGATCGGGAGGGGTGTGGCGTACCGCAAAACGGACGAAACGGACCTCCTACGGTCGAAACGGGGGTCCTGTTCATCGAGAGGGGTGTGGTGTACCGCAAAACGGGACTCCACGGGATACTGTTCATCTCCACCGTCGACTTCCTCGAGCCTCCACGGGCTCCTGTTCATCCAGCCTCCACCGCGCGCTACTCCACCGGCTACTGTTCAACCACCCCTCCACCGTCTACTGTTCATCCAACCCTCCACACCACGGGGTCCTGTTCAACCACCCCTCCACGGGCACCCCTCCATCATCTACTGTTCATCCAGCCCTCCACACCACGGGGTCCTGTTCATACAGAGGCAACGCAACAGTCACTGTTCATTCAATCGATCGGCTTCAGTTAGCAGCAGTAGCAAAGGAATCGCTCGATCGAGTTCAGTTAACAGCCATCGATCGATCGCTCGGGTTCAATAACGCGTAGCCTGCAGTGCAATCGCTCGGGTTCAGTTAGAGCCCAACGCCTCGCTCGGGTTCAGTTGGAGCCAACGCCTCGCACACATGCGCGTACGTGTACGAGAGAAACGCGCATCGCTCGGCCCCCGACCTCCCACCATAACCGGGAACTCCCCGAAATTTTCCTCGCCCTTGCTTCTACCACAGTTTTTTCCGTCATGGACGGCCCAAAGAATGTCATGCAGCTGCGTCTCTGGCCCGCCCAGGACGAAAAGCCCATTTTCTGTCATGATTTTTTGTCATAGAAGTAGGAGCCCACCACATCTATGATGATACCGGGTTTTGTCACAATTATTGTCATAGAAGTGTCATATGTATGACCGAAAAAAATCGTTCGGCCCAAAATGTGACGGATGTGTCTTTTTTTTGTTGTGCATGCATGTCGCCATGACCTACCATAAGACGGACCAATGAATTTATCGTTTGGTCAAACGACAGTTGTTGTTGTCGATAAACCGCTTGGGCCAATAAATTTAACCATCGTAAACATCGCATGAGATGGACCACAAAACCAGCACCTCTTGCATGAGGCCCAAAATGATGTATGTTGGGAAGGGGTGATGTGTGTTTTCAATATAGAATAATGTACAATTTAGATGTGGTGCCTACCTCTCGATATAGACAACAACCATGAAGGCAAGGTAGTTAAGGACGAGATACGCAGGGTTTGATGTAGGTCGAACCCAACAATCCAAGCATGTGGGAGGGAATCCAGGCAACGCATGAGCTCGAGCTTTGATTGAGCGACATGTGACGGTGACCGGCCCTAACAAGAACTAGGAGGAGTCCATTCATGGCCAACACATACCCCTCATTATCGGTCAAAGGGATGATATATATACACTCGGGGAGCTCACAGATATGTGTGTCATCACAAAAAAATGCACAATGTCGGCGTTCTAGGAACGGGGGTCCCCAGACTTGCCTGCCTACGGCCTGTGGCGTGGCTCAAAAGGGGGCCCAGCACGGCCCATCTTCATCAACACAGACCCAAGACCCTCGCGAGGGGCCAAGCCTCGCGAGGCGGACGACACGGAGCTTCCTCAGGCACGGCCTCATTAGGCTGGCTCACGAGGAGGGGGAGAGATCAAGGCGGGGTACCTCACGAGGTGCCCGTGACGCAAGCCATGACGACCAAGGGTGCCAGGCGGGCGCCAGCCCGCGCAGTGTCCTCCTTTCCTCTTTGGTGCAAAGGAAGCAAGTGCATGGGAGAGCATCAAGCAAAGGCACCCGTTTCGGTGCAACGAGACCAAGACCAGTCCAACGGCAGGGAGGAAGTCATTATGGAGCCCAATCCAGCGTCACCACCAGAGCCTTTGGCAGGCGAGGACCAACTTTAGTCAGGATAAGTGTACCAGATGTTCCCCTTCAAAATGGCCAATTGTTGGCGCCCTTCCCACTCAATATTTGGGAAGAGGCCCAGGGCCTTTGCCTATAAATAGGACTAGCCACCCACAGGGTAGAGGGGATCGGAGAATCAAGAAGGGAGAATCTAGGAGCCAAGAGAGAAACTAGCTAGGATCGGATCGAGTAGCATCGCACACACACACACACACAGAGAGAGAGAGAGAGAGAGAGAGAGAGAGAGAGAGAGAGAAGGGCGTCTGAACTCCTCCCAGCAGTTCATCCCCCCAGCCAAGAACAGACCCTCGCGAGGCTGTTCTTCTTGTATTGCTCATCATCATCAGCCCAAGAGGCAACCCACCACACCACACACTGGAGTAGGGTATTACACCACAACGGTGGCCCGAACTAGTATAAACCCTATGTCTCTTGTGCTGTTCTTTCCATAGCTTAGATCTTAGCGAGGCGGAGGGGTGCAGGTAGGTAGAAGGCGAAATCTCCGGGCGCACCCTAGTGTTCGAACCTCAAGGGTCTGCCGAAACCCAAAATCCGCCATTTGGCACGCCAGTTAGGGGTGCACCGGAATTCGTCTTCCACCACCCCGTTCTCCTCCGACCATCGCGTCCATCTCTGACGCTCGTCGGGCCCGTGCCGAGCGCCGGGCCGCTCTCGCTTCCCACGTCGCCCAGACGGCTCCTGCCGGCGGGCGTCCTCGCCGTTCCCCGTCACCTGCCGTCAACGCCGCCATCGGCCCGGCGGGGAACGAGCAGCAAGCGTCGTCTCAGCATCCGTCCGTGCAGCAAGACGGCCGCACCGCTACTCCCTCGCTCACCCCAGCTGGTTCTTCGTCCCGCGCGCTCCACGCACTCATGGAGGCTCGAGCTGCACTCATCGCGGCAAACGAGCTCCTGCGCTACCGTCCCGTCGACGACGTCTATGAAGAATGGCTCAATCGCGTCGCCGAGCTCGTCCGCGCCGCAGGGGGCTCTCCTGCGCCATCCGTTTCGCTGCACCGCACCCCGCCACGCGCGGGCGACGAAGCTCCGGGGGCGCCCCAGCCGCCTCCTCCTCAAGAAGGCACCATGGCTCCAAGGCGCGTGGCCCCTGGGCGGAACCCGCTCCGTCAGGTGCCAGCGCGGCAAGAGCAGAGCTGCCAAGAAGTCCCTCGCCCGCAAGAAGCTGCCCGGGCGCCCCCTGCTCCAGCATGTCGCGACCATGCTCATGCTCCCGCACGTCAAGACCCCGCGCTGCTCCCAGCTGCAGCACATGGGGACATGCAAGACCAAGCTCTCCGTCATCCAAGGCCTCCCATGGCCACAGCAGGCTGCCGTGCAGGCTGCCGTGCCTTCACCACCGAGCTACGCAGCGTCGCATGGCCCGGCAAGTTCAAGCCAGACCTGCCTCCTCGTTATGACGGCATGGCCGACCCTGTGGAGTTCCTCCAGCTCTATGAGCTGGGCATCGAAGCTGCCAACAGAAACGAGAAGGTCATGGCGAACTGGTTTCCCATGGCGCTCAAGGACGGGGCCCGCACCTGGCTCCTGAACCTGGCTCCAGGCATGATCTCCTCCTGGGACGAGATGTGCACCCGCTTCATCGCCAACTTCCAAGGTACTCGCGACCGGCCACTCGCCGTGAGTGACATGCGCCGCATCAAGCAACAACCCGGAGAGACCCTCCAGAAGTACATCCAGCGCTTCAACAACGCACGCCTCAAGATTCCCAAGGTGACCGAGGAGGCCATCATCTCAGCTTTCTCCGACGGCATGCACGATGTCAAGATGAAGGAGGAGCTGGCGATGCATGAAGAACTGTGCACTTCCTTGGAGTTGTTCAACTTGGCAACCAAGTTCGCCAGGGCTGAGGAAGGGCGTCTCTCCCTCCTCGAGCTGCCTGCCGCAGACCCAGAAGAGAAGAAGCCCAAGGCCAAGGATGTGAAGCGCAAGGGGGCTGCCGTGCTCGCGGCAGAACCAGGCACCAAGCGGGGCAGAGATCAGCCCGAGTCTTCCAAGGGCAGTCGGTACTGTGTGTACCATGACCTCCACACCCACAACACCAACGAATGTCAAGAGCTCCGAGCCGTGCGAGAAGGAAGGATCGGCCGTCGCCCCGACCACGGTGACCGGGGCTACGGTCGAGGAGGAGGAAGGAACGCAGGGCGCTGGGAAGACCGCTGCCCGCGCCAAGGGTGGCGCGATCGACCTCGCGAGGATCGCTGGCAAGACCCACCTCGCGAGGGAGACTGGAGGGATCAGCCTCGTGAGGATCGCCCGCTAGGCAACGCAGGCCTCCCTCCGCTGCCGCCGCAGCCAAGGAGAAACGAGGACCACCATCAGGACGAGGGGGCTGGGGGCTTCCAGGAGCCGCGCGCGATCGCCTACATCCTGGGCGGGGCTCAAGCCCCAGCCTCTCAACGCATCTTCAAGCAGTTCACCCGCGAAGTGAAAGCAGTCCTCCCCAAGCTCGAAGACACGCGCCCTCTCAGGTGGTCGGCGTGCACCATCATGTTCAGCTCAGCAGATCTGCTCAAGTGTGCGGCCACAGCCGGAGTCCTCCCGATGCTTTGTTCCCCAATCATCAGCAACGTGGTGGTCACCAGGACCCTCATCGATGGCGGGGCAGGGCTCAACGTCCTGTCTGTGGAAACATTCAACAATCTCCAAGTGCCCTACAACCAGCTTCAACCAATGAAGCCTTTCTCCGGAGTCACTGACGGCTCCACGCCCAGACACACGCCACCTAGCCAGGCCCCCCGGGCCTAGATTGTCACGCGTCTCTCCCCGAGCGGATCCAAGGTATGAAGGCCGTTTGAGGGTCAAGGGGGACTCCTGAGCATCGCGACTCAGTTGCCTGACTGGTCACGTAGCCCCTCACTCCTTAGTTCCGAAAGGCTAACGACAGTTGAGGTATGCGCGCGTCCGGGCTCTGCAGACATAGAACGGTAGATCCACCCACATCACACCTCCCTACTTGCTGTTCGTGCGCCAAGGGGGACTCCTGAGCATCGCGACTCAGGAGCCTGACTTGTCACGTAGCCCCTCACTCCTTGGTCCCGTCCTCGTTTCCGGTCGGGGCTAACGGCGGCTGAGGTATGCGCGGGGCCGGGCTCTGCCGGCGTAGAACATAAGCAAGTAGGAAGGAAAAGCGTAAATTTCAAGGAATTCAAAAGAAAATATTTACAGTTCACACTGTTATCTCAATGCCAAACGCAAGTTTAAATGCCTCCCCGAGGCATGATACATGTGCAGGAATTAAAGGCAGGACAGGAGCCACAACGGAGTCGCTTGTCGGTGGTGGAGCAGCGCAGAGTGGGTTCGCCTCATGGAGCAGCGGGGTCAGCAGCGCCTTGCTTCGGCTTGGTGCCGAAGGCCCGGAACTTCCCCAGCAGAGCCTCCGCGCGACCCTTCACGGCCTCGGCGAGCTGCGTCAGGCGAGGCCCTTGCGGTGTCTCCTTCACTCTCATCCGCGCGAACCGCTTGCACGTTAAAGGGGGGGGTGCCTGAGCATCGCGACTCAGGGCTCCTACTGGCTCTGCAGCCCTCACCCTCTGGCCTTGTCCACGGCATCGCGACCTGGCATACCAGCGATGGCTGAGACTCGCTCGAGGGCCGGGACCCGAGGACGTAGAGCAGAAAGGGGAGCAAAGGCGAGAGGGGAGGGACACGCGAGGACCTCGCCGAGCAACCTCACGCCTGCCGATGCACGGACACAGCGACACACCAGAGAGCGGTCCCTGATTCTCGAGATAAGTCACCACCCGAAAGCACCAGCTACCGTGGCACCATCCCAGCACCTAATGCAATCCCGTGTTAGCAACGCCGCTCTCCTTTCTCACCGAACGACGGCTGCTTGAGCGCCAAAGGGGACCTCCTGAGCATCGCGACTCAGGGGCTCTTACCGGACCCCGGGTCGCTCACCTCCTGGCCTTGACCATGGCATCGCGACCTGGCATACCAGCGACGGCTGAAGCCGCCTTGGGACTGGGACCTGTCGGCGCAGAGCACCAAGCCCTCGTGAGGTTCGAAAGGGAGAACTGAGCTAAGAAGGAATGAGCAACTCGCACAATTCTATGACAAGGGTTATATTAACAAAACAGGATCACAGGCACCTTACAAGCCCCCACGGGACACGTCTTTGATTCCTCGCAGGGAACAGATCTAAAAGGACGCTAACTACACGAGCCCCTGCAAAAGACGCCATCATCAACAGTGGGCCGTCCAGCACCAGCGCCAACCCTATCCAGATCAGAGTCGGCGACGGCCTGACGAGCCCGCCCTGCTCCAGGAGCGGCGCCGGCTCGGGGGCTCGTAGCTGTCGTCACTCGTCTCCGGAGTTTCACGACTCGCCGGAGTCGCTGGAACCTCCGACGCCTCCGCCGCCTGAGGAGCCGCCAAGGGAGCGGTCGGCGGGTCCAGTCCTTGCCGTAGCAGGGTCCTTACCACCTCTCCCGGGGCAGCACTCCAGCCGGCGCCCGTTCGCATCGAAGACCTTGAAGAACATCACCGAAGCACCGTCGTACTCCAAGTGGATCGTGAAGGCACCTCTTGTCCTGCAAACCCGGGCGATTTCGCTCCAGCCTCGAGTCATGAAGACCTCGCCCGAGGCAATGACCGGGACCTCTGCCTCGGTCGCGAGGGTGCTGCAGCCGGCATGCTGCAGCCAAAGCTCCAGGAGTTCTCCCCGCGGGATGATGGAGGCGAAGAAGGGAGAAGGCGAATCCAAGACTGAGCAGGCATGGCGGCGTGGAGCACGAACTCTCGGGAGGAGCCCTCGGTGTGGACCCCAGGGGGGACGACCCACACCTTCATGACCCGTCGGCACCGACGGCGGCGCCGATCGTGGCGATCGGCATCGACTCCTTCAGAGCCCTCGATGTGGGCGTACAAGGGAAGCGGGAACCCCGGCGGTGGCTGCTCGCACCAGGGCCTCGACACCACCTGATGGGCCCCCTCGTCCCGGCCGCGGAGGGTGAGCCGTTTCTTCGGCGGGAGCGGGTCTGGTTCCTCTCGGGGAGCCTTTCCCTTCTCTGCCACCGAGAACCGGCGGATCGGAGCCATCGCAGCAAGACGGAGCAAGGACCGTGAAGAAGGAGAAGCAAGAAGGGATGGACTGGAAGGGCGTGCGCCGTTCCGTACTTATAGCCGGCGAAGGCCAACCGCCGACCTCCACGATCGCAGGTAATCATGACCCGCTTTGCATGCAGGGACTTGTCCAATCCATGCAGTTGCCGAGGTGCCGTGGGGAAGTGGAGACGCTCACGTCCAATCAACCGCCACGCGACGCCCAAGGCCGCAGGCTGTTAGGGCCCGCGGCGCTTCGCCCTTGCCCTTTCGCCTCCCTGCACGGCCAAGTCCGGGCGCGCCTTGGGCCTGGGGGCTACTGTCGGCGTTCTGGGAACGGGGGTCCCCAGACTTGCCTGCCTGCGGCGTGGCTCAAAAGGGCCCCAGCACGGCCCATCTTCATCAACACAGACCCAAGACCCTCGCGAGGGGCCAAGCCTCACGGGGTGGACGACATGGAGCTTCCTCAGGCACGGCCTCATCAGGCTGGCTCGCGAGGAGGCGGAGAGATCAAGGCGGGGTACCTCACGAGGTGCCCATGACGCAAGCCATGACGACCAAGGGTGCCAGGCGGGCGCCAGCCCGCGCAGTGTCCTCCTTTCCTCTTTAGTTTAAAGGGAGCAAGCGCAGGCGAGGGCATCAAGCAAAGGCACCCGTTTCGGTGCAATGAGACCAAGACCAGTCCAACGGCATGGAGGAAGTCATTGTGGAGCCCAAGCCAGCGTCACCACCAGAGCCTTTGGCAGGCGAGGACCAACTTTAGTCAGGATAAGTGTACCAGATGTTCCCCTTCAAAATGGCCAATTGTTGGCACCCTTCCCGCTCAATATTTGGGAAGAGGCCCAGGGCCTTTGCCTATAAATAGGACTAGCCACCCACAGGGAAGAGGGGATCGGAGAATCAAGAAGGGAGAATCTAGAAGCCAAGAGAGAAACTAGCTAGGATCGGATCGAGTAGCATCGCACAGAGAGAGAGAGAGAAGGGCGACTAAACTCCTCCCAGCAGTTCATCCCCCCAGCCAAGAACAGACCCTCGCGAGGCTGTTCTTCCTTGTATTGCTCATCATCATCAGCCCAAGAGGCAACCCACCACACCACACACTGGAGTAGGGTATTACACCACAACGGTGGCCCGAACTAGTATAAACCATGTGTCTCTTGTGCTGTTCTTTCCATAGCTTAGATCTTAGCGAGGCGGAGGGGTGCAGGTAGGTAGAAGGCGAAATCTCCGCACGCAACCCAGTGTTCGAACCTCAAGGGTCTGCCGGAACCCGAAATCCGACACACAAGGGAGACGTGGTCGATCAGAAGACCCCGTATACACTGCATGCGACCCGAAAATATGTATGGGTACGGTGGTGTGTGATGTGTTTAAATCCCAAATGCACAACTTCGATGGGCCACCAACTACATTACAAACCAAACACCGTACCCAACTCCAAGCCTGGTTCAATACGTACGATGTCAGTTGCAGCGACGGGAGGGGGGGGGCATCCCACGCATGCGCTCAAATTATTTGGTCTAGCATGGGACACATCTATATATATATATATATACATCTATACACCTATATAGTGTGTGAATAACTTTGAAAGTTTGTCGTTGGATGAAGCCAATCCGATGGTACAGAGATGGCAAATTCAAGCACTATTGGTCGTTGGATGTCATCTACATTCCTCCAGATTCTGCCACATGTATATTCCACCAGATTTGTGCTTTTAGAAACTATGTGGGATATTTTACATGGCCGGTGTGTGGCCGCTAGCCTTCAGTGAGCACTGACACTGCTAGCGGGAAAATGATGGGAGAAGAGGCAGGAAACCGATGAGAGGAGTGGCGAGAAATGGTAGCCTGTTTTGAAAACTTACCAGAGAAGGAAGCGTGAGCCAGCACGATGCATGTGCGCAATGCTTACCCATGTACTGCATGTGCCATAGAAAGGGCTCAGGGTTGTCGTTTGATCTGGGAGCATCCAATGGTCCACACGTACGATCCATGGGGTTAGGGTTTTGGCCAATCAGAACGCACGACTCACATCGTGCGCGCAGCAGGGGGTGGGGGAGAATATCATACGGAGACCAACATTCGGTGGAAATCGGTGAAAACCACGAGAAAAAGATGTTTTGAAGTTTCATTTTTTTGAAAAAAATGCGGGATGTTAAGAGGATGATGTTTTGTTGCCACACAAAATTTCAAGTTGAAACACATTACGAGATGTGATCTATGAAAAAGACAAAATCAGTGTTGAATAGTGTCGAATTGTAATGTCACTATTCAGGGCTGAATTTGTCTTTTCATAGCTCACAGCTCGTAATGTTTTTCAACTTGAAATTTTTTGTCGCAATAAAACATCACCGTCTTAACATCCCACATTTTTTTCAGATTTTTATGAAACTTTAAAATATTGTTTCCACGAAGTTTTCATTGAATATCGGCTTTTGTGAGTGAACCATGTGCTATTTGAAAGCATTTTGTGAGAAGAATCTCGGTTTTTAAATCCCTGTAAATCCAAAACTAAGCCAAAAATTGTGAAACCTAGCATGGTGTCACGACATGGCACTTATATGTCGAGGAATTTTTTTCGTCCATTGTGACACAAGTTTTATTATAAGCCTCTTACAAACTGGAGCTTCTCTCAAAGAACCCTCATGGTTCCGATAGGGAAACGTGTCACCCTTGTGGGCGAAACGTAATCACTGCCTCTTTTTGCCTTGTATTTTCTTTTATGGGCAACATGGAATGACAGGATATCCCTGCTGAAATTTAAACTTATTCAGGGTTCGTTTGGGCTTTTTATGCACTAATTGAGTTTCCTAGGCATTTAATGTCCATAATTCAAATCTAAACTTCAAATACATGCTTCAGTTCACCAAAATGGCTAGAAAATTTATACATGTGTCCTTGGGTGCATGTTTAGGTCCCATGCCAAGGACACATTTATACATATAGTTTGGCCATGCTTCATTTTCGTCACACAAAATGCTCCAATCATGCACAACCCCAATGAAAAGCCAAGCAATTGTTTCATCCTTTAGTATTCTCAAACTTTTTCAACTTTCACGCAATATATGAGCGCGAGCCATGGACATAACACTATAGGTGGAATAGAATGGTGGTTGTGGAGAAGACAAAAAAGAGGAAGATAGTCTCACATCAACTAGGCGTGTCAGTGGGCTATGGAGATTCCCATCAATAGATATCATTGTGAGTGAGTAGGGATTGCCATGCAACAGATGCACTAGAGCTATAAGTGTATGGAAGCTCAACAAAAGTAACTATAAGTGGGTGTGCATACAAATTGCTTGCTCACAAAGACCTAGGGAAATTTGAGGAAGCCCATCATTGGAATATACAAGCCAAGTTCTATAATGAAAAATTCCCACTAGTATATGAAAGTGACAACATATGAGACTCTCTATCATGAAGATCATGGTGCTACTTTGAAGCACAAGTGTGGAAAAAGGATAGTAACATTGCCCCTTCTATCTTTTTCTCTCTTTTTTTGTTTGGGCCTTCTCCTTTTTTTATGGCCTCTTTTTTTCCTCTGGAGTCTCATCCCGACTTGTGGGGGAATCATAGTCTCCATCATCCTTTCCGCACATGGGACAATGCTCTAATAATGAAGATCATAACACTTTTATTTACTTACAACTCGATACTTAGAACAAAATATGACTATGTAAATGCCTCCGGCGGTGTACCGGGATGTGCAATGAATCAAGAGTGACATGTATGAAAAATTATGAATGGTGTCCATGCCACAAATACGATGTCAACTACATGATCATGCAAAGCAATATGACTATGATGAAGCGTGTCATAATAAACTAAACGGTGGAAAGTTGCATGGCAATATATTTTGGAATGGCTATGGAAATGCCATAATAGGTAGGTATGGTGGCTATTTTGAGGAAGGTAAATGATGGGTTTATGGTACATGCGAAAGTTGAGCGGCACAAGAGAGGCTACCAATGGTGGAAGGGTGAGAGTGCGTATAATCCATTAACTTAACATTAGTCATAAAGAACTCACATACTTATTACAAAAATCTACAAGTCATCAAAACCAAGCACTACGTGCATGCTCCTAGGGGGCTAGATTGGTAAGAAAAGACCATCACTCATCCCCGACCGCCACTCATAAGGAAGGCAATCAAAGAAACACCTCATGCTTCAAATTGGTCACACAATTGCTACCATACGTGCATGCTACGGGACATGCAAACCTCAACACAAGTATTTCTCAATTTCACAAGTACTCAACTAGAACGACTCTAATATCACCATCTTCATATCTCAAAACAATCATCAAGTATCAAACTTCTCATAGTATTCAATGCACTCTATATGAAAGTTTTTAATTATACCCATCTTGAATGCCCATCATATTAGGACTAATTTTATAACCAAAGCAAATTACCATGATGTTCTAAAAGACTCTCAAAATAATATAAGTGAGTAGTGAGAGATCAATACTTTCTGTAAAATAAAACTACCACCGTGCTCTAAAAAGATATAAGTGAAGCACTAGAGCAAAATTATCTAGCTCAAAAGATATAAGTGAAGCACATAGAGTATTCTAATAAACTCCGATTCATGTGTGTCTCTCCCAAAAGGTGTGTACAACAAGGATGATTGTGGTAAACCAAAAAGCAAAGACTCAAATCATACAAGGCGCTCCAAGCAAAACACATATCATGTGGTGAATAAAAATATAGCCTCAAGTAAAGTTACCGATAGATGAAGACGAAAGAGGGGATGCCTTCCGGGGTACCCCCAAGCTTAGGCTTTTGATTGCCCTTGAATTTTACCTTGGAGTGCCTTGGGCATCCCCAATATTAGGCTCTTGCCACTCCTTATTCCAAAATCCATCAAATCTTTACCCAAAAACTTGTAAACTTCACAACACAAAACTTAGCAGAAAATCTCATGAGCTCCGTTAGTATAAGAAAGCAAACCACCACTTTAATGTACTGTAATTAACTCATTCTTTATTTATATTGGTGTTAAAAATACTGTATTCCAACTTCTCTATGGTTCATACCCCCCCCCCCCCCGATACTACACATAGATTCATCAAAATAAGAAAACAACACACGAAAAACAGAATCTGTCAAAAGAGAATAGTCTGTAGCAATCTGGAGGTTTCCAATACTTGTGTAACTCCAAAAATTCTGAAAACTTAGGAATACCTAAATAATTTGTATATTGATCTACTGCAGTTGGAATTGGTATTTTAGCGCTCTCTGGTAAAAAATAAAAATTATTTTCATGAGCGCATACTTTCTGTTTTTATCAGCAAGATCAAACAAAAATCACCGAAGAAGATCCTAAAGGCTTTACTTGGCACAAACACTAATTAAAACATAAAAAACACAATCATAAAAGAGGCTAGATAAATTATTTATTACTAAAACAGGAACAAAAAGTAAAGAACAAAAATACAATTTGGTTGCCTCCCAATAAGCGCTATAGTTTAATGCCACTAGCTAGGCATCTATAATTTTAATGATGCTCACATGAGAGACAAGAATTGAAGAACAAAGAGGGCATCATATAGGTTGTGAATAACACATCTAAGTCTAACATTCTTCCTATGCATAGGCATGTTATAGTAAAAAAAATTATCATAGCAAGCAAAAACTAGCATATGCAAGGAAGCAGAAAGAAACAATAGCAATCTCAACATACCGAGAGGTAATTTAGTAACATGAAAATTTCTACAATCATATTTTCCTCTATCATAATAATTACATGTGGGATCATAAGCAAACTCAACAATATAGCTATCATATAAAATATTCTCAACATGATCCACATGTATGCAAAGTTGACACTCTTCCAAAATAGTGGGATTAACATTAACTAACGTCATGACCTCTCCAAACCCACTTTTATCAAAAATTTCATAAGGTTAAACATTATCAAAATATCTGGGATATAAAGTTGACACTATTCCAAACCCATTTTCAATATTATTGCAAACATTATTATCAATCTCATATTCATCATGGGGCTTAAATAAATGTACAAGATCATAAGAAGAATCACCCCAATCATGATCATTGCAACAAATAGTAGTCATAGCAAAACTAGAATCCTGAAGCTTAGGGTTTTGCATAATATTAGCACAATTTACATCAATATAATCATTGCAATCATGATTTTTATTCAAAGATCTATCGTGAATCGCTTCATAAAGTAATTCATCACACTTTTCAGATTCACGAATTTCAAGCAAAACTCATAAAGATAATCTAGTGCACTCAACTCACTAGCAATAGGTTCATCATAATTGGATCTCTTAAAGAGATTAGCAAGTGGATGAGGATCCATAAACTTTTAGCAAGCGAAGATGCAAGCAAAAAGAAGGTACATCGTAACACAAGCAAACAAAAGATCGAACGGAATAGGGGCGAATAAAACGGCAAATTGTGGAGTGGGGGAGAGGAAAACGAGAGGCAAATGGCAAATAATGTAATGTGATGGAGAAGAGTTTATGAAGCGTTCTTGGTATGTCTTGACTTGGCATAGATCTCCCCGGCAGGCGCCAAAAATCCTTCTTGCCACCTCTTGAGCATGCCTTGGTTTTCCCTTGAAGAGGAAAGGGTGATGCAACAAAGTAGCGTAAGTATTTCCCTCATTTTTTAGAACCAAGGTATCAATCCAGTAGGAGACAACACTCAAGTCACCTAGTACCTGCACTAACAATCAAGAAACTTGCAACCAACGCGATAAAGGGGTTATCAATCCCTTCACGGTCACTCGCAAAAGTGAGATCTGATAAACATAGTAAGATAAATATTTTTGGTATTTTTGTGGTATAGATTGGAAAGTAAAGATTGCAAAAAAGTAAACGTGATGCGATGTAAATAAAAAGAGATGCAATATAATAAGAAAGAGACCCGGGGGCCATACGTTTCACTAGTGGCTTCTCTCATGATAGCATGTATTACGGTGGGTGAAAAATTTACTGCCGAGAAATTGATAAAAGAGTGCATAGTTATGAGAATATCTAGTCAATGATCATGAATATAGGCATCACGTCCGTGTTAAGTAGACCGAAACGATTCTACATCTACTACTATTACTCCACACATCGACCGCTATCCAGCATGCATCTAGAGTATTAAGTTCATAAGAACAAAGTAATGCATTAAGCAAGATGACATGATGTAGAGGGATAAACTCAAGCAATATGATATAAACCCCATCTTTTTATCCTCGATGGCAACAATACAATACATGCCTTGCTGCCCCAATATCACTGGAAAAGGACACCGCAAGATTGAACCCAAAGCTAAGCACTTCTCCCATTGCAAGAAAGATCAATCTAGTAGGCCAAACTAAACCGATAATTCAAAGAGACTTGCAAAGATATAAAATCATTAATATAAGAATACAGAGAAGAACCAAATATTATTGATAGATAAACTTGATCATAAATCCCCAATTCATCAGATCTTGGCAAACACACCGCAAAAAGTATTACATCGAATAGATCACCAAGAACATCGAGGAGAACATTGTATTGAGAACCAAAGAGAGAGAAGAAGCCTTCTAGCAAATAACTATGGACCAAAGGTCTATGGAAAACTACTCACACATCATCGGAGAGGCTACGGTGTTGATGTAGAAGCCCTCCATGATTGATTCCCCCTCCGGCAGATCACCAGAAAAGGCCCCAGATGGGATCTCACGGGTACAGAAGGTTGCGGCGGTGGAAAAGTGGTTTCGTGGCTCGCCCTGATGTTTTTAGGGTATAAGAATATATATAGGAGAAAGAAGTACGTCAGTGGAGCTCCATGGGGCCCATGAGGGTGGGGGGCGCCTACCCCCCTAGGCGCGCCCTCCTATCTCGTGGACGCCTCACGGAGTTCCAGACTTCCACTCCAAGTCTCCTGGTTTGCATTTATTCCAAGAAAGATCCTTGCGAAGGTTTTGTTCTGTTTGGATTCTGTTTGATATTCCTTTTCTGCGAAACACTAAAATAGGCAAAAACCAGAAACTGGCACTGGGCCTCCGGTTAGTAGGTTAGTCCCAAAAATAATATAAAATAGCATATTAAAGCCCAATAAACATCCACAACAGATAATATAATAGCATGGAACAATCAAAAATTATAGATACGTTGGAGACGTATCAAGGGGGCGTCGGGCAAGGAGGATGTCGAGCCCATCGCTGAGGTGGCGGCGCCAGCCGGGATGGCGGGCGGGGTACCGCCGGCTCAACCTCACAGGAATGAGACGGGGACCCGGGGGCCTAGTCAGACTCGACCTCTAGGGAGGGATTCGAAAAACCAGGTTGTGGCGGCAGAAGGCGCCATGCCGGGGGCCTCCAGGGGGCACCACCGCACATCACTCCAGGAAGGGGGCGCGGGGGTCGGCGCTGATGGAGCCGAGGTCCTTTCGATAAGTAAGAGTGTCGAACCCAACGAGGAGCAGAAGGAAATGACAAGCGGTTTTCCGTAAGGTATTCTCTACAAGCACTGAAATTATCGGTAAAAGATAGTTTTGTGATAAGGTAATTTGTAATGGGTAACAAGTAACAAAAGTATACAAGGTGCAGCAAGGTGGACCAATACTTTTTGTAGCAAAGGACAAGCCTGGACAAACTCTTATATAAGGGATAGCGCTCCCGAGGACACATGGGAATTATCATCAAGCTAGTTTTCATCACGCTCATATGATTCGTGTTCGTTACTTTGATAATTTGATATGTGGGTGGACCGGTGCTTGAGTACTGCCCTTACTTGGACAAGCATCCCACTTATGATTAACCCCTCTTGCAAGCATCCACAACTACAAAATAAGTACTAAGGTAAACCTAACCATAGCATCAAATATATGGATCCAAATCAGCCCATTACGAAGCAACGCATAAACTAGGGTTTAAGCTTCTGTCACTCTACCAACCCATCATCTACTTATTACTTCCCAATGCCTTCCCCTAGGCCCAAATAATGGTGAAGTGTCATGTAGTCGACGTTCACATGACACCACTAGAGGAAATACAACATACATCTCATCAAAATATCGAACGAATACCAAATTCACATGACTACTTATAGCAAGACTTCTCCCATGTCCTCAGGAACAAATGTAACTACTCACAAATCATATCCATGTTCATAATCAAAGGGGTATTAATATGCATAAAGGATCTGAACATATGATCTTCCACCAAATAAACCAGCAAGCATCAACTACAAGGAGTAATCAACACTACTAGCAACCCACAGGTACCAATCTGATGTTCTGAGACAAAGATTGGATACAAGAGGTGAACTAGGTTTTGAGATGACATGGTGCTGGTGAAGATGTTGATGGAGATTGACCCCCTCCATATGAGAGGATCGATGGTGATGATTTCCCCCTCCCAGAGGGATGTTTCCCTGGCAGAACACCTCCACCGGAGCCCTAGATTGGTTCTACCTCGAGACGGAAACGCTTCGTCCCGAAAGCTTCCTCTTCATTTTTCCAGGGCGAAAGACTTCATATAGCAAAAGATGGGCACCGGAGGCCAGCCAGGGGGCCCACGAGACAGGGGGCGCTCCTAGGGGGTAGGACGCGCCCCCACCCTCATGGATGGTGGGTGGCCCCCTCTGGTGCTTTCTTCGCCCAATATTTTTATATATTCCAAAACTGACTTCCGTGGAGTTTCAGGACTTTTGGAGTTGTGCAGAATAGGTCTCTAATATTTGCTCCTTTTCCAGCCTAGAATTCCAGCTGTCGGCATTCTCCCTCTTCGTGCAAACCTTGTAAAATAAGAGAGAGAATAGGAATAAGTACTGTGATATAATGTGTAATAACAGCCCATAATGCGATAAATATCTATGTAAAAGCATGATGCAAAATGGACGTATTAACTCCCCCAAGCTTAGACCTCGCTTGTCCTCAAGCGGAAGCCGATAACAAAAAATATGTCACATGTTTAGAGATAGAGGTGTCAATAAAATAAAATAAGGACATGAGGGCATCATGATCACTCTTAAAACAACATATATATATATATATATTCATATGATTTCTTATGCTAAAGTAACAATCTATTCACAATGTGAAGTATGAATCAGAAACTTCATTGAAAACTAACAAACTATAATCTCAGTCATTGAAGCAATTGCCATTTATCATAACATCAGAAAGAGTCAATATAAGAGCTTTTCAGCAAGTCCACATACTCAACTATCATTTAGTCTTTCACAATTGCTAACACTCACGCAATACTTATGGGTATGGATTTTTAGTCGGACATAGCGAAAGGCAGGGGCTTATAGTGTTGCCTCCCAAACTTTTATGTCAAGGGGTAATGTCAACAATAATAGTTTAGGATAACTTACATCCAATTGGCTATATATATCAAGATCTTTCCAACACACAGTGCTTACCAAAGGATAAAATGTAAAAAGGAAAGGTGAAGATCACCATGACTCTTGTATAAAGTATAAGAGAAAAATAAAAGATAGGCCCTTCGCAGAGGGAAGCAGAGGTTGTCATGTGTTTTTATGGTTGGATGCACGAAATCTTAATGCAATAGAACATCACTTTATAATGCCACTTGTGATATGGACCTTTATTATGCACTCTGTCGCTTTTATTTCTTCCACATCACAAGATCGTATAAAGCTTATTTTCTCCACACTAATAGATCATACATATTTAGAGAGCAATTTTTCTTGCTTGCAACAATGAAAACTTACTTGAAGGATCTTACTCAATCCATAGGCAGATATGATGGACTCTCATGGAAAAAAATGGGTTTAAGGATATTTGTAAGCACAGGTAGTATCTCTACATGGTGCAAAGTATTTGGCTAGCATGAGGGGGAAAGGCAAGCTCAACATGTTGGATGGTCCATGACAATATAATTTATTTCAAATGCAAGAAAACATAACCCATTACGTTGTCTTCCATGTCCAACATATACTTTTTAGCATATCATATTTTAATGAGTGCTCACAATCATAAAAGTTGTCTAAGATAGTATATTTATATATGAAAACCTCTCTTTCTATATTACTTCCTATTAATTGCAACGATGACTAAAACTATGTTTGTCAACTCTCAACTACTTTTATTCATCATACTCTTTATATGTGAAGTCATTATGTTGGGGAACGTAGTAATTTCAAAAAAATTCCTACGCACACGCAAGATCATGGTGATGCATAGCAACGAGGGGGAGAGTCTGATCTACGTACCCTTGTAGATCGCAACGGAAGCATTGACACAACGTAGAGGAAGTAGTCGTACGTCTTCTTCCCGATCCGACCGATCCAAGCACCGTTACTCCGGCACCTCCGAGTTCTTAGCACACATTCAGCTCGAAGACGATCCCCGGGCTCCGATCCAGCAAAGCTTCGGGGAGGAGTTCCGTCAGCACGACGGCGTGGTGACGATCTTGATGTACTACCGACGCAGGGCTTCGCCTAAGCACTACAACGATATGATCGAGGCGGAATTTGGTGGCAGGGGGCACCGCACACGGCTAAGGAACGATCTCAATGATCAACTTGTGTGTCTAGAGGTGCCCCCTGCCCCCGTATATAAAGGTTGCCAGGGGGAGGGCTGGCCGGCCAACTATGGAGGCGCAGGAGGAGTCCTACTCCTACCGGGAGTAGGACTCCCCCCCAATCCTATTCCTAATAGGACTCCCAAGGAGAAAGAGAGGGAGAGAGGTGGCCGGCCACCTCTCCTAGTCCTAATAGGACTAGGGGAGGGGGGAGGCGCGCAGACCACCTTGGGCTGCCCCTTTCACCTTTCCACTAAGGCCCAATAAGGCCCATATGGTTCCCGGGGGGTTCCGGTAACCTCCCAGTACTCCGGTAAAATCCCGATTTAACCCGGAACACTTCTGATGTCCAAACATAGGCTTCCAATATATCAATCTTTATGTCTTGACCATTTCGAGACTCCTCGTCATGTCCGTGATCACATCCGGGACTCCGAACAACCTTCGGTACATCAAAATGCATAAACTCATAATAACTGTCATCGTAACGTTAAGCGTGCGGACCCTACGGTTCGAGAACAATGTAGACATGACCGAGACACGTCTCCGGTCAATAACCAATAGCGGGACCTGGATGCCCATATTGGCTCCTACATATTCTACGAAGATCTTTATCGGTCAGACCGCCTAACAACATACGTCGTTCCCTTTGTCATCGGTATGTTACTTGTCCGAGATTCGATCGTCGGTATCCAATACCTAGTTCAATCTCGTTATCGGCAAGTCTCTTTACTCGTTCCGTAATACATCATCCCGCAACTAACTCATTAGTTGCAATGCTTGCAAGGATTGTATAATGTGTATTACCGAGAGGGCCCAGAGATACCTCTCCGACAATCAGAGTGACAAATCCTAATCTCGAAATATGCCAACCCAACATCTACCATTGGAGACACCTTTAGTACTCCTTTATAATCACCCAGTTACGTTGTGACGTTTGGTAGCACCCAAAGTGTTCCTCCGGCAAATGGGAGTTGCATAATCTCATAGTCATAGGAACATGTATAAGTCATGAAGAAAGCAATAGCAACATACTAAACGATCGTGTGCTAAGCTAATGAAATGGGTCATGTCAATCAGATCATTCAACTAATGATGTGATCTCGTTAATCAAATAACAACACATTGTTCATCGTTAGGAAACTTAACCAACTTTGATTAACGAGCTAGTCAAGTAGAGGCATACTAGTGACACTCTGTTTGTCTATGTATTCACACATGTATTATGTTTCCGGTTAATACAATTCTAGCATGAATAATAAACATTTATCATGATATAAGGAAATAAATAATAACTTTGTTATTGCCTCTAGGGCATATTTCCTTCAGTCTCCCACTTGCACTAGAGTCAATAATCTAGATTACACAGTAATGATTCTAACACCCATGGAGCCTTGGTGCTGATCATGTTTTGCTCGTGGAAGAGGCTTAGTCAACGGGTCTGCAACATTCAGATCCGTATGTATCTTGCAAATCTCTATGTCTCCCACCTGGACTAGATCCCAGATGGAATTGAAGCATCTCTTGATGTGTTTGGTCCTTTTGTGAAATCTGGATTCCTTTGCAAAAGTAATTGCACCAGTATTGTCACAAAAGATTTTCATTGGACCCGATGCACTAGGTATGACACCTAGATCGGATATGAACTCCTTCATCCAGACTCCATCGTTCGCTGCTTCCGAAGCAGCTATGTACTCCACTTCACATGTAGATCCCGCTACGACGCTTTGTTTAGAACTGCACCAACTGACAGCTCCACCGTTTAAAGTAAACACGTATCCGGTTTGCGATTTAGAATCGTCCGGATCAGTGTCAAAGCTTGCATCAACGTAACCTCTTACGGTGAGCTCTTTGTCACCTCCATATACGAGAAACATATCCTTAGTCCTTTTCAGGTATTTCAGGATGTTCTTGACCGCTGTCCAGTGATCCAATCCTGGATTACTTTGGTACCTCCCTGCTAAACTTATAGCAAGGCACACATCAGGTCTGGTACACAGCATTGCATACATGATAGAGCCTATGGCTGAAGCATAGGGAACATCTTTCATTTTCTCTCTATCTTCTGAAGTGGTCGGTCATTGAGTCTGACTCAACTTCACACCTTGTAACACAGGCAAGAACCCTTTCTTTGCTTGATCCATTTTGAACTTCTTCAAAATCTTGTCAAGGTATGTGCTTTGTGAAAGTCCAATTAAGCGTCTTGATCTATCTCTATAGATCTTAATGCCCAATATGTAAGCAGCTTCACCGAGGTCTTTCATTGAAAAACTCTTATTCAAGTATCCCTTTATGCTATCCAGAAATTCTATATCATTTCCAATCAGCAATATGTCATCCACATATAATATCAGAAATGCTACAGAGCTCCCACTCACTTTCTTGTAAATACAGGCTTCTCCAAAAGTCTGTATAAAGCCAAATGCTTTGATCACACTATCAAAGCGTTTATTCCAACTCCGAGATGCTTGCACCAGTCCATAAATGGATCGCTGGAGTTTGCACACTTTGTTAGCTCCCTTTGGATCGACAAAACCTTCCGGTTGCATCATATACAACTCTTCTTCCAGAAATCCATTCAGGAATGCAGTTTTGACATCCATCTGCCAAATTTCATAATCATAAAATGCGGCAATTGCTAACATGATTCTGACAGACTTAAGCATCACTACGGGTGAGAAGGTCTCATCGTAGTCAACCCCTTGAACTTGTCGAAAACCTTTTGAAACAAGTCGAGCTTTATAGACAGTAACATTACCGTCAGCGTCAGTCTTTTTCTTGAAGATCCATTTATTCTCAATTACTTGCCGATCATCAGGCAAGTCAACCAAAGTCCATACTTTGTTCTCATACATGGATCCCATCTCAGATTTCATGGCCTCAAGCCACTTTGCGGAATCTGGGCTCACCATCGCTTCTTCATAGTTTGTAGGTTCGTCATGATCTAGTAGCATGACCTCCAGAACTGGATTACCGTACCACTCTGGCGCGGATCTTACTCTGGTTGATCTACGAGGTTCAGTAGTATCTTGTTCTGAAGTTTCATGATCATTATCATTAACTTCCTCACTTATTGGTGTAGGTGTCGCAGAAACAGTTTTATGTGATGTACTACTTTCTAATAAGGGAGCGGGTACAGATACCTCATCAAGTTCTACTTTCCTCCCACTCACTTCTTTCGAGAGAAACTCCTTCTCAAGAAAGTTTCCGAATTTAGCAACAAAAGTCTTGCCTTCGGATCTATGATAGAAGGTGTATCCAATAGTTTCCTTTGGATATCCTATGAAGACACATTTCTCCGATTTGGGTTCGAGCTTATCAGGTTGAAGTTTTTTCACATAAGCATCGCAACCCCAAACTTTAAGAAACGACAACTTTGGTTTCTTGCCAAACCACAGTTCATAAGGCGTCGTCTCAACGGATTTTGATGGTAACCTATTTAACGTGAATGCGGCCGTCTCTAAAGCGTATCCCCAAAACGATAGCGGTAAATCGGTAAGAGACATCATGGATCGTACCATATCTAGTAAAGTACGATTACGATGTTCGGACACACCATTACGATGTGGTGTTCCGGGTGGCGTGAGTTGCGAAACTATTCCACAATTTTTCAAATGTATACCAAACTCGTAACTCAAATATTCTCCTCCACGATCAGATCGTAGAAACTTTATTTTCTTGTTACGATGATTTTCAACTTCACTCTGAAATTCCTTGAACTTTTCAAATGTTTCAGACTTGTGTTTCATTAAGTAGATATACCCATATCTGCTTAAATCATCTATGAAGGTGAGAAAATAACAATATCCGCCACGAGCCTCAATATTCATCGGACCACATACATCGGTATGTATGATTTCTAATAAATCTGTTGCTCTCTCCATAGTACCGGAGAACGGTGTTTTAGTCATCTTGCCCATGAGGCACAGTTCGCAAGTACCAAGTGATTCATAATCAAGTGGTTCCAAAAGTCCATCAGTATGGAGTTTCTTCATGCGCTTTACACCGATATGACCTAAACGGCAGTGCCACAAATAAGTTGCACTATCATTATCAACTCTGCATCTTTTGGCTTCTACATTATGAATATGTGTATCACTACTATCGAGATTTAACAAGAATAGACCACTCTTCAAGGGTGCATGACTATAAAAGATATTACTCATATAAATAGAACAACCATTATTCTCCGATTTAAATGAATAACCGTCTCGCATTAAACAAGATCCAGATATAATGTTCATGCTCAACGCTAGCACCAAATAACAATTATTTAGGTCTAATATTAATCCCGAAGGTAGATGTAGAGGTAGCGTGCCGACCGTGATCACATCGACTTTGGAACCGTTTCCCACGCGCATCGTCACCTCGTCCTTAGCTAATCTTCGCTTAATTCGTAGTCCCTGTTTCGAGTTGCAAATATTAGCAACAGAACCAGTATCAAATACCCAGGTGCTACTGCGTGCATTAGTAAGGTACACATCAATAACATGTATATCACATATACCTTTGTTCACCTTGCCATCCTTCTTATCCGCCAAATACTTGGGGCAGTTCCGCTGCCAGTGACCAGTCTGCTTGCAGTAGAAGCACTCAGTTTCAGGCTTAGGTCCAGACTTGGGTTTCTTCTCCTGAGCAGCAACTTGCTTGCCGTTCTTCTTGAAGTTCCCCTTCTTCTTCCCTTTGCCCTTTTTCTTGAAACTAGTGGTTTTGTTAACCATCAACACTTGATGCTCCTTCTTGATTTCTACCTCCGCAGCTTTCAGCATTGTGAAGAGCTCGGGAATAGTCTTGTTCATCCCTTGCATATTATAGTTCATCACGAAGCTCTTGTTGCTTGGTGGCAGTGATTGGAGAATTCTGTCAATGACACAATCATCTGGAAGATTAACTCCCATCTGAATCAAGTGATTGTTATACCCAGACATTTTGAGTATATGCTCACTGACAGAACTGTTCTCCTCCATCTTGCAGCCATAGAACTTATTGGAGACTTCATATCTCTCAATCCGGGCATTTGCTTGAAATATTAACTTCAACTCCTGGAACATCTCATATGCTCCATGACGTTCAAAACGTCGTTGAAGTCTCGATTCTAAGCCGTAAAGCATGGCACACTGAACTATCGAGTAGTCATCAGCTTTGCTCTGCCAGACGTTCATAACATCTGGTGTTGCTCCAGCAGTAGGCCTGGCACCCAGCGGTGCTTCCAGGACGTAATTCTTCTATGCAGCAATGAGGATAATCCTCAAGTTACGGACCCAGTCCGTGTAATTGCTACCATCATCTTTCAACTTTGCTTTCTCAAGGAACGCATTAAAATTCAACGGAACAACAGCACGAGCCATCTATCTACAATCAACATAAACAAGCAAGATACTATCAGGTACTAAGTTCATGATAAATTTAAGTTCAATTAATCATATTACTTAAGAACTCCCACTTAGATAGACATCCCTCTAATCCTCTAAGTGATCACGTGATCCAAATCAACTAAACCATGTCCGATCATCACGTGAGATGGAGTAGTTTCATCGGTGAACATCATTATGTTGATCATATCTACTATATGATTCACGCTCGACCTTTCGGTCTCCGTGTTCCGAGGCCATATCTGTATATGCTTGGCTCATCAAGTATAACCTGAGTATTCCGCGTGTGCAACTGTTTTGCTCCCGTTGTATTTGAACGTAGAGCCTATCACACCCGATCATCACGTGGTGTCTCAGCACGAAGAACTTTCGCAACGGTGCATACTCAGGGATAACACTTCTTGATAATTTAGTGAGAGATCATCTTATAATGCTACCGTCAATCAAAGCAAGATAAGATGCATAAAAGATAAACATCACATGCAATCAATATAAGTGATATGATATGGCCATCATCATCTTGTGCTTGTGATCTCCATCTCCGAAGCACCGTCATGATCACCATCGTCACCGGCGCAACACCTTGATCTCCATCGTAGCATCGTTGTCGTCTCGCCAATCTTATGCTTCCACAACTATCACTACCGCTTAGCAATAAAGTAAAGCATTACATCGCGATTGCATTGCATACAATAAAGCGACAACCATATGGCTCCTGCCAGTTGCCGATAACTTGGTTACAAAACATGATCATCTCATACAATAAAATCAGCATCATGCCTTGACCATATCACATCACAACATGCCCTGCAAAAACAAGTTAGACGTCCTCTACTTTGTTGTTGCAAGTTTTACGTGGCTGCTACGGGCTTAAGCAAGAACTCATCTCACCTACGCATCAAAACCACAACGATAGTTTGTCAAATAGACTCCGTTTTAACCTTCTCAAGGACCGGGCGTAGCCATACTCGGTTCAACTAAAGTTGGAGAGACAGTCACCCGCAAGCCATCTATGTGCAAAGCACGTCGAGGGAACCGGTCTCGCGTAACCGTACGCATAAGGTTGGTCCGGGTCGTCTCGTCCAACAATACCGCCGAACCAAAGTATGACATGCTGGTAGGCAGTATGACTTGTATCGCCCACAACTCACTTGTGTTCTACTCGTGCAAATAACATCAAACCATAAAACCTAGGCTCGGATGCCACTGTTGGGGAACGTAGTAATTTCAAAAATTTCCTACGCACACGCAAGATCATGGTGATGCATAGCAACGAGGGGGAGAGTCTGATCTATGTACCCTTGTAGATCGCAACGGAAGTGTTGACACAACATAGAGGAAGTAGTCGTACGTCTTCTTCCCGATCCGACCGATCCAAGCACCGTTACTCCGGCACCTCCGAGTTCTTAGCACACGTTCAGCTCGATGACGATCCCCGGGCTCCGATCCAGCAAAGCTTCGGGGAGGAGTTCCGTCAGCACGACGGCGTGGTGAAGAGCTTGATGTACTACCGACACAGGGCTTCACCTAAGCACTACAACGATATGATCGAGGTGGAATTTGGTGGCAGGGGGCACCGCACACGGCTAAGGAACAATCTCAATGATCAACTTGTGTGTCTAGAGGTGCCCCCTGCCCCCGTATATAAAGGTTGCCAGGGGGAGGGCTGGACGGCCAACTATGGAGGCGCAGGAGGAGTCCTACTCCTACCGGGAGTAGGACTCCCCCCCCCAATCCTATTCCTAATAGGACTCCCAAGGAGAAAGAGAGGGAGAGAGGTGGCCGGCCACCTCTCCTAGTCCTAATAGGACTAGGGGAGGGGGGAGGCGTGCAGCCCACCTTCGGCTGCCCCTTTCACCTTTCCACTAAGGCCCAATAAGGCCCATATGGTTCCCGGGGGGTTCCGATAACCTCCCGGTACTCTGGTAAAATCCCGATTTCACCCGGAACACTTCCGATGTCCAAACATAGGCTTCCAATATATCAATCTTTATGTCTCGACCATTTCGAGACTCCTCGTCATGTCCGTGATCACATCCGGGACTCCGAACAACCTTCGGTACATCAAAATGCATAAACTCATAATAACTGTCATCGTAACGTTAACCGTGCGGACCCTACGGTTCGAGAACAATGTAGACATGACTGAGACACGTCTCCGGTCAATAACCAATAGCGGGACCTAGATGCCCATATTGGCTCCTACATATTCTACGAAGATCTTTATCGGTCAGACCGCATAACAACATACGTCGTTCCCTTTGTCATCGGTATGTTACTCGCCCGAGATTCGATTGTCGGTATCCAATACCTAGTTCAATCTCGTTACCGGCAAGTCTCTTTACTTGTTCCGTAATACATCATCCCGCAACTAACTCATTAGTTGCAATGCTTGCAAGGCTTGTATAATGTGTATTACCGAGAGGGCCCAGAGATACCTCTCTGACAATCGGAGTGACAAATCCTAATCTCGAAATATGCCAACCCAACATCTACCATTGGAGACACCTATAGTACTCCTTTATAATCACCAGTTACGTTGTGACGTTTGGTAGCACCCAAAGTGTTCCTCCGGCAAACGGGAGTTGCATAATCTCATAGTCATAGGAACATGTATAAGTCATGAAGAAAGCAATAGCAACATACTAAACGATCGTGTGCTAAGCTAATGAAATGGGTCATGTCAATCAGATCATTCACCTAATGATGTGACCTCGTTAATCAAATAACAACACATTGTTCATCGTTAGGAAACTTAACCAACTTTGATTAACGAGCTAGTCAAGTAGAGGCATACTAGTGACACTCTGTTTGTCTATGTATTCACACATGTATTATGTTTCCGGTTAATACAATTCTAGCATGAATAATAAACATTTATCATGATATAAGGAAATAAATAATAACTTTATTATTGCCTCTAGGGCATATTTCCTTCACATTACTCTCCATAAGATAAATATCATCTCTTTATTTATTTTTATTCTTTCTCTTTTTTTATTCCCTAAAGATCATAGCAAGATAACAAAGCCCTTGACTCAAAACTAATCTTTATTATATATATAGCTCACGGACTCGATTACATAGAAGGCTCATAAAGAAAAACTCAAAACTAGATCATACTAAACTTTATTCTACTAGATCAAGATATAACCAAAAGGATCGAACTAAGAAAAATGGTAAAGATAGGAGTGTGATGGTGATACGATACCGTGGCACCTCCGCCAAGCTTGGTAGTTGCCAAGGGGAGTGCCCATACCCATGTGTTTATGTCTCTTTCTTCGGAGGTGGTGATGTGATATTCTTGGCGATGATGCCCCTCAGGATACGATTCTCTTCCTCGAGCTTATTGACTTCCTGCTTGAGATCCATTATTAACTTACGGAGCTTGCCCGTGATGGCTAAAGCTCCTTTCACCCATTGATGTTGCATAGCTATGGGAGAACAAGTAACACTATTTTTCATATTTTCATAACAAAGAAATCTAACATTGGAAGGGATGACCAAGTTTGGAATAGCTGAGCTATGTAGTCCCCCCATCATGAATCCGGCTCGGAAATGAGAAGTAACTTCTTGATCCTCTTCCAAGGCATCTATCCTTTTCAAGTCGGCCTCCATCTCTTCCTACGTTGACGGCCCAAAGTGGTCAGCTTCACTGTTTGCTCTTGGTCCCGGTGTCGGGTGGGACACCTAGCTCTCCCCAACTGACTCTTGAGAAGACATCTCGGTCTAAATTGCAGAAGAAACAGCTCAAAACAAAAACAGAGGATATTTGTGTGGTATGGTGATCAAAACCTTCGGGAGATTATATAATTAATTTTTTACCGACCAAAAGAAGTATCATGCAACAAAACGGAGTTTGGAGGGTACACGAGGTGCCCATGAGGCAGGGGGCGCACCCAGGGTGTAGGGCGCACCCTCCACCCTCGTGGACGCCTCGTGACCTTTCTGGACTGCTTCTTATTTTCCTATTTTTCTTAAATATTCCAAAATGGAGAAAAATCGCTATTAGAACTGTTTTGGAGTCGGTTTACTTACCGTACCACATGCATATTCCTTTTCAGAGGCTGAAACGTTCTGGAAGGTGTCCCTTATATACTCCTCTAGGGTTATGGTTTCAATAACATTAGTTTTAACATTTATAGGATTACCTGAGATATAATGTTTGATTCTTTGACCGTTCACCACCCTCGGATTTGTGCCTTCGAAGTTGTTGATTTTTATGGCACCGGAACGATAGACCTCCTCGATAACGTAAGGACCTTCCCATTTAGAGAGGAGTTTTCCTGCAAAAAATCTTAAATGAGAGGTGTATAACAATACATAATCACCTACATTAAACTCCCGTTTTTGTATCCTTTTGTCATGCCATCTTTTAACTTTTTCTTTAAACAGTTTGGCATTTTCATAGGACTGGGTTCTCCACTCATCAAGTGAGCTACTGTCAAATAGTCTCTTCTCACCGGTAAGTTTGAAATCGTAATTGTGCTCTTTAATGGCCCAATTGAAGGAAATATGCCCTAGAGGCAATAATAAAGTTATTCTTTATTTCCTTATATCATGATAAATGTTTATTATTCATGCTAGAATTGTATTAACCAGAAACTTAGTACATGTGTCAATACATAGACAAACAGAGTGTCCCTAGTATGCCTCTACTTGACTAGCTCGTTAATCAAAGATGGTTAAGTTTCCTAGCCATGGACATGTGTTGTCATTTGATGAACGGGATCACATCATTAGAGAATGATGTGATGGACTAGACCCATCCGTTAGCTTAGCACTATGATCTTTTAGTTTATTGCTATTGTTTTCTTCATGACTTATACATGTTCCTATGACTATGAGATTATGCAACTCCCGAATACCGGAGGAACTGTCGGGGGGATGAACCCCTGGCAGGCAACAGAACCCGAATCCCTTTCGGAAACAACGGGGCCTGCATCGCCCCTCAACCCGGCCCGACCTTGGCCGAGTTGCTCGACTCGGCCCGGTCGCTCGACCCAGCCTAGTAGGCCGACTCGGCCAGACTCCTCAACTCAGCCCCAACAACCAAGCTCAAGACTTCTCCAGCAAGCCAGCACCGCCCTTGGTGTGTTCTCCAAACCCGGCCGAGGGTCAGCGGCCGTCCCATCCTAGCCGTACGATGGGACGAGTCTTCGCCAGCTAATGATCAAAGCCACACTACCCCGCCCATGCCTCTGGTCAGCCGGACAAGGCAACAGTGCCCTCCACCTCCCCGCTGACTAGGGCCGACGTGGCTACAGTGCCCTACGCCTACCCGCTGACTAGGCCTGGGATGGCAACAGTGCCCCGACATGACCAATGACGCCAACAAGCGGCGACCTGGCGGAGCTCCACTGTAGCCGACTCAACCCGACTATGCCCCGACGATCGACAAGACGACACAATGCCCCCTAGGCGCGTGGGGCCCGCGCCTGGTGATCCCTGGTATCAGGTGGGTCCCAGCACCGGGTTCCCGAACACTGACAACCCATCCCTACGGCCTTGTAATGTTACCCTTGTACCCCTGGGGGTTGACCTATAAAACCCCCAGGAGCCCCCATGTATACGGGCAGCACCAACTTCATTCACGCGCCTCAACCAACTCGCCAAGCCGGCTGGATCTGGCTCCGCTCGTGTCGCTGGACCCGATGATTTCTAGCACACGGCGTCTTTGCCTCCCGGCGAGGCGCAATCCGGCCGCACCCGGACCTGGTGCAACCCCGCCCTGACGGCCGCTGGCGGCTTGGAGGACGAGGCGGCCTCCGAGGCCCGGCGCCGCCTCGATCCCCTGCTCCAACCGGGCCGACGTCCGGCTGCAGGCGACCTGCCCCCCCGCGCCACTGTCACCGACTGGCTGGGCCCACGCGACATTGACAACACCAACGCGCGATGCCGCCTCGACTGACTCGCCCTCTCCCAGGAGCTGGAGGAGACCGGCCCCGTCAGACCAGCGTGCTTTAGGCCACGCATCCGAGGCGAGCACTTCATCAAAGGGTTCACGCTCCCCCGCGACACCCCCAAGTACAACGGCATTGTGAAGCCGGAGGACTGGCTCACCAACTACACCACCGCCATTGGCATTACCGGCGGCAGCCACCACCTCGCCCTGCACTACGTGCCTCTCATGCTCCAGGGGCCAGCCCGCACCTTGTTGAGCAGTCTGCCGGCCGGCAGCATCAACACGTGGGTCGACTTCGATCAGGCTTTCGTGTGCAACTTCACCGACACCTACAAGCGACCTGGCCGCCCCAGTCAGCTCGCCATGTGTGTGCAGGTGCCGACGGAAACAAGCCGCGAGTACCTCCTACGCTGGACCAAGCTCCGGAACAGCTGCGAGGGCGTCCACGAAGTTCAAGCCATCCAGTACTTCATCAACGGGTGCCGAGACGGCACCCTCCTCAAACACAAGCTCTTGCGCTCCAAGCTGGCCACTATGGCTGCGCTCGTGGTAACGACGGACAAGTACGCCAACGCCGACTCCGCCATGAAGATCCAGGTGGCACTAGACGAAGACGGCAAGGCAAAGTCGGTGCCGCCTCCGAAGTTGGCCGGCAAGGGAAGCTGGCAGCAGCACAGCCAGCAAAACAACAAGCGCAAAGCCGATCAACTGGCTCAGCGCTACGACAACCGACTCGTTGCGGCCGCCGAGCAGGCGCCCACGGCAGACCCGACCGCTAAACGCCCGAACACCGGCCAAATGGCATGGCAGCCCGCCATGAGTTTCAAGGAGATACTCGACGCTCCCTACAAGCACCACAGCGGTGCAAGGCCGTCTACACGCTTCGACAGTGCGCCATCACCAAGCGCATCGCCAGCGGCGACATCCCGCTGCCTCCGGCTTCGGCTCCAAAAGTAGGGGAGCCGCCTCCACCTCTGCCACCGCCTCCGGCCACCGGCGCGATGCGCGGCGACCCCTACCCGGCCCAGAACGTGACTTACGTCGTCTTCACCAGCCTCGGCGACGACAAGTGCATCGAGCGCCTCCTTCGGCAGGAGGTGAGCACCGTCGTCCCAGCCAAGACGGAGTACATGCATTGGTCGGAGCGCCCAGTCACCTAGACCCAGGAAGACCACCCGGCCGTCATGCCGAACCTGAGTGGTTACGCTCTCATGCTCGACCCCACTATCGTCGCGCCCGGACGCACGTGTGAGTTCTCCCGGGTTCTCGTCGAGGGTGATAGCAGCATCAACATTCTCTACCGCGGCACCATGACCAAGCTCGGCCTCGAGGCCAAGGACCTGGAACCGACCCGGACGATCTTCCACGGCATCGTTCCCGGCCTCTCCTACTCCCCGATCGGCTGGATCCGGCTCGACGTCCTGTTCAGTGATAGTAGCCACTTCCGACGCGAGCCGGTCTGGTTCGAGGTGGTGGACCTGTCCAGTGCCTACCATGCGCTACTGGGTAGGCCCGCGCTCGCCAAGTTCATGGCGGTCCCCCACTACGCCTACCTGAAGATGGAGCTGTCTGGTCCGAAGGGCCTCATCACCATCATCGGCGACTACCACAAGTCCCTGGACTGCGTCCAAGACGGTGCCAAGCTAGCCGAGTTGCTGGTCGTAGCCAAGGAGCGGCGCCAACTTGACCGGGTCGTCTCCCTGGCCCAGGAGGCATCGGCCACCCAGATCTCGACCGAGGAGCCGGCCGAGGAGGCCGCGTTCAAGCCCTCCAAAGATACCAAGAAGGTGAATCTGAACCCGGAGGATCCCATCTGCAGCAAGTACGTTGTCGTGGGCATCCGCCTCGACAGCAAATAGGAAGGCGAGCTCGTCGACTTCCTCCGTGAGAATCGGGAAATTTTTGCATGGACCCCCAAGGACATGCCGGGTATCTCGAGGAAGTACGCCGAGCACAAACTCCACGTCCGCAAGGACGCCAAGCCTGTCCGTCAACCCTTGCGACGCTTCTTCGAGGAGAAGAGAAGGACCATCGGTGAAGAGGTCGCCAAGCTCTTGGCAGCCAGCTTCATCATGGAAGTATTTCACCCCGAGTGGCTGGCCAACCCAGTCCTCGTCCAGAAGAAGAACAAGACCTGGCGCATGTGTATTGATTACACCAACCTGAACAAGGCCTGCCCCAAAGACCTGTTCGCCCTCCCGCGGATCGACCAAGTCATCGACTCCACCGTCGGGTGCGAGCTCCTGTCCTTCTTGGATGCTTACTCCGGCTATCATCAGATCAAGCTTCACCCGGCCGACACCCTGAAGACGTCCTTCATCATTCCTTTCGGGGTGTATTGCTACATCACCATGTTGTTCGGCTTGAAGAACCCCGGCGCCACCTTCCAGTGCTGCATGTAGAAATGCTTGCTCCCGCAACTCGGCCGCAACATCCACGTCTACGTGGACGACATCGTGGTGAAGACCAAGCAGCACCTCATGCTCCTCGATGATTTGAAGGAAACCTTCACCTACCCGCGCGAATACAAGGTCAAGCTCAACCCGGAAAAATGCGTTTTCGGCATCCGGGCCGGAAAGCTACTCGGCTTCCTCATCTCGGAGCGCGGCATTGAGGCGAACCTAGAGAAGATCAAGGCCATCGAGCGCATGCGCAAGCCGACTCGGCTGCGCGATGTCCAGAAGTTCACCGGCTGGTTGGCCTCGGGCAGCCAGTTTCTCAGCCGGTTGGGCGAGAGGGCCCTGCCCCTGTATCAGATGATGAAGAATACAACGCCGTTCGAGTGGAACAACCAGTCGGACGAAGCTTTCCGGGATCTCAAACGCATGCTCTCCACTGCACCTGTCCTGGCTGCCCCGGCCGAGAAGGAGCCGTTGTTGCTCTATGTCGCCGTGACCTCACGGTCGGTCAGCATGGTGATGGTGGTCGAGCGACCAGAGAAGGACAAGGTTCAAGTTGTATAGCATCCTGTCTACTACCTGTGTGAGGTGTTGTCCACCTCAAAGCAGAACTACCTGCACTACCAGAAGATGTGTTACGGCGTGTACTTCACCACCAAGAAGCTGAAGCAATACTTCCAAGAGCATGTCGTCACCATGGTCAGCACGGCCCCTCTCGGCGAGATCATCGGGTGCCGGGATGCCTCTAGCCGGGTCGCCAAGTGGGCGCTCGAGCTAGCTGGCCACACCATCTTCTATGAGCCCCGCACCATGATCAAGTCCCAGGTTTTGGCCGACTTCCTCGTCGACTGGACTGAGACCCAGTACCTTCCACCAC
Source organism: Triticum monococcum (assembly GCA_034509565.1). Classification (NCBI taxonomy): domain Eukaryota; kingdom Viridiplantae; phylum Streptophyta; class Magnoliopsida; order Poales; family Poaceae; genus Triticum; species Triticum monococcum. Next base: position 81,946,837 of record CM067841.1, read on the forward strand.
CGCCGGACTCGACGCACTGGCGGATGCACTTCGACGGCTTGAAGATGCGACTCGGCCTGGGGGCCGGCATCATGCTGTCCTCCCCCAAGGGCGACCGGCTCAAGTATGCACTACAGATCCACGTCGCCACCTCCAATAACGTCGCCGAGTACGAAGCCCTTGTGCACGGCCTCCGTCTTGCCAAGGAACTCGGTATCCGGCGAATCCTACGCTTCGGTGACTCGGACCTGGTTGTCCAACACTACTCCGGCGAGTGGGACGCCCACGACTTCAACATGGCGAGCTACCGCTTCGTCGTCCAGAAGCTGTCCGGATTCTTTGAAGGCTGCGAGTTCCTCCATGTCCTGCGCACGGAAAATGAAGCGGCCGACACGCTCGCCAAAATCACCTCGTCCCGACAGTCCATTCCGTCTGGCGTCTCTCTTGAGCACCTGCACAAGCCGTCTCCAGATTCCGAGTCCATCCATGTCCCAGACGACCCGGCCGCGCCTCAACCTGGCCCGGGGACTGCTCCGACCGACCCGGCCGCGCCTCAACCCGGCCCGGGGACTCCTCCAGCCAGCCCGACCACACCCCAACTCGGCCCTAGGGCCGCTGAACCCGGCTCGGGGGCTGCCACCCCAGAACCCGTCGCGATGCCTGTCCTCACTGGGGTCACGGCACCATCCTGGGCCCTGCCCATTTCAGAGTTCCTGGAAAACGGGGTCCTCCCCATGGTCGAGACCGAAGCTCGGCAAGTGCAGTGCTAAGCGTTCGCCTACAACATCATCAACAACGAGCTCGTCAAGCGCAGCTCCACTGGCGTGTTCAGCGCTGCGTGGAACAGGACAAGGGCATTGAGATCCTCCTCGACATACACTAGGGCGAGTGCGGGCACCACGGCGCTTCGCGGTCCCTGGTGGCCAAGGCTTTCCGCCATGGTTTCTACTGGCCCACGGCCTTCGAAGATGCTGAGTCGCTCGTCCTCAAGTGCGAGGGATGCCAATGCTTAAGCAAACGCAGCCACCAGCCGGCGTCGGCACTCCGGACCATCCCGATCGCCTGGCCCTTCGCGGTCTGGGGACTCGACATGGTGGGACCCTTCAAGACCGCTCGAGGCGGCATGACGCACTTGCTGGTGGCTGTGGACAAATTCAGCAAGTGGATCGAGGGAAGGCCGATCAAGAAGCTGGATGGTCCAATGGCCGTTCGATTCATCAAGGACATCGCGGTGCGCTATGGCATGCCGAACAACATCATCATGGACAACGGCACCAACTTCGCCAAGGGCGCTCGCACAGTACTGCTCCGTCTTCGGCATCCGCCTCGACCTGGCCTCCGTTGCACATCCCCAGTCCAACGGCCTGGTCGAGCAGGCCAACGACCTCATCCTATCCGGCATCAAGTCACGGCTCGTCGAGCTACTCGTCCGTTCCCCCGGCAGCTGGCTCGACGAGTTGCTAACTGTTCTCTGGAGTCTCCGCACCACACCTAACAGGTCGACCGGGTTCACTCCGTTCTTCCTCATCTACGGAGCAGAAGCCGTCATCCCGACCGGCGTCAACTTCGACTCGCCGCACGACACGATGTACACGGAAGCCGAAGCAAAAGAAGCCCGCGAAGACGGCGTCAATTTGCTCGAAGAAGCACGTCTCCTAGCGCTCAGTCGCTCAGCCATCTACCAGCAAGGTCTGAGGCACTACCACAGTAAGAAGATCAAGCCCCTCGCTTTCCGAGAGGGAGACCTCATCCTCCTACTAGTCTAGTAGCAGACTGGCCATCACAAGCTGTCCTCCCCATGGGAGGGACCCTTCATCGTCAGCAAGGCCCTATGCGATCGGAACGCCTACTACCTCATCGACGCCCGCAAGTCGAACAAGCGCAAGAGAGACACAGCTGACGAAGAAACAACCCGTCCATGGAACGCGGAGCTACTCCGCCCGTTCTACAGTTAGCTGTGAACACATATGTATCACCATCTTTTGTAATCATCTCAAAACTCTGGGGTCCCTGAACGACGCTCAGGGGCTGCCCATTTTGCGACCAAGCTATCGTGTCTCTACATTTGTGCACCACATTAAAATCTTAAGCCGAACCCGACCGCCGGGTCGATTCATTCGACCCCGGGGCTCGGGAGCTGGCCGGCTTGGCCACTCGCTGTTTTTTCTTTGCGGTTCTCAATGCGTTGGATCACCATAGCCTCTCACTTCGCCCTAAGCTGCAAATCCGGCTTCGACTGCGGGCTGGCAAGCGCATGAGAACAAAAGCACCAGCGCGCCACGAACACTAAGTCAAGAACCATCGGGTCGCCCAACCCGGCCCCGCCGCTTTAAGTTACCACACGACCGGCGGCTCGCCAACCCGCGCCGCCGGATTACCGCCAGCCGGCCTAGTGGGTGTTTCGCTCGTGCTTAGCATTTTGAAAGACTAAGTATTGAACTCTCCTTTCAAAAGCCGAACCACTTGTCATGGACCAAAGCATTGGCCGTCAGACTCGCGCGGGGGGGGGGGGGGGGCAAAGAGGGAGAGTTACAAGAAAATGACCCTAAAAATGAAAAGCGAAAGCACAGGAATCCACAAAGTTTCTACATATCGCCAGATCACTTGACCCGGCCGCACCACTTTAAGTTACCACACGACCGGCTGCTCGCCAACCCGGCCCGCCTGATTGCCGCCAGCCGGCCCAATGGGTGTTTCGCTCACGCCCAACATTTCAAAAGCCCAAGTACTGCACGTTCCTCTCAAAGGCCGAACCCCTTGTCACGGACTAGAGCCCTGGGCGTCAGACTCGCGGGGGTGAAACCCAAAGGGAGGCAGTCGCAAGAAAGCAGCTCCAAAAATGTGAAGCAAATGCGCAAACATTCACACAAGTCATACATCATAAATTTAAATAGGCCCAAGGCCAGAATTCATTACACCCAGTCAACCCCCAGTGGGTGGGTGGACCTGCTACCTAACAGAAATTTTCTACTAGTCAAAAGAAATCAGGCATCGCCTCCGCCGGAGCGTGTAGCCGCCGGGTCCGCAGAGGTGCCGGTATCCTCCTCCTCGGTGTCCGTGTCATGGTAGACGCCCGTCTCCTCAAGCAGAGCGTGTCACTCGATGTCAGAACATCAAGTTTCTCAAAGTTCAGTGGTCTCATCATTCCGAGAGAGAAGCTACTTGGGAACGAGAAGATCATCTTCGACTCGAGTACCCCACCTTCTTTCCGTCGACCCCTGAATCTCAGGACGAGATTCTTTCAAGTGGGGGCGAGTTGTCACATCCCTAGTTCTGGTATGCTCAAGGCTAGCTAGTCATGTGTGCATCATGTTTAAATTCCATTTAAACTTGAAACGGGGATTTGTGAAACCCTCAGAAATCATTTCTGGAAATGACCCAGATAAAAATTGCTTCAATTTGGCCCAAGAAAATGTTCCTGATTTTCTCTAAAAATATTGACGAGAGGTAAAATTCCAACCAATATTTTTGGGAGCTCAGAAGTATTTATTTTTGGCCATTTGAGTTAATCTGGTAAATATTTGCATAGGATATATATGTTACATATATTATACATGTCCAATAATTCTGATTTTTACTGTGGGGCTTTGGAATAATCCAATTAAGTTCCTACATTAATTTTCAGAAGAAAATAAAATGATTTAGTATTTTTATTAAATCAAAACAAATGTCAGAAAATAGAAAAGAGTTAAAGTATGGAAAAACCTTACCTGGGCATCTAACCTGGTGCCTCCGGCCGGCCCATTTCTGTTCTGGCCCAGCCCACCAGGGGCATAGCCGTCTTCCTCATCTTGCCAGTAGGCACAGGGGAAGCGGTGCCCGACGCCGTGCGCGCCGGCACGCAGCTGCCTGCCTGCCGTCCTCCTCGTCGCCCTGGAACGCCCGAACATCGCCACGTGCCGCCCCGTACCCCTCTCACTCTCCCCAGTCCTCTCCTCTCCCTCGCTCTCTCTCTCTCACGGCCGAGCGCCACCGCCGTCACCGGCCACTTCTGCCGCGCCCACAGCCACGGCCTCGCCTCCCCGACGCGCTCCACAGCTCCTCCGCGATCCCCTCTCCCTCCTCGTCGAGCCACGCACCTTCGGATGGCCTCCATCGTCGCCACCGTCGTCTTCTACATCGCCGGCCGCCGCAGATCTCCACCGCCCGCACGTCGCAGTCCGGCTGTCCCCGAGCTCGTCGTCGACGCCATCGAGTCCGCCATGAGCCCCTGCATCGATTCCTCCTTCTCCCCTGCCTCCCCATGCTCTGTAGCCCGCAGCCTCTTGAGCCCGAGCTCCGGCTGCCGCCGTGAGCTCCGCTCCGGCAAGCTCCGACGCCCCCGCAGCCTCCCACCTACTCTCCTGGATGCAGACAACGATGGGCTACGCCCCGGTGGTCTCCGCGCGTCCATCCGCCGCTCGTAGCGCAAGTCCGGCGAGTTGCCGCCGCGGTATTGGTCGCCGACGGCCAAACTCCGGCGGGCTGACGTGGCTTGTAGTTAGGCGTTAATTACCCCCCCCCCCCCATGTGACACTGACAATGGGCCCAGCGCCACTAACCCTTTTAATTAGATTTCTAGTTAGTATTAATTAACCCTCTGTTAATTAACCATGACACTGACGTGTGGCCCCCACACGTCAGGTTTGACCTAGTCAGCACCGTTGACCTGCTGACGTAGTGATGACATCATGCTGACGCAATTATTTATTTTTTGATATTAAAATAAATCAGGAAATTCTAGAATATATTCAAAACTTCAAAAATTCATAGAAATTCAACCGTAGCTCAGATTGAAATAATTTATATATGCAAAATGATCAGAAAAATTCATTCTATCCATCTGTACTATTTTCATGCATGACAAACCAACTTATACATTCTGTATATGAGGAATCATATAAATGGCATTTATAAAGAGTTAATTTAGAGTTGCATTTGAACCTTGGGTTCAAATGAACCTCTTCCAAATATAATGCTAAATGCATTAGCTCAAAGCACATCACATACCCATGCCATGTTCATGCAACATAATGTTGCATATGATTGTGTATTGATTTCCGACACCGTTCCTTCTCGATAGGTCCTGCTCCGGAGAGTGTTCGAGAGTACCTGTCTGACGAGCAGTGCCCCTCTGTTGATCTACCAGGAAAGCAATCCCCCTTGTTCATTCCGATACAATCCCACTCTCTCGCCCGTGCTCTAATTTATTGCATTAGGACAACAACGATTCAACTACTACTTTATGCTGCGGTAGTTGAACCCATTCCTCTACATGACCTGTCATTGCCACAGTAAATAGTTGAAACCCACTAGCATGTGTAGGAGTTGTTTGAGCCATGTTGTGTTCCTACCATGCCATGCCTGCTATTGCTTAGAGTTGTGTCAGGTCTGATTCATCGGGAATGAATTGGAGTGCTATGATATGTTCTGGTGCTGAGAGTTAAGCGTGTGAACACGATTTGGTAAAGGTAGCGGTGAGAGGCCATGTAGGAGTACATGGTGGGTTGTCTCATTGGGACCGTCCTTAAGAACTGAGTTTTGTGTAAGTTGTTCAATGACTAGCTACTACCACACATTGGGCTCCGAGCGCTCCAAGCACTCTTGACTTATTAACCGCCTTGAACTCTGTCCTGGAGTTGCAAATAGTTTCTGGTGTTTGTAGGTAGTGCTATTTTTCTACCGAGTGGCACCCGGCAGGGTGGACTTGGGACAGACTAGGCACACATGGCCCGGTGTACCGAGTGGCACCCGGATGGTGGGCTCGGGAACCCTGTACACATCGTTTGGGGCCGTGAGCGAAACCTCGGCCGGATCTCCTTGTGGATGGAACCCAAATAGGTGATAGACCTGGACTAGAGTCTTGCATGGTTAGTCAGGTCGTGGCCGACACCCTCGCCAGGCTTCCGCTTGAAGGTTGCCGAGATACATGACGTGTACATGGTGATAAGTGGTGAGAGCGTGTGTGATGAAGTACAGCCCTGCAAGGTTATCATGATCTATTCAAATAGCCGTGTCCTCGGTTATGGACTTCTTGGATGCTTACGTGGTACATAGACAACTTAAAGTGGATACTCTAAAATGCTCAAGACAAGTGTGAGTGCTATGGATGGCCTTCTCATAGGAAGACGAGGATGAATCCATAGTAGTGTATTGATGTGGTGATTAGTGGACTCGTGTGCGCTGCCTCATCTCAAAGAAGTTTCTCATTGTCGTAGAACAGAATAGCCACTGAGTCAAAGCTGGCTTGCTGCAACTAAACCCCACATTACCTTATGGATACAAATGCATGTATGATAGGATCTGATGTAAGTCTTGCTGAGTACCTTTGTACTCACGTTTGCTTTATTTATGTTTTGCAGATGAGACATCAGTCTCACTAGTAGTACCAATTGGACTTCGACGAGTAGCTTGTTACCTCAGCTACGATCTTGTACCTTGGAGGGACTTGTAGATAGTCAGGCTTCTCGGCCTTTTTCTTTTGTAGTTGTCTGTACTCAGACATGTAATGCTTCCGCTTGTTGCTTGTATGCTCTGAATGATGGGTCATGTGACCCTTGCTTGTATTTAATGCTATGTGGCTCTTTTGGGCCTTTATCTATATTAGTTTGCGTTATGTTGTGATGCCATGTTGTACAGCACATACTTGCATGTTATGCGTACGTGTGACGTGTATTGCTATGTGTGGGATCCGACAATCTGGTTGTTTATCCTTGGCAGCCTCTCTTATGGGGAAATGTAGTCTAGTGCTTCCTTGAGCCATAGTAGTCCGCTACAGCCCGGTTCACCGGAGTCCTGCTAGCCCAGCACTACTGCTCAGGACACTTGACTGGCCGGCATGTGTTTCACTTCGTTCCTGTGTCTGTCCCTTCGGGGAAATGTCACGCGGTGACAACCGGAGTCCTGCCTAGCCTGCTACACCCAGGTTCCCGGAGTCCTGTTAGCCTAGTGCTACAGCCCGGATTCACACGCTGCTGACCAACATGCTCGATGTGAATCATGTATGCCTGTTCCCATAGGTTAGTGCCGCTTTGGGTTCACGACTAGCCATGTCGGCCCGGGTTCTCTGTCATATGGATGCTAGCGACACAATCATATACGCGAGCCAAAAGGCGCAAACGGTCCCGGGCCAGGGTAAGGCGACACCCGTGGGGATACCGTGCGTGAGGCCGCAAAGTGATATGAGGTGTTACCGGCTAGATCTATGTGATTTGGAATTGGGGTCCCGACAGCTTTGGTATCAGAGCCTGACTGCCTGTAGGATTTCCAAGCCAACCTGGTCGATGTTGAGTCTAGAAATTCTTTAGTTATGTAAGGGAATTGATTGTGGAAGGGAACGTAAGGCTCTTTTTACTCCTTTTACCTCATGCCCTTCTGATATAAGTCATCCTATCTTTCCTACGGGGTTAAGGAACTAGGCTTCCTCTTCTGTCTATCAGGATCACGTGTTACTACTCCGTAGTCCCTTAGGATTGGTTGATCAGAGTCATATCCCAGTTTGAGTATCTCCGGTGTAGCATGTTTAGTAATATCTCAGAACCTTGAGTGATGATGTTGAGTATGGTGCTACCCCGTCTTTTGCAGAATGTCTCATTTTGAGCATTTTACTGCCATTATGCTGCTGGAATTATCCTAGGGGTTCAAGAGATAGTAATTTTCTCATACTATAATCTACATCCTTATGGTGATGCTGAATCCATCCTCGTTTCCTTGGTTGATTCTTCAGGATGTCGTCAGTTAACCGAAGTTCTGTTGCTCGTATCCGGACCCACTGAGATGGTAGTGATGAGGATCCTCCCGACCAGTCTTCATTGGCAGAGTTCATGTTAGAGATGGAGAAGAACAAGCGAGAGTCTAACCACTTGTTAGCACGTATTGAGGAGAACACCTCCCATCAGCACAAAGAGTCAGCGTCCATCTATGACTTCATCGGTCTGAAACCACGTACCTTCCATCATTCCATTGAACCACTCGATGCAGATGACTGGCTCCGTAGTATCACACACAAGATGCATTCTGCGAACGTAGCTGAAAGTGACAAGGTCACCTATGCTGCATATCACCTGGAAGGTCCTGCTAGTATTTGGTGGCAGAACTATGAGGCTATGCTTCCAGCTAGCCAGATAACCACCTGGAGAGTTTTCACTGAGGCTTTTCGCGAGCATCACATTCCTCAGGCTCTCATTGATCGCAAGAGAGAAGAGTTTTGTAGTTTCACCCAGAGTAAGATGGCTGTTGATGCTTACAGTAGAGAGTTTGAGAACCTTGCCCGCTATGCTACAGAAGAAGTGTCTACAGACGCCAAGAAGCAAGCTAGGTTCCGGAAGGGTCTCATCCCCAAGTTGCGTCGTGATCTCCACTTGCACCATTGCAATACATTCCAGGCTCTTGTGAACAAGGCCATTAATGCGGAGACAACTCAACTCACTTACGAGGAGTCTCGTAAGCACACCCGTGATTTGGTTTCTTCCTCCGGTTCTAGTTCTCAGAAGCGCCGGATTTGGGTTCCGAACTCCACACTTCCACCCGGTTATACACCAAGGCCATCTTGTGTGGCGCCTCACCCAGTTCAGCAGTATGCTCCACCCAGGCCTATTAGTAGTCCGCTTGTCAAAGCGGGTCCACGTCCTACTTCAGGGACTTGTTTCACATGCGGAGAGCTAGGACACTATGCACGTGACTGCTCTCAAACCAACTATGCTCCACCCCAGCCTGAGAAGTCTGTTGGCCGTGGTAAGCCATCACGCAAGATGATTAGTGTCAAGTCAGCTCCCACTGAACGTGGATGTGTGCATCACGTCTCAGCTAAAGACACTCATGATGATCCGAATGTCGTTCTTGGTACCCTCCTTGTCAATTGCCATCCAGCTTCGGTTCTGTTTGATACCGGAGCATCTCACTCCTTCATCTCTGAAGGCTATGCTTGTTTGCACGACATGTCATTTTGTGATATGCCAACTGCACTTGAAATCCAAACTCCAGGGTCTAGATGGCAAACTACCAGAATAAGCCATGGTAATGAAATCCTTATTGACAGACTTTTATTCCTTGCATCACTTATAGCCCTCAAGTCTACAGATATTAACATCATCTTGGGTATGGACTGGATGAAAGCTCATTATGCCAAGATTGATTGTTACACAAGGTCTGTTCAGCTTACACACCCATCCGGCAAGATAGTCACCGTCTCCACTAGAGTTGCAAAGCGTCAGCTCTATTCTCTTAATGCCAACCCTCTTCCTGACCTTGAAGATATCCCAGTAGTCCGTGACTTTCCAGATGTCTTTCCAGAGGAACTGCTAGGTATTCCACCTGACAGAGATGTAGAATTTGTCATAGATCTTATCCCAGGAATTGCTCCAATCTCTAGGAGACCTTACAAGATGGCACCCTTAGAACTAGCTGAGCTTAAGAAACAACTCGATGAATCCTTGCAAAAAGGTTTCATCCGTCCTAGTTCTTCTCCCTGGGCTTGCCCCATCCTCTTCGTTAAGAAGAAGGATGGTACAGACCGGATGGTTGTAGATTATCGTCCCATTAATTTGGTCACGATAAAGAACAAGTATCCGCTCCCCAGGATCAACGACTTGTATGATCAGCTCGGTGGATCCTCAGTCTTTTCCAAGATGGATTTGAGGTTAGGCTACCACCAAATCAAGATCATAAATGGGGACATTACTAAGACGGCTTTTGTCACTCGTTATGGCCAGTATGAGTACACCGTCATGTCCTTCGGTCTAACTAATGCTCCAGCTACTTTCTCTCGCTTGACGAACTCGATCTTCATGGAGTACTTAGATAAGTTCGTCGTGGTTTACCTCGATGATATTCTTATTTACTCGAAGAACGAGGAAGATCATGCCGAACATCTTAGACTTGTGCTAGAAAAACTCAGAGAGCACCGCCTTTATGCCAAGTTCTCCAAGTGCGAGGTTTGGTTGCCAGAAGTGACCTATCTCGGCCACGTAATCTCTGGTAAGGGCATTGCTGTCAATCCCGAAAGAGTTCAGGCCGTTCTTGATTGGACTCCACCTGAAACAGTTAAGCAAGTTAGGAGTTTCCTTGGTCTAGCCAGTTATTGTCGCCGATTTGTTGAGAACTTCTCCAAAGTGGCCAAACCTCTCACGGAACTTCTCAAGAAAGATAAAAAGTTTGAGTGGTCCCCACAATGTGAGCACAATTTTCAGGAACTGAAAAGACGTCTGACTTCTGCTCCCATACTTGTGCCACCGGACTTCACTAAGGACTTTGTTATCTATTGTGATGCCTCACGACAGGGACTAGGTTGCATTCTTATGCAAGATCACCATGTGATTGCCTATGCATCTCGACAGTTGCATCCACATGAGGAGAAATATCCTACACATGATCTAGAGCTTGCAGCCGTAGTCTATGCACTTAAGACCTAGCGACATTACCTTCTTGGTAAACGTTGCGAGATTTACACCGATCACCAGAGTCTCAAGTATATCTTCACCCAACCAGATTTGAACCTTAGGCAAAGACGTTGGTTGGAGTTGATCTCAGATTACGACTTAGGGATTACCTACACCCCAGGCAGGGGGAATGTCATGGCTGATGCGCTAAGTCGTAAGTCCTATTGCAACAATCTCATGTTGCAGCAGGGCCAACCACTTCTCCATGAGGAATTATGCAAACTTAACCTTCACCTTGCTCCTCACGGATTCCTTTCTACCTTGGTGGCGAAACCTACTCTTGTGGATCAAATCATCTCTGCTCAGAAGCAGGATACAGGAATTTCCCGGATCAAGAGAAACATTAACAAGGGAGTTGGTGGTAGTTTTTCTATAGATGATCGTGGTGTTGCTTTCTTTGAGAGTCGCTTGGTGGTTCCCAAGAATCAACATCTTCGACAATTAATCCTTAAGGAAGCGCATGAATCTCCTCTCACAATTCATTCCGGTAGTACTAAGATGTATCAGGACCTACGCCAGAGGTTCTGGTGGACTAGGATGAAGAGAGAAATTGCTCAGTTCATTGCTAACTGTGAAGTTTGTCGTCGCGTTAAGGCAGAACATCAAAGACCTGCTGGCACCCTTCAACCTTTAGCTATTCCATAATGGAAATGGGATAAAGTTGGTATGGACTTCATCACCGGCTTTCCCAGGACCAAGAAAGGGAATAATGCTATCTTCGTAGTCATTGATCGTCTTTCCAAAGTGGCTCACTTCCTACCTGTTCGAGTGAGTATCACTGCTAGTCAGCTCGCTGACTTATATATATTTCTCGAATAGTGTCACTTCATGGAGTTCCACTAGAGATCAATTCAGACCGTGGTAGTCTTTTCACTTCTCATTTCTGGGAGAGTTTCCAAACTGCCATGGGCACCCATCTTTCCTTCAGTACCGCTTTCCACCCTCAATCAAGTGGTCAGGTGGAAAGGGTCAACCAAATTCTTGAAGACATGCTTAGAGCTTGTGTTATCTCATTCGGTATGGATTGTGAGAAGTGTCTTCCCTTCGCCGAGTTTGCTTATAATAACAGCTACGAATCCAGCCTCAAGAAAGCTCCTTTTGAGGTTCTGTATGGACGAAGATGTCGAACACCTTTGAACTGGTCAGAAACCGGCGAAAGACAATTCTTTGGACCGGATATGATCCAGGAGGCAGAAGAGCAAGTTCGCATCATTCGTGAGAATTTGAAAACAGCCCAATCTCAGCAAAAGAGCCAGTATGACCGTCGTCATAAGGAAGTGGCTTATGAAGTTGGCGACAAGGCTTACCTTCGGGTTACTCCTTTGAAGGGTACCCATCGTTTCGGTATCAAGGGCAAGTTGGCTCCTTGTTACATTGGTCCCTTTCGCATACTCGCTAAACGGGGAGAGGTTGCCTACCAGTTGGAACTACCCCCACATCTTACTCGAGTTCATGATGTCTTCCACGTCTCTCAACTCAGGCGTTGCTTCTCGGATCCCATCCGCGGAGTGGACCACGAAACGCTTGATCTCCAAGATAACCTCACATATCGAGAGTACCCTGTTTGCATTCTTGATCAAGCAGAGCGTGTCACTCGACGTCAGAACATCAAGTTTCTCAAAGTTCAGTGGTCTCATCATTCTAAGAGAGAAGCTACTTGGGAGCGAGAAGATCGTCTTCGACTGGAGTACCCCACCTTCTTTCCGTCGACCCCTAAATCTCAGGACGAGATTCTTTCAAGTGGGGGCGAGTTGTCACATCCCTAGTTCTGGTATGCTCAAGGCTAGCTAGTCATGTGTGCATCATGTTTAAATTCCATTTAAATTTGAAATGGGGATTTGTGAAACCCTCAGAAATCATTTCTGGAAATGACCCAGATAAAAATTGCTTCAATTTGGCCCAAGAAAATGTTCCTGATTTTCCCTAAAAATATTGGCCAGAGGTAAAATTCCAACCAATATTTTTGGGAGCTCAGAAGTATTCATTTTTGGCCATTTGAGTTAATCTGGTAAATATTTGCATAGGATATATAAGTTACATATATTATACATGTCCAATAATTCTGATTTTTACTGTGGGGCTTTGGAATAATCCAATTAAGTTCCTACATTAATTTTTAGAAGAAATAAAATGATTTAGTATTTTTATTAAATCAAAACAAATGTAAGAAAATAGAAAAGAGTTACAGTATGGAAAAACCTTACCTGGGCTTCTTACCTGGCGCCTCTGGCCGGCCCATTTCTGTTCTGGCCCAGCCCACCAGGGGCATAGCCGTCTTCCTCCTCTTGCCAGTAGGTAGAGGGGAAGTGGTGCCCGACGCCGTGTGCGCCAGCACGCAGCTGCCTGCCTGGCGTCCTCCTCATCGCCCTGGAACGCCCGGACATCGCCACGCGCCGCCCCGTACCCCTCTCACTCTCCCCAGTCCTCTCCTCTCCTCTTCCTCGCTCTCTCTCTCACGGCCGAGTGCCACCGCCGCCACCGGCCACTTCTGCCGCGCCCACAGCCATGGCCTCGCCTCCCCGACGCGCTCCACAGCTCCTCCATGATCCCCTCTCCCTCCTCGTCGTGCCACGCACCTCCGGACGGCCTCCATTGTCGCCACCGTCATCTTCTTCATCGCCGGCCGCCGCAAATCTCCACCGCCCGCACGTCGCCGTCCGGCTGTCCCCGAGCTCGCCGTCGACGCCATCGAGTCCGCCGTGAGCCCCTGCATCGATTCCCCCTTCTCCCCTGCCTCTCCGTGCTCTGTAGCCCACAGCCGCTTGAGCCCGAGCTCCGGCCGCCGCCGCGAGCTCCGCTCCGGCGAGCTCCGGCGCCCCCGCAGCCTCCCACCTACTCTGCTGGATGCGGACGACGACGGGCTACGCCCCGGTGGTCTCTGCGCGTCCATCCACCGCTCGTAGCGCAAGTCCGGCGAGTTGCCGCCGCGGTATTGGTCGCCGCCGGCCAAACTCCGGCGGGCTGATGTGGCTTGTAGTTAGGCGTTAATTACCCCACCCCATGTGACACTAACAATGGACCCAGCGCCACTAACCCTTTTAATTAGATTTGTAGTTAGTATTAATTAACCCTCTGTTAATTAACCATGACACTGACATGTGGCCCCCACACGTCAGGTTTGACCTGGTCAGCGCCGTTGACCTGCTGACATAGTGATGACGTCATGCTGACGCAATTTTTCATTTTCTGATATTAAAATAAATCAGGAAATTCCAGAATATATTCAAAACTTCAAAAATTCATAGAAATTCAACCGTAGCTCAGATTGAAATAATTTATATATGAAAAATTATCAGAAAAATTCAATCTATCCATCTGTACCATTTTCATGCATGACAAACCAACTTATACATGTTGTATATGAGGAATCATATAAATGGCATTTATAAAGAGTTAATTTAGAGTTGCATTTGAACCTTGGGTTCAAATGAACCTCTTCCAAATAGAATGCTAAATGCATTAGCTCAAAGCACATCACATACCCATGCCATGTTCATGCATCATAATGTTGCATATGATTGTGTATTGATTTCCGACACTGTTCCTTCTCGATAGGTCCTGCTCCGGAGAGTGTTCGAGAGTACCTGTCTGACGAGCAGTGCCCCTTTGTTGATCTACCAGGCAAGCAAACCCCCTTGTTCATTCCGATACAATCCCACTCTCTCGCCCCTGCTCTCATTTATTGCATTAGGACAATAATGATTCAACTACTACTTTATGCTGCGGTAGTTGAACCCATTCCTCTGCATGACCTATCATTGCCACAGTAAATAGTTGAAACCCACTAGCATGTGTAGGAGTTGTTTGAGCCATGTTGTGTTCCTAGCATGCCATGCCTGCTATTGCTTAGAGTTGTGTCAGGTCTGATTCATCGGGAATGAATTGGAGTGCTATGATATGTTCTGGTGCTGAGAGTTAAGCGTGTGAACACGATTTGGTAAAGGTAGCGGTGAGAGGCCATGTAGGAGTACATGGTGGGTTGTCTCATTGGGACCGTCCTTAAGAACTGAGTTGTTCAATGTAGTCTAGTGCTTCTTTGAGCCATAGTAGTCCGCTACAGCCCGGTTCACCGGAGTCCTGCTAGCCCAGCACTACTGCTCAGGACACTTGACTGGCCGGCATGTGTTTCACTTCGTTCCTGTGTCTGTCCCTTCGGGGAAATGTCACGCGGTGACAACCCGGAGTCCTGCCTAGCCTGCTACAGCCCGGGTTCCCGGAGTCCTGTTAGCCCAGTGCTACAGCCCGGATTCACACGCTGCTGACCGACACGCTTGATGTGAATCATGTATGCCTGTTCCCATAGGTTAGTGCTGCTTTGGGTTCACGACTAGCCATGTCGGCCCGGGTTCTCTGTCATATGGATGCTAGTGACACAATCATATACGCGAGCCAAAAGGTGCAAACAGTCCCGGGCCAGGGTAAGGCGACACCCGTGGGGATACCGTGAGTGAGGCCGCAAAGTGATATGAGGTGTTACCGGCTAGATCTATGTGATTTGGAATCGGGGTCCCGACAGATTCTTCCAGGTGCTGCGCTTTGAGCAACGTACCGCGTCGCTCCCGGGCGATGGTGCGGTCACGCTCCTCCAACGCCTTCTCCAGGTCGGCGACCTTGGCAAGGGCTGCCTTCAGCTCGGCGTCCTTGTCCTCGGCTGCCTTCACGGCCTCCTCACGAAGCCGGGTCTCCCCCAGCCGGGTTTCCTCCGCCGTGGCTACCAGCGCCTTCAGGCGCTCCACCTCGCCCTGGAGCTGCCCCTTGTCATCGGCCAGCTTGCTGTGCTACTGGGCTGCCTCGGCAAGGGCCTGCCGTGCCTCCATGACCATGGCGGCCTCCGCCCTGAGGTGCTTCACC
The DNA here is from genome assembly GCA_034509565.1 of Triticum monococcum. NCBI lineage: Eukaryota > Viridiplantae > Streptophyta > Magnoliopsida > Poales > Poaceae > Triticum > Triticum monococcum. The sequence continues at coordinate 81,962,082 of CM067841.1, forward strand.
TCGGCCTCGAGGCGGCTCTTGTCGCCCGCCAGCTGCTCCCGCAGGCGACTGGCTTCGTCAATGTAACGCCCCAAAACCGGAGCTTCAGATGCCTTCCGTGGTTTCCGGGTTTCTTCGTGTGACTTGTTTGGTTCATTGCGTTCATCATGGCATCATTTTGCATTGCATCATGTCATCATGCCATCATGTTTTTTAACTCAACTAAATAAATGGCATGGATCTTTGATACATTTAAATCGAGGGAAGGGTGAGTTCTCTTTATAACATATCCTCCTGATATTAGGGAGCTATTATAAATATTTCCATTCTTGTGGAATTACCGTGACACACTTGCAATTTAAACTGTCAAGTCTTTTCTGCTTCGAGTTGCTCCTCAAACCTTGCCATATATTCTTTCATCATTTTCCGGAGCTCCACCAAAAATCCGAACATTTATGGACCTTCCTTTTACCGAGTCTTAGTTCAAACCCATTTGAATTAAATTCAATTGAGTTTGAATTTATATCTTTCAATCTTGGCCATTTCTATTTTCTTTAAACGAGCATATTTTTGTGAGTCCGGAAAATTTATCTGCGAGTCCAACTTCGTTCTCTAACCCCCCACTTTCTTTCTTGTTCTTCTCTTGTTTTCTGATAAAGAAAATATTAAGAGAAAGAAGGGAGAGAGAGAGAGAGCCCACACCCACAGGCCTTCTTGGGCCTAGGCCTGCCAGACCGGCCAACCTCCCTGAGGCCTCACAGCCCGCATCTAAACCTAATCCTCTCCCCTGTTCGATTCCAGTGCCATCACCACGATCCCCATCTCCCTCGCGCTGCACCCTTCTCCCCGATTCCCTCGATCCCATCTCTCCCGTATGCCGCGCCACCTCTCCTCTCGATCTCTTCCTCGCTGCCAGCCCATGACCTCCGCTGCCCCGCACACCCTGCCTCAGCGCCGCCCTTCTCCATGGCCGCTGCCGGCCGAACTCAAAGCTCCGCCCCGGAGCTGCTCCGCCCCGAGGCCCTGGCCTCGACCTCTTGGGCCTCTTCCTCGCCCTGCCGCCGTCGGAGCCCTGCGCCTCCCCCAGCTCCCCGTCGCCCAGACACCCGAGGAGAGGAGCTCCTCGAGCACCTGCGCCCGCAGACATCATGCCCGTCGCTGGCGCCACAAGTCCGCGTCGCCGAGCCCTCATCCTGCCGGAGTTGCTCCTTCTGCCGCACGCCGAACCGAGCTCCATCGCGCCTGACGCCATCGACCTCGAGCTCCCATGCCCTGCCTTTGTCCGCGCACCTGTGACGAAGCTCCGGGAGCAGCCATGGCCGTGGATGCCGTCCGCCGCCTCTAGTTCGAAGCTCCGGTGTGCCCAAGCGTCGGACGCAACCGGATCGACCTCCCCAAGCCCCCGTCGCTGGCCTACCCTTTTTCTGCTGCGCTGAACGACGATGACCAACGCCACCCCCCTGCTTGCACTCCTGCTGCGCCTTCGTTCCGTCGCCTAGCGAAGGAGATGACTAGCAGCACCCAGCCCTGTTGACCGCTGCACGCGCAGGCCCAGTGCACCCACCAGGGTCTCCCCTCCTTGTGTGGGCTGCGCCCCTCTCCATGGTCAAGACCGGGACACCGTGAACGTCAAGTTCCTCCACAGGCACCCGAACGACTACAATGTTTTGCGTCGAGTACTTATACTGCGTCTCCGGAATCGCCAAGACCGTCCCGAATATCTCCAAGTACCACTCCGGTTCCAGAATGCGACAAGTACCACGACACCCATGCCCCGTCAAGTTCGACTACAACGACTAAGTGACGACCCTGGATATGGAATTGCAAAACACAAGTACCCCTTCGAGTTGACGAGACCGGCGAGTCCAAAGACCCCAAGTTTCACGACAACCTCGAAGGGATTCAAATCCGCCAAGCTCCTCTAAAGATGACCCGAGAACGTCTATGATCCGTGCACAACTACCGTCGCCAAGACCGGACTGACAAGTTCCCCAACAACATGTGTACAACTACCGCCGTCTACGGATTCGCTAAGAACGACAAGTACCTTGACGCCCGATGCATAGAACAACTACCGTCGACCCTCGAAGACCCCGTGGATGTCAAGTTCCTCGCCATGACCCCGAACATCTACGAATGTGGCAAGAACGTCTACTTCCGCTACGAACTTGATCCATTCTGAAAAGTCCAGCCTCGAAGGTATAACCCCGAGACGACACCCGTGAACGAATGAATGCATGTTGAATGAGATGCCCCCTTTGTATGCACCATGTCCGTATTGTCACTCGTTTCCATGCCACTAACCTGTGGGAACCTGGTATCTGTGAGCGCCCCACCATCTATTGCACGCATCCGCACACTTCTCCTTCGCTTCGGTATCTCAATCGAGTTACCGGAACCGGGACGTTGCCGTGGCACCGTTTTCGGTATCGTTGCCGTGGCACCCCTTTCTTTCCACCACGATGACAAATGCCTCATATCTTATCATGTCAACTTTTTCATAAATTTTGCATATAAACTTGAACATGCCATCCGCATCATGTTAACAACTTTAAGATGTTTAAAATTGTTGTTGCATTAAATTACCAATGCATATGGGGATTTACCGGATGCGTTGTTTGTTATATCCGGCCCCATTTAAATTGTTTAGATGGTATAGTTTTGTTATGTTTCACCTTTTGACATGCTTAACAACATTTAATATCGTTGAGTGCATAAACGAGATTGAACTAAATAACTTGAATGTGGTGTTTCATCAATATGCAACGGAGTTGCATATTAAGCTCCACTTAATTGTAGTGTTGTTTGTTGCACTTTGCCATGCCATGTTTCATTAAACCAGACATGCATCATACTTGGTTGTGCATCATGCCATGATTATGTGATGGTTGTTTACTATGTTATTTGCTTCTTTCCGGTGTTTGCTTCTTTGGGTTGGTTCCGGTAACGTCGCGTTTGTGAGGAACCGTTCGACTACGTCCGTTTGTCTTCTTCATGGACTCGTTCTTCTTCCTTGCGGGATTTCAGGCAAGATGACCATACCCTCGAAATCACTTCTATCTTTTCTTGCTAGTTGCCCGCTCTTTTGCTATGCCTATGCCGCGATACCTACCACTTGCTTATCATTCCTCCCATATTGTTGAACCAAGCCTCTAACCCACCTTGTCCTAGCAAACCGTTGTTTGGCTATGTTACCGCTTTGCTCAGCCCCTCTTATAGCATTGTTAGTTGCAGGTGAAGATTGGAGTTTGTTCCTTGTTGGAAGATGGAGATGTTGTTCCTTGTTGGAACATGCTACTTGTTGGGATATCACAATATATCTTATTTAATTAATGCATCTATATACTTGGTAAAGGGTGGAAGGCTCGGCCTTATGCCTGGTGTTTTGTTCCACTTTTGTCGCCCTAGTTTCCGTCATATCGGTGTTATGTTCCCGGATTTTTGCGTTCCTTACGCGGTTGGGCTATAATGGTAACCCCTTGACAGTTCGCCTTGAATAAAACTCCTCCAGCAATGCCCAACATTGGTTTTACCATTCGCCACCTAGCCTTTTTCTTCCCTTGGGTTCTGCAGAATCAAGGGTCATCTTTATTTAAACCCCCCTGGGCCAGTGTTCCTTTGAGTGTTGGTCCAAACTGAGCTGCCTGCGGGGCCACCTCGGGGCAACTTGAGGTTTGGTTTTACTCGTAGCTACTCTCATCTGAGTGTGCCCTGAGAACGAGATATGTGCAGCTCCTATCGGGATTGGTCGGCACATTCGGGCGGTGTTGCTGGACTTGTTTTACCATTGTCGAAGTTTGCTTGTAGAACCGGGATGCCGAGTCTAATCAGAATGTCTCGGGAGAAGGTTTATCCTTCGTTGACCGTGAGAGCTTGTGATGGGCTAAGTTGGGACACCCCTGGAGGGATTTGAACTTTCGAAAGCCGTGCCCGCGGTTATGGGCAGATGGGAATTTGGTAACGTCCGGTTGTAGAAAACCTGAAGTTGACCTTAATTAAAATACATCAACCGCGTGTGTAACCGTGATGGTCTCTTTCCCGCGGAGTCCGGGAAGTGAACACGGTGTTGGAGTTATGTTTGACGTAGGTTGTTCTAGGATCACTTCTTGATCATAGTTTCTCGACCGTGCTTCGCCTTCTCTTCTCGGTCTCATTTGCGTATGTTAGCCACCATATATGCTAGTCGCTTGCTGCAGCTCCACCTCATACTTTTACCTTACCTATAAGCTTAAATAGTCTTGATCACGAGGGTGTGAGATTGCTGAGTCCTTGTGGCTCATAGATACTTCCAAAACCAGCTTGCAGGTGCCGATGAGTCTGTGGAGATGACGCAACCCAGCTCAGGAGGAGCTCGTTGAAGATCTTGTCCTTCGTGTTGTTTCGTTCTAGTTGATCAGTAGTGGAGCCCAGTTGGGGTCGATCGGGGACCGTGTCGCATTTGGGGTTCTTCTTTTATTTTGGTTCCGTAGTCGGACCTTGGTTGTATCTGGATGATGTAATGCTTTATTCATGTAATTGTGTGAAGTGGCGATTGTAAGCCAACTATGTATCTTTTCCCTTATGTATTACATGGGTTGTGTGAAGATTACCTCACTTGCGACATTCCTTTCAATGCGGTTATGCCTCTAAGTCGTGCTTCGACACATGGGAGATATAGCCGCATCGAGGGCGTTATAGTCAAGAGCCTGCCAGGCTCCCATCGCCTCCGCCATCGCCGTTTGACCTCGGCCCCGAGCTGGCCGACGTCCGCGACGAGCCGGTCATAGCGAAAACCGGCCCGAATCAGCCAGGTCCTCCAAGACAACACCTCAGCTGCAGAAGAAAAAAGCTTAGCGACAAAGTACTTTTTAAAGATTCGACCCAACTGCCATGCATTTGGCCCGAATCTCGGGGGCTACACCCAGTGGGTGCGCTAGCGCGCCCCCACTAGAAAAGAGCAAGAAAAAGAAATACATGTCGTGACGTGGAGCTCCTCCTCCTTGGCGGAGAGCCTCTCCTTGAGACGCCGATGCCTCTCGAGGAGCCGGTTGAAGACGTTGAACCGGTAGGAGTCAAGTTGCAACAAGAGGAAACAATCAGTGCAAGCTGGCAAGATAAGTTTCGGCCCAACTGCCATGCTGTTGGCCCGAATCTCGGGGGCTACACCCAGTGGGTGCACCGACGCGCCCCCATGAAGAAGAAAATGATGGAAAAATAAAAGCAGAGCACGGACGGAAACTTACGAAGACGACGCGCTCCAGCTCCTGCATCGCCTCGACCTCAGCCTGGGCGAAGGCGTGGATCCAGTCCGTCTGCCCTCGCTGGCGACGGGTCACGGCATCCATCGCCGCTTCCTCCTGGGTCAGAGGTCCGAAGGGGACCTTGCTGGTCCCGCTCCGCGATGCCCGTGGCTCGGCAGCCCGGCGTCCTCCGGCCCTGATCGCTAGGGCGTGCCCTCCGCTGGCAGCCTCCCCTGAAGCCGGCGCCTTCTCCAGCACCCTCCCCGGCATCGACGCCGACTCGGTGGGCGGAGCATCTTAAGGCTCCACCACCAACGGTGCCTCGTTCGCTGGTGCCCGGGACGCCCCCTCCGGGGCCGCCCGCGTCGCCTCCTCCAAGACGGCATCACCGCCGCCTCCATCGGTCCCCTCCCGCTCGACCACGTCGGTCCGTGGTGGGGTGCCGTCCTCGATGACCACGACCTCCCGGTCGAGGTCCATCGTGTCAGGACGGCTGCCTTGGCCGTGCTCCCTTGCCGACACCGGCACGAAGACCATCGTCGCCGCCGCCATCCCCGCCGGCATCTCCGGCCACGCCAGCTCCTCGCCGGCTTGCGCCCACGCCATTGCGGCTCTGACCCAGGCCTGGGTCGATGCCGCCGCCAGCATTGCCTCGGCCCGGTTCTGATCCCGCCAGGCCAGGCCCTTGGCTCGGTCGGGTCCAGACCGAGGTCCGGATCCACCGTTGCCTCGTCCTCGTCCCGATCGGCGATTGAGGGAGTCCTGGATTAGGGGGTCTCCGGACAGCCGGACTATATACTTTGGCCGGACTGTCGGACGATGAAGATACAAGATTGAAGACTTCGTCCCGTGTCTGGATGGGACTCTACTTGGCGTGGAAAGCAAGCTAGGCAATAGGATATGTATACCTCCTCCTTTGTAACCGACCTTGTGTAACCCTAGCCCCCTCCAGTGTCTATATGTAAAACCCCGGGTATGATGTACCCTATATGTACTCCAACTCTTGCCGTTTCCGGCCTTAAGTTATTTTATTTTCTCGGGTTCGGGTTTTTGTCTCCGTGTGTTGTTTTCGTTGTCATGCATCTCATATCATGTGATCATGCGCATTGCATTTGCATACGTATTCGTCTCATGCATCCGAGCATTTTCCCCGTTGTCTGTTTTGCATTCCGGTGCTTCGTTCTCCTCTGGTGGTCATTTCTACCTTTCTTTCGTGTGTGGGGATTAAACATTTCCGGATTGGACCGAGACTTGCCAAGCGGCCTTGGTTTACTACAGGTAGACCGCCTATCAAGTTTCATACCATTTGGACTTCGTTTGATGCTCCAACGGTTAACCGAGGGACCGAAAAGGCCTCGTGTGTGTTGCAGCCCAACACCCCTCCAATTTGGCCTAAAACCCACCAAAACCATCTCCATCATCTAGAGCATTCGATCACGATCGCGTGGCCAAAAACCGCACCTCATTTGGACTCTCCTAGCTCCCTCCACCTCTATATCAAGACCCCCTCCTCCAAATTAGCGGATCCCCTCTCCTAAACCCTAAAAATCGGATCTCGCCGCCGCCGAACACGTCCGGACGAAGCCGGACACGTCCGATCCGCCCGCCGCCGACCAATCCACGGGCGCCACATGTCCCGGGCGCCCCACATCGCTGTCCCACGCCCGCCAGGCCCGCCGGGGCCCGAGGCCGGCCCCCGCGGCCCGCCTCCCGCGCGCCGCCACCTCGCCGCCTATCGCCGGCGACCGCCGCCGCCTGTGCCTCGTCGTTCAAGACTATATGTTGCAATTTTCATTCCGTTGGATTCCGCTTCAATAATTGTCTATCAATGTGCTAATGGATGTCAACCTCTTCAGGATGGCTCCTCCAACGCGCACGACTCCGAATCCTGATCCGCCACCACCTCCACCTCCTTCGGAGGCATGGCAAGCTGTGATGGCCGGAACCAATGCAAACACGCAGTTGATGATGCAAATTCTTCAAGAGCGCAATCAAGCGAATCAAGGAAACCAAGGGAACCAAGGCAACAATCAGAATCACTTTGCTACACTCAACCAGTTCCTTGCTAACGGGCCTAAGACTTTCAGCAATTGTGTTGAGGCAACTGATGCCGATGATTGGCTCGTGGATCTGTGCAAGCATTTCGAGTGCAGTAACGTCAGGCCTGAGGACTTTGTCAAGTTCGCTTCCTTCCAACTCAAATACCAAGCTGCAGAATGGTTCCAGCAGTACAAGGATTCCAAAGGTGGACGTGTGATTACTTGGGATGAATTCCGTCAAGGCTTCATAGCTCATCATATCCCTCAGAGCGTGGTTGAAAGCAAGCGTGAGGAATTCCGCAACCTGAAGCAAGGCTCTTTGTCTGTCTAAGACTACAACAAGTTGTTCCAGAAGCTCGCCCGCTTTGCCAAGCAGGATGTCCCTGATGAGAAGAGCATGATATACCAGTTCAGGGGTGGTCTCAGAGAAGAAATCCAGCTAGCTCTTGTTCTCTTTGAGCCCTTGAGGTACGATGAGTTCTACAACATGGCATTGAAGCAAGAGGCCGCTCAACTGAGGTGTGATGCTTCCAAGAAGGAAGTCAGAGACACTACTCCTTCCTCTACTCAAGTGGCCAAGAAGCAGAAGTTTTGGCTTCCTCCTCCTCCGTTCCGTCAGCCGTATCAGAAGAGCAAAGGTGGCAGTGGTTCTTCCCACCCACCCAACCCTAGCTTTCAGAACAAGACATCGTCTCAAGCTCCAAGACCGAGTGCTCCGTACCACCGTCCGCTTTCAGAGGTCACGTGCAACAAGTGCCAACAGAAGGGTCACTATGCCAACAAGTGTTTCAACCAGAGGCGTCTTCCTCCTCCTCCTCCTGTGAGATTGGCAAGTACAGCTATGGTCAATCATAACCCCAAGCACGCCAAGGTCAATTTGATGAATGCAGCTCAGGCAGAGGACTCGTCGGATGTCATCATGGGTAACCTTCCTGTTAATGATATTCCTGCAAAAGTTCTTTTCGACTCTGGTGCATCGCATTCCTTCATGTCATTCCCATTTGCATCGGAGAACAATTTTAGTACTAAGGCATTACCTAGAGCTACGCAAGTCGTCTCTCTGGCTAAGCGTCTGAGTTCTAGTATGATGATTCTGGATATTTCTATCATGATGGGTGATTTCAAGTTTCTGGCTTCTCCAATGGTTCTTGGTAACTCGGATATTGATCTTATTCTTGGAATGGATTGGCTTTCTAAGCACAAGGCGCATCTTGATTGTGCAGCCAGGCAGATTCAATTGACTCATTCGTCTGAGGATGTAATTGTCTTTGCCGCTCGTGATAATACCATCTGTCTATTTTCTCTCAATGAGAAAGGTGAACTCGATGCTATCTCGCAGATTCCAGTCATTTGCGAATATCAAGACGTCTTTCCACAAGAGCTTCCAGGAATGCCTCCGCACTGGCCAGTTGAATTCGTCATTGATCTTGAGCCTGGAACGGAACTAGTGTGCAAGCGTCCTTACAAGCTCGGACCTAAAGAGTTGAAGGAGCTGAAGAAGCAACTCGATGTTCAAGAAAGAATCGGTCTCATCCGGCCCAGTTCTTCTCTGTGGGGTTGTGGTGTTCTTTTTGTGAAGAAGAAGGATGGACCGGACCGACTTTGTGTTGATTACCGTCCATTGAACAATAAGACCATCAAGAACAAATACCCACTTCCCAACATCAACGACCTGTTCGAACATCTCAAAGGTGCCCAAGTATTCTCCAAGCTTGATCTCCGTATGGGTTATCATCAGATTCGAATCCGTGAACAAGATAATCCCAAGACGGCTTTCAGGACAAGCTATGGTTCATATGAATACACTGTCATGTCTTTTGGCCTCGTCAACGCTCCTCCGACGTTCTCTCGCATGATGAACTTCATCTTCACTGCGTACACCAATGACTTCGTTTTGGTCTATCTCGACGACATTCAGGTTTTCTTGAAGAACAAGGAAGATCATGCCAAGCACTTGCGTTTGGTACTCGATAAGTTGAGGGAACATCAGTTCTACGCCAAGTTCTCCAAGTGCGAATTTTGGCTCGATGAGGTTCTTTATCTTGGTCATATCATCTCTGCCAAGGGTATTGCGGTGAATCCTGAGAAGGTGTCTGCAATTGTGAATTGGGACCTCCTCAGAACGTGAAGCAACTCCGTAGCTTCCTCGGTCTCACAAACTACTGTCGAAGATTCGTTGAAAACTTTTCTAAGATCGCGAAGCCTCTCTCAAATCTTCTCCATAAGCACATCAAGTACGTTTGGTCTCTGGAGTGTGACATTGCTTTCAATACTTTGAAAGAGAAATTGATCACTGCTCCAGTTCTGACTCCGCCTGATGAATCCAAGCCGTACGACGTCTTTTGTGATGCCTCTCTCCAAGGTCTCGGCGCAGTGTTGATGCAAGAGAATAAAGTTGTGGCTTATACCTCTCGCCAGTTGAAGCCTAATGAGAAGAACTACCCCACTCATGATCTCGAGTTGGCGGCAGTTGTGCATGCTCTTTTGACTTGGAGACATCTCTTATTGGGAAGAAAAGTGGACATTTTCACTGATCACAAGAGTCTCAAGTACATCTTCACTCAGCCTAATCTCAACCTCAGGCAGACTCGATGGGTCGAAATGATTCAAGAGTATAATCCGAGTATCGAGTATACTCCAGGCAAGGCCAATGTGATTGCTGACGCATTGAGCAGGAAGGCTTATTGCAACAGTCGGATTCTCAAGCCTTATCAACCCGAGCTTTGTGAAGCTTTCCGTAAACTTAATCTGCAAGTTGTTCCTCAAGGTTTCCTCGCCAACGTTCAAGTCTCTCCTACCTTGGAAGACTAGATTCGCCAAGCCCAGCTTCTTGATGCTATGGTGAAAAAGGTGAAGATTGGGATTGCCAAGAGCCAACCCAAGTACTAGTGCTACCGCCTTGATGACAAGGATACTCTCTTCTTCGAGGATCATATTGTTGTACCCAAAGGTGAACTTCCTAAAGTGATCATGAATGAGGCTCACAATTCTCTCCTCTCCATTCACCCTGGGAGCACGAAGATGTATCAGGACCTCAAGCAGGCTTATTAGTGGACTCGAATGAAGTGCGAGATTGCTCAATTTGTGAATGAATGGGATGTCTGCAGAAGAGTGAAGGCAGAACACCAAAGGCCAGCAGGTCTCCTCCAACCTCTTGCCATTCCAGAATGGAAGTTTGACCACATTGAGATGGACTTCGTGACTGGGTTTCCAAAGTCCAAGCGTGGCAATGATGCTATATTCGTTGTCATCGACAAACTCACTAAAGTGGATCACTTTCTGCCTATCAAAGAGTCAATCACTGCAGCTCAATTGACGGAACTCTATACCTCTCGAATTGTCTCTCTGCACGGTATTCCTTAAGTGATCTCTTCAGACCGTGGCAGCATCTTTACCTCCAAGTTTTCGGATTCTTTTCAGAAGGCCATGGGCACCAACATCCGCTTCAGCACAACTTTCCATCCTCAAACTAGCGGTCAAGTTGAGCGGGTCAACCAGATTCTTGAAGATATGCTCAGGGCTTGTGTGATCTCCTTCGGCATAAAGTGGGAGGATTGTCTTCCTTCTGCTGAATTCTCCTATAACAACAGTTTTCAAGCAAGTTCGGGCAAGGCCCCATTCAAAATTCTGTATGGCAGGAAGTGCCGTACCCCTCTCAACTGGTCTGAAACCGGCGAACGTCAGCTTTTGGGAAATGACTTAATCACAGAGGCAGAGGAAATGTGCAAAGTCATTCGAGATAACCTCAAAGTAGCCCAATCCCACCAGAAGAGCTACTATGACAGTAAGCACCGTGATTTCGTTTTCGAGATCGGAGATCATGTTTACCTCCGCGTCTCTCCTATGAAAGGGACTCGTCGCTTCGGTATCAAAGGTAAGCTTGCCCCCAGATACGTGGGACCTTTCAAGATTGTCAGCAAGAGAGGTGATGTCGTGTATCAACTCGAGCTTCCTTCAAACTTTGCAAATGTTCATGATGTGTTCCATGTCTCTCAGCTCCGAAAGTGCTTCAAGACTCCTGACCGCACCGTCAACTTCGAGGACATTGAGCTCCAAGAAGATCTCTCATATCTTAAGCACCCCGTTGCTATTCTCGAAGAGACTGAATGCAAGACTCGCAACAAGTCAATCAAATTCCTCAAAGTCAAGTGGTCACACCATTTCGACCGTGAAGCTACCTAGGAATGCAAGGATCACCTCCGTTCTGAGTACCCGGCGTTCTTTCAGTCCTAGATCTCTGGACGAGATCCTTTCATAGTGGTGGAGTGTTGTAACACCCCGGATATGATGTACCCTATATGTACTCCAACTCTTGCCGTTTCCGGCCTTAAGTTATTTTATTTTATCGGGTTTGGAATTTTGTCTCCGTGTGTTGTTTTTGTTGTCATGCATCTCATATCATGTCATCATGCGCATTGCATTTGCATACGTATTCATCTCATGCATCCGAGTATTTTCCCCATTGTCTGTTTTGCATTCCGGTGCTTCGTTCTCCTCCGGTGGTCATTTCTACCTTTGTTTCGTGTGTGGGGATTAAACATTTCCGGATTGGACCGAGACTTGCCAAGCGGCCTTGGTTTACTACCGGTAGACGGCCTGTCAAGTTTCGTACCATTTGGACTTCATTTGATGCTCTAACGGTTAACCGAGGCACCGAAAAGGCCTTGTGTGTGTTGCAGCCCAACACCCCTCCAATTTGGCCCAAAACCCACCAAAACCCTCTCCATCATCTAGAGCGTTCGATCACGATCGCGTGGCCAAAAACCGCACCTCATTTGGACTCTCCTAGCTCAATCCACCTCTATATAATGACCCCCTCCTCCAAATTCGCGGATCCCCTCTCCTAAACCCTAAAAATCGGATCTCGCCGCCGCCGGACACGTCCGATCCGCCCGCCGCCGACCAATCCACGGGCGCCACCTGTCCCGGGCACACCACATCGCCGTCCCGCGCCCGCCAGGCCCGCCGGGGCCCGAGGCCGGCCCCCGCGGCCCGCCTCCCGCGCCGCCACCCGCGCCCTTCGCCACCTCGCCGCCTATCGCCGGCGACCGCCGCCGCCTGCGCCTCGTCGCCCCGCCTCCTCGTCGCCGGCAGCTCCTCGCCGGACGGCGCCGCCGCCCCTCCGCGCGTCTCCATCCGCCTCCTCCGGCCACCAGCACTGCAGATACGGCCGGCCCCTTCCATCTCCGGCGGACCTTGCAATAGTAACTCCGGCGAGCTTGCTTCGGAATCCATGAAGATCTCAGATCCAAAACTAACTTGGTTGACTTTCTCCCGAAACCCTAGTTCATATGCCCATGTTCATCATGCCATAACTTTGCATCCATAACTCCATTTTGCGCATATAGCATATCAAATTGTTCGTCTGAGAGAGTACATCATTTCATCTCATTGCATCATTTTCATTTGATTTCATCTTGATGCCCGAAATGCTGTTAGAAGGAGGATACTTGAGATAATTGTCAGATCTGCTGCTCCAGTTAGATATTTGTCATTTTTGCCATGATTAATGTGTGCATGATATGCCCATGAGCTCTACATATGTTTTGTTAAGGGTTTTGCCATCTTTCCAGAGGTGCAACCCATGTATTTTTGTGATGTGTGTGGTGACTAGCACAAGATTGCAAAGTGAGGCACTTGGTAATGCTGATTTCAGGGACTTAGCATTTCCACTAAGTCCTTGATCTGTTTATCCCAAGTGGCCATATGTTCATGTTGTTTCCTAGTGATCCGTGCCTCTTTTGAGGATGACCAGTAAGGATGTTTTGTTAATCTTGTAGTGCTCTATCCATCCATGTCTTTGTTTGCAATTATGGAGCACCCTAGCTTGAGTCAATCGAGCTCCACTTTTGCTACTTCGTGAATCCGGGCAGATTGTCTACTTGTTAGCGATTTTGCCGAGGATGTTGTAGTTGATCCGTGCATGCCATGTTATTGTTCTTGCCATGTCTAGCTTGCATTTTGTGTATTCTTGAGGGGTGTATGCTTAGATTGTCATGACTTGCTCCGTAGTGAGTGCATCGAGCTCGTAAACATGCCTACTTGATATCTGTTTTCAGCATGCTCCAGTTTTCACTAAGTCTGTGATCTGATTATGTTTTTGCCATGTTCACATGCTTGCAAATGTATTTTCTGATCCCTTTTGGCTCAAGGTCACTAAGGGACTTTTGTTAAGCTCTTTGAGTAGCTCCATGCCATGCTTTACTTTTCCATGTTCAGGTCCTGTAGCATGTAGTTTTGTTGCTCCGAAGAGTGCTATCTGATCTGAAATTCCAGACAAGTGTTAATTTCACTAAGTCTGAGATCTGTTTGCCATATGCATTTTTGCCATGCTTGTTTGAACCTGTTAATGGATGAATTGGCCGTAGCTCAGTGCTAGACTTTTGTTAAGAATCTTGAATGGATCCCTGCTATGTATTTTGATGCCATGTTTAGGTGCTGTAGCATGTTCATCTCATTGCATTTAGATGGCTACTTGCTGTAAATCGCAGACCGGTGTCATATTTAAATCGCTTGCCATTTCCAAACCATAACTCCGATTCCGGTGATCTTTATATCGTTTTCAAGCGATTTCATCTCATCTTTCCAGTGGCACACTTGGTTTTCCAAGTTGATGCCAGGTTCATGCATTCCTTGTCAAATCTTTCATATGCATCGCATATTGCATCCCTCATAGCATACCATCTTTGCATCATATGGTTTGATCCTTGCACGTGGTTGATTGTGTTCTTGTTGCTTGTTTGTCTTGTTTGGGTAGAGCCGGGAGACGAGTTCGCTAACGAGGAGCCCGTTGAGTTTGCTTTCGAGGATCCAGTCAACTCTGACAACTTTGCAGTCAAGATGATCATACCCTCGAAATCACTACTATCTTTGCTTTGCTAGATGCTTGCTCTTTTGCTATGCCATGCTACGATGCCTACCACTTGCTTTCAAGCCTCCCAAATATCCATGTCAAACCTCTAACCCACCATGTCCTAGCAAACCGTTGATTGGCTATGTTACCGCTTTGCTCAGCCCCTCTTATAGCGTTGCTAGTTGCAGGTGAAGATTGGAGACCGTTCCTTATTGGAACATTATTTACTTGTTGGGATATCATTATATTGCCATGTTATCTTAATGCATCTATATACTTGGTAAAGGGTGGAAGGCTCGGCCTCTCGCCTAGTCTTTTGTTCCACTCTTGCCGCCCTAGTTTCCGTCATATTGGTGTTATGTTCTCGGATTTTGTGTTCCTTACGCGGTTGGGTTATAATGGGAACCCCTTGATAGTTCGCCTTGAATAAAGCTTTTGCAGTAATGCCCAACCTTGGTTTTACCATTTGCCACCTAGCCTCTTTTTCCCTTGGGTTTCCGGAGCCCGAGGGTCATCTTATTTAAACCCCCCCGGGCCAGTGCTCCTTTGAGTGTTGGTCCGACTAAGCTGCCTGCGGGGCCACCTCGGGGAGACTTGAGGGTTGGTTTTACTCGTAGCTAGTCTCATGTGAGTGTGCCCTAAGAACGAGATATGTGCAGCTCCTATCGGGATTTGTCGGCACATTCGGGTGGTGTTGCTGGATTTGTTTTAACCTGCCGAAGTGTCTTGAAGAACCGAGGTACCAAGTCTGATCGGAACGTCTCGGGAGGAGGTCTATTCCTTCGTTGACCGTGAGAGCTTGTCATGGGCTAAGTTGGGACTCCCCTGCAGGGATTTTAACTTTCGAAAGCCGTGCCCACGGTTATGGGCAGATGGGAATTTGTTAATGTCCGGTTGTAGATAACTTGAACCTTAACTTAATTAAAATGAATTAACTGTGTGAGTGACCGTGATGGCCTCTTCTCGGTGGAGTCCGGGAAGTGGTCACGGTGTTGGAGTAATGTTTGCGCAGGTTGTTCTCCACATTACTCGCTCGCGCTTTGCCTCCTCTTCTCGCTCTCTTTTGCGAACAAGATAGCCACCATATATGCTAGTCGCTTGCTGCAGCTCCACATATATTTACCTTGCCTTACCTATTAATGCTTAAATAGTCTTGATCGCGAGGGTGCGAGATTGCTGAGTCCCTGTGGCTCACAGATTACTACTACACTAGATGCAGGGCTTGATGATTCTGAAGGAAATATGCCCTAGAGGCAATAATAAAGTTATTATTTATTTCCTTATATCATGATAAATGTTTATTATTCATGCTAGAATTGTATTAACCGGAAACATAATACATGTGTGAATACATAGACAAACAGAGTGTCACTAGTATGCCTCTACTTGACTAGCTCGTTAATCAAAGATGGTTATGTTTCCTAACCATGAACAAAGAGTTGTTATTTGATTAACAAGGTCACATCATTAGTTGAATGATCTGATTGACATGACCCATTCCATTAGCTTAGCACCCGATCATTTAGTATGTTGCTATTGCTTTCTTCATGACTTATACATGTTCCTATAACTATGAGATTATGCAACTCCCGTTTACCGGAGGAACACTTTGGGTACTACCAAACGTCACAACGTAACTGGGTGATTATAAAGGAGTACTACAGGTGTCTCCAATGGTAGATGTTGGGTTGGCGTATTTCGAGATTAGGGTTTGTCACTCCGATTGTGAGAGAGGTATCTCTGGGCCCTCTCAGTAATACACATCACATAAGCCTTGCAAGCATTATAACTAAGATGTTAGTTGTGAGATGATGTATTACGGAACGAGTAAAGAGACTTGCCAGTAACGAGATTGAACTAGGTATTGGATACCGACGATCGAATCTCGGGCAAGTGACATACCGATGACAAAGGGAACAATGTATGTTGTTATGCGGTCTGACCGATAAAGATCTTCATAGAATATGTAGGAGCCAATATGGGCATCCAGGTCCCGCTATTGGTTATTGACCGCAGACGTGTCTCGGTCATGTCTACATTGTTCTCGAACCGTAGGGTCCGCACGCTTAACGTTACGATGACAGTTATTATGAGTTTATGCATTTTGATGTACCGAAGGTTGTTCGGAGTCCCGGATGACATCGGGGACATGACGAGGAGTCTCGAAATGGTCGAGACGTAAAGATCGATATATTGGACGACTATATTCGGACATCGGAAAGGTTCCGAGTGATTCGGGTATTTTTCGGAGTACCGGGTAGTTACGGGAGAAGTAATGGGCCTTGATGGGCTTTAGTGGGAAGAGGAAAAGGCTGCTGCGCCCCCCCTCCCCTTTGGTCCGAATTGGACTAGGGAAAAGGGGGCCGGCCACCTCTCCTTCTCCTCCTATTCCTTCTCCCTTTCTCCCCTTTTGGTGGACTCCTACTAGGACTTGGAGTCCTAGTAGGACTCCCTATCCTGGCCGCACCTTTGCCTTGGCCGGCCTCCTCCTCCTCCATCCTTTATATACAGGGGCAGGGGGCACCCCATAGACACACAAGTTGATCCTTGAGATCGTTCCTTAGCCGTGTGCGGTGCCCCCTGCCACCAAATTCCACCTCGATCATACCGTTGTAGTGCTTAGGCGAAGCCCTGCGTCGGTAGTACATCAAGATCGTCACCACGCCGTCGTGCTGACGAAACTCTTCCTCGACGCTTTGCTGGATCGGAGCCCGAGGATCGTCATCGAGCTGAACGTGTGCTAAGAACTCGGAGGTGCCGGAGTAACGGTGCTTGGATCGGTCGGATCGGGAAGAAGACGTACGACTACTTCCTCTACGTTGTGTGATCGCTTCCGCAGTCGGTCTGCGTTGGTACGTAGACAACACTCTCCCCTCTCATTGCTGTGCATCACCATGATCTTGCGTGTGCGTAGGAAAATTTTCGAAATTACTACGTTCCCCAACAGTGGTATCAGAGCCTAGGTTTTATGGTTTGATGTTATTTGCACGAGTAGAACACAAGTGAGTTGTGGGCGATACAAGTCATACTGCCTACCAGCATGTCATACTTTGGTTCGGCGGTATTGTTGGACGAGATGACCCGGACCAACCTTACGCGTACGCTTACGCGAGACCGGTTCCCTCGACGTGCTTTGCACATAGATGGCTTGCGGGCGACTGTCTCTCCAACTTTAGTTGAACCGATTGTGGCTACGCCCGGTCCTTGAGAAGGTTAAAACGGAGTCTATTTGACGAACTATCGTTGTGGTTTTGATGCGTAGGTGAGATGAGTTCTTACTTAAGCCCGTAGCAGCCACGTAAAACTTGCAACAACAAAGTAGAGGACGTCTAACTTGTTTTTGCAGGGCATGTTGTGATGTGATATGGTCAAGGCATGATGCTGATTTTATTGTATGAGATGATCATGTTTTGTAACCAAGTTATCGGCAACTGGCAGGAGCCATATGGTTGTCGCTTTATTGTATGCAATGCAATCGCGATGTAATGCTGTACTTTATTACTAAGCGGTAGTGATAGTCGTGGAAGCATAAGATTGGCGAGATGACAACGATGCTACGATGGAGATCAAGGTGTCGCGCCGGTGACGATGGTGATCATGACGGTGCTTCGGAGATGGAGATCACAAGCACAAGATGATGATGGCCATATCATATCACTTATATTGATTGCATGTGATGTTTATCTTTTATGCATCTTATCTTGCTTTGATTGACGGTAGCATTATAAGATGATCTCTCACTAAATTGTCAAGAAGTGTTCTCCCTGAGTATGCACCATTGCCAAAGTTCGTCGTGCCCAGATACCACGTGATGATCGGGTGTGATAAGCTCTACGTCCATCTACAATGGGTGCAAGCCAGTTTTGCACACGCAGAATACTCAGGTTAAACTTGATGAGCCTAGCATATACAGATATGGCCTCGGAACACGGAGGCCGAAAGGTCGAGCATGAATCATATAGTAGATATGATCAACATGACGATGTTCACCATTGAAAACTACTCCATCTCACGTGATGATCGGTTATGGTTTAGTTGATTTGGATCACGTGATCACTTAGAGGATTAGAGGGATGTCTATCTAAGTGGGAGTTCTTAAGTAATATGATTAAATTTAACTTAAATTTATCATGAACTTAGTCCTGGTAGTATTTTGCAAATTATGTTGTAGATCAATAGGTCGCGTTGTTGCTTCCCTGTGTTTATTTTGATATGTTCATAGAGAAAATTGTGTTGAAAAATGTTAGTAGCAATGATGCGGATTGGATCCGTGATCTGAGGTTATCCTCATTGCTGCACAGAAAAATTATGTCCTTGATGCACCGCTGGGTGACAGACCTATTGCAGGAGCAGATGCAGACGTTATGAACGTTTGGCTAGCTCAATATGATGACTACTTGATAGTTTAGTGCACCATGCTTAATGGCTTAGAATCGGGACTTCAAAGACATTTTGAACGTCATGGACCATATGAGATGTTCCAGGAGTTGAAGTTAATATTTCAAGCAAATACCCGAGTTGAGAGATATGAAGTCTCCAACAAGTTCTATAGCTAAAAGATGGAGGAGAATCGCTCAACTAGTGAGCATGTGCTCAGATTGTCTGAGTACTACAATCGCTTGAATCAAGTGGGAGTTAATCTTCCAGATAAGATAGTGATTGACAGAATTCTCTAGTCACCATCACCAAGTTAGTAGAACTTCGTGATGAACTATAATATGCAAGGGATAACGGAAACAACTCCCAAGCTCTTCGTGATGCTGAAATCAACGAAGGTAGAAATCAAGAAAAATATCAAGTGTTGATGGTTGACAAGACCACTAGTTTCAAGAAAAGGGCAAAGGGAAGAAGGGGAACTTCAAGAAGAATGGCAAGCAAGTTGCTGCTCAAGTGAAGAAGCCCAAGTCTGATCCTAAGCCTGAGACTAAGTGCTTCTACTGCAAAGGGACTGGTCACTGGAAGCGGAACTACCCCAAGTGATTGGCGGATAAGAAGGATGGCAAAGTGAACATAAGTATATTTGATATACATGTTATTGATGTGTACTTTACTAGTGTTTATAGCAACCCCTCAGTATTTGATGCTAGTTCAGTTGCTAAGAGTAGTAACTCGAAACAGGAGTTGCAGAATAAATAGAGACTAGTGAAGTGACGATGTGTGTTGGAAGTGGTTCCAAGATTGATATGATCATCATCGCACACTCCCTATACTTTCGGGATTAGTGTTGAACTTAAATAAGTGTTATTTGGGTTTTGCGTTGAGCATGAATATGATTTGATCATGTTTATTGCAATACGGTTATTCATTAAAGTCAGAGAATAATTGTTGTTCTGTTTACATGAATAAAACCTTCGATGGTCATACACCCAATGAAACAAGTTCGTTGGATCTCGATCGTAGTAATACACATATTCATAATATTGAAACCAAAAGATGCAAAGTTAATAATGATAGTGCAACTTATTTGTGGCACTGCCGTTTAGGTCATATTGGTATAAAGCGCATGAAGAAACTCCATGCTGATGGGCTTTCGGAATCACTTGATTATGACTCACTTGATGCTTGCGAACCATGCCTTTTAGGCAAGATGACTAAAACGCCGTTCTCCGGAACAATGGAGCAAGCAACAGATTTGTTGGAAATCATACATACTAATGTATGTGGTCCGATGAATATTTAAGGCTTGCAGCGGGTATCATTATTTTCTAACCTTCACAGATGATTTGAGCAGATATGGGTATATCTACTTAATGAAATAGAAGTCTGATACATTTGAAAAGTTCATATAATTTCAGAGTGAAGTGGAAAATCATCGTAACAAGAAAATAAAGTTTCTATGATCTGATCGTGGAAAGTAGTATTTGAGTTACGAGTTTGGTCTTCAGTTAAAACAATGTGAAATAGTTTCACTACTCACGCCACCTGGAACACCACAGCATAATGGTGTGTCTGAACGTCATAACCGTACTTTATTGGATATAGTGCAATCTATGATGTTTCTTACTGATTTACCACTATCGTTTTTGGGGTCATGCATTAGAGACAGCTGCATTCACGTTAAATAGGGCACCATCTAAATCCGTTGAGACGACACCGTGTGAACTATGGTTTGGCAAGAAACCTAAGCTGTCGTTTCTCAAAGTTTGGGGTTATGATGCTTATGTGAAAAAGTTTCATCCTGATGAGCTCAAAACCAAATCGGAGAAATATGTCTTCATAGGATACCCAAAAGGAGACTGTTGGGTACACCTTCTATCACAGATCCTAAGGCAAGACATTCGTTGCTTATAATGGGTATTTTCTAGAGAAGGAGTTTCTCTCGAAAGAAGTGAGTGGGAGGAAAGTAGAACTTGACGAGGTAACTGTACCTGCTCCCTTATTGGAAAATAGTACATCACAGAAAACTGTTTCTGCGACACCTATACCAATCAGTGAGGAAGCTAATGATGATGATCATGAAACTTCAGGACAAGATACTACTGAACCACATAGATCAACCAGAGTGAGATCCGCACCAGAGTGGTACGGTAATCCAATTCTGGAAGTCATGCTACTAGATCATGATGAACCTACAAACTATGAAGAAGCGATGGTGAGCCCAGATTCCGCAAAGTGGCTTGAGGCCATGAAATCTGAGATGGGATCCATGTATGAGAACAAAGTATGGACTTCAGTTGACTTGCCCGATGATCGGCAAGCAATTGAGAATAAATGGATCTTCAAGAGGAAGACGGACGCTGATAGTAGTGTTACTATCTACAAAGCTAGAATTGTCGCAAAAGGTTTTCGACAAGTTTAAGGTGTTGACTACGATGAGAGCTTCTCACTCGTATCTATGCTTGAGTCTGTCCGAATCATGTTAGTAAATGCCGCATTTTATGAAATCTGGCAAATGGATAAACAAAACTGCATTCCTTAATGGATTTATTAAAGAAGAGTTGTATATGATGCAACAGAAGGTTTTGTCAATCCGAAAGGTGCTAACAAAATGTGCAAGCTCCAGCGATCCATCTGTGGACTGGTGCAAGCATCTCGGAGTTGGAATATATGCTTTGATGAGTTGATCAAATCATATAGTTTTATACAGACTTGCGGTGAAGCCTGTATTTACAAGAAAGTGAGTGGGAGCACTACAACATTTCTGATAAGTATATGTGAATGACATATTGTTGATCGGAAATAATGTAGAATTATTCTGTAAAGCATAAAGGAGTGTTTGAAAGGAGTTTTTCAAAGAAAGACTTCGGTGAAGCTGCTTACATATTGAGCTTCAAGATCTATAGAGATAGATCAAGACTCTTGATAAGTTTTTTCAATAAGTACATACCTTGACAAGATTTTGAAGTAGTTCAAAATAGAACAGTCAAAGAAAAAGTTTCTTGCCTGTGTTACAAGGTGTGAAGTTGAGTAAAGACTCAAAGCCCGACCACGGCAGAAGATAGAAAGAGAATGAAAGTCATTCCCTATGCCTCATTCATAGGTTCTATAAAGTATGCCATGCTGTGTACCAGATCTATTGTATACCCTGCGCTGATTTGGCAAGGGAGTACAATAGTGATCTAGGAATAGATCACTTGACAGAGGTCAGAATTATCCTTAGTGAAATAAGGATATGTTTCTCGATTACGGACATGACAAAAAGGTTCGTCGTAAAGGGTTACGTCGATGCAAGTTTTTGACACTGATCCAGATGAATCTAAAAGTCTCAATCTGGATACATATTGAAAGTGGGAGCAATTAGCTAGAGTAGCTCCATGCAGAGCATTATAGACATAGAATTTTGCAAAATACTTACGGATCTGAATGTGACAGACCCGTTGACTAAAATTATCTCACAAGCAAAACATGATCACACCTTAGTACTCTTTGGGTGTTAATCACATAGAGATGTGAACTAGATTACTGACTCTAGTAAACCCTTTGAGTGTTGGTCACATGACGATGTGAACTATGGGTGTTAATCACATGGTGATGTGAACTATTGCTACTAAATCACATGGCGATGTGAACTAGATTATTGACTCTAGTGCAAGTGGGAGACTGAAGGAAATATGCCCTAGAGGCAATAATAAAGTTATTATTTATTTCCTTATATCATGATAAATGTTTATTATTCATGCTAGAATTGTATTAACCGGAAACATAATACATGTGTGAATACATAGACAAACAGAGTGTCACTAGTATGCCTCTACTTGACTAGCTCATTAATCAAAGATGGTTATGTTTCCTAACCATGAACAAAGAGTTGTTATTTGATTAACGAGGTCACATCATTAGTTGAATGATCTGATTGACATGACCCATTCCATTAGCTTAGCACCCGATCATTTAGTATGTGGCTATTGCTTTCTTCATGACTTATACATGTTCCTATAACTATGAGATTATGCAACTCCCGTTTACCGGAGGAACACTTTGGGTACTACCAAACGTCACAACGTAACTGGGTGATTATAAAGGAGTACTACAGGTGTCTCCAATGGTAGATGTTGGGTTGGCGTATTTCGAGATTAGGGTTTGTCACTCCGATTGTCAGAGAGGTATCTCTGGGCCCTCTCAGTAATACACATCACATAAGCCTTGCAAGCATTATAACTAAGATGTTAGTGAAGGAAATATGCCCTAGAGGCAATAATAAAGTTATTATTTATTTCCTTATATCATGATAAATGTTTATTATTCATGCTAGAATTGTATTAACCGGAAACATAATACATGTGTGAATACATAGACCAACAGAGTGTCACTAGTATGCCTCTACTAGACTAGCTCGTTAATCAAAGATGGTTATGTTTCCTAACCATGAACAAAGAGTTGTTATTTGATTAACGAGGTCACATCATTAGTTGAATGATCTGATTGACATGACCCATTTCATTAGCATAGCACCCGATCGTTTAGTATGTTGCTATTGCTTTCTTCATGACTTATACATGTTCCTATAACTATGAGATTATGCAACTCCCGTTTACCGGAGGAACACTTTGGGTACTACCAAACATCACAACGTAACTGGGTAATTATAAAGGAGTACTACAGGTGTCTCCAATGGTAGATGTTGGGTTGGCGTATTTCGAGATTAGGGTTTGTCACTCCGATTGTCGGAGAGGTATCTCTGGGCCCTCTCGGTAATACACATCACATAAGCCTTGCAAGCACTGCAACTAATATGTTAGTTGTGAGATGATGTATTACAGAACGAGTAAAGAGACTTGCCGGTAACGAGATTGAACTAGGTATTGGATACCGACGATCGAATCTCGGGCAAGTAACATACCGATGACAAAGGGAACAACGTATGTTGTTATGCGGTCTGACCGATAAAGATCTTCATAGAATATGTAGGAGCCAATATGGGCATCCAGGTCCCGCTATTGGTTATTGACCGGAGACGTGTCTCAGTCATGTCTACATTGTTCTCGAACCGCAGGGTCCGCACGCTTAACGTTACGATGATAGTTATTATGAGTTTATGCATTTTGATGTACCGAAGGTTGTTCGGAGTCCCGGATGAGATCACGGACATGACGAGGAGTCTCGAAATGGTCGAGACGTAAAGATTGATATATTGGAAGCCTATGTTTGGCCACCGGAAGCGTTCCGGGTGAAATCGGGATTTTTCCGGATTACCGGGAGGGTTACCGGAACCCCCCGGGAGGTAAATGGGCCTATTGGGCCTTAGTGGAAAAGAGAGAAGAGGCAGCCCACAAGCCTAGCCGGCGCCCCCCCTTTCCCAAGTCCTAATAGGACTAGGAGAAGTGGGCCGGCCCCCTCTTTCTCCTTCCCCCCCAAGAATCCTAGTTGGAATAGGATTGGAGGGGAGGAGTCCTACTCCCGGTGGGAGTAGGACTCCTCCCTGCGCCTCCCTCCTAGCCGGCCGAACCCCCTGCCCCTGGCCTTTATATACGGGGGCAGGGGGCACCCCATAGACACACAAGTTGATCCTTGAGATCGTTCCTTAGCCGTGTGCGGTGCCCCCTGCCACCAAATTCCACCTCGATCATACCGTTGTAGTGCTTAGGCGAAGCCCTGCGTCGGTAGTACATCAAGATCGTCACCACGCCGTCGTGCTGACGAAACTCTTCCTCGACGCTTTGCTGGATCGGAGCCCGAGGATCGTCATCGAGCTGAACGTGTGCTAAGAACTCGGAGGTGCCGGAGTAACGGTGCTTGGATCGGTCGGATCGGGAAGAAGACGTACGACTACTTCCTCTACGTTGTGTGATCGCTTCCGCAGTCGGTCTGCGTTGGTACGTAGACAACACTCTCCCCTCTCGTTGCTGTGCATCACCATGATCTTGCGTGTGCGTAGGAAAATTTTCGAAATTACTACGTTCCCCAACAGATTCCGCTCCAGATGGCGTGCTTGAGCTCAAGTGGGAGTTTGACGAGGACTCTCAATGATACTATGTTTCTTTTCCTGATGATCAGTAGTGGTGCCCAGTTGGGGTGATCGGGACCGTGTCGCATGTTGGGCTGTCTTTTATTTTGGCGCCGTAGTCGGGCCATGAGTGTTTGGATGTTGTAATGCTATTTATGTACTTGATTGACATGGCGAGTGTAAGCCAACTATGTTATCCCCCTCTTATTATTTATATTACATGGGATGTTGTGAAGATTGCCTAACTTGCGACTTATGCCTTCAATGCGATTATGCCTCTAAGTCGTGCCTCGACACGTGGGAGATATAGTCGCATCGAGGGTGTTACACTATATAAACTGGAGGGTTTTAGTCTATAGGACAACATACAATCATACCATAGGCTAGCTTCTAGGGTTTAGCCTCTCCGATCTCGTGGTAGATCAACTCTTGTACTACTCATATTATGAAGAATAATCAAGCAGGACGTAGGGTTTTACCTCCATCAAGAGGGCTCGAACCTGGGTAAAACATCGTGTCCCCTGCTTCCTGTTACCATCCGCCTTAGGCGCACAGTTCGGGACCCCCTACCCGAGATCCGCCGGTTTTGACACTGAC
This sequence comes from Triticum monococcum, assembly GCA_034509565.1. Lineage (NCBI taxonomy): Eukaryota > Viridiplantae > Streptophyta > Magnoliopsida > Poales > Poaceae > Triticum > Triticum monococcum. The sequence continues at coordinate 81,987,153 of CM067841.1, forward strand.
ATTGGTGCTTTCATTGAGAGTTCCTCTGTGTCGTCACCGTTAGGCTTGATGGCTCCTACGATCATCGATAGCGATGAAGTCCAGGGTGAGACTTTTTCCCCCTACAGATCTTTGTATTCGGCGGCTCCGCACTGCGGGCCAACTCGCTTGGCCATCTGGAGTAGATCGAGAGTTACGTCCCTAGCCGTCAGGTCAGGTTTGGAAGCTTTAACTACACGACAGATATCCGCGGAGACTTGATCTCTGACGGATTCGAGCCTTTGCCTAGTGCGCCACGCAGTCACGATGGGCGTGATTTAGCTCTGCCATCGGACAGTGTCCAGGAGATCGCACCGGCAACCGCACCGACCCTCAATTTGGAGCCAGCTGCGCCATCCATGGGTGGGTTGATAGACCCCGCCACGGAGGCCGTATCCTCAGCGGCAATTGAGCCGAATATCAACCTTACCCTTCACAAGAGCCGTGATGCCGAACTACCGGATTCTTCCCCGGCCACGGACTCCAAACCACCTACGCCTGTGCCTATCGAATCCGATCGGGCGCCGATCATGGAGTTTACCTCCACGGATATATTTCAGCACTCGCCCTTCGACGACATACTGAACTCATTAAGGTCTCTCTACTTGTCAGGAGAGTCCCATGCGATCGATGTCCGGCAGGATTGGGGTACGGATGACGAAGAAATTCGCCGCCCACCCACTTAGTAGCCACTGTCGATGATTTGACCGACATGCTCGACCTCGACTCCGAAGACCTCGACGGTATGGACGACGATGCAGGAAACGAGCAGGAACCACCGCCCACAGGGAACTGGATGCCCACCTCATCATATGGTGTATACATGATGGACACACCCAAAGAAAACGACGACGAGGAATGGAATGATGCAACGAAGGGTTGTTCCCTCGAGAAGCAGTCAGAGCGCCGCTCCAAATCCCGCCTCGCCAGAAACAACGGTCAAATAGACCCAGCGATAGAGCAGGGTGAACCATCGCCTGACCAGGGCAACATGGAGAATCAAACCGAACAAACCGACTCCGTTGAAGATAACGGTCCGGATGATATCACACAGGAAAGGCGCCCGGAGCAACAGAATGCCCATCAAAGGCTTGTTGCCACTGCGAGGAGTCTGAAAAAGCAGATGCAAAGGCTCAGGACTGCGCAAGACACACTCAGAATCAGATGGAGTGAAGTACTCAACACTGAAGTGAAGCACGACGGTAATCGCCACACCAAGAGCTACCCGAAGCGAAAGTAGCTACCTGAATTTGATGAGGAGGCCTTAGATCCCCCGCAATTAGAAAATAAAACGGTCATCCGGTTGGATAGACGACCTCACGGCCAATATAGAGCGACAAACGACGCCGCACATAAGCCAGTAGGCGATCCACGCGAGGGCTCGCATCAAAAGGGCGGCGCAACCAGATCCATATACGGGCCATGCAAGCACGCTCCAGTATGCAATACAACACAACAAACATCCGAACTCCACGGTACACCCAAATACAGGGGTGCCACACACCCCCTATGTTTCACCAATGAGGTGCTGGACCATGAATTTACAGAGGGATTCAAACCCGTAAACATAGAGGCGTACGACGGAACAACAGACCCTGGGGTCTAGATTGAGGACTATATCCTCCACATCCACATGGCTCGAGGAGACGATCTCCACGCCATCAAGTACTTACCCCTCAAGCTCAAAGGGCCAGCTCGGCACTGGCTTGAAAGCCTCCCTGAAAACTCCATTGGAAGCTGGGAAGAACTCGAAGATGCCTTTCGGGCAAATTTTCAAGGGACCTATGTCCGACCACCGGATGCAGACAATTTAAGTCATATAACTCAACAACCTGGAGAGTCAGCCTGAAAGCTTTGGAACAGGTTCCTCACTAAGAAGAACCAAAGAGTAGACTGTCCGGACGCCGAAGCCTTAGCAGCTTTCAAGCACAGCGTTCGAGATGAATGACTCGCCAGACACCTCGTCCAAGAAAAGCCGAGAACAATGGCAGCATTAACAAGCCGCATGACCCGCTTTTGCGCGGGCGAGGACAACTGGTTAGCCCAATGCAGCACCAGCGACCCAAGTACATCCGAAGTCAGGGACGTAAACGGGAAATCACGACGCAGCAAAAACAAGCGCCGGAATAAAGAAGACAGCCTGAAGAGCACGGCGGTAAACGCCGGATTCAGAAGCTCTCGGCCAGGTCAGCAAAATCCGCCCCCCAAAGGCAACAGAGACAAACTGTCCAGCCGAAACAAAATTTTGGACCAAATATGTCAGATCCATAGTACCCCCGGAAAACCTGCAAATCATACCCATAGAGAACGTTGGGTCTTCAAGTAGTCTGACAAGCTCAACACCGAACATAAGGGGCAGGATACACCAAGCGAAGACGAGGACGAGCCTCGCAAGCAAAGCACTGGGGAACAGAAGAAATTCCCACCAGAAGTCAAAATAGTCAACGTGTTATATGGGATAAAAGGGAAAAACAAAACGGCACTCCCAGAGACACATGCCCCAAGGCCTATCACCGCGGAGTTCTGCCACTGGTCGTCCCAACCGATCACATTTGACCATCGGGATTACTCAGCAAGTGTCCGGCGTGCAGGATGGGCTGCCTTGGTATTAGACCCAATAATTGACAGATACCACTTCACACGAGTCTTGATGGATGGCGGCAGTAGTTTAAACCTGATATATCAGGACACAGTCGGCAACATGGGGATAGACCCAGCAAAAATCAGCCATAGCAACACTACCTTTAAAGGAGTAACGCCAGGCCCAGAAGCCCATTGCACGGGCTCCCTGCTACTAGAGGTTATATTCGGCTTCCCGATAACTTCCGCAGTAAAAAAATAACCTTCCACATTGCTCCGTTCCAAAGCGGCTATCAAGCACTACTCGGACGCGAAGCTTTCGCTCGCTTTAACGCAATACCGCATTACGCATCCCTCATGCTTAAGATGCCCGGTCCAAGCGGCATCATTACAGTAAATGGAAATATTGAGCGCTTATTGCGCGCGGAAGACCGTGCGGCTGCCTCGGCAGCCGCACACTAAATGACCTCACTAACTAAAGCACCTGATAGGTCGTTAAGACCACGGACACGATTGGACGAGTCCGGCACAGTTACATGTAATTGCTACAGGTTTGATGGCTATACCCCTATTACAATACAAGGGGCTCAACGCGCGCAAACAAGTGGCAATTAGGCTCAACTTCACTCATCTTGAACTATACATATTTTCTTTAGTACAACCTACCTTTTTGCATGATAACTTTTCAACTAAAGTTCCTCTCTTTTACAGATGACCATCATGCTACGCTCGTCCAAGATACGGCAAAACAGAGACACAAGCGCAGATGTGCAGCAAGGACCCGTTCCAAGGATTCTTTTTGGATTAAGACCCTGCGTAAACTTTTGTCCCTGTCTCTTGTTGATACACATCCCCCGGATTCTCAGTACAATGGAGAAGGATGGTGACGTATTGGCATGTGGCCACGTCATAATATTGCATGTACCTGGACACCAGGGGCTTATTACAAAGGGCACTGTTTAGGCCCGGTTCACACCATAAATACCGAATACCTTAGGGAGTGTTCGGCGTCGCGAGTTTGGCCTTATTTGCATGAGCTCCGAATCATGTCTTTGGTCAAATGTTGGGTTTGACCGGCTCCTGTGTTTTGCTACCTTACGTTCCGCTATATCGACTAAGGCGGCACCAGGAGAACTACTACGATTGTGCCCTGGTTCATCCGGACGAGCACCTCAGTAGAGAAAGCCAAAAATTGACTGCCATGATATAGCGTGAGACTGGTCAACCACTCGATGACCTACGGGAATCTTCGGGATTCCTCCGCCTTAACGAAGGGCCGTTTCCCGGCCAGGCATGTATGCACCCCGAATTCGGAGGAGTGTGGAGCCACCAGGGGCTATATAGTAGCCCCACTATCAAACTCCTCTGGCTAAGTGAAAGAGTTAAAGCATTATAGTCCGGTTGCCTAGTTCGCTGTGCTATCACCTCCTTAATGGACCAAGACGCTGGATCAAGTGTGAACATGCATTTTCTATGAACACCCCCGCATTATATGCGTGGGGGATGAAGCCGACGACTGCAATCTTTTAGGTTATATACATATATACATAAGCGGCCGCACATGAGGCATCATAATACTTTCGGGCAAAAGTATAAATACACCCTTGATAAACTTAATAAACCATTGTTTTTACAATGGGAATACATGTCATTCAAACATAATATTCTTTGAGCACTGGTGTAACACCCTCGATGCGGCTATATCTCCCACGTGTCAAAGCATGACTTAGAGGCATAACCGCATTGAAACCAATGTCGCAAGTGAGGTAATCTTCACACAACCCACGTATAATACATAAGGGAAAGAGATACATAGTTGGCTTACAATCTCCACTTCACACAATACATGAATAAAGCATTACATCATCCAGATAGAATCAAGGTCCGACTACGGAACCCAAAATAAAAGAAGACTACCCCAAATGCTACACAGATCCCCGATCGTCCCAACTGGGCTCCACTACTGATCAACTCGAAACGGAACAACATAACAAACACGATCTTCAACGCGCTCCTCCTAGAGCTCGGTTGCGTCACCTGTACGGTATCATCGGCACCTGCAAGCTGGTTTTGGAAGTATCTATGAGTCACGGGGACTCAGCAATCTCACACCCTCGCGATCATGACTATTTAAGCTTATAGGTAGGGTAAAAGGTATGAGGTGGAGCTGCAGCAAGCACCTAGCAAATATGGTGGCTACCATACGCAAACGAGAGCGAGAAGAGAAGGCAAAGCATGTTCGAGAAACTATGATCAAGAAGTGATCCTAGAACAACCTACATCAAGCATAACTCCAACACAGTGTTCACTTCCCTGACTCCACCGGAAAGAGACCATCACGGTTACACACGTGGTTGATGTATTTTAAATAAGATCAACTTCAAGTTTTCTACAACCGGACATTAACAAATTCCCATCTGCCCATAACCGCAGGCACAACTTTCAAAGTTCAAAACCCTACAGGGGCGTCCCAACTTAGCCCATCACAAGCTCTCACGGTCAACGAAGGATATTCCTTCTCCCAAGACAATCCGATCAGGCTTAGCATCCCGGTTACAAGACATCCTCGACAATGGTAAAACAAGTCCAGAAAAGCCACCCAGATGTGCCGACAAATCCCAATAGGAGCTGCACATATATCGTTCTCAGGGCACACCGGATGAGCAAGACGTCGGGTGGGCCAGCCCAGAGTTGCCCCTGGTAGCTCCGGACTTCGCTCAGTTTGGACCAACACTTAGACAAGCACTGGCCCGGGGGGTTAAAATAAAGATGACCCTTGGGCTGGCCTAACCCAAGGGAAAAAAGAGGCTAGGTGGCAAATGGTAAAACCAAAGTTGGGCCTTGCTGGAGGAGTTTTATTCAAGGTGAACTGTTAAGGGGTTCCCATTATAACCCAACCGTGTAAGGAACGCAAAATCCAGGAACATAACACCGATATGACGGGAACTAGGGCAGCAAGAGTGGAACAAAACACCAGGCATAAGGACGAGCCTTCCACCCTTTACCAAGTATATAGATGCATTAATTAAATAAGAGATATTGTGATATCCCAACAAAATATCCATGTTCCAACAAGGAACAAACTCCAATCTTCACCTGCAACTAACAACGCTATAAGAGGGGCTGAGCAAAGCGGTAACATAGCCAAACAATGGTTTGCTAGGGCAAGGTGGGTTAGAGGCTTGGCTTAACAATTTGGGAGGCATGATAAGCAAGTGGTAGGTATCACAACATAGGCATAGCAAAAGAGCGAGTAACTAGAAAGCAAAGATAGAAGTGATTTTGAGGGTATGGTCATCTTGCCTGAAATCCCGCAAGGAAGAAGAACGAGTCCATGAAGAAGACAAACAGACATAGTCGAACGGGTCCTCACAAACGCGACATTATCAGAACCACTCGAAGAAGCTACACCGGAAAGAACCACACAACATAGTAAACAACCAACACATGAACATGGCATAATATGCAGGATGCGGTATGTGATGCAAATGCATGAGTTGGAAAGGAATGATTGAACCTGGCCTCATCTTGGAAAACCAAGAGTGTCACTAGAAAGGGGAGTTGATTTCGGTTGAAATCAATATAAAGATCACCAGAATCGGATGCACGGTTTGGAAATGGCAAGCAAAACAATTATGGCACCGGTCTACGATTAATAGCAAGTAGCCATTTAAAGCATCAAGATAAATATGCTACATCACTCAAACATAGCAACAAAGTACATGGCAGGGATCCAATCATGATGCTTGACAAAAGCTGAACACTGAGTTATGGCTAATTCACTCAATAGCAGGTTCAAACAAACATGTCAAAAGTGCAAAAGATAACATGTTTCAGACTTAGTGAAATTAACAGCATGTCAGGAATTTAACATCAGGAAGCAATGTTTAGAGCACGATAACTACATTCTACAGGAACATATCATGGCAAAGCAAGGCATGGCAAGAAGCTACTCTAAGCATACAACAAAAGTCCCTTAGTGACCATGAGCCAAAAGGGATCAGAAAATACAATTGCAAGCATGTGAACATAGCAAAAACATAAACAGATTCAGACTTTGTGAAAAACTGGAGCATGGCAAAACAGTTAACAAGTAGGCATGTTTACGAGCTCGATGCACTCACTACGAGGCATTGCATGACAAACTAAGCATACACCCATCAAGAAGACATGGCATAGAAGCTATACATGGCAAGAACAACATCATAACATGCACGGATCAATAGCAACGACCTCGGCAAAATCGCTAAACATGTTAACAATCTGCCAGGAACATTTTATAGCAAAAGTAGAGCTCGATTGACTCAAGCTAGGTTGCTCCATAAATGCAAACAAAGACATGGATGGATGGAGAACAACATTATTAACAAAACATCCTTACTGATCATCCTCAAAAGAGGCATGGATCACTAGGAAACAACATGAACATATGGCATAAAAACAAAAACAGGACAAGGACTTAGTGAAATTCTAAGTCCCTGAAATCAGAATCATTGAGTAAGCTACTTTGCATGCTTGTGCTAGTCACCACAAAGATCACAAAAATACATGGCATACAGCCCTGTAAAGATGGCATGACATTCTACAAAACACATGTAGAGCTCAGGATCATAGCATGCACACATTAATCATGGCAAAAATGACAAAAGGGCATTTGCTGAAACAGATCTGAAATAATCCTCACATAGCCCTCTTCCAACAGCATTTCGGGCATCAAGATGAACTCAAATGAAAATGATGTAATGAGATGAAATATGTACTCGTCGAGACGAACATTTTGATATGCTACACGCATGAAGCGGAGCCACGATGAGGAAGTTATGATGCTGTGAAGAACACAAAAATTAACGAAGATTAGGGAAAAAGTCAACCCAATCCGAATCTGGATCTGGCCGGCGCGAAGATCGAGGTTCGCCGGATCCTTGCCGGAGGTGCAGTTCACCGGTGACGGGGAAGGAGAGGACGGCGAGGGACGAGGGGACCGGTGGAGGGCGAGGACGGCGCGCGGCGAGGCAGGACCAGCGGCGTGCGTGTGATGGCGCTTGCCACCGCCGGAGAAGAGGCCGCGAGGCTCGCCGGGGCAGCGAGGAGGCGACGGGCGGTGGCGGCCTTGGGCGTGGCCTGGCGAGGAGGCGGCGGAGCGCGGGAGGAGAGGCGCGGGCGGGATCTGGCGGCTCGGGCCTGCTGTGGCCGGCGACGGGCCTCGTCGGGCCGCATGCTGGAGGAGGAGAGAGAGGCCGTCGGTGCTGATGTGTCACGCCTGGATTCGTCCGGCGTGGCGGCAGGACGTGTCCGACGGCCATGCGGACATGTCCGGCGACGAGTGGGGGGATTTTTAGGGTTTCAACTGCGCGAAATTTCGGAGGAGAGCACATATTTATAGGTAGAGGGAGCTAGGAGAGTCCAAATAAGGTGTGCTTTTCGGCCACGCAATCGTGATCAAACGATCGAGATGATAGAGGGTGTTTAGGTGGGTTTGGGCCAGTTTGAAGGGGTGTTGGGCTGCAACACACACGAGGCCTTTTCGGTTCCTCGGTTAACCGTTGGAGTATCAAACGAAGTCCAAATGGTACGAAACATGACAGGTGGTCTACCGGTAGTAAACCATGGCCGCATGATATGTCTCGGTCCAATCCAAGAACGTTTAACACCCGCACACGAAAAGAGGTAGAAATGGACACCGGATGACATAGGAGCGTCGGATTGCAAAACGGACAACGGGGAAAAAGCTCGGATGCATGGGACGAACATATATGCAAATGAAATGCACATGATGACATGATATGATATGAATGACATGCAAGAAATGACAAGGCAACAACAGCGAATAACTAGAGGACACCTGGCACATCGGTCTCGGGGCGTCACAACACTCCACCACTACGAGAGGATCTCGTCCCGAGATCTAGAATGGCACCGGAGGGGAAAACGTAAGAGGATGATGAGAGGTAAAACTAAGTTGCTTCTTTGACCAATGAGTGAAGCCAAGGAACTTTGAGAAGTTGAACAAATTTGAAAGAAAGAAAACAACAAAGATGAACAAAGTTGAAGACCTCCGTTAGAAAAGCGGAACAAGGAAGAACAACTTTGGGCAGCACTCCGATTGAAAAGAAAAGGAAAAGAATAAGAACTTGGTAAGATGAGAAGATACTTAATGAAATCACAACATAATGTCTCCGGAACTATTGAATGAATGGAACAAGGGGTAAGAAATATCTCAGATAGCACTCCGGTTGAAAAGAGATGCAAGGCTTGATAAGGCGAAAAGAACTAGAGCAAAAGGTCACAACACTCCGGTTAAATGGATAGGGATGAAAAGAACATGATCTTTGAGAAAATGAGATGATGGGTTGAAAAGAGCAACATCACAATGCCTCCGGAATAAAAGAATAGAAGGTAGATCATTGAAATAGGAGAATGGAGAAGAAAATGCCAACTTCTGCCACAAAAGAGCTTGAAAAGGCATCTTGAAGAGAAGGGTCGAACGGAATTGTTGGAAAACCAACAACGAAATGAGTAAGCTTGATATGGTCTTATGGAATACATCTCAAGATTATGAGGTGACAACCTGCCACTAACGGAAAAAATAGATTGGATTGGTATGAACAAGGAGACGAGAAACTTATTTCACCGGGAGGATAAATGAACTTGGGTTAATTATAAGCACCATAATAGCAACAATCCTTAGGGAAGGTTTTAGGTGAAATATAACCCAAGATAACTCCAACGAAGAGGTTGATGGATTTAAAATACCTCATTCTTAACAACATGTGAATCATGAAACATGAACTCAAATTATCAAGAATGACATAATACCACCTCCAATGGTATGGTAGAAAGTATTGCACTCCGGATTGCAAAATGAAGAATGATTGAGCTCCTCTGAAAAGAATCTCGATGAACACTTCGAAAAGGTACTAAATCCTTGATGAACCATCATGTGGAACCTTCATGAAGAACTCCGTTAAACAAAAGAATGATCAAATGAAAGGCAAGAGAAGTTGAAAACACAAGCTGAATCTTTGTACCGATTTAAAAGAATCTCCGTGGTGAAATAATTGTAAAAGGTTGGAACTCCGGGAAAAAGAGAAGATGAAACAATTGAAATCAGGAATTCGATGAGCCTCCGGAATAGGGAATTGAGTTCACTCGACGAAACAAGAATAATAATTACATTATACTTATCCTTCACCAATTTAAATTGATGACAATCAACAGAATTGGCATACTACTTATTCTCGTAGAAAGTATTAAGATAGATATAGCATAAACTTGAGAAGGTCTTCAACAAACCACCGGTAGGATTTGGAAACAACGAATGAATTGATATACTAAACAAGGAAGAGAACTCCTGAATGGACCACCGTAAGAATTGAAAAACGAACGAAGTAAAGGGATGAACCACCGGTAAGAATTCGCAACTGAACGAAGATACATGAGAGAGTTTAGATACAAAAGAACGAAGAGATCATGAACTGATTAAAGGATATTTGATCGATGCACCGGTAAGATTGGAGAACGAGATCTGAAAGCTGAGAATGAATAATTTTGAGATGATGGGCTCCGGAGAATCAAACTGAAAAGACTCCTTAATTGCTCCGTATGGGAGAAAATAATTGTCACCATTGACAACAATTATGAGAGGATATCCTGAAGCTAGAACCATGAATCTTTGATAGATCGAAACAAGATTCAAGGGAAAAACTCTTCTTCGGTGTTCAAAATCCGAGAATGATGATGAGAAACACCACAATGAATTGTTGAGGCACTCCGGAATGACGAATAGAAAGGTTGCACCGACAATGAAAAGAAATTGCTAGCTCTTGGGGAAAAAGCATTTGAGTGATGATAATTCATACTTATGTCAAACTTCAAAAGAATTTAGGATAGCTCCGGGAAAATAAGAAGAGTCAGGTAAGATCTTGGAAAATGACCTGTGGGTTAGGGCCCACTCAAAAGAAACACCGTTGAACGATTTCTTGAAAAGAGAGATTCCACCGGTTTGAATTTAAATGGCTTGAATGAGATAACATCCTCGAAAGAGCTTGAACGAAAGCAGAGTGTAAGCACGAATCTTCGAGATATCTTGAGCACTCCGGAACAATTGAATAGCAAGCGGGGAATGATTATGAGGTGCACCGGCATGAGAAAGCATTTGAAACGAGGAAATGATATGATCGACAAAGCTTGAATTGTATCCACCGGAAAAGAAAAAGAATGAATAATGATGAACTTGAGGTTCCGTTAGAATCTTCATGAGAATCACCGGATAAGAACATTGACGGAAAGAACAAAGAAACTTCGCATCCATAAAATGGATACTTGATTAAGACATCTGAGTCCTCGAGGAAAAAGGGTGGGCGGGCGGGAAAAACAAAGGCAGCTTGGAACGAATGAAACAAACATCGTTGAGAGGACCTGGTAATTGATCTTGCCAATGTTGAAGTGATCGGATCCACTTGAAGAGAGACACACCGGTTGAGAAGGATTGACAGCACAATCTCGATGATCAAGAAGGATTGGTATTCACATTGGAGTATGAGAACACCATTTGGGGAAGGTATGGAATCAACACTTGACATTGAAGCAACTTGAATACCACAACTCAAAACAAAACAAAGGATTGGCTTGGAAAATATGCCAGAACAAACATATGATAGAGATTTCGTCCGAAGTTTTCGTGGTAGGGCCTACACGGGCTCGATCGCACAGCACCATAATGTACAAGGCAGTGCACATGACATACGAAGTGTCCCCGAGTTGGCAAAGCCAAGGACTCTTTAAGACACAACGAGACCACTGTAAAACCAACCGTGGATAGGCGGAACACTAGACGTCGAATCCCAATTTCATATCATACATCTGTCGGAAAGATATCCTAAGAGCTACTTGAATTCCCACTTATAAACTCCCGAAACTTTCCGGTTATGCAATCAGGTGTTGGGGATACATGGGAAGCATAATATCACACCAAAAACTAGCAAATCCTACATCCAACTGTATCCATCCTTCAACATAACCAAGAAACCTTCGGCAATCGTTTACCTCAACCTTCGAAAAGCATCTGTTATACGAGTTATGGCAATACTCCCGAACTCCCGCCCTAGTACTGGGTGGCCTCGAGGTTATCTCACCAACAACTGCATAGAAGAGATTTTCGATGTCGGCGAAACTCAGGTATTCCAGAACTGCAACGATAAAATTGTGACGACAACACCTCGGAGCTCAACTCCCCGGGACACTGCCACAACCCCTAAATGTTAGGAGGCACCAAGAACAATGTTCTCGTCACAAATCGATCGGAACGATCCCAAGATACCCGCGTGATCCTAAAAAAATTAGTGAAATTTGAGAAGAGAAGAGTCAAAACTCTACGTCAGGATGCCCCACCAGAGCGACGAAGGGACTGAGGAGTAAAAAGAATCCTACTCTCCGATATATATAATCCTAAATGACTCAAAACATTTTTCTAGACTCAACAACGCCAGCGATTCGATCAAGGAGGGGGATCCTAAGGTCAGGGAAGGCTCTGATTACCAACTTGTAACGCCCTCGATGTGGCTATATCTCCCACGTGTCGAAGCATGACTTAGAGGCATAACCGCATTGAAAGCAATATCGCAAGTGAGGTAATCTTCACACAACCCATGTATAATACATAAGGGAAAGAGATACATAGTTGGCTTACAATCACCACTTCACACAATACATGAATAAAGCATTACATCATCCAGATACAATCAAGGTCCGACTACGGAACCCAAAAAAAAGAAGACTACCCCAAATGCTACACAGATCCCCGATCGTCCCAACTGGGCTCCACTACTGATCAACTGGAAATGGAACAACATAACAGACAGGATCTTCAACGAGCTCCTCCTTGAGCTCGGTTGCGTCACCTTTACGGTATCATCGGCACCTGCAAGCTGGTTTTGGAAGTATCTGTGAGTCACGGGGACTCAGCAATCTCGCACCCTCACGATCAAGACTATTTAAGCTTATAGGTAGGGTAAAAGGTATGAGGTGGAGCTACAGAAAGCGACTAGAAAATATGGTGGCTACCATACGCAAATGAGAGTGAGAAGAGAAGGAAAAGCACGTTCGAGAAACTATTATCAGGAAGTGATCCTAGAACAACCTACGTGAAGCGTAACTCCAACACCGTGTTCACTTCCCAGACTCTGCCGAAAAGAGACCATCACGGTTACACATGCGGTTGATGTATTTTAAATAAGATCAGCTTCATGTTTTCTACTACCGAACATTAACAAATTCCCATCTGCCCATAACCGCGGGCACGACTTTCGAAAGTTCAAAACCCTGCAGGGGTGTCCCAACTTAGCCCGTCACAAGCTCTCACGGTCAACAAAGGATATTCCTTCTCCCAAGACAATCCGATCATGCTTGGCATCCCAGTTACAAGACATCCTCGACAATGGTAAAACAAGTCCAGCAAAGCCACCCAGATGTGCCGACAAATCCTGATAGGAGCTGCACATATCTCGTTCTCAGGGCACAACAGATGAGCAAGACATCGGGTGGGCCATCCCAGAGTTGCCCCTGGTAGCTCCGGACATCACTCAGTTTGGACCAACACTTGGACAAGCACTGGCCCCGGGGGGGGGGGGTTAAAAGAAAGATGACCCTTGGGCTGGCCTAACCCAAGGGAAAAAAGAGGCTAGGTGGCGAATGGTAAAACCAAAGTTGGGCCTTGCTAGAGGAGTTTTATTCAAGGCGAACTGTCAAGGGGTTCCCATTATAACCCAACCGTGTAAGGAACGCAAAATCGGGGAACATAACACCTATATGACGGAAACTAGGGCGGCAAGAGTGGAACAAAACACCAGGCATAAGGCCGAGCCTTCCACCCTTTACCAAGTATATAGATGCATTAATTAAATAAGAGATATTCTGATATCCCAACAAAATATCCATGTTCCAACAAGGAACAAACTCCAATCTTCACCTGCAACTAACAATGCTATAAGTGGGGCTGAGCAAAGCGGTAACATAGCCAAACAATGGTTTGCTAGGACAAGGTGGGTTAGAGGCTTGGCTTAACAATATGGAAGGCATGATAAGAAAGTGGTAGGTATTGCAACATAGGGATAGCAAAAGAGCGAGTAACTAGCAAGCAAAGATAGAAGTGATTTCGAGGGTATGGTCATCTTGCCTGAAATCCCGCAAGGAAGAAGAATGAGTTGTCGCGACCGGCTTTCCGGGCATTAAATTCCTAGAAAATGGCCACTGAGCTCACCAGCCCCAGGATTACTGTTAGCTGATGAGGTATCAACTTGATACGGAAATTCCAAGCAAAAGTACAAAATGGGCGGTACAAGACCATTATGGCCTATGAGTACATCAAATGGTTTTCTAGTGCTCGATGGCGGAAGCGGTTTGTGAATCATCAGTGTATGGGACTCCATTTCCCACGGGAACAGCTGACCAGGTTAACTCCTATCTTCGCGAAGCTGCTACCACCGTTGCTTAATTTCCGGGGCTGTCACCACAACATTCCTTTCCAAGCAATTATCTGGCCAAGACAATAGCCAGGGACAAGCCAGTGAGTACTTTGAATGTACTCGCAAACATTAAGAACACTTGAATAATATAATTGATAATTATGCACTTAAATATTTTATGATCACATCGTTAGTCACAATAAAATATCTCTTATGTATGCAAGCGGGTTATTAAAATGCAACATGAATAAGCAATAATGGAGTGGAAATAAAATGCCGCAGTCGGGCGTCTGTGCGACACCACATAAAGGGCTATTAAGGTAAATAAATAACAAGAAATGCCATAGTCGGGCGTCTGAGCGACACCACAGAAAGGGCTTTTTAAAAGAAATGCCACAGTCGGACGTCTGAGCGACATCACAGAAAGGGCTTTAAAAGAAATGCCACAGTCGGACGTCTAAGCGACATCACAGAAAGGGCTTTAAAAGAAATGCCACAGTTGGACGTCTAAGTGACATCACAGAAAGGGCTTTAATAGAAATGCCACAGTCGGACGTCTAAGCGACATCACAGAAAGGGCTTTAAAAGAAATGCCACAGTCAGACGTCTAAGCGACATCACAGAAAGGGCTTTAAAAGAAATGCAACAGTCGGACGTCTAAGCGACATCACAGAAAGGGCTTTAACAGAAATGCCACAGTCAGACGTCTAAGCGACATCACAGAAAGGGCTTTAAAAGAAATGCCACAGTCGGACGTCTAAGCGACATCACAGAAAGGGCTTTAAAAGAAATGCCACAGTCGGACGTCTAAGCGACCTCACAGAAAGGGCTTTTATTCACAAGCAAATAATACTCATAATAAATATTCAGTTCATGATAATAAACGGGTTAGTCCATCCACAGGAATAAACATTTAATCGGGCTTAGAAATAAATAATCACCATGAATATCCAGGGGTAGAACCATCCCGGGGATACTCGATAACACAAATAATACAACTTGTTAGTCCAACACAAAATAATAATCATGGTCCTCACAAGTCACTGGTCAGTATCCAAGTTTGGTTTAACAATTTCACCTCCGAAGACCGACACTAAGACCAACACTTGACCCATCCCAGACTGTAATCCTTAACCATGGGCACGGCTATTCGAATAGGTTTTAATCTCTGCAGAGGGTGTACTCTTTACCCACGAGTGACGGATTCCTTTAGTCCATCGGGACTAATTTCATCTACGGCCTTTTAGTTGAAAACACGCCTAACCTTGCACACACCAGCTTAACTCATCGGTGTCTAGAATCACCCACGACACTTGCTAAGCAAAACTCTAAGTGGGGAGGCTACAACCTCGCGTAGCATGGGATCAAATTTGTATCGCGCGCTCTAAGGGGTGGCCTCCCCTCTCGGTCCCAATCGGAAACACCCATGCCCCCGGACCAGGTGGCATGCCTACCGGCTACAACCGATATCTTCCACCATGGCCTCTCTGTACGGTGTGTGCTGGAAAGGGGTTGACGACTTACTGAACCGTACCCTACCTGCGGCAGGGACGAGTGGTAGTACGAGGCAAGTATGGGGGTTACTGGAACAAGACTCGATCTGCGGTCGACTCATGAGGTTTATAAGTTCCCTGCATGACATGTATATCAAATATATTTCAACCGACGAAATCACCACTCAATGTACCTTACCATGCCATACCGGACATAACCGTCCTGACGGGGACCGGTGACAAGCTCAAGCCTACCCGAGGCCGAGGCTTTCCCGGATTCCTTTCCGGCATACATGCAGGGCACATGAGGATGATTACCTTCACAAAAATATTCATTTCCAACAGCAAGGCAATCACTAATATGCTTCCATGCATATGATCATATCACATGAAATAACAAGCTCTCCGAAAAAAGGGGGTGTTATAAACGTGTCAAACAACACACCAAAAACATTATGCCAGGGTTCAGAATGCTTGCCTTTAAGTTGTGGAGGGGTAAGGTGCTCTCCAAAACTTTTGAAAGTTTCTTCTCTCTCTCCAAAATCCTATTTTAAAAATATATTTGAATTAACACACATTTCAAAAACAGTACAAAAAAGTTGTTTGGAAATTTTTTCAAATAAATCTTAAAATAAACTAGACCAAATTTGAGGAAGGTAGGAAAAAGTATCAATTCATTTGGAGTTATATTTAAAAAGTTATAGGTAGTCAAAGTTCTGGTCAAAATCTGTTTTTTTTCTAATAAAACAGAAAAGAAAACGTTTCAGAGGGGAATACGCTTTCGAAGCGGGGAAAACATACTGGCGTGGATTACGTCTTCACTTCTCCAGCGTGGACGGCGCGGGGTGTCACTGACAGTGGGCCCGCCTGGCCCACTGGTCAGGTTTGACTAGTCGGCCTCCCTCCTCTTCCTCTGCCCCGAGCAGAGGCGGGACTCCGGCGATGCTCGCCGGCGAACGGCGGCACCGTTCGAGACACCGAGGGTGGGGATGGATCCGTGGTTCGAGGGCGGTCCTTCCGGTGGTTGTCAGTCAGGTGGGGATGAAGGGAGTCGCCGGCGGCGAGCTTCACGGCGGCCGGTGGCTTTGGGAGTTTTGGGCGTTTGGACTGCGGTGGCTCCCAGTCGGGTTTGAGTAGCTGGGCGGCTCCGCAAGTCGAAGTGGGGTCATTTGGCGGCGTTGGTCGAACGGGAGGGGCTCTGGTTGCGATGAATGGAGCTGGAACGTGGCGGCGGCCGAACCGGCCGGAGTTGGGGAAGACGGCTTTCCCCCGACGATTGCTGGCTGTGGGGGTGCCATGGGGGTGGCCTGAGGTCGCCTGAGTGCTCGGATGATCTCGGGGGCCTCTCTTTATAGTGCAACGAGGTCAGTTCCGCGACGGTGGATGAGGATGCCGGCGAACCGCTTATCTGTAGCTTGCAGGGCGACGTGGAGGCGACGAGAGCTAGCCGACGAGCGAGGGGATAAGCTTGCGCGGCTCCCAGGGACAGGTGGCGAGCCGGGGTGGCTTTGGCGGTGCCGACCGTGGCAGAGGCGCATTGCGGACGCCGGCGTGCCGCCAAAAGTGCCCTGACGGCGGCGCTGTAGTGTGCCAGGGTGGTCGGGCGGCGTGGCGGTGCTTGGCCAGCTCCAGGGGCTAACGACAGGAGCTAGCGGACGAGGGAGAGAATCAGGATGAGCTCGGGGGAGCTTATCTAGGGGCGCGCTGGCTCGGGCACGAGCACGTGCAAAACGCGCGCGCTGCTCGCGCTCTGGGCGTGCACGGGACGTGCTCGACGCAATGCCAGAGCATGCTACAGAGCTTGGGTGAGGCTGGCATTTAGCAGATCTAGGTTAGGAGCAGCGAGGAGTCTATTGGACAAGGCAGTTAGGCAAGGGAAGCAAGATCACAGTGAAAGCTAAGACTCATGTCAAAACTGGTCATGCCCACAGGGTGCTCGACAGAATGCCACATGCACCTAGGCATCTCTTGGGGTGGCCAAAACTTCCAGAGTGGGGTCTCATTAGGTGCAAGAGAGAGTGGTGAGGTTAGTTCAGCAAAAGGAGAAACTTGTTAGTGCAAGTTTTACAAAACTTCAATTCTGGACAGGAAATAAATGGCATTATTTCATGAACCAAAAATGATCTAAAGGTTGCATGCTCCTGGACTTAAGGGTTTAACATGGAGGACTACAAGTAGGAGAAATAGACAGGGGCAAAAGGGCAAGCAAAAATATGGTTGCTGTACAAACCATCAAGTTGGTCCAGAATGAAAAAGAGGTTGATTCACTCAAAATTTGCAAATAACATCACTGGGTTTTTACATAAAGTTGAATCATATGATACAACTAACATCCCAAAATTTTGGTGAAGGCTAGAAAGAATTATTTAAATGGGTTGCAGTGCAAAATGCCCACTGGACCAGAGAAGAAAAATGTGTTGTAGAACTCAAAATACTTCATTAAATAAAGATGTTTTTGCACCAAAGTTACTTACTCACATCACATGACTTCTCCAAATTTTTTTGGGAATTTTAAGTGAATTTGTCAAATGGTTGTAGTTCAAATATGGCCATTTAACCTTGAAAAACCATTTTCAAGAAAGTAAAGATCAAGCAACTTAATTATTTAATTAGTTATATTAAATAAGGAAAAGTTTTTCTTGAGAGATTAAATAAGTCCAATAACATATTTGAAAGAGTTTCACTTAGGGAAAAACCCATCACAATAGGGAAGAAAATGATTTAGAAAATCAAAAATGGAGCTCAGGAATCAAAGTTTTTAAAACCTGGCAAAAATCTTAATTCATTAAAGCAAGGTCAAAATTTTGGGGTGTTACAACACTACCCCCCTTAAGAAAAATCTCGTCCTCGAGATTTGTCAAAAGCCGTTTCAAGAAAAATTTTATGCAACAAAGATGTGGCTACAGTGAGAGGGCAATAAGTGGTGTAAAAACCACAGTGTGAAAACTGGTGCTGCGTGGAAAGATCTACGGTTCGGGATGAAAAACGTAGGATCCCTAGTTGGATATAAATTTAGAATAATTTCTAAATTTAAATATACGCTGGTCGCACCCGAGAGCTCAGTGCTCTCTCTGGCCGACAGGTGGACCCGGGGCCCACAGTCAGCCTCTTCTTCTTCCTCTGGCTCTCTCTACTTCCTCTCTCCCGCACGCTTTCCTACGCTTTCTCTACCGGCGATGTCTAGCGCGTAGGGCATCTAGGCCGTACCGAGTTAGTGCGCGGCGTGCTAGCTGCCGGTGCAGCATGCACTCACCTCGCAGGCCAGCATGCTGTCGGCACTGCTCGCGGATTCAACTCCGAACACCGGCGGTCGGCGACGAGCGGCGTTGGTGGACTTCGCCCACCGTACACCGGGCTTGAGCTATAAAACGGCCGAGGTGTCCCTCTCTTCTTCCTCACACCTGGCCTCACTTCTCCTCCTCCTTTCTCCATTACTGCTTACAGAAGCTCGGGTGAGGCTCTAATGCCGGAGGCGATGCCGGACTGGTTTGCGATCCTGATATTCGCGGGGTTGGCGACACTACTGGGGCTCTCCATGCTCCTGTCCGCGATGATCCTCGACGATCGTCGCGACGCTGCTGCTCGGGTGTTGGCTCTCCGCGGTGGCGGTGATCATGAGGAGTAGATAGGGTGTGCCGGTTGCTAACTTGTTGTTAGGGGGTGATTAGCCGGATGTATCACCGTTGCAAAGTTTTGCAAATAGTGTATGTGATCGAATGGTAATGGTTGTGAGTCTGTTGCCGTGTTGTTGTGTGAATTTAATTAATCCATGTCGTGAGAAGGTGCAGAAGTAGCAACTCAGGGGAAAAGCAATCTCACTCCAGGATTTTGTGAGGGAAAAACAATTAATTTAAAGGAGCACAATCCACAACAAAAAAAAATTACACACATTAGTGGAAGCCAAATAATTGACTTGCCGTACAAACTTAGGGTATCATGCATAAGTCAGACACATAAATAAATGTTGCAATAATAAACACCGCAGCGACGTCTAAAATGGGAATGGTAACTGGACGGGGTCCCTAGAAAATGTCTCTGGTACTGGGATACACTCCTCTTCTATCGGGGAAAGTGGATTGACCAGTCGATGCACGTGTCTCTCTCGGTCGGGCCTTAGTGCTCTGCCGATGACGATTTGAGGATTTAAATCTGCGAGGCTCTGGAGATAACCCATCACACGCTGGGTTAAACGCTCTTGAGCGATGATGTACTGGACAAGGTTGGCCAGGACTGGGTCTCTCTCAATTCGTCCTCCGGGAAAAGATGTCACTCCTCCGGGTTCTGCATGGCTCGGAAAGTAATAATACCCTCTTTCGTTGGCATAGGGTATCGCGAATCGAAGGCGAGCAAGCGCTTTGTATGCAGCAGCTTCTATGGCCATCTGTGGGGTTGGCATAGATTTCCCCACGAAGGAGACCTCTGTTGGGTCTTGGTTTGAGTTTACGGGAGGAATGTGCACTGCTGCCCAATATCTTGAGGTGGAAAGGGTGATCCTTGATTTGGACAGCTCGTACTAGGGTGGCTGGGTAGCACCCATGGTACTGCAGGTAAAATCCCACAATATCTTGATAAAACTACCCTGGTTTGCATCTGGGGTTCTCAGGTAAATGCTGGGGCTCGGCATGGCAAGAATTGATTGGGAGGATGGTGCACAAGATGCGGGGTGCTTGGCAAGGTCACGCGGTGGCCTTTTATAGCACTGGAGCTGGGTCATTTTTACCGTGGTGAATGGTAAAGAAAAATTTTCAGCTTTGTTTCAAGGTCGGGGTCAAGCCACAGATTCACACATTTCACTATAGTGATGTGTTACTGTGGGGGTTGTCGGGGAAGGTTTTTGGGTAGTTGTGTCCGGAAAAAAATATGCAACTGCGTGCTGACATACCCATGCAAGGATACTATTTAAAACGGAGGCACGACAATAGGCGGCGTTTAAAAACAAGGCCACATGATTACAAAGCAAGGGTACACTGGTACTCGATGCGATTCGGGTGACTTAGTCTACCTCGTTTATATCCAAGCGGGCGTGCCTTGTGGATGTCGAGGCTTCTCTTCGGGTCTCGTCGTCTGAATTAACTGGAGTGGTCTGAGGGGCTGCAGGTTCGGGGTAGCGATGATGACCATCTCGAGGATTGTTGGCCACAATTCCGTTGGAGTGTGCTTCCAGTATGCGGTGAAGCACTTCTGGGGTTATCGCGGAAACTTGGCCGATGGCTGGGCCAGATCTCCGGGGCTCGATCGGGTGTCCAAACAGCACGACTGGGTTGTTGGTGTTTGGCTCGTTCTCTTCTCTTGCCGGGATTCGACGAACCAGCTCTCCACGAGCTGCGATTAGATCTATCGTGATCTGATCGCATAGTTCCTCTAGTGCACTTACATAGCGCACTAGGTGCAACAATGCAGGATCTGTCTCGTGATCTCTGTTGACAACTTGGGGTGGTCTACCATACCCTTCACGTCTGGGGTAGTAGTGGAACGAGCGACAGTTAACTCTGGGCGACAGGTGCCGGAGATGAACTATAGCTTCTCGAGCAGCTAGTTGCATAGCTTGTGGCTCAAAGGAAGTTGTCCTTCTGGTGAACCTGTAGGGGCGCTCGGGCTCTAGTCCCCTACCATAAATGTGCACAGTGGCCCAGAACTGACGGCTCTCACCGCTCATGGGTCCTTGGTACACAACATATTCTGGGGGCTCTTCTAACGCATAGGCACGACGGGTGAGGTTTGCGAGTATGGTTACAAAGCCTCCAAGGTTGGTTGCTGTGGTCTCATTGTGCACGATAGGGCCGGGCATTGTGGCTTGGTTTGGGGGTAGAGGCTGTGCTGTGCTGAGTTGAGACTAGCGTGCCCTTTTTATAGGAAAAAGGGGACGAAGTCTTCCTTCACACGCTTGCGAAAAGGACTATTTAGGACTTGGTCGGTGGTGCAAGATTGACAGGTTAGATGGATAGGTTGGGCACTGACTGCCAAAAAGGTGTCGGGTCACGGTGTGGCTATCTTGCAAGGGAAGCTTGACTGGGGTTTGGTCAAGGTCTGGTGGGTTGGTTTACCTAAGTTTATTGACCTGGCTAAGATAGGATTAGCCAATGGTCAGCCTGGCTCTGATACCAAGTCTGTCGCGACCGGCTTTCCGGGCATTAAATTCCCAGAAAATGGCCACTGAGCTCACCAGCCCCAGTATTACTGTTAGCTGATGAGGTATCAACTTGATACGGAAATTCCAAGCAAAAGTACAAAATGGGCAGTACAAGACCATTATGGCCTATGAGTACATCAAATGGTTTTCTAGTGGTCGATGGCGGAAGCGGTTTGTGAATCATCAGTGTATGGGACTCCATTTCCCACGGGAACAGCTGACCAGGTTAACTCCTATCTTCGCGAAGCTGCTACCACCGTTGCTTAATTTCCGGGGCTGTCACTGCAACGTTCCTTTCCAAGCAATTATCTGGCCAAGACAATAGCCAGGGACAAGCCAGTGAGTACTTTGAATGTACTCGCAAACATTAAGAACACTGGAATAATATAATTGATAATTATGCACTTAAATATTTTAGGATCACATCGTTAGTCACAATAAAATATCTCTTATGTATGCAAGCGGGTTATTAAAATGCAACATGAATAAGCAACAATGGAGTGGAAATAAAATGCCGCAGTCGGGCGTCTGTGCGACACCACATAAAGGGCTATTAAGGCAAATAAATAACAAGCAAAGCCACAATCGGGCGTCTGAGCGACACCACAGAAAGGGCTTTTTAAAAAAAATGCCACAGTCGGACGTCTGAGCGACATCACAGAAAGGGCTTTAAAAAAATGCCATAGTCGGACGTCTAAGCGACATCACAGAAAGGGCTTTAAAATAAATGCCACAGTCGGACGTCTAAGCGACATCACAGAAAGGGCTTTAAAAGAAATGCCATAGTCGGACGTCTAAGCGACATCACAGAAAGGGCTTTAAAAAAATGCCACAGTCGGACGTCTAAACGACATCACAGAAAGGGCTTTAAAAGAAATGCCACAGTCGGACGTCTAAGCGACATCACAGAAAGGGCTTTAAAAGAAATGCCACAGTCGGACGTCTAAGCGACATCACATAAAGGGCTTTAAAAGAAATGCCACAATCAGACGTCTAAGCGACATCACAGAAAGGGCTTTAAAAGAAATGCCACAGTGGGATGTCTAAGCGACATCACAGAAAGGGCTTTTATTCACAAGCAAATAATACTCATAATAAATATTCAGTTCATGATAATAAACGGGTTAGTCCATCCACAGGAATAAACATTTAACCGGGCTTAGAAATAAATAATCACCATGAATATCCAGGGGTAGAACCATCCCGGGGATACTCGATAACACAAATAATACAACAGGTTAGTCCAACACAAAATAATAATCATGGTCCTCACAAGTCACTGGTCAGTATCCAAGTTTGGTTTAACAATTTCACCTCCGAAGACCGACACTAAGACCAACACTTGACCCATCCCAGACTGTAATCCTTAACCATGGACACGGCTATTCGAATAGGTTTTAATCTCTGCAGAGGGTGTACTCTTTACCCACGAGTGACGGATTCCTTTAGTCCATCGGGACTAATTCCGTCTACGGCCTTTTAGTTGAAAACACGCCTAACCTTGCACACACCAGCTTAACTCATCGGTGTCTGGAATCACCCACGACACTTGTTAAGCAAAACTCTAAGTGGGGAGGCTACAACCTCGCGTAGCATGGGATCAAATTTGTATCGCGCGCTCTAAGGGGTGGCCTCCCCTCTCGGTCCCAACCAGAAACACCCATGCCCCCGGACCAGGTGGCATGCCTACCGGCTACAACCGATATCTTCCACCATGGCCTCTCTATACGGTGTGTGCTGGAAAGGGGTTCACGACTTACTGAACCGTGCCCTACCTGCGGCAGGGACGAGTGGTAGTACGAGGCAAGTATGGGGGTGACTGGAACAAGACTCGATCTGCGGTCGACTCAGGAGGTTTATAAGTTCCCTGCATCACATGTATATCAAATATATTTCAACCGACGAAATCACCACTCAATGTACCTTACCATGCCATACCGGACATAATCATCCTGACGGGGACTGGTGACAAGCTCACGCCTACCCGAGGCCGAGGCTTTCCCGGATTCCTTTCTGGCATGCATGCAGGGCACATGAGGATGATTACCTTCACAAAAATATTCATTTCCAACAGGAAGGCAATCACTAATATGCTTCCATGCATATGATCATATCACATGAAATAACAAGCTCTCCGAAATAAGGTGGTGTTATAAACGTGTCAAACAACACAACAAAAACATTATGCCAGGGTTCAGAATGCCTGCCTTTAAGTTGTGGAGGGGTAAGGTGCTCTCCAAAACTTTTGAAAGTTTCTTCTCTCTCTCCAAAATCCTATTTTAAAAATATATTTGAATTAACACACATTTCAAAAACAGTACTAAAAAGTTGTTTGGAATTTTTTTCAAATAAATCTTAAAATAAACTAGACGAAATTTGAGGAAGGTTGGAAAAAGAATCAATTCATTTGGAGTTATATTTAAAAAGTTATAGTTAGTCAAAGTTCTGGTCAAAATCTGTTTTTTTCTAATAAAACAGAAAAGAAAACGTTTCAGAGGGGAATACGCTTTCGAAGTGGGGAAAACACACTGGCGTGGATTACATCTTCACTTCTCCAGCGTGGACGGCGCGGGGTGTCACTGACAGTGGGCCCGCCTGGCCCACTGGTCAGGTTTGACTAGTCGGCCTCCCTCCTCCTCCTCTGCCCCGAGCGGAGGCGGGACTCCGGCGATGCTCGCCGGCGAACGGCGGCACCGTTTGAGACACCGAGGGTGGGGATGGATCCGCGGTTCGAGGGTGGTCCTTCCGGTGGTTGTCAGTCAGGTGGGGATGAAGGGAGTCGCCGGCGGCGAGCTTCGCGGCGGCCGGTGGCTTCGGGAGTTTTGGGCGTTTGAACTGCGGTGGCTCCCGGTCGGGTTTGAGTAGCTGGGCGGCTCCGCAGGTCGAAGTGGGGTCATTTGGCGGCATTGGTCAAACGGGAGGGGCTCTGGTTGCGATGAATGGAGCTGGAACGTGGCGGCGGCCGAACCGGCCGGAGTTGGGGAAGACGGCTTTCCCCCGACGATTGCTGGCTGTGGGGGTGCCATGGGGGTGGCCTGAGGTCGCCTGATTGCTCGGATAATCTCGGGGGCCTCTCTTTGTAGTGCAACGAGGTCGGTTCCGCGGCGGTGGATGAGGATGCCGGCGAACCGCTTATCTGTAGCTTGCAGGGCGACGTGGAGGCGACGAGAGCTAGCCGACGAGCGAGGGGATAAGCTTGCGCGGCTCCCAGGGACAGGTGGCGAGCCGGGTGGCTTTGGCGGCGCCGACTGTGGCAGAGGCGCATTGCGGACGCCGGCATGCCGCCAAAAGTGCCCTGACAGCGGCGCTGTAGTGTGCCAGGGTGGTCGGGCGGCGTGGCGGTGCTTGGCCAGCTCCAGGGGCTAACGACAGGAGCTAGCGGACGAGGGAGAGAATCAGGATGAGCTCGGGGGAGCTTATCCAGGGGCGCGCTGGCTCGGGCACGAGCACGTGCAAAACGCGCGCGCTGCTCGCGCTCTGGGCGTGCACGGGACGTGCTCGACGCAATGCCAGAGCATGCTACAGAGCTTGGGTGAGGCTGGCATTTAGCAGATCTAGGTTAGGAGCAGCGAGGAGTCTATTGGACAAGGCAGTTAGGCAAGGGAAGCAAGATCACAGTGAAAGCTAAGACTCATGTCAAAACTGGTCATGCCCACAGGGTGCTCGACAGAATGCCACATGCACCTAGGCATCTCTTGGAGTGGCCAAAACTTCCAGAGTGGGGTCTCATTAGGTGCAAGAGAGAGTGGTGAGGTTAGTTCGGCAAAAGGAGAAACTTGTTAGTGCAAGTTTTACAAAACTTCAATTCTGGACAGGAAATAAATGGCATTATTTCATGAACCAAAAATGATCCAAAGGTTGCATGCTCCTGGACTTAAGGGTTTAACATGGAGGACTACAAGTAGGAGAAATAGACAGGGGCAAAAGGGCAAGCAAAAAATATGGTTGCTGTACAAACCATCAAGTTGGTCCAGAATGAAAAAGAGGTTGATTCACTCAAAATTTGCAAATCACATCACTGGGTTTTTACATAAAGTTGAATCATATGATACTATTAACATCCCAAAATTTTGATGAAGGCTAGAAAGAATTATTTAAATGGGTTGCAGTGCAAAATGCCCACTGGACCAGAGAAGAAAATTTTGTTGTAGAACTCAAAATATTTCATTAAATAAAGATGTTTTTGCATAAAAGTTACTTACTCACATCACATGACTTCTCCAAATTTTTGTGGGAATTTTAAGTGAATTTGTCAAATGGTTGTAGTTCAAATATGGCCATTTAACCTTGAAAAACCATTTTCAAGAAAGTAAAGATCAAGCAACTTAATTATTTAATTAGTTATATTAAATAAGGGAAAGTTTTTCTTGAGAGATTAAATAAGTCCAATAACATATTTGAAAGTGTTTCACTTAGGGAAAAACCCATCACAATAGGGAAGAAAATGATTTAGAAAATCAAAAATGGAGCTCAGAAATCAAAGTTTTTAAAACTTGGGAAAAAACTTAATTCATTAAAGCAAGGTCAAAATTTTGGGGTGTTACACGAGTCCATGAAGAAGACAAACAGACGTAGTCGAACGGGTCCTCACACACACGATGTTATCGGAACCAACCCGAAGAAGCAACACCATAAAGAAGCACACAACATAGTAAACAACCAACACATGAACATGGCATGATATGCGGGATTCGGTATGTGATGCATATGCATGATTTGGAAAGGAATGATTGAACCTGGCCTCAACTTGGAAAACCAAGAGTTCCACTGGAAAGGGGAGTTGATTTCGGTTGAAATCGATATAAAGATCACCGGAATCAGATGCACGGTTTGGAAATGGCAAGCAAAACAAATATGGCACCTGTCTGCGATTAACAGCAAGTAGCCATATAAAAGCATCAAGATAAATATGCTACATTACTCAAACATAGAAAAAAAATACATGGCAGGGATCCAATCATGATGCTTGACAAAAGATGAACACTGAGCTACGGCTAATTCACTCAATAAAAGGTTCAAACAAGCATGGCAAAAGTGCAAAAGATAACAGGTTCCAGACTTAGTGAAATTAACAGCATGTGAGGAATTTAACATCAGGAAGCAATGTTTAGAGCACGATAACTACATTCTACAGGAACATATCATGGCAAATCAAGGCATGGAAATAAGCTACTCTAAGCATACAACAAAAGACCCTTAGTGTCCATGAGCCAAAAGGGATCATAAAATACAATTGCAAGCATGTGAACATAACAAAAACATAAACATATTCAGATTTAGTGAAAAACTGGAGCATGGCAAAACAGTTAACAAGTAGGCATGTTTACGAGCTCGATGCACTCACTATGAGGCATTGCATGACAAACTAAGCATACATCCATCAAGAAGACATGGCATAGAAGCTAGACATGGCAAGAACAACATCATAGCAGGGACGGATCAATAGCAACGACCTCGGCAAAATCGCTAAACATGTTAACAATCTGCTAGGAACATTTTATAGCAAAATTAGAGCTCGATTGACTCAAGCTAGGGTGCTCCATAAATTCAAACAAAGACATGGATGGATAGAGCACAACATTATTAACAAAACATCCTTACTAATCATCCTCAAAAGAGGCACGGATCACTAGGAAACAACATGAACATATGGCATAAAAACAAAAACAGGACAAGGACTTAGTGAAATTCTAAGTCCCTGATATCAGAATCATTGAGTAAGCTACTTTTCATGCTTGTGCTAGTCACCACAAAGATCACAAAAATACATGGCATACACCCCTGTAAATATGGCATGGCATTCTACAAAACACATGTAGAGCTCAGGATCATAGCATGCACACATTAATCATGGCAAAAATGACAAAAGGGCATTTGCTGAAACAGATCTAAAATAATCCTCACATAGCCCTCTTGCAACAGCATTTTGGGCATCAACATGAACTCAAATAAAAATGATGCAATGAGATGAAATATGTACTTGCCAAGACGAACATTTTGATATGCTACACGCACGAATCGGAGCCACGATGAGGAAGTTATGATGCTGTGAAGAATGCAAAAATTAACGGTGATTAGGGCAAAAGTCAACTCGATCTGAATCTAGATCTGGATCTGGCCAGCGTGCAGATCGAGGTTTGCCGGATCCTTGCCGGAGGTGCAGTTCACCGACGACGGGGAAGGAGAGGACGGTGAGGGACGAGGGGACCGGAGGAGGGCGAGGACAGCACGCGCCGAGGCAGGTCCGACGGCGTGCGGGAGACGACGCTTGCCGCCGGCGGAGAAGAGATGGCAAGGCTCGCCGGAGTGGCGAGGAGGCGACGGGCAGCGGCGGCCTCGGGCGTGGCCTGGCGAGGAGGCGGCGGCGGCCTCGGGCGCGGCCTGGTGAGGAGGCGGCGGCGGCCTCGGGAGGAGAGGCGCGGGCGGGATCTGGCGGCTCGGGCCCGCGGGGGCCGGAGACGGGCCTCGGCGGGCCGCGCGCTGGAGGAGGAGAGAGAGGCCAACGGTGTTGACGTGTCGCACCCAGATTCGTCTGGCGCAGCGGCTGGACGTGTTCGGCGGCGGAGTGGACATGTCCGGCGACGAGTGGGGGGATTTTTAGGGTTTCAGCTGCGCAAGATTTCGTAGGTGAGCACATATTTATAGGTAGAGGGAGCTAGGATAGTCCAAATGAGGTGTTGTTTTCTGCCACGCGATCGTGATCGAACGACCGAGATGATGGAGGGTGTTTAGGTGGGTTTGGGCCAGTTTGAAGGGGTGTTGGGCTGCAACACACACGAGGCCTTTTTAGTACCTCGGTTAACCGTTGGAGTACCAAACGAAGTCCAAATGGTACGAAACTTGACATGCGGTCTACTGGTAGTAAACCAAGGCCACATGACAAGTCTTGGTCCAATTCGAGAACGTTTAACACCCTCACACGAAAAGAGGTAGAAATGGACACCGGATGACATAGGAGCGCCGGATTGCAAAATGGACAACGGGAAAAAAGCTCGGATGCATGAGACGAACATGTATGCAATTGAAATGCACATGATGACATGATATGATATGAATGACACGCAAGCAATGACAAGGCAACAACAACGAATAACTAGAGGACACCTGGCACATCGGTCTCGGGGCGTCACAACTGGGCCTCTATCGAACGAGCGCCTTCAAGAACTTCTTCAAAATAGTGCTCGGCAGCCACTCGGCCTATGGCCGAACCCTGCGCCGCAACTGTGGTGGCGTCCATCTCCGCCCAGTATGTTTTGACACGGGCAAGGGCCATCCACGAGCCTTCTATGCACGCCGACCTCTTCATCGCATTAATGCGCAGCACCGCATCAAGGAACTGCTGCACCAAACTAAAATAGTTGTTCGGCTTTGGCCTTTTCGGCCACAAATGATACACAACAGACCTCATGGCGAGTTCGGACAATCTGTTCAATTCGGCCCATTCGGCAAGCCGATCAGTCAATGGAAGCGGACGCTCTGGAACGTTAAATTGTGACCAGAATAGCTTGTCCACTTCACGATCTGTTTGATCTCAGAAGTATTCAGCTGCATCAACAGCACTCGCTGCCAAATCCAGAATGCATCTGCCGAACTCCACAGCCGATCTAGAGGGGCATACTAAGGATCTCCAAACAACCTTCGCAGCATGAAGGGTTTCCTAGCTGTGATATCCCCAGCTTGACGTAGCTCCTCCTTCTTCGCTCTCATCGCAGAGCGGGTGTCTTTGGTCGCTATTGTGGCCTTTTCCAGGTCCGTCGCCTTCGCCCGCTTTTCTTCTTCAAGAAGCTGCCAACGGTCGACAATGTATTTTAACTTTATGGCCATCTTGGCCATTTTCTCTTTGCTCTCGCAATGCGTGGCCTTTTCAGCTCTTAACTCCTCGGCCGCCTTTAAAGTGGCCGCAGTACTACTCCTTGCTTGCTCCTTGGCTCAGGCAAGCTCCGCCCGAAGGGTCTCCACGCTGGCCGCTCCATCTGCAGTCACAACATATTAAAGATACTGGCATCATGCAGCTCTTATTATGTGACTCTCACTAGAAAGGCCACTTACCCAGTGCCTCGTCAAGCCGCTCGTTGACAAGCATGATGTCGGCAGCTGCCACATCTAGCTGCCGCTTTATTTTGGCATACCCAATAGTCCGGCTAGCCACCGGAGCCTCCATCACCTGCACATAAAGGCAGTTTGGTTATTACCTGGGACTACGATCCTCTGTTTGCCACCGTTTTCGACGACAACCAGAGTCTCAGGGGCTACTATCTACACAGGGCACATCTAAAAATGTGCGGTACTTTTCAAAAATATACATCATTTCATGTACCTCAAAACCCGTCAGTAGACTCATAAAGGCTTCATGCAGCCCGCTTTCGGCGGACGAAATCCTTTCAATCACCGTACCCATCAATGAGCGGTGCTCTTCTGAGATAACCACCTTATCCAACAGATCCCTCCATACATCCAACCGCGCACCAGACGGTGCCGGACTCTTTTGGTTGCTCTCTTCAAGAGCCGGATACTGGGAACTTCGGGTGGCCATAGGATTATCTTCTGGCCTCGCCAGATCTGGAGAGACCCTCCGCAACGACACTTCAAGGTCGCCCGCTTCTTGTGCCGGGGAGTCCGGGGGAGGCGTTTCGCTCTCCATCATCTCCGGAAGAAGATCCCCCGAAGATGAGCTCAGCTGAGAAGGGCTAAGATCCGAACTACAAGATAAATACTTCGGTCATTTTCCTCAGAAGTAAGGTAGGATATCTTCATTCTTAAATACCTTTTGATTACTTACAGCTCGTTAGAAGGCTGATCCCCGCACGGACATTGTGCGGCAAGAACTTTCTCCGAGGTAGGACCCTTTGGCGGAGATTTCTTCTCCCATTTCGAAACCTTGATTTCTCGATCTTCGAAGGTGGTCCTTTTCCTTCCTCGAGGAGAGAGAGTGTCAGACTCTTCCTCTCGATTATCCTCCCTCACGGAGGCGCTCATTCCCTTGGTTGGAATAGGTAGCGATGGAGGCCCGCTTTCGCCCTCTTTATTCCGCCTTCATCTTCCTTCGAGGGCATCGGACAAGGTGCTGGCTCGAGCATCTTTTCCAGCACCGGATTGTCCAAGCCTTCGGGAAGGGGGGCCGAACACTGGATCATCTTCGCCGTTGTTATCCAGTCCTGGTCAAAGAGCGATTTTTCAAGATGACGTCATGATAAATGAAAGGACGGTGTGTTCGGCCATGGGATTACTTACTTGGGACGCGGTCATTACAAAAAAAATACACTTCCGTGATGATACGTGTTTGTCACAGTAGGTCGCGTTTTTTGTCATGCATGTACATCCATGACAAATTTATGACAGAATCAAGATAGTCATACCTGTGCTATCGTAGAAGTGTTCCATGACATTACCAAAATTATCATCACGGAAGTGCCCACTTCCATGACGATAAATCGCGCGTCACAAAAGTGCTTTCGTCAAGGGTGACCGACACGTGGCGTCCACCGTAGCAGAACGCCGTTAAGCTATCAGGTCGGGTTTTGGATCCGATAACCCGTTAACAGCCCCAACCAATGGGGATTTTCCACGTGTAAAATCATCATTGGCTGGAGGAAACACGTGTCGGCGCATCGTCGGGACAGATGTCATCCACTCATTGGACAGAAGGCGCCCATGATACGTTGACATGTGGCTCGGCCCAACAGAGGCCCATTCATGTGAAAAGGCCGGCCCGTTTGACTTGGTCAAAAGGTGGCGAGCCGGCCCATGGAAAGCCTGTTAACGACATGTTCGCATATAGCCCATTTACAGCCCGCTAACCCAAGGCCCGTTATGCACTATCCGAATTATGCCCAGTAGCGTCATGTGGGCCATCCAATATGATTCCAGTCCGTTTTCACTTCTGGCCCATGTATGGCCCATGACGTCTTTCGGCCCATATGAGGCCCTATGTAACTCTTGGCCTATTAACGGCCCATGGTGAAACTGGCCTGTAATGAACAGTGTATCACTTAACACCCATTAACGGCCCATGGTGAAATTGGCCCGTAATGAACGGTGTATCACTTTATACCCATTAACGGTCCGTTATTCTGTTGGGCCGTCTCCAGCCCATGTTATCTTTTGGTCTTCTCAGAGCCCATTTATTCTTGGGCTCATTTCCAGCATTCGTTTACTTACGACCCGTTACTGTCATTTTCTGCTTGTGGGCCAAATTCAGCCCGTGGTTATAGTCGGCCCGTTTGTGGTCCGTTAATACGTTGGGCCGTTTTCATAGCGTCATCAAATACGGCCTATTAACGATGGCCTATTATGGTTGGCCCATGAATGGACGATTCCAACTCTAGCTTGTTTACGGCCAGAATGCGGTCTATTTGGCCCATGTTTGGCCAATCGATCATACGGCCCATATAAGGCCCATTGATGATACGGCCCGTAGAAGTCCCATTGATGATACAACCCGTAGAAGGCCCATTATTTCTATGGCCTGTAGAAGGCCCACTGTTTCTATGGCCCGCAGAAGGCCCACTGTTTATACGGCCCATAGAAGGCCCACTGTTTCTACGGCCCGTAGGAGGCCCAGTGTCACTACAGTAAATATTAGCCCATGGTTATTGTGGCATAGTTTTAAAAAATAGGTTATTGCAGCCACTAGCAAACCGTAGAAAAAGAACTGCACTGACTACAAGCAAACAAATAAACAAGACAACAAGGAAATAAATAAGCAAGCAACTTACACTAGGCTATCACGGCTATTACACATATTACATCCACTGGGCATCAAAGTTTGCCACCAGTGCAAATATAGGCAACGCAACAGCATATAAACACCGCAACAAAACAAGTCTAGAACTGAAACCACTTCAGAAGAGCTCAAGAAACAATATCCTAGGTACCCATAATGCTGGCAAGATGCTTAGTAAGCTTATCAACTTTCTCTCGTTTGGCGCTTAAGTCCTCCAGCGCTTGATGTTGCACCAGAAAGTATGCATCTGAATTCTGCAGGGACTTCCTCAGTCCTTCGGCTTCCTGTCTCATAACATCTGATCGATGTCTTTCAACTTGAAGTTGAGAGTCAAGAAGTCGAACTGATTGAGGCAATAACTTCGAAGAGCTGGTGCCAGCAGTGGTAGCCAGTCACTCGAACACTACATCAAGACAGGACTTTGGGGTTGTCTCAGTGTCTTCAATATAGTTTTTATCAGCTTTCTTGGAGACCAACAGGGATGTCTCACTATCTTGAACCTTATCTGCATTACTTCCTTTACCATTGCATATCAGGATACTCTTCTCCATATTTTATCCCCGTTCTAAAAGAGAAACAAACAAACACATCTCAGGTTTACAATGTAGTATATGAAACTCATTTTGGTAAACCAATTTAGTAGTAAGGTGGACAGGATAACAGCATGAAACAAACATATATCTATGTAGTATGGTCATTATATGGTCTATATCATTCTAGTTTATGTTGCCAAATCAAGATAGATACAGTTCGAATCATATCTATTTAAGACAAAGTAGCATAGACATAATATAAGTGTGGGGAACTACACAACAATAACAACACTTGTAATGTGCATGGCATGAGAACATAATGGTTTATTCAATTGAAACTGAAATCAACATAGAGAAAGTTACAACAGCAAACAGTCAAACACGTTGAAGAAACATGTTTAAAACATACATGTTGCGCCATTGGAGTTTCAATTGCATCCTTCAAATTTGAAATTAGTTGGTATCAGTAAATACAGTGATGCAAGAGCCAAGTAGTATGAACCATAGATACGGAACCTGACCTGAGAACAATTCTTCTTCTGCTTTATGCATTGACTTTGGGTTCGGAGTGGTGGTCCTCATGATTTGGGAACTACAGTTGCCTTACTAACTACTCGTGTTTGGGTGCTCTGTGGTGGAGACGGTGCTGTGTCAATGGGAACTAGGTGTCTATCTGCTGGGGTTGGGGTTAGAAGGGGTGTA
Organism: Triticum monococcum; assembly: GCA_034509565.1. NCBI lineage: Eukaryota > Viridiplantae > Streptophyta > Magnoliopsida > Poales > Poaceae > Triticum > Triticum monococcum. Next base: position 82,020,794 of record CM067841.1, read on the forward strand.
GCTGGTTCTCTGTCCAACTGGGTAGGGGTACAATCTGCATGAGTGTGGGTTATGTGTGGTGGGGCTGGTTCTTGGGCAAGTATAACTGTGGTTCTATCTGCATCGACAGGTAGCACAATCTTTTCTGAAGACCGTGTTTTTACTCCCACAAATACTGCCATCACTCCCTCCAATTGAAATGGCTGATAAACAAGAAAAGTAATTGAATGTACATACATTGTAAGATAGACAGGTGAAATGGATAGTAGGGAAGAAAACAGGGCATGAAAGAATTCACATTTATCTTGTCTAAGCAAACAGAATAGCAGGACATAATTTCACATACATGATGGCTAATTAAACAGGATAGCATGACACAATTTCACATGTATGATGGCTAACTAAACAGGATAGAATGACATACTTCAAAATATGATGACTATGTAAACATGATGACATGATATAACTATACGATGTGTCTATTAAATTGGTTGGCATGTCATAAATCACAAACATGCCGTCGACGGAAACATGATGGCATGATATAATTCATGGATAGAATGACATAATTTAAATATGATGACTATGTAAACAGGATGAGATTGTATAACTATATTATGTCTTTAGAAAATGGGTTGGCATGCCATAATTCAGATACATGCTGTCTATGTAAACATCATGGCATGACATAATTCAAATATATGATTTATATACTAAGGAAGTGAGCACAGGGTAATCGCATATATGATATGTCAACTAAGGAGATGGCATTCAGTATTGTGTATATGATGTAAAAACTAAGCATTGCAATACAACATATGCATTATATGAGTAATATAACCCTGCCAAGTTTGAGCATACACCTCAGGGGGATAATAGGACTGGTCATCTGCCTCTGAATCCTCCTCTGAAGAGCTATCTGTAACCAGCAAGATATCTGCTTCAGCAGGTAGCATTGTCTGCTCTGAAGACCTTGTTTTCACTCCAGATTTCTCCATCACCAATTCAAATGGCTGATGCACAGGAAGAGCAGTTGAATATACAAACATTATCGACAAAAGCAATGAGAAATACAAAAAAGGACGGCATGATATAATTCACATATATGACGCTTTCCTAAACAGCATGGCATTGCATAATTCACATACATAATGCCTTGCAACAAGATAACATTGCATAACTCACATATATAATGTCTTGCAACAAGATGCCATTGCATAATTCACATATATGGTAATTAGACGATAAACAGGTGGCATTCACACAAAGCATGTCTAAACTAAGCAAATGACATAGCAATGCAAGATACCATACGCACCTCGGGGGGGGGGGGATATGACTGGTCATCTGTCTCTGAATCCTCCTCTGAGGAGGTATCGGTAACCAGCACGACATGCAATTCATCAGATAGCATTGTCTACTCTGAAGACCTTGTTTCCACTCCAGATTTTTCCATGACCGTGCCAAATGGCTGATGCATAGGAAGAGTAATTGAATGTACTAAAATTGTTGACAAATTTAACACGTAATAAAAAAATGTTGGCATGATATAATTCACATATAAGATGACTGGCTAACCAGGGTGGCATTGCAAGATTCACATATATGATGCCTGGCTAGACAAGATGGCATTGCATGATTCACATATACAATAAAGAAACTAAACAGATGGCATTGACACAAAGCATGTCTAAACTAAGAAGACGACATCTTTAATGTATAAAGTAAGCAATGCAAGGCACCATATGCATGATATTACCAACATCAGCATGCCAAGTTAGAGCGAAGACCTCATGGGAGAAATATGAGTGATCTTCTTCTTCTGAATCCCCCTCATAACAGTTATCTTCCTCTTGATTATGATCCGAAATGGGTGGAGGGGGGTTGCCTTTGCGCCCACCATGGAATGACGTCTGCATGAAATTTTATTGCCACACAAGGCTCGTCTCTTTTGCTCTACATGATCATTTCCATTGTGTACAATAACTGGCATGCATCTGAATAAAACATAGTGAGATTATGTAAGGAGTGCATGCACAAATCCAGAGTGATGGTAGCAAACTGTGGATAGACCCAAAACCAATGATAGCAGGCAGATAATAGCTTTAGTTAAAAAATACAGATAATGGCTCCTTTAATGTTTGTTTGCACCCAACATGAAACTCATAGTAGACACCGGAGATTAACCAGATAGTAGACAAATAGTACTGATTGCTGCCCCAATATGTACCCCACAACCATTTAAAAACTCAAGTTTCAGCATTAGTTTGGACCTGACTCGGTGTCTAATAGGTGAACACGACAATAATGTAGCATGTCATCATATTAAGCGACGCATAACGTAAGCAGACACGGAAGAGTGCGACCTCTCTTGCGGACCCGTGTAGTCCTCAAGGTCATCCTCTCAGTTGATGATGGTAATGCAGTTGCCGTGGCTGCCGACGGCGGGGAAGAAGATCTGAGGCGGCGAAAGACAGTCTGGAGAGCGGATCCCTGCTATGGTCAACCCTTCCATCATTGGAGCAGCTGAGCTGGGGTGGAACACAGCGCCGCAGGTGCAGGACAAACCACAAAAGGTTTTCTCTGACACATATCTGTAACAGAAGTAATTGAGTAAGGGCTTGTTTGAATTTGAGGATTCTAACAATGCAGGGATAGGAAATAGACAGGAATAGGATGGGAATGCACGTGCAAAACAGAGAATTTAAAAACACAGGATTTCTGCCAATCTGGGTGTTTGATTCACAACAGTTGGAAGATCACAGGATGCAAAAAAGCATGGTGAGATTAAGTCAAACCACAAGAAAATGTACGGTCATAATGCTATTATGCTACTATCTCTTAGTCTTGTGCTTGATGAATAGGAATATGAAAAGGAGGAGAAGTGGAAATTAGAATTCCTACGGTTTTTCTTTCATGGAGACACTAAAGGAACAAATCCTATGGTTTTCCTTTGCTCCATTCCTTTGCACCAAATTCATGAAAAGTAGTACCATAGGAAACTTTCCGATTCCGATGTTTTTCATTCACTTTTCCTTTCAAGCATTGGCGATTCTAGTAGGCAGGCTTGAGCAAGGAAAATCCTACACTAAAAAAATGTTTTGGTGCTACTTCTATTACTTTGGACCCAGGCCACTTCCATACTAGCTCAACTCCCAGGCCCATCGACAAATGCATAACTCAAACACGTAAAGATAAATAATGATGGCATTCAAGAGAGTCCATCATGGATAGCTAAGTTGCCTGGTACCTCACTGCTTGTCATATAGTAGGATAAAATAATCGTATTTCCCGTTACTACGAGTGCTCAGTGGACAATATATATAACATGTAGAGTAAAAAAGAGATGCAACAAGTGTACAACCTCTTTGGCGAAGCCATGTCGATCTCAGCGTGATTGGGTTGGCCGGTGAGGATGCTCCGGCTGACTTGGCTATCGGAGGAGGGGTAGAAGATCTTAGGCGTCTAGAGATGGAGCCTGTCATGGGTTTGTCACGGCAGATGTCCTCGTGAAAGGACTTAGTTGTGGAGCCCCTTCGATGAAGGTAAAAGCCTACATCTAGTTGTGATTAGTATTGCTAGGGTTTCGAAGGCCAGGGAGCGAATCCGCTTTGTCTGGCTCTCGAGTTGTTGTTGTCTGTCCCTAAACCGCGGCCGGGTCATCCCTTTATATACATAGGTTGACGCCCGCCGGGCTACAGAGTCCCGAAGCTGGATTATAAACGTTTCCGGTTCGGCCTCTCTCTTTCTATCTTACTATACAAGTTACATGACTAGGCCGGTCTACATTTACAGACTATAACCCGCCTTTGGGCCCTCCCTAAATTGCCTGCATCTTTACATCTTCATGGGCTTCTAATCTTCAAAGAGTCAACCCAGCTACATAAGGCCGGTTTACCTGCAGTAGTAATATCCCCAACATTAGGCCCCAGATTGGTTTGAACTTGTTCATGTCAATCTTCCACACTTTAGAAAAAATCTTCTCTCTTATCTTCATTTTTGATCTTGTAAACCGCCGTGACACCATACTTCAAAATTACAATAAACCGCCGTGACGTCATCCATCCGTTGATGTCAGAGATTTTCTTCATTTAATACATATCCAGTCATCGAGGCGACACCTTTATTAACTTATCAATTTTTTGGGCTCCTCGATTCCCGTACTTGCCATTTTATCACTTCGCCTTATAAATAGGACCGAGGGGTCATTTTCACCGTTTCCCCCCGTGCCTCTTCGCGTCGTCTTCCTCGCGTCGCTCAGCCTCTGGAGCTCCGCCGCCACCGTCGACCGTCGCCTCTGCTCCGACCTTGGTCGCTGCATCACCCTGAACGCACCAGAATACTGCGGCACCGTTCCGCTTCCTCACCAGCTCCGGTAAGTTCTCTGCTTCTTTCACCATAGATCTGTTCTAGGGTTTCGACATTCTTCCCAGTTCTTCCGAAGATCATTAGTGCTATTCTTCCCTGTTCTTCCTTTAATAGATGGACACTTCATGCTTGATGTATCTCTTCCCGTAGCTTACCTACCATGGTCATCACAAATCCTTATGCACAAAGAACTTATCTAGTCTGTCAAAAATTGCTTTAGTTCTGTACCCCTTCAACATCCAATTATTTTTGCTTTTCTGTCTTAGCTTTAGATCCGAAAGTTTTATACATCACTGTGAGATCTGTTTTTATGCTCCTGTGAGATCCGTTTCTCCTCGCACCAATATAAGTGGTTTAGCATTGTATAAATAGTCTATGCCATTAGCCCTCTGATAAACCAGAAGAGCATGTTACCTTCACATTTATGCTCCGGTTTAACAGTGTCTGATCAACCCTGTGCTAGCATTACCTTTCTCTCTCATTATACTAGTCTCCGGGTTGTACCCTTTATCATATCAGCATGTTTCTTACTCCCTTGTCTCTTGTGTATAATCATGAGTAATTTATAAACCGGCCTTTCATTTTTAGTTTGTTCGCTTTGCAATGGCCAAACAATTCACTACCTGCAACTGGGCTCGTTCCCGGGTTACTGAGGATCAATTGAATGAGATGGTTAGCATCAGCTCTCTGCCCAAGAAAACTGAGATCAAATGGCAAGTTCCAGGAACAGAGAATCCTCCAACCCCAAGACAAGGCGAGGTGGTAATCTTTGTTGACCATATAGGCCGTGGTTTCAAATCGCCAGGGTCAAAATTCTATCGAGATGTACTTGCCAGCTTCCAACTGCATCCACAAGATATTGGTCCCAACTCAGTCTCCAACTTATGTAATTTCGAAGTCTTCCATGAAGCTTATTTACAAGAAGAACCAACTGCAGAATTGTTCTAGGATTTCTTACACTTAAACTGGCGCATAGAGTTTGTGAATGGCCCGAACACAGAGCTTGGTGGTGTCTCGATTCAAAAGCGGAAAGAAGTGGAATTTCCTCATGCCAAACACCATAGCCACCCAAAGGAATGGAACCAAACATGGTTTTATTGAAGAGACACTTCGCTTGAGGATGAAAATCCCCTCCCCGGCTTCCGTGATCATAGATTATCCAATACTCACCCAATGCCACAATGCCTGAGTTCTTCAGAAAGGGCAAAATATGCTCCTCAAATCGCCAAGCTCCGGGCCTTTATGGCAAATGGTTTAATAGGTGTGGATTTTGTGCGCTGTTGGATATCCTGGAGTATCTTGCTGCTAAGCCGTCGTCCCGGTTTAATGTGCGAATATACTGGAAAAGTTGACGATCCTCAATGCCACTGCAATATCCAATTATCTGAGGAAGAAGTTACCAAAGGTGTAAAGAAAATTCTGAATGAATCGGAACTGGTCTGTAGTCAAACCGGTATGAGTCCCTTCTATACCAAGAACAAACAGCCTGCTGTAAGCATTACACTTCCTCGCCATCTCTAATATCTTTAACTTATACAAGCTGTAACCCTTCTCCTTTATATATATATAGGGTGATGACCCTTTCTGGAAACGGAAATCCATAGAGAAAGTGGCAAAGCCAACTGGAGAAAATGTGGTCAAGCCAACCCGCCCGAAGACCAAAGCCGTAAAATGGACGTCAAAACGGAAAACGGCTGACCGGATTAATATGGAACTTGATGATGATACTGATGACCCAGAAGTTGAGGTAGAACTTGACTCACTTGGCTCTCTTTTTATGCATCTTGTTAACAATGATCTTCCTTAGGAGGAGGCAGAAGCTAGTCAGGCTGATGACGTAGAGGTAATTACCCTTTCCTCCGGTTCAGACTCTATGCCAACACAAAAAACTCACCAAGCAATCCGAAAAGTAAGCTTTTCTCATCCTCTTGCTCACTTGGATCCAACATTTATTTTGAAGACTCAACAACATGAAGCTCGCCGGACAACCCAGCCCAGTGGCCAACAGGTCACCTCTACCGGTTTACCTGATACTCCGGTTCGGAAGCGCCGGTCTGAGGTCTCTCCTACTTCTGACCATTCTTACCCCAAGGCAGGTTATTTCAGACAGCCTCTTAATCCATCCGATTCAAATTATCAGGTGACACCTCCTTCCTCTTCTGGTGAATCGACAGCAACTCAACTCCCCCCTTTGAAAACTATGGTCGGGTGAGGTATGAAAAACCTTTCCTTTCAATGCGCCCTGTATCTTTTGAACAGGATGTTAATCCTTTTTATTCTGTTTGCAGGGCCAAAGCTAGACCCAGCAAGAAAGCTCGGGTCACCAATCTGCCAGAAGACCCTGTTGCTGAAAAAGAAGAACCAAGAGGTGAACCGGAGCAGACTGGTGAACCGGAAGGCCTTCATCCTAAAACAACTTTTGATGATCTGCCCCTTGACGACCAATATACTGACAAACCAACAGTTGCTGAACCTGTCGCCCCTGATACTGAACGGACAGAACCAAACCGGGCTAATCCAATGAAAGACACTGAAATTCCATCATCATCCACCAAAAATCCTGAAGGCCAAGGTGATGATGTTGTTATTACTTGAACATGCCACAGCTCTCCTGGTCATCCCGTCATTTTGGCTCAACATAGTGCCAAAGAAGAGCAAATTGCCAGGGATAAAGGTAAATGGAGCAGCGACTTATGATACTATGCTCATCTTAACGCTGATGAACTTCATTCCGGCTTCCTGAACCGTCTGCACTCAAACCGGGAATATGAAGCCGGTTTGGTGAATTTGATGAACGAACGATATGAGGTAAATGCTTCTCCTTTGTACATTGATTTATAGCTGAAATACTATTCCAAGTAGCCTCCAAGGGCCGTTTTATGATTGCAAATCATAAACCGGGTCTTTGTAACACTTCAAGCATCCCATCATTGATCCTTGCAAAGGCGTGTCCTCAATCATAGATAAGACTCATGTTTGAAAAAATTATATAATGTTCTGCAGCATAGCCCCCAAAGGCTGGCTTAACTTGGCAAGTTAATCCGGTTTTTAATCCACACTGCCGGTTTAGAACAAACGTACGTTAGCCCCCAAGTGTCAAGGATAATGCTTGCATTGTTCTGGAGACTTGTATAGAGGGTAGTATTTGAGAGCAAATAGGCGTTAGCCCCCAAGTATGAAGTGGATAACTTGTTATATGTTTTATACTTAGTGCATAAATATGTTGTTTTGTTGAATATACCTTCAATGTTGCAGGCTGAACTGAGAAGCAAAGATGCCCAAAACTCCGACTTGCAAGAAAATGTGAAGTCTCAACAAGCCGAAGCTGCAAAAGCCAAAGAGGAGCTGATGCAGGCCCTGGCCGGAATGGAAAAATTGAAAGAATCCTTCAACCGAGATCGTGCTGAATGGGAAACCGAAAAAGCCGGTTTGACCAAAAGAGCTGTAGATGCCGAGAAAGCCCTAAAACCGGTGGTTGAAGAACTAACCGGTTTGAAGCGCCAAATCAATGCTATGACCTCTGCTATCTTTGGTAAGTGTCTTCTTATGTATGTTGCACCAGTCAATGAATCTTAAAACTGACCAAAATATTGATAAAATCTTTGGCAGGAACTCGGATCACTCATCTTGGTGCAGATATGCGGATGAAGCTCAAAGCGGCATATACATTGGTTGAGAAGCTATACTCTGGATCTCAGCGAGCCATTAGTATAGCGGCTTATATCAAACCGACACCAACGTTGATTAAGGAGACCCTTGAGAAGCTGGGCATGTTACCGGCGCATATTGGCGAGTTGAAAAGAGCCGCTGCGAGAGCAGGAGCATTAACCGCCCTTATTCGAGCCAAGGCCTGGATTCCAGGCGTTAAAGAAGACGGTTAAAACTTTGACAATGATGATCTTCGGCGGCTGACCAAACAGATGTGGCCAGCGGCTAGCAAATTGGCTGAGGACACTGATTTATCCCATTTTCAACCGTTTTATGACACAGAAGGGAAAAGACAGCCGGCTGATATCCATGAAGTCAAAGAAATTGTGCCTCCGATTCGTAAGCACACTTTTGCCCCTGATATTAACCCTTCTGATCTTATCCATGAGGAGGCAGTGTTCCAAGCTTTAACCGGAATCGACTGGTCAACGTCTGATTTCCAGCGGCTGGGGAGGGATGAAGAAGTGCCAACACCAACTGATCTGCAACCGTCAAACCGTCGTGATGAAGAGTCCTGATCCGGTCGCCGATTTATATGGCTACTGTGAAAAACAATGGCACTGTTTGAACTGCTTTGAAGCTTCATGTAATAGGATAGCTGAAACTTTGTTTATCTGCCATGCCATTGAGCAAGTTTCATAACACTTTGTGACAATCTGTCCCGTCCTTCAGGATATATTTTATGCATAACCTGTGATGACTTGCCTTCCTAGGTCCAAAAAAAACTTAAAAGTGTCTAGCGGTTTACCGCTAAACATGTGATAATATCCAAGAAGTATATAGTACTTTAGCTAAATAATCAAGTGTTTGTACAAAAAATAATGTACAGAACATACCTCATTAATTGACCAAACATGTATACAGCAAAGGTGTTTAACACCAACCCGATACATTTGGTAATTTCATCTTCATAATGCCGGTCTATCTATTAAACCGGACCGGTATAACTGCCGGATTTTCTTTATAACACTGGTGATTTAGTCAAACCAGACCGGGTCAATGACCACCGGTTTATAATTGATCATGTGCCAACAACTGGTGGCTGGAAAGCAAGCCGTGTCAAGGACGCCGGTTTATCAAAAGATACTTATGATTGTCAACAAACAAAATTCAAATAGGAAAATATGCGAGGCTTTTTACGAGCTGCCAGGCTCCAAATCGAGGCTTTTCATGGGCTGCCAGGCCTCCGAGTTAAACCATTTAACAAAGCCTTTTAAGACGGGCCTCCAGTTAACCAATCATCGTTTTAACTGTGACAAGTTCAGGGTCTGTAAAAGATTGACTGGTGAAACGTTCGATGGGTCACGCCAGGATTACCTGGATAGGAGTGGCTTACTTCATGAAGGCAGGTTAACCCGGGGTTTTAGGTGAATACATCAGGCTTTCAAGCCGTGGCTTTATAGCCAATTACGAGGGTCCTTTCAAACTCTTTGGTTCTTTGCAAAAAAGAGCCCCCAAGTAACTTTGTGAGCGATGTTCAGCATGTGCCTATGTTTGAGTTTGTACTGTGTACGATACCCTCTTTGGCTCCACAAAATTTTCCTTGTGTAGCTGAAATGCCTATCAAGAGGTGTAGCTGTGGTTCAAACATGACCAAGCCCCCTAGTGATTTCCTTTATCTTTATGCAACTGCTAAAGCCGGTTTAACAAAGACTCCGCTTTGACCGTTAACTTGTAAAAGCATACATATGATACAAGAAAGAACAGATACATTGCTTATAACGGAGGCTCCGGCTTATTATATGGTATATACACTGTCATAAATATGTACAGGTGAAGAGCCTATGGCTTTAACTATAGTAAGGCCGACGGAGAGCTATGTTCCATGGTCGCTTTGTCTCATCCTCCGATTGACATGAGTCTTCATGCTCCCGAACATCAATGAGGTAGTAGGATCCGTTGTGCAAATTTTTGCTGACCACAAAGGGTCCTTCCCAAGGGGGGATAACTTGTGCATATCAGTCTGATCCTGGATGAGTCGGAGCACCAAATCACCTTCTTGAAAGGTTCTAGTTTTAACCCGGCGGCAGTGATAATGTCAAAGATCTTGTTGATAAATCGCCGAACGTGCTGCTGCAAGATCCCACTCTTCAACCAACAGGTCCAGAGAATCCTGACGTGCCTTCTCATTATCAGCTTCAACATAAGCTGCCACACGGGGCGAATCGTGACGGATATCACTAGGAAGAACCGCGTCCGCTTCATAAACCATGAAGAAAGGCGTGTAACCCGTAGACCTATTGGGTGTGGTGTTGATGCTCCATAACACAGAAGGTAGCTCCTCGACCCAATAACCCGGCATCCGCTTTAAGGGAACCACAAGCCTTTGTTTGATACCCCGTGGAATTTCTTGATTTGCCCTTTCAGCTTGACCATTATATTGGGGGTGAGCCACTGATGCTAGATCAAGCCGGATGTGCTCACGTTGACAGAATTCTTCCATCTCCCCTTTTGATAAGTTAGTACCATTGTCTGTTATAATGCTATGTGGAAAGCCAAACCGGAATATCACCTTTTTGATGAATTGAACCGCCATGGCTGCATCACACTTGCTGACTGGCTCTGCCTCTACCCATTTAGTGAATTTATCAACTGCTACAAACAAATGGGTCTTCTTGTCCTTGGAGTGCTTGAAGGGTCCAACCATATCCAGCCCCCAAGTTGCAAACGACCATGTAATTGGAATCATCCGCAACTCTTGAGCCGGAACGTGCGCACGGCAGGCAAACTTTTGACATCCATAACATCTTTTAACTAAATCCTCCGCATCAGCATGCGCCATCAACCAGTAAAAACCGTGGCGAAAAGCTTTGGCAACCAACGACTTTGAACCGGCATGGTGACCGCAATCCCCTTCATGAATTTCTCGCAAAATCTCACAACCTTCTTGAGGAGAAACGCATCGCTGAATTGCTCCTGAAACACTATAATGATGTAACTCCCCCTTGAGTATGGTCATGGACTTGGACCGCCAGATTATCTGTTGAGCCAACGTTTCCTCAGCTGGTAACTCGCCCCGGTTCATATAATCCAGATATGGGATCGTCCAATCCGGTATGGCATGCAGAGCTGCCACCAACTGAGCCTCCGGATCAGGAATAGCCAAATCTTCTTCGGTTGGTATTTTGACTGACGGATTGTGCAATACGTCAAGAAAGACATTGGGCGGAACTGGTTTACGTTGGGAACCAAGACGACTTAAAGCGTCCGCTGCTTCATTCTTCCGCCAGTCCATATGGTCCACCTGATAACCTTTAAAGTGACCAGCCACTTGGTCCACCTCTCGCCGATATGCAGCCATGAGTGCGTCCTTAGAATCCCAAGTGCCAGACACCTGCTGAGCCACTAGATCTAAATCACCGAAGCACTTAACCCGGCTCAAATTCATCTCTTTAGCCATCCGAAGACCATGGAGTAAAGCCTCATATTCAGCTGCATTGTTAGTACAAGGGAACATTAAGCAGAGGACATAAAGAAACTTGTCACCTCATGGGGAAGTTAATACGACTCCAGCCCCCGAACCCTCTAACTGTCTGGATCCATCAAAATGAATAGTCCAATACGTATTATCTGGTTTCTCCTCGGGTGCCTGTAACTCTGCCCAATCGTTGATGAAATCTACAAGTGCCTGGGACTTGATCACCGTGCGGGGTATATATTTGAGCCCGTGAGGTCAAAGCTCAATGGCCCACTTGGCAATCCGGTCAGTTGCCTCTCTGTTTTGAATGATGTCACCTAGAGGGGCTGAACTGACCACTGTTATAGGATGGCCCTGAAAATAGTGTTTGAGCTTCCGGCTTGCCATAAACACCCCATACACCAGTTTCTGCCAATGCGGATACCTCTGCTTTGACTCAATGAGCACCTCACTGATATAATAAATTGGCCATTGAACCGGATACTCTTTGCCAGGCTCCTTGCGCTCTACCACAATGGCTGCGCTGACAGCCCGGGCATTAGCAGCCACATATAATAATAATGGCTCTTTATCGATCGATGCTGCCAGCACAGGCGGTTCCACTAGCTGCCTCTTCAGATCTTCAAACGCCTTATCAGCTGCCTCACTCCAGACAAAGTTATCTATTTTCTTGAGCATCTGATATAAGGGGATGGCCTTCACTCCAAGGCGGCTGATAAACCGGCTCAAGGCTGTAATCCGGCCGGCCATACGTTGCACATCGTTAATACACGCCGGTTTAGCCAAGGACGTAATTGCTGCAATCTATTCCGGATTAGCCTCAATGCCTCTGTTTGAAACCAGAAAGCCTAAGAGCTTGCCTGCCGGGACACCAAAAACACACTTCTCCGGATTGAGCATCATCTTGTAAACCCGGAGATTGTCAAAGGTTTCCCATAGATCATCTATCAATGTCTCCTCCATTCTGGATTTGACCACAATATCATCCACATACGCATGAACATTGCGCCCAATTTGCTTATGAAGGCAATTCTGAACACATCGCTGATAAGTTGCCTGGGCACTCTTGAGTCCAAAGGGCATGGAAACATAGCAGAAGGCTCCAAAGGGAGTTATGAAGGCTGTCTTCTCCTGGTCCTTAACTGCCATTTTGATCTGATGATAACCAGAGTAAGCATCCAAAAAACACAAACGGTCACAACCCGCCGTAGCATCAATTATCTGATCAATGCGAGGGAGAGCAAAGGGGTCTGTAGGGCAAGCCTTGTTTAAATCTGTGTAGTCCACACACATGCGCCAAGTGTCGTTTTTCTTAAGAACCAGCACCGGATTGGCTAACCACTCTCGATGAAAAACTTCCACAATAAACCCAGCAGCCAACAAACGGGCTACCTCTTCACCTATAGCCTTGCGTCTTTCCTCATTGAAACGGCGGAGGAACTGTCGGACCGGTTTGAATTTAGGATCAATGTTGAGTGTGTGCTCAACAAGTTCTCTCGGTACACCTGGCATGTCAGAAGGTTTCCATGCAAAGATGTCCCGACTCTCACGGATCAACTCGATGAGTGCGCTTTCCTATTTGGGATCCAGGTTAGCGCTGATGCTGAACTGTTTGGATGAATTGCCAGGAACAAAGTCAACCATTTTAGTGTCTATAGCTGATCTGAACTTCAATGCTGGATCATGTTCCGTGGTTGGCTTTTTTAAGGAGGTCATGTCTGCCGGATCAACTTGCTCCTTATAGAATTTTAACTCCTCCGTGGCACAAACCGACTCAGCATAAGCCGCATCGCCTTCTTCACACTCCAAAGCAATCTTTCTACTTCCATGTACTGTGATAGTCCCCTTATGACCTGGCATTTTAAGCTGTAGGTAAACATAACATGGCCTTGCCATAAACTTAGCATAAACCGGCTGCCCAAACAAGGCGTGGTATGGACTTTTGATCTTCACCACCTCAAATGTTAATGTTTCTGACCTTGAATCATAGTCATCTCCAAAAGCTACCTCCAGAGCTATCTTATCAACAGGATATGCAGACTTACCAGGCACCACACCATGAAATACCATATTCGACGGTTTAAGATCCTTATCTGTCAACCCCATACGGCGGAATGTATCATAATACAAAATATTGATACTACTTCCCCCACCATGAGCACTTTAGTGAACTTGTATCCCCCACTTGAGGGGCTACCACCAAGGCCAAATGACCTGGATTATCAATCCGGGGCGGATGATCCTCTCTACTCCACAAAATAGGTTGCTCCAAGCAGCGTAAATACTGAGGTACTGCCGGCTCAACAGAGTTAACTGCCCTTTTGTGAAGCTTCTGATCACTTTTGCACAAACTAGTAGTGAAGACATGATATTGTCCGCTGTTCAGCTATTTGGGATTGCACTGATATCCCGACTGCTATAGCTGCTACTGATTCCCCTGATGGTTGAAACCTCCCTGGTTGCCTTGGTGTCCTTGATTGACATGTCCGGTTTGATTGCCTGGAAACCCTGAACCGGAACCACCACTTCCGTAACCCGGCCCGTGGAAACCTCCTCCGGAACCGCCGGGCGGGCCATTTTCATATTGGAATTCTTGAAATCCCGCATGATATAACAATCTTTCCAGAGATGTGATGCCGGTTTATCCTTTGATCCGTGCTTTGGACAGGGCTGATTTAACAAACGCTCCAAACTATTGCCTGGACCTCCACCCCTCTGGGTCTGCTTGCCTTTACGGCGCTGGCCATTCTCCTGCGCGTTGGTATTTGCGACAAAGTCCAAACCACCGTCGGCCTTGCGCTTACCAGCGTTTCCATGGCCTGCCGGATTATGTTGTTGGCCTTTGGCATTGCCGTTCTTCTCACCCTTCTCCGGTTTGTCCTCCTCTGAATCCGGATCCTTGGTATTATCTGAATCGGCATATTTAACCAAAGGGGCCATGAGTGTTGACATGTCATTGCAGTGACATTTGAGCCTTCCCAACTTCTGTTTCAACGGTTTGAAACGGCAATTGCCCTCTAACGTTAACACTGCGGTGTCTGCATTGATACGATCTGATGAATGCAAAATCGCCGAGACCTGTTTGACCCAATGAGTCGTGCACTCCCCTTCCTCTTGGATACAAGCGGCCAGATCTACAATTGACATCGGCTGCTTACACGTCTCCTTGAAGTTCTGGATAAACTGTAACACCCTCGATGCGACTATATCTCCCACGTGTCGAGGCACGACTTAGAGGCATAATCGCATTGAAGGCATATGTCACAAGTGAGGCAATCTTCACACAACCCATGTACATATAATATAAAGGGGAAAATAATAATAATAGTTGGCTTACACTCGCCACGTCACATCAAGGTACATAAATAGCATCCATCATACAAACACTCATGGCCCGACTACGGCGCCGAAATAGAAAAGACTCCCCAACATGCGACTAATCCCTGAATCGAACCCCGAGCAGGCACCACTACTGATCATCAGGAAAAGAAACATAGTATCGCTGAGAGTCCTCGTCGTACTCCCACTTCAGCTCGAACGCGCCCTCCGGAGGAGTATCATCGGTCCCTGCATCTGGTGTAATAGTAATCTGTGAGCCACAAGGACTCAGCAATCTCGCACCCTCGCGATCAAGACTATTTAAGCTAAATAGGTAAGGAAGGGGTAATGTGAGTGGAGCTGCAGCAAGCGACTAGCATATATGGTGGCTAACTTATCGCAAAAGAGAGCGAGAAGAGAAGGCAAAGCACGAGCGGAAACTAAATAGAGCAGGCTACGCAAACATAACTCCAACGCCGTCTCCACTTCCCGGACTCCGCCGAGAAGAGGCCATCACGGCAACACACGCAGTTGATTCATTTTAATTAATTAGGTTCAAGTTGTCTACAACCGGACATTAACAAATTCCCATCTGCCCATAACCGCGGGCACGGCTTTCGAAAGATCAATCCCTGCACGGGGGGTCCCAACTTAGCCCATAACAAGCTCTCACGGTCAACGAAGGAATAGACCTCCACCCAGGACCCATCGATCAGACTCGGTATCCCGGTACAACAAGATGATTCGACAGGTCAAAACTAGTCCAGCAACACCGCCCGAATGCGCCGACAAATCCCGATAGGAGCTGCACATATCTCTTTCTCAGGGCACACTCAGATTGTCTAAACTTCCGGTAGGCCAGCCCAGAGTTGCCCCTGGTGGCCACCGGCGGCTGACGTTCCGGACCAACACTCAGAGGAGCACTGGCCCGTGGGGGGCTAAAACAAAGATGACCCTCGGGCTCCGGAAACCCAAGGGAAAGAAAAGGGTAGGTGGCAAATGGTAAAACCAATGTTGGGCATTGCTGGAAAAGCTTTAATCAAGGCGAACTATCAAGGGGTTCCCATTATAGCCCAACCGCGTAAGGGACGCAACAATCCGGGAACATAACACCGATATGACAGAAACTAGGGCGGCAAGAGTGGAACAAAACACTAGGCGAGAGGCCGAGCCTTCCACCCTTTACAAAGTATATAGGTGAGTAAAGATAACATAGCAATATAATGATATACCAACAGTAAATAAATGTTCCAACAAGGAACGGCTCCAATCTTCACCTGCAACTAACAACGCTATAAGAAGGGCTGAGCAAAGCGGTAACATAGCCAATCAATGGTTTGATAGGACAAAGGTGGGTTAGAGGCTCAATCATGGCAATTGGGAGGCTGACAAGCAAGTGGTAGGCATCGTAGCATTGGCAAAGCAAAAGAGCGAGCAAACTAGCATAGCAAAGATAGTAGTGATTTCAAGGGTGTGATCATCTTGCCTGCACAGTTGTCAGAATTGACTGGATCCTCAAAAGCAAACTCAACGGGCTCCTCGTTAGCGAACTCGTCTCCCGGCTCTACCCAACAACACAAACAAGCAACAAGGATACAATCAACCACGTGCAAAGGCAACCAATACGATGCAAAGATGATATGCTATGCGGGATGCGATGCGGGATGCAAAATGCAACATGTAACAGGAAATGCATGAACCTGGCCTCAACATGGAAATCCAAGTGTGCCACTGGATAGAGGGGAAGAAATCCCCTGAAAATGATATAAAGATCATGGCAATCGGAGCTACGGTTAAGAAATGGCAAGCGTTTTACTAAACGAACCGATCTGCGATTTACAGCAACATGCCTCCTAAATGCAACAAAATGAACATGCTACAGCCACCCAACATGGAAACAAATTACATGGAAGTGATGTACTCATCAAGCTTAACAAATAATCATTACTGAGGCATAGGAAAAATCATCCATTAAGGGCTTCAAACAAGCATGGCAAAACTGAATAAGCAAAACAGATTTCAGACTTAGCGAAATTAACGCTAGTCTGAAATTTCAGACCACAATGCCCTCTTCGGAGCAGCAAAACAACATGAAGGAAAACCTGAACATGGCAAGTAAGAGCATGGCATGGAGCTACTCAACAAGCTTAACAAAACACCCAAAATGACCTGGGGCCAAAAGGGTTCACAAAATACTCTACCGAGCACACGAACATCGATGAAACACAATCAGTTTTCAGACTTAGTGAAAACTGGGACATGCTGAAATAATAACTCACGGAGGCATATAAACGAGCTCGAAGCTCTCACTACGGTGCAAGTCATGGCAAGGCAAGCATATATCCATTAAGAAGGCACAAAATTATAGCTAGACATGGCAAGAACAATGGCATAGCATGCATGGATCACTAGCAATCACTCCGGCAAAATCGCAAAAGAGTTAACGATCTGCCCAAAACAGCAACTATCCAAAAGTTGAGCTCGATTGAGTCAACCTAGGTTGCTCCAACATAACAAGTAAAGACATGGATGGATTAAGCACAACAAGCTTAACAAATCACTCTTACTGATCATCCTCAAAAGAGGCACGGATCACTACGAAACAAGCCGGACATATAGCATCGTGAACTAAAACGGCTCAGACTTAGTGAAAATCGCTAAGTCCCTGAAATCTGAAATCTCAGGTAGCCCTCATCGCAAGCTTGCACAAGACAACACACACGTCCTAAAAATAAATGGAAGGCACCTCTTGAAAGAATACAACATGCTTAACAATTCATCCCAAAGGGGCACAGGCGTATCATGCACGGATTAAATGTGGCAAAAATGACAAAAGTGCATGTTGGATTAGCAGATCTGCAATTTAACTCAACCTGCCTCCTTCCAACAGCATTTTGGGCAACAAGATGACCTCAAATGCAAATGTTGCAATGGAATGAAATGATGTACTCGTCGAGGCGAAGAATTTGACATATCATACGCACAAATCGGAGCTACGGATGCAAAGTTATGGCAGGTCAAACATGAGCATATGGGGTAAAATCCCTCGGACTTAGAAAAAAAGGGGACCCTAGGGTTTACTGTTCACCCAGATCCGATCCGGCGCAACACTGTAGCTCGGGCCCGGGACCGAGCCCGGCGATGGCGGCGGCGGCGGATCCCGCCGGATCCGGCGAGGGCGCGGGGCGCCGGCGTCGAGGGGAGGCCGGAGGGCGGCGCGCGGCCACCGGAGCCGGCGAGGGGCGGCAGCGGCCGGGCACCGCGGTGGCGCGAGGCGGCGGGGAGCGGTGCGGCGGGGCCCGGCGAGGAGCTCCGGCGAGCTCGCGGACGGAGTTGATGGCAGGCGGCGGAGGCGGCGACCGGGCGCGAGGGAGGCGGCGGCGTCCTGCGGGCAAGGAGGCGGCGGAGGGAGTGGGCCGCGGGGGCCGGGCGTGGGCTCGGCGGGCCTCCGCGGCGGCGGCGGCGGCGGTGCCACATGGCAGCGGGCGACGGGCTGCGGGCGGATGTCCGGTGCGGCCGGACGTGTCCGGCGCGCCGGAGGGAGTTTTTTTAGGGTTTCGGGGGGAGGGAGAGATCCGAAAAACGGGGGGTCTATTTATAGACCTAGAGGGAGCTAGGAGAGTCCAAATGAGGTGCGGTTTTCGCCCACACGATCGTGATCGAACGACCGAGACGATGGAGCTGAGTTTGGTGGGTTTTGGGCCAAAATGGAGGGGTGTTGGGCTGCACACACACGAGGCCTTTTCGGTCCCTCGGTTAACCGTTGGAGTATCAAACGAAGTCCAAATGACCCGAAACTTGACAGGCGGTCTACCGGTAGTAAACCAAGGCCGCATGGCAAGTCTCGGTCCAATCCGGAAATGTTTAATCCCCACACATGAAAGAAAGCTAGAAATGGCCACCGGAGGAGAATGAAGCGCCGGAATGCAAAACGGACAACGGGGAAAAAGCTCGAATGCATGAGATGAACATGTATGCAAATGCGATGCACGTGACGACATGATATGAGATGCACGAAAACAAAACAACACACGGGGACAAAGACCCGAACCCGAGAATTAAATATAACTTAATGCCGGAAACGGCATGAGTCGGAGTACAATTGGGGAAGGTTACATGTGGGGCGTTACAACACTCCACCACTACGAAAAGATCTCGTCCCGAGATCTAGGACTGAAAGAACTCCGGGTACTCAGAACGGAGGTGATCCTCGCGTTCCCAGGTAGCTTCACGGTCGGAATGGTGTGACCACTTGACTTTGAGAAACTTGATTGACTTGTTGCGAGTTTTGCGTTCAGTCTCTTCAAGGATTGCAACTGGGTGCTCACGGTAGGAGAGATCTTCTTGGAGCTCAATGTCCTCGAAGTTGACGGTGCGCTCGGGCACCTTGAAGCACTTTCGGAGTTGCGAGACGTGGAACACATCATGAACATTGGCAAAGGTTGCAGGAAGCTCGAGTTGATAGGCGAGGTCGCCTCTCTTGCTGACGATCTTGAAAGGCCCGACGTATCTTGGGGCAAGCTTCCCTTTGATACCGAAGCGACGAGTCCCTTTCATAGGAGAGACGCGGAGGTAGACATGATCTCCGATCTCGAAGGCCAAATCACGGTGCTTGCTGTCGTAGTAGCTCTTCTGACGAGACTGGGCTGCTTTGAGGTTACCACGTATGACCTTGCACATTTCTTCTGCTTCTGTGATCAAGTCATTACCCAGCAGCTGACGTTCACCGGTTTCAGACCAGTTGAGAGGTGTACGGCACTTCCTACCATACAGAATTTCAAACGGGGCCTTGCCGGAACTTGCTTGGAAACTGTTGTTGTACGAGAATTCAGCATAAGGAAGGCAATCCTCCCACTTCATGCCGAAGGAGATAACACAAGCCCTGAGCATATCTTCAAGAATCTGGTTGACACGCTCGACTTGACCGCTTGTTTGAGGATGGAAAGCAGTGCTGAAGCAAATGTTGGTGCCCATGGCCTTCTGAAAAGAATCCCAAAACTTGGAGGTAAAGATGCTGCCACGGTCTGAAGATATCACTTGAGGAATACCGTGCAGAGGGACAATGCGGGAGGTGTAGAGCTCCGCCAATTGAGCTGCAGTGATTGACTCTTTGATAGGCAAGAAATGAGCCACTTTGGTCAGCTTGTCGATGACGACGAATATAGCATCATTGCCACGCTTGGACTTAGGAAACCCAGTCACGAAGTCCATTTCAATGTGGTCAAACTTCCATTCTGGAATGGTGAGAGGTTGGAGGAGACCTGCTGGCCTTTGGTGTTCTGCTTTCACTCTTCTGCAGACATCACATTCATTCACGAATTGAGCGATCTCGCGCTTCATTCGAGTCCACCAATAAGTTTGCTTCAGGTCTTGATACATCTTCGTGCTCCCAGGGTGGATGGAGAGGAGAGAGTTGTGAGCCTCATTCATGATCACTTTACGAAGTTCACCTTTGGGCACAACAATTCTATCCTTGAAGAAGAGAGTGTCCTTGTCATCAAGTCGGTAGCACTTGTACTTGGACTGACTCTTTGCAATACCGATCTTCACCTTTTTCACCATAGCATCAAGAAGCTGGGCTTGGCGAATCTGGTCTTCCAAGGTAGGAGAAACTTGAAGGTTGGCAAGGAAACCTTGAGGAACAACTTGCAGATTAAGTTTGCGGAAGGCTTCACAAAGCTCGGGTTGATAAGGCTTGAGAATCAGACTGTTGCAATATGCTTTTCTGCTCAAGGCGTCAGCAATCACATTAGCCTTGCCTGGAGTATACTCGATACTCGGATTGTACTCTTGAATCATCTCGACCCATCGAGTCTGCCTGAGGTTGAGATTAGGCTGAGTGAAGATGTACTTGAGACTCTTGTGATCAGTGAAAATGTCCACTTTCCTTCCCAAGAGAAGATGTCTCCAAGTCAACAATGCGTGCACAACTGCCGCCAACTCAAGATCATGAGTGGGGTAGTTCTTCTCATTTGGCTTCAACTGGTGAGAGGTATAAGCAACAACTTTCTTCTCTTGCATCAGTACTACACCGAGACCTTGGAGAGAGGCATGACAAAAAACCTCGTACGGCTTGGTTTCATCAGGCGGAGTTAGAACTGGAGCAGTGATCAATTTCTCTTTCAAAGCGTTGAAAGCAACATCACACTCCGGAGACCAAACGTACTTGACGTGCTTCTGAAGAAGATTTGAGAGAGGCTTCGCGATCTTGGAGAAGTTTTCAACGAATCTTCGGCAATAACTTGCAAGACCGAGGAAGCTACGGAGTTGCTTCACATTCTGAGGAGGTTCCCAATTAACGATTGCAGACACCTTCTCAGGATCCACGGAAATGCCCTTGGCAGAGATAATATGCCCAAGATAAAGAACTTCATCGAGCCAAAACTCACACTTAGAGAACTTGGCATAGAATTGATGTTCCGTTAGCTTGTCAAGAACCAAACGCAAGTGTTTGGCATGATCTTCCTTGTTCTTCGAGAAAACCAGGATATCATCGAGATAGACCAAAACAAAGTCGTTGGTGTAGGGGTTGAATATGAAGTTCATCATGCGAGAGAACGTCGGAGGAGCATTAGCGAGGCCAAAAGACATAACTGTGTATTCATATGACCCATAGCTTGTTCTGAACGCCGTCTTCGGAATATCTTGTTCACGAATGCGAATTTGATGATAACCCATACGGAGATCAAGCTTGGAGAATACTTGGGCACCCTTGAGTTGTTCGAATAGCTCATTAATGTTGGGAAGTGGATATTTGTTCTTGATGGTCTTCTTGTTCAACGGACGATAATCAACACAAAGTCGGTCCGTTCCATCCTTCTTCTTCACAAAAAGAACACCACAACCCCACGGAGAAGTACTAGGCCGAATGAGACCCATACTTTCTTGCTTATCGAGCTGTTTCTTCAACTCCTTCAACTCTTCGGGGCCGAGCTTGTAAGGCCGCTTGCACACCGGTTCCGTACCGGGCTCAAGTTCAATAACGAATTCAACGGGCCGGTTAGGAGGCATGCCTGGGAGTTCTTCAGGGAAGACATCTTGATACTCACAAACAAGTGATCAAACATCCACCTCTGGAATCCCGGTACTGCTGAAACCACTCTGCGGCCTGATCCTTGAGCTGGAAAGACGCGAACTTGACGAAATCTTCAGGTCTGACGTTGCTACATTCAAAATGCTTGCCCAGATCGACTAACCAATCATCAGCATCGGTAGCCTCAACGCAGTTACTGAACGTCTTTGGACCATTTGCGAGGAACTGATTCAGAGTTGCAAACTGGTTCTGGTTGCTGCCTTGATTCGCTTGACTGCTTTGATTCCGCTCTTGGATGATTTGCATGATCAGCTGAGTATTTGCATTAGTAGCAGCCATCACAGCCTGCCATGCTTCCGGAGGAGACGGAGGCGGCGGAGGATCTTGATTCTGGTTCTGACTGGTGCTCTTAGCGGGAGCCATCCTGAAGAGTTTGACCACCATTAGCACACAAATAAAGGAATATTGAAGGTGAAACCAACGGAATGAAAATTGCAACATAAAGTCTTCACATCCGAACAAAATGAATGAATGCACTTCTCTTGAAGTGGTCACATATTCCTAAATTGCGAAGCCATGAAGAATCAGGTAGAATAGGTACAACAACGAGGGATGGAATCAACATATGACGTCGAAGAAGAACGAATACCACAAATCGAAATAAAACCAAGGGTTGGCTTGCGGAATAAGCCGGAACAAACACATGATAGAAATTTCGTCCGAAGTGTTCGTGGTAGGACCTACACGGGCTCGACCGTACAGCACCATCATGTACAAGGCAGTGCACATGACATACGAAGCGTCCCCGAGTCAGCATAGCCAAGGACTCTTTAAGACACAACGAGGCCACTGTAAAATCAACCGTGAATAGGCGAACCACTAGACGTCGAACCCCAATTTCATATCACACATCTGTTGGAAAGATATCCTAAGGCTACTTGAATTCCCACCTATGAAATTCCCGAAACTTTCCGGTTATGCAATCAGGTGTTGAGGATACAGGGGAAGCATAATATCTCACCCAAGCTAGCAAATCCTACATCCAGCTGCATCCATCCTTCAACACATAACCAAGAAACCTTCGGAAACCATCTATCTCAACCTTCGAAAAACATCCGTTATACAAGTTATGGCGATACTCCCGAACTCCCGCCCCAGTACTGGGTGGCGTCGAGGTTATCTCACCAACGAACTGCATAAAGGAGATTTTCGATGTCGCGCACATATCTCAAGTATACCAGAATTGCAACGATAGAATTATGATGACAACACCTCAGAGCTCAACTCCCCGGGACACTTCCACTAAACCCCTGACAGGAGGCACCAAGACAGTATTCTCATCATAAGCCATCGGAACAAAACTAAGATACTCGCGTGATCCTAAAAAAAATTTAGTGAAATTTGAGAAGAGAAGAGTCAAAACTCTACGTCAGGATGCCTTACCAGAGCGATGAGGAGACTGGGAAGTAAAAAGAATTCCTAAGCTCTCCGATATATAATCCCTAAGGACTCAAAACATTTTTCTAGACACAACTCGGCTGCTAAAAACGATCAAGCAATGGGGCTCCTAAGGTCGGGGAAGGCTCTGATACCAACTTGTAACACCCTCGATGCGACTATATCTCCCACGTGTCGAGGCACGACTTAGAGGCATAATCGCATTGAAGGCATATGTCGCAAGTGAGGCAATCTTCACACAACCCATGTACATATAATATAAAGGGGAAAATAATAATAATAGTTGGCTTACACTCGCCACGTCACATCAAGGTACATAAATAGCATCCATCATACAAACACTCATGGCCCGACTACGGCGCCGAAATAGAAAAGACTCCCCAACATGCGACTAATCCCTGAATCGAACCCCGAGCAGGCACCACTACTGATCATCAGGAAAAGAAACATAGTATCGCTGAGAGTCCTCGTCGTACTCCCACTTCAGCTCGAACGCGCCCTGTGCGCCACAAGGACTCAGCAATCTCGCATCCTCGCGATCAAGACTATTTAAGCTAAATAGGTAAGGAAGGGGTAATGTGAGTGGAGCTGCAGCAAGCGACTAGCATATATGGTGGCTAACTTATTCGCAAAAGAGAGCGAGAAGAGAAGGCAAAGCACGAGCGGAAACTAAATAGAGCAGGCTACGCAAACATAACTCCAACGCCGTGTCCACTTCCCGGACTCCGCCGAGAAGAGGCCATCACGGCAACACACGCAGTTGATTCATTTTAATTAATTAGGTTCAAGTTGTCTACAACCGGACATTAACAAATTCCCATCTGCCCATAACCGCGGGCACGGCTTTCGAAAGATCAATCCCTGCAGGGGGGTCCCAACTTAGCCCATGACAAGCTCTCATGGTCAACGAAGGAATAGACCTCCACCCAGGACCCACCGATCAGACTCGGTATCCCGGTACAACAAGATGATTCGACAGGTCAAAACTAGTCCAGCAACACCGCCCGAATGCGCCGACAAATCCCGATAGGAGCTGCACATATCTCTTTCTCAGGGCACACTCAGATTGTCTAAACTTCCGGTAGGCCAGCCCAGAGTTGCCCCTGGTGGCCACCGGCGGCTGACGTTCCGGACCAACACTCAAAGGAGCACTGGCCCGTGGGGGGCTAAAACAAAGATGACCCTCGGGCTCCGGAAACCCAAGGGAAAGAAAAGGGTAGGTGGCAAATGGTAAAACCAATGTTGGGCATTGCTGGAAAAGCTTTAATCAAGGCGAACTATCAAGGGGTTCCCATTATAGCCCAACCGCGTAAGGGACGCAACAATCCGGGAACATAACACCGATATGACGGAAACTAGGGTGGCAAGAGTGGAACAAAACACTAGGCGAGAGGCCGAGCCTTCCACCCTTTACCAAGTATATAGGTGAGTAAAGATAACATAGCAATATAATGATATACCAACAGTAAATAAATGTTCCAACAAGGAACGGCTCCAATCTTCACCTGCAACTAACAACGCTATAAGAAGGGCTGAGCAAAGCGGTAACATAGACAATCAATGGTTTGCTAGGACAAAGGTGGGTTAGAGGCTCAATCATGGCAATTGGGAGGCTGACAAGCAAGTGGTAGGCATCGTAGCATTGGCAAAGCAAAAGAGCGAGCAAACTAGCATAGCAAAGATAGTAGTGATTTCAAGGGTGTGATCATCTTGCCTGCACAGTTGTCAGAATTGACTGGATCCTCAAAAGCAAACTCAACGGGCTCCTCGTTAGCGAACTCGTCTCCCGGCTCTACCCAACAACACAAACAAGCAACAAGGATACAATCAACCACGTGCAAAGGCAACCAATACGATGCAAAGATGATATGCTATGCGGGATGCGATGCGGGATGCAAAATGCAACATGTAACAGGAAATGCATGAACCTAGCCTCAACTTGGAAATCCAAGTGTGCCACTGGATAGAGGGGAAGAAATCCCCTGAAAACGATATAAAGATCATGGCAATCGGAGCTACGGTTAAGAAATGGCAAGCGTTTTACTAAACGAACCGATCTGCGATTTACAGCAACATGCCTCCTAAATGCAACAAAATGAACATGCTACAGCCACCCAACATGAAAACAAATTACATGGCAGTGATGTACTCATCAAGCTTAACAAATCATAATGACTGAGGCATAGGCAAAATCATCCATTAAGGGCTTCAAACAAGCATGGCAAAACTGAATAAGCAAAACAGATTTCAGACTTAGCGAAATTAACGCTAGTCTGAAATTTCAGACCACGATGCCCTCTTCGGAGCAGCAAAACAACATGAAGGAAAACCTGAACATGGCAAGTAAGAGCATGGCATGGAGCTACTCAACAAGCTTAACAAAACACCCAAAATAACCTGGGGCCAAAAGGGTTCACAAAATACTCTACCGAGCACACGAACATCGATGAAACACAATCAGTTTTCAGACTTAGTGAAAACTGGGACATGCTGAAATAATAACTCACCGAGGCATATAAACGAGCTCGAAGCTCTCACTACGGTGCAAGTCATGGCAAGGCAAGCATATATCCATTAAGAAGGCACAAAATGCTAGCTAGACATGGCAAGAACAATGGCATATCATGCATGGATCACTAGCAATCACTCCGGCAAAATCGCAAAAGAGTTAACGATCTGCCCAAAACAGCAACTATCCAAAAGTTGAGCTCGATTGACTCAACCTAGGGTGCTCCAACATAACAAGTAAAGACATGGATGGATTAAGCACAACAAGCTTAACAAATCACTCTTACTGATCATCCTCAAAAGAGGCACGGATCACTACGAAACAAGCCGGACATATAGCATCGTGAACTAAAACGACTCAGACTTAGTGAAAATCGCTAAGTCCCTGAAATCTGAAATCTCAGGTAGCCCTCTTCGCAAGCTTGCACAAGACAACACACACGTCCTAAAAATACATGGAAGGCACCTCTGGAAAGAATACAACATGCTTAACAATTCATCCCAAAGGGGCACAGGCGTATCATGCACGGATTAAATGTGGCAAAAATGACAAAAGTGCATGTTGGATTAACAGATCTGCAATTTAACTCAACCTGCCTCCTTCCAACAGCATTTTGGGCAACAAGATGACCTCAAATGCAAATGTTGCAATGGAATGAAATGATGTACTCGTCGAGGCGAAGAATTTGACATATCATACGCACAAATCGGAGCTACGAATGCAAAGTTATGGCAGGTCAAACATGAGCATATGGGGTAAAATCCCTCGGACTTAGAAAAAAAAGGGGACCCTAGGGTTTACTGTTCACCCAGATCCGATCCGGCGCAACACTGTAGCTCGGGCCCGGGACCGAGCCCGGCGATGGCGGCGGCGGCGGATCCCGCCGGATCCGGCGAGGGCGCGGGGTGCCGGCGTCGAGGGGAGGCCGGAGGGCGGCGCGCGGCCACCGGAGCCGGCGAGGGGCGGCAGCGGCCGGGCACCGCGATGGCGTGAGGCGGCGGGGAGCGGTGCGGCGGGGCCCGGCGGGGAGCTCCGGTGAGGAGCTCCGGCGAGCTCGCGGCCGGAGTTGATGGCAGGCGGCGGAGGCGGCGACCGGGCGCGAGGGAGGCGGCGGCGTCCTGCGGGCGAGGAGGCGGCGGAGGGAGTGGGCCGCGGGGGCCGGGCGTGGGCTCGGCGGGCCTCCGCGGCGGCGGCGGCGGCGGTGCCACGTGGCAGCGGGCGACGGGCTGCGGGCGGATGTCCGGTGCGGCCGGACGTGTCCGGCGCGCCGGAGGGAGTTTTTTTAGGGTTTCGGGGGGAGGGAGAGATCCGAAAAACGGGGGGTCTATTTATAGACCTAGAGGGAGCTAGGAGAGTCCAAATGAGGTGCGGTTTTCGCCCACACGATTGTGATCGAACGACTGAGACGATGGAGCTGAGTTTGGTGGGTTTTGGGCCAAAATGGAGGGGTGTTGGGCTGCACACACACGAGGCCTTTTCGGTCCCTTGGTTAACCGTTGGAGTATCAAACGAAGTCCAAATGACCCGAAACTTGACAGGCGGTCTACCGGTAGTAAACCAAGGCCGCATGGCAAGTCTCGGTCCAATCCGGAAATGTTTAATCCCCACACACGAAAGAAAGCTAGAAATGGCCACCGGAGGAGAACGAAGCGCCGGAATGCAAAACGGACAACGGGGGAAAAGCTCGAATGCATGAGATGAACATGTATGCAAATGCGATGCACGTGACGACATGATATGAGATGCACGAAAACAAAACAACACACGGGGACAAAGACCCGAACCCGAGAATTAAATATAACTTAATGCCGGAAACGGCATGAGTCGGAGTACAATTGGGGAAGGTTACATGTGGGGCGTTACATAAACCGATGCTCCAGTTCGGCCCATGATCCAATAGAGTTGGTCGGCAAGCTCTTCAACCAAGTGCGAGTTGTTCCTTCCAACATCATGGTGAAATATTTAGCACACACTGCCTCATCCACATCTAACATCTCCATTGCCATCTCATAGCTCTCCACCCACGCCTCTGGCTGCAAATTGGCGGTGTAATTTGGTACCTTACGAGGCCCCTTGAAATCCTTGGGCAGTCGCACATTACACAAAGCGGGAGTTAAACACGGTACCCCTAAGGAACTGAACATCGCCCCTGTCTCCATGGAGGCGGTGGGGTGAACCGGAGTATGCTGCCGTGCTCCGAGTCGAGCTGTCAACTCGGCCTCTCGACGTGCGCGGCCATGTTCCACAACATCTTGCGCGTTAGCACCTCCCCCAGCCGGGCTGTTCCCTCATGGCGAATTTCGGCGATGTGCACTACTGGACACGGCCGGTTCATCCTCCACATGTCTGCTATAACTCTGGCTTGGACGGGGAGTGGAATGAATCCTCTCATGGGTGTGTGAATATGCTTGCTGTTGATTTAGTGCTGTCTGAAGGAGATCCCTGGCCCGACGCGCTTCCACTGCAACTGGTGACTCGCCGTTGGTTGGGAGGGCACCCAGGCGTGAAGCGGCAGCCACAATGTTGTCCAACGGGTTGGAATAATGCCCAGGCGGTGTTGATGGCACACCGTTGTTCTACCGAGGTAGGCCCGTCGTGCGCGGCTGAACCGACGCTCCTGCTTCCGACGCCCCCGCCCAGTTTAGCGTAGGTTGGTTACCAGCTCCTGCCCCTGGCCTGTTGAAAAGATTTTGTGGCTCATGAACCGACGGGAGACGTGATCCGTACCTTCTTCTCATGACTTCCTCTGAAGCATTCTGATCCAGTCTAATCCACGTCGTCCTACAAAGACCCTTCGTCCACCCGAGCTCGCTCTATTCTTCCCCTTTCCCCTATCCTCTCTGTTATTTTCCCTCTTCCTCTCAAGCTCATCACACATTTTGCCCAAAATTTGTCAAGATTTGAAGGCCCCCATCCATTCAAATGATCACAAAGGTTAGCAACTTTGTCCTTTCATCTCTCATTGCTAGATTAGCTCGTGCAATGCTTTATATAGTGATTGATTTTTGAGTTTTGTAATTTGGGAGGAATTATATATATGTGCTAGTATTTGATTTATATGCAATTTGAGGTAAAAAAATAACACTTAGTTTGCATATGTAAGTGTGGTTTACTTAGTTCCATCTAAATCTCCGTCGTAACCACCGTCGATCGCCCGCAACGTCCCGTCGCCGGCACCACCATGTGGTGAGCCTCCTTTTCATGAAGTTTTATATAAAATTAATGTTTGTGTGATTTGGATATATAGTTACTCGTATAATTATCTTACCCATACGTTGTTTGTTATACATAGTGCCATGGTTTTGATATCCATCCCCGTCGGCCCTCGTCCGGGTTATGATTTGGATGTGCTGTATTCTCTTTTAAAACTATTCATTGCATTTCGTGTTTATGGCAAATTATGCCCATCAAGTTGACATAGATATTTGTATGTAGGACGTAGTTGAACCGGAAATTCCAACCGACCCTATTGTCGAGAGGTTAAATTTAGTTCAAAGAGAAAACAAGGAAATGAAGGAAAAATTGAAAAGAATTGGGGGGGGGGGGATGGAATTGGAGTTGCATGTTGCCGATGTCATCGGTGATCACAAGATTAAGATGGAGAAAATGCACTTGAAGATTAGAAAGATTAGAAAATATGCCATTCATAGTGAGGCTTGGTATCATTATGCTGTTGGATCAATTGTTACCTTAGTTGCGATCTTGATCACATTTGCTGTTGCATTTAAATTCTTTAGCTAGAGAGTTATTTGTTTGTTGCATTTAAGTGTTGTATGGTCTTTATGTATGAACTTCATGTATTGTATTAATTTGGTGTTTTCGGTGCTGTGTATTGACGATGAACCAGCAATGGATGTATGATGACTGATGCTCTCCCGAGTTCATTAATGGCGTGCGTACTTTTCTGCTTGCGGCTGAGGCAAAGAAGCGGGCGGATGGTTTTATGCCTTGTCCATGTGCTGGTTGTAAGAATGGTCACAATTACTCTACGTCAAGAACCATGCACATCCACCTGTTTGAGTCCGGTTTCATGCCCCACTATAATGTTTGGACCAAGCATGTAGAAAGAGGGGTTATGATGGAAGACAATGAAGAAGAAGAGGACGATGACAACTATCCTGGCCATGGGTTCCCTGAATATGATGAGACAACAATGAGGGAAGAAGCTGAGCCAGTACTGCGGGAAGAAGCTGAGCCGGCAATGCAGGAAGAAGCTGAAGAAGAGGCATCGGATGAGCCCGTTGATGATCTAGGTTCGGCCATTGCCGATGCAAAGAGAAACTGCGCAAGTGATTTGGAGAAGAAGAAGTTGCAGCGCATGTTAGAGGATCACAAAAAATTGTTGTACCCGAATTGCATAGGTGACAAGAAAAAGCTGGGCACCACACTGGAATTGCTACCATGGAAGGCAGAGAATGGTGTATCTGACAAGGGATTTGGAAAGTTGCTGGTAATGATAAAGAATATGCTTCCAAAGGACAACGAATTGCCCGAGAGTACGTACGAAGCAAAGAAGGTTGTCTGCCCTCTAGGGTTATAGGTGCACAAGATACATGCATGCCCTAATGCTTGCATCCTCTACCGCGGTGAGTACAAGGATTTGAATGCTTGCCCGGTATGCGGTGCATTGCGCTATAAGATCAGCCACGATGACCCTGGTGATGTCGAGGGCGAGCGCCCCAGGAAGAAGATTCCTGCCAAGGTGATGTGGTATGCTCCTATAATACCACGGTTGAAACCTTTGTTCCAAAACAAAGAGCATGCCAAGGCGATGCGATGGCACAGAGAAGACCGTAAGAAAGACAGAAAGTTGAGAGTACCCACTAACGGGTCGCAGTGGAGAAAAATAGAAAGGAAGTACGGGAAGGAGCTTGCAGATGACGCAAGGAACGTATGGTTTGGTCTAAGCGCAGATGGCATTAATCCTTTTGGGGAGCAGAGCAGCAACCATAGCACCTGGCCTGTGACTCTATCTTTGTATAACCTTCCTCCTTGGTTGTGCATGAAGCGGAAGTTCATTATGATGCCAGTGCTCATCCAAGGCCCTAAGCAACCCGGCAACGACATTGATGTGTACCTAAGTCCATTAGTTGAAGAACTCTTAGAACTGTGGAATGGAACAGGTGTACGTGCGTGGGATCAGCACATGGGGGAAGAATTTGACCTAAAGGCATTGCTGTTCGTGACCATCAATGATTGGCCTGCTCTCAGTAACCTTTCAGGACAAAGAAACAAGGGATACTGCGCATGCACGCACTGTTTGGACGATACCGACATTATATATTTGGCTAATTGTAAGAAGAATGTGTACCTGGGACATCGTCGATTTCTTCCAAGCAGGCATCCCATAAGAAAGAAAGGCAAGCATTTCAAAGGTGAGGCGGATAACCGGATGAAGCCTCGCCACCGTACTGGTGCTGATGTACAAGATATGGTCAAGGATTTGAAGGTGGTCTTTGGAAAGGGTCCTGGTGGACAACCTATTCCGAATGACGCTGATGGACGCGCACCCATGTGGAAGAAGAAATCTATATTTTGGGACCTGCCCTGTTGGAAAGACCTAGAGGTCCGCTCCGCAATCGACGTGATGCACGTGATGAAGAATCTTTGTGTGACCCTGCTTGGCTTCTTGGGCGTGTATGGGAAGACAAAAGATACACGTGAGGCACGGGAGGACCGGCAACGTATGCACAGAAAAGACGAGATACATCAGGGTCATGCAAGCTACGCTCTTACCAAAGAAGAGAAGGAAATCTTCTTTGAATGCCTGCTCAGTATTAAGGTACCGTCTGGCTTCTCGTCGAATATAAAGCGAAAAATAAACATGGCAGAGAAAAAGGTCCAGAACCTAAAGTCTCATGACTGCCACGTGATTATGACGCAACTGCTTCCGGTTGCATTGAGGGGGCTTCTACCAGAAAACGTTCGATTAGCCATTGTGAAGCTATGTGCATTCCTCAATGCAATCTCTCAGAAGGTAATCGATCCAGAAATCATACCAAGGTTAGAGAATGATTTGGTGCAATGTCTTGTCAGTTTCGAGTTGGTGTTCCCACCATGCTTCTTCAACATCACGACGCACGTCCTAGTTCACCTATGCGAAGAGATTAACATTTTGGGTCCTGTATTTCTACACAATATGTTCCCCTTTGAGAGGTTCATGGGAGTCTTAAAGAAATATGTTCATAACCGTGCTAGGCCAGAAGGAAGCATCTCTAAGGGCCATGAAAATGAGGAGGTCATTGAGTTTTGTATTGACTTTATTCCTGACCTTAAGCCGATTGGTGTTACTGAATCGCGGCATAAGGGAAGACTGGATGGAAAAGGCAAGCTAGGAGGGGAACAAATAATATGTATGGACGAACATTCTCTCACTGAAGCACACTACACAGTTCTACAGAATTCCGCCTTGGTGGCTCCATATATGGATGAACATAAGAATTTGCTACGCTCCAAACACCCGGAGCGGTCTGATGACTAGATTACATGTGAACAAACCAGGAGTTTCGCCA
The DNA here is from genome assembly GCA_034509565.1 of Triticum monococcum. Classification (NCBI taxonomy): domain Eukaryota; kingdom Viridiplantae; phylum Streptophyta; class Magnoliopsida; order Poales; family Poaceae; genus Triticum; species Triticum monococcum. Next base: position 82,053,097 of record CM067841.1, read on the forward strand.
GCTGGTTGCAGACACGTACCATGCATGACGCCTCTATTGAAGATGACCTGTACTTGCTGTCCCAGTTACCATCTTCGAATATAATGACTTTCAAAGGGTACAAGATAAATGGTAATACATTTTACATGATCGCCCAAGATAAGAAGAGCACCAACCAAAACAATGGTGCCCGCTTTGATGCAGAAACCAAGACGGGAAAGGAAACATATTATGGTTATATACAGGACATATGGGAACTTGACTATCGACGTGGTTTGAGGGTCCCTTTGTTTCGGTGCAAATGGGTCAATATGACACGAGGCGGGGTAACGGAAGACCCGCAGTACGGAATGACAACAGTGGATCTCAACAATCTTGCATACGCAGACGAACCATTCGTCCTAGACAATGATGTGGCACAAGTTTTCTATGTGAAGGACATGTCTACCAAGCTGAGAAAAAGAAAATATAAGGAAGCGAATGCATCGTACGATGAGCCAAAGCGGCACATAGTTCTTTCTGGGAAGAGAAACATCATTGTAGTGGATGGCAAGACAGACATGTCAGGAGATTATGAAAATTTTGATGAAATTGCTCCATTCACAATGAATATTGACCCGAGCATCCAGTTAAATGATGAAGATTTTCTATGGCTACGGCGCAAAGGGACACACGCGAAGAAAAAGTTTCACACCCAAAGATCTGGGATGTGATCGGCTTCACTATCATCACTTTCTTCTGTGTTTGACACCCAGGAGGGAATCTCTGTAATAGTTAGGGTAGCTAGTTATGTGTTTTGGCATTTGAAATGCGAAGAAATTTTATGTCCAAGCAAATTCTCTCATGCATTCACTGATTTTTTCAGCTAAATGACCCTGAAATTGAAAAGCATTTCAAATGAACTCAGAAAAGGTTGAAATTGGCATGGTATCATAATTTCACCCACATAGCATGTGCAAAAAAGTAGAGAGGATTAACCGCAAAAACTGGATGAACTTCGTGTACAAAATGGACAATCTCTTTCGAAGTATCAGGGTTTCAGACGAAAACTCATCCGTTACAAAGGCATTTCATTTTTTAAATAACCTAAGCATTACCAAATTGAATATAATGATAAAACACACTAATATTAAACATAATGAAAAAGAATCACTGAAAATCTATTTTCAAAGATAAGTTATTCACAAACTAGTGATTCACATAAATTTCAAGTAATCCAAAATTTAAACTGTTCAAATTTGTAACCTACCGGTACTAACAGAAAGTTTGTGATTTTTTATACCTAAAGCAAAAATATTCACAAAGAAACTCTAAATACAGCAAAAAAACAACTCAAAAATAAATAAAACAAAAATAAATAAAGCAAAAAAAGAAAAGAAAAAAGCCCAACTACTGGGCCACAGCGGCCTGCATACAACTAGAAACCCAAATTCTAGTTGGGCCAGGATGCAGGCCCGCTAGCCCAGTAGGCCCAATAGGGCATCGTGGCAGTGGTAGGCCCAGAAGGCCTGCTTAAGAGAGGAGCTCAAGACAGCAGCGACGGCGGGGCTTATTAGCAGGTGCGAGTGCCCCTCGGCTAGCGAGGTGGGACTAAACTTCTGCGCCCCTCGCCTGGCAGCGCACACCATTTAGTACCGGGTCGTGGCTCCAACCGGTACTAAAGGGGGGGCCTTTAGTACCGGTTGGCGTCCCGACCCGGTACTAAAGGGGGTGCGGTTCCCGCCGCTTCGCCTGGCCAAAACAGACCTTTAGTACTGGTTGGTGGCTCCAACCGGTACTAAAGGTGGGTTCTATATAAGAAAACACTTCAAAAAATTTGTCAGTTTCTCATCTCTCCCTCTGCTTCTTTCTCCTCTGCCCCGTCACCGCCGCCCCTCGTCGCCGCCCCGGTCGCCGTCCGTCGCCGTCCCCGTCGCCGTTCGTCGCTGTCCCCGTCGCCGCTCATCGACGTCGCCGTCCCCGTCCCCGTCGCCGCGCCGCGCCCCGTCCTCCCATCATCCCCGTCCGGCCCGTCCCCGTCCCCGTCGTCGCCGCCCCGTCCCCATCGTCGCCGCCCCGTCCCTGTCACCGTCTCTGTCTCCGTCCCCGTCCCCGTCGCCGCCCCCCATCATCGCGCCTCGCCGGTGAGCTCCTGCCCGGCTGCCAACCACACACACACATTGTTATAGAATTGTTAGCAATCTTTCTGTTTTTTAGTTATAGAATTATTAGAAATGTTAGTTATATAGAAATGTTTTTTAGTTATAGAAATATTAGAAGTGTTAGTTATATAGAAATGTTAGTTATATAGAAATATTAGAAATGTTAGTTATATAGAAATGTTAGTTATATAGAAATATTAGAAATGTTAGTTATATTAGAAATGTTAGTTATATAGAAATATTAGTTATATAGAAATGTTTTTTAGTTATAGAAATATTAGAAATGTTAGTTTTAGTTATAGAAATATTAGAATTTGCATATATGAAATCACAAGCCATCATTTAAAAAATGTTACTTTACTTTTGTGGCATATAGTATTTGTTCTCGACGATGCCCGGCCCGCATCCTCGCCGTCGACCCGTTCACGACGATGTCCGACCCATGTCCGGGACTGGGCTCCGCCAGGCTGGCACTGGGAGGTGATACCTTCAGGGGCGTGACGCTTGGGGAGGAACCCGGCCCCGGGTCACGTCGTCGACCCTCATCTCCGTTGGTGGCGTTCGCGTGGGCCACTTTCGGTGCGGAGGGAGCTGGCCCTACCGGAGTCAGGGATGAGGACGAGCATGTCCATCGCTACATGGCTGCTATGGACGTCAGGTTCTCCAATACCTGGCAAGTTCTTTGGGGAGATCACCCGAGCTATGATCCAGTGATGGTTCCTTCACTTTGGTTGTCCACCGCCTAGATTACTCTCTAGTATTCGATCTTTATTAGCTAGCTAGCTAGTGATGTATTCAATATATCATATTCGAGATGATTTATTCGAGATTATATATATTATTCAAGATGATGTATTCGAGATTATATCTATTATTTGAGACGGCGTATTCGAGATTATATTCGATGATGCTTATTATGTACTATGATTGATTCAGTTTTTCCTTATTAATTGATTGCATCCATGCATTGTAATTTGAATATATATATTTTGGATTAGTTAAATAAAACCTATGGCGGACAATACCGGCAGAGAGGGAGAAGAGGCCCTGTTCAATATCATACGCAATCCTCGCGGGCCAGATGATGATCAGAATGAAGAAGATTATGACGGCTCCGAATATCTAAACAACACCAGGGAGGGTGATACGATATTCGATCGCAACGACCGAATTGATGAAGTCATGAACTATGAACATGACGAAGAAAATGTTGATCTTGAAACAACAAAGACCAGCAAGGTATATATATTTATATAAGCAGGCCTCTGGTGATCATCACATGTTTTAAATGACTTGACGAAATATTAACGAATCGATCTTTCTTCTTTCAGCCATCTGGATCGAGCAAATCTTCAGGCAACAGGTAACGAGGCCCGAACAAAAAGTTGAAGGAGGGCGTAAAGTACAATATCGAGGCCATCAAACCTAATGGCGAACCATTAGCACCTAAGAAGATTGCGGACAAGTTCATTCGTCAGTGCGAAGTTCTTGTGGAGGACCAACTCCCGATCTCCCTTCAAGAATGGAGAGAGCCAGCAAAGCCATGTCCAGGAGTTACTTTTGTCGAGGACAGACAAAAACTTCTGCTTTGGGAAACACTCATGGAACTTTCACCCTACCAGATCATTTCACATATGGAGATGTGGAGAAAGTCAAGGACACTGCTCTTAGGAAGATGGCGGTTGCATTCAACAACCACAAGAATCATGAATGGGACAAGTACGTCAAGGGAGGAAGGAAGACTCCAGTATTCGAGGGAACACTGGAGAAGCAAAGTGCTCATTGGGACGATTTCGTGAAATTCAAGGATTCAGAATTATCTAAGGAACGGTCGAGAATAAACAAGGCCAATGCCGCAAAAAAGGATAAGTTACATAAGCTAGGGCCAGGTGGCTATGCAGTGGGAATGCCTAAGTGGGATAAGTCTGAGAAAGAGATGGAGGACGCAGGTGTCACTGCGGAAACATTGAGCTGGCCCCCAGGTGCAGGACTTGGTTCTATGTGCATGGGGGGGGGGGTTTGACCCGAAGACAGGCAAAGTTTCAAAGAAGGCATGTCTGGACGAAGCCGAAGATAAGCTACTTGTTGCAATAGAAGAGGCTCGATTGGGGGTGTTCTAGCCCAACAGAGAGAACGACGAGCTTACGCGTGCCCTGGAAAATCCTGAACACCCAGGAAGAACACGAGGCAAGGGCGCTATTCCGTGGTATGAGGGGTTTTTGGACTGGAACGCCGACTACAGAACCCGTGCGAGAAAGAAGATTGCGGAGGAGAAGAAGAGGAAGATGGAGGAGGAGCAGAGGAAGCTGGACTATGAACGCCTTCAAGGCCTAGAATCAATGCACGCGGACTTGGCAGTCAAATTCCAGCGGTAGTAGGAGAAGATCGACTCACTTAGCCAGCAAAGGGGGTCTCAGCAGCTGCAGTAGCTAGCGGATGATCCAGCATTGGATAGCACCGTCCCATCCATGCCGAGAAGCTACGTGGGTTCCGCCCCGGGCGACGCATTGCTGGATAGCTACCCAGTGGATGACATCATGGAGAACACTAACTGTGAGCTACACTTCAAAATGAAGAACATATCCATGAAGGTGGCGGACGCCCTAGCTTTTACAAATTCCCCGAGGCAACCTTCCATTGCAACCCGATTCCAGCGGGCTATGCTCGTGTCTTGGTTGATGAGGTGGTGGACCAATATTCGGGGCTAGAGCTTGACATTCCTAGAGGAGACGAGGAGCACACACTGGGAGAGGCCAACCATCGTATCATCCTATGGAGAAACGATTGCATCATCTTTCAAAGTCCACCGACACCGCGTCATCCGACTCCTTGTCGATGTCCGCCACCGAGTCAGCAAACTCCCGCTCCTCCAAGTCCACCAACGCGTCAGGCCACTCCTCCTCCAAGTCCGGCACAGCTTCAGGCCACTCCTCCTCCTCCAAGTCCGGCAAAGTGCCAGGCCACTCCTCCTCCAAGTCCGACACAGCTTCAGGCCACTCCTCCTCCTCCAACTCAGCCATGTCAGCCATCTTCGCTGCCTCAGCAATCACGGACGAGAGCCGCCTCAGCTATGGTGCGTAGCGGTACAAGTCGAGGTAGTACTAGAGGTACAGGCGGAGGCAAGCGATTTCAATATGGTCCAAGCCTCGCGCCTCTTTCGCAGAGGCCTTACGACAAGTCGGAGGTGGAAAACGCAGCCATATCGAAGGCCGAGGTGGAAGCCCATTTTGCATGGAAACCGCCACCGCCGCCAAGGGAGAAAGTGCCTGAGGAAAAGATTGACCACTTCATTCGTATGGCTAGAGCACCAGCTCCCAAGCCTGTTGACACAGACTATGAGCGCCACCTCAGGAAGTTAAATCGAGCACGTCTACAAAAAGAGGCGAGCTCGAGTTCGAGCAAATCAGCTGGCAAAACATGCGGTAAAACTGTTCCCCAGCTGGGAGAACAGGCGGCGCAATCAATCGCCCCGCTTGTTGTGCCAACAACACATGAGAGTTGGCGCGCCCAATATTATTGTGGGCAAACCGTTAACGTTCCCGGGCTGGGCGATGTGATAATAACCGAGGAGCATATTGAGCAGGCTAAAAGCCTCATGATTACTGTTGTACAACTCCTCGATATCGAGCCCATGTCTCCAACTAGAGTGGAGGAAATAAAACGGAAATATGTCCGGGGCCAACCTTTGGTCGAGCCAAACGAGGTCAAGAAGCTCCCAATGAGAGTGTATGAATGGCATCAATGGTACATGGACATTACCAAGATTTCCAATCGAGAGTCCCTCATGGTGAATGTCAAGAAGGATCATTACTACCATGAGAAAGTTGTGTCCGTTGAGTATTCATAACAATTTCAGTTATACAATCAAGACACACTCGACAAATCTATCGTCAGTTGCTATTGTCTGTAAGTGATTTCTTTCTGTAATTTAAGTCTCAAGCTAGCTGTAGTGATCATTTTGATCAATCATTACCTGTAATTATCCTCACTATATTCTTTTTTCTGGTATTATGCAGGATGAAGATTTATGAAATTAAAAAAGGTGGATGCTATGGCATTGGGTTCGTTGACCAAAATACCATTAATGAATACACATGGAAATTAGATCCATATTACAAAAAAAGTGTAGAGGAAAGCATGCTAGAGTTCTTCAAGCGCCTCAAATACAATGAAGATGTACTACTTCCTTACAACTTCGAGTGAGTCACACTGTCTTGTACTACAAATTCTGTTTTTGCCTACTAGCTAGCTACATGTTTTGGCTTACATATGCCCGCTTAATTAAGACATGCAAACGTGTGTGCATGCAGATTTCACTGGATCCTATTAATCATCAAAGTTGATGATGGAACAGTTGAAGTACTAGACTCACTACTTAAGAAACCAACTGACTACACCATCGTGAAGGGGATAGTCAGCATGTAATTTCAATCACTATTAACTATATCTTGGCCTATTTAATTAGTTTGTCATTTCCTGATAACAACTATTTAATAACCCATTTATTCATTTTCTTTGTCGTCGGGCAGGGCTTGGGCAAAGTTCATCAGCGTCACTCCAGGCGAATGGAAACAAAATCTGAAATGGTATCGACCGAGGGTAAGTAATGAAGTAGTACTAGCTAGCTGCCATGTCTTTAATTATCATGCTTGATTAATTATTCTCTGATCAAATTCCATTCTCATAAAGGCCCTGAAGCAGGCGCGGGGGAATAATCTATGTGCATACTACGTTTGCGAGAACATTCGCATGATGGTGTCCGAAAGCAGCAGATCTCAAAGACAGGAGTGGGTATGTTTGTCAGAACACTATTCACAATTTTTACAGCATTATCGATATCTAGTCACACAACGAATACACATGCATATTGATCTCCTTCTTAACAGTTCAAAGAGGTGCGGGAGAAGCTCCTACCAGAGGACTGCATAGAAGTAATTCAAGAGGAAATAGTGGGATTTTTGCTCGACCAGGTCCTAGATCCCAAAGGAGAATACTTTTACCTGCTACCGCCCCCATGAACCACTTCCAATTGTTATCGTGCTCCGAAGGCACCAATTAGGCTAATGCCACTGGCTCAGAAGGCACCAACTAGGAGAAATTGTATATAGCTAGCTAATTGTACATATATATATATACATGTGTGTATATATGTGTGAATTAATTAATGGTGGTTGTGAGACATTTGATGATATATATATATATATATACTAGAAATTCTATTTATATATATGCATAACGTGTACAATATGTAGTATCCTAAAATACCAGCAAACGAAAAAGAATTAAATGTAAAACACAAAATTAAATGAAAAAGAAATCATAAACCCAAAACCCCCCAACCTTTTAATACCGGTTGGTGTCACCAACCGGTACTAAAGGGCTCCCTGCCCCCGGAGCTGGCTCGTGTCACCTGGTTGCCCTTTAGGACCGGTTCATGCTAAACTGGTACTAAAGGGGGGGGGGACCTTTAGTGCCCACACTTTAGTGCCGGTTACCGAACCGGCACTAAAGGGCCTTACGAACCGGTGCTATTGCCCGGTTCTGCACTAGTGTATGAATGTGATCATTAGACAATTGCTGCTAAAAATGGTTTAAGTTCATGAATTGACCCTCCTCGTAAAGGATTAGTAATGCTTGGCCCCCTAGCTCATTTATTTTTCATGGCTCCGACACTGCGCGCATCAGCGCACGTGTTTGCCCCCTCTCTCTAAATATCGATCTCGCACTTGTGCATTCCTTCATAGTCTCCCTCCACTCGGCCCCTCGCACCATCTTCTAGCCCCCCACTGGATTTTGCCACATGTACAATGTAGCAGACTCCATGGTTGAACTTAAGCATAATGCACAAACCTCAAAACAATAGTGGTTCTCTTTTGTTCTAGAATCTTCCGTATCATAACTGCCCAAACTTTTCTCTAGTTGAATTTCCATTATTTGTTTTTACTTTATGCTTTACAACGCACAATTCCATGAATCATAAAATAGATTAAGGGCTTCTTTGATTCAAAGGATTCTCAAAGGAATTTTGGAGGATTCTAATCATTAGGAATTTTTCCTATCTTGATTGTTTGATTCGTTGGATTGTAAATCATAGGAATTTTTCCATATGATTCATTTGCACTAGATTTCATAGGAAACATCCGATCCACTCAAACCTCTTCTAAAGAATTATGCATTTTTTCTATGCACAATCAAACACTCGTACAATCCTGTAGGATTCAAGACGACATTCCACTATAATCCCATGTTTTTCCTATTCCCGCGTTCTTAGCTTTTTATAAAAACTAATTGATTTTGAATTAGATGGACTATAAGAATTAAACGAAGGGCTACATCAGGCATATATGACTCAGAGCTTACATGCAATAGTGTGGTATTTATTCATAATTTGGTTGCAAAATCTGATGCGTGCAATGCACGTGTACCTTACTAGTACTTCGAGTATGTGCAAAACACATAAATTAGAATACCAATGGCACGCTACACAGTGTCTCTCTTACAGTTCATGAAGCCACGTGGCACATGTGTAGGCGTTGTCGTGAGCTCCTTGCGTGGATTGATCACAGTGACGTGCTGCTGGTTCCAGAAGATTGTACTTGTCCTCCCTGAGCCATACTGGCGGTACATGCATGGAGCGAAGATGTGCACGCACACCATGCATGCACTCATTCCTCGCACGCACACACGGGTACACGGGCAGATGCAATTTTGTACCAAGATCCATCCCATGTGTTAATTTGAAGTGTGTAACTCGTTCACTTCATTGATGGTCAATTAATACAGCGCACGCAAATTGAGTGGACGTGAGGGCGGAAGAAAGACGTTATTACTCCACTGCGCATGCGAGTAGTTAAATCGTGGGTTGCTAGTAGTACTTCCATTGGTCTTCTTCGTATTTTTTGCCAATTTTTGACAGTAACATAATATTTACGCATTTGAGCAGTGTAGTACTTGAAATTTATGTTCCGCTAAACTCATTGGGAGCCATTTCGAGCCTCGAAACCAAAACCATCAATTAATCTTTACCTTGTTCCCATCACATTCAAAAGCCTGCTCACACCTACTAGTAGTACGTACCAAACCTGAACGTGTTCCCACTATGCAGGTATTAGTACTAGTGCTAGTACTTAGGTTATAAAAGGGGAACTACCTAACCGAAAATCACTCTACCTTTCCTCCTCATAAGTGCTTCTTCTTCGTCTGTCATTGCCATGGCCGGTGAGCAGAGCTCTAGGTCGAGAACTACTTGTAACAAGGGAGCGGCAACCAAGGCTGCAGAAAAAAATGAGGGCTCGCCGCCACGCAAAGACCTTGAAGATCTCTCACGGGCAGGCGATGGCTCCCAGGAGCGCTCTAGCCGCGTAGGCGAACATGCCGAGCCGGCGGAGCTGGAGTCGTTATCCCTCGACGGCATGCCTAATCAGCTCAATAAGCAGAAGGAGTTCATCCAAGGCTTGATGGAGTTTCTGAAGGAGAGCCTCGATGACATGCCTGCTGAGCTCAATCAGCAAGGGGAGTTGACCGCCGGCTTGGTGATGCTGCTGAAGGAGAGCATTGCCTCGGAGAAGAAGGCGACCGGCGAAATCCTGCGACTTCGGGAGGACAATGCGAAGCTCTGCCACGAGATCGACTTGTTGAAGGAGAAGAACGCCGGCTGGAAGAAGCTGCATGAGAATAGTAGTTCCTCGATGAAGATGCCGCAGGCCCTCGCCATGGAATAGAAGGAAGAGTTGGCGAAGCTCCGCATCGAGCACCCGACTGCTCTCAAGGTACGTAATAAGGCCGTGGAATAAATGATGAAGGCTCGCGTCGAGAAATGTCACATCATGGACACAATGGTGAAGATGGCAGAGGATACGCGCAAGGAGATGGAGGTCGTGGAGGCGATGAAGAAGCAGTTACGACTCCGCGGCGAATTAGATCATTTGGGGTGATAATCTTCCTTCTTATTTTGCTCCTGTGTTTCATCTTTTGCTTCAGGTGTTTCGCCGCACGTCGCACGTTCTCTGCAAGGCATGAATAGAACAATGTTTTTTTGAGGGAATGAATAGAACAATGCTAACAATGAGATGACTAGCAAATTAGATCAATTTTTATCGCCATATGGCACTGGGCTGCCATGTTTCGTGCTCCTCCGTCGTAGTACTACTCCAGTGGAAAACTTGAGTATACCGCACGGTTCTTTGCTCCTCCTCGATCAGGTTGTCGGCGCATTTATAAGAGCAGTCAAATCACAAGGCCCCGCCTTCCAGTAGTAATGAGCCGTCAAATCACAAAGGCCCTCGCCTCTCGTGAAACCGACCAAGCTAGACTGCCCCGCCCTCTAGCCTATTAAAAAATGTATACTTTTGTACAACGGTAGTATCGATGGATTGTGCCATGGAGCAAAACTTGAAATTTAAAAAAAGGTGGTACATATAGAGAGTGCGCGTCGCCAAATTATGCATATAGTACTATTAAAAAGGCTAGTCACAATAATGGTGTCCAGCACGACCCACCCCTCAAATAAAACTAAGAGGGTGCTTGGATACATTTTAGTCCAATGACTAAAAGTAGTGGGACTAAAACATGCTAGCCTCACCCATGCTTGGATCCAAATACTAAAAAGGCTAAAATCAAGTTAATGAGCATGTGTTATCCTCCAAACCCTCCAATCCAGAACTCGCCTGTGTTAAAGGAGAGGAGTTAAATGAGTAGAGAGAGGAATAATCCACATTTTAGTAGGGGTACCCGTGACTAAAAAAATTTAATCTCAAGACTAGTTTTAGCCCCTCTTTAGCCAGGGGTGCTTGGAACTTTAGCCTCTTAAAGAGACTATTTTTAGTCAGACTAAAATAAGTCCCTTGGATCCAAGCACCCTCTAAGCATCTTGGAATTCTTTGACAAAACTAAGCACCCTGAAATTCTTTGACAACTAAACTGCTGGCTATATGATGTTGGCCATATATATTGTACGTATATAATGTGAAGAACGAGTGGTAGTACTATACCAACTAAAAGATGAAATGTAAGAAATACTAGTATGTACGTACTGAAGACTTAAAGTAACGAGAATAAACATAACACAGTTCTGCTGGGGGCTCAGCACAACACACCCCTCAAATTAAGTTAAGCACACCAGAAATTAAACTTTGCAACTATTCCGGTAGACACTGCATTAGAACCACCATGAGCAACGACACTGCCACCTTACTCAGAGTCCTCGTTCACGTCCTCGACTTCGTCCTTGTCCCTCTTCCTCGTGGCCGATACTTCTTTGCTTGAACCGCACACTTGGCTGTTGCTCTTCATCCGACCCTTGAATATATTGAAGCAAAGGTAGCCATCCATTGCAGCGTAGTGGATGTGGTCTATATCTAGTACATTCCGCTGCCATGCATGACGATGAAACGTGTAATGAGGTTTCTCCAGTTTACTGTACGAAGGATGAACCATGGCTCCTGCCAGGGTCAGCATTGAAGCTAACGAGAGGACACCAGCCGATCCTTCTGGAGCTCGAAGGTGTTGCCTACAACGAGGCCTATCCGATGCAGGACTTGTTTGTCATTACCAAAGTCTACAGTAACGAATTTCACTGTTTTGTCCTTGAGGAAGTTCTTAAAATCCTGGCACTCAATGTCGACATGGCATAGGTGGTAGACCAAGCAAACGTTATGTACGCAAACCTGGATCACGGCGGCCTTCTTCCTCTCTTCGTCCTTTAGATCCTTCACTCGTCCCAAGACTGTGGTGTACTCAACATCTAGCCCAGCGACCCACTCATCATCTGAGTTTTTGAACATGCGTCTGAAGCGAGAAAGGCATCCTTTCACCGTCGCGGAAGAACGGGTGTAGACGACGTTGAACTCATCACTAGTGATGGTTCTAACCTTGTACTCACCACCGATCATGGAGATTTGGGACGCCATGGATTTGGGAGGAGTGTCGGTGTCAAAACCGGCGGATCTCGGGTAGGGGGTCCCAAACTGTCCGTCTAGGCGGATGGTAACAGGAGGCAGGGGACACGATGTTTTACCCAGGTTTGGACCCTCTTGATGGAGGTAAAACCCTATGTCCTGCTTGATTAATATTGATGATATGGGTAGTACAAGAGTAGATCTACCACGAGATCAAGGAGGCTAAACCCTAGAAGCTAGCCTATGGTATGATTGTTCTTCGTCCTACGGACTAAAACCCTTTGGTTTATATAGACACCGGAGAGGGCTAGGGTTACATAGAGTCGGTTACAATGATAGGAGATCTACATATCCGTATCGCCAAGCTTGCCCTCCACGCCAAGGAAAGTCCCTTCCGGACACGGGACGAAGTCTTCAATCTTGTATCTTCATAGTCCAGGAGTCCGGCCGAAGGTATAGTCCGGCTATCCGGACACCCCCTAATCCAGGACTCCCTCAGTAGCCCCTGAACCAGGCTTCAATGACGACGAGTCCGGTGCGCAGATTGTCCTCAACATTGGAAGGCGGGTTCCTCCTCCAAGTACTTCATAGAAGATTTTGAACACAAAGGTAGTGTCCGGCTATGCAAAAGAAGTTTCCACATATTGCCATAGAGAGAATAATATTTACACAAATCTAATCTGCTGACGTATTCCGTAGCGTGATATCACACCACGGCAAAGTCTTTATTAGAATTGTTTTACTGTCCCACATCAGCGCGTTTTAGCGAGGCGGTTTCCTTGGCACGTCTTGTCAAAGCAGAGATCGTGTCCCCTTATTCCGGGATTCTCATCAATACGGGCTGGGTAACGCAACCGCGCCATTGATTACGGCGCTTGGGAGATAAGCGAGTTTTACCAGGCTGGTGGGGACACATAGTCACGTCTGCCCATATAAGGGGATAAGGATCCACCTTTTCATCCACGCCTTCTTCCTCCTTTGCCTATCCATTTCCGCGCACTCGAGCCCCAGCGCCCAAGTCCGCACACCCCAACTCAACCTTCTCCAGCCATGTCCCGAGCGGGAGGCAAGTGGATGGTCTCCTCCATCACGGAGGGACACATCAAAAAACTGAGGAAGGCCGGATACTTGTCTAACGACATTGCCCACCGGCTTCGTGAAGAGGGGCAGCTCGTCCCCACCCCTAGGCCCCATGAGAGGGTGGTGTTCCTACCCCATTTCCTCCGCGGACTGGGCTTCCCTCTCCACGCATTTGTCCGGGGGCTCATGTTCTACTATGGCCTGGATTTCCACGATCTGGCCCCGAACTTTGTCCTCAACATCTCGGCATTTATCGTCGTGTGCGAGGCCTTCCTCCGCATCCCCCCATTTCGGCCTATGGCTCAAGACTTTCAATGTCAAGCTGAAGGTGGTGCGCGGCACCCAGGCGGAGTGCGGAGGCGCCATGGTGGGCAAGATGCCCAACGTCCTATGGCTCGAGGGCTCCTTCGTGGAGACCCTAAAGGGATGGCAATCGGGGTGGTTTTACATCACCAAGGTGCGCGACCCTGAATGGGTCGCAGCCGCTGAGTTCCGATCCGGACCCCCTACGTGGCTCACCTCCTGGAAAGAGACGGGCCTGTCGTGGGGTAAAAAAGGAGAGCTAATCGGACTCCAAACATGCGTCCAAACCCTGGTGGACAAGAAGCTCAAACTTGTCAATGTAGTCCAGGTTATGCTCATCCACCGGATCCTCCCGTGTCAACAACGGGCTTTCAAACTGTGGGAGTTTGACCCGGCACAGCACCGAACTCTGAGCAGGCTCTTTGACATGACATACGAAGATGCGTGGAAGGTGCTTTTCAAGGGCGCCGAGGCCCCCGCATCCGCTACCGAGGATCGCGGATTCAGCACGCAGCGTCACGCTAGTGCGGTAAGCCATTTTTACCTTTTACAGGGTATTAGTTTTTCATTGTTTGACTCCTTGCGGGATCTAAGCTCCATTACCTTTGATAGGATTGGCAGGAGATGTCCGGATAGATCAACTGTCTGGCTCCTTTGCCCGAAGGCCCAGTGGACGCTCGCTTGGCGAAGCTGCCGGTTCCGGCACCCTATGTGGTGCCGGAGAAGAAGGCCAAGAAGAAGGCCACGGGGACTCGAAAGAGTGCCCAGCGCCTCGAGGTGTCGGTTTCATCATCCGACGACTCCAAGACGCACTCCTCCCGTGAAGATGAGGAGGAGGAAGAAGAGACCTCTCCCCCTCAAGCGGGGGAAGGGAAGAAAAGGAAGGCCGCCCCAACTGGAGAGGCCGAAGGGTCCAAGAAGGGGAAAACCCTTCTTCTGGACTACTCCACCAATGCCGACGACGATGAAGAGGAGTGGCCACTCAGGGCCAAGCCCCTGGCGAAAACGTAAGTATCTGGATAATAGAGTGATTCATAGTATTCCTCCATTGCACAGCTTTTCCTTACGTCAAACATGTTTATGCAGTCCACCCAAAGACCGGCTCGACGTGTCGTCGAGCGGTTCCTTGGATTCGTCGGATGTGAATTCGCTTCTGACGGCTACCTCCCCCCACCTTACGGATGACGCCGAGGTGGCGTCCCAACAGGTTCCAAGCCAGGAGGAGGTGGTCCTGGAGGCACCGCAAGGCGACCTCCCGGACTCCGGGCGTAAAGGGGATAGAACCCCCAAGGGCTCCAAGTCCGGCCTTGAGCCGGACACCGCGCCGGAACCTTCAATGGTTCCGGACTCCGGTAGGAAGCCTCCTTTCAAGAGGAGCAAGCCTACCGAGCCGGCGATCTCCGTCCAACTGGAGGCACCTGACAATTTGCTGGAGGTGCTTAACGGCGCCTCCATCGACGAGGAGCACCGCACTATTATGAGTGCGGTGATCCAGAAGGTTCAGTCCGCCAAGAGCGGACTGACTGAAGCCTGTGCAAGCCTTCTAACAGACTTTGAGGTAAGTGAAGAATATGTAAACATATTACCGCATAGATAGTAGCCCCTGATGCTCTGTTCGGCGTTCGGAAAGAAAAGCCGAATAGAGGATCTAATAACATTCGCAGGAGTCTAACATAATCAAGTCAATATGCGTATGCAGGCTTCGCTGCTGGCCTCCGCCGCACTGACTGCGGAGGTGGATACGCTGAAGCAAAACCTCGTGCGGTCCGAGAATGAGCTTGGCCATGCCAAGAGGCAACTCGAGGAGAAGGAAGGTAAGTAATACCTTGCGCAAGTATATAGAGAAGATGTGGTTGCAAAAAATGACAGGATCAACATGCTGTTATAGGGGCCACGACCGAGGTGGCAACCCTTAAGAAAGTGCTGTCCGAGGCCGAAAACAGAGCGGCTACGGAGCGCACAGAGAGAGGGAAGCAGGAGGCGCGGGTGGAGGAGGTGCAGAAAGAGCTCCAGGCTCTCGTGAAAAAACACGAGAGTTTGGAGCTTGACTCAAAGACGCAAGCGTCCGAGCTTGTGGCAGCCCTCGAAAGCGTGAAGTCTGCCAAGGCCGAAGCCCGGAAAGCCCTCCAAGAAATTGAAGCAATGAAGATAGCGGCGGGTAAGGCATTCATTATGCAAAGCAAGCATGTGAAAGTGAATTACTTGTTACTTACCCGAGTCCGGAGCTCTCCAGGAGCATTCGCAGATTTGCCGCCGCCTATTATCAAGCCAAGGAGGGGAGATCGACGGAGAGGGTGTTCTGGTCTCAGTATGCTGAGGCCGGACACCTGGTGCCTTTGAGCGACCAGCAGAAGCAAATGGTCGAGCTCCACAAGGTGGCCGAACAGGCCATAAAGGGCCTCATAGATCGGCTTTGGCCTGGAGTGGTTCTACCTGGGTGCTACTTCGGGCTGGTGAGGCGGCTAGTGGATGCCTGTCCATGGCTTGAAGTAATCTAGCGCTCCGTCTGCATCGAAGGTGCCCGTAGGGTGCTTTCCCGTGCTAAAGTGCACTGGGGAAAGATGGATGCGGAGAAGCTGGTGAAGGACGGGCCGCCGCCGGGCAAGGAGCATCGCGTCCCGGAAGCGTATTATGAGGGCGTCCTGAAGGGTGCCCGCCTTATAGCGCATGAATGCTCCAAAGATGTAATTTTTGAGTAAACTCGCATTTGTGATCCTGTATGCTGAAAACTTGTTCATATGCGCTCAGCAACGCTTTTGAATTTAAAATATTACCTTCTGTGCGGCCCATGCCACGAGTGCTGGGGTGTTCGGGATAAACATGAGCGCTCTTTTTCCCATTCTTGGGTCCTTCGAGGGAGGCGCTCAACACAACGAACAAGGCAATCAGACTATAATGCTTGAACACTCTCACTTAGCCATAGAATTCTATAATTTTAAATTTCGGCGAAGCCCCTAGTGTTCGAAAGACCATGTTCGGGGCGCTATCCACGCCTAGGCCGGACAAAGCCGACTCCTCGCTCTAAGCAGCATAAGTCTTTAGGGACTCGAAAACCTCTCGAACAGCGACCAGCACTCGCCTCATCATGACGGTCAGTTTTAGCTTTCTCTACTGAGGTGCATAGCCCAGCTCAACTGGGGCACAATCGCAGTAGTTCTCCTAGTGCTACCTTAGCCGATATAACGGAACGTAAGGTACCAAAACATAGGAGCCGGGCAAACCCAACTATTGACCCAAGACATGATTCGGAGCCGATGCATATAATGCTATAAGTTCGGGGTGCCGCACTTGTGAAAGTGTTCGTACTTCTCACACCGTATTGTGGGGTGCTTAAGCCCCTGGCGTATTGGCCGTACCAAAGTGTATGGGTGCAACATGTCATTAATGAACATATATTCGTAAAAAAGAGTAATGCAATAATAGACGGAAGCTATGCATTGTTTATTTAAAAAGGCTGTGATCAAAGCAGAATGATACAAATAGTGCGATAAGCAAAAGATGGGACTATATAATCTTGTCCTTTCCAGGGGCAAGCTGCGGAATTGTATGTGAAAACAGGTATACTGCTCGTTATAGAGACCACCTTAGAGTTCCGTAGTGCGGCGTAGCTTTCTGCTCCCCTGGTTGTTGTATCGTTTGTGCGACAATTGTATTGCCGGACAGGCCTTCCGAAGAATGGAGTCCTGAAAATAAGAGAAAATTAAGAAATCGGCAGCCCCTAGTGCGGTTTAAGCCACGTTTCGGGCATGCCGTGATGGTGCCCCTCCCCCTGTGCCCATGGTATTTCCAGAGCATAGTTATGTATGCGCAACACTGGTTTCGCAAGTTCACGAGGGCTGGGGTTGGGGCCGCATTGCTACGCTTGCTTGGAACGTGCCAGGCGGTCTTGTTGTAGGTTACTCCGGGCGCACTTGACGGTGTCTAGACGTTTAATGGCCGGACTGGAGAATTGCCTTGAGAGGCTGTTTTGTACTTCCACTGCGATAGCCGCCGTATGCTCCTCCATTTAGAGAGAGCGTTCGGTGTTACCATTGACCGTGATGACTCCTCGAGGGCCTGGCATCTTGAGCTTGAGGTATGCGTAGTGCGGCACCGCATTGAACTTGGAAAATGCGGTTCGCCCGAGCAGTGCGTGATAGCCACTGCGGAACGGGACTATGTCGAAGATTAACTCCTCGCTTCGGAAATTATCCGGAGATCCGAAGACCACTTCAAGTGTAACTGAGCCTGTACAGTTGGCCTCTACACCAGGTATGATGCCTTTAAAGGTCGTTTTAGTGGGTTTAATCCTCGAGGGATCGATGCCCATTTTCTTCACTGTATCCTGGTAAAGCAGGTTCAGGCTGCTGTCGCCGTCCATAAGGACTCTAGTGAGGTGAAATCCGTCAATAATTGGGTCTAGAACCAATGCGGCGAATCCGCCATGACGGATGCTAGTGGGGTGGTCCCTTTTATCAAAAGTGTCGGGCAGGAAGACCATGGGTTGAACTTTGGGGCGACTGCCTCCATCGCGTATACGTCCCTTAGCGCACGCTTCTGCTCCCTCTTGGGGACGTGGGTTGCGTATATCATGTTCACCGTACGCACTTGTGGGGGAAAACCTTTTTGTCCACTATTGTTCGGCAGCCGGGGCTCCTCCTCGTCATCGCTATGCAGCCCCTTGCCTCTGCTTTCGGCATTTAACTTGCCTGCCTGCTTGAACACCCAACAATCCCTGTTGGTGTGATTGGCTGGTTTTTTGGGGGTGCCATGTATCTGGCATGAGCGGTCGAGTATCCAAACTGCACAGGCCCGGAGTATTTCTTTTGAATGGCTTTTGCCGCTGACTGGGTTTAGAGCCTCTGAATCCGGCATTAACTGCCGTATCCTCAGCATTCTCGCCATTAATGTGGCGCTTTTGCTTGTTGCGACGCGACGTGCCAATGCTGTCCTTGGTATCCGAATTACCAGGGCTCTTGGTCATGTTATTGCTACAAGCTAGCCAGTTGTCTTCTCCCACGCAAAAGCGGGTCATAAGTGTCGTAAGGGTTGCCACAGATTTCGGCTTTTCCTGTCCTAGGTGCCGTGCAAGCCACTCGTCGTGGATGTTATGCTTGAAGGCTGCTAGGGCCTCTGCGTCCGGACAGTCAACTTTTTTTTTCTTGGTTAGGTACCGTCTCTAGAATTGTCTGGCCGATTCCTCTGGCTGCTAAATTATGTGGCTAAGGTCATCGGCGTCTGGTAGTCGCACATAAGTGCCCTGGAAATTGTCGAGGAATGCCGTTTCCTAGTCCTCCCAACAACCAATTGATTCTGCTGGCAAGCTATTAAGCCAATGCCGAGCTGCTCACCGCGGGCCATGTGGATATGAAGGAGACAGTCCTTGATCCATACCGCAGGATCTGTTGTGCCATCGTATGATTCGATGTTCACGGGTTTGAAACCCTCGGGGATTTGATGATCCATTACTTCATCTGTGAAGCATAGTGGGTGTGCGGCGCCTCTGTATTGGGCTATATCACGACGCAGCTCAAACGAGCTTTGTCTACTGTGTTCAGCCAGGCCGGATTTACTGTATCCGGAGTGACGATTACCGTCTCGTGCCGTGGGGTGCCCATGCGATCCGTAGATCGATCTTGTTTGCCTTGCCTTGTCCTCCAATATATCTCGCAGGTCAGGTGCGTTTTCCCGTGCCTTGGTAATTTTTGAGCGGCGCCGGGGTGCGGCTGGAGTGGAGGGCCGAGAGGCCTCTCTGCCACGGCCACGGGGTGGCCGGTCTGCCGCATCATGCGCTGGTGATGTAGGTTTAGGTGCTTCCTCCTCTAATCGGGGTAGCAACCTGCGCTTTGGGTAGCTCTTGAAGGGGCGTTCGAGTTCATACTCTTCGGCCGCAAGGACTTCAGTCCATCTGTCGGCTAGCAAATCTTGATCATCTCTAAGCTGTTGCTGTTTTTCTTGAGGCTGCTCACCCTGGCCATAAGCCTGCGTTTAAAACGCTCTTGTTCGACGGGATCGTCCGGCACGACAAATTCATCGTCGTCGAGGCTTGCCTCGTCTTCCAAGGGAGGCATATAATTATCGTCCTCGACATCTCTGTCTGCCGCTCTCTCATGAGGGCTGGCTTCTCCATCCTCCTGTGCTGAATCTTGCTGGAGGTGGTTCTCTTCGGCACTGTCTAGGGTGTTATTATCTCCCGTGCCGGAATCACCATTTTTGCTTGGGCGGGATTTAGAGCAGCGCCGCTGGCGCCGACGCTTAGGCTGCTTCTTGGAGGGGTCATACTCCGCTGTTCCATCGCCATTGCCGTCTTTTGGGGTGTCCACCATGTATATATCATACGACGAGGTGGCTTTCCAGTGCCCTATAGGCGTTGGTTAAATCATCGACAGTGGCTACGAAGTGGGTGGTGGTTGGGCTTTGAATTTCTTCATCATCCGCACCCAACCTTGCTGACCATAGTCCGGCCAGGGCTCTCCTGATAAAGAGAGAGACTTTAGTGAATTCAGAATATCGCCAAAGGGCGAGTGCTGAAAGATGTCCGCGGTGGTGAACTCCATGATCGGTGCCCAATCGGGTTCGATCGGTAGGGGCGCGGAGGGCTTGGAGTCAGGAGAGGAGTCCGGCTCCTTGGAGTCACGGGTTCGCCGAGAATAGGGCTGGTGTTCGGCTCGATCGCTGTAGAGATTGCAGCCCCCGAGGCGGTGTCCAACCACCCATCCTCGATTGGCGCAGTTGGCTCCGAATTAAGGGTCGGAGCTGATGCGGTTGCGGCCTCCAGGGCACTGTTCGGCGGCAGAGCTAGATCATGCCCATCGTGATAGTGCATTTACCGCACTCGTTCTTTTCGATACTGGTGCATCGCATTCATACATATCAAGGGGATTTGTGGATAAATATAACCTGCCAACCCAAGCCCTTAGGTCACCCATGTTAGTAAGCTCACCAGGAGCGGAGTTTATGGCTAGATGATGGTGTGATCGATTACCATTAAGGATTGGTAACTATGTTTTTCCCTCAGACCTAATAGTACTGGAATCTCAAGGATTGGATGTAATCCTCGGTATGGATTGGTTGTCGATGTATGGAGGAAACATCGATTGTGCCAGTAAGTCAATTTTGCTTACAACGCCAGAAGGAAGAAGGATCAAGTATGTATCCCGGCATGTGCCAAATAGGACACAAGTAAATTGCCTGACAGGAGTAGTGCAGGAGGAAGTACCAGTGGTAAAGGATTTTCCTGATGTATTTCCAGAAGAGTTGCCAGGCATGCCACCGGATAGAGACATTGAGTTTTTGATCGAGTTATTGCCAGGCACTGGACCAATATCAAAGAGACAATACCGGATGCCAACAAAGGATTTGGTAGAAATTAAGAATCAGATTAAGGAGTTATTGGAGAAAGGTTACATTCGCCCAAGTTCTTCACCTTGGGGATCACCCGTACTTCTAGTGGAGAAGAAGGATGGATCATTAAGGATGGTTGATGATTATCGTGGATTGAATGAAGTAACCATCAAGAACAAGTACCCACTGCCAATGATAAATGATCTGTTTGATCGTTTGCAAGGAGTTAAAGTGTTTTCCAAGATCGATTTGCGATCAGGGTACCACCAGTTGAAGATTCGAGAGCAGGACATACCTAAGACAGCATTCACCACAAGATATGGATTGTATGAGTATACCGTTATGTCATTTGGATTGACTAACGCACCTGCCTATTTTATGAACCTGATGAACAAAGTGTTTATGGAGTTTCTGGACAAGTTCGTCGTAGTGTTCATCGATGATATCCTGATTTATTCGAAGAATGAAGAAGAGCATAAGGAACATTTACGTTTGGTTTTGGAGAAGCTAAGGGAACATCAGTTATATGCCAAATTTAGCAAATGTGAGTTTTGGTTGAAGGAAGTAGGATTCCTCGGACACGTTATATCCGGAGAAGGGATAGCAGTTGACCCCGCAAAGGTTGAGACCGTAACCAAATGGGAAGCACCAACGACAGTTGGAGAGATCCAGAGTTTTCTTGGACTCGCAGGATACAACCGGAGATTCATTGAGAACTTTTCAAAGATTGCGAAGCCTATGACGGAGTTGTCGAATAAGGATACTAAGTTCAATTGGACTGAGGATTGTGAGGCTAGTTTCCAGGAGTTGAAGAAACGATTGGTTACCTCACCAGTGTTGATATTGCCAGATCAGACCAAGGACTATGAGGTGTATTGCGATGCTTCACGTCGAGGACTTGGAGCAGTGCTTATGCAGGAAGGGAGAGTTGTTTCATATGCTTCACGACAACTGAAACCTCATGAGTTGAATTATGCCACACATGATTTGGAGTTAGCAGCCGTAGTGCATGCATTGAAGACGTGGAGACATTTCCTCATTGGAAATCATTGTGAGGTGTACACGGATCACAAGAGTTTGAAGTACATTTTCACGCAGAAGGAGTTGAATCTCAGACAAAGGAGATGGTTGGAGCTCATCAATGATTATGATATGAGATTGCATTACCATCCCGGTAAAGCTAATGTAGAGCTGACGCATTGAGCCATAAGAGCCATGTCAATACGATAATGACGGGAAGTATACCAAAGGAGTTAGCAGAAAACCTTCATGAGCTATGTTTGGAAATAGTTCCGAGAGGCTATGTAGCAGCATTGGAGATTCAGTCGACATTGATGGATAAAATCAGAGAACCGTGTTTATGTAGCAGCATTGGAAATCTGACAAGGAGATTGCTTCTATAAAGGAGAAACTAAGCAAAGGAAAGGCAAAGGGATTTCGTGAGGATGAGCACGATACCCTATGGTTTGAGGACCGTGTTTATGTGCCAAATGACCCAGAGATCAGGAAGTTGATTTTACAAGAGGCACACGATTCACCATATTCGATTCACCCATGAAATACCAAGATGTATTTGGATTTGAAGGAGACATTCTGGTGGACCGGAATGAAGAAGGATATTGCAGCTTATGTAGCAGTTTGTGACGTATGTCATAGAGTAAAGGCAGAACATCAGAAGCCAGCCGGATTGTTACAACCATTGCCGATACCCGAATAGAAGTGGGATAAGATAGGCATGGATTTTATCACAGGACTACCCAGGAGGAAAGCAGGATATGACTCGATATGGGTAGTAGTTGATTGTTTGACGAAGGTAGCACATTTCATTCCAGTTAAGACCACTTACACCAGTGCTAAGTTGGCAAAGATATACATGACAAGGATCATTGATTGCATGGAGTTCCAAGGAGTATTGTATCAGACAGAGGAACCCAATTTACCTCATAGTTTTGGAATCAGTTGCATGAAACTTTGGGAACCAGGCTAGAGTTCAGCACCGCTTTTCATCCGCAGACAGATGGACAGACCGAGAGAGTCAATCAGATTTTGGAAGATATGCTGAGAGCTTGTGCACTAGATTATGGGTCTAGTTGGGAAGATAATTTGCCATATGCGGAGTTTTCTTATAACAACAGTTACCAAACCAGTTTGAAGATGGCACCTTTCGAAGCTTTGTACGGAAGGAGGTGCAGGACACCGTTGTCATGGGACGAAGTTGGAGACCGTCAGTTCTTTGGACCAGATTTGATTAAGGAGTCTGAACGGAAAGTTAAGTTGATTCGCGATAGGCTCAAGGTAGCCCAGTCCAGGCAGAAGAGCTACGCAGATTCTAAACGCAAGGAGACTGTTTACGAAACCGGAGACAGAGTGTATCTCCGAGTATCCCCACTTCGAGGAGTTAAGCGCTTTGGAGTTAAGGGAAATTTAGCACCGCGTTTCGTGGGACCATATAAGATCTTGCAACGTATGGGAGAAGTCGCTTATAAGTTGGAATTACCAGAGGGACTGTCCGGAGTTCATGACGCATTCCATGTTTCTCAGCTGAAGAAATGTCACACCGAGATGGCAGAGGTACCGTTAAGAGATACCGTGCCGCTTGAAGCGATTCAGTTGAAGGACGACTTAATGTATGAAGAGAAACCCGTCAAGATTCTCGATTATGCCAGTAGAGTTACCTGCAACAAGGTTATCAAGTTTTGGAAAGTTCAGTGGAACCACCACTCAGAGGATGAAGCCACCTGGGAGGGAGAAGAAGATTTGCTCAAGGACCACCCTCACCTATTTTCTAGCCAACCCGAATCTCGAGGGCGAGATTCATCTTAAGGGGGGTAGGTTTGTAACATCCCAAATTTTCAATTTGGAATTTTATACATTAGATCATTATGCATATCATATTTTCTTGCATTTTGCCGATCCTAGAAATTTCACGCAACTCAAGGACCCTCGGAGAGAGTTGGAGATTTCGTCATTTTCATATTTGAGTTTTCTCAAATTTCGAAAAGAGGATCATTGGTTTTTGTCGGAGTTTTATTTGCATTTTAGGCCCGGAGAAAAGTTCGTTTTGTTCGACTCATTTTTAGGAGTCGGGGAAAATTTACTATAGAAGTTTTGGAGTTTGTTTAGTTCTCTTTTCTGTTTTTTTTCTGCGCGCGAGACCGTTTAAAAAAATCTACAGCGCCTGGGCCAAAGGCCCAAGCCAAGCCGCCAGCCGGGCCAAGCCCTCCCCTCGCGCGCGCGCCAGGCGCCAAGGCAGGGAGCCGCCGCCGCTGTCCTAGTCCCACTAGGACTCCGCTTGTTTGTTTTTTTAGGATTCCTCTCCTATTCCTTTTCCTACTCTATTTTTTGGCCCCTACCCCAAGTATCCTCTCCCCTCACCTATATAAATACCCCAACACCCCCTCTCTAAACCCACACCAAAACCCCAAGCCACCACCGCGCCCTCACCCCGCGCCGCGCCCAAGCCGCCGCCGCACCTTGCCCGTGCCGCCCTAGTGCCCCGCCGCCGCCGCCCTTAGCCGCCGCCGCCCTTGCTCGCCACCACCGGAGTACCTCGCCGGAGGTACCACGCCGCGTCTCTTTCTTTTCCTCGGATCGATTTTCTTCTAAATTGTTCCGGTTCTTATCTTTCCAATTTTTTTCTTCTCTAAACCGTTCCGGTTTTCTAGATCGGTTTTTCGTTCGGTTTTCTTTTCCGAAACCCTAGATCGGATTCGTTCTCTTTTCCGATTTAGTTTCCTTGAGACCGTTCGCCAGACCGTTCGTCCTAATGAACGTGATCACCGGATTCTTCTAGGTTAACGAACGTCCATTCGTTTAACCATTCTTCTTTTTCTTCTCGTCGGATTTATTCCGCGATCGCGATCTCACATCCGATCTTCTTTCTAGTCTATCTTCTCGCTCGTTTATCGGAATCAGGTGATTCAAGCGCCTGGAGTTTCGTTTCGAAACCGCCGTTCCGACTAATCAACTTTAACTAAGTTTTGCTACGGTAAAATTTAACCTAGTTTCAACTTGCTAGAACCGAGTTGTTTTCTTCCGCCGTTTGTTTTCGGTTTCTTTGTTCGGTTCTTTCTTTCTTTGCAACCGGAGTTCTTAAGTTGAACTATCTGGTTCAATCTCTTGTTCGAGTTTTACCTGTGCATTAGATGAGTACTTATTGTATGCTTGTTGTTTGTCCGCGATAGATTACCTGGATTGCGCCGCCTGTTACTTCGAATCTCTAGGACTCGCGGATCATCAGCAAGGCAAGTAACACTTTGATCATACCTTTTCTACAACCCAGTTTTATTGCATTAGATCCATCCTCACACATTGCATGATTAGGATCTAATTAAATTGTGGGATGGGAATTAGATGAGGTAGTACCTATTACCTGTTACTATGAAACCTTTGGGAGTTACTTCTACGTTTGCTTATTATGCGATGCTATGCTAGTAGACGTGGATTGGGTGAGTGATATCCATGACAGATGTGAGATTGATAATTTTAATGGTTTATCTAAGGTGGCAACTTAAACACACATCTGGGTGGATTGAGGCACCTGATGTCTATCAGGACTTGCCTGTTTTATTTTGGACCGCCGCCAAGGCTCAAAGGGATCATAAGATCTTTCATGCTAAATACTTACGTGTGCAGCCACAAGCCAATATGGGCTCTGGCATAGTTGACTAAGTCGTGCGAACTCTTATAGGGGTAGACTAGCAGATGTAGGGGATGTAGGTGGTACGGTCTACTCCATCGTAAGGTGCTAGCGCTTCTGAAAGACTATGTCTCGGTCATCCGTTTCTCAAACACCTTGTAGTGCGAGAAATCCAACGGAGGCGATCGAGTCTTGTGGGGAAAAGTGCGCAAACCTCTGCAGAGTGTAACAAACTAATCATGATTAGCCGTGTCCCCGGTTATGGACAATCTTGAGTATCTAGTACTTGAATATCATGTGAATCTCATCATGTTACTTCTAAATTAATATTGTTGGGTTTTAATTGTTCACTTTTAATTGGGATTGAGAATGCTGTCAACAATTCTCAATGTTTAACAACCACCATGATAGTTAAATAAATTTATCCCTTTGCAGTAGGGAAAAATTAGCTTTACGCAAAACTGTAACCATAGAGCTTTCCACCAGCCAAATATGCATATAGTATAGCTGTTTCATTCCATTACTCCCTATGTGTTACTTTACCAGCATATTCCATGTTCTGACCCATTTCGGGCTGCAACGTTAATGTTGCAGACTTTTCAGATGACGAATGAGGTGTTTTTAGGTCGTGGTTCTATACTCAGTGATGCCATTGGAGTTGATGGACCCATTTACCTTCCAAGTCTTCCGTTGTTATCGTTATTAGATGGCCTTAAGCCATATTTATGTAATAAGGTCTCTTCGGAGACATCGATGTAATAAGTGTGTGATTGCCACTCTGCTATAAATCCTTCGATGTACTGTGTGGTGTCAGCATCACTGATCCAGGGATGACACCGGAGCATAGTAGACATGATCCATTCGGGTCTGGTCGCCACATAAACATAGCATTGATTTTTACCTTGGTACCTGTAATATGATTTTGTGGCCTTGTATACAAAAATGGAGGGAGTATAATTTGAAAGTACATTCAGATACGAACCAAATGATACAATTTTTCGTGACATGCATTCACATTTTGCTTGTCAAATACAGTACGTGGTCAAACTTTGACACAAAATATGCGAAACAACAAAGAATACTTCCATGACCAGCCCCGCTCTTCCGCTCTTCTCCTCTTAAACCATCGCCACTCCTCTCCTGTTCCAATCTAAATGCAGCGCCGCTCCTCTCCTCTTCCATTTCAAAACCACCGCCCCTCTTCTCCTGTTCCAGTCCAAAACCAGCGTCGCTCCTCTCCCGTTCTAATCTAAAACCAGCACTGCTCCTCTCCTCAATACTAGGAAAAGGGCTACTAATGGCGCACTAGTTTTGCCTACTAATGGCGCATCACTGGTGCGCCATTAGTATCACGCCACTAGTATTTTTTACTAATGGCGCACCACTGGTGCGCCATTAGTATAGGCCACTGGTGCTCCATTAGTATTTTTGAATTTTGAAGGCGGGAAAATAGTAGTGGTGCACCGTCTAACCCCCGCCGTGCGCCATTAGTATTTTTGAATTTTGAATTTGGATCTGGATCGTGATTTTTTTGCCCATTTTTTGCTCGTATTTTTTGCTCGTTTTTTTGCTCGTTTTTTGGCACGATATTATTTCAAATTTTGTTCCTGTTTTTTGATCTTGTATGATTTTTTGCCAAGTTCTTTTGCCGGAGAGGAGTTCACTGGAGAGGAGGAGGAGGAGGTCACTGGAGAGGCGCTCGCCTACATCGCCGGAGAGGAGGAGGAGGAGTTCGCCGGAGAGGAGGAGGAGGAGGTCACCGGAGAGGAGTTCACTGGAGCATCGGAGAGGAGGAAGGAGAAACCATGAGGGGATGGGAGGAGAGGAGGGAGGAGGAGCTCACTGGAGAGGAGGGAGGAGGAGCTCACCGGAGAGGAGGGAGGAGAAACCGTGAGGGGAGGAGAGGAGGGAGGAGGAGGTCGCCGGAGAGGAGGAGGAGGTCGCCGGAGAGGAGGAGGGTAGTATGGTGGAGGAGAGAAGGGAAGATGGAGTGGAGGAGAGGAGGAGATGGAGTGGAGGAGAGGTGGAGTGGAGGGGAAGAATGAAGAGGTAAGGAGGAGAGGACCACGCCCAGCCATATATACGACATAGTAATGGCGCACCGCGGGCAGGTGCGCCATTACTAACTTTTTTTATTTTTTTTTGATTTATTTTGAATTTTGAAGGCGGGAAGATACTAATGGCGCACCATGGGCAGGTGTGCCATTAGTAATTTTTTTTGAATTATTTTGAATTTTGAAGGCGGGAAGATAGTAATGGCGCATCATGGGTAGGTGCGCCAATAGTAAGTTTGATTTTTTTTTGAATTTTTTTGCCTCTCTAGATCTCAAAAGCCCCGTATCTTTTTTCTGTTAGTTTTTTGAGGATTTTGAAAATGTTTAACGGGGTTTCCCCAGTTAAATTCGGATGTAACTTTTCAAGTAGATTATTTTTCATATAAAAAACTTTTTCATCCGAGTTCGTACGCAAAAGTTATGCCCATTTTACAAATTCTCGAGAGATTTCGCAAATAAAGTCAAAATTCATATTTGTAAATTTTCACAACAACTAGACCACATATCACATGGGAAACTTATTTTCTTTTATTTTTTGATATTTCCAACATTTTTTCTATTTTTTTAAAAAACTGAAACGGCGGTCCACGGGGGGGGGGGGGGGGGGGGGTGTGCATTCGGTGGAAGTGGTGGCCAATTTACTAATGGCGCACCATGGCATGGTGCGCCATTACTAGTTCAACTAGTAATGGTGCACCACTCCCACGGTGCGGCATTAGTAGTTTTGAATGGCGCACCAACACATGGTGCGCCATTAGTATATACTAATGGTGCACCACATGTCTGGTGCGCCATTAGTGTCAATTCCATCTATAGCCCTTTTCCTAGTAGTGCCTCTTCCATTCAAAAACCACAGCCGAGGAGTGAAGGTGCTGTGGAGAAGTAGATCGATGAAGGAGTACAACCGATACGTGAGGATCGCAGACGGTTACCCTATGAAGCTAGCTACGATGTTGGAGATACAGTCTTGGTTTGACAACAAGGACCAACTAGCGGCGACGATGACATCCATTGACAAATATCTACAACAGAGCGAAAAGGCGGCGATACTCCCAGAGGGAGTCGCGCCGGAGTACATAGAGCTGCTCCTCTGGGCCATGGAGCAAACAGATTCACCAAATCCGATCGTGACGGAGCGGTGGTGGTAGTATCGATCCTAGATGGAGCATCCACCAGATATTGAAGGATCGAGCATCTACAGGGTGCCGTTTGTGAGGGTGTCCTGCCAGAGCGAGCCGGTGGAGTCTTCGTCGACCGAACCCAACTGCAAGAGGAGAAAAGCAGTTGGCCCAACGACGCTTCCCCGCCATCGTCTCCCTCGTCGTTCACATCGTCTCATGGGGCAGCTATCTACCGCCGAGGAATAGGAGGGGGCTGCCCCCCCAGCCCAATAGTCAGGCAGGTTGTGAATTGTCAGGAGGAGCTTAGGGTTGTCAGTATTTGCAAGTTGTGAATTGTGTTTTGTGTTGTGTATTTTGAGAGTACTTTCAGATATGAATGTCTTTTGAATTTCAGATTTTAAGTATTGAGCATATAAAGTATTTTATGAATTCTAGAGATCTATTTTTAGCACTTAAAAAAATGTAGTTTCATAGGAGTATAAAAGTGCAGACAATGTGATTCTCAGAGAAGAAACTGCAAGTTTCAGTTTCAGATAAGAAACTGCAAGTTCAGTTTCAGATAAGAAACTGCAACTTTCAGAGGCAGAGCATTTATATTAACATGGCCTTTTCAAACAGGGTTAACATCATGTTGGAAGTTTTATTCATGGTGGAAAATGGAACTACCAGCTAGTTAACATCATGCTGATCAACATTCATGCATAGCACATCTTCATATGATGCACTGTCAAAATGCCCACACAATGTCGAGTGTGCGAAACACAGAGAAAACGAGGGACGAAGTTTTCGCAAGTGTTGGACGTGGTTTTGGGATGCCCCGTCTAGGCTTTCATTTTTAACATGCGCACCCCACGACCTCGGATGGGAGGTCCATAGGCCTGTTTGTATTTTCTTAGGGCCGTCATGTATCGACTAGCCTATGGACCTCCCATCCGAGGTTTTATTTTTGGCAGCCCAATTTATGTATTTTTGTGAAGAAAACGCAGAGGTCTTTTCTATTTTTCTATATAAGAATAGGAACGCCAGGTCCAACTAATGTTTCCCTTCTAACTATATTATATATATTTAAATTATTTTATATGTTGATTGTTTAGTTCACATACTCCCTCCTTTTCGGTTTATAAGGCTTATCTCAAAATTTTAGTTTTTCCATTTTATAAGGTTCAATTTGGTTGTTTTCCATCACATGTTCAGATTCCAAGGTGCATTAAATCATTGCATGCAAGTATTAAGAGAAAATTGACCAATGCATGTACTTTATGCATGCATGCATTGCACATTGATAAACATAATTTTTTGAGGTAAACAAGTGCATTAATTAGGTGCTTTTGCAAACTACAAAAAGTATTCCACCATTCTTCATCAACCTTGGTTGGTGAGATTTTTGAATTGAGCCCTATAAACCGAAAAGGAGGGAGTAATTGGCCAATAGATCTCGCTGCCACCCCTCGCCTCCTGACTCACCTGCCCCCCTCAGCAAGTCCGCTCGCGCGCCCCATGGAGTCGCCGGCCATATCCATGGGGGAATGGCTGGAAGACAGGCAGATGTACAAGATGCATCTCCCACATGTCTACAAAGCCTCCCCGCGGATGC
Organism: Triticum monococcum; assembly: GCA_034509565.1. Lineage (NCBI taxonomy): Eukaryota > Viridiplantae > Streptophyta > Magnoliopsida > Poales > Poaceae > Triticum > Triticum monococcum. Next base: position 82,083,227 of record CM067841.1, read on the forward strand.
TCTAGCCGCTCGACTCCGTCGCGCCGGCGGTGCTGCGGGAGACTCGAGGGAGGAGATGGAGGGAGCGGGCGATGCGGATCCGCGACGACGCTCTCTCCTGGACCCAGTGCACGCGCGAATGGAGGGAAGCAGATGAGGAAGCTGCGAGGGAGGAAGCCAAGGAGGGACCGAATCCGTTCTCTCACTCGCGCAGGTATGCTCGGATGTGCAAGGATCATGTGGATTGGGAGCTGCTGAATCTAGCCCAGCAGATCTACTTCGAAGGAGATTTCTCGGAGAAGCATAGGATGCCCCACCCCAGTGAGCCGCTGATTGCGTTCGTTCGATGGGTGAAAGGAGAAGTGAATTCAGGAGATCCACGACGTGTTGCGAGATGGGAATTCTTGACTGGACTCCTGCCCACCAGCACGCCACCGGAGCCGGAGCAGGTGGATCCCCTACCTTACCTCTCCCCCAAACTTGTAGAAGATTGAAATTAGGCTTGCAATCTGCTTCAATTGAGCTGTCTGGTGGTTATTTCTGCTTCCTGAGAGACAACATCTAGCTGGATGATGAGAAGGAACCAGGAACTCCGATGAATTTCCCCTATCACAATGGGGGGAGCGCCGGTTGGGCAGTGGTAGGCCCACCTCTGCCCCAAATGGGGGCACAATATGGGCAGGCTCCTGTAATTGCCCAGGATCAATCTGCTGGTGGTTCTGACTCTCAGATTAGTGGGAAATCTCAAGGCAAGAATCAGCAAAAGAAGAGATAGGACATCTAGAAAACCGCTCCTGCCCCTGTTTCAGGCCTTATGGCATACTCTGAGGTGATCTGCTACAACTCTGGGGAACCAGTGCATCATTTGGATAAATGTGTCAAGCCCAAGAGTTGTTTTATCTGCAAAATGGTTACCCATAAAGTTGAGAATTGCCCTGTCAGAAGGAAAACCCACAGTTCTGCTAGATATGTTGGAAGTGGTGCTCCAGGATTATGTCCACCATTGACAGAATTTTCTGTGACACAGAATTAGATAATTTCTTTCCCCTTTCTAGTTGTAGAGCTCTTCCCAGATGTGGTAGTGACCACACTCCTTTGCTCTGGGACTCTGGTCTTAACCAAACTCCAAAGAGCAATAGTTTTAAATTTGAAAAGTGGTGGTTGCTTAGAGAAGATTTTACTGAGCTAGTTAGGAAAATCTGGAATGAGCCTACTAGGAGCAGCTGCCCCCTAGAAAATTGGAAGATCAAAATCAGGAGATTTAGAAGAACTACCAAAGAGTGGAACTGCAATGAGGAAGCTAATCTTAGAAGATACAAAAGGCTTCTCCTCCTTGAGTTTGATTCTCTAGATATTAAGGCAGAAACCACTGACCTCTCTGAGGCTGAGACTAATAGATTAAACTTTGTCCATGGAGAGCTCAAGAAAATTTGGCTTCAAGAAGAAATCAAAGCCAAACAAAGGTCTAGAGATACGAATATTAAGGAGGGTGATAGAAATGCTTCTTACTTCCATGCAGTAGCTAACCAGAGGAGGAGGAAAACCCTCATTCACTCCCTTGATGGCCCTAATGGCGCTATTACTGAGGTACATGAGATGCTGAAAGTGGCTAGTGATTTCTACAAAGACCTGTTTAAGAAAGAAAACCCTTTTGGGTTCTCTCTACAAAACAATTTTTTCTCTACTTCTGAAAAAGACTCTCCTGCTGAAAATGAGCTGCTAGAAGCCCCTTTTTCAGAGACAAAGGTGAAGGAAGCCATTTTTAGCTCTTATCCTGATGGGGCTCCTGGTCCTGATGGGATTCCCTTCTTGTTTTACCAGCATTTTTGGGACTTGGTGAAAAATGATCTCTTAGATCTTTTCCAAGCCTTTCATAGAGGAGAGTTGGATCCAGCAACTTACTCATGGGGGGTCTGTTGGGGTCAAGTTAAATAACTGTGAAAGTGATTTTTTCCTTGCTGGTAAAGGCCTTAGGCAAGGTTGTAACATCCCAAAATTCTAAATTTTGGAATGTTATATAAAATAGATAGTTTTGCTTGATTATATGATTGCTTGAGTGAAATTGACTGAAATTTGAATCTTTTTGAAAGTTAAATGAGAGGGAATAAAAGGACTTTCCCAAACTTTCATTTGACATTTATGATCTTCGTGAATTCAAATTATTTTCACCACAAAACCCTGGAGAGAAGACGACATGACTTCTTCCATTTATTTAAATGACAAGGGGTGTTGAAAATATTTGAATTTCATTTGGAAAATATTTCCAACCCAGGAACTTTATGCAACTCAATGATTTTCGCGAGCGAAGACAAAATGACTTCTTCAAAACATATGAAATATGAGTTGGGAGTTTCAAAGAATTAAATTCGAAGTTCTTTTGAATTTATTTATTTTAATTTAGAGTTATTTGGGTTTTATTCAAATTATTTTTCTCCAAAAATAAAATATATGGAAAATAGGGTAACATGATTCCCTACATCAGAAAATTGGAGATAAATAAGTTTGAAATCATTTTTGTATTTTTTAAATTGATTTTTATTGGATTTTATTACAGCAGGAGCACTCTTTGAATTATTAGAATTTGTGTGTATTTTATTTCATGCTAGAAAAATGTCCACGTTGTAGAAAATATTTTTCTGAAAATTTGGGTATATTATATGCCTATTTAAATTGTTTTACCATTTTTTCTTTGTCTGAAAAAAATGTTTATTCAAAAAAAAAGAGCTCCCCGCCGCCGTCCCTGCCGTCTCCGACGGGGACTCCTTCCCAGGAGTCCGCCGCGCCGCCGCCTCCTCTGCCACCTCGCCCACACCTCGCGCCAACTCCCCTCCTTAAATAGCGGCCCCGGGCCCCGCCTCTCTCTCTCGCTGCCGCGCCGTCCCGCCCCTCCCGCATCATGCCGCTGCCCCGCGCTGCGGATCGCCAACTGCTGCTGGCGAGGTCCTCCGCCGAAGCCGCAGCCACGCCTCCGCCGCAGCTGCCGTCGCCGCGCCGCCTTTCGCCGATGCCGCCCCGCACCACAGCTAGCATTGAGGAATATTTTTTGAATGTATAGTTGCTAAACATCTCTGGGCCCACATTGAGGAACATTTCTCTAGTCAGATTGGCTCATCCTTCGAATCTGTCGCCAGATTCTGGATTGCTACCAAAAAGTGCTCAGTTTTAAACACTGTTAGCTCAGCTGTCCTTTGGTGCCTCTGGAAATATAGAAATGCTATTATTTTTAGTAACACCTCATGGATTTCCATTCCGCGGGTCTTGAGGTTGATTAGGAACATGGTGAGGAACTGGGCGATTCTCTCCTCCGGATCGGACAAGGACAAGTTGACGAGCTTCGTGGAAACCCTAACAAGATCCCTCCAGAAACCGTTGGTGATCACTTGTGGCTGAACAAGGCTCAACCTGCTGTGGGGCTGGACCCGTGGGCTCATCTCAAGATCTCTGATGAAGATGATGGGCACCTGGTGCCGAAAAAGAGGGACATCCACCATGCTACGCCTTCCAGCCTGGTGTCTCCACTTGCTTACTGGCGCCGCTGGCTGACACGGCCCCTCGGCTGAAGACCATCAAGGCTTCGCTGGACCCTCCTTGTGTGATTTGAGTGCTCTATCCGCTCTGCCTTTGGCACCGCTCGGGTGATTTGTGTTATTCAAAGAACTTGTTCATCTACCCCCTAGTTTGTAGCTTTTCTACCTTTTCTTTCGAACTGCTCTTTGAGCTGCTGTATCAAAATATGTTGTGGTTTCGTTGTCAGCAATGGAACCGGGGATATGCTCACTGTTTTTCTAAAAAAATATTTTATATGTTATTATATATTATTTTTATTGTCATCATATATTTAACAGATACTTACATATGTAAGAAAACAATATCCCACATCTTATTAACTTATAAAAATAATTTCTTAACAAATAAAATCCTGGATTGTTTTGGCACGAAAATCCTAGTGATTGTGTATAAAAGCTTGGTAAGATTTAAGGACAAATGTAATAATATCACTTATTATTTAAATATATTTATAACAAAATGCTCAGCCCCTTTTTATTTTTTGATAACATTGCTGGCCCAACCCAACATTATAATTAGAATCAGCCGAGCAAAATCGTGTATTTCGAGAAAGTGCAATTGGCCTGTAATTTTTTAGGAAATAAAATAAACAGGCCGCATGGACTCTACATCATGTGTTCACCCAGCCCAGCTAATTGTTGTAATTCAAAAAAAAGATCAAATAGACTATAAATTCTACCGCGCAAAAAAAGACTGTAAATTCTGAAAAAATGGGTTGAATACGTGCCACATTTTTGGAGCCTGAAATGTGCGCCAATAGGTCGAAGCCAATGCAAGTCGTTGTCAATTTAGTCAACAAATGATTCTGACATGTTAGCCATTGGATTTACATCCAACGACCGGCATCCATCTTCAATCTCTCGTCTTCTTCCTCAAGCGCCGCCGGGACCACCTCCCGCCTCCTGCTGCTAGCAGCTCTGCTTAGCACGCTTTGCTATGAAGCGCTACTCCACCATTGGCCAGGCCATCCCTCCACCCCTCCACACCTCCTGTTCTTCTCCATCGACTGCCGAAGCACACCGCACTAGAACCAGTTAACCCTCGTACACCTCTCTGTCTGCGACTCTACTCCTGCGTCTTCCCATCTCCGGCTTGTTGCTGTCCAGGACCTCGCCGTTGTCCACCACCTTGGATGCGCTCGGCGCGGCGTGGTCAATGTGGTCAATGAATGACACCATCGGAAGTAGACTGTGCGTGGAGAGGCTGACAGTTGGGTCATGGCCACACACAGGGAAATGCCTCCTTATTACGCGCAAAATAATGATTCCTCCACCTGACATCTGGGACCCACCGGAAGGGCCTCTATATTTCGCGAAATAAAGTGCCCCCGCTGACATGTCGGACCCACCAGCTATCTTCGCACGCAAGGAAGTGCCTCCTTATTACGCACAAAAAATGAATATTCTCCCTGCCAGCTGGAACCCAGCATAGCGGGAGGCTAACTTGTGGGCCTACCAAGTAGACAGGGATGGAGGGCTTTGTCAACTTAGTCAATATGAACGATTTTAGCTCATGTTACCGTATGATGTTCATCCAACAACCGTAGTGCTTCTTCAACCTCTGGTCTTCTTGCTCCAGCCGCCCAAACCAGCATCGGTCGTGCCGCGTGCTCCTGCCTCCCGTGGCCGGCTGTGATGCCGCGGAGGCCTCACCGCCCCCTACTACTCCCACCGCTGGCAAGGCCATCCCTCTACTCACCCACACCCCTTGTTATTCTGCGGCGCAGCAGCCTCACACCGCAGCCGAACCAGTGAACCCTCGTACTCCTCTTCGCGTGGGCATCCACTGCAGCGTCTTCCCCGGCTCTGAGTCGTCCCCTTTCTAGTCCTCGCCGTCGTCCACCGCCCTGGTGCTCTCGGCACGGCGTGGTCAATGTGGACAACGACCGACTTCCATCGAAGGAGTACTGTACGTGGAGAGGCTGACAGCTGGGTCCACGGCAGTCGCAAGGCAGTGCCTCCTAATTACGCGGAAAATAATTATTCCTCCACCTGACAGCGGGGACCCACGGTACGGGCCACCAGTATTTTGTGAAAAAATCATTTCCCCCTGACTGCTGGGACCCACCAGACGGGCCACCGTATTTCACAAAAAAAAACGTTCCCCCCGCTGTCAGCTTGGACCCATCGGAAGTGCCTCCTTATTATGCACAAAAAAGTGAATACTCCCCCGGCTAGTTGGGACCCACCTTGCTGGGAGGCTGACTTGTGGGCCTACTAAGTTCCCCGGGACAAATGGCTTTGTCAACTTAGTCAATATGAACGATTCTAGCTCCAGTGACCATACGATGTCCATCCAACGGCCGTAGTGCTTCTTCAACCTCTGGTCTTCTTGCTCCAGCCGCCCAAAGCAGCGCCGGTCGTGCCGCATGCTCCTGCCTCCCGTGGCCGGTTGTGCTACCACAGAGGCCTCACCGCCCCCTACTATTCCCACCGCTGGTCAGGCCCTGTGGCGATGGCAGCCTCACACCACAGCTGAACCAGTGAACCCTCATAGTCCTCTCCGCGTGGGCTTCCACTGCCGCGTCGTCCCCTTCCTAGGCCTCGCTGCCGTCCACCGCCGTGGTGCTCTCCGCGCGGCGTGGTCAACATGGTCAAGGAACGACTTCCATCGGAAGAGTACTGTACGTGGAGAGGCTGACAGCTGGGTCCACGATCACAGCCCTGTTTTTTTGTGATTTACCAAGTAAGTCGCTTTGTCAGGCCTGTTGGGCTGCAAATCTTTCAAGACGAGGAGAGCTTTCATTCGGCTAGCCGAGAAAATGGCCCATCAGTAATGAGAAATGGGTTGTACATTTTTAAAGGACATCAAACCGACAATTAGTTTCAAATATCTTTCTTTTTCATTTCAAAATTTTAAATTACATTAATTTTTATGCGTGGAGAATTTGTTGGATTTTATATTGATATACATTTATTTTTAAAATCAGTTTGAATGTGAGTCAAAATTTCGGCATTAAAAACAGTTCGGACCGCACCGAAATATGCAAAATTTCGTATAATTTTTTAACCGTTGCCACAATATGGGATGTAATGCTAACAAAAAGAATATGGGTTCCAAAAAAACCTTAAGAATTAGAAAATGGGCTGTAAATTATTAGAAATAATGGAAAATGGGTTGTGTGCTGTTTTGCACAGATTTGAGGCTTTCCTAAAAAAAGGGTTGACGCACAAGCACTGACTGTTGGATGTCCACCCAACAGACGTCGTGCTTCTTCAATCTGTGCTCGTCCTGCTCCAGCCGCTCAAACAAGCGCCGGCGGGACTGCCTGCTCCCTCCTCCTCGCGGCCGGCTGTGTTGCCGCGCAGGCCTCACCGCCCGACTGTACTCCCATCGCTGGCCTAGCCCTCCCTCTACTCACCCACACCAACTGTTATTCTCCGGCGATGGCAGACGAACTAGTAAACCCTCGTACAGTCATACTCCCCTCCGTGTGGGAAACAACTGCCAAGTCTTCCCTGCCTCCGTGTCATGCCCTTCCTAGGCCTCACCGTTGTCCACCACCCTGGTGCTCTCGGCGTGGCGTGGTCAATGTGGTCAAGGAACGACTTCCATCGGACGTGGACTGTACGTGGAGAGGCTGACAGCTGGGTCCACGGCCGCTACACGGAAAATAATGATTCCTCCACCTGACAGCGGGAACCACCGGACAGGCCACTGTATTTCGCGAAAAAAACGTTTCCCCTGACTGCTGGGACCCACCACCTACATCTTCGCATGCAAGGAAGTGCGTCCGGGCAAAAAAACGATTCACCCCCTGACTGCTGGGACCGACTAGCTACATCTGCGTAGTCAAGGAAGTGCCTGACAGTCAGGACCCACCTGGTCGAAGCATACGTAGCGTTGTCATTCTGGTCGCGAACGTGTACGTACATACTAGTCGATGTAGAGGCGCGCACATGTCGTAGTAGAGGTGCGCACATAGCATTTACACGTACGTACAGCGGCCAGGGTGCAACAAAGAAAATACGGCCACGTATGTGTACATACGGGCGGGGTCTCAAACGCCTACTCGCGCATACGTAAGGCCAGGGCTCGTGTACATGATTGGGTCGGAACATAGAAACAGCGTCGTCGTCGTGTTCATGGGGAGGCAACGGAATGCGTCGTGTTCATGGGGAGGCAACGGAATGCGTCGTGTTCATCGGGAGGGCTTGGACGGAACAGGCGATGGAAACTAGGCCTGGCGCACCGCAGAACAGAGGAAACGGCCTTTTGTTCAACCGGCCACGTTGAAATGGGATCCTGTTCATCGGGAGGGGTCTGGCGTACCGCAAAACTGAGGAAACGGACCTCCTACGATTGAAACGGGGGTCCTGTTGATCGGGAGGGGTGTGGCGTATCGCAAAAAGGACGAAACGGACTTGCGTTGGAGCACTACGGTTGAAATGGGGGTCCTGTTCATCTGGAGGGGTGTGGCGTACCGCAAAACAGGACTCCACGGGATACTGTTCATCTCCACCGTCGACCTCCTCCAGCCTCCACAGGCTCCTGTTCATCCAGCCTCCACGGGCTCCTGTTCATCCAGCCTCCACCGCGCGCTACTCCACCGGCTACTGTTCAACCACCCCTCCACCATCTACTGTTCAACCAGCCCTCCACACCACGGGGTCCTGTTCAACCACCCCTCCACGGGCACCCCTCCATCGTCTACTGTTCATCCAGCCCTCCACAGCATGGGGTCCTGTTCAACCACCCCTCCACCATCTATTGTTCATCCAGCCCTCCACACCTCAGGGTCCTGTTCATCCACCCCTCCACGGGCACCCCTCCATCGTCTACAGTTTATCCAGCCCTCCACCACACCACGGGGTCCTGTTCTTCCAGAGGCAATGCCACCGCTCACTGTTCATCCAACCCCCCCCCCCTCGCAACGCTCACTGTTCATCCCATCGATCGGCTTCAGTTAGCAGCAGTAGCGAAGGAATCGCTCGATCGGTTTCAGTTAATAGCCATCGATCGATCGCTTGGGTTCAGTAACGCGTAGCCTACAGTGCAATCGCTCGGGTTCAGTTAGAGCCCAACGCCTCGCTTGGGTTCAGTTAGAGCCAACGCCTCGCACACACGCGCGTACATGTACGAGAGAAACGCGCATCGCTCGGCCCCCAACCTCCCACCGTAACCGGGAACTCCCCGAAATTTTCCTCCCCCTTGCTTCTACCACGGTTTTTTCCATCATGGACGGCCCAAAGAATGTCATGCAGCTGCGTCTCCGGCCCGCCCAGGACGAAAAGCCCATTTTCTGTCATGATTTTTTTGTCATAGAAGTAGGAGCCCACCACATCTATGATGATACCGGGTTTGTCACAATTATCGTCATAGAAGTGTCATATGTATGATAGAAAAAATTTCGTTCGGCCCAAAATGTCACGGATGTGTCTTTTTTTTGTAGTGGGTGCGGTTGCTGCTTAGGCCCATGTCCTCAGTGGTGTCCGGACACTCTATTTGGGGTCCGAAGAATGATTTGTACATCTCCTCATACATCAGGCCGCGAAAATTCTGAAAAGTTCGTGGTCCTTCCGGGTTGAATTCCCACATACAGAGGGGGCGGCGTTTGCAAGGCTGGACTCGACAAACTAGCATGACTTGCATTACCATAACTAGACTGAAATCTCCCTCGAAGAGATCTCGGATGCGGCTCTGCAGTACTGGCACGTCCTTGGCTGGGCCCCAGCTTAGCCCCCTGCTAATCCATGACATCAGTTGTGGTGGAGGGCCCGAGCGAAAGGTGGGGGCAGCTACCCACTTGGCACTTCTGGGAGCTGTGACGTAAAACCACTCCCGTTGCCACAATCCGGACTCCTCTGGAAAGGAACCTTTTGGCCATGGAGCATTGGCAATTTTCTTATTAAAGCAACTCCGCACGCTACGTACTGTCCCTCGACCGTCTTTGGCTTCACATCGAAGGTCTTGAGCCACAAGCCGAAGTGAGGGGTAATGCGGAGGAAGGCCTCACAGATGACAATTAAAGACGAGATGTGGAGAAGGGTGTCGGGGGCCAGATCATGAAAATCCAGCCCATAATAGAACATGAGACCCCTGACAAAGGGATCCAGAGCGAGGCCTAGTCCTCGGAGGAAGTGGGAGACGAACACAACGCTCTCGTGGGGTTCGGGAGTAGGGATGACCTGCCCTCTGGCGGGCAGCCTATGCAAAATTTCGGCGGTCAGGTATCTGGCCTACCTCGACTTCTTGATATCCTCCTCCGTGACGGAGGAAGGCATCCACCAGCCTTGAAGGCTGGATCTGGACATGATTGAAGGTCTGAAGCACCTGACCTGGGCTTTGGGTGTTAGAACTAGAGGTGGGGGCAGGATTCGATTAAGCACGGGAGGGAAGAAGTAAAGACCTTGTCCCTTTATAAAGAGGGTGAATATCAAGCATCCTCCTCATGGCCGTTTGAGACTTGCCTAAAATCTAGGAGTCCTAGGCGCAGTGGGGTTACCCACGTCCATATTGATGAGAATCCCGTAATAAGGGGAACACGATCTCTGCTTTGACAAGACGTGTCAAGAAACCGCCTCGCGTTATGTGCGGGGGCTGGTTGAAGAAAAACGGTTCACATAATGACCGGGCCATCGCGTGATGTCATGCTGCCAAAACATGTTGGCAGATTGGATTTGTGGAAATATTACTCTCTCTCTCTCTACGGTGGTATGTGGAACTTATTTTGCAGGGTCGGACACTGTCCTTGTATTCAAACTCTTTTGTGGTGTATTCGAAGGAGGAACCCGCCTTGCAATGCCGAAGACAACACTGCGCGCTAGACTCATCGTCATTGAAGCCTGGTTCAGGGGCTACTGAGGGAGTCCTGGATTAGGGGTCTCCGGACAGCCGGACTGTTTGGACTATGAAGATACAAGATTGAAGACTTCGTCCCATGTCCGGATGGGACTCTACTTGGCGTGGAAAGCAAGCTAGGCAATACGGTTATGTATAACTCCTCCTTTGTAACTGACCTTGTGTAACCCTAGCCCCCTCCGGTGTCTATACAAACTGGAGGGGTTTAGTCCATAGGACAACATACAATCATACCATAGGCTAGCTTCTAGGGTTTAGCCTCTCCGATCTCGTGGTAGATCAACTCTTGTACTACTCATATTATCAAGAATAATCAAGCAGGACATAGTGTTTTACCTCCATCAAGAGGGCCCGAACCTGGGTAAAACATCGTGTCCCCTGCCTCCCATTACCATCCGCCCTAGATGCATAGTTCGGGGCCCCCTACCCGAGATCCGCCGGTTTTGACACCGACAGCGACGCCGGATCGACTCTTCTGGAATGCGGCGCCCTCGGAGGACGCGGCATCCGTCGCCGCCAGTGCCAGCGAAATCGGCAACCTGAAGCACAGGACAAAAATAATTACGCCGGGTCGAGCGAGGCAGCTGGGCAACTTGGCTCGAACACAAAAATCACTTACGCCGGCACCACCAGAACTTCAGGCCTCGCCGCCCTCTCCTGCGGAGCACCGTGCCTCCTCTTGGTGAGCGGCTTCACGCCTCCGGCCGGATCCTCCGCACACTTCGCGGATGGGGCCCGCGGCAGGACGATATCCTTCTCGTGCGGGTGCCACACCGCCCCCGCCCCCTGAGACGACCCGGCTCTGGCTGCACCACCGCCTCCTCCACCCGGCATCGCTGCGTCAACAGCTCGCATCAACATTTCCGAAGCCATCCTGCGACCGGCAACTCAAGAATGTAAACAAGACTTACCTACTCGGTGACATGCGCCCGTATCGGCGGCCTCCGCCACCCCTCCTTCATGGGCCTCGGTCTCCTCCGAAGCATCCCGCACCACCTGCACCCGCGCCCGGTCATAAGGATGCTGGATGGCATTCAGAAGCACCTCTCACGTCGCGTCGGGACGAACAAGAAGATAAGCAGCAGCGAAATATGGAGACCAGGGACTCACCAATGGTGCCGGGTTCGCACGGCTGTACGTGGCCTTCCTGAACGCCCAGTTAACCCCCAAGTTGACCTTGGAGATGTCATTGACCCGGCACACGACTTGGTCCGCCGCCAGCCGCGTGTTCGCCATGCCGCTGGGATCTTGGAGGCCGGCCATCTGGACGATGAGACAGCTGCGCTGCTGCAGCGGCAGCACCCACCGGACGATGAAGGCGGTGGTGAGGTCGGTGCCGGTGAGCCCCTCCCGCTCCTTCATCACTGACACCCGCTCGCATAGTTTGAGCACCTCCTGTGACAGGTGCTTGGGGTAATACCCCCAGTTCAGCTTCGCCCACAGCAGCTAGTTGATGAACGGTGGGAGGTTGATGCAGTCCTCGCCAAGACTGCGGATGAAGAAGAAATTCTGCCATTTCTTGGCAGAATCCTCCATCGGCACCTTAGGGCAGTCGGCGCCCGACCGCTTGGTGATGACGGCCGCCCCGCACTCGGACATCTCTTCGGCCTTCTGCCCCTGCTGGTTCAGAGAGAAGAAGCGCACCCAGAGGTTGATCGAAGGCTCAACCCCCGGGTACCCCTCGCAGAGGGTGACGAAACCGAACAGCTGCACAATCGCGCTGGCGCCAAGATGATGGGGTTGGAGCCCGAAGAACTCCAGAAAATCGCGGAAGAAGCCGCTTGCGGGCAGCCCGAACCCGCGCTTGAAGGGCGGCAGGAAGACCTCCCGCTCTGAGCCCCTGGGTTGTGGCTCCGGCTCGCCTTGCGGGAGACGCGCCTCGACCTCCTCCGCCCTTGGGTGGCGCCTGGTTTCGTGGAGGTAGGCCATGTCGTCGAGGGTGACGGTCGAGCCCATCCATGACCCTGATGGCAGCGCCATCAACCTGTGCGCGAACAAGAAGAAGGATAGGGAAAGGAAGATGGCAAGAAATCCCTGCTCGGGATGGCAGCCGTCGTAGCTAGCGGCGGCCTTCGGAAGCAGAGGAAGGATGAAGAGGCACGGGAGCGCGAGCGTGAATGATCTCCGCCGCCCCCTTGCCCCCAATTTATAGGCCACGATTCAAAACGTGGGGAAGTGGGATCGTTTGCGCTCGCCCCTCCCACTTCCCCGCACCAAGTGCGCACGTACGCCGCAACAACTGCCTAGAGAATGGCGACCGACCGGCGGACGCCGCAATAAATCCACGCGCGTAGGCTGAGGGCGTGCAGCAGCGGGCCCTAGGGCATCGCCCCGTCCTATCACGCACGTGGCCTGTCAGGCCCTTCCGGCTCCCAGGCGCCACATCGCGGCCGCGCGAAGCCCGAAAGATTGCCCAAGATTCATCGAGCTCCTTAGTTTCCCACCACGACCAAGACGCCGCAATCCGGTTTCCGGAAGCCGGCACAGAGTGGGTGTTGCCGGACCCAGCGGTCACCAAGTCTGCCTCTGCAAAGGGGGGAAACTGCGAAGGCCCACCCATCTGAAGACGACGGACCTTCACAGCTTCAGGGACTACTTTCGGGGGGATGAACCCCAGGTAGGCAACGGAACCTGAATCCCTTTCGGAAACAACAGGCCTGCATCGCCCCTCAACCCGACCTGACCTTCGCCGAGTTGCTTGACTCGGCCAGGTCGCTCAACCCGGCCTAGCAGGCCTACTCAGCTGGACTCCTCAACTCGGCCCCAACAACCAAGCTCAAGACTTCTCTAGCAAGCCAGCACCGCGCTTGGCATGTTGTCAAAACCCGGCCGAGGGTCAGCGGCCGTCCCATCCTAGCCGTAGGATGGGACGAGTCTCTGCTAGCTAATGATCAAAGCCACATTACCCCGCCCATGCCTCTGGTCAGCCGGACGAGGCAACAGTGCCCTCCACCTACCCGCTGACTAGGTCTAGCATGGCAACAGTGCCCCGACGTGACCAATGACGCCAACAAGCGGCGACCTGACGGAGCGCCGCTATAGCTAACTCAACCCGGCCACGCCCTGACGATCGACAAGACGGCACAGTGCCCCATAGGCACATGGGGCCCGCGCCAGGAGAACTCGGCTAGCCCTGCTACTCGGCGGGTCCCAGCACCGGGTTCTCGGACACTGTCAACCCGGCCCTAAGGCCTTGTAACATTACACTTGTACTCCTGGGGGGTTGACCTATAAAACCCCCCAGGAGCCCCCATGTATACGGGCAACACCCACTTCATTCACACAGTCGATCACACACACCTAGCAAGCGACACCCAAGGAGAGGGAGCAGCCTAAGCCTTGGCCGGACCTCCTTCTTCCTCCTTACAGCTCTAGGAGCAACTCTGTACTCTTACATATAAACCACACTCAACAGGACTAGGGGTGTTATCTCTCCGAAGAGCCCCGAACCTGGGTATGTCTTGCGTCCCGTGCTCTCTCATGCCGACCTCACCTATGGAGCCCACCAGTGCCCTCGAGCCTCCTCCTATCTTTAGCCATCCTTTGGCATCTGTCGTGCGCCCACCACGACAGGAACACTTAGTGTGCTATCAAACGTCACAACATAACTGGGTGACTATAAAGATGCTCTATAGGTGTCTCCGATGGTGTTTGTTGAGTTGGCATTGATCGATATTACAATTTGTCACTCCGTGTATCGAAGAGGTATCTCTGGGCCCTCTCAGTAATGCACATCACTATAAGCCTTGCAAGCAATGTGACTAATGAGTCAGTTATGGGATGTTGCATTACGGAACGAGTAAAGAGACTTGTTGGTAATGAGATGGAACTATCTATTGAGATACCGACGATCGAATTTCGCGCAAGTAACATACCGATGACAAAGGGAACAATGTATATCATTATGCGGTTTGACCGATAAAGATCTTCATAGAATATGTGGGACCCAATATGAACATCCAGGTTTCTCTATTGGTTATTGACCGGAGATGTGTCTCAGTCATGTCAACATAGTTCTCGAACCCGTAGGGTCTGCATGCTTAACATTCGATGACGATCGATATTATGAGTTTATGTGTTTTGATGTACCGAAGGTTTTTTGGAGTCCCAGATGTGATCACGAACATGACGAGGAGTCTCGGAATGGTCGAGACATAAATATGGATATATTGGACGGCTATATTCAGACACCGGAAGTGTTCCGGGTGATTTCAGAGAAAACCGGAGTACCGGGGAGTTACCGGAACCCCCGGGGGGGGGGGGTCAATGGGCCTTCATGGGCCTTAGTGGAAATAGAGGGCAGCAAGGGAGCTGTGGGGAGCTCCCCCCTAGGCCCAAACCTAATTGGTTTAGGGCTTGGGGGGGCGGCCCCCTCTTTCCTTCTCCCCTCCTCCTGTTTCCTTCCCCTCCTAATTGGACTAGGGAAGGGGGAACCTACACCTAGTAGGAGTAGGATTCCCCCCTTGGGGCGCACCCTATGAGGACGCCGGCCCCCTCCCCTTCCTCCTTTATATACGAGGGCAGGGGCACCCTAGAACACACAATTTGATCACTGATCTCTTAGCCATGTGCAGTGCCCCCCTCCACCATAATCCACCTCGGTCATATGGTCGTAGTGCTTAGGCGAAGCCCTGCGCCGGTAGCTTCATCATCACCGTCATCACACCGTCGTGCTGATGAAGCTCTCCCTCGACACTCAGCTGGATTGAGAGTTCGTGGGACATCACCGAGCCGAACGTGTGCAGATTGCGGAGGTGCAGTACTTTCGGTACTAGGATCGGTCGGATTGCGAAGACGTACGACTACATCAACCGCGTTGTCATAACGCTTCCGCTTACGGTGTACGAGGGTATGTGGACAACACTCTTCCCCTCTCGTTGCTATGCATCACCATGATAGATCTTGCGTGTGCATAGGAAATTTTTGGAAATTACTGCGTTCCCAACAGTGGCATCTGAGCCAGGTCTATACGTGGATGTTATATGCATGAGTAG
This sequence comes from Triticum monococcum, assembly GCA_034509565.1. Classification (NCBI taxonomy): domain Eukaryota; kingdom Viridiplantae; phylum Streptophyta; class Magnoliopsida; order Poales; family Poaceae; genus Triticum; species Triticum monococcum. The sequence goes on from CM067841.1 coordinate 82,098,568, forward strand.
AATAGAAAGGAGTTATGGGCGTGGGTATATACATATTGCTTGCCATCACTAGTTGATTCTTGATTCAGTGGAATTGTTGGATGAAGCGGCTCAGACCAACATTACGCGTACGCTTACGCGAGACTGGTTCTACCGACATGCACACAGGTGGCTAGTGGGTGTCAGTTTCTCCAACTTTAGTTGAATCGGATTCAATGAACAGGGTTCTTTCTGAAGATCAAAAAGCAATCACTATACCGCGTTGTGGTTTTTGATGCGTAGGTAAGAACGGTTCTTGCTCAGCCCATAGCAGCCACGTAAAACTTTCAACAACAAAGTAGAGAATGTTTAACTTGTTTTTGTTGGGCATGTTGTGATGTGATATGATCAAAATGTGATGAGATATACATTGTTGTATGAGATGATCATGTTTTGTTAAAGTTATCGGCAACTGGCAGAAGCCTTATGGTTGTATCTTTATTGCATAAGAAGCAAGTGTCATATAATTGCTTTACTTTATCGATATGCGATAGCAATAGTTGCAAAAGCAATAGTTGGCTAGACAACCATGTGACGACACGTTGATAGAGATCAAGGTGATGGAGATCATGGTGTCATGCTGGTGATGATGGAGATCATGAAGGTACTTTGGAGATGGAGTTCAAAGGCACAAGATGGTAATGGCCATATCATGTCACATATTTTGATTGCATATGATGTTTATCTTTTATGCATCTTATTTTGCTTAGTTCGACGGTAGCATTATAAGATGATCTCTCACTAAATTTCATGGTATAAGTGTTCTCCCTGAGTATGCACCGTTGTTACAGTTCGTCGTGCCGAGACACCACGTGATGATCGGGTGTGATAAGCTCTATGTTCACATACAACGGGTGCAAGCTAGTTTTGCACACGCAGAATACTCGGGTTAAACTTGACGAGCCTAGCATATGCAGATATGGCCTCGGAACACTGAGACCGAAAGGTCGAGCGTGAATCATGTAGTAGATATGATCAACATAGTGATGTTCACCATTGAAAACTACTCCATCTCACATGATGATCGGACATGGTTTAGTTGATATGGATCACGTGACCACTTAGATGATTAGAGGGATTTCTATCTAAGTGGGAGTTCTTAAGTAATATGATTAATTGAACTTTAATTTATCATGAATTTAGTCCTGATAGTATTTGCGTAACTATGTTGTAGATCAATAGCTCGCAATTTAGCTCCCTATTTATTTTTGATTTGTTCCTAGAGAAAAATAAGTTGAAAGATGTTAGTTGCAATGATGCGTACTAGCTCCGTGATATGAGGATTATTCTCAATGCTGCATGGAAGTATTATGTCCTTGATGCACCACTAGGTGACATAACTATTGCAGGAGAAGTTGCAGACGTTATGAATGTTTGACAAGCTCGTTATGACGACTACTTGATAGTTTAGTGCACCATGCTTTATGGCTAAGAACCGGGACTTCAAAAATGTTTTGAACGACATGGAGCATATGAGATGTTCCAAGAGTTGAAATTGGTATTTCATGCTCATGCCCGTGTCGAGAGGTATAAGACCTCTGACAGTACTTTGCCTACAAGATGGAGGAGAATAGCTCAACCAGTGAGCATGCACTCAGATTGTCTAGGTACTACAATTTCTTGAATCAAGTGGGAGTTAATCTTCCAGATAAAATAGTGATTGACAGAGTTCTCTAGTCACTATCACCAAGTTACTGGAACTTCGTGATGAACTATAATCTGCAAGGGATGATGAAAGTAATTCCCAAGCTCTTCGTGATGCTGAAATCAGCGAAGGTAGAAATCAAGAAAAGCATCAAGTGTTGATGGTTGACAAGACCACTAGTTTCAAGTAAAAGGGCAAGGGAAAGAAAGGGAACTTCAAGAAGAATGGCAAGCAAGTTGGCACTCCCATGAAGAAGCCCAAAGCAATACCCAAGCCTGAAACTGAGTGCTTCTACTACAAAGGAAATGGTCACTTGAACTGGAACTACCCTAGATACTTGGCGGATAAGAAGGACGGCATACTGAACAAAGGTATATTGGATATACATGTTATTGATGCGTACTTTACTAGTGTTTATAGCAACCCCTCGGTATTTGATGCTAGTTTAGTTGCCAAGAGTAGTAACTCGAAACGGGAGTTGCAAAATAAACATAGACTAGTTAAAGGCGAGGTGATGATGTGTGTTGGAAGTGATTCCAAGGTTGAGAAGATCACCATCACACACTCCCTTTACCTTTGGGATTAGTGTTGAACCTAAAATAAATGTTATTTGGTGTTTGCGTTGAGCATGAATATGATTGGATCATGTTTATTGCAATACAGTTATTCATTTAAGTCAAAGAATAATTGTTGTTCTATTTACATGAATAAAACCTTCTATGGTCATACACTCAATATAAATGGTTTATTGAATCTCGATCGTAGTGATACACATATTCATAATATTTGAAGCCAATGCAGTCAGATGAGTGTTGAGGCTCGCGGTGGGTATCATTATTTTCTGACCTTCACAGATGATTTGAGCAGATATGGGTATATCTACTTGATGAAACATAAGTCTGAAACATTTGAAAAGTTTAAAGAATTTCAGAGTGAAGTGGAAAATCATCATAACAAGAAAATAAAGTTTCTATGATCTGATCGCGGAGACGAATATTTGAGTTATGAGTTTGGTCTTCAACTAAAACGAGGTGGAATAGTTTCACAAATTCGTGCCACCTGGAACACCACATTATAATGGTGTGTCCGCATAATCATACTATATTGGATATAGTGCAACCTATGATGTCTCTTACTGATTTTCCACTATTGTTTTGGGGTTATGCATTAGAGACAGTTACATTCACGTTAAATAGGGCTCCGTCTAATCCTTGAGATGACACCCTATGAATTATGGTTTGGCTAGATACCTAAGTTGTCGATTCTTAAAGTATGGGATTGTGATGCTTATGTGAAAAAGTTTCAGCCTAATAAGCTCAAACCCAAATCGGAAAAGTGTGTCTTCATAGGATACCCAAAAGAAACTGTTGGGTACAGCTTCTATCACAGATCCAAAAGGCAAGATCTTTGTTAGTAAGAGTGGATCCTTTCTAGAGAAGAAGTTTCTCTCGAAAGAAGTGAGTGGGAGGAATGTAGAACTTGATGAGGTAATTGTACCTTCTCCCGAATTGGAAAGTATTTCATCACAGAAATCTGTTCTCGTGATTTCTACACCAATTAGTGAGGAAGCTAATGATGATGATCATGAAACTTCAGATCAAGTTACTACCGAACCTCGTAGGACAACCAGAGTATGGTCCGCACTAGAGTGGTACGGTAATCCTTTCTGGAAGTCATTTACTAGACCATGATGAACCTACGAACTGTGAGGAAGCGATGATGAGCCCAGATTCCGCAAAATGGCTTAAGGCCAAATCTGAGATGGGATCCATGCATAAAGAACAAAGTATGGACTTTGATTGACTTGCCCAATGATCGGCGAGCCATTGAGAATAAATGGATCTTCAAGAGGAAGACGGACGCTGATAGTAGTGTTACTATGTACAAAGCTCAAATTGTCGCAAAAGATTTTCGACGAGATCAAGGTGTTGAATATGATGAGATTTTCTCACTCGTAGCGATGCCTAAGTCTGTCTGAATCATGTTAGCAATTGATACATTTTATGAAATCTGGCAAATGGATGTCAAAACTGCATTCCTTAATGGATTTCTTAAAGAAGAGTTGTATATGATACAACAAGAAATTTTTGTCAATCCTAAAGGTGCTAACAAAGTGTGCAAGCTCCAGTGATCCATCTATGGACTGGTGCAAGCATCTCAGACTTGGAATATACACTTTGATGAGTTGATCAAAGCATATAGTTTTATATAGACTTTTGGAGAAGCCTGTATTTACAAGAAAGTGAGTGGGAGCTCTGTAGCATTTCTAATATTATATGTGGATAACATATTGTTCGTCGGAAATGATACTGAATTTTTCGATAGCATAAAAGGATACTTGAATAAGAATTTTTCATAGAAAGACCTCGGTGAAGCTGCTTACACATTGAGCATCAAGATCTATAGAGATAGATCAAGACGCTTGATAAGTTTTTTCAATGAGTACATACCTTGACAAGATTTTGAAGTAGTTCAAAATTGAACAGTCAAAGAACGAGTTCTTGCCTGTATTGCAAGGTGTGAAGTTGAGTAAAGACTCAAAACCCGACCACAGCAGAAAATAGAAAGAGAATGAAAAGTCATTCCCTATGCCTCAGTCATAGGTTCTATAAAGTATGCTATGCTGTGTACTAGTCCTATTATATACCTTAGCATGATTCTGGCAAGGGAGTACAATAGTGATCTAGGAGTAGATCACTAGACATCAATCAAAATTATCCTTAGAGGTCTAAGAGAATATTTCTCAGTTATGGAGGTGATAAAAGAGTTCTTCGTAAAGAGTTAGATCAATGCAAGCTTTTTACATCGATCCAGATGACTCTAAGTAACGATCTGGACACATATTGAAAGTGCGAGCAATTAGCTAGAGTAGCTCCGTGTAGAGTATTATAGACACAGAAATTTGCAAAATACATATGGATCTGAATGTTGCAGACCCATAGACTAAACTTATCTCACATGCAAAACATGATCACTCTTTTGGTATTAATCACATAGCAATGTGAACTAGATTATTGACTCTAGTAAACCCTTTGGGTATTAGTCACATGAAGATGTGAACTATTGGTGTTAAATCACATGACGATGTGAACTAGACTATTGACTCTAGTGCAAGTGGGAGACTGAAGGAAATATGACCAAGAGGCAATAATAAAGTTATTCTTTATTTCCTTATATCGTGAAAAATGTTTATTATTCATGCTAGAATTGTATTAACCGGAAACTTAGTACATGTGTGAATACATAGACAAACAGAGTGTCCCTAGTATGCCTCTACTTGACTAGCTCGTTAATCAAAGATGGCTAAGTTTCCTAGCCATGGACATGTGTTGTCTTTTGATGAACGGGATCACATCATTAGAGAATGATGTGATGGACTAGACCCATCTGTTAGCATAGCACTATGATCATTTAGTTTACTGCTATTGCTTTCTTCATGACTTATACATGTTCCTATGACTATGAGATTATGCAACTCCCAAATATCGGAGGAACACTTAGTGTGCTATCAAACGTCACAACGTAACTAGGTGACTATAAAGATGCTCTACAGGTGTCTCCGATGGTGTTTGTTGAGTTGGCCTAGATCGAGATTAGGATTTGTCACTCCGTATATCGGAGAGGTATCTCTGGGCCCTATCGGTAATGCACATCACTATAAGCCTTGCAAGCAATGTGACTAATGAGTTAGTTACGGGATGTTGCATTACGGAACAAGTAAATAGACTTGCCAGTAACGAGATTGAACTAGGTATTGAGATACCAACGATCGAATCTCGGGCAAGTAACATACCGATGACAAAGGGAACAACGTATATCGTTATGCGGTTTGACCGATAAAGATCTTCGTAGAATATGTGGGAGCCAATATGGACATCCAGGTTCCACTATTGGTTATTGACCGGAGATGTGTCTCAGTCATGTCTACATAGTTCTCGAACCCGTAGGGTCCGCACGCTTAACGTTTGGTGACGATAGATATTATGAGTTTATGTGTTTTGATGTACCGGAGGTTTTTCGGAGTCCCGGATGTGATCACGGACATGATGAGGAGTCTCGGAATGGTTGATACAGAAAGATTGATATATTGGACGGCTATATTCGGACACCGGAAGTGTTCCGGGTGATTTCGGAGAAAATCGGAGTACCGGGGAGTTACCTGAACCCCCGAGGGGTTCAATGGGCCTTCATGGGCCTTAGTGCAAATAGAGGGCAGCAATGGAGGTGTGGAGCATGCCACCCTAGGCCCAAACCAAATTGGTTTAGGGCTTGGGGGGCCGGCCCCCTCTTTCCTTCTCCCCTCCTCCTCTTTCCTTCCCCTCCTAGTTGGACTAGGAAAGGGGGAACCTACTCTTAGTTGGAGTAGGATTCCCCCCTTGGGGCGCACCCTATGAGGCCGCTGGCCCCTCCCCTTTCGCCTTTATATACGGGGGCAGGGGCACCCTAGAACACACAAGTTGATCTCTTAGCCGTGTGCGGTGTCCCCCTCCACAGATTTCCACCTCGGTCATATCATTGTAGTGCTTAGGCGAAGCCCTGCGCTGTAGCTTCATCATCACCGTCATGACGCCGTCGTGCTGATGAAACCCTGCGCTAAACGTGTGCAGATCGCGGAGGTGCCGTACTTTTGGTACTAGGATCGGTCAGATCATGAAGACGTACGCGACTACATCAACCGCGTTGTCATAACGCTTCCACTTACGGTCTACGACGGTACGTGGACCACACTCTTCCCCTCTCGTTGTTATGCATCACCATGATATATCTTGCGTGTGTGTAGGATTTTTGTTTTGAAATTACTGCGTTGCCAACACCAATATGCTTTATGTTCTAGTTCGAGAGGTATGTGACATGCTTTTCCATAAACCATCTTATACGGAGACATACCCATAGGATTTTTATATGCAGTTCTATAGGCCCATAATGCATCATCAATTTTCTTTGACGAATTCTTTCTAGATCTGTTAACAGTCTTTTGCAAAATTAATTTAAGCTCTCTATTACTCAGTTCTACTTGACCACTAGATTGTGGGTAGTATGGAGATGCAATTCTATGATTAACATCTTACTTAGTAAGCATTTTACGAAATGCACCATGAATAAAATGTGAACCACCATCAGTCATTAAGTATCTAGGGACTCCAAACCTCAGAAAATAACTTCTTTAAGCATCTTAATACAGGTGTTATGATCAGCCCTACTAGTTGGAATAGCTTCTACCCACTAAGTAACATAATCAACAGCAACTAAAATATGTGTATACCCATTAGAGGAAGGAAATGGTCCCATATAATCAAAGCCCCAAAGATCAAATGGTTCAATAACAAGAGAATAATTCATAGGCATTTCTTGATGTCTACTAATATTACCAATTCTTTGACATTCATCACAAGACAAGACAAACTTATGGGCATCCTTGAAGAGAGTAGGTTAATAAAAACCAGATTACAATACCTTATGTGCAGTTCTATCTCCAGCATGGTCCTCCATAAGCCTTGGAGTGACACTTGCGTAGGATCTGTTCCTGTTCATGCTCTGGTACACAATGTCTAATAACACCATCTAGTCCTTGTTTATAAAGGTGTGGGTCATCCCAGAAGTAATGTCTTAAATCATAGAAAAACATTTTCTTTTGCTGGTATGTGAAACTAGGTGGTATAAATTTAGCAACAATGTAATTAGCATAATCAGCATACCATGGAGCAGTACGAGAAGCATTTATGATAGCTAACTATTCATCAGGAAAGCTATCATCAATAGGTAGTGGGTCATCAAGAACATTCTCTAACCTAGGTAAGTTGTTTGCAACGGGGTTCTCATCTCCCTTTCTATCAATAATATGCAAATCAAATTCATGTAGTAGGAGAACCCATCTAATAAGTCTAGGTTTAGCATCTTTCTTTTCCATAAGATATATAATAGTAGCATGATCGGTGTGAACAGTTACTTTAGAGTCAACAATATAAGGTCTGAACTTATCACAAGCAAACACAACTGCTAAAAATTCTTTTTCAGTAGTAGCATAATTTCTCTGGGAACTGTCTAGATTTTTACTAGATTGGATAACATTTAATTTATTATCAACTCTTTGTCCTAGAATAGCACCTATAGCATAATCACTAGCACCACACATAATTTCAAAGGGTAAAGTCCAATCAGGAGGCCGAACAATAGGTGTAGATATCATGGCTTTCTTAAGTATTTCAAATGCTTCTACACCATCATCATCAAAGACAAAAGGAACATATTTTTGTAAGAGATTAGTCAGAGGCTTGGAATTTTTTGAGAAGTCTTTAATGAACCTCCTATAAAACCCGGCATGACCAAGGAAACTTCTTATACCTTTAATGTCCTTTGGACACAACATCTTTTCAATAGCATCAACTTTAGCTTTATCAACTTCAATAACTCTTTCAGAAATTTTATGCCCCAAGACAATACCTTCATTAACCATAAAGTGGCACTTCTCCCAATTCAAGACAAGATTAGTTTCTTCATATCTCTGCAAAACTCGATCAAGGTTGCTTAAGCAATCATCCAAAGAAGTTCCATATATTGAAAACTCATCCATGAAAACCTCAACAATATTTTCACAAAAGTCAGAGAATATAACAGTCATACATCTTTGAAAGGTAGCAGGTGCATTACATAAACCAAAAGGCATACGTCTATAAGCAAAGGTACCAAAAGGGCTAGTAAAGGTGGTCTTTTCTTGATCCTCTTTTGACACAGGTATTTGAGAGAAACCAGAATAACCGTCTAGAAAGCAAAAATGCATATATTTGGATAATCTTTCTAGCATTTGATCAATAAAATGGAAAGGGTAATGATCCTTTTTAGTAGCTTTATTTAGTTTCCGAAAATCAATTACCATTCTATAACCTGTAACAATTCTTTGTGGGATCAATTCATCTTTATCATTAGGAACAACAGTAATACCTCCTTTCTTAGGGACACAATGGACAGGACTTACCCACTGACTACTAGCAACGGAATAAAGTATACCTACCTCCAGAAGCTTTAGTATTTCTTTTCTTACCACTTCTTTCATCTTGGGATTTAACCGTCCTTGGTGATCAACAACCGGCTTAGCGTCTTTCTCCAATTTTATTTGGTGCTGGCATAGAGTGGGACTAATGCCCTTAAGATCATCAAGAGTATATCCAATAGCAGCACGGTGCTTCTTTAGAGTTTTCAATAATTTCTCTTCTTCTTGCTCTGAAAGGTTAGCACTAATAATAACAGGATATATCTTCTTTTCATCAAGATAAGCATATTTAAGAGTATCGGGCAATGGTTTAAGCTCAAACACGGGATCACCCTTGGGTGGAGGACGATCCCCTAGAATTTCGACAGGCAAGTTGTGTTTCAAAATAGGTCCCTGTTTAAAGAATACTTCATCTATTTCCCTTCTTTCATTCATAAAGATATCATTTTCAAGGTCTAGGAAATATTGTTCTAAAGGATCATTACGAGTAACGGCAATAGAAGAAAGACCAATAATTTCATCTTTACTAGGCAATTCTTTATCATTGGGTTGTCTATGAAATTTAGCAAAATTAAAATCATGAGACATATCCCCTAAACCAACAGAAACAATATCCTTTTTGCAGTCTATCTTAGCATTAACAGTATTCAAGAAGGGTCTACCAAATATAATGGGACAAAAGTCATCTTGTGGGAACGAAGAACAAGGAAATCAGTAGAATATTTAGCTTTCCACACAAGACTTCAACATCTCTAACAATCCCAACCAGTGAAATAGTATCTCTATTGGCAAACACATATCATGTGGTGAATAAAAATATAGCCTCAAGTAAAGTTACCGATAGACGAAGACGAAAGAGGGGATGCCTTCCGGGGTATCCCCAAGCTTAGGCTTTTGATTGTACTTGAATTTTACCTTGGGGTGCCTTGGCATCCCAAAGATTAGGCTCTTGCCACTCCTTATTCCAAAATCCATCAAATCTTTACCCAAAAACTTGAAAACTTCACAACACAAAACTTAGCAGAAAATCTCATGAGCTCCGTTAATATAAGAAAACAAACCACCACTTTAATGTACTGTAATTAACTCATTCTTTATTTATATTGGTGTTAAACCTACTGTATTCCAACTTCTCTATGGTTCATACCCCCCGATACTACCCATAGATTTATCAAAATAAGCAAACAACACATGTAAAATAGAATGTGTCAAAACAGAACAGTCTGTAGAAATTTGGAGGTTTCGAATACTTCTGTAACTCCAAAAATTCTGAAAACTTAGGAAGGCCTAAATAATTTGTATATTGATACACTGCAGTTGGAATTGGTAATTTCTCGCTCTCTGGTAAAAAATGAAAATTATTTTCGCGAGCGCATACTTTCTGTTTTTATCAGCAAGATCAAACAAAAATCACCCAAGAAGATCCTAAAGGCTTTACTTGGCACAAACACTAATTAAAACATAAAAACACAATCATAACATAGGCTAGATAAATTATTTATTAATAAAACAGGAACAAAAAGTAAAGAACAAAAATACAATTGGGTTGCCTCGCAACAAGCGCTATCGTTTAACGCCCCTAGCTAGGCATCAATAATTTTAATGATGCTCACATGAGAGACAAGAATTGAAGCACAAAGAGGGCATCATATAGTATGTGAAAAACAAATCTAAGTCTAACATAGCAAGCAAAAACTAGCATATGCAAGGAAGCTGAAAGAAACAATAGCAATCTCAACATACCGAGAGGTAATTTAGTAACATGAAAATTTCTACAATCATATTTTCCTCTCTCAGAATAATTACATGTGGGATCATAAGAAAATTCAATAATATAGCTATCATATAAAATATTCTCAACATGATCCATGTGTATGCAAAGTTGACACTCTTTCAAAATAGTGGGATTAACATTAACTAACGTCATGACCTCTCCAAACCCACTTTTATCAAAAATTTCATAAGGTTGAACATTATCCAAATATGTGGGATCTAATGTTGACACTATTTCAAACCCACTTTCAATATTATTGCAAAAATTATTATCAATCTCATATTCATCATGGGGCTTAAATAAATTTTCAAGATCATAAGAAGAATCACCCCAATCATGATCATTGCAACAAATAGTAGTCATAGCAAAACTAGCATCCCCAAGCTTAGGGTTTTGCATAATATTAGCACAATTTACATCAATAGACTCATCGCAATCATGCTTTTTATTCAAAGATCTATCGTGAATCGCTTCATAAAGTAATTCATCACACTTTTCAGATTCACGAATTTCAAGCAAAACTCATAAAGATAATCTAGTGCACTCAACTCACTAGCAATAGGTTCATCATAATTGGATCTCTTAAAGAGATTAGCAAGTGGATGAGGATCCATAAACTTTAAGCAAGCGAAGATGCAAGCAAAAAGAAGGTGCATGGTAACACAAGCAAACAAAAGATCGAACGGAAGAAGGGCGAATAAAATGGCAAATTGTGGAGTGGGGGAGAGGAAAACGAGAGGCAAATGGCAAATAATGTAATGTGAGGGAGAAGAGTTTATGATGGGTACTTGGTATGTCTTGACTTGGCGTAGATCTCCCCGGCAGGCGCCAAAAATCCTTCTTGCTACCTCTTGAGCATGCGTTGGTTTTCCCTTGAAGAGGAAAGGGTGATGCAACAAAGTAGCGTAAGTATTTCCCTCAGTTTTTTAGAACCAAGGTATCAATCCAGTAGGAGACAACACTCAAGTCACCTAGTACCTGCACAAACAATCAAGAACCTTGCAACCAACGCGATAAAGGGGTTATCAATCCCTTCACGGTCACTCGCAAAAGTGAGATCTGATAAACATAGTAAGATAAATATTTTTGGTATTTTTGTGGTATAGATTGGAAAGTAAAGATTGCAAAAAAGTAAACGAGATGCGATGTAAATAAAAAGAGATGCAATATAATAAGAAAGAGACCTGGGGGCCATAGGTTTCACTAGTGGCTTCTCTCATGATAGCATGTATTATGGTGGGTGAACAAATTACTGCCGAGCAATTGATAAAAGAGCGCATAGTTATGAGAATATCTAGGGAATGATCATGAATATAGGCATCACGTCCGTGTTAAGTAGACCGAAACGATTCTACATCTACTACTTTTACTCCACACATCGACCACTATCCAACATGCATCTAGAGTATTAAGTTCATAAGAAGAGAGTAATGCATTAAGCAAGATGACATGATGTAGAGGGATAAACTCAAGCAATATGATATAAAACCCATCTTTTTATCCTCGATGGCAACAATACAATACGTGCCTTGCTGCCCCTACTATCACTGGAAAGGGACACCGCAAGATTGAACCCAAAGCTAAGCACTTCTCCCATTGCAAGAAAGATCAATCTAGTAGGCCAAACTAAACCAATAATTCAAAGAGACTTGCAAAGATATAAAATCATTCATATAAGAATACAAAGAAGAACCAAATATTATTGATAGATAAACTTGATCATAAATCCACAATTCATCAGATTTTGGCAAACACATCGCAAAAAGTATTACATCGAATAGATCTCCAAGAACATCGAGGAGAACATTGTATTGAGAACTAAAGAGGGAGAGAAGAAGCTTTCTAGCAAATAACTATGGACCCAAAGGTCTGTGGTAAACTACTCACACATCATCGGAGAGGCTATGGTGTTGACGTAGAAGCCCTCCATGACCGATTCCCCCTCCGACAGATCACCGGAAAAGGCCCCAGATGGGATCTCATGGGTACATAAGGTTGCGGTGGTGGAAAAGTGGTTTCATGGCTCCCATGATGTTTTTAGGGTGTAAGAGTATATATAGGCGAAAGAAGTACGTCGGTGGAGCTCCGTGGGGCCCATGAGGGTGGGGGCGCCTACCCCCCTGGGCGCTCCCTCCTATCTCTTGGACGCCTCACGGAGTTCCAGACTTCCGCTCCAAGTCTCCTGGTTTGCGTTTGTTCCATGAAAGATCCTCGCGAAGGTTTCGTTCCGTTTGGATTCTATTTGATATTCCTTTTCTGCAAAACACTCAAATAGGCAAAAAAACAGAAACTGGCACTGGGCCTCTAGTTAATATGTTAGTCCCAAAAATAATATAAAAGAGCATATTAAAGCCCAATAAACATCGACAACAGATAATATAATAGCATGGAACAATCAAAAATTATATATACGTTGGAGACGTATCAAGGGGGCGTCTGACGAGGAGGATGTCGAGCCCATCGCTGAGGTGGTGGCGCCAGCCGGGGTGGCGGGTGGGGTACCTGCCGGCTCAACCTCATAGGAGGGAGACGGGGACCCGGGGGCCTGGTCAGACTCGACCTCTAGGGAGGGAGTCGAAAAACCAGGCGGTGGCGGCAGAAGGCGCCGTGCCGGGGGGCCTCCAGGGGGCACCTCCGCACATCACTCCACGAAGGGGGCGCGCGGGGTCGGCGCTGATGGAGCCGAAGTCCTTCCGATAAGTAAGAGTGTTGAACCCAATGAGGAGCAGAAGGAAATGACAAGCGGTTTACAGTAAGGTATTCTGTACAAGCACTGAAATTATCGGTAACAAATAGTTTTGTGATAAGGTAATTTGTAACGGGTAACAAGTGTAAGTGCATCTAGTGCCACCCCTAGTTGGTTTTGGAGTATTGACGACGAACCTGGTTGAGGGACTAATGTGTTTGTGAGAATTGCAGGACAACACAGGTAGTAGTCCCTCATTGATTCGGTTTACCTACCGGAGATGACCCCTAAAAATGTATGAAGACATTGAAGACAAAGGTGGTATGTGAAGATATTCACATGGAAGACTATGACAAGAGAAGACATCGTGTGAAGACTATGCAGTGCGAAGACTTAGTTGTTTTGTTGTTTCCTTTTATTCTTTGTTGAGTCATAGGAACCACCGTACTGTTAAGTGGGGTCCTAGTGAACAAAGTCAGAGTGACTGAAGTGATGCTTAACCACAATCCTATGTCTTCGAGCGAAGACAATGAGAGCAAAACTTATCCAGAGCTAGATAAGTCAGCTTTACTTGCAGCCCAAGTAAAGTTGCCGCGTGTGTTTCAAATCTAACCATTGGAACACGTGTCAGTTCCTTAGTGACCCAGGGTCATTTCGGACAAATCAGGTCAGGTTGCCTAGTGGCTATAAATAGCCCACCCCCTACACCATAAATTGGTGGCTACTCAGAGTTAGTACACGGCTTTTGTTGTTTGAGAGCAACCCACCTTGAAGCCTTTGAGTGAGAGAAATCCTTGCGGGGAAAAAGCCCTAAACACCCAGAGCCAAAGAGTGTTAGGCATCACTGAAGTCTTCTTGTTTGTGTGATCCGAAGAATTTTTACACTTGAGGACTGTGAATCCTCCAGCCGGTTAGGCACCGCGTTCTGAGCATCCAAGAGTCATTGTGGATCACCGGTGAACGAAGTCTGTGAAGGTTTGGAAGTCTACCTTGAAGACTTACCTGAGTGATTGGGCGAGGACTGTGTGTCCTTAGCTCAAGGGGAATAAGGTGAAGACATGGTATTCTGAGTTAAATCTCAGCCTCTTTAACCAGACATACAGTTGTCACAGGAACTGGAACTAGTCCAACAAATCATTGTCTTCAACAAGCAACTCGTTCTATCCTTCCGATCTCTTTATTTACAGTTGGTCCTTGTGAAGTCATTGCCTGTTTGCATTATCTATTTGTCTTCACTGTGTGACTGTTATTTTGATTGGCTTCATACTATCTTCCATCTTGATCCGTAATGCCTAGCTGCTATTAGTCTTCGTGCTTTCACTTCATTGAATACTTGACTATGGCTTTCCTTGTGTAGTCTTCCTTCCGCTGCGTGTTTATAGGTTTATTTCTATCGTTTGTCTTCGAAACTTCCATGTTTTGAAGACTTTCATAAAAATCGCCTATTCACCCCCCTCTAGTCGATAACTAGCACTTTCAATTGGTATCAGAGCAAGGTACTCCCTTGTTCTGTGTGATTCGGTTTAACCACCTGGAGTTTTAGCTATGTCGACTGAAGGGATAATCAAAGTCTCTGCTGCGTGCCCCGTCTTCGATGGAACTGAATATCCCTACTGAAAGAATAAGATGCGTATGCATCTTGAAGCCATTGATGTCGACCTCTGGTTTGTCATCAAGAATGGCGTTCCCAAGACTGGTGAAGGTGTCACCCTTGCTGATGTCAAGAAGTTAGTTCAACTAGATTCTATAGCCAAGAACATCATCTGTGGTCATCTGACCAAAGGACAGTATGGCCGTGTAAGTGCTCTGGAAACATCAAAGCTAGTCTGGGACTGGCTCTCCAAGGTCAACAAAGGCGACTCAACCCAGAGAGGTCAAAGGATCAGTGTCCTTCGCAACCTCTTTAACCGCTTCAAGAGAAACGACAATGAGAATATTCCGCTCACGTTTGATTGCCTCACTGACATCACAAATGAGCTTCAAGCTCTCGGCGCTACTAAGATCACCAAGCATGAAATCGTCAAGACGCTCCTGATATCACTTGACAACTCGTTTGACACCCTAGCCCTGATGATTCAAGAACGCCCTGACTTCAAGACACTCGATCCGTCTGACATACTTGAAAGGCTCAACACACATGAGTTATAGCTTTTTGAGAAAAGATATATCTATGGTCCCAACTATGGCCGAACTCGCGCCTTGAAGGCAAAAGCTGTTTCCTCATCTGAAGAAGAATCTGACTGCAGTTCTGATGATCCTGAAGACACTGGAAAGGAGCTTGCTATGCTTGTGAAGAAGTTCCAGAAATTCACCAAGAAGAAAGGCTTCAAAAAGTCTTCACGATCCAGCTCAAGGAATGATGAAGCTTCTACTCATGACTACAAGAAGAGAACATGCCACAAGTGCAAGAAACCTGGTCACTACATCTCTGAGTGTCCGCAGTGGGACGATGAGAACAAGAAGAAGAAGAAGAAGAGCAAGGAATATGATTCTGATGACAAGAAGAAGAAGAAGAAGAAATACTCAAAGTCTTCTTCCAAGTCTTCCTCGAAGTCTTCATCACACAAGAAGAGCTCATCTGGCAAGGCTCGTGCATTTGCTGGCAAGGAAATGGATTCAAAGGAGGAGTCTGCGTCTGAGGAGGCGGAGGTGGAGTCTGAGGAGGAGTCCGACTCTGGCGTTGCAAGTCTGGCTACAGCCTACGTTGCCAAGTCCATCTTCAACACTGAAGACATTGACTTCGTCACCGACGCTGATGCTAATGACAAGGACGACTCCACTCCCACCTATTGCTTCATGGCACGCGGTGCCAAGGTAAACTCACACAATGCTCACTATCAAACATCCAGTGAAGATGACTCTGATTGTGATTCCAAACCCAGCTATAAAACACTTGCTAAAATTGCAACTGAACAACAGAAAGCTATGGAACATATTCAAAAACTGTTAGACAAAAGCGATGACCTGTTGGACGTTGAAATGACTCGATCTTAGTCCTTAATTAAAGACATAAAAAATCTTCATGTTAAGTATGAGGAACTTGAAAGTCAGCATGAAATACTCTCAACAACTCATGAAAAGCTTTCCTATGATTATCTTCAAAGGAAGCAAGAACTTGAGAAATTGAGACCAGTTCATGAAGATCTTCAAAAGGAAAATGAGTCACTTCGCGCTCAACAAATTGGTCCCGCTCAGGAAGGTTTTGAACCACCATGTCTAAAATGCCTTGAGTGTGATAACGCTACTTCTGTTGCTGAATGTTCTACTGTTGCTACTGTTGCAATATCTTCAACTGTTGATGTGGTAACTAACCCCTCTGCTGAGGATGCCACTGCTATTGCTGATGAAAATGCTAGGTTGAAGACATTGCTTGAAACAGGGATGTACAAAAGTCTCAAAGGGCATCAGACACTATGTGATGTCCTCAAAAGGCAGATTCTGAACCGAAACCCTAGGAAAGAGGGTGTTGGGTTCGAAAGGAAAATTAATGCTGGTGGCTCTTACTGGAAGCCTGAGCAGTACCCCAAAACCACATGGGTTGCTGCAAAGGAACCTTCAGTGGATCCATCCACCCTATCTGGCTTCACATGATAAATTGTTTAAGAATCAGAATGGTGAAGTGTTTGCCAGGTATATTGGTACTAACTGCAGGAATGGGCCACCTATGAAGAAAGTCTGGGTGCCCAAAAGGTGTCTGGAGAGTCTTCCTGTGAATGTCGTCAGGACACCACAAGGGAAGCAGACAAACCCCGGACCACAGGCTCCATATAGTCCAAAGGCTTCATACAGACAAAGGACTCACCTGAGTCGCACTAACACAATTTTTTTGCAGGGAAAACATACTCAGGCCTATGAATATGAGCGTGTTTCATCAAACCGCCATGTTCATAAGACCAAGAACTATTATGCTTACTCATATGAGTACTATTCACCTCCTGCAAGTCTATTTGCTAGGGCTCCAAAGTCAAAGTTCTCAGATGCTGCACTTCGACTCATTGCTTCTAAGCCACCCCTGAAGATGTGGGTGGTTAAGAAGAATTAACTTTCCTTTTTCGGGAAAGGTCTCCAGCCGGAAATCAAAGGCGTCTGATGCTATTCCTGGGGACCTAAAACATCTTGTAGGGTGCAAGATCAAATGCCCAAATGGTCTTATTATGTATTTTGTTCCTGAATCACTTGCTATTCATCCTATCAGTCCTAACCTTGATCTAAGCTTTCATAATCCACTTGCTTGTCAAATGTCTATGCTTCACAATGCTCTTCGTGAAGCCTATCCCCCTAACTGTTCTGTAGGGTATGACACCAGCTGCTTCAGAATGGATTAACGATAGTGGATGCACCAATCATATGACTGGTGATCAAAGTCTTCTCATGGACTCAACCTTACGTCCATTTGAGAAGAGTCACATTACATTTTCTGACACTGGTAAAAGCAAGGTATTGGGTCTAGGTAGAGTGGCAATCTCAAAGGATCAGCACATGGATGAAGTGATGCCTATTGAATCCCTTGGCTTCAACTTAATGTCTGTCTCAATGCTTTGCGATTTGAACATGATTGTGATATTTGGAAAATATCATTGCCTTGTTCTAATGGAATCTGACAAGTCTCTAGTCTTTGAAGGGTATCGGAAAGATGATTTGTACATGGTAGCTTTCTCAGCAGGACCACAGCTTGCCGTATGTCTTCTTGCAAAAGCTTTAGAGTGCTGGCTCTGCCATCGAAGACTAGGGCATGCTGGCATGAGGAACTTGCATACTCTCGCAAAGAAGAAGCACGTCATAGGCATCGAGGGCGTCAAGTTCAAGAAGGATCACTTATGCGGTGCCTGCGAAGCTGGAAAGATGACGAGGGCCAAGCATCCCTCGAAGACGATCATGACAACGACTCAACCCTTCGAACTGCTACACATGGACCTCTTCGGCCCTACTCACTACTCTACTCTCACTACTACTTCTTGTCTCTATGGCTTCGTCATTGTTGATGATTATTCAAGATATACATGGGTACATATAATCCTCTACAAGACTGAAGTGTAGGATGTCTTCAGACGCTTCGCCAATCGAGTCATGAACAACTATGGTGTCACGTTCAAGCACATCGGAAGTGACAATGGCACTAAATTCAAGAACACCGGCCTCGACACATATCTTGATACATTGGGCATCACTCATGAGTTCTCAGCTCCGCACATGTCGCAGCAGAATTGCATCGTGTAACGCAAGAACAGAACACTCATTGAGATGGCTCGGACGATGCTCGATGAATACAAGACACCAAGAAAGTTTTGGCCTGAAGCTATTGATACTACATGCCATGTCATCAACCGTGTTTATCTTCACAAGCTTCTGAAGAAAACATCTTATGGACTCCTCACTGGTAGGAAGCCAAATGTCAGTTACTTCAGAGTATTTGGTGCTAGGTGCTGGATCAAGGATCCACATCACACTTCAAATTTTGCACCGAAAGCACATGAAGGTTTTATGCTTGGTTGCAGAAAGGATTCGCACTCCTACAGAGTCTTCAACCTCTTTCACTATAAAGTGGTTGAAATGGTGGATGTGCAGTTCGATGAGACTAACGGCTCGCAAAGAGAGCACCTGCCAAATGTGCTAGATGAAATCCCACCTAGTGAATCCATCAAGCTTATGGGAACTGGAGAAATCATACCATCTGAAGTACAGCCTGAAGAGGAACTTATCATTTCTACACCTAATCAGCCTGAAGACAATGCTCAGCTTGAAGACAATCCTTCAAACGATGACAATGATCAGCAAGAGCAAAATCTCCGTCCAGTTCATCCTCGTGTTGCGAATGAAGTACAGATTGAGAAGACAATTGATAGCATCAATGCACCTGGTCCACTCACTCGTTCAAGGGCAACACATCTAGCAAATTTATGTGGGCACTTAGCATTTGTCTCAATATTTGAACCCAACAAAGTTGATGAAGCCTTCATGGAACCTGAATGGATTAAAGCCATGCAAGAAGAGCTTCAACAGTTCAAGCTGAATAATGTTTGGGAACTGGTCAAGCGTCCTGATCCTCATAAACACAATATCATAGGCACTAAATGGATATATCGCAACAAGGAAGATGAGCATGGTCAAGTTGTCAGAAACAAGGCTTGTCTCGTTGCTCAAGGATACACTCAAGTTGAAGGAATTGACTTTGATGAAACATTTGCTCCTATGGCTAGGCTTGAAGCTATTCGCATACTACTAGCCTATGCAAATCATCATAACATTCTTCTGTATCAAATGGATGTGAAGAGAGCCTTTCTCAATGGCAAGATTGAAGAAGAAGTGTATGTTGCACAACCGCCTGGCTTTGAAGATCCAAAACATCCTGACATGGTTTACAAGCTCAACAAGGCACTATATGGCCTCAAACAAGCCCCTCGTGCTTGGTATGACACACTCAAAGACTTCCTGAAGAGCAAAGCCTTCAAACCTTGTTCCATGGACCCCACACTCTTCACGAAGACATATGATGGCGAACTGTTTGTGTGCCAAATATATGTGGATGACATTATCTTCGGCTGCACTAATCAAAAATAAAGTGATGAGTTTGGACACATGATGCAAGAGCAATATCAGATGTCCATGATGGGTGAGCTGAAGTTCTTCCTTGGTCTTCAAATACGGCAGCAACGCAATGTCATCTTCATATCTCAAGAGAAATACCTCAGAGATTGCCTGAAGAAGTTTGGAATGCAAGACTGCAAAGGTTACACGATGCCAGTGCCAACCAACGGTCATCTTGGTCCTGACGCCGAAGGTAAGGAGTTCGATCAAAAGGTATATTGCTCCATGATTGGTTCTTTGCATTATTTATGTGCATCTAGGCCAGATATCATGCTTAGTGTTTGCATGTGTGCCTAATTCCAAGCGGCACCAATGGAATCGCATCACTTAGCTGTGAAACGAATTCTTCGATATTTGGCTTACACCCCAACACTAGGATTGTGGTATCCAAAGGGCTCAGAGTTTGATCTAGTTGGATTCTCGGATGCTGATTATCCTGGTGACAAGGTCGATCGCAAGTCTACATCAGGCACATGTCACTTTCTGGGACGATCACTTGTGTGTTGGTCTTCAAAGAAGCAGAACTATGTATACATTGGTGCTGGATCTTGCTACGCTCAGCTTCTATGGATGAAGCAAGCACTCAAAGACTATGGCACTCATCTGAAGCAAAATGCCACTCTACTGCGACAATGAAAGCTCCATCAAGATTGCCAACAACCTATTTCAGCACTTGAAGACAAAGAACATTCAGATCCGTCATCACTTTCTCAGAGATCATGTCATGAAGGAAGATATTGATATCATTCACGTCAACACTGAAGAGAAGCTGGCAGATATCTTCACAAAGCCCTTGGATGAGAAAAGGTTTTCCAAGTTGCGGTGTGAGCTAAATATCTTGGAATCCTCAAATGTCCTGTGATCAGGCACACATCCTAACACTTATGCATGTTGATGACTTAGATGTGCAACACACGAAGTAAAGTATATCTTCAATTAATGAAGACTTACACTCTGAGTATGAATACATTAACGCGGAATTTGACTTCGGAGCGCCACGATAATTGTGCGCCGTGTCTGGGTCTAATAATTCCTATACGGTGGGTAACGCCACCACCAAACTTTTGTTGGGAGTGTTTTCTGTTGGCGCTACATTTGCTATGCCTTCACATTTGGTTTATCTTCAAATTTCAACATGACTTCATATTTATCTTCACTATATTGATTTGGTTGTATTCTGATATGTACATATATTAGTGTTCTGTCCACTACATCATTCACTTATAGCTATGTCTTCTCGTTTGAATCTTTTGAACTAAGTGAATGTGATCGGACCCTAACCTTTCTATGCTCCCATCTCAAATCTATCTGTCCAAATCATATGCATTCTATTGAAACTGTCGAATGTCTTCTCTGTGTCCTTGTCAGCAGAAGATATAAAGACAAACATTAAATCTGTTTTAAATGATCAATCCTTTTTGCCTGAAACCCGGAGAAGCGGGAACGACCACCCAACAATCCAGGCGTGCGTGGGAATGTGGAACAACCTCCAATGTGTTGCATGTTCGCCACGTGTCCTTCAGATGTGAACCGCCAGGGGCACCAGCGTAATAACACTGGGCCGTCCCTATCCTTATAAATACACGCCACACCCTAGTCATTATCTCTTCTTCAACTTCTCCTTCTTGCACAAACCCTAGTGCCACCGCTAGATCTCGACGACGCCGGCGACAAAGTGCTTAGCTACCATGACCTCACTGACGCCGTCCTCACGCCGGCAACGGACATCGTCATCTCCGCCGTCGCCGTAGGTGTCCTCCGTCGCCAAGTGTCACACCCTAGCTAGTTCATGCATTGGAGTGTTGCATCATGTCTACTCTTCTAGAAAAACTGAATTGGGGATGGCAGAAACACCCAGCACCCCCTCAAACCAACTAGGGTTTACTAAAATCTTTTTCAATGAACCTGAAATGCCCCTCTAAAATGTTCATCATCTTTGCCTTGGTCTAGATCCTTTGACAAAAATGGTGCACACTTTTCTAGGACATCATAAGTTCATTGGATTAAACCATATGCTATTTGCATTTGGACATTTAAATGCTACTAAATATTTTAAATGTCCAAATAATCCCAAACTAAAATGTTCCATGTTGGATATGTTCTAAATAGTGGGCATGTGCAGTTTGGTGATTTTTGGAAATGCCTAAGTATTTTTAGAAAGCCACCAACTTGCATAAATAAAGAAAACAGGAAAAAAATTAAAAGGGAAACAAACTTACCTAGCAAAGCCACCAGCTGGACCACCTGGCAGCCCAGCATTGTGCTGGCCCGTGCCAGCCAGCTGCTTCGTCCTTGCCAGGCAGACAGGGAGGTGACGCCGGCGTGCGTGAACTCGCCAGCGCGTCAGCTACTTGCCGCCCTCGCCCCTGGACACCTGGGCGAGCTCCACGTCGCCGCCCCGACCCCATAGACACCTCGCTCACTCCTCTGCCTCTCTCCCTCGCCCTCTCCCACCAAGGCCTTCGCAACCGCGCCCGCGCCACCGTGAAACTCGCATCCGCTGTCGTCCCCGCGCCGCGCTGTCGTGTACACGAGCTCCGCCGTCGTTTTCTTCGCGAAGCTAGCCGAGCCCCGAGCGCTCGCATGCTCTAATTCGTCATCTTCGACCTTGTCTTCACCGAACGCCGCCGGAGATCCCCTTCGCCGTCACCGCCACACCAGCTCATCCCCGACCTCGCCGTCTGCCTCGTTGTGATCGCCGTGAGCCCAGCTACGCCCCCCCTTCCAATTCTCTCTCTCGAGCACCACAGCGACTACACCGAGCTCAGCCGCACCCGACGCCGCCACCGCACGTCGCTGTCGTGGCCACAACCACGTTGGCTTGATTCTGAGCACTCCATCGTCTTCACCGCACTCGCACAAGCCCATAACACCTCCCCACACGCCTCGCCGTGCCTCATAGCGACGGTTTCGACCTCGCCCGAACATTGGCGACCGCCAAGGTCGTCGCCGACGATGTTTCCAGCCACCCCAGCTCCACCCACTGCCACCACTCGACGCAGCTCACTCCCCGCATCATATAGATGCGCTCCGCCGTCGTTTTGGTTGCCGGAGCACGAAACCCGCACCGCTCCGCCGCATCTGGGCTCGCCGGCGAGTTTGACCCTGTTTGACCCTGGTTGACCCCATGTGGGCCCAGATTGATTCCCCCTGAGTCTATGACAAGTGGGACTGCTCTGCTAATTAACTTAGATTAGCACTGACCAAATTTAGTTAGTTAATTAACTACTGACACGCGGGTCCCACTGGTCAGGTTTGACCTGGACCGGCCCTGTTGACCACTGACGTCACCCTGACACAATGCTGACGCAATAATTCAATTACTGGAATTATTCTTATACAGGAAATTCCAAAATATATTACAAACTTTAAAAATTCATAACTTTTAATCTGTAAGTCCAAATGCAAAGATTTATATATGAAATTTGATCAGAAAAATTCAATCTTTCCATCTGTAATAGTTTCATGCATGACAAAACACTTTAACCTCGCTGTTTAGGTGAAACAAGCTAATGCACTTATATGACTTAAGAACATAAGCTTTCATTTGAATCCTTGATTCAAATAGACTCAAACCAGCTTGTTTCACAATGCATTAGGTAGGACAGCTCATATTGCCATGTCATAGCATGCATCATATTGTTGCATATTGCCATGTGATGATTGTGTTCTGTGGTAGGTTCTGCCTCCGAGGATATTTCCGAGTATTCAACTGAAGGGCAGTACCCTACTACTACTCCATCAGGCAAGCAGCCCCATTGATCATATCGATACAATCCCATGTTCTTGCTCCTGCTCTCATTTAATGCATTAAGACAACAATGTTTCAAACTACTGTGTGATGCGGTAGTTGAACCCTTATCCACAGCATGACATGTCATTGCCAAAGTAACTAGATGAAACCCACTAGCATGTGTAGGAGGTGAATGAGCCATGTATGTGTTTCCTACCTTGCTATGCCTACTATGCTTAGGGTTGTGTCAGGTCTGGTTCATCTGGGTGATGGGATAGAGTGAAATGATTACGTCAGTAATGTGAGGGATGTGTTGAACATGTTTTGGTAAAGGTATCGATGAGAGGCCATGTAGGCGTACATGGTGGGTTGTTTCATTGAGGCTGTCCCTAAGAACTGAGATTTGTATGCGTGATTTAAGATTCAGCTACTACCACACATTGGGCCCTGAAATATGACCCTGCTCGACTTACTGACCCCTCTTGTCCTCTGTCCAGGAGTTGCAACTAGTTTCTGGTGTTTATAGGTTATGTGTTGGCGGCCGTGCGTAGCGCTGACCCTAGGGGTGGGCTATGATGCCGTAGATACACCGTGGCCGGGTATGCCGGGCGCCCGTTTGGCATCTCGGGACCCTGTACATATCGTTTGGGGCCGTTGAGGACACCCCGGCCGGATTAACTTGTGGATGGAACCCAAATAGGCGATAAACCTGGACTAGGGACTTGTGTGGTTAGTCAGGTCGTGGTCTACACCCACATCGGCTTTCGCTTGAAGTCTGCTGAGCACATGTCATGTGCAGACGCTAAGTGGTTGAAACATGTGTGACGAAGTACACCCCTACAGGGTATAAAACTATTTGAATAGCTGCGTCCGCGGTAAAGGACTACTTGGTTGCCTGTACAGTTCATAGACAAGTTAATGGTTACTACTAAAAGACTTAAGATAAGTGTGAGTGCCGCAGATGGCCATCTCGTAGGATGTAGAGGGAGGCTCCACGGTGGAGTATTGTGTTGGTGATTAGTGGACTCGTGTGCGAAAACTAATTTACATGTGGTATCTCGTAGGATAGCTTAGCCAAGAGTCAAAGCTGGCTTGCTGCAATAACTCCACCACCTTCTTGAGAATGAGCATGTATAGTAGGATCTGTTGTCAGACTTGCTGAGTACCTTTGTACTCATGTTGCTTTAATTACTGTTTTCAGACGACAACACCGCCCCCTCCGACGGGTTTTACGTAGACCTCGACGTCGATGAGTAACTTGCCACCTAGGTGCTGATTCTGGCCATGGAGGGCCCTATGTAGATAGACAGGCTTCGTCAAGCCTTCTTTCTTTCTAGTGTCTGTACTCAGACTTATTTCCTTCCGCATGTGCTTGTATGCTTGTATGGCTTGAGTGTCGGGTCATGTGACCCCTACCTGTATGAACATGTTATGTATGGCTCTCCGGAGCCTTTAAATAAAGTACTTTGAGTTGTAGAGTTTTGTTGTGATGCCATGTTGTATTTACACATATCGAGCATATTGTGTGTATGATTGAAATGCTTGGTATGTGTGGGATCCAACAATGTAGTTGTTTATCCTTGGCATCCTCTCTTATGGGGAAATGTAGTCTAGTGCCTCAATGAGCCATAGTAGTCTGCTACAGCCCTGTTCACCGGAGTCCTACTAGCCCAGCACTACTGCTCAGGACACTTGACTGGCCGGCATGTGTTTCACTTCGTTCCTGTGTCTGTCCCTTCGGGGAAATGTCATGCGGTGACATCCGGAGTCCTGCCTAGCCTGCTACAGCCTGGTTCACCGGAGTCCTGTTAGCCCAGTGCTACAGCCTGGATTCACACGCTGCTAACTGACATGCTCGATGTGAATCATGTATGCCTGTCCCCATAGGTTAGTGCCGCTTTGGGTTCACGACTAACCATGTCGGCTCGGGTTCCCTGTCATATGGATGCTAGCGACACAATCATATACGTGAGCCAAAAGGCGCAAATGGTCCCAGGCCATGGTAAGGTGACACCCATGGGAATACCGTGCGTGAGGCCGTAAAGTGATCTGAGGTGTTACCGGCTAGATCGATGTGACTTGGAATCGGGGTCCTGACAGCATTGGCATCAGAGCCGGACTGCCTCGATGTCGAGTCTAGAAATGCTTTAGTTATATGTAGGGGAATTGATTGTGGGAGGGAACATAAGGCTCTTTTACTCCTTTACCTTATGCCCTCTAATCTGAGTCATTCTCTTCTCATTCCATGTGGGTTAAGGACTAGGCTTTCTTCTCTCTATCAGGTACATGTGTTACTAATCCGTGGTAGCTTATAGGATTGTTGTTACATGCCTCAGTATAGTTTCTACTACTTTTAATATGTTGTCAGTTGAACCAGAACCTTGATATGATGTTGTTGAGTGGTTTTGCAAACTGTTGTGAATGTCTCAAATATTTTTCTAAGCATTTACAGCCGTTATGATGTCCGGTTTCTCTTAGGAAATTCTAATGCCTTCGCATTATTCTGTGCTTTTAGATGGCCACCCGTTCCCAGAACCAAGTGGTTCATCTGACCTGGTGCCTCGATGTACCCGGTAACACGGCCATGCCGGTCTGGCTGATGGTCGAGACAGGCTATCGATGGTATCCTGAGTATACCGTCGAGGAGCAGTTCCGAGACTTCAACCAGAGCCAATACCTTTGTACCGTCAGGATATATCCCTCTTATCTTGGAGCCACTGAACCCCTCAACTGCTCTTATGGACTTGGGGTTACTATTGAGATGTCCATGCAGGACACAGCTTACTCAATGATGACTATCATTCGAGCCAGAACTGCCTTGCTCCAGAACACCGATTTTTGCTACATGCCAGCCTCACTCCCTGGAGCACAGGGGTACTATCAGGCTTTGTACTATGACTCTACACATGAGGAGTCACTACTCCGCACCACTGTCGAGATGCTCGAGGAAAAGGACTGCCAAAATCGTGCCTTGCGAATGGAGCTTTTCAACTCTCGTTCTGACCACTGGGCAACTTTGACATGGTTTGCACCTGCCGTGCAGGCCGAATACATGGAAGGGACCTGTACCCAGTGCGATCTGGGTTGCCAGATTGCATGGACTGGCGTGATGTAGGAGGCATCACCCCTCCTCGTGGTCCCCGGCTACCACCATTTGTGGGATCAAGGCCACATCCGAGTCCCTATGGCCCGCAAGCTCCATAGGACCGTCTGTTCCCAGATGATCATGTTCCGCTTCCAGGTTTTGGTGGTGACTTTTATGAGGATTACTACGGAGCTGTCTGAGCTAGTAGTAGTTTCACTAATACTGTAATAGTTGTATTCTCCACAGTCCTGCGTGACCCGTGGGATACGACTTGGTGTGTATCACGTTCCGGAGGTGTAGAAAAATAATGTATAGGAGCTTGGAATGCCTCCGATGAGATGTAGCGTCTTCCACCGTAGTTGTACTCTAGAATGGGCTTGTACTAAACTATGTACGGTGTGTATGACAGATGGTATATATATGGCAGTTTCTATATTACCATGTCGTGCAATGAACATCTCAACATTCAATGTTATCCATTACATTCCGCACTTCTTTGCCAAGATTGTGCCATCCATGTCTAAACCATTGTCTTGTTTTTCCTAGGATGGCCAACACCCGCAGCAACCCTGCTGCCCCGGAGCAGGGGGAAGCCAGTGCAGCTAGGGATGAGAATCTGCCTCACCCGCCTTCTCTGGCTGAAGTTATGCTGGAGGCAGATAGAAACAAGCGTGAGACTAACCGCTTGTTGGAGCGGATTGAGCAGAACACTACACGTTATTAGCGAAATGACTTGGTGTCAATCAATGACTTTATCAAGTTGTACCCACCAAAGTATAATCATTCCGTCGAGCCCCTCGACGCAGATGATTGGATTTGCAGCATCACCCATAAGCTATGTTCTGCCAACGTAGCCGAAGCTGATAAGGTTACCTATGCTGCCTATCACCACGAAGGCCGTGCTAGCCTTTGGTGGGAAAATTTTGAGGCTATGCGCCCGGTCGGCCAAATCACTACTTGCGCTGAATTCCGTGAGGCTTTCCGTGAGCATCACATCCCGGAAGATCTCATGGATCGTAAGAGGGAAGAGTTCTGCAATTTCACCCAAGGCAGACTGACTGTGGATGCATACAGCCGCGAGTTTGGAAATTTAGCACGTTATGCCCCTGAAGAGGTATCCACCGACGCTAAGAAGCAGGCAAGGTTCCACAAGGGACTTAGCCCCCGAGCTTCGCCGCGATCTTCGTCTGCACGAGTGCACCTCCTTCCAGAAGTTGGTCAATAAGGCCATCAGTGCTGAGATAGGCCAGACTGACTATGACGCTTCACGCAAGCACTCCCATGATTTTGGTTCTTCATCCGGCATTGGATCTCAGAAGCACCGGGTGTGGATTCCAAGCACAGTGCTGCCACCCAGGTTCACCCCGAGGCCATCCTTTGAGGCGCCTCGCCCCAACCAGCAGTTTGCACCGCCTAAGCCCTATGGTGGCCCCACAACTAATGCTACTCCACGCCCCAATGTTGTGACATGTTTCAAGTGTGGAGAGCCGGGTCACTACAGTCGAGGGTGTCCCCAGAACAACAACACCAACCAATTTGGAAAGTCCGTTGGCCGTCGTAAGCCAGCGGGAAAGACATTCTACGCCAAGCCAGCCACCACTACATGTGGCCATGTCAATTATGTCTCAGCTGAGGAGGCTCATGATGATCCTAACATCGTCCTTGGTACACTCCTTGTTAATTGACAGCCGACATCTGTTCTTTTCGATACTGGAGCATCTCATTCATTCATATCTGAGAGCTATGCTCGATTGCATAACATGACATTCTGTGACATGCCCACTTCCATGGAAATTCAAACCCCTGGCTCTAGATGGCAAACTTCTAGAGTAAGCCATGGGAATGAAATTCTTGTTGATAGACTTGTCTTCCTTGCCTCTCTAATAGCTCTCAAGTCCTCAGACATAAACATCATCTCGGTTATGGACTGGATGTCAGCTCATTATGCTAAGATTGATTGTGCCACTAGAACCGTTCAACTTACTCACCCATCGGGCAAGACAGTCAATGTCTTAACTCGAGTGGCCAAGCGCCAGCTTTACTCCCTAA
The DNA here is from genome assembly GCA_034509565.1 of Triticum monococcum. Classification (NCBI taxonomy): domain Eukaryota; kingdom Viridiplantae; phylum Streptophyta; class Magnoliopsida; order Poales; family Poaceae; genus Triticum; species Triticum monococcum. Next base: position 82,127,131 of record CM067841.1, read on the forward strand.
ATGACAATCCCCTTCCAGACATTGAAGATATTTCGGTAGTCCGAGACTTCCCGGATGTCTTTCCAGAAGAACTGCCAGGTGTTCCACCTGGATGTCGAGTTCGTGATTGACCTTGTTCCAGGAACCATCCCAATTTCTAGAAGACCCTATAAGATGGCACCCTTAGAACTAGCCGAGCTTAAGAACCAACTCGATGAGTCCTTGAAAAAGGGTTTCATCTATCCTAGGTCTTCTCCCTGGGCTTGCCCCGTCCTCTTCGTCAAGAAGAAGGATGGAATGGATCGGATGGTTGTACATTACCGACCTGTCAACTTGGTCACTATCAAGAACAATTATCCGCTTCCCGGGATCAACGATCTGTATGATCAGCTCACTGGATCCTTAGTCTTTTCCAAGATGGATTTGAGGTTGGGCTACCATCAAATCAAAATCAAGAACGGGACATTCCTAAAACGACCTTTGTTACTCATTATGGCCAATACGAGTACACAGTTATGTCCTTTGGTTTAACCAATGCCCCAGGCACCTTCTCTCGGTTAATGAACTCGGTCTTCATGGAGTATTTGGATGAATTTGTCATGTTATACCTCGATGATATACTCATCTACTCCAGGAGTGAGGAAGAACATGCCGAACATCTAAGGCTTGTATTGACGAAACTTCGAGAGCATCACCTTTATGCCAAATTCTCCAAGTGTGAATTTTGGTTGCTAGAAGTGACCTATCTAGGTCGTGTAATCTCTGGTAAGGGTATTGTTGTCAATCCCGAGCGAGTTCAAGCTGTCCTTGATTGGACTCCACCTGAAACGGTCAAGCAAGTTTGGAGCTTGCTTGGCTTAGCAAGTTATTGTTGCCGCTTCGTCGAGAATTTCTCCAAGGTTGCTAAACCTCTAAGTGAACTACTAAAGAAAGATAAAAAGTTCGAGTGGACCCCACAGTGCGAGTTCAGCTTTCAGGAAGTGAAAAGACGCCTGACATCTGCTCCCATACTGGTACCACTAGATTTCTCCATGGGCTTTATTATCTATTGCGACGCCTCGCGACAAGGACTAGGTTGCATACTCATGCAAGATCGTCAGGTAATTGCCTATGCTTCACGGCAATTACACCCACATGAAGAAAAACTATCCCACACATGATCTAGAGATTGAAGCTGTAGTCCATGCACTTAAAACATGGTGACATTACCTTCTCGTTAATCATTGCAAGATCTTCACCGATCACCAAAGTTTGAAATATATCTTCACCCAACCGGATTTGTATCTCAGGCAAAGACGTTGGGTCGAGTTGATCTCGGATTACGACTTAGGAATAACTTACACCCTGGGCAAAGCCAATGTCATGGCTGATGCGCTAAGTCGTAAATCTTATTGTAACAACCTGATGTTACAACAAAGTCAACCACTTCTCCATGAGGAATTTCGTAAGCTTAACCTTCACATAGTTCCTCGAGGATTCCTATCCACCCTGGTGGTGAAGCCTAACCTTACGGATCAAATCATAGCTGCCCAGAAGCGTGATAAGGGCATGTCCCGGATTAAGTAAAACATCGCTAGCGGAGTTGCTAAATGTTTTTTCCATGGATGAGAGAGGTGTTGTCTTCTTCGAGAACCGCTTGGTGGTTCCCGAGAAACAACATCTACGTCAGTTGATTCTTAAGGAAGCTCATGAATCCCCTCTCACCATTCATCCCGGTAGTACTAAAATGTATCAAGACCTACGCCAGAGGTTTTGGTGGACCAGGATGAAGAGAGAAATTGCTCAATACATTGCTAGTTGCGACGACTTTCGTCGTGTTAAAGCAGAGCATCAACAGCCTGCTGGCACCCTTCAACCTTTGGCTATTCCTGAATGGAAATGGGATAAAATCAGTATGGATTTTGTCGGGGATATACCCCGTGGTATGACCCTGCCGGAAGTATGACCGGCTGGAGTTGGCGATTCACTGGTGACCCGCCCGGACTTGGCGACTCACTAAGTGACCCGCCCGGATCTCTCCACTCACTGATGACCTGGTCGAGCCAGGTGACTCATTGGTGACCCGGCCGGCGAAACAGCGGAGCAACAAGACCCGATGGCCCAAGCAGACGGTTCATGGAAGGTCGGCTCGTATTATGATGGGCCGACTTAAGAGGAAAGAATAAGGAATATTCCCTTACAAAGGAAGCAAGACTAGGACTCCACTTGTAATAGAGTAATCCTAATCCTAATAGGACTAGTCATGTAAACCGCCCCTTCAACATATATAAGGAGGGGCAGGGCACCCCAAGAGGGACATGATGGACAAGTTCCACAAGTTGGACAAGTTAGGTTTAGAAAATAGCTCTCGATATAGAGCACTCTTGTAACCGTGATCATCATCATCAATATCAATGAAGAAAGATGTAGGCGTTTACCTCCACCGTGAGGGGCCGAACCTGGGTAAAACATCTCGTCTCTCGTCCCGCTCAACCCCTCTCAAGCTACCACATAGATGCGTTGGCCTCGCGACTAAGTCCTGACACTAAGGACATCTGCCGTGACAATTCCACAACAGATTTCATTACTTGGTTTGCCAGGACCAAGAGAGGGAATAATGCTATCTTCATCGTTATCGATCGTCTTTCCAATGTAGCCCACTTCCTACCTGTTCATGAGAGTATCACCGCTAGCCAGCTAGCTGACTTATACATCTCCCGAATAGTGTCTCTTCATGGTGTCCCATTGGAAATTAACTCAGACCGTGGGAGTCTCTTCACCTCTCGATTTTGGGAAAATTTCCAAAATGCTATGGGAACTCGCCTCTCTTTTAGCACCGCCTTCCACCCCCAATCAAGTGGTCAAGTAGAGCGAGTAAATCAAATTCTGGAGGATATACTCCGAGCTTCGGTCATCTCTTTCGGTATGGAATGGGAGAAATGCCTTCCATTCACGGAGTTCGCTTATAACAATAGTTATCAAGCTAGCTTGGGCAAACCTCCTTTCGAAGTTCTCTATGGACGAAAATGTCGAACGCCTCTTAACTGGTCAGAAACCGGGGAAAGACAACTCTTTGGCCCGGATATGATTCAGGAAGCAGAAGGGCGGGTTCGCGTTATTGGTGAGAAATTAAAAACAGCCCAATCTCGTCAAAAGAGCCAATATGACCGCAAACATAAGCTCATGACTTATGAAGTCGGCGAGAAGGCTTACCTTCGGGTTACTCCTTTAAAGGGAACCCATCGTTTCGGTATCAAAGGCAAATTGGCTCCTTGTTACATTGGACCCTTTCGCATTCTTGCTAAATGAGGAGAAGTTGCCTACCTGTTGGAACTACCTCCGCATCTTTCCAGAGTTCACTATGTCTTCCACGTTTCTCAAGTCAGGTGTTGCTTCGCGATTCCTATCCATGGAGTGGACCATGAAACGCTTGATCTACAAGATAATATCACATATCGGGAATATCCCGTTCGTATCCTTGATCAAGCCGAGCGTACCACTCGACGCCATAACATCAAGTTTCTCAAGGTTCAATGGTCACATCACTCTGAAAAGGAAGCCACATGGGAAAGGGAGGATCGTCTTCGACTTGAGTACCCCACGTTCTTTCCAACGGATCCTAAATCTCAGGACGAGATTCTTTTGAGTCGGGTGAGTTGTCACACCCTAGCTAGTTCATGCATTAGAGTGTTACATCATGTCAGCTCTTCTAGAAAAATTGAATTGGGGATGGCAGAAACCCACAGCACCCCCTCAAACCAACTAGGGGTTACTAAAATCTTTTTCAATGAACCAGAAATGCCCCTCTAAAATGTTCATCATCTTTGCCTTGGTCTAGAACCTTTGAAAAAAATGGTGCACACTTTTTTAGGACATCATAAGGTCATTGGATTAAACAATATGCTATTTGCATTTGGACATTTAAATGCTACTAAATATTTTAAATGTCCAAATAATCCCAAACTGAAATGTTCCATTTTTGGATATGTTCTAAACAGTGGGCATGTGTAGTTTGGTGATTTTTGAAAATGCCTAAGTATTTTTAGAAAGCCACAAACTTGCAGAAATAAAGAAAACAAGAAAATAAATAAAAGGGAAACAAACTTACCTGGCAAAGCCACCAGCCGGCCCACCTGGCGGCCGAACACTATGCTGGCACGTGCCAGCCAGCTGCTTCGTCCCCGCCAAGCAGGCAGGGAGGTGACGCCGACGTGCATGAGCTCGCCAGCGCGTCAGCTGCTTGCCGCCCTCGCCCCTAGACACCTAGGTGAGCTCCACGTTGCCTCCCCGACCCCGCAGACACCTTGCTCACTCCTCTACCTCTCTCCATCGCCCTCTCCCACCATGGCCGACGCTGCCACGCCCGTGCCACCGTGAAACTCGCATCCACCGTCGTCCCCGCACCGCGCTGCCGTGTCCACGAGCTCCATCGTCATCTGCTTCACGAAGCTAGCCGAGCCCTGAGCGCAAGCACGCTCTAATTCGTCTTCTTCGACCTCGTATTCACCGAACACCGCGAGAGATCCCCTTCGCCATCACCGCCGCACCAGCTTGTCCCCGACCTCGCTGTCTGCCTCGTTGTGATCGCAGTGAGCCCAGCTACTTCCTCCCCCTTCCGATTCTCGCTCTCGAGCACCACAGCGACTACACCGAGCTCGGCCGCACCCGACGCCGCCACCGCATGTCGCCATCGTGGCCACAACCACATTGGCTTGATTCTGAGCACGCCATTGTCTTCACCACACTCGCAGAAGCCCATAGCACCTCCCCACGCGCCTCGCCGTGCCTCATAGCGATGGTTTCGACCTCGCCCGAACTCCGGCGACCGCCAAGGTCGTGGTCGGCGATGTTTCCGGCCACCCCAGCTCCACCCACTGCCACCACTTGATGCGGCTCACTCCCCGCATCACGTAGATGTGCTCCACCGTCGTTTTGGTCGCCGGAGCACGAAACCCGCATCGCTCCACCACGTCTGGCCTCGCCGGCGGCTAAACACCGGCGAGTTTGACCCTGGTTGACCCCATGTGGGCCCAGGTTGACTCCCACTGAGTCTTTGACAAGTGGGACAGCTCTGCTAATTAACTTAGATTAGCACTAACTAAATTTAGTTAGTTAATTAACTACTGACACGCGGGTCCCACTGGTCAGGTTTGACCTGGACCGGCCCGTTGACCGCTGACGTCACCCTGACGCAATGCTGACGTAATAATTCAATTACTGGAATTATTCTTATACAGGAAATTCCAAAAAATTTGATCAGAAAAACTCCAAATGCAAAGATTTATATATGAAATTTGATCAGAAAAATTCAATCTTTCCATCTGTAATGGTTTCATGCATGACAAAACACTTTAACCTTGATGTGTAGGTGAAACAAGATAATGCACTTATATGGCTTAAGAACGTAAGCTTTCATTTGAATGCTTGATTCAAATAGACTCAAACTAGCTTGTTTCACAATGCATTAGGAAGGACACCTCTTATTGCCATGTCATAGCATGCATCATATTTTTGAATATTGCCATGTGATGATTGTGTTTGTGGTGTCTTTCGTGGTAGGTTCTGCCTTCGAGGATATTTCTGAGTATGCAACTGAAGGGCAGTACCCTACTACTACTCCATCAGGCAAGCAGCCCCATTGATCATATCGATACAATCCCATGTTCTCGCTCCTGCTCTCATTTACTGCATTAAGACAACAACGTTTCGAACTGCTATGTGCTGCGGTAGTTGAACCCTTATCCTCTGCATGACCTGTCATTGCCACAGTAACTAGATGAAACCCACTAGCATGTGTAGGAGTTGATTGAGCCATGTATGTGTTTCCTACCTTGCTATGCCTGCTATGCTTAGAGTTGTGTCAGGTCTAGTTCATCTGGGTGATGGGCTAGAGTGAAATGATTATGTCGGTAATGTGAGGGATGTGTTGAACATGTTTTGGTAAAGGTATCGATGAGAGGCCATGTAGGAGTACATGGTGGGTTGTTTCATTGAGGCCGTCCCTAAGAACTGAGATCTGTATGCATGATTTAAGATTCAGCTACTACCACACATTGGGCCCTGAAATATGACCCCGCTCGACTTACTGACCCCTCTCTTCCTCTGTCTAGGAGTTGCAACTAGTTTCTGGTGTTTATAGGTTATGTGTTGGCGGTCGTGCCTAGCGCTGACCCTAGGGGTGGGCTATGATGCGGTAGATACACCTTGGTCGGGTATGCCGGGCGCCCGTTTGGCATCTCGGGACCCTGTACACATCGTTTGGGGCCGTTGAGGACACCCCGGCCGGATTTCCTTGCGAATGGAACCCGAAGAGGCGATAAACCTGGACTAGAGAGTTGTGCGGTTAGTCAGGTTGTGGTCTGCACCCACGTTGGCTTTTGCTTGAAGTCTGCCGAGCACATGTCGTGTGCAGACGCTAAGTGGTGGAAACATGTGTGACGAAGTACACCCCTGCAGGGTATAAAACTATTCGAGTAGCCGCATCCGCGGTAAAGGGCTACTTGGTTGCCTATACAGTTCATAGAAAAGTTAATGGTTACTACTAAAAGACTCAAGATAAGCGTGAGTGCCGCGGATGGCCCTCTCGTAGGATGTCGAGGGAGGATCCACGTGGAGTATCACTACAAGAAAACTATTAATCCATGACAGATTTCCGATGACATTTTTGAAAACCATCATGGGCGGCATGGTACAGCCTCGCAAGGCCGCCAAAGCCCGCTAAAGCCCACCCAACATTGCCCCGAATAAAATGCTAACCCTAACCCTCCTCCTCGGCCCCTCTTCTCTCCCTCTTCCGCAGCCGCCTCACAATTCCCCATCGTCTCCCACACATCGTGGCCACCCACCACCTCCTCGCCTCCCTTCTCCTACTGCACGCCACTGGCCCTCCTCCTCGCCTATTCTCGCCACGCAGCTCCGGCGGCTGCCAGATCCGCCGCATCCCAGGGCCATCCATCCCTCTCGTGACCCATCCCCCTATCTCCAGCAACCCCCCCCCCCCCCGCGCCACCACCAACGCCCGCTGCTTTCGGCAATGTCCACCACCACACAGCACATTCACTAGCTTGTCTCTGACCCCTCCGTTGGTCCGTCCCCCAGTCCAGATGGATCCGCCGCTTCCGGCATCCAGCGCTCACCGGCAAGCCCTAGATCGTGGCTAGGGTTTCGTTCGTCGCACACCACATGTGGCACTCCAACGAAGGCCTGGCGCCACACTCCCATGAAGACATGTCTACGCAGGTGGAGTGCGTCAAGCTGCTGCTGCAGAACAGCTAGGCTCGTATGCTGCATCACCATTCACTCATGTTCTCTATGAGGAGGGTGGCATGGTGCTCCGGCCAGGGAACGAAGGCAATTTCATCTTGGACTTTTCCACCCAGGTCAGATCTGATCCTTTCTTGTTGATCCATCCATTCCATTCTTGTTGCATGCTTTTTTCCTTAACTGAATGAAAATGAAAACATCATGACTTCTATGCAAGGATTGACAAACATTATTTGTCCCCTGAAATGTTGATGTGGCTGTCTGTGGCCTCACTAGACTCAAACTCTGATTCCTTTGAAGATTAGAGTGTTAGCCATTTGCAAGGGAACATGTAATTGTTGTATCTAGCACTAGGACATAGAGAAACTAACTATATGTGCATGCATAGTTTTTCTTTTACTGAAGAAACTTGTGTCTCTCTGCTTCTGTTGTTGCAGTTATGTTCTGCAGGTTCTTTGTAATAGGTAGCTAAGAGTGACAAACACTTTCTGCATTTCATGTTGAAGTATATAATTCTGTAAAACATGACCATAGACCGCAATATCTCAGGTACACCTCTTTTGCTGAAGCTTGTTTGCTGTTTTGTGGGGATAGTTGGACATCTCAATGGCCCATCTGCTTCTGGATATTGGTTCGGTGAATAGTATCATCATTGGTCCAATTTCTGCCATTATATGATTAAGTAGAGTAGACAATGGGGTTGAATGCATGGTGGCTTCTGTTATGATAATGTAATGTGTTGTCTATTTTTGTAGATAAATGCTCGTGATCCAATTATTCAACATAAATGCATAGTTTGTGTTAGTCTATTTGTATTAAGTCAACTGACTAAGGGGCTGTTTGCTTTGTGCCCCAACATGCCCTGCCAAAATTTTGGCATAGCCAAAGCAAAGGGCATGACCAAAATTTTTGTCTGGTAGTGTTGTTTGGACTGTAGCCGTAGCACCTACCAATTATTTGGCAAAATGGTTGGGGTCTCAGTTTGGTTTGTAGCCAATTAACATGCCACATATCAGTATCTTATGTCTTTTCCCCTTTTTTAAGAATGAGCATCCGAGGTCCTCACTTGAAATTTTTATATAAATCATGATGATCAAACATTCAGAAAAAACAATAAAATAAGGTTCAGTGAAGCAGTATGCACACTTTTTGTTCAGTGCTAGCCGGCTAGATCGATACCATCAGTGCAGGCGTAAGTATACAAGCTAGCTAATTAATTTTCCATGTCACATAACACCCAGAATAATACGCGGGAATGCTAGCAGGTGGCAGCCAATATTTTGGCGAATGATTATACTGATCTTATTAGGTAATTCCTCTTTGAAAATATATTAGCTTGCACTGCTGCTGTTGGTTGTTTTAAGAATGGACATACTGTAACATAAATATCTAGGATGTATGTCTTCTATTTTCTTATTAAACAGAGGCAATTGCACTAATTACATACATGTTACTACCATCATTTGGTTGCAGCAAACATTACTTATTTTGTTTATCACACCTTGTCATACTCACCGGCAAGGTATTATTTGCTGCCATCTTGGATTGTCACAATTGGGTTTATTTACTATTATTTTGTAAGATTTTTCTTATGCTTGTTTTCTATTTTGTCTAGCCTCAAAAGCCACACATTGGTTTTCATGGAGACAAAACGAGAAGCTGATTCATTGAGTTATTGGCTGTAAAACAGAGGTTTCCTTGCATCGGCGATCCATGGTGACAGAACAGAGGAGGTAAAGACATATGCCGAACTCTTCTGTCATCGCCTAACTTGTTCGTTAGCAGCAATATAAAACTGCAATGGCAATACATTATAGCTAATATTTTAGTTTGAAATATCTGCTATGCTGTTTAACACTCGAAGCTCAAGAACAAGATACATTTCCCTTAGCATGCTACATACTTGTATGACTTACATATTTCAAACTGTATATATATATATATATATATATATATATATATATGCCAGAGTTGCACTTGTAACCGAGATATGTGCTCACGTATTGCTGTCAGTCTACTCTTAGCATAATAAGATCACTAAATGGTTCTTTTAATTGGCTAAAATTGTCTTGTCTTTAAGTTGTTTATTTTTACATTACATGCAAAAGCAAGTTTATCGACATAATTACTTTTAATTGATGAAGAAAGTATGCCTCTAGTATTACTATTTTCATGTTTGTTCACTATGAACTACTCCCTCTGTACCATAATATAAGAGCGTTTTTGACACTGCAATAGTGTAAAAACGCTCTTATATTATGGGACGGAGGGAGTACATTGTATTGTATGGAATCATCCATTTTGATATACAAGCCTTGTCACATGCATATAAACTTGATTTTTTGCTGTACCGATGAATAGAAATGATCTGTCCATCCTTTTAAAATGATGTTGACCTTTCTATGGTTGGATGATAAAATGTAGCATTTATACAATATTTTTCTTAACTTCTACCTAGTCTGCTTTTTCTTAGCGTACGTTGCCCACATTTTTATGGTACCTTACTATAGTAGTGGTTTGTCCATTGGATGATTGCTTTGAAAATCAACTAATATTATTACTCTCTATATTCATTTGGGAGCTGGCTGTTATAACTTACTATAATTTTGTATGTGTTTTGGATTCTTTGCAGGTTTGAAAGTTAATCTTTGTCAGAGATTGAAGTTTTTAGCAGGAATTGGGTCTCCGCCTAGAAGTGGTGTAGTGTTGGAGATTAAAATCACCTTGTAGTGCATTTTCAATGAAGTCTTGTTACTCGATTTTTTTAAATGATTATACCATTGTGTACATATGTTTGTGATGTTTTGATATTAATTTTGTTTTTTGCAATCAGACCAGATTGCTGGAAATTTGTAATGTCTTGTGAACAAATGCTATTTTTTGAATGAATATAATTGGTTGTCTTGTTGTAAATTGTGATGCATCGAGAAAACATGCTGGGCTAAAAAAAGGGGCCTAATCGGTTGGACTAGGATGGAACTATTGAGCCAAAACTTTAATTAGGCTGGTCACATGGGCCATGCTGGCGTACACGTTAGATCCAAGTAGATGCCACATTGTTTCCACATCATGTAAATCGGTGACGGATTGTTCCATCATATCTAGTTTGGGCTGGGCGGGCCTGGGGCGAATCCATGATGACCAATTATCGTCATGGAAGGCACTATGTCAAATTATGACGCGATATACATGACGGATTTCAAATCCGTCATTGATGGGCACACGTGACAATTTTTGGATGATCTATGACGGACAAGGACCGTCATGTATTAACAAGTTTCTAGTAGTGTATTGTGTTGGTGATTAGTGGACTCGTGTGCGAAAACTAATTTACATGTGGTATCTCGTAGGATAGCTTAGCCAAGAGTCAAAGCTGGCTTGGTGCAATAACTCCATCACCTTCTTGAGAATGAGCATGTATAGTAGGATCTGTTGTAAGACTTGCTGAGTACCTTTGTACTCATGTTGCTTTAATTACTGTTTTCAGACGACAACACCGCCCCCTCCGACGGGTTTTACGTAGACCTCGACGTCGATGAGTAACTTGACACCCAGGTGGTGATTCTGGCCATGGAGGGCCCTATGTAGATAGACATGCTTCGTCAAGCCTTCTTTCTTTCTAGTGCCTGTACTCAGACTTATTTGCTTCCGCATGTGCTTGTATGCTTGTATGACTTGAGTGTCGGGTCATGTGACCCCTACCTGTATGAACATGTTATGTATGGCTCTCCGGAGCCTTTAAATAAAGTACTTTGAGTTGTAGAGTTTTGTTGTGATGCCATGTTGTATTTACACATATCGAGCATATTATGTGTATGATTGAAATGCTTGGTATGTGTGGGATCCGACAATCTAGTTGTTTATCCTCGGCAGCCTCTCTTATGGGGAAATGTAGTCTAGTGCCTCCATGAGCCATAGTAGTCCGCTACAGCCCGGTTCACCGGAGTCCTAGCACTACTGCTCATGACACTTGACTGGCCGGCATGTGTTTCACTTCGTTCTTGTGTCTGTCCCTTCGGGGAAATGTCACGCAGTGACATCTGGAGTCCTGCCTAGCCTGCTACAGCCCGGTTCACCGGAGTCCTGTTATCCCAGTGCTACAGCCCGGATTCACACGCTGCTGACCGACATGCTCGATGTGAATCATGTATGCATGTCCCCATAGGTTAGTGCCGCTTTGGGTTCATGACTAGCCATGTCGGCTCGGGTTCTCTGTCATATGGATGCTAGCGACACAATCATATACGTGGGCCAAAAGGCGCAAACGGTCCTGGGCCATGGTAAGGCAACACCTGTGGGAATACCGTGCGTGAGGCCGCAAAGTGATATGAGGTGTTACCGGCTAGATCGATGTGACTTGGAATCGGGGTCCTGACACCAAGTTAGGGCACAGAAGATCGAATTGCTCGTCTAGCAGTTCCTCGAGTGGTAAATAAAAACACTTTTTACAGTCCTTTTTGATCCGATAGATTCATCTTTTTCAACCACAAGTGGTTTCTGTCCCAACAAATGGAATCTATCCATTTCTGCATCTCATAACATGCCTAGTATTTTCACTTATGCTTCACAAAGTAGTTAGATTCCTCACTTGTACTTTTTCATGGATTCGTACAAATCTGGAACCAACTCTCTACATATGAGTGAATGTCTTCGCACTATGAGGTCAATGTCTTCTAAACTGTTTTATCTTCAAAATCTTCTGAGAATGCATATGACCTCTTCCCCTCCCCTCGCATCTCTAATACTGTCACATGTACATGTCGGTGGGAGAATCCCTTGGTTCTCATAGTATGCATTCATTTGCAGAGTTCTTACAGCATCACATAATTCTCCCGAAGCTAATTCATGTCTGACCAGCAGAAGGAAGCCTTTGGATGTTCTGAAGCCGTTCAGTCTGAACTTCATGGCGACAGAAAAATCAGTCAGGAAGGGAGGCAGACAACACCATGAAAACACTGCCAAGGACTTGCCACCGGATCTGTATGATCTATACAAGTCAGATCCAGAAGGGACCTATGGAGAACGCAAGAACCGAATCCAGTGGATTCGAAGACATTGGGCAGAGGAATGGTTCAAGTAAAGATTTGTCACTGATGAATATGCTCAAAAGAATGCCATCAAGGGCCCCTGGGGAGATATAATATACAAAGGTCTTCATCCCAAGTAAAAGTACAAAGCTATTGCTCAAGGCTTCTACCCCTGCATGATACGTGGACCTCAGCCTGCTAATGCTGACCCATCCTCTCTGTTATGGTGTCGTGAAGACAATCTCTTTATGCGCAACTTCCAATTTGCCAAAACTTCTGCCAAAGAAAACAAGAAGTCGCTTGGATTAGACTTCAACCCCGGTCCCTCTGCTCCTCGTGCCGACGGCATACACGATGCTGAACCCAATATTGTTGGGGCCTTCTACAACCTTGAAGGTCTCATCACTCACATTCAGGTTCAAGGGGCAGCCGTGGATCACTTTGCAGATGACGCTGATTCTGATGAAGCGCCTGCACCAGCGAAGCCTGTGAAGCAAAAGAAACCAAAGGCTTCAAAGCCCTCCTCCGCACGAAAGGTCTCGCAGGCGAAGCCTTTGGCCACTGCACCTCCTGAAGCTAGTGTGAAGTTTGAAGATCTCTCTCGCATCTCCAAGTCTTACAAGATGAAGAAGCCCATGCAACCAACTGGTCAAGCATTGACACCTGCTGCCGTTCTGAGGAATGAGAACGAAGCCATTGATCTGTCAAGCGACGACGATCTTGGCAATGATGCTCTTGAACTGCTTATAAAGAGCAAACAAGAGGCGGAAATCTTTAATGATCTTCCCCTCTTTGATGTGGAGATCCTGTACAAGTTCATTGATGAGTGGTTCGACAGCCCAGACCTCAGTTTTGATGATCTTCAACTCCCAATTGGCCTCAGCGTCTCCTTCCATGGAGCCATTCCTCCTGAGTTGGCTCTTGCATAGAGAATTGTTGAGCTGAAGCACAAGATTGATTATGAAAAGGCTCAGTTCAAGAAGCACATGGCCAAGCTCAATGTGAAAGACGTCCAAAACTTCAAGGTCATGTTGCATGAGCTCAAGGACTCGTTCCACAAGAAACGTGAAGAAGCTAAAGGTTCTCGAGACTACATGAAACACCTAGCTGCCAAATGTGTTCAAGGCTACAATGAAGTTGAAAAGCGCAATGCTTTGGGGCGACCTGGCATCGACCCCAGAATGGCTGCCAAGAAGAAGAAGAAGCCTCCTGTGGCCCAACCAGAAGCATCAAGGCAGGAAGAACCTCGCATTGTCTTCCCAGCCAATATGACAGGCTCGAAGCCTAAGGTTCCCACAGTGGCTTCGGAGCTCGTGAAAACAAGGGAAGCTGAAGCCTAAGCCCGAAAGCGCAAGACCAAGGCCACCACTGACGATGCTCCACCGACCAAGAAGAAAATATTGGGCTGCTTCCACAAAGCCCCTTATCATGGAGCCAAGCTCAGTTGCTTGTCCTGCGTTTGAACACCATGACCGCCAGTTGATAGTTCATGATCCTGCTTCCACAGAGGCTCCAGAAGTTGAAGACATTCTAGTTGTTAACCCCACCGTAGCTGAAGATATTGGTCATCAAGACAATGTTGAAGATGATGAAGTCCTTCCTCAAATCAAACACAATGTGGTATCATCGCCTGTTCTCACGAACAGTGAACTCATCAGCATTGGTCGTCCATTGACGCCAATTGCTCAGGATGACTCATGGGCTGATCACTCACAAGACTCCCACTGTCAAGAAGAATCACCAAGTACTCCCCCACCTCAAGTCACCACTTCAGTGTTTGAAGACAATGACTTTGTGGCCCAACCAACTCCATCTTCACAAACATCGCCAGCGTTCCGCAGGCTTCGCAAAGGACCACGGCCACAGGTCAATCTGTCAAGTGTTCCAGAAGGAGAAGAGCGCCAATCCATTTCACGCCAAGTCTTTCCTGAAGCCTCTCCTACTGCGAACATCCCCGAGTCTGAAGCCAAAGCGGCTGAAGATATTCCGGCTGCATCAGCCGATGAACAAGAAGAACCAAGAGATGAAGAACGTGTTGCTACACCCCCATCCAACCCTGAAGTTGTTCTCGAGGAGAACGTGTCCGACCCTCCAGCTACTCGAGTGGAGGTTGAAAACTCTGAGGCGGCCACTAACACAAACACTGAAGCCAATGACGTTGTCATGGCCGAAGCTAATGTGGCGCCTGAAGCTAATGTCGTGCCAGAAGTGATTGCACCTGAAGCAAATGCTGCTCCTGATGCAAATCTGCAGCCAGAAGTCAATGCCACTGCTCCTGTACCGCCTCCACGGGCACACACCATAGATCAAGCATTCTATCAAGGCCAACTTACCACCACCTGCTGGCCCATTCTGGTTCCTCGACCTGCTGGCGGTCTGCAATATGACTATCATTTGGAGCACATGCCTCAGGTCCAGAAGCCAAAGCCAAGGCTGCCAAGGTTTCCAGGTACTGCAACTTCACTAGGATCATTTAATCTGAATGGCTTCAAGGCACACAACACATTCTTTGACAGTGCCAAGAACCCCTACACAAAGCTAAGAATCTCATCAGATCAATTCTGGAGTTATCAGCAGTGCAATTACTATTCATGCATCTTATACAATCAGGGGCGCATTTTCCCTCATATGCGTCTAGACAGCGAAGCCATGGCTGGCCTGCCTTGCCTAGAAGAAGCCCTTGATTGCTTCAAAGATGCTGGACTTCTATAGTTTGTGACTGCCAAAGAACATTGGAATGAAGAGCTTCTGCTACAATTTTATGCTACCCTTCAAATTCGCGGCTACAACAGGGATCCGAAGAATTGGATCCTTGAGTGGATGACAGGCGATGTACACCATGAAGCTAAAGCCCAAGACATCATTGAGCTTACTGCCCTACCCACTCCCGACGAACATTATGAACCAGGTTGTCAGCAACACCAGAATGCGTTGGAAAGCATCTTCCAGAAGCCAGAGCCAAACATGAGCAAAATGCTGAGCATGATGAAGCCACTGCCACAAGACGCTGACTATCCAAAGGAGTTCTTTGTTGAACACCTAGAGTATCTGCCCCGCACTATTTATCATATTATCAGGCGAACTCTCTAGCCGGTCAAAGGACATTCTCCTGCAGTGAAGCTTGAAGGAGCAATGAAGACATTGGTTTTCTATATCTTCAATGGCATCATCTTCAATGCTCAAGTCTTCTTTATCAGACAATTGGATGCATCTAGCTCCGATATCTTTGGTCTGAAGTTCTATGCTCCATGGGTAATGCACCTCATCAAGCTTCACTCTGCTATCAACTATGAGCCGTCTGCACACAATCATCTTATATTCTTGCTAGAGGTTGATCTGTCTGTCGAAGCCCTTTAGCCAGAGCCTGCAAAGGAGCCAATTTATCTTCACAATGTCGAGCATCAAAGCTTCACCCAGCCCATTGAAGGAGTTCATGCCGTTTCTCATGTTTATCCCTTGGCTGGCACTACACGTGCCCCTCGCACCCAAACTGAAGCCACCGCAAGTACCATCGCCCAAAGGCCTTGGAAGCGATCTCGTGTTCTCAATGACGGAGAGCTTCTTGTCAATCTACATCAGAAACATGATAAGCATCATGACTGGCTTAAGCGTCAGATGCAAAGCCTCTTGGTGGACGTCAATCGCATTCACAATCTTGCCACCAAGAATGCCTTTGTTACACACGAAACCTGTCGGAGGTTAAGGAAGAGCTTGACATTGCGCAGTGCTGAAGCTGATCTTCAAGACGGTGGCTTCATAGAGAGATTCAAGTTTGACTCAACTCCTCCAAGGAATGCTCACTTGCGTTGGACTCCCTCACTCGAAGACTCTGACTATTCCTCCTCAGCTGCAATGGTGAATGCCAGAGTCATGGATGATCAAGATGATGCTACCTCACCACCTCCAACTTCAGCGCGTGTCAACACTGTACCAAGTTCTTCTGCAGCACCGAACCTCAACGACGACCCTTCTGCTTCGCCTACTCCTCATGGGAACGAGTAGAATATCTATGTCTTCAAACCTTTTTGGTCATTACTGACAAAAGGGGGAGAAGCATATGAGTTGATAGTCTTTAAGCGGGTCCATATGGGTGGTTGCTATACTTTTGCTACAATTGCCAAGTGCTTACAACTCTCGCTTTTGATACATTTGGTTCATTTCGAGTTGTAACACTTAAACTTGATGGTCGTATGCTACCTTTTCATCAACTATGTGATGCGATGATAAATTCCGCATGTGCGATGATAAATTCCGCACGAAGTCATTTTGCAGACGTCCATTTTTCATTATGCATGTCATTATCTTCGTTATATCCTTTCATGCATGATGAATTGTCTTCATAAGTAGAAGAGGAGCTCCGCAAGTTCAACCTGCCATGTGCATTTGCATTCAAAAGCAAAATACTTATATGCAATTCTCCAGGAGAGCCTTTTTGCTACTTACGAAGACAATACCTAAATCCTTTACAATTTCACATACTTTTATCCCCATTGAAAACATCAACCGGTTTGTCATCAATCACCAAAAAGGGGGAGATTGTAAGTGCATCTAGTGCCACCCCTAGTTGGTTTTGGAGTATTGACGACAAACCTGGTTGAGGGACTAATGTGTTTGAGAGAATTGCAGGACAACATAGGTAGTGGTCCCTCATTGATTCGGTTTACCTACCGGAGATGACCCCTAAAAATGTATGAAGACATTGAAGACAAAGGTGGTATGTGAAGATATTCACATTGAAGACTATGACAAGAGAAGACATCGTGTGAAGACTATGGAGCGCGAAGACTTAGTTGTTTTGTTGTTTCCTTTTCTTCTTTCTTGAGTCATAGGAACCACCGTACTGTTAAGTGGGGTCCCAGTGAACAAAGTCAGAGTGACTGAAGTGATGCTTAACCACAATCCTATGTCTTCGAACGAAGACAATGAGAGCAAAACTTATCCAGAGCTGGATAAGTCAGCTTTACTTGTAGCCCAAGTAAACTTGCCGCGTGTGTTTGAAATCTGACCGTGGGAACACGTGTCAGTTCCTTAGTGAGCCAGGATCATTTCGGACAAATCAGGTCGGGTTGCCTAGTGGCTATAAATAGCCCACCCCCTACACCTTAAATTGGTGGTTGCTCACAGTTAGTACACGGCTTTTGTCGTTTGAGAGCAACCCACCTCGAAGCCTTTGAGAGAGAGAAATCCTTGCGAGGACAAAGCCCTAAACACCCAGAGCCAGAGAGTGTTAGGAATCACTGAAGTCTTCCTGTCTGTGTGATCTGAAGACTTGTTACACTTGAGGACTGTGAATCCTCCAGCCGGTTAGGCGTCGCGTTCTGAGCGTCCAAGAGTCATTGTGGATCGCCAATGAACGAAGTCTGTGAAGGTTTGGAAGTCTACCTTGAAGACTTACCTGAGTGATTGGGCGAGGACTGTGTGTCCTTAGCTCAAGGGGAATAAGGTTAAGACACGGTCTTATAAGTTAAATCTCAGCCTCCCTAACCAGACGTATAGTTGTCACAGCAACTGGAACTGGCCCAACAAATCATTGTCTTCAACAAGCAACTGGTTCTATCCTTCCCATCTCTTTATTTACAGTTGGTCCATGTGAAGTCATTGCCTGTTTGCATTATCTATTTGTCTTCACTGTGTGACTGTTGTTCTGACTGGCTTCATACTATCTTCTATCCTGATTCGTACTGCCTAGCTGCTATTAGTCTTCGTGCTTTCACTTCATTTAATACGTGACTATGGCTTGCCTAGTGTAGTCTACCTTTCGCAGCATGTTTATAGGTTCATTTCTATCGTTTGTCTTCGAAACTTCCTGGTTTTGAAAAATTTCATAAAAATCGCCTATTCACCCCCCTCTAGTTGATAACTAGCACTTTCAACAAGTAACTAAAGTAAAGAAGGTGCAGCAAGGTGGCCCAATCCTTTTTGTAGCAAAGGACAAGCCTGGAGAAACTCTTATATAAGGGATAGCGCTCCCGAGGACACATGGTAATTATCGTCAAGCTAGTTTTCATCACGCTCATATGATTCGCATTCGTTACTTTGATAATTAGATATGTGGGTGGACCGGCGTGTCGAACGTGGGGTTATGGCAAACCCTTAAGGTTCAAACACTGGGGTGCGCATGAAGTCTCCCCCTTCTACCAATCTACGCTCTAGTTCGCTAAGATCTTGCGGACGAACTCAACGAACTCACAACATAGAAAGACACAGGGTCTATACTGGTTCGGGCCACCATTGTGGTGTAATACCCCACTCCAGTGTGGTGGTGGGGGATTGCCTCTTGGGCTGATGATGAACAGTACAAGGTTGAGGTGTTCTTGTGTGTATGAACTTGTAGTGCGAGGATTCGATCTCCTTCTCCTCCTATGGTGGTGGCTAGTTCTATTTATAGAGCCCTGGTTCTCTTCCCAAATATCTAGTGGGAAGGGAGCCAACAATGGTGGGCAAATTTGAAGGGGGGCAGCTAGTACAAGCTATCCTGACAAAAGTAGTCCTCGCCTGCACAAAGCTCTGGTGGTGACGTCGTCTTGGTCTCCACAATGACCTCCCCCATGCCGTCCACCTGGTTTTTGTCTTGTTGCACCGAAATGCTAACCTTTGCCCGAGGCACGTCGCCCGCAAGCCATCTATGTGCAAAGCACGTCGAGGGAACCGGTCTCGCGTAAGCGTACGCGTAATGTTGGTCCGGGTCGTCTCGTCCAACAATACCGCCGAACCAAAGTATGACATGCTGGTAGGCAGTATGACTTGTATCGCCCACAACTCACTTGTGTTCTACTCGTGCACATAACATCAAACCATAAAACCTAGGCTCTGATACCACTGTTGGGGAACGTAGTAATTTCAAAATTTTCCTACGCACACGCAAGATCATGGTGATGCATAGCAATGAGGGGGAGAGTCTGATCTACGTACCCTTGTAGATCGCAACGGAAGCGTTGACACAACGTAGAGGAATTAGTCGTACGTCTTCTTCCCGATCCGACCGATCCAAGCACCGTTACTCCGGCACCTCCGAGTTCTTAGCACACGTACAGCTCGATGACGATCCCCGGGCTCCGAACCAGCAAAGCGTCGAGGAACAGTTCCGTCAGCACGACGGCGTGGTGACGATCTTGATGTACTACCGACGCAGGGCTTCGCCTAAGCACTACAACGATATGATCGAGGTGGAATTTGGTGGCAGGGGGCACCGCACACGGCTAGGGAACGATCTCAATGATCAACTTATGTGTCTAGAGGTGCCCCCTGCCCCCGTATATAAAGGATCCAAGGGGGAGGGTTGGCCGTCCAAGGAGGAGGGCGCAGGAGGAGTCCTACTCCTACTGGGAGTAGGACTCCCCCCTCAATCCTATTCCTAATAAGATTCCTCGAGAGAGAGAGAGACAAGGGGGCTGGCCACCTCTCCTAGTCCTAATAGGACTAGGGGAGGGGGGAGGCGCGCAGCCCACCTTGGGCTGCCCCTTTCACCTTTCCACCAAGGCCCAATAAGGCTAATATGGTTCCCGGGGGGTTCCGGTAACCTCCCGGTAATCCGGTAAAATCCCGATTTCACCCGGAACACTTCCGATGTCCAAACATAGGCTTCCAATATATCAATCTTTATGTCTCGACCATTTCAAGACTCCTCGTCTTGTCCGTGATCACATCCGGGACTCCGAACAACCTTCGGTACATAAAAATGCATAAACTCATAACAACTATCATCATAATGTTAAGCGTGCGGACCCTATGGTTCGAGAACAATGTAGACATGACCGAGACACGTCTCCGGTCAATAAACAATAGCGGGACCTGGATGCCCATATTGGCTCCTACATATTCTACAAAGATCTTTATCGGTCACACCGCATAACAACATACGTTGTTCCCTTTGTCATCGGTATGTTACTTGCCCGAGATTCGATCGTCGGTATCCAATACCTAGTTCAATCTCGTTACCGGCAAGTCTCTTTACTCGTTCTGTAATACATCATCTCGCAACTAACTCATTAGTTGCAATGCTTGCAAGGCTTGTGTAATGTGCATTACCGAGAGGGCCCAGAGATACCTCTCCGACAATCGGAGTGACAAATCCTAATCTCGAAATACGCCAACCCAACATCTACCATTGGAGACACCTGTAGTACTCCTTTATAATCACCCAGTTATGTTGTGACGTTTGGTAGCACCCAAAGTGTTCCTCTGTCAAACGGGAGTTGCATAATCTCATAGTCATAGGAACATGTATAAGTCATGAAGAAAGTAATAGCAACATACTAAACGATCGAGTGCTAAGCTAATGAAATGGGTCATGTCAATCAGATCATTCAACTAATGATGTGACCTCATTAATCAAATAACAACACATTGTTTATGGTCAGGAAACTTAACCATCTTTGATTAACGAGCTAGTCAAGTAGAGGCATACTAGTGACACTCTGTTTGTCTATGTATTCACACATGTATTATGTTTCCGGTTAATACAATTCTAGCATGAATAATAAACATTTATCATGATATAAGGAAATAAATAATAACTTTATTATTGCCTCTAGGGCATATTTCCTTCAGTCTCCCACTTGCACTAGAGTCAATAATCTAGTTTACACAGTAATGATTCTAACACCCATGGAGCCTTGGTGCTGATCATGTTTTGCTCGTGGAAGAGGCTTAGTCAACGGGTCTGCAACATTCAGATTCGTATGTATCTTACAAATCTCTATGTCTCCCACCTGGACTAGATCCCAGATGGAATTGAAGCGTCTCTTGATGTGTTTGGTCCTTTTGTGAAATCTGGATTCCTTTGCCAAAGCAATTGCACCAGTATTGTCACAAAAGATTTTCATTGGACCTGGTGCACTAGGTATGACACCTAGATCGGATATGAACTCCTTCATCCAGACTCCTTCGTTCGCTGCTTCCGAAGCAGCTATGTACTCCGCTTCACATGTAGATCCCGCTGCGACGCTTTGTTTAGAACTGCACCAACTGACAGCTCCACTGTTTAAAGTAAACACGTATCCGGTTTGCGATTTAGAATCGTCCGGATCAGTGTCAAAGCTTGCATCAACGTAACCTCTTATGGTGAGCTCTTTGTCACCTCCATATACGAGAAACATATCCTTAGTCCTTTTCAGGTATTTCAGGATGTTCTTGACCGCTGTCCAGTGATCCACTCCTGGATTACTGTGATGCCCCCGATTTGACCGTACACTAATCATGCACGCAAATGTGTACGATCAAGATCAAGGACTCACAGGTAGATATCACAACACAACTCTACAAATAAAATAAGTCATGCAAGCATCATATTACAAGCTAGGGGCCTCGAAGGCTCGAATACAAGAGCTCGATCATAGACGAGTCAGCGGAAGCAACAATATCTGAGTACAGACATAAGTTAAACAAGTCTGCCTTAAGAAGCCTAGCACAAACTGGGATATAGATCGAAAGAGGCGCAGGCCTCCTGCCTGGCATCCTCCTAACTACTCCTGGTCATCATCATCGGGCAGCACGTAGTAGTAGGCACCTCCGGTGTAGTAGGAGTCGTCGTCGAGGGTGGCGTCTGGCTCCTGGGCTCCAACATCTGGTTGCGACAACCAGGTAGAAGGGATAGAGGGAAAAGAAGGAGAAAGCAACCGTGAGTACTCATACAAAGTACTCGCAAGCAAGGAGCTATACTACATATGCATGGGTATCAAATGGAATAAAGGTATCATATGTGGACTGAACTGCAGAATGCCAGAATAAGGGGGGGATAACTAATCCTGTCGAAGACTACGCTTTTGGCAGCCTCCGTCTTGCAGCATGTAGAAGAGAGTAGACTGAAATCCTCCAAGTAGCATCATATAGCATAATCCTACCCGATGATCCTCTCCTCGTCGCCTTGTTAGAGAGCGATCACCGGGTTATATCTGGCACTTGGAAGGGTGTGTTTTATTAAGAATCCGGTTCTAGTTGTCATAAGGTCAAGGTACAACTCCGGGTCATCCTTTTACCGAGGGACACGGCTATTCGAATAGATAAACTTCCCTACAGGGGTGCACCACATACCCCAACACGCTCGATCCCATTTGGCCGGACACACTTTCCTGGGTCATGCCCCGCCTCGGAAGATCAACACGTCGCAGCCCTACCTAGGCCCAACAGAGAGGTCAGCACGCCGGTCTAAATCCTATGGCGCAGGGGTCTGGGCCCCTCGCCCTTTGCACACCTTCACGTTGCGAACGCGGCCGGAAGCAGAACTAGCCCCCTTAATACAAGAGCAGGCTTACGGTCCAATCCGGCGCGCGCCACTCAGTCGCTGACGTCACGAAGGCTTCGGCTGATACCACGACGCCGGGATACCCATAACTACTCCCGCGTAGATGGTTAGTGCGTAAAGACCAAATGGCCAGACTCAGATCAAATACCCAGATCTCGTTAAGCGTGTTAAGTATCCGCGAACGCTGACCAGGGCCAGGCCCACCTCTCTCCTAGGTGGTCTGAACCTGCCCTGTCGCTCCGCCACAAAGTAACAGTCGGGGGCCGTCGGGAACCCAGGCCCACCACTACCTGGGTGGAACCACCTTCCCCTTCAGCCCCATCCCCGAACAGTACCACAGATAATGCAACAGTGTAAAATATATAACATATGCCCGTGATCACCACCCGAAGTGATCACGGCCCAGTAGTATAGCATGGCAGACGGACAAGAGTGTAGGGCCACTGATGGAACACTAGCATCCTATACTAGGCATGTAGGATTGCAGGTAAAGGTAACAACAATAATAACAAGGACAAGCTATGCATCAGGATAGGAATAACGGAAAGCAGTATCATGCTACAGTACTCTAATGCAAGCAGTATAGAAGAGAGTAGGCGATATCTGGTGATCAAGGGGGGGGGGTTGCCTGGTTGCTCTGGCAAGAGAGAGGGGTCGTCAACACCGTAGTCGTACGGGGTAGCAGCGGCGTCGGTCTCGGTGTCTAGCGAGAGAAGAGGGGGAAGAAACAATAAATATAATGCAAAAAAATGCATAACATGACAAGGTGTGATGGTAGATGTGCCCTAACGCGTTACGAGGTGGTACCGGTGAAGGGGGAAAACATCCGGAAAACTATCCCCGGTGTTTCGCGTTTTCGGGCAGAGTAGCCGGAGGGGGAAAGTTCCGTGTTTTCTATGCTAGGGATGCGTGGCAGACGAACGGATTGTGTATCCGGATTCGTCTCGCCGTTCTGAGCTACGGTTTATTTTCTATTAATTTTAAAAGATTTAAAACATTTTTAGAATTAACAGAATTAATTTAGTTAGAAAATGCAATTATGACATCAGCATGATGTCAGGGTGATGTCAGCAGTCAGCTAGTTAGTTGACCTAGTCAAACTGACATGTGGGTCCCACTGTCATTGACAGACTAACTAACTACCTAATTAACTACATTAATTAGTTAATTAGTTTAACTAATAGAGGTTAATTAGGTTAATTATTTGTCCTAATTAATTATTTAATTAAGTAATTAATTATTAATATTAATATTATTATTATTTTAAATTCATTTTTTTCCTTTTTTTAACGTTTTGGAGGCGGGGCCCTCCTGTCATTGACCCCAGGGGCCTTTGCGGGCGTGCAGGTTACGGGCACAGCCCGAACGGGCGATGGCCCTCGCGGGTGCACCCGATTGGGCGCGGGTGCCGGCGCGCCAGCGTGAAGCCGCAAGAGCAGGCGAGGCGCGGACCCGGGCAGCGACCAACGAGGGGGGCCGCGGGCGCGGCGAGGCCGGCCGCCAGTGGCTGGCGCGGGAGGGACGCGGGGAGCGTCGAGCGGCACCGGAGTGGGGCGCGGGGAGCAGCGGCAGCCGGCAAGCACGAGGGAAGGCGCGGAGCCATGGGCGCACGGGGCAGCAATGGAGCAGCAGCAATGGTAGCGGGCGACGAGCTGCAGCAGCGAGGGCCGCACGACTGCGAGCGGGGCGGCTGGCGGAGGAGGGCCGTGGAGGCAGGGCGTGCGCGCGGCAGAGCGGTCGAGGGGGAAGAGGCACAGCGGGGCAACGACGGCAGAAGCAGACAGCAGCAGCGCAGCTCGTAGCAGGTAGCAGCGGCATCGGGCGTAGGCAGGCGCAGGGCGTGCGCCCGAGCGCGTTAGGTTCGCAGGCTTCGCGTGGTGGGCGCGGACGCGACGCCAGGAGGGCACGACAATGACTACAAGGGGCCGCGGGACGCATGGGGGGCGGCCAATGCGGGCACGCACGGGCAGCAGAGCATGGCGCAGTGGCGGCGTGGCTACGGCTATGGGGAGAGGGAGGAGAATCGGGGGCTCACGGCCGTTGCAGAGAAGGCCTGGGGAAGACGCGCGGCGGCCAGAGACGAAGAAGGCGACGGCGACCCGAGGCGGACGGAGGGGAAGAAGAAGACGGCGTCGAGGCGTTCCGTCATTCAACCCCGCGACGCAGGCGACGTAGTCGACGCCGGGGACCTTCCGGGACATGAGCGGACGGAGTACAAGGGACGGTGGCCACGCGCACGGCGCGGCAACGACGACGAGCCCGCTCAGGCGAGGGCATCTTGGCGGATCTGAGAAGGGGAGGGGAGAGGGAGATATTTGTGCGAGGGGCAGCTGACGAGGCCGAGGGGGAGGGTCGCGTTGTTCTTATCCCCTCCGGGGCAACGCCGATGATGTGGTGCGACGGGGACGCGCGGGAGGAGCCCGAGTCCGATGAACAGGGAAAGAGGAGGACGACCGGGGAGTTGGGCTACGGGGTTGGGCTGCAAGATGGCTAAGGTCCAGGGGGTAGTGGGCCTCTCTCTCACTTTTGTTTTCTTTAACAGTTTTCTTTTCCCTTTAAACATTCTGTTTATTAAAATTTAGCCTCAGCTCCGTATTTTCTTTTAGTAACAAATGAGTTTTGTTTGAACGAAACTTGGCACCTAATTCTAACACAATATAATGAGATGGAACAAAAAGTATGGAGTGAAAAGGAGATGTCTAACCATTATAGAAATCGAAAAGGCCAATTTTAAATGCTGCTGGACCACTAAACAATTTCTAGGGGCACTTTGGGAATCCAAAAGAGATTGTTTCCAACATGAAAAATATACATGGATTATTTTCCACACCTTGAACATTTTTATTTTTAAGTTTGACGAATTTGAAATTTGACTCAAATTTGAACTTGAATTTGAATTATGCTTCGGATCAAATGAGGATTAGCCGCAGTAAGAGTGATGACATGGCACCCTTAAAAGTGGATTACTGTAGCTTGATTATCCGGGCGTCACAATTCTCCTCCACTACAAGAAATCTCGTCCCGAGATTTAAGAGGGGAGTAAGGGGGAAAATTAGGTTACGAAATTCTAACGGGTCTTCTCGATCTTAGCTATTCTTCTCGAAGAGGTCGATCCATTACGTTGAAGTCTTTATTAGTCTGCTCGAGGTCATCATGATCAAGTCGTCATCCTTTCTTCGGGATCTCCATCGTCCTTACAGAAAGAATAAAGGGTGGGCATTCCGGGAGTACGGACCTCTGCAAGGTCGACTATCTGGTCGATAACATTGAGGAAGATGGCGGAAGTAACTCTCGAATTTAAACTTAAGAAAATGTCGAGAGCAAAGTAAGGAGGTATCATGTGAAGTTTCAAGCGAGCAGGCAATCGTTTGATGCCTGAAACAATGTGTGAAAGGGGTCTAGAGCAACGAGAATAAGTATTGCATCTGATACCAGAATAGATCACTTGGCAGGTGGCCCGTGAATTACATAAGAAGTCAAGTGCGAGAATAAGTTTGTCATCGGGGTGTACAAGAGAGTCAGGTTTCGATCCTGGGGACCTGTGGGTTATGGGCCCACCTTGTTAAAAGTAGGAGGAACGGTGACATCTTGCACGGTCAGGATAGGAAGGCATGTCAGAGGGTAGATTGTCAGTTATGTCGGCAACAACGTCGGTACCAAGGGCGAGGGACGAAGAGAACCATCTTCCTACTCGTTGAACGAGGCGGACCAATAGGCAAAGTTTCTCGTCCATCGGTGGTTACTGGAATGTCAACAACAATAGTGATAGGATCTTACTGACAGATTTGTACACTAAGGTGCTTATAAAAGCAGTGACGTATTACTGCTTAGATCATATAAACCTCAAGAAGGTTAAACAGAACAATGGAAAGGAGAATGTGATTATCAGATTAAACAGAAGAATGGAAAGGAAAATGTGATTAAACACATATTTCAGGGGTATATCCTTCCCAAGAACAAGCAGAGTATGATATCCAAGACCGGATAGAAGGTAGAAAACTCTTTTAGGTAGGGGAGACAAATTTCATGACATTACCCATACAACGGTGTTTGGGTAATTTTCAACAAGAAACATTTAGCATGGTGCTTCAAATGTTCTTATTGAGAATCGGAGTACCATAGACATGCTTCGAGATAGCGCTGACATGGTCAACAGGTGAAAATCAGACGTTGGAAACAAAAAGGATCCATTAGGAATAACTTGTAGAATAAGTCTTACAGTTTCCTCATGGAAGAGTGGATAACATTGCTAAAAGGGAACTATAACAATAGGGCCTCCGGCCAGGTGGGCTAGGTATGATACCACCTTACCGGGTCATCTAAAGACCAACGTTATAACTCTTGGAAATATGTTCCAACCATCATATCTGACCGAGATTCAGATTTGATTGGTGTCAGGATACCTCAGACTCGGGATGCCTAAGAAGAAAAGGTGCAACACAATTTGACGAGATGACATTGTGAGATTCTCAGAAGTGATCTATGTAAGTGAGCTCTGAAACAAGAGGTCATCAGTAAACCAAGGAGAGGATGAGGAGGTGGCTGATAGGCTCAGCAACAAATCATCGAGATTTCCAAAGGATTGATTTCCACAATTATGTGAACAAGGAAATATCATTTGTCGGATCAAATGTCATAATGATGTATGCTTGAGGGAAACATACACAACTGAACAATGATAGAAGGGTGCACCCAGAAATCTGGACTATGTAGCACGATCAATGTTTGAATGATGATTCAATCAATAGACTTAGAATGAAACTGTAGACCAATAACTTCAAGCAATAGGGTTGCTAGAAGTTTAGAATTTACACAGCACATACCATTTATCGGTATTCCGGTTAGAAACAACACGGAGACCAAGAAATGAACGCAAAAGGTGAGAGATATTACTATATCAAGAATTCTCAAGAGGTGGTAAAATTACCACGACATTCTTGACATAAAAGGTGGTAACATTCCAAGGTAAAGAAGAACAAATGCTGGATAGCAAGGATCTCAAGGTATAACACAAAACACGAATAAGTTTGTGTTGAACAGAAGGCAATAAAGTGGTCGATGATAACACAAATCATCGAGGGCAAGGATGGTATTACTCAACATGAATTCAACTAATATCCTGGAAGTGCTTAGAATGCTGATGATGATCATGACAAATTTTGTCGAAAGGCTCCACGAAGATGTCATAGATCGGCGATGACATCAAGTCAAGGGAATGATGAAGCTAAAGGTTAATGGAACCAAGGGTACGACATAGACTCCAAACAAGCTTGTTGTCCAAAGCGAAATGATACGATGAGGAAGATCGACGTAAGCTTAGCTCATCGTCAAAAATTATGCTCTGGGAAGAGGACCAGGTAGCACAGTTAAAATCGACATGACAAGGATATAGCCAAACAGGCTAGGAATGACGTGATTGAGTTCAAACTTGTAAGTAATGAAGGTTACCAAGAGTTGCTTAATCGCGAGGCGGACTCGAGTCAGTTATCAGTGTCTTTGAGTGTTAAGTAACTCAGAGCCCATGAAAAATTGGAATCAATGAGAATGTAGCACTTGATGAAGGAGTCATAAGAAGTTATGCAGTTCCATGATACTCTTGAGATACCTGGGGGGTTAATACTCGACGACAAATCAAAGTAGAGGTTGGACTGGGGTATTACTCTGTAGCAGACAAGTGCTCAAACTTGCACGAGAAATGGTATTGAAAGGAGAACATGGTCGGAAACCACGATCATAAATGATCAATTCCCAGATATAAGATGAACTTATACCAAGGAAATAGTTATTATTTCAAGAAGCTTCCATGATAGGATCTACATCGTGTCCATGGGCAGGAACACAAAGGTTCAAGGTCGACTCCCACGTCTCCAATGCATAACCTTTCATTCACTTCTCACTTTCGAAGAAGTTGTAGTGTTGAAATTTTATTTGGCAAAATACCAGAAGTGTATGGCTCGTGAAAACTTTCGAGTTCACACAGTTTAGAGAAGGCATAGGTTCAACCCATCAGGGCATCTTAGGAGTATATACCACAAATTTCAAGAATAAATAACACAAGCTCGATAGTAGAGCATGTTTGAGAAAGCAAAGGATACAATTTACCAAAGGTATTATGTATCCGAGGAAAAGCTCACAGACTTATTGAATATGAAGGACGCTGTCGGATAAAATCCAGCAAATGATCTGGTGGTCCTCAAGGGATCTGGTGTGAGCATCGGTACTCAACCAGAGGGAGAAACAATGAAGGAGATCAGACTTTAGAAACAACTGACTAATTCAAGGCTCAAATGCAAAGGAATTATCAATTCCAAGACAAGGGATCAGAAGCAATGCTCTGATCAGGGATGGATAAGTTGAATAGCCTTAAGGGTACAATCTACAGCAATTTGATTGGTCGAGATCTAGCTCATGTTTTAAAATAACGTCTGAGCCGGAAAGATAATTTAAAAGGATCAACTGATGATTGCGTGCATTCGCACTCAAGTTGAATCAATAGGATCAAAAGACGATGCCTAAGGATACTAACGAATATAGCCAGACATATGGAAAGCATCCATAATGCAAGCAGGCAAGTATTGCAGAGCAATAAGCTACTAAGGATTTTTGGAGGATCGAATAGTATTTCGAAGACCATTGTGAAAAACATGAACAACTGGGGATGAGTGGATACTCGACAAGTGCGAGGATTTAATTGAAGGGGTATTCATGTGGCAAGGAACTGCTAGGCAGTAGGCACAAAGTATCCTCGGAACAATAGAGAAGACTCCGAGGTATCTTGTAATACCAAGATCAATGGGGGATGATCATATGAATGGCAAGTGTAACTAGTTATCCATAAGGATTTATCGGTGGTCGGGAATAGCAAAAGTGATGGGCACAAAGTCTCGAGAGGAATAGCAAAGAGTATCTTCGGAATCTTCTGGTGAAGCAGGCCAACATCTGGAATGAAGGGGCTCTCCAGGAGAAAGTATTTACGAGATCCTAGAGTCAGAGTTAGTAAATTCATTTTAACCCGAATAGAAGAGAGATCAGAGTCCCAGAGTATAGATCGAGGAATAAAAGATCCTAATAACACCTGATGGCGACGTGGGCCCAGGGGCCGCACAGCCAAGTTAGTAAAACAATTTTCATTGACTAGACTCAACTTCGGCCAAGGAGTGTGGAAGGGGAATTCCTACAGGCAGTCGGCTCTGATACCAACTTGTGACGCCCCCGATTTGACCGTACACTAATCATGCACGCAAATGTGTACGATCAAGATCAAGGACTCATGGGTAGATATCACAACACAACTCTACAAATAAAATAAGTCATACAAGCATCATATTACAAGCCAGGGGCCTTGAAGGCTCGAATACAGGAGCTCGATCATAGACGAGTCAGCGGAAGCAACAATATCTGAGTATAGACATAAGTTAAACAAGTCTGCCTTAAGAAGGCTAGCACAAACTGGGATACAGATCGAAAGAGGCGCATGCCTCCTGCCTGGGATCCTCCTAACTACTCCTGGTCGTCATCAACGGGCAGCACGTAGTAGTAGGCACCTCCGGTGTAGTAGGAGTCGTCGTCGACGGTGGCTTCTGGCTCCTGGGCTCCAACATCTGGTTGCGACAACCAGGTAGAAGGGATAGAGGGAAAAGAAGGAGAAAGCAACCGTGAGTACTCATCCAAAGTACTCGCAAGCAAGGAGCTATACTACATATGCATGGGTATCAAATGGAATAAGGGTATCATATGTGGACTGAACTGCAGAATGCCAGAATAAGGGGGGGATAACTAATCCTGTCGAAGACTACACTTCTGGCAGCCTCCGTCTTGCAGCATGTTGAAGAGAGTAGACTGAAATCCTCCAAGTAGCATCGTATAGCATAATCCTACCCGATGATCCTCTCCTCATCGCCCTGTTAGAGAGCGATCACCGGGTTATATCTGGCACTTGGAAGGGTGTGTTTTATTAAGAATCCGGTTCTAGTTATCATAAGGTCAAGGTACAACTCCGGGTCGTCCTTTTACCGAGGGACACGACTATTCGAATAGATAAACTTCCCTGCAGGGGTGCACCACATACCCCAACACGCTCGATCCCATTTGGCCGGACACACTTTCCTGCGTCATGCCCGGCCTCGGAAGATCAACACGTCGCAGCCCTACCTAGGCCCAACAGAGAGGTCAGCACGCCGGTCTAAATCCCATGGCGCAGGGGTCTGGGCCCATCGCCCTTTGCACACCTGCTCATTGCGAACGCGGCCGGAAGCAGAACTAGCCCCCTTAATACAAGAGCAGGCTTACGGTCCAATCCGGCGCGCGCCACTCAGTCGCTGACGTCACGAAGGCTTCGGCTGATACCACGATGCCGGGATACCCATAACTACTCCCGCGTAGATGGTTAGTGCGTAAAGACCAAATGGCCAGACTCAGATCAAATACCCAGATCTCGTTAAGCGTGTTAAGTATCCACGAACGCCGACCAGGGCCAGGCCCACCTCTCTCCTAGGTGGTCTGAACCTGCCCCGTCGCTCCGCCACAAAGTAACAGTCGGGGGCCGTCGGGAACCCAGGCCCACCACTACCTGGGTGGAACCACCTGCCCCTTTAGCCCCATCTCCGAACAGTACCACAGGTAATGCAACAGTGTAAAGTATATAACATATGCCCGTGATCACCTCCCGAAGTGATCACGGCCCAGTAGTATAGCATGGCAGACGGACAAGAGTGTAGGGCCACTGATGGAACACTAGCATCCTATACTAGGCATGTAGGATTGCAGGTAAAGGTAACAACAGTAATAACAAGGACAGGCTATGCATCAGGATAGGAATAACGGAAAGCAGTATCATGCTACACTACTCTAATGCAAGCAGTATAGAAGAGAGTAGGCGATATCTGGTGATCAAGGGGGGGGGGCTTGCCTGGTTGCTCTGGCAAGAGAGAGGGGTCGTCAACACCGTAGTCGTACGGGGTAGCAGCAGCGTCGGTCTCGGTGTCTAGCGAGAGAAGAGGGGGAAGAAACAATAAAAATAATGCAAACAAATGCATAACATGACAAGGCGTGATGCTAGATGTGCCCTAACGCGTTACGAGGTGGTACTGGTGAAGGGGGAAAACATCCGAAAAAGTATCCCCAGTGTTTCGCATTTTCGGGCAGAGTAGCCGGAGGGGGAAAGTTGCGTGTTTGCTATGCTAGGGATGCGTGGCGGACGAACGGGTTGCGTATCCAGATTCGTCTCGCCGTTCTCAGCAACTTTCATGTACACAGTTTTTCCATCTGAGCTACGGTTTATTTTCTATTAATTTTAAAAGATTTAAAACATTTTTAGAATTAACAGAATTAATTTAGTTAGAGAATGCAATTACGACATCAGCATGATGTCAGGGTGATGTCAGCAGTCAGCTAGTCAGTTGACCTAGTCAAACTGACATGTGGGTCCCAGTGTCATTGACAGACTAACTAACTACCTAATTAACTACATTAATTAGTTAATTATTTTAACTAACAGAGGTTAATTAGGTTAATTATTTGTCCTAATTAATTATTTAATTAAGTAATTAATTAATTAATTATTATTATTATTTTAAATTCTTTTTTTCCTTTTTTTAACGTTTTGGAGGCGGGGCCCTCCTGTCATTGACCCCAGGGGCCTTTGCGGGCGTGCGGGTCACGGGCACAGCCCGAACGGGCGATGGCCCTCGCGGGTGCACCCAATTGGGCGCGGGTGCCGGCGCGCCGCCGTGAAGCCGCGAGAGCAGGCGAGGGGCAGACCCGGGCGGCGACCAATGAGGGGGGCCGCGGCCGCGGCGAGGCCGGTCGCCAGTGGCTGGCGCGGGAGGGACGCGGGGAGCGTCGAGCGGCACCGGAGTGGGGCGCGGGGAGCAGCGGCCGCCGGCAAGCGCGAGGGAAGGCGCGGAGCCATGGGCGCGCGGGGCAGTGATGGAGCAGCAGCAACGGTAGCGGGCGACGAGCTGCAGCAGCGAGGGCCGCACGGCTGCGAGCGGGGCGGTTGGCGGAGGAGGGCCGTGGAGGCTGGGCGCGCGCGCGGCAGAGCGGTTGAGGGGGGAGAGGCACAGCGGGGCAACGACGGCAGAAGCAGACAGCAGCAGCGCAGCTCGTAGCAGGTAGCAGCGGCATCGGGCGTAGGCAGGCGCAGGGCGTGCGCCCGAGCGCGTTAGTTTCGCAGGCTTCGCGCGGTGGGCGCGGATGCGACGCTAGGAGGGCACGACGACGACTACAAGGGGCCGCGGGACGCATGGGGGGCGGCCAACGCGGGCACGCACGGGCAGCAGAGCATGGCGCAGTGGCGGCGTGGCTACGGCTATGGGGAGAGGGAGGAGAATCGGGGGCTCACGGCCGTTGCAGAGAAGGCCCGGGGACGACGCGCGGCGGCCAGAGATGAAGAAGGTGACGGCGACCCGAGGCGGACGGAGGGGAAGAAGAAGATGGCGTCGAGGCGTTCCGTCATTCAACCCCGCGACGCAGGCGACGTAGTCGACGCCGGGGACCTTCCGGGACATGAGCGGACGGAGTACAAGGGACGGTGGCCACGCGCACGGCGCGGCAACGACGACGACCCCGCTCGGGCGAGCGCATCTTGGCGGATCTGAGAAGGGGAGGGGAGAGGGAGATATTTGTGCGAGGGGGAGCTGACGAGGCCGAGGGGGAGGGTCGCGTCGTTCTTATCCCCTCCGGGGCAACGCCGACGATGTGGTGCGGCGGGGACGCGCAGGAGGAGCCCCGGTCCGATGAACAGGGGAAGAGGAGGACGACCGGGGAGGTGGGCTACGGGGTTGGGCCGCAAGATGGCTAAGGTCCAGGGGGTAGTGGGCCTCTCTCTCACTTTTGTTTTCTTTAACAGTTTTCTTTTCCCTTTAAACTTTCTGTTTATTAAAATTTAGCCTCAGCTCCGTATTTTCTTTTAGTAACAAATGAGTTTTGTTTTGAACGAAACTTGGCACCTAATTCTAACACAATATAATGAGATGGAACAAAAAGTATGGAGTGAAAAGGAGATGTCTAACCATTATAGAAATCGAAAAGGCCAATTTTAAATGCTCCTGGACCACTAAACAATTTCCAGGGGCACTTTGGGAATCCAAAAGAGATTGTTTCCAACATGAAAAATATACATGGATTATTTTCCACACCTTGAACATTTTTATTTTTAAGTTTGATGAATTTGAAATTTGACTCAAATTTGAACTTGAATTTGAATTATGCTTCGGATCAAATGAGGATTAGCAGCAGTAAGAGTGATGACATGGCACCCTTAAAAGTGGATTACTGTAGCTTGATTATCCGGGCGCCACAATTACTTTGGTACCTCCCTGCTAAACTTATAGCAAGGCACACATCCGGTCTGGTACACAGCATTGCATACATGATAGAGCCTATGGCTGAAGCATAGGGAACATCTTTCATTTTTTCTCTATCTTCTGCAGTGGTCGGGCATTGAGTCTGACTCAACTTCACACCTTGCAAGACAGGCAAGAACCCTTTCTTTGCTTGATCCATTTTGAACTTCTTCAAAATCTTGTCAAGGTATGTGCTTTGTGAAAGTCCAATTAAGCGTCTTGATCTATCTCTATAGATCTTAATGCCCAATATATAAGCAGCTTCACCGAGGTCTTTCATTGAAAAACTCTTATTCAAGTATCCCTCTATGATATCCAGAAATTCTATATCATTTCCAATCAGCAATATGTCATCCACATATAATATCAGAAATGCTACAGAGCTCCCACTCACTTTCTTGTAAATACAGGCTTCTCCGAAAGTCTGTATAACGCCAAATGCTTTGATCACACTATCAAAGCGTTTATTCCAACTCCGAGATGCTTGCACCAGTCCATAAATGGATCGCTGGAGTTTGCACACTTTGTTAGCTCCCTTTGGATCGACAAAACCTTCCAGTTGCATCATATACAACTCTTCTTCCAGAAATCCATTCAGGAATGCAGTTTTGACATCCATCTGCCATATTTCATAATCATAAAACGCGGCAATTGCTAACATGATTCGGACAGACTTAAGCATCGCTACGGGTGAGAAGGTCTCATCGTAGTCAACCCCTTGAACTTGTCGAAAACCTTTTGCAACAAGTCGAGCTTTATAGACAGTAACATTACCGTCAGCGTCAGTCTTTTTCTTGAAGATCCATTTATTCTCAATTTCTTGCCGATCATCGGGCAAGTCAACCAAAGTCCATACTTTGTTCTCATACATGGATCCCATCTCAGATTTCATGGCTTCAAGCCACTTTGCGGAATCTTGGCTCACCATCGCTTCTTCATAGTTCGTAGGTTCATCATGATCTAGTAGGATGACTTCCAGAACTGGATTACCGTACCACTCTGGCGCGGATCTTGCTCTGGTTGATCTACGTGGTTCAGTAGTATCTTGTTTTGAAGTTTCATGATCATTATCATTAACTTCCTCACTTATTGGTGTAGGTGTCGCAGAAACAGTTTTCTGTGATGTACTACTTTCTAATAAGGGAGCGGGTACAATTACCTCGTCAAGTTCTACTTTCCTCCCACTCACTTCTTTCGAGAGAAACTCCTTCTCAAGAAAGTTTCGGAATTTAGCAACAAAAGTCTTGCCTTCGGATCTGTGATAGAAGGTGTATCCAATAGTTTCCTTAGGATATCCTATGAAGACACATTTCTCCGATTTGAGTTCGAGCTTATCAGGTTGAAGCTTTTTCACATATGCATCGCAACCCCAAACTTTCAGAAACGACAACTTTGGTTTCTTGCCAAACCATAGTTCATAAGGCGTCGTCTCAACGGATTTTGATGGTGCCCTATTTAACGTGAATGCGGCCGTCTCTAGAGCGTATCCCCAAAACGATAGCGGTAAATCAGTAAGAGACATCATAGATCGCACCATATCTAGTAAAGTACGATTACGACGTTCGGACACACCATTACGCTGTGGTGTTCTAGGTGGCGTGAGTTGCAAAACTATTCCACAATTTTTCAAATGTAAACCAAACTCGTAACTCAAATATTCTCCACCACGATCAGATCGTAGAAACTTTATTTTCTTGTTACAGTGATTTTCCACTTCACTCTGAAATTCTTTGAACTTTTCAAATGTTTAAGACTTATGTTTCATTAAGTAGATATACCCATATCTGCTTAAATCATCTGTGAAGGTGAGAAAATAACGATATCCGCCACGAGCCTCAATATTCATCAGACCGCATACATCTGTATGTATGATTTCCAACAAATCTGTTGCTCTCTCCATAGTACCGGAGAACGGTGTTTTAGTCATCTTGCCCATGAGGCACGGTTCGCAAGTACCAAGTGATACATAATCAAGTGGTTCCAAAAGTCCATCAGTATGGAGTTTCTTCAGGCGCTTTACACCGATATGACCTAAACGGCAGTGCCACAAATAAGTTGCACTATCATTATCAACTCTGCATCTTTTGGCTTCTACATTATGAATATGTGTATCACTACTATCGAGATTTAACAAGAATAGACCACTCTTCAAGGGTGCATGACCATAAAAGATATTACTCATATAAATAGAACAACCATTATTCTCTAATTTAAATGAATAACCGTCTCGCATTAAACAAGATCCAGATATAATGTTCATGCTCAACGCTGGCACCAAATAACAATTATTTAGGTCTAATATTAATCCCGAAGGTAGATGTAGAGGTAGCGTGCCGACCGCGATCACATCGACTTTGGAACCGTTTCCCACGCGCATCGTCACCTCGTCCTTAGCTAATCTTCACTTAATCCGTAGTCCCTATTTCGAGTTGCAAATATTAGCAACAGAACCAGTATCAAATACCCAGGTGCTACTGCGAGCATTAGTAAGGTACACATCAATAACATGTATATCACATATACCTTTGTTCACCTTGCCATCCTTCTTATCCGCCAAATACTTGGGGCAGTTCCGCTTCCAGTGACTAGTCTGCTTGCAGTTGAAGCACTCAGTTTCAGGCTTAGGTCCAGACTTGGGCTTCTTTTCCTGAGCAGCAACTTGCTTGCCGTTCTTCTTGAAGTTCCCCTTCTTCTTCCCTTTGCCCTTTTTCTTGAAACTAGTGGTCTTGTTAACCATCAACACTTGATGCTCCTTCTTGATTTCTACCTCCGCAGCTTTCAGCATTGCGAAGAGCTCGGGAATAGTCTTGTTCATCCCTTGCATATTATAGTTCATCACGAAGCTCTTGTAGCTTGGTGGCAGTGATTGGAGAATTCTATCAATGACGCAATCATCTGGAAGATTAACTCCCATCTGAATCAAGTGATTGTTACACCCAGACATTTTGAGTATATGCTCACTGACAGAACTGTTCTCCTCCATCTTGTAGCTATATAACTTATTGGAGACTTCATATCTCTCAATCCGGGCATTTGCTTGAAATATTAACTTCAACTCCTGGAACATCTCATATGCTCCATGACGTTCAAAACGTCGTTGAAGTCCCGGTTCTAAGCCGTAAAGCATGGTACACTGAACTATTGAGTAGTCATCAGCTTTGCTCTGCCAGACGTTCATAACATCTGGTGTTGCTCCAGCAGCAGGCCTGGCACCCAGCGGTGCTTCCAGGACATAATTCTTCTGTGCAGCAATGAGGATAATCATGACCGAGACCGCATAACAATGTAGACATGACCGAGACACATCTCCGGTCAATAACCAATAGCGGGACCCGAATGCCCATATTGGCTCCTACATATTCTATGAAGATCTTTATCGGTCAGACCGCATAACAACATACGTTGTTCCCTTTGTCATCGGTATGTTACTTGCCCGAGATTCGATCGTCGGTATCCAATACCTAGTTCAATCTCGTTACTGGCAAGTCTCTTTACTCGTTCTGTAATACATCATCTCGCAACTAACTCATTAGTTTCAATGCTTGCAAGGCTTGTGTAATGTGCATTACCGAGAGGGCCCAGAGATACCTCTCCGACAATCGGAGTGACAAATCCTAATCTCGAAATACGCCAACCCAACATCTACCATTGGAGACATCTGTAGTACTCCTTTATAATCACCCAGTTACGTTGTGACGTTTGGTAGCACCCAAAGTGTTCCTCTGGCAAACGGGAGTTGCATAATCTCATAGTCATAGGAACATGTATAAGTCATGAAGAAAGCAATAGCAACATACTAAACGATCGAGTGCTAAGCTAATGAAATGGGTCATGTCAATCAGATCATTCAACTAATGATGTGACCTCGTTAATCAAATAACAACACATTGTTTATGGTCAGGAAACTTAACCATCTTTGATTAACGAGCGAGTCAAGTAGAGGCATACTAGTGACACTCTGTTTGTCTATGTATTCACACATGTATTATGTTTCCGGTTAATACAATTCTAGCATGAATAATAAACATTTATCATGATATAAGGAAATAAATAATAACTTTATTATTGCCTCTAGGGCATATTTCCTTCAGCCTCCCTTGCACCAAATAGGAAATAAGGACGCTGTGCACGCTAGCGCCCGCCTGGTGTCGATCG
This sequence comes from Triticum monococcum, assembly GCA_034509565.1. NCBI lineage: Eukaryota > Viridiplantae > Streptophyta > Magnoliopsida > Poales > Poaceae > Triticum > Triticum monococcum. The sequence goes on from CM067841.1 coordinate 82,165,122, forward strand.
TCATGGCCCACGTCACGAGAGCCTCATGAGGTTCGCCTCTCCTTGATATCTCCGCTCCTCGTGAGCCTGCCTGACCAAGCCACTCCGGAGGAGGTCTTGCGTCGTCTGCCTCGCGAGGCTTGGCCCCTCGCGAGGGTCTTGGGTGCCTTGTTGGTGAAGATGGGAAGTACGGCATGCTGCTTGGCCACGCCATGGGCCATAGGCAGGCAAGTCTGGGGACCCCCATTCCCAGAATGCCGACAGTAGCCCTCGGGCCCAAGGTGCGCATGGGCTTGGCTTCGTAGTGAAGCCAAGGGTCAAGTTCGGAGCACCGCGGGCCCCAAAAGCCTGCGGCCTCGGTTGTCGCATGGCAGTTGATTGGACGTGGGCATCTCCGCTTCCCCATGTTGCCTCGACAACTGCTCGACCTGACAAAAGGTTGGCGCGGGTGGCACTTGCCTTCATTGCTTCTTCCTTGCTTTGTTCCAAATCACCTTTCTCGCTCTTCGCCGCCACTACATACAGATCTACTCTAGCCTTGCTCTGCATCTGCCGCTCATGGCGCCGCGCAAGGTCAAGACTTCCTCGGCTCTTGCTTGGTACGAGCCCGCTCTTGAGGCGCCCACTGTCATGGAGAAGAGCCTTGCCTCCATGCGTCTGCTGATGGCGGGAGAGAGCAATGAGTGGGGGAAGACGGAGCTCCGGCTTGCCTCCGACGAGCCGGAGCCTGAGGGGAGCACCTTCTTTCCCTTCTTTTCGAGCAGCGTTGCCATTGGGTTGGTTCCTCCCTTCTCTAATTTCTTTTATGAAGTCCTCGACCACTATGGGCTGCAAGCGTTGCATCTCCATCCCAACTCTGTCCTCCTCCTATCCATCTTTGCCTACTACTGTGAGGTGTACCTGGGCGTGATGCCATCCGTGGCGCTCCTGCACCACTTCTTCTTCCTCCGCGTCAGCGAGGGTCACATCTCTCGATGTGCCAACTTTGTTGCGTCCGGCAAGGCCAACTCAATCTCGAGCACCGGGAAGAGGGCCGACAATATTCGTTCCAAATGGGTTATGGTGGATGCCATGCTCGCCCATCCACGCCTGGTGTTGCCGACGGAGGCGCCCCGGCAAGGCAAGGAGTGGCCCAGGGCGGAACTTGTCGATGAGCGGGCATCGTCAGTGTTGGGGCAGATGATGACTGACCTGAAGCCGGGCAATGCGACGGCGACCAAAATAACGGGAGCAATGCTCCTGAGGGAGTTCTTGATGCTGCGGGTGGCCCCACTCCAGGCGCGTGCGCCCCTTCTGGGAGCTTGAAGGAGGGGACAACAAGGCCCGCCTAAGGCCGGGTGACTTGCCTGACGACGAACAGGACACCATCCTGCGTCTCATAGTCAGAGACAACCAGGAGTACCCGCCTAGCGCCTTCATTCCCCTGTTCCAACGCAGGGACCGGGAGGAATTCGTCGCCTCCAGGCCAACTTTTGACGCACGCGGGCTGGTGCTGCCAGTGTTTTCGGGAGCTCCTACGGCGCAGAAACTAGTGGAGGTGTCTTCTGGTGAGTCCCACGGGGAGGGGGAAGAGGAGGTGGGCTCGGAGGAGACCCTAGAAGAGGTGGGGGAGACCTCCCCTCCGAGCAAGGCCGAGATTCTTCGTGCCCTTCCTGATGATGCCGAGGCCGACGCCTACCAAGGGGGGAAGGAGCAACACCTCATCCCAACGAAGGGTAGGTCATCGCTGGTGGCCCGTGGTGCCGCATCCACCCCAACACCTCCTGGGGCTGGATCCGGTTCTTCCTCCGCACCGCATGACACCGCCGGAACCAGAACGCCTGTCCCTCAGGTCCCAATGTTGTCAGGCCTCAAGCTTCACAAGCGGAGGGTGGAGTACCTCGCGATGGACCGGTAGGTGTCTCGAGCTTCGCTTTAGCCCTGCTGGTACTTATTATTTCCTGACGCTCACCTTTGGTTGATCAGGCCGACATCTTCGGCGAAGAGGAGGAGGGAGGGTACGGCGGCTGTACCTCCCTCCGCAGAGCAAGGAGGCAACATCGCCCGTGTCTCCCCGGACCAGTTGTCCTCGCGGGGCCAAGAGGAGCATCGCCGCGTGGAGCCAGCCCTCATGGCCCCGCTGGCTCCGGAGGTGCCGGTACTTGGCGTGGCTGATGAGGTCCCAGCTGCTCCCGAACCCGCGGTCTCGCAAGCCCTGGTAATGATGTCGCTTCCTCCTACTCCTGCATCTCGACTTCCTGGTCCTTCTGCTCCTGCTACTGTCTTGGAGCGTGCCTTTTCAGAGATGACCCAACTGCAGGCGGATCTCCTGAGTGCTGACCCACGCCTGGTGGCCGGGCGTCTGGCGTTGGCCTCCGGCTGGCTTCATTCTGACCTGGCGGTATGCGCGGTGCTGAGTCAGGCTATTGTGGCTTCAGGGAGGGAGAAGCAACGAGGCGCTGGCACTGCAGCCGATCGTGAGGCGGCACTGAAATACGCCAAGGCCGCCCGTGACCGCTACCAAGTGCTGGAGGGCGAGCTGTAGAGCCTGCGCGAGCACCACGCCGAAGAGGTACGTCACCATCAAGTAGAGGAGAAGGAGATGAAGGCCCGGGAGGAAGGCGTCAAGAAGCTGGGGAAGAAGTAGGCTGCCGAGCGCAACCGGTTGGAAGAGTTGGAGCAGAAGATGGGGCGAGGGAGGCCGATCTTGACGCCAAGGCGCGAGTCCTGGCCGAAGACCATGTGGCCTTCGCCGATCTCGAGAAGAGATCTCGCAAGGCGCTGAGGACGCTCTACGAGCATGGCCTGGAGAAATTGCTGGACACTGACGAGGACGGCCCCGCCCGGCTACTTCCTCTCATGGTGAAGGCGCTTGAGGAAGTCGTTGAGGGCCTCGGTCCCATGGCGGAGGTAGAGGCTCACGTTCTGTCTTTAGCCGCACTGACTCGCGTCCTCAGCCATCTGCACCTCCGCGACCCCAACACCCGCCTTGACGAGCTGCTTTAGCTTGTGGCTGAAGACCTCTGTGAAGCCGCAGTTAAGTAGAGGCTTTGCTGGGGAACTTCCGCGGCTTCTGTTGGGGAACGCAGTAATTTCAAAATTTTCCTACGCACACGCAAGATCATGGTGATGCATAGCAACGAGGGGGAGAGTCTGATCTACGTACCCTTGTAGATCGCAACGGAAGCGTTGACACAACGTAGAGGAAGTAGTCGTACGTCTTCTTCCCGATCCGACCGATCCAAGCACCGTTACTCCGGCACCTCCGAGTTCTTAGCACACGTTCAGTTCGATGACGTTCCTCGGGCTCCGATCCAGCAAAGCGTCGAGGAAGAGTTCCGTCAGCACGACGGTGTGGTGACGATCTTGATGTACTACCGACACAGGGCTTCGCCTATGCACTGTAACGGTATGATCGAGGTGGAATTTGGTGGCAGGGGGCACCGCACACGGGTAAGGAACGATCTCAAGGATCAACTTGTGTGTCTTGGGGTGTCCCCTGCCCCCGTATATAAAGGTTGGAGGGAGGGGGGCTGGCCGGCCAAAGAGAGGGAGGCGCAGGAGGAGTCCTACTCCTACCGGGAGTAGGACTCCCCCCTCCAATCCTATTCCAACTAGGACTCCTTGGAAAAAAGGGAGAGGAAAAGAGAGAGAGGTGGCCGGCCACCTCTCCTAGTCCTAATAGGACTAGGGGAGGGGGGAGGTGCGCAGCCCTCCTTGGCAGCCCCTTTCACCTTTCCACAATGGCCCATGTAGGCCCATTTGGCTCCCGGGGGGTTCCGGTAACCCTCCCGGTAATCCGGTAAAATCCCGATTTCACCCGGAACACTTCCGATGTCCAAACATAGGCTTCCAATATATCAATCTTTACGTCTCGACCATTTCGAGACTCCTCGTCATGTCCGTAACGTTAAAATGCATAAACTCATAATAACTGTTATCGTAACGTTAAGCGTGCGGACCCTACGGTTAGAGAACAATGTAGACATGACCGAGACGCGTCTCCGGTCAATAACCAATAGCGGGACCTGGATGCCCATATTGGCTCCTACATATTCTACGAAGATCTTTATCGGTCAGACCGCATAACAACATACGTTGTTCCCTTTGTCATCGGTATGTTACTTGCCCGAGATTCGATCGTCGGTATCCAATACCTAGTTCAATCTCGTTACTGGCAAGTCTCTTTACTCGTTCCGTAATACATCATCTCATAACTAACATCTTAGTTATTATGCTTGCAAGGCTTATGTGATGTATATTACCGAGAGGGCCCAGAGATACCTCTCCGACAATCGGAGTGACAAACCCTAATCTCGAAATACGCCAACCCAACATCTACCATTGGAGACACCTGTAGTACTCCTTTATAATCACCCAGTTACGTTGTGACGTTTGGTAGTACCCAAAGTGTCCCTCCGGTAAACGGGAGTTGCATAATCTCATAGTTATAGGAACATGTATAAGTCATGAAGAAAGCAATAGCAACATACTAAACGATCGGGTGCTAATGGAATGGGTCATGTCAATCAGATCATTCAACTAATGATGTGACCTCATTAATCAAATAACAACTCTTTGTTCATGGTTAGGAAACATAACCATCTTTGATTCACGAGCTAGTCAAGTAGAGGCATACTAGTGACACTCTGTTGGTCTATGTATTCACACATGTATTATGTTTCCGGTTAATACAATTCTAGCATGAATAATAAACATTTATCATGATATAAGGAAATAAATAATAAATTTATTATTGCCTCTAGGGCATATTTCCTTCAGTCTCCCACTTGCACTAGAGTCAATAATCTAGATTACACAGTAATGATTCTAACACCCATGGAGCCTTGGTGCTGATCATGTTTTGCTCGTGGAAGAGGCTTAGTCAACGGGTCTGCAACATTCAGATCCGTATGTATCTTGCAAATCTCTATGTCTCCCACCTGGACTAAATCCCGGATGGAGTTGAAGCGCCTCTTGATGTGTTTGGTTCTTTTGTGAAATCTGGATTCCTTTGCCAAGGCAATTGCACCAGTATTGTCACAGAAGATTTTCATTGGACCCGATGCACTAGGTATGACACCTAGATCGGATATGAACTCCTTCATCCAGACTCCTTCGTTCGTTGCTTCCGAAGCAGCTATGTACTCCGCTTCACATGTAGATCCCGCTACGACGCTTTGTTTAGAACTGCACCAACTGACAGCTCCACCGTTTAAAGTAAACACGTATCCGGTTTGTGATTTAGAATCGTCCGGATCAGTGTCAAAGCTTGCATCAACGTAACCTCTTACGGTGAGCTCTTTGTCACCTCCATATACGAGAAACATATCCTTAGTCCTTTTCAGGTATTTCAGGATGTTCTTGACCGCTGTCTAGTGATCCACTCCTGGATTACTTTGGTACCTCCCTGCTAAACTTATAGCAAGGCACACATCAGGTCTGGTACACAGCATTGCATACATGATAGAGCCTATGGCTGAAGCATAGGGAACATCTTTCATTTTCTCTCTATCTTCTGCATTGGTCGGGCATTGAGTCTGACTCAACTTCACACCTTGTAACACAGGCAAGAATCCTTTCTTTGCTTGATCCATTTTGAACTTCTTCAAAATCTTGTCAAGGTATGTGCTTTGTGAAAGTCCAATTAAGCGTTTTGATCTATCTCTATAGATCTTCATGCCTAATATGTAAGCAGCTTCCCCGAGGTCTTTCATCGAAAAACTTTTATTCAAGTATCCCTTTATGCTATCCAGAAATTCTATATCATTTCCAATCAGTAATATGTCATCCACATATAATATCAGAAATGCTACAGAGCTCCCACTCACTTTCTTGTAAATACAGGCTTCTCCAAAAGTCTGTATAAACCCAAATGCTTTGATCACACTATCAAAGCATTTATTCCAACTCCGAGATGCTTGCACCAGTCCATAAATGGATCGCTGGAGTTTGCACACTTTGTTAGCTCCCTTTGGATCGACAAAACCTTCCGGTTGCATCATATACAACTCTTCTTCCAGAAATCCATTCAGGAATGCGGTTTTTACATCCATTTGCCAAATTTCATAATCATAAAATGCGGCAATTGCTAACATGATTCTGACAGACTTAAGCATCGCTACGGGTGAGAAAGTCTCATCGAGGTCAACTCCTTGAACTTGTCGAAGACCTTTTGCGACAAGTCGAGCTTTGTAGACAGTAACATTACCATCAGCGTCAGTCTTTTTCTTAAAGATCCATTTATTCTCAATTGCTTGCCGATCATCGGGAAAGTCAACCAAAGTCCATACTTTGTTCTCATACATGGATCCCATCTCAGATTTCATGGCTTCAAGCCACTTTGCGGAATCTGGGCTCACCATTGCTTCTTCATAGTTCGTAGGTTCATCATGATCTAGTAGCATGACTTCCAGAACAGGATTACCGTACCACTCTGGTGCGGATCTTACTCTGGTTGATCTACGAGGTACAGTAGTATCTTGATCTAAAGTTTCATGATCATCATCATTAACTTCCTCTCTTATTGGTGTAGGTCTCACAGAAACAGTTTTCTGTGATGTACTATTTCCCAATAACGGAGTAGGTACAGTTACCTCGTCAAGTTCTACTTTCCTCCCACTCACTTCTTTCGAGAGAAACTCCTTCTCAAGAAAGTTTCCGAATTTAGCAACAAAAGTCTTGCCTTCGGATCTGTGATAGAAGGTGTATCCAATAGTTTCCTTTGGATATCCTATGAAGACACATTTCTCCGATTTGGGTTTGAGCTTATCAGGTTGAAGCTTTTTCACGTAAGCATCGCAGCCCCAAACTTTAAGAAACGACAACTTTGGTTTCTTGCCAAACCACAGTTCATAAGGCGTCGTCTCAACGGATTTAGATGGTGCCCTATTTAACGCGAATGCGGCCGTCTCTAAAGCATAACCCCAAAACGATAGCGGTAAATCAGTAAGAGACATCATAGATCGCACCATATCTAGTAAAGTACGATTACGACGTTCGGACACACCATTACGTTGTGGTGTTCCGGGTGGCATGAGTTGCGAAACTATTCCACAATTTTTCAAATGTACACCAAACTCGTAACTCAAATATTCTCCTCCACGATCAGATCGTAGAAACTTTATTTTCTTGTTACGATGATTTTCAACTTCACTCTGAAATTCCTTGAACTTTTCAAATGTTTCAGACTTATGTTTCATTAAGTAGATTTACCCATATCTTCTTAAATCATCTGTGAAGGTGAGAAAATAACGATATCCGCCACGAGCCTCAATATTCATCGGACCACATACATCGGTATGTATGATTTCCAATAAATCTGTTTCTCTCTCCATAGTACCGGAGAACGGTGTTTTAGTCATCTTGCCTATGAGGCACGGTTCGCAAGTACCAAGTGATTCATAATCAAGTGGTTCCAAAAGCCCATCAGTATGGAGTTTCTTCATGCGCTTTACACCGATATGACCTAAACGGCAGTGTCACAAATATGTTGCACTATCATTATCAACTCTGCATCTTTTGGCTTCTACATTATGAATATGTGTATCACTACTATCGAGATTCAATAAGAATAGACCACTTTTCAAGGGTGCATGACCATAAAAGATATTACTCATATAAATAGAACAACCATTATTCTCTGATTTAAATGAATAACCGTCTCGCATCAAACAAGATCCAGATATAATGTTCATGCTCAACGCTGGCACCAAATAACAATTATTTAGGTCTAATATTTATCCCGAAGGTAGATGTAGAGGTAGCGTGCCGACCGTGATCACATCGACTTTGGAACCGTTTCCCACGCGCATCGTCACCTCGTCCTTTGCTAGTGTCCGCTTATTCTGAATGCATAAACTCATAATAACTGTCATCGTAACGTTAAGCGTGCGGACCCTATGGTTCGAGAACAATGTAGACATGACCGAGACACGTCTCCGGTCAATAACCAATAGCGGGACCTGGATGCCCATATTGGCTCCTACATATTCTACGAAGATCTTTATCGGTCAGACCGCATAACAACATACGTTGTTCCCTTTGTCATCGGTATGTTACTTGCCCGAGATTCGATCGTCGGTATCCAATACCTAGTTCAATCTCGTTACTGGCAAGTCTCTTTACTCGTTCCGTAATACATCATCTCATAAATAACATCTTAGTTATTATGCTTGCAAGGCTTATGTGATGTATATTACCGAGAGGGCCCAGAGATACCTCTCCGACAATCGGAGTGACAAACCCTAATCTCGAAATACGCCAACCCAACATCTACCATTGGAGACACCTGTAGTACTCCTTTATAATCACCCAGTTACGTTGTGACGTTTGGTAGTTCCCAAAGTGTCCCTCCGGTAAACGGGAGTTGCATAATCTCATAGTTATAGGAACATGTATAAGTCATGAAGAAAGCAATAGCAACATACTAAACGATCGGGTGCTAATGGAATGGGTCATGTCAATCAGATCATTCAACTAATGATGTGACCTCATTAATCAAATAAGAACTCTTTGTTCATGGTTAGGAAACATAACCATCTTTGATTCACGAGCTAGTCAAGTAGAGGCATACTAGTGACACTCTGTTGGTCTATGTATTCACACATGTATTATGTTTCCGGTTAATACAATTCTAGCATGAATAATAAACATTTATCATGATATAAGGAAATAAATAATAACTTTATTATTGCCTCTAGGGCATATTTCCTTCAGCTTCATCTCCGATCCTCTGTCTGGCGATGCCACAGATCCTGTGGCTGGTGGTGAAGGTGAGGGCATCGTCGCCCACGGGGGAGCACCTTCCACAGGCGATGGCGACATCCAGGGGCGGACTATTCTCCTCGTTTCATTCTTGCAACATACATCAGGCCTCGTGGAGGCGTTTAGACTTTTCATTTGTTATTGTGAGAACAATATTCTTGTAATATTTGCTTCGAGATTTGGCGTTTTCCTTCCTATTTGCTTTGTTCCGCGTCGGCAGAGTCCGGCCCCGCGCATACCTCAACCATCGTTGGGACGACCGGAGACCAGGACGGTCCAAGGAGTGAGGGGCTACGTGACCAGTTAGGCTACTGAGTGGCGATGCTCAGGAGTCCCCCTTGATGTGCGAGCAACATATAGGGAGAGTTTGTGAGGATAGATTAATGTTCTACATTGGCAGAGCCCGGCCCCACGCATACCTCAACCGCCATTGGGCCGACCGGAGACTAGGACGGACCAAGGAGTGAGGGGCTACGTGACCAGTTAGGCTCCTGAGTCAAGAGGCTCAGGAGTCTACCTTGACGTTCAAACAATTTCCATACATGCCCTCGCTGAGGCCTCGGGAGGGGCACGCGACGCCCAGGTCCGGAGGACCTGGTTGGGTGGCGTGCACTTGGGCGTGACCCAAGCGCAGCCCCCGTGCCCAGCCCCCTCGCATGACTCTCCCGAGGGGAGGCGTCGTGGTGAGGCTGGGCGCTGAGCTCTGGGCTCCCTGAGGTTGGCACGACCGTGGGGTCTCCCTTAGTTGTTTATCACCAGCGCGGAGCGTAGTGCTTCCGCTTGTGCACGGGCATAGCCGCTCCTAGACAGTGTCGACAGCCAGCAAGGAGCAAGGAGCTTCCACTTGGGCGTGGGATGGGGGGGCCTCCGGGGGGAGCCCCCGGGGCGTGTACAGCCCCGCCTTGACACGGGGCTTGCACGACAGGGCTGCGAGGTGTATCTGGGCACTCGTGAGCGAGCGCGGGACTCACGAGGCTCTACTTCAAGGCGGGTTGCGCCTGGTCTTGAGTCTTGGTGATTGTATGTCCCCGCAAGGCGGTTAGATGCAAGCACTCTACGTCCTCAGGTCCCGGCCCTCGAGCGAGCTCAGCCGCCCCTAGTATGTCAGGTCATGATGCTGTGGTCAAGGCCAGGGGGTGATGGCTGGAGAGCCAATAAGAGCTCCGGAGTCGCGATGCTCAGGAGCCCCCCTTTTAACGTGCAAGCGAATTGCATAGGGTGAACGGACCCGTGGTGGGTGGTGATCGAGCAGGTGATAGCAGTTGGCAGGTTAAGCATGAAGAGCAGATCGACTTGGATAAATGCAGGAAGATGCATGCCACTGGGTCTGGCCCAAGTGGCGTGGGGATGATGTAGCCCGAGGGGCGTGCCCAACAAGGTAATCTAAAGACATAGCAAAAGGGATACATGCCACAGGGATGGACCCATGTGGCCTGGGAATAATGTAGCCCGAGGGGCGCTCCCAGTTTAAATGAACTTGGAAGATGTCAGCTGGTACTGTAGACGAAGTAGAGTTGGTGCAGCAGAAGCCACACATTGAAGGAATGGCTCCTCATGAACCACCGGGAACCTGAGCATCGGGAGGCTCTAGGGGCTCGGGAGGTTTCCCGGAGACCATCCCTATCTCCTCCTAAACGTCATGGAACCTGGCCTCCTGAGCCGCCAGGACTTGCCGCACGTTGCGCTGATAGGCCGACGCCACGCCCGGCAAGCCGAAGGGCATACGAACGTAGCTGTGCAATGGAACCTCACAGCGGCCCGCACATGATCGCCAGAAGCTTTCCTGAGATGCGGCCCTGTTGAGCCTAAGATGTCGATTCAGACGCGCAGCTCTGCACCCTCGCCTGGATGGTGAGCGGTGCTCGGTGAGCGGCTCTCACCGCGCATGGCTCTCGCATCTTGTAGTTCTTGGGTGGTCTTGGTGATGAACTCCTAGGTGGTGGGCAGTCCTTGCCCTGTGCTCTCCTGAGGAAAGCGTACCGTGAAACACGCCTCCAAGTGGTGCCCAAGCGGCTCCCTTGTGAGGTTGGCAAGGTATGAGGCTCTCCAGGAGAGAGCCCCCGAGCCCTAGCCGAGGAGGGCGCTGGGCGCGCTTTCCTACGCGGTGGAGGGAGGCGCCCCCGAAGCGGGCACTGATCCTGACGAGGCTCCTGACGCGACGCCATCTTCTTGTGGTCCTGCGCGGCGCGGAAACTTCTTCTTGGGGATGGTCTCCGGAGGGTCTTCACTTCTACTGTCTGGGGTGTCGATTGCTGTGGCTTGGAAGGCTCGCTCAAGGGAGCACACCGCATCCATTTCTTCACATTGGACCGTAATGATTCCCCCGCTTCCCGGCATCTTGAGAACGTTGTAGTCATGGTGAGCGACTGCTATGAACTTGGCCAGGGCTGGATAGCCGAGGATGGCATTGTACGGCAGGTGGATGTGCGCGACGTCGAAGTCGATGAGCTCGGTGCAGTAGTTCTTACGCTCCCCGAAGGTGACAGGCTGGCGGACTTGCCCTATCGCTGCGGTGGAACCGCCAGTCACTCCTGAGAAAGGCTTGGTTGGCTGGAGCTACTCATAGGGCACTTGGAGATTGTCAAACGTGTCAACGGATAGGACGTTGAGTCCTGCGCCGCCGTCGATGAGAGTCTTGGTGACTTGCACATTACTGATGACTGGGGAACACATCATTGGGAGTGCGCTAGCGGTGGCTGCGCACTTGAGCTGGTCGGCCGAGTTGGAGGTGATGGCGCATTGGGACCACCTGAGAGGGCACGTGGCCTCGAGCTTGGGGAGTGCCGCGTTCACCTCGCGAGCAAACTGTTTGAAGATGCGCTGAGAGGCTGGGGCCTGAGCACCGCCCAAGATGCAAGCGATTGCGCGCAACTCCTGGAAGCCCCCAGCCCCCTCGTCCTGGTGGTGGTCGTCGTTCCTTCTTGGTGCGGCAACGGGGAAAGACCGGCCTCGCCCTGGGGGCGATCCTCACGTGGCGGGTCCCTCCAGGCGCCCTCGCGAGGTTGGTCCTGCCAGCGGTCCTCACGAGGTCGGTCGCGCCACTCCTGGCGCAGGCCACGGTCGTCCCAGCATCCGCCTCCGCGGTCGTAGCCCTAGTCGTTGTGCTCTGGGCGTCGACCGAAGCGTCCTTCCCGTTTGGCTCTGAGCTCTTGGCAGTCGCTGGTGTTGTGGGTGTTCTGGTTGTGGAAGGCACAGAACGGAGGGCTGTTCTTGGATGACTCGGGCTGATCTCTCCCTCGCTTGGTGTCGGGCTCCGCTGCGAGCACTACTGCCTCTTTGTGCTTCACGTCCTTAGCCTTGGCCTTCTTCTCCTCCACTCCTGCAGCTGGCAGCTCAAGGACAGAGAGGCGCCCCTCCTCATCTCTTGCGCACTTGGTTGCTAGGTTGAACAGCTCCTGAGATGTGCAAAGCTCCTGACGGATAGCCAGCTCTTCATTCATCTTGACGTCACGGATGCCGTCTGAGAACGCGGAGATGATGTCTTCGCCTGTGACCTTGGGGATCTTGAGGCGTGTGTTGTTGAAGCGCTGGATGTACTTCTGGAGGGTCTCTCCTGGTTGTTGCTTGATGCAGCGTAGATCGCCCGCGGCTGGTGGGTGGTCGCGCGTGCCCTAGAAGTTGGCGACGAAGCGGTCACGCATCTCGTCCCAGGAGGAGATCAAGCCATGCTGCAGGTTCAGGAGCCAGGAGCGGGCCCCATCCTTGAGAGCCATGGGAAACCAGTTCGCCATGCCTTTTTTGTCGCCGTTGGCCGCTTCGATGCTCAACTCATAGAGCTGTAGGAACTCCGCGGGGTCGGTGGTGCCGTCATATCGAGGAGGTAGATTTGGCTTGAACTTCCATGGCCAGGCGATGCTACACAACTCGGGGGTGAAGGCGCGGCAGCCAGCCGTGGTCGCCGGGGCCCGCTTCTGAGGCGGAGCTTGCTATTGGCGAGGTCCGCGCTGCACCACTCTAGGCGGCACGCGGTCTTGACGAGGTGGCGCGGGGAGTGCCGGTGTAGCTTCTCGCGGCCGCGGGGTTTCTTGGCAGCTTCTTTCTTCACGCGCGGGCACCGGGCGTGGTGGATCACGCCGCGGAGGCGCGCGCCTTGGTGCCAAGGCACCGTCTTGCGGCCAAGGCAGTGGAGGCATGCCATGAGCCTTGTCTCCCACGGCTGGTTGAGGGGGAGGCAGAGAGTGGGACGGCGCCGAAGAGCCCCCTGCGGCACGGACGAGCTCGGTGACATGGTCGAGCCACTCCTCATATAGGTCGTCGACGGGGTGGTAACGCAGGAGCTCGTTCGCCGCGATGAGCGCGGCCCGTGCCTCCATGGGAGCACGGTGCGCGTGAGACGAAGAACCTGGAGGGGCAAGTGATGGAGTAGCGGTGCGGCCGTCCTGCCGCACCGAAGGATGCTGCGAGGATGCCTGCTGATGATTCCCCACCGGGCCGGTGGCAGCGTTGGCAGCGGGGATGGAGAACGATGAGGTGGCCCGCCGACGGGAGCCGTCTGAGCGACGCGGGCGGCGAGGGCAGCCCGACGCTCAGCTCGAGCATGGCGAGCATCCTACATGGAGACGACAGAGCGACGGAGCGACGAACTGACGAAAAGGAGGCTACGGCACACCCTTACTTGGCGCGCCAAATGTCAGATGTGGGGTTCCGGCAAACCCTTAAGGTTTGAACACTGGGGTGCGCGCGAAGTCTTTCCCTTCTACCAATCTACGCTCTAGCTCGCTAAGATCTTGCGGATGAACTCGACGAAATCGCGACACAGAAAAACACAGGGTGTATACTGGTTCGGGCCACCGTTGTGGTGTAATACCCTACTCTAGTGTGGTGGTGGTGGATTGCCTCTTGGGCTGATGATGAATAGTACAAGGGAAGAACTGCCTCCTGATGTTGAGTTGTTCTTGTGCGTATGAACTTGTAGTGCGAGGATTCGATCTCCTTCTCCTCCTATGGTGGTGGCTAGTCCTATTTATAGAGGCCCTGGTCCTCTTCCCAAATATTGAGCGGGAAGGGAGCCAACAATGGTGGGAAAATTTGAAGGCGGACAGCTAGTACAAGCTATCCTGACAAAAGTAGTCCTCGCATGCACAAAGCTCTGGTGGTGACGCCGTCTTGGGCTCCACAATGACCTGCGTCTTGTCGTCCGCCTGGTCTTGGTCTTGTTGCACCGAAATGGCAACCTTTGCTTGAGGCCTCGGTACTCCGCGGCTGCGCTTGCCTCCCTTGCACGAAAGAGGAAACAAGGACACTGCGCGCGCTGGCTCCTGCCTGGCGCCAGCCTGGTGTCGATCGTCATGGCTCACGTCACGAGAGCCTCGTGAGGTTCGCCTCGCCTTGATATCTCCATTCCTCATGAGCCTGCCTGACTAGTCCACTCAGGAGGAGTTCTTGCGTCGTCCGACTCGCGAGGCATGGCCCCTCGCGAAGGTCTTGGGTGCCTTGTTGGTGAAGATGGGCCGTACGGCCTGCTTCTTGGCCATGCCATGGGCCACAGGCAGGCAATTATGGGGACCCCCGTTCCCAGAACGCCGACATGGTGCTTGAGTACTGCCCTTACTTGGACAAGCATCCCACTTATGATTAACCCCTCTTGCAAGCATCCGCAACTACAAAAGAAGTATTAAGGTAAACCTAACCATAGCATTAAACATATGGATCCAAATCAGCCCATTACGAAGCAACGCATAAACTAGGGTTTAAGCTTCTGTCACTCTAGCAACCCATCATCTACTTATTACTTCCCAATGCATTCCCCTATGCCCAAATAATGGTGAAGTTTCATGTAGTCGATGTTCACATGACACCACTAGAGGAAAGACAACAAACATCTCATCAAAATATCGAACGAATACCAAATTCACATGACTACTTATAGCAAGACTTCTCCCATGTCCTCAGGAACAAACGCAACTACTCACAAATCACAACCATGTTCATAATCAGAGGGGGTATTAATATGCATAAAGGATCTAAACATATGATCTTCCACCAAATAAACCAACAAGCATCAACTACAAGGAGTAATCAACACTACTAGCAACCCACAGGTACCAATCTGAGGTTTTGTGACAAAGATTGGATACAAGAGATGAACTAGGGTTTGAGATGAGATGGTGCTAGTGAAGATGTTGATGGAGATTGACCACCTCCCGATGAGAGGATCGATGGTGATGATGATGGTGATGATTTCCCCCTCCTGGAGGGATGTTTCCCCGGCAGAACAGCTCCGCCGGAGCCCTAGATTGGTTCCGCCAAGGTTCTGCCTCTAGACGGCGATGCTTCGTCCCCAAAGCTTCCTCTTCATTTTATCCAGGGCGAAAGACTTCATATAGCAAAATATGGGCACCGAAGACCTGCCAGGGGGCCCACGAAATAGGGGGCGCACCTAGGGGGTAGGACGCGCCCCCACCCTCGTGGATGGTGGGTGGCCCCCCCTCTGGTGCTTGCTTCGCCCAATATTTTTTATATATTCCAAAACTGACTTCCGTGGAGTTTCAGTACTTTTGGAGTTGTGCACAATAGGTCTCTAATATTTTCTCCTTTTCCAGCCTAGAATTCCGGCTGCCGGCATTCTCCCTCTTCGTGCAAACCTTGTAAAATAAGAGAGAGAATAGGCATATGTATTGTGATATAATGTGTAATAACAGCCCATAATGCGATAAATATCGATATAAAAGCATGATACAAAATGGATGTATTAACTCTCCCAATCTTAGACCTCGCTTGTCCTCAAGCGGAAGGCGATAACGAAAAATATGTCCACATGTTTAGAGATAGAGGTGTTGATAAAATAAAATAAGGACATGAGGGCATCATGATCACTCTTAGAACAGCAACATATATATATATATATATATTGTCATATGATTTCTTATGCTAAAGTAACAATCTATTCACAATGTGAAGCATGAATCAGAAACTTTATTGAAAACTAATAAACTATAATCTCAGTCATTGAAGCAATTGCCATTTATCATAACATCGGAAATAGTCGATATAAGAGCTTTTCAGCAAGTCCACATACTCAACTATCATTTAGTCTTTCACAATTGCTAACACTCACGCAATACTTATGGGTATGGAGTTTTAGTCGGACATAGAGAAAGATATGGGCTTATAGTGTTGCCTCCCAACCTTTTACCTCAAGGTTAATGTCAACAATAATTGTTTATGATAACTTACATCCAATTGGCTATATATATCAGGATCTTTCCAACACACAGTGCTTACCAAAGGATAAAATGTAAAAAGGAAAGGTGAAGATCACCATGACTCTTGTATAAAGTATAAGACAAAAATAAAAGATAGGCCCTTCACAGAGGGAAGCAGAGGTTGTCATGTGTTTTTATGGTTGGATGCACGAAATCTAAATGCAATAGAACGTCACTTTATATTGCCACTTGTGATATGGACCTTTATTATGGAGTCCGTCACTTTTATTTCTTGCACATCACAAGATCGTATAAAGCTTATTTTCTCCAAACTAATAGATCATACATATTTAGAGCGCAATTTTTATTGCTTGCAACAATGACAACTTACTTGAAGGATCTTACTCAATCCATAGGAAGATATGATGGACTCTCATGGCAAAACTGGGTTTAAGGATATTTGGAAGCATAGGTAGTATCTCTACATGGTGCAAAGAATTTGGCTAGCATGAGGGGGAAAGACAAGCTCAACATGTCGGATGGTCCATGACAATATAATTTATTTCAGATGCAAGAAAACATAACCCATTACGTTTTCTTCCTTGTCGAACATCAACTTTTTAGCATATCATATTTTAATGAGTGCTCACAATCATAAAAGATGTCCAAGATAGTATATTTATATGTGAAAACCTCTCTTTCTATATTACTTCCTATTAATTGCAACAATGACTAAAACTATGTTTGTCAACTCTCAACTACTTTTATTCATCACACTCTTTATATGTGAAGTCATTACTCTCCATAAGATAAATATGATCTCTTTATTTCTTTTTATTCTTTCTCTTTTTTATTCCCTCAAGATCATAGAAAGATAACAAAGCCCTTGACTCAAAACTAATTTTTATTATATATAGCTCATGAACTCGATTAAATAGAAGGATCATAAAGCAAAACTCAAAACTAGATCATACTAAACTTTGTTCTACTAGATCAAGATATAACCAAAAGGATCGAAGTAAGAAAAATGGGAAAGATAGGTGTTTGATGGTGATATGATACCGGGGCACCTCCCCCAAGCTTGGTAGTTGCCAAGGGGAGTGCCCATACCCATGTGTTTATGTCTCTTTCCTCGGAGGTGGTGTTTTATACACTAGTGCATAACCGGGCAATAGCACCGGTTCGTAAGGCCCTTTAGTGCCGGTTCAAGAACCGGCACTAAAGTTTCGGCACTAAAGCCCCCCCCCCTTTAGTACCGGTTCAGCACGAACCGGTGCTAAAGGGGAACCACGTGGCACGAGCCAGCTCCGGGGGCCGGGAGCCCTTTAGTACCGGTTGGTAACACCAACCGGTACTAAATGGTTGTGGGTTTTTGTTTTATTTTGTATTTTTCAATTAAATTTGTGTTATCAATTTAATTTAGGATTGTTTTACGTTATAATGAGTAGTAGTCGTCATCATCATCATCATCATCATCATCATCGCATATTAATAAATAAATAAACTCTACCTAGCGAAAAATCATCGTAGTCGTCTAATTACCACTATTTAATCATCCTAGTCATTACCGCTAGCTATCTAATTATCATCAACGCTGGCTAGCTTAAAGAGGAAACATTCACTTTGTAACAGAAGCAAAGATATCATCAAGTTCAACATAATCATCACCAACATCGAAGTTCAGGACACGGACATGAGACAAGTACTAATTAAGAGCATGAACTAGTAGCTACTGATCCTGCTGCTCCCTCTCAGGTAGAATAGTATAGAACATGTATAGCTCTCCTGATTCATCATATTGGAGCATGCAGATGAATCTGTCTCCTAATCTTGGGTTGCGCTTCTCCTTACTGCCCCCTAGTACTTCTCTGCGATCGTTAACAATTTTGCTCCAATCTTTCACTATTAAGCATTCTTCGCTTTCAGAAATCCTGAATGCACTCATGTGCAATGTAGGAAATCTTGGTCGTAAGCTAACCATTGACATGCTACCATTTGTCTCGATCCACTGAGGCACAACTGTCATCGGAAGTCCCTGTTGAACAACATCGTATAGTAATGAATATACTAAGCAATGAAAGTTTAGCTTCAAAATAATGTATGCAAAAGATGCACTAATTAAGGACAAATATTTAAAATCTTACCATCTTTTGATTATAGATGTGACCGTAGTTCAATACGATCACCATTGGTCGCACGTTTTGAGTACTAACATTTCTAAGTTTAGGAAAAAAATTTGTCTTGACAATATTAAGATCCTCAAGCCATGAAACATAATGACTTATCTCCTCGCAGTTTAGTTGAGCCCCGGGGCAGTAGTAGGTATTGTCTACCAAGCGCCGGACATGTTTGCTTGAACCGAAATAAGCTGACAATACAAATTAGTTGTCAACTATTTTTGAATAAACTGTATGAAAGACATAAACATATGCATGCATGGTTGAGAAAAACTCACCAAATGGTAGAACTGGAGGCGTTTGCACATCGACCCAGATGTCTATATTACCTTCAATATCATCTTCCGGACGAATATCAAAGGTGATAACCATATCAAGCTCAAATGGATAAGCCTTGCATAGTGCTTGCCAAGTTTTGCATTCAAAATGGGTGTATGTGTCTCCATTATATAATTTGACATTGAAAGTATACCCATGCTCCGTCTTCAAGTAAACTCTCTTTACCTCCATATCATCTATAGCACTAAAACCTATCTTATCCAAGACAAAAATTCTTGCATGGCAGGGGATGCGCTAGTAGAATAGTGAAAATTTAAAATTATAAGTTGAAGCAAATGAAGCATAAGTTTTGCATTCAAATAATAATTGACAAAGTGACTTGCTGTATCAACTTTGAATGTCTCATCCAGCTTGATGCTGAAGCGCCTACCATCAACAAGGAAATTTTGGTCGCACAGGCCGCGCTGGTCTTCACAGTGTTCGCACATAATAAAATCTTTTTCGTCGTCAGATGACATTTCCTATGTTCATATAGGTGAAACATTAAACACCTATATCTAGCCAAATATATATTCATCTAACATTTGACATTAATATATCTAACTATATATTCAATTGACATTACTATATATTTAACTTTTCTATCTAATTCATCTAACATTCGACATTAATCTAACATTTATATAAACTCAAAATATATAAAAAATTAAATAAACAGAAAAACTCATTAACAAATAATATTTTAATTAGATCATCAAATCTCATACACCTAAATTTTCTTACAAAAAATAAACTACTTATATTAATTATTCAACTAGTTCTAATCTCATATACCTAAATTTTCTTACTAAAAATAAACTAGTTATATTAATTATTCAACTAGTTCTAATCTCATATACCTAAATTTTGTTACTAAAAATAAACTAGTTATATTAATTATTCAACTAGTTCTAATCTCTAGTTCGACAATTTTTCTATCTAGCTAGCTAATTCATCTAACATTCGACATTAATCTAACATTCGATCATCTAATTAACTTTTCTAAAAAACAGAAAATAAGTAAAAAAAATGTGTGTGTGTATGTGTGTGTATATATACGTATATGTGTGTACGTATGTGTGTATGTGTGTGTGTATGCGTGTGTGTGTGTGCGGCCCCGTACACCGCCGCCCCGTACGTACGAGCGGGGGCGCCGTCGTACGGGGCGGGGGCGCCGGTGTGTGTGTGTGTATGTGTGTGCGGGAGCGAGAGAGAGACATACGACCGCGGCGATGACGACGGACGGCGGCGGCGTTCGGGGCGGCAGCGCGAGACGACGACGACGACGGGCGGCGGTGGGGACAGCGACGATGACGACGGACGACGGGATCGAGCGGCGCGCGCGGCGGAGGTTGGAGACGAAGTGGGGAGATGAAACTGAAATTTTCGTAAGTGCTATATATATAGGATGGATCTTTAGTACCGGTTTGTGGCTCCAACCGGTACTAAAGGCCTATTTTCGCCAGGCCAAGTGGCGGGAAACGAAGGTCTTTAGTACCGGTTGGAGCCACCAACCGGTACTAAAGGCCTTGCGCTGCCACCCCAAAGTTTAGTCCCACCTCGCCCGGCGAAGGGCAGCCGCACTGGTTTATAAACCCAGCCGCGGCTACCTCTTCGAACTCCTTTATATAGTAGGCTTATGGGCCTAATTAATTAGGGCGCGCTGCCCTGTGAGTGTGCTGGCCCTTCTGGGCCTGCATTTGCACACCCTAGGTCTGGCAGACCCACAGGGCAGTGCGCCAACAAATTGTTTATATAGTTTTTTCTTTTATTTATTTTTAGTAGTTTTTATATAGTTTTTTATTTTCTGCATTATTTATTTTCTTCTATTTATTTTTGAGTAATTTTTTTGTATAGTTTTTTTATTTTCTGCATTATTTATTTTTGTATAGTCCGAAACCCTGATACTCGGAAAGAGTTTGTCCAGTTTGTACACGAAGTGCGTCCAGTTTTTGCCGTGACCCTCTCTACTCTTTCGCGCATGCTATGCGGGTGATATGATGATACCATGCCAAGTTTCAACATTTTCAGGATTCATTTTGTAGTGATTTTCAATTTCACGGTCATTTAGCTCTCTAATCAATTAGGTAAATGACCGAAAAACAACAAATGATGTCAGAACATGTTGGAAATTGATGACGTCGCTTTAAATGCTGCATACTGAACACAAGATAGTTTGGTTAAATTGCATTACTTGTAAGTCCAGTTAACATGGATGCTTATGATGCAAGAGCAACAGCAAAAGTGAAAATTTTTCACAAATAGGTAGTCGTGTAACTAAAATAAGTAAGAGGAGAGATAGCTCTTATGTCACAAAAAGAAGTTGTATCAAACCTTTTATGTCGGATCTAGAACAAACCAATCGGTATCGCCATCATACAGCCCTACCGTGGCTCGCGATGCATATATATGCATATCAAATGCACGGTTGGGCGTATGATGGCGAATCCGAATGATTTGTATTCAGTCGATGAACTGGTAGATGTATGCAGTCGATGAACTGGTAGATGTATGTAGTCGATGAACTGAAAGACTTATGCAGGGAAGGCGAGAGGTGGGCTATATATATGGTTGTCTAGCTCACAAAGTGATTGTGGTAGTTTCGATCCAACGACTCACATGAGCTAGGAAGAAACACACCCTTGATCCAACGACTCGCAAGAGCTAGAAAGAAACACACGATCCGTGTGATTCTTCCTGATTGGTGGGATGCACATTAGTACCCACTCTGGGCTTCGGTGAAAGTTATACATTAGTACCCACTCCGGACTCCGAAACCCTGATACTCGGAAAGAGTTTGTCCAGTTTGTACACGAAGTGTGTCCAGTTTTTATATAGTTTTTTCTTTTCTGCATTACTTATTTTCTTCCATTTATTTTCGAGTAGTTTTTATATAGTTTTTTCTTTTCTACATTATTTATTTTCTTCTATTTATTTTTGAGTAATTTTTTTGTATAGTTTTTTTATTTTCTGCATTATTTATTTTCTTCTAGAAATTGAATGCTGCATACTGAACAATTAGGTAAATGACCGAGAAACAACAAATGATGTCAGAACATGTTGGAAATTGATGACGTCGCTTTAAATGCTGCATACTGAACACAAAAGAAGTCCGGAGTTTAAATAAGTTAATAAAAATAAAAAAAGAGGTGCAATGCTGGTTAAATTGCTTCAAGCCATTTGGAATAGTGTAGACTGCACTGCACATAGCTCAGTGCAATCTATGCTGCAGTGCAGTCTACACTATTCCGAATGGCTTGAAGCTAATCAACATGTGGGTGAGCATTGCAACTCTTCGTCATTGTCTGTGCACTCACGGCTTATAAACCGCTCATACTGCCTCTCTCTTGGCAAGGTGGGACTAAAAACAGCTTGCCATAACCTCATTAGTACCGGTTCGTGGTACGAACCGGCACTAAATGGTGATGGTGGGGCCATAGCCTGACCGCAGGCTGACACAGCCTCTTTAGTACCGGTTCGTGGCATGAACCGGTACTAAAGGTTCGCCACGAACCGGTACTATTGATCGCCGCCACGAACCGGCACTAAGGTACACATTAGTGCCGGCTCTAATTCAAACCGGCACTAATGTGCTTCACGTTTGACCCTTTTTCTACTAGTGATATTCTTGGCGATGATGCCCCCAGGATACGATTCTCTTCCTCGAGCCTATTGACTTGCTGCTTGAGGTCCATTATTTCCTTACGGAGCTTGCCCATGACGGTTAAAGATCCTTTCACCCATGGATGTTGCATAGCTATGGGAGAACAAGTAACACACTTTTTCATATTTTCATATGAAAGAAATCTAACATTGGAAGGGATGGCCGAGTTTGGAATAGCTGAGCTCTGTAGTTCCCCCATCGTGAATCAAGCTCGGAAACAAGAAGTAACTTCTTGATCCTCTTCCAAGGCATCTATCCTTTTCAAGTCGGCCTCCATCTCTTCCTACATTGATGGCCCAAAGTGGTCAGCATCACTGTTTGCTCCTAGTCCCGGTGTCGGGTGGGACACCCGGCTCTCCCCAACTGACTCTTGAGAAGACATCTCGATCTAAATCTGCAGCAGAAACAGCTCAAAACAAAAACAGAGGATATTTGCGTGGTACGGTGGTCAAAACCCTCGGGAGATTATATAATGATTTTTTACCGCCCAAAAAAAACTATCGTGCAAGAAAACGGAGTTTGGAGGGTACACGAGGTGCCCACGAGGCACGGGGCGCACCCAGGGGGTAGGGCGCGCCCTCCACCCTCGTGGACGCCTTGTGTCCTTTCTGGACTGCTTCTTATTTTCCTATTTTCTTAAATATTCCAAAATGGTGAAAAATTGCTATTAGAACTGTTTTGGAGTCGGTTTACTTACCGTACCACATACATATTACTTTTCGGAGGCTGAAACATTCTGGAAGGTGTCCCTTATATACTCCTCCAGGGTTACGGTTTCAATAACATTAGTTTCAACATCTATAGGCTTACTTGAGATATAATGTTTGATTTTTTGACCGTTGACCACCCTCGGATTTGTGCCTTCGAAGTTGTTGATTTTTATGGCACCGGAACGATAGACCTTCTCGATAACGTAAGGACCTTCCCATTTAGAGAGGAGTTTTACTGCAAAAATTCTTAAACGAGAGTTGTATTACAATATATAATCACCTACATTAAACTCACGATTTTGTATCCTTTTGGCATGCCATCTTTTAACTTTTTCTTTAGACAGTTTGGCATTTTCATAGGCCTGGGTTCTCCACTCATCAAGTGAGCTACTGCCAAATAGTCTCTTCTCACCGGCAAGTTTGAAATCATAATTGTGCTCTTTAATGGCCCAATTGAAGGAAATGTGCCCTAGAGGCAATAATAAAATTATTCTTTATTTCCTTATATCATGATAAATGTTTATTATTCATGATAGAGTTGTATTAACCGGAAACTTAGTACATGTGTGAATATATAGACAAACAGAGTGTCCCTAGTATGCCTCTACTTGACTAGCTCGTTAATCAAAGATGGTTAAGTTTCGTAGCCATGGACATGTGTTGTCATTTGATGAACGGGATCACATCATTAGAGAATGATGTGATGGACTAGAACCATCCATTAGCTTAGCACTATGATCGTTTAGTTTATTGCTATTTCTTTCTTCATGACTTATACATGTTCGTATGACTATGAGATTATGCAACTCCCGAATACCTGAGGAACTGTTGGGGGGATGAATCCCAGGCAGGCAAGGGAACCCGGATCCCTTTCGGAAACAACGAGGCCTGCATCGCCCCTCAACCCGGCCCGACCTTGGCTGAGTTGCTCGAATCGGACAGGTCGTTTGACCCGGCCTAGCAGGCCAACTCGGCCAGACTCCTCAACTCGGCCCTAACAACCAAGCTCAAGAGTTCTCCAGCAAGCCAGCACCGCCCTTGGCGTGTTCTCCAAACCCTGCTGAGGGTCAGCAGCCGTCCCATCCCAGCCGTATGATGGGACGAGTATCCGCCAGCTAATGATCAAAGCCACAGTACCTCGCCCATGCCTCTGGTCAGCCGGACAAGGCAACGGTGCCATCCACCTACCCGCTGACTTGGGCCGGCGTGGCTACAGTGCCCTACGCCTACCCGCTGACTAGGTCTAGTGTGGCAATAGTACCCTGGCATGACCAATGACGCCAACAAGCGGCGAACTGACGGAGCGCCACTATAGCCGACTCAACCCAGCCATGCCCTGACGATCGACAAGACGACACAATGCCCCCTAGGCGCGTGGGGCTCGCGCCGGGCGAGCCCTGATACCCGGCGGGTCCCAGCACAAGGTTCCCGGACAGTGACAACCCGACCCTACGGCCTTGTAACGTTACCCTTGTTCCCCTGGGGGGTTGACATATAAAACCCCCCAGGAGCCCCCATGTATATGGGCAGCACCCACTTCATTCACACAGTCGATCACACACACCTAGCAAGTGACACCCGAGGAGAGGGAGCAGCCTAAGCCTTGGCCGGACCTCCTTCCTCCTTACAGCTCTAGGAGCAACTTTGTACTGTTACATATAAACCACACTCGGCGGGACTAGGGGTGTTATTTCTCCGGAGAGCCCTCTAGCCTCCTCCTATGTTTAGCCATCCCTTGGCATCTGCCGTGCGCCCACCACGACAGTTGGCGCACCGTGGGACAGCTCGAGGTCCTGGTCGGGAGCATGCTTCAGACGGGGATCTTCTTCGACTCCGATGAGCCCGTCACGCTGGCGGACGACGTCATCGACGCGCTCGCCGCCTCCTTCACCACGCTGCGCATCTCCGATGCGCCTACGGACGACGAGTACCCCCGCGTGGTACTTACCTTTTCCGACTCCCCGCTCTCCATCAATGGCGGCGCTCCCACCGGCGCGATGGACCTCTGCATGGAGGTTTTCATCGCCGACATCGACACCTCCTCATCGTCGAGCGCAGCTAGGAAGGCTTCTGAAGCTAAGGTCGCGGTGGATAGGGCCGGCTCGCCCAACCCTCCGCGTTCCCATCGGCACCGACATCGAGGCCTCCAACATCGCCAAGGTCCGGACTCGTCTCAACGACGATCGCCCATGCTTGCTAGACCTCACCGAGACGCTCGCCACCATGCAGCGTCGCCTCGACTCCGCCCAGCTGGAGTGCAACACTGCCTATGGCTTCACGCATGCCGCCCCCAAGCCAAGTCGGGTCACCAACGTGCGAGCCCGGGGTGGCGCGATCGGGCACGCTTTCGGCGCCCTCCCCCCATCTATGAGACTCCAGCAAAGAACATGCGCTCCGCCGAGGCAGCCGCTGCCAGCATGGATCAGCTCGCGGGCGAAGAGCTGCGGGATCGCCTCAAAAGGGTGAACGACCTCCTCGCTGCAGCTAACGCGCAACAAGACCGCCTCAACCAACTCACCGAGCCGGCCGGATCATGCTCCCCTCGTGTCGCTGGACCCGGCGATTTCCGGCACACAGCGTCTTCGCCTCCGGCGAGGCGAAATCCGGCCGCACCCGGACCTGGTGCAACCCCGCCCTGACGGCCGCTGGCGACTTGGAGGACGAGCCGGCCTTCGAGGCCCGGCGCCGCCTCGATCCCCTGCTCCAACCCGGCCGACGTCCTGCTGTAGGCGACCCGACCCCCCGCGGCACGGTCACCGACCGGCTGGGCCCACGCGACATCAACAACACCGATGCTCGACACCGCCTCGACCGACTCGCCCTCCCCCAGGAGCCGGAGGAGATTGGCCCCGTCGGACCGGCGTGCTTCGGGCCACGCATCCGGGGCGAGCCCTTCACCAAAGGGTTCACGCTCCCCTGCGACGCCCACAAGTACAACGGCACTGTGAAGCCGGAGGACTGGCTCACCGACTACACCACAGCCATCGGCATCGCCGGCGGCAACCACCGCCTTGCCATGCACTACATGCCTCTCATGCTCCAGGGGTCGGTCCGCACCTGGTTGAATAGTCTGCCGGTCGGCAGCGTCAACGCGTGGGTCGTCTTCGAGCAGGCTTTCGTGCATAACTTCACCGGCACCTACAAGTGACCCGGCCCCCCTAGTCAGCTCGCCATGTGCGTGTAGGGGCCGACGAAAACCTGCCGTGAGTACCTCCCACGCTGGACCAAGCTCCGGAACAGCTGCTAGGGCGTTCACGAAGTTCAAGCCATCCAGTACTTCGTCAACGGGTGCCGAGATGGCACCCTCCTCAAACACAAGCTCTTGCGCTCCGAGCCAGCCACTATGGCTACGCTCATGGTAATGACAGACAAGTACGGCAACGCCGACTCCGCCATGAAGATCCAGGTGGCACTAGACGAAGACGGCAAGGCAACATCGGTGCCGCCTCCGAAGCCAGCCGGCAGGGAAAGCCGAGAGCAGCACAACGAGCAAAACAACAAGCGCAAAGCCGATCAACCGGCTCAGCGCTACGACAACCGACTCGTCGCGGACGCGAAGCAGGCGCCCGCGGTCGACCCGGCCGCCAAACGCCCGAACACCGGCAAAATGGCATGGCAGCCCGCCATTAATTTATAGGAGATGCTCGACGCTCCCTACAAGCACCAGAGCGGCGCGAGGCCGTCTATGCACACGCTTCGACGGTGCGCCATCACCAAGCGCATCACCAGGGGCGACATCCCGGTGCTTCCGGCTCCGGCTCCGAAAGCAGGGAAGCCGCCTCCGCCACTGCCTTCGTTCGCCGGCGCGATGCGCGATGACCCCTACCCGGCCCAGAACGCGACCTACGTCGTCTTCACCAGCCTTGGCGACGACAAGCTCAGCGAGCGCCTCCTTCGGCAGCAGGTGAGCACCGTCGTCCTAGCCAAGATGGAGTACATGCATTGGTCGGAGCGCTCGGTCACCTGGACCCGGGAAGACCACCTGACCGTCATGCCGAACCCGGGTGGTTACGCTCTCATGCTCGACCCCACCATCGTCGCACCCCGGCGCACGTGCAAGTTCTCCCGGGTTCTCGTCGACGGTGGTAGCAGCATCAACATTCTCTACCGCGACACCATGACCAAGCTCGGCCTCAAGGCCAAGGACCTGGAACCGACCCGGACGATCTTCCACGACATTGTTCCCGGCCTCTCCTGCTCCTCGATCGGCCAGATCCGGCTCGACGTCCTGTTTGGCGACAGCAGCCACTTCCAACGCGAGCTGATCTGGTTCGAGGTGGTGTACCTATCCAGCGCATACCACGCGCTGCTGAGTAGGCCCGTGCTCGCCAAGTTCATGGCGGTCCCCACTACGCCTACCTGAAGGTGGAGCTGTCGGGTCCAAAGGGCCTCATCACCATCACCGGCGAGTACCGCAAGTCCCTGGACTGCGCTCGAGATGGCGCCAAGCTAGCCGAGTCGCTGGTCATAGCCGAGGGGCGGCACCAACTTCACCAGATCGTCGCCCTGGCCCATCAAGCATCGGTGTGACGCCCCCGATTCAATCGTACACTAATTATACACGCAAACGTGTACGATCAAGATCAGGGACTCACGGGAAGATATCACAACACAACTCTACAAATAAAATAAGTCATACAAGCATCATATTACAAGCCAGGGGCCTCGAAGGCTCGAATACAAGAGCTCGATCATAGACGAGTCAGCGGAAGCAACAATATCTGAGTACAGACATAAGTTAAACAAGTTTGCCTTAAGAAGGCTAGCACAAACTGGGATACAGATCGAAAGAGGCGCATGGCTCCTGCCTGGGATCCTCCTAAACTACTCCTGGTCGCCGTCAGTGGGCTGCACGAAGTAGTAGGCACCTTCCGAGTAGTAGTTGTCGTCGTCGACGGTGGCGTCTGGCTCCTGGACTCCATCGTCTGGTCGCAGCAACCGGGTATAGGAAGGGGGGAAAGTGGAAGCAAAGCAACTGTGAGTACTCATCCAAAGTACTCGCAAGCAAGGAGCTACACTACATATGTATGCATTGGTATCAAATGGAATAAGGGTATCATATGTGGACTGAACTGCAGAATGCCGGAATAAGAGGGGGGAATAGCTAGTCCTTTCGAAGAGTACGCTTCTGGTAACCTCCATCTTGCAGCAGGAGAAGACAGTAGATGGTAAGTTCACCAAGTAACATCGCATAGCATAATCCTAACCGATGATCCTCCCCTCGTCGCCCTGTGAGAGAGTGACCACCGGTTGTATCTGGCACTTGGAAGGGTGTGTTTTATTAAGTATCCAGTTCTAGTTGTCATAAGGTCAAGGTACAACTCCAAGTCGTCCTGTTACCGAAGATCACGGCTATTCGAATAGATTAACTTCCCTGCAGGGGTGCACCACATAACCCAACACGCTCGATCCCATTTGGCTGGACAAACTTTCCTGGTTCATGCCTGGCCTCGGAAGATCAACAAGTCGCAGCCCTACCTAGGCATAACAAAGAGGTCAGCACGCCGGTCTAAATCCTATGGTGCAGGGGTCTGGGCCCATCGCCCATTGCACACCTGCACGTTGCGTACGCCGCCGGAGAGCAGACCTAGCAACCTCCATTACAAAGGAAGTTGCGTTACGCAGTCCAACCCGGCGCGCGCCGCTCAGTTGCTGATGTCATGAAGGCTTCAGCTGATACCACGACGTCGAGTGCCCATAAATGTCCCCTCGTAGATGGTTAATGCGTATAGGCCAGTAGCCATACTTAGATCAAATACCAACCATGGACGCCGACCAGGGCCAGGCCCACCTCTCTCCTAGGTGGTCTCTACCTGCCCTGTCGCTCCGCCACAAAGTAACCGTCGGGGGCCTTCGGGAACTCAGGCCCACCTCTACCGGGATGGTGCCACCTGCCCCTTCAGCCCCCAACATCGGAATCACTCGCGGGTACTCCTACGAGCCGACCCGACTTTAATCACCACCTGTATAGCATGTATATATGTATAAGTATATACCCGTGATCACGTCCCGAGTGATCACGGCCCAATAGTATAGCATGGCAGACGGACAAGAATGTACGGCCACTGATGGTAAACTAGCATCCTATACTAAGCATTAGGATTGCAGGTAAAGATAACAACAGTAGTAGCAAGGACAGGCTATGCATCAGGATAGGATTAACGGAAAGTAGTAACATGCTACACTACTCTAATGCAAGCAGCATAGAGGAGAGTAGGCGATATCTGGTGATCAAGGGGGGTGGCTTGCCTGGTTGCTCTGGCAAGAGAGAGGGGTCATCAACTCCGTAGTCGTACTGGGTAGCAGCGGCGTCGGTCTCAGTGTCTAGCGAGAGAAGAGGGGGAAGAAACAATAAATACAATGCTAATAGATGCATAGCGATGCATGGCATGACAAGTATTGGTGCTAGGGGTGCCCTAACGCGGTATGAGGTGATACCGGTGAAGGGGGAAAACATCCGGGAAAGTATCCTCGGTGTTTCGCGTTTTTGGGCAGAGGAGCCGGATGGGGAAAGTTGCGAGTTCAATAGGTTAAGGCTGCATGGCGGACGAACGAGCTGCGTATCCGGGTTCGTCTCATCGTTCTGAGCAATTTTCATGTAAAAAGTTTTTCCATCTGATCTACGGTTTATTTTATATTAATTTTTAAAGTTTTAAATCATTTTCTAAATTTATTATTAATTCGAATTAAAAGGGGAAATTGCTATGTGCACCCAGCAGAGTGCACACAGCGGGGCCACCGGAGGCTGACAGTGGGTCCAGGGGTCCCTGTTGACTCAGTCAACAGTGCAGTCTACAGTCAACTACTTGACTATTGACTGGTCAAAAATGTAGATGGGGCCGAGGTGTCATTCACACATATCTTGCATTTTCTTTTTAAGTGGATATTTAGAGCAGGGGTCCACCTGTCATTTACACTATGCCTAACCGCCGATTAGACTAACTAGTAGGAGTACTAATTAGCTAACGGAGAGCCGGCCGGCCACCACACACACACAGAATACACACACGCAGACACAGTGCTAGGGACTAATTCTATTTTCTGTTGAGAAAAGATAGCATTTTGTGATTTTCATAGGAATTAATCCATATATCAAATTGATTTGGTCCAATGGAAACATTTGAGCTTTGACAAGTGTTCTACCTAGTCAAATTATTTTTATTCCTCTTAATCGTGGTTTTGCCGCAGTTTAGAGGCTGTCCAAAGGGTTAGTCAGTGTAAAATTTGAAAAGCTAGCTACTAGCTACACTAATTAGCAGCAGCAGTAGATTCAAAAGAGCAGCGGCGGCATGCACACGAGTTGGGCGCGGGGCGTGACGCTGGGCTGGTGAGCGACACAGGGCGAGGGGCGAGGCAGGTCGCGGTTGCAGGGTGCCCGGGCGCAGGCGGACGGACGCAGGGCCGGGCGCGGCCGGCGTTCGTGCACAGGCGGCGGCAGCAGGTTGCAGCAGCACGGCGAGCGGGTGCGAGTGGAGCGCAACACGATAGCAGCGACAACACAGTGCGGCTACGACGGGCGCGACTGGGGGCGGGGCAAGTTCGGCAACGGCGTTGTCGGACGGAGGCAGGCACAGGGCATGCGCCGGGGTGCCGGGTGCGGGAGGGTCGTAGGCGGCGTGCGGTGACGGATAGAGGGGCCACGGGGCGCATGCGGCACGGCCAGCGCGGGGTCGGGGAGCTGCGGGCACATGACCAGGGGCATGGAGAGCACGGCAGAGCCGTGGCGAACGCGAGCTGCGGTGGCTCCGGGCGCGGGGTGATAACGGCCTATGGCGGCGTCTCGAGGCGGGGAGAAGGAGAGAGAGGGAGTGGCGCCCACCGAGAAGGCACAAGGAGGCCCGTCAAGTGGTTTAGGAGCAGGAGAGGTGGCCGGCGTCGTCGTGGTTCATCAGCGTACCGAGGAGGAAGAAGTTTCGATACAGCACTGCAACAATGAGGAGCTCCAACGGGTGGCACTGGTCAATGTAGAGGATGACGGCGAAGCGGGCGAATGCGGTCCTAGGCGTCCGGGTGCATGGTTGCCACGGTAGGGCAAGATGACTGGCGACGCAGGCGCACCGCAAGGTGGATCTGGACGCGGGGGAGAGGAGAGTGTGGGGGCAGGGGGAGTGGATAAGGGGGAGCGCGATGGCAAGTGGGAGGGGACGAGGGGAGCCCGAGGCGTCGGGGGATGTCATCCCCTCGCCCACGACGCCGGCGAGCTGGTCGGGTGGCGACCGCGACCGGGCGGTCGGTCGAACAGTGAGAAGACGACCACGAGGGGGGAGTGGGTTTTCTGGGACGTTGGGCCGGCTAGGTGGGCTTGTTCCAGGGGAAGGGTTTTTCTTTTATTTTAACTGTTTTGTTGTTTTTCTTTTTACAGTTCTAGTTTTATTTTATTTTTGAGTAGCAATTAGCACTATAAAATACAGGAACAACACCTAATTTGGTTTTACTAATTATACCACTGCCACATTTAGTTTGAGGTTCAAATAAAATAGGTTAGTATTTTTATAATTTAAAAGCATTTAATAATTGTTTTTAGCCACTGTTATATTCGTAAAAGAGCATTTAAATACTTTTACAAAAATATGGGGTTAGCACCATAATTGGTTATGGAATATTTGCCACACATTGAACATTTCCTTATGCATGTTTGAGAAATTTGAATTTTGGAATTTAATTTGAATTGAATTTGAATTATGCTTTGGATCAAATGAGGATTAGCAATAATAGTGTGATGACATGGCACCATCAACAGGGGATTACTGTAGCTTAATTATCCGGGCGTCACAATTCTCCTCCACTAAAAGAAATCTCATCCCGAGATTTAAGAGGTAGTGAAAGGGGGAAAGGTTTTGGTTACGAAAAATCTAACGGATCTTATCGGTCCAGGTTGCCCTTCTCGAAGAGGTTGATCCATTACATTGATGTATTCCTTCCTCTGCTTCAGGTCATCATGATGAAGTTGTCGTCCTTCCTTCAGGATCTTCACCATACTTATGAAAGGGTAAGAAGGGAAAATTCTATATGGATGGATTCTATCAAGATCGAGCATCAAACGGTTAACTTAGGGAAGAAGCATAAGTGTCTCTCGATTTGAAACTTAAGAAGATATCGAGAGCAAAGTAAGAAGGTACCATGAGAAGTTTCAAACGGATAGGAAATCGTTCGATGCCTAATCAGAAGGTGAAAGGTTGTCAAGGCAACGAGAATTGGTATGGTGCCTCATACCTGAATAGATCACTAGACAGGTGGTCCATGAATTACATATGAAGTCAAGCGCGAGGAACAACCTCGGGAACAGGTGTTGTATAGGAGAGTCAGGTTTCGATCCAGTGAAACTGTGGGTTATGGCCCACCATGTGGGATAAAAGTAGGAGGAGTGGTGACATCTTGCATGGTCATGATAGCAAGGCATGTCAGCGGGTAGCCTGTCAGTTATATGTCAGCAACAACGTCGGTACCAAGGATGAGGGACGAACAGAACCTTTTTCCTGCTAGTTGAAACGAGGCGGACCAATAGGCAAAGTTCTCGTCCATCGGTGGTTACCGGAATGTCATCAACAATAGTAACAGGGTCTTACTGACAGAGTTGTACACCGTGGTGTTTGCACAAGCAGGGAATTATTACTGCTTATATCATATAGATCATAGAAAGGGTTTAAACAAACCAATGGAAAGGGAAAAGTGTCTATCAGATTTAATCAGAACAATGGAAAGAAAAATGTGTTTAAACACATAATTCAGGGGTATATCCTTCGCCCCAAGGGCAAGCAGAGCATGATATCCATGACAGGATTTAGCGTAGAAAACCATTTAGGTTATGGGAGAGGAATTTTCATGGCATTATCTGTCACAGCCCTAGAATTTGATTGCAATTAGTTTCATAAGCATCCACGCAATCATGTTTAAATTTCTGAAAGTTGAATTGGGGAAAGCTGAAAGCCTCAGAAATCATTTCTAAAAAAATGATCAACATTAAAAATTGATTCAAATAAACCCAAGAAAATGTTCCTGTTCATTTCTGGAAATATTGGCAAGAGGTAAAATTCAAACCAATATTTTTGAAATCACAGAAATAATTATTTGGGCCTTTGAATTAAGTCAATACTTATTTGAATTGGGGCTACTAATTCCTATAAAATATTTGGTAGCTCCAAATATTCTGAAACTTGGTGAGGGCCTCTGGTTCAAATCAGATAGTGCCCATAAAAGTTTGCAGAATTTTATAAAGTGTTTTAGTATTTAAAATAAGTCAAAACATACTGCAAAAAATAGAAAAAAAAACAAATTAAAAGAGAAAGAGGGAGAACCTACCTGGTGGGCCAACCGGCCCACCACTGTAGCAGCCCAGCCGGGCAAAGCCAGCCCAGCCCACCTCCACTTCCCGATCGTCTTCCACCTCCTGCCAGTGGGCAGGAGGGCGTGTGCCCGCGGCACGCACGCGCGCGCCCGGCCACCTCCTGCTTCCCGGGGCGCCCCGAGCCTTCCGTCGCGCCACGCCGCCCCCCCAAGACCCGTGTGGATCGATCACTCCTTCCCTCGCTCTCTTCCTCTCCTCTGATCGCCATGGCCGGCGCTGCCGAGCGCTCGCCACCGTGAAGCTCGTAGCCACCGTGCTCCCCTCGCCTCCCCGACGCACCAAGGAGCTCCTCCGTCGACCGCTACATCGTCTCCGCCAAGCCGCGCGAGCGGACGTGCCTCGCTTCACCGTCCCCGACCCCTTCTTCCTCCTTGGTCACCGATGATCCATCTCGCCGCCCCGACCGCTCCTGGCCTCCTCCGAGCTTGCTGTCCGCACCGCTGCACCGCCGTAAGCCTCTCCCTCGAACCCCCCTCTCCGTTGTTCCATTTTCACACTGTAGCGCCATTCCCCACGAGCACCGGAGCCGCCGTCCACCATTGCTGCTGCACGCGTAGCCTCCGTGCTCCCCTGGCCTCACCGTGCTGCTCTTAGTGCTCCCCATGTCTAGTCGATGCTGCCCAGCCTCTCCATTTGCTCCCTGATGCACCGTAGCGACGAGTCCGTCGAGCCCGTGCTCCGGCCGCCGCCGTTTTTGTCACCGTCGCTGACTCCGTCCATCCCCGCTCGAACCACGGCCACCCACGGTTGCGTCTCTCTCCCCTCTTTCAAACGCGCCCTTCCGCGCGTCGAACCGTGGCCCGTAGAGCAAACCCGAAGCGGGCACCACCGCGGCCAGTGGTCACCGGCGACGAGCCATTGCCGGAGCCGCTAATCGGTGGCCCCCGCCGCTCAGGAGATTAGTTAGCGACTAATCACCCCCCTAACCAACCCCCTGTGTCACTGGCACATGGGCCCCACTGCCTAATTAAATCTGGTTTTGTTTTTGTTTAGATTAAACTAACCACACCGACCCCACACGTCTGTGACCCAGACAGCTCTGTGTCACTGACCAGTGGACCCCACTGGTCAGGTTTGACCTGGGCCCGGCCCTGTTGACCCACTGACGTCATAATGACGTAGTGTTGACGCAGTAAAGGAATTTCTGGATTTAAAATTATTCAGGAAATTCCAGAAAATAGTTAAAACTTCTAAAAATCATAGAAATTCAACCGTAAGTCCAAATGAAATAAATTATATATGAAAAATTATTAGCAAAATTCAAGGAATCCATCTGTACTATTTTCATGCATGTTTGAATAATGTTTGTCCTCTGTTTTGGACAAAACAAATAAAGGGCATTTAAATAATCATATATGGGGTTGGAATTTGAATCCTGTACTCAAACCAACTTCATTTAAATCATAGCTAGTTGCATTAGCTCAAACCACAGCATATTGACATGTCATGATCATGCATCATATTGTGCATTGCATTGATTGTGTTTCTTTCTCTGTTGCCGGTATTTGTCCCCTCTCAATAGACGTTGTACCGGCGATGTGATCATTGACACTGATGAAGACCCAATGATATCTTCAGAAGTGCCAGGCAAGCACAACCCCCTTGTTCATTCCGATACAAGCCCACTCTCTCGCTCCTGCTCTCTTTTACTGCATTAGGACAACAACGATTCATCTGTTACTTGTTGCGGTAGTTGAACCCCTTATCCTCTGCATGACCTGTCATTTCCACAGTAAATAGATGAAACCCACTAGCATGAGTAGGAGTTGTTTGAGCCATGATGTGCCTACTCATTCATTTTTGCTTGTCATGCCTGCTATTGCTTAGAGTTGTGTCAGGTCTGATTCATCGGGGATGAATTGGAAAGTTGTGAACATGTCCTACTTTGTGAGCTAAGTGTGTGAACACGATTTGGTAAAGGTAGCGGTGAGAGGCCATGTAGGAGTACATGGTGGGCTGTCTCATTGAAACCATCCTCAGGAACTGAGTTCTGTGGCACGGTGTACCGGGCGCCCGTTTGGTGTCTCGGGAACCCTGCACACATCGTTTGGGGCTGTGAGCGAAACTCCGGCCGGATCTCCTCGCGGATGGAACCCGAATAGGCGATAAACCTGGACTAGAGAGTTGTGTGGTTAGTCAGGTCGTGGTCTACACCCACGTCGGCTTTCGCTTGAAGTCTGCCGAGCACATGCCGTGTGCAGACGCTAAGTGGTGGAAACATGTGTGACGAAGTACACCCCTGCAGGGTTATAAATGATCTATTCGAATAGCCGTGTCCGCGGTAAAGGACTTCTGGGTTGCCTATAACAGTTCATAGACAAGTGAAAGTGGATACCCTAAAACTCACAAGATAAGCGTGAGTGCTATGGATGGCCTTCTCGTAGGGAGACGGGAGCGGATCCATAGTGGTGTATTGAATGGTGAATGTGTGGACTCGTGTGCGCCACCTCAAAGAGTTGCTTGCAGTCGTAGTTTAGGATAGCCACCGAGTCAAAGCTGGCTTGTTGCAGTTAAACTCCACCATCCCCCCCTTTTGTTGATACCGATGCATATGTAGTTTAGTTCTGATGTAAGTCTTGCTGAGTACTTTTGTACTCACGTTTGCTTAATTTATGATTTGTAGAGAGATTTCAATCTCGCTAGTAGATCCGCGTGGACTTCGACGTTTAGCTTGATACCTCAGCTACGATCTTGTGCCCTCGGCAGGATCTGGTAGATAGTCAGGCTTGTTAGCCTTTTTCATTTGTAGATGTCTGTTCTCAGACATGTTAAGCTTCCGCATGTGCTTTGACTTGTATGCTATGATTGTTGGGTCATGAGACCCATGTTTGTAATATCTGGCTCTTCGGAGCCTAATGAATTAATACTTGAGTCGTAGAGTCTTGTTGTGATGCCATGTTGTATTTACACATATC
Organism: Triticum monococcum; assembly: GCA_034509565.1. Classification (NCBI taxonomy): domain Eukaryota; kingdom Viridiplantae; phylum Streptophyta; class Magnoliopsida; order Poales; family Poaceae; genus Triticum; species Triticum monococcum. Next base: position 82,201,120 of record CM067841.1, read on the forward strand.
GAGCATATTGTGTGTATGATTGAAATGCTTGGTATGTGTGGGATCCGACAATCTAGTTGTTTATCCTTGACAGCCTTTCTTATGGGGAATTGTAGTCTAGTGCTCCTCGAGCCATAGTAGTCCGCTACAGCCCGGTTCACCGGAGTCCTGCTAGCCCAGCACTACTGTTCAGGACACTTGACTGGCCGGCATGTGTTTCACTTCGTCCCTATGTCTGTCCCCTCGGGAAATGTCACACGGTGACTTCTGGAGTCCTGCCTAGCCTGCTACAGCCCGGGCTCCCCGGAGTCCTGTTAGCCCAGTGCTACAGCCCGGAATCACTCGTTGATGACCGACATGTTCGATGTGATTCATGTATGCCTGTCTCCATAGGTCTGTGCCGCTTTGGGTTCACGACTATCCATGTCGGCCCGGGTTCTCTGTCATATGGATGCTAGCGACACTATCATATACGTGAGCCAAAAGGCGCAAACGGTCCCGCGCCAGGTAAGGTGGCACCCGTGGGAATACCGTGCGTGAGGCCACAAAGTGATATGATGTGTTACATGCTAGATCGGTGTGACCTAGGATCGGGGTCCTGATAGCGTTGGTATCAGAGCCTGACTGCCTGTAGGATTACCAAGCCAAACTAGTCGAAGTTGAGTCTAGAAATGCTTTAGTTATATAAGGGAATTGATTGTGGAAGGGAACGTAAGGCTCTTTTTACTCCTTATACCTCATGCCCTTCTAATCTGAGTCATCCTCTTCCTTTCTACGGGGATTAAGAACTAGGCCTTCTTATCTATCTATCAGGATGACGTGTTACTAACCCGTTAACTTATAGGATTGATGGATTCATGCTGCAGTTCAGTTCCTACTACTTCCATATATTCATAACTGGCCTCAGAACCTTGATATTATGATTCTGAGTGGTTATGCCACCATTTTTGCAGGATGTCTCAAATGTTTTCGAGCATTTACAGCCGTTATGCTGTCCGAGTCATCCCAGGTCTCTAAATAGTCTGATGCATTTGCAAATCCTTTCTCTCCGTTTCCGATGTCCTTTTGGACAAAATAAGCACACTAACCGGTGAGTTGAGGTACTTTGTTGTCTCGACATATATGTTGGAGCTATTACTATGACCCTAGGTGTTTTAGGGAGTCACCTAGTGATCTAGCCATGTTTTGTATCCCTAGTGTGTGATTCTGGCCATTATTCTCAAAAGCATCCCGTGATGCCATGTAGTGGTAGGTATTCTATTCGTGGGTTCTTGAACCCGAGATTCACCCTACTTACCTCATGTTGATAGTGTTGCTAGTTCCTTTAGGATATTAGTAACCTTTGCGATAGTCCTTGAGGTCCGTGGTATATCCTTCTTCCAAATACTATGAACCGCCTATGGCAGAAGTTCTTTGAACCATAAGATCACAACCAGGGTGCTCTTGATGAGTCCTCCATTCTATGTTGTGACCCTGCCAACCCTACCTTTCTGCATAGGTTATCTAGAAGAAATATGTTGAACTCGTACGGCATACTAATCTATGCCTCCACAGCTCAGAAAATTATATGTACCTTTGAGTTGTCCCCCTTCCGTTATATTCCGATCTTCATCTATCAATTGATAGTGAGGAGTATGTATGCATTCGTGTTCATCGATGCCTAGTATTCTTGTGGTTCGTCAAGCCGTTCTATTTCAGAATGACTAGGAGAAACAAACTCCAGTACCTCATCCATTTCTGGGATCGGGTCAAAGTGGTTGTATTCCGCAGATCAAAATGCCAATCCAGCTTTTGTTCTGTTCTACCTCGGAGTATTACCCCCTTTATGTCAGGATTGTCATAGGAAATGCAGCATCTCTCATGAATTCTTGACGTAGTGATACTCCCTCCATCATTATTCATTTCTCGGTTTCCGTGTTGTTGCAACTGGAATGCCGGCAAGTGAGTCGTGATGTGTGAAATCAATACTCATAGCAACCATGTTGCTTGGTAGTAAATGGACGAAATTCTCATTCTTAGCGTGTTGGTTATCAAATCATCATTCTAAGATTGATCGTGCTACCTAGTCCATATTTCTGGTGCACTCTTCGATCAAGGAGTTAGGATTGTGCCAATCCCTTGCTCTTTTGATCACATCTTCTTGCCTTGAAAGCAAGGTTGTTCTCGAGCTTAGTAACATATCGGTGGTTCGTGATTTTCCGGATATCTTCTCGGAAGTGTTACCAGGTTGTCACCTGACCGTTATGTTGAGTTCGTGATCAAGTTGGTTTTCCGATAAACCACTTTTCCCCAAGAACCTGTGTTGGATACCCCTGAACTAATTGGTTAAGCTAAAACAACAACTTGGAGAGTTGGAAGATAAAAGCTTAATCTACTTAGTTCACTCTTAAGGGATATCCTTGTGTGTGTGTGCTGAAGAAAGGTGATATCTTCATCAATTGGTCCTCGTGATCAGTTGTTGGATCTATTGCCTTGACAAAACTTTGACTTGAGTATGGGATATCGTCAAGTCAAATCAGAACCAACGATGTTCGTAATGTTGTCTTACTCGTGGCTGATCCCTCGAGCATACACCATTACATCTTTTCGTCTGACCAATACTATCACATCGTTCACATGATGGTGGAAGTCCAGTGATATGGAAATACCGATGAGTTGTTGTTGAGCCCATCAGCAGCATTTTATCTCCCCCATGATTCATGTCGAACGCTACACTAGCATTGGAAACTTTATAAGCATTATCTTCGTGTTTCGTTCATGAAGCATATGTTTGGATGAAAGTAGTGACTTTCCCTGATTCATGTGCATATATTCCAAGTTGCCACCGTGAATTTGGGAAAGTTTGTCTTGTTTTCTCTGGAATCATCCCAAATCGGTCACGCATACGTGCGAAGTATACTGTGGTTTGGAGACTTGCAACCTTCATTCTATATGTATCCCTAGCACACCAAGCCACTGATTGATTTGTTCAAGGAGAAGAAGTTTCTCCTTAGGGGCTAGAATTACGCAAGGACTTCGTTATCCGCAATGATGGTTCCCCACTTGAACTCGGTAGTGTTTTATTATAAGACTACTACGTGGTCATGCTTGTCTGGGACAGTGTGTTCACATGTTTGTAGCAGAACCAGCTCATGTTTTGGAGCTTACTATCGTAGTTCATTCCCCGGGAATCTCGCAACGTCATCTCGTCGATTTGTGTTGCAAAAACTTCATTTTCTTTCTAGACTCTATGAGTCTGGAATATCCTGACACCAACCAAATCTGAATCTCAGGCAGATATGATGGTTGGGGCTTCTTCCAAGAACTATAATATTGGTCTCTCGATAACCGGTAAAGTGGATGTCGTGGCCAACACATCCAGCCGGAAGACCTATTATTGTAGTATCTGGATTGAAGAAAGTTGGCCGCCTCCCCATGAGGATTTCGAAGGATTTACCTGCGTAGTTAATCCTTACGGATTCTTGTGCTCCCGAAGTCCGACCTCTTACTTGATGTCCTAGATACCAAACCATATCAATAAATGAGCTATCCTGGCGCATCAAGGAGATCATTAGAAGCGGAGTGCTAAATGTCTCTCGATCGATTATCCAGATTAGTTTCCTTGGCCTCGCTAAAGTGAAACCTGAGAAAGTGTTATCTTCCCTTGCATCTGCATCATCCTTCACCATTCATCATGGTGGTATGTTGTGTTGCCAGGATCCTTGACACGGATATTGGTAAAACCTTAATGAATATGGAGATGCTCAAGTTCTTGAGAGCACGCACAAGCACTAGGTTTTACCGTTGGCGTTAAACTGGGATTTGCTTCCAGTTTCCTCGGTTATGTTATAACCTTTTCAAACGGTGGACTCACTCTCGACTGTTGAGTTCTTCCCCCAGTTACCAGAATCATTCCCAACATTTGCATTTTGTTCCCAGCTTGCACCTCAGTAGTTTTGTTCAGGATCATCTTCAAAAGTGGACATACCATGGGTCCCATCCATTTCCGATGATAAGCTAAAAATCATCCATCCTAGTCCAAGTATGCCATCTCTTCAAGCTATCTCAAACGATCAATTGTAAATTGCCTTAAGCTGGTATGAAGAGTTCCAACGATCTCTGAATCAAAAGTAATTCTTTTTGCCACTTAAGGGAATAATTCTGCGAGTCACCTTCCTTAAGATGTCTCGTTATGGTATCATGGCAATTATCTCCTCGCTACTTTGAAACCATGCATCATCCTACTTAAGCGTGGAATTGTTGCCCACCAACTCAAACCCCGTCATTTGTTCTTCCATTCCTCTCGATGTGTTCTATGTGTCAACTCAAGATGTTTCAACATCTCATTCCGCGAGTTGATATTGTTTAGCTCGATCTTCGAGAAGCTCAATCCTAGTTGAGTCTCTTTCCGTCGTCATCGCGTGGATGAAGATCTCAAAAGCGAGGATGTCAAGATCGACATGATGCAATGAATCAACATCTTCGAGAAGTGCAATCGGATCGTGAAGATTCTTTATTGGCGTTCCCTCTGTCTTCTTACCTCACGTCTTGAATCTCGGGACGAGATTCTTGTTTAGTGGGGGCGAGTTGTCACAGCCCTAGAATTTGATTGCAATTAGTTTCATAAGCATCCATGCAATCATGTTTAAATTTCTGAAAGTTGAATTGGGGAAAGCTGAAAGCCTCAGAAATCATTTCTAAAAAAATGATCAACATTAAAAATTGAATCAAATAAACCCAAGAAAATGTTCCTGTTCATTTCTGGAAATATTGGCAAGAGGTAAATTTCAAACCAATATTTTTGAAATCACAGAAATAATTATTTGGGCCTTTGAATTAAGTCAATACTTATTTGAATTGGGGCTACTAATTCCTATAAAATATTTGGTAGCTCCAAATATTCTGAAACTTGGTGAGGGCCTCTGGTTCAAATCAGATAGTGCCCATAAAAGTTTGCAGAATTTTATAAAGTGTTTTAGTATTTAAAATAAGTCAAAACATACTGCAAAAAAATAGAAAAAAACAAATTAAAAGAGAAAGAGGGAGAACCTACCTGGTGGGCCAACCGGCCCACCACTGTAGCAGCCCAGCCGGGCAAAGCCAGCCCAGCCCACCTCCACTTCCCTATCGTCTTCCACCTCCTGCCAGTGGGCAGGAGGGCGTGTGCCCGCGGCACGCACACGCGCGCCCGGCCACCTCCTGCTTCCCGGGGCGCCCCGAGCCTTCCGTCGCGCCACGCCGCCCCCCAAGACCCGTGTGGATCGATCACTCCTTCCCTCGCTCTCTTCCTCTCCTCTGATCGCCATGGCTGGCGCTGCCGAGCGCTCGCCACCGTGAAGCTCGCAGCCACCGTGCTCCCCTCACCTCCCCGACGCACCATGGAGCTCCTCCGTCGACCGCTACATCGTCTCCGCCAAGCCGCGCGAGCGGGCGTGCCTCGCTTCACCGTCCCCGACCCCTTCTTCCTCCTCGGTCACCGAAGATCCATCTCGCCGCGCCGACCGCTCCTGGCCTCCTCCGAGCTTGCTGTCCGCACCGCTGCAACCGCCGTAAGCCTCTCCCTCGAACCCCCCTCTCTGTTGTTCCATTTTCATGCCATAGCGCCATTCCCCACGAGCACCGGAGCCGCCGTCCGCCATTGCTGCTGCACGCGTAGCCTCCGTGCTCCCCTGGCCTCACCGTGCTGCTCTTAGTGCTCCCCATGTCTAGCCGATGCTGCTCAGCCTCTCCATTTGCTCCCTGATGCACCGTAGCGACAAGTCCGTCGAGCCCGTGTTCCGGCCGCCGCCGTTTTGGTCGCCGTCGCTGACTCCGTCCATCCCCGCTCGAACCACGGCCACCCACGGTTGCGTCTCTCTCCCCTCTTTCAAACGCGCCCTTCCGCGCGTCGAACTGTGGCCCGTAGAGCAAACCCGAAACGGGCACCGCCGCGGCCAGTGGTCATCGGCGACGAGCCGTCGCCTGAGCCGCTAATCGGTGGCCCCCGCCGCTCAGGAGATTAGTTAGCGACTAATCACCCCCCTAACCAACCCCCTGTGTCACTAGCACATGGGCCCCACTTCCTAATTAAATCTGGTTTTGTTTTTGTTTAGATTAAACTAACCACACCGACCCCACACGTCTGTGACCCAGACAGCTCTGTGTCACTGACCAGTGGACCCCACTGGTCAGGTTTGACCTGGGCCCGGCCCTGTTGACCTGCTGACATCATAATGACGTAGTGCTGATGCAGTAAAGGAATTTCTGGATTTAAAATTATTCAGGAAATTCCAGAAAATAGTTAAAACTTCTAAAAATCATAGAAATTCAACCGTAAGTCCAAATGAAATAAATTATATATGAAAAATTATCAGCAAAATTCAAGGAATCCATCTGTACCATTTTCATGCATGTTTGAACAATGTTTGTCCTCTGTTTTGGACAAAACAAATAAAGGGCATTTAAATAATCATATATGGGGTTGGAATTTGAATCCTATACTCAAACCAACTTCATTTAAATCATAGCTAGTTGCATTAGCTCAAACCACAGCATATTGACATGTCATGATCATGCATCATATTGTGCATTGCATTGATTGTGTTTCTTTCTCTGTTGCCGGTATTTGTTCCCTCTCGATAGACGTTGTACCGGCGATGTGATCATTGACACTGATGAAGACCCAATGATATCTTCAGAAGTGCCAGGCAAGCACAACCCCCTTGTTCATTCCGATACAAGCCCACTCTCTCGCTCCTGCTCTCTTTTACTGCATTAGGACAACAACGATTCATCTGTTACTTGTTGCGGTAGTTGAACCCCTTATCCTCTGCATGACCTGTCATTTCCACAGTAAATAGATGAAACCCACTAGCATGAGTAGGAGTTGTTTGAGCCCTGATGTGCCTACTCATTCATTTTTGCTTGTCATGCCTGCTATTGCTTAGAGTTGTGTCAGGTCTGATTCATCAGGGATGAATTGGAAAGTTGTGAACATGTCCTACTGTGTGTGAGCTAAGTGTGTGAACACGATTTGGTAAAGGTAGCGGTGAGAGGCCATGTAGGAGTACATGGTGGGCTGTCTCATTGAAACCATCCTCAGGAACTGAGTTCTGTGGCACGGTGTACCGGGCGCCCGTTTGGTGTCTCGGGAACCCTGCACACATCGTTTGGGGCTGTGAGCGAAACTCCGGCCGGATCTCCTCGCGGATGGAACCCGAATAGGCGATAAACCTGGACTAGAGATTTGTGTGGTTAGTCAGGTCGTGGTCTACACCCACGTCGGCTTTCGCTTGAAGTCTGCCGAGCACATGCCGTGTGCAGACGCTAAGTGGTGGAAACATGTGTGACGAAGTACACCCCTGCAGGGTTATAAATGATCTATTCGAATAGCCGTGTCCGCGGTAAAGGACTTCTGGGTTGCCTATAACAGTTCATAGACAAGTGAAAGTGGATACCCTAAAACTCGCAAGATAAGCGTGAGTGCTATGGATGGCCTTCTCGTAGGGAGACGGGAGCGGATCCATAGTGGTGTATTGAATGGTGAATGTGTGGACTCGTGTGCGCCACCTCAAAGAGTTGCTTGCAGTCGTAGTTTAGGATAGCCAGCGAGTCAAAGCCGGCTTGCTGCAGTTAAACTCCACCATCCCCCCCTTTTGTTGATACCGATGCATATGTAGTTTAGTTCTGATGTAAGTCTTGCTGAGTACTTTTGTACTCACGTTTGCTTAATTTATGATTTGTAGAGAGATTTCAATCTCGCTAGTAGATCCGCGTGGACTTCGACGTTTAGCTTGATACCTCAGCTACGATCTTGTGCCCTCGGCAGGATCTGGTAGATAGTCAGGCTTCTTAGCCGTTTTCATTTGTGGATGTCTGTTCTCAGACATGTTAAGCTTCCGCATGTGCTTTGACTTGTATGCTATGATTGTTGGGTCATGAGACCCATGTTTGTAATATCTGGCTCTTCGGAGCCTAATGAATTAATACTTGAGTCGTAGAGTCTTGTTGTGATGCCATGTTGTATTTACACATATCGAGCATATTGTGTGTATGATTGAAATGCTTGGTATGTGTGGGATCCGACAATCTAGTTGTTTATCCTTAACAGCCTTTCTTATGGGGAATTGTAGTCTAGTGCTCCTCGAGCCATAGTAGTCCGCTACAGCCCGGTTCACCGGAGTCCTGCTAGCCCAGCACTACTGTTCAGGACACTTGACTTGCCGGCATGTGTTTCACTTCGTCCCTATGTCTGTCCCCTTGGGAAATGTCACACGGTGACTTCCGGAGTCCTGCCTAGCCTGCTACAGCCCGGGATCCCCGGAGTCCTGTTAGCCCAATGCTACAGCCCGGAATCACTCGTTGATGACCGACATGTTCGATGTGATTCATGTATGCCTGTCTCCATAGGTCTGTGCCGCTTTGGGTTCACGACTATCCATGTCGGCCCGAGTTCTCTGTCATATGGATGCTAGCGACACTATCATATACGTGAGCCAAAAGGCGCAAATGGTCCCGGGCCAGGTAAGGTGGCACCCGTGGGAATACCGTGCATGAGGCCACAATGTGATATGATGTTTTACATGCTAGATCGGTGTGACCTAGGATCGGGGTCCTGACATTATCCATACAACGGTGTTTGAATAATTGATTACGAAAATTTAGCATTCTGCTTCAAATGTTTTTATTGAAGATCGGAGTACCACAGACATGCTTCGAGATAGCATTGACATGGTTAACAAGTGAGGGTCAGACTTTATAAACACCAAGGATCCATTTGTAAAAACTTGTAGAATAAGTCTTACAATTTCCTCATGGAAGAATGGATAACCTTGCTGAAAAAGAAACTATAACAATAGGTCCTTCGGCCAGGTGTGCTAGGCATGACATCATCTTACCGGGTCATATAAAGAGCAATGTTATAACTCTTGGAAATATGTTCCAACCATCATATCTGACCAAGATTCAGATCTGATTGGTGTCAGGATACCTCAGACTCATGATGCCTGAGAACGAAGGGGTGCAACACAATTTGACGGGATGTCGTTGCAAGATTCTCGGGAAATGAAATATGGAAGCAAGTTCTGAATCATAAGTTCATCATTAACCCAAGTAGAGGATGAAGACGTGGCTGATGAACATAGCGACAACTCATCAAGATTACCAAAAAGGTGTATTTCCACAAATTTGTGAGCAAAGAGATAACATTTGCCAGCTCAGATGATACAATGATGTTTGCTCGAGGAAAACATACACAATTAGACATTGGTTGAAAAGGTGCACCCAAAATATGGGCATAGGTAGCATGATCAATGCTTAGAATGGTGACTCGATAACTGTCGGCGTTCTGGGAACGGGGGTCCCTAGACTTGCCTGCCTGCAGCCTGCGGCGTGGCTCAAAGGGGGCCCAGCACGGCCCGTCTTCATCAACACAAGACTCAAGACCCTCGCGAGGGGCCAAGACTCGCGGGGCGGAAGACGTGGAGCTTCCTCAGGCGCGGCCTCATCACACTGGCTCACGAGGAGGCGGAGAGATCAAGGCGGGGTACCTCGCGAGGTGCCCGTGACGCAAGCCATGATGATGCAGGGCGCCAGGCGGGTGCCAGCTCGCGCAGCGTCCTCCTTTCCTCTTTGGTGCAAAGGGGGCAAGCGCAGCCGCGGAGTACTGAGGCATCAGGCAAAGGTTGCCATTTCGGTGCAACGAGACCAACACTAGGAGGACTACGAGAAGGAGGTCACCATGGAGCCCAAGACGGCGTCATCACCGAAGCTTGGCGCAGGCGAAGACTGCTTTTGTCAGGATAGTTGATACTTGTTGTCCCCCTTCAAATTAGCCCGCCATTGTTGGCTCCCTTCCCGCTCGATATTTGGGAAGAGGACGAGGGCCTCTATAAATAGGACCAGCCACGCACATAGCATAGGGCGGCGAGTAAGAGTAAGGTAGTGAGTGAGAGAGAGAGAGAGAAAGAGAGAAAGGTGGCTGAACTCCTCCCAGCAGTTCATCACCCCAGCCAAGAACAGACCCTTGCGAGGCTGTTCTTCCTTGTATCATTCATCATCATCAACCCCAAGAGGCAATCCACCCACCACACACTGGAGTAGGGTATTACACCACAACGGTGGCCCGAACCAGTATAAACCTTGTGTCTCTTGTGCAGTTCTTTCAGTAGTCTAGATCTTTGCGAGACGGAGAGGTAGAAGACGTAATCTCCGCGTGCACCCCAGTGTTCGAACCTTAAGGGTCTGCCGGAACCCAAAATCCAAAATTTGGCGCGCCAGGTAGGGGTGCGCCAGAATTCGTCTTCCACCGCTCCGTTCTCCTCCGATCATCACGCTCATGTCTGACGCTTGTCGAGCCCACGCGGAGCGCCAGGCCGCCCTCGCCTCCTGCGTCGCCCGGACAGCCCCTGTCGGCGGGCATCCTCGCCATTCCCCGTCACCTGCCATCAACGCCGCCACCGGCCCGGTGGGGGACGAGAAGCAAGCATCGTCTCAGCATCCATCCGTGCGCCAAGATGGCCGCACCGCAACTCCCATGCTTGCCCCAGCTGGATCTTCGCCCCGCGCGCTTAGCGCACCCATGGAGGATCGGGCTGCACTCATCATGGCAAACGAGCTCCTGCGCTGCCGCCCCCCCCCCCCGACGATGTCTACGGGGAATGGCTCGACCGCGTCGCCAAGCTCGTCCGCGCCGCAGGGGGCTCTCCTGCGTCGTCCCATCGCGCTACACCAACACCCCCGGTCGTCGCGGCCCTCCTGGGCGGCTCGTAGGCGCCGCCCACAAGTCACCACATCAAGCCGTTCATCTGCCGGGTCAGCGCCGCTTCCACGCGGCAGGGGGCTCCCCCGGATCGGACGGCGCCCGAGACCGGCCTGACCTTCAGTTCGGAGGACCACCCCTCCAACTCGGCCCGCTTGGGCGCGCTCCCCATGTTGTGCACCACCACCATCTGCCAGGTGGCCGTCAGCAGAACCCTCGTTGATGGCGGCGCGGGCCTCAGCGTGCTCTCGGTCGAGGCCTTCAACCTCCTCCACATACCCCTGGAACGACTGCAACCCAGCCGACCCTTCTCAGGCGTCAGGGGCAAGTCGTCTAGTTCCTTGGGGCAGATCCGGCTCCCAGTGACCTTCGGCACCTACGACAACTTCCGCAGTGCGCTGGTTGACTTCGACATCGCCCCCATCGGCCTCCCCTAAAACGCCATCCTCGGCTACCCAGCGCTGGCCCAATGCATGGCCGCGACGCACCTGGCGTACAACCTCATGAAGATGCCTGGGAGCAACGGTGTCCTCACTATGCACGGGGACACCGGGGACACGCCGCGGGCGCTCAAGCTCGCCTTCAAGACGGCGGCGTCGGCACAGCCCGCCGACTTGGAGACCCCCGGGCCCAAGGGGGCTGCACCCGCCAAGAAGAAGCAGTTGTTCACCCAAGACAAGGCAGAAACCAAGCAGATACCCGTCGATGAGGACGGGTCCACCAACGCCACTTTCACCATAGGCGCCCACCTCAAACCCGAGTAGGAGGAGGCCCTGGTCGGGTTCCTGCGTGCAAACAAGAAGGTATTCGCTTGGGAGCCGGACCAGTTGGCAGGGATCCCCAGGAGTGTAATCGAGCATCACCTCAACGTGTGCCCCAATGTGCGCCCTGTGAAGCAGAAGGCCAGGCGGCAGTCCACAGAAAAGCAGACCTTCATCGTCCAGGAGACCCGCAAATTAGAGGCTGCTGGGATCATCCGCGAGGTCCGATACCCAGATTGGTTGGCCAACCCTGACGTTGTGCGAAAGAAGGCAGGGAAGGAGCTTATGTGTGTTGACTTCACCAACCTCAACAAAGCATGCCCGCAAGATCCGTTCCCGCTCCCCCGCATCGACCAGATCATCGATTCCACTGCGGAATGCGACCTGTTATGCTTCCTGGATGCCTTCTCTGGGTATCACCAAATCAAGAAGGCGGTAGAAGACGTCGAGAAGACAGCCTTCCTAACCCCGTGTGGGGTATACAGCTACACGTGCATGCCCTTCGGGCTGCGTAACGCAGGGGCGACCTTTCAGCGGCTGATGCACATCACCTTGGGCCCGCAGCTCGGGAAGAATGTTGAAGCTTATGTCGATGACATTGTGGTAAAGTCTCGGGAGGCCGGGGCCGTGATACAGGACTTGGAGGAAACCTTCGCGAGCCTCAACGCAGTGAACCTACGGCTCAACCCAGAGAAGTGTGTGTTCGGAGTCCCCTCGGGCAAGCTCTTGGGTTTCCTCGTGTCCCACCGAGGCATCGAGGCTAACCCAGAGAAGGTCAAGGCGCTGGAAGACATGAGCCCCCCAAAGACCCTCAGAGAAATGCAGAAGCTCACGGGGCGCGTGACTGCGCTAGGGCGCTTCATCTCCAAGTTGGGAGAACGAGCCTTGCCCTTCTTCCAGCTAATGAAGAAAAAGGGGCCCTTCGAGTGGACTGAAGAGGCCGACAAGGCGTTCCAGGATCTTAAGAGATACCTGACCAGCCCACCGGTCATGGTGGCACCGCGCCCTCAGGAGCCCCGGGTGCTTTACCTCGCCGCCACTCCCTACTCCGCCAGCGCAGCCTTGGTGCCATTCAGAGAGGAGCGCCGAATCAAAACCACGACAGCAACCCGGGACAAGGCAGAACAGGGACAAGGAAGGCCTACAGAAACCACCACCGCGGCTGAGGAGGATCAGCCGCCGCAGAGGGGCGCACCAGAGGCGGAAGAGGCCCCTCTTCCAGATGGCCAGTCTCAGGAGGCCTCATTGCCTCAAGAGGCACCACGGTCTCCGGAAGGAGCCACCAGCACTGACGCACTCCGCCTTGTTGAGCACCCAGTGTACTTCGTCAGCACAGTGCTGCGGGATGCAAGAGCACGGTACCCCATGCCTCAGAAACTCCTCCTCGCGCTACTGGTGGCTTCGCGCAAGCTGCGACACTATTTTCAGGGTCACCCCATCAAGGTCATCTCGTCATACCCCCTGGAGAGAGTGCTCAGGAGCCCTAATTCAGCTGGAAGGGTCGCTGAGTGCAACATAGAACTGCAAGCGTTTCAGCTCGAATTCAGCACGACCATGGTCATCAAGGGAGCAGCGTTGGCGGATTTTGTGGCAGAGTGGACGGAGGCGCCAGGCCTCAAGGCCGATGAGGATCGGTCCCTATCCCCGGGAAGCGAGGCGCCAGAAGGTCGGGTCATGTACTTCGATGGGGCGTTCTCCAGGCATGGTACTGGAGCTGGGGCGGTGCTTATATCGCCCATACAGGACAAGCTCTATTACGCCGTGCAACTCTGTTTCCAGCAAGGCGAAAAGGTCTCCAACAACATAGCGGAGTATGAAGGTTTAATAGCAGGCTTCAAGGCCGCGGCCGCCCTGGGAGTGAAATGCCTCACCATCAAGGGCGATTCGCAGCTCCTTGTCAATTTCTCCAACAAGGTGTATGAGCCGAAGGATGAGCACATGGAATCCTACCTTGCAGAAGTCCACAGGATGGAGAAGCAATTCTGGGGGTTGGAGTTGTAGCATGTGCCCCGTGGAACCAATCAGGAGGCTGATGATATCGCCAAACGCGCGTCTAGATGATTACCCCAGGAGCCTGGCGTTTTCGAGAAGCAGCTCTTCAAGCCGTTAGCTCTGCCGTCATTATCAAACACGGCTCAGCCCTGGGAGGAGCTCCCCAGTCACCTGCCTCAGGAGCTCTGACCTCTGGCCCGGCCTCAGGAGCGCGCCTGCTCCTGACGATGGAACCTCAGGAGGGATGTTGGATCACGGAGCTCCAGAGCTACTTAGCGCAAGGGACCTTGCCGGAGAAGGAGGAGGAAGCGGAGCGAGTGGCATGCCAGGCCACAGCATACTGCATCAGAGACGGAGAGCTCTACCGGAAGCGACCAAACGATGTATCCCTGCGCTGCATCTCCAGGGAGCAAGGGAAGGAACTACTGGAAGATATACACGGCGGAGACTACGGACATCATTCATCATCACGGACCCTCGTCGGCAAGGCGTTCTGTAGTGGGTTTTATTGTCCCACCGCGCTCAATGACGCCATGGAACTAGTGAAAGCTTGTGAAGCCTGCCAGTTCCACGCCAAGCAGATCCATCAGCCAGCAGGAGGCTTGCAGACTATCCCCGTTTCATGGCCATTCGCAGTCTGGGGGCTGGACATCTTGGGCCCGTTTCCTCGGGCGCCAGGGGGATACCGCTACCTCTACGTTGCCATGGACAAATTCACCAAGTGGGCTGAAGTAGAGGCTGTTCGCACCATTCCCACGGGTTCCGCGGTCAAGTTCATCAAGGGCATCGTAAGCCGGTTCGGGGTGCCGAATCGCATCATCACGGATAATGGTTCGCAGTTCACCAGTAACCTCTTCAAAACATACTGTGCTAACCTTGGAATGCAGATATGCTATGCCTCAGTGGCGCACCCAAGAAGCAACGCCCAGGCCGAGCGAGCCAATGCGAAGGTCCTGAGGGGCCTCAAGACCAGGATATTCAAGAAGAAGCTGGAGGACTGTGGCAGAGGTTGGTACGACGAGCTTCAGTCCGTGCTGTGGTCCATCCGCACCACCGCGACCAAACCTACTGGAGAGACCCCGTTCTTCCTGGTCTACGGAGCGGAAGCGGTCCTCCCTCATGAGGTCAGACGTCGCTCCGCGCGGGTCCTGGCATTCGACGAGGCGCAGCAGGACGCCATGCGGGGGATGGACCTCGTGCTGGGGGAGGAACGTCGCCGAGAAGCCGCGCTGCGAGCGGCGAGGTACCAGCAAGCGCTGCGGCGATATCACTGCCGCAACATCCGTCCCAGGACTCTTGTGGTAGGAGACCTCATGCTCAGGCGGGTTCTCTCCAGGGAGGGACTGCACAAGCTCTCTCCCATGTGGGAGGGCCCGTTCAAGGTTGTTCATGTTTCCAGGCCCGGCTCCGCGCGCTTGGAGACTCAGGAGGGAGTGCCGGTCCAGAATGCATGGAACATCCAGCACCTCCGGAGGTTCTACCCCTGAAAAGGCCCAGAGCCTATGAAGCAAGGCGAGTGCCTGTGAAGCTATAGCATTTTGGAAAAGGCCCAGAGCCTGTGAAGCAAGGCGAGTGCCTGTGAAGCTATCGCGTTTTGGAAAAGGCCCAGAGCATGTGAAGCAAGGCGAGCGCCTGTGAAGCTATCGCGTTATGGAAAAGGCCCAGAGCCTGTGAAGCAAGGCGAGCGCGTGTGAAGCTATCGCATTTTGGAAAAGGCCCAGAGCCTGTGAAGCAAGGCGAGCGCCTGTGAAGCTATTGTGTTTTGGAAAAGGCCCACAGCCTGTGAAGCATGGCGAGCCCCTGTGAAGCTATCGCGTTTTGGAAAAGGCCCGGAGCCTGTGAAGAAGGCCAATGCCTGTGAAGCGCACCGCCCGTGACACTCTCACGTAATAATGAGTTGGGTCTGTACACGCCCTGGAGTCTCAGGAGCGCCGGCCTCAGGCCGTGGGGTACCCTTCCACGCCCAGTGGCAGCACTTAGCTCTGGGCTGGTGAGAAGACGTCGAAGACTAGATTAGGTGCCGGACGCGGCTTTTCATTTGCTTTCCGCAGTTGGCTTGTTCCTTCTCATTTGAAGTTTTATTGAAGTTGTTGCCATCTTTGGCTTGCGGTTCTTCGGCTTTTCACTCTCCTGCCTCAATTTCTCTTACGCAAGGCCTCGAAAGGGGGGCAGCTGAGCGCACTCGCAAGCGTTCCTATCCTAGTCATTCAAAGAGTTCGCGACCTGGGCCCCTTACAGGAGTACCCCTCCAGTTCGTGCCGCACGGGCACCGCGACACAAACAAAGGGCCTGGGTCGGCCGCCCCCCCCCCCCCCCACGGCCGGGGTCGGGAACTATCCACGCTCGGGCACATAGCCGGAAGGAACGGTAACGAAAGCAAAACGATGATTAACAGCAATAACCCAAACACGCCCCCGCGGGGCTCCGCACTATTGTCTTTGTCACGTAGGAAAAAGGGAAAAGGAAGAACAAATCTGGCGCGGCTCGCCTCACACCGGCCCGCGGGGAAGGCCTGAGCTGCCTCCGGGGCTCAGGCGGACTCCCTCTTGCGCTTCACCAGGGCACGGCGGCGTGCGGACACGTTGCCACCGCCCAAGCAGATATGACGACGTGGAGGCTGATCGCGGCCACCGCTGGAGGACTCGCCGCTTGAAGAAGAACTGGAGAAGCTTGAGGAACCCCGAACGGCGCCAGCCGCGCGAGCGCTACTCCCTCCATCATCACCGGAGCTGGGTTCCCAGCCGCGGTCATCACCCTCGGGGCAACACCCTGCGCGGCGACGATCTTCCCCAAACACCCTCACGTAGGGGGTGGTGTTGCCGTCGAACTTGAAGTGTAGGGTGCACCGACGGCTCAGGCCACACGCACGGGCAAACGTCTGCCAACCGCGGGTCAGGGACAGGCTCCCGGCCGCGGAGACCTCCAGGGAGACCCATGAGGCCCGGCTGCAGCAGCCGTCGGCCTGGAGCCAGAGGCCGCCCGGGGCGCCGGCCGGGAGCTCGCCAAGGAGGAAGCAAGGAAGTGGGAGCCGGGTGCTAGCCGGCTCCGCCGACCAGAGGACGAACTCCGGCAGCACTTCAGTGGCACGAACGTGCGGCCTGGGGGGACAAGCAGCCGGAGCGCGCCCCCGGCTGGAGCAATCCGCCTGTCGCCGTGCTGAAGATCACCTCCACGGCCGCGGGAAGCCACCGTGGTGGCTACAGGATGCTTGCGAGGGCGCCCTCTATCGCGCTTGGGTGGGGGAGAGGCGGGATCTACCCGGCAAGCCTTCCCCTTCTTGGCGGCCGAGAACCTCCTCGACGGGGCCATGAAGGAAAAGGAGAAGCAAGGGGGGATGAACTGGAAGGGCATGCGCCGGCCCGTACTTATGGCTGGCGATGGCCAACCAACGGCCCCCACGATCGCAGGTAATTATGACCCTCTTTGCATGCAGGGACTTGTCCATTCCGTGCAGTTGCCGTGGCGTCATGGGGAAGTAGAGACGCACACGTCCCATCAACCGCCACGCGGCGCCCAAGGCCGCAGGCTGTTAGGGCCCGCGACGCTTCGCCCTTGCCCTTTCGCCTCTCAGCACGGCCAAGTCCGGGCGCGCCATGGGCCTGGGGGCTACTGTCGGCGTTCTGGGAATGGGGGTCCCCAGACTTGCCTACCTGCGGCCTGCGGCGTGGCTCAAAGGGGGCCCAGCACGGCCCAACTTCATCAACACAAGACTCAAGACCCTTGCGAGGGGCCAAGCCTCGCGGGGCGGACGATGTGGAGCTTCCTCAGGCACGGCCTCATCAGACTGGCTCACGAGGAGGCGGACAGATCAAGGCGGGGTACCTCGCGAGGTGCCCGTGACGCAAGCCATGACGACGCAGGGCGCCAAGCGGGTGCCAGCCCGCGCAGCGTCCTCCTTTCCTCTTTGGTGCAAAGGGGGCAAGCACAGCCGCGGAGTACCGAGGCATCAGGCAAAGGTTGCCATTTCGGTGCAACGAGACCAAGACTAGGAGGACTACGAGACAGAGGTCACCGTGGAGCCCAAGACGGCGTCATCACCGGAGCTTTGCGCAGGCGAAGACTGCTTTTGTCAGGATAGTTGATACTTGCTGTCCCCCTTCAAATTAGCCCGCCAATGTTGGCTCCCTTCCAGCTTGATATTTCGGAAGAGGACCAGGGCCTCTATAAATAGGACCAGCTACCCACATAGCAAAGGGCGGCGAGTAAGAGTAAGGCAGTGAGTGAGTGAGAGAGAGAGAGAAAGAGAGAAAGGTGGCTGAACTCCTCCCAGCAGTTCATCACCCCAGCGAAGAACAGACCCTTGCGAGGCTGTTCTTCCTTGTATCATTCATCATCATCAGCCCCAAGAGGCAATCCACCCACCACACACTGGAGTAGGGTATTACACCACAACGGTGGCCCGAACCAGTATAAACCTTGTGTCTCTTATGCAGTTCTTTCAGTAGTCTAGATCTTTGCGAGACGGAGAGGTAGAAGACGTAATCTCCGTGCGCACCCCAGTGTTCGAACCTTAAGGGTCTGCCGGAACCCGAAATTCGACAATAACCAGTGGTCTAAGAATGAAATGTCGACCTTTAACTCCAAAGCAATAGGGTCGCTAGAAGTTTTGAATTTGCACATCCAAGTTCAATTGTCGGTTTTTCGATTGGAATCAGCACGGGGACCAAGAAGGAATGGTGATGGTGAGAAGTATTACTTGTATCAAGAATTCTCAAGAGGTGGTAAAATTCCCATGACATTCTTGACATAAAAGGTGGTAATACTCCAAGGTAAAGAAGAACAACGCTCGGTAGCAAGGAACTCAAGGTATAGCACAAAACACGAACAAGTTTGTGTTGGAGGGAAGGCAATAAAGTGGCCGATGATAACATAACTCATCGAGGGCAAGGATGGTATTTCTCTTCATGAATCTGGTTGATATCCTGGAAGAGCTCATAAGGTTGATGGTGATCATGACACATTTCTTGAGAGATTTCATGAAGATGTAATCAATCAGCGACGACATCAAGTCAAAGGAATGATGAAGCAAGAGGTTATTGGAACCACAGTTACGACACAAACTCGAACTCAAGCTTGTTGTTTAAGGTGAAAGGGTATGATGAGGAAAATCGACGTAAGCTTAGCTATCGTCGCAAATTGGTGCTCCGAGAATAAGGACCAGGTAGCACAGTTAGAATCATCACGACAGTGATATAGCCAAACATAATAGGAATGGCGTGATCAAGTACAAACTCGTACTTATAGAAGCTTATTGAAGAGTTGTTGAACCGTAGTGCGGACTCAGTTCAGTTATAGGTGTCTTTGAGTGTTTAATAACTCAGAGCCCGTGAAAAATTGGAATCAGTGGGAATGTAGCACTTGATGAAGAACTCATAAGAGGTTATGCAGTTCCATGATAATCTCGAGATACCGGGGGGTAAATACTCGACGATAGATCAAAGTAGAGGTTGGACTAGGGTAATGCTCTACAGAAGACAAGTACTCTAACTTGTCCGAGAAATGGAATCAAAAAGAAAATATGGTCGGAACCACGGTTGTAAAAGACCAAACATAGATACAGGACGAACTTATAACAAGGGGATTAATATCATTTACAAGAAGCTTCGATGATAAGTTTCACATCGGGTCCATGGGCATGAACGCAAGGGCTCAAGGTCGACTCCCACTTCTTCCATGCATAACCTTTCATTTTACTTCTCGCTTTTGATGAAGCTGTATGTAGAAATTTTATCTAGCAAAATACCAGAAGAGTATGAATCGTGAAAACTTTCGAGTTCACACATATTAAGGAAGGCATAGGTTCAAGCCATCGGGGCTTCTTAGAACATATATATACCACGAACTTCAGGAGTAAATAACACAAACTCGATACTAGAGCATGTTCAAAAGTAGATGATACAATTTACCAAAGGCATTATATACCCATGGGAAGGCTCTGAAGGATATTCAATATGAAGGACACTGTCAGAGAAAATCCAACAAAGGAACTGATGGTCCACAAGGGATCTGATGTGAGCATCGGTACTCAACCAGAGGAAGAAGAATGCTCGGGCATCATATTATAGAACATCTGAATAATTCGATGCTTAGATAACAAAGGAATTATGATTTCCAAAACAAAGGATTAGATGCAGACGCTCTGATCAAGGATGGATAAGTTGGATAGACCAGAGGCACAATTGATGACAAATAGTTTGGTCGAGGACCAGCACATGTTCAAAAAAATGATGTCTGAGCCGGAAAGATAATTTAGAAGGGCTGATAGATGATTGTGTGCATTCGCACACATGTTGAATCAATAGGATCAAAATGACGGTGTCAAAAGATACTAACGAATATTGCCAGATATATGGGAAGCATCCATAATGCAAGTAGAAAAGTATTTGCAGAGCAATAAAGCTGCTAAAGATTTTCGGAGGATTGAATAGTATTTCAAAGACTTTTGTGAAACACCTGAACAACTAGGGATGAGAGGATACTCGAAAAGTGCGAGAAATTACTCTTAGGGGTATTCAGGCGGCAAAGAACTGCAAGGCAGTAGGCACAAAATATTCTCGGGGTATCTTGTAATAACAAGATCGACTGGGAATAAAAGTAAGCACGACAGGTGTAAGTATTTATCCATAGGGATATTTCGGTGGAAGGGAATTGCAAAAGCAACGGGCACAAGGTCTCGAGAGAATATCAGAGAGTATCTTCGAAATCTTCTGGTGCAGCCAGCAATCATCTGGACTGAAGGGGCTCTCCGGGAGAAAGTATTTTCGAGAACCTAAAGTTAGATTTTAGTAAAAATCGTTTAACCCGAATAGAAGAGATTTCAGAATCCCAGAGTAAAGGTCGAGGAGTAACAGATCCTAGTACCACCCGATGGCGACATGGGCCCGTAGGACACACAGCCATGTTAGTAAAAGTTTTGCAATGTCTAGTCTTTACTTCGGCCAAGGAGTGTGGGAGGGGGATTCCTACAGGCAGTCGGCTCTGATACCAACTTGTGACGCCACCGATTCAATCGTACACTTATTATACACGCAAACGTGTACGATCAAGATCAGGGACTCACGGGAAGATATCACAACACAACTCTACAAATAAAATAAGTCATGCAAGCATCATATTACAAGCCAGGGGCCTCGAAGGCTCGAATACAAGAGCTCGATCATAGACGAGTCATCGGAAGCAACAATATCTGAGTACAGACATAAGTTAAACAAGTTTTCCTTAAGAAGGCTAGCACAAACTGGGATACAGATCGAAAGAGGCGCAGGCCTCCTGCCTGGGATCCTCCTAAACTACTCCTAGTCGCCGTCAGCGGGCTGCACATAGTAGTAGACACCTTCCGAGTAGTAGTAGTCGTCATCGACGGTGGCGTCTGGCTCCTGGACTCCATCGTCTGGTCGCAGCAACCGGGTATAGGAAGGGGGGAAAGGGGGAGCAAAGCAACCCTGAGTACTCATCCAAAGTACTCGCAAGCAAGGAGCTACACTACATATGTATGCATTGGTATCAAATGGAATAAGGGTATCATATGTGGACTGAACTGCAGAATGCCGGAATAAGAGGGGGGAATAGCTAGTCCTTTCGAAGACTACGCTTCTGGTAACCTCCATCTTGCAGCAGGAGAAGAGAGTAGATGGTAAGTTCACCAAGTAACATCGCATAGCATAATCCTAACCGATGATCCTCCCCTCGTCGCCCTGTGAGAGAGTGAACACCGGTTGTATCTGGCACTTGGAAGGGTGTGTTTTATTAAGTATCCGGTTCTAGTTGTCATAAGGTCAAGGTACAACTCCAAGTCGCCTTGTTACCGAAGATCACGGCTATTTGAATAGATTAACTTCCCTGCAGGGGTGCACCATATAACCCAACACGCTCGATCCCATTTGGCCGGACACACTTTCCTGGGTCATGCCCGGCCTCGGAAGATCAACACGTCGCAGCCCTACCTAGGCACAACAGAGAGGTCGGCACGCCGGTCTAAATCCTATGGCGCATGGGTCTGGGCCCATCGCCCATTGCACACCTGCACATTGCGTACACGGCCGGAGAGCAGACCTAGCAACCTCCATTACAAAGGAAGTTGCGTTACGCGGTCCAACCCGCGCGCGCCGCTCAGTCGCTGACGTCATGAAGGCTTCGGCTGATACCACGACGTCGAGTGCCCATAACTGTCCCCGCGTAGATGGTTAGTGCGTATAGGCCAGTAGCCAGACTCAGATCAAATACCAAGATCTCGTTAAGCTTGTTATTATGAAATAACCACGGACACTGACCAGGGCCAGGCCCACCTCTCTCCTAGGTGGTCTCTACCTGCCCTGTCGCTCCGCCACAATGTAACCGTCTGGGGCCTTCAGGAACTCAGGCCCACCTCTACCGGGATGGAGCCACCTGCCCCTTCAGCCCCCAACATCGGAATCACTCGCGGGTACTCCTACGAGCCGACCCGACTTTAATCACCACCTATATAGCATGTATATATATATAAGTATACAAAGTGTTCTAAGTGCTTGCCAAGTTTCATTAGGGAACGACATTCGTGGAAGTCGTGGCAAAAAATAATCTATTTTGGAGTGCTGATTGTTTTTTTTTGCCGCGGCACCCACGAATGTTATTCCCTGATGAAACTTGGCAGACACTTAAAACATTTGTCATTCTTTGCCACCAAATTATTTTTGAATTTTTTTGAACTTTTTTAGATTTTACTATTCATGGTGGTAGCATAAGAGCTAAAACTCGGATGGGCACTTTCCAACACCTTTTTTATGGATGCAAATGACACTGACATATAGGTGATGTTTTTCTGAACATTTTGGTATCTTATTTGCATTTTTTTGATTTAGTATGAATTAGTTATGAAGTTTTCAAACTGACGGTCAAACGGTCAAAGGGCAAAAGCATAAGAGGAGCAAAGTGACTTGGACAGAACCGGTGACTTTTGGAAATTAGGGGTAAAACAGACGAGTGGGACACAACTAGGGGCATAAATCCAATTATCCCTTTATTTTAACTGTTTTGTTGTTTTTCTTTTTACAGTCCTAGTTTTATTTTATTTTTGAGTAGCAATTAGCACTATAAAATACAGGAACAACACCTAATTTGGTTTTACTAATTATACCACTACCACATTTAGTTTGAGGTTCAAATAAAATAGTTTAGTATTTTTATAATTTAAAAGCATTTAATAATTGTTTTAGCCACTGTTAAATTCGTAAAAGAGCATTTAAATACTTTTAAAAAATGTTGGGTCAGCACCATAATTGCTTATGGAATATTTGCCACACATTGAACATTTCATTATGCATGTTTGAGAAATTTGAATTTTGGACTTTAATTTGAATTGAATTTGAATTACGCTTTGGATCAAATGAGGATTAGCAACAATAGTGTGATGACATGGCACCATCAACAGGGGATTACTATAGCTTAATTATCCGGGCGTCACAATCGGCCACCCAGATCCCGACCGAGGAGCCGGCCGATGAGGCTGCGTTCAAGCCCTCCAAAGAGACCAAGAAGGTGAAGCTGAACCCAGAGGATCCTAGCTGCAGCAAGTACATTGTCGTGGGCACCCGCCTCGACAACAAATAGGAAGGCGAGCTCGTCGACTTCCTCCGTGAGAATCGGGATATTTTTGCATGGACCCCCAAGGACATGCCGGTATCCCGAGGAAGTACGCCGAGCACAAACTCCACATCCGCAAGGACGCCAAGCCTGTCCGTCAACCCCTGCGACGCTTTTCCGAGGAGAAGAGAAGGACCATCAGTGAAGAGGTTGCCAAGCTCTTGGCAGTCGGCTTCATCATGGAAGTATTTCACCCCGAGTGGCTAGCCAATCCTATCCTCGTCCTGAAGAAGAACAAGACCTCGCGCATGTGTATTGGTTACACCAGCCTGAACAAGGCCTTCCCCAAAGACCCGTTCGCCCTCCCGCAGATCGACCAAGTCATCGACTCCACCGCTGGGTGCGAGCTCCTGTCCTTCTTGGATGCTTACTCCGGCTATCATCAGATCAAGCTGGACCCGGTCGACGCACTGAAGACGTCCTTCACCACACCTTTCGGGATGAATTGCTACATCACCAGGTTGTTCGGCTTGAAGAACACCAGCGCCACCTTCCAGCGCTGCATGCAGAAATGCTTGCTGCCGCAACTAGGCCGCAACATCCACGTCTACGTAGACGACATCATGGTGAAGACCAAGCAGCACCTCACGCTCCTCGACGATTTGATGGAAACCATCGCCAACCTGTGCGAACACAAGGTCAAGCTCAACCCGGAAAATGCATTTTTGGTGTACCGGCCGAAAAGCTACTCGGCTTCCTTGTCTCGGAGCGCGGCATTGAGGCGAACTCGGAGAAGATCAAGGACATCGAGTGCATGCGCAAGCCGACTCGTCTATGCGATGTCCAGAAGTTCACTGGCTGCTTGGCCTTGGTGAGCCGGTTTCTCAGTCGGCTGGGCGAGAGGGCCTTGCCCCTGTATCAGCTCAACAAGAAGACAACACCATTCGAGTGGAAGGACTAGGCGGACGAAGCTTTCCGGGATCTCGAACGCATGCTCTCCATTGCACCTGTCCTGGCCGCCCTGGCCGAGAAGGAGATGTCACAGCCCTAGATCAGCCATCGTTTGACTTTGCTTGATCTTCATGCATCATGTCTAATTTTATCTGAAACTTGAAATGGGGACATGTGAAAGCCTCACAGAACATTTCTAAAAATGACCAAGATAAAAAATTGCTTCAATGAAGTCCAAGAAAATGTTCCTGTGAATCTCTGGAAATATTGGCAAGGTATAAAATTCAAACCAATATTTTTAGAATCTCACAAGCAATTATTTTGGGCCTTTGATTTAATCCAATAAATATTTGAATTGGATCTATATTTATTATATAATAAATATATGTTCAATAATTCTGAAAATTGTTGTGTGGATTTGGATAAGTCCATTTAGTTCACACAATTATTTTTATGAATTTTGAAAATGGTTTGGTCTTGAACTAAATCAAAACATAATAGCAAAAACAGAAAACAGAACAAAAAATAGAAATAAGAGAGAGAGAGAGAGAGAAGCCACTGGGACCAGCTTACCTGGCACGGCCATCTGGCTTGGCACTTTGGCTGAGGCCCAGCCCAACTCCCCACCGTCTTCAACCTCTGCCAGTAGGCAGAGGCGTGTCGACGCGCCCGCGCCCGAGCTCCACCTCCTGCTTCCACCTGGGGCCCCGATCCTTCCCTCGTTGCCGCTCTGGACCCCTCTCAGCCTCTCCCTCACTCGCTGCTCTCCCCTCCTTCCTCTGCTTCGCCCCCTTCCTCTGGCCTCTCCTCCTCGCGCCGCCGATGCACACCCGAGACCACCGACGCCGTTCACCGCGCTCACCGCCACCCCCTCACCTCTCCGACGCGGCCCCGAGCTCCGCCGTGCCTCCCTTGTCGTCCACTTCGTCTCACGCGACCGGAAGAGCCCCTACGCGTTGCCATCATCGTCATCATCACCGACTGCCACCGGAGATCGCCACCGCCGATTCGACACCTCCGAGCGTCCCCGGGCCCGCTAACCATCCCTACGGCACCGATGTGAGCTCCGCCACCGTTTTCCCCTTATCCCCGTGGCATGTAGCTCGCTGTAGCATCACTCTCCGCTGCGCCCGTGAGCTTCACGCTGCCGGCGAAGTCGTCACCGTGGCTAGATCAAACCTAGCTTGCCCCTGAGCACGTCATCACGCTCGTGCTGCTCCCAGGAGCCGAACTAGCCCACCCGTTCGTCCCACCGTGCACCACAACGCCAATTCCAAGCACTCCCGAACTCTGGCTGCCGCGCAAGTCGCTGCCGCCGTCGACTTAGCCGACCGGAGCCGCTGCCGCATGCATCCCTTGATGCGGCCGAGCAAGGGCTATGCCCTGGTGGCCTCAGCACGCCAAACCCCTGCCCGTAGCGCATTTCCGAGCGTCCCCGCCGCGTCTGAGTGCTCACCGGCGTTTAACTCCGGCGGAATGACGTGGCACGTCATTAGGCTAATCACCCGCTAATTAACCACCCAAGACACTGACAGCGGGCCCCATCCCTTAATTAACCACAGGACTTAGATTTAACTTTATCTCGGTGGCCCCATGCGTCAGGGTTGACTGGCTGACGTGGCAGTTGACCGGGGCCACCTGTTAGCGACACTAACTGGCCCTGAGTCACTGACCAGTGGGTCCCACTGGTCAGGTTTGACCTGGAGGCGCCCAGTTGACCAGCTGACGTCACCCTGACGTCGTGCTGACGCAATAATTATTTACTGGAATTATTTTTATACAGGAAATTCCAGAAAATAGTTAAAACTTCTAAAAATCATAGAAATTCAACCGTAACTCCAAGTAAGATAAATTATATATGTAAAATGATCAGAAAAATCCAGAGAATCTGAATATGGCATTTGCATGCATGTTTAAACAAGTTAACCTCACTGAATAGGACAATTCATGTTTATGGAATAAATAGTAATTAGTTTTGGAGTTGGAATTTGCTATAGGTTTGAATTCCACTTCAATGAATATGGCTAACTGTTGCACTAGGTCAATTCAGTACCTTAATATGACATCTCATTCATATGTATGTGCATTGCATTGATTGCGGTTCCTTTTGTGTTTGCCGGTGGTTGTTCCCTCTCGGTAGACGTTCGTTCCGACGATGAGTTGGATGACACCGATGAAGAGTTATATCATCTTCAGAAGTGACAGGCAAGCAAAACCCCCCTTGTTCATTCCGATACAATCCTACTCTCTCGCTCATGCTCTCTTTTACTGCATTAGGACAACAACGTTACAACTGTTACATGCTGCGGTAGTTGAACCCCTTTCTTCTGCATGACCTATCATTGCCACAGTAAATAGATGAAACCCACTAGCATGAGTAGGAGTTGTTTGAGCCCTGATGTGCCTACTCATTCATGTTTGTTTGTCATGCCTGCTACTGCTTAGAGTTGAGTCAGGTCTGATTCATCGGGGATGAATTGGAATGGTGTTGAACATGTCCTACTGTGTGTGAGATAAGCGTGTGAACATGATTTGGTAAAGGTAGCGGTGAGAGGCCATGTAGGAGTACATGGTGGGTTGTCTCATTGCAGTCGTTCTTAGGAACTGAGTTCTGTGTTTGTGATCCATGAACAGTTACTACCACACATTGGGTTAAGGTAACTCGGCCCCTCTCGGCTTATTAATGAACTCGATCTCTGTCCAGGAGTTGTAACTAGTTTCTGGAGTTTGTAGGTAGTGTTAGTAGTCTACCAAGTGGCACCTGGTACAGGTGGGCTTCGGACATACTAGGCACCGTGGCACGGTGTACCAAGTGGCACCCGGATGGTGGGCTTTGGAACCCTGCACACATCGTTTGGGGCCGTGAGCGACACCCCGACCGGATCTCCTTGCGGATGGAACCCGAATAGGTGATAAACCTGGACAAGAGACTTGTTGGTTAGTCAGGTCGTGGCCGACTCCCTCGCTCGGCTTCCGCTTGAAGGTTGCCGAGGTACATGACGTGTACAGGGCGATAAGTGGCGAGAGCGTGTGTGAAGAAGTACACCCCTGCAGGGTTATCATTATCTATTCGAATAGCCGGATTCGTCGGATATGGAAACTTGGACCCCTTGCATAGTTCATAGACAAGTGAAAGTGGATACTCTAAAACTCGCAAGATAAGTGTGAGTGCTATGGATGGCGTTCTCGCGGGGAGGTGGGAGCGGATCCTTAGTGGTGTATTGGTATGGTGAATTTGTGGACTCGTGTGCGCCACCTCAAAGAGTTACTTGCAGTCATAGTTCAGGATAGCCACCGAGTCAAAGCTGGCTTGCTGCAGTTAAACTCCACCACCCCTTTGTTGATAATGATGCATATGTAGTTAGTTCTGATGTAAGTCTTGCTGACTACATTTGTACTCACGTTTGCTTAATTTATGTGTTGCAAAGAGACTTCAGTCCCGCTAGTAGTTTTGCTTGGACTTCAACGTTTAGCTTGTTACCTCAGCTACGATCTTGCGCCCTCGGCAGGATCTGGTAGATAGTCGGGCTTCTCAGCCTTTTTCATTTGTAGATGTCTGTACTCAGACATGTTAAGCTTCCGCGTGTGCTTTGATTTGTATGCTTTGAATGTTGGTTCATGAGACCCATGTTTGTAATATCTCGCTCCTCGG
Source organism: Triticum monococcum (assembly GCA_034509565.1). NCBI lineage: Eukaryota > Viridiplantae > Streptophyta > Magnoliopsida > Poales > Poaceae > Triticum > Triticum monococcum. The sequence goes on from CM067841.1 coordinate 82,228,730, forward strand.
ATCCTATTGAATAAATACTTGAGTCGTAGAGTCTTGTTGTGATGCCATGTTGTATGTACTCATATCGGGCATATTGTGTGTATGATTGAAATGCTTGGTATGAGTGGGATCCGACAATCTAGTTGTTTATCCTTGGCAGCCTATCATATGGGGAAATGTAGTCTAGTGCTCTCTGGGCGATAGTATTCAGCTATAGCCCGGTTCACCGGAGTCCTGCTAGCCCCAGACTACTGCTCAGGACACTTGACTGGCCGGCATGTGTTTCACTTCGTTCCTGTGTCTGTCCCTTCGGGAAATGTCACGCGATGACATCCGGAGTCCTGCCTAGCCTGCTACAGCCCGGGTTACCGTTGGCCTATTAGCCCAGTGCTACAGCCCGGATTCACACGCTGTTGACTGACATGCTCAAGGTTGATTCATGTATGCCTGTCCCCATGGGTTAGTGCCGCTTTGGGTTCACGACTAGCCATGTCGGCCCGGGTTCTTTGTCATATGGATGCTAGCAACACTATCATACACGTGAGCCAAAAGGCAAAAATGGTCCCGGGCCAGGTAAGGTGGCACCCGTGGAATACCATGTGTGAGGCCGCAAAGTGATATGATGTGTTACATGCTAGATCGGTGTGACTTAGGATCGGGGTCCTGACATCTTTGGTATCAGAGCCTGACTGCCTGTAGGATTACCAAGCGAAGCTGGTCGAAGTCGTGTCTAGAAATGCTTCAGTTATATAAGGGAATTGATTGTGGAAGGGAACGTAAGGCTCTTTTTACTTCTTATACCTCATGGCCTTCTGATCTGAGTCAACCTCTTCTCTTCTACGGGGGTCAAGAACTAGGCTTCTCTTCTATCTTTTAGGATGACGTGTTACTAAACCGTAGTTGCCTCGGATTGTTGAGTTCAAGCCTCAGTTCAGTTCCTACAACTTCCATATGTTCATAATTGGCCTTAGAACCTTGATATTGTGATGTTGAGTGGTTATGCCACCATTTTTGCATGATGTCCCAAATCTTTTCGAGCATTTACAACCGTTATGCTATCCGAGTCATCCCAGGTTTCTAAAACTATCTGATGCATTTGCAAATTCTTCCTTCCTGTTCCCGATGTCCTTTTGGTCGGAATAAGTACACTAATCGTCTGTTGAGGTACTCCTTGCCTCGACATATATATTGTGACTAGTATTATGACCCTAGGTGTCTTAGAGGATCACCTAGTAGTCTAGCAATGTTTTATATTCCTAGTGTGATGATTCTGGCCATCGTTCTCGAAAGCATCCCGTGATGCCATTTAGTAGTAGGTATTCTACCCTTGTGTTCCTGACCCAAGATTCACCCCACCTATCTTCTGTGGATAGTGTTTGCTAGTTCCTTTAGAATATTAGCAACCTTTACTATAGTCCTCGGGGTCCGTGGTATTTCCTTCTTCCAAATACCATGAACCATTAAGGCAGAAGTTCTTTGAACCAAAAGATCACCATTAGAGTACTCCTAAGGAGTTCTCCACTCTGCATTGTGAATCTGCCAGTCCTACATTTCTGCATGGATTATCCAGAAGAAACCTGTTGAACTTGGTTCGACATACTAATCTATGCATCCACAACTCAGAAAATTATATGTTCCCTTGAGTTGTCCCTCTTTAGTTGTATTCTGACCCCCGTCTATCAATTGATAGTCAGGAGTAGTTGTGCGATCATGTTCATCGATGCCTGCTATTCTTGTGGTCCGTCAAGCCATTCTATTCCAGAATGACTAGGAGAAACAAACTCCAGTACCTTATCCATATCTAGGATTGGGTCAAAGCAATTTTATTCCGTGGATCAAAATGCCAATCCAGCTTTTGCTCTGTTGTACCTTGGGGTGTTACCATCTTTATGTCAAGTATGCCATGGGAATTGCACATCGTCTTATGGATTCTTGATACAGTGATGCTTCTCGCCATCATTATTCATTCCTCGGTCCCTGTGTGATTGTAACCGGAACACCGACGTGTGAACCGTGATGTGTGAAATCAATACTCCTAGCAACCCTGTTGCTCGGTAGTTAATGGACAATAATCTCATTCTTAGCGTGCTGGTTATTGCATCATCATCCGGAGATTAATCGTACTACCTAGTCCTTATTTCTGGTGCACTCTTCGATCAATGAGTTAGGATTATTCAATCCCTTGCTTATTTGATCATATCGTCTTGCCCTGAAGAGCAAGACTGTTCTCGAGCTTAATAACATATCGGTGGTTCGTGTCTTTCTGGATATCTTCTTGGAAGTATCACCAGGCTGTCCCCTGACCGCTATGTTGAGTTCGTGACCAAGTTGGTTTCCTGTAAACCACTTCTTCTCCAAGAATCTGTGTTGGATACCCCTGAGCTAGTTGGTTAAGCTAAACGAAAACTTGGAGAGTTGGAAGATGAAAGCTTGTCCGACTTAGTTCATCACTAAGGGATATCCTTGTGTGTATGTGTGTGTGTTGAAGAAAGATGATATCTTCATCGATTGGTCCTCGTGATCAGTTGTTGGATCTATTGCCCTGTCAAAACTTTGACTTGAGTATGGGTTATCGTCAAGTCAAATCAAAACCAATGATGTTCGTAATGTTGTCTTACTCCTGGTTGATCCCTCGAGCATACACCATTACATCTTTTGGTCTGACCAATGCTATCACCGTGTTCACATGATGGTGGAAGTCAAGTGATATGGAAATTCTGATGAGTTGTTGTTGAGCCCATCAGCAGCATTCTGTCTCCCCCATGATTCATGTTGAATATCAACCTAGCATTGGAAACTTTGTAAGCAATGCCTTCGTGTTCCGTTCATGAAGCTTATGCTTGGATGGAAGAAGTGACTTCCTCAAATTCATGTGCATTGGAGCAAGTTGCCGCCATAAGTTCGAGAAAGATTGTTTTGTTTCCTCTGGTACCATCCCAAGTTAGTTATGCATACGTGCGAAGTATTCTATGGTTTGGTAGAATAATTACCTCCACTCCATATGTGTCCCTAGCACACCATGCCACTGACTAATTTGTTCTAGGAGAAGGAGTTAAGTGCTAATCCTTGGTAATGCACAAGACCTCGATATCCTCGATGATGGTTCCCCACCTGAACCCGGTAGTGTTTCATTATAAGACTACTATGTGGTCATGCTTGTCTTGGACAATGTGTTCCCATGTGTGTAGCAGAACTAGCTCATGTTTTGGAGCTTGCTATCGCAGTTCATTCCCCGAGAATCTCGCAACGTCGTCTCATCTATTTGTGTTGCAAACTTTCATTTTCTTTCTAGACTCGATGAGGCTGGAATATCCTGACACCAACCAGATCTGAATCTCAGGCAGATATGATGGTTGGAGCATTTTCCAAGAACTATAATATTGGTCCCTCGATAACCGGTAAAGTGGATGTCGTGGCCAACACATCCAGCCGGAAGACCTATTATTGTAGTATCTCGATTGAAGAAAGTTGGTCACCTCCCCATAAGGATTTCTTAGGATTTACTCCAGAAGTTGTTCCTTATGGATCTATTGTATTCCAAAGTCCGACCACTACTTGATGGCTATGTTGATGCTTTAAAGCATGACCGTGGTAACCAATACATCAAGGAGAACACTAGAAGCGGAGTGCTAAATGTCTCTGGGTCGATCATCCAGATTTTGTTTCCTTGGCCTCGCTAAGGTGAAATATGAGAAAGTGTTATCTTCCTTTGCATCTGCATCATCCATCACCATTCATCATGGTGGTATGTTGTGTTGCCAGGATCCTTGACAGGGATATTGGTAAAACCTTGATTAATACGGAAATGCTCATGTTCTTGAGAGCATGCATAAGCACTAGGATTTATCGTCGGCATTAACTGGGATCCGTTCTCAGTTTCTTCGATTATGCCATAACCTTTCAAACAGTGGAATCTCTCTCTACTGTTGGGTTTCTCCCCAGTTACTTGAATCATTCCTAGCATTTGCATTTTGTTCCCAGCTTGCACCGCCATTGTGTCATCCTACTATGGACTACCCTTCTCAGCAATTACTGTTTAGGATCATTTTCAAAAGTGGACTTACCATGGGTCCCATCCATTTCCGATGATAAGCAAATCATCCATTCCGTTGTCTTCAACAAGGTAGTCCACATCATCCATCCTAGTCGTAGTATGCCATTCTTTCGAACTCCTTCAAAAGATCGATTGTGATTGCCTTAGGCTGGTATAAAGAGTTTCAATGACCTATGGGTCAAAAGTAATTCTTTTTGTCACTTAAGGGAATAGCTCTACGAGTCACCTTCACTAGGGTGCCTCGTTATGGTATTATGGGAAACATAACTTCTCGCTACTTTGAAACCCCCTCACCATCTATTTAAGCATGGGATTGTTGCCCACCAAATCAAACCTCGTCGTTGTCCTTCCATCCCTCTCGATGTGTGTTTTGTGTCTCAGCTCAAGAGATGTTCTAATGTCTCACTCCATGAGTTGATCTTGTGATCATCAAGATGATCCTAAGTTGCTCGATCTTCGAGAAGATCGATTCTTCTAGATTTTCCTTTTCTTCTCGTTGTCATGCTGGATGAAGATCTCGTAAGCAAGGATATCAAGATCAATTTGGAGCACTGAATCAACATCTCTGAGAAGGGCAGTTGGATCGAGAAGCCTGTGATAGTTTTGTGAACCCTCTGTCTTCTTACTCCACTTCTTGAATCTCGAGACGAGATTCTTGTTTAGTGGGGGTGAGTTGTCACAGCCCTAGATCAGCCATCGTTTGACTTTGCTTGATCTTCTTGCATCATGTCTATTTTTATCTGAAACTTGAAATGGGGACATGTGAAAGCCTCAGAGAACATTTCTAAAAATGACCAAGATAAAAATTGCTTCAATTAAGTCCAAGAAAATGTTCCTGTGAATCTCTGGAAATATTGGCAAGGGATAAAATTCAAACCAATATTTTTAGAATCTCAGAAGCAATTATTTTGGGCCTTTGATTTAATCTAATAAATATTTGAATTGGATCTATATTTATTATATAATAAATATATGTTCAATAATTCTGAAAATTGTTGTGTGGATTTGGATAAGTCCATTTAGTTGACACAATTATTTTTATGAATTTTGAAAATGGTTTGGTCTTGAACTAAATAAAAACATAATAGCAAAAACAAAAAACAGAACAAAAAACAGAAATAAGAGAGAGAAGCCACTTGGGCCAGCTTACCTGGCACAGCCATCTGGCCCGGCACTTTGGCTGAGGCCCAGGTCAACTCCCCACCGTCTTCAACCTCTGCCAGTAGGCAGAGGGGTGTCGACGCGCCCGCGCCCGAGCTCCACCTCCTGCTTCCACTTGCCCCGATCCATCCCTCGTTGCCGCTCTGGACCCCTCTCGGCCTCTCCCTCACTCGCTGCTCTCCCCTCCTTCCTCTGCTTCGCCCCCTTCCTCTGGCCTCTCCTCCTCGCGCCGCCGATGCACACCCGAGACCACTGACGCCGTTCGCCGCGCTCACTGCCAACCCCTCACCTCTCCGACGTGGCCCCGAGCTCCGCCGTGCCTCCCTCGTCCTCCACTTCATGTCACGCGACCGGAAGAGCCCCTACACGTCACCATCATCGTCATCATCACCGATGGCCACCGGAGATCGCCACCACCGATTCGACACCTCCGAGCGTCCCCGGGCCCGCTAACCATCCCTACGGCACCGATGTGAGCTCCGCCACCGTTTTCCCCTTATCCCCGTGGCATGTAGCTCGCTGTAGCATCACTCTCCGCCATGCCCGCAAGCTTCACGCCACCGGCGAAGTCGTCACCATAGCTAGAGCAAGCCCAGCTTGCCCCTGAGCACGTCATCGCGCTCGTGCTGCTCCCAGGAGCCGAACTAGCCCACCCGTTCGTCCCACCGAGCACCACAACGCCGATTCCAAGCACTCCCGAACTCCGGCCGCCGCGCAAGTCGCTGCCGCCGTCGACTTAGCCCACCGGAGGCCGCTGCCGCATGGATCCCTCGATGCGGCCGAGCAAGGGCTATGCCCTGGTGGCCTCAGCGCGCCAAACCCCTGCCCGTAGCGCATTTCCGAGCGTCCCCACCACGTCTGAGTGCTCACCAGTGTTTAACTCCGGCGGGATGACGTGGCACGTCATTAGGCTAATCACCCGCTAATTAACCTCCCAATATACTAACTGCGGGCCCCGTCCCTTAATTAACCACAGGACTTAGATTTAACTTAATCTCGGTGGCCCCACGCGTCAGGGTTGACTGGCTGACATGGCAGTTGACCGGGGCCACCTGTCAGCGACACTAACTGGCCCTGAGTCACTGACCAGTGGGTCCCACTGGTCAGGTTTGACCTGGAGGCACCCAGTTGACCAGCTGACGTCACCCTGACATCGTGCTGATGCAATAATTATTTGCTGGAATTATTTTTATACAGGAAATTCCAGAAAATAGTTAAAACTTCTAAAAATCATAGAAATTCAACCGTAACTCCAAATAAGATAAATTATATATGTAAAATGATCAGAAAAATCCAAAGAATATGAATATGGCATTTGCATTCATGTTTGAACAAGTTAACCTCACTGAATAGGACAATTCATGTTTATGGAATAAATAGTAATTAGTTTTGGAGTTGGAATTTGCTATAGGTTTGAATTCCACTTCAATGAATATGGCTAACTGTTGCACTAGGTCAATTCAGTACCTTAATATGACATATCATTCATATGTATGTGCATTGCATTGATTGCGGTTCCTTTTGTGTTTGCCGGTGGTTGTTCCCTCTCGGTAGACGTTCATTCCGACGATGAGTTGGATGACACCAATGAAGAGTTATATCATCTTCAGAAGTGACAGGCAAGCAAAACCCCCCTTGTTCATTCCGATACAATCCTACTCTCTCGCTCATGCTCTCTTTTACTGCATTAGGACAACAACGTTACAACTGTTACATGCTGCGGTAGTTGAACCCCTTTCCTCTGCATGACCTGTCATTGCCACAGTAAATAGATGAAACCCACTAGCATGAGTAGGAGTTGTTTGAGCCCTGATGTGCCTACTCATTCATATTCGTTTGTCATGCCTGCTGCTGCTTAGAGTTGAGTCAGGTCTGATTCATCGGGGATGAATTGGAATGGTGTTGAACATGTCCTACTGTGTGTGAGATAAGCGTGTGAACACGATTTGGTAAAGGTAGAAGTGAGAGGCCATGTAGGAGTACATGGTGGGTTGCCTCATTGCAGCCGTTCTTAGGAACTGAGTTTTGTGTTTGTGATCCATGAACAGTTACTACCACACATTGGGTTCCGGTAACTCAGCTCCTCTCGGCTTATTAATCAACTCGATCTCTGTCCAGGAGTTGCAACTAGTTTCTGGTGTTTGTAGGTAGTGTTAGTAGTCTACCAAGTGGCACCCGGTACAGGTGGGCTTGGGACAGACTAGGCACTGTCGCACCCGGATGGTGGGCTTGGGAACCCTGCACACATCATTTGGGGCCGTGAGCGACACCCCGACCGGATCTCCTTGCGGATGGAACCGAATAGGTGATAAACCTGGACGAGAGACTTGTTGGTTAGTCAGGTCGTGGCCGACTCCCTCGCCCGGCTTCCACTTGAAGGTTGCCGAGGTACATGACGTGTACAGGGCTATAAGTGGCGAGGGCGTGTGTGAAGAAGTACACCCCTGCAGGGTTATCATTATCTATTCGAATAGCCGGATTCCTCGGATATGGAAACTTGGACCCCTTGCATAGTTCATAGACAAGTGAAAGTGGATACTCTAAAACTCGCAAGATAAGTGTGAGTGCTATGGATGGCGTTCTCGCGGGGAGGCAGGAGCGGATCCTTAGTGGTGTATTGGTATGGTGAATTTGTGGACTCCTGTGCGCCACCTCAAAGAGTTACTTGCAGTCGTAGTTCAGGATAACCATCGAGTCAAAGTTGGCTTGCTGTAGTTAAACTCCACCACCCCTTTGTTGATAATGATGCATATGTAGTTAGTTCTGATGTAAGTCTTGCTGAGTACATTTGTACTCACGTTTGCTTAATTTATGTTTTGCAGAGAGACTTCAGTCCCGCTAGTAGTTCCGCTTGGACTTCGACGTTTAGCTTATTACCTCAGCTACGATCTTGCGCCCTCGGCAGGATCTGGTAGATAGTCGGGCTTCTCAGCCTTTTTCATTTGTAGATGTCTGTACTCAGACATGTTATGCTTCCGCGTGTGCTTTGATTTGTATGCTCTGAATGTTGGGTCATGAGACCCATGTTTGTAATATCTCGCTCCTCGGAGCCTATTGAATAAATACTTGAGTCGTAGAGTCTTGTTGTGATGCCATGTTGTATGTACTCATATCGGGCATATTGTGTGTATGATTGAAATGCTTGGTATGAGTGGGATCCGACAATCTAGTTGTTTATCCTTGGAAGCCTTTCATATGGGGAAATGTAGTCTAGTGCTTTCTGAGCGATAGTAGTCCGCTACAGCCCGGTTCACCGGAGTCCCGCTAGCCCTGCACTACTGCTCAAGACGCTTGACTGGCCGGCATGTGTTTCACTTCGTTCCTGTGTCTGTCCCTTCGGGGAAATGTCATGCGGTGACATCCGGAGTCCTACCTAGCCTGCTACAGCCCAGGTTACCGGAAGCCTGTTAGCCCAGTGCTACAGCCCGGATTCACACGCTGTTGACCGACATGCTCGAGGTTGATTCATGTATGCATGTCCCCATGGATTAGTGCCGCTTTGGGTTCACGACTAGCCATGTTGGCCCGGGTTCTTTGTCATATGGATGCTAGCGACACTATCATATACGTGAGCCAAAAGGCGCAAACGGTCCCGGGCCAGGTAAGGTGGCACCCGTGGAATACCGTGCGTGAGGCCGCAAAGTGATATGATGTGTTACATGCTAGATCGGTGTGACATAGGATCGGGGTCCTGACAGGAGATGTTGTTGCCTTATGTCGCCGCGACCTCTTGGTCGGTCAACATGGTGACTGTGGTCGATCGACCAGAGAAGGACAAGGTTCAAGCCGTCCAGCGTCCCGTCTACTACCTGAGCGAGGTGCTGTCCACCTCGAAGCAGAACTACCCGCACTACCAGAAGATGTGTTACGGTGTGTACTTCACCACCAAGAAGCTGAAGCAATACTTCCAAGAGCATGCCGTCACCATGGTCAGCACGGCCCCTCTCGGCGAGATCATCCGGTGCTGGGATGGCTCTGGCCGGATCGCCAAGTGGGTGATCGAGCTAGCCGGCCACACCATCTTCTATGAGCCCCGCACCATGATCAAGTCCCAGGCTTTGGCCTACTTCCTCGTCGACTGGGCTGAGACCCAGTACCTGCCGCCGTTGCTGGACTCGACGCACTGGCGCATGCACTTCGACCGCTTGAAGATGCGACTCGGCCTGGGGGCGGCATCGTGTTGTCCTCCCCCAAGGGCGACCGGCTCAAGTATGCACTACGAATCCACTTCACCGCCTCCAACAACGTCGCCGAGTACAAAGCCATTGTGCACGGCCTCCGGCATGCCAAGGAACTCGGCATCCAGCGTATCCTATGCTTCGGTGACTCGGACCTGGTAGTCCAACAGTGCTCCGGCGAGTGGGACGCCCACGCCACCAACATGGCGAGCTACCGCTTCCTCGTCTAGAAACTGTCGAGATTCTTCGAAGGCCGCGAGTTCTTCCACGTCCTGCACACGGAGAATGAAGCGGCCGACACACTCGCCAAAATCGCCTCGTCCCGGCAGTCCATTCCATCCGGCATCTCTCTCGAGCACCTGCACAAGCCGTCCGTCAAGCCATCTCCGGACTTCGAGTCCGTCCATGTCCCAAACGACCCGGTCGCGCCTCAACCCGGCCTGGGGACTGCTTCGATCGACCCGGCCGCGCATCAACCCGGTCCGGGGACTACTCCAGCTAGCCCGACCACACACCAACCCGGCCCTGGGGCCGCTGAACCCGGCTCGGGGGCTGCCACCCGGAACCCATCATGATGTACGTCCTCACCAGGGTCACGACACCATCCTGGGCCCTGCCCATTTCAGAGTTTGGGGAAAATGGGGTCCTCCCCATGGACAAGACCAAAGCATGCAAGTACAGCGCCGAGCGTCCGCCTACAGCATCATCAACAACGAGCTCGTCAAGCGCAGCTCCACCGGCATGTTCAGCGCTGCGTCGAACAGGACAAGGGCATTGAGATCCTCCTCGACATACACTAGGGCGAGTGCGGGCACCACGCCGCCTCGCGGTCCCTGGTAGCCAAGGCTTTCCACCATGGTTTCTACTAGCCCACGGCCCTCGATGACGCTGATTCGCTCGTCCTCAAGTGCGAGGGATGCCAACGCTTCAGCAAACGCAGCCACCAGCCGGCGTCGGCACTTCGGACCATCCCGATCGCCCGGCCCTTCTGAAAGTGCTAGTTATCGACTAGAGGGGGCGTGAATAGGCGATTTTTATGAAAGTCTTCAAAACATGGAAGTTTGGAAGACAAATGATATAAATGAACCTATAAACATGCAGCGGAAGGTACACTACACTAGGCAAGCCATGGTCAAGTATTCAATGAAGTGAAAGCACGATGACTAATACCAGCTAGGAAGCACGGATCATGATGGAAGATAGTATGAAGCCAATCAGAATAATAGTCACACAGTGAAGACAAAAAGATAATGCAAACATGCAATGACTTCACAAGGACCAATTGTAAATAAAGAGAAGGGAAGATAGAACCAGTTGCTTGTTGAAGACAATGATTTGTTGGACCAGTTCCAGTTGTTGTGGCAACTTTACGTCTGGTTAGGGAGGCTGAGATTTAACTCAGAAGACCGTGTCTTCACCTTATTCCCCTTGAGCTAAGGACACACAGTCCTCTCCCAATCACTCAGGTAAGTCTTCAAGGTAGACTTCCAAACCTTCACAGACTTCATTCACTGGCAATCCACAATGACTCTTGGACGCTCAGAACGCGACGCCTAACCGGCTGGAGGATTCACAGTCCTCAAGTGTGACAAGTCTTCAGATCACATAGACAAGAAGACTTCAGCGATGCCTAACACTCTTTGGCTCTGGGTGTTTAGGGCTTTGTCCTCGCAAGGATTTCTCTCTCTCAAAGGCTTTGAGGTGGGTTGCCCTCAAACGACAAAAGCCGTGTACTAACTCTGTGCAGCCACCAATTTATGGTGTAGGGGGTGGGATATTTATAGCCACTAGGCAACCTGAACTGATTTGTCTTAAATGACCCTGGGTCACTAAGGAACTCACACATGTTCCAACAGTCAGATTTCAAACACACGCGACAACTTTACTTTGGCTACAAGTAAACTTGACTTATCCAGCTAAGGATAAGATTTTCTCTCATTGTCTTCGCTTGAAGACATAGGATTTTGGTTAAGCATCACTTCAGTTACTCTGACTTTGTTCACTTGGACCCCACTTAACAGTACGGTGGTTCCTATGACTCAACAAAGAAGAAAAGGAAACAACGAAACAACTAAGTCTTCGCGCTCGATAGTCTTCACACGATGTCTTCTCTTGTCATAGTCTTCAATGTGAATATCTTCACATACCACCTTTGTCTTTAATGTCTTCATACATTTTTAGGGGTCAGCTCCGGTAGGTAAATCGAATCAATGAGGGACTACTACATGTGTTGTCCTGCAATTCTCGCAAACACATTAGTCCCTCAACCAGGTTTGTCGTCAATACTCCAAAACCAACTAGGGGTGGCACTAGATGCACTTACAATCTCCCCATTTCGGTGATTGATGACAAACTGGTTGAAGTTTTCAACGGGGATAAATGTATGTGAAATTGTAAAGGATTTAGGTATTGTCTTCTTAAGTAGCAGAAAGGCTCCCCCTGAAGATGTGCATATAAGTATTTTGCTTTTGAATGCAAATGCACATGGCAGGTATTACTTGTGGAGCTCCTCTTCTACTTATGAAGATAATTCATCATGCATGAAAGGATATAACGAAGATAATGACATGCGTAATGAAAAATGGACATCTGAAAAATGACTTCGTGTGGAATTTATTGTAGCACATGTGGAATTTATCATCGCATCACACAGTTGTCGAAAAGGTAGCAGACGACAATCAAGGTTAAGTATTACAACTCAAAACGAACCAAATGTATCAAAAGCGAGAGTTGTAAGCACTTGGCAAATGTAGCAAAAGTATAGCAACACCCACATGGACCCGCTTGAAGACTATCAACTCATATGCTTCTCCCCCTTTTATCAGTAATGACCAAAAAGGTTTGAAGGCATAGAGCTTCTACTCGTTCCCATGAGGAGTAGGCGAAGCAGCAGGGTCGTCGTTGAGGTTTGGTGGTGCAGACGAACTTGGTGCAGTGTTGACACGTGCTGAAGTTGGAGGTGGTGAGGTAGCATCATCTTGATCGTCTATGACTCTGGCATTCACCATTGCAGCTGAGGAGGAATAGTCAGAGCCTTCGAGTGAGGGAGTCCGACGCAAGTGAGCATTCCTTGGAGGAGTTGAGTCAAACTTGAATCTCTCTGTGAAGCCATTGTCTTGAAGATCAGCTTCAGCACTGAGCAATGTCAAGCTCTTCCATGACCTCTGACAGGTTTCATGTGTAACAAAGGCATTCTTGGTGGCAAGACTGCGAATGCGATTGACATCCACCAAGAGGCTTTGCATCTGACGCCTAAGCCAGGCATGATGCTTATCATGTTTCTGATGTAGAGTGACGAGAAGCTCTTGGTCATTGAGAACACGAGATCGCTTCTGAGGCCTTTGGGCGATGGTACTTGCAGTGGCTTCAGTTTGGGTGCGAGGGGCACGTGTATTGCCAGCCAAGGGATAAACACGAGAAATGGCTTGAACTCCTTCAATGGGCTGGGTGAAGCTTTGATGATCGACAATGTGAAGATATATTGGCTCTGCAGGCTCTGGGTAAATGGCTTCGATAGATAGATCAACCTCTGGCAAGAATATAAGATGATTGCGCGCAGACAGCTGATAGTTGATAGCAGAGTGAAGCTTGATGAGGCGCATTACCCATGGAGCATAGAACTTCAGACCAAAGATATCGGAGCCAGATGCAACCAATTGTCTGATGAAGAAGTCTTGAGCATTGAAGCTGATGCCATTGAAGATATAGAAAACCAATGTCTTCATTGCTCCTTCAAGCTTCGCTGTAGGAGAATGTCCTTTGACCGGCCAGAGAGCTCGCCTGATAATATGATAAATAGTGCGGGGCAGATACTCTAGGTCTTCAACAAAGAACTCATTTGGATAGTCAGCCCCTTGTGGCAGTGGCTGCATCATGCTCAGCATTTGGCTCATGTTTGGCTCTGGCTTCTGGAAGATGCTTTCCAACGCATTCTGGTGTAGCTTACAACCTGGTTCATATTGTTCGCTAGGAGTGGGCAGTAAGCTCAATGATGTCTTGGGCTTTAGCATCATGGTGTACATTGCCTGTCATCCACTCAAGGATCCAAGTCTTCGGATCCCTGTTGTAGCCGCGAATGTGAAGGGTAGCATAAAATTGTAGCAGAAGCTCTTCATTCCAATGTTCTTTGGCAGTCACAAACTGTAGAAGGCCAACATCTCTAAAGCAGGCAAGGGCTTCTTCTAGGCACGGCAGGCCAGCCATGGCTTCGCTGTCTAGTTGCATATGAGGGAAAATGCGCCCCTGATTGTATAAGATGGATGAATAGTAACTGTGCTGCTGATAATTCCAGAATCGATCTGATGAGATTCTTGGCCTTGTGTAGGTTTTCTTGGCACTACCAAAGAATGTGTTGTGTGCCTTGAAAGCATTCAGATTAAATGATCCTGGTGAAGTTGCAGTACCTGGAAACCTTGGCAGTCTTGGATTTGGCTTCTGGACCTGAGGCTTGTGCTCCACATGATAGTCAAATTGCGGACCGGCAGCAGGTGGAGGAACCAGAATGGGCCAGCGGGCGGTGGTAAGTTGGCCTTGATAGATTGCTTCCTCAAGGGTGTGTGGCCATGGAGGCGGTACAGGAGAAGTGGCATTGACTTTTGGCTGCAGATTTGCGTCAGGAGCGGCATTGGTTTCAGATGCCACATTAGCTTCAGGCGCCACATTAGCTTCGGCCATGACAATGTCATTGGCTTCAGTGTGGGTGTTAGTGGCTTCCTCAGAGTTTTCAACCTCCACTCGAGTAGCTGGAGGGTCGGACACGTTCTCCTCGAGAACAACTTCAGGGTTGGTTGGGGGTGTAGCAACATGTTCGTCTTCATGTCTTCGTTCTTCTTGTCCATCGGCTGATGCAGCCGGAATATCTTCAGCCGCTTTGGCTTCAGACTCGGGGATGTTCGCGGTAGGAGAGGCTTCAGGAAAGACTTGGCGTGACATGGATTGGCGCTCTTCTCCTTCTAGAACACTTCACAAAGTGACTTGTGCCCTTGGTGATTTGCGAAGCCTGCGGAATGCTGGCGACACTTGTGCAGATGGAGTTGGTTGGGCCACAAAGTCATTGTCTTCAAGCACCGGAGTGGTGACCTGAGGTGGGGGAGTACTTGGTGATTCTTCTTGATGGGGGGAGTCTTGTAAGTGGTCAGCCCATGAGTCATCCTGAGCAATTGGCGTCAACGGACGACCAATGCTGATGAGTTCGCTGTTTGTGAGAATAGGCGATGACACCACATTGTGTTCGATCTGAGGAAGGACTTCATCATCTTCAACATTGTCTTGATGACCAATGTCTTCAGCTGCGGTGGGTTCAACAGCTGGAATGCCTTCAACTTTTGGAGCCTCTGTGGAAGCAGGCTCATGAACTATGAACTAGCGCTCACGGTGTTCGGACGCAGGATGAGCAACTGAGATTGGCTCGACGACAAGGGGTTGTGTGGGAGCAGCCCGGTCTTCCTTCTTGGTTTTTCTCTTCTTGGTCGGTGGAGCATCGTAAGTGGTGGCCTTGGTCTTGCGCTTTCGGGCTTTGGCTTCAGCTGCCCTTGTTTTCTTGAGCTCCGAAGCCACTGTGGGGACCTTAGGCTTTGAGCCTGTCATACTGGCCGGGAAGACAATGTGAGGTTCTTCCTACCGTGATGCTTCTGGTTGGGCCACAACAGGCTCCTTTTTCTTCTTGGCAGCCATTCTGGGGTCGATGCCAGGTCACCCCAGAGCCTTGCACTTTTCAGCTTCGTTGTAGCCTTGAACACATTTGGCAGCCAGGTGTTTCATGCGCTCTCGAGAACCTTTAGCTTATTCATGTTTCTTGTGGAACGCCTCCTTGAGCTCATACAGCATGACCTTGAAGTTTTGGACGTCTTCCACGTTGAGCTTGGACATGTGCTTCTTGAACTGAGCCTTTTCATAATCAATGTTGTGCTTCATCTCAACAATTCTGTGTGCAAGAGCCAACTCAGGAGCAATGGCTCCATGGAAGGAGACGCTGAGGCCAATTGGGAGTTGAAGATCATCAAAACTAAGGTCTGGGCTGTCGAACCACTCATCAATGAACTTGTACAGGATCTGCACATCAAAGAGGGGAAGAACATTGAAGATTTCCTACTCTTGTTTGCTCTTTATAAGAAGCTCAAGAGCATCATCACCAAGATCGTCGTCGCTTGACAGATCAATGGCT
Organism: Triticum monococcum; assembly: GCA_034509565.1. Classification (NCBI taxonomy): domain Eukaryota; kingdom Viridiplantae; phylum Streptophyta; class Magnoliopsida; order Poales; family Poaceae; genus Triticum; species Triticum monococcum. The sequence continues at coordinate 82,244,265 of CM067841.1, forward strand.
TCGTTCTCATTCCTCAGAACGGCAGCAGGTGTCAATGCTTGACCAGTTGGTTGCATGGGCTTCTTCATCTTGTCAGACTTGGAGATGCGGGAGAGATCTTCAGACTGCACACTGGCTTCAGGAGGTGCAGTGGCCAGAGGCTTCGCCCGCGAGACCTTTGGTGCGGAGGAGGGCTTTGAAGCCTTTGGTTTCTTTTGCTTCACACGCTTCAGTGGTGCAGGCGCTTCGTCAGAATCAGCGTCATCTGCAGAGTGATCCACGGCTGCCCCTTGAACCTGAATGTGAGTGATGAGACCTTCAAGGTTGTAGAAGGGCCCAACAATATTGGGTTCAGCATCGCGTGTGCCGTCGGCACGAGGAGCAGAGGGACCCGGGTTGAAGTCTAACCCAAGTGACTTCTTGTTCTCTTTGGCAGAAGTTTTCGCAAACTGGAAGTTGCGCTTAAAGAGATTGTCTTCACGACACCATAATAGAGAGGATGGGTTAGCAATAGCAGGCTGAGGTCCACATATCATGTAGGGGTAGAAGCCTTGAGAAAAAGCTTCGGACTTCGACTTGGGCTGAAGACCTTTGTATATTATATCTCCCTAGGGGCCCTTGATGGCATTATTTTTAGCACATACGTCAGTGACAAATCTGTACTTGAACCATTCCTCTGCCCAATGTCTTCGAATCCATTGGATTCTGTTCTTGCGTTCTCCACAGGTCTCTTCTAGATCTGACTTGTATAGATCATACAGATCCGGTGGTAGGTCCTTGGCAGTGTTTTCACGGCGTTGTCTGCCACCCTTCCTGACCGATTTTTCTGTCGCCATGAAGATCAGACTGAATGGCTTCAGAACGTGCAAAGGCTTCCTTCTGCTGGTCAGACAGGAATTAGCTTCGGGAGAATTGATGTGATGCTGTAAAAACTATGCAAATGAATGCAGACAAAGAGAACCATGGGATTCCCCCACGGACATGTACCTGTGACAGCATTAGAGATGCGAGGGAAGGGGGAGAGGTCATATGCATTCTCAGAAGATTTTGAAGATAAATCAGTTTAGAAGACAATGACCTCATAGTGCGAAGACATTCACTCATATGTTGAGAGTTGGTTCCAGATTTGTAGGAATCCACGAATAAGTACAAAGTGAAGAATCTAACTACTTTGTGAAGCATAAGTGAACATACTAGGCATGTTATGAGATGCAGAAAAGGATAGATTCAATTTGTTGGGACAGAAACCACTTGTTGTTGAAAAAGATGAATCTATCGAATCAAAAAAAAAGGACTGTGAAAGAGTTTTTATATACCACTCGAAGAACTGCTAGACGGAGTAGTAGATGAGGCCAAGCAGTTCGATCTTCCGTGCCCTAACTTGGTGACGGAGGACACCTACGGTGATGGCGGAGAAGACGATAACCGCGGCCGGCATGAGTACGGTGTCGGTGAGGTCGCGGCAGCTAAGCGCTTCATCGCCGGCGTCGTCCAGAGCTAGTGATGGCGCTAGGGTTTGTGCAAAAAGGAGAAGTGGAAGAAGATATAATGACTGGGGTGTGGCGTGCATTTATAAGGACAGGGATGATGCAGCGTTATTACACAGGTGCCCCTGGCGGTTCACATCTAAAGGACACGTGGCGAACATGCAACACATTGGAGGTTATTCCACGTTCCCACGCACGCCTGGATTGTCGGGTGGTCGTTCCTGCTTCTCCGGGTTTTAGGCAAAAAGGATTGAGCATTTGTAACAGATTTAATGTTTGTCTGTGTATCTTCTGCTGACAAGGACGCAGAGAAGACATTCGACAGTTTCAATAGAATGCATATGATTTGGACAGATAGATTTGAGATGGGAGCATAGAAAGGTTAGGGTCCGATCACATTCACTTAGTTCAAAAGATTCAAATGAGAAGACATGGCTATAAGTGAATGCTGTAGATGACATAACACTAATATATGTACATATCAGAATACAACCAAATCAATATATTGAAGATAAATATGAAGTCATGTTGAAATTTGAAGACAAACCAAATGTGAAGACATAGAAAATGTAACGCCAACAGAAAACACTCCAAACAAAAGTTTGGTGGTGGCGTTACCCACCGTATAGGAAGTATTAGACCCAGACACGGCGCACAATTCTCATGGCGATCTGAACTCAAATTCTGCGTTAATGTATTCATACTCAGAGTGTATGTCTTCATTAATTGAAGATATACATTACTTCGTGTGTTGCACATCTAAGTCATCAACATGCATAAGTGTTAAGATGTGTGCCTGATCACAGGACATTTGAGGATTCCAAGATATTTAGCTCACACCGCAACTTGCAAAAGCTTTTCTCATCCAAGGGCTTTGTGAAGATATCTGCCAGTTGCTCTTCAGTGTTGACGTCAATGATATCAATATCTTCCTTCATGACATGATCTATAAGAAAGTGATGACGGATCTGAATGTGCTTTGTCTTCGAGTGCTGAACTGGGTTGTTGGCGATCTTGATGACGCTTTCATTGTCGCAGTAGAGTGGCACTTGCTTCAGATGAATGCCATAGTCTTTGTGTGTTTGCTTCATCCATAGAAGCTGAGCGTAGCAAGATCCAGCAGCAATGTATTCAGATTCATAAGTGGAGAGAGATACACAGTTCTGCTTCTTTGAAGACCAACACACAAGAGATCATCCTAGAAAGTGACATGTTCCTGATGTAGACTTGTGATCCACCTTGTCACCAGCATAATCAGCATCCGGGAATCCAACCAGATAAAACTCTGAGCCCTTTGGATACCATAATCCTAGTGTTGGGGTGTAAGCCAAATATTGAAGAATTCGCTTCACAGCTAAGTGATGCGATTCCCTTGGTGCCGCTTGGAATCGGGCACACATTCAAACACTAAGCATGATATATGGCCTAGATGCACATAAATAAAGCAAAGAACCAATCATGGAGCGATATACCTTTTGATCGAACTCTTTACCATCGGTGTCAGGAACAAGATGACTCTTGGTTGGCATTGGCGTCGTGTAACCTTTGCTGTCTTGCATTCCAAACTTCTTCAGGCAATCTTTGAGGTATTTCTCTTGAGATATGAAGATGCCGTTGCGTTGCTGCCATATTTGAAGAGTGAGGGAGTCCTGGATTAGGGGGTCTCCGGACAGCCGGACTGTTGGACTATGAAGATACAAGATTGAAGACTTCGTCCCGTGGCCGGATAGGACTCTACTTCGCGTGGAAGGCAAGCTAGGCAATACGGATATGTATATCTCCTCCTTTGTAACTGACCTTGTGTAACCCTAGCCCCCTCCGGTGTCTATATAAACCGGAGGGTTTTAGTCCGTAGGAAACATACAATCATACCATAGGCTAGCTTCTAGGGTTTAGTCTCTCCGATCTTGTGGTAGATCAACTCTTGTAATACTCATATCATCAAGAATAAATCAAGCAGTACGTAGGGTTTTACTTCCATCAAGAGGGCCCGAACCTGGGTAAAACATCGTGTCCCCTGCCTCCTATTACCATCCGCCTTAGATGCACAGTTTGGGATCCCTACCCGAGATCCGCCGGTTTTGACACCGACATTGTTGCTTTAATTGAGAGTTACTCTGTGTCGTCGCCGTTAGGCTTGATGGCTCCTACAATCATCGATAGCGATGCAGTCCAGGGGGAGACCTTTCTCCCCGGATAGATCTTTGTGTTCGGCAGCTTCGCACTGCGGGCCAACTCGCTTGGCCATCTGGAGCAGATCGAAAGATACGCCCCTGGCCACCAGGTTAGGTTTGGAAGCTTAAACTACGGGGCCAATATCTGTGGAGACTTTTTTATCTTCGACGGATTCGAGCCCCTGCCTTGTGCGCCACGCGGTCACGATGAGTATGATTTAGCTCTACCATCGGACAGTGTTCGAGAAATCGCACCGGCAGCCGCCCCGACCCTCAATTCGGAGCCAGTTGCGCCATCCATGGACGGGGGGATAGACCCCGCCACGGAGGCCGTATCCTCTGCGGCGATCGAGCCAAATATCAACCTTACCCTTCTGGAGAGCCGTGTTGCCAAACTGCCGGATCCTTCTCCGGCCACGGACTCCGAACCGCCTATGCCCGTTCCTGTCGAATCCGATTGGGCGCCGATCATGGAGTTTACCTCCGCGGATATTTTTCAGCACTCGCCCTTTGGCGACATACTGAACTCATTAAGGTCTCTCTCCTTGTCAGGAGGATCCCGGCCGAACTATGTCCGGCAGGATTGGGATGCGGGTGATGAAGAAATTCGCCGCCCACCCACCACCCACTTAGTAGCCACTGTCGATGACTTAACCGACATGCTCGACTTCGACTCCGAAGAAATCGACGGTATGGACGACGATGCGGGAGACGAAGAGGAACCACTGCCCACAGGGCACTGGACAACCACCTCATCATACGATATATACATGGTGGACACACCCAAAGAAGGCAATGGCGACGAGACAACGGAGGATGACCCCTCCAAGAAGCAACCCAAGCGCCGGCATCAGTGGCGTAGCTCTAAGTCCCGCCAAGGCAAAAGAGGTGATACCGGCACAGGAGATAATAGCACTCCGGACAGTGCCGAAGATGGCTACAATCCCCTCCAGCAAGATTTAGGGCAGGAGGATGGAGAAGCCAGCCCTCCTGAGAGAGCGGCAAATGGAGAGGCGGAGGATGATAATTACATGCCTCCCTCCGAAGACGAGGCAAGCCTCGATGATGACGAATTCGTCGTGCCAGAGGATCCCGTCGAACAAGAGCGCTTCAAGCGCATGCTTATATCCACGGCAAATAGCCTTAAGAAAAAGCAGCAGGAGCTTCAAGCTGATCAAGATTTGCTAGCTAACAGATGGACTGAAGTCCTGGCAGCCGAGGAATATAAACTCGAACGCCCCTCCAAGAATTACCCGAAGTGCAGGTTGCTACCCCGACTAGAGGAGGAAGCACTGAAACCTACATCCGCGGCGTATGACGTGGCTGACCGGCCACCTCGTGGCTGCGACAGAGAGGCATTCCAGCCAAAAGCTCAGCCCGCACCCCGACGCCATTCAAATAAAAAGGCATGGGGAAATACGCCAAACCTGCGAAACATATTGGAGGACAAAACAAAACATGCAAGATAGATCTACAGATCACGAGGGTGCGCCACTATGCGAGACGATAATCGTCACGCCGGATACAGTAAAAGTAAGTCCGGCCAGGCCGAACACAGCGGGCAAGACTCATTTGAGCTGCGTCGCGATATAGCCCAGTACAAAGGCGCCGCATACCCCTTATGCTTCACAGACAAAGTAATGGATCATCAAATCCAAGAGGGTTTCAAACCCGTAAATATAGAATCATACGACGGCACAACAGATCCTGCGGTATGGATCGAGGATTTCCTCTTGCACATCCACATGGCCCGCGGTGATGACCTACATGCCATCAAATACCTCCCACTCAAACTCGAAGGACCAGCTTGGCATTGGCTCAATAGCTTGCCAGCAGTGTCCATTGGCTATTGGGAAGATCTGGAAGCCGCATTCCTCGACAACTTTCAGGGTACTTATGTGGGACCACCAGATGCCGATGACTTGAGCCACATAATACAGTAGCCAGAGGAATTGGCCAGGCAATTCTAGACATGTTCCTAACAAAGAAAAAATAAATCGTCAACTGTCCGGATGCAGAGGCCCTAGCAGCTTTCAAGCACAACATCCACGACGAATGGCTCGCCCGGCACCTTGGCCAGGAAAAGCCGAAATCTATGGCAGCCCTCACGACACTCATGACCCGCTTCTGTGTAGGAGAGGACAGCTGGTTGCCTCGCAGCAATAACATATCAAAGAACCATGGTACTTCGGATACCAAGGACGGCAACGATAGGTCACGTCGAAAACAAACATAAGTGCCGCATTAACAGTGACAATACCGAGGATACGGCAGTCAATGCCGGATTCAAAGGCTCTAAACCCGGTTAGCAGAAAAAGCCATCAAAAGAAGCACTTCGGGCCCATCCAGTTTGGACCATATACTCGATCGCTCGTGCCAAATACACGACACCCCGACAAGCCAGCCAACAACACTAACAGGGATTGTTGGGTGTTCAAGCAGGCCGGCAAGATAAATGCCGAAAACAAAGATAAGGGGTCACATAGCAATGACGAGGAGGAGCCTCGGCAGCTGAACACCAGAGGACAGAAGAGGTTCCCCCCACAAGTGCGGACGGTGAACATGATATACGCAACCCACATCCCCAAGAGGGAGCGGAAGCGTGCGCTCAGGGACGTATATGTGTTGGAGCCAGTCACCCCAAAGTTCAACCCATGGTCTTCCGATTCCGATCACCTTCGACCGCAGGGACTACCCCACTAGTATCCGACATGGCGGATTCGCCACATTGGTCCTAGACCAAATCATTGACGGATTTCACCTCACTCGAGTCCTTATGGATGGCGGCAGCAACCTGAACCTACTTTATCAGGACAGAGTGCGCTAAATGGGTATAGACCCCTCAAGGATCAAACCCACAAAAACAACCTTTAAAGGTGTCATACCAGGTGTAGAGGCCCATTGCACAGGCTCAGTAACACTGGAAGTGGTCTTCAGATCTCCGGATAACTTCTGAAGCGAAGAGTTAATATTCGACATAGACCCATTCTGTAGTGGCTACCGTGCACTTCTTGGGCGAACCGCATTTGCGAGATTCAATGCAGTACCGCATTATGCATATCTCAAGCTCAAGATGCCAGGACCTCGGGGGGTCATCACAGTCTATGGAAACGTAGAGCGCTCTCTCCGCACAGAGGAGCACACTGCGGCCCTCGCAGTAGAAGCGCAAAGTAGCCTCTTACGGAAATCCACTAGTTCGGCGATTAAGGACCCGGACACCTTCAAGCGTGCCCGGTGTAATTGGCAACTACACCGCCTGGCACGTTCCGAGCTCACATAGCAATGCGGCCCCCACCCCGGTCCCAGCCAAATGGCAAAATCTGTGTCGCGCGTACATAATTACGCATTAAGAATACCATGGGCACAGGCGGGGAGGGGGGCACGACTGCGGCACGCTCCAAGTCGCGGCTTAAACCGCACTACAGCCTTCCTGCTTTCTTATTTTTCTCTTTCAGGACTTTAATCTCTAGAAACCCTGTCTAGCAGCATGATTGCCGAACACATGATGCAGCAACCAAGGAGGCAGAAAGCTACGTCACACCACGGAACTCCCATGTGGATTACGATAATGAGTGAAATATTTGATTTAATACTATTCCTCAGCTTTCCCTTGGAAGGGACATGTCAAACCGTCCTACTTTTTTCTTATCGCACTACTTGTATCATTCTGCTCTAACGCACCTTTTTGAATAAAACAATGCATAGCATTAAGACTATTATTGCATTCTTCCTTTAGATATATATATGTTCATTCATAACATCTAGCACCCGTACACTCTGGTACGGCCAATACGCCAGGGGCTTAAGCATACCCCATAATGCGGCGTGAGAAGTCCGAACACTTTCGACAGTGCGACACCCCGAACTTATAGCATTATAGTTGGGTTTGCCCAGCTCCCATGTTTTGGCACCTTACGTTCCGCTCTATCGGTTAAGGTAGCACTGGGAGAACTACTGCGTTCGTGCCCCGGTTCTGCTAGGCTAAGCACCTCAGTAGAGAAAGCTAAAACTGTCTGTTATGATAAGGCGAGAGACTGGTCGCTGTTCGAGAGGTTTCAAGTCCCTAAAGACTTATGCCGGTTAGAGCGAGGAGTCGTCCCTGTCCAGCTTAAGGCGTGTATCACACCCCGAATTCGGCCTTCCGAATACTAGGGGCTTCGCCAAAATTTAAAATTATAGAATTCTATGGCTAAGTGAGAGTGATAACGCATTATAGTCGATTGCCTTGTTCTATGGCTAAGTGAGAGTGCTCAGGTTTATCCCGAACACCCCTACACTCGTGGCATGGGGGCAGAAGCCGACGACTAGCCATCTCTCAGATTTGATAAACAGCCGAACAGAAGGTAATATTTTAAATTCAAAGAAGCGTTGCATAGCGAATATGAACAAGTTTTCATAATACAGGATTACACGAGCAAGTTTACTCAAATATTACATCTTTCGTACACTAGTCCGCTACGAGACGGGCACCCTTTAGGACACCCTCATAGTACATCTTGGGGTGGCGATGCTCCTTGCCCGCAGGCGGCCCTTCCTTCACCAGCTTCACGGCGTCCATCTTGGCCCATTGCACCTTGACACGGGAGAAAGCCCGGCGTGCGCCTTCGATGCAGACGGACCGCTTAATGACTTCCAGCCGTGGGCAGGCATCCACAAGCCGCCTCACCAGGCCGAAGTAGTTGCTGGGAAGGTCATCTTCAGGCCACATCCGGTCTATAATGCCCTTCATGGCCTGTTCGGCCGCCTTGTGCAGCTCGACCAGCTGTTTCAGCTGGTCGCTCAGAGGCATCGGGTGTTCGGTCCTAGTATACTGAGACCAGAACAGCTTCTCCATTGAGTTTCCCTCCTTGGCCTGGTAAAACTGTGCGGCATCTGACACGCTGCGGGGCAAATCTGCGAATGCTCCTGGAGAGCTCTGGATTTGGGTAAGTAACAAGTAATGTACTTTCACATGCTTGCTTTGCATATAGAATGCCTTACCCGCCGCTATCTTCTTCATTGCTTCAATCTCCTGGAGGTCCTTTTGGGCTTCGTCCTTGCCACTCTTTGCACTCTCAAGGGCCGCGGCAAGCTCGGACTCTCGTGTCTTCAAGTCAAGCTCCAACGCCTCGTGCCTCGTCACGAGAGCGTGGAGCTCTTGATGCACCTCGCCCACCCGTGCCTCTTGTGTTTCCCGCTTGGTGCGATCCTAGGCCGCTTTGTTTTCAGCCTCGGATTCCGCTTGCTTCAGGGTTGCCACTTCGGTCGTGGCCCCTGGCAAATCATAGATAATCCTGTCATTTTGCAATTGCATCCCTTTTATATATATACATATCTACGTACTAGGTATTACTTACCTTTGTTCTCCTCCAGCTGCCTCTTGGCAAGGTCGATATCTTTCTTGGACCTTTCGAGGTACTGCTTCAGTGCGGCAACCTCCGCAGTCAGTGCGGTAGAGGCCAGCAGCGAAGCCTGCATACGCATATAGACATACTTATATTAGACTCCTGTGATATTGTTTGATCCTCTATTCGGCTTTTCTTTGTGAATACCGAACAGAGCATCAGGGGCTACTATCTATGCGGTAATATTTTTCCTATATTTCAAATAATTACCTCAAAGCCTGTTAGAAGGCTGGCACAAGCTTCAGTCAGTCCGCTCTTGGCGGACTGAACCTCATGGATCACCGCAGCGGTGCTCCTCGTTGATGGAAGCGCTGCGAAGCGCTCCCAACAGATTGTCCGGTGCCTCTAGATGGACAGAGGTCACCGGCATGGGCGTCTTGCCCCTTTTGGAGGGAGGCCGCCTGCTTGAGTCCGGAACCACTGGAGGTTCTGGCATAGTGTTCGGCTGAATGCCGAACTCGGAGCCCTCAGGGGCCTTACCCCCTCTGCTCCCGGAGCCCGGAAGGTCGCCTTGACGCGCCTCCGGGATTGCCTCCCCTCGACCCGGTGCCTCTTGAGACACCACCTCGGCATTGTCCGTGGGGCATGGGGAGGTGGCGGTCGGAAGTGGATCACTATCCATATCCGACGAGTCCAAGGAGCCGCCCGACGAAGATACGTCGATACGGGCTTGGGGCGGCCTGCATAATCATATTCGGCATTAGGAGAAGCAGTGTGACAAAGGTATACTATGAGTTACTCTGGTATACGAATACTTACGACTTCGCTAGGGGCTTGGCCCTGAGCAGCCACTCGTCTTGCCTTCGGCGGCGGTGGTGGAGTAGTCTGGGAGGAGGGTCCTCCCCTTCTTGGACCCTTCGCCCCCCCCCCCCCCCCCCGCGGTCGGGGCGGCCTTCCTTTTCTTGTCTCCCCCAACTGAAGGGGGAGCATCTTCATCTTCCTCCTCGTCTTCGGGGGAGGAGTGTGTCAGGGATTTATCGGACGATGAGTCCGATACCACCGGGTGCCGGGAACTCTTTCGGGTTCCCTTGGCCTTCTTGGTCTTCTCCAGTACCTTATAAGGAGCCGGAGTTAGCATCTCCGTCAGGAGAGCATCCGCAGCTTCTTCGAGCAGAGGGGCCGGACAGTCGATCTTCTCCGATGCCCCCCACCCAGTCATGTCAAAGGCATGGGAGCTCAGATCCCGCGCGTGGTTAAGATATGGGAAGTAAAAATCCTACAAGATGTACAAAACTTACCGAATTCGTAGGGAGCTTCGCACTTAGCGCGCAGTCCTCGTTGAGAGAGGGAGGGACCTCGGCACCCTTGAACAGCACCCTCCAGACGTCCTTGTGCATCATGTCGAAGAGCTCGCTCAAAGTCTGATGCTGGGCCGGGTCGAACTCCCACAAGTTGAAATCCCATTGTTGACACGGGAGGATCCGGCGAAAGAGCATGACCTGGACTATGTTGACAAGCTTGAGCTTCTTGCTTGCCATATTCTGGATACATTTCTGGAGTCCGTCCAGCTCCACCGACGAACCCCAGGATAGGCCCTTCTATTTCCAGGAGGCGAGCCGCGTGGGGATTCCGGATCAAAACTCGGGGGCAGCCACCCAGTTGGTGCCGCGCAGCTCGGTGATGTGAAACCACGCCAATTGCCACCCCTTTATGGTCTCCACGAAGGAGCCTTCAAGCCATATAACATTGGGCATCTTGCCCACCATGGCTCCGCCGCATTCTGCTTGTTGGCCTCCCACCACCTTCACCTTGATATTGAAGGTCTTCAACCATAGGCCGAAGTGGGGCCGGATGCGGAGGAAAGCCTCACACACGACGATGAACGCCGAAATGTTGAGGATGAAGTTCGGGGCTAGATCATGAAAGTCCAGCCCATAGTAGAACATAAGACCACAAACGAATGGATGAAGGGGAAACCCCAGTCCGCGGAGGAAGTGGTGGAGGAAAACTACCCTCTCGTGAGGTTCTAGGGTAGGGACGATCTGCCCCGTAGCAGGCAGCCGATGAGCGATATTCGCGGATAAGTATCCTGCTCCGCGCAGCTTTTTGATGTGTCCCTCCGTGAGAGAGGACGCCATCCATTTGCCTCCCACTCCAGACATGTTTGGAGAAGGTCGAGGAGAAGGATGTAGACGTGGGCATTGGAGCTCGAGTGCGCAAGAACGGATGAGCAAGCAGGAAGAAGGCGTGGGTAGAAAAAGGTTAAACCTTATCCCTTTATAAGGGCGGCTGAAACTATGTGGCCCCACTATCCTGGTAAAACTCGCTTATCCCTCAAGCGCGGTAATTGATGGCACGGTTGGGTTACCCACACCCGTATTGATGAGAATCCCGTAATAAGGGGGACATGATCTCTGCTTTGACAAGACGTGTCAAGAAACTACCTCGTGTTATGTGCGGGGCTAGTTAAAGGAAACGGTTCGAATAATCACCGGCCCACGGCATGATGGCATGTTGCCGAAACATGTTAGTTGATTAGATTTGTGGAAATATTATTCTCTCTACGGTAATATGTGGAACTTATTTTGCAGGGTCGAACACTATCCTTGTATTCAAATTCTTCCGTGGTGTATTCGGAGGAGGAACCCGCCTTGAAGTGCTGAAGACAACACTGCACGCCAGACTCATCATCATTGAAGCCTGGTTCAGGGGCTACTGAGGGAGTCCTGGATTAGGGGGTCTCTGGACAGCCGGACTATATTCTTTGGCCGGACTGTTGGACTATGAAGATACAAGATTGAAGACTTTGTCCCGTGTCTAGATAGGACTCTACTTGGCATGGAAGGCAAGCTAGGCAATACGGATATGTATATCTCCTCCTTTGTAACCGACCTTGTGTAACCCTAGCCCCCTCCAGTGTCTATATAAACCGGAGGGATTTAGTCCGTAGGACAACATACAATCATACCATAGGCTAGCTTATAGGGTTTAGCCTCTCCGATCTCGTGGTAGATCAACTCTTGTAATACTCATATCATCAAGAATAAATCAAGCAGGACGTAGGGTTTTACCTCCATCAAGAGGGCCCGAACCTGGGTAAATCATCGTGTCCCCTGCCTCTTGTTACCATCCGCCTTAGAAGAACAGTTCTGGACCCCCTACCCGAGATCCACCGGTTTTGACACCGACAAAGACCAAGGAAGAACTTCAGCTCACCCATCATGGACATATGATATTGCTCTTGCATCATGTGTCCAAACTCATCATTATATTTTTGATTAGTGCAGCCGAAGATAATGTCATCCAAATATATTTGGCACACAAACAGTTCACCATCATATGTCTTCGTGAAGAGTGTGAGATCCAGTGAACCAGGTTTGAAGCCTTTGCTCTTCAAGAAGTCTTTGAGTGTGTCATACCAAGAACGAGGGGCTTGTTTGAGGCCATACAGTGCCTTGTTGAGCTTGTAAACCATGTCAGGATGTTTTGGATCTTCAAAACCAGGCGGTTGTGCAACATACACTTCTTCTTCAATCTTGCCATTGAGAAAGGCACTCTTCACATCCATTTGATACAGAAGAATGTTATGATGATTTGCATAGCCTAGCAGTATGCGAATAGCTTCAAGCCTAGCCACAAGAGAAAATGTTTCATCGATGTCAATTCCTTCAACTTGAGTGTATCCTTGAGCAACGAGACGAGCCTTGTTTCTGACAACTTGACCATGCTCATCTTGCTTGTTGCGATATATCCTTTTAGTGCCTATGATATTGTGTTTACGAGGATCAGGACGCTTGACCAGTTCCCAAACATTATTCAGCTCGAACTGTTGAAGCTCTTCTTCCATGGCTTGAATCTATTCAGGTTCCATGAAGGCTTCATCAACTTTCTTGGGTTCAGATATTGAGACAAATGCAAAGTGCCCACAGAAATTTGCTAGCTGTGTTACCCTTGAACGAGTGAGTGGACCAGGTGCATTAATGCTATCAGTTATCTTCTCAGTCTGTACTTCATTTGCAACACGAGGATGAACTGGACGAAGATTTTGCTCTTGCTGATCATTGTTATCGTTTGAAGGATGGTCTTCAGGCTGAGCATTGTCTTCAGGTTGATTAGGTGCAGAAATGATAAGTTCCTCTTAAGGCTGTACTTCAGACGATATGATTTCTCCAGTTCCCATAAGCTTGATGGATTCACTGGGTGGGATTTCATCTAGCACATTTGGCAGGTGCTCTCTTTGTGAGTCGTTAGTCTCATCGAACCGCACATCCACAGTTTCAGCCACTTTATAGTGAAAGAGGTTGAAGACTCTGCAGGAGTGCGAATCCTTTCCGTAACCAAGCTTAAAACCTTCATGTGCTTTCAGTGCAAATTTTGAAGTGTGATGTGGATCCTTGATCCAGCACCTAGCACCAAATACTATGAAGTAACTGACATTTGGCTTCTTACCAGTGAGGAGTTCATAGGATGTTTTCTTCAGAAGCTTGTGAAGATAAACATGGTTGATGACATGGCATGCAGTATCAATAGCTTCAAACCAGAACTTTCTTGGTGTCTTGTATTTATCGAGCATCGTCCGAGCCATCTCAATGAGTGTTCTGTTCTTGTGTTCCACGATGCCATTTTGATGTGGCGTGTGCGGAGCTGAGAACTCATGAGTGATGCCCAATGTATCAAGATATGTGTCAAGGCCGGCGTTCTTGAATTCAGTGCCATTGTCACTTCTGATGTGCTTGATCTTGACGCCATAGTTGTTCATGGATCGATTGGCGAAGCGTCTGAAGACATCCTGCACTTTAGTCTTGTAGAGGATTATATGTACCCATGTATATCTTGAATAATCATCAAAAATGACGAAGCCATAGAGACAAGCAGTAGTAGTAAGAGTAGAGCAGTGAGTAGGGCCGAAGAGGTCCATGTGTAGCAGTTCGAAGGGTTGAGTCGTTGTCATGATCGTCTTCGAGGGATGCTTGGCCCTCGTTATCTTTCCAGCTTCGCAGGCACCGCATAAGTGCTCCTTCTTGAACTTGACGCCCTCGATGCCTATGACATGCTTCTTCTTTGCGAGAGTATGCAAGTTCCTCATGCCAACATGCCCTAGTCTCCGATGCCAGAGCCAGCACGCTGAAGCTTTTGCAAGAAGACATACAGCAAGCTGTGGTCCTGCTAAGAAATCTACCATGTACAAATCATCTTTCCGATACCCTTCAAAGACTAGAGACTTGTCAGATTCCATTAGAATAAGGCAATGATATTTTCCAAATATCACAATCATGTTCAAATCGCAAAGCATTGAGACAGACATTAAGTTGAAGCCAAGGGATCCAACAAGCATCACTTTATCCATGTGCTGATCCTTTGAGATTGCAACTCTACCTAGAGCCAATACCTTGCTTTTACCAGTGTCAGCAAATGTGATGTGACTCTTCTCAGATGGACGTAAGGTTGACTCCATGAGAAGACTTTGATCACCAGTCATATGATTAGTGGATCCACTATCGGTAATCCATGCTGAAGCAGCTGGCGTCATACCCTACATAACAGTTAGGGGGATAGGCTTCACGAAGAGCATTGTGAAGCATAAACATTTGACGAGCAATTGGATTATGAAAGCTTACATCGATGTTAGGACTAATAGGACGAATAGCAAGCAACTTGGGAACAAAATACATAATAAGACCATTTGGGCATTTGATCTTGCACCCTACAGGATGTTTTAGGTCCCCAGCAATAGCATCAGACGCCTTTGATTTCCGGCTGGAGACCTTTCCCTGAAAAAGAAAGTTAATTCTTCTTAACCACCCACATCTTCAGGGGTGGCTTAGAAGCAATGAATCTAAGTGCAGCATCTGAGAACTTTGGCTTTGGAGCCCCAGCCAATAGCCTTGCAGGAGGTGAATAGTACTCATATGAATAAGCAGAATAGTTCTTGGTCTTATGAACATGGCGGTTTGATGAAACACGCCCATATTCATAGGCCTGAGTATGGTTTCCCTGCAAAACATTTGTGTTAGTGCGACTCAGGTGAGTCCTATGTCTGTATGAAGCCTTTGGACCATATGAAGCCTGTGGTCCGGGGTTTGTCTTCTTCCCTTGTGGTGTCATGATAACATTCACAGGAAGATTCTCCAGACACCTTTTGGGCACCTAGACTTTCTTCATAGGTGGCCCATTCCTGTAGTTAGTACCAATATACCTGGCAAACACTTCACCATTGTGATTCTTAAACAGTTTATAGTTTGCATCAAAGGATTCATCAATGACAATAGAGTTAGCACAAGTGAAGCCAGATAGGGTGGATAGATCCCCTGAAGGTTCCTTTGCAGCAACCCATGTGGTTTTGGGGTACTGCTCAGGCTTCCAGTAAGAGCCATCAGCATTCATTTTCCTTTCGAACCCAATACCCTCTTTCATAGGGTTTCGGTTCAGAATCTGGCTTTTGAGGACATCACATAGTGTCTGATGCCCTTTGAGACTTTTGTACATCCCTGTTTCAAGCAATGACTTCAACCTAGCATTTTCATCAGCAATAGCAGTGGCATCCACAACAGAGGGGTTAGTTACCACATCAATAGTTGAAGATATTGCAACAGTAGCAGCAGTAGAACATTCAGCAACAGAAGTAGCGTTATCACGCTCAAGGCATTGTAGACATGGTGGTTCAAAACCTTCCCGAGCGGGACTGATCTGTTGAGCGCGAAGTGACTCGTTTTCCTTTTGAAGATCTTCATGAGCCGCTCTCAATTTCTCAAGTTCTTGCTTCCTTTGAAGATAATCATAGGAAAGCTTTTCATGAGTTGTTGAGAGCGTTTCATGACGACTTTCAAGTTCCTCATACTTAACATGAAGATTTTTTATGTCTTCAATTAAGGACTGAGATCGAGTCATTTCAGCGTCCAACAGGTCATCGCTTTTGTCTAACAGTTTTTGAATATGTTCCATAGCTCTCTATTGTTGAGTTGCAATTTCAGCAAGTGTTTTGTAGCTGGGTTTGGAAACACAATCAGAGTCATCTTCAATTGATGTTTGATAGTGAGCATTCCATGAGTTTACCTTAGCACCGCGTTCCATGAAGCAATAGGTGGGAGCGGAGTCATCCTGGTCATTAGCATCAGCGTCGGTGACGAAGCCATTGTCTTCATTGTTGAAGATGGACTTGGCAATAGAGGCTATAGCCAGACTTGCAACACCAGAGTCGGACTCCTCCTCAGACTCCACCTCCGCCTCCTCAGATGCAGACTCCTCCTCTGAATCCATTTTCTTGCCAACAAATGCACGAGCCTTGCCAGATGATCTCTTCTTGTGTGATGAAGACTTTGAGGAAGACTTGGAAGAAGACTATGAGTATTTCTTCTTCTTCTTGTCATCAGAATCATATTCCTTGCTCTTCTTCTTCTTGTTCTCATTGTCCCATTGCGGACACTCAGAGATGTAGTGACCAGATTTCTTGCACTTGTGGCATGTTCTCTTCTTGTAGTCATGAGTAGAAGCTTCATCATTCCTTGAGCTGGATCGTGAAGACTTTCTGAAGCCTTTCTTCTTGGTGAATTTCTAGAACTTCTTCACAAGCATAGCAAGCTCCTTTCCAATGTCTTCAGGATCATCAGAACTACAGTCAGATTCTTCTTCAGATGAGGAAATAGCTTTTGCCTTTAAGGCGCGAGTTCGGCCATAGTTGTGGCGGTAGATATCTCTTTTCTCAGAAAGCTGAAACTCATGTGTGTTGAGCCTTTCAAGTATGTCAGACGGATCGAGTGTCTTGAAGTCAGGGCATTCTTAATCATCAGGGCTAGGGTGTCAGACGAGCTGTCAAGTGATCTCAGGAGCGTCTTGATGATTTCAGTAGCGCCGAGAGCTTGAAGCTCATTTGTGATGTCAGTGAGGCGATCAAACATGAGCTGAACATTCTCATTGTCGTTTCTCTTGAAGCGGTTGAAGAGGTTGCAAAGGACACTGATCCTTTGATCTCTCTGGGTTGAGACGCCTTCGTTGTCCTTGGAGAGACAGTCCCAAACTAGCTTCGATGTTTCCAGAGCACTTACATGTTCATACTGTGCTTTGGTCAGATGACCACAGATGATGTTCTTGGAAGTAGAATCCAATTGAACGAACTTCTTGACATCAGCAGGGGTGACACCTTCACCAGTCTTGGGAACGCTATTCTTGACGACAAACCAGAGGTCGACATCAATGGCTTCAAGATGCATACGCATCTTATTCTTCCAGTAGGGATATTCAGTTCCATCGAAGGAGGGGCACGCAGCGGAGACTTTGATTACCCCTGCAGTCAACATAGCTAAAACTCCAGGTGGTTAAACTGAATCACACAGAACAAGGGAGTACTTTGCTCTGATACCAATTGAAAGTGCTAGTTATCGACTAGAGGGGGGTGAATAGGCGATTTTTATGAAACTCTTCAAAACATGGAAGTTTCAAAGACAAACGATAGAAATGAACCTATAAACATGCAGCGGAAGGTACACTACACTAGGCAAGCCATAGTCAAGTATTCAATGAAGTGAAAGCACGAAGACTAATAGCAGCTAGGCAGTACCGATCAGGATGGAAGATAGTATGAAGCCAATCAGAACAACAGTCACACAGTGAAGACAAATAGATAATGCAAACAGGCAATGACTTCACAAGGACCAACTATAAATAAAGAGATGGGAAGGATAGAACCAGTTGCTTGTTGAAGACGATGATTTGTTGGACCAGTTCCAGTTGCTGTGACAACTGTACGTCTGGTTAGGGAGGCTGAGATTTAACTCAGAAGACCGTGTCTTCACCTTATTCCCCTTGAGCTAAGGACACATAGTCCTCGCCCAACCACTCAGGTAAGTCTTCAAGGTAGACTTCCAAACCTTCACAGACTTCGTTCACCGGCGATCCACAATGACTCTTGGACGCTCAGAATGCGACGCCTAACCGGCTGGAGGATTCACAGTCCTCAAGTGTAACAAGTCTTCAGATCACACAGATAGGAGGACTTCAGTGATGCCTAACACTCTTTGGCTCAGGGTGTTTAGGGCTTTGTCCTCACAAGGTTTTCTCTCTCTCTCTCAAAGGCTTTGAGGTGGGTTGCTCTCAAACGACAAAAGCCGTGTACTAACTCTAAGCAGCCACCAATTTATGGTGTAGGGGGTGGGCTATTTATAGCCACTAGACAACCCGACCTGATTTGTCCGAAATGACCCTGTGTCACTAAGGAACTGACACGTGTTCCAACGGTCAGATTTCAAACACACGCGACAACTTTACTTGGGCTAAAAGTAAAGCTAACTTATCCAGCTCTGGATAAGATTTGCTCTCATTGTCTTTGCTCGAAGACACAGGATTTTGGTTAAGCATCACTTCAGTCACTCTGACTTTGTTCACTGGGACCCCACTTAACAGTACGGTGATTCCTATGAGTCAACAAAGAAGAAAAGGAAACAACGAAACAACTAAGTCTTGGCGCTCCATAGTCTTCACACGATGTCTTCTCTTGTCATAGTCTTCAATGTGAATATCTTCACATACCACCTTTGTCTTCAATGTCTTCATACATTTTTAGGGGTCATCTCCGGTAGGTAAACCGAATCAATGAGGGACTACTACCTGTGTTGTTCTGCAATTCTCACAAACACATTAGTCCCTCAACCAAGTTTGTCGTAAATACTCCTAAACCAAAGATGCACTTAGACCTTTGCGGTCTGGGGACTCAACATGGTGGGACCCTTCAAGACCGCTCGAGGCGGCATGACGCACTTGCTGGTGGCGGTGGATAAATTCACCAAGTGGATCGAGGCAAGGTCGATCAAGAAGCTGGGCGGTCCAACAGCCGTTCGATTCATCAAGGACATCGCGGTGCGCTACGGCATGCCGAGCAGCATGATCATGAACAACGGCACCAACTTCGCCAAGAACGCTCATACAGTACTCCTCCGTCTCCGGCATCCGCCTCGACCTGGCCTCCATTGCACATCCATAGTCCAACGGCCAAGTTTAGCGGGCCAACGACCTCATCCTATCCGGCATCAACTCACGGCTTGTCGAGCCACTCGTCCATTCCCCCGGCAGCTGGCTCGACGAGGTGCCGGCTGTTCTCTCGAGTCTCCGCACCACACCTAACAGGTCGACCGGGTTCACCCCGTTCTTCCTCATCTACGGAGCAGAAGCCGTCATCCCGACCGACGTCGAGTTCGACTCACCGCATGTCACGATGTACACAGAAGCCGAAGCAAAAGAAGCCCGCGAAGACGGTGTCGACTTGCTCGAAGAAGCACGTCTCCTAGTGCCCAGTCACTCAGCCATCTACCAGCAAGGTCTGAAGCACTACCATAGTAAGAAGATCAAGCCCCTCGCTTTTCGAGAGGGAGACCTCGTCCTCCAACTCGTCCAGCAGCAGACTGGCCAGCACAAGCTGTCCTCACCATGGGAGGGCCCCTTCATCATCAGCAAGGCCCTATGCGACCGCAACGCCTACTACCTCATCGACGCCCGCAAGTCGAACAAGCGCAAGAGAGACACAACCGGCGAAGAAACAACCCGTCCACGGAACGCGGAGCTACTCCACCCGTTTTACAGTTAGCTGTGAACACGTATGTATCACTATCTTTTGTAATCATCTCAAAACTATGGTGTCCCTGAACGACGCTCGGGGCTGCCCCTTTTGCGACCAAGCTATCGTGTCTCTACATTTGTGCACCAGTTTAAAAACATAAGTTGAACCCGACCGCCGGGTCGACTCGCTCGACCCAGGGGCTCGGGGGCTGGCCGGCTTGGCCACTCGCCGTTTTTTCTTAGCGGTTCTCAACGCGTTGGATCGCCATAGCCTCTCGCTTCGCCCTAAGCTGCAGATCCGGCTTCGACTCGGGTTGGCAAGCGCATGAGAACAAAAGCACCAGCGCGCCACGAACACTAAGTCGAGAACCGCCAGGTCGCCCAACCCGGCCCCGCCGCGGCCTGCCGGATTATCGCCAGCTGGCCCAGTGGGTGTTTCTCTCGCGCTCAGCGTTTTGAAAGATTAAGTATTGAACGCTCCTTTCAAAAGCCGAACCCCTTGTCACGGACCAAAGCCTTGGCCGCCAGACTCGCGGGGGGGGGGAGCCCAAACAGGGAGAGTTACAAGAAAATGTCCCTAAAAATGAAAAGCAAAAGCGCAGGAATCCACAAAGTTTCTGCATATCGCCGGATCGCCTGACCCGGCCGCACCACTTTAAGTTACCACACAACCGGCTGCTCACCAACTCGGCCCGCCGGATTGCCGCCAGCCGGCCCAGTGGGTGTTTCGCTCACGCCCAACGTTTCAAAAGCCCAAGTACTGCACATTCCTCTCAAAGGCTGAACCACTTGTCACGGACCAGAGCCCTGGCCGTCAGACTCGTGGGGGTGAAACCCAAAGTGAGGCAGTCGCAAGAAACAGCTCCAGAAACGAGAAGCAAAGTTGCAACCATTCACACAGCTCATACATCATAAATTTAAATAGGCGAAGGCCAGAATTCATTATACCCACTCAACCCCCAGTGGGTGGGTGGACCTGCTACCTAACAGAAATTTTCTACAAGTCAAAAGAAATCAGGCATCGCCTCCACTAGAGCGTGCAGCCGCCGGGTCCGCAGAGGTGTCGGTATCCTCCTCCTCGGTGTCCGCGTCGTGGTAGACGCGCATCTCCTCGGAGCTGCTCTCCGGGTCGTCCAGAAGAAGGTCGTAGTCCCCAGCGGGCACAACTCCGCCATCATCTGCCTGCTTCGGCTGGAACTCGTCGTGGAAGGCGAACCCGGCGATGTAGCTAGCCCGGGCGGCGATCCGTCCAGCCTCGGCGTGCAGCTGGCTCTCTGAGCCAGCTCACTGGCCCATCAACGCATCTAGTGCCAAGTACGGATGCCATGACACTGCGAAACGAAGCGCCATCTCAGCGCCGGCGCGAGCAGCGGAAACCCGCCACTCGTGATGACGGTCCGGGCCCGCCTCCAACCACCTCGCCAGCCGCGTGAAAGTGCCCGACACAACGGAACCTGGCCAGAGGGCCGCCATCATCGCCGCACCGCCCTGAGAAAACCACCCCACCTGGTCGTTCAGGACCTGAAGGCGGGCCTGAGCGGCGGTCACGATCTCTGGGAAGGTCCAGGCCACATTCTGGTCGGTCCCGGAACCCACGACTCCCTGCGGGGTCTCGCTGAAAGCGGACGGCCTCCTCCGCCAGCGGAAGCGTCTCCAGAAAGCTCCCTGTCAAGAAGAAAAGCAAGTCAGAAGAAAACTACTAAGGAAGAGAGGGCGGAGTCCCAACCAGGCAACAACAACAAAACCAAAGAAAATAACTTACTTGAGAAGGACTCTTCCAGGTGTGGTACTTCGAGCAACGTACCGCGTCGCTCCCGGGCGATGGTGTGGTCACGCTCCTCCAGCGCCTTCTCCAGGTCGGCGACCTTGGCATGGGCTGCCTTCGGCTCGGCGTCCTTGTCCTCGGCCGCCTTCACGGCCTCCTCATGAAGTCGGGTCTCCCCCAGCCGAGTCTCCTCCACCGTGGCTACCAGCGCCTTCAGGTGCTCCGCCTCGGCCTGGAGCTTCCCCTTGTCTCGGCCAGCTTGCCGCGCTGCGGGTCTGCCTCGGCAAGGGCCTGCCATGCCTCCACGACCATGGCGGCCTCCGCCCTGAGGCGCTCCACCTTGGCCTCGAGGCGGCTCTTGTCGCCCGCTAGCTGCTCCCGCAGCTGGCTGGCTTCGTCAAGCGCCTGCCGGGCTCCCGTCGCCTCCGCCGTCATCATCTCCACCTCGACCCCGAGCCGTCCGACGTCCGCGACGAGCTGGTCATAGCAAAAACCGGCCCAAATTAGCCGGGTCATCCAAGACAGCACCGCGGCTACAGAAGAAATAAACTTAGCAACAAATTACTATTTTAAGATTCGACCCAACTGCTACGCAGTTGTCCCGAATCTCGAGGGCTACACCCAGTTGGTGCGCTAGCGCGCCCCCACTAGAAAAGAACATGAAAAAAAATTCATGTCGTGATGCGGAGCTCCAACTCCTTGGCGGCGACCCTCTCCTTGAGATGTCGATGCCTCTGGAGGAGCCGGTTGAAGACATTGACCCGGTAGGTGTCAAGTTGCTACAAGAGGAAACAATCAGCGCAAGCCGGCAAGATAAGATTCGGCCCAACTGCCATGCAGTTGGCCCGAATCTCGGGGGCTACACCCAGTGCGTATGTCGACGCGCCCCCATGAAGAAGAAAATGATGGAAAATGAAAAGGCAGAGCGCGGACGGAAACTTACAAAGATGGCGCGCTCCAGCTCCAGTGTCGCCTCGACCTCAGCCTGGGCGAAGGCCTGGATCCGGTCCGTCTGCCCTCGCAAGCGACGGGTCACGACGGGCATCGTCGCCTCCTCCTAGGTCAGAGGTCCGAAGGGGACCTCGCTGGTCTCGCTCCGCGATGCCCGTGGCTCGTCAGCCCGGTGTCCTCCGGCCCTGATCGCCTAGGCGTGCCCTCCGCTGGCCGCCTCCCCTGAAACCGGCACCTTCTCCAGCACCCTCCCCGGCACCGACGCCGGCTCGATGGGCGGAGCATCTTGAGGCTCCACCACCAGCGGCGCCTCGCTCGCTGGTGCTCGGGATGCCCCCTCCGGCGCCGCCCACGTCGCCTCCTCCAAGACGGCATCACCGCTGCCTCCATCGGTCCCCTCCCGCTCGACCATGTCTGTCCGTGATGGGGTCCCGTCCTCGACGACACGACCTCCCGGTCGAGGTCCATCGCGTCAGCACGACCGCCTTGGCCGTGCTCCCTTGACGACGCCAGCACGAAGACCGTCATCGCCGCCACCGTCCCCGCCGGCATCTCCGGCCATGCCGGCTCCTCGCCGTCTTGCGCCCACACCGTTGCGGCTCTAACCCAGGCCTGGGTCAACACCGCCGCCAGCACCGCCTCGGCCCGGTTCTGATCTCGCCAGGCCAGGCCCTTGGTGTCGGTCGGGTTCAGACCGAGGTCCGGATCCGCCGTTGCCTCATCCTCGTCCTCGTCCCGGTCGGCGATGCCGGATCGACTCCTCCGGAACGCGGCGCCCTTGGCGGACGCAGCATCCGCCACCGCCAGCGCTAGCGAAATCGGCAACCTAAAGCACAAGACAAAAATAATTACGCCGGGTCGAGCGGGGCCGCTCGGAAACTCGGCTCGAACACAAAAATCACGTATGCCGGCACCACCGGAACTTCGGGCCTCGCTGCCCTCTCCTGCGGAGCGCCGCGCATCCTCTTGGCGGGCGGATTCGCGCCTCTGGCAGGGTCCGCCATGCGCTTCGCGGATTGGGCCCGTGGCGGGAGGATATCCTTCCCATGCGGGCGCCGTGCCGCCCCAGCCCGAGATGACCCGACTCCGGCCGCGCCGCCGCCTCCTCCACCCAGCGCCGCTGCATCAATAGCTCACATCAACATTTCCGAAGCCATCCCGCAACCGGCAACTTAAGAAATGTAAACAAGACTCACCTACTCAGTGCCCTGCGCCCGTATCGGCGGCCGCCGCCTCCCCTCTGTCATGGGCCTCGGGCTTCTCCGAGGCATCCCGCCCCACTTGCGCCCACGGTCGATCATAAGGATACCAAATGGCATTCAGAAGCACCTCTTGCGTCGCGTCGGGACGAACAAGAAGATAAGCGGCAGCGAAATATGGAGACCAGGGACTCACCAATGGTGCCAAGTTTGCACGGCTGTACGGGGCCTTCTTGAACGCCCAGTCAACCCCCAAGTTGGCCTTGGAGATGTCATTGACCCGGCGCACGACTTGGTCCACCGCCAGCCATGTGTTTGCCATGCGGTTAGGATCTTGGAGGCCGGCCATCTGGCCGATGAGACAGCTGTGCTGCTGCAGCGGCAGCATCCACCGGGCGATGAAGGCGGTGATGAGGTCGGTGCTGGTGAGCCCCTCTCGCTCCTTCATCACCGACACCCGCTCGCATAGGTTGAGCACCTCCTGTGACGGGTGCTTGGGGTAGTACCCCCAGTTCAGCTTCCCCCACGGTGGCGAGTTGACGAACGGCAGGAGGTTAATGCGGTCCTCGCCAAGACTGCGGACGAAGAAGAAGGAATTCTGCCATTTCTTGGCAGAATCCTCCAGCGGCACCTTCGGGCAGTCGGCGCCCGACGGCTTGGTGATGACGGCCGCCCCGCACTCGGACATCTCTCTGGCCTTCTGCCCCCTGCTGCTTCAGAGAGAAGAAGCGCACCAAGAGGTCGATCGAAGGCTTGACCCCCAGGTACCCCTGGTAGAGGGTGACGAAGCCGGACAGCTGCAAGATCGCGCTGGCGCCAAGATGATGGGGCTGGAGCCCGAAGAACTCCAGAAACTCACGGAAGAAGCGGCTCGCGTGCAGCCCGAACCCGCGCTTGAAGTGCGGCAGGAAGACCACCCGCTCCAAGCCCCTGGGCTGTGATACGTCCATTTTGCATCAAGCTTTTATATCGATATTTATTGCATTATGGACTGTTATTTCACTTTATGTCACAATACATATGGCTATTATCTCTTATTTTACAAGTTTTACACAAAGAGGGAGAATGCCGGCAGCTGGAATTCGGGTCTGGATAAGGAGCAAAGATTAGAGACCTATTCTGCGCAACTTCAAAAGCCCTGAAACTCCACGGAAAGTCTTAAAAGAAATAAAGAAAAATCCATGCCAAAGATGAAGGCCAGGGGGCCCACACCCTGCTCACGAGGGTGGTGGGCGCCCCCCCCTAAGGCGCGCTCCCTACCTCGTGGGCCCCCTCATGGCTCTCCGATGCCCATCTTCTCCTACATGAGGTCTTTCGATGATAAAAAAATAGGGAGGAACTTTTCGGGACGAGACTTCGCCGCCACGAGGCGAAACCTTGGCGGATCCAATCGAGAGCTCCGGCAGAGCTGTTCTGCCGGGGATACTTCCCTCCCGGAGGGGGAAATCATCACCATCGTCATCACCAACGCTCCTCTCATCGGGAGAGGGAAATCTCCATCAACATCTTCACTAGCACCATCTCATCTCCAAACCCTAGTTCATCTCTTATATCCAATTCCTGTCTCAAAGTCTGGGATTGGTGCTAGTAGGTTACTAGTAGTGTTGATTACTACTTGTAGTTGATGCTAGTTGGTTTAATTGGTGGAAGATCATATGTTCAGATCCTATATGCATATTATTACCCCTCTGATTATGAACATGAATATGCTTTGTGAGTAATTATGTTCGTTCCTGAGGACAAGGGAGAAGTCTTGCTATGAGTACTCATGTGAATTTGGTATTCGTTTGATATTTTGATACGATGTATGTTATCTAGCCTCTAGTGGTGTTATGTGAACGTCGACTACATAACACTTCACCATTATTTGGGCCTAGAGGAAGGCATTGGGAAGTAATAAGTAGATGATGGGTTGCTAGAGTGACAGAAGCTTAAACCCTAGTTTATGCGTTGCTTCGTAAGGGGCTGATTTGGATCCATATGTTTCATGCTATGGTTAGGTTTACCTTAATACTTTTGTTGTAGTTGCGGGTGCTTGCAATAGAGGTTAATCATAAGTGGGATGCTTGTTCAAGTAAGAACAGCACCCAAGCACCGGTCCACCCACATATCAAATTATCAAAGTATCGAACGCGAATCATATGAACGTGATGAAAACTAGCTTGACGATATTCCCATGTGTCCTCCGGAGCGCTTTTCCTATTATAAGAGTTTGTTCTGGCTTGTCCTTTGCTATAAAAGGATTGGGCCACCTTGCTGCACTTTATTTACTTTTGTTACTTGTTGCTCGTCACAACCTATCTTATCACAAAACTATCTGTTACCACTTATTTCAGTACTTGCAGAGAATACCTTGCTGAAAACCGCTTATCATTTCCTGCTGCTCCTCGTTGGGTTCGACACTCTTACTTATCAAAAGGACTACGATAGATCCCCTATACTTGTGGGTCATCAAGACACTTTTCTGGCGCCGTTGCTAGGGAGTGTAGCGCCTTTGGTAGGTGGAATTTGGTAAGGAAAAATTTATATAGTGTGCTAAAATTTACTATCACTTGTTACTATGGAAAGTAATTCTCTAAGGGGCTTGTTCGGGGTATCTTCACCCCGACCAGTAGATCAAAGAGTTGCTCCTCAACCTACTGAACCTATTGAAAATGAAATTCCTTATGAGTATCCTTCGGGTATGATTGAAAAACTGCTAGCTAATGCTTTTACAGGAGATGGAACAAAGCATCCTGATCAGCACTTAATATATGTGGATGAAGTTTGTGGATTATTTAAGCTTGCAGGTATACCCGATGATGTTGCTAAGAAGAAGGTCTTCCCTTTATCTTTGAAGGGAGATGCATTGGTATGGTATAGGCAATGTGATGATATGAGTTCATGGGACTATAAAAGATTGAAGCTGGAATTTCATCAAAAGTATTACCCTATGCATCTTGTTCATTGTGATCGCAATTATATATATAATTTCTGGCCTCACGAAGGAAAAAGCATCGCTCAAGCTTGGGGGAGGCTTAAATCAATGTTATATCCATGCCCCAATCATGAGCTCCCGAGAGAAATAATTATGCAAAGTTTTTATGCTCGGCTTTCTGATAATAATTGCACCATGCTCGATACTTCTTGTGCTGGCTCTTATGATGAAGACTATTGAATTCAGATGGAATTTATTGGATAGAATTAAACGCAACTCTGAAGATTAGGACCTCGGCGAAGGTAAGGAGTCAGGTATGACACCTAAGTTTGATTGTGTTAAATCTTTTATGGATACCGATATTTTCCGTAAGTTTAGCACTAAATATGGACTTCACTTATGTTGAAGTATGACACCTAAGTCTGAATTTTCCGTAAGATAGTAGCTTCTTTCTGTGAATCTTTTGCTACTTATGTTGATCTCCCTAAGTAGAAGTGCTTTAAATATCATCCTCCCATAGAAGTAAAAGTAGCTGCACCTATTAAAGTTGAAGAAAAGACTGTCACTTATAATGATCCTATTGTTCCTACTTCTTATATTGAGAAACCACCTTTCCCTGTTAGAATAAATGATCATGCTAAAGCTTCAACTGTTGTTCGTAAAAGCAATATTAGAACTTATACACCTCCTGAGCAAGTTAAAGTAGAACCTACTATTGCCATTGTTAAAGATCTCTTGTCTGATAATACTGATGGGCATGTTATTCAGTTCGAAGGTGAAACTGCTAGAATTGCTAAACCTTGTGATAAGGATAAACATTGTCACATCCCTAGTTTGGTATGGTCCTTGGCTTGCTTTGTGCATCATGTTTAATTTTTCAAATGAATTTGAAATGGGGAAGTTGCAAACCCTAGCACCAAAGCAATTCAAATAGGTTCAAACTAAAAGTGGAATTTCAATGAACCCAAAATGCTTTTCAAAAATGTTCATGGTCTTTGGAAAATGTTGGGAACAACAACCAGAGGTGATGCACATTTTTCCTTCTCATTTTGGATTTTTGAATCAATGCTTAAATATTTGAATTGGAGCTGTTTAAATTATATAAATATTTTTAATAGCTCCAAAAATGTTGGGAATTGGTGAGGGCCTCTAGAATATTATATCTAGATGCCACAATTATTTTCAACATTTATGGAAATGTTTTACCATTTCTTTAAATACAAAACAAATGTCAGAAATAGAAAAAGAAAAACAGAAGAGGAAAAAAGGGCTTACCTGCCCTTACCCGGCGGCCCAGCTGGCCAGCCCACCTGGCGGCCCAGCCCACCAGGGGCAGCCCCGTCTTCTACCTCTTGCCAGTAGGCAGAGGAGAAGCCGGGCACGACGCCACGCGCCGGCCACGTCGCCCCGCCACCTCCTGCTTCCCTTGTCGTCGCCCTGGCCCTTCCCTCGCGACGCCACACATCCCCCTCGGCCCTCTCTCACTTCCCCCCAGCTCTCTCCTCTCCTCTCCCTCGCTTTCTCGCTCATGGCCGAGCGCTGCTGTCGTCGCCGTTCGCGATTGCCGCGGCCACCGCCTCCCCCTCGCCCTCTCTTTGAGTCCAGAAGCTCCACCACCTCGCCCTGAAGCTCTCCGTCGAGCCACGCGCCTCGGGAGGCCCTGGAGCGCCTTCATCGCCGCCGTCTCCATCTCCGGTCGCCGTGGATCCCCATCGCCGCCTCGCCGTCCTCAGTGCATGCCCGAGCTCACCGTCAAGCCCACCGAGACCGCGGTGAGCTGCTGCTTCTCCTCCCTCTCTCCATTTAGCTGCCTGCACGCCGTAGCCCCTTTTCCCGCCATGGCCGTAGCTCCTCGCCGCCGGCCACGGAGCCACCGTGGCCAGGGGCCGAGCCAGCCGCACCCGTGCGCCTCACCGTGCTCCTGGTGACGCCAGGAGCCTGTAGCGCCTCTCCGCTTGCCTCCCCGTGCACCGCAACCACGCGCCCGCACCCACCCGAACTTCGGCCGCCGCACTCGTCATCGCCGGCGCCACTCCGGCCACTCCCCGGCCGCGCCACCACCACAGTTGGATGCGGACGAGCGCCCGCATCCCGTAGCTGCACTCCGCCGCGCTCTGCCTCGCCGGCGGCTAAACGCTGGCGGGTTGACCGGTCTGACCCCCCACAGCCGTTGACCTCTCCCCTCCCTGTCAATGACATGTGGGCCCGGCCCTGTTAAGTTCTAATTAGGATTAGCGTAATGACTAATTAATCCCTGACGCTGACAGTGGGCCCTGGCATCCTAATCCTTTAACTAGATTAGTTTAATAACCCCTGTCAACTAACTAAGTCACTGACGTGTGGACCCCACACGTCAGGTTTGACCTGGTCAGCCCGTTGACTCGCTTACGTCATGCTGACGTAGAGCTGATGCAATAATTGATTTCTGGTATTAATATAAATCAGGAAATTCCAGAAAATAGTTAAAACTTCAAAAATTCATAGTAATTCAACTGTAACTCCAAATCAAATAAATTATATATGAAAAATTATCAGAAAAATGCAAGGAATCCATTTATGCCAGTTTCATGCATGAAAAACCAACTTATACCTACTGTATAAGTGAAAACGTAATAATGGCATGTTATATATCTAAATTAGGGTTTGCATATGAACCCTTGGTTCATATGGACTTCAACCAAATTGATGCTAGATGCATTAGGGCAAATCATAGCATTTTTGAATGTCATCTTCATGCATCATATTGTTGCATATGGTTGTTTATTGATTGCCGGCACCGTTCCCTCTCGATAGGTTCTACTCCGGAAGGTGTTCCGAGTACCTGTCTGAGGAGCAGTGCTTCTTCGTGGATCTATCAGGCAAGCAAACCCCCTTGAGCATCCCGATAAAGTCCCACTCTCTCGCTCCTGCTCCTTTTACTGCATTAGGACAACAACGATTCAAACTGCTACTTTCTGCTGCGGTAGCTGAACCCATTCCTCTGCATGACCTGTCATTGCCACAGTAAATAGTTGAAACCCACTAGCATGAGTAGGAGTTGCTTGAGCCTTGATGTGCCTGCTCATCCATGCTTGTTTTCTTTATGCCAGCTATGCTTAGAGTTGTGTCAGGTCTGATTCATCGGGAATGAATCGAAGTGGTGAACATGTCCTACCGGTAAAGGCTAAGTGTGTGAACACGTTTTGGTAAAGGTAGCGATGAGAGGCCATGTAGGAGTACATGGTGGGTTGTCTCATTGGAACCGTCCTTAAGCACTGAGTTCTGTGTATGTTATCCAAGTCCAGTTACTACCACACATTGGGTTCCGGTTATCCGGCCCCTCTCGGCTTATTAACCCACTTGATCTCTGTCCAGGAGTTGCAGCTAGTTTCTGGCGTTTGTAGGTAGTGCTACTTGTCTACCAGGTGGTGTCCGACGGGACGGGCTTGGGACAGACTAGGCACTGTGGCACGGTGTACCAAGTGGCACCCGGGTGGTGGGCTTGGGAACCCTGCACACATCGTTTGGGGTCGTGAGCGACACCCCGGCCGGATCTCCTTGCGGATGGAACCCGAATAGGCGATAAACCTGGAGGAGAGACTTGTGTGGTTAGTCAGGTCGTGGCCGACACCCTCGCCCGGCTTCCGCTTGAAGGTTGCCGAGGTACATGATGTGTACGGGGCTATAAGTGGCGAGAGCGTGTGTGAAGAAGTACACCCCTGCAGGGTCAATAGTATCTATTCGAATAGCCGTTTTCCTCGGATATGGAAACTTGGAGAACTTATATAGTACATAGACAATTTGAAGTGGATACTCTAAAATACGCAAGATAAGCGTGAGTGCTATGGATGGCCTTCTCGTAGGGAGACGGGAACGGATCCATAGTGGAGTATTGATATGGTGAAGTTGTGGACTCGTGTGCGTCTTCTCACCTCAAAGAAGTTTCTGTTACCCGTAGTATAGATTAGCCATTGAGTCAAAGCTGGCTTGCTGCTGTTAAGCTCCACCCCCCCTTTGTTGATAATGATGCATATGTAGATAGTTCTGAAGTAAGACTTGCTGAGTACCTTTGTACTCACGTTTGCTTATTTATGTTTTGCAGTTGGTTACACTAGTGGCTTCGACGAGTAGCTTGTATCCCAGCTACGATCTTGTACCCTTGGGAGGGTCGTGTTAGTCAGCCTTCTTAGTCTTTTTCTTTGGTAGTTGTCTGTACTCAGACATGTAATGCTTCCGCTTGTTGCTTGTATGCTCTGAATGATGGGTCATGTGACCCCTGTTTGTATTTATGCTATGTGGCTCTTCTGGGCCCTTATCTATATGAGTTTGAGTTATATTGTGATGCCATGATGTACCGCACATACATGCATGTTATGCGTACGTGTAACGTGTATTGCTATGTGTGGGATCCGACAATCTAGTTGTTTATCCTTCGCGGCCTTTCTTATGGGGAAATGTAGTCTAGTGTTCCTCGAGCCATAGTAGTCCGCTACAGCCCGGTTCACCGGAGTCCTGCTAGCCCAGTACTACTGTTCATGACACTTGACTGGCCGGCATGTGTTTCACTTCGTCCCTATGTATGTCCCTTCGGGGAAATGTCACATGGTGATCTCTGGAGCCCTGCCTAGCCTGCTACAGCCCGGGATCCCCGGAGTCCTGTTAGCCCAGTGCTACAGCCCGGAATCACTCGTTGATGACCGACATGTTCGATGCGATTCATGTATGCCTGTCTCCATAGGTCCGTGCCGCTTTGGGTTCACGACTAGCCATGTCGGCCCGGGTTCTTTGTCATATGGATGCTAGCGACACTATCATATACGTGAGCCAAAATGCGCAAACGGTCCTGGGCCAGGTAAGGTGGCACCCGTGGGGATACCGTGCGTGAGGCCGCAAAGTGATATGAAGTGTTACATGCTAGATCGGTGTGACTTGGGATCGGGGTCCCGACAAACATAGACTTGTGGTAGGCGTGCCTGTTATTTCTGTTAAAATAGGAGATCATTTTTATCATGGCTTATGTGATATGGGTGCTAGTGCTAGTGTTATACCTCATCACTTATACAAAGAAATTAAGAATGAAATTGCACCTGTTGAGTTAGAAGATATTGATGTTACTATTAAACTTGCTAATAGAGATACTATTTCAACAATGGGAATTGTTAGAGATGTTGAAGTCTTGTGTGGGAAAACTAAATGTCCTGCTGATTTTCTTTTTCTTGGTTCCCCACAAGATAGCTTTTGTCCCATTATATTTGGTAGACCCTTCTTGAATACTGTCAATGCTACCATAGACTGCACAAAGAATGTTATTACTATTGGTTAGGATGATATGGTTCATGAGTTTAATTTCTCTAAATTTAGTAAACAACATCGTGAGGAAGAATTGCCTAGTAAGGATGAAATTATTGGTCTTGCTTCTATTGCCATACCTCCTAGTGACCCTTTAGAACACTATTTGGTAGACCATGAAAATGATATGTTCATGAATGAAAGAAGGGAAATAGATGAAGTATTCTTTAAACAGGAACCTATTCTGAAACACAATTTTCCTGTTGAAATCCTAGGGGATCCTCCTCCACCCAAGGGTGATCCCATGTTTGAGCTTAAACATTTGCCTGATAATCTTAAATATGCTTATCTTGATGACAAGAAGATATATCCTGTTATTATTAGTGCTAACCTTTCAGAGCATGAAGAAGAAAGATTATTGAAAACTCTGAAGAAGCATCGTGCTGCTATTGGATACACTCTTGATGATCTTAAGGGCATTAGTCCCACTCTATGTCAACATAAAATAAATTTGGAAGCAGATGCCAAACCAGTTCGTGATCCTCAACGATGTCTGAATCCTAAAATGAAAGAAGTGGTAAGAAAAGAAATACTAAAGCTTCTGGAGGTAGGTATAATCTATCCCGTTGCTGATAGTGAGTGGGTAAGTCATGTCCATTGTGTCCCTAAGAAGGGAGGTATTACTGTTGTTCCAAATGCTAAAGATGAATTGATTCCATAAAGAATTATCATAGGTTATACGATGGTAATTGATTTCTGCAAATTAAATAAAGCTACTAAGAAAGATCATTACCCCTTACCTTTTATTGATCATATGCTAGAAAGATTATGCAAAGATACACACTATTGCTTTCTAGATGGTTATTCTGGTTTCTCTCAAATACCTGTGTCGGCTAAAGATCAATCAAAGACTACTTTGACTTGCCCTTTTGGTACTTTTGCTTATAGACGTATGCCTTTTGGTTTATGTAATGCACCTTCTACCTTTCAAAGATGCATGATGGCTATATTCTCTGACTTCTGTGAAAAGATTTGTGAGGTTTTCATTGACAACTTTTCCGTGTATGGTTCCTCTTTTGATGATTGCTTGAGCAATCTTGATCGAGTTTTGCAGAGATGTGAAGAAACTAATCTTGTCTTGAATTGGGAAAAGTGCCACTTTATGGTTAATGAAGGTATTGTCTTGGGGCACAAAGTTTCTGAAAGAGGTATTGAAGTTGATAAAGCCAAGGTTGATGCTATTGAAAAGATGCCATGTCCCAAGGACATCAAAGGTATAAGAAGTTTCCTTGGTCACACCGGATTTTACAGGAGGTTCATTAAGGACTTCTCAAAAATTTGTCGGCCTCTGACTAATTTATTGAAAAAATATATACCATTTGTCTTTGATGATGATTGTGTAGAAACATTTGAAATACTTAAGAAAGCATTAGTCTCTTCACCTATTGTCCAGCCACCTGATTGGAATTTACCCTTTGAAATTATGTGTGATGCTAGTGATTATGCTGTAGGTGCTGTTCTAGGTCAAAGAGTTGATAAGAAATTAAATGTTATTCATTATGCTAGTAAGACTCTAGACAATGCTCAAAGAAATTATGCTACTACTGAAAAGGAGCTTTTAGCAGTTGTATTTGCTTGTGATAAGTTCAGATCTTATAATGTTGATTCTAAAGTAACTATTCACACTGATCATGCTGCTATTAAATATCTTATGGAAAAGAAAGATGCTAAACCTAGACTTATTAGATGGGTTCTCTTGCTACAAGAATTTGATTTGCATATTGTTGATAGAAAGGGAGCTGAGAACCCCATTGCAGACAACCTGTCTAGGTTAGAAAATATTCTTGATGACCCACTACCTATTAATGATGACTTTCTTGATGAATAATTAAATGTTATAAGTACTTCTCATAGTACTCCATGGTATGCTGATTATGCTAATTATATTGTTGCTAAGTTTATACCACCTAGTTTCACATACCAGCAAAAGAAAAAGGTTTTCTATGACTTGAGACATTACTTTTGGGATGACCCACATCTTTATAAAGAAGGAGTAGATGGTGTTATTAGGCATTGTGTACCTGAGCATGAACAGGAACATATCCTACGCAAGTGTCATTCCGAGTCTTATGGAGGACACCACGCTGAAGATAGAACTGCACATAAGGTATTGCAATCTGGTTTTTATTGGCCTACTCTCTTCAAGGATGCCCGTAAGTTTGTCTTGTCTTCTGATGAATGTCAAAGAGTTGGTAATATTAGTAGATGTGAATAAATGCCTATGAATTATTCTCTTGTAATTGAACTGTTTGATGTTTGGGTCTTTGATTATATGGGACCTTTTCCTGCCTCTAATGGATACACCATATTTTAGTTGATGTTGATTACGTCACTAAGTGGGTAGAAGCTATTCCAACTAGTAGTGCTGATCATAACACTTCTACTAAAATGCTTAAGGAAGTTATTTTTCTGAGGTTTGGAGTCCCTAGATATTTAATGACTGATGGTGGTTCACACTTTATTCATGGTGCCTTCCGTAAAATGCTTGCTAAATATGATGTTAATCATAGAATTGCATCCCCTTATCACCCATAGTCTAGTGGTCAAGTAGAGTTGAGAAATAGAGAGCTCAAATTAATTTTGCAAAAGACTGTTGATAGGTCTAGAAATAATTGGTCCAAGAAAATTGATGATGCATTATGGGCTTATAGAACTGCATATAAAAATCCTATGGGTATGTCTCCATATAAAATGGTTTATGGAAAAGCACGTCACTTACCTCTCGAACTAGAACATAAGGCATATTGGGCTATTAAAGAGCTCAACTATGATTTTAAACTTGCCGGTGAGAAGAGGTTATTTGATATTAGCTCACTTGATGAATGAAGAACCCAAGCTTATGAAAATGCCAAGTTGTTTAAAGAAAAAGTTAAAAGATGGCATGACAAAAGGATACAAAAGCGTGAGTTTAATGTAGGTGATTATGTATTGCTATACAACTCTCGTTTAAGATTTTTTGCAGGAAAACTTCTCTCTAAATGGGAAGGCCCCTATGTTATCGAAGAGGTCTATCGTTCAGGTGCCATAAAAATCAACAACTTCGAGGGCACAAATCCGAAGGTGGTAATGAAGGAAATATGCCCTAGAGGCAATAATAAAGTTATTATTTATTTCCTTATATCATGATAAATGTTTATTATTCATGCTAGAATTGTATTAACCGGAAACATAATACATGTGTGAATACATAGACAAACAGAGTGTCACTAGTATGCCTCTACTTAACTAGCTCGTTAATCAAAGATGGTTATGTTTCCTAACCATGAACAAAGAGTTGTTATTGGATTAACGAGGTCACATCATTAGTTGAATGATCTGATTGACATGACCCATTCCATTAGCTTAGCACCCGATCGTTTAGTATGTTGCTATTGCTTTCTTCATGACTTATACATGTTCCCATAACTATGATATTATGCAACTCCCGTTTACCGGAGGAACACTTTGGGTACTACCAAACGTCACAACGTAACTGGGTGATTATAAAGGAGTACTACAGGTGTCTCCAATGGTAGATGTTGGGTTGGCGTATTTCGAGATTAGGGTTTGTCACTCCGAGTGTCGGAGAGGTATCTCTGGGCCCTCTCGGTAATGCACATCACATAAGCCTTGCAAGCATTGCAACTAATATGTTAGTTGTCAGATGATGTATTACGGAACGAGTAAAGAGACTTGCCAGTAACGAGATTGAACTAGGTATTGGATACCGACGATCGAATCTCGGGCAAGTAACATACCGATGACAAAGGGAACAACGTATGTTGTTATGCGGTCTGACCGATAAAGATCTTCGTAGAATATGTAGGAGCCAATATGGGCATCCAGGTCCCGCTATTGGTTATTGACCGGAGACGTGTCTCGGTCATGTCTACATTGTTCTCGAACCGTAGGGTCCGCACGCTTAACGTTACGATGACAGTTATTATGAGTTTATGCATTTTGATGTACCGAAGTTTGTTCGGAGTCCTGGATGAGATCACGGACATGACGAGGAGTCTCAAAATGGTCGAGACGTAAAGATTGATATATTGGAAGCCTATGTTTGGACATCGGAAGTGTTCCGGGTGAAATCGGGATTTTACCGGATTACCGGGAGGGTTACCGGAACCCCCCGGGAGCCAAATGGGCTAACATGGGCCTTAGTGGAAAGGTGAGAGGGCAGCCCACATAGGGCTGCGCCTCCCCCCCTCTCCCTAGTCCTATTAGGACTAGGAGAGGGGCCGGCCACCTCTCTCTCTCTCCCCTTTAAAGGATTCCTAGTGGGACTAGGATTGGAGGGGGGAGTCCTACTCCCGGTAGGAGTAGGACTCCTCCTGCGCCTCCCTCTCTTTGGCCGGCCAGCCCCCCTCCCTCCAACCTTTATATACGGGGGCAGGGGACACCCCAAGACACACAAGTTGATCCTTGAGATCGTTCCTTAGCCGTGTGCGGTGCCCCCTGCCACCAAATTCCACCTCGGTCATATCGTTGTAGAGCTTAGGCGAAGCCCTGCGTCGGTAGTACATCAAGATCGTCACCATGCCGTCGTGCTGACGGAACTCTTCCTCGACGCTTTGCTGGATCGGAGCCCGAGGATCGTCATCGAGCTGAACGTGTGCTAAGAAGTCGGAGGTGCCGGAGTAACGGTGCTTGGATCGGTCAGATCGGGAAGAAGACGTACGACTACTTCCTCTACGTTGTGTGATCGCTTCCGCAGTCGGTCTGCGTTGGTATGTAGACAACACTCTCCCCCTCATTCCTATGCATCACCATGATCTTGTGTGTGCGTAGGAAAATTTTGAAATTACTACGTTCCCCAACAGTGGCATCCGAGCCTAGATTTTTATGGTTTGATGTTATATGCACGAGTAGAACACAAGTGAGTTGTTGGCGATACAAGTCATACTGCCTACCAGCATGTCATACTTTGGTTCGGCGGTATTGTTGGACGAGACGATCCGGACCAACCTTACGCGTACTCTTACGCGAGACCGGTTCCCTCGACGTGCTTTGCACATAGATGGCTTGCGGAAGACAGTCTCTCCAACTTTAGTTGAACCAAGTGTGGCTACGCCCGGTCCTTGAGAAGGTTCAAACGGAGTCTATTTGACGAACTATCGTTGTGGTTTTGATGCGTAGGTGAGATGAGTTCTTACTTAAAGCCCGTAGCAGCCACGTAAAACTTGCAACCACAAAGTAGAGGACGTCTAACTTGTTTTTGCAGGGCATGTTGTGATGTGATATGGTCAAAGCATGATGCTGATTTTATTGTATGAGATGATCATGTTTTGTAACCGAGTTATCGGCAACTGGCAGGAGCCATATGGTTGTCGCTTTATTGTATGCAATGCAATCGCGATGTAATGCTTTACTTTATTACTAAGCGGTAGTGATAGTCGTGGAAGCATAAGATTGGCGAGACGACAACGATGCTACGATGGAGATCAAGGTGTCGCGCCGGTGATGATGGTGATCATCACGGTGCTTCGGAGATGGAGATCACAAAGCACAAGATGATGATGGCCATATCATATCACTTATATTGATTGCATGTGATGTTTATCCTTTTATGCATCTTATCTTGCTTTGATTGACGGTAGGATTATAAGATGATCTCTCACTAAATTATCAAGAAGTGTTCTCCCTGAGTATGCACCGTTGCAAAAGTTCTTCGTGCTGAGACACCACGTGATGATCGGGTGTGATATGCTCTACGTTCAAATACAACGGGTGCAAAACAGTTGCACACGCGGAATACTCAGGTTATACTTGACGAGCCAAGCATATACAGAT
The DNA here is from genome assembly GCA_034509565.1 of Triticum monococcum. NCBI lineage: Eukaryota > Viridiplantae > Streptophyta > Magnoliopsida > Poales > Poaceae > Triticum > Triticum monococcum. Next base: position 82,281,706 of record CM067841.1, read on the forward strand.
ATGGCCTCCGAACACGGAGACCGAAAGGTCGAGCGTGAATCATATAGTAGATATGATCAACATAGCGATGTTCACCATTGAAAACTACTCCATCTCACATGATGATCGGTTATGGTTTAGTTGATTTGGATCACGTGATCACTTAGAGGATTAGAGGGATGTCTATCTAAGTGGGAGTTCTTAAGTAATATGATTAATTGAACTTAAATTTATCATGAACTTAGTCCTGGTAGTATTTTGCAAATTATGTTGTAGATCAATAGCTCGCGTTGTTGGTTCCCTGTGTTTATTTTGATATGTTCCTAGAGAAAATTGTGTTGAAAGATGTTAGTAGCAATGATGCGGATTGGATCCGTGTTCTGAGGTTTATCCTCATTGCTGCACAGAAGAATTATGTCCTTGATGCACCGCTAGGTGACAGACCTATTGCAGGAGCAGATGCACACGTTATGAACGTTTGGCTAGCTCAATATGATGACTACTTGATAGTTTAGTGCACCATGCTTAATGGCTTAGAATCGGGACTTCAAAGACGTTTTGAACGTCATGGACCATATGAGATGTTCCAGGAGTTGAAGATAATATTTCAAGCAAATACCCGAGTTGAGAGATATGAAGTCTCCAATAAGTTCTATAGCTAAAAGATGGAGGAGAATCGCTCAACTAGTGAGCATGTGCTCAGATTGTCTGGGTACTACAATCGCTTGAATGAAGTGGGAGAGAAGTTCCAGATAAGATAGTGATTGACAGAATTCTCTAGTCACCATGACCAAGTTAGTTGAACTTCGTGATGAAATATAATATGCAAGGGATGACAAAAGTAATTCCTAAGCTCTTCGTGATGCTGAAATCAACGAAGGTAGAAATCAAGAAAAACATCAAGTGTTGATGGTTGACAAGACCACTAGTTTCAAGAAAAGGGCAAAGGGAAGAAGGGGAACTTCAAGAAGAACGGCAAGCAAGTTGCTGCTCAAGTGAAGAAGCCCAAGTCTGATCCTAAGCCTGAGACTAAGTGCTTCTACTGCAAAGGGACTGGTCACTGGAAGCGGAATTACCCCAAGTGATTGGTGGATAAGAAGGATGGCAGAGTGAACATAAGTATATTTGATATACATGTTATCGATGTGTACTTTACTAGTATTTATAGCAAACCCTCAGTATTTGATACTAGTTCAGTTGCTAAGATTAGTAACTCGAAACGGGAGTTGCAGAATAAACAGAGACTAGTTAAGGGTAAGTGACGATGTGTGTTGGTAGTGGTTCCAAGATTGATATGATCATCATCGCACACTCCCCATAATTTCGGGATTATTGTTGAACCTAAATAAGTGTTATTTGGTGTTTGCGTTGAGCATGAATATGATTTGATCATGTTTATTGTAATACGGTTATTCATTTAAGTAAGAGAATAAATTGTTGTTCTGTTTACATGAATAAAACCTTATATGGTTACACACCCAATGAAAATAGTTCGTTGGATCTCGATCGTAGTGATACACATAATCATACTATTGAAACCAAAAGATGCAAAGTTAATAATGATAGTGCAACTTATTTGTAGCACTGCCGTTTAGGTCATATTGGTGTAAAGTGCATGAAGAAACTCCATGCTGATGGGCTTTTGGAATCACTTGATTATGAATGAGTTGATGCTTGCGAACCATGCCTCATGGGCAAGATGACTAAGACCCTGTTCTTCGGAACAATGGAGCGAGCAACAGATTTGTTGGAAATCATACATACTGATGTATGTGGTCCGATGAATATTGAGGCTCACGACAGGTATCATTATTTTCTGATCTTCACAGATGATTTGAGCAGATATGAGTATATCTACTTGATGAAAGATAAGTCTAAAACATTTGAAAAGTTCAAAGAATTTCAGAGTGAAGTGAAAAATCATCGTAACAAGAAAATAAAGTTTCTATGATCTGATCGTAGAGAAAAGTATTTGAGTTACGAGTTTGGCCTTCAGTTAAAAACAATGTGAAATAGTTTCACTACTCACGCCACATGGAACACCACAGTGTAATGGTGTGTCCGAACGTCATAACCGTACTTTATTGGATATAGTGCAATCTATGATGTCTCTTACCGATTTACCGCTATTGTTTTTGGGGTCATGCATTAGAGACAGCTGCATTCACGTTAAAAAGGGGCACCATCTAAATCCGTTAAGACGACACCGTGTGAACTATGGTTTGGCAAGAAACCTAAGCTGTCGTTTCTTAAAGTTTGGAGTTGCGATGCTTATGTGAAAAAGTTTCATCTCGATAAGCTCAAACTCAAATCGGAGAAATATGTCTTCATAGGATACCCAAAGGAGATAGTTGGGTACACCTTCTATCACAGATCCGAAGGCAAGACTTTTGTTGCTAAATTCGGAGTTTTTCTAGAGAAGGAGTTTCTCTCGAAAGAAGTGAGTGGGAGGAAAGTAGAAAACTTGATAAGGTAATTGTACCTTCTCCCTTATTGGAAAGTAGTACATCACAGAAAACTGTTTCTGCGACACCAATACCAATTAGTGAGGAAGCTAATGATGATGATCATGTAACTTCAGATCAAGTTACTACCGAATCTCGTAGGTAAACCAGAGTGAGATCCGCACCAGAGTGGTACGGTAATCCTGTTCTGGAAGTCATGTTACTAGACCATGATGAACTTGCGAACTATGAGGAAGCGATGATGAGCCCAGATTCCGCAAAATGGCTTGAGGCCATGAAATCTGAGATGGGATTCATGTATGAAAACAAAGTATGGACTTTGGTTGACTTGCCCGATGATCGGCAAGCCATAGAAAATAAATGGATCTTCAAGAGGAAGACGGACATTGCTAGTAGTGTTACTATCTACAAAGCTAGAATTGTCGCAAAAGGTTTTCGACAAGTTCAAAGTGTTGACTACGATGAGAGTTTCTCACTCGTATCTATGCTTAAGTCTGTCCGAATCATGTTAGCAATTGCCGCATTTTATGAAATCTGGCAAATGGATAAACAAAACTGCATTCCTTAATGGATTTATTAAAGAAGAGTTGTATGTGATGCAACAAGAAGGTTTTGTCAATCCTAAAGGTGCTAACGAAATGTGCAAGCTCCAGCAATCCATCTGTGGACTGGTGCAAGCATCTCGGAGTTGGAATATACGCTTTGATGAGTTGATCAAAGCATATAGTTTTATACAGACTTGCGGTGAAGCCTGTATTTACAAGAAAGTGAGTGGGAGCACTACAACATTTCTGATAAGTATATGTGAATGACATATTGTTGATCGGAAATAATGTAGAATTATTCTGTAAAGCATAAAGGAGTGTTTGAAAGGAGTTTTTCAAAGAAAGACTTCGGTGAAGCTGCTTACATATTGAGCTCCAAGATCTATAGAGATAGACCAAGAAGCTTGATAAGTTTTTTCAATGAGTACATACCTTGACAAGATTTTGAAGTTGTTCAAAATGGAACAGTCAAAGAAAGAGTTCTTGCCTGTGTTACAAGGTGTGAAATTGAGTAAGACTCAAAACCCGACCACGGCAGAAGATAGAAAGAGAATGAAAGTCATTCCCTGTGCCTTGGCCATAGGTTCTATAAAGTATGCCATGCTATGTACCAGATCTATTGTATACCCTACACTGATTTTGGCAAGGGAGTACAATAGTGATCTAGGAGTAGATCACTAGACAGCGGTCAGAATTATCCTTAGTGAAATAAGGATATGTTTCTCGATTATGGACATGACAAAAAGGTTCGTCGTAAAGGGTTATGTCGATGCAAGATTTTGACACTGATCCAGATGAATCTAAAGTCTCAATCTGGATACATATTGAAAGTGGGAGCAATTAGCTAGAGTATCTCCGTGTAGAGCATTGTAGACGTAGAACTTGCAAAATACTTACGGATCTGAATGTGACAGACCCGTTGACTAAAATTATTTCACAAGCAAAACATGATCACACCTTAGTACTCTTTGGGTGTTAATCACATAGAGATGTGAACTAGATTACTGACTCTAGTAAACCCTTTGAGTGTTGTTCACATGACGATGTGAACTATGGGTGTTAATCACATGGTGATGTGAACTATTGCTGCTAAATCACATGGCGACGTGAACTAGATTATTGACTCTAGTGCAAGTGGGAGACTGAAGGAAATATTCCCTAGAGGCAATAATAAAGTTATTATTTATTTCCTTATATCATGATAAATGTTTATTATTCATGATAGAATTGTATTAACCGGAAACATAATACATGTGTGAATACATAGACAAACAGAGTGTCACTAGTATGCCTCTACTTAACTAGCTCGTTAATCAAAGATGGTTATGTTTCCTAACCATGAACAAAGAGTTGTTATTTTATTAACGAGGTCACATCATTAGTTGAATGATCTGATTGACATGACCCATTCCATTAGCTTAGCACCCGATCGTTTAGTATGTTGCTATTGCTTTCTTCATGACTTATACATGTTCCTATAACTATGAGATTATGCAACTCCCGTTTACCGGAGGAACACTTTGGGTACTACCAAACGTCACAACGTAACTGGGTGATTATAAAGGAGTACTACAGGTGTCTCCAATGGTAGATGTTGGGTTGGCGTATTTCGAGATTAGGGTTTGTCACTCCGAGTGTCGGAGAGGTATCTCTGGGCCCTCTCGGTAATGCACATCACATAAGCCTTGCAAGCACTGCAACTAATATGTTAGTTGTCAGATGATGTATTACGGAACGAGTAAAGAGACTTGCCAGTAACGAGATTGAACTAGGTATTGGATACCGACGATCGAATCTCGGGCAAGTAACATACCGATGACAAAGGGAACAACGTATGTTGTTATGCGGTCTGACCGATAAAGATCTTCGTAGAATATGTAGGAGCCAATATGGGCATCCAGGTCCCGCTATTGGTTATTGACCGGAGACGTGTCTCGGTCATGTCTACATTGTTCTCGAACTGTAGGGTCCGCACGCTTAACGTTACGATGACAGTTATTATGAGTTTATGCATTTTGATGTACCGAAGGTTGTTCGGTGTCCCGGATGAGATCACGGACATGACGAGGAGTCTCGAAATGGTCGAGACGTAAAGATTGATATATTGGAAGCCTATGTTTGGACATCGGAAGTGTTCCGGGTGAAATCGGGATTTTACCGGATTACCGGGAGGGTTACCGGAACCCCCCGGGAGCCAAATGGGCTAACATGGGCCTTAGTGGAAAGGTGAGAAGGCAGCCCACATAGGGCTGCGCCTCCCCCCCTCTCCCTAGTCCTATTAGGACTAGGAGAGGGGCCGGCCACCTCTCTCTCTCTCTCCCCTTTAAAGGATTCCTAGTTGGACTAGGATTGGAGGGGGGAGTCCTACTCCCGGTAGGAGTAGGACTCCTCCTGCACCTCCCTCTCTTTGGCCGGCCAGCCCCCCTCCCTCCAACCTTTATATACGGGGGCAGGGGACACCCCAAGACACACAAGTTGATCCTTGAGATCGTTCCTTAGCCGTGTGCGGTGCCCCCTGCCACCAAATTCCACCTTGGTCATATCGTTGTAGAGCTTAGGCGAAGCCCTGCGTCGGTAGTACATCAAGATCGTCACCACGCCGTCGTGCTGACGGAACTCTTCCTCGACGCTTTGCTGGATCGGAGCCCGAGGATCGTCATCGAGCTGAATGTGTGCTAAGAACTCGGAGGTGCCGGAGTAACGGTGCTTGGATCGGTCGGATCGGGAAGAAGACGTACGACTACTTCCTCTACGTTGTGTGATCGCTTCCGCAGTCGGTCTATGTTGCTACGTAGACAACACTCTCCCCCTCGTTGCTATGCATCACCATGATCTTGTGTGTGCGTAGGAAAATTTTGAAATTACTACGTTCCCCAACAGGTAAATGGTCAAAGAACTAAACATTATATCTTAGGTAATCCCATAAATGTTGAAACCAATATTATTGAAACCATTACCCCTGAGGAATACATAAGGGACACTGTCCGAAATGTTTCAGACTCCGAAAAGGAATAGGTATCTCGTACGGTAAGTAAACTGACTCCAAAACAATTTTTAAGGCAATATTTCTCAGTTTTGGGATATTTAAAAAATAGAAAAATAAGTAGCAGTCCGGGAAGGACACGAGGGCCCCACGAGGGTGGTGGGCGCGCCCTACCCCCCTGGGCGTGCCCCCCTACCTCGTGAGCGCCTCGTGTGCCTTCTGGACTCCGTTTTCTTGCATGTTACGTATTTTGGTCGGTAAAAATTCGTTATATATTTTCCCGAAGGTTTTGACTCCCGTATCACGCAAAAATCTCCTGCTTTTGTTTCGTGCTATTTTTCTGACAGATCTAGGATATCATGACGGCCCCAAGCTCCTCCAAGGACAAGTTCTTCGAGAAGGTCATCAACCCTTACCTCATGGAGGTGCTGCGACACCGTCAAACCATTGAGATGCGTGATGGTTTGCTGCACATCCGCGATGAAGAGGGACCAAAGGGGACCGGAAGCATGGAGACGAGGCTCGAAGCAGTGGAGCAACAAGTTTTCAAGTGCCAAAGGATGGTGGAGCGTGGAATCAACGCTAGCCACATGATGCTCGCAGAGTTCACTAATAACTACAAGTCGGATGCCAAGAACACTGAGGAGGCCATCTTCAAGCTACATGAGAAGATTGAGCACCTCCAAGCCCAAGTCTATGACCTTCAAAACCAAAACTGTGAGTATGAATATAGATTCAGAAGAATGAGTTTGGCTGCAGATTTGAGGATTCCGGAGACTCGATCATCTTTATATGATGGTGAACCTATGCCTTGGAAGATGGATGACAAGCCCGCATCATCAACAACACCTCCACCGTCTCCTCCAACAAAGAAGAATTGAGTATCTGGGTATGGGCACTCCCCTTGGCAATTGCTAAGCTTCGGGGAGGTGCCCCGGTATCGTATCACAATCACAACTCCTATCTTTACCTTTTTCTTAGTTCGATCCTATTAGTAGTATCTTGATCTAGTAGAAGAAAGTTTATGGCATGATCTAGTTTTGAGTTTTGCTTTATGATCCCTCTATGTAATCGAGTCCGTGAGCTATATATAATAAAGATTAGTGTTGAGTCAAGGGCTTGATTATTTTGCTATGATCTTGGGTGAATAAAAGAAAAGAGAAAGAATAAAAGGAAACAAAAAGTTCATATTGATCTTATTGAGAGTAATGACTTCACATAGAAAGAGTATGATTATTAACAGTTGTTGGGAATTGGCAGACATAGCTTTGGTCATTGTTGCAAATAATAGTAAGTAATAAGGAAAGAGAGGTTTTCACATATAGATATATTATCATTGACATCTTTTATGATTGGGAGCACTCATTAAAATATGACATGCTAAAGAGTTGATGTTGGACAAGGAAGACAACGTAATGAGTTATGTATTTCTTATATCTAAGATAAAGTATGTTGTCATGGTTCCTCTAACTTGTTGATCTTGCCTTTCCCCCTCATGCTAGCCAAATTCTCAGCACCAAGTAGAAATACTACTTGTGCTTCCAAATACCCTTAAACCAGTTTTGCCATGAGAGTCCACCATATCTACCTATGGATTGAGTAAGATCCTTCAAGTAAGTTGTCATTGGTGCAAAGCAATAAAAATTGCTCTAAATATGTATGATTGATTGGTGCGGGAGAAATAAGCTTTATACGATCTTGTGATGTGGAAGTAATCAAAGCGATGGACTGCATAATAAAGGTTCATATCACAAGGGGCAATATAAAGTGGCGTTCTTTCACATTGAGATTTTATATATTCAACCATAAAAGCACATGGCAACCTCTGCTTCCCTCTGCGAAGGGCCTATCCTTTATTATTATCTTCTACCTTATGAAAGAGTCACGGTGATCTTCACCTTTCCTTTTTCATTTTATCCTTTGGCAAGCTCAGCATGTTGGAAAGAACATGATATATATATATATATATATATATATATATATATATCTAGTTGGATGTAGGGGAGCATGAACCATTATTGTTGACATTACCCTTGAGGTAAAAAGTTGTGGGGCAAAACTATAAGCCCCTATCTTTCTCTGTGTCCGATTAAAACTCCGTAACCACAAGTATCGCGTGAGTGTTAGCAATTATGGGGGACTAAATGATAGTTGAGTATGTGGACTTGCTTTTAAGCTCTGACATAGATTATAGTTTGTTGGAGCCCAATAAAGTTTATGATTTATACTTTTGCATTGTGAATAGATCATCACTTGAACATAAGTAATCATATGAAAAAATCTATATATGTTTCTGTTATAAGAATAATCATGATGCCTTCATGTCCGTATTTTATTTTTATCGACGCCTCTGCCTCTAAACATGAGGACATATTTATTGTTATCGGCTTTTCGCTTGAGGACAAGCGAGGTCTAAGCTTGGGGGAGTTGATATGTCCATTTTGCATCATGCTTTTATATCGATATTTATTGCATTATGGACTGTTATTTCACTTTATGTCACAATACTTATGGATATTCTCTTTTATTTTACAAGGTTTACATAAAGAGGGAGAATGCAGGCAGCTGGAATTCTGGTCTGGATAAGGAGCAAATGTTAGAGACCTATTCTGTGCATCTCCAAAAGCCCTGAAACTCCACGGAACGTCTTAAAAGAAATAAAGAAAAATCCACGCCAAAGATGAAGGCCAGGAGGCCCACACCCTACTCACGAGGGTGGGGGGGCGCCCCCCTAGGGCGCACCCCCCTACCTCGTGGACCCCCTGGTGGCTCTCACATGCCCATCTTCTCCTATATGAGTTCTTTCGATGAGAAAAAAATAGGGAGGAACTTTTCGGGACGAGACTCCGCCGCCATGAGGCGGAACATTGGCGGATCCAATCTAGAGCTCCGGCAGAGCTGTTCTGCTGGGGATACTTCCCTCCCGGAGGGGGAAATCATCACCATCGTCATCACCAACGCTCCTCTCATCGGGAGAGGGCAATCTCCATCAACATCTTCACCAGCACCGTCTCATCTCCAAACCCTAGTTCATCACTTGTATCCAATTCCTGTCTCAAAGTCCGGGATTGGTGCTAGTAGGTTGCTAGTAGTGTTGATTACTCCTTGTAGTTGATGCTAGTTGGTTTAATTGGTGGAAGATCATATGTTTAGATCCTATATGCATAATATTACCCCTCTGATTATGAACATGAATATGCTTTGTGAGTAATTACGTTCGTTCCTGAGGAAAAGGGAGAAGTCTTGCTATGAGTAGTCATGTGAATTTGGTACTCGTTTGATATTTTGATAAGATGTATGTGGTCTAGCCTCTAGTGTTGTTATGTGAACGTCGAGTACATAACACTTCACCATTATTTGGGCCTAGAGGAAGGCATTGGGAAGTAATAAGTAGATGATGGGTTGCTAGTGTGACAGAAGCTTAAACCCTAGTTTATGCGTTTCTTCGTAAGGGGATGATTTGGATCCGTATGTTTCATGCTATGGTTAGGTTTACCTTAATACTTTTGTTGTAGTTGCGGATGCTTCCAATAGAGGTTAATCATAAGTGGGATGCTTGTTCAAGTAAGAACAGCACCCAAGCACCGGTCCACCCACATATCAAATTATCAAAGTATCGAACGCGAATCATATAAACGTGATGAAAACTAGCTTGACAATATTCCCATGTGTCCTCGGGAGCGCTTTTCCTATTGTAAGAGTTTGTTCTGCCTTGTCCTTTGCTACAAAAGCATTGGGCCACCTTGCTGCACTTTATTTACTTTTGTTACTTGTTGCTCGTCACAACCTATCTTATCACAAAACTATCTGTTACCACTTAGTTCAGTACTTGCAGAGAATACCTTGCTGGAAACCGCTTATCATTTTCTTCTGCTCCTTGTTGGGTTCGACACTCTTACTTATCGAAAGGACTACGATAGATCCCCTATACTTGTGGGTCATCAGGCTGCGGCTTCTGCTCGCATTGCGGGAGACGCACCTCGACCATCTCTGCCCTCGGCAGGCACCTAGTGTCGTGGAGGTAGGCGATGTCGTCAAGGGTGACGGTCGAGCCCATCCATGACCCTGATGGCAGCGCCATCCACATGTGCACGAACAAGAAGAAGGGAAGGAAAGGAAGATGGCAAGAAAGCCCTGCTCAGGATGGCAGGTGTTGCAGCTAGCGGCGGCCTTCGGAAGCAGAGGGAGGATGAAGAGGCAAGCGAGCGCGAGTGTCGGTGTCAAAACTGGCGGATCTCGCGTAGGGGGTCCCGAACTGTGCGTCTAAGGCTGATGGTGACAGGAGGCAGGGGACACGATGTTTACCCAGGTTCGGGCCCTCTTGATGGAGGTAGTACCCTACGTCCTGCTTGATTGTTCTTGATGATATGAGTATTACAAGAGTTGATCTACCACGAGATCAGAGAGGCTAAACCCTAGAAGCTAGCCTAGGGTATGATTGTATGTTGTCCTACGGACCTAAACCCTCTGATTTATATAGACACCGGAGGGGGCTAGGGTTACACAAGGTCGGTTACAAAGAAGGAGATATACATATCCGTATTGCCTAGGTTGGCTTCCACGCCAAGTAAAGTCCCATCCGGACACGAGATGAAGTCTTCAATCTTGTATCTTCATAGTCCAACAGTCCGGCCAAAGGATATAGTCCGGCTGTCCGAAGACCCCCTAATCCAGGACTCCCTCAGCAGCCCCCGAACCAGGCTTCAATGACGTCAAGTCCGGCACGCAGTATTGTCTTCGGCATTGCAAGGCGGGTTCTTCTCCATTTTGAATGTTTGTTAAGTAGTGTCCGACCCCATAAATGTTGGACTTCTTGGCTTCTGTGCTCAATAAGGGCTATCTTCCACGCGTCGAATTAATACAAGGAGCCAGGGTGTTTTTACATTCGCCCCCCTAGCCAGATAAATAAATTGTCTATTAAAGGGATGGGGATTCTTAGATCCAATCCATACCATCCTCCCACAGCGAGAATCCATCAGAGCGCGCTTCGGAAAAATCCATTCCAACATGGCCGACCACCATAGCTCCTCCTCTCGCCCCTGTAGCCCTAAGCCCGGTGATTGGGAGAGATGTTTTGTCCCACACAGTCGATTAGTAGAACTGCAGACTCAGGGATTTCTCCCTCCAGCGTATATGGTTCCCGTCCGAGCCAGGCTCGCCACCTATAATGGCGGGGAGCAAGCTGAGAGCTTCCCCAGCCCCTCTACAAGGGAGCGGGTGTGCCTTGCTCCATACTTACTAAGGGGACTCGGATTTCCAATTCATCCGTTCCTCCGCGGGCTCCTGGAGTTTTACGGCCTCCAACTGCATAATTTCACCCCTGCTTCCATATTACACATCGCCGGTTATGTCGCGCTTTGCGAGTTATTCCTGGCCTGCAAGGCTCATTTCGAGCTGTGGAAAAGGTTATTTTGCCTCGTCCCCCGCACACAGAAGGGGTCACTTTATCAAGTGGGCGGAGACGAAATATGGCGCATCGCCGAAACCAGATACCTTTCCGGTACTCCGAAGAAGACGTCCGAAGACTGGCCTTCGGAATGGTTTTATATGGAGGACGTCCCCTTTCCGGACCCTTTTTGGTGGGGTCTTCCTGAGTTCAACAATGCTCCTCTGAAGACACCGAAGCTGGCACCCACAGAGCCCCCAGGAGGAAGACAACGGAGATGTCCTTTACCTGATGAACCGGATTAAAGCGCTGGCTCAATCAGGATTGACAGTAATCGAGGTTATGTCAATATGCATAATGCGGGGAGTGCAGCCACTTCAATATCAAGGGCACCCCCTGTAGTGTTTTAACGGGGAAGATGATGCCACCCGCTGCGGGTGTAAGGGACCGGACTCCGCTGCTGCTTTAGCAAAAATTCTATCCGATTTGTTCAAGGAAGAGGAAGAGGAGTTCATTCGTATCAAGCCACGGGATGGATTCTCCATGTACAACCCTCCAAGATGGGTGAGTTATATCTCCTTGCTCCCATTCTTCCCGCATTCTTCGTTGTAGGTACTCACCTTGCCATTTTACGGCAGGAACTACGAAAATCTGTAAGGGAGATTAACAGCCCTTCTCCACAACCAGAGGACCCTGACCGGGCCCTTGGTCCCAGACTCGAAGAAGATCCGTTCATATTCGTGGAGTTGATAGACAGGGAGTTCTATCAATTGAGCTGTGATGATGCCATGGTGGTCATTACGGCCGACTATCTCAGACTGCTCCCTGCGTCGCACGTAAGAAAAACCAAAATCCCAACTCCAAAAGCTAGGATCCCCTTTGACACTTCACCTACCATACACATATGGTGTTTTACAGGGCAGGCATTCGGGACGCCGTGCCGAACCCGCAGCAACTCGCCAACAAGAGGCACCGAGGCCGGGTAGGCCAAGAAGGAAGGCGGTCAGGACGGAGACGCCAACGCAGAGGTATGACACAAAACCCTGCTCCATGGTTGTCGTCTTTCTCAAAATGTAATGACGTCCATGTTTCTTTAATAGAAAAAACGCTCGCCGGAATATGTCCGGAGAGGCTGCCGATCACGCTTCCACCAGTCGGGGTCCAGGGCCGGACATAGAGGCGGAAGCCGACATGGGGCGGACGCCGGATGCTCCTCCTACAGAGGATGCGGATAGACTGTCCGCTACAAATTTAGAAGTGGAGAACACCATGAATCATAGGCGTCGCTGGGCCGTACTCCGTGACGCTTGCTTCTCACCAAAGGCATTTGATGCCTTCACTTTTGGAGACGCGTACCTCGTGCTGCTCAAAATGGTCAAGCCAGAGCAACGGACCAGTATGTAAGGGATGTACGGGTAAGCAAATCTGACAATTATATGTATCAGTAGCCCCTGAGACTTGAAACAGTTGACGCAACTGATTTAAGGATCATTATTTGTGCAGGCTCTTACGGAGAAGAATTCCCAACTGTCTCAAGAGCTGGACGAGTGCAAGGCCCAGCTGGAAGCCGCTATTGCGCATTGAAGGAGTCCAAAAAGGGTCCCCCTGGTAACTCTTTTATCTATTGCAAAGAATACCAGTACCAGGTAGTATGCGACATGTACGCACACCTAACAATAGATGTTGCAGGTGGCCCCGGAGTGAATCCGGAGGCCATGGAGGCGGATACAGCACATGATGATCGACAGTGAAATGCTAGCGAGCGCATGCTGGCGCGAGTTAGGCAGGAGTAAAATGATCTCCAATATGCCAATATCCGGCTGGGCGTGGAACTGAAGGATGTCCGAGCCCAGCTTGCGGACTCCGTGAAGGAGAATAAACGGCTTCAGCACGGCATTTTTAGTAAGTGCTTGAATGAACTTTTTTAAAGGAGTTCGGCGAAGAAGCCTCCTAACAGCGTTATGTCTGCAGGTATGCTGACGGGTCGTCCCGCGGAGGAGATGCCCGGGTCCTCGGGTGATCTTCTGCCAGAGCTCTCACAACTGCATGAACAAGTTTGGTAGGTGATGCAGAGTATTGCCCAAGCCTTGTGGATGTCCGCGTCCCCGCCAGGAGGCATGGGGGAGCTTATAGAGAAGCTCAAGGGAGCGTGGCGGCGCTTCCGATTATGGAAGATATCAGCCTGCCGACAAGGTGCACGGGAAGCCTGGGCTATGGTGAAGACACGATATACCAAGGTTGACCCAAACCACATGGCCGAGGTCAGACCTGTGGGCCCGATGGTAAAGAGATCCTTCTCAGCTTAGTGTATGATCAAGCAGAATTAGCCGCAAAGTATTCCCAACAGGATTGTAGGCTAGACAAGCTATTGGATGGTATAGAAGAAGAATTTAATCAGTCTTAGTGACTGTGTACTTCAAGTGACATATGTAATGTCCCTAGCCGGATTGTAAATCATTTGTCATGTCGGACCTTTTCGCTTCGACCTCTGGACCCGATAGTCCGGAGTGTATCCGAATACCCACTCGGTTATATAAAAACCGGGGTATGCATGGAAACCAGGCGTAGGGGTCATAAGTGCTTGAACAGACAAGTATCCAACTAGCTATGTTATATTACATGGACAGTAAGAAACATCTTCCAGGGAGAATAGTTCCGTTAAGGGTTCCTTTCCCTGGGTACCCATGCCCTAATGTGCATGTCCGAACTGCGAGACACAGGCTGAAAACATCTGGGGCATGTAGTAATTTAAATGAAAGTCATCTTTTATTCACCGACTGAATATTCCCTTAAGAACGCTAGCTTTCGGCTTCACCTAGTATGAGGTACACATCCGGCTGACCCGGCAGTAACAACCGCAGAGGTGCTCCCCTTATGCCCTAGCCAAATTAATGGGAATGTAGGGCATACACACAAGAGCCAGGCAACCCAGCTTGGCCAAAATTTAAGTCATATCGATGCATATAATGGCGAAAAAGGCTACATGCGGAAGAATAAGACATTTGCGGGGCATAAAGCCCAGAAAGATAATTAGATTAAGCTTTTGTATAGGAAGCCCCTAGGTATATTGGGCGCGGTTAGCGCGTCAAGATTGTGTAACCGAGACACAGGTTTAGCCCTTTAGGGCTTTGAAGAGAAAAGAGAGAAAGAAAGAGAGAAAAACAGATGTGTAAAAAAAGTCATGGAGGTAAGGAGACGAACATAGAGTCCGGCGCTATGCGTAGAATCTTTGGAGTCTGGATGCGTTCCATGGGTTTGGCTCGAGTCGATTATTTGATGCATCCCGCAGACGGTACGCTCCACCGGTCAGAACCTGGTCGATAATGAAGGGACCTTCCCATTTGGGCTTGAGCTTGTTCTTTTTCTTCTCCGGAAGGCGTAGAACTAGTTCACCAACGTTATAGGTTTTGGCCCGCACTTCTCCGCTTTGATACCTTCGAGCCTGTTGCTGATAGAATGCGGAACGGGCTTTCGCCACGTCGTGCTCCTCCTCTAGGGCATCCAAACTGTCCTGCCGATCGTGATCGGCCTCTCTTTCTTCATACATGCGCACTCGATGTGAGTCATGAATTATGTCGCAAGGCAGCACCGCCTCAGCACCATACACCATAGAAACGGTGTGTATCCGGTAGTGCGATTCGGTGTGGTCCGCAGCCCCCATAGTACGGAGTCGAGCTCCTCTACTCAATGGGTGTCTGATTCCTTGAAGGACCAGACTAATCTGGGTTTAATGCCACTCATGATAAGACCATTCGCTCGTTCGACTTGACCGTTAGTTTGCGGATGATAGACAGAAGCATAATCGAGCTTGATGCCCATGTTGCTGCACCAAAGCTTCACCTCGTCGGCTGTAAAGTTCGTGCCGTTGTCAGTGATGATGCTATGGGGACACCATAACGGTGTACAAACCCGGATATGAAGTCTATCACCGGTCCGGATTCAGCCGTTTTGACAGGTTTGGCTTCTATCCATTTGGTGAATTTGTCCACCATGACCAGTCAGTATTTTCTCTTATGGGTTCCCCCTCTGAGGGGTCTGACCATATCGAGCCCCCAGACTGCAAAGGGCCAAGTAATGGGGATTGTTTGGAGGGTGGTAGGTGGCATGTGCCTTTGGTTTGCAAAAAGCTGGCAACCGACACAATGTTGTACCAGATGTTGTGCATCTGCCCGGGCCGTCGGCCAATAAAAACCTCTATGGAAGGCCTTGCTTACAAGGGCCCGGGCTGCTGCGTGGTGGCCGCCGAGTCCGGCATGGATTTCTACCAAAAGCTTTCGCCCTTCCTCTTCGGAGATGCACCTTTGAAGGACTCCGGTTGTGCTTTTCTTATAAAGCTCTCCCTCATAGACCTTGTAGGCTTTAGATCGCCGCACTATGCAGCGAGCCTCATTTTGGTCCTCGGGTAATTCCTGTCTAGTTAGGTAGGCCAAGAATGGTTCTGTCCATGGGGCGATGACGACCATTATCACGTGGGCTGAAGGTGTTATTTCGGTGGCAGATCCTCCGATTGTGTCAGAGTATTCGGTATCTGGGGTTGTGGCCGGGTTCGGACTATTTTTGCCAGTGTCCCCTTCCCATACCACGGATTGTTTAAACAGTCTTGCCAGGAAGATGTTTGGTGGGACAGGGTCGCGTTTAGCGCCGATACGGGCTAGGATGTCCGCCGCCTCGTTGTTTTCCCGAGCCACATGGTGGAATTCCAGCCCCTCAAACCGGGCTGACATTTAGAGGACGGCATTGCGATATGCTGCCATTTTCGGATCCTTGGCATCGAAGTCTCCATTTATTTGGGATATTGCGAGGTTTGAGTCCCCACGCACCTCTAGGCATTGGATGCCCATGGAGACGACCATCCGGAGGCCGTGTAATAGGGCCTCATATTCGACTGCGTTATTGGAGTCCGTATATAGTATTTGGAGCACATATTGCACCGTGTCTCCGGTGGGGCACGTTAGGACGACGCCAGCCCCTAGACCACCCAACATTTTAGAGCCGTCAAGGTGCATGATCCAATTGGAGTATGCGCTGTACTCTTTAGGGAGTTCGGCTTCTATCCATTCGGCTACGAAATCGGCCAGTACTTGCGACTTAATGGCTCGCCGTGGCTTATATGTTATGTCGAACGGGAGGAGCTCGATGGCCCATTTGGCAATCCGGCCCGTGGCATCGCGGTCTATTATTATGTCATTGAGTGGTACTTCAGATGCCACCGTAATCAACACTCTTGAAAGTAGTGTCGTAATTTCCAGGATGCCATAAATACCACGTATGCTATCTTTTGGTAATGTGGGTACTGTGATTTGCATGGAGTGAGGACGGTGGATACATAATATACCGGCTTTTGAAGTGGGAACTTATGTCCGTCCATCTCTCGTTCGACGACGAGCACTGCGCTTGCAACTTGGTGAGTTGCCGCTATATATAATAGCATTGGTTCACCAACAGTTGGCCCGGCCAGGATTGGGTTGGCGGCCAGGGTGGCTTTGATTTCTTCCAGTCCGGCCGT
Organism: Triticum monococcum; assembly: GCA_034509565.1. Classification (NCBI taxonomy): domain Eukaryota; kingdom Viridiplantae; phylum Streptophyta; class Magnoliopsida; order Poales; family Poaceae; genus Triticum; species Triticum monococcum. The sequence continues at coordinate 82,298,570 of CM067841.1, forward strand.
GGCTATGTCCGTCCACTCGAAGTGTTCGGTGCGCCGAAGAAGGCGATAAAGGGGAAGTGCCTTTTCTCCTATTCGGGAGATAAAGCGGCTTAAAGCCGCCATGCATCCAGTCAATTTCTGGATTTTCTTGAGGTCAGTTGGGATAGCCAACTGTGACAGAGCTCGGATTTTAGCCAGATTTGTTTCAGTTCCTCTACTGGAGACAATGAAGCCCATGAGCTTTCCGGCGGGAACGCCGAAAACACATTTTCCGGATTGAGCTTAATGTCGTATGTTTGGAGATTGGTGAACGTGAGCCTCAAGTCATCTATTAAAGAGTCGACGTGTCTGGTTTTAATGACCACATCATCTACATATGCCTCCACAGTCTTACCGATCTGCTTTTCCAGACATGTCTGGATCATGCGCTGATATGTTGCGCCGGCGTTTTTGAGCCAAAAGGGCATTGTGTTAAAGCAGAAGGGGCCGTATAGTGTTATAAATGCCGTTGCGGCTCGATCAGACTCTGCCATCTTAATCTGGTGGTAACCGGAGTATGCATCGAGGAAGCACAATTATTCGTGTCCTCTGGTAGCGTCGATGATTTGATCGATGCGAGGGAGTGGGAAGGGATCCTTTGGGCAAACCTTGTTAAGGTCTTTGAAGTCGGCACATAGGCGCCAGGATTTATCCTTCTTTGGTACCATCACGAGGTTTGCTAGCCAATCCGGATGTTTTATTTCTTTAATGAAACCGGCTTCCAGTAGCTTGGCTAGCTCCTCTCCCATGGCTTGTCGCTTAGGTTCAGAGAAACGACGAAGAGTCTGCTTGACCGGCTTGAATCCTTTTAGAATATTAAGGCTATGCTCAGCCAATCTGCGTGGGATTCCTGGCATGTTTGAAGGATGCCAGGCGAATATATCCCAATTCTCGCGCACAAACTCCCGTAGTGCGGCGTCTACAGCGGGGTCTAACTATGCCGCAATGGATGATGTTTTTGTAGGGTCCGTTGGATGGACTTGGAATTTAACTATTTCATCCGCTGGTTTAAAGGAAGTGGACTTGGAACTTTTGTCTAGTATCACGTCGTCCCTGTCCACCGTGGAGTGCAGCGCGGTTAACTCCTCCGCCATAAGGGCTTCGGATAATGCATAGAGGGTAGTGCGGCTGTTTTGTTCTCGGCGTCGAGTGCTATGTCTGGATCACTAGCTAGAGTTATAATTCCCTTGGGTCCGGGCATTTTGAGATTCATGTACCCACAATGGGGTATGGCTTGAAAATCGGGAATGCCTCCCGCCCTAGAAGGGCGTGGTATTCGCTACTGAACGGGGTCACTTGGAATGTAATTTCTTCGGACCTGTAATTCTCCGGAGTGCCGAATACCACATCAAGTGTGATTTTCCCAGTGCAACGTACCTCCTGACTAGGGATGATTACTAGGAAGGTCATACTGCTTTGCTCAATACGGTTGTTGTCTATGTCCATTTATTGGAGAGTTTCCTCATAAATGAGGTTTAATACGCTGTCGCTATCCATGAGCACCTTAGTGAGCCGAAAGCCATCCACAATTGGACTGAGGACCAAAGCGGCTGGTGCTCGGGCTGTTCGGAATTTAGGTTCGTCACTGGCGTTGAAGGTGATAGCTGTATCGCTCCATGGATTTATTGCTACCACGTGGCAGACTTCGGCAAGGCTGCGGAGTGCTCGCTTACGCCTATTATTTGAGGCGAAGGTCTCGAAGACTGTTAATACTGTGTTATTATCCGTGGGAAGGTGCTCTGAGATATTTTGGGTGAGGAGATCCTCACTGCTTTTGGCCACCGGCCGGAGTACCCAACATGCTCTAAGGCCGTGTGTTGATATGGTATCCGCCGTACTATGGATTTTGCAGGTCCGTTGAGCCATCCCCCCAATACGGTTTCCACGCCCTGTAGTGGGCTTTCGCTTCCTTGAGTCGGGTGACTTATGAGAGTGTGCCCTTTTAATTCGGACAGGGGGTTTTGTCAGAGCCAGATTATCCCAAAATTGTGTTTGGGTTTTCCAGGCACTTTCCATGACACAGTATTTCCGTACTATGGCCGCCAAGTCTGCAAAGTGTGCTACGTCATGGCGACTTATGGCGTTGAGGACTCCCTTGTCCGTGCAATTGTTGCAAAAGAACGAAATTGCATCTTCCTCGCGACAGTCCTTGACCTTGTTCATTACAAGGAGGAATCTGACCCAATAGTGATGTACTGTCTCTTTGGGCGCTTGCCTAATGTGGGAAAGATAGTTCGTATCTTGGTGGGTGGGTGGATTTAAGTCCATACCTTGACCCAATCTATGATCCCGGGCAGGGGAGTTTCCGATCTTGGAAGTTCGGGCTCCGGGGTGTTGCCCTGCGGGTTCGGTATGCGGCCTGATTCTGGAATTAGGGTTAGGGCGGCTTCCTCCCGTGAGCGAGTATCCTATTCGGAGAGCTCAGGAATCCGGACATAGTTCGTCCTCAGGATAGAGGGAGAATCACCGCATTGCTCCTCCACCACCGCTATCTGATGGGTGACCGGCGGAGAGTCAACCTCCCTTTGGTCGGGTTTAAGCCCGATCTGATCGTAGTCCGTAGTGACTCCCAGAGCGGCAATGCGATCCAAGAGCTCGTTTAGAGAGGAGAGGTCCATTGGATCCATCTGCTCGGCAAATTTTGAGCCAATGTGGAGGCTATTTTTGATGACTCGAGAGGTCATCATCGGCTTAGTCAGAGAGTTTGGCCTACAGACAGGGCTCCCCCAGAGGTGATATTGTCCTTCACAACGAGGCGAGCCATCTTCCATAATCAAAGCACCAATGTCGGTGTCAAAACTGGCGGATCTCGGGTAGGGGGTCCCGAACTGTGCGTCTAAGGCGGATGGTGACAGCAGGCAGGGGACACGATGTTTACCCAGGTTCGGGCCCTCTTGATGGAGGTAATACCCTACATCCTTGTTGATTGTTCTTGATGATATGAGTATTACAAGAGTTGATCTACCACGAGATCAGAGAGGCTAAGCCCTAGAAGCTAGCCTATGGTATGATTGTATGTTGTCCTACGGACCTAAACCCTCCGGATTATATAGACACCGGAGCGGGCTAGGGATACACAAGGTTGGTTACAAAGGATGAGATATACATATCCGTATTGCCTAGCTTGCCTTCCACGCCAAGTAAAGTCCCATCCGGACATGAGACGAAGTCTTCAATCTTGTATCTTCATAGTCCAACAGTCCGACCAAAGGATATAGTCCGGCTGTCCAAAGACCCCCTAATCCAGGACTCCCTCAGCGAGCATGAATGATCTCCGCCGCCCCCCTTGCCCCCAATTTATAGTCCACGATTCGAAATGTGGGGAAGTGGGATCATTTGCGCTCGCCCCTCCCACTTCCCCGCAATAAGTGCGCACGTATGCCGCAATAACTACCTGGAGAATGGCGACCAACTGGCGGACGCCTCTATAAATCCACACACGTAGGCCGAGGGCATGCAGCAGCGGGCCCTAGGGCGTCGCCCCGTCCTATTGCGCGCGTGGCCTGTCAGGCCCTTCCGGGTCCCAGGCGCCACGTGCTGGCCGCGCGAAGCCCAAAATATTGCCCAAGATTCGTCAAGCTCCTCAGTTTCCTGCCACGACCAAGACGTTGCGATCCGGTTTCCGGAAGCCAGCACACAGTGGGTGTTGCCGGACCCGGCGGTCACCAAGTCTGCCTCTGCAAAGGGGGGAAACTGCGAAGGCACACTCATCTGAAGATGGAGGACCTTCACAGCTTCGGGGACTACTGTCGGGGGGATGAACCCCAAGCAGGCAACGGAACCTGGATCTCTTTCGAAAACAACAGGGCCTACATCGCACCTCAACCCGGCCCGACCTTGGCCGAGTGTCTCCACTCGGCCAGGTCGCTCGACCCGGCCTAGCAGGCCGACTCGGCCAGACTCCTCAACTCAGCCCGAACAACCAAGCTCAAGACTTCTCCAGCAAGCCAGCACCGCCCTTGGCGTGTTCTCCAAACCCGGCCGAGGGTTAGCGGCCGTCCCATCCCAGCCGTACGATGGGACGAGTCTCTGCCAGCTAATGATCAAAGCCATAGTACCTCGCCAATGCCTCTGGTCAGCTGGATGAGGCAGCAGTGCCCTCCACCTACCCGCTGACTAGGGCCGACGTGGCTACAGTGCCCTACGCCTACCCGCTGACTAGGTCTGGCGTGGCAACAGTACTGCAGCGTGACCAATGACGCGAACAAGCGGCGACCTGACGGAGCGCCACTGTAGCCGACTCAACCCGGCCACGCCCTGACGATCGACAACACAGCAAAGTGCCCCCTAGGCACGTGGGCCCGCGCTCGGAGAACCCGGCTAGCCCTGGTACCCGGCGGGTCCCAGCATCGGGTTCCCGGACACTGACAACCCGGCCCTACGGCCTTGGAACGTTACCCTTGTTCCCCTGGGGGGTTGACCTATAAAAACCCCCAGGAGCCCCCATGTATACAGGCAGCACCCACTTCATTCACACAGTCGATCATACACACCTAGCAAGCGACACTCGAGGAGAGGGAGCAGCCTAAGCCTTGGCCGGACCTCCTTCTTCCTCCTTACACCTCTAGGAGCAACTCTGTACTATTACATATAAAGCACACTCGGCAAGACTAGGGGTGTTATCTCTCTGTAGTGCCCCGAACCTAGGTATGTCTTGCGTCCCGCGCTCGCTCATGCTGACCTCACCTCTGGAGCCCACCAGTGCCCTCGAGCCTCCTCCTATCTTTAGCCATCCCTTGGCATCTGTCGTGCGCCCACCACGACAGGAACACTTAGTGTGCTATCAAACGTCACAACGTAACTTTGTGACTATAAAGATGCTCTATAAGTGTCTCTGATGGTGTTTGTTGAGTTGGCATAGATCGAGATAAGGATTTTTCACTCCGTGTATTGGAGAGGTATCTCTAGGCCCTCTCGACAATGCACATCACTATAAGCCTTGCAAGCAATGTGACTAATGAGTTAGTTACGGGATGTTGCATTACGGAATGAGTAAAGAGACTTGCTGGTAACGAGATTGAACTAGCTATTGAAATACCGACGATCGAATTTCCGGCAAGTAACATACCGATGACAAAGGGAACAACGTATATCATTATGCGGTTTGACCGATAAATATCTTCGTAGAATATGTGTTAGCCAATATGAACATCCAGGTTTCGCTATTGGTTATTGACCGGAGACGTGTCTTGGTCATGTCTACATAGTTCTCGAACCCGTAGGGTCCGCATGCTTAACGTTCGGTGACAATCGGTATGATGAGTTTATGTGTTTTTATGTACCGAAGGTTGTTCGGAGTCCCGGATGTGATCACGGACATGACGAGCAGTCTCGGAATGGTCGAGACATAAATATGGATATATTGGATGGCTAAATTCAGACACTGGAAGTGTTCCGGGTGATTTCAGAGAAATCCGAAGTACCGGGGAGTTATCGGAACCCCTCGGGGGGTCAATGGGCCTTCATGGGTCTTAGTTGAAATGGACGGCAGCAAGGGAGCTGTGGGGAGCTCCCCCCTAGGCCCAAACCTAATTGGTTTAGGGCTTGGGGCGCCGGCCCCCTCTTTCCTTCTCCCCTCCTCCTCTTTCGTTCCCCTCCTAATTGTACTAGGAAAGGGGGAACCTACTCCTAGTAGGAGTAGGATTCCCCCTTGGGGCGCACCCTATGAGGACGTCGGCCCCCTCCCCTTGGTCCTTTATATACGGGGGCAGGGTGCACCCTAGAACACACAAGTTGATCATTGACCTCTTAGCCGTGTGCAGTGCCCCCCTCCGCCATAATCGAGCTCGGTCATATTGTCATAGTGCTTAGGCGAAGCCCTGCGCCGGTAGCTTCATCATCACCGTCATCACACCATCGTGCTGATGAACCTCTCCCTCAACACACAGCTGGATTGAGAGTTCATGGGACGTCGCTGAGCCGAACGTGTGCAGATCGCGAAGGTGTCGTACTTTCGGTACTAGGATCGGTCGGATCGTGAAGACGTATGACTACATCAACCGCGTTGTCATAATGCTTCCTCTTACGGTCGACGAGGGTACATGGACATCACTCTTCCCCTCTCGTTGCTATGCATCACTATGGGAGTCCTGGATTAGGGGGTCTCCGGATAGCCGGACTATCTCCATTGGCCGGGCTGTTAGACTATGAAGATACAAGATTGAAGACTTCGTCTCGTGTCCGGATGGGACTCTACTTGGCGTGGAAGGCAAGCCAGGCAATACGTATATGGATATCTCCTCCTTTGTAACCGACCTTGTGTAACACTAACCCTCTCCGGTGTCTATATAAACCAGAAGGTTTTAGTCCGTAGGACAACAATCACAACATACAATCATACCGTAGGCTAGCTTCTAGGGTTTAGCCTCTCTGATCTCGTGGTAGATCTACTCTTGAAACACCCATATCTTCAATATTAATCAAGCAGGACGTAGGGTTTTACCTCGATCAAGAGGGCCCGAACCTGGGTAAAACTTCGTGTCCCTTGCCTCCTGTTACCATCCGGCCTAGACGCACAGTTCGGGACTCCCTACCCGAGATCCGCCGGTTTTGACACCGACATTGGTGCTTTCATTGAGAGTTCCTATGTGTCGTCCTTGTTAGGCTTGATGGCTCCTACTATCATCGATTGCGATGCGGTACAGGGTGAGACTTTTCTCCCCGGACATATCTTCATATTCGGTGTCTTTGCATTGCGGGCTAATTCGCTTGGCCATCTGGAGCAGATTGAAAGCTACGCCCTGGCCATCAGGTCAGATTTGGAAGTTTGAACTACATGCCCGACATCCGCAGAGACTTGATCTTCGACGGATTCGAGCCACAGCCGGGCGCGCCGCACTGTCTCGATGGGCATGACCTAGCTCTGCCACCATACGGTACTCCAGAGGCCGCGCCCACACCAAGTCCGACCCTTAGCTCGGAGCCAGCTGCACCAATCGAGGACGGGTGGCTAGACACCGCCTCAGGGGGTGCAGTCTCAACGGCGATTGAGCCGAAGACCAGCATAATCCTCTGCGCAGCCCGTGACTCCAAGGTGCCGGACTCTCCTCCGGTCCCTGAACCATCCGCGCCCCTGCCAATTGAATCCGACTAGACACCGATCATGGAATTCACCGCTGCGGATAACTTTCAGCTCTCGCCCTTCGGCGACATTCTGAATTCACTAAGGTCTCTCTCTTTGTCAGGAGAGCCCTGGCCGGATCATGCCGAACAGGACTGGGATGCGGATGACGAAGAAATTCGACGCCCACCCACCACCCACTTTGTAGCCACTGTCGATGATTTAACCGACATGCTCGACTTCGACTCCGAAGACATCGACGGTATGGACGACGATGTAGGAGACGAACACGAACCAGCACCTATAGGGCATTGGAAAGCCACCTCGCCGTGTGACATATACATGGTGGATACACCCAATGAAGGCAACGGCGACGAGATAGCGGAGGATGACCCCTCCAAGAAGCAACCCAAGCGCCGATGTCAGCGGCGCCGCTCTAAGTCCCGCCAAAGCAAAAGTGGTGATACCGGCACAGGAGATAATAACACTCCGGATAGCGCCGAAGACAACGAAAACCCCCTCTAGCAAGAGATAGATTAGGAGGATGAAGGTGTTGGGGAACATAGTAATTTCGAAAATTTTCCTACGCACACGCAAGATCATGGTGATGCATAGCAACGAGAGGGGAGAGTGTTGTCTACGTACCAACGCAGACCGGCTGCGGAAGCGATCACACAACATAGAGGAAGTAGTCGTACGTCTTCCCGATCCAACCGATCCAAGCACCGTTACTCCGGCACCTCCGAGTTCTTAGCACACGTTCAGCTCGATGATGATCCTCGGGCTCCGATCCAGCAAAGCGTCGAGGAAGAGTTCCATCAGCACGACGGCGTGGTGACGATCTTGATGTACTACCGACGCAGGGCTTCGCCTAAGCACTGTAACGGTATGATCGAGGTGGAATTTGGTGGCAGGGGGCACCGCACACGGCTAAGGAACGATCTCAAGGATCAACTTGTGTGTCTATGGGGTGCCCCCTGCCCCTTTATATAAAGGATGGAGGAGGAGGAGGCCGGCCAAGGCAAAGGTGCGGCCAGGATAGGGAGTCCTACTAGGACTCCAAGTCCTAGTAGGAGTCCACCAAAAGGGGAGGAAGGGAGAAGGAATAGGAGGAGAAGGAGAGGTGGCCGGCCCCCTTTTCCCTAGTCCAATTCGGACCAAAGGGGAGGGGGGGCGCAGCAGCCTTTTCCTCTTCCCATTAAAGCCCATCAAGGCCCATTACCTCTCCCGTAACTACCCGGTACTCCGAAAAATACCCGAATCACTCGGAACCTTTCCGATGTCTGAATATAGTCGTCCAATATATCGATCTTTATGTCTCGACCATTTCGAGACTCCTCGTCATGTCCCCGATCTCATCCGGGACTCCGAAGTCCTTCGGTACATCAATACTCATAAACTCATAATATAACTGTCATCGAAACCTTAAGCGTGCGGACCCTACGGTTCGAGAACAATGTAGACATGACCGAGACACGTCTCCGGTCAATAACCAATAGCGGGACCTGGATGCCCATATTGGCTCCTACATATTCTACGAAGATCTTTATCGGTCAGACCGCATAACAACATACGTTGTTCCCTTTGTCATCGGTATGTTACTTGCCCGAGATTCGATCGTCGGTATCCAATACCTAGTTCAATCTCGTTACCGGCAAGTCTCTTTACTCGTTCCGTAATACATCATCTCAGAACTAACATATTAGTTGCAGTGCTTGCAAGGCTTATGTGATCTGCATTACCGAGAGGGCCCAGAGATACCTCTCCGACATTCGGAGTGACAAATCCTAATCTCGAAATACGCCAACCCAACATCTACCTTTGGAGACACCTGTAGTACTCCTTTATAATCACCTAGTTACGTTGTGACGTTTGGTAGTACCCAAAGTGTTCCTCCGGCAAACGGGAGTTGCATAATCTCATAGTCATAGGAACATGTATAAGTCATGAAGAAAGCAATAGCAACATACTAAACGATCGTGTGCTAAGCTAATGGAATGGGTCATGTCAATCAGATCATTCAACTAATGATGTGACCTCGTTAATCAAGTAACAACTCTTTTGTCCATGGTTAGGAAACATAACCATCTTTGATTAACGAGCTAGTCAAGTAGAGGCATACTAGTGACACTCTGTTTGTCTATGTATTCACACATGTATTATGTTTCCGGTTAATACAATTCTAGCATGAATAATAAACATTTATCATGATATAAGGAAATAAATAATAACTTTATTATTGCCTCTAGGGCATATTTCCTTCAGTCTCCCACTTGCACTAGAGTCAATAATCTAGTTCACATCGCCATGTGATTTAGCAGCAATAGTTCACATCACCATGTGATTAACACCCATAGTTCACATCGTCATGTGACCAACACTCAAAGGGTTTACTAGAGTCAGTAATCTAGTTCACATCTCTATGTGATTAACACCCAAAGAGTACTAAGGTGTGATCATGTTTTGCTTGTGAGATAATTTTAGTCAACGGGTCTGTCACATTCAGATCCGTAAGTATTTTGCAAAATTCTATGTCTATAATGCTCTGTATGGAGCTACTCTAGCTAATTGCTCCCACTTTCAATATGTATCCAGATTGAGACTTTAGATTCATCTGGATCAGTGTCAAAACTTGCATCGACGTAACCCTTTACGACGAACCTTTTTGTCATGTCCATAATCGAGAAACATATCCTTATTTCACTAAGGATAATTCTGACCGCTGTCCAGTGGTCTACTCCTAGATCACTATTATACTCCCTTGCCAAATCAGTGCAAGGTATACAATAGATCTGGTACACAGCATGGCATACTTTATAGAACCTATGAATGAGGCATAGGGAATGACTTTCATTCTCTTTCTATCTTCTGCCGTGGTCGGGTTTTGAGTCTTTACTCAACTTCACACCTTGTAACACAGGCAAGAAACTTTTTCTTTGACTCTTCCATTTTGAACTACTTCAAAATCTTGTCAAAGTATGTACTTATTGAAAAACTTATCAAGCGTCTTGGTCTATCTCTATAGATCTTGAAGCTCAATATGTAAGCAGCTTTACCGAAGTCTTTCTTTGAAAAACTCCTTTCAAACACTCCTTTTATGCTTTACAGAATAATTCTACATTATTTCCGATCAACAATATGTCATTCACATATACTTATCAGAAATGCTGTAGTGCTCCCACTCACTTTCTCGTAAATACAGGCTTCACCGCAAGTCTGTATAAAACTATATGCTTTGATCAACTCATCAACGCGTATATTCCAACTCCGAGATGTTTGCACCAGTCCATAGATAGATCGCTGGAGCTTGCATATTTAGTTAACACCTTTAGGATTGACAAAACCTTCTAGTTGCATCGTATACAGCTCTTCTTTAGTAAATCCATTAAGGAATGCAGTTTTGTTTATCCATTTGCCAGATTTCATAAAATGCGGCAATTGCTAACATGATTCGGACAGACTTAAGCATAGATACGAGTGAGAAAATCTCATCGTTGTCAACACCTTGAACTTGTCGAAAACCTTTTGTGACAATTCTAGCTTTGTAGATAGTAACACTACTATCAGCGTCCGTCTTCCTCTTGAAGATCCATTTATTTTCTATGGCTTGCCGATCATCGGGCAAGTCAACCAAGGTCCATACTTTGTTCTCATACATGGATCATATCTCAGATTTCATGGCTTCAAGCCACTTTGCGGAATCTGGGCTCACCATCGCTTCTTCATAGTTCGTAGGATCATCATGATCTAGTAGCATGACTTCCAGAACTGGATTACCGTACCACTCTAGCACGGACCTTACTCTGGTTGATCTACGAGGTTCAGTAGTGTCTTGTTCTGAAGTTTCATGATCATCATCATTAGCTTCCTCACTAACTGGTGTAGGTGTCACAGAAACATTTTTCTGTGATGTACTACTTTCCAATAAGGGAGCAGGTATAGTTACCTCGTCAAGTTCTACTTTCCTCCCACTCACTTCTTTCGAGAGAAACTCCTTCTCCAGAAAGTTTCCGAATTTAGCAACAAAAGTCTTGCCTTCGGATATGTGATAGAAGGTGTATCCAATAGTTTCCTTTGGATATCCTATGAAGATGCACTTCTCCGATTTGAGTTTTGAGCTTATCAGGATGAAACTTTTTCATATAAGCATCGCAACCCCAAACTTTAAGAAACGACAACTTTGGTTTCTTGCCAAACCATAGTTCATAAGGCATCGTCTTGACGGATATAGATGGTGCCCCTTTTTAACGTGAATGCAGCTATCTCTAATGCATAACCCCCAAAACAAATAGTGGTAAATCGGTAAGAGACATCATAGATTGCACTATATCCAATAAAGTACGGTTATGACGTTCGGACACACCATTATGATGTGGTGTTCCAGGTGGCGTGAGTAGTGAAACTATTTCACATTGTTTTAACTGAAGACCAAACTCGTAACTCAAATATTTGTCTCCACGATCAGATCATAGAAACTTTATTTTCTTGTCACGGTGTTTTTCACTTCACTCTGAAATTCTTTGAACTTTTCAAATGTTTCAGACTTATGTTTCATCAAGTAGATATACTCATATCTGCTCAAATCATTTGTGAAGATCAGAAAATAATGATACCTGTTGCGAGCCTCAATATTCATCGGACCACATACATCAGTATGTATGATTTCCAACAAATCTTTTCTCGCTCCATTGTTCCGGAGAACGGCGTTTTAGTCATCTTGCCCAAAAGGCATGGTTCGCAAGCATCAAGTGATTCATAATCAAGTGATTCCGAAAGCCCATCAGCATGGAGTTTCTTCATGCGCTTTATACCAATATGACCTAAACAGCAGTGCCACAAATAAGTTGCACTATCATTATTAACTTTGCATCTTTTGGTTTCAATATTATGAATATGTGTATTATTAAGATCGAGATCCAATGAACTATTTTATTGGGTGTGTAACCATATAAGGTTTTATTCATGTAAACAGAACAACAATTTATTCTTTTACTTAAATGAATAACCGTATTACAATAAACATGATCAAATCATATTCATGCTCAACACAAACACCAAATAACACTTATTTAGGTTCAACACTAATCCCGAAAGTATAGGGGAGTGTGTGATGATGATCATATCAATCTTGGAACTACTTCCAACACACATCGTCACTTCACCCTAACTAGTCTCTGTTTATTCTGCAACTCCTGTTTCGAGTTACTACTCTTAGCAACTGAACTAGCATCAAATACTAAGGGGTTGCTATAAACACTAGTAAAGTACACATCAATAACATGTATATCAAATATACTTATGTTTACTTTGCCATCCTTCTTATCCGCCAATCATTTGGGGTAGTTCCGCTTCCAGTGATCAGTCCCTTTGCAGTATAAGCACTTAGTCTCAGGCTTAGGATCAGACTTGGGCTTCTTCACTTGAGCAGCAACTTGCTTGCCGTTCTTCTTGAAGTTCCCCTTCTTCCCTTTGCCCTTTTCTTGAAACTAGTGGTCTTGTCAACCATCAACACTTGATGTTTTTCTTGATTTCTACCTTCGTTGATTTCAGCATCACGAAGAGCTTAGGAATTACTTTTGTCATCCCTTGCATATTATAGTTCATCACAAAGTTCTACTAACTTGGTGATGGTGACTAGAGAATTCTGTCAATCACTATCTTATCTGGAAGATTAACTCCCACTTGATTCAAGCGATTGTAGTACTCAGACAATCTGGGCACATGATCACTAGTTGAGCGATTCTCCTCCATCTTTTAGCTATAGAACTTGTTGGAGACTTCATATCTCTCAACTCGGGTATTTGCTTGAAATATTAACTTCAACTCCTGGAACATCTCATATGTTCCATGACGTTCAAAACGTCTTTGAAGTCCTGATTCTAAGCTATTAAGCATGGTGCACTAAACTATCAAGTAGTTATCATATTGAGCTAGCCAAACGTTCATAACGTCTGCATCTGCTCCTGCAATAGGTCTGTCACCTAGCGGTGCATCAAGGACATAATTCTTCTGTGCAGCAATGAGGATAAACCTCAGATCACGGATCCAATCCGCATCATTGCTACAAACATCTTTCAACACAATTTTCTCTAGGAACATATCAAAATAAACACAGGGAAGCAACAACGCGAGCTATTGATCTACAACATAATTTGCAAAATACTACCAGGACTAAGTTCATGATAAATTTAAGTTCAATTAATCATATTACTTAAGAACTCCCACTTAGATAGATATCCCTCTAATCCTCTAAGTGATCACGAGATCCAAATCAACTAAACCATAACCGATCATCACGTGAGATGGAGTAGTTTTCAATGGTGAACATCGTTATGTTGATCATATCTACTATATGATTCACACTCGACCTTTCGGTCTCCGTGTTCCGAGGCCATATCTGTGTATGCTTGGCTCGTCAAGTATAACCTGAGTATTCCGCGTGTGCAACTGTTTTGCACCCGTTGTATTTGAACGTAGAGCCTATCACACCCGATCATCACGTGGTGTCTCAGCACGAAGAACTTTTGCAACGGTGCATACTCAGGGAGAACACTACTTGATAATTTTTAGTGAGAGATCATCTTATAATGCTACCATCAATCAAAGCAAGATAAGATGCATAAAAGATAAACATCACATGCAATCAATATAAGTGATATGATATGGCCATCATCATCTTGTGCTTGTGATCTCCATCTCCGAAGCACCGTCATGATCACCATCGTCACCGGCGCGACACCTTGATCTCCATCGTAGCATCATTGTCGTCTCGCCAATCTTATGCTTCCACGACTATCACTACCGCTTAGTAATAAAGTAAAGCATTACATCGCGATTGCATTGTATACAATAAAGCGACAACCATATGGCTCCTGCCAGTTGCCGATAACTTGGTTACAAAACATGATCATCTCATACAATAAAATTTAGTATCTTGCCTAGACCATATCACATCACAACATGCCCTGCAAAAAACAAGTTAGACGTCCTCTACTTTGTTGTTGCAAGTTTTACATGGCTGCTACGGGCTTAAGCAAGAACTCATCTCACCTACGCATCAAAACCACAACGATAGTTCGTCAAATAGACTCCGTTTTAACATTCTCAAGGACCGGGCGTAGCCACACTTGGTTCAACTAAAGTTGGAGAGACAGTCGCCCGCAAGCCATCTATGTGCAAAGCACGTCGAGGGAACCGGTCTCACGTAAGCGTATGCGTAAGGTTGGTCCGGGTCGTCTCGTCCAACAATACCGCCGAACCAAAGTATGACATGCTGGTAGGCAGTATGACTAGTATCGCCCACAACTCACTTGTGTTCTACTCGTGCAAATAACATCAAACCACAAAACCTAGGCTCGGATGCCACTGTTGGGGAACGTAGTAATTTCGAAAATTTTCCTACGCACACGCAAGATCATGGTGATGCATAGCAACGAGAGGGGAGAGTGTTGTCTACGTACCAACGCAGACCGACTGCGGAAGCGATCACACAACATAGAGGAAGTAGTCGTACGTCTTCCCGATCCAACCGATCCAAGCACCGTTACTCCGGCACCTCCGAGTTCTTAGCACACGTTCAGCTCGATGACGATCCTCGGGCTCCGATCTAGCAAAGCGTCGAGGAAGAGTTCCGTCAGCACGACGGCGTGGTGACGATCTTGATGTACTACCGACGCAGGGCTTCGCCTAAGCACTGTAATGGTATGATCGAGGTGGAATTTGGTGGCAGGGGGCACCGCACAGGGCTAAGGAACGATCTCAAGGATCAACTTGTGTGTCTATGGGGTGCCCCCTGCCCCTGTATATAAAGGATGGAGGAGGAGGAGGCCGTCCAAGGCAAAGGTGCGGCCAGGATAGGGAGTCCTACTAGGACTCCAAGTCCTAGTAGGAGTCCACCAAAAGGGGAGGAAGGGAGAAGGAATAGGAGGAGAAGGAGAGGTGGCCGGCCCCCTTTTCCCTAGTCCAATTCGGACCAAAGGGGAGGGGGGGCGCAGCAGCCTTTTCCTCTTCCCACTAAAGCCCATCAAGGCCCATTACCTCTCCCGTAACTACCCGGTACTCCGAAAAATACCCGAATCACTCGGAACCTTTCCGATGTCCGAATATAGTCGTCCAATATATCGATCTTTATGTCTCGACCATTTCGAGACTCCTCGTCATGTCCCCGATCTCATCCGGGATTCCGAACTCCTTCGGTACATCAATACTCAGAAACTCATAATATAACTGTCATCGAAACCTTAAGCGTGCGGACCCTACGGTTCGAGAACAATGTAGACATGACCGAGACACGTCTCCGGTCAATAACCAATAGCGGGACCTGGATGCCCATATTGGCTCCTACATATTCTACGAAGATCTTTATCGGTCAGACCGCATAACAACATACGTTGTTCCCTTTGTCATCGGCATGTTACTTGCCCGAGATTCGATCGTCGGTATCCAATACCTAGTTCAATCTCGTTACCGGCAAGTCTCTTTACTCGTTCCGTAATACATCATCTCACAACTAACATATTAGTTGCAGTGCTTGCAAGGCTTATGTGATGTGCATTACCGAGAGGGCCCAGAGATACCTCTCCGACATTCGGAGTGACAAATCCTAATCTCAAAATACGCCAACCCAACATCTACCTTTGGAGACACCTGTAGTACTCCTTTATAATCACCCAGTTACGTTGTGACGTTTGGTAGTACCCAAAGTGTTCCTCCGGCAAACGGGAGTTGCATAATCTCATAGTCATAGGAACATGTATAAGTAATGAAGAAAGCAATAGCAACATACTAAGCGATCGTGTGCTAAGCTAATGGAATGGGTCATGTCAATCAGATCATTCAACTAATGATGTGACCTCGTTAATCAAGTAACAACTCTTTTGTCCATGGTTAGGAAACATAACCATCTTTGATTAACGAGCTAGTCAAGTAGAGGCATACTAGTGACACTCTATTTGTCTATGTATTCACACATGTATTATGTTTCTGGTTAATACAATTCTAGCATGAATAATAAACATTTGTCATGATATAAGGAAATAAATAATAACTTTATTATTGCCTCTAGGGCATATTTCCTTCAGAAGGAGCCAGCTCTCCTGAGAGAGCGGCTGGCGGAGAGGAGGAGGATGACAATTACATGCCCCCCTCCGAAGACGAGGCAAGCCTCGGCGACGATGAATTCGCCGTAGCAGAGGATCCCATCGAACAAGAGTGCTTCAAGCGCAGGCTTATGGCCACGGCAAATAGCCTGAAGAAAAAGCAGCATCAGCTTCAAGCTGATCAAGATCTGCTAGCTGCCAAATGGACTGATGTCCTCGCAGCCGAGGAATATAAACTCGAGTGTCCCTCCAAAACTTACCGAAGGCGCAGGTTACTACCCCATCTGGAGGAAGAACCGTATGATACGGCTGATCGGCCACCTCGTGGCCGCGATAGAGAGGCATTCATGCTGAAAGCTCAGCCTCCACCCCAACGCCATCCAAATAAAAAGGCATGGGGAGATACACCAGACCTGCGAGAAATATTGGAGGACAAAGCAAAGCACTCAAGATCGATCTACGGATCACGAGGGCGCACCACTCTACGAGACGGTAAACGTCACGCCGGATACAGTAAAAGCAAATCCGGCCGGGCCGAACACAGCGGGCAGGACCTATACGAGCTGCGTCGCGATATAGGCCAATACAGAGGCACCGCACACCCCTTATGCTTCACAGACGAAGTAATGGAACATCAATTCCCGTAAGGTTTCAAACCTGTTAACATTGAATCATACGACGGCACAACAGATCCGGCGGTATGGACCGAGGACTTCCTCCTCCACATCCACATGGCCCGCGGTGATGACTTACATGCCATCAAGTACCTCCCACTAAAACTCAAAGGACCAGCACGGCATTGGCTTAATAGCTTTCCAGCGGACTCCATTAGCTGTTGGGAAGATCTGGAAGCCGCATTCCTCGATAACTTTCAGGGCACTTATGTGCGACCACCAGACGCCGATGACTTGAGCCACATAATTCACCAGCCAGAAGAGAAGGCCAGGAAATTGTGGACTCGGTTCCTTACAAATAAAAACTAAACCATCGACTGTCCGGATGCGGAGGCCTTAGCGGCTTTCAAGCACAACATCCGAGACGAGTGGCTAGCCCGGCACCTTGGTTAGGAAAAGCCGAAATCTATGGCAGCCCTCACGACGCTCATGACCCGCTTTTGTGCGGGAGAAGACAGTTGGTTGGCTCGCAGTAACAATATATCAAAGAACCATGGTACCTTAGATACCAAGGACGGCAACAGCAAGTCGCGTCGCAACAAGCATAAGCGCCGCATTAATGGCAAAAGTACTGAGGATACGGCAGTCAATGCCAGATTCAGAGGCTCTAAACCCGATCAGCGGAAAAAGCCATTCAAACAAAGTACGCCGGGTCCGTCCAGCTTGGACCGTATACTCGATCGCTCATGTCAAATACACGGCACCCCAGACAAGCCAGCCAGTCACACCAACAGGGATTGTTGGATGTTCAAGCAGGTCGGCAAGTTAATCGCCGAAAACAAGGACAAGGGGCCGCATAGCGATGACGAGGAAGAACCCCGGCAGCTGCACACCGGAGGACAGAAGAGGTTTCCCCTACAAGTGCGGATGGTGAACATGATATACGCAACCCACATCGCCAAGAGGGAGCGGAAGCGTGCAGTCAGGGACATATATGCACTAGAGCCAGTCGCCCCGAAGTTCATCCCTTGGTCCTCCTGTCCGATCACCTTTGATCGCAGGGACCACCCTACTAGTATCCGTCACGGCGGATTCACTGCACTGGTCCTAGACCCAATCATCGACGGATTTCACCTCACTCGACTCCTCATGGACGGCGGCAGCAGCCTGAACCTGCTTTATCAGGACACAGTGCGCAAAATGGGTATAGACCCCTCAAGGATCAAACCCACAAAGACGACCTTTAAAGGCGTCATTCCAGGCGTAGAGGCCCACTGCACAGGCTCAATTACACTAGAAGTTGTCTTCGGATCCCCGGATAACTTCCAAAGCGAAGAGTTAATCTTCAATATAGTCCCGTTCTGCAGTGGTTATCACGCACTGCTCGGACGAACCGCATTCGCTAGATTCAATGCGGTACCACATTATGCATACCTCAAGCTCAAGATGCCAGGACCTCGCGGAGTTGTTACAGTCAATGGAAACACAGAGCGCTCTCTCCAAACAGAGGAGCACACCGCTGCCCTCACAGCAGAAGCGCAAAGCAGCCTCTCAAGGCAACCTACCAGTTCGACGTTTCAAAGCCCGGACACCTTCAAGCACGCTCGGGGCAATCGGCAAATAGACCGCCCGGCGCGATCTGAGCTCGCGTAGCAATACGACGGCCACCCCAATCCCAGCCCAACGACGTTGTTCGTGTCGCGCGTACATCATTACGCATTAAAAATACCATGGGCACAGATGGGGAGGGGGAGGCACGACTACGGCACGTACCAAAACGCGTCCTAAACCGCACCAGGGGCTTCCCGTTTGTTTATTTTTCTTTTTCTTTCAAGACTTCAATCTATAGAAACACTGTCCGGCAGCTCTATTGCTGAACACATGATACAACAACCAAGGAGGCCGATGACTACGGAATTCCCAGGTGGATTACAGATTTCATATAATTCCTCAGCTCGCCCTTGGAAGGGACATAGTCCTACTCTTTTGCGCATTACACTATCTGTATCACTCTGCTTTAATGCAATTTTTTAATATACAATGCATGACATTACGATTATTATCGCATTTTTGTTATATGTATACATATCTATGTGTTCATTAATGACGCCTAGCAACCGTACACTCTGGTACCGCCAGTGCACCAGGGGCTTATGTTCCCATAATATGGTGTGAAAAGTCCGAACACTTTCACAAGTGCGGCACCCCGGACTTATAGCATTATATGCATCAGCTCCGAATCATGTCTTTGGTCAAATGTTGGGTTTGCCCGGCTCCTATGTTTTTGTACCTTACGTTCTGCTCTATAGGCTAAGGTAGCGCTAGGAGAACTACTGCGATTGTGCCCCGGTTCTGCCGGGCCCAGCACCTCAGTAGAGAAAGCTAAAACTGACTGTCATGATAAGGCGAGAGACTGGTCGCTGTTCGGCGAGGTTTTTCGAGTCCCTAAAGACTAATGCCGCTTAGGGCGAGGGGCCGGCTCCGTCCGGCTTACAGGCGTGTATCGCGCCCCGAATTCGGCCTTCCGAATACTAGGGGCTTCGCCAAAATTTAAAATTATAGCATTATTAGTCCGGTTGCCTTGTTCGTTGTGCTGAGCACCTCCCTCAAAGGACCCAAACATGGGAACAAGAGTGCTCAGGTTTATCCCGAGCACCCCGGCACTCATGGCATGGGGGCAGAAGCCAAGGACTAGCCATCTCTCAGATTGGATAAACAGGCAAACAGAAGGTAATATTTTAAATTCACGCAAGCGTTGCATAGCGCATATGAAACAAGTTTTCATTACACAGGACAAAAAACGAGCAAGTCTCATTCAAATATTACATTTTGTGAACACTCATCCGCGATAAGACGGGCGCCCGGCAAAACACCCTCGTAATACATCTTGGGGTGGCGGTGCTCCATGCGCTCCGCCGGCCCCTCCTTGATAAGCTTCGCGGCGTCTAGCTTGACCCACTGCGTTTTCACACGGGCGAAGGCCCGGCGTGCACCTTCAATGCAGACGGATCGCTTGACGACCTCCAGCCGTGGGCAGGCATCCACAAGCCGCCTCACTAGGCCGAAGAAGCTGTTCGGAAGGGCATCGCCAGGCCACAACCGGACTATGAAGCCCTTCATGGCCTGATCGGCCGCCTTATGTAGCTCGGCCATCTGCTTTAGCTGGTCGCTCATTGGCACCGGATGTTCGGCCTCAGCATACTGAGACCAGAACAGCTTCTTCGTTGAGCTTCCGTCCTAGGCCTGGTAGTACAGTGCGGCATCGGACACACTGCGCGGCAAATCTGCGAATGCTGCTGAAGAGCTCCGGATTCGGGTAAGTAATCGGTAATTAACCTTTACATTCTTGCTTTGCATATAGAAAGCCTTACCCGCCGCTATCTTCTTCATCGTGTCGATGTTAGTAGCAATGATGCGGACTAGCTTCATGATCTGAGGATTATCCTCAATGCTGCACAGAAGTATTATGTCCTTGATGCACCACTAGGTGACAAAACTGTTGCAAGAGCAGTTGCAGACGTTATGAATGTTTGACAAGCTCGGTATGATGACTACATGATAGTTTAGTGCACCATGCTTTATGGCTTAGAACCGGGAGTTCAAAAATGTTTTGAACGACATGGAGCATATGAGATGTTCCAAGAGTTGAAATTGGTATTTCGTGCTCATGCCCGTGTCGAGAGGTATGAGACCTCTGACAGTACTTTGCCTACAAGATTGAGGAGAATAGCTCAACCAGTGAGCATGCACTCAGATTATCTGGGTACTACAATTGCTTGAATCAAGTGGGAGTTAATCTTCTAGATAAAATAGTGATTGAGAGAGTTCTCTAGTCACTATCACCAAGTTACTCGAACTTCGTGATGAACTATAATATGCAAGGGATGACGAAAGTAATTCCCAAGCTCTTCGCGATGTTAAAATCAGTGAAGGTAGAAATCAAGAAAAGGATCAAGTGTTGATGGTTGACAAGACCACTAGTTTCAAGTAAAAGGGCAAGGGAAATAAAGGGAACTACAAGAACCCATGAAGAAGCCCAAAGCTAGACGATCCAAGCCTGAAACTGAGTGCTTCTACTGCAAAGGAAATGGTCACTGGAAGTGGAACTGCCCTAGATACTTGGCGGATAAGAAGTGTGGCATACTGAGCAAAGGTATATTGGATATACATGTTATTGATGTGTACCTTACTAGTGTTTATAGCAACCCCTCGGTATTTGATACTGGTTCAGTTGCTAAGAGTAGTAACTCAAAATAGGAGTTGCAAAATAAACAGAGACTAGTTAATGGCGAGGTGATGATGTGTGTTGGAAGTGATTCCAAGGTTGATAAGATCACCATCGCACACTCCCTTTACCTTTGGGATTAGTGTTGAACCTAAAATAAATATTATTTGGTGTTTGCATTGAGCATGAATATGATTGTATCATGTTTATTGCAATAGAGTTATTCATTTAAGTGAAAGAATAATTGTTGTTCTATTTACATGAATAAAACCTTCTATGGTCATACACTCAATATAAATGGTTTATTGAATCTCGATCGTAGTGATACACATATTCATAATATTGAAGCCAATGCGGTCAGATGAGTGTTGAGGCTCGCGGTGGGTATCATTATTTTCCGACCTTCACAGATGATTTGAGAAGATATGGGTATATCTACTTGATGGAACATAAGTCTGAATCATTTGAAAAGTTCAAAGAATTTCATAGTGAAGTGGAAAATCATCATAACAATAAAATAAAGTTTCTACGACCTGATCGCCGAGACGAATATTTGAGTTACGAGTTTGGTCTTCCACTAAAGCAATGGGGAATAGTTTCACAAATTCGTGCCACCTGGAACACCACATTATAATGGTGTGTCCGAACATCATAATCGTACTATATTGGATATAGTGCAATCTATGATGTCTCTTACTGATTTGCCACTATTGTTTTGGGGTTATGCATTAGAGACAGCTACATTCACGTTAAATATGGCCCCGTCTAATCCGTTGAGATGACACCGTATGAATTATGGTTTGTCTAGATACCTAAAGTTTGGGGTTGTGATGCTTATGTGAAAAAGTTTCAGCTTGATAAGCTCAAACCCAAATCGGAAAAGTGTGTTTTCATAGGATACCCAAAAGAAACTGTTGGGTACACCTTGTATCACAGATCCGAAAGGCAAGATCTTTGTTGCTAAGAGTGGATCCTTTCTAGAGAAGAAGTTTCTCTCAAAAGAAGTGAGTGGGAGGATTGGAGAACTTGATGAGGTAATTGTACCTTCCCGAATTGGAAAGTAGTTCATCACAGAAATCAATTCTAGTGATTTCTACACCAATTAGTGAGGAAGCTAATGATGATTATCATGAAACTTCAGATCAAGTTACTACTGAACCTCGTAGTACAACCAGAGTATGGTCTGCACCAGAGTGGTACGGTAATCCTTTCTGGAAGTCATGTTACTAGACCATGATGAACCTACGAACTATGAGGAAGCGATGATGAGCCCAGATTCCAAAAAATGGCTTAAGGCCAAATCTGAGATGGGATCCATGTATAAAGAACAAAGTATGGACTTTGACTGACTTTCCCAATGATCGGCGAGCCATTGAGAATAAATGGATCTTCAAGAGGAAGACGGAAGCTGATAGTAGTGTTACTATCTACAAAGCTCAAATTGTCGCAAAAGATTTTTGACAAGATCAAGGTGTTGACTACGATGAGATTTTCTCACTTGTAGCGATGCTTAAGTCTGTCCGAATCATGTTAGCAATTGCCACATTTATGAAATCTAGCAAATGGATGTCAAAACTGCATTATTTAATGGATTTCTTAAAGAAGAGTTGTATATGATACAACAAGAAAGTTTTGTCAATCCTAAAGCACTACAAAAAAATACACTTCCATGATGATACGTGTTTGTCATAGTAGGTCGCATTTTCTGTCATGCATGTACATCCATGACAAATTTATGATAGAATCAAGATAGTCATACATGTGCTGTCGTAGAAGTGTTCCATGACATTGCCAAAATTATCATCACGGAAGTGTCCACTTCCATGACGATAAATCGCACGTCATAGAAGTGCTTTCATCAAGGGTGACCGACACGTGGCATCCACCGTAACGGAACGCCATTAAGCTATCGGGTCAGATTTTGGATCCGATAACCCGTTAACAGCCACGACCAATGCCGATTTTCCATGTGTAAAATTGTCATTGGTTGATGGATCCACGCGTCAGCTCCGCGTTGGCACAGGTGTCACTCATCCAACGGTCGAGATGGGCCTATGATATGTTGACATGTGGACCGTCCCAAAAGTGTCCCACAAAGATTAAATGCGCCGGCCCAACCGAAGGTCCATAATATTTAGCGGACCATAATGGGCCGGCCCAGCTAAAGGCCCACAAAATTTAGCAGACCATAATGGGCCGGCCCAGCTAAAGGCCCACACAATTTTGCAGACCATAATGGGCCGACCCAGCTAAAGGCCCACAAGATTTTGCGGACCACAATGGGCTGGCCCAGCTAAAGGCCCACTAGATTCTGTCGACCATAATGGGTCGGCCCAGCTAAAGGCCCAACATTCTCTGTCAAATTGGCCCGTCAACGGCCTGTCTAAACTTGTCATCAACGCGGCCCATGGTCAGTTTTAGCCCGTTAACAGTCCGCTAAGTAATTGGGCCGAATTACGGCCCTGCGTATTTCCGGCATGTTAAAGGTCCGGCTTCATTTGGGCCCATGTACAGGCCATCAAAACTTTCGGCCCATAAACGACCGTGAAGGATTTGGGTCATATTCGACCATGTCTGACATTCGGCCTCTTAGAGGCCCACTATAGCTTTGGGCCACTTTCGGCCTGTTAACGCCAGACGTAAACCATGGGCCATATGTGGCCCAACGTCATATCGGGCCCATTAATGGCCCATATAAAAATGACAATAATCTAGCCCGACCGAAGTTCCGGCCTGTTAAAGGCCCGTGTATTAGGTCGGCACATTTACAGCCCGTCCGAATTTCGGCCTGTTAATGTCCAGTGGGTTATTTGGCACAATTAGGGCCCAATCTCACTTTCGGTCTATTAAAGGTCCATGTATTTTATGGGCTCGAGATATTTACACCTGTAAACGGCCTATTTTTACTGAGGGCCCAAATTATGTTTAGGCCTATTAAAGGCCCACTATGGACACAGGCCTACCAGAAAAATATGAAAGCTTATGCTGATTTAGGCCCAGATATTTTTAGTGGGCTACATGCCAATTTCGGCCCGTAATCGTTTTTAGCCCAATTGGAATGGGCTCGACGAATGTTGGCATGTTCAGCTCCAACAAAGGTTTCAGCCGAATACATTACTAAGAAAAACCTACACTATACAAAAATAGCGTCGTAATTACTCCAGTCTGAGGCAGCATCATAAAATGTTGTATCACAACAAAATAAATTCCAACCATACAACAAAGGCCTGTTGGCATAAAGTTTACTGTCCTTCCAGATAAAAGCACCATCAGATGTATAGAAGCACAGATCATTTGACCTGAGTGCTAATGTTTCAGGCTGTAGAATCTGATGGAGCAGCACGATCTCCACCTTTTTCCGCCATTGCTCTTGAACAACAAAGGGAATGTCTGATAGTCTGGTTTCAAAACCATTCATATCTGGATGAAATTTCTCAACCACTATTCTTGTTTCCGAAAAAACGTCCAGTAGGGATTGGACTTGTGTCTGGAGCACGGATATGTCACTCTGTCTAGCAGGAAGATTTTGTTCAGTAGGCGATTTGGACGAGGTTACCTTGACAACCAACCCAGAATTTCGCAGGAGGGTGCTTTTTGCACTGTTAGTGGAGAGATACTGACGCACTGCAGCAAGAGGTGATATTGTGCTTGTAGTAGCCTCGTCACCTTCAGGTGGTTGTGGCTGTTCAATCATTTGTTCCATAGCTTCCTGAAAGTTTGAAGTTGTAGATTAGTGTACCAGATAAGTTACTAATGAGATAAAAACAAACAAAGTAGGTTAAACGTTTATACATAACTTATTTTGGTGAACTACTATAATACATTAGCATGTATTGTAGTGCCAACTACATAATAAAATCACTTTCGGAACATATGTCCATGTAGCATGCCTACTATATTGTCTATTTCCTCACATTCGTTGACATCTAAGGATAAAGAGACATGGTTTAATGTAGGATGAACATAGTATGACATCATTCATATCATGGGCAAACAGATATAAAACAAACAGGCTATTTTATCATTGTTTGCGCACGTGAACATAACAACTAGATTACAGATCAAGACCAAAAGAATATCCTTCATCTCTTTTAAACCATGTAAGGTGAAATGATACATTAAGACAACTGTGAATAAAAGTGAACAGAGTAACTGACATTGGCTGCAAACCAAGTAGTTAAATGAACACACCACAGTACCAATCAGTTCAAGGCAGGAGGAGTAAGGACTTACAACAGCGGCTTGAACTGGTGTGCTCATGCCCTTCATCTTGCTGGTGTGGCAATCCTTGAAGATTTGCGCTGCATTCGGTTCGGGTTCTTTTTGGTCCGCACGGAATTTCCTCTATATTTGGAACAAGTCAATATAGATACGATAATATGGCACAAAAAAGAAGGAAGTAGCAGCTATTTACAAGAGCCTCGCAGTGTGCAATATAGCTACGAGATCCTGTGGTCTTTTGGAATTTCACTTTAGAACGGTTGGTTTTGTTCTTCAAACAATTAGCCTAGAAGAAGATACACTTGTAAGGCACATACATAAATACAAGTTTAATATGTGGTTTGATCAAATACATATAGCCTACCTGATACTTTGGATCAGACCAGTGTTTAACGAGGGATGTCCAGTCTTCATCTGTAATATATTCCACTGGAGATGTTTGGGCGATTTCATTGTTAGCCTTTCCTTCAAAGTGAAATTTTCTATGGTGGTACCGATACTGTCGCAGAGCAGACTGAAAAACATGAGTGCATGCTTGTCTAGTTGCATCATCTTTTGGATCCAACTTGAACATCGTCTGTTGAAAAAAGAATGTGAGTCTTATTAGGAGGAAGCTAGAAAGTATGGGACAGAGCAAGACAATAGTACTAATTGCGATGAATAACATTACTTACGGATAAATGGTCAAGGAAGGTGTTAAACTGGGTATTGTCTTTCTCATTCCTGTACTGGATCCACGTTGGGAGGATACGTGCATGACACCTAAGGGCAACGGCTGCCTTTGATACTAACCTGGCAGACTCTGTAGCATCACGTGGCATTTTTAAACCTGCCTCAAAATGGATCTCCATTCTTCCTCCTTTAGATTTTGTTAATCTGTCAAGCATTATCCCTGATGTCTGTTTCCGCTTGCACCGTGGTGCTAGTTCAACAATGAATATGGAAAGAGTTAGTGTACATCAAACTGTGAGAGTACATATAAAGGAGCATGCAACTGCAACTTGACTCGGTCATGTACCGTCTTGGTGTTGATGCTCATGTGGTTCATCTAATCTTGCCAAGTCTTGTTGTGTCAGCAGTGCTTCGGAAGTAGTGTTAGGTGTGAAGGCAGCTTGGGAACTGGCCAGTTCCGGAGCAAACGAACGAGTAACTGGTTGAGACGCTGGTACAGTTGAAGCGGATGCTGCAGCTGGTGGAGCATGTGATACTGTGTTTGTAGATTTAGCCGGTGGACTTGGAGGTTCTACTGCACTATAAGTACCAGCAGAATCTCGACGGCAGAACCTTTTCCGTTTCACCCGACGAGTAACAACACTCCCTACTATATTATTTTCCTTGCTCTTTTTTGACTTTGCCATGTCAAGCTCCCACAACACAAAAGAATAAAATCACTCTTCAAAATTCATTGATGCATGATACAAACAAGCAATACTTTGATGTAAGACAACCGTATGAGGATGGAATATGTAAGAAAAACAGGACGGCATGACATATTCACAGCTACGATGTGCAAACTAAGCAGAAGGATTTTCAAGAAAATAGAAGTAATGCAAGCTAGACACCATATGAAAGATGCAACCAATATTACTCTACCAAGTTAAAAGTGTCTTGTCATAAGTGGCAATTCGAAAAATCAGAAGCAGTACAACGTAGAAATCAATGCAAGATGCAACCACTATCAAACTGCCATGTTAAAAGCGTCCAATCATGAGTGACTGATGCGGGATACACAACAGCTGTACTTTGATGTAAGAACATGGTATGATAGATAGATGCAGTGTATTCTAGACACAGAAAGCCATGTCATATGCACATGTATAACGTATAAACACAGCAGGTGCAATTTAATCAAAATAGAAGAAATACAGGCTAGACAACATATGCAACATGAAACCAATTATCACACTGTCAACTTAGAGCAAGCACCTACGATGGTGGAGTACGGGAGATGAACTCATCATATAGACTTGGGACTTCAACTTCATTAGCAGTAGCAGTGGCAAATCTAGAGAGTCTCTATTTGCGTCGGTGCGGAGGACCACCAACATCCCTGAACTTACTCTTTTCCTTCCTATTTTCTGATATTGCCTTATGAAGTCAAAACCACAAGATGAATAAAATTAGCTCTGCATAACTGGTTGATGCATGATACAGAATAACACTACTTTGATGTAAGGCAAGCGCAGGATAGGAGGATGGAATATATACAAAAAAAGACAGTGTTTCATATTCACACGTACGATAGGAGGATGGAATATGTATGAAAAAATAGTAAGAGGAAGGCATTTCAACAAAATTAGAAGAAATGAAGGCTAGGCACCATATGAACATGCAACCAATATCACTCTATCAGGTAAAAAGTGTCTCATCTAAGTGCCATTTCAAGAAATTATAAGCAGTACAAGCTAGAGGACAATGCAAGATGCAACCTACATCATAGTCCCAAGTTAAATGTATCTTATGGGTAAGTGATCGTTGCAGGTATAAGTTGTAAGCTACGCATATGCAATTCAACATAATCAGAAGCAATACAAACTAGACATCATACGGAAAATGCAACCACGTATAACTGTTACAAGTAAGAGCAAGCACCTGTGATGGTGGAGTAGCGGAGATGTGCTCATCATGTCGTGGTATTCTCACGGGGGGTGCAAGACGACATATGCCACAAGGTGGCTTCGTGTGAGGGCAAGACTGCTGCGGGAATATCCAGGGACGGGTATGCGAGTAGCACGTGCTAGTTTACCCAGGTTCGGGGCTCTTCGGAGAGATAACACCCCTACTCCTGCATGTCTTAGTATATCTGGTATATCTGGTACAGAGTTGCTCCTGGAGCTGTATCTAAAAGCAGTGCCACGAGCATCTGGTTTCGTATATGCATGTATGTGGCATGCTCTAGTGGTCGGCCATGCTCATGGCTCATGGCCGTGAGCATGTGTATGCTCATGCGTGTGTGTGGATGGCATGCTAGCTAGCTCTCTTGCTAGCTAGCTTGCTTGTGTGTGTGCGTGAGTGTGTCCCCCCTGATGGATGGATGTGTGCCTATATATATAGGAGTTGGCATGGGTGGTAGTAGCTTTGGTTGTAAGCTACCTTGGGTAGCTTACAAGCCAAGCCATGTAGGCATGGCTAGTGGCATGGTGCATGTCATGCTTGTTCCCTGGGGTACTTTATAAATCAGTACCCAGGGGACACGGTACACTGTAGATGACGTCGCGATATGGTTGTCCCGTCGGTGTCTCGTCAGGCTGCAGTTGACTTTGGGCAGTCGGCCTGGCAGAGGAGTCCGCAGCCAGCAGTCGCCCTGGTGGAGCAGTCGGCAGCCAGCAGTCGGCCTGGCGGAGCAGTCGGCAGCCAGCAGTCGGCCTGGTGGAGCAGCCAGCAGTCGGCAGCCAGCAGTCGGCCTGAGGGGCTTTGCTGGCCCCGATGTCTTGAGTTCTTGTCTTGCCGTCTTCGGGGTATACGTGTCCAATTACTCCGACAGTAGCCCCCAAGCCTCCGGGCAACTTGGCAAAGTTGGGCGGAGGTTTTTTGGCGAGTGTTCATGGAGATGATCATGAAAAAGACAAAGTTAATCCACACAGATATATCAAATGTTTGCTTTTAGCATTGCAAGTTTTATGCGGAGGGTGCCGACTCGGTTTCGTCCGAGCCCCCTTAATCGTTTTCGTGTTCCCTCCACTTCTTGGCTTGTGCTCTTGCTTGCCGGACAGCTGCTCTGCGATCTATGGCTGAGAGTGGGCCGCGAAGTGGAGTGTACAGTACTCAGAGTCTGGGAGCAGATTCAACCAAGTAGATACTTGTAAAGGAAACGACCGGGTCGCCCGAACCGTTTTTCTTCCCGGATGTTTTTCACGTGGGTGGCCTCCCGCGTTCACTCTTGCTAGTTCGACAGCCGCTCTGCGGTCTGTGACTAAGAGTGGGCCTTTGGTACCGCGCATGGTACTAAGCCGTCTGTGGGAACTAACGTCTCAGGCCAAGCGGCCAGCGACCCCGAGCCAAGTCTGGCTGGCGCCGGGGCAAGCAGTGATGCAACTGTAATAAAATGCGGAGACAGCCCCCGAGCATCGCTCGGGGTTATCCGTGATTGCGTGGTGCAAAAAATATTTGGGTGAGGAACTCACATTCGTTTTCGTGTTGCCGAGGCAGAGTTTGCGAAGAAAGCCGGCGCGGCTCAGTGCTCGCGGAGCGCGCCGACGCTCCCACTATGTGTAGCATTCGAGCCTTCGGGTACTCGAAGGGGGTCCCGGCCGGTCAGCCTCGACCGGCCAGGCGGCGATGCATCTTGTAGCGCCTATCTTCTTCTTTTTCTCTTCTATCAGCTGGTGGCAGCCGGACAAAACTCTTCTTTTGTCTCTTGTTTTTGGTGCGCCCCCACTGGGTGTAGCCCCCGAGATTCGGGCCGACTGCTGAGCAGTCGGGCCGGATCTCCCGGCAACTACTTTGTCTTCTTATTCACGGGGGCGCGTTAGCGCACCAGCTGGGTGTAGCCCACGAGATCTGGGCCGACTGCTGAGCTGTCGCGCCGGATCTCCCGGCGACTACTTTGTCTTTTTCTTCGCGGGGGCGCGTTAGCGGACCCGCTGGGTGTAGCCCCCGAGATCTGGGCCGACTGCTGAGCTGTCGGGCCGGATCTCCCGGCAACTACTTTTTTCTTCTTCTTCGCGGGGGCGCATCAGCGCACCAGCTGGGTGTAGCCCCCGAGATCTGGGCCGACTGCTGAGCTGTCGGGCAGGATCTCTCGGCAACTACTTTTTTCTTCTTCTTCGCGGGGGCGCATCAGCGCACCCGCTGGGTGTAGCCCCCCGAGATCTGGGCCGACTGCTGAGCTGTCGGGCCGGATCTCCCAGCGACTACTTCGTCTTCTTCTTTGTGGGGGCGCGTCAGCGCACCCGCTGGCTGTAGCCCCTGAGATCTGGGCCGACTACGGAGCTGTCGGGCCGAATCTCCTGGCGACTACTTTGTCTTCTTCTTCACGGGGGCACGTCAGCGCACCCGCTGGGTGTAGCCCCCGAGATCTGGGCCGACTGCTGAGCTGTCAGGCCGGATCTCCCGGGAACTACTTTTTTCTTCTTCTTCGCGGGGGCGCGTCAGCGCACCTGCTGGGTGTAGCCCCCGAGATCTGGGCCGACTGCTGAGCTGTCGGGCCGGATCTCCCGGCAACTACTTTTTCTTCTTCAGACGGCTGGGCGGGCGGACTCCGACAAAGCAGTTGGGCTCTTTGCAGCCGACCAGGTAGCCAACGGTCGGACGCACATTTGGCAGTCCGGACGCACACTCTTGTTTTTTTGCCAGCCGGCTGTGGGCAGTCGGCCCTTGGCCTTTTTTAGCCGGATCACGGGCAGCCGGCCCTTTCTTTTCTCTTCTTTCTTTCTGTCCGACTCCACGCGGGGAGCCGGACCCTTCTTTCTTTCCTTTTTGATGGGGAGCCGGCTTGGCACTCGGACATTGACTTTTCTAACAGTCGAGCTCGACCGGCCAGGCGGCGATGCAACTTGCAGCATCTATCTTCTTCTTTTTCTCTTCTGCCGGCTGCTCGGAGCCGGACAAAACTCTTCTCTTGTCTGCAATCTTCGCGGGGGCGCGTCAGCGCACCTGCTTGATGTAGCCCCCGAGATTCGGATCGACTGCTGAGCAGTCGGGCCGGATCTTCCGGCAACTACTTTGTTTTCTTCTTGGCGGGGGCGCGTCAGCGCACCTGCTGGGTGTAGCCCCCGAGATCTGGGCCGACTGCTGAGCAGTTGGGACGGATCTCCCGGCAACTACTATGTCTTCTTCTTCGCGGGGGCGCGTCAGGGCACCCGCTGGTTGTAGCCCCCAAGATCTGGGCCGACTGCTGAGCAGTCGGGCCGGATCTTCCGGCAACTACTTTGTTTTCTTCTTCACGGGGGCGCGTCAGCGCACCCCCTGGGTGTAGCCCCCGAGATCTGGGCCGACTACTGAGCAGTTGGGCCGGATCTCCCGGCAACTACTATGTCTTCTTCTTCGCGGGGGCGCGTCAGCGCACCCGCTGGTTGTAGCCCCCGAGATCTGGGACCGACTGCTAAGCAGTCAGGCCGTATCTCCCGGCAACTACTTTGTCTTCTTTCTCGCGGCGATGCGTCAGCGCACCCGCTGGGTGTAGCCCCCGAGATTCGGGCCGACTGCTGAGCAGTTGGGCCGGATCTCCCGGCAACTACTATGTCTTCTTCTTCGCGGGGGCGCGTCAGCGCACCCGCTGGGTGTAGCCCCCGAGCTCTGGGCCGACTGCTGAGCTGTTGGGCTGGACCTCCCGGCAACTACTATGTCTTCTTCTTCGCGGGGCGCGTCAGCGCACCCGCTGGTTGTAGCCCCCGAGATCTGGGACCGACTGCTAAGCAGTCGGGCCGGATCTCCCGGCAACTACTTTGTCTTGTTTCTCGCGGGGGCGCGTCAACGCACCCGCTGGGTGTAGCCCCCGAGATTCGGGCCGACTGCTGAGCAGTCGGGCCAGATCTTCCGGCAACAACCTTGTCTTCTTCTTTTTCTTCTTTAGACAGCTGGGCGGGCGGACCCCTACACAGCAGTCGGGTTCTTTGCATCCGGCCAGGTAGCCAACAGTCGGACGCACATTTCTTTTCTCTCTCTTTGTTTTTTAGCAGCCGGCTATGCGAGGGGCCCAGCCCACTTTTTCCACCCGGCCCCTAGGCAATCGGCCTCTTCTTTTTCTTTCTGTCCAGCTCCACGCGGCGAGCCGGACCCTCCTCTCTCTCTCTCTCTCTCTCTTTTCTTCTTCTTTTTCTTTTAGCAGTCGGCTGTTGACTTTTGCTTTGGGCGGCCGGCCCACTTCTTTTTCCTTCTTTTCTTTGCAACCGGCCTCTGCTTTTCTCTTCGGTTACTCGTCCGCGGCAGGCGGCTAGATCTGGAGCACAGCAGCCGGCAGCAGGGGAGGCTGACCCGGGTGTGGGGCGGAGCCGGCCGTCCGGGTTCGCGGCTGAGCGCGATGTAGGCGCGGAGCAGCAGTCGGCCAAGGGCGACACGGACGGAGGAGTCCGGGATGCCGGGGAAGTTGGCGCACGGGAGCCGGCCAGCCGGGTTGCGGGAAGCCGGCGAGTGCAAGAGCCGACCGGAGCTAGGGCAGAGTCGGCGCTGTGTGCGGAGTGGATGGACGCGTGAGTTCGGACCTAGCCGGGCACCGGGGAGCCGGAGCCGGCGTAGAGGACCCGGCGTAGGGCATCCGGCGGGGTGGAGTCGGCGCGGGAAGGCCGAAAGCGGGGCCAAGCGACGCCGGCGACGGGAGGCCGAGCTTGGGGCGCGAGCGTGCGCGCGGTTGGAGGTGGAGGCGCTTCGGCCAGGCGGAGGAGAGGAGTCGACCCGATGCGGGATGTAGGCGGAGTCGGCCGCAGGGCAGGCCTGGCAACGTGCCGAGCCGGCCGGAGCTGTGAGAGCCGTGCCGGGACGGGGCCACAGCTGGCGCGGGCAGAGGAGCACGCAGGGGCGTAGTGGCTGGGCGCGAAGATGGCAGCAACGACGCGAACGCAAGCCGGCGGGCGGGCAGGCGAAGTAGGCGGACAGGCACGGTGGTGGAGCATGCGCTCGGGAAGCCGAGAGCAGTCGGCCATAGGCGGGGATGGACCCGGCGGCCAGGAGGCCGACGAGCAGCAAGGAGCGCAGCGGGTGCGACGGGCACCCGGCCACGGGCGGAGAAGGCCGCATGGAGGCCAGCACAGGGCGGCGTGCAGGCGGTGCGGTTGCGCAGGGGCCGGCCGGAGTGTGGGGCGCTGGGGAAGAGCCCGGACGGGAACGCAGCAATCCGCGGCGGCGCGGGCGCGGCCGTGCGGGATCTTGACTAGGAGGCAGCAAGCTGCAGCAGCGCTAGCGTGGCCGGAGATGCAAGAGGCAAGACGCAGTGCAGGTGCTAACAACAGGTCATGCCGTTGCTTGCGTAGTGTATGGATGGTTTGACCATTGTTGACTGATGCATGGCTAGCTTAGGAGTGGTGTATGTGCATTGTACGAGTGGGAAAGTATGTGTAGTGCTATGGCTAATGGTTTGACCATTGTTGACTAGCATCTAGCTAGCTAGCATAGATGATATATGGAGTACCGAATGCCTGCTCCGGCCGGAGCAAAGCGCAGCGGGGAGGGGAGTGGACGCGAGCGGTGCGTGGATGGACACGGCCGACCGAACCGAGGCACCGCGCGCGGCGCGCGCACGGACGGCCGGCCGGCGCTGCGTTGGCGATGACGAAGATGGTGACGCCGACGACGAGGACGCGTCGTCCCGCACGGCCGCTCCGGGGGCGGGTCGAAGTCGAGCCCCCGAGCGCTACCGGAGAGATGGCGTGATGTCGCGGCGGTGATGGCGAAGATGGTCCCGCCGGTACTGCGAAACCAGCAGCAGCGCAGTAGCATAGTACCGCCCCACGGTGGGCGCCAAATGTTGTGGTATTCTCACGGGGGGTGCAAGACGACATATGCCACAAGGTGGCTTCGTGTGAGGGCAAGACTGCTGCTGGAATATCCAGGGACAGGTATGCGAGTAGCACGCGCTAGTTTACCCAGGTTCGGGGCTCTCTGGAGAGATAACACCCCTACTCCTGCATGTCAGAGTATATCTCGTATATCTGGTACAGAGTTGCTCCTGGAGCTGTATCTGAAAGCAGTGCCACAGGCATCTGGTTTCGTATATGCATGTATGTGGCATGCTCTAGTGGCTGCCATGCCCATGGCTCATGGCCGTGAGCATGTGTATGCTCATGCGTGTGTTTGGATGGCTTGCTAGCTAGCTTGCTTGTGTGTGTGCGTGAGTGTGTCCCCCCTGATGGATGGATGTGTGCCTATATATAGGAGTTGGCATGGGTGGTAGTGGCTTTCGTTGTAAGCTACCTTGGGTAGCTTACAAGCCAAGCTATGTAGGCATGGCTAGTGGCATGGTGCATGTCATGCTTGTCCCCTGGGGTACTTTATAAATCAGTACCCAGGGGACACGGTACACTGTAGATGACGTCGCGGTATGGTCGTCCCGTCGGTGTCTCGTCAGGCTGCAGTTGACTTTGGGCAGTCGGCCTGGCGGAGGAGTCGGCAGCCAGCAGTCGGCCTGGTGGAGGAGTCGGCAGCCAGCAGTCGGCCTGGTGGAGGAGTCGGCAGCCAGCAGTCGGCCTGGTGGAGCAGTCGGCAGCCAGCAGTCATCCTGGTGGAGCAGCCAGCAGTCGGCAGCCAGTAGTCAGCCTGGTGGAGCAGCCAGCAGTTGGCAGCCAGCAGTTGGCCTGAGGGGCTTTGCTAGCCCCGATGTCTTGAATTCTTTTCTCGCCGTCTTCGGGGTATCCGTGTCCAATTACTCCGACACATCATGTACACGTATGTTCTAGAAACAGGAACACATGTCATATTCACAGGCATTATGTGTAAATTAAGCAGATGCAATTCAAGTTAGAAGCAATACAAGCTAGACATCATACGCAACATCCAACCACATATAATAGTGTCAAGTTAGAGCAAGCACCTGTGATGGTGGAGTAGGGGAGATGTGCTCATCATCTACATAGCTACGTTAACTGTCCAGCCTTGTGTTGTCTTGCGAATCTTGTTGGGAGGATGGTGGAGTAGAATTTGTAGAGACCCCTAGTTTGAGTTGCTCCGAAGGACCACCATCATCCACTGCCAGACTAATTTCCTTCAGCTGTAATGATTTTGCATTGTGAAGTCAAATCGATAAGAAAAAGGAATAAAATTCGCTCTTCAGAAATCATTCATGCATGATACTGACGAACACTACTCGGATGAAAGGCAAACACATGATGCAAGGATGGAATATGTATGAAAAACAGGATGGTGTGACATATTCATACCTCTTATGTGGTAACTAAGAAGAAGGCATTTCAACAAATTAGAAGCACTGCAAGCTAGACATCATATGAAAGATGCAACCAATATCACTCTGCCAAGTTCAAACTGTATGGCGTTTCAACAAATTAGAAGCAGTACATGCTAGAAATCATATGCAAGACACAATAAATATCACAGTGGCGACTTAAAGGTGCCTTATCATAAGATATAGTATGTACCAAAAATAGGAAAGCGTGTCATATTCACATGTATCATGTGTAAGCTAAGCAGATGCAGTTTACACTAATTAGTAGCAATACGAGCTAGACACCATATGCAACATGCAACCAGATATCACACTGCCAAGTTAGAGCAAGCACCCTGTATGGTGGAGTAGGGGAGCGGAGACTTGGACCTTGTAATGCACTATCAGTACAAGGAGAATCAGTACAGATGCTCCATTTACGTTGCTGCAGAGGACCACCATCATCGCCTTCCTTACTCTTTTCCTTCCTCTTTCTTCATTTTGCCTTGTCAAGTCAAACCCACAAGAAAAAGGAATAAAATTTGCTCTTCGGAACTCATTGATGCATGATACTGACGAACACTACTTTCATGTAAGGCAGCCGCATGATAGGAGGATGGAA
This sequence comes from Triticum monococcum, assembly GCA_034509565.1. Lineage (NCBI taxonomy): Eukaryota > Viridiplantae > Streptophyta > Magnoliopsida > Poales > Poaceae > Triticum > Triticum monococcum. The sequence continues at coordinate 82,334,239 of CM067841.1, forward strand.
TATGTATGAAAAACAGGACGGCATGACATATTGACATGTATGATGTATAAAGTGTAAACTAAGCACAAGGTGCTTGAACTTGTTAGAATCGATGCAAGCTAGAAACCATATGAAAGATGAAACCAATATCACTCTGCCAAATTAAAAGGGTGCCCTAACAAATGTATTTAACCAAATTAGAAGCAATACATGGCAACAGGCTAGAAATAATATGCAATATGCAACGGATAAAGGTGACTCATCGTAATTGATTGATGCAGGATACAGAAGAGAGGTAGTTTCATGTAAGAACAAGGTTAACACATAGATGTAGTGTGTACCAAAAATAGGAAGGCATGTCATATTCACAGGTATAGTGTGTAACCTAAGCAGATGCGATTTACCCTAATTAGAAGCAATACAAGCTAGACACCATATGCAACATGCAACCACATATCACACTGCCAAGTAAGAGCAAGCACCTGTGATGGTGGTGTGGGGGAATTGCGGTGATCAACTAGAGAGCTACGTTAACTATCTTCATTTAGCCTTGCTGTTTCTTGAGAATCATGTGGGAGGATGACACTGCAGTCTTTAAACGAGTATGGGGTCTCACAGTAACCCACCCGGGTGACTGTCTCATCATAAGTGATTGACGAGGGATACAAAAGAGCATTAGTTTGATGTACGAACATGGTTAATAGACATATGTAGTATGTATCGAAAACAGGAAGGCCTGTCATTATCAAAGGTATAATATGTAAAGTAAGCAGATGCAATTTAACAAAATTGGAACCAATACAAGGTAGACACCATATGCAACATGCAACCACATTTGACAACGCGAAGTTAAAGCAAGCACCTGGGATGGTTGTGTGTGGCAATTGAGATCATCAACTGCAGAGCTACGTTTACTGTCTCCAACTACTGACACTGCACCCGTTAGAGTGCTGGAACGCTTAGTGATTATCTTTGAATTACACTGGAGCGACTTCTGTCTTTTCTTTTCTGCATTCATCAACACTGCGTCAGAGTCTGAAATACCCATGCATAAAAAAACAATAGTGTGAGTATGGGTGAAGTGTGTGCACAATTAGTACAGTGTAAAGGTAGCAGATAGCAGGCCGGTGAGAAATAAATGACGGGAGACATATGATAGCTCTACAACATGCATGGGACACTAAATTACTATAGGATTCTATGAAAATAACAGTCGACTGAAAGCAAATAGGTCAGTCCATTTTTTCTGCATCGTCCGATGTACAAAGAACGGGCAGATCGCCTTCATCTACCTCCAGCCAGTCAGTGTTGGCGATCTTCCTTGAAACGCCAGCGACCACCGGCCCAGTATTCCTCCCCTGCCTGCGCCCTCCCCTCGAACTCACTGCACCGCCATGCTTGGCACCGCCCCCCGGCCATCCATTCAGGCCCCGCCGATGTCCAGATCGGGCGCAAGCAGCTCCTGTGCCCCACACCCCGCTTCCCCGGGGAGCAGGCGGACTAGGTGCTCCGCGCGCCTAAGCGGGTGCTGCTCCTTTTAATCGCGGTTCGACTGACCCTGAATTGAAATCCAGGCGGGCTACTGACCTCTAGCAAAGGTTAAATATTAAAAGGGAGGAAACCTTGTGCATTTAGTATCATGAAGAAGATGCAGTAAGAAGCGCTCAACTAGTTTCTTTCGTGGGATGAATACGGTGTGAGCAGAGACGTAACATTTGCACGACTATGGCAAGAGGAGTACCTCTTTCTGCTGGTAGTGCTGTGTCCTCCTTCTGTTTTTCCGACGATCTTCTTGTTGTTCACCAGAAACCAGCTGTTGTGGAGGACGGTGCAGCCTTGGACGAACCCATGGCCAAGTTGTCGAGTGTGGTGCAGTGGCCGTCTGTCAGCGGCGGGGAAGCAGATCCAAGGTGGCGAACGACGGCGTAGCAGGAACAGCTCCGGTGTGGTCGACGGTTGCGACAGTGGAGCCGCAGCAGTGAGGTGCAGGACGGCATGGTCGGAGTGGTTCTGGTACGGCGCACGTCGGCATCGGTGTCGTGGAGGCAGCTCTGCCTTGGCTTCAGCTGCTAAGTCCTTGAGGGCGTTGCGGTTGCGGTTGCGTTGCACGACGACATCGGGGTACCGGTTCCGGCATGATGGAGGAGGGCGGCGGTGGATTGGCCGCTATGGGGTGGAGGACGGAGGAGACTGGGGTTTCGCGGCTGGTGCAGAGGGCGTTTTCGCGCCCACGAAGTATGAATGGGGAAACGGAGGGAGGCGGGGAACTAAGGGGGAACAATGTTTCGGTTTGAGACGCGCTTGTTTGAAATTTGGGGAAAGTTGCAAACTTTCCCCCCATCTAAAATTTCGGACATATTGCGGGTTGGGGCAGGACAGTCATCTCAGGTGTCCCAAATGTGGGCGGGATAGATTTTGGCCAAGCGCATGGGTAGGCGCCCACGGCGTATGAATGCTTCTCTGGCGTCTTGGTGAAGTTACAAACCTACCCCGGTTTAGACCTTTGGACATCGGGCCGATAGGCTACACGGGCCAGAGTCAGGACAGTAATTTCCTACCACCAAAACATTAGTGTCGCGCGGTTTCGGGTGACCAGAGGCCTATTTGGTGCTTCGTTGAATATTTGGGAGCAGAAGCATTAACGTTTTCTGTTCTCTTGAATTGAACTTTGGAGTGCACTTTGGAATCCATGCAAGTGACAAATGTATAAAGTTCTTCACACTAACAACATGGAGTGCACTAATTAATGTTTATATATGAATTGCAAAAGCATCCATTGCCTGTATTTCAAACCGCTCTCACTCTATGGATTGATAATATGAAATAAACACATGCACATGCTAGAATTCAATTGCAGTTGAAGAAAGAGCCTACTCCTGGTACTGTATATTAGTGATAGGGGTGTGTACAAAGTACACGTGAATACGAGGCATTGTGCATGTGTGGATACTATCGACGAACTAGCCCCCAACCTTGTATAACATGCTAAGGGCCTAGGGTTACAAATCATATAGAGTCGGCTTATCACCAGTGGGGATAGAGTCCTCCACGACTCTGGTAGCTTTGTGTTGTACGCCGAGTCCTCCACATGGGTCTTCGTATAACACGTCTCGGTCCAACCTATATGTGGTGCAGGATGGAACCGACCCATGAGTCTTCATGTTGATCCACCACAACTAACAATGATGTGCCCACCACACCACACACGCAATCGTCCACTAAGAGAATAAGCATATACAATAGTACAACGGTATCTAGCTCACAATACGTCTCCATATTTTGTTGATGACATTAACGGACTTTGCATTTGATGCGTGCTCCGTATTTTGTTGACAACACTTACGGTCATTGTATTTCAAGCGAAAGCAAGATATGGTCACTGGACTTCAGAATAAGCTCATCACGGTCACCGCATACATTTTGTCGTGCTAACCAACATGTGGTTGGATGGTTAGAGGACAGTGGTTTCTTGAGCCCACCAAGGTTAAAGTCCCGGTGCTCACATTTATCTTGTGTTAATTTCAGTATTTTCCAGCGATGTATGTTCAGTGGGAGGAGTCGTTCCACTCGACTACGAGGCACCTATGGTGAGTTCGTAAAATCTCAAGATCATATATGCTGGCCCACTCTCTCGAAGGTGCTCATAGGCGTCGGGTTCGCGTGTGTGCGCTTGCAGCGGTGAGTGCTTGCGCGTATATATGAACCCTTGTGTCTGTACCGTGTTAAACAAATACATATCATGATTTTACGGTCACTGGCTCACCCGTACAACTCTGTATTTTGTTGATGACACAATCAATTGACCAGTCAAACGTTCCACGCGGTGCAACTAGTGTTGCACCATCGGGGCGCGTAACAGTGGGGCCCACCTGTCAGCCCGTATATGAAAGAAAGAACTGGTAGTTTGAGTCTGTACTATGTTAATAAAATAGGAGTACATTTTAGGGTGATCGTACGATCACTTGCTCACCATACAGCTCCGTAATTTGTTGATAACAGGATCAATTGAGCAGTCAAACTGTCCACACTCAGCAGCGCACATTACCATAGGGCCCACCCATCAGTGCATATATGAAGGAAAGAAATGGTAATAAATTAGTGGTCGGCGGGTATTCGAAGTCGTGAGACCTCTGGTTCGCAGTCGTCTTCGGTTGGGGGCGTTCATTAGGCGGTGGGGTGGGGATCCCCAGAGAAAAAGCTCAGCTGGGGGGGGGGGCTAGAGGGATGGCCGGTACGGCGGTGGACCAGCGGTGGGGAGTTGTTTCGGGGAGGGCGGGCCGGCCGCGGGCGGCGGGGGCTGGCGGTTCGGCCGGTGGTGGCTGGCGGCTCCGGGGGGTGGAGTTTGATGATAAACTGGAGGCCCTTGATTTCGTATCCAACGGCGGGAAAATCTAATGACCAGAGATGAAAAAGTCTGTCGACTGACGTGTGGCCTCACCCCGCACGTGCACATGCACGCACGCAAGACACGTACGCATGTAGGCGTGCAACACTGACACGTACACACGCATGCATGCTGGCGTGCAACACTGACACGTACACATGCACTCACGAACACACGCACGTACGCACCCATGCATGCAACATTGAAACGTACCCTTGCACACACGCAACACTCACATGCCTGCATGCACATAGCACACAACGCAAGACACACGTTCAAACTATACGTGCATGCACCCTTTGTTAAGGACATGGATTGTTACGGGTATTAATCAATCTTATCTGTGATAAGCAGAAGATTGATGTTTGCAGAGGTCTTTATGAATCACAACATATCGAACGGGCTATCAACATAGTAGGCTTATCTACATGAAAAAGATGATGTAACAATCAATGAACAATCATTGGTTTATGAAATGCCCGCTTCTGACCGCCCTGGCCCACCAAAGGTTCCTTTGCTGTGCGCTGCCTGCGTTGGGTCACTGACATGCAGGCCGTGCACCCAAAGAGCCCACACATCAGTGGAAGAACGGTGCGGTGTCCTAGGTCCGAGTCGAGGGCGCCAGTCACGGCACGCCCGGCTGAACACGCCTCCGTGCCGCATTCAAATGCCTCCATGAAACCCGCCCGTGTGGAAGCCGAGAAACGCACTCTGGACACATGTCCATTTATGACCAGGTCCGCGTTAAACGCAACGCCGGCTGAGCTCCTCCCGTCCACCGTCTATTTAATCTCCTATTTAAACAAGGCCAAACGCCGGCCAAGAATCTCACACCTCCGCCGCTCCCCTATCTCCTCCACCATTTTGTCCACTCTTACAATGGCTTACGAAGAGTAGTTATTCCGCATCCACGGCGGCTGGGTAGCCCGCTGGATACGAGCTTTGCAGCTCGCTGATCCACCTCCCTCCTCTCGCCCGACGGAGCCAGTTGCCGCCCCAAGCCGGCGCGCGGTTCAGCAACTCGCTGCTCCAGGCCAGCTCGACGAGGAGCGGCGCATGGGCGTCGTTGCTGCCATCCACGCCGCCGCCTCGTACCGCGTCTCCCGTTTCTGTGGCTGAGATTCCCATGCCGGCGGCTGCGCCATGCAAGCAGCGATAGAAGCCGGGTGTGCGGAGAGCGGCGAATACGTGGCCAGCGCCTCCGCGTTCGCCGCCATCATCGAGGAGAAGTAGAACACGGGAGGCCGCCGCCGCTTGGGTCCCATGAAGGCCACCACGGAGGCGACGCCGGCGTACACAGCAGGTGTCTTGCCGGATCCTTTTGTTGCGAGGACCTTCGTTGACCCCGCATGGGCTCCACAGAAGAGGGCAATGTTAGGATGAACTCGAGCCGGTGCCGGCCATGGCAAAGTATTCGCCAATATTTTGGCTACCCCGGGCAAGATCCAAACAACCCCTCCCAACATATTCAAATACCTCATTCGCCGTGGAACATTGCCATGTGTTGTTTTCATGGACTAGCAAGATGCCCGTGCATTGCACGGAACATGAAGATGCATTTTTTTACAAACTCTCACATGCATGCAAGGGATAATTAATGTCCTCCTTTGCTAGTACCACGAGGCAAACACCATTAATATTGCATCGATTAGTGTTAGTGGCCTTGTATATTTGCAAATTGTAATTTTGATAGTGGCCCCTTGTATATAAAAATGGAGGGAGAAATATGAGAGATAAGGCGAGGAGGAGTGCGGCGTGGTGGTGACTAGTGGTCGGACTAGGCGGCGGCATGGGGATGGACGGCACATTATGACTAGGTTTGTATCTTTCTCACACACACCCACGTAGGTGGGGGACGTACACGAAGAGAAGAGGTGCACGCACGGTGCACTTACTCCCGTCTCTTTCCCAACCACACCCGCGCGGGTACACAGTGGAGCTCATTTCTGTACGAAAAAGGCAGCCCACATGGTAATTTGGCACGTGTACTGGTTTTCCACTTGGTGGAGGGAGGATCGTCTACCACGGGTGAACAAACAATTGCGACTTGACGCGTTATGTTAAATTAAAAAAAAGAGGCAAACCATGTGGGGCCTACCTTAGAGGGAAGGCTCTATACACTGGAGTACTTTTGATGTGTCCCGTCAACTCGCAGAATGAGGAGAAGCTTCCTTAGTACGCCGTCTCCCCCGCCCACGGGCACGGTGGCTTGCAGGATGAGGTGAAGCTTGCTTACCACACATTACGCCCGCTCCCTCGCCCACGCGCGCGGTGGCTCGCAGCCCGAGGAGAAAATATTACTACTCCCTCCGTTTACTCCTCGTCCCTACTACGTACTTTGGTTAGTACTCCCTCCATTTACTTATACAAGGCCACTATAAAAAATACATTTTGCATCTATACGAGGTCACAAATAGTAATCGAGCCAAAAGTTACTACTCCCTCCTTTCCAGTTTATGGCTCAATTTCAAAATCTCTCCAACCAAGGTAGACGGTGAGTGGTCGAATTAATTTCATAGTTTGCACAAGTAATTAGTACGCTTGTTTTTCTCAGGAAGTTGTGTTTACCGAGGCATTAATTAGAACGAATGCATGAATGACCACTAAATTTCCATGAACTTGTACATGCATTGGTTAGTTTCCTCTTGGCACTGCTTGCGTCGGGTGATCTAACGCACCTCGAAATCCAACATGTAATGGTACTACTACTAGTATAGTGGAGTAGAATTGAAACTTATCAAATGGAAAAACGAATGTTTTTTAGATGAGCCCTATAAACCCTAGTGGGTACGTACTCCATAAAAACAGATTTTTCCAAAACTAAGTCGCTCCCTTTCATGAATTCTGTAGTAGTATACTCCTTAGTCGACGCTCCCTTTCATGAATTCTGTACTTCTTGTCGCCGGCATGTGGGACATATAGCAACCGGGTCGACGTGTCAAGCACTAAATAACAGTGCAGAATAGCAGGGGGGACGCACCCCACTCGTACCAGCCCAGTAGTAGTAATGAGCAATGAGACATCAAATCACAATGCCGCACTTTCCCAGACGGACGAAGCAACCCTTATTCACACGGTTTGCCATCATCTCAAACCACGTACTAGTATCGCTTCTGCCTCAAGAGGGACACGCGCATCACCTTGGTACATCATGACACATGGGACCGCATGATAGGCCATGCTCCCCTGCCGATTGCTCGGTAAAATCACCTCATTTTTACTATACTTCCTCCGTATTGGTTTACTACATGGCATGCACGTCGTTCTAGGTTGAGAATTTAACTAGCTATATATATGATGAACATTACTCTAGCCTTTTAAAAAATGTATACTTTTGTACAATAGTACTATCGATGGATTGCGCCATGGAGCAAAACTTGAAATTAAAAAAAAGGTGGTACATATATAGAGCGCTCATCGCCAAATTATGCATATAGTACTATTAAAAAAGCTAGTACGTGCTTAATTGGGGTGCTAAATTCAGTTAAAGAAATACTAGTAGTATGTACATACTGAAGAGTTAAAGTAACGAGAAGAAACATAACATAGTTCTGCTGGGGGCTCAACACAACACACCCCTCAAATTAAAGTAAGCACACCTGAAATTAAACTATGCAACTAATCCGGTAGACACTGCATTAGAAGTTTAGAACCACCATGAGCAACGACACTACCACCTTACTCAGAGTCCTCGTCCACGTCCTCGACTTCGTCCTTGTCCCTATTCCTCTTGGCCAATACTTCTTTGCTTGAACCGCACACTTGGCTCTTGCTCTTCATCCAACCCTTGTAGATATTGAAGCAAAGTTAGCCGTCCATTGCAGCGTAGTGGATGTGGTCTATATCTAGTAAATTCCGCTGCCATGCATGACGATGAAACGTGTATGGAGGTTTCACCAGTTTACTGTACGAAGGATGAACCATGGCTCCTGCCAGGGTCAGCATTGAAGGCTGACGAGAGGGCACCAGCCGATTCTTCTGGAGGTTGAAGGTGTTGCCTAAAACGAGGCCTATCCGACCCAGGATTCTTTGTCGTTACCAAAGTCTACAGTAAAGAATTTGACTAGGTTGCTCCTGAGGAAGTCCTTAAAATCCTGGCACTCAACGTCGGCATGGCATATGTGGTAGACCAAGCATAAGTCATGCACGCAAATCTGGATCACGGTGGGCTTCTTCCTCTCTTCGTCCTTTAGATCCTTCTCTCATCCCAGTACTGTGGTGTACTCAACATCTAGCCCAGCGACCCACTCATCATCTGAGTTTTTGAAAATGCTTCTAAAGCGAGAAAGGCATCCTTTCACCGTCGCGGAAGAACGGGTGTAGATGACGTCGAACTCATCGCCAGTGATGTTTCTAACGTTGAACTCACCGCCGATCATGGAGATTTGGGATGCCATGGATTTGGGAGGAGGGTTAGGACTAGTGGAACTACCGTAATGTGAATGGACGGGACGACTAGGAGCGAACCGCCGTAGTATTGAAGGACGTGTGTGGACGAGTAGGAGCAAAATGCCAGCGTGCGAACGGCAGGGAAGTGGCTTTCCATTCTCCCATGATACGGGCTTCCGAGAGCCCTTGGATCTGAGATCGAATGGTTGCATGGCGTAATTCTAGACCTATGGGTGAATATCCTATCCTGGAGGGTTATTCTGCAAATTTTCAGCAACTTAGCATGCGACTCTTTGATCTCAGATCCAAGGGCTGCCAGCAGCCCGTATCATGGTCGCGCCTACCACGACCGTCGCGTCGCTCGCGTGGTCGCACACTTGGACATTTAACACGGCGCGTTACGCTATTTGATGTTGGCATGTCATACATAGTCATCACTTAGTCAGTCATACTACAACAAGGTTGGCTATAAGTGTATTTTTTGTTACTCCTCTCTATCTCTTTCTTCATACTCAAGGAAGAAATGGTGCTAGTAAGCGTGTGTATTTATTGCATTTGCCAAGGAGTGGCCTCTTCCAATGAAATGGTGTTGCTAAGTTTGCTTCATTTAATTAGCTATAGACTCAAAATTGTCTTTTCACCTAGGTACACGCGCTTAGCACCGTTTCTTCCTTGGGTCACCAAACTAGTCTCTCTCTTCTTGATTAACTTGCCACATCAGACTTTATGCCTAGGTGGCAAGCTTAAGCACCTGTAGGAGCAAGTAAAAGTAAGTACAATAGTGCGCTTTACATGGCATTTTTGCATATGTGGAGGAAAGAGAGGCAAGGAAAAAGTGGAGAAGCGGGCTCTCATGGAAGAGCTAGCCTCTACTACATGGTGGAGCATTGGGAGAGGCACCTGTATGGAGGTGGTCAGGAATCTGGGAGACTCACGGCGGTCGTAGCCGCAGTTAAAATAATAATGGCAAGTCAAATCATGGGCCCCACCTGCCAGCAGTAACTCGCTGTCAAATCACACAGCCCTACGTTTGCAGCAGCTACTCCCTCGTCTTCTCGCTTCTCTATCAAACCGACTAGGCGGAACTGCCCCGCCGCCTACCGCATAGGAAAAGCCCCGCCCTCGACTTTTAAATACAACTACATCCACTTAAGAATCCAGTGATATACTTTTTGTGACATATTAACTCCTATTTAGTTAGTCAAATGGATGACCTAGAACTATGTGCAGGCCCTATAAACCGAGACGCCTAAAAATAAAAAAACTGAGACGGAGATTGTAGTTCAGCACGTATCTTTTTAGATCAATATAGTCGGGGTTCACCAAGGAGCAAAACCAAGTGGTAGGCTGCTCCTGTCTTGTTGGTGTAGCAACTCAAACAGGGTCAGTCCGCACACGAAATTGCGACACACTTAACAGGACCCCTTTGGACGACATGTGGCTCATCCACCGTCTTGTTCCACATGCGATGCACCAAATTACAGTTCGGAGCAGCGGTTGGAATTGGAGGCACCCTGTTCATAGCACCGCAGTAGTAGAAAATGAGCGACGAGGGGTCAAATCACAAAGCCCCACCTTTCCCTCATTAAGCTGGATGAACGAAGCAACCATCATTTCACTCTAGGGCGCAAGAGCATAAAGAAAAGAGAAAACAATGATGCGTGCGGCAGCCACCTAGGGCACCCTAGGGTAGGGGTCTCCACTGCAGAAATCGGCTTCTCCACTAGAAATCGGCTTATCCCTCGTCCTCTTGAAGAAAACCGATGATGAGTGCGGTGGTAGGGTTTGTAGGAGTACTACGGCATGCGGGGCCACGTCGTAGTAAACGGGTTCGAGCTGACGCCTTAAATATGTGTGGGCCGCTTGGTTTTACGGGAACGAGGCAGCATTTTGGGTTCGGGGACCAGTGGAGATATAGTACGTACAAAAAATTGTGGACGTAGGTTCGACCGAAAGGCAATGATGCATGGGCCTTGCATTTTGATAGACCCGGGGCCGCGTGAAATTTGCTACTCTACTCAAAACTACTAGTAAGGTACTCCTTCTGTCCATGAATAAGTGTACTTCTAGCTTTTGTCTTAAGTCAAAGTTTTAAAACTTTGACCAACTTTATAGGGAAAAGTAGCAGCATTTATAACACTAAATTAGTATCACTAGATTCGTTTTGAATTGTAATTTCATAATATCTCAATTTTATGTCATATATGTTACTACTCTTTTGTATATATTTGGTCAAAATTTTAAAACTTTGACTTAGAACAAAGGCTAGAAGTACACTTATTCACGGACGGAGGGAGTACACATGTATTGAATGCATGAGATTTCGAAACCAAATTATGAATAAATACACACTATAGCATGTAAAGCTTTGAGTCATATATGCATGATGTAGATGTTCGTTTAGTTCTTATAGTTCATCTCATTCAAAATCAATAAGTTTTATAAAAATGTTAAGATTCATGGGGTTGTGCATTGTACTCCCTCCGTTCCAAAATAGATGACCCAACTTTGCACTAACTTTGAGTTAGTGCAAAGTTGGGTCATCTATTTTGGAATGGAGGGAGTAAATCATAAAGTAAAAAACAAATAATGGCAATTCATTTAGAAAAAAATAATCAATTATGACACAGAAGATTCTAGAACAAAGGAGAAGTGCTTGTGTTTTGAGGTTTGTGCATTATGCTTAAATTCAACCATGGAGTCTTCTAAATTGTACATGTGGCAGATCTGGTGGAATGTTGATGATATCCAATGGCCAGTAGTGCTCGGATTTGCCTATCTCTGCACTGTCGGGTTAGCTTCATCCAGCGACCATCTTTCAAAGTTATTGGCACACTATATAGTTCTTGTGCCATAGTTGCATGTTTTGGAAAAAAGCTACTAGTGGGTTGTACTATCTATTTAGGAATATAACATGTATACATGGAAGTTGTAGGGAAAGAGATGACATGAAGCATCTTAATTCCTATGAGTAGGGATTGGAAAAGAGATGTCATTTGATTCACATCATAGGAACTTTTCTATTGAATCTAGAGATGACATGTATCTCAATTCCTATGAGGAGGGATTAGAAAAGAGATGTAATTTGGTTCATATCATAGGAACTTTTCTATTGAATATACGCTAATGTTTATTTTCCTTTGAAATTAAGGGAGTATAGGAATCCATTCATATGAACCAAGTGGCTCTAAAGCTATAGAAATGATATCATGTTTATTTCCTTTGAAATGTGGAGTATATGAATATATTCCTATGAACCAATTGGCTCTAAAGGAAAAAAATCATATAAAAATCATATCATATAGAGTTCCTATGATATTCCTCGACACTAAAGGATGCTTGAAATTGTTGCGGGTGATACGATGGTCTTTCATTGTAGACTCCTCACCCAACTTTATAGTTACCTCTCGAAGATGAATGAAATGACATATACATGGTATTCTACATGTGCAATTTGGTACACGAAAACTGGGTAAAAGTTTGCGAGGTTCGAATTTTCAATAAAGCTATATGCCCTGCATTTCGGAACGGATGGAGCATACGGCAGTTGCTAACACTCATGTGGAAAATTTGTGTGTAGGAGGAGTGGCTGTTCTGTTAAATGACATGGCAAAACTGACACTGTCGGATGCCGATCTAACTGTTCTTACGACATTCGTCAGGAAAAGGCTTGTGGCGAACATTTGTTGGATAATGATTTACGGACACATGCATTGCATTGATATGTGCCCCCTCTCTCTCACGCACGCGCACCCTCACGGGTCACGACTCTCCTGAGTCCTCTCGCAGACTCGCACGTCGCACCCACCGTCTATCTGCAGGTAGACGTCACGCACATATGTGCTCTTCACACCCTACCCTCAAAACTTCTAAAAAACAAAATACGGTGCACACATTTTATTTTAGCTCACAAGTCACACACTTGTACTATTACTCTTGAAGCGAACGTTCTTTCGGCATAGTATATTGTACTCTCACGAAGAGAAGCGGTGCACGCACGCACTAGTTATCTCACACCCACTCGCGGTTACACGTAGGAGCACATTTTTTGAAGATGGTACAACAAAATCACTCCACTATATAAAAAAGCAGGAGCCTTAGCGCTTGCTTTACTAGGGTTCCTCTCGTTCACTCTCTCATGCTCTCCAGATCTAAGCAACACATATGTGGCCACACTCTCTCTCTCAGCTCACGGCTGGTCACAAATCCGGCCGGACAACCTCGACTGGGGCAGGGGTGTAGGTGCATTGTTCACGCTGTCGTCGGCGGCGAGGGAGGAGACCAACGGCTGCCCGCGCGTCCCGATCGGTGGCCGTGCCATTCTCTTCGAGAGAGCGCCGGCTCAGGAGGGCCTCCGACCCCTTCTTCCTCCCTGCGGTATTGTGGCCAAGATGCGGCCTCCCGACGCCGTCTTTGCGACATGCCGACGACCCTCAGGTATATATTCCTTCGAAACCTTCCTTGCTCTACTGCCAACGCTCCCTTCGTGTGGCTCCTTTTCTACTTCTATCCGCTGTTCCAAAGCCACCTAGACATCTACTATTATTAGAAGTAAAGCTATTTCATACAGTCGACTCAAAGCGTTGGTTCAAACAGGGAAGAAAGTGGGAAAGCTGTAGCATGAATCTAGGACTTGGTTCTAAGAGGAAACGGGGGAAAGTAGTAATATCTATCACTGTTTAAATAACCGTAGTCCTTATTTGCACAAAGAGGGATGTCTGTCTCCATATCGTTTTGGGATGTCTGTCTCCATATCGTTTCGGGAAGTCTGTCTCCGTATCGTTTCTATCCGCGCAGGCAAAAGCACACTCCTCAGTTTTAGTACAACTGCGCAAAATGAGATGGCTATCCCTTGTTGACGTCGTCTAACCTCCCGTCTTCAAGGTATCCCTACATTGGTAGTAACTAAGGTAGAATGACCAATACAATCTAAAAGAAGCTGATTCGTACGTTTTACTTCCTGATTGCAGTGCAAGGACGACCGGAAACAACTGCATCCTAGTCCGGAATGCACTTTCTACTAGTTCATCCATGGACCGAGGACTAGCTGGCACGGCTGCACGACGGTTTTTTGGACAGGTGCGTGGACAAGAGGCATTGTGGTGTGCTTATTTCTGCAAATAGCGGTGCTTAAATTTAGTGGAATGCACCAGAATTTCACCTGGTCAGTACACTGCATGGTTCAGTTCAGCATTCCAGCTGAGACCACAATTATAATTGGTTATTTTGGAATGAGAGAACCTAACCATGAATGGTGGCAACAAGAAAAAACCAGAGTGAACTCCAGGAAATTTAAGCCTGCCGAGAGAAGCCTTGCTTGTTTTTTCCTGATTTGTAAACCTTCTCACAACTTTGTCTTTTGTTGTGAACTAGTATATGTTTGATATGTTCTATGAATCATTGAGATCTATAAAATTGCTGAACTTATGCTTATCAAGTTTTTTATGAAGACGAGTTTAATGTGAGTGTTCCACAAGAGCGCTGGACTAGCGTGTGAATGTTTGGAATTTATTACATTGTGGCCTCAAATAACTGCATGAACCACTGTACCAAGATAAATAGTTGCTTATATGTCAGACAGCAAATTGTTGATTGTTAGCTGGTCGATAGCCTAGTGTTGAAGCGAGCTGAGCCAATGTGCCGTGTTTTGCACAACTGCTTACAAGTGGGGTAGCACCAACAGTGTTTACAAGTACTTATGTATACGCGGCGCACGGTTCTCGAACGAGTGCTCTATTTCATCAAAACACACACTGCTCGTATGATAAACCGTGACAACTTATGTCTTACCATGCCATATTCATGAAAAAACTAGTGAGGACGCATCTGTTTTGGCAACAATTACGATGGTTCTCACATGATTCACGGGCACACAAAAGTAGCAGCAGTTCCCATAGACGGATTCAAACATAGTACTAGCCCCAGAGGGGTCGATAACAGGCATGGTTCAGATAATTAGACACAATCCAAACAACTATTAAACACTAGTTGGGGCAACTATTTCATGCCTCGATCTAATTTGGGCTGGACACAAGACGGACCTTGCGATGAACATCATCGAGGACGTCCCGCAGCAGCTCAATCCTGTGAACCTTCATGAAGACAACCTTGTGGCCTTGCCACTGAAAAACTTGTTTGTGGAGGCATGCGACGTCATCTTCCTGCGTAAGCTTGACAAGAACATTATTCCTCACAAACGAAGGAGTAGCTTTGAACTTCTTGTGCTTTAGTACACCCTAGACAACACGCCTGACAACAATGAGGCTGGAATACAACTCTTCATTGGTATAACCGCAAATGGCTTCTAGGGTCCAACAGCTAAAGAACTCTGTTTTCCCAGTGCGTATATTCAGGCCGTCCGCCTCATAGCGAGTGACATGTACAACCACACAATCCTTGTCTGCATCAGGGCTCTAATTGAAACAGAAACAAATTCTGAATTACTTTTCAGTATAAGAAACACAAGTTATTTAAACCACTGCGTATACCATGGCATCGAAGCTAATAAAATTTTGCATTATTAATCACCACATACTTCCTTTTCTAAACAAATCACCACATACTTAGATGAAAAACCACAATCGAGATCGGCAAAGAAGGAAATCACCTTGGGCAGCTCAGCAGGGGGGGGACACATCCTTGAAGGGGGAAAACTGCTCCTGCGGTGCCACAGGGGCTGTAACCTCAAATGGGGCATTGACCATCTCAGTATCTGGGGTCGCCTCGGTGGTTGCCTCCATCTTCTTGGAGCTCTCTGTCTTGTGGGGATCAGCCTCCCGCGTCTGCTCCAATATCGGCAGATCTTTGCCTGGTTCTCCTTGGTCCATCATGAAACTGACAAATACTAGGAGACCACTGAAAGGAAAACACAATCGCAATGACAATGAAACAAAAAAGAGAGTGAGGATCGGTTACTGCTTTGCAAAAGTTCTTTTTTTTCCTCTGAACGAAAATATACCAGCATCAACGATCCGCTTACCTTCCCTTCGTTCGGAGAGAAGAATAGTGGCAGATGCAAGTGTTGCCTTTCTTGAAGACAGTGAGGGAGAAGGGGATTCGGCGAAGAGTGAAATGATGGTTGCTTCATCCGTCAAACTTAGACTGCGGGGAGGTGGGGTTTTGTGATACGACGGCTCATTACTGTCGCGCTACGACCGGGGTGACTCTCCGCCTGCATACTACCTTCTAATTTGGTGGATGGCATTTGGGCCCACGCGCTGCATGGCCCCATGTCGGTGAACAAAAGTATAACAACATTCAGTAGAGGGACACGTTTCAATGACCTAGGAGGAGCCAGAAGCGGTAGAGTGTCTCCACTGCACTAGTAGTAATTGTTTATCTGGGTAGCTATAGAGTGTCTCCACTGTACTAGTAGTAATTGTTTCTCAGGTCCCAAGACAAAACAGCCCATCCACACTAGTAAATAGTAAAATCAATTCAAAGGCCCATATATTTACTGAATGAGATGTGCTACCCACACCCAACACACCCCCCCCCCCCAAAAAACCTGGGTGCTCTTCTTCCTCCTCGCTCCTACAGAAAACCCCAGCTCCCCTTCTTCCTCACTCCTACAGAAAACCCCAGCTCCCCTTCTTCTTCGCTCGCTCTACAACTAGGCTCATCATTCGTTACTCTGCTCAAATCCGTGAGCGCGACGCGACGCCCTCGAGGAAAATGGAGTCGGCTGACCCCAGCGCCAAGAAGATGAGGCTCCTGCCAGCAGCGACGCCTGTTGTAGATCCCGCACTCGGCACCACGGGGAGAAGTGGCGACCCCGCCCCCACCGGATCCCAGGAACCCGTAGAATCTCGGGTGGACTGCATCAGCGATCTCTCAGACACCATCCTTGGGGAGATCATCTTGCTTCTCCCCACTAAGGATTGCTACCGCACCCAAATCCTCTCAATTCAGTGGCGCCCTCTATGGCGCACCGTTCCCCTTAATCACGACTATCGTCAGCTATCTCTCTTCAATGATTTTGAAATCCCTAAAGCCATAATCTCCTCCCACCAGGGCTCCGTTCAAAGCCTCTGCTTCCTGTCATGCTACCTGAGCAAGCATACCATGCCCTGCACGGTGGACGCCTGGATGGAATCCCCTGAATTCACAGAACTACAACTGCTTGAGTTCTACTATTCCCTTGAAAATCACATACCACATACCGAACGCCATGAACTTGTGCCCTCCGCACCGATGTCCATCTCGGGGTTTTTGTCCTCTCTCCACACCGCCACCTTTGCGCAGTGCTACCTACCACACAATCTGGTACTAAACCTTCGACTCCCATTTCTCAAGAAACTTTCACTTGTGCGGGTTCGTATATCGGAGGCCTCATGGCACAACATCATCCACTCCAGTTGCCCTGCGCTGGAGTGCTTGGTGCTTGTTTTCATAGTTAGAATTGGTTGTCTCCAAATAAAGTAGCCTAACCTTGTAAGAATTGGAATTTCTTTTGACGGAAGGCAGCTCATCATCCAAGATGCCCCTTCACTTCAAAGGTTGATCCTTGATTCTAGTTATTCACCGTTGCAAATAACCGTCCTCTCTACGCCTAAACTGGAGACCTTGGGTGTAATACATGATCTCTGTGCTCATTTCAATATGGTGTTTGGCTCCACAGTTCTTCAGGTACTTTATATTATCATCTACACTTGTAACCATAAGCTGCATTTTAAATTTCTGCGCATAATTTATATATCATCTTGGAGTGCACATTCTGTACTAATATTATGTTCTATGCTCAATGAAGAGTTTCTCCATGGATGGCCTATCAATGGTGCTGGATTCTGTCAAGATCTTATATATCCAAATGAATAGTTTTGATCTGAACAAAATTATTGGCTTGCTGCAATGCTTTCCATGTCTAGAGAAGTTGTATATAAAGGTGATAATTTCATGCACATTGGAAGCCCGCATATAGTGTACTAGAATTAACCGTTCAGCTGTTGCTCTTTCGACACTCTTCTTTTAGACCTTAACAGTTTTCAATCTTCATGTCTATTTAGGCAACAGGACGGTCTAAGAAAGCTATAACCAATCGTTGGATTCATAAGCATCGGGATTTTCTCACTTCTCGTGAGATTCGATTGAAGACAATAACGCTAGAACGATATGTAGCCAACCGTGCAAACACAAGATTTGTCACATTCTTCCTGCTGAATGCGAGGTTACTATTGTCCATCAGGCTTAAGTTTATCAGCAGCATGGTTTTGACGGATGTGTATGTCGAAGAGCAAAAAAAGGAGTTTCAGGTGGGCAAAAGAGCTTCTGAATGTGCCGGGCTTCTATTTACAACATATTGTGGTCATAATCCAGTAAATTTTACGACCCAGGATGTTCATTCTATGGAGATGACCGATGCATTTGACTGTGACTGCCGAAAACAATGCTGGAGTTAGATGTTGTTGCCTTTTCAATCTGGGTTTTTTTGTAAACCTGATGAACAATTAACCCTCGTGCTTTTGTACAATTTGTAAACTGGAGTTAGATGTTCCTGCCCTTTTCAACTCGGCTGTGACTCTCATATTTTCTTTGAAACAAGGAAAATGGCTTTCCATTCGTTTAATTTAGAGGGAAATATTGTAACAAATCCAAACCAAGGGAAATAAAATCACTCTCACCGGCTACTTGAGCTCACTGTGCATTACAGAAGCCAAGTGATTAGCCCCCACCAGCACCCACAAACTTATTTTGAACTAGCACATCAAATGGGCTCTAAATTTTCATAGGAAACTCTGGACATCTGGGGCTCACGCCATTGTCAACGTAGTCAATAAACGAGAGAATTACACTATAAGCGGCTGACACCAGGGACCCGGCAAGTCGCGCAGTTCTTTTTGAGGAACAAGCAGTTGTTATTTATACTAGTTTTAGCGACGGATCAGGGTAACAACGGGGCTGTGCGGGGGCTGTGGCCCGTCTAGCCAGGGTTTTATTTATGTTTACCACATCATGAGCCCAGTTGTGTTTTTTTCTTGCAGAAAACGGCAAGCCCAGTTCTAGTTTTTTCAAGAAATACCCAAACAAGGCCTACTTGCTTTATCGGCCCTGCTGGGCTGCAAATCTTTCAAGACGAGGATAGTTTCATTCGGTTTGCCCAGAAATGGGCTGTACATTTTTAAAACACATCAAACCAGGAATTAGTTTCATTTTTTTCATTACAAGATCTTAAATTCCATTGATTTTTATGCGTGGACAATTATTTGGATTTTATATTTATATAAATTATTTTTCAAAATAGTTTGAATGTGAATCGATATTTCTGCATTAAAAACAGTTGACTGCACCGAAATATGCAAAATTTCGTATACTTTTTGTCGGAGTAAATGACCACGGGTAGCTTAGCCGGCTCCCCCTGGCCCTTCTGAAAAAATTACGAGCCGATACGGCCCTCAAGAGTCCAAGATGTGGGGCCGCCTTCCCCTTGCCGGCTGTCTCCCAGGCCGACTATCGGAAGGCGGCCCGGCTTTAGCCCTCATGAACAAAGCCGTGGGAGGGCCGACTCCAAGAAGCCGACCGCGAGAAGGCCGACTCCAAGAAGCCGGCTCCCACAAAGCGGTCAAGATCGTACCCTCGAAGTCTGCATCCACATAACAGCGATGTGACAGGGCATGGCTACAGTAAAGCCTGCCACCCCCGAATCCCGGAGCACGCCTGGCACAGTGCGCCGTACGGGGTGGCCATGACCCGTCCGGCGCGGCACTATTGCCATGTTGACCCTGATGTCACCCACGATGGGCCGTCAGCGCAGCCCACAGGTGGTGGGCCCCTTCAGGCAGATAGACACCCGAGGGCGGCCAGGCCTCCCCCAAGTTGGCCCAAGACAGGGCCGGCTCCCCACAGCCGGCTTGCCTCCTTCCTCGAAGGAGACGCCCCATTAAGAAGACAAGACACGGTGAGGCTACATCGATCGCCCGCCAGGCGGCGGCACTATAGCCACGCCCACCTCGGCGAAGCCCTCGTCACCAGGATTGAGGCAACAGTAACCAGCCACCGACAAGGCCCTTGACAGTGGGGCCTGCCTGTCGACCAAGGAGCCGGCAGCCGGCGGGACCCACCAGCCAGCGGGCCCCAGCAGCCGGCGCAGAAGCGGACGAGCGTAGACACAGACGGCTTGGGCCCACGCCCAGCCGGATTACCATTGTACCCCCGGGGGGTGGGCCTATATAAACCCCCCGGGGCACCCATGCAAAGGGTTGATCTGAGCTAGTTTTAGACACTACATAGAGAGGAGAGTAGAGCTAGCCGCGCCCTTCTTCTTCTTCTTGCCAAACAGCTCAAGGAGCATCTTGTAGCCACTCGTTCATCTAGTGATCATGCGGAGACCCCGCAGAGCATCAGTAGGGGTGTTATCTCCACGGAGAGCCCTGAAGCTGGGTAAGATTCGCCAGCGTGCAAGTCTTTGCCTCATCCCACATCCAGGCACCGGCGACGTCCTACTGGCTCCCACAATGATAAGCCACCCGTTGGCATATGTCGCACCTACCACCCGACATTTGGAGGCCACCGTGGGGCCAGGTGCACCGTCGTCCGGAGACCTATTCTGGACGGGAACCCTCTTCCTCCCCAGCGAGCGTAGCCAGCCCGGCACACCCAATGGCGCTTGCCACGACGCGCTGCAAGGCGTCACCAACGTCTACGCAGCGAGCGGTCTCGCCGATCTCTTTGACAACACCCTCATCTCCGACGAGCTCGCCTCTGACGCGGGCACCGACCACCTCGTCAACCTCCTCGGCCAGCTCCACGTCTCCTGCGAGCCTGCTGTGGACTTGGAGTCTGTTGGCTCCACCGATCCGATGCCTGTCGACTCCGGCACGGCCTCGCTCGACGCTTTCCCCACCTACGTCGCGATCTACAACGACCCGCTTCCCCGGGCCGATGGCTGCGACGCTGCCACCACCGAGGTGATGGTCATCGGCCACGGCGGAGCTTCTAGCGAGAACGACCTCGACGCCCCGCGCGCGGCGGTCCGCAACTTGTCCGTCCCCCTCCCGGCCGACGCCGATGCCGAAGCACTGGAGGCTCGCCGCCTCGCCCTCCTCGCGGAGGGTCGGAAGTTGGCTTCCATGAGACGCCTCACTGAGGCCCACCAGCGCGAGGCCGACCGCGCCGCCTCTGGCACGCCGCCCCCAGGCGGGCCAAGCTGCGCCGGCATTGTCAGACAGCGCGGCGCTGCCCTCGCCGACACACTGGCGCTGTCCTCGCCGACATGCTAGGAGTCAACCACCCTGTCTACGCCACTCCACTCGACAACCTACGCGCCGCCTAGGCGACCGTAGACGAGCTAGACGGACTAGGGGCCGAAGAACTCCCCCACATGACCAGACGCATTCTGCAGCTAATCGATGCAGCCGCGCAGCGGCACGAAGCCGACTCCCGTGCGGAAATCCCTCCCCCGCACCGAGAGCATGGCGCGACATCCCGGACGCTGACTATGGGTAAAACCCACAAGCGACACGAGAAAGAGTCGGCTGCCAGCCAAAGCCGAACCTGGATCTCCATCGAGCGAGATGCAGAAGGCCGTCCCCGGGCCTTGGAGCGGTGGCGCATCCGCCTTTGCCTCTGCCTCGTGGGGAAAGATATCCCACCCCACCGCCTGTCACGCATCCGACTCTCAGCGGCCGACTAGGTCGCCGCGAGGGAGTCGGTGAGAACGACGCCCGCCATCGGATCAATCGCCTAGCACGATCCCTGGCGCTAGAAGAAGAAGATGATGTCGGCCGGCCTTGCTTTGGCCCCCGCATCCGCGACGAGACTTTCCCCAAAGGGTTCTCGCTCCCAAGAGACACGCCCAAGTACAACGGCTCCATGAAGCCGGAAGATTGGTTGATCGACTACTCCATGGCGGTTAGTATAGCAAACGGCAACAGGCGCGTTGCCGTGAAGTACGTGCCCCTCATGCTGCAAGGCACGGCGTGGACCTGGCTCAACAGCCTCAGGCCATACAGCATCAACAGTTGGCTAGACTCCACAAAAGCCTTCATCCGCAACTTCACCAGTACCTACAAGCGGGCTCCCAAGCACAGACAGCTCTCCTTGTGCGTACAAGGCCCCGCCGAGTCCACCCGCGACTACCTCACACATTGGGCCGAGCTCCGCAACTCTTGCGAAAGGGTGCACGAGGTGCAAGCCATAGAATACTTCACTGCCGGGTGCCGAGAAGGTACCCTCCTCAAGCACAAGCTCCTCTACGACGAGCCAACTACCCTCGACGAGCTTCTAGTCATAGCGGACAAGTACGCCACCGCCGACTCCTCAATGAAGACTGAGCTCCGCGTAGACGCGTCCGGGAAGGTACTCAACCCGCCGCCCAAGACGCCAGCTGGGGACACCGGCCGACGCCGGTACTAGAAGTACCACAAGCGCAAGGGCCCCGTGCCGCCCTCCACCAGTCGGCAGGTGGCCACAGTCGAAGACGAGCAGCCCGAAGGGCGGCCCGCACCCAAGAAGCAGAGGGGCGGCAAGCCGGCTTGGCAGCCGGCCTTCTCCTACGAGCAAACTCTCGACGCCCCATGCAAGTTCCATAGCGGCGGGAGGCCGTCCAACCACACAACCCGGAAGTGGCACTGGCTCACCCGAATCTCCAAAGGCGAAGGGCTCGCGCCGCCTCCGCCTGCTGATCCGCCGCCTCCGGCTCTGCAGCCGTCGACCGCTCGGCCTGCAGTCGGAGCCATGCACGATGAGTTCCCCGACGAGCATGCCGCTTATGTAGTCTTTGCAAGCCAGCCCGAAGACCGGCGCAGCAGATGCCGAGAGCACCAGGAAGTCAACGCGGTCGCTACCAATCCCGCCGAGCACATGCACTGGTCAGAAATGCCTATCAGCTGGAGCCGGGCCGACTACCCAGAGGTGATGCCATCTCCCGGCTCTTATGCATTGGTTTTGGATGCCACCCTTGCAATGGACAGACGCACCGCCCGTTTCTCCCGCGTGCTGATAGACGGCGGGAGCAGCATCAACATCCTGTACCGTGACACCCTGGAGAAGCTGAACGTCAAGACGAAGCAACTCATGTCTACTCGGACTGTGTTCCATGGCATTGTACCTGGCCTGTCCTGCGCCCCCATTGGCAAGATCAAGATTGATGTACTCTTTGGGGACAAGTATCATTTCTGCCGAGAAGCGATCTGGTTTGAAGTGGTGGACCTGGAGAGCCCCTACCATGCATTGCTTGGCGGACCTGCCTTGGCCAGGTTCATGGCCGTTCCCCACTATGCTTACCTCAAGATGAAGATGCCGAGCGCCAAGGGCATCATCACCATAGCCGGCGATTACAAGAAATCTTCCAAGTGCGCAGCAGCCAGCAGCCGGCTGGCCGAGTCCCTTGTGATTGCCGAAGAAAATAAGATGTTGGACCGAGTCGTGGCCATGACCGGCAAACAGCCGGCCCTGTCCCCCGATCCCAAGGAGTGTGATGCCCAAGGATCTTTGCAGCCGGCCAAGGAGACGAAGAAGATACCTCTTGACCCCAGGCACCCAGAAAGGTTTGCCGTCATCGGGGCAAACCTAAACAGCAAATAGGAAGGCGAGCTTGCCGATTTCCTCCATGAGAATCGGGACATCTTTGCATGGTCCGCTAAGGACATGCCGGGTGTTCCGAAGGAATTCTTCGAGCACAAGCTACACGTCCAAGAAGGCGCAAAACCAGTCAAACAACCTCTCCGCCGACTGTCGGAGGAGAAAAGAAGGATTGTAGGAGAAGAGATAGCCCGGCTTATGGAGGCCGGCTTCATTATGGAAGTTTTCTTTCCAGAGTGGCTCGCCAACCCGGTCCTCGTGCTAAAGAAGAAAAACAAGTGGCGCATGTGCATAGACTACACGAGCCTCAACAAGGCCTGCCCCAAAGATCCCTTTGCCCTGCCAAGGATTGATCAAGTGATAGACTCCACGGCCGGATGCAAGCTATTGAGTTTCTTGGATGCTTACTCAGGATACCACCAGATAAAGTTAGATTCGGCAGACTGCCTTCATCACGCCATTCGGAGCTTTCTGCTACCTGACTATGACATTCGGCTTAAGAAATGCTGGTGCCACTTTTCAGCGTTGCATGCAGAAGTGCCTCCTCAAGCAGCTCGGCAGAAATGCCCACGTCTACGTAGACGACATTGTGGTGAAGACAGATAAGCACGGCACCTTGCTGGAAGACCTCAAGGAAATATTTGAGAACCTGCGCCGGTTCCAGATCCAGCTCAACCCCGAGAAATGCGTGTTCAGAGTGCCAGCCAACCAGCTCCTAGGCTTCCTGGTTTCCAAACGCGGCATCGAATGCAACCAAGTAAAGATCAAGGCCATTGAGAGAATGGCGATTCCCACGAAACTTCGAGACATCCAGAAGTTCACCGGGTGCTTGGCCTCCCTGGACCGCTTCATCAGCCGGCTCAGAGAGAAAGCTCTTCCCCTCTACCGCCTCATGAAGAAGACCACTCACTTCGAGTGGAATGACCAAGCCGACCAAGCTTTTCACGAGCTGAAGAAGATGCTAGCCACGCCGCCCGTCCTGGCGGCGCCGACTAAGAAAGAGCCCATGCTCCTCTACATTGCTGCAACGAGCCGGGTGGTCAGCACCGTCATCGTAGTCCAGCGCCCAAAAGAGGGCCGAGCCCAGCCGGTCCAGAGGCCGGTGTACTATTTGAGTGAGGTGTTGTCTACCTCGAAGCAGAACTACCCGCACTACTAGAAGATGTGCTATGGCGTGTACTTCGCCGCCAAGAAGCTGAAGCCCTACTTCCAAGAGCACTCCATCACGGTCGTATGCACCGCCCCGCTTGCCGAGATCATAGGCAGTCGGGATGCATCCGGCCGGGTGGCAAAATGGGCCATCGAGCTGGCCCCCTACACGATCTTCTACCAGCCTCGCACCGCCATCAAGTCCCAAGCATTGGCTGACTTCCTCGTCGACTGGGCCGAGACCCAGTACCTCCCGCCAGGTCCCGACTCCACTCATTGGCGCATGCACTTCGATGGGTCCAAGATGCGCACCGGCTAGGGAGCCGGCGTCATACTCACCTCTCCCAAAGGCGACAAGCTCAGATACATGCTGCAAATTCACTTTGCCGCCTTGAACAACGTGGCCGAGTACGAGGCGCTCATACACGGGCTCCGGCTTGCCAAAGAACTCGGCATTGGCCGGATCCTATGTTACGGCGACTCGGACATGGTAGTCCAGCAATCATCCGGCGACTGGGACGCCAAGGATGCAAATATGGCAAGCTACCTCTTCCTTGTTCAGTAGATCAGTGGGTACTTTAAAGGATGCGAGTTCCTCCATGTACCGCGAGCCGACAACGAGCCAGCGGATACCCTGGCTTGAATAGGCTCCACTCGGCAGGCAATACCAACCGGTGTCTCTCTAGAATGCCTCCTCAAGCCGTCTATCAAGCCGTCTCCGGAGTCCGATTCCATCTTTGTGCCGCCTGACCCCGATGCAGCCGGGTCTGGCTCGAAGAACCAAGCAGGTGACCCGGGGACTTCGATAGTCGGCCCGGGGACGTCAGTAGGCGGCTCGGGGACTTCCGTAGTTACGCCCAACCCGGGGACCGCCACACCCGGCTCGGGGACTGCGGTAGTCGGCACCAACACAACAGGCGGCGGCCGACTCCAGCATTTCACCACCCAACCCGCCCGCCCTGGTCGCAGTAGCCATGTTGGCAATAGAAGAAGCCACAGCTCCATCATGGGCCCAGTCCATCCCCAACTTCCTAATAAACCAAGATCTGCCGGCTGACGAAACAGAGGCATGACAAGACCAATGCCGAGCCGGAGCATACACAATCGTCAACAGAGAGCTCATCAAGCGCAGTGTCACTGGAGTCTTCCAGCGATGCGTCGAGCAAGAGAAGGGCATTGCAATCCTCAGAGACATCCACCAAGGAGAATGCAGCCACCATGCGGCCTCATGATCACTCGTCACCAAAGCTTTCCGCCATGGGTTCTTTTGGCCGACTGCTTTGGATGACACCAAGGAGTTAGTTAAACACTGCAAAGGGTGCCAACTCTTCAGCTCCGAGCAACACATGCTGGCTTCGGCACTCAAGACCATTCCCCTCACTTGGCCCTTTGCCATTTGGGGACTGGACATGGTGGGCCCATTCAAGACGGCGCGCGGCGGCATGACACATCTGCTTGTCGCCGTGGACAAATTCACCAAATGGATTGAGGCAAAGCCAATCAAGAAGCTGAATGGGCCGACTGCCGTGACATTCATCACAGATATAAAAACTCGGTGCGGCGTGCCACACAGCATCATCACCAACAACGGCACGAATTTCGCCAAGGGAGCATTGGCATGTTTCTACGCGACGCAGGGCATCCGGTTGGACCTAGCGTCCGTTGCCCACCCACGGTCAAACGGCCAAGTCGAGCGAGCCAACGGCCTCATCCTTTCTGGCATCAAGCCCCGACTGATCGTACCACTGGAACGTTCGGCCGGCTGTTGGCTCGATGAGCTGCCGGCCGTCCTCTGGAGTCTGCGCACTACCCCAAACAAGTCAACCGGCTTCACTCCTTTCTTCCTCGTGCATGGTGCCGAGGCGGTCATCCCAACTGACATCATGTTCGACTCGCCTCGGGTAACCATGTACACGGAGGCGGAGGCCAAGGAAGCACGAGAAGACGGCGTTGACCTGCTGGAAGAAGGCCGGCTATTAGCCCTCAGTCGGTCCGCCATCTACCAGCAGGGCTTGCGCCGCTACCATAGCCGGAAGGTCAGACCAAGATCTTTCCAAGAGGGCGACCTCGTGCTCCGGCTGATCCAGCGAACAGCCGGCCAGCACAAGCTCTCGGCCCCTTGGGAAGGCCCCTTTGTCATCAGCAGAGCGCTGGGAAATGACTCCTACTACCTAATCGACGCGTAGAAGCCGAAGGCACGCAAGAGAGATGATTCCGGCAAGGAGTCGGAACGACCATGGAACGCCAACCTCCTCTGAAGATTTTACAGTTGAAATGGAGTATGTATCACGCTAACTTTTGTACTAAGTACGAGACAATAGGCCCCCCGAGGAGAGCTCGGGGACTGCCACCTTTTATCTATGAATGAAGAGTATCATGCTTATGATCATGTCATTACATTCACTTTTTTCGTCTGGCACCGGGTTCAACTAGTCGGCCCGAGGACTGGCCACCTTGAGTTATATTAAAAGTCCTACCCGCGGTCAGGCAAGTAGTGTGCCGGCACCCAAGCCTTCTCTTGCCAAAAGTCGTAGTTCGAAGAACCGGCTATCCGGCTGGCAAGAGCTAAAGGCAGGAAAGGACGCCCACACGAAAAACGGCTAGGGACTAACGGACTAATATAACAAAAGCCGGTTTTTCTCCCACCACCGACCGACTACCAGAGTAGCCGGCCAGCCGGCTTCCATTCACCTCGCTTCAATCTAAGAAAGCTCGAGTACTTGCCTTCCCAAAAGGGGAAGGCGGCAAAGGAAACAGCCTAAGGATAAAAAGCATACGCGAATGGAAGCCAAACACACACACGATCATATTTTCACAAAAGGCCTTCGAAAGGCCAGCATTCAACATAGTTTGAATACACCCCCAGTGGGTGGAACTGCGCAAGTTTAATAAAAATTGTTCAAAGAGTAACAAGCAAGAAAAGCAAGGATGGCAGGTTAAGCCAAGGGAGCGACTGGCGAGTCGGGCAGGTCGGTAGAGACGGCAGTGCTGGCTGCAGGAGTGGCCGGCTGGCGAACCTCGGCATGATCACCACCTTCCGCAGAGGGCGCGCTAGCGCGCGCCTCGTTGCTGGAGGCACGGTCAGGCTGAGGCTGGCTGGCCGCTTCGCCGGCCGGCTCGACGTCGTCGCCTTCCTCTCCTTCGTCGTCTTCACCTTCATCGCTTGAAGCGATCTCCTCCGCCGAGTCCTCACCCTCTGCCGGGTTCAGCCCGAACCATTCCTCCGGCTGGGCAATGCCGTCGTCATTTATCTCAAGAGCAAAGGTGCTGATGTCAATGCACTGGGCGATCATCGAGGCACGCTGAGCATTTACAGCCGTTATGCTGTCCCAGTCATCCCAGGTCTCTACATAGTCTGATGCATTTGCAAACCCTTTCTTTCCGTTCTCGATGTCCTTTTGGGCCAGTTTAATCACACTAATCGGTGAGTTGAGGTACTCTGTTGCCTCGACATATATGTTGGAGCTATTACTATGACCCTAGGTGTTTTAGGGAGTCATCTAGTGATCTAGCCATGTTTTGTATTCCCAGTGTGTGATTCTGGCCAACATTCTCAAAACCATCCCGTGATGCTATTAGTTAGTAGGCATTCTATTCCTGGGTTTTTGAACCCAAGATTCATCCTACTTACTTCATGTTGATAGTGTTTGCTCGTTCCTTTAGGTTATTAGTAACCTTTGCATCAGTCCTCGAGGTCCGTGGTATTTCCTTCTTCCAAATACTATGAACCACTTATGGCAGAAGTTCTTGAACCAAAGGATCACAACCAGAGTGCTCTTGATGAGTTCTCCATTCTATATTGTGGCTCTGCCAGTTCTAGCTTTCTGCATGGGTTATCCGGAAGAAATATGTTGAACTCGTTCGACATACTAATCTATGCATCCACAACTCAGAAAGTTATATGTTCCTTTGAGTTGTCCCCCTTCAGTTATATTCCGACCCTCATCTATCAATTGATAGTAAGGAGTAGTTGGCAATCGTGTTTATCGATGCCTATTACTCTAGTGGTCCGTCAAGTCATTCTATTTCAGAATGACTAGGAGAAACAAACTCCAGTACCTCATCCATATCCAGGATTGGGTCAAGGCAGTTGTATTCCGCCGATCAAAATGCAACCCAGCTTTTGGTTATGTTCTACCCTGAAGTATTACCCACTTTATGTCAAGAGCGTCGCGAGAATTGCACCTTCTCCTATGAATCCTTGACGCAGTGATACTTTTTGCCATCATTGTTCATTCCCCGGTTCCCGTGTTATTGTAACCAAAATGCCGGCAAGTGAGTCGTGATGTGTGAAATCAATACTCCTAGCAACTCCGTTGCTTGGTAGTTAATGGACAATATTCTCATTCTTAGCGTGTTGGTTATTGAATCGTCATTCTAAGATAGATTGTGCTACCTAATCCTTATTTCCTGGTGCACTCTTCGATCAACGAGTTAGGATTTTGCCAAACCCATGCTCCATCGATCATATCGTCTTGCCCTGAAAAGCAAGATTGTTCTCGAGCTTAATAACATATCGGTGGTTCCTGATTTTCCGAATATCTTCTCGGAGGTATCACCAGGTTGTCACCTGATCGCTATGTTGAGTTCGTGATCAAGTTGGTTTCTTGTAGCCACCCTTTTCTCCAAGAATTGGTGTAGGATATCCTTGAGCTAGTTGGTTAAGCTTAACAAAAACTTGGAGAGTTGGAAGATAAAGGCTATATCCCTAAGGGATATCTTGTATCTGTGTTGAAGAAAGATGATATCTTCATCGATTGGTCCCTGTGATCAGTTGTTGGACCTATTGTCTTATCAACCCTTTGATTTGAGTGTGGGCTATCATCAAATCAAATCAGACCCAACGATGTTCATAATGTTGTCTTACTTGCGATTGTCCCTCGAGCATACACCATTATATCTTTGGTCTGACCAATACTATCACATTGTTCACATAGTGGTGGAAGTCCAGTGATATGGAAATTCCGATGAGTTGCTGTTGAGCCCATCAGCGGCATTTTGTCTCCTCCATGATTGTGTTGAACATCCAGCTAGTGTTGGAAACTTTATAGGCATTGCCCTCATGTCCCGGTCATGAAGCATATGTCCGGTTGAAAGATGTGACTTCCTCTAATTCATGTGCATCTGATGTAAGTTGCCGCCGTGAGTTCGAGAAAGATTGTTTTTGCTTCCTTTGGAATCGTCCCAAGTCAGTCATGTATGTGCGAAGTATTCTATGGTCTGATAAACTGATCATCTTCATTCTATACGTATCCCTAGCACACCAAGCCACTGATTGATTTGTTCAAGGAGAAGAAGTTCCTTCTTAAGAATCATGACTTATGTTAGGACTTTGTTATCCTCGATAATGGTTCCCCACCTGAACTCGGTAGTGTTTTATTATAAGACTACCATGTGGTCATGCTTGTCTGGGACATCGTGTTCACATGTGTTTAGTAGAACCAGCTCATGTTTTGGAGCTTACTACCGTAGTTCATTCCCCGAGAATCTCGCAACGTCGTCTCGTTGATTTGTGTTGCAAACCTTCATTTTCCTTTCTAGACTCGATGAGTCTGGAATATCCTGTCACCAACTAGATCTGAATCTCAGGCAGATATGATGGTTGGAGCATTTTCCAAGAACTATAATATTGGTCTCTCGATAGCCGGTAAAGTGGATGTCGTGGCCAACACATCTAGCCGGAAGACCTATTATTGTAGTATCTCGATTGAAGAAAGTTGGCCACCTTCCCATGAGGATTTCGTAGGATTTACCTCTGTAGTTAATCCTTACGGATTCTTGAGCTTCCGAAGTCCGACCTTTACTTGATGTCCTAGATACCAAACCGTATCAATAAATGGGTTATCCTAGCATATCAAGGAGAACATTAGAAGCGAAGTGCTATATGTCTCTCGGTCGATCATCCAGATTTTGTTTCCTTGGCCTCGCTAAGGTGAAATCTGAGAAAGTGTTATCTTCCTTTGCATCTGCATCTTCCACCATTATTCATCATGGTAGCATGTTGTGTTGCCAGGATCCTTGACACGGATATTGGCAGAACCTTGATGAATACGGAAATGCTCAAGTTCTTGAGAGCACGTGTAAGCACTAGGATTTATCGTCGGCATTAACTGGGATCTGTTCTCAGTTTCTTCGATTATGCCATAACCTTTAAAACAGTGGAATCTCTCTCTACTGTTGAGTTCTTCCCCGGTTACCATAATCATTCCCAACATTTGCATTTTGTTCCTAGCTTGCACCTTAGTAGTTTTGTTCAGGATCATCTTCAAAAGTGGACTTACCATGGGTCCCATCCATTTCCGATGATAAGCAAATCATCCATTGTGTTGTCTTCAACAAGGTAGTCCACATCATCCATCCTAGTCGGAGTATGCCTTTCTTTCGAACCCCTTCCAACAATCGATTGTGATTACCTCAGCTGGTATAAAGAGTTTCAATGATCTTTCTATCAAAAGTAATTCTTTCTGCCACTTAAGGTAATAATTTTACGAGTCACCTCCCCTAAGGTTCCCCATTGTGGAATCATGGCAATCAATCTCCTCGCTACCTTGAAACCATACACCATCCTACTCCAGCGTGGTTTGTTGCCTACCAAATTGAGTCCTTGTGATCTGCTTCTTTTCATGGATTCTGACATGTGCTTTGTGTCTCAACTCAAGAGGTGTTCTTACGTCTCATTTCGTGAGTTGATCTTGTATCCACTCTTGTGAGGTTGTCTTGCTCTCTTGTCGCCATGTTGGATGAAGTTCTCGAAGCAAAGATGTCAAAATCAATATTATGCAATGAATGAACATCTTCGAGAAGACCAGTTGGATAATGAAGATCATGTTGTTAGCTTTGTGTCCCCTCTGTCTTCTTACCTCACGACTTGAATCTCGAGACGAGATTCTTGTTTAGTGGGGGTGAGTTGTCACAACCCTAGAACTGCTTGTATTTAGTTGCATCTGAGATCATCTATGCATCATGTTTAAATTTCTGAAACTTGAATTGAGGATTGTTGAAATCTCAGAAAACTGATTAAAAGAAGGGCAATCACCTTTTAAATTGCAATCAATGAATCCAAAATGCCCTAGAAATATTTCTGACAATTTTGGCAAGAGTTATAAATCAAACCAAAATTTTGGAACATTTCTAAGGGATTATTTGGGCACTGATTTTAAATCAATACTATATTTGAATTTGGAGATATGCTCATATTATGTAAAGTTTATATCTCCAAATAATCTGAAACATTTTATGTGCATTTGGATTTTCCCATTGTGCAATATAAAAATATTCAGAGGAATGTTGCCACTGTTTTCAATTTGTTTAGAGTTTAAAACAGTGGAAAAATAAATCAATAAAAGAAAACAGAACAAAAACTAAAACAGAACATAACTTACCTGGCAGCCCACTTACCTGGCCAGCTGGCGGCCCGGTAAGACAGCCCAGCCCACTAGGGGCAGAGGCGTCTTCCACCTCGCGCCAGTCGGACGCAGGGCGCGTGGCCACCGCGCGCCGGCGCACGCCCGCCCACCTCCTGCTTCCACCGCCTCCCCGACGTCGCTTTGGACGCCACGCACCTCCTGGCCCCCTCCTTCTCTCTCCCGTGGCGATTTCCCTCTCTGTCCCTCTCTGTCCCTCTCTCCCGCGACCGCACGCGAGAGCCCGAGAGCGCCGACGAGCACCACCACGGCCACCGGCCCTCCCTCGCCCCGTCGATGCTTCCAGAAGAACCGCCGCGTTCCTCTCGTCCTCTCCACCAAGCTATACGACGTCGGAAGCCCTGCTTCATCGTCACCGTCGTTATCTTCACCGACGGGCACCGAAGATCGCCGGCTCCGATTCGACGCGTCCAGAGCTTCCCCGACTTCACCGTCTTCCTCGCTAGCCCCCTCGTGAGCTCTCCTATGTTTCCCCTCTCTTCCCGTGGTTTCTCCCGCGCTGTAGCCATGCTAGCCACCGTACCGAGCGCCGCCGTCCGCCATGGACGCCGGGCATGGTGCTGCCGTGTTGCTGCGCTCAGTCCGACGAGCCTAGCGAGCTCCTAGCTGCCCCAGGAGTCCGCATAGCCCCTCAGCCAGCCCCTAGCGCTCCGTAGCCTCGCTCCGCCCAAACCCGTAGCTCCGGCCGCCGCCCAAGTGGTCGCCGCCGTCGACCCCAGCCTCCCTGTGCCCAGCTGCGTGCGCCCCTAGATGCGCGGGAGCACGGGCTCCCTCCTGGTTCCCCCAGCGCAACCAGTCACGGCCTGTAGCGCCGCCCCGACCAACTCCGGCGAGATCCCGCCGCTGCTGTGGTCGCCGGCGTCACCTGCTGACGTGGCGCTGGTTTATTTAGCGCTAATTACCCCACTAACTACCACCTGAGTCATTGACGGATGGACCCCACACCTAATTAACCCCGGGTTTAGTTTCCTATCTAGATTAGTGCTAACCCTATGGACCCCACGTGTCAGCTTTGACTTTGGTCAAGTCAACATTGACCTGGTCCCACACGTCAGCCATAGAAACCAGCCCTGGGTCACTGACCAGTGGGCCCCACTGGTCAGGTTTGACCCAGACCAGCCCTGTTGACTTGCTTACGTCACCCTGATGTCAAGCTGACGCAGTAATTAATTTCTATTTTAAAACAATTCAGAAAATTCCAGAAAATGCCCAAAACTTCTAAAAATCATATAAAATCAACAGTAACTCCAAATGAAATAAATTATATATGAAAAATTATCAGAAAAATTCAAGGAATTTGTTTATGGCATTTTCATGCATGTTTGAACAACTTAACCTCACTGTTTAGTCCAAAACATGAAAATGCACTATTTGAATTCATAGTTTGAATTTGAATTTGAACCTAGTGTTCAAACCAACTCCATTTAACTTGTTGCTAGTTGCATTAGCTCAATCAACAACATATTCGAATGTCATGACCATGCATCATATTGTTGCATCGCATTGATTGTGTTCTTCCTTGTTTGCCGGTAAATGTCCCCTCTCGATAGACGATGTACCGACGCCGTGATCGTTGACACTGATGAAGACTCAATGTTATCTTCAGAAGTGCCAGGCAACACAACCCCCTTGTTCATTCCGATACAAGCCCATTCTCTCACTCCTGCTCTCTTTTACTGCATTAGGACAACAACGATTCATCTGTTACTTGTTGCGGTAGTTGAACCCCTTATCCTCTGCATGACCTGTCATTGCCACAGTAAATAGATGAAACCCACTAGCATGAGTAGGAGTTGTTTGAGCCCTGATGTGCCTACTCATTCATGCTTGTTTGTCATGCCTGCTACTGCTTAGAGTTGAGTCAGGTCTGATTCATCGGGGATGGATCGGAGGTGTGTAAACATGTCCTACTGTGTGTGAGCTAAGTGTGTGAACACGTTTTGGTAAAGGTAGCGGTGAGAGGCCATGTAGGAGTACATGGTGGGTTGTCTCACTGAAACCGTCCTCAGGAACTGAGTTCTGTGTTTGTGATCCATGAAAAAACTACTACCACATGTTGGGCCCTGAAATATGACCCCGCTCGACTTACTGACCCCTGTCGTCCTCTGTCCAGGAGTTGCAATTAGTTTCTGGTGTTTATAGGATATGTGTTGGCGGCCGTGCATAGTGCTGACCCTAGGGGTGGGCTATGATGTGGTAGATACACTGTGGCACGGTGTACCGGGCACCCGTTTGGTGTCTCGGGAACCCTGCACACATCGTTTGGGGCTGTGAGCGAAACTCTGGCCGGATCTCCTCACGGATGGAACCCGAATAGGCGATAAACCTGGACTAGAGACTTGTGTGGTTAGTCAGGTCATGGTCTACACCCACGTCGGCTTTCGCTTGAAGTCTGCCGAGCACATGTCGTGTGCAGACGCTAAGTGGTGGAAACATGTGTGACGAAGTACACCCCTGCAGGGTTATAAATGATCTATTCGAATAACAGCGTCCACGGTAAAGGACTTCTGGGTTGCCTATAACAGTTCATAGACAAGTGAAAGTGGATACTCTAAAACTTGCAAGATAAGTGTGAGTGCTATGGATGGCCTTCTCGTAGGGAGACGAGAGCGGATCCATAGTGGTGTATTGATTGGTGAATATGTGGACTCATGTGCGCCACCTCAAAAGAGTTGCTTGTAGTTGTAGTTCAGATAGCCACTGAGTCAAAGCTGGCTTGCTGCAGTTAAACTCCACCAACCCCCCCCCCTTTGTTGATACCGATGCATATGTAGCTAGTTCTGATGTAAGTCTTGCTGAGTACCTTTGTACTCACGTTTGCTTAATTTATGTCTTGCAGAGAGACTTCAGTCTCGCTAGTAGTTCCGCGTGGACTTCAACGTTTAGCTTGATACCTCAGCTACGATCTTGTGCCCTCGACAGGATCTGGTAGATAGTCAGGCTTCTTAGCCTTTTTCATTTATAGATGTCTGTACTCAGACATGTTAAGCTTCCGCATGTGCTTTGCATTGTATGCTATGATTGTTGGGTCATGAGACCCATGTTTGTAATATCTGGCTCTTCGGAGCCCAATGAATAAATACTTGAGTTGTAGAGTTATGTTGTGATGCCATGTTGTATTTACACATATCGAGCATATTGTGTGTATGATTGAAATGCTTGGTATGTGTGGGATCCGACAATCTAGTTGTTTATTCTTGGCAGTCTCTCTTATGGGGAAATGTAGTCTAGTGCTTCCATGAGCCATAGTAGTCCGCTACAGCCCGGTTCACCGGAGTCGTGTTAGCCCAGCACTACTGCTCAGGACACTTGACTGGTCGGCATGTGTTTCGCTTCGTTCCTGTGTCTGTCCTTTCGGGGAAATGTCACGGGGTGACATCCGGAGTCCTGCTTAGCCTGCTACAGCCCGGGTTCCCGGAGTCCTGTTAGCCCAGTGCTACAGCCCGAATTCACACGCTGCTGACCGACACGCTCGATGTGAATCATCTATGCCTGCCCCCATAGGTTAGTGCCGCTTTGGGTTCACGACTAGCCATGTCGGCCCGGGTTCTCTGTCATATGGATGCTAGCGACACTATCATATACGTGAGCCAAAAGGCGCAAACGGTCCCGGGCCATGGTAAGGCGACACCCGTGGGATACCGTGTGTGAGGCCGCAAAGTGATATGAGGTGTTACTGGCTAGATCGATGTGACTTGGAATCGGGGTCCTGACAGAAGGCAGCCACTAGGTCGGCTCCGGTCAGGCCCTCCGACTGGATCATCACCCAGAGCCGGGCGACGGCTGCGTTCTCGGCCTGAGACAATGACCTGGCCCGGTAGCTCCACGAGGGTTGCCTCCCAGCCGGCGGGCCGGCTACGTAAGCCGGCAGGTTGACGAAGTCGCCTTGCTGGGCAACGTTCTTCACGTAAAAATAAGACTTCTGCCAGAGCTTCACTGACTGGATCAGCGGGATGGGCGGGAACGGATTGTTCTCGCCCGTCCGCCTCATGGCGATGAAGGCTCCGTAGGGGGCGGGCACACCCGCGACAATGGTGCCGAGCTTGCACTGGAAGAATTCTCCCCAGAGCTCGAGAGTGGGGAGAACCCCAAGAAAGCCCTCGCATAGGGTGACGAAAGCCGATAGTAGCATCACCGTGTTGGGTGTGAGGTGATGCGGCTGGAGGTGGTAAAACTCAAGAAAAGCGCGAAGGAATCCGCTCGCCGGGAGGCCGAAGCCGCGCAGGCAGTGCGAGCGGAAGATTACCCGCTCGCCCTCCTCCGGTGCCGGCGAAATCTCCCTCGTCGGCGCATGACGAACCCGCACGTAGTTCGCGCCCGGCAGACGCCACGTCTGGCGGAGGAACTCAACGTAGTCCTCCTGGACGTTGGAGCCGTCCCACGAGCTCGACAATGCCATGGGAGCGACGCGGCGAGGAACAAGGCGATGCAACGGCGGAGACGCGCACGACCCCGCTACGGCGGGACCAAAGGAACCGAGAGGTCCGACGGCGAAGTGGCACGGCAATGGGTCGCTGCGTCGGTGGATGGAAGGAGAAGGAAGGCGAGAAAGGGTGGAGCGAGGGAGAGCGTGCGAGCCTCTGCCGCTCCCTCTCCTCCCCCTACTTATAGACCCGCGCGGCGGAACCGAGGAGGCGTGGTGTGGGGGAACGTGGGATCAACTGCGCCCACTCCCCCACGTCCCGCGATTATTGTGACCTGATGACGTAATGAAACCGCCGTGGGAAGGCGAGCGGTCCGTTGTGGGCCACAGAAGATCCGCGCTTGGGCCGAGGCCTATAAGTGACGGGCCCAGGCCTGCAGCGGCGTCCCATCGCACGCGTGCGTTGGCAGGTTTTCCTTGCCACGTGGCCCGCGGGGTGGCGCGCGGTCAGCTCACAGACCGACCCACGCTCCCGCCTACAAGATACGGAGCTTTTTGAAGATGGCGCGCATAACCAAAGCCGGCTCCTCAGGATAGGAAGTTGACCAAGCTTCTCGTCCCTTTGTCAGCCTCGAAGACTCGATCAGCTTCGGGGACTACTGTCGGAGTAAATGACCACAGGTAGCCTAGCCGGCTCCCCCTGGTCCTTCTGAAAAGTACAAGCCGATAAGACCCTCAAGAGTCCAAGATCTGGGGCCGCCTTCCCCTTGCCAGCTGTCTCCCAGGCCGACTATCGGAAGGCGGCCCGGCTTTAGCCCTCATGAAGAAAGCCGTGGGAGGGCCGTCTCCAAGAAGCCGACCGCGAGAAGGCCGACTCCAAGAAGCCGGCTCCCCCAAAGCGGTCAAGATTGTACCCTCGAAGTCTACATCCACATAACGGCGATGTGACGGGGCATGGCTACAGTAAAGCCTGCCACCCCCGAATCCCGGAGCACGCCTGGTACAGTGCGCCGTACCGGGTGGCCATGACCCGTCCGACGCGGCACTGTTGCCATGTTGACCCTGATGTCACCCATGACGGGCCATCAGCGCGGCCCACGGGCGGTGGGCCCCTTCGGGCAGAGTGACACCCGAGGGCGGCCAGGTCTTCCCCAGTCGGCCCAAGACAGGGCCGGCTCCCCACAGCCGGCTTGCCTCCTCCCTCGAAGGAGACGCCCCATTAAGAAGACAAGACATGGTGAGGCTACAGCGATCGCCCGCCGGGCGGCGGCACTATAGGCACGCACACCTCGGCGAAGCCCTCGTCACCAGGATTGAGGCAACAGTAACCAGCCACCGACAAGGCCCTTGACAGTGGGGCCTGCCTGTCGACCAAGGAGCCGGCAGCCGGCGGGCCCCAGCAGCCGGCGTAGAAGCCGGCGAGCATAGACACAGACGGCTTGGGCCCACGCCCAGCCGGATTACCATTGTACCCCCGGGGGATGGGCCTATATAAACCCCCCGGGGCACACATGCAAAGGGTTGATCTGAGCTAGTTTTAGACACTACATAGAGAGGAGAGTAGAGCTAGCCGTGCCCTTCTTCTTTTTCTCGCCAAACAGCTGAAGGAGCATCATGTAGCCACTCGTTCATCTAGTGATCATGCGGAGACCCCGCAGAGCAGCAGTAGGGGTGTTATCTCCACAGAGAGCCCTGAAGCTGGGTAAGATTCGCCGGCGTGCATGTCTTCGCCTCATCCCGCTTCCAGGCACAGGTGACGTCCTACTGGCTCCCACAATGATAAGCCACCCGTTGGCATATGTCGCACCTACCACCCGACACTTTTTAACGATGGCCACAATATGGGGTGTGATGCTAACAAAGAGAAGATGGGCTCCAAAAAAAATTCTTAAGAATTACCAAATGGGATGTACATTATTAGAAATAATGGCAGATGGGCTGTATGCTGTTTTCCACAGATTTGAGGCTGACTTGTGCACCTACTACAGGTTGACGCGTATGCTTTCATAAAAAAAGGTTGACGCACACGCAACGCCATGTCAACCTAGTCAACACACGAGAGCAGTGACTGTTGGATGTCCATCCAACGACTGTCGTGCTTCTTCAATCTCTGCTCTTCATGCTCAAGCCGCTCAAACAAGCACCGGCGGGACTGCCTGCTCCCTCCTCCGCGTGGCCGCCTGTGCTGCCACGCAGGCCTCACCGCCCGACCGTACTCCCATAGCTGGCCTAGCGATTCCTCTACTCACCCACACCTGCTGTTATTCTCCGGCGATGGCAGACGAACCAGTAAACCCTCGCACAGTCGTACTCCCCTCCGCGTGGGAAACAACTGCCGTGTATTCCCTGGCTCCGTGTCGTTCCCTTCCTAGGCCTCACCGTCGTCCATCGCCCTGGTGCTCTCGGCGTGGCCTGGTCAACATGGTCAATGAATGACATCCATCGGAAGTCGACTGTACGTGGAGAGGCTGACAGCTGGGTCCATGGCCGCACGCAAGGAAATGCCTCCTTATTACGCGCAAAATAATGATTCCTCCACCTGACAGCTAGGACCCACAGGAAGGGCCTCTGCATTTCGCGAAAAAAATGTTCCCCCCGCTGACAGGTCGGACCCACCATCTATATCTTCGCACGAAAGGAAGTGCCTCCTTATTACGATCAAAAAAATGAATACCCCCCTGCTAGCTGGGACCCACTATATTGTTGGGCTGACTTGTGGGCCTACTAAGTTGACATGGACGGAGAGCTTTGTCAACTTAGTCAATACTCCAGTGACCGTATGATATCCATCCAACGGCCATAGTGCTTCTTCAACCTCTGGTCTTCTTGCTACAGCCGCCCAAAGCAGCGCCAGTCGTGCCGCCTGCTCCTGCCTCCCGTGGTCGGCTGTGCTACCGCGGAGGCCTCACCGCCCCCATACTACTCCCACCACTGGCCAGGCCATCCCTCCACTCACCCAAACGCCCTATTATTCTACGGCGACGGCAGCCTCACACCACAGCCAAACCAGTGAACGCTCGTACTCCTCTCCGCGTAGGCATCCACTGCCGCGTCTTGCACGGCTCCGCGTCGTTCCCTTCCTAGGCCTCGCCGTCGTCCACCGCCGTGGTGCCCTCGGCGCGGCGTGGTCAATGTGGTCAACGACCAACTTCCATCGGAAGAATACTGTACGTGGAGAGGCTGACAGCCGGGTCCACGGCAGTCGCAAGGAAGTGCCTCCTTATTACGCGGAAAATAATTATTCCTCCACCTGACATCGGGGACCCACCGGACGGGCCACCATTATTTTGTGAAAAAAATCATTTCCCCCTGACTGCTGGGACTCACCGGACGGGCCACCGTATTTCGCGAAAAAAATGTTCCCCCCGCTGTCAGCTCGGACCTACCAGAAGTGCCTCCTTATTATGCACAAAAAATGAATACTCCCCCGGCTAGCTGGGACCCACCTTGCTGGGAGGCTGACTTGTGGGCCTACTAAGTTGACGGGGATGAAGGGTTTGTCAACTTAGTCAATATGAACGATTCTAGCTCAAGTGACCGTATGATGTCGATCCAACGGCCGTAGTGCTTCTTCAACCTCTGGTCTTCTTGCTCCAGCCGCCCAAAGCAGCGCCGGTCTTGCCGCATGCTCCTGCCTCCCGTGGCCGGCTGTGCTGCCGTAGAGGCCTCACTGCCCCCTACTATTCCCACCGTCGGCCAGGCCCTGCGATGACGGCAACCTCACACCGCAGCCTCACCAGTGAACCCTCGTAGTCCTCTCCGCACGGGCTTCCACTACCGCGTCGTCCCCTTCCTAGGCCTCGCCGTCGTCCATCGCCGTGGTGCTCTCCGCGCGGCGTGGTCAAGGAACGACTTCCATCGGAAGAGTACTGTATGTGGAGAGGCTGACAGCTGGGTCCATGGCCACAGCCCAGTTTTTTTGTGATTTGCCAAGTAAGTCGCTTTGTCAGGCCTGTTGGGCTGCAAATCTTTCAAGATGAGGAGAGCTTTCATTCGGCTGGCCGAGAAAATGGCCCATCAGTAATGAGAAATGGGTTGTACATTTTTAAAACACATCAAACCGGCAATTAGTTTCAAATTTCTTTTTTTCATTTCAAGATTTTAAATGACATTAATTTTTATGCGTGGAGAATTTGTTGGATTTTATATTGATATACATTTATTTTGAAAATCAGTTTGAATGTGAGTCGAAATTTCGGGATTAAAAACAGTTTGGATCGCACCGAAATATGCAAAATTTCGTATAATTTTTTAACCGTTGCCACAATATGGGCTGTAATGCTAACAAAAAGAATATGGGCTCCGAAGAAAACCTTAAGAATTAGCAAATGGGCTGTAAATTATTAGAAATAATGGTAGATGGGTTGTATGCTGTTTTCCACAGATTTGAGGCTTTCCTAAAAAAGGTTGATGCACAAGCACTGACTGTTGATGTCCATCCAACGGCCGTTGTGCTTCTTCAATCTCTGCTCTTTCTGCTCTAGCCGCTGAAACAAGCGCCGGCGGGACTGCCTGCTCCCTCCTCCGCGCGGCCGGCTGTGCTGCCGCGCAGGCCTCACCGCCCGACCGTAATCCCATCGCTGGCCTAGCCATCCCTCTACTCACCCACACTTGCTGTTGTTCTCCGGCGACGGCAGATGAACCAGTAAACCCCCGTACAGTCGTACTCCCCTCCGCGTGGGAAACAACTGCCGAGTCTTCCCTGCCTCCGTGTCGTCCCCTTCCTAGGCCTCGCCGTCGTCCACCGCCCTGGTGCTCTCGGCGTGGCGTGGTTAACGTGGTCAAGGAACGACTTCCATCGGATGTGGACTGTATGTGGAGAGGCTGACAGCTGGGTCCACGGCGGCAGCAATGAAGTGCCTCTTTATTAAGCAGAAAATAATGATTCCTCCACCTGACAGCAGGGACCCACCGGACGGGCCACCGTATTTCGCGAAAAAACCTTTCCCCCTGACAGCTGGGACCCACCAGCTACACCTTCGCACGCAAGGAAGTGCGTCCGGGAAAAAATGATTCGCCCCCCTGACTGCTGGGACCCACCAGCTACATCTTCGCACGCAAGGAAGTGCGTCCGGGCAAAAAAAACCAAAATGATTCGCCCCCCTGACTGCTAGGACCCACCAGCCCCCCGACTACTGGGACCCACCAGCTACATCTTCGCACGCAAGGAAGTGCATCTGGGGAAAAACGATTCGCCCCCTGACTGCTGGGACCCACCAGCTACATCTTCGCACGCAAGGAAGTGCCTGATAGTCGGGACCCACCTGGTCGAAGCTTATGTAGTGTTGACATTCTGGTCGCGAACATGTACGTACATGTCATTGTAGAGGCGCTCACGTGTCATAGTAGTGGCGCGCACGTGACGTAGTAGAGGTGCGCATGTATCATAGTAGAGGCGCGCACGTGTCGTAGTAGAGGCGCGCACGTAGCATGTACACGTACATACAGCGGCCAGGGTGCAAGAAAGAAAATACGGCCACATATGTGTACATACGGGCGGGGTCTCGAACGCCTACTCGCCCATACGTACGGCGAGGGCTCGTGTACATGGCTGGGTCGGAACGGAGAAACAACGTCGTCATCGTGTTCATGGGTCGGAACGGAATGCGTAGTCGTGTTCATCGGGAGGGCTTGGATGGAAGAGGCAATGGAAACGAGGCTTGGCGTACCGCACAACGGAGGAAACGGACCTCCTACGGTCGAAACGGGGGTCCTATTGATCAGGAGGGGTGTGGCGTACCGCAAAACGGAGGAAACGGACCTCCTACGGTTGAAACGGGGGTCCCGTTGATCGGGAGGGGTGTGGCGTACCGCAAAACCGAGGAAACAGACCTCCTACGGTCAAAACGGGGGTCCTGTTGATCGGGAATGGTGTGGCATACCGCAAAATGAAGGAAACGGACTTATGTTGGAGCGCTACGGTCGAAATGGGGGTCCTGTTCATCGGGAGGCGTGTGGCGTACCGCAAAACGGGACTCCACGGGATATTGTTCATCTCCACCGTCGACCCCCTCCAGCCTCCACGAGCTACTGTTCATCCACCGTCAACCTCCTCCAGCCTCCACGGGCTCCTGTTCATCCAGCCTCCACCGCGCGCTACTCCACCGGCTACTGTTCAACCACCCCTCCATCGTCTATTGTTCATCCAACCCTCCACACCATGGGGTCCTGTTCAACCACCCCTCCACCGTCTACTGTTCATCTTGCCCTCCAGACCACGGGGTCCTGTTCATCCACCCCTCCACGGGCACCCCTCCACCATCTACTGTTCATCTAGCCCTCCACCACACCACGAGGTCCTGTTCATCCAGAGGCAATGCCACCGCTCACTGCTCATCAACCCCCCCCCCCCCCCCCCCGCAACGCTCACTGTTCATCCCATCGATCAGCTTCAGTTAGCAGCAGTAGCCAAGGAATCGCTCGATCGGGTTCAGTTAACAGCCATCGATCGATGGCTCGGGTTCAGTAACGCGTAGCCTGCAGTGCAATCGCTCAGGTTCAGTTAGAGCCCAATGCCTCGCACACACGCGCGTACGTGTACGAGAGAAACGCCAATCGCTCGGCCGCCGACCTCCCACCATAAGCGGGAACTCCCCAAAAATTTCCTCCCCCTCGCTTCTACCACGGTTTTTTCCGTCATGGACGGCCCAAAGAATGTAATGCAGCTGCATCTCCGGCCCGCCCAGGACGAAAATCCCATTTTTTGTCATAGAAGTAGGTGCCCACCACATCTATGTGAAGGAAATATGCCCTAGAGGCAATAATAAAGTTATTATTTATTTCCTTATATCATGATAAATGTTTATTATTCATGCTAGAATTGTATTAACCGGAAACATAATACATGTGTGAATACATAGACAAACAGAGTGTCACTAGTATGCCTCTACTTGACTAGCTCGTTAATCAAAGATGGTTATGTTTCCTAACCATGAACAAAGAGTTGTTATTTGATTAACGAGGTCACATCATTAGTTGAATGATCTGATTGACATGACCCATTCCATTAGCTTAGCACCCGATCGTTTAGTATGTTGCTATTGCTTTCTTCATGACTTATACATGTTCCTATAACTATGAGATTATGCAACTCCCGTTTACCGGAGGAACACTTTGGGTACTACCAAACGTCACAACGTAACTGGGTGATTATAAAGGAGTACTACAGGTGTCTCCAATGGTAGATGTTGGGTTGGCGTATTTCGAGATTAGGGTTTGTCACTCCGATTGTCGGAGAGGTATCTCTGGGCCCTCTCGGTAATGCACATCACATAAGCCTTGCAAGCACTGCAACTAATATGTTAGTTGTGAGATGATGTATTACGGAACGAGTAAAGAGACTTACCGGTAACGAGATTGAACTAGGTATTGGATACCGACGATCGAATCTCGGGCAAGTAACATACCGATGACAAAGGGAACAACGTATATTGTTATGCGGTCTGACCGATAAAGATCTTCGTAGAATATGTAGGAGCCAATATGGGCATCCAGGTCCCGCTATTGGTTATTGACCGGAGACGTGTCTCGGTCATGTCTACATTGTTCTCGAACCGTAGGGTCCGCACGCTTAATGTTACGATGACAGTTATTATGAGTTTATGCATTTTGATGTACCGAAGGTTGTTCGGAGTCCCGGATATGATCACGGACATGACGAGGAGTCTCGAAATGGTCGAGACGTAAAGATTGATATATTGGAAGCCTATGTTTGGACATCGGAAGTGTTCCGGGTGAAATCGGGATTTTACCGGAATACCGGGAGGGTTACCGGAACCCCCCGGGAGCTAGATGGGCCATAATGGGCCTTAGTGGAAAGGAAAAGGGGCTGCCCTAGATGGGCTGCGCGCCCTCCCCCCTCCCCTAGTCCTACTAGGAGTAGGAAAGGGGGGGCCGGCCACCTCCTCCTCTTTCCCCCTCCCGGGAATCCTAATTGGACTAGGATTGGAGGGGGAGTCCTACTCCCGGTGGGAGTAGGACTCTCCTGCGCCCCCACCTTGGCCGGCCAGCCCCTCCTCCCTTGCTCCTTTATATACGGGGGCAGGGGGCACCCCATAGAC
This sequence comes from Triticum monococcum, assembly GCA_034509565.1. NCBI lineage: Eukaryota > Viridiplantae > Streptophyta > Magnoliopsida > Poales > Poaceae > Triticum > Triticum monococcum. The sequence continues at coordinate 82,378,504 of CM067841.1, forward strand.
ACACAACTTGATCCTTGAGATCGTTCCTTAGCCGTGTGCGGTGCCCCCTGCCACCAAATTCCACCTCGATCGTACCGTTGTAGTGCTTAGGCGAAGCCCTGCGTCGGTAGTACATCAAGATCGTCATCACGCCGTTGTGCTGACGGAACTCTTCCTCGACGCTTTGCTGGATCGGAGCCAGAGGAACGTCATCGAGCTGTACGTGTGCTAAGAACTCGGAGGTGCCGGAGTAACGGTGCTTGGATCGGTTGGATCGGGAAGAAGACGTACGACTACTTCCTCTACATTGTGAGATCGCTTCCGCAGTCGGTCTGCGTTGGTACGTAGACAACACTCTCCCCTCTCGTTTCTGTGCATCACCATGATCTTGCGTGTGCGTAGGAAATTTTTTGAAATTACTGCGTTCCCCAACAGTGGCATCCGAGCCTATGTTTTGTGGTTTGATGTTATATGCACGAGTAGTACACAAGTGAGTTGTGGGCGATACAAGTCATACTGCCTACCAGCATGTCATACTTTGGTTCGGCGGTATTGTTGGATGAAGCGGCCCGGACCAACCTTACGCGTACGCTTACGCGAGACCGGTTTCCCCGACGTGCTTTGCACACAGGTGACTTGCGGGTGACTGTCTCTCCAACTTTAGTTGAACCAAGTGTGACTACGCCCGGTCCTTGCGAAGGTTAAAACGGAGTCTATTTGACAAACTATCGTTGTGGTTTTGATGCGTAGGTAAGATTGGTTCTTGCTAAAGCCCGTAGCAGCCACGTAAAATTTGCAACAACAAAGTAGAGGACGTCTAACTTGTTTTTGCAGGGCATGTTGTGATGTGATATGGTCAAAACGTGATGAGTTATAAGTTGTTGTATAAGATGATCATGTTTTGTTGAAGTTATTGGCAACTGGCAAAAGCCTTATGGTTGTCTATCTATTGCATAAGATGCAAGCGCCCAATAATTGCTTTACTTTATCGCTATGCGATAGCAATAATTGCAAGAGCAAGCGTTGGCGAGACGACCACGTGACGACACATTGATATAGATCAAGATGATGGAGATCATGGTGTCATGCCGGTGACGATATAGATCATGACAGTACTTCGGAGATGGAGATCACAAGCATAAGATGATGATGGCCATATCATATCACTTATATTGATTGCATGTGATGTTTATCTTTTTATGCATCTTATCTTGCTTTGATTGACGGTAGCATTATAAGATGATCTCTCACTAAATTATCAAGAAGTGTTCTCCCTGAGTATGCACCGTTGCCAAAGTTCGTCGTGCCCAGACACCACGTGATGATCGGGTGTGATAAGCTCTACGTCCATCTACAACGGGTGCAAGCCAGTTTTGCACACGCAGAATACTCAGGTTAAACTTGACGAGCCTAGCATATGCAGATATGGCCTCGGAACACAGAGACCGAAAGGTCGAGCGTGAATCATATAGTAGATATGATCAACATGACGATGTTCACCATTGAAAACTACTCCATCTCACGTGATGATCGGTTGTGGTTTAGTTGATTTGGATCACGTGATCACTTAGAGGATTAGAGGGATGTCTATCTAAGTGGGAGTTCCTAAGAAATTTGATTAACTGAACTTAAATTTATCATGAACTTAGTCCTGGTAGTATTTTGCAAATCATGTTGTAGATCAATAGCTCGCGTTGTTGCTTCCCTGTGTTTATTTTGATATATTCCTAGAGAAAATTGTGTTGAAAGATGTTAGTAGCAATGATGCGGATTGGATCCGTGATCTGAGGTTTATCCTCATTGCTGCACAGAAAAATTATGTCCTAGATGCACCGCTAGGTGACAGACCTATTGCAGGAGCAGATGCAGACGTTATGAACGTTTGGCTAGCTCAATATGATGACTACTTGATAGTTTAAGTGCACCATGCTTAACGGCTTAGAATCGGGACTTCAAAGACGTTTTGAACGTCATGGACCATATGAGATGTTCCAGGAGTTGAAGTTAATATTTCAAGCAAATACCCGAGTTGAGAGATATGAAGTCTCCAACAAGTTCTATAGCTAAAAGATGGAGGAGAATCGCTCAACTAGTGAGCATGTGCTCAGATTGTCTGGGTACTACAATCGCTTGAATCAAGTGGGAGTTAATCTTCCAGATAAGATAGTGATTGACAGAATTCTCTAGTCACCATCACCAAGTTAGTAGAACTTCGTGGTGAACTATAATATGCAAGGGATGACAAAAGTAATTCCTAAGCTCTTCGTGATGCTGAAATCAACGAAGGTAGAAATCAAGAAAAACATCAAGTGTTGATGGTTGACAAGACCACTAGTTTCAAGAAAAGGGCAAAGGGAAGAAGGGGAACTTCAAGAAGAACGACAAGCAAGTTGCTGCTCAAGTGAAGAAGCCCAAGTCTGATCCTAAGCCTGAGACTAAGTGCTTCTACTGCAAAGGGACTGGTCACTAGAAGCGGAACTACCCCAAGTGATTGGCGGATAAGAAGGATGGCAAAGTGAACATAAGTATATTTGATATACATGTTATTGATGTGTACTTTACTAGTGTTTATAGCAAACCCTCAGTATTTGATACTAGTTCAGTTGCTAAGATTAGTAACTCGAAACGGGAGTTGCAGAATAAACAGAGACTAGTTAAGGGTGAAGTGACGATGTGTGTTGGAAGTGGTTCCAAGATTGATATGATCATCATCGCACACTCCCCATAATTTCGGGATTAGTGTTGAACCTAAATAAGTGTTATTTGGTGTTTGCATCGAGCATGAATATTATTTGATCATGTTTATTGCAATATGGTTATTCATTAAAGTCAGAGAATAATTGTTGTTCTGTTTACATGAATAAAACCTTCGATGGTCATACACCCAATGAAACAAGTTCGTTGGATCTCGATCGTAGTGATACACATATTGAAACCAAAAGATGCAAAGTTAATAATGATAGTGCAACTTATTTGTGGCACTGCCGTTTTGGTCATATTGGTATAAAGCGCATGAAGAAACTCCATGCTGATGGGCTTTCGGAATCACTTGATTATGAATCACTTGATGCTTGCGAACCATGCTTTTTGGGAAAGATGACTAAAACGCCGTTCTTCGGAACAATGGAGCGAGCAACAGATTTGTTGGAAATCATACATACTGATGTATGTGGTCCGATGAATATTGAGGCTCGCGACAGGTATCATTATTTTCTGATCTTCACAGATGATTTAAGCAGATATGAGTATATCTACTTGATGAAACATAAGTCTGAAACATTTGAAAAGTTCAAAGAATTTCAGAGTGAAGTGAAAAATCATCGTGACAAGAAAATAAAGTTTCTACGATCTGATCGCGGAGACAAATATTTGAGTTACGAGTTTGGTCTTCAGTTAAAAACAATGTGGAATAGTTTCACTACTCACGCCACCTGGAACACCACAGCATAATGGTGTGTCCGAGCGTCATAACCGTACTTTATTAGATACAGTGCGATCTATGATGTATCTTACCGATTTACCACTATCGATTTGGGGTTATACATTAGAGACAGCTGCATTCACGTTAAATAGGGCACCATCTAAGTCCGTTGAGACGACACAATCTGAACTATGGTTTGGCAAGAAACCAAAGTTGTCGTTTCTTAAAGTTTGGAGTTACGATGCTTATATGAAAAAGTTTCATCCTGATAAGCTCAAACTCAAATCGGAGAAGTGCATCTTCATAGGATATCCAAAGGAAACTATTGGATACACCTTCTATCACAGATCCGACGGCAAGACATTCGTTGCTAAGAATGGATCATTTCTAGAGAAGGAGTTTCTCTCGAAAGAAGTGAGTGGGAGGAAAGTAGAACTTGACGAGGTAACTGTACCTGCTCCCTTATTGGAAAATAGTAGAGCACAGAAAACTGTTTCTGCGACACCTATACCAATAAGTGAGGAAGCTAATGATGATGATCATGAAGCTTCAGGACAAGATACTACTGAACCACGTAGATCAACCAGAGTGAGATCCGCACCAGAGTGGTACGGTAATCCAGTTCTGGAAGTCATGCTACTAGATCATGATGAACCTACGAACTATGAAGAAGCGATGGTGAGCCCAGATTCCGCAAAGTGGCTTGAGGCCATGAAATCTGAGATGGGATCCATGTATGAGAACAAAGTATGGACTTTGGTTGACTTGCCCGATGATCGGCAAGCAATTGAGAATAAATGGATCTTCAAGAAAAAGACTGACGCTGACGGTAACATTACTGTCTATAAAGCTCGACTTGTCGCAAAAGGTTTTCGACAAGTTCAAGGGGTTGACTACGATGAGACCTTCTCACCCGTAGCGATGCTTAAGTCCGTCCGAATCATGTTAGCAATTGCCGCATTTTATGAAATCTGGCAAATGGATAAACAAAACTGCATTCCTTAATGGATTTGCTAAAGAAGAGTTGTATACGATGCAACTAGAAGGTTTTGTCGATCCTAAAGGTGTTAACTAAATATGCAAGCTCCAGCGATCTATCTGTGGACTGGTGCAAACATCTCGGAGTTGGAATATACGCTTTGATGAGTTGATCAAAGCATATAGTTTTATACAGACTTGCGGTGAAGCCTGTATTTACAAGAAAGTGAGTGGGAGCACTACAGCATTTCTGATAAGTATATGTGAATGACATATTGTTGATCGGAAATAATGTAGAATTATTCTGTAAAGCATAAAGGAGTGTTTGAAAGGAGTTTTTCAAAGAAAGACTTCGGTGAAGCTGCTTACATATTGAGCTTCAAGATCTATAGAGATAGATCAAGACGCTTGATAAGTTTTTTCAATGAGTACATACCTTGACAAGATTTTGAAGTAGTTCAAAATGGAGCAGTCAAAGAAAGATTTCTTGCCTGTATTTTAAGGTGTGAAGTTGAGTAAGACTCAAAGCCCGACCACGGCAGAAGATAGAAAGAGAATGAAAGTCATTCCCTATGCCTTGGCCATAGGTTCTATAAAGTATGTCATGCTGTATACCAGATCTATTGTATACCCTGCACTGATTGAGCAAGGGAGTACAATAGTGATCTAGGAGTAGATCACTGGACAGCGGTCAGAATTATCCTTAGTGAAATAAGGATATGTTTCTCGATTATGGACGTGACAAAAAGGTTCGTCGTAAAGGGTTACGTCGATGCAAGTTTTTGACACTGATCCAGATGATTCTAAGTCTCAATCTGGATACATATTGAAAGTGGGAGCAATTAGCTAGAGTAGCTCCGTGTAGAGCATTGGAGACATAGAACTTGCAAAATACTTACGGATCTGAATGTGACAGACCCGTCGACTAAAATTATCTCACAAGCAAAACATGATCACACCTTAGTACTCTTCGGGTGTTAATCACATAGAGATGTGAACTAGATTACTGACTCTAGTAAACCCTTTGAGTGTTGGTCACATGACGATGTGAACTATGGGTGTTAATCACATGGTAATGTGAACTATTGCTGTTAAATCACATGGCGATGTGAACTAGATTATTGACTCTAGTGCAAGTGGGAGACTGAAGGAAATATTCCCTAGAGGCAATAATAAAGTTATTATTTATTTCCTTATATCATGATAAATGTTTATTATTCATGCTAGAATTGTATTAACCGGAAACATAATACATGTGTGAATACATAGACAAACAGAGTGTCACTAGTATGCCTCTACTTGACTAGCTCGTTAATCAAAGATGGTTATGTTTCCTAACCATGAACAAAGAGTTGTTATTTGATTAACGAGGTCACATCATTAGTTGAATGATCTGATTGACATGACCCATTCCATTAGCTTAGCACCCGATCGTTTAGTATGTTGCTATTGCTTTCTTCATGACTTATACATGTTCCTATAACTATGAGATTATGCAACTCCCGTTTACCGGAGGAACACTTTGGGAACTACCAAACGTCACAACGTAACTGGGTGATTATAAAGGAGTACTACAGGTGTCTCCAATGGTAGATGTTGGGTTGGCGTATTTCGAGATTAGGGTTTGTCACTCCGATTGTCGGAGAGGTATCTCTGGGCCCTCTCGGTAATGCACATCACATAAGCCTTGCAAGCACTGCAACTAATATGTTAGTTGTGAGATGATGTATTACGGAACGAGTAAAGAGACTTACCGGTAACGAGATTGAACTAGGTATTGGATACCGACGATCGAATCTCGGGCAAGTAACATACCGATGACAAAGGGAACAACGTATATTGTTATGCGGTCTGACCGATAAAGATCTTCGTAGAATATGTAGGAGCCAATATGGGCATCCAGTTCCCGCTATTGGTTATTGACCGGAGACGTGTCTCAGTCATGTCTACATTGTTCTCGAACCGTAGGGTCCGCACGCTTAACGTTACGATGACAGTTATTATGAGTTTATGCATTTTGATGTACCGAAGGTTGTTCGGAGTCCCGGATATGATCACGGACATGACGAGGAGTCTCGAAATGGTCGAGACGTAAAGATTGATATATTGGAAGCCTATGTTTGGACATCGGAAGTGTTCCGGGTGAAATCGGGATTTTACCGGAATACCGGGAGGGTTATCGGAACCCCCCGGGAGCTAGATGGGCCATAATGGGCCTTAGTGGAAAGGAAAAGGGGCTGCCCTAGATGGGCTGCACGCCCTCCCCCCTCCCCTAGTCCTACTAGGAGTAGGAAAGGGGGGGCCGGCCACCTCCTCCTCTTTCCCCCTCCCGGGAATCCTAATTGGACTAGGATTGGAGGGGGAGTCCTACTCCCGGTGGGAGTAGGACTCTCCTGCGCCCCCACCTTGGCCGGCCAGCCCCTCATCCCTTGCTCCTTTATATACGGGGGCAGGGGGCACCCCATAGACACACAACTTGATCCTTGAGATCGTTCCTTAGCCGTGTGCGGTGCCCCCTGCCACCAAATTCCACCTCGATCGTACCGTTGTAGTGCTTAGGCGAAGCCCTGCGTCGGTAGTACATCAAGATCGTCATCACGCCGTCGTGCTGACGGAACTCTTCCTCGACGCTTTGCTGGATCGGAGCCAGAGGAACGTCATCGAGCTGTACGTGTGCTAAGAACTCGGAGGTGCCGGAGTAACGGTGCTTGGATCGGTTGGATCGGGAAGAAGACGTACGACTACTTCCTCTACATTGTGAGATCGCTTCCGCAGTCGGTCTGCGTTGGTACGTAGACAACACTCTCCCCTCTCGTTGCTGTGCATCACCATGATCTTGCGTGTGCGTAGGAAATTTTTTGAAATTACTGCGTTCCCCAACACTATGATGATACCGGGTTTTGTCATAATTATCGTCATAGAAGTGTCATATGTATGACAGAAAAAAAATTCGTTCAGCCCAAAATGTCACGGACGTGTCTTTCTTTTGTAGTGAAGGTGCTACCAAAGTGTGCAAGCTCCAGCGATCCATTTATGGACTGGTGCAAGCATCACAGAGTTGGAATATACACTTTGATGAGTTGATCAAATCATATAGTTTTATACAGACTTTTGGAGAAGCCTATATTTACAAGAAAGTGAGTGGGAGCTCTGTAGCATTTCTAATATTATATGTGGATAACATATTGTTTATCGGAAATGATACTTAATTTTTGGATAGCATAAAAGGATACTTGAATAAGAATTTTTCAAAGAAAGACCTCGGTGAAGCTGCTTACACATTGAGCATCAAGATCTATACAGATAGATCAAGACGCTTGATAAGTTTTTTCAATGAGTACATACCTTGACAAGATGTTGACGTAGTTCAAAATGGAACAGTCAAAGAAGGAGTTCTTGCCTATATTGCAATGTGTGAAGTTGAGTAAAGACTCAAAACCCGACCACAGCTGAAAATAGAAAGAATGAAAAGTCATTCCCTATGCCTCAGTCATAGGTTCTATAACGGATGCTATGTTGTGTAGCAGTCCTATTGTATACCTTAGCATGATTCTGGCAAGGGAGTACAATAGTGATCTAGGAGTAGAACCAGGACAACGGTCAAAATTATCCTCAGAGGTCTAAGGAAATATTTCTCGGTTATGGTGGTGATAAAAGAGTTCGTCGTAAAGAGTTACATCAATGCTAGCTTTTTACATTGAGCCAGATGACTCTAAGTCTCGATCTGGATACATATTGAAAGTGTGAGAAATTAGCTAGAGTAGCTCCGTGCAGAGTATTGTAGACATAGAAATTTGCGAAATACATATGGATCTGAATGTTGCAGATCCATAAACTAAACTTCTCTCACATGCAAAACATGATCACTTTTTGGGTATTAATCACATAGCGATGTGAACTAGATTATTTACTCTAGTAAACCCTTTGGGTATTAGTCACATGAAGATGTGAACTAATCACATAAAGATGTGAACTATTGGTGTTAAATCACATGACAATGTGAACTAGACTATTGACTCTAGTGCAAGTGGGAGACTGAAGGAAATATGCCCTAGAGGCAAAAATAAAGTTATTCTTTATTTCCTTATATCATGATAAATGTTTATTATTCATGCTAGAATTGTATTAACTGGAAACTTAGTACATGTGTGAATACATAGACAAACAGAGTGTCCCTAGTATGCCTCTACTTGACTAGCTCATTAATCAAAGATGGTTAAGTTTCCTAGCCATGGACATGTGTTGTCATTTGATGAATGGGATCACATCATTAGAGAATGATGTGATGGACTAGACCCATCCGTTAGCTTAGCACTATGATCGTTTAGTTTATTGCTATTGCTTTCTTCATGACTTATACATGTTCCTATGACTATGAGATTATGCAACTCCCGAATACCGAAGGAACACTTAGTGTGCTATCAAATGTCACAACGTAACTTGGTGACTATAAAGATGCTCTACAGGTGTCTACGATGGTGTTTGTTGAGTTGGCATAGATCGAGATTAGGATTTGTCACTCCGTGTATCGGAGAGGTATCTCTGGGCCCTCTCAGTAATGCACATAACTATAAGCCTTGCAAGCAATGTGACTAATGAGTTAGTTACGGGATGATGCATTACGGAACGAGTAAAGAGACTTGCCAGTAACGAGATTGAACTAGGTATTGAGACACCGACGATCGAATCTTGGGCAAGTAACATACCGATGACAAAGGGAACAACGTATATCGTTATGCGGTTTGACCGATACAGATCGTCGCAGAATATGTGGGAGCCAATATGAACATCCAGGTTCCACTATTGGTTATTGACCGGAGACGTGTCTCGGTCATGTCTACATAGTTCTCGAACCCATAGGGTCCGCACGCTTAACGTTCGGTGACGATCGATATTATGAGTTTATGTGTTTTGATGTACCGAAGGTTGTTTGGAGTCCCGGATGTGATCACGGACATCATGAGGAGTCTCGGAATGGTCGAGACATAAAGATTGATATATTGGGCGGCTATATTCAGACACCGGAAGTGTTTCGAATGAGTTACCGGAACCCCCCCCCCCCCCCCCGGGGGGGGGGGGGGTCAATGGGCCTTCATGGCCCTTACTGCAAATAGAGGGCAGCAAGGGAGCTGTGGAGCACGCCCCCCTAGGCCCGAACCAAATTGGTTTAGGGCTTGGGGGGTCGTCCCCCTCTTTCCTTCTCCCCTCCTCCTCTTTCCTTCCACTCCTAGTTGGACTAGGAAAGGGGGAACCTACTCCTGGTAGGTGTAGGATTCCCTCCTTGGGGCGCACCCTATGAGGCCGCCGACCCCTCCCCTTGCTCCTTTATATACGGGGCAGGGGACACCCTAGAACACACAAGTTGATCTGTTAGCCATGTGCGGTGCCCCCTCCAAAGATTTCCCCCTCGGTCATCTCGTTGTAGTGCTTAGGCGAAGCCCTGCGCCAGTAGCTTCATCATCACCGTCATCACGTCGTCGTGCTGACGAAACCTTGCACCGAACGTGTGCAGATCGCGGAGGTGCCTTACTTTCGGTACTAGGATCGGTCAGATCACGAAGACATACGACTACATCAACAGCGTTGTCTTAACACTTCCGCTTACGGTCTACGAGGGTACGTGGACAACACTCTTCCCCTCTCGTTGCTATGCATCACCATGATAGATCTTGCATGTGCATAGGATTTTTTTTTGAAATTACTGTGTACCCAACACCAATATGCTTTATGTTCTTGTTCGAGAGGTAAGTGACATGCTTTTCCATAAACCATCTTATACGGAGACATACCCATAGGATTTTTACATGCAGTTCTATAGGCCCATAATGCATCATCAATTTTCTTGGATGAATTGTTTCTAGATCTATTAACAGTCTTGTGCAAAATTAATTTAAGCTCTCTATTACTCATTTCTACTTGACCACTAGACCATGGGTGGTATGGAGATGTAATTCTATGATTAACATCATACTTAGCAAGCATTTTACGAAATGCACCATGAATAAAATGTGAACCACCATCAGTCATTAAGTATGTAGGGACTGTAAACCTAAGAAAAATAACTTCTTTAAGCATCTTAATAGAGGTGTTATGATCAGCCCTACTAGTTGGAATAGCTTCTACCCACTTAGTAATGTAATCAACAACAACTAAAATTTGTGTATACCCACTAGAGGAAGGAAACGGTCCCATATAATCAAAGCCCATGGTTCAATAACAAGAGAATAATTCATAGGCATTTCCTGACGTCTACTAATATTACCAATTCTTTGACATTCATCACAAGACAAGACAAACTTACGGGCATCCTTGAAGAGAGTAGGCCAATAAAAACCGGATTGCAATACCTTATGTGCAGTTCTATCTGTAGCATGGTGTCCTCCATAAGCCTCGGAGTGACACTTGCATAGGATCTATTCCTGTTCATGCTCAGGTACACAACGTCTAATGACACCATCTACTCCTTGTTTATAATGAAGGAAATATGCCCTAGAGGCAATAATGAAGTTATTATTTATTTCCTTATATCATGATAAATATTTATTATTCATGCTAGAATTGTATTAACCGGAAACATAATACATGTGTGAATACATAGACCAACAGAGTGTCACTAGTATGCCTCTACTTGACTAGCTCGTTAATCAAAGAAGGTTATGTTTCCTAACCATGAACAAAGAGTTGTTATTTGATTAACGAGGTCACATCATTAGTTGAATGATCTGATTGACATGACCCATTCCATTAGCTTAGCACCCGATCGTTTAGTATGTTGCTATTGCTTTCTTCATGACTTATACATGTTCCTATAACTATGAGATTATGCAACTCCCGTTTACCGGAGGAACACTTTGGGTACTACCAAACGTCACAACGTAACTGGGTGATTATAAAGGAGTACTACAGGTGTCTCCAATGGTAGATGTTGGGTTGGCGTATTTCAAGATTAGGGTTTGTCACTCCGATTGTCGGAGAGGTATCTCTGGGCCCTCTCGGTAATGCACATCACATAAGCCTTGCAAGCACTGCAACTAATATGTTAGTTGTGAGATGATGTATTACGGAACGAGTAAAGAGACTTGCCAGTAACGAGATTGAACTAGGTATTGGATACCGACGATCGAATCTCGGGCAAGTAACATACCGATGACAAAGGGAACAACGTATGTTGTTATGCGGTCTGACCGATAAAGATCTTCGTAGAATATGTAGGAACCAATATGGGCATCCAGGTCCCGCTATTGGTTATTGACCGGAGACGTGTCTCGGTCATGTCTACATTGTTCTCGAACCGTAGGGTCCGCACGCTTAACGTTACGATGACAGTTATTATGAGTTTATGCATTTTGATGTACCGAAGGTTGTTCGGAGTCCCGGATGAGATCACGGACATGACGAGGAGTCTCGAAATGGTCGAGACGTAAAGATTGATATATTGGAAGCCTATGTTTGGACATCGGAAGTGTTCCGGGTGAAATCGGGATTTTACCGGATTACCGGGAGGGTTACCGGAACCCCCCGGGAGCCAAATGGGCCAACATGGGCCTTAGTGGAAAGGTGAGAGGGCAGCCCACATAGGGCTGCGCCCCCCCCCCCCTCTCCCTAGTCCTATTAGGACTAGGAGAGGGGCCGGCCACCTCTCTCTCTCTCCCCTTTGAAGGTTTCCTAGTTGGACTAGGATTGGAGGGGGGAGTCCTACTCCCGGTAGGAGTAGGACTCCTCCTGCGCCTACACCTCTTTGGCCGGCCAGCCCCCCTCCCTCCAACCTTTATATACGGAGGCAGGGGACACCTCAAGACACACAAGTTGATCCTTGAGATCGTTCCTTAACCGTGTGCGGTGCCCCCTGCCACCAAATTCCACCTCGATCATACCGTTACAGTGCTTAGGCGAAGCCCTGCGTCGGTAGTACATCAAGATCATCACCACGCCGTCGTGCTGACGGAACTCTTCCTCGACGCTTTGCTGGATCGGAGCCCGAGGAATGTCATCGAGCTGAACGTGTGCTAAGAACTCGGAGGTGCCGGAGTAACGGTGCTTGGATCGGTCGGATCGGGAAGAAGACGTACGACTACTTCCTCTACGTTGTGTGATCGCTTCCGCAGTCGGTCTGCGTTGGTACGTAGACAACACTCTCCCCTCTCGTTGCTGTGCATCACCATGATCTTGCGTGTGCGTAGGAAAATTTTCGAAATTACTGCGTTCCCCAACAGTGGCATCCGAGCCTAGGTTTTTATGGTTTGATGTTATATGCACGAGTAGAACACAAGTGAGTTGTGGGCGATACAAGTCATACTGCCTACCAGCATGTCATACTTTGGTTCGGCGGCATTGTTGGACGAGACGATCCGGACCAACCTTACGCGTACTCTTACGCGAGACCGGTTCCCTCGACGTGCTTTGCACACAGATGGCTTGCGGAAGACTGCCTCTCCAACTTTAGTTGAACCAAGTGTGACTACGCCCGGTCCTTGAGAAGGTTAAAACGGAGTCTATTTGACGAACTATCGTTGTGGTTTTGATGCATAGGTGAGATGAGTTCTTACTTAAGCCCGTAGCAGCCACGTAAAACTTGCAACAACAAAGTAGAGGACGTCTAACTTGTTTTTGCAGGGTATGTTGTGATGTGATATGGTCAAGGCATGATGCTGATTTTATTGTATGAGATGATCATGTTTTGTAACCGAGTTATCGGCAACTGGCAGGAGCCATATGGTTGTCGCTTTATTGTATGCAATGCAATCGCGATGTAATGCTTTACTTTATTACTAAGCGGTAGTGATAGTCGTGGAAGCATAAGATTGGCAAGACGACAACATTGCTACGATGGAGATCAAGGTGGCGCGCCGGTGACGATGGTGATCATGACGGTGTTTCGGAGATGGAGATCACAAGCACAAGATGATGATGGCCATATCATATCACTTATATTGATTGCATGTGATGTTTATCCTTTTATGCATCTTATCTTGCTTTGATTGACAGTAGCATTATAAGATGATCTCTCACTAAATTATCAAGAAGTGTTCTCCCTGAGTATGCACCGTTGCAAAAGTTCTTCGTGCTGAGACACCACGTGATGATCGGGTGTGATAGGCTCTACGTTCAAATACAACGGGTGCAAAACAGTTGCACACGCGGAATACTCAGGTTATACTTGACGAGCCAAGCATATACAGATATGGCCTCGGAACACGGAGACCGAAAGGTCGAGCGTGAATCATATAGTAGATATGATCAACATATTGATGTTCACCATTGAAAACTACTCCATCTCACGTGATGATCGGTTATGGTTTAGTTGATTTGGATCACGTGATCACTTAGAGGATTAGAGGGATGTCTATCTAAGTGGGAGTTCTTAAGTAATATGATTAAATTGAACTTAAATTTGTCATGAACTTAGTCCTGGTAGTATTTTGCAAATCATGTTGTAGATCAATAGCTCGCGTTGTTGCTTCCCTGTGTTTTATTTTGAAATGTTCCTAGAGAAAATTATGTTGAAAGATGTTAGTAGCAATGATGCGGATTGGATCCGTGATCTGAGGTTTATCCTCATTGCTGCACAGAAGAATTATGTGCTTGATGCACCGCTAGGTGACAGACCTATTGCAGGAGCAGATGCAGACGTTATGAACGTTTGGCTAGCTCAAAATGATGACTACTTGATAGTTTAGTGCACCATGCTTAACGGCTTAGAATCGGGACTTCAAAGACGTTTTGAACGTCATGGACCATATGAGATGTTCCAGGAGTTGAAGTTAATATTTCAAGCAAATACCCGAGTTGAGAGACATGAAGTCTCCAGCAAGTTCTATAGCTAAAAGATGGAGGAGAATCGCTCAACTAGTGAGCATGTGCTCAGATCGTCTGGGTACTACAATCGCTTGAATCAAGTGGGAGTTAATGTTCCAGATAAGATAGTGATTGACAGAATTCTCTAGTCACCATCACCAAGTTAGTAGAACTTCGCGATGAACTATAATATGCAAGGGATAACAGAAACAACTCCCAAGCTCTTCGTGATGCTGAAATCAACGAAGGTAGAAATCAAGAAAAACATCAAGTGTTGATGGTTGACAAGACCACTAGTTTCAAGAAAAGGGCAAAGGGAAGAAGGGGAACTTCAAGAAGAACGGCAAGCAAGTTGCTGCTCAAGTGAAGAAGCCCAAGTCTGATCCTAAGCCTGAGACTAAGTGATTCTGCTGCAAAGGGACTGGTCACTGGAAGCGGAACTACCCCAAGTGATTGGCGGATAAGTAGGATGGCAAAGTGAACAACAGTATATTTGATATACATGTTATTGATGTGTACTATACTAGTGTTTATAGCAACCCCTCAGTATTTGATGCTAGTTCAGTTGCTAAGATTAGTAACTCGAAACGGGAGTTGCAGAATAAACAGAGACTAGTTAAGGGTGAAGTGACGATGTGTGTTGGAAGTAGTTCCAAGATTGATATGATCATCATCGCACACTCCCCTATACTTTCGGGATTAGTGTTGAACTTAAATAAGTGTTATTTGGTTTTTGCGTTGAGCATGAATATGATTTGATCATGTTTATTGTAATACGGTTATTCATTTAAGTAAAAGAATAAATTGTTGTTCTCTTTACATGAATAAAACCTTATATGGTTACACACCCAATGAAAATAGTTCATTGGATCTCGATCTTAATAATACACATATTCATAATATTGAAACCAAAAGATGCAAAGTTAATAATGATAGTGCAACTTATTTGTGGCACTGCTGTTTAGGTCATATTGGTATAAAGCGCATGAAGAAACTCCATGCTGATGGGCTTTCGGAATCACTTGATTATGAATCACTTGATGCTTGAGAACCATGCCTTTTGGGCAAGATGAATAAAACGCCGTTCTCCGGAACAATGGAGCGAGAAAAGATTTATTGGAAATCATACATACTGATGTATGTGGTTCGATAAATATTGCTCGCGACAGGTATCATTATTTTCTGATCTTCACAGATGATTTGAGCAGATATGAGTATATCTACTTGATGAAACATAAGTCTGAAACATTTGAAAAGTTCAAAGAATTTCAGAGTGAAGTGGAAAATCATCGTGACAAGAAAATAAAAGTTTCTACGATATGATCGCAGAGGAAAAATATTTGAGTTACGAGTTTGGTCTTCAATTAAAACAATGTGGAATAGTTTCACAAAATCATGCCACATGGAACACCAGAGCATAATGGTGTGTCCGAACGTCATAACCGTACTTTATTGGATATAGTGCAATCTATGATGTATCTTACCGATCTACCACTATCGTTTTGGGGTTATGCATTAGAGACAGCTGCATTCACGTTAAATAGGGCACCATCTAAATCCGTTGAGATGACACCGTGTGAACTATGGTTTGGCAAGAAACCTAAGCTGTCGTTTCTTAAAATTTGGGGTTGCGATTCTTATATGAAAAAGTTTCATCCTGATAAGCTCAAACTCAAATCGGAGAAGTGCGTCTTCATAGGATATCCAAAGGAAACTATTGGATACACCTTCTATCACAGATCCGAAGGCAAGACTTTTGTTGCTAAAATTCGGAAACTTTCTGGAGAAGGAGTTTCTCTCGAAATAAGTGAGTGGGGGAAAGTAGAACTTGACGAGGTAACTGTACCTGCTCCCTTATTGGAAAGTAGTACATCACAGAAAACTGTTTCTGTGACACCTACACCAATTAGTGAGGAAGCTAATGATGATGATCATGTAACTTCAGATCAAGTTACTACCGAACCTTGTAGGTCAACCAGAGTAAGATCCACGCCAGAGTGGTACGGTAATCCTTCTCTGGAAGTCATGCTACTAGATCATGATGAACCTACGAACTATGAGGAAGCGATGATGAGCCCAGATTCCGCGAAATGGTTTGAGGCCATGAAATCTGAGATATGATCCATGTATGAGAACAAAGTATGGACTTTGATGGATTTGCCCGATGATCGGCAAGCCATAGAAAATAAATGGATCTTCAAGAGGAAGACGGACGCTGATAGTAGTGTTACTATCTACAAAGCTAGAATTGTCGCAAAAGTTTTCGACAAGTTCAAGGTGTTGACTACGATGAGTTTTTCTCACTCGTATCTATGCTTAAGTCTGTCCGAATCATGTTAGTAATGGCCGCATTTTATGAAATCTGGCAAATGGATAAACAAAACTGCATTCCTTAATGGATTTATTAAAGAAGAGTTGTATGTGATGCAACTAGAAGGTTTTGTCAATCCAAAAGGTGCTAACAAAATGTGCAAGCACCAGCGATCCATCTGTGGACTGGTGCAAGCATCTCGGAGTTGGAATATACGCTTTGATGAGTTGATCAAAACATATAGTTTTATACAGACTTGCGGTGAAGCCTGTATTTACGAGAAAGTGAGTGGGAGCACTACAGCATTTCTGATAAGTATATGTGAATGACATATTGTTGATCGGAAATAATGTAGAATTATTCTGTAAAGCATAAAAGGAGTGTTTGAAAGGAGTTTTTCAAAGAAAGACTTCAGTAAAGCTGCTTACATATTGAGCTTCAAGATCTATAGAGATAGATCAAGACGCTTGATAAGTTTTTCAATAAGTACATACCTTGACAAGATTTTGAAGTAGTTCAAAATGGAACAGTCAAAGAAAAAGTTTCTTGCCTGTGTTACAAGGTGTGAAGTTGAGTAAAGACTCAAAGCCCGACCACGGCAGAAGATAGAAAGAGAATAAAAGTCATTCCCTATGCCTCATTCATAGGTTCTATAAAGTATGCCATGCTGTGTACCGGATCTATTGTATACCCTGCACTGATTTGGCAAGGGAGTACAATAGTGATCTAGGAGTAGATCACTGGACAGCGGTCAGAATTATCCTTAGTGAAATAAGGAAATGTTTCTCGATTATGGACGTGACAAAAAGGTTCGTCGTAAAGGGTTACGTCGATGCAAGTTTTTGACACTGATCCAGATGATTCTAAATCTGGATACATATTGAAAGTGGGAGCAATTAGCTAGAGTAGCTCCGTGTAGAGCATTGTAGACATAGAACTTGCAAAATACTTACGGATCTGAATGTGACAGACCCGTTGACTAAAATTATCTCACAAGCAAAACATGATCACACCTTAGTACTCTTTGGGTGTTAGTCACATAGATATGTGAACTAGATTGCTGACTCTAGTAATCCCTTTCAGTGTTGGTCACATGACAATGTGAACTATGGGTGTTAATCACATGGTGATGTGAACCATTGCTGCTAAATCACATGGCGATGTGAACTAGATTATTGACTCTAGTGCAAGTGGGAGACTGAAGGAAATATGCCCTAGAGGCAATAATAAAGTTATTATTTATTTCCTTATATCATGATAAATATTTATTATTCATGCTAGAATTGTATTAACCGGAAACATAATACATGTGTGAATACATAGACCAACAGAGTGTCACTAGTATGCCTCTACTTGACTAGCTCGTTAATCAAAGATGGTTATGTTTCCTAACCATGAACAAAGAGTTGTTATTTGATTAACGAGGTCACATCATTAGTTGAATGATCTGATTGACATGACCCATTCCATTAGCTTAGCACCCGATCGTTTAGTATGTTGCTATTGCTTTCTTCATGACTTATACATGTTCCTATAACTATGAGATTATGCAACTCCCGTTTACCGGAGGAACACTTTGGGTACTACCAAACGTCACAACGTAACTGGGTGATTATAAAGGAGTACTACAGGTGTCTCCAATGGTAGATGTTGGGTTGGCGTATTTCAAGATTAGGGTTTGTCACTCCGATTGTCGGAGAGGTATCTCTGGGCCCTCTCGGTAATGCACATCACATAAGCCTTGCAAGCACTGCAACTAATATGTTAGTTGTGAGATGATGTATTACGGAACGAGTAAAGAGACTTGCCAGTAACGAGATTGAACTAGGTATTGGATACCGACGATCGAATCTCGGGCAAGTAACATACCGATGACAAAGGGAACAACGTATGTTGTTATGCGGTCTGACCGATAAAGATCTTCGTAGAATATGTAGGAACCAATATGGGCATCCAGGTCCCGCTATTGGTTATTGACCGGAGACGTGTCTCGGTCATGTCTACATTGTTCTCGAACCGTAGGGTCCGCACGCTTAACGTTACGATGACAGTTATTATGAGTTTATGCATTTTGATGTACCGAAGGTTGTTCGGAGTCCCGGATGAGATCACGGACATGACGAGGAGTCTCGAAATGGTCGAGACGTAAAGATTGATATATTGGAAGCCTATGTTTGGACATCGGAAGTGTTTCGGGTGAAATCGGGATTTTACCGGATTACCGGGAGGGTTACCGGAACCCCCCGGGAGCCAAATGGGCCAACATGGGCCTTAGTGGAAAGGTGAGAGGGCAGCCCACATAGGGCTGCGCCCCCCCCTCTCCCTAGTCCTATTAGGACTAGGAGAGGGGCCGGCCACCTCTCTCTCTCTCCCCTTTGAAGGTTTCCTAGTTGGACTAGGATTGGAGGGGGGAGTCCTACTCCCGGTAGGAGTAGGACTCCTCCTGCGCCTACACCTCTTTGGCCGGCCAGCCCCCCTCCCTCCAACCTTTATATACGGAGGCAGGGGACACCTCAAGACACACAAGTTGATCCTTGAGATCGTTCCTTAACCGTGTGCGGTGCCCCCTGCCACCAAATTCCACCTCGATCATACCGTTACAGTGCTTAGGCGAAGCCCTGCGTCGGTAGTACATCAAGATCATCACCACGCCGTCGTGCTGACGGAACTCTTCCTCGACGCTTTGCTGGATCGGAGCCCGAGGAATGTCATCGAGCTGAACGTGTGCTAAGAACTCGGAGGTGCCGGAGTAACGGTGCTTGGATCGGTTGGATCGGGAAGAAGACGTACGACTACTTCCTCTACGTTGTGTGATCGCTTCCGCAGTCGGTCTGCGTTGGTACGTAGACAACACTCTCCCCTCTCGTTGCTGTGCATCACCATGATCTTGCGTGTGCGTAGGAAAATTTTCGAAATTACTGCGTTCCCCAACATATAAAGGTGTGGGTCATCCCAGAAGTAATGTCTTAAATTATAGAAAAACTTTTTGTTTTGCTGGTATGTGAAACTAGGTGGTATAAATTTAGCAACAATGTCATTAGTATAATTAGCATTCGATGGAGCAGTACGAGAAGCATTTATGACAGCTAATTGTTCATCAGGAAAGCTATCATCAATAGGTAGTGGGTCATCAAGAACATTCCCTAACCTAGGTAAGTTGTTTGCAACGGGGTTCTCAGCTCCCTTTCTATCAATAATATGCAAATCAAATTCTTGTAGTAGGAGAACCTATCTAATAAGTCTAGGTTTAGCATCTTTCTTTTCCACAAGATATTTAATAGCAGCATGATCGGTGTGAATAGTTACATTAGAGTCAACAATATAAGGTCTGAACTTATCACAAGCAAACACAAGTGCTAAAAATTCTTTTTCAGTAGTATCATAATTTCTTTACACACTGTCTAGATTTTTACTAGCATATTGGATAACATTTAATTTATTATCAACTCTTTGTCCTAGAACATCACCTACAGCATAATCACTAGCATCACACATAATTTCAAAGGGTAAATTCCAATCAGGAGGCTGAACAATAGGTGCAGATATCAAGGCTTTCTTAAGTATTTCAAATGCTTCTACACAATCATCATCAAAGACAAAAGGAACATCTTTTTGTAAGAGATTAGTCAGAGGCTTGGAAATTTTTGAGAAGTCTTCAGTGAACCTCCTATAAAACCCGGCATGACCAAGGAAACTTCTTATACCTTTAATGTCCTTTGGACATGGCATCTTTTCAATAGCATCAACTTTAGCTTTATCAATTTTAATACCTCTTTCAGAAATTTTATGCCCCAAGACAATACCTTCATTAACCATAAAGTGGCACTTCTCCCAATTCAAGACAACATTAGTTTCTTCACATCTCTGCAGAACTCGATCAAGGTTGCTTAAGCAATCATCAAAAGAAGTTCCATATACGGAAAAATCATCCTTGAAAACCTCAACAATCTTTTCACAAAAGTCAGAGAATATAGTAGTCATACATCTTTGAAAGGTAGCAGGTGCATTACATAAACCAAAAGTCATACGTCTATAAGCAAAGGTACCAAAAGGGCAAGTAAAGGTTCTCTTTTCTTGTTCCTCTTTTGACACAGGTATTTGAGAGATACCAGAATAACCGTCTAGAAAGCAAAAATGCGTATATTTGGATAATCTTTCTAGCATTTGATCAATAAAATGTAAAGGGTAATGATCCTTTTTAGTATCTTTATTTAGTTTGTGGAAATCAATTACCATTCTATAACTTGTAACAATTCTTTGTGGGACCAATTCATCTTTATCATTAGGAACAACAGTAATACCTCCTTTCTTAGGGACACAAAGGACAGGACTTACCCACAGACTATCAGCAATGGGATAATTATACCTACCTCCAGAAGCTTTACTATTTCTTTTCTTACCACTTCTTTCATCTTGGGATTTAACTGTCCTTGGTGATCAACAACTGGCTTAGCGTCTTTCTCCAATTTTATTTTGTGCTGGCATAGAGTGGGACTAATGCCCTTAAGATCATCAAGAGTATATCCAATAGCAGCACGGTGCTTCTTTAGAGTTTTCAATAATTTCTCTACTTCTTGCTCTGAAAGGTTAGCACTAATAATAACTGGATATATCTTCTTTTCATCAAGATAAGCATATTTAAGAGTATCAGGCAATGGTTTAAGCTCAAATATGGGATCACCCTTGGGTGGAGGAGGATCCCCTAGAATTTCGACAGGCAAGTTGTGTTTCAAAATAGGTCCCTGTTTAAAGAATACTTCATCTATTTCCCTTCTTTCATTCATAAACATATCATTTTCATGGTCCTAGCAAATATTTTTCTAAAGGATCATTACGAGTCACGGCAATAGAAGAAAGACCAATAATTTCATCTTTACTAGGCAATTCTTTATCATGGGGTTGTCTATGAAATTTAGCAAAATTAAAATCATGAGACATATCCCCTAAACCAACAGAAACAATATCCTTTTTGCAGTCTATCTTAGCATTAATAGTATTCAAGAAGGGTCTACCAAATATAATCGGACAAAATTCATCTTGTGGGGAACCAAGAATAAGAAAATCAGTAGGATATTTAACTTTCACACACAATACTTCAACATCTCTAACAATCCCAACTGGTGAAATAGTATGTCTAATGGCAAGCTTAATTGTAACATCAATACCTTCCATCTCAGCAGGTGCAATATCATGCATAATTTCTTCATATAAAGAATGAGGTATTGCACTCACACTAACACCCATATCACATAAGCCATGATAGCAACTCCTATTTTAACAAAAATAACAGGCATGCCTACAATAGGTCTATGTTTGTTTTTACTATCGGGTCTAGCAATTCTAGCAGCTTCATCACAAAAGTAATAAACATGCCCATCAATATTATCGGACAAGAGATCTTTAACCATAGCAATACTAGGTTCAACTTTAATTTTCTCAGAGGTTTTGGGTGTTCTAATATTACTTTTGTTTAACACAGTTGATGCTTTAGCATGATCCTTTATTCTAACAGGGAAAGGTGGTTTCTCAATATAAGCGATAGGAACAATAGGATCAACATTATAAGTGATAGTCGTTTCTTCAACTTTAATAGGTTCAACTACTTTTACTTCAATGGGAGGATGATATTTAAGCCACTTCTCCTTAGGGATATCAACATGAGTAGCAAATGATTCACAAAAACAAGCTCCTATCTCAGAGTCAAGTCCATATTTAGTGGTAAATTCACGAAAAGCATCGGTATCCATAAAAGATTTAACACAATCAAACTTAGGTGTTATACCTAACTCCTTAACTTCATCGAGTTCCCAATCTTTACAATTGCGTTTAATTCTTTCCAATAATTCCCATCTGAATTCAGTAATCTTCATCATAAAATAACTGGTGCAAGAAGTATCAAGCATGGAGCGATTATTGAGAGAAAGTCGAGCATAAAAATTTTGAATAATAATTTCTCTTGAAAGCTCATGATTGGGGCATGAATATAACATTGACTTAAGCCTCCCCCAAGCTTGAGTGATGCTTTCTCCTTCGCGGGGCCAAAAATTATGTATGTATATATATAATTACGATCACGATGAACCAGATGCATAGGATAAAACTTCTGATGAAATTCCAGTTTCAATCGGCTGTAGTTTCATGATCCAATATCATCGCATAGCCTAAACCATGTCAATGCCTTTCCCTTCAAATATAAAGGGAATACCTTCTTCTTGATAACATCCTCGGGCATACCTACAGGCTTAAATAATCCACAAACTTCATCCACATAGATTAGGTGCAAATGGGGATGCAATGTTCCATCTCCTGTAAAAGTATTAGCTAGCAGTTTCTCTAGCATACCCAAAGGAATTTCAAAGTAAAAAATTTCAGTAGGTTCAGTAGGTTGAGGAGCAAATCTTTGCTCTATTGGTCGGGGTGAAGATATCCCGAACAAGCCCCTCAAAGGATTGTTTTCCATAGTAACAAGTGACCGTAAATTTCAGCACACTATATAAATTTTTCCTCACCAAATTCCACTTACCAAAGGTGCTTCACTCCCCAACAACGACACCAGAAAAGAGTCTTGATGACCCGCAAGTATAGGAGATCTATCGTAGTCCTTTCGAAGTAAGAGTGTCAAACCCAACGAGGAGCAGAAGGAAATGACAAGCGGTTTTTAGTAAGGTATTCTCTGCAAGCACTGAAATTATCTGTAACAGATAGTTTTGTGATAAGGTAATTTGTAACGGGTAACAAGTAACAAAAGGAAACAAGGTGCGACAAGGTGGGCCAATCCTTTTTGTAGCAAAGGACAAGCCTAGACAAACCCTTATATAAGGGAAAGCGCTCCCGAGGACACATGGGAATTATCATCAAGCTAGTTTTCATCACGCTCATATGATTCGTATTCGTTACTTTGATAATTTGATATGTGGGTGGACCACTTCTTGGGTACTGCCCTTACTTGGACAAGCATCCTGTAACACCCACAATGCGGCTATATCTCCCACGTGTCGGGGCACGACTTAGAGGCATAGCTTCATGGTAGGCATGTCGCAAGAAGGGTAATCTTTACACATCCCATGTACTGAATAAGAAAGGGATAAAGAGTCGGCTTACAATCGCCACTTCACACAATATAAATCTATCATACATCATCCAGAATACAATCAAGGTCCGACTACGGAACCAAAATAAAGAAATACAACCCCAAGTGCTAGATCCCTGATCGCCCCAATTGGGCTCCTCTACTGATCATCCGGAAAAGAAACATAGTAACGGCCCGAATCCTCATCGAACTCCGACTTGAGTTTGGTAGCGTCCCCTGCGCTGGCATCATCGGCACCTACATCTGTTTTGGAAGTATCTGTGAGTCACGGGGACTCAGCAATCTCACACCCATGAGATCAAGACTGTTTAAGCTTAAAGGTAGGAAAGGGTAGTGAGGTGGAGCTGCAGCAAAGCACTAAGCATAAATGGTGGCTAAGTTACGCAAATGAGAGCGAGAAGAGAAGCAAAGCATGGTTGAGAAGCTAATAGTGATCAAGAAGTGATCCTGAAGCTACTTACGTTCAAGCATAACACGAGGCCGTGTTCTCTTCCCGGACTCCGCCGAAAAGAGACCATAATGGCTACACACGCGGTTGATTCATTTTAATTAAGTGTCAAGTTCTGTACAACCAGACATTAACAAATTCCCATCTGCCCATAACCGTGGGCATGGCTTTTGAAACATCAAAACCCTGCAGGGGTGTCCCAACTTAGCCCATCACAAGCTCCCACGGTGAACGAAGGATATTCCTTCTCCCAGGAAGACCCAATCAAACTCGGAATCCCGGTTACAAGACATTTCAACAATGGTAAAACAAGACCAACAAGACCACCCGACTGTGCCGACAAATCCCGATAGGAGCTGCACATATCTCGTTCTCAGGGCACACCGGATGAGCTAAGCATACAGGTACCAACATAACCCAAGTTGCCAAGGGATGGTCCCGCACGATGCTCTAGTTTGGACCAACACTCAAAGGAGCACTGGCCCGGGGGTATAAAATAAAGATGACCCTTGAGTCCACGGAACCCAAGGGAAAAGGCTTAGGTGGAAAATGGTAAAACCAAGGTTGGGCCTCGCTGGTGGAGTTTTATTCAAGGCGAACTGTCAAGGGGTTCCCATAACACCCAACCGCGTAAGGAACGCAAAATCAAGGAACATAACACCGGTATGACGGAAACTAGGGCGGCAAGAGTGGAACAAAACACCAGGCATAAGGCCGATCCTTCCACCCTTTACCAAGTATGTAGATGCATTAATGTAAGCAAGATATAATAATGATATCCCAACAATATCCATGTTCCAACATGGAACAAACTTCAACTTCACCTGCAACTAGCAAAGCTATAAGAGGGGCTGAGCAAAAGCGGTAACATAGCCAAACAATGGTTTGCTAGGAAGGTGGGTTAGAGGCTTGACATGGCAATATGGGAGGCATGATATAGCAAGTGGTAAGTAGGGCGACATAGCAAAAGAGCGAACAACTAGTAAGCAAAGATAGAAGTGATTTCGAGGGTATGGTCATCTTACCTGCAAAGTTCTCAGAGTTGACAAAAACTTGATCCTCGTAAGCGTACTCAACAGGTTCCTCGATCACGTACTCATCTCCCGGCTCTACCCAAAGCAAGAACATGAGCAACGGACCAACAATCAATCACGGTGCAATCCACAAACAACATGATGCAAAACATGGTATGACATGCGGGATGCGATATGCAATGCATATGCGTGCTGCGGAAGGAAAAAGGATGAACAATGCATCAACTTGGTAAACCAAGTGTGCCGCTGGAAAGATGATATTATTTCGGTTGAAGTCGATATAAAGATCACCGAAATCGGATGCATGGTTTGCAAATGGCAAGCAAAACAAGAATGGCACAATTCTGTGATTAACAGCATGATGCCAGCTAGAATGCAACACGAAACTAAGCTACTGCACTCCAACATAGCAACGAAGCATATGGCAGTGATTTACTCAAGATGCTTGACAAAACATGAACACTGAGCTACGACTAAATCACACAAGAGCAGGTTCAAACGAGCATGGCAAAAGTGCAAAAGATATCAGCTTCACAGACTTACTGAAAATTATAACATGCCAGAAACAACATCAGGAAGCACTATTTAGAGCAAGCAAACAACATGCTACAGGAACACATCATAGCAAACAAAGGCATGGCATAATACACTAAATTCATAGATCAAAAGTCCCTTACTGGCCATGAGACAAAAAGGCACATAGGATATGATGGCACCCATGTAAACATAGCAAGTTTTATTAACAATTTTAGACTTAGCAGAAAACTGAGCATGGCATAAACAGAATTATGAAGTCATCTTTGTGAGCTCAAAACACTCATCACAAAGCCTTGCATGACAAGACAAGCATACTAGCAGCAAGAAGACATGTTCATGAAGCTAACCATGGCAATAGAAAGTTCATAGCATGCAAGGATCACTAACAACAACCATGGCAAAATTGATTAACATGTAAACAATCTGCTAGGAACATTTTATAGAAAA
The DNA here is from genome assembly GCA_034509565.1 of Triticum monococcum. Lineage (NCBI taxonomy): Eukaryota > Viridiplantae > Streptophyta > Magnoliopsida > Poales > Poaceae > Triticum > Triticum monococcum. The sequence continues at coordinate 82,404,544 of CM067841.1, forward strand.
AGTAGAGCAAGATTAAGACATGCTAGGGCACTCCATAATTTAAAACAGACGCATGTATGGATAGAGCATAACCATATGTCCAAAACATCCTTACTAAAGGTACTCAAAACAAGCAGGGATCTCACTGTAGCATCATGTTTACATGGCATAAAAATAACCGCAGGAAAAGGACTTAGCAAAATCCGAAGTCCCTGAAAACAGCAATATCACGAAGGCTACTTTGCATGCATGTGCTAGTCACCACATTGATAACAAAAAAGATGGCAAACACCCCTGTAAATATGGCATGGCATAGAACAAAACACATGTAGAGCTCATGCCCATATGATGCACACAACAAATGTGACAAAAATGACAAATCAACATTATCTGATATGTAGCAGCACCTAACAATTTATAGCACTCTTGCATCAGTGATTTGGGCATCAAGATGGACTCAAACAACCATTCCACAATGGAATGAAATGAATAGCATGTCCCAATGAACATTTTGATATATCATGCGCATGAAACAGAGCTACGGTCATGGAGTTATGGCATGATGAACCGGGGCATGAAATGTGTGCAAGGAAAAAGACTTAGGGAAAATCAACCTCCCGAATCAGATCTAGGGTTCTTCAAGCTCGCGGATCGAGGTTTGCTGGAGATGGTGCAGGAGGCGATCGGAGATGGAGAGGGCGACGGAGAGGTCGCCAGAGCTAGGGCGGCGGGCGGCGGTCGATGCGGGCCGCGGAGATCGGCGATGGAGGCGGGGCACCGCGTGGAGGCGCGGCCAGCAGGGCTCGCCGGAGCTGGGTGGCGAGGCGGTGGCGGTGGCTGGCTCAGTGGCGGACGAAGGCGGCGGCGGTGGGCGAAGGCGGCAATGGGAGGAGGCGCGGGCGAAGCGGGAGCGGGGCAGCAACGGTCGAGCTCGGTGGGCCCGCCATGGGCTCGTGTGCTGGTGGTGGCTGCTGGCGGGGATCGCGACATGGCACGCTGGGATTGGCCGGGTGGCGGTGGGCGGACTCGTCCGGCGGACGCGGACGTGTCCGGCGGCGCAGGAGAAGCGGGGCTAGGGTTTGGACCCGGATTTGGACGGAGAGAGCACATATTTATAGGTAGGAGGAGGTAGGAGTGTCCAAATGGAGTGTAGTTTTCAACCACGCGATCGTGATCCAACAGCGGAGGGCATGGAGATGGTTTGGAAGGGTTATTGGGCCGTTTTGGAGGGGTGCTGGGCTGAAACACACAAGAGGCCTTTCCGGGTACCGGGTTAACCGTTGGAGTATCAAACGGACTCCAAATGACACGAAATTTGACAGGCGGTCTACCGGTGGTATACCAAGGCCGCTTGGCAAATCTCGGTCCATTCCGAGGACGTTTAGCACCCACTCATGAAAACAGACAAGAGGGGTGCACCGGTGCACGTAGGAGTGTCGGATTGCAAAACGGACAACAGGAAAAATGCTCGGATGCATGAGACAAACACGTATGCAAATGATATGCACATGATGACATGATATGAAATGCATGACACGAACAAAATGCAAAACGAAGAAAAAACCCAACTGACGGAGTCCTGGATTAGGGGGTGTCCGGATGGCCGGACTATACCTTCAGCCGGACTCCTAGACTATGAAGATACAAGATTGAAGACTACGTCCCGTGTCCGGATGGGACTTTCCTTGGCATGGAAGGCAAGCTTGGCGATGCGGATATTCAAGATCTCCTACCATTGTAACGGACTCTATCTAACCCTAACCCTATCCGGTGTCTATATAAACCGGAGGGTTTTAGTCCGTAGGACAACTTCATCAACTCCATAGACAACAATCATACCATAGGCTTGCTTCTAGGGTTTAGCCTCCTTGATCTCGTGGTAGATCTACTCTTGTACTACCCATATCATCAATATTAATCAAGCAGGACATAGGGTTTTACCTCCATCTAGAGGGCGCAAACCTGGGTAAGACATCATGTTCCCTGCCTCCTGTTACCATCCAGCCTAGACGCATAGTTTGGGACCCCCTACCCGAGATCTGCCGAGTTTGACACCAACATTGGTGCTTTCATTGAGAGTTCCTCTGTGTCGTCGCCATTAGGTACGATGGCTCCTTTGATCATCAACAACGATGCGGTCCAGGGTGAGACTTTTCTCCCCGGACAGATCTTCGTCTTCGGCGGCTTCTGCGGGACAATTCTCTTGGCCACTTGGAGTAGATCGAAAGCTACGCCCCTGGCCATCAAGCCAGGTTTGGAAGCTTAAACTACACGGCCGACATCCGCGGAGACTTGATCTTCGACGGGTATGTCGAGGGGCTATGTCGAGGGGCATGATCTAGCTCTGCCTCCGGACAGTGTCCTGGATGCCGCTCACGCATCGGTTCCGACCTCTAACTCGGAGCCTATTGCGCCAATCGAGGATGAGCGGTTGGACGCCACCTCGGGGGCTGCGATCTCAAAGGCGATCGAGCCGAATGCTAGCCCTGCACTGTGCACGACCCATGACTCCGAGGATCCGGACTCCTCGCCGGACTCCGAACCCCCGCGCCCTAGACAATCGAATCCGATCGGGCGCCGATAATGGAGTTCACCGCCGCAGACATCTTTCAGCACTCGCCTTTCGGCGTCATCCTGAATTCTCTTAAGTCTCTCTCTTTATCAGGAGAGCCCTGGCCGGATTACGGTCAGCGAGGATGGGATACGGACGATGAAGAAATTCAAAGCCCACCCACCACCCACTTGGTAGCCACTGTCGACAATTTAAACGACGTGCTCAACTTCGACTCCGGAGACATCGACGGCATGGATGACGATGCAGGAGGTACCGACGAACCAACGCCCATAGGGCATTGGACAGCCACCTCATCTCACGATGTGTACATGGTGGATACCCCTAAAGGAAGCGACAACGAGGAAAAGGGGGACAGAACGGGAGATCGACCCCCCGAAAAGCAATCAAAGCGTTGGCGTAAACGCTGACCCAAGCCCCGCCTCGATAAAAACCTAGCCATAGAGCAGGACGAGCAGGCCTTAGAGCAACCGTCCGAACATGGCAACGCGGATGGAGAAACCGAACATCCCTCCTCTGGCGAAAAGGGCATCCCAGACGACCTCATGCCGGATAAACCTATGGAGCAGAAGAATCTCCACGAGAGGCTCGTTGCAACTACACGCAACCTAAAAAAGTAGAAGCGGAAGCTAAAAATAGCAGAAGATGCACTCCGGATTAGATGGAGCAAAGTAATCAATACCGTAGATAAATACGGCGACAGTCGCCGCACTAAAAGCTATCCAAAAAGGATGCTACTGCCTGAATTCGACGAAGAGGCCCTAGAGCCCTCGCATTCAAAAAATGAGAAAGCCACACGGTCGGATAGACGACCCCATAAAGCGGCAAGCGGCGCCACACTTAAATCGGCATGCGACCCACTCAAGGATTCGCATCATGGCCCAGTCAGGTCCATTTATGGGGCAAGAAAGCAAGCTCTCGTAAGCAATGCTATGAAGCCATCATCAGAATCCGGCACACCCAAATACAGGGGCGCCGCACACCCTCTATGTTTCACTGATGAGGTCCTGGACCATGAATTTCCAGAGGGATTCAAACCCGTAAACATAGAGGCATACGATGGAACAACAGACCCTGGAGTCTAGATAGAGGATTATATCCTCCACATACACATGGCTCGAGGAGATGATCTCCACACCATAAAATATTTACCCCTTAAGCTTAAAGGGCCAGCCTGGCATTGGCTTAAAAGCCTTCCCGAAAACACAATTGGAAGCTGGGAAGAGCTCGAGGATGCTTTAAGAGCAAACTTTCAAGGGACCTATGTCCGCCCTCCGGATGCAGACGATCTTAGTCACATAACTCAACAACCCGGAGAATCAGCTCGGCAGTTCTGGAATAGATTCCTCACTAAAAAGAATCAGATAGTCGACTGTCCGGACGCCGAAGCCTTAGCAGCTTTCAGGCATAACGTCCGAGACGAATGGCTCGCCAGACACCTCGGCCAAGAAAAGCCAAGAACAATGGCCGCACTAACAAACCTCATGACCCGCTTTTGTGCAGGGGAGGACAGCTGGTTGGCAAGGTGCAGCCCCAGCGACCCAAGTACATCCGAAATTAGGGATGGAAACGGAAAACCGCGACGCAACAAGGACCGTCGCCGAACTAAGGACAAAAGTCCGAAGAGCATGGCAGTCAATGCCAGATTCAAAGGCTCACGACAAAATCAGGCAAAATGGCCCCCCAGGATAACAGGGACGATCCATCCAACCTAAATAAAATCCTGGACAGGATATGTCAGATACACAGTACTCCCGGGAAGCCTGCTAACCATACCCGTAGAGACTGTTGGGTTTTCAAACAATCCGGCAGACTCAATGCCGAACACAAGGGGCTCGACATACCAAGCGAAGATGAGGACGAACCCCAAAAGCAGAATACCAGGAAAGAAAAGAACTTCCCACAAGAAGTAAAAACAGTGAACTCACTTCACATAACAAAACGTGCAACGCCCGTAAAGGTAAGCACCACACGGCCCATCCCCAAAGGGTCCGGCCAGTGGTTGTCAAAACCGATCATCTTCTATCAGCTAGCTTATTCTAGAAATATCAAGAATGCAGGCTGGACTGCCTTGATACTCGATCCAATATTTGGCGGACTCCAGTTTTCAAATGTCCTTATGGACGACGGCAGTGGACTAAACCTGATATATCAGGATACAATCCAGCACATGAGGATAAACCCAGCAAGAATCCGTCGCAGCAAAACCTCCTTTCAAGGGGTAATACCTGGTCTGGGCACCCGTTGTATGCGTTTTCTCTGGCTCGAAGTCATATTCGGCTCTGCCAATAACTTCCGCCACAAAAAGCTGACCTTCCATATCGTCCCGTTCTCAAGTCGCTATCAAGCACTAATGGGACGCGAAGCTTTCGCTCGCTTTAACGCAATACCGCATTATGCATCTCTTACGCTTAAGATCACCGGTCCATGAGGCATCATCTCTTTGAAGGGGAAGCACTAAAGTGCGCCTCCCCAAGCGGAGGACTGTGCGGCCGCTTTGACAGCCCCACAGCAAAATGGCCTCACCGGCCAGAAAACTTCGAAATAGGTCATTAAAGACCACGAACGCGGATAGACGAGTTCGGTGCAAAATCATCATGCAGGCTTAGTGGCCATATACCCCCGCACTAGGGGCTCCATGCATATACAATAAGAGACAATAAAGCTCAATTTTATATATTTTACTTTACACTTTGTTTATTTTAAATTTTTTCGGCACGACCCGTTTTCAACTCAGTTCCTCTCTTTTACAGATGAACGTCATGCGGCGCCCGTCCAGGACACGGCACAACGGAGACATAGGCGCAGATGTGCAGTAGGGACCCGTCCTAAAGGATTCTTTTTAGATTAAGACCCTACATAAACCTTTTTTACTGTCTCTTGTTGCTACACATCCCCTAGTTTTTTCTGATATAACCAAGGAGGAGGCTGACGACTTGGCATGTGGCCACGTCAGAATTTTTGCACGTACCTGGACACTAGGGGCTTTTTTAATAAAGAGTGTTGTTTCGCCTGCACTCATAAAGACCGAATACCTTAGGGAGTGTTCGGCGTCGCGAGTTTTGGCATTATATGCATCAGCTCCGAATCATGTCTTTGGTCAAATGTTGGGTTGCCCGGCTCCTGAGTTCGGCTACCTTACGTTCCGCTCTATCGGCTAAGGTAGCACCAGGAGAACTACTGCGATTGTGCCCCGGTTCGGCCGAGCGAGCACCTCAGTAGAGAAAGCCGAAAACTGACTGTCATTATGTAGCATGAGACTAGTCAGCCACTCGATGACCTAGCGGAATCTACCGGATTCCTCCGCTTTAACGAAGGGTCGCTTCCCGGTCAGGCACATACGCGCCCCGAACTCGGATGAGCGCAGTCGCCACCAAGGAGCTACCTAAATAGTCTCACTATCAAGCTCCTATGCCTAAGTGAAAGTGTTAAAGCATTATAGTCCGGTTGCCTGGCCCGCTGCGCTATCACTTCCTTTGTAGGGCCAAGACATTGGGTTAAGTGTGAATATGCATCTTCTACGAGCACCACCGCAGTATGTGCGTGGGGGCTGAAGCCAATGACTGCCATCTTTCAGATTTTATATATTAAAACGGCCGCACATGAGGTGTTCCCAATACTTGAAGGCACAAGTATAAAAAGGCCACTACAATTTATCAAAATATTACTTTATAATTACATATGCTATCATAACATAGCATCTTTCGAGCACTGTGTCTCTATTACACGAGCGCCTTCAAGGACTTCCTGAAAATAGTGCTCGGAGGGTACTCGGCTTTTGTCCGAATCTCGGGACACAACAACGGTGGTCTCCATCTCCGCCCAGTATGTATTAACACGGGCAAGAGCCATCCTTGCGCCCTCTATGCATGCTGACCTCTTCATTGCATTTATACGCGGCACCGCATCAAGGAATTGCTGCACCAAGCTGAAATAACACTTCGGCTCCGATATCCCCGGCCACACATGACCCATGACGTACTTCATGGCAAGTCTGGACAACCTATTCAGTTCGGCCCATTGAGCCAAATGATCGTCCACTGCCAGTGGACGCTCTGGATTGTGAAACTGCGACCAGAAAAGCTTTTCCACTTCGTGATCTTTCTGATCTTGAAAGTGTTCGGTCGCATCAGCAGGACTCGCTGCCAAATCCAGATTGGTATCCTCCACACTCCACATCCGGTCCAACGGAGCAAACTTCGGGTCGCAAAATTTCCTTCGCAGCATAAAGGGCTTTCCAGCCGCAATCTGTTCGGCCTGACGCAGCTCCTCCTTCGCAGCTCTCATCGCAGAGCGCGCGTCCTTGGCATTGGCAGCGGCCTTCTCTAAGTCCGTCTGTTTCGCCTGGTCTTCTTATTCAAGAAGTCTCCAACGGTCTGTAGTGCTTTTTAACTTTTCGGCCATCTTGGCCATCTCTTCCTTGCTTCGGTAATGGGCAGCCTGTTCGGCTCTCAGCTCTTCAAGGGCTTTCTTGGCGGCCGCATCACTTTTTCTGGCTTGCTCTTTAGCTCGGGCAAGTTCTGCCCTAAGACTCTCCATGGCGGCCGCACCATCTGCGTCAAACACACACATTGTAAGACACAGGCATCGAACAGTTCTTACCTCAGGCCGCACGGGGAATTGCATACCTTGAGCCTCCTCAAACCGCTTGTTGACAAGCATGATGTCGGCTTCTGCCACGTCCAGTTGCCGCTTTAGTTCGGCAAAATCGTCAGTTCGGCTCGATTCCGGACACCTTGCCGCCTACATTCAACAGCGACATCTTAGACCTGGGAATATGATCCTCCGCGTGCCGTCATTTCCTGATGACGCGCAGAGTCTCAGGGGCTACTATCTACACAGGGCGCATCTTATTCATGGGCAACTGCCGAAAGTGTACATTATCTAATATACCTCGAAACCCGTCAGTAAACTTTTGACGGCCTCATGCAATCCGCTCTCTGCAGATGAAATCCTTTCAATCACCATGCCCATCAAGGCACGGTGCTCCTCTGAGATGCAAGCTCGCCACAGCAGAATCTCTAGCTCCTCCGACCGAGCACCAGACGGTGTCGGGCTCGTCCCATGACCTCTTTCAAAGTCTGGACGTGGAGAACCTCGGGGGGCCACACTATCTTCCGCTCCTGTCGGATTCGGAGAAACCCTCCGCGATGACACCTCAGGATCGCCCACCTCGCTAGGCGGCACGGCAGGAGGAGGCGTCCCGCTCTCCATCATCTCTAGAAGAAGATCCCCCGAATACGAGCTCTGCTGAGAAGGGCTGAGGTCCGAGCTACAAGGTAAAAGTTTGGTTAATCTTCTCAAACATAAATCAAGGATTTCCCTCATCCCTCAAATGGAAAATCTTTCTCTACTTACGGCTCGCTGGAGGGCTGATCCCCTTGAGGGCGTAGTCCGGCTGAGGAACTCCCCAGCGTCGGACCCTCTGACAAGGATTTTCTCCCCCGCTTTGCGGCCATGGTTTCTGGGTCGTCAGAGGCGGCTCTCTTCTTCCCCCTAGGAGAGGAATCGTCGGTTCCTCCCGTCGGAGTAGCCTCCTTCGAGGAGGCCATAGCTTCCTTGTCCTCCGCCTCCAAAGGCATTATCTCCAGCATCCTGACTAGCACCGGATCCGGCCTGGTTTCAGGAAGGGGAGCCGGACACCTGATCAGCTTTGCCTTCGCTATCCACTCCTGTTTAAAAGGACGGCTCGTTTAGGGGCAAGTTTATATCAATTATACGGATAGAAGCTCCGGGCACAAGGTTGCTTACTTGAGCATCCGGGCAATTGCGGCTTAGGCTGCGTCCTCGGTTAAATCCGGACACATCTCTTGTGATCCAAAGAACAGTTTGTACATCTCCGCGGGCGTTGCGCCCATAAAGTTCTGGAGAGCTCGCGGTCCCTCTGGATTAAACTCCCAAAGGCGAAGGGGGCGTCGTTTGCCAGGCAATATTCGGTGAATCAGCATGACCTGCATCACCTTGACCAAGCTGAGGTCTCCTTCCAAGAGATCCTTAATTTGGCCCTGTAACAAGGACACGTCTTTGGGCAAACCCCAATTTAACCCTCCGTTGACCCATGACGCTAGCCGTGGTGGGGGACCCGAGCGAATGGCAGGAGGCGCCACCCATTTGGTGCTCCGGGGAGCGGTGATATAAAACCACTCTCGTTGCCACAAGCCTAGCTCCTCTTGAAAAGAGCCCTCGGCCCATGGAACATCAGCATTTTTGCTTATAACAGTGCCTCCGCACTCTGCGTGCTGTCCCTCGATCATCTTTGGCTCCACTTTGAAGGTCTTGAGCCATAGTCCGAAGTGAGGGGTAACACGGAGGAACGCTTCGCACACAATGATAAACGAGGAGATATGGAGGATGGACTCCGGAGCTAAGTCGTGGAATTCCAGCCCGTAATAAACCAGCAGCCCCCTCACAAAGGGATCTATCGGGAAGCCTAACCCCCGAAGGAAGTGAGACATGAACACTACACTCTCACCGGGCTGGGGACTGGCGATAGCCTGCCTTTGAGTAGGCAACCTGTGCGAAATTTCGCCGGTCAGGAACTTAGCCTCTCTCAACTTCAGCACGTCCTCCTCCGTGACGGGGGAGGGCATCCATCGGCCTTGAAGGTCGGAACCGGACATTGTCGAAGGTCCGAGGCGCCCGGAGTCTGGAGCCTAGGGTGTTGGAACTCGAGCCGACGGGCGAACTTGTTGAAGAAAAGATAAGGCCCTGGTCTCTTTATAAGAGGCTGAATACCAGGAGCCCTCCCCGTAACCGTTTGGGACTCGCCTTTAATCAAGAAAATATGCTAACGGGCACGATTGGGTTACCCATGTCCGTATTGATGAGAATCCTGTAAAAGGAGGGTACACGATCTCTGCTTTGACAAGACGTGCCAAGGAAACCGCCTCGCAAAACACGCTGAGGTGAAAAAGTAAAAACGATTCGTAAAAGACTTGGCCGTAGTGTGATAGCGCACTGCGGAATACGTCAGCAGATTTGATTTGTGTTAATATTATTCTCTCTATGGCAATATGTGGAAGCTTATTTTGCAGAGCCGGACACTACTCTTGGTGTCTACAATCTTCTATGAAGGACTTAGAGGAGGAACCCGCCTTGCAATGCCGAAGACAATTTGCACGCCGGACTCGTCGTCATTGAAGCCTGGTTCAGGGGCTAATGAGGGAGTCCTGGATTAGGGGTTGTCCGGATGGCCGGACTATACCTTCAGCCGGACTCCTGGACTATGAAGATACAAGATTGAAGACTACATCCCGTGTCTGGATGGGACTTCCCTTGGCGTGGAAGGCAAGCTTGGCGATGCGGATATTCAAGATCTCCTACCATTGTAACGGACTCTATGTAACCCTAACCCTATCCGGTGTCTATATAAACCGGAGGGTTTTAGTCTGTAAGACAACTTCATCAACTCCATAGGCAACAATCATACCATAGGCTAGCTTCTAGGGTTTAGCCTCCTTGATCTCGTGGTAGATCTACTCTTGTACTACCCATATCATCAATATTAATCAAGCAGGATGTAGGGTTTTATCTCCATCGAGAGGGCCCGAACCTGGGTAAAACATCGTGTTCCCTGCCTCCTGTTACCATCCGGCCTAGACGCATAGTTCGGGACCCCCTACCCGAGATCCGCCGGTTTTGACACCGACACCAACCATGAAGGGAATCTCATAACTTAAAGCTGAAAATGGCAGAGTCGGAGTTACAAATATGGTAAGTTACATCCGGGGTGTTACACATTCCACTTATGATTAACCCCTCTTGCAAGCATCCGCAACTACAAAAGAAGTACTAAGGTAAACCTAACCATATCATGAAACATATGGATCCAAATCATCCCCTTATGAAGCAACACATAAACTAGGCTTTAAGCTTTTGTCACTCTAGCAACCCATCATCTACTTATTACTTCACAATGCCTTCCCCTAGGCCCAAATAATGGTGAAGTGTCATGTAGTCTATGCTCGCATGACACCACTAGAGGAAAGACAACATACATCTCATCAAAATATCGAACGAATACAAAATTCACATGACTACTTATAGCAAGACTTCTCCCATGTCCTCAGGAACAAACGTAACTACTCACAAATCATATTCATGTTCATAATCAGAGGGTTATTAATATGCATAAAGGATCTGAACATATGATCTTCCACCAAATAAACCAACAAGCATCAACTACAATGAGTAATCAACACTACTAGCAACCCACAGGTACCAATCTGAGGTTTTGAGACAAAGATTGGATAGAAGAGATGAACTAGGGTTTGAGATGAGATGGTGCTGGTGAAGATGTTGATGGAGATTGACCCCCTCCCGATGAGAGGATCGATGGTGATGATGATGGTGATGATTTCCCCCTCTCGGAGGGATGTTTCCCCGGTAGAACAGCTCCGCCAGAGCCCCAGATTGGTTCCACCAAGGTTCCGCCTCGAGACGCCGGTGCTTCGTCCCCAAAGCTTCCTCTTCATTTTTTCTAGGGTGAAAGACTTCATATAGCAAAATATGGGCACCGGAGGCCTGCCAGTGGGGCCCACAAGACAGTGGGCGCGCCTCCCACCCTCGTAGATGGTGGGTGGCCCCCCTCTGGTGCTTTCTTCGCCCAATATTTTTTATATATTCCAAAACTGACTTCCTTGGAGTTTCAGGACTTTTCGGGTTGTGCAGAATAGGTCTCCAATATTTGCTTCTTTTCCAGCCCAGAATTAGAGCTGCCGACATTCTCCCTCTTCGCGCAAACCTTGTAAAATAAGACAGAATAGGCATAAGTATTGTGACATAATGTGTAATAACAGGACATAATGCGATAAATACCGATATAAAAGCATTATGCAAAATGGACGTATCTGTGGTGAGGAGCGTAGTTCCACCGAGGACGACACAGACGAATGTTAACTAAGAGAGTGGCGAGAGCATCGGGCCAAAATCAAGCGGGCACATTAGAGTGAAAGAGTAATGTGCGAATGCAGTCGTTAAGAGTGCGGAGAATGCGCTCGGCTCAGCCGTTCTGTTGTGAGGTGTAAGGACAAGTCAGACGAAAAGTGGTGCCGTGAGATGGGAGAAGTGTGCGGAGAGCGATGATGTCAAACTCTTTTCGTTATCAGTCTGGTGTGCGAGTATGGGGCGACCGAACTGGGTGGTGACATAGGAATAAAAGGCGGTGAGTGTGGCTAAAGCATCAGATTGACGAAGAACAGGAAAAGTCCACACATAATGAGAATAATCATCTAAAATCACCAAGTAGTATAGATAGCCCGTATTACTCGCAACGGGAGACATCCAAACATCACTATAAAGTAATTAAAACGGAAAAGTGGAAACTGAAGTAGACGCACTAAAGGGAAGACGAACTTTCTTGCCTAAGCGGCAAGCCTCACAAGTATGCTCGTTGAGCTTATTACATGAGAAAGAAAAACTCCTAAGAATCTGACGCAAAACGGCGGGGTTGGGGTGGGCCAAGCGAGCATGCCAAAGGTCGACGCCGGCCGCGAGAGCGACGTGTGTGGAGGTGAAGGCGCTGGCGTTCATGGGACAAAGCTCGTCAGGGCTATCACATCGGTGAAGCACCATCCAGGTACGGGTGTCCATCACAGAAAAACCAACACCGTCAAATTCAGAAGTAAGTGGATTCTCACGAGTAAGACAACGAACAGAAACTAAACTAGTGACTAAGTCAGGTGAGACAAGGACATTAGACATAGTGATAGGTGTGGAACTAGAAGGAAAACTAGTGCTACTGATATGGGTGATAGGTAAAGAAGAACCATTGCCAGTGGTGATATGAGTGGGTGTGTTAACTAGAGTGGAAGAGGATAGGTTACCGGGATGAGTTGTCATGTGTGCAGTAGCACCCGAGTCCATGTACGAGTCGCCTCCACCACCATAGTTGCTCGGTGACAGCACCGAGTGTAGGGCGACCAGGAGGGCGGGATCCCATGGGGCAGGTACCGGCGGCGGTGGCTGACCTCCATAGGGTGGCGCCTGAGCAGGCGCGTCGTAGCCACCGAGGGGTGGCAACACGAGCAGAGCACCGTAGGGCTGGTAGGGGGCGCCGATGAAAGCCTGGTGGCCCGCGGGACGAGGACCAAGAAGACCTGGTGCAGGGGCCCGCCAGACGGGCATGTGATAAGCATGGACTACGCCCGTCTACAGGTTCTGCCCAGTGGCCCACAGTGGGGGCGGCTGCTGGTAGCAGGGTGAGCCCCCCCCCCCCCCGACGCCTGGCGCCTGCTGCTGGCGCCTGCCCCCGCCACCTTGCGACTACTGGAGAGGCGTGGGGGCACGGGCGGCGTAGGCTAATGGGGCGGGGTTGATTACAAAGATCTCAAATGATGCTCGATTAGAAAGATCTCAAGCCAATGGAAGTCGTCGAAAGAATTGTTGCTCATGAGATGTCACTCAAGGATAAAGAGGAACTTCACAACAAATCAAGTGGTGCTTACAAAGCCTCATGTGAAGCCCCCACATCATCGAGTGAGAAACAAACCTTCAATGAAGAATTGAGCTTAATGGTGAAGAACTTCAACAAGTTCTACAAGAGTAGAAGCAAAGAGAGAAGCTCCAAGTCAAGGTCCTACAATGACAAAAGATCTTCTAGTCGCGAGCAAAACTGCTACAATTGTGGAAGGCCCGGACACTATTCCAATGAGTGTACATCCCCTACAAGAGAAGAGAAGATTCTCCCAAGAGAAGAAGTAGAAGAGAAGAATCACCATCTAGAGAAAGAAGGAGTAGAGATGATCGTTATGAACGAAGACCCTCACGGAGAAGCAAGGATTCGGGAAGAAAGGACAAGTCATCAAGGAGATACCCAAAACGAAAGACATCAAGCTCATGTTGGTGAATGGGTATCCGGCTCCGACTCCGACAACCACTCCGAGAGAAGCTATCACTCTGATTCTGAATATACTGAAGATGAAGGTGTTGCCGGTCTAGCAATTGTGACAACCAACTCCTACGACATATTTGACTCACCAAATGAAGGAGTTGGAACATGCTTCATGGCTAAAGGCCGAAAGGTATCACACCCCGAGTATGTTGATTTCAATAGTGATGAAGATGACTTGTTAGGTGATGATGATTTACTTGTTGACAACTCTAGTGATGAATACTATGATGAAACGTCAATTAATCATGCCAATAAAGATAAAACGAATGGCAATAATAAGAAGAAGATTGAGTCTCTAACTAAAGAACTAAACACTCTTAAGTTAGCTCATGAAACTATCTTAGGAGATCATCGAGAACTTTTAAGGACTCATGAGAAATTGCGCTTTGAAAAGCTCAACCTTGAGCAAGAGCATGAGTTCTTAAAAGCAATCAATGATGATATTCGTAAGAAAAGTTCTTCTTACATTGCCAAGCATTTACTCTTATCCACTTACATGCCTCAAGTCAAGTCTAGTAACAAGAACAAGAAAGATTCTTCCTCTAGTAGTAACAATAATGATGCTAAATCCAATATTGTTGCTTCTAGTAGTTCTCTTGATTCCACTAATGATTCTATTAGCCAGGTTACACTTGAGCAAGAAAATAGCTTATTGAAGGGAATTATAGATAAAGGTGTTTACAAGAGCCTTGCCGGAAGTAAGCAATTCGAGGAAATTGTACGCAAGCAAGGAAGGCACCGGAAGAATCAAAGTGTTGGTTTTGAACGAAAGTTCAATGCCAACGGAGTTGAGTGGGAAGAAGATCAATACCCCAAGACGAAGTTTGTTCCTCAAAAAGAGAAGTATGATCCTACTTCTCTCAAAGGGACACAAGCCAAGATGATCTTCCACCACAAGACCACAAGCAAAAATGCAAGGACAAGCTTCAAAAGGAAATTGATGCATTTGAAGAAGCTCCTAAGGCCTTGGTCAAGTGGGTTCCCAAGACTACTTCAAGTTCCACTTCATCAAGTACAACTACAACACCGAGGATTCCCATCAAGATGGTGTGGATCCCGAAGAAGAAGAGCTAGAGAGTTCTTGAGGGTGACTCCGCCAACATACTTCGCTCTTATCATCTTGGCAAGAACAAGTGCGATCAAATAACACATCTTGCACTAGTTCAAGGAGTCACAAACCCTCTTGTTGGTAAGACAAGGGACAAGGTAACCTAAAAGCTTTCATAGACATCACCTTGTGTGTGCATCACTCTATGTCTATGGATATCCTTGTTTGTTCCTTGTGGGACTAACCCGTGTAGGTATTGAAAGTGCAACTCGCTCCAATGGATAGCTCCAAATGATCTACATCAACATTGAGCATCCACATCTTCAACATCTACATGAAGTCATCATCGACAAAACCCAAGGTTAGTTCATCCCTCTTAGGGGGGATCTCACATCTAGGGGAGCTTTACTCTAAGAATTGAGCTAAAGCAACTCTAATGGTGTGAACAAAACAATGCTTTATGTCAAAGTGGTAACCCCACTTATGCTTAAACGATGAGTATCACCTATGATCAAATGTTCTCATTTGACTCCAAGGTCAATATACTCATATATAGATGACCTAGTCATCGCAAATTGTTTGATAGATGCTAGAATTGGTTGTGCATGCTTTGCCCCATATTTCAATTGCCATTTTATAGCGTGAGCATGTTGATTGCATATTTTACTCATTCGAGGACATCCACTTGTTGTTTTGATTGATTGGTTTTCTTTTCTTTTGCCAAGTGGATGGACAAGAATGCCTAAGAACCCTCCCTAGCTATCTATGCTTTTCTCGTCTCAAACTCTATTCATGCTACATCACAAAATTTGATCAAGTCAGATTCGAACCACTCTGTGTGAGGAGCACTCGGAGTCCCCGATTCATCATAGACTTAAACTTCCAAAACTTCTGTGTGTGTTTCGGTCTGACCAATTCCTCCATTTCGGTCATACCGAGATCACTAAGTCTATCTAGGTTTTCAATCTCAGTGCAACCGATTTGAACTTTTCGGTCACACCGAGTTGCTGTAAATGTCAACAATTATGCATCTCGGTGCCACCGAGTTGTTCCACTCGGTCACACCGACAAGGTCGGGCTATATATACTCACGGGCAAAATTTTGGAAATTTCTCCGAAACCCCTTCGCCCGCGCATAGCTCACACTGCCTCCTGGGTCTCCGGATCGTCCTCCTCGTTGCCAGCCGCCTCCTGCCGCTGGTCTCCGCCGCCGTCAACGGAATTCTTCCCCGCCGTTGCCACCGTAGCGAGTTCATCGCCGAACTAGGGTATGGACTCGATCACAGTGCTATACCTGTCCGATTCCTAGCACATTGTGTTCATTATGATTCTTACCACGATTGAAAATGCTTCTATCGAGTCAAAACACTCCCTAGATTAGAGTTGAATTGAAAATTGAGGGTTAGGTTTCCGCCGAAACCATCTCGGACCATCCAAGTTGTGGAACTCGGTACCACCGATTCGACTCAGGCCATTGCACATGTGGTTCTCGGTCTGACCGAGAATTCCAAATCGGTGTGACCGAGTTCAGGACTTTGTGGAACCCTAGCAGTCTCGGTGCCACCAAACTGTGACTCGGTCTGACCGAGTTCACTAGTTTAGGTTCCAACAGCTGCTTCAGTATCACCGAGTTTGCAAATCGGCTGATCCGAAATCCTTTCTGTGGAAAACTAAAACTAAGTTTTTGACTCATTCTTTTGCAAAAATCTCTGTATTTTGTGATGCTCACCCACTCTATCTCATCTACAATCTATTCACAAGGTCTGCAGTTAGTGTTTGCAACATGTCTGACCAGAGTGACAGCCAGAACAAGTCAGAGGAGCAGGTTCACATGAGTGAGGGCACTAGTCCCTCTAGCAGCTCAGATGATGGAAGCAGGAGCACTCCCAGCAACTTACCCAAAGCTGCCACCAGAACAAGGAAGAAGAGAACTTCAGAGTCTGAGGGTGAAGACTATGTGGCAGTTGAGGATGAGGCCACTTCCAAGAAGAAAGTAGTTAAGAAGGTGTACAGCTCAGCTGCAGATAAGCAAGGGATGAAGATCAAAAGACCAGCAGGAAGACAACCAATGTCTAAGGCCAGAGGATCCTCTCAAGCATCTTTGGAATCTCAACCCAAAGAGCCTGCTGCGGAAGGAAAGAAAAGGAAGGAAAGGGTCAAGAAGACCATGGCCAGAGTGATTGGAAAGGCTTCAATCATGGAAGAAGAAGAGGAAGAAGAGGTTGCTGCACCAGCACCTAAGGCCCAGAAGCTTATGGGTGATGCTATCAGGACAGGGGCTACTTCATCGAAGCCCAAAGAAGCACCCAAAGCAGCCTCCAAGCCCAAGAGTGCACCTAAGAGGAATACCAGAAGTATACCAGCTGCTGAAAAGAACAAGGCCCCAGTGCCTGAAGTTGCTGCTGATGAAGATGATGAAGGACAAGTCCTGAGGAAGCTCAAACCCAAGATTCCAGACCACAATGATGCTCATCCTATGGCTGAGAACATGAAGATCAGGAGAGACTCAGGACTGAGGAAATGGAGAGAGACAGACCCATATGCTACAAGAAGAAGAACTGCTGTTGATTACATGTTCCACACAAAGGAACAACAAGATTTCTATGAGACAGTGATGCTGGACAAGAAGGCTATAGTGTGTGAAATGAGGTGGGTCGACTAGAAGTATATCAAGGAAAATGAGGAACACTATCCTGGTGTGTTTGACAGCTTCAGTGCTCGTGGAGTTGCAGACTTTGTTGGGCAAAAGCACACAAAGTGGAATGAGGAGCTCATAATGCAATTCTACTCCACAGCACACTTCTATCCAGATGGTAGGATAGTATGGATGTCTGAAGGTACAAGGTACCACTCAACTATTGAGGAATGGGCAATTCTGATCAATGCTCCTAAGGAAGAAGAAGATGACTTGGATGTCTATGCCAAGAAGAAGATGGATCACAACTCTATGGCAAACATGTACAAGGAGATTCCTGAAGATGATCTGGAGACTCACCAGTTTGGGTCAGTAAAACACTTGCTGTCAAGGCTGCCTACAATCAATTGGATCCTTAGGCACACTCTCTTGCCCAAGTCTGGTGATCACAGAATGATCAGAGGCCATGCAATTAACTTGCTACATATATTTGATGTGCCACAAAAGTTCAAGGTCATGAGCCTTATAGTTGAGACTATCAAGAGGACTGCAGCTGACCAGAAAAGAAGTTGTGGATATGCCCCACAAATCCAGGAGTTGATAAACTCAAAGATGGGCACAGGCACATATTTGTTGGCTAAGGAACACTTGCCTATCTATCCTGACTTTGAGGACAATCAAGTTGTGATGAATGAGAATGAACCATCATGAGTACAAGCTCAAGAGAAGAAGGAGAAAGCAAAGAAAGAGAAGGCTGCCAAGATGCCAACTCGAGAGGAGGCATCTGAGTACTTTTTGAAAAGCAAGCAGGACCAGCTTTGTTATTTGATAGTATCAACTCTGAGGATTGAGAAAGGGGTTGGCCACCCTAACTCAAAACCAGGAGAGCCTGGAAAGAATCGTGGAACAAAAATTCTATGATTTAGATGTCAAAGTAATTGAGATTCAGTCTGTTGTGGAGCAGCTACAGGATGACATGCAGGAGAGGAAGGGCAAGACAACCACTGATGCATTTGCCAGAGTGCCTCGAGCTCAGAGATCTGCTGCAGTGCCTGTTCCAGACACTAGAGTCACTTCATCTGCACCAGCTACAGCTCCAGTGCAACCAGCTCCAGCACCTACCCCAGCAGCTCCATCTACTTCGACTGAAGCCTTCGTCCTCGGTGTTCTCCGGACACCACCACCTGAAGACCAAGCTTGAGAGACGTTTTAGTGCTATGCATTTCCTATGAACTTTTTGGTAACTTGTTGCCAAAGGGGGAGAAAAATGTATAGATCATAGGCTTCGAGAGAGAGAGAGAGAGTTTGCTTGTGTTCTCTCTTGTCTTCTTGGTTGAACTTTGTTTATCTTTTGATTGCTTGAGATACTATCCTATTATCCGTGAGACATTGATGATCATGTGGTTGATCATAAGCTACACTTATGCTTGTTCGATGATATTATCTTACTTATCCTTATATGATCATTCACTTTGCTTGGTGATGAGTGCATGTATTTAATTCTTATCATTTTGAGAGCTCCACCAAGATGTATGTGACATGGAAGAGTAACCCATGATCCTAACTCATTGTGCATTTGCAGTCCAAAGCAAATCTTAAGATATGCACAAATTTAGGGGGAGCTCTTGCTTTTCACATACTTCTCAAAGCGATAATATCTTCCACTCTTATTATCATTTGTCGAAGCTTTGATCTATATGTTGTCATCAATTACCAAAAAGGGGGAGATTGAAAGTGCAACTATCCCTAGGTGGTTTTGGTAATTCCTAACAACATATAGCTCATTGAGCTAACATTATTCCAAGATTAATATTTCAGGAAAAGCTCAATGAATGGCATGGCATGGATGAGGAAAGGGGATCCCTCAAAATTCTAAGGACAAAAAGTTTGGCTCAAGCTTGAAGTTCAAGACTCTACATTTTATATTTTAGTGATCCAAGATCACATTGAGTCTCTAGGAAAAGCCAATACTATCAAGGAGGGATGAGGTGTTGCTTAATGGCTTGCTTTCTCAAAATGCTTAGTGATATGTTCCAAAATCCACAACTACCTTCCCACATCCAAATATGACCTAAACCAAAAGTCAAATTCGGCCCCACCGATTCTTTCTATCCGGTGCCAGCGAGTTTCAAATGTCATAGCCACTGCCACAAACCCTAGCAAATTGGTTTCACCGATAGGGATCTTGGTCTCTTCGAGATGGGATTGTAATCCCTCTATTTCCCTTCGTAACGTTTCGGTCTTACCGAGATGAGCGATCGGTCCCACCGAGATTGCAATGTAAACTCTCTGTTTCCCTTTTGTAACATTTCGGTCTCACCGAGATGAGCGAATCGGTCCCACCAAGTTTACCTGACCAACTCCCTGGTTAGCTTATTACCAAAATCGGTCCCACTGAGTTTGTGTAATCGGTCACACTGAGATGACGTTATGCCCTAACCCTAACCATATCGGTCCTACCGAGTTGCATCTCAGTCCAACCGAAAATCCTAACGGTCACTAGGTTTGCTGAATCGGTCCGACCGAGTTTAACCATTCGGTCCCACCGAGTTTGGCAAATTGTGTGTAATGGTTAGATTCTGTGTGGAGGCTATATATACCCCTCCACCCACTCTTCATTCGTGGAGACAGCCATCAGAACATACCTACACTTCCAATACACATTTTCTGAGAGAGAACCACCTACACTTGTGTTGAGGTCAAGATATTCCATTCCAACCATATGAATCTTGATCTCCAGCCTTCCCCAAGTTTCTTTCCACTCAAATCTTCTTTCCACCAAATCCAAATCCTGTGAAAGAGAGTTGAGTGTTGGGGAGACTATCATTTGAAGCACAAGAGCAAGGAGTTCATCATCAACACACCATTTGTTACTTCTTGGAGAGTGGTGCCTCCTAGATTGGCTAGATGTCACTTGGGAGCCTCCGTCAAGATTATGGAGTTGAACCAAGGAGTTTGTAAGGGAAAGGAGATCGCCTACTTCGTGAAGATCTACCGCTAGTGAGGCAAGTCCTTCGTGGGCGATGGCCATGGTGGAATAGACAAGGTTGCTTCTTCATGGACCCTTCGTCGCTGGAGCCCTCCGTGGACTCGCGCAACCGTTACCCTTCGTGGGTTGAAGTCTCCATCAACGTGGATGTACGATAGCACCACCTATCGAAACCACGACAAAAACATCCGTGTCTCCAATTGCGTTTGAATCCTCCAAACCCTTCCCTTTACATTCTTGCAAGTTGCATGCTTTACTTTCCGCTGCTCATATACTCTTTTGCATGCTTGCCTGAATTGTGTGGAGATTGCTTGACTTGTGCTAAGATAGCTAAAATCTGCCAAGAACTAAAATTGGGAAAAGGCTAGATTTTTATTTGGTCAAGTAGTCTAATCACCCCCCCCCCCCCGCTCTAGACATACTTTCGATCCTACAAGATGGCATGACAAAAGGATACAAAAGCGTGAGTTTAATGTAGGTGATTATGTGTTGCTATACAACTCTCGTTTAAGATTTTTTGCAGGAAAACTTCTCTCTAAAAGGGAAGGCCCCTATGTTATCGAAGAGGTCTATCGTTCCGGTGCCATAAAAATCAACAACTTCGAGGGCACAAATCCGAAGGTGGTAAATGGTCAAAGAATTAAACATTATATCTCAGGTAATCCCATAAATGTTGAAACCAATATTATTGAACCCATAACCCCGGAGGAATACATAAGGGATACTTTCCGAAACGTTTCAGACTCCGAAAAGGAATAGGTATGTGGTACATTAAGTAAACTGACTCCAAAACAATTTTTAAGGCAATATTTCTCCGTTTTGGAATATTTAGAAAAATAGAAAAATAAGTAGCAGTCCGAGAAGGACACGAGGGTGGTGGGCGCGCCCTACCCCCTGGGCGCGCCCCCTACCTCATGAGCGCCTCATGTGCTTTTCGGACTCCGTTTTGCATGATACATATTTTGGTCGATAAAAATTCATTATATAACCTCCCGACGGTTTTGACTCCCGTATCACGCAAAAATCTCCTATTTTTGTTTCGAGATGTTTTTCTGACAGATCTAGGTTATCATGACGGCCCCAAGCACCTCCAAGGACAAGTTCTTCAAGAAGGCCATCAACCCTTACCTCGCGGAGGTGCTGCGACACCCTCAAACCATTGAGATGTGTGATGGGTTGCTGCACATCCGCGATGAAGAGGGACCAAAGGGGACTGGAAGCATGGAGACGAGGCTCAAAGCAGTGGAGCAACAAGTTTTCAAGTGCCAAAGGATGGTGGAGCGTGGAATCAACGCTAGCCACATGATGCTCACAGAGTTCACTAACAACTACAAGCCGAATGCCAAGAACACCGAGGAGGCCATCTTCAAGCTACATGAGAAGATCGAGCACCTCCAAGCCAAGTCTATGACCTTCAAAACCAAAATTGTGAGTATGAATATAGATTCAAAAGAATGAGTTTGGCTGCAGATTTGAGGATTCTGGAGACTCGATCATCTTTCTATGATGGTGAACCTATGCCTTGGAAGATGGATGACAAGCCCGCATCATCAACAACACCTCCACCGTCTCCTCTAACAAAGAAGAATTGAGTATCTGGGTATGGGCACTCCCCTTGGCAACTGCCAAGCTTGGGGGAGGTGGCCCAGTATCGTATCACAATCACAACTCTTATCTTTACCGTTTTCTTAGTTCGATCCTATTAGTAGTATCTTGATCTAGTAGAATAAAGTGTATGGCATGATCTAGTTTTGAGTTTTGCTTTATGATCCCTCTATGTAATCGAGTCCGTGAGCTATATATAATAAAGATTAGTGTTGAGTCAAGGGCTTGATTATTTTACCATGATCTTGGGTAAATAAAATAAAAGAGAAAAAGAATAAAAAGAAACAAAAAGTTCATATTTATCTTATTAAGATTAATGACTTCACATAGAAAGAGTATGATGATTAAAAGTTGTTGGGAATTGGCAGACATAGCTTTGGTCATTGTTGCAATTAATAGGAAGTAATAAGGAAAGAGAGGTTTTCACATATAGATATATTATCATTGACATCTTTTATGATTGGGAGCACTCATTAAAATATGACATGCTAAAGAGTTGATGTTGGACAAGGAAGACAACGTAATGAGTTATGTCTTTCTTATATCTGAGATAAAGTATGTTGTCATGGTTCCTCTAACTTGTTGAGCTTGCCTTTCCCCTCATGCTAGCCAAATTCTCAGCACCGAGTAGAAATACTACTTGTGCTTCCAAATATCCCTAAACCTGTTTTGCCATGAGAGTCCACCATATCTACCAATGGATTGAGTAAGATCCTTCAAGTAAGTTGTCATCGGTACAAAGCAATAAAAATTGCTCTAAATATGTATGATTGATTGGTGTGGGATAAATAAGCTTTATACGATCTTGTGATGTGGAAGTAATAAAAGCGATGGACTGCATAATGAAGGTTCATATCACAAGTGGCAATATAAAGTGACGTTCTTTCGCATCGAGATTTTATATATCCAAGAATAAAAGCGCATGGCAACCGCTTCCCTCTGCGAAGGGCCTATCCTTTATTATTATCTTCTACCTTATGCAAGAGTCGCGGTGATCTTCACCTTTCCTTTTTCATTTTATCCTTTGGCAAGCTCAGCATGTTGGAAACACTGGTAGAAAAAGGGCCTACAGTCCCAGTTCATAAGGGCCTTTAGTCCCGGTTCCTGAACCGGGACTAAAGTGTCGGTACTAATACCTCCCCCCTTTAGTCCCGGTTCAATCCAGACCTGGGACTAAAGGGCGCGGTCACGTGGACCTCCACCTTTAGTCCCGGTTGGTAACACCAACTGGGACTAAAGGAAATTTTATGATTTTTTTTGTTGAATTTTTTTTTAATTTTTTTTGGATTTTTTTTATTTTCAAATTTGTGAATTATTTTAACCTCTAGTCTGTAATCACCACCCCTCATCACTTCTCAATTTATCCTTTAATCACCCCTCATCATTCCAAATCATCTAACTTCCCGACCGGTCACCCATCCCTCTCACTACTCCAGCCCAAGCACGCTTAACTTCCGGGTTCTATTCTCCCTCGCTCCAAGTCTGCACTTGTTGTTTTCCTGACAATAGTAAGATGTCAATCCTATTAACCTTCAGGAATTTTGCTTGAGCATGAAGTGACACATTTCACTGTTTGAGTTTGAAACTATTGTTTTAAAAAACAATAATTATTTAGTAACACTAATATTTCTTGAATAATTAGTTTGACCATAGTTTGACTACAGTTTGACCAGATTTGACCAAAATTGAAATAACTAAAATAATTATTTAGTAACACTAATATTCTAGAATAATTAGTTTGACCATTGTTTGACCACAGTTTGCCCACTGTTTAAATATTTTTCAATTTTTTCCACTCTAGATCTTAAAAGCCCCGTAACTTTTTTCTATTAGGTTTTTGAGGATTTTGAAAATGTTTAACGAGGTTCCCCCATTAAATTTGGATGTAACTTTTTCATCCGAGTTAGTATGCAAAAGTTATGCCCATTTTTACAAATTTCAGAGAGATTTTGCAAATAAAGTCAAAATTCACATTTGCAAATTTTCCCAACAACTAGACCACATATCACATGAGAAACTTATTTTCTTTTATTTTTATTAAAACTGAAAAGGCGATCCACAGGGGGGGGGTAGAGTTTGAAAATGGGACCTTTAGTACCGGTTCGTGGCACGAACCGGGACTAAAGGTCTCAACCCCATTAGTTCCGGTTCGTGCCTCAAACCGGGACTAAAGGTCTAATCTTTAGTCCCGGTTTGAGGCACGAACCGGGACTAAAGGTCATCGCACCCTTTAGTCCCGGTTCGTGGCTTAAACCGGGACTAAAGGGCCCGAGTGAACCGGGACTAATGCCTTAGCCGCACGAACCGGGACCAATGCTCACATTAGTCCCGGTTCTAGACTGAACCGGGACTAATGGGCTGAGCCGGCCTGGACCATAGCCCTGTTTTCTACTAGTGAAAGAACATGATATATATATATATATATAATTGGATGTAGGGGAGCATGAACCATTATTGTTGACATTACCCTTGAGGTAAAGGGTTGTGGGGCAAAACTATAAGCCCCTATCTTTCTCTGTGTCCGATTAAGACTCTGCAACCACAAGTATTGCGTGAGTGTTAGCAATTATGGAGGACTAAATGATAGTTGGGTATGTGGACTTGTTTTTTAGCTCTGACATAGACTCTTTCCGAAGTTATGATAAATTGCAATTGCTTCATTGACTGAGTTTATAGTTTGTTGGAACCTAATAAAGTTTATGATTTATACTTTTGCATTGTGAATAGATCATCACTTGAACATAAGTAATAATATGACAAAATCTATATATGTTGCAGTTATAAGAATAATCATGATGCCTTCATGTCCGTATTTTATTTTTATCGACGCCTCTACCTCTAAACATGAGGACATATTTATTGTTATCGGCTTTTCGCTTGAGGACAAGCGAGGTCTAAGCTTGGGGGAGTTGATACGTCCATTTTGCATCATGCTTTTATATCGATATTTATTGCATTATGGACTATTATTTCACTTTATGTCACAATACTTATGGCTATTCTCTCTTATTTTACAAGGTTTACATAAAGAGGGAGAATGTCGATAGCTGGAATTCTGGGTTAGAAAAGGAGCAAATATTAGAGGCCTATTCTGCACAACTCCAAAAGTCCTGAAACTTTACGGGACATCTTAAAAGAAATAAAGAAAAATCCTCGCCAAAGATGAAGGCCAGGGGGCCCACACCCTTCTCACGAGGGTGGGGGCGCCCCCTCCCCCCTAGGGCGCGCCCCCTACCTCGTGGGCCCCCTGGTGGCTCTCTGATGACCATCTTCTCCTATATGAGGTCTTTCGATGAGAAAAAAATAAGGAGGAACTTTCCTGGACGAGACTCCGCCGCCACGAGGCGGAACCTTGGCGGATCCAATCTAGAGCTCCGGCAGAGCTGTTTTGCCGGGGAAACTTCCCTCCCGGAGGGGGAAATCATCACCATCGTCATCACCAACGCTTGTCTCATCGGGAGAGGGCAATCTCCATCAACATCTTCACCAGCACCATCTCATCTCCAAACCCTAGTTCATCTCTTTTATCCAATTCTTGTCTCAAAGTCCGGGATTGGTGCTAGTGGGTTGCTAGTAGTGTTGATTACTCCTATATGGATATTATTACCCCTCTGATTATGAACATGAATATGCTTTGTGAGTAATTACGTTTGTTCTTGAGGACAAGGGAGAAGTCTTGCTATGAGTATTCATGTGAATTTGGTATTCGTTTAATATTTTGATAAGATGTATGTTGTATAGCCTCTAGTGGTGTTATGTGAACGTCGACTACAAAACACTTCACCATTATTTGGGCCTAGAGGAAGGCATTAGGAAGTAATAAGTAGATGATGGGTTGCTAGAGTGACAGAAGCTTAAACCCTAGTTTATGCGTTGCTTCATAAGGGGCTGATTTGGATCCATATGTTTCATGCTATGGTTAGGTTTACCTTAATACTTTTGTTGTAGTTGCGGATGCTTGCAATAGAGGTTAATCATAAGTGGGATGCTTGTTCAAGTAAGAACAGCACCCAAGCACCGGTCCACCCACATATCAAATTATCAAAGTATCGAACACGAATCATATGAACGTGATGAAAACTAGCTTGACGATATTCCCATGTGTCCTTGGGAGCGCTTTTCCTATTATAAGAGTTTGTTCTGGCGTGTCCTATGCTACAAAAAGGATTGGGCCACCTTGCTGCACTTTATTTACTTTTGTTACATGTTGCTCGTTACAATCTATCTTATCACAAAACCATCTGTTATCACTTATTTCAGTACTTGGAGAGAATACCTTGCTAAAAACGGCTTATCATTTCCTTCTGCTCTTCGTTGGGTTCGACACTCTTACTTATGGAAAGGACTATGATAGATCCCCTATACTTGTGGGTCATCAGCGCGCGCGTGAGGGGCGGCGACTAGGGTTAGGGTTTGGTGGAGGAGGGGGAGATGAAGGAAATATGCCCTAGAGGCAATAATAAAGTTATCATTTATTTCCCTATATCATGATAAATGTTTATTATTCATGCTAGAATTGTATTAGCCGGAAACTTAGTACATGTGTGAATACATAGACAAACAGAGTGTCACTAGTATGCCTCTACTTGACTAGCTCGTTGAATCAAAGATGGTTAAGTTTCCTAGCCATAGACATGAGAATTTGATTAACGGGATCACATCATTAGAGAATGATGTGATTGACTTGACCCATTCTGTTAGCTTAGCACTTGACCGTTTTAGTTTACTGCTATTGCTTTCTTCATGACTTATACATGTTCCTATGACTATGAGATTATGCAACTCCCGATTACCGGAGGAACACTATGTGTGCTAAAAACGTCACAACGTAACTGGGTGATTATAAAGGTGCTCTACAGGTGTCTCCGATGGTACTTGTTGAGTTGGCATAGATCGAGATTAGGATTTGTCACTCCGATTGTCGGAGAGGTATCTTTGGGCCCTGTGGGTAATGCACATCACTATAAGCCTTGCAAGCCATGTAACTAATGAGTTATTTGCGGGGTGATGCATTAGGGAACGAGTAAAGAGACTTGCCGGTAACAAGATTGAACTAGCTATTCAGATACTGACGATCGAATCTCGGGCAAGTAACATACCGATGACAAAGGGACCAACGTATATTGTTATGCGGATCGACTAATAAAGATCTTCGTAGAATATGTAGGAGCCAATATGGGCATCCAGGTTCCGCTATTGGTTATTGACCAGAGAAGTGTCTCGGTCATGTCTACATAGTTCTCGACCCCGTAGGGTCTGCATGCTTAACTTTCGTTGACAATATAGTATTTATGAGTTATGTATGTTGGTAACCGAATGTTGTTCGGAGTTCTGGATAAGATCACGGACATAACGAGGAACTCTGAAATGGTCTAGAGATAAAGTCTGATATATGGGATAATAGTGTTTGGTCTCCGGAAGGGTTCCGGAATTCACCGGAAGGGGTTCCAGATGTTTCCCGAAATGTTTGGGTACAAGAACACTTTATTTGGGCCAAAGGGGAAAGCCCACAAGGTTTCTAGAAAGCGCAAAAGGAAGTTTTGCGGAGTCCAGGGGCCAGCCGCCAGGCATCTGGCCCTGGAGTCCGAGAAGGACTCTTGCCTTTCGGGTGAAACCAACTTTGTGGAGGCTTTTACTCCAAGTTTCGACCCCAAGGCTCAACATATAAATAGAGGGGTAGGGGTAGCACCCAACACACATCAAGAAACACCAAGCCGTGTGCCGACAACCCCGTCCCCTCTAGTTTATCCTCCGTAATAGTTTACGTAGTGCTTAGGCGATGCCCTACGGAGATTGCTCTTCACCAACACCATCACCACGCTGTCGTGCTGCCGGAACTCATATACTACTTCACCCCACTTGCTGGATCAAGAAGGCGAGGACGTCATCGAGCTGAACGTGTGCTGAACGCGGAGGTGCCGGACGTTTGGTATTGTAACACCCTCGATGCGACTATATCTCCCACGTGTCGAGGCACGACTTAGAGGCATAATCGCATTGAAGGCATATGTCGCAAGTGAGGTAATCTTCACACAACCCATGTAATACAATAGGGGAAAAAGACACATAGTTGGCTTACAATCGCCACTTCACACAATTACATGAATAAAGCATTACATCAATCAAATACACTCATGGTCAAACTACGGAACCAAAATAAAAGAAGAACCCCAAATGCGACAAAGGTCCCCGATCGACCCCAACTGGGCTCCACTACTGATCAACTAGAATGAAACAACATAAAGGACAAGATCTTCATCGAGCTCCTCCTGAGCTTGGTTGCGTCATCTGCGCGGACTCATCGGCACCTGCAAACTGGTTTTGGAAGTATCTGTGAGCCACGGGGACTCAGCAATCTCACACCCTCGCGATCAAGACTATTTAAGCTTATGGGTAAGGTAAAAGGTATGATGTGGAGCTACAGCAAGCGACTAGCATATATGGTGGCTAACATACGCAAATGAGAGCGAGAAGAGAAGGCAAAGCACGGTCGATAAAAGTATGATCAAGAAGTGATCCTGGACTACCTACGTCAAGCATAACTCCAACAACCGTGTTCACTTCCCGGACTCCGTCAGAAAGAGACCATCACGGTTACACACGCGGTTGATTCATTTTAATTAAGGTTGACTTCAGGTTTTCTACAACCGGACGTTAACAAATTCCCATCTTCCCATAACCGCAGGCACGGCTTTTGAGAGTTCAAATCCCTGCAGGGTGTCCCAACTTAGCCCATCACAAGCTCTCACGGTCAACGAAGGAATAGACCTCCACCCGAGACATTCCGATCAGACTCGGTATCCCGATACAACAAGACATTTCGACAGGGTAAAACTAAACCAGCAACACCGCCCGATGCGCCGACATCCTAATAGGAGCTGCACATATCTCATTCTCAGGGCAACACCAGATGAGCGCTCCGTACAACTAAAACCAGCCCTCAAGTTTCCCCGAGGTGGCGCTGCAAAGGACTCTAGTTCGGACCAACACTTAGACAAGCACTGGCCTGGGGGGGGGGGTTAAAATAAAGATGACCCTCAGGATGTGCGACTCCCAAGGGAAAAGGCTAGGTGGCAAATGGTAAAACCAATGTTGGGCATTGCTGGCAAAGCTTTACTTAAGGCGAACTGTCAAGGGGTTCCCATTATATCCCAACCGCGTAAGGGACGCAAAATCCGGGAACATAACACCGATATGACGGAAACTAGGGCGGCAAGAGTGGAACAAAACACCAGGCATAAGGCCGAGCCTTCCACCCTTTACCAAGTATATAGATGCATTAATTAAATAAGATATATGGTGATATCCCAACAAGTAAATAAATGTTCCAACAAGGAACGATCTCCATGTTCCAACAAGGAAAAAACTTCAATCTTCACCTGCAACTAACAACGCTATAAGAGGGGCTGAGCAAAGCGGTAACATAGCAAATCAACGGTTTGCCAGGACATGGTGGGTTAGAGGTTGAACATGGCAATTTGGGAGGCTGACAAGCAAGTGGTAGGCATCGCAGCATTGGCATAGCAAAAGAGCGAGCAAACTAGCATAGCAAAGATAGTAGTGATTTCGAGGGTATGATCATCTTGCTTGAAATTCCGCAAGGAAGAAGAACGAGTCCATGAGGAATACAAACGGACGTAGACGAACGGGTCCTCGCAAACACGACGTTATCGGAACCAACCAGAAGAAGCAATCACCGGAAAAGAAGCACACAACATAGTAAACAACCATGACATCAACATGGCATGATGCACAATCGAGTATGATGCATGTCCGGTTTAATGAAGCATGGCATGGCAAAATGCACAAACAATCCTACAAATTAAATGGAGCTCAATATGCAACGAGTTGCATATTGACGAAACACCACGACAAGTTATTTAGTTCGATCTCGTTTATGTACCCAACAATATTAAATGTTGTTAGCATGGCAAGAGGTGAAGCAAATGAAAACTACCTATCTAGTCAAGGTTAAATGAGGCCGGAAGCAACGAACAACAATTCCGGTAAATCCCCATAGCATATTTTAGATTTGGTACTGATCTGTCCTAAACACAGTTATGAATTAATTAAATCATTTTAGCATGGCATAGGAGCAAATTTAACCAAACAGCATTTTAAACATAGGAGCATGGTTATTTAGTTATGAATTAATTCATTTTAGCATGGCATAGGAGCAAATTTAACCAAACAGCATTTTAAACATTTTTAACATAGGTGATAGTTGGATATTATTAATCTACACAAAATTATAAGAAGGTTTCATATATAAATCATTTTATTCCGATGCACGGTTCATGAGATATTAAATGCATGATCTAGGGGGACTAAACTTCAAAACTGGTTGTCTCAGGAATAATTGGACAAATTCGCAGACGCTGAAAAAAACATCATGGGCCCGAATCTGAACAGTGCACTGGGCAAGCCCAACAGTGAGGAAAAAATAGAGAAGCGGGCGCTGCGGGTGGCTCACCCTGGGCTCGGCCTGTTAGCAGAGAGGAGGAGGCAAGCCGGATGCGGCGCGCGAGCGAGCTGGGCCTTGGCGCCTGCGGCTGGATCCTGGGAAGCTGGGCCGGCCCAGGTCGCGGGAAGGCAGGCCAGGCGGGGGCGGCGCGCTGGGCCCCATGTGCGTGAGGGGGGGAGATGCCCACGAGCGGGTCGTCGTTCTCCTCCTCGGCAGGGTCCGAGCGAGGCCATGGCGGCGACAGCCGGCGCAGGAGCTCCGGCGGGAGGGCTGGATGGCCGGGAACGGACGGATCCGGGCACGGGGAAGCCGGATCCGCTGTCGGGGGTGGCCGGCGGCGCTCGGGGAGACTCCGGATGTCACGAACGACGCCCTGCGGGGCGGTGGCAGCTTGAACGAGGTCCGGCGACCGGCGATGGAGGCAGCGAGGATGCGCTGGCGGTGGGGGTGCGGATCGAGACGGCGTGCGGCGCCGCAAGGGAGGATGGAGAAGGCGGCGAGCGGGCGCGGCTCTCCGCGGGCGGGGCGAGGTCGGGTCCCGCGGGCTCTATCTGGGCTCGTGTAACACCCCAAAAATTTGGCCTTGTTTTAATTTTTGCCAGGATTTAAAAACTTTGCATTTCTGAGCTCCATTTTGATTTTTAAATCATTTCCTTCCCTGTTATGTTGAGTTTTCCCTAAGAGAAAACTTTTCAAATATGTTGTTGGACTTATTTAATCTCTCAAGAGAAGCTTTTCCTTATTTAATATAACTAATTAAATAATTAAGTTGCTTGATCTTTACTTTCTTGAAAATGGATTTTCAAGGTTTAAATGGCCATATTTGAACTACAACCATTTGATAAATTCAGTTAAAATTTCCACAAAAATTTGGAGATGTCATGTGATGTTTTTAAATCACCTTTGTATAAAAACATCTTTATTTTATGAAATATTTTGAGCTCTACACCCTTTTTTCTTCTCTGGTCCAGTGGACAATTTTGCACTACAACTCATTTAAATATTTTCTTCTAGCCTCCACCAAAATTTTTGGATGTTAGTAGTAACATATGATTCAACATTTTGCAAAAACCTAGTGCTGTTCTTTGAAAAAACTTGAGTGAATCAACCTCATTTTTATTCTGGTCCAACTTGAGGATTTGTATAGCAACTACATCTTAAGTTGCTCCTTTATCCATGATTCCTTTTCCTGATTGTAGACCACCCTACCGAACCCCTAAATCCAGGAGCATGCACCCATTGGTTCATTTTTGGTTCCTGAAATAATGCCATTTATTTCCTGTCCAGAATTGAAGTTTTGCAAAACTTGCACTAACAAGTTTCTGCTTTTGGCCAAATAACCTCACCACCTTCTCATACATCTAAGGAGACCCTGATCTGGAGGTTTTGGCCACCCCAAGAGTAGCCTAGGTGCCTGTGGCATTTTATCAAACACCCTGTGTGCATGGCCAGATTTGGCATGGATTCAAGTTTGCATTGTAAACTTGGCCACCTGACCTAACCACCGTGCCCATTTCCCCTCTATCTAACCCTAACCTAGCCCTGTTTCTTCCCAGCCTCAACCGCGACCTCCAGCGTGCTCTGGCATTGTGTCGAGCACATCCCGTGCGTGCCCAGAGCGTGAACAGAGCGTGCGTTTGGCACACGTTTTGCACATGCCGCGCCCGAGCCGACACGCTGGCCCCCTGGCTTTGGCCCACTCGGCAGCACCTCGCCACGCACGTCCCTCCTCACCGCTACGCGCCAAGCCACCCCTCGCCTCGCCCGACAGGCCAGGAGCTAGCTGCCACGGCCGCCGATAGCCCCTGCTCCGTTCAGCGCCGCCGAGCCTCCCCCGCTCGCCACCTGCCTCCTGGAGCAGTGCGTGCTCATCTGCAGCCTTGTCCGCTAGCGCTCGTCGCCGCCACGATGCCCTGCAGCTACAGAAAGATGGTTGCCGACGAGCTCATCCGCGGCCGCCGCTGAACCGCCTCGACTCGCCTATTTAAGGAGCCCCGAGCTCATCTCCGCACGCAGGCAGTCCCAAGCCACCTCCCGAGGACCCCCATTGGCAGCCAATCGACCCAGGGAGGCCTCCTCCCTCATCTCCGGCAACCGCAGCCGCCGCCACCGCCCCGGCCATTCCGGCACCACCAGGGCCTCCCCCTCTCCATTCTCTTCGCCAGAAACTTCCTCATCCTCCCGTGAACCCATTACCCTACTCAATCTTGATCGGGAACCACCGTAGCCCCAAATCCACCTTGCTCCCGAAGCTTCCCTCCGCCGCGGAGCTCGCCGCTGGCGATTTCCTCCACTTCCGACGACCCTACGACTACCGGGGTGACCACCTCGGCCCCCTGAATCCGCTGGTGGCCTTAGTTTTCCGAACGGAGCCACCGTTCGCTGGCGATGATCGCCGGAGCCCCGCTCCACTCGGCCAGAGGAGGGAGACGACGCGGGCGACTGGTCAAACCTAACCAGTGGGCCAGGCGGGCCCACCGTCAGTGACCCAGCGCCGGTCCACGTGGGCTAAGTGAAAGCGCAAAACCTCCAGTACGTTTTCCCCGCTTCGAAAGCGTATTACCCTCTGAAACGTTTTCTTTTCTGTTTTATTTTAAATAACAGATTTTGACCAAATCTTTGACTGGCTATAAGTTTTTTAATATAACTCCAAATGAGTTGATTCTTTTTCCTACCTTCCTCAAATTTGGTCTAGTTTATTTTAAGATTTATTTCAAGATTTTCCAAACAACTTTTTGTTCCTTTTTTGAAACGTGTGTTGATTCAAATATATTTTAAAATAGGATTTTGGAGAGAGAGAAGAAACTTTCAAAAGTTTTGGAGAGCACCTCACCCCTCCACAACTTAAAGGCAAGCATTCTGAACCCTGGTATAATGTTTTTGGTGTATTATTTGACACGTTTATAACACCACCTTATTACGGAGGACTTGTTATTTTATGTGATATGATCATATGCATGGAAGCATATCAGTGATTTCCTTGCTGTTGGAAATGAATATTTTTGTGATGGTAATCATCCTCATGTGCCTTGCATGCATGCCGGAAAGGAATCCGGGAAAGCCTCGGCCTTGGGTAGGCGTGTGCTTGTCACCGGTCCCCGTCAAGACGGTTATGTCCGGTATGGCATGGTAAGGTATATTGAATGGTGACTTCGTCGGTTGTAATATATTTGATATACATGTCATGCAGGGAACTTATAAACCTCCTGAGTCAACCGCAGATCGAGTCTTGTTCCAGTAACCCCCATACTTGCCTCGTACTACCACTCGTCCCTGCCGCAGGTAGGGTACGGTTCAGTAAGTCGTCAACCCCTTTCCAGCACACACCGTATAGTGAGGCCATGGTGGAAGATATCGGTTGTAGCCGGTAGGCAGGCCACCTGGTCCGGGGGCATGGGTGTTTCCGGTTGGACCGAGAGGGGAGGCCACCCCTTAGAGCGCGCGATATAAATTTGATCCCATGCTATGCGAGGTTGCAGCCTCCCACTTAGAGATTTGCTTAACAAGTGTCGTGGGTGATTCCAGACACCGATGAGTTAAGCTGGTGTGTGCAAGTTAGGCGTGTTTACAACTAAAAGGCCATAGACGGAATTAGTCCTGATGGACTGAAGGAATCCGTTACTCGTGGGTAAAGAGTACACCCTCTGCAGAGATTAAACCTATTCGAATAGCCGTGTCCATGGTTAAGGATTTCAGTCTGGGAAGGGTCAAGTGTTGGTCTTAGTGTCGGTCTTCGGAGGTGAAATTGTTAAACCAAACTTGGATACTGATCGGTGACTTCTGAGGACCATGAATATTATCTTTGATGGACTAACCTGTTGCATTATTTGTATTATCAAGTATCCCTGGGATGGTGCTATCCCCTAGATATTCATGGTGATTATTTATTAAGTCTCGTTAAATGTTTACTCCTGTGGATGGACTAACCCTTTTATTATCATGAACTGAATATTTATTATGAGTATTATTTATTTGTGACTTAAAGCCCTTTCTGTGATGTCGCTTAGACGTCCGACCGTGGCATTTCTTTTAAAGCCCTTTCTGTGATGTCGCTCAGACGTCCGACTGTGGCATTTCTTTTAAAGCCCTTTCTGTGATGTCGCTTAGACGTCCGGCTGTGGCATTTCTTTTAAAAGCCCTTTCTGTGATGTCGCTCAGACGTCCGACTGTGGCATTTCTTTTAAAGCCCTTTTTGTGATGTCGCTCAGACGTCCGACTGTGGCATTTCTTTTAAAGCCCTTTCTGTGATGTCGCTCAGACGTCCGACTGTGGCATTTATTTTACAGCCCTTTATGTGGTGTCGCTCAGACGCCCGACTGTGGTATTTCTTTTTAAGCCCTTTCTGTGATGTCGCTCAGACGTCCGACTGTGGCATTTCTTTTACAGCCCTTTATGTGGTGTCGCTCAGACGCCCGACTGTGGCATTTCGGCATTTTTTTCCACTCCATTATTTCTTATTTATGTTGCATATAAATAACCGCTTGCATGCATAAAAGATATTTTATTTGTGACTGACGATGTGATCATAGAATATTTCAGTGCATAGATATCAATTATATTATCCCAGTGTTCATGATGTTTGTGAGTACATTCAAAGTACTCACTGGCTTGTCCCTGGCTATTGTCTTGGCCAGATTTTTGCATGGAGAGGAGCGTTGCGATGACAGCCCCGGAAACTAAGCAACGGTGATAGCAGCCTCGAGAAGATAGGAGTTAACCTGGTCAGCTGTTCCCGTGGGAAATGGAGTCCCATACACTGATGATTCACAAACCGCTTCCGCCATCGACCACTAGAAAACCATTTGGAGTACTCGCAGGCCACAATGGTCTTGTACTACGCATTTTGTACTTTTGCTTGGACTTTCTGTAACAAGTTGGTGCCTCATCAGCTAACAGTAATCCTGGGGCTGGTGAGCACAACGGCCATTTTCTGGAAATTTATGTCCGGAAAACCGGTCGTGACAGACTTGGTATCAGAGCCAGGCTGACCATTGGCTAATCCTATCTTAGCCAGGTCAATAAACCTAAGTAAACCAGCCCACCAGACTTTGACCAAACCCCAGTCAAGCTTCCCTAGCAAAATAGACACACCGTGACCCGACACCCTTATCGGCAGTCGGTGCCCAACCTATCCATCTAACCCATCAATCATGCACCAGTGACCGAGTCCTAAATAGTCCTTTTTCGCAAGCGTGTGGAGGAAGACTCCGTCCCCTTTTCCTATAAAAAGGGCACGCTAGCCTCAACCCAGCACAGCAGCCGCTACCCCAAAACGAGCCACAATGCCCGGCCCTGTCATGCACAATGAGACCACATCAACCAACCTCGGAGGCTTTGTGACCATACTCGCAAACCTCACCCGTCGTGCCTATGCGTTAGAAGAGCCCCCAGAATATGTTGTGTACCAAGGACCCATGAGCGGCGAGAGCCGTCAATGCTGGGCCACTGTGCACATTTATGGTAGGGGACTAGAGCCTGAGCGCCCCTACAGGTTCACCGGAAGGACAACTTCCTTTGAGCCACAAGCCATCCAACTAGCTGCTCGAGAAGCTATAGTTCATCTCCGACACTTGTCGCCCAGAGTTAACTGTCGCTCGTTCCACTACTACCCCAGACGTGAAGGGTATGGTAGACCACCCCAAGTTGTCAACGGAGATCACGAGACGGATCCTGCATTGTTGCACCTAGTGCGCTATGTAAGTGCACTAGAGGAGCTATGCGATCAAATCACGATTGATCTAATCGCAACTCGTGGAGAGCTGGTTCATCGAACCCCGGCGAGAGAAGAGAACGAGCCCAACATCAACAACCCAGTCGTCCTGTTTGGACACCCGATCGAGCCCCGGAGATCTGCCCCAGCCATCAGCTAAGTTGCCGCGATAACCCCAGAAGTGCTTCGCCGCATATTGGAAGCACACTCCAACGGGGTTGTGGCCAACAATCCCCGAGATGGTCATCATCACTACCCCGAGCCTGCAGCCCCTCAGACCACTCCAGTTAATTCAGATGACGAGACCCGAAGAGAAGCCTCGACATCCACAAGGCACGCCCACTTGGATATAAACGAGGTAGACTAAGTTACTCGAGTCGTATCGAGTCCCAGTGTACCCTTGCTTTGTAATCGTGTGGCCTTGCTTTTAAACGCCGCCTGTTGTCGTGCCTCTGTTTTAAATAGTTATCTTGCATGGGTATGTCAGCACACAGTGGCATATTTTTCCGGACACAACTACCCAAAAACCTTCCCCGACAATCCCCACAGTAACACATCACTATAGTGAAATGTGTGAATCTATGGCTTGACCCCGACCCTTGGAACAGAGCTAAACATTTTCTTTACCATTCACCACGGTAAAAAATGACCCAGCTCCAGTGCTATAAATGGCCACCGCGTGACCTTGCCAAGCACCCCTCATCTTGTGCACCATTCCCACAATCAATTCTTGCCATGCCGAGCCCCAGCATTTACCTGAGAACCCCAGATGCAACCCAGGGTAGTTTTGTCAAGATATTGTGGGATTTTACCTACAGTACCATGGGCGCTACCCAGCCACCCCAGTACGAGCTGTTCAAATCAAGGATCACCTCTTCCACCTCAAGATATTGGGCAGCAGTGCACATCCCTCTCGTAAACTCAAACCAAGACCCCACCGAGGTCTCCTTCGTGGGGAAATCTATGCCAACCCCACAGATGGCCGTAGAAGCTGCTGCATACGAAGTGCTTGATCGCCTTCGATTCGCAGTGCCTTATGCCAGCGAACGAGGATACTATTACTTTTCGAGCCGTGCAGAACCCGGAGGAGTGACATCTTTTCCCGGAGGATGGATTGAGAGAGACCCAGTCCTGGCCAACCTTGTCCAGTACGTCATCGCTCAAGAACGTTTAACCCAATGTGTGATGGGTTATCTCCAGAGCCTCGCAGATTTAAATCCTCAAATAGCCATAGGCAGAGCACTAAGGCCCGACCGGGAGAGACACGTGCATCGACTGGTCAATCCACTTTCTCCGATAGAAGAGGAGTGTATCCCAGTACCAGAGACGTTTTCTAGGGATCCCGTCCAATTACCGTTTCCATTTTAGACGTTGCTGCGGTGTTCACTATTACAACACTTATTTATGTGTGTGACTTATGCGTAATGCCCTGAGTTTGTAGGACAAGTTAATTAATTGGCTTCCACTAATGGAGGTAGTTTTTGTTGTGGTTTATGCTCTTTTAAATTAACTGCTTTTCTCGCAAAATCTCGGAGTGAGAGTTCCTTTTCCTGAGTTGCCACATCTACACTTTCTCGCGGCGTGGATTTATTAATTTCACACAGCACCACGGCAGCAGACTCACAACCATAATCATTCGAGCACTTACACTGTTTGCAAAACTTTGCAACGGTGTTGCATCCGGCTAATCCCCCCCTAACAACGGTTAGCACCTAGCACACCCCATCTGCTCCTCGTGATCACCACCACCGCGGAGAGCCAACACCCGAGCAGCAGCGTCGCGACGATCGTCGAGGATCATCACGCACAGGAGCACGGAGAGCCCCAGCAGTGTCGCCAGCCCTCCGAATATCAGGATCGCAAACCAGTCCGGCATCGCCTCCGCCATTAGAGCCTCACCTGAGCTTTTGTAAGCAGTAATGGAAGAAGAAGGAGGAGGAGAAGTGAGGCCAGGTGTGAGGAAGAAGAGAGGAGAACACCCCGGCCATTTTATAGCTCGAGCTCGGTGTACGGTGGGCGAAGTCCACCAACACCGCTCGTCGCCGATCGCCGGTGTTTGGAGACGAATCCGCAAGCAGTGCCGACAGCATGCTGGCCCACGAGGTGAGTGCACGCTGCACCGGCAGCTAGCACGCCGCGCACTACCGCGGTACGGCCTAGATACCCTACGCGCTAAACGTCGCCGGTGGAGAAAGCGCGGGGAAGCGCGCGAGAGAAAGGAAGAAGAGAGAACCAAAGGGAGAAGAAGAGGCTGACAGTGGGCCTCGGGTCCACCTGTCGGCCAGGGAGAGCACTGTGCTCTCAGGTACGACCAGCATATATTTAAATTTAGAAGATTTTTCTAAATTTATATCCAGCGTAAAAATCTCACGTTTTGTCTCGAACCGTAGATTTCTCACGCAGCACCAGTATCCACACTGTGGTTTTACACAACTTATTGCCCTCTCACTGTAGCCACATCTTTGTTGCATAAAATTTTCTTGAAACAGCTTTTGACAAATCTTGAGGACGAGATTTTTTCTTAAGGGGGGTAGTGTTGTAACACCCCAAAAATGTGGCCTTGTTTTAATTCTTGCCAGGATTTAAAAACTTTGGATTTCTGAGCTCCATTTTGATTTTTAAATCATTTCCTTCCCTGTTATGTTGAGTTTTCCCTAAGAGAAAACTTTTCAAATATGTTGTTGGACTTATTTAATCTCTCAACAGAAGCTTTTCCTTATTTAATATAACTAATTAAATAATTAAGTTGCTTGATCTTTACTTTCTTGAAAATGGATTTTTAAGGTTTAAATGGCCATATTTGAACTACAAGCATTTGATAAATTCACTTAAAATTTCCACAAAAATTTGGAGATGTCATGTGATGTTTTTAAATCACCTTTGTATAAAAACATCTTTATTTTATGAAATATTTTGAGCTCTACACCCTTTTTTCTTCTCTGGTCCACTGGACAATTTTGCACTACAACTCATTTAAATATTTTCTTCTAGCCTCCACCAAAATTTTTGGATGTAAGTAGTAACATATGATTCAACATTTTGCAAAAACCTAGTGCTGTTCTTTGAAAAAACTTGAGTGAATCAACCTCATTTTTATTCTAGTCCAACTTGAGGATTTGTATAGCAACTACATCTTAAGTTGCTCCTTTACCCATGATTCCTTTTCCTGATTGTAGACCACCCTACCATACCCCTAAATCCAGGAGCATGCACCCATTGGTTCATTTTTGGTTCATGAAATAATGCCATTTATTTCCTGTCCAGAATTGAAGTTTTGCAAAAGTTGCACTAACAAGTTTCTGCTTTTGGCCAAATAACCTCACCACCTTCTCATACATCTAAGGAGACCCTGATCTGGAGGTTTTGGCCACCCCAAGAGTAGCCTAGGTGCCTGTGGCATTTTATCAAACACCCTATGTGCATGGCCAGATTTGGCATGGATTCAAGTTTGCATTGTAAACTTGGCCACCTGACCTAACCACCGTGCCCATTTCCCCTCTATCTAACCCTAACCAAGGCCTGTTTCTTCCCAGCCTCAACCGCGACCTCTAGCATGCTCTGGCATTGTGTCAAGCACATCCCGTGCGTGCCCAGAGCGCGAACAGAGCGTGCGTTTGGCACGCGTTTTGCACATGCCGCGCCCGAGCCGACACGCTTGCCCCCCTGGCTTTGGCCCACTCGGCAGCACCTCGCCACGCACGTCCCTCCTCACTGCTACGCGCCAAGCCACCCCTCGCCTCGCCCGATAGGCCAGGAGCTAGCCGCCACGGCCGCCGATAGCCCCTGCTCCGTTCAGCGCCGCCGAGCCTCCCCCGCTCGCCACCTGCCTCCTGGAGCAGTGCGTGCTCATCCGCAGCCTTGTCCGCTAGCGCTCGTCGCCGCCACGATGCCCTGCAGCTCCAGAAAGACGGTCGCCGATGAGCTCATCCGCGGCCGCCGCTGAACCGCCTCGACTCGCCTATTTAAGGAGCCCCGAGCTCATCTCCGCACGCAGGCAGTCCCAAGCCACCTCCCGAGGACCCCCATTGGCAGCCAATCGACCCAGGGAGGCCTCCTCCCTCATCTCCGGCAACCGCAGCCGCCGCCACTGCCCCGGCCATTCCGGCACCACCAGGGCCTCCCCCTCTCCATTCTCTTCGCCAAAAACTTCCTCATCCTCCCGTGAACCCATTCCCCTACTCAATCTTGATCGAGAACCACCGTAGCCCCAAATCCACCTTGCTCCTGAAGCTTCCCTCCGCCGCGGAGCTCGCCGCTGGCGATTTCCTCCACTTCCGACGACCCTACGACTACCGGGGTGACCACCTCGGCCCCCTGAATCCGCTGGTGGCCTCAGTTTTCCGAACGGAGCCACCGTTCGCCGGCCCTCTGAAACGTTTTCTTTTCTGTTTTATTTTAAATAACAGATTTTGACCAAATCTTTGACTGGCTATAACTTTTTAAATATAACTCCAAATGAGTTGATTCTTTTTCCTACCTTCCTCAAATTTGGTCTAGTTTATTTTAAGATTTATTTCAAGATTTTCCAAACAACTTTTTGTACTGTTTTTGAAACGTGTGTTGATTCAAATATATTTTAAAATAGGATTTTGGAGAGAGAGAAGAAACTTTCAAAAGTTTTGGAGAGCACCTCACCCCTCCACAACTTAAAGGCAAGCATTCTGAACCTTGGTATAATGTTTTTGGTGTATTATTTGACACGTTTATAACACCACCTTATTTCGGAGGACTTGTTATTTTATGTGATATGATCATATGCATGGAAGCATATCAGTGATTTCCTTGCTGTTGGAAATGAATATTTTTGTGATGGTAATCATCCTCATGTGCCTTGCATGCATGCCGGAAAGGAATCCGGGAAAGCCTCGGCCTTGGGTAGGCGTGAGCTTGTCACCGGTCCCCGTCGAGATGGTTATGTCCGGTATGGCATGGTAACGTATGTTGAATGGTGACTTCGTCGGTTGTAATATATTTGATATACATGTCATGCAGGGAACTTATAAACCTCCTGAGTCAACCGCAGATCGAGTCTTGTTCCAGTAACCCCCATACTTGCCTCGTACTACCACTCGTCCCTGCCGCAGGTAGGGTACGGTTCAGTAAGTCGTCAACCCCTTTCGAGCACACACCGTATAGAGAGGCCATGGTGGAAGATATCGGTTGTAGCCGGTAGGCAGGCCACCTGGTCCGGGGGCATGGGTGTTTCCGGTTGGGACCGAGAGGGGAGGCCACCCCTTAGAGCGCGCGATATAAATTTGATCCCATGCTATGCGAGGTTGTAGCCTCCCACTTAGAGTTTTGCTTAACAAGTGTCGTGGGTGATTCCAGACACCGATGAGTTAAGCTGGTGTGTGCAAGTTAGGCGTGTTTACAACTAAAAGGCCGTAGACGGAATTAGTCCTGATGGACTGAAGGAATCCGTTACTCGTGGGTAAAGAGTACACCCTCTACAGAGATTAAACCTATTCGAATAGCTGTGTCCATGGTTAAGGATTTCAGTCTGGGATGGGTCAAGTGTTGGTCTTAGTGTCGGTCTTCGGAGGTGAAATTGTTAAACGAAACTTGGATACTGATCGGTGACTTCTGAGGACCATGAATATTATCTTTGATGGACTAACCTGTTGCATTATTTGTATTATCAAGTATCCCTGGGATGGTGCTATCCCCTGGATATTCATGGTGATTATTTATTAAGTCTCGTTAAATGTTTACTCCTGTGGATGGACTAACCCTTTTATTATCATGAACTGAATATTTATTATGAGTATTATTTATTTGTGACTTAAAGCCCTTTCTGTGATGTCGCTTAGACGTCCGACCGTGGCATTTCTTTTAAAGCCCTTTCTGTGATGTCGCTCAGACGTCCGACTGTGTCATTTCTTTTAAAGCCCTTTCTGTGATGTCGCTTAGATGTCCGACTGTGGCATTTCTTTTAAAAGCCCTTTCTGTGATGTCGCTCAGACGTCCGACTGTGGCATTTCTTTTAAAGCCCTTTTTGTGATGTCGCTCAGACGTCCGACTGTGGCATTTCTTTTAAAGCCCTTTCTGTGATGTCGCTCAGACGTCCGACTGTGGCATTTCTTTTACAGCCCTTTATGTGGTGTCGCTCAGACGCCCGACTGTGGCATTTCTTTTTAAGCCCTTTCTGTGATGTCGCTTAGACGTCCGACTATGGCATTTCTTTTACATCCCTTTATGTGGTGTCGCTCAGACGCCCGACTGTGGCATTTCGGCATTTTTTTCCACTCCATTATTGCTTATTTATGTTGCATATAAATAACTGCTTGCATGCATAAAAGATATTTTATTTGTGACTGACGATGTGATCATAGAATATTTCAGTGCATAGATATCAATTATATTATCCCAGTGTTCATGATGTTTGCGAGTACATTCAAAGTACTCACTGGCTTGTCCCTGGCTATTGTCTTGGCCAGATTTCTGCATGGAGAGGAGCGTTGCGATGACAGCCCCGGAAACTAAGCAACGGTGATAGCAGCCTCGCGAAGATAGGAGTTAACCTGGTCAGCTGTTCCCGTGGGAAATGGAGTCCCATACACTGATGATTCACAAACCGCTTCCGCCGTCGACCACTAGAAAACCATTTGGAGTACTCGCAGGCCACAATGGTCTTGTACTACGCATTTTGTACTTTTGCTTGGAATTTCTGTAACAAGTTGGTGCCTCATCAGCTAACAGTAATCCTGGGGCTGGTGAGCACAACGGCCATTTTCTGGAAATTTATGTCCGGAAAACCGGTCGTGACAGCTCGTGGGCCGGCGGCGAAGTGGGGCAGCGCGGTGCCATGTGGCGCAGTGGGATTGGAGGAGGGAGGCGGTGGTGACGACATGGCGGCTTCTGATTGGCTGGAGTGAGGTGGCGCGTGGGGGCGGACATGTCCGGCGCGTGCGGATGCGTCCGGATGCGCGGTGGAGGGGTGGATCTAGGGTTAGGGGAAGAATGAACCTCGAATTTCGGAGGGGGTGTATATATAGGCATAGAGGGAGCTAGGAGAGTCCAAATGAGGTGCGGTTTGCGGCCACGCGATCATGATCGAACGGCCGAGATGATGGAGCAGAGTTAGGTGGGTTTTGGGCCAAAATGGAAGGGTGTTGGGCTGCAACACACACGAGGCCTTCTCGGTCCCTCGGTTAACCGTTGAAGTATCAAACGAAGTCCAAATGGTACGAAACTTGACAGGAGGTCTACCGGTAGTAAACCAAGGCCGTCTTGGCAAGTCTCGGTCCAATCCGGAAATGTTTAACCCCCACACAAGAAAGAGAGGTAGAAGCGACCACCAGAGGAGAACGGAACGCCGGAATGCAAAACGGTCAACGGGGAAAATGCTCGAATGCATGAGATGAACACGTATGCAAAAGAAATGCGCATGATGACATGATATGCCATGCATGACACGCAAGCAATGACAACGCAACCACAACGAATAACAGAACGACACCTGGCACATCGGTCTCGGGGCGTTACAGGTACTTGATCGGGACGGATCATGAAGGTGTACGACTACATCAACCGCGTTGATAAACGCTTCTGCTTTCAGTCTACGAGGGTACGTTGACATACTCTCCCCTCTCGTTGCTATGCATAACCATGATCTTGCATGTGCATAGGAATTTTTTTGAAATTACTACGTTCCCCAACAGTGGCATCCAAGCCAGGTTTATGCGTAGATCTTATATGCACGAGTAGAACACAAGTAAGTTGTGAGCGATACAAGTCATGCTGCTTACTAGCATGTCATACTTTGGTTCGGCGGTATTGTTGGATGAAGCGCCCTGGACCGACATTACGCGTACGCTTACGCGAGACTGGTTCTACCGACGTGCTTTGCACATAGGTGGCTGGCGGGTGTCAGTTTCTCCAACTGTAGTTGAACCAAGTGTGGCTACGCCCGGTCCTTGAGAAGCTTAAAACAGCACTAACTTGATGAACTATCATTGTGGTTTTGATGCGTAGGTAAGAACGGTTCTTGCTTAGCCCATAACTGCCACATAAAACTTGCAACAACAAAGTAGAGGACGTCTAACTTGTTTTTGCACGGCATGTTGTGATGTG
Organism: Triticum monococcum; assembly: GCA_034509565.1. NCBI lineage: Eukaryota > Viridiplantae > Streptophyta > Magnoliopsida > Poales > Poaceae > Triticum > Triticum monococcum. Next base: position 82,448,510 of record CM067841.1, read on the forward strand.
ATATGGTCAAAACATGATGCTATATTTATTATATGAGATGATCATGTTTTGTAACAGAGTTATCAGCAACTGGCAGGAGCCATATGGTTGTCGCTTTATTGTATGCAATGCAATCACCCTATAATTGCTTTACTTTATTCACTAAGCGGTAGCGATAGTCGTAGAAGCAATAATTGGCGAGACGACAACGATGTTATGATGAAGATCAAGGTGTCATGCCGGTGACGATGGTGATCATGACGGTGCTTTGGAGATGGAGATCAAAAGCACAAGATGATGATGGCCATATCATATCACTTCTATGGATTGCATGTGATGTTTATCCTTTATTCATCTTATTTTGCTTTGTTTGACGGTAGCATTATAAGATGATCTCTCACTAAATTTCAAGGTAAAAGTGTTCTCCCTGAGTATGCACCGTTGCCAAAGTTCGTCGTGCCGAGACACCACATGATGATCGGGTGTGATAAGCTCAACGTTCATCTACAACGGGTGTAAGACAGTTTTACACACGCAGAGTACTCGGGTTAAACTTGATGAGCCTAGCATATGCAGATATGGCCTCGGAACACTGGAGGCCGAAAGGTCGAGCATGAATCATATAGTAGATATGATCAACATAGTGATGTTCACCATTGAAAACTACTCCATCTCACGTATTGATCGGACATGGTTTAGTTGATTGGGATCACGTGATCATTTAGATGACTACAGGGATGTCTATCTAAGTGGGAGTTCTTAAGTAATATGATTAATTGAAGTTAAATTTATCCTGAATTTAGTCCTCATAGTATTTGCATATCTATGTAGTAGATCAATAGCTTGCAATTTAGCTCCCCGTTTATTTTTGATATGTTCCTAGAGAAAAATAAGTTGAAAGATGTTAGTAGCAATGATGCGGCCTAGATCCGTGATCTGAGGGTTATCCTCATTGCTGCACAGAAGTATTATGTCCTTGATGCACCGCTAGGTGACGGACCTATTGCAGAAGCAGATACAAACGTTATGAACGTTTGACAAAGCTCGGTATGATGACTACTTGATAGTTTAGTGCACCATGCTTTACGGCTTAGAACAGGGATGTCAAAAACGTTTTGAAATGCCACGGAACATATAAGATGTTCTAAGAGTTGAAATTGGTATTTCAGACTCATGCCCGAGTCGAGAGGTATGAGACTTGTGACAAGTACTTTGCCTACAATATGGAGGAGAATAGCTCAACCAGTGAGCATGTCCTCAGATTGTCTGAGTACTACAATCACTTCAATCAAGTGGGAGTTAATACTACAAAAAATTACACTTCCGTGATGATGCGTGTTTGTCACAGTAGGTCGCGTTTTTTGTCATGCATGTACATCCATGACGATTTTATGCCAGAATCAAGATTGTCATACCTGTGCTATCGTAGAAGTGTTCCATGACATTACCAAAATTATCATCAGGGAAGTGTGCACTTCCATGATGATAAATCGCGCGTCACAGAAGTGCTTTCGTCAAGGGTGACCGACACGTGGCATCCACCATAACGGAACGCCGGTAAGCTATCAGGTCGGGTTTTGGATCCGATAACCCGTTAACAGCCCCAACCGATGGGGATTTTCCACATGTAAAATCATCATTGGCTGGAGGAAACATATGTTGGCTCATCGTTGGGACAGATGTCATCCACTCATTGGATAGAAGGCGCCTATGATACGTCGACACGTGGCACGACCCAATAGAGGCCCATTCCTGTGAAAAGGCCGGCCCGTTTGACTTGTTCAAAAGGTGGCGGGCCGGCCCATGGAAAGCCTGTTAACGGCATGTTCGCATATAGCCCATTTACAGCCCGCTAACCCAAGGCCCATTACGCCCTATCCGAATTAGGCCCACTAGTGTCATCTGGGCCATCCAAAATGATTCCAGCCCGTTTTCGCTTTTGGCCCATGTATGGCCCATGACGTCTTTCGGCCCATATGAGGCCCTATGTAACTCTTGGCCTATTAACAGCCCGTGGTGAAACTGGCCCGTAATGGATAGTGTATCACTTTACACCCATTAACGGCCCTTGGTGAAACTGGCCCGTAATTAACAGTGTATCATTTTATACCCATTAAGGGTCTGTTATTCCATTGGGCCGTTTCCAGCCAATGTTATCTTTCAGCCTTCTCAGAGCCCATTTATTCTCGGGCTCATTTCCAGCATTCGTTTACTTACGGCCCGTTACTGTCAGTTTCTGCTTGTGGGCCAAATTTAGCTCGTGGTTACAGTCGGCCCGTTTGTGGTCCATTAATACGTTGGGCCATTTTGATAGCGTCATCAAATACGGCCTATTAACGATGGCCCGTTTACGGCCATAATGCGGCCTGTTATTGGCCCATGTTTAGCCAATCGATCATACGTCCCGTATAAGGCCCATTGATGATACGGCCCGTAGAAGGCCCATTGTTTCTACGGCCCGTAGAAAGCCCATTGTTTCCAAGGCCCGTAGAAGGCCTACTGTTTCTACGGCCCGTAGAAGGCCCACTGTTTCTACGGCCCGTAGGAGGCCAGTGTCACTACAGTAAATATTAGCCCATGGTTATTGTGGCCTAGTTTTAAAAAATAGGTTATTGCAGCCACTAGCAAACCATGGAAAAAGAACTGCACTGACTACAAGCAAACAAATAAACAAGACAATAAGGAAGTAAATAAGCAAGCAACTTATGCTAGGCTATCATGACTATTACACATATTACATCCACTGGGCATCAAAGTTCACCATTAGTGAAAATATAGGGAACAAAGCAGCATATAAACGCTGCAGCAAAACAAGTCCAGAACTGAAACCACTTCCGAAGAGTTCAGGAAATAGTATCCTGGGTACCCATAATGCTGGCAAGATGCTTAGCAAGCTTATGAACTTTCTCTTGTTTGGCGCTTAAATCCTCCAGCGCTTGCTGTTGCACAAGAAAGGACTGGTGTTTATCAGCCATAGTAACTTGCTGTTCGAGTTACTGGCTAGTACTGCTGGCACAAGCGCTTGTAGCTGGCCAGTACCACTATCCTGTTAAAGAACCCCCTCCAATTCAAATGGCTGATAAACAAGAAAAGAAATTGAACGTACAGACATTGCATGATAGACAGATGTGGTAATTCACATATATGTTGTCTAACCAAACAGGACAGCATGACACTGTTTCGCATATAAGATGCCTAACTAAATAGGATAGCATGACATAGATTCAGATATATGATGGATAATTTAACAGGATATAATGGCATAATTCAACATATGATGAGTACCTAAACAGGATGACATGACACAACTATATGATGTCTTTCTAAAATAGGTTGGGATGAAATAATTCACATACATGTTGTCTAAGTATACAGGATGGCATGATAAAATTGACATAATTGATTCATATACTAAGAAGCTGGCACTCACATGTATGATCTCTAAACTAAGCAGATAGAATTCAATATTGTGCATATGATGTCTAAACTAAGCAATGCAAGACACCATATGGATCATATGAGAAATATAAACATTTCAACTTAGGGCATACACCTCAAGTGGGATATAGGACTAGTCATTTGTCCGTGAATCCTCCTCTAAGTAGCTCCCTGTAACCATCGAGATATATGCTTCAATAGGTACCATTGCCTGCTCTGAAGACCTTGTTTTCACTCCAGATTTTTCCATAACCGGCACAAATGGCTGATACACGTGAAGAGTAGTTCAATATACACAGATTGTCGACAAATGGAATACGTCATGAAAAAAAGATGGCATGGGATAATTCACATATATGATGCCTGGCTCCATGGCGGTGCATAATTCACATATATGATAACTGGCTGAAAAACATGGCATTGCATAATTCACATATCTGATATAGAAAGCAAACAGGAGGCATTCACACAAAGCATATCTAATCTAAGCAGATGACATGGCAATGCAAGACACCATATGCATGATATGAGCAATATAACCCAGCCAAGTTAGAGCATGCTACTCGGGGGGGGGGGTGATACGACTAGTCATCTCTCTCTGAATCCTCCTCTCAGGAGCTATCTGTAACTAGCAAGAAATCTGCATCGACAGGTAGCACTGACTGCTCAGAAGACCTTGTTTTCACTCCAGATTTTCCCATGACCGACTCAAATGGCTGATGCACAGGAAGAGTAGATGAATGTATAAACATTGTTGACAAATGGAATACATTATGGAAAAAATATGGCATGATACAATTCACATATACGATGACTGGCTAAACAGGATGGCATTACATGATTCACGTATATGATGCCTTGCTAAAGAAGATGGCATTGCATAATTCCCATATACTCCCTCCATTCCTAAATATTTGTCTTTTTAGATATTACAAATGGACTACCACATACGGATGTATATAGACACATTTTAGAGTGTAGATTCACTCATTTTGTTCCGTATGTAGTCACTTGTTGAAATCTCTAAAAAGACAAATATTTAGGAATGGTGGGAGTATGATATAGAAACCAAACAGGTGGCATTCACACAAAGCAAATCTAAACTAAGCTGATGACATATAGGATGTACAATGTAAGCAATGCAAGGCGCCATATGCATGATATGACCAACATCAGCATGCCAGGTTAGAGCAAACACCTCAGGTGGTAAACAGGCGTGGTTGGCTCCTTCTGAATCTCCATCTGAACAGTTATCTTCCTCTGGAATACAATCTAGAAATGCAGGAGGGGGCACTTCGCCCACCATGGAGCGGCGTCTGCATGACATTATATTCGCACGCAACAGTCTTCTCTTTTTCTCTACATGTTCAGTATGATTGTGTACAATATCTGACATGCAAAATAAAAAAATAGTTAGATTTTGTAAGGCCTAAGGGGTGCATGCAAAAATCAAGACTGATGGTAGCAAACGAGTGGATGGATCCAAAACTAATGATAGCAGGTAGATTATAGCTTCATTTTAAAAAGATAGACAATGAATCATCTATTGTTTGTTGCCCACCCAACATGAACCACATAGAAGAGCCAGATGAACCAGATAGTAGACAGATACTATTCGTTGCTGGCTCGATATGAGACCCATGGGCAATTCAAAACTCAAGATTGAACGATAAAGTAGCAGGTAATAATAACCGATGTATAACGTAAGCAAACGCGAAAGACTGCGACCTCTCTTCTGGAACTGTGTAGTCCTTAGGTTCATCTGCTCAAGTCGATGATGGTAATGTAGTTAGCGTGGCTGCCGGCAACGGGGAAGATGATCTGAGGCGGCGAAAGGAAGTCTGCAGGTGGGATCTCTGCTGCAGTGAACGCTTCTGTCGATGGTGCGCCTCAGGTGGGGTGGATGACGACACGGCAGGAGCAGGACATAACACACAGAGTTTTCTTTGACGCCTATCTGAAAATGAAGTAAATCTGTAAGGGCTCCTTAGAATTGGAGGATTCTATAAACGCAGGGATAGGAAAAACAAAGGAATAGGATAGGAATGCACATGCAAAACAGAGCATTTGGAAACATAGGATTTCAGTCAACTTGGGTGTTTGGCTCACATGAATTGGAAGAACAGAGGAATGGAGAAACAGAGTGATGCGACGAGTGTACAACCTCTTTGCCATAGCCTTGTGGACCTCAGCATCATTGCGTTGGACGTGGAGGATGGTGATGATGCTGGTGTGACTGTCAGAGGCGGGGAAGAAGATCCGAGGCCTCTGGAAACGGCGTCGAGGGTACTGCTCCGCTGTGATGGACGGTTCCGTCATTGGAGCAGCTCCGCTAAGGTGTACGTCGACGAGGCTGAAGCATGACAAGACAGACAACATTAATCTTAAGTGGGACCCTAATATCATCTGCAAGAGATGATGTAAAATACATCACCAAAAGTGCTAGATATAAAATGCATCAGCCGTGCCACGGCTGCTCCGACAGATGATGTAAGTACTGTTCACTCTGAACTTAACTGAAGAAAATGAACTTCGCAGTCGAAATTGAATTTTAATATCGAAACTGATTGAACTAGTAACAGAGCATTGCAATAGATGTTTAGGGCGTTCAAGCACTAGTAGCAGAGAAGCAGTGATCTAAATCAGCAGACGCTCGAGCAGGGAACGCACTAGCAGAGAGCAAGTCGTGCAGTAGCACCATGAGCGAGTGCTAAAGCAGCAACTCATGTAGCTGCCGGAGGATGTGCAGCAGCAACAGCGCAAGCGAGAGAAAGAGCAGAGCAGCAGCACGAACGAAAGCAGGAGCAGTGCAGTAGCGCGACCGACAACAAGAACAGAGCCACGGTGCGAGCGAGAGCCAGAGCAGCTACAGCTAGTGCCGTTGTGGAAGTCGCCGCCGAGGAAGAAACGACATGTGGGAGAGACGCCGTGGATGATGTGGCCGGCGACGGCGCCGTCGATGGACACATGCCATGTCTGCTCGGTATCGAGCACCGGCAGCCCCATGAGATCGAATAAAAGATAAAATGCAGCGGTGAGTGCAAAACCTCCTTGGTGGCGCGGAGTTGGCCTTGGCTTCATCAGAGGAATTGGTGAGGGTGTTGCAGTTCTGGTGGGGCAGGTCAAGATGGCGCTTTGGGGATTGAGGTGGCGCGATAGACGAGGCAAATGCCGGGCAGCTTCTTGGAGGTGGAGGACAGGGCGGCTGATCCGGCGGGACGACGAGATCGACAACTAATCCTCATCCAGTGCGGTGGATGAGGGACGGCGAGCTGTTGCGGTGGACGACGTAGTCGGGGAAGAGTCTCCGGCTGGGCGGCGGTCGGGAGGCCAACGGAGGAGCATGGGATTTCACGGGTTTTGGCGGCCCCGGTGTACGAATGGGGGGCGAAGGGGGAGGGGTGAGCCAAGCTTAGGGACGCGCTTGTCCGAAATGTAGGGTAAGTTACCAGCATACCCCCATCGGTTTTGACACCGTGACGTGGAACTTCATTTCTAGTTGAGGGGTAGAAGGGGGATTTCACGTGTCTGGGCTGCGGGAGCGATTTCGGATGAGGAGGGAGTTCTCGCGCGCATCTAAATTTCGGGATACCAAGGCGCGGCGCGGGTTGAAGAAGCGGGAGTTTCAAAGCAGGTGAGACAAAAGATACTCGAGCTTGAAAATTTTGGGATAACAAGGTGCGGATTCCTTGTTCAGCAGAACAAACTTAATGTGTAAAAAAACAATTCATACAAGACATAAGAGAGTCATGTCCCCTTTTACTATATTGCTATAGATGCCATTGAAAAAACTACAAGAAAAATGTAAAAAAATCGGGAGAACAAGATTACCCTGCACAGTACCAAATCGATTTGCACTTCCCACAACAACAACAAAAAACAAATCAATTCCCACCAAAGAAAGAGTAATGTCCCTTTTTATATGATTACAGATGCCATGATCTCGAATTTTAGTTTTTGAATCCACGTTATGTTGAATTCGAATATATCATTAGGCGACCTTGCGGTTTATAATTGATGTAGTCGTACATTTTGATCTTGCATCATATATGAACATTTTACTCCACCATGTGAACATATATATTGCCGTCTACCATATGGACTAAATTTGAATCAATTTTACTTACTTGAATATGATTGTTGTCAAATTATACAATAATTTAAATATTATCTTGATAACAAAAAACATACATATAGCAGTAATCATATTTCACTATGAACTACATGTACCATACGCTCTCCAATTCAAATATTTGTATCCATTTTATGTTGAATTCAAATCATAGTACAGTATTCGTCTAGGTAGCGAGATTTTGGGATAATCTAAACCATGTTTTCATACATATAATTTTTGGCTGAATTGGGACAACTTTTGGTATAAGCCTCTTGCAAAACCAGAGATTCTCTCAACAAGCCTCGTGGTTCCGAGAGGGAACATGTCACCTTTGTGTGCAAAACGATATACACTGCCTCCCCCTGATTTTATTTACAGAGGCAACATAGAACTATATGAGTGCCATGTTAAATTTTGGAATTATTTCGGGTTCATTTGGCCTTTTTATACATTAATTGAGTTTCTGGACTTTTAACGTGCATAATCTAAATATGAATTGCATGCACATGCTCCGATGCACCAAAGTGGGTTGAAAAATCACATGTGTATCCCTGGTTGAATTTCTAGGTCCCATGGAAGAAATGAGAATGAAATTCAAACATCTGGGCATCATGACTCGGCCTTGAACATCAAGAAACTTCGATTTTAAATTCATGTAAATCAAACTCGCCTGGAAATCATGAAACTTGGCATGGTGTCATGTCATGGCACTAACATGTTGTGGTAAAAAATTGGGCCGATTTGGAAGCTCGTGGTTCTAAGAGGGACCGTGCCACCTTTGAGTGTGAAACGATATGCGCTGCCCCCCTTCGGTTTCTTAACAAAGGAAACATAGAACTACATTAGTGCCCTGTTAAATTTTGGAATTATTCCGGGTTCGTTTGTCGTTTTTTATACATTAATTGAGTTTCCGGTCATTTAATGTTCATAAGTCAAATTTGAACTACAAGCACACGCTCTCGTGCACCAAAGTTGGTTGAAAAATCACATTTGTGTCCTCGGGTCAATCTAGGTCCCATGCAAGAAATGAAAATAAAATTAAAACATCTGGGCATCGTGGCTCGGCCGAGAACATTGAGAAACTTGGTTTTAAAATCCTTGTAAATCCAAAACACGTCTGAAAATCATGAAACTTGGCGTGGATGTCATGTCATGGTACTACCATGTTGTGGTAAAAAAATTGACCGAAGCTTCTCTCAAGAAGGCTCGTGGTTTTGAGAGGGAACGTGCCACCTTTGAGTGCGAAATGATATACATTGTCCCCCTTGAGCTTATTTACAAAGGCAACATAGAACTACATGAGTGCCCTGTTAAATTTTGGAATTATTCCGGCTTCGTTTGGCCTTATTTACACATTAATTGAGTTTTTGGTCATTTAATGTGCATAATTCAAATTTGAACTACAAGCACATGCTCCCATGCACCAAAGTTGGTTGAAAAATCACATTTGTGTCCTCGGTTGAATTTCTACTCCCTCCTTCCATCTATATAGGTCCTAATGCATTTTTCGAGGCTAACTTTGACCAAAAGTTAGAGCAATAATATATGACATGCAACTTACACAAAGCATACCTTCAATTTTGTACGTCAAAGGAGCTTCCAATAATATAATTTTCATAGTATACATCTCATGTGCTATTATCCTGTCAATAGTCAAAAGCTGTCTTGAAAAACACATTAGGCCCTATATAGATGGAAGGAGGAAGTAGGTCCCACGCAAAAAATGAGAATAAAATTCAAACATCTGGGCATCGTGGCTCGGTCGAGAACATTGAGAAACTTGGTTTTAAAATCATGAAACGTGGCATGGTGTCATGTCATGGTAGTACCATGTCGTGGTAAAAAAATTGGCCGAATAGAAACAAATTTTGGTATAAGCTTCTTGCAAATCGGAGCTTCTCTCAAGAAGGATCGTGGTTGTGGGAGGGAACGTGTCACCTTTGTGTCAATAATTCAAATTTGAAATACAAGCACATGTTCCAGTGCACCAAAGTTGGTTCAAAAATCACATGTGTGTCATCGGGTAAATTTCTAGGTTCCATGCAAGAAATGGGAATGAAATTCAAAATTCTGGGCGTCATGGCTGGGTTGGAAACATTGAGAAACTTATTTTCTTAATTCCTGTAAATCCAAAACATCCATGAAAATAATGAAACTTGGCTTGGTGCCATGACATGGCACCAACATGCCGTGGTAAATTTGTAGTCCGATTTGCGAAGGCGCACACATTAACAATCAACAAAGTCATTTTGGAACAAGTGTTGTCACGTTACAATCGGAAACACAAGTATTATTGAAACCGTGGGCGTTCTACTTACTAGTACCATTTATGTGCCGCCACGCGTCCCCATTTTTTATTAGCTAGGAGGCGCCGTGCAGGGTAGCTATTTGAGTACGAGAGGCGTGCGATCAGACCCCTGCGCGTGCTTATCGGGAGGATAGCCCATTGACCTCCATCTGCCGTCCACCTCTCTCCCAAGGTCTCCATTAATGGCGCCCGAGCCTCTGTTTAATGGCGTGGCTATGTCTCACTCGCTTGAGATTTAAGAGAAAAAAAGAAAATCTGAAAGCACGGATCTTGATGTAAGATCCGACGGACCTATATAGCATCTACTGCGACTTATAGCAAGACTGATGAATATATAAGGACGATTAAATATTTTTTATCAAAGAAGGGCTTGCCCCCTTTGATTTTCATTACTGAAAACCACCACAATTCACAAGAAGTTCAGCACAACTCCAGCCTAACACGAAGGACTAATAGCTACCAGATTGAAATCGCAACATCCCAAGCGGCCAACAATGGCCAAACATCTGCGCTAGAACCCAACATTTCACAACCGACGACACAGTCCGCATCCTAAACTGATTATTACATCAAAAGAAACCAGGAAACTAGTCTCCACGGCGAGCGGCGATGAGCTCTTTCGTGTCCTCAAGACGCTGCTTGAGAACATGCACGGATTCCTCCACCGGCCTTTGGCGCTCGTTGCAGAGCATGTCATTCTCGTCCATAAGTTTTTTCAACAAGGCACTGTTCTCCTCCTGCAAGTCTGCACTTCGGACGATCTTCTCCCTCAGCAGGTCGCGCTCGGCCCGGAGCCTCTCATTCCCCTCCCTTAGTTGCCGGATGAAGCCGGTGGCCTATTCAAATGAGGCTACCATGTCGTCCTGCAACCTCGCCGAGCCGGAGATCTGCTCCATCTTGCGATGGACGATCGAATGCATGCGCTTGTAACAGTCATCGCCTACCCGCGAGAAATTTTCCTAGGCCATCGCGGCACGGCGAGACATCTCTGCTGCATTCGTGGCGCGGCAGGACATCTCTGCTGCTTCTGCGGTAAGGCCGTACTACTCTGCTGCATCGACGGCGTGGCGGGACCTCCGTGCTGCTTCAGCGGCGCGGCAGAACCTCTGTGCTGCTACATCCGCGCAGCGGGACATGTCGGCTGCTCTCGCAGTGAGGCGAGACATCTCTCGTGCTTCCGCTTCCATGCTCGCATCTCCCTGGTAGCAATCTCTCGACCCAGAACTCACGCTGGCCATGGCAGATGCAATGGAAGGATGCTGAATGACTTGTTTGTTTTTGTGGATGAGGAGTTGAGGAGGAATGTGCAATCACCTTGGCATACTAGTATTTATAACCGAGTACTAATACGCTCCTAAGTGGGAAATCGTTTAGGTTGTGATCGGTGTGAACAGGTTTGCAATTCAATATAGCGTGGAGTAATTTGGAATGTGACGAGGCGCAAGCTCAAAATTTATTGACGGTTCTAGTTTCGAAGTGCGGCACTATTCCCGGATGGAGTACTTCTTTTTCTACTCCCTCCTTTCCGGTTTTATAGGGCTTATCTCGAAATTTTAGTTTTTCCATTTTATAAGGCTCAATTTGGTTGTCCCCAACACATGTTCAGATTCCAAGGTGCATTAAATCATTGCATGCAAGTATTAAGAGAAAATTGACCAATGCATGTACTTTATGCATGCATGCATTGCAATTAATGCATTAAACCTATCTCTCGGGACTTCTCGCATGCACCATCGTGCCACCCACAAAAACTTGTACTCTGAGTTTAGTAGTACGTTATACAGGAAGAGAAGAGGTGCACGCACGCACCCGTCCTCTCACACACGCGTCTGTTTTTCTCGCAAAGGAGGATGATGACCCCCGGCCTCTGCATCTGGGAGTCACACACGCAAATTATTGAAATATATCAAGTGAAGTGCTTTGATGTGTCGCGTCAACTCGTACATCAACGAGAAGTTTGATTATCCTCTCCCTCGCGGAATTAACTGCACCTGCCTTTGGCTGTATGACAGGTTGGCCACACACCTGTAGGGCCCACCTGTCATACACGCAAAGGCAGGAGCATCCCTCCCTCGCCCATGAGCGTGGTGGCTGGCAAGACTAGGAGAAGCTTTCGCTACATGCTCTCCCTCCCGCACGCGGTGGACATGCAGCAGTTCAGTCGGTGTCAGATGGCCAGAAGCGTACTGTAGTACTCCTCCAGTGTAGTAGTATTCCATCATTGCTCGACTTCCCGAAGAGGCGAAGTGCCAAGCGCAGCCCGAACCCTCGTGTGGCAGTTTCATGTGTATAGTAGTCTAGGATAGCGTGTACCGTGCCTGTAAGCTTAAAATCGTTGGGGTCGGCTCCATGCTATGTGGCCGTCTTGAAGTTTAAAAAAAAATTAAAATAGTCTTCTAGCCCTACCCGAAAACTACTGCGCGTACTGCCCAGGAAAAGCCCCGCCCTCAACTTTTAACTACGCAAAAATAGTTCGAGCTTGTTCATTCTATATAAATACAGTACTTACTGTATGTTTATTCACCCATGGGGTTGTTCAATGAATGGAGGGGCGGGGAGCACAAGTGAACAATACTGTAGTACTACTAGTAGTAAGTAGGAGTCGTAAAGTAGTCACCTTAAATAGAGAGTTTCTTTTCTTTAAAGCCACATACACAAATTGAAATGCTTATTGTGTAGAGAAAAAAGATAATCACTCCACTATATATGGATGCAGGGGCCTGAGCGCTTGCTTTACTAGGGTTGCTCTCTTCATTCTCTCATCCTCTCTAGATATAAACAAGATAGCGGTAGCGACATTTTCTCTCTGCTCACCGCCCCCTAGGTAGGTTATGCATTAGAGTGTGCATCATGTTTACTTTCATCAGAAATGGAAATGGGGAAAGCAGAACCCCCAGCACCCCCCCCCTGAAATCAACTAGGGTTTACTAAAAATAAATTCAACGAACCTGAAATGCCCTTCAGATATGTTCACCCTCTTTGCCTTGGGTTAGAACCCTTGGGAAAAATGGTGCATATATTTTTAGGTCAACAAAAGGGGCATTGATTTAATTCATAAATATTTGAATTTGGGCATTTAAATACTATTAAATAATTCAAATGCTCAAATAATGTTGGAAATATTTTTGGGCCACTGAAATATTTCAGAAAGTGTCCATAAATATTTTCAGGATTTTATAAAATGATTTAGTATTTAAACTAAATCAAAACAGAATAGCAAAAATAGAAAACAGAATAAATTAGAGAGAAAGAACAGAGGCTCACCTGGACTAACCTGGCCGCAGCCCAGTAGCCGGCCCACCTGGCGGCCCAGCACTGTGCTGGCCCATGCCAGCCAGCTGCTTCGTCCTCGCCAGGCAGGCAGCCAGGTGCTCGACGCCGAGCACCCGCATGCACGCCACGCAGCTGCCGCCGCCTCGCCGTCCCCTCGTCGCGCTGTCGACGCGGGACGAACCCCCCGCTCTCTCCCCGACCTCGCAGACACCCGCACGCCCCTCTGGCTCCTCTCCTTCGCTCTCCCTCCACCATGGCCGACGCTGCCGTGCTCGCGCCACCGTGAAACCGCGTCCACCGTCGCCCCTGTACCGAGCCACCGTGTCCAACAACTCCGCCGTCGTCGACTTCGTCGAACAGCCCGAGCCCCGAGCGCTCACACGCTCTGCATCGTCCTCTTCGACCTCGTCTTCACCGAGCACTGCCGGAGATCCCCTTCGCCGTCGCCGCCGCACCAGCTCGTCCCCGACCGCGCCGTCTAGCTCTACGAGACCGCCGTGAGCTCAGCTACCTCTCCATCCTCTCCGTTTGCTTCCTCGTGCACCGTAGCAACTGCACGAAGCTCACCCGCACACACCGCCGCGGAGCTCGTCGCCGACGTGGCTCCGGCCAAATTTTGGCCACGCCACCCTGTTCAAACACTTCACCGCATCACCAGGAACTCAACGCACTACTCCACGCACCTCGCCGTGCCTTACCGCCACGGGTTCACTTTCGCCCGACTCCGGCGACCGCCAAAGTCGTCGCCGGCGACGTCTCCGGCCACCCCGAGCTCAACCACCACCACCAAGAGCTGCGGCTCGTTCCCAGGAGCTCGTAGATGCTCTCCACGCCCCAAATGGTGCCCCGTGGGCGATTTCAGCAGCGCGCCACCGCGTCTGGCCTCGCCGGCGGCTGAACGCCGGCAGGCTTTGACCCACTGACCGGGGAGGTTTGACCTGCTGACGTGGGTTGACTCCCCCCCCCCTCTCTCACTAACATGCGGGCCCCGCCCGGCTAATTACCCTGTTAGTGCTAACTAAATAGATTAGTTAATTAGTATAGTCACTGACTAGTGGGCCCCGCCTGTTAATTAGGCTAACTAAGCGCGGTTAGTGCACAGAGACACTGACCAGGGGGCTCCACCAGTCAGGTTTGACCTGGCTGGCGCCTTTGACTTGCTGATGTCATGCTGACGCAAGGCTGACGCAGTAAACCATTTTCTAGTTTAAAAATAATTCAGGAAATTCCAGAAAATACCCAAAACTTTGAAAAATCATAGAAATTCAACCATAACTCCAAATGAGACAAATTATATATGTAAAATTATCAGAAAAATTCAAGGAATCCATCTGTACCATTTTCATGCATGTTTGAGCAATGCTTGTCCTCTGTTTTGGACAAAACAAATAAAGGGCATTTAAATAATCATATATGGGGTTGGAATTTGAATCTTGTACTCAAACCAACTTCATTTAAATCATAGCTAGTTGCATTAGCTCAAGACACATCCATATTGCCATGTCATAGCATGCATCATAATGTTGCATATCGTCATGTGTTGATTGTGTTCGGTTGTGTTCTTCGTGGTAGGTTCTGCCTCCGAGGATATTCACGAGTATCCAACTGAAGGGCAATATCCCGTTACCACTCCATCAGGCAAGCAACCATTGATCATTCAGATACAACCCATGTTCTCGCTCCTGCTCTTGTTTACTGCATTAAGACAACACGATTCAAACTGCTGTGTGCTACGGTAGTTGAACCCTTATCCTCTGCATGACCTGTCATTGCCACAGTAACTAGATGAAACCCACTAGCATGTGTAGGAGTTGATTGAGCCATGTTTTGTGATTCCTACCTTGCTATGCCTGCTATGCTTAGAGTTGTGTCAGGTCTGGTTCATCTGGGTGATGGGCTAGAGTGAAATGCTTGTGCCAGTAATATGTGGGATGTGTTGAACATGTTTTGGTAAAGGTATCGATGAGAGGCCATGTAGGAGTACATGGTGGGTTGTTTCATTGAAGCCGTCCCTAAGAACTGAGTTCTGTATGTGTGAATTAAGATTCAGCTACTACCACACATTGGGCCCTGAAATATGACCCCGCTCGACTTACTGACCCCTCTCGCCTCCGTCCAGGAGTTGCAACTAGTTTCTGGTGTTTGTAGGATATGTGTTGGCGGCCGTGCGTAGCGCTGACCCTAGGGGTGGGCTATGTTGTGGTAGATACACCATGGCACGGTGTACCGAGTCACCCGTTTGGTGTCTCGGGAACCCTGTTCACATCGTTCGGGGCCGTTGAGGACACCCCGGCCGGATTTCCTTGCGGATGGAACCTGAATAGGCGATGACCCTGGACTAGAGACTTGTGAGGTTAGTCAGGTCGTGGTCTACACCCACGTCGGTTTTCGCTTGAAGTCTGCCGAGCACATTTCGTGTGCAGACGCTAAGTGGTGGAAACATGTGTGACGAAGTACACCCCTGCAGGGTATAAAACTATTCGAATAGCCGCGTCCGCGGTAAAGGACTACTTGATTGCATATACAGTTCATAGACAAGTTAATGGATACTACTAAAAGACTCAAGATAAGTGTGAGTACCGAGGATGGCCCCCTCACAGGATACGAGGGAGGATCCACGGTGGAGTATTGTGATGGTGAGTAGTGGACTCGTGTGCGAAAACTATTTTGCTAAAAGATTCCGTAGGATAGCTTAGCCAAGAGTCAAAGCTGGCTTGCTGCATAAACCCCACCACCTTCTTGAGAATGAGCATGTACAGTAGGTTCTGATGTAAGACTTGCTGAGTACCTTTGTACTCATGTTTGCTTATTTATTGTTTTCAGATGACAACACTGCCCCCTCCGATGGGTTTTACATAGATCTTGACGTCGACGAGTGACTAGCCACCCAGGTGGTGATCCAGGCCATGGAGGGCCCTATGTAGATAGACAGGCTTCGAGAAGCCTTCTTTCTTTCTAGAGTCTGTACTCAGACTAGTTGCTTCCGCATGTGCTTGTATGACTGTATGACTTGAGTGTCGGGTCATGTGACCCCTACCTGTATGGATATGTTATGTATGGCTCCCTTGAGCGTTTAAATAAAGTACTTGAGTTGTAGAGTTTTGTTGTGATGCCATGTTGTATGTACTCATATCGAGCATATTGTATGTATGATTGAAATGCTTGGTATGAGTGGGATCCGACAATCTAGTTGTTTGTCCTTCGCAGCCTTTCTTATGGGGAAATGTAGTCTAGTGCTCCTCGAGCCATAGTAGTCCGCTACAGCCTGGTTCACCGGAGTCCTCCTAGCCCAGCACTACTGTTCAGGACACTTGACTGGCCGGCATGTGTTTCACTTCGTCCCTATGTCTGTCCCTTCGGGGAAATGTCACGCGGTGATCTCCGGAGTCCTGTCTAGCCTGCTACAGCCCGGGATTCCCCGGAGTCCTGTTAGCCCAGTGCTACAGCCCGGAATCACTCGTTGATGACCGACATGTTCGTTGTGATTCATGTATGCCTGTCTCCATGGGTCTGTGCCGCTTTGGGTTCACGACTAGCCATGTCGGCCCGGGTTCTCGGTCATATGGTTGCTAGCGACATTGTCATATACGCGAGCCAAAAGGCGCAAACGGTCCCGGGCCATGGTAAGGCGACACCCGTGGGATACCGTGCGTGAGGCCGCAAAGTGATATGAGGTGTTACCGGCTAGATCGATGTGACCTGGAATCGGGGTCCTAACAGCGATCTACGATGTCTCTTACCGATTTATCACTAGCATGTTGGGGTTATGTATTAGAGACAGCTGCATTCACGTTAAATAGGGCACCATCTAAATACATTGAGACGACACCATATGAACTCTGGTTTGGCTAGAAACCTAAGCTGCATTTCTTAAAGCTTGGGGCTGCGGTGCTTATGTGAAAAAGTTTCAACCTGGTAAGCTCGAAACCAAATCGGAGAAATGTGTCTTCATAGAATACCCCAAGGAAACTGTTGGGTACACCTTCTATCACAGATCCAAAGGCAAGATCTTTGTTGCGATCCTTTCTAGAGAAGGAGTTTCTCTCGAAAGAAGTGAGTGGGAGGAATGTAGAACTTTATGAGGTAATTGTACCCTATCCCGAATTGTAAAGTAGTTCATCACAAAAATCAGTTCTAGTGATCTCTACACCAATTAGTGAGGAAGCTAATGATGATGATGATGAAACTTCAAATCAAGTTACTACCGAACCTCGTAGGTCAACCAGAGTACGGTCCGCACCAGAGTGGTACGGTAATCCTGTTCTGGAAATCATGTTACTAGACAATGACGAACCTACGAACTATGAGGAAGCGATGACGAGCCCAGATTCCGCAAAATGGCTTGAGGCCATGAAATCTGAGATGGGATCCATGTATGAGAACAAAGTATGGACTTCGATTGACTTGCCCGATGATCGGTGAGTCATTAAGAATAAATGGATTTTCAATAGGAAGATGGACACTGATAGTAGTGTTACTATCTACAAAGCTCAAATTGTCGCCAAAGGTTTTAGACAAGTTCAAGATGTTGACTACGATGAGATTTTCTCACTCGTAGCGATGTTTAAATCTGTCAGAATCATGTTTGCAATTGCCACATTTTATGAAATCTGGCAAATGGATGTCAAAACTGCATTCCTTAATGTATTTCTTAAAGAAGAGTTGTATATGATGCAACAAGAAGGTTTTGTCAATCCTAAAGGTGCTAACAAAATGAGCAAGCTCCAGCGATCCATCTATGGACTGGTGCAAGCATCTTGGAGTTGGAATATATGCTTTGATAAGGTGATCAAAGCATATGGTTTTATACAGACTTGTGGTGAAGCCTGTGTTTACAAGAAAGTGAGTGGGAGCACTACAGCATTTCTGATAAGTATATGTGAATGACATATTGTTGATCAGAAATAATGGAGAATTTTCTAGAAAGCATAAAGGAGTGTTTGAAAAGAGTTTTTCAAAGACAGACCTCGATGAAGCTACTTACACATTAAGCATCAAGGTCTATTGAGATAGATCAAGACGCTTGATAAGTTTTTTTCAATGAGTACATATCTTGACAAGATTTTGAAGTAGCTCAAAATGGAACCATCAAAGAAGGAGTTCTTGCCTGTGTTGCAAGGTGTGAAGTTGAGTAAAGACTCAAAACCCGACCACAACAGAAAATAGAAAGAGAATGAAAAGTCATTCCCTATGCCACAGTCATAGGTTCTATAAAGTATGCTATGCTATTTACAATTCCTATTGTATACCTTAGCATCTTTCTGGCAAGGGAATACAATAGTGATCTAGGAGTAGATCACTAGACATCGGTCAAAATTATCCTTTTAGGACTAAGGAAATATTTCTCGGTTATGGAGGTGATAAAAGAGTTCGTCGTAAAGAGTTACATCGATGCAAGCTTTTTACATGGATCTAGATGATTCTCAGTCTCGATCTGGATACATATTGAAAGTGGGAGCAATTAGCTAGAGTAGCTCCGTGCAGAGTATTGTAGACATAGAAATTTGCAAAATACATACGGATCTGAATGTTGCAGACCCGTAGACTCAACTTCTCTCACAAGAAAAACATGATCACTCTTTGGGTGCTAATCACATAGCAATGTCAACTAGATTACTGACTCTAGTAAACCTTTCGGGTATTAGTCACATGGAGATGTGAACTAATCACATAAAGATGTGAACTAGATTATTGACTCTAGTGCAAGTGGGAGACTGAAGGAAATTTTCCCTATAGGCAATAATAAAGTTATTATTTATTTCCTTATATCATGATAAATGTTTATTATTCATGCTAGAATTGTATTAACCGGAAACTTAGTACATGTGTGAATACATAGACAAACAGAGTGTCACTAGTATGCCTCTACTTGACTAGCTCATTGAATCAAAGATGGTTAAGTTTCCTAGCCATAGACATGAGTTGTCATTTGATTAATGGGATCAAATCATTATAGAATGATTTGATTGACTTGACCCATTCTGTTAGCTTAGCACTTGATCGTTTTAGTTTACTGCTATTGCTTTCTTCATGACTTATACATGTTCCTATGACTATGAGATTATGCAACTCCCGATTATCGGAGGAACACTTTGTGTGCTACCAAACATCACAACGTAACTGGGTGATTATAAAGGTGCTCTACAGGTGTCTCTAATGTTACTTGTTGAGTTGGCATAGATCAAGATTAGGATTTGTCACTCCGATTGTCAGAGAGGTATCTTTGGGCCCTCTCGGTAATACACATCACTATAAGTCTTGCAAGCAATGTAACTAATGAGTTAGTTGTGGGATGATGCATTATGGAACGAGTAAAGAGACTTGCCGGTAACAAGATTGAACTAGGTATTCAAATACCGATGATCGAATCTCGGGCAAGTAACAAACCGATGACAAAGGGAACAACGTATATTGTTATGCGGTTCAACCGAGAAAGATCTTCGTAGAATATGTAGGACCCAATATGGGTATCTAGGTTCCGCTATTGGTTATTGACCAGAGAAGTGTCTCGGTCATGTCTACATAGTTCTCGAACCCGTAGGGTCCGCATGCTTAACGTTCATTGACAATATAATATTTATGAGTTATGTATGTTGGTAACCGAATGTTGTTCGAAGTTCCGTATAAGATCACGGACATAACAAGGAACTCTGGAATGGTTCGAAGATAAAGTTTGATATATGGAATAATAGTGTTTTGTCTTCGGAAGGGGTTCCGGATGTTTCCCGAAATGTTTGGGTACGAGAACACTTTATTTGGGCCAAAGGGGAAAGCCCATAGGGTTTTTGGAAAGCGTAAAATGAAGTTTTGCTTAGTCCAGGGGCCAGACGCCAGGTGAGGGAGTCCTGGATTAGGGGGTCCTCGAACAACCGGACTATTTACTTTGGCCGGACTGTTGGACTATGAAGATACAAGATTGAAGACTTCGTCCCATGTCCGGATGGGACTCTCCTTTGCGTGGAAGGCAAGCTTGGCGATTCGGATATGTAGATCACCTCCCTTGTAACCGACTTTGTGTAACCCTAGCCCCCTCCGGTGTCTATATAAACCGGAGGCTTTAGTCCGTAGGACAACAACAATCATACCATAGGCTAGCTTCTAGGGTTTAGCCTCTCCGATCTCGTGGTAGATCAATTCTTGTAATACTCATATCATCAAGAGCAATCAAGCAGGAAGTAGGGTATTACCTCCATCGAGAGGGCCCGAACCTGGGTAAACATTGTGTCCCCCGCCTCCTGTTACCATCCGCCTTAGACGCACAGTTCGGGACCCCCTACCCGAGATCCGCCGGTTTTGACACCGACGTTAGTGCTTTCATTGAGAGTTCCACTGTGCCATCGAGATAAGTCCTGATGGCTCGCCTTGTTGTTAGGGACAACTTTACCTCTGGGGGAGCCCTAGCTGTAGGCCTAACTCTCCAATTAGGCGGCTTCGTCGTGACCGCCCCGTCGACCGTCGAACAGACGATGACTTCTCGGGTCATCAAATATAGCCTCCACGTCGGCTCGGGATTCACCGAGCAGATGGATCCAATGGAGCTCTCTTCTTTGAATGAGCTCTTGGATCGCATCGCCGCCTTGGGAGTCACTACGGACTACGATCAGATCGGGCTTAAACCCGACCAAAGGGAGATTAACTCTCCGCCGGTTACCCATCAGATAGCGGTGGTGGAGGAGCGATGCAGCGATTCTTCCTCTATTTTGAGGACAAACTATGTCCGGATTCCCGAGCTCTCCAAGCCGTATACCCATCTATGGGAGGACATGGCCCAAGCTTCAAACCTGGAATCGAACAGCGGGCTAGTACCGTTGGGCAACGTCCCAGAGCCCGAAATACCAAGCTCGGAAACTCCTTTGGGTCTCAGACCGGGCCAGGGTTTGGACTTAAATCTACCCACCCACCCTCACATAAGTGATCTTTCCCATATTAGACAAGAGCCCCAAGAGACAGTACATCACTATTGGGCCAGATTCCTCCTTGCAATAAGCAAGGCGAAGGACTGTCGCGAGGAAGATGCAATTTCCTTCTTTTGCAAAAATTGCACGGATAAGGGAATCATCGATGCCATAAGTCGTCGTGATATAACACACTTCGCTGACTTTGCGTCCATAGTACGGAAGTACTGTGCGATGGAAAGCACTTGGAAAACCCAAACACAATTCTGGGATCCTCCGGCTCTAACTAAACCCTCTGTCCGAACTAAAAGGGTGTACTCTCGTAAGTCACCCAATCCAATTACAAAGAAGCCAAAACCCACTGCAGGGCGCGGAACCGTATTGGAGGGATGGCTCAATGGGCCATGCAAAATTCACAGTACATCGGATACCATGCCAACACACAGCCTTAGAGCATGTTGGATACTCCAGCAGGTGGCCAGGAGCGGCGAGAATCTCCTCATCAACAATACCGCAGAGCACCCTCCCGCGGAAAATAACAATACAGTACTGACAGTCTTCAAGACTTTCGCCTCAAACAATAGGCGCAAGCGAGCACTTTACATCCTCGCCAAAGTATGCCACGTCACAACGATAAATCCATGGAACGACACGGCCATAACCTTCAATGCCAGTGATGGACGTCAATTCCGCACAGCCCGAGCTCCAGCCGCTTTGGTCCTTAGTCCAATTGTGGACGGCTTCCGGCTTACTAAAGTACTCATCGACTGTGGCAACGGATTAAACCTCATCTATGAGGAGACTCTTAGAAAAATGGAAATAGACAAGAGCCACATTGAGCAAAGCAGCACGACCTTCACAGGAATCATCCCTAGTCGGGACGCACGATGTGCGGGAAAAATCACACTAGATGTGGTATTAGGCACGCCGAAGAATTACAGGTCCGAAGAAATCACATTCCAAGTGGCCCCATTTAGTAGCGGATACCACGCCCTTCTAAGGCGAGAGGCATTCAGGATCTTCGAAGCTATACCCCATTACGGGTACATGAAGCTCAAGATGCCCGGACCTAATGGAATCATCACTCTAGCTAGTGATCCGGACATAGCACTCCGCGCCGAAAATAAAAATGCCGCACTGGCCCTCGAAGCCTTATCCGAAGCCCTCGCGGCCGAAGAACTAACTGCGCTGCGCTCTACAGTGGACAGGGACGACGTGATACTCGACAAAAGACCCAAGTCCACCTCTTTTAAACTAGCGGACAAAATAGTCAAATTCCAGGTCCACCCAACGGACCCTACAAAAATAGCATCCATCGGGGCACAGCTGAACCCCGCAACAGACGCTGCACTGCGGGAGTTCTTACGCGAGAATTGGGACATCTTTGCCTGGCATCCTTCAGATATGCCAGGCATCCCCGCAGGCTGGCCGAGCATAGCCGAAACATTCTAAAAGGATACAAGCCGGTCAAGCAAACTCTTCGGCATTTTTCCGAACCCAAGCGACAAGCCATGGGAGAAGAACTGGCCATGTTACTCGAGGTCGGATTCATTAGAGAAATAAAACATCCAGACTGGCTAGCAAACCTGGTGATGGTACCAAAGAAGGACAAATCCTGGCGCCTATGTGTCGATTTTAAGGATCTTGACAAGGCTTGCCCCAAGGATCCCTTCCCCCTCCCCCGCATCGATCAAATTATCGATGCTACCGCGGGACACAATTGTTGTTTTTCCTCGACGCATACTCCGGATACCATCAAATCAAGATGGCGGAGCCCGATCAAGCCGCAACGGCATTCATTACTCCATACGGCCCCTTTTGTTTCAACACCATGCCTTTCGGGCTCAAAAACGCCAGTGCAACCTCTCAACGCATGATTTAGACATGCCTGGAAGCACAAATCTACAAAACAGTGGAGGCATACATAGACGATGTGGTAATTAAAACTAGACACGTCGAATCTTTGATAGACGACTTGAGGCTCACGTTCGATAATCTCCGAACATATGATATTAAGCTCAATCCAGAAAAATGCGTTTTTGGCATACCCGTCGGAAAGCTCTTGGGCTTCATCCTTTCCAACAGGGGAATTGAAGTGAATCCGGCTAAAATCCAAGCTTTGTCACAGTTGGCTATCCCAACAAACCTCAAGCAAATCCAGCAATTAACTGGATGCCTGGATGCCTTAAGCCGCTTTATCTCCCAATTGGGAGAAAAGGCATTACCTCTTTATCGCCTTCTTCAGCACACCGAACACTTCGAGTGGACGAACGCGACTATGGCCGGATTGGAAAAAATAAAAGCTGCCTTGGCCAGCAACCCAATCTTGGCCACGCCAAATATCGGCGAACCAATGTTGTTATATATAGCGGCAACACACCAGGTTGTAAACGCAGTGCTTGTCGTCGAATGAGAAACGAACGGACATAAGTTCCCGCTTCAAAAACCGGTATACTATGTATCTACTGTCCTCACTCCATGCAAATCCCGGTACCCACATGACCAAAATATAGCATACGTGGTCTTCATGGCATCCCGAAAACTACGACACTACTTTCAAGAGTGTTCAATTATGGTGGCCTCCGAGGTCCCACTCAACGACATTATAAACAACCGCGATGCCACGGGCCGGATTGCTAAATGGGCTATTGATCTCCTCCCGTTTGACATATCATACAAACCACGGCGAGCCATTAAGTCACAAGTACTGGCCGATTTTGTCGCCGAATGGACAGAAACCGAACTCCCTAAAGAATACGGTGCGTACTCCAATTGGATCATGCACTTCGATGGCTCTAAAATACTGGCGGGTCTGGGAGCAGGCGTCGTCCTGACATCTCCAACCGGAGATATAGTCCAATACGTACTCCAAATATTATACACAGACTCCAACAACGCAGCCGAATATGAGGCCTTCTTGCATGGTCTCTGGATGGCAGTCTCCATGGGCATTCAACGCCTAGAGGTGCATGGGGATTCGAACCTTGCAATATCTCAAATAAATGGAGATTTTGATGCCGAGGACCCAAAAATGGCGGCTTATCGCAATGCGGTCCGGAAAATGTCAGCTCGATTCGAGGGGCTCGAATTCCACCATGTGGTCCAAGAAAACAATCAAGCGGTAGATATCCTCCCCGAATCGGCGCTAAGCGCGACCCTGTCCCACCTAATATATTCTTAGAAAGGCAGTTTAAGCCATCCATGGTGTGGGAAGGGCAGACTGGCAACAATAGTATGGATCCGGCCACAACACCAGACCCCGAACACTCATACGTAATCGGAGGCTCCGCCACCGAGATAAAACCTTCGGCCCATGTCATTATGGCTGTCATCGCCCCGTGGACAGAACCCTTCTTGGCTTACCTAAATAGGCAAGAACTCCCTAAGGACCAAAACGAGGCACGTTGCATTGTGCGGCGGTCTAAAGCCTACAAGGTCCACAAGGGAGAGCTTTATAAGAAAAGCGCTACCGGAGTACTGCAAAGGTGCATCTCCGAGGAGGAAGGACGGCAAGTCTTGGCAGAAATTCATGCTGGACTTGGTGGCCATCACGCTGCTACGTCTTGAGCTTGCGTTGGTTTTCCGCGAAGAGGAAGGGATGATGCAGCAGAGTAGCGTAAGTATTTCCCTCAGTTTTTGAGAACCAAGGTATCAATCCAGTAGGAGCCCATGCTCAAGTCCCTCGTACCTGCACAAAGTGATAGCTACTCGCAACCAACGTGATTAGGGGTTGTCAGGCCCTTCACGGTCACTTACGAGAGTGAGATCTGATAGATAGAATATTTTTGGTATTTTTGATATAAAGATGCAAAGTAAAAAGTAAAAGCAAAGTAAATAGCAAAACAATATTAAAGTAATGAGATTGATATGATGAGAATAGACCCGGGGGCCATAGGTTTCACTAGTGGCTTCTCTCAAGAGCATAAGTATTCTACGGTGGGTGAACAAATTAAAGTTGAGAAATTGATAGAATTGTGCATAATTATGAGAATATCTAGGCATGATCATGTATATAGGCATCACGTCCGTGACAAGTAGATCGAAAAGATTCTGTATCTACTATTATTACTCCACTCATCGACCGCTATCCAGCATGCATCTAGAGTATTAAGTTAAAAAAAGAGTAATGCCTTAAGCAAGATGACATGATGTAGAGAGATAAATTCATGCAATATGAAATAAACCCCATCTTGTTATCCTCGATGGAAATGATACAATATGTGTCTTGTTGCCCCTTCTGTCACTGGGTAAGGACACCGCAAGATCGAACCCAAAGCTAAGCACTTCTCCCATGGCAAGAACTACCAATCTAGTTGGCCAAACCAAACGGATAATTCGAAGAGACTTGCAAAGATAACCAATCATGCATAAAAGAATTCAGAGAAGATTCAAATATTATTCATAGATAGACTTGATCATAAACCCACAATTCATCGGTCTCAACAAACACACCGCAAAAGAGAAGATTACATCGAATAGATCTCCACAAGAGAGGGGGAGAACTTTGTATTGAGATTCAAAGAGAGAGAAGAAGCCATCTAGCTACTAACTATGGACCCGAAGGTCTGAGGCAAACTACTCAAACTTCATCGGAGGGGCTAGGATGATGTAGAAGCCCTCCTGATGACGGCCCTCTTCCGGCGGAGCTCCGGAACAGGCCCCAAGACGGGATCTCGTGGATACTGAAAGTTGCGGTGGTGGAATTAGGTTTTTGGCTCCTGTTCTGATCGTTTGGGGGTACGTGTGTATATATAGGAGGAAGGAGTACGTCGGTGGAGCACCGAGGGGCCCACGAGGCAGGGGGCGCACCCTGGGGGGGCGCCCCCCACCCTCGTGACCACCTCTTTGATCCCTTGCAGTAGGGTCCAAGTCTCCTGGATCATGTTCGGTGAGAAAATCACGTTTCCGAAGATTTTATTCCGTTCGGACTCCGTTTGATATTCTGTTTATCCGAAACACTGAAATAGGCAAAAAAAAAGCAATTCTGGGCTGGGCCTCCGGTTAATAGGTTAGTCCCAAAAATATTATAAAAGTGGAAAATAAAGCCCAATATAGTCCAAAACAGTAGATAATATAGCATGGAGCAATCAAAAATTATAGATACGTTGGAGACGTATCAGGCATCCCCAAGCTTAATTCCTGCTCGTCCTCGAGTAGGTAAATGATAAAAATAGAATTTTTGATGCGGAGTGCTAGTTGGCATAATTTCCATGCAAATCTTCTTAATTGTGGTATGAATATTCAGATTAGAAAGATTAAAAAAAGTTTATATTGACATAGAAAATAATAATACTTCAAGCATACTAACAAAGCAATTATGTCTTCTCAAAATAACATGGCCAAAGAAAGTTATCCCTACAAAATCATATAGTCTGGCTATGATCCATCTTCCCCACACAAAGTATTTAAATCATGCACAACCCCGGTGACAAGCCAAGCAATTGTTTCATACTCCAACTTTTTCAAAACTTTTTCAATCTTCACGCAATACATGAGCGTGAGCCATGGATATAGCACTATAGGTGGAATAGAATGGTGGTTGTGGAGAAGACAAAAAGGAGAAGATAGTGTCACATCAACTAGGCGTATCAACGGGCTATGGAGATGCCCATCAATAGATATCAATGTGAGTGAGTAGGGATTGCCATGCAACGGATGCACTAGAGCTATAAATGTATGAAAGCTCAACAAAAGAAACTAATGCGTGTGCATCCAACTTGCTTGCTCACGAAGACCTAGGAAAATTTGAGGAAGCCCATCATTGGACTATACAAGCCAAGTTCTATAATGTAAAATTCCCACTAGTATATGAAAGTGACAACATATAAGACTCTCTATATGAAGAACATGGTGCTACTTTGAAGCACAATATATGAGACTTGCTATATCATGGTGCTACTTTGAAGCACAAGTGTGGAAAAAAGGATAGTAGCATTGCACCTTTTTTTTGGGCCTTCTTTTTTTCTTTGGCCTTTCTCTTCTTTTCTTTTTTTGGGACAATGCTCTATTGAATGATGATCATCACACTTCCATTTATTTACAACTCAATGATTACAACTCGATACTAAAAGAAAGTATGACTCAATACGGATGACTCCGGCGGTGTACCGGGATATGCAATGAATCACGAGTGACAAGTTTGAAAGAATTATGAACGGTGGCTTTGCCACAAATACTATGTCAACTACATGATCATGCTAAGCAATATGACAATGATGGATATGTCATGATGAACTAGATGGTGGAAAGTTGCATGGCAATATATCTCGGAATGGCTATGGAAATGCCATAATAGGTAGGTATGGTGGCCGTTTTGAGGAAGGTATATGGTAGGTGTATGATACCGGCGAAAGTTGCGCGGTATGAGAGAGGCTAGCAAAGGTGGAAGGGTGAGAGTGCGTTTAATCCATGGACTCAACATTAGTCATAAAGAACTCATATACTTATTGCAAAAATTTAGAGGTTATCAAAGCAAAGTATTATGCGCATGCTCCTAGGGGGATAGATTGGTAGGAAAAGACCATAGCTCATCCCCGACCGCCACTCATAAGGAAGACAATCAATAAATAAATCATGCTCCGACTTCATCACATAACGGTTCACCATACGTGCACGCTACGGGAATCACAAACTTCAACACAAGTATTCTTTAAATTCACAACTACTCAACTAGCATGACTGTAATATTATCACCTCCATATCTCAAAACAATTATCATGCTTCAATCTTTTCTTAGTATTCAACACACTCAAAAAAAAGTTTCACAAATCTTGAATACCAAGCATCTTATTATTAGGCTAATTACCATGCTATTAAGAGACTCTCAAATTAATTTAAGTGAAGCATGAGAGATCAACAGTTTCTTTAAAACGAATCCACCACCGTGCTCTAAAAGATCTAAGTAAAGCACATAGAGCAAAATTATCTAGCTCAAAAGATATAAGTGAAGCACATAGAGCAAAATTATCTAGCTCAAAAGATATAAGTGAAGCACATAGAATAAAATTATCTAGCTCAAAAGATATAAGTGAAGCACATAGAGTAAAATTATCTAGCTCAAAAAGATATAAGTGAAGCACATAGAGCATTCTATCAAATTTTAATTCATGTATGGCTCTCTCAAAAGGTGTGTACGGAAAGGCTGATTGTGGCATACTAACGAACAAAGACACAAATAATACAAGACGCTCCAAGAAAAACACATATCATGTCGGTGAATAAAAATATAGCTCCAAGTAAATTACCGATGGAAGTGGACGAAAGAGGGGATGCCTTCCGGGGCATCCCCAAGCTTTGACTTTTTGGTGTCCTTGGATTATCTTGGGGGTGCCATGGGCATCCCCAAGCTTAGGCTCTTGCCACTCCTTGTTCCATGATCCATCAAAAGAATTCACCCAAAACTTGAAAACTTCACAACACAAAACTCAAAATAGAAAACTCGTGAGCTCCGTTAGCGAAAGAAAACAAAAGACCACTTCAAGGTACTGTAATGAACTAATTCTTTATTTATATTGGTGATAAAACTACTGTATTCCAACTTCTCTATGTATTATAAACTATTTTACTAGCCATAGATTCATCAAAATAAGCAAACAACACACGAAAAAACAGAATCTGTCAAAAACAGAATAGTCTGTAGTAATCTGTATCTAGCGCAAGATCTGGAACCCCAAAAATTATAAAATAAATTTTTGGACGTGAGGAATTTATCTATTAGTCATCTGCAAAAAGAATTAACTAAATATCACTCTTGAAATAAAAATTACAGCAGTTCTCGTGAGTGCTAAAGTTTCTATTTTTTACAGCAAGTTCAACAAGACTTTCCCCAAGTCTTCCCAACGGTTCTACTTGGCACAAACACTAATTAAACACAAAAAACACAACCAAAGCAGAGGCTAAATAATTTATTTATTACTAAACAGGAGCAAAAAGCAAGGAATAAAAATAAATTTGGGTTGCCTCCCAACAAGCGCTATCGTTTAACGCCCCTGGCTAGGCATAACAAGCAAGGATAGATCTAGGTATTGCCATCTTGATTATTAATTCTTTTAGCGATGTTATGCTCGAATCCAAGAGGTTCCTTACGTTTCCCTTCATATTCAGAGATCTTGAGATCTAAAGAATCCAAGCGCTTATTGCAAAGAGTAATCAACATATTCATGCGGTGAAGATTTAAGCTAACGCTCTTAAGAGGTTCAAGAGATTTCTGTAAAATCTTAGTTACCTCGCAATTTTTTTCAAAAACTTGCGTTTTCTCTTGGGTATGATCGAGCCCCTTTTGTTGAGGTAAAGTTCCCACTATACCTTCTATAATTTTATGCGCGATACTGGGATCAATTTCAATAAAATTGCCCTTGGCAACACAATCTAAAAGTTGTCTATGAGACAAATTAAGTCCAACATAAAAGTTGCGAAGCCAAATTATGAAATTTACTTCTAGGGTGCATTTACGATAAGATTCCATCACTCTAAACCAAGCATCCTTTAAATTTTCTCCTTGATTTTGTTTGAAGTGAAGGACTTCAAACTCAGGAGACATAGGAGCAGAAAGAGGACTAGCCATGACGACAAGCAAACAAAGAGGCAAACAGAGAGGGAGGATAGGGAGAGAGAGGGTGAATAAAACAGCAAGGGTGAATTGGGGGGAGAGGAAAATGAGAGGAAAATGGCAAATAATGTAATGCGAGAGATAGGGATTGTGATGGGTACTTGGTATATTGACTTTTTGCGTAGACTCCCCGGCAACGGCGCGAGAAATCCTTCTTGCTATGTCTTGAGCATGCGTTGGTTTTCCCCGAAGAGGAAGGGATGATGCAGAAGAGTAGCGTAAGTATTTCCCTCAGTTTTTGAGAACCAAGGTATCAATCCAGTAGGAGCCCACGCTCAAGTCCCCCGTACCTGCACAAAGCGATAGCTACTCGCAACCAACGCGATTAGGGGTTGTCAAGCCCTTCACGGTCACTTTCGAGAGTGAGATCTGATAGATAGAATATTTTTGGTATTTTTGATATAAAGATGCAAAGTAAAAAGTAAAAGCAAAGTAAATAGCAAAACAATATAAAAGTAATGGAGATTGATATGATGAGAATATACCCGGGGGCCATGGGTTTCACTAGTGGCTTCTCTCGAGAGCATAAGTATTCTACGGTGGGTGAACAAATTACAGCTGAGCAATTGATAGAATTGTTCATAATTATGAGAATATCTAGGCATGATCATGTATATAGGCATCACGTCCATGACAAGTAGATCGAAACGATTCTGCATCTACTACTATTACTCCACTCATCGACCGCTATCCAGCATGCATCTAGAGTATTAAGTTAAAAACAGAGTAACGCCTTAAGTAAGATGACATGATGTAGAGAGATAAATTCATGCAATATGAAATATACCCTATCTTGTTATCCTCGATGGCAATGATACAATACGTGCCTTGCTGCCCCTTCTGTCACTGGGTAAAGAAACCGCAAGTTCGAACCCAAAGCTAAGCACTTCTCCCATGGCAAGAACTACCAATCTAGTTGGCCAAACCAAACGGATAATTCGAAGAGACTTTGCAAAGATAACCAATCATGCATAAAAGAATTCATAGAAGATTCAAATATTATTCATAGATAGACTTGATCATAAACCCACAATTCATCGGTCTCAACAAGCACACCGCAAAAGAAAGATTACATCGAATAGATCTCCACAAGAGAGGGGGAGAACTTTGTATTGAGATTCAAAGAGAGAGAAGAAGCCATCTAGCTACTAACTATTGACCCGAAGGTCTGAGGTAAACTACTCACACTTCATCGCAGGGGCTAGGATGATGTAGAAGCCCTCCGTCATGACGGCCCTCTTCCGGCGGAGCTCCAGAACCGGCCCCAAGATGGGATCTCGTGGATACAGAAAGTTGCGGCGGTGGAATTAGGTTTTTGGCTCCTGTTCTGATCGTTTGGGGGTACATGTGTATATATAGGAGGAAGGAGTACGTCGGTGGAGCACCGAGGGGCCCACGAGGCAGGGGGTGCCCCCACCCTCGTGACCACCTCTTTGATCCCTTGCAATAGTGTCCAAGTCTCCTGGATCACGTTCGGTGAGAAAATCACGTTTCCGAAGATTTTATTCCGTTTGGACTCCGTTTGATATTCTGTTTATCCGAAACACTGAAATAGGCAAAAAAACAGCAATTCTGGGCTGGGCCTCCGGTTAATAGGTTAGTCCCAAAAATAATATAAAAGTGGAAAATAAAGCCCAATATAATCCAAAACAGTAGAGAATATAGCATGGAGCAATTAAAAATTATAGAAATGTTGGAGACGTATCACACGCCGTAGCTCGGGCCCTTGTAAGTAAGGCCTTCCGTACAAGTTTCTACTGGCTGACAGCTCGAGCAGACGCACAGGACCTCGTTCAACATTGCGTCGGTTAACAACTCTTTGCAAACCAAAGCCATATGCCACCTACCTCTCTCCAAACAATCCCCATTACTTGGCCCTTCGCGGTCTGGGGGATTGATATGGTCGGACCCCTTAAAGGAGGAAGCCATAAGAAAAAGTACCTATTGGTCATGGTGGATAAATTCTCCAAATGGATAGAGGCCAAACTAGTTAAAACGGCTGAATCCGGACTAGTGATAGATTTCATATCTGGGGTTGTACACCGCTACGGTGTCCCCCACAGTATCATCACCGATAACGGCTTGAACTTTACAGTCGATGAGGTAAAAACTTGGTGCGACAACATGGGAATTAAGCTCGATTATGCATCTATCTATCACCCTCAAACTAACGGTCAAGTCGAATGAGCAAATGGTCTTATAATGAGCGGCATTAAACCCATACTAGTGCGGTCCTTGAAGGAATCAAATACGCACTGGGTCGAGGAGCTCGACTCCGTACTATGGGGGCTGCGGACCACGCCAAATTGCACTACTAGATACACACCTTTCTCTATGGTGTACGGCACTGAGGCGGTACTGCCCTGCGACATCATTCATGACTCACCTTGCGTGCGCATGTACGAAGAGAAAGAAGCCGAGTTAGATCGGCAGGATAGTTTGGACGCCCTGGAGGAGGAGCGTGACGTGGCAAAAGCCCGATCCACATTCTATCAACAACAGGCTCGACGATATCAAAGCAGAGAGGTACAGGCCAAAACTTATAATGTTGGCGAACTTGTTCTATGCCTACTAGAGAAGAAAAAGGACAAGCTCAAACCCAAATGGGAAGGTCCCTTTGTTATTGACAAAGTTCTGACCGGTGGAGCGTACCGTCTGCAGGATGCATCGGACAATCGACTCGAGCCAAACCCATGGAACGCGGCCAGACTCCGAAGGTTCTACGCGTAGCGCCGGACTCTGTGTTCGTCTCCTTACCTCCATCAATTTTTTATATATTCGTTATCTATATTCTTCTATCTTTCTTCCTTTTCTTCGTGGCCTTCAAAGGTTAAATTGTGTCTTGACTGCACAATTTGTACGCGCTAAGTGCGCTCATTATACCTAGGGGCTTCTTATACAGAAGCTTAATATAATTATGATCTGGGCTCTATGCCTGCCGCACATGTGTTATTTTTACACATGCACCTTTTCTTTGCCATTATATGCATCGGTATGACTTAAGTTTTGTCCAAGCTGGGTTGCCTGGCTCTTGTGTTTATGCCCTACGTTCCCATTAATATGGCTAGGGTATAAGGGGAGCACCTCTGCAATTGTTACTGCCAGGTCAGCCGGACATGTACTTCGGACTGGGTGAAGCCGAAAGCTAGCGTTCTTAAGGGAATATTCGGTCGGTGAACAAAGGATGACCTTTTTTACTTATTAGAATACATACCCCCAGATGTTTATATCCTGCGTCTCTTGTCACAGTTCGGACATCTACATTAATGCATGTGTACCCAGGGAAAGGAACCCTTAACGGAACTATTCTCCCTGGAAAATGTTTCTTACTATCCATGTAATATAACATAACTAGTTGGGTACTTGTCTGTTCAAGCACTTATGACCCCTACGCCTGGTTTTCCACGTGTGCCCCGGTTTTTACATAACTGAGCGGGTATTCGGATACACTCCGGACTATCGGGTCTGGAGGTCGAAGCAAAAAGGTCCGCCATGACAAATGATTTACAATCCGGCTAGGGACAGTATATGTCACTCGAAGTACACAGTCACTTAGACTGATTAAATTCTTCTTCTATACCGTCTAACAGGCTGTCTAGCCTACAATCCTGTTGGGAATACTTTGCGGCTAATTTCACCTGGTCATACACCAAGATGACGGGGATCTCTTTCCCGTCCGGCCCTACAGGTCTAACCTCAGCCATATGGTTCGGGTCAGCCTTGGTATATCGTGTCTTCACCATGGCCCAGGCTTCGTTTGCACCTTGTCAGCAGGCAGAAGATTCTTCCCTTGAGTATCTCTACAAGCTCCCCCATGCCACCTGGCAGGGAGGCGGATGGCCAAAAGGCCTGGGCAAGGTCCTGCATCACCTGCCGAACTTGTTCGTTCAGTTGTGAGAGCTCTAGCAGAAGATCTCCCACAGACCCGGGCATCTCACCTCCGGGACGGCCCGTCAGCATACCTACAGATATAGCTCTGTGAGCTGGTTTCTTTGCCGAACTCTATAGAAGTTCGCTCAAGCACTTACTAAAATGCCGCATCGAAGCCTTTTATTCTCCTTTACGGAGTTAGCCAGCTGGGCCCGAACATCTTTCGGTTCAACATCCAGCCGGGTATTGGCATCTTTGAGATTGTTTTTCTCCCGCCTAACTTGTGTAAGCACGCGCTCGCCAGCCTTCAGCTGTCGTTGAGCATGTTGCTCCTCCGGATTCACTCAGGGATCATCTGCAGAATCTATTGATTAGATTAGCATGCAAGCCAAATATTAACTGGTATATCTTGTTCTTTTCGATAGGAAATAAGTGTTACCAAATGGGGCCTTCTGGGACTCGTCCATTTTGGCAACTGCGGCACGTAGCTGGGCTTTTCACTCCACCAGCTCTTGAGACAACTAGGTATTCTTCTCAGTAAGAACCTATGCAAATAATGATCCTTAAATCAGTTCTGCCAACTGTTTCAAGTCTCAGGGGCTACTGGTATATATATAATTATCAGATCTTCTTACTCGTATATCCTTTACATACTGGTCCGTGGCTCTGGCAAGACCATCTTGAGCAGCTCGGATGTACGTGTCCCCTTAGTTGAAGGCATCAAACGCCCCTTCAGAAAAATCGGGGTCACGGAGTATGGCCCGGTGATGCCTGTGCTTCATGGCACTCTCCACTTAGGAATTTGTAGCAGACAGCCTATCCGCATCCTCGGTAGGAGGAATATCCGGCGTTGTCCGCACATTAGCATCTGCCTCCAAGACCGGCTCTGGAGCCCGGCTGGTGGAGGCATGGCCGGTAGGCTCTCCGGATACGGTCCGGCAAGCGTTTTTCCTGGTTTTAACCATGGACGTTATAATATTTTAAAGACAATAACCACGGAGCAGGGTTCTTTTTCATACCTCTGCGACGGCATCTCAGTCCTGACCGCCTTCCTTTTAAGCCTACCCGGTATCGGTGCCCCTTGTTGGTGAGTCACTGCGGGTTCGGCATGGCGTCCCGAGGACCTTCCCTGCAAGACACCATACATGTGCGGTGGGTGAAGTGCGAAAAAGGGGATCCTTCTCGGAAGTGGGGACTCCGGTTTTACTTACATGCATGCAGGGAGGAGTCCAGGATAATCAGCGGTGATGGCCACCAAGGCACCATCACAGCTTAACTGATAAAACGTCCTATCAATGAGCTCCATGAATATGTCCGGATCTTCTTCGAGTCCGGGATCGAGGGCCCGATCAGGGTCCTCTGGCTGTGCAGATGGGCTGTGAATCTCCCTCACAACTTTTCATAGTTCCTTCTATGAAATAGCAAGGTAAATATTTATGACAAAGAAAGCGGGAAGCTTTGGTCAAGGTTGGAAAAAGCGGCAGGCGTAAGCGAGGCGGTTGTCCTTCGCCTAGTGCCTAGGCGATGCTTAAATCCCCTAGGCGTAGCCTAGGTGATTATATAATTTTTACTATCAGGGTGTATATGTGTTTATTATATCTGTATTCTATTAATTTAGGGCATATAAGTACGTTAACGATCAGGTACTACGATTGGAATATGGCCGTTTTGGCATATCAGTGCAATATGGCATGATTTCTCGCTTGGGTAGACAATTTCTTACTTGCTCTGCCTACACTTCTGCTTATGCCCTAGGCGAGGCACTGGGCCATTGCCTAGCGCCTAGGCATGCCTAAGCGCCTCCGAGGCACTGCCTTTTCCAACAGAGGCTTTGGAGTAAAAAGCAGCAGCTCACCCAGTTTGGAGGGTTGTACATGGAGAATCCATCCCGCGGCTTAATACGGATGAACTCCTCTTCCTCTCCCTTATATAAATCGGACAGTATTTTCGCCAAAGCGGTGGCGGAGTCTGGACCTTTACGGCCGTAGTGGGTAGCATCGTCATCTCCATTGAAGTGCCACATGGGTTGTCCCCGATATTGAAGTGGCTGCACCGCCCGCATTATACATACTGACATAACCTCGATTATTGTCAGTCCAGATTCGGCCAGTGTCATGATGACCCACAAGTATAGGGGATCTATCGTAGTCCTTTCGATAAGTAAGACTGTCGAACCCAACAAGGAGCAGAAGGAAATGATAAGCGGTTTTCAGCTAGGTATTCTCTGCAAGCACTGAAATTATAGGTAACAGATAGTTTTGTGATAGGATAATTTGTAACGAGTAGCAAGTAACAAAAGTAAATAAAGTGCAGCAAGGTGGCCCAATCCTTTTTGTAGCAAAGGACAAGCCTGGACAAACTCTTATATGATGTAAAGCACTCCCGAGGACACATGGGAATATCGTCAAGCTAGTTTTCATCACGTTCATATGATTCGCGTTCGGTACTTTGATAATTTGGTATGTGTGTGGACCGGTGCTTGGGTACTGTCCTTACTTGGACAAGCATCCCACTTATGATTAACCTCTATTGCAAGCATCCGCAACTACAACAAAAGTATTAAGGTAAACCTAACCACAGCATGAAACATATGGATCTGAATCAGCCCCTTACGAAGCAACGCATAAACTAGGGTTTAAGCTTCTATCACTCTAGCAACCCATCATCTACTTATTACTTCCCAATGCCTTCCTCTAGGCCCAAATAATGGTGAAGTGTCATGTAGTCGACGTTCACATAACACCACTAGAGGAGAGACAACATACATCTCATCAAAATATCAAACGAATACCAAATTCACATGACTACTAATAGCAATACTTCTCCTATGTCCTCAGGAACAAACGTAACTACTCACAAAGCATATTCATGTTCATAATCAGAGGGGTATTAATATGCATATAGGATCTGAACATATGATCTTCCACCAAATAAACCAACTAGCACCAACTACAAGGAGTAATTAACACTACTAGGAACCCACAGGTACCAATCCCGGACTTGGAGACAAGAATTGGAAACAAGAGATGAACTAGGGTTTTGAGAGGAGATGGTGCTAGTGAAGATGTTGATGGAGATTGCCCTCTTCCGATGAGAGGAGCATTGGTGATGGTGATGGCGATGATTTCCCCCTCCCGGAGGGAAGTTTCCCCGACAGAACAGCTCCGCCAGAGCCCTAGGTTGGTTCCGCCAAGGTTCTGTCTCGTGGCGGTGGAGTCTCGTCCGAAAAGATGGCTTATGATTTTTTCCTCATTGAAAGACTCCACATAGCAGAAGATGGTCATCACAGGGCCACCAGGGGGGCCACGAGGTAGGGGGCGCACCTAGGGGGTAGGGCGCACCCCCCACACTCGTGGGAAGGGTGTGGCCCCCTTGGTGAACTTCTTGCGCTCAGTATTTTGTATACATTCTGAAAATGACTTCCGTGAAGTTTCAGGAGTTTGGAGCTGTGTGGAATAGGTCTTTAATATTTGGTCCTTTTCCAGCCTAGAATCCCAGCTATCGGCATTCTCCCTCTTTATGTAAACCTTGTAAAATAAGAGAGAATAGGCATAAGTATTGTGACATAATGTGTAATAATAGCCCATAATGCAATAAATATCGATATAAAACCATGATCCAAAATGGACGTCTCAACTCCCCCAAGCTTAGACCTCGCTTGTCCTCAAGCGAAAGCCGAAATAAAAAAATATGTTCACATGTTTAGAGATAGAGGTGTCGATAAAAAATAAAATACGGACATGAGGGCATCATGATCATTCTTAGAACAGCGACTATATAATTCTTGTCATATGATCTCTTATGCTAAAGTAACAATTCAATCACAATTTCAAGTATGAATCATAAAATTCATTGAAAACTAACAAACTATAATCTCAGTCATTGGAGCAATTGCAATTTATCATAACATAAGAAAGAGTCAATATAAGAGCTTTTCAGCAAGTCCACATACTCAACTATCATATAGTCTTTCACAATTGCAAACACTCACGCAATACTTATGGGTATGCAGTTTTATTCGGACACAGAGAAAGATAGGGGCTTATAGTTTTGCCTCCCAATGTTCTACCTCAAGGGTAATGTCAACAATAATAGTTCATGAAAACTCACATCCAATTAGCCATATATACCAGGATCTTTCCAACATGTTGTGCTTGCCAAAAGATAAAATGTAAAAAGGAAGGGTGAAGATCACCATGACTCTTATGTAAGGCAGGAGATAAAAGTAAAAGATAGGCCCTTCACAGAGGGAAGCAGAGGTTGTCATGCGCTTTTCTGGTTGGATGCACAAAATCTTAATGCGAAAGGACATCACTTTATATTGCCACTTGCGATATGGACCTTGATTATGCAGTCTATCGCTTTTATTTCTTCCATATCACACGATCGTATAAAGCTTATTTCCTCCACACCAATAAGTCATACATATTTAGAGGGCAATTTTTATTGCTTGCACCGATGACAACTTACTTGGAGGATCTTACTCAATCCATAGGTAGGTATGGTGGACTCTCATGGCAAAACTGGTTTAAGGGTATTTGGAAGCACAAGTAGTATCTCTACTTGGTGCAAAGAATTTGTCTAGCATGAGAGGGAAAGGCAAGCTCAGCCATGTTGGATGATCCATGACAATATAATTTATCTAAGATGTAAGAAAACATAACCCATTACGTTGTCTTCCTTGTCCAACATCAACTCTTTAGCATGTCATATTCTAATGAGTGCTCACAATCATAAAAGATGTCCAAGATAGTATATTTATATGTGAAGACCTCTCTTTCTTTATTACTTCCTATTAATTGCAACGATGACCAAAACTATGTTTGTCAACTCTCAACAACTTTTATTCATCATACTCTTTCTATGTGAGCTCATTACTCTCCATAAGATCCATATGATCTCTTTGTTTCTTTTTATTTCTCTCTTTTCTTTTATTCACTTAAGATCATATGATCAAGCCCTTGACTCAACACTAATCTTTATTATATATAGCTCATGGACTCGATTAAATAGAAGGATCATAAAGCAAAACTCACAACTAGATCATACTAAAAACTTTTATTCTACTAGATCAAGATATTACCAAAAGGATCGAACTAAGAAAAATGGTAAAGATAAAAGTGATGGTGATACGATACCGGGGCACTCCCCCAAGCTTGGCAGTTGCCAAGGGGAGTGCCCATACCCGATGCTCAGTTCTTCTTTGTTGGTGAAGAAGGTGGAGTTGTTGATGATGGATAGTCGCACATCGAGCGTAAAAGGTCTTCTAAATTGCGGATAATGCCTTTGAGTGCGATGATATGCTCCTTCAACAAAATATTTTCACGTGTGAGATAATTATTTTGTATACGAGCTAACTCAATCATATTGAAAGCTTCGATCTCAGTTGGGGTAAGAAGATTGTGACCAAGTTGAAGGATGTATTCTGTTGCCGGAACTTGGTCCTCCATGGCCTTCCTGATCCCTTCATCCTTGTTGATCTCCATGGGTTCTTCTCTCTTCAGCTCTGTCTTCATTAGCCAAGCATCGTTGCCCTCATTGTTGGAGGAGGAGGGAGACGACATGACGACCTGGATCTGTCTGAAAAACAGCTCGAAACAAAGACAGGAGATTTTTGCGTGATACGGTGGTCAAAACCTTCGGGAGATTATAAAATGAATTTTTACCGACCAAAATATGTAACGTGCAAGAAAACGGAACCCGGAGAGCACACGAGGTGCCCACGAGGTAGGGGCGCGCCCAGGGGGTAGGGCGCGCCCTCCACCCTCGTGGAGCCCTCGTGTCCTTCCCGGCTGCTTCTTATTTTTCTACTTTTCTAAATATTCCAAAACGGAAGAAAATTGCCATTAGAACTCTTTTGGAGTCGGTTTACTTACCGTACCACATACCTATTCCTTTTCGGATTCTGAAACATTCTGGAAAGTGTCCCTTATGTATTCCTCCGGGGTTACGATTTTAATAACATTGGTTTCAACATTTATAAGATTACCTGAGATATAATGTTTAATTCTTTGATCGTTAACCACCTTTGGATTTGTGCCTTCGAAGTTGTTGATTTTTTATGGCACTGGAACGATAGACCTCCTCGATAATGTAAGGACCTTCCCATTTAGACAGAAGTTTTCCTGCAAAAAATCTTAAACGAGAGTTGTATAGCAATACGTAATCACCTACATTAAACTCACGCTTTTGTATTCTTTTGTCATGCCATATTTAAACCTTTTCTTTAAACAACTTGGCATTTTCGTAGGCTTGGGTTCTCCATTCATTAAGTGAGCTAATGTCAAATAACCTCTTCTCACCGGCAAGTTTGAAATCATAGTTGATCTCTTTAATAGCCCAATAAGCCTTATGTTCTAGTTCAAGAGGTAAGTGACATGCTTTTCCATAAACCATTTTATACGGAGACATACCCATAGGATTTATGCAGTTCTATAGGCCCATAATGCAACATCAAGTTTCTTGGACCATTTTTTTCTAGATCTATTGACAGTCTTCTGCAAAGTTAATTTGAGCTCTCTATTACTCAATTCTACTCGACCACTAGACTGAGGGTGATAAGGAGATGCAATTCTATGATTAACATCATATTTAGCAAGCATTTTACGGAAAGCACCATGAATAAAATGTGAACCACCATCGGTCATTAAATATCTAGGGACTCCAAACCTCGGAAAAATAACTTCTTTAAGCATCTTAATAGAGGTGTTAGGATTAGCACTACTAGTTGGAATAGCTTCTACCCACTTAGTAACGTAATCAACAGCAACTAAAATATGTGTGTATCCATTGGAGGCAGGAAAAGGTCCCATATAATCAAAGCCCCAAACATCAAATGGTTCAATAACAAGTGAATAATTCATAGGCATTTCTTGACGTCTACTAATATTACCAATTCTTTGACATTCATCACAAGACAAGAAAAAATTATGGGCATCCTTGAAGAGAGTAGGCCAATAAAAACCGGATTGAAATACCTTATGTGCAGTTCTATCTCCAGCATGGTGTCCTCCATAAGACTCGGAGTGACACTTGCCTAGGATCTGTTCCTGCTCATGCTCAGGTACACAACATCTAATAACACCATCTACTACTTCTTTATAAAGATGTGGGTCATCTCAAAAGTAACGTCTCAAATCATAGAAGAACTTTTTCTTTTGCTGGTATGTGAAAGTAGGTGGTATAAATTTAGCAACAATGGAATTAGCATAATCAACATACCATGGAGCAGTGTGAGTAGCATTTATGACATTTAGTTGTTCATCATGAAAGCTATCATCAATAGGTAGTGGGTCATCAAGCACATTTTCTAACCTATACAAGTTGTCTGCAACGGGGTTCTCAGCTCCCTTCCTATCAATAATATGCAAATCAAATTCTTGTAGAAAGAGAACCCACCTAATAAGTCTAGGTTTTGCATCTTTCTTATCCATACTATATTTAATAGTAGCATGATCCGTGTGAATAGCTACTTTAGAATCAACAATATAAGGTCTGAACTTATCACAAGCAAATACAACTGCTAAGAATTCTTTTTCAGTAGTAGCATAATTTCTTTGAGCATTGTCTAGAGTTCTACTAGCATATTGAATAACATTTAATTTCTTATCAGCTATTTGCCCTAGAATAGCACCTACAGCATAATCACTAGCATCACACATAATTTCAAAAGGTAAATTCCAATCAGGTGGCTGAACAATAGGTGCAGAGATCAATGCTTTCTTAAGTATTTCAAATGCTTCTACACAATCATCATAAAAAACAAATGGTATATCTTTTTGTAATAAATTAGTCAGAGGCCGAGAAATTTTTGAGAAGTCCATAATGAACATCCTATAGAAACCGGCATGACCAAGGAAACTTCTTATACCTTTGATGTCCTTGGAAAATGGCATCTATTCAATAGCATCAACCTTGGCTTTATCAACCTCAATACCTCTTTCAGAAACTTTATGCCCCAAGACAATACTTTCATTAACCATAAAGTGGCACTTTTCCCAATTCAAGACAAGATTAGTTTCTTCACATCTCTGCAAAACTCGATCAAGGTTGCTCAAGCAATCATCAAAATAGGATCCATAGACGGAAAAATTGTCCATGAAAACCTCACAAATGTTTTCACAAAAGTCAAAGAATATAGCCATCATGCATCTTTGAAAGGTAGCAGGTGCATTACATAAACCAAAAGGCATACGTCTATAAGCAAAAGTACCAAAAGGGCAAGTAAAAGTAGTCTTTGATTGATCATTGGCTGACACAGGTATTTGAGAGAAACCAGAATAACCATCTAGAAAGCAAAAATGTGTATGTTTGGGTAATCTTTCTAGCATTTTATCAATAAAAGGTAAGGGGTAATGATCTTTTTTAGTAGCTTTATTTAATTTCCAGAAATCAATTACCATCCTATAACCTGTAATAATTCTTTACGGGATCAACTGATCTTTATCATTAGGAACGACAGTAATACCTCCCTTCTTAGGGACACAATGGACAGGACTTACCCACTGACTATCAGCAACGGGATAAATTATACCTACCTCAAGAAGCTTTAGTATTTCCTTTCTTACCACTTCCTTCATCTTAGGATTCAGCCGTCGTTGATGATCATGAACTGGTTTGGCATCTTCCTCCAAATTTATTTTGTGTTGACATAGAGTGGGACTAATGCCCTTAAGATCATCAAGAGTATATCCAATAGCAGCACGGTGCTTCTTCAGAGTTTTCAATAATCTCTCTTCTTCATGCTCTGAAAGGTTAGCACTAATAATAACAGGATATATCTTTTTCTCATCAAGATAAGCATATTTAAGAGTATTAGGTAATGGTTTGAGCTCAAACACGGGATCACCATTGGGTGGAGGAGGATCCCCTAGGATTTCAACAGGCAAATTGTGTTTCAGGATGGGTTCCTGTTTAAAGAATACTGCATCTATTTCCCTTCTTTCATTCATAAACATATCATTTTCATGGTCTAGCAAATGTTGTTCTAAAGGACCATTAGGAGGCACGGCAATAGAAGCAAGACCAATAATTTCATCTTTACTAGGCAATTGCTCTTCACGGTGTTGTCTATGAAATTTAGAGAAATATAATTCATGAGATATATCACCTAAACCAATAGTAACAACATCCTTTTTGCAATCTATCATACCCGAAGGAATTTCAAAGAAGACATTTTCATTTTCAGTAGGTTCAGTAGGTTGAGGAGCAACTCTTTGCTCTACTGGTCAGGGTGAAGATACCCCGAACAAGCCCCTCAAAGGATTACTTTCCATAGTAACAAGTGACAGTAAATTTCAGCACACTATATAAATTTTTCCTTACCAAAGGCGCTTCACTCCCCGGCAACGGCGCCAAAAAAGAGTCTTGATGACCCACAAGTATAGGGGACCTATCGTAGTCCTTTCGATAAGTAAGAGTGTCGAACCCAACGAGGAGCAGAAGGAAATGATAAGCGGTTTTTAGCAAGGTATTCTCTACAAGCACTGAAATTATAGGTAACAGATAGTTTTGTGATAGGATAATTTGTAACCAGTAGTGATAACCCACAAGTATAGGGGATCGCAACATCTTTCGAGGGTAGAGTATTCAACCCAAATTTATTGATTCGACACAAGGGGAGCCAAAGAATATTCTCAAGTATTAGCAGCTGAGTTGTCAATTCAACCACACCTGGAAACTTAGTATCTGCAGCAAAGTGTTTAGTAGCAAAGTAATATGATACTGGTGGTAGCAGCAACAAAAGTAAAGACAGCAAAAGTAATGTTTTTGGTATTTTGTAGTGATTGTAACGGTAGCAGCGGGAAAGTAAATAAGCGAGAACCAGTATAGGGAAAACTCGTAGGCACCGGATCAGTGATGGATAATTATGCCGGATGCGGTTCATCATGTAACAGTCATAACATAGGGTGACACAGAACTAGCTCCAATTCATCAATGTAATGTAGGCATGTATTCTGTATATAGTCATACATGCTTATGGAAAAGAACTTGCATGACATCTTTTGTCCCACCCTCCCGTGGTAGCGGGGTCCTATTCGAAACTAAGGGATATTAAGGCCTCCTTTTAATAGAGAACCGGAAC
Source organism: Triticum monococcum (assembly GCA_034509565.1). Taxonomy (NCBI): domain Eukaryota; kingdom Viridiplantae; phylum Streptophyta; class Magnoliopsida; order Poales; family Poaceae; genus Triticum; species Triticum monococcum. The sequence goes on from CM067841.1 coordinate 82,492,079, forward strand.
AAAGCATTAGCACATAGTGAATACATGAACTCCTCAAACTATGGTCATCACCAGGAGTGGTCCCGATTATTGTCACTTCGTGGTTGCCGAATCATAACACATAGTAGGTGACTATAGACTTGCAAGATAGGATCAAGAACTCACATATATTCATGGAAACATAATAGGTTCAGATCTAAAATCATGGCACTCGGGCCCTAGTGACAAGCATTAAGCATAGCAAAGTCATAGCAACATCAATCTCAGAACATAGTGGATACTAGGGATCAAACCCTAACAAAACTAACTCGATTACATGATTATTCTCATCCAACCCATCACCGTCTCGCAAGCCAATGATGGAATTACTCACGCACGGCGGTGAGCATCATGAAATTGATGATGGAGGATGGTTGATGATGACGACGGCAATGAATCCCCCTCTCCGGAGCCCCGAACGGACTCCAAATCAGCCCTCCTGAGAGGTTTTAGGGCTTGGCGGCGGCTCCATATCGTAAAACGTGATGATTTCTTCTCTCTGGTTTTTTCTCTCCAAAAGCAAATATATAGAGTTGGAGTTGGCGTCGGAGGGCATCCAGGGGGCCCACAAGGTAGGGGGGGCGCCCCCCACCCTCGTGGACAGGGTGTGGGCCCCCTGGTCTTCATCTTTGGCGAGGATTTTTATTTTTATTTTTTCTAAGATGTTCCGTGGAGTTTCAGGTCATTCCGAGAATATTTGTTTTCTGCGCATAAAACAACACCATGGCAATTCTGCTGAAAACAGCGTCAGTCCGGGTTAGTTCCATTCAAATCATACAAGTTAGAGTCCAAAACAAGGGCAAAAGTGTTTGGAAAAGTAGATACAACGGAGACATATCAACTCCCCCAAGCTTAAACCCTTGCTTGTCCTCAAGAAATTCAGTTGACAAACTGAAAGAAAGAAAGAAAAACTTTTACAAACTCTGTTTGCTCTTGTTGTTGTAGCTATGTCAAGCCTGCATTCAAGTTTTCAACATAGATCATAACTAACCACATTTGCAAAAATTCTCAGGTCTCATAATTACTCATAACAATAACAGGATCTACTAGCAAGCCATAATATTAAATCTCAGATGACAACATATCTCAAAACAATCATAATATGATATAACAAGATGGTATCTCGCTAGCCCTTTCTGAGACCGCAAGACATAAATGCAGAGCACCTTTAAAGATCAAGGACTGACTAGATATTGTAATTCATGGTAAAAGAGATCCAATCATAGTCACACCCAACATAGATTAATAGTGATGAATCCAAATGACAGTTGTGCTCTCCAGCTAGTGCTTTTTAATAAGAGGGTGATGACTCAACATAAAAGTAAATGGATAGGCCCTTCGCAGAGGGGAGGAGGGATTTGTAGAGGTGCCAGAGCTCGGTTTTGAAATAGAGATAAATTGTATTTTGAGCGATATACTTTCATTGTCAACGTAACAACTAAGAGATGGCGATATCTTCCATCCTAAACACATTATAGGCGGTTCCCAAACAGAATGGTAAAGTTTATACTCCCCCTCCACCAACAAGCATCAATCCATGGCTTGCTCGAAACAACGAGTGCCTCCAACATACATCAGGTCCCAGGGGGAGTTTTGTTTGCAATTAATTTTGATTTAGTTTGCATAAAGCATGGGACTGGGCATCCCGGTGACCAGCCATTTTCTCGTGAGTGAGGAGCGGAGTCCACTCCTCTTGAGAATAACCCTCCTAACATGGAAGATAAGGACAACCTTGGTTGATACATGAGCTATTCGAGCATACAAAACAGAATGTTTATTTGAAGGTTTAGAGTTTGGCGCATACAAATTTACTTGGAACGGCAGGTAGATACCGCATATAGGAAGGTATGGTGGAGTCATCTGGAATAACTTTGGGGTTTAAGGGATTGGATGCACAAGCAGTATTCCCGCTTAGTACAAGTGAAGGCTAGCAAAAGACTGGGAAGCGACCAACTAGAGAGCGACAACAGCCATGTACATGCATTAAAATTAATAAACATTGGATGCAAGCATGAGTAGGATATAATTCACCATGAACATAAATATCGTGAAGGCTATGTTTATTTTGTTTCAACTACATGTGTGAACATGCGCCAAGTCAAGTCTCTTAAATCATTCAAAGGAGGATACCACCCCATCATACCACATCATAATCATCGCAATAGCATGTTGGTCACACAAGGTAAATCATTATAACTCATAGCTAATCAAGCATGGCACAAGCAACTATGATCTCTAATTGTCATTGCAAACATGTTTATTCATAATAAGCTGAATCAAGAACGATGTGATGAAGCTATGTACCAAGGGTAGGGTCATGGACCTGTCCTAACTGCCCTACCCAAGGACATCTCTAGAATAAATCACCTGTCAATCGACTTGGAGGTGTTCCACTCGACAGACTCGAAGACACTGGACCAAGAAGCAATCACTCGACCAAGATCCAACCACTCGACGGCCACGAGACCGAAAGTCACTCCGCACGCTAACGGTCGATCATTAAGTAGCTTTTATGGTCATCATAGCACTTCATTAGGGGCGTTACTGGTAACACCCGACCTTAATGTATTTGAAACCCTGCATAACTGAGGGCGGGAGGGGTCTGGCGAACTATATATAAGCCACCTTCCCCCTCGGTGTAAAGGGTTCGCACCCCTGTAATTCATACACACATAATCCAGTCGACCGCCTCCGGGCTCCGAGACGTTGGGCTATTACTTCCTCCGAAGAAGGGCCTGAACTCGTAAACCTCGTGTGCTTACAACTACTCCATAGCTAAGATCTTGCCTCTCCATACCTACCCCCCTACAATACTGTCAGACTTAGAACCACGACAGTTGGCGCCCACCGTGGGGCCGGTGTTTTAGCGATTTGTTGGAGGAGTTGCGATCTTTTCCGATCCAAGTCATTATGGTTTCTGGCGGAGTTTTGGTGGAGGGCCGCGAGATCCGTCTCGGTGCGCTCACGTTCATCGCCGATGACTCCGCTTGGCTCCAGGAGGCTCCGCTTGACGTGGACGCACTCTCTGTCCGCGGGGCAACGCACTTTCGCGCATGCGTCCGCGGCGTCCTATTGCGGCAACCGTCGACCCATTATCGGTCGGCCCTTGTGTTGTCCTCCCTCCCTGTTTCCTGCCGGCGCAAGCGCTTCGGTCGGTCGAGACTTCAGCTGTGGGTGAGACACGCGGTGGCACGCCAGTCGGCCACCCCTCAAGTCACGGCGATCGAGCCTGACGAATCCCTCTACGGCCTGTTCGACCTATCGACTGGCTCTCCAGAGACCGCATCCGAGTGCGACAACAGTGATCCGGCGGCGGAGGTTCCGATGGTCGATGGACCGCCCAGTCCTCCCGGTTTCCCCCACACCAACGGAGGCACAGGTGGAGGCGACCTGTCGTGTCCCCATGAGGAATATCTCCCCGAGCCCCTCACGTCGCTGCAGAGAGAAGAACTTCGTCACCGGAACATGGATGCACTGCACACTCCTATCGTTGGAGAAACTCCCGAGGCTCGTGCCTTGGAGGACGCGTGCTTGGCAAACTTGGCTGAGCGCACTCGACTGGAGAACCTCCAGCAAGCACTCGACAAGCGTGCGTGACAACGGGTTCCAGAATCTAGTCGACGTCAGCTCCTTCCGCCCCCGCAAGTATATCGAACTCCGATTCAGAATTTAGCAGCTGCAGCCCGTATAGCAAAGTCGATTCAGTCTTCCCAGTCGGAGGTTAGCAGAGGCTTGCTGCAGATCAGAGCGTTACTCCGGGCAGCAGGAGACCAGAATTCCGCTATTTCTCAGTCGCGGAACAGGATTCATAGCAGATCCATTGCTGCAGACACAGTCCAGTCGGCTGATAGCCCAAGATCGCCCCCGAGGCGTGAGGGACGTGGGGACCGGCGTAATCAGTACGGGAACCGTGAGTAGTATGAGCACCGATTCGATTGTGATGATCGACGTCGAGTACCCACCCCTCCCCCGAGGAGTGGGTCGTATGTGCCTCGACAGCAGGATGACAGGCGCCCTCATAGTGTTGGGCGAAGGATTCCAGTCGACCCCAGGGAACCTGGCTTTGATGCGAGATCCCTTCTCGTTCAAGGTTTGGTCGACAGGAACAGAGATCACTGAGAAGGTCACGACAGAGATGCACCTACCAGCAGCAGAGTATATGTTTCAGGGCCAGAGTGCTTTAGTAGAGCCATCAGGGCCGCTGTGATTCTTCCCAACTTCAGGTTGGTGACTGGAGTTAGTAAGTTCACTGGTGAGTCCAAGCCCGATACTTGGCTTGAAGACTACCGAGTGGCCGTCCAGATTGGCGGTGGCAATGATGAAGTGGCCATGAAGCACCTGCCTCTCATGTTGGAGGGATCGGCCAGAGCGTGGCTGAATCAGTTAGCACCCAGCAGCATTTACACTTGGGAAGATCTCGCCCGAGTGTTTGTCACCACATTTGAAGGAACATGCCAGCGACCGGTAGGGCTGACGGAACTGCAGTCTTGCGTGCAGAAGCCGAATGAAACTTTGAGGGATTACATCCAGAGATGGATCACGTTACATCACACGGTAGAGAATGTGCCTGACCACCAATAGTCTGTTCCTTCAAAGAAGGCGTCAAGTACAGAGAACTAAATCTGAAATTCGGTCGAACCAGAGATATGTCTCTGAATCGGATGATGGAGATTGCCACCAAGTACGCTAATGGTGAAGATGAGGATCGACTCCGGAGTGGCAAGCACAAGTCAGTCGCTCAAGACACCAGAGGAGGAAATTCCAATTGGAAACAGAAGCGGAAAGCCGAGCTAGCTGCTCCTGGGGAAGCCTTGGTTGTAACTCAAGGAAAGTTTAAGGGGAAACCCAAAGGGCCTTGGAACCCCAAGAAAGTTAAAGACCAAGATGGAAATGATGTGTTGGATTTGCCATGTCACATCCACACCAAGAAAGATTAAGAGGGTAAGTTCATTTACCCGAAACATACCACTCGACAGTGTCGGCTCTTGATCCAGCAGTTCCAGGGCAAACAGCCCAAAGATAAGGAAAAGGAGTCGGACAAAGTAGAGGATAAGGAAGCCAGTGATGATGGATACCCCCTGGTTAATTCCACCCTGATGATTTTTGCTAATGTTGAAAGCAAAAGTCGGCTGAAAGTTATCAACCGTGAGGTGAATATGGTTGCTCCGGCGACACCCAGTTATCTGAAGTGGTCTCAGACTACCATCACATTCGACCAGTCCGATCACCCAACGCACATTTCCACCACTGGGAGGCAAGCTTTGGTGGTCGACCAAGTTGTTGAAGGCACTCCACTGACCAAAGTCTTGAGGGATGGTGGCAGTGGATTGAACATACTGTATGTTGAGACGTTGAAAGGGATGGGCATTCCGATGTCCAGACTCAGTACCAGCAACATGAGTTTCCATGGAGTCATTCCTGGGAAGAAGGCTGAGTCACGCGGCCAGATTGCTCTTGATGTGGTTTTCGGTGATTCCAAGAATTACTACAAAGAAAAGTTGACGTTCAAAGTTGTGGATTTCCAGAGTGCTTATCACGCTATTTTGAGCAGGCCAGCTTATGCATGCTTCATGGCTCGACCATGTTATGTGTATCTCAAATTGAAGATGCCTGGTCCCAAAGGTGTGATCACTATTACGGCAATCGGAAGAAAGCAGAAGAGTGTTTTTAGAAAGGCTCAAAGATCGCTGATGCTCAGATGGTAGTGGTGGAGCTGCAGGAATACCAGAAGACTACAGACCCGAGTGATCTGTTGCGAGCCAAGAAGCCCGCTACAGAATCAGCTTTTCAGTTGTCTGGTGAAACGAAGCCGGTTCACATTCACCCGACCGATCCCAGTGCCACTCCGACTCATATCTCAACAACACTCGACTCCAAATAGGAAGAAGCGCTCATCCAGTTCCTCCGTGGGAACTGGGACATTTTCGCATGGAAGCCTTCTGACATGCCGGGTGTTCCCAGGGGGCTGGCTGAGCACTGCCTACGAGTCGACTCGAAAGTGAAACCTATCAAAGAACATCTCCGATGGTCCGCCGTCCAGAAGAGAAAGGCTATTGGTGAGGAGGTGGCTCGGCTCTTAGTAGCGGAGTTCATCCGAGAGATTTACCACTCTGAGTGGCTCGCCAACATTGTCATGGTCCCCAAGAAGGACATGTCACTTCGCATGTGCATTGACTTTAAACATATCAATCGGGACTGCCCAAAAGATCATTTTCCTCTCCCCGCATCGACCAGATAGTCGACTCGACTGCGGGATGCGAGCGACTGTCTTTTCTAGACGCCTATTCCGGGTACCATCAGATCCGTCTGTATGGGCCTGACGAGATCAAAACGGCTTTCATCACTCCATTCGGGTGCTTCTGTTATGTTACCATGCCATTCGGCCTCAAGAATGCCGGAGCCACGTTCATGAGAATGATTCAGAAATGTTTGCTCACTCAAATCAGTCGGAATGTGGAAGCATACATGGATGATATTGTGGTCAAGTCACGGAAGGGTTCCGACCTGCTGACTGTCCTTGCTAAAACCTTTGCCAACCTCAGGAGGTATGATATCAAGCTTAATCCATCAAAGTGCACATTCGGAGTTCCTGTCGGAAAGTTACTCGGTTTTCTCGTTTCCGAACGGGGAATCGACGCCAATCCAGAAAAAGTCAGTACTATACTCCGAATGAAAAGTCATGTGCGAGTGCACGACGTCCAGAGGCTTACTGGTTGCTTGGCCGCTTTAAGTCGATTCACCTCTCGTCTCGGTGAAAAGGCATTGCCTCTTTACCAATTGATGAAGAAGTTAGACAAGTTCGAGTGGACTCCCGAAGCTGAGGTAGCATTTGCAGAGCTCAAAGCTCTGCTCTCCACCCAGCCGGTGCTTGCTGCCCCAATCAGCAAAGAGCCTTTGCTGCTTTACATCGCAGCCACGGGACAAGTCGTCAGTACGATACTTACGGTCGAGCGGGAAGAAGAAGGAAAAGCCTTCAAAGTTCAGCACCAAGTATATTATATTTCTGAAGTTTTGACCCCGTCGAAGCAAAGATATCCTCATTATCAGGAGCTTGTATATGGGATTTATATGACCACAAAGAAGGTTGCTCACTACTTCTCTGATCATTCCATTACAGTCGTCAGCGACGCTCCGTTGTCAGAGATCCTGCACAACAGAGATGCAACTGGTCGAATGGCAAAATGGGCGATTGAACTCCTTCCTCTAGATATCAAGTTTGAGGCAAAGAAAGCTATCAAGTCCCAAGCAATAGCAGATTTTGTCGCCGAGTGGATTGAGCAACAACTGCCGACTCAGGTTCATTCGGAGGATTGGACCATGTTCTTCGATGGTTCCAAAATGCTGAATGGTTCCGGTGCCGGGGTAGTATTGGTCTCCCCCCGAGGAGATAAGCTCAGATATGTTCTTCAAATCCACTTTGATTCCTCCAATAACGAAGTAGAATATGAATGTCAGGACCCCGATTCTAAGTCACATCGATCTAGCCGGTAACACCTCATATCACTTTGCGGCCTCACGCACGGTATCCCACGGGTGTCGCCTTACCATGGCCCGGGACCATTTGCGCCTTTTGGCTCACGTATATGACAATGTTGCTAGCATCCATATGACCGAGAACCCGGGCCGACATGGCTAGTCGTGAACCCAAAGCGGCACAGACCTATGGAGACAGGCATACATGAATCACATCGAACATGTCGGTCATCAACGAGTGATTCCGGGCTGTAGCACTGGGCTAACAGGACTCCGGGGATCCCGGGCTGTAGCAGGCTAGACAGGACTCCGGAGATCACCGCGTGACATTTCCCCGAAGGGACAGACATAGGGACGAAGTGAAACACATGCCGGCCAGTCAAGTGTCCTGAACAGTAGTGCTGGGCTAGCAGGACTCCGGTGAACCGGGCTGTAGCGGACTACTATGGCTCGAGGAGCACTAGACTACATTTCCCCATAAGAAAGGCTGCGAAGGACAAACAACTAGATTGTCGGATCCCACTCATACCAAGCATTTCAAACATACACACAATATGCCCGATATGAGTACATACAACATGGCATCACAACAAAACTCTACAACTCAAGTACTTTATTTAAAGGCTCTAGGGAGCCATACATAACATATCCATACAGGTAGGGGTCACATGACCCGACACTCAAGTCATACAGTCATACAAGCACATGCGGAAGCAACTAGTCTGAGTACAGACTCTAGAAAGAAAGAAGGCTTCTGGAAGCCTGTCTATCTACATAGGGCCCTCCATGGCCTGGATCACCACCTGGGTGGCTAGTCACTCGTCGACGTCAAGGTCTACGTAAAACCCATCGGAGGGGGCAGTGTTGTCGTCTGAAAACAATAAATAAGCAAACATGAGTACAAAGGTACTCAGCAAGTCTTACATCAGGACCTACTATACATGCTCATTCTCAAGAAGGTGGTGGGGTTTATGCAGCAAGCCAGCTTTGACTCTTGGCTAAGCTATCCTATGGAATCTTTTAGCAAAATAGTTTTCGCACACGAGTCCACTACTCACCATCACAATACTCCACCGTGGATCCTCCCTCGTATCCTGCGAGGGGGCCATCCTCGGTACTCACACTTATCTTGAGTCTTTTAGTAGTATCCATTAACTTGTCTATGAACTGTATATGCAATCAAGTAGTCCTTTACCGTGGACGCGGCTATTCGAATAGTTTTATACCCTGCAGGGGTGTACTTCGTCACACATGTTTCCACCACTTAGCGTCTGCACACGAAATGTGCTCGGCAGACTTCAAGCGAAAACCGACGTGGGTGTAGACCACGACCTGACTAACCTCTCAAGTCTCTAGTCCAGGGTCATCGCCTATTCAGGTTCCATCCGCAAGGAAATCCGGCCGGGGTGTCCTCAACGGCCCCGAACGATCTGAACAGGGTTCCCGAGACACCAAACGGGTGACTCGGTACACCGTGCCATGGTGTATCTACCGCAACATAGCCCACCCCTAGGGTCAGCGCTACGCACGGCCGCCAACACATATCCTACAAACACCAGAAACTAGTTGCAACTCCTGGACTGAGGCGAGAGGGGTCGGTAAGTCGAGCGGGGTCATATTTCAGGGCCCAATGTGTGGTAGTAGCTGAATCTTAATTCACGCATACAGAACTCAGTTCTTAGGGACGGCTTCAATGAAACAACCCACCATGTACTCCTACATGGCCTCTCATCGATACCTTTACCAAAACATGTTCAACACATCCCACATATTAGTGGCACAAGCATTTCACTCTAGCCCATCACCCAGATGAACCAGACCTGACACAACTCTAAGCATAGCAGGCATAGCAAGGTAGGAATCACAAAACATGGCTCAATCAACTCCTACACATGCTAGAGGGTTTCATCTAGTTACTGTGGCAATGACAGGTCATGTAGAGGATAAGGGTTCAACTACCGTAGCACACAGCAGTTTGAATCGTGTTGTCTTAATGCAGTAAACAAGAGCAGGAGCGAGAACATGGGTTGTATCGGAATGATCAATGGTTGCTTGCCTGATGGAGTGGTGACGGGATACTGCCCTTCAGTTGGATACTCGTGAATATCCTCGGAGGCAGAACCTACCACGAAGAACACAACCGAGTACAATCAACACATGATGATATGCAACAATATGATGCATGCTATGACATGGCAATATGGATGTGTCTTGAGCTAATGCAACTAGCTATGATTTAAATGGAGTTGGTTTGAGTACAAGATTCACATTCCAACCTAATATATGATTATTTAAATGCCCTTTATTTGTTTTGTCCAAAACAGGGGACAAACATTGTTCAAACATGCATGAAAATGGTACAGATGGATTCCTTGAATTTTTCTGATAATTTTACATATATAATTTGTCTCATTTGGAGTTATGGTTGAATTTCTATGAATTTTTGAAGTTTTGAATATATTCTGGAATTTCCTGAATTATTTTAATTCCAGAAAAAATATATTGCGTCAGCATGACAACAGCATTGCGTCAGCAGGTCAAAGGCGGCTGACCCAGTCAAACCTGATGTGTGGGGTCCACACGTCAGTGTCTGTAGCTAATCCTAATTAAATTAAAACTAAACTGGCTTGGTTAATGGGGTTGGGCCCACGCGTCAGTGACCCATTTAATTAGAAGGGTTAAATTAGTTGTTAAACTAATCCTAACTAAAGATTAATAGGGCCGGGCCCCACATGTCAGCGACCCACGGGAGGTCAAACCTCCTGGTCAGCAGGGTCAACACCCGTCGGCGGCTTGACGCCGGCGAGCCAGACACGGCGGAGGGGCTCGGGATCGCCGCTCCGGTGACCATTCGGGCGGTGGAGCTCATCTACACGATGCCCAGACTCGCGTGAATCCAGTAGGACACACGGGAGGCTGCGGGGCGGCCGTAGCTCGCCGGAATCAGGCTCGAGGCGGCGGCCGGAGCTCGGGCGAGCTCGGGTTCGAGGCTATAGGGCACGGGGAGGCATGCGGATAGGTTCTACGGGCTCCTGGCGTCACCAGGAACACGACGACGTGTGCGGGTGCGGCTGGCTCGGCCCCTGGCCATGGTGGCGCCATGGCCGGCGGCGAGGAGCTCGCGGGCGCGGTGGTGCTAGCGCTAGAGGACGTGAGGGACGACGGGGCAAGGGGGAACCGGGTCAATGGCTCACCGTGGTTCTTCTGGTGCTACTGGCGAGGCAGGGGAGGCACGGGGTTCGGCGAATCGACGATGAAGTCGCCGGCGGCCGCAGGTTGAGGAAGAGCTCGAAGGCGACGCCGTAGGGCTTCCCGAGGCGCGTGACTTGACGGAGAGGTAGCCGGCAATGTGGCGGAGCTCTTGGGCGCAGCGGCAGGGCGAGGGGTGGCCGGTGGCCGCGGTGGCAGCGAACGGCGGCGACGGCATCTCTCGGATGAGCTCGGGGAAGAGAGCCAGGGGAGCGATAGAGAGTGGAGCGAGTGAGGGAGAGGAGCGAGGTGACACGGGACATCATCGTGGCGTCGCTAGGAGGCCGGGGGAAGCAGGAGGTGGCTTCGCCTCCTGTGCGCGCGCCACGCCGTCGTCCTCCTGGCAAAGGAAGGAGACGACTGGCGCCCGGCTCTAGTGGGCTGGGCCGTGCTGGGCCGGTTGGTGGCGCCAGGTAAGTGGCCCACTGGCCTGCTTTCTCTCTCTCTCAAATTTTATTCTGTTTTCTATTTTTGCTATTCTGTTTTGATTTAGTTTAAATACTAAATCATTTTATAAAATCCTGAAAATATTTATGGACACTTTCTGAATTATTTCAGTGGCCCAAAAATAATTCCAACATTATTTGAGCATTTGAATTATTTAATAGTATTTAAATGCCCAAATTCAAATATTTATGAATTAAATCAATGCCCCTTTTGTTGACCTAAAAATATAGGCACCATTTTTCCCAAGGGTTCTAACCCAAGGCAAAGAGGGTGAACATATCTGAAGGGCATTTCAGGTTCATTGAATTTATTTTTAGTAAACCCTAGATGATTTCAGGGGGGGGGTGCTGGGGGTTCTGCTTTCCCCATTTCCATTTCTGATGAAAGTAGACATGATGCACACTCTAATGCATAACCTAGCTAGGATGTGACAACTCACCCCCACTCAATAGAATCTCGTCCCGAGATTTAGGATCATCTGGGAAGAAGGCGGGGTACTCGAGTCGAAGACGATCCTCCCTTTCCCAAGTGGCTTCTTCCTCGGAATGGTGTGACCATTGAACCTTGAGAAACTTGATATTATGACGTCGAGTGGTACGCTCGGCTTGATCAAGGATACGAACGGGGTATTCCCGATAAGAGAGGTTATCTTGTAAATCAAGCGTTTCGTGGTGCACTCCACGGATAGGATCCGCGAAGCAACGCCTGAGTTGCGAAACGTGGAAGACATCGTGAACTCTGGAAAGATGCGGAGGTAGTTCCAATTGGTAGGCAACTTCTCCTCGTTTGGCAAGAATGCGAAAAGGTCCAATGTAACGAGGAGCCAATTTGCCTTTGATACCGAAGCGATGGGTTCCCTTTAACGGGGTAACCCGAAGGTAAGCTTTCTCGTCAATTTCAAATGTCATAGGCTTATGCTTACGATCATATTGACTCTTTTGGCGAGATTGGGCCGTTTTCAATTTCTCACGAATAACGCGAACCTGCTCTTCTGCTTCCTGAATCATATCCGGGCCAAAGAGTTGTCTTTCCCCGGTTTCTGACCAGTTAAGAGGCGTTTGACATTTTCGTCCATAGAGAACTTCGAAGGGAGCCTTGCCCAAACTAGCTTGATAGCTATTGTTATAAGCAAACTCCGCGAATGGAAGGCATTTCTCCCAACTCATTCCGAACGAGATAACAGAAGCTCGGAGCATATCTTCCAGAATTTGATTGACTCGCTCTACTTGACCACTTGATTGAGGATGGAAGGCGGTGCTAAAGGAGAGATGAGTTCCCATAGCATTTTGGAAACTTTCCCAAAATCGAGAGGTGAAGAGACTTCCACAGTCTGAGTTAATTTCCAATGGGACACCATGAAGAGACACTATTCGGGAGATGTATAAGTCAGCTAGCTGGCTAGCGGTGATACTCTCACGAACAGGTAGGAAATGGGCTACTTTGGAAAGACGGTCGATCACGACGAAGATGGCATTATTTCCCCTCTTGGTCCTGGGAAACCCAGTGATGAAATCCATACTGATTTTGTCCCATTTCCATTCAGGAATAGCCAAAGGTTGAAGGGTGCCAGCAGGCCGTTGATGCTCTGCTTTAACACGACGACAAACATCGCAATTAGCAATGTATTGAGCGATTTCTCTCTTCATCCTAGTCCACCAAAACCTCTGGCGTAGGTCTTGATACATTTTAGTACTACCGGGATGAATAGTGAGAGGGGACTCATGAGCTTCCTTAAGGATCATCTGGCGTAGATGTTGGTTCTTGGGAACCACCAGGCGGTTCTCAAAGAAGACAGCACCTTGCTCATCCATGGAAAAACATTTAGCTACTCCGCTAGCAATGTTTTCCTTAATCCGGGATATGCCCTTATCATGCTTTTGGGCAGCTATGATTTGATCCATAAGGGTAGGTTTCGCCACCAGGGTAGACAGGAATCCACGAGGAACAATGTGAAGGTTAAGCTTACGAAATTCCTCATGGAGAAGTGGTTGACTTTGTTGTAACATCAGGTTGTTACAGTAGGACTTATGACTTAGTGCATCAGCCATGACATTGGCTTTGCCAGGGGTGTAAGTTATTCCTAAGTCGTAATCCGAGATCAACTCGACCCAACGTCTTTGCCTGAGATTCAAATCTAGTTGGGTGAAGATATATTTCAAGCTTTGGTGATTGGTGAAGATCTCGCAACGATTACCGAGAAGGTAATGTCGCCAGGTTTTGAGTGCATGGACTATAGCTGCAAGCTCTAGATCATGTGTGGGATAATTTTCCTCATGTGGGTGTAATTGCCGTGAAGCATAGGCAATTACCTGACGATCCTGCATGAGTATGCAACCTAGTCCTTGTCGCGAGGCGTCGCAATAGATAATAAAGTCCTTGGAGAAATCTGGTGGTACCAGTACGGGAGCAGATGTCAGGCGTCTTTTCAGTTCCTGAAAACTGAACTCGCACTGTGGAGTCCACTCGAACTTTTTATCTTTCTTGAGGAGTTCAGTTAGAGGTTTAGCAACCTTGGAGAAATTCTCAACGAAGCGGCGACAATAGCTCGCTAGGCCAAGGAAACTCCGAACTTGCTTGACCGAAACAGGTGGAGTCCAATCAAGGACGGCTTGAACTCGCTCGGGATTGACAGCAATACCCTTACCAGAGATTACATGGCCTAGATAGGTCACTTCTGACAACCAAAATTCACACTTGGAGAATTTGGCATAAAGGCGATGCTCTCGAAGTTTCATCAATACCAGCCTTAGATGTTCGGCATGTTCCTCTTCATTCTTGGAGTAGATGAGTATGTCATCGAGGTATACTACGACGAATTTGTCCAAGTACTCCATGAAAACTGAGTTCATTAACCGGGAGAAAGTGGCCGGGGCATTGGTTAAACTGAAGGACATGACGGTGTACTCGTATTGGCCATAACGAGTGACAAAAGCCGTTTTGGGAATGTCCCCGTTTCTGATTTTGATTTGATGATAGCCCAACCTCAAATCCATCTTGGAGAAGACTGAGGATCCAGCGAGCTGATCATACAGGTCGTTGATCCTGGGAAGCGGATATTTGTTCTTGATGGTGACCAGATTGACAGGTCGGTAATCCACAACCATTCGATCCGTTCCATCCTTCTTCTTGACGATGAGGACGGGGAAAGCCCAAGGAGAGGAGCTAGGACGGATGAACCCTTTGTTCAAGGACTCATCGAGTTGGTTCTTAAGCTCGGCTAGTTCTAAGGGTGCCATCTTGTAGGGTCTTCTAGCAATTGGAACGGTTCCTGGAACAAGGTCTATCACAAACTCGACATCCCGGTCAGGTGGAACACCTGGCAGTTCTTCCGGAAACACATCCGGGAAGTCTCAGACTACCGGAACATCCTCAAGGTCTGGAAGAGGGTTGGCATTGAGAGAGTAAAGTTGGCGCTTGGCCACTCGAGTTAAGACATTAACTGTCTTGCCCGAGGGATGAGTAAGTTGAACGGTTCTAGTGGCACAATCGATCTTGGCGTAATGAGCCGACATCCAGTCCATACCCAAGATGATGTTTATGTCGGAGGACTTGAGAGCTATTAAAGATGCAAGGAAGACAAGCCTATCGACAAGAATTTCGTTCCCATGGCTTACCCTAGAAGTTTGCCATTTGGAACCCGGAGTTTGAATTACCATGGAAGTGGGCATGTCACAGAATGTCGTGTTATGCAACCGAGCATAATTCTCGGATATGAATGAATGAGATGCTCCAGTATCGAAAAGAACAGATGCCGGATGGCAGTTAACAAGGAGCGTACCAAGGACGACGTTGGGATCCTCATGAGCCTCTTCGGCTGAGACGTAGTTGACATGGCCACGTGCAGTAGTGGCCGGCTTGGCGTAGAAAGTCTTTCCCGCGGGCTTACCATGGCCAACGGACTTTCCAGCTTGATTGGGGTTGTTCTGGGGACACTCTCGACTATAGTGACCCGGTTCTCCACACTTGAAGCATGTTACCATAGTGGGGCGTGGAGCAACATTAGCAGCGGGGCCACCATAGGGCTTGGGCGGTGCAAATTGCTGGTTGGGACGAGGCGCCTCAAAGGATGGCCTCGGGGTGAATCTGGGTAGCAGTGCGGTGCTTGGAATCCACACCCGGCGCTTCTGAGCTCCAGAGCCGGATGAAGACCCAAATCACGGGAGTGCTTGCGTGAAGCGTCATAATCAGTCTGGCCTGTCTCAGCACTGATAGCTTTATTGACCAGCTTCTGGAAGGATGTGCACTCGTGCAGACGGAGATCGCGGCGAAGCTCAGGGCTAAGTCCCTTGCGGAACCTTGCCTGCTTCTTGGCGTCAGTAGAAACCTCTTCAGGAGCATAGCGTGCCAGGTTCCCAAATTCTCGGCTATATGCATCCACAGTCAGCCTTCCTTGGGTGAAGTTGCAGAACTCCTCCCTCTTGCGATCCATGAGACCTTCCGGAATTTGATGCTCACGGAAAGCCTCGCTGAACTCAGCCCAGGTAGTGATTTGGCCGACCGGGCGCATAGCTTCGTAGTTTTCCCACCAATGGCTAGCGGGGCCCTCAAGATGATAGGCAGCATAGGTAACCTTGTCGGCTTCAGCTACGTTGGCAGAATGTAGCTTGTGGGTGATGCTGCGAAGCCAATCATCCGCGTCGAGGGGCTCGACGGAATGGTTAAACTTTGGTGGGTACAGCTTGATAAAGTCGTTGATTGACACCAAGTCATTTCGTGGGTGGCGTGCAGTGTTCTGCTCAATCCGCTCCAGCAGGCGGTTGGTCTCACGCTTGTTCCTTTCCGCCTCCAGCATCACTTCGGCCAGGGAAGGCGGGTGAGGCAAATTTTCACCTCTAGCTGCATTGGCTTCCCCCTGCTCCGGGGCAGCAGTGTTTCCGCGGGTGTTGACCATCCTAGAAGGAAACAAGACAACGGTTTAGACAAGGATGGCTCAAACTTAACAGGGAAGTGCAGAATGTAAAGGATAACGCGGAATGCAGAGATGCTCATTCGTATGCCATGGTAATATAAAACTGCCATATATACACCAACGGTCATACTCGTCATACATAGTTTAGTACAAGCCCATGCTACAGTACAACTATGAAAGTAGACGTTACATCTCATCGGAGGCATTCCGAGTCCCTATACATTATTTGTCTACACCTCCGGAATCGATTACACACCAAGTCGTATTCCACAAGTCACACAGGACAGTGGAGATACAACTACTACAATACTAGTGGTACTACTACTAACTCAGATAGCTCCGTAGTAGTCCTCATAGAAGTCACCTCCATAGCCTGGAAGTTCAACGTGATCATCCGGAAACAGACGGTCCTGAGGAGCCTGTGGACCATAGGGGCTAGGATAAGGTCTTGGACCAACAAACGGTGGCCTGCGGGGACCAAGGGGTGGGGTGATGCCTCCCACATCACGCCAATCCACCATGTCTGGCAGAGCTGCTCTCACAGGATACAGATCCCTGGTATCCATACATCCAGCTTGCACCGCGGGTGCAAACCGAGTCAATGTGGCCCAATGATCAGCACGAGTATTGAAGAGCTCCAGCCTCAAGGCCCGATTCTCTCGGTCCTTATCTTCGAGCATCTCAGCGGTGGTACGAGTTAATGAGTCCTCCTGAGTGGAGTCAGCATAGATAGCCTGAAGATACCCCTGCGCTCCCGGAAGTGAAGCTGGCATGTAACGGAAGTCAGTGTTCCGAAGCAGGCCAGTCCGGACTCACAAGATGGTCATCATGGAATAGGCGGCATCCTGCACAGCCATCTCAATGGTAACTCCGAGTCCATAGGAACAGTGAAGGGGCTCGGTAGATCCAGGATAGGAAGGAAATATCCTGACGGTGCATAAATACTGGCTTTGATTAAAGTTGCGGAACTGCTCTTCAACAGTGTATTCGGGATACCAACGGTATCCTGTCTCGATCATGACCCGGACCAACATAGCAGTATGACCGGGCACGTTGAGGCACCTGGTCAGGCGAACCACTTGATTTTGAGACTGGTTGGCCATCTAAAAGCACAGCCACAAGACAAAGACATCAGAATTCCTAGGGAAAATTGGGCAGCATAATGGCTGTAAATGCTCAGAAAAAGATTTGAGACATCCACAACAGTTCACAATACCACTCAACAGCATCATATCAAGGTTCTGATTCAAATAGCCACGTACTAAAATAGTAGAAACTGGACTGAAACTCGTAGCAATAATCCTATGAGCTACTACGGATTAGTAACACGTGAACCTGATAGAAGAAGAGAGCCTAGTCCTTAACCCACATTGAATGAGAAGAGAATGACTCAGATCAGAAGCATAGGGTAAAGGAGTAAAAGAACCTTACGTTCCCTCCCACAATCAATTCCCTTACATATAGCTAAAGCATTTCTAGACTCGACATCGACCAGTTTGGCTGAACAAACCTACAGGCAGTCCGGCTCTGATACCAACGCTGTCAGGACCCCGATTCTAAGTCACATCGATCTAGCCGGTAACACCTCATATCACTTTGTGGCCTCACGCACGGTATCCCACGGGTGTCGCCTTACCATGGCCCGGGACCGTTTGCGCCTTTTGGCTCGCGTATATGACAATGTCGCTAGCATCCATATGACCGAGAACCCGGGCCGACATGGCTAGTCGTGAACCCAAAGTGGCATAGACCTATGGAGACAGGCATACATGAATCACATCGAACATGTCGGTCATCAACGAGTGATTCCGGGCTGTAGCACTGGGCTAACAGGACTCTGGGGATCCCGGGCTGTAGTAGGCTAGACAGGACTCCGGAGATCACCGCGTGACATTTCCCCGAAGGGACAGACATAGGGACGAAGTGAAACACATGCCGGCCAGTCAAGTGTCCTGAACAGTAGTCCTGGGCTAGCAGGACTCCGGTGAACCGGGCTGTAGCGGACTACTATGGCTCGAGGAGCACTAGACTACATTTCCCCATAAGAAAGGCTGCGAAGGACAAACAACTAGATTGTCGGATCCCACTCATACCAAGCATTTCAAACATACACACAATATGCCCGATATGAGTACATACAACATGGCATCACAACAAAACTCTACAACTCAAGTACTTTATTTAAAGGCTCTAGGGAGCCATACATAACATATCCATACAGGTAGGGGTCACATGACCCGACACTCAAGTCATACAGTCATACAAGCACATGCGGAAGCAACTAGTCTGAGTACAGACTCTAGAAAGAAAGAAGGCTTCTGGAAGCCTGTCTATCTACATAGGGCCCTCCATGGCCTGGATCACCACCTGGGTGGCTAGTCACTCGTCGACGTCAAGGTCTACGTAAAACCCATCGGAGGGGGCAGTGTTGTCGTCTGAAAACAATAAATAAGCAAACATGAGTACAAAGGTACTCAGCAAGTCTTACATCAGGACCTACTATACATGCTCATTCTCAAGAAGGTGGTGGGGTTTATGCAGCAAGCCAGCTTTGACTCTTGGCTAAGCTATCCTATGGAATCTTTTAGCAAAATAGTTTTCGCACACGAGTCCACTACTCACCATCACAATACTCCACCGTGGATCCTCCCTCGTATCCTGCGAGGGGGCCATCCTCGGTACTCACACTTATCTTGAGTCTTTTAGTAGTATCCATTAACTTGTCTATGAACTGTATATGCAATCAAGTAGTCCTTTACCACGGACGCGGCTATTCGAATAGTTTTATACCCTGCAGGGGTGTACTTCGTCACACATGTTTCCACCACTTAGCGTCTGCACACGAAATGTGCTCGGCAGACTTCAAGCGAAAACCGACGTGGGTGTAGACCACGACCTG
This sequence comes from Triticum monococcum, assembly GCA_034509565.1. Classification (NCBI taxonomy): domain Eukaryota; kingdom Viridiplantae; phylum Streptophyta; class Magnoliopsida; order Poales; family Poaceae; genus Triticum; species Triticum monococcum. The sequence continues at coordinate 82,511,074 of CM067841.1, forward strand.
ACTAACCTCTCAAGTCTCTAGTCCAGGGTCATCGCCTATTCAGGTTCCATCCGCAAGGAAATCCGGCCGGGGTGTCCTCAACGGCCCCGAACGATGTGAACAGGGTTCCCGAGACACCAAACGGGTGACTCGGTACACCGTGCCACGGTGTATCTACCGCAACATAGCCCACCCCTAGGGTCAGCGCTACGCACGGCCGCCAACACATATCCTAAAAACACCAGAAACTAGTTGCAACTCCTGGACTGAGGCGAGATGGGTCGGTAAGTCGAGCGGGGTCATATTTCAGGGCCCAATGTGTGGTAGTAGCTGAATCTTAATTCACGCATACAGAACTCGGTTCTTAGGGACGGCTTCAATGAAACAACCCACCATGTACTCCTACATGGCCTCTCATCGATACCTTTACCAAAACATGTTCAACACATCCCACATATTACTGGCACAAGCATTTCACTCTAGCCCATCACCCAGATGAACCAGACCTGACACAACTCTAAGCATAGCAGGCATAGCAAGGTAGGAATCACAAAACATGGCTCAATCAACTCCTACACATGCTAGAGGGTTTCATCTAGTTACTGTGGCAATGACAGGTCATGCAGAGGATAAGGGTTCAACTACCATAGCACACAGCAGTTTGAATCGTGTTGTCTTAATGCAGTAAACAAGAGCAGGAGCGAGAACATGGGATGTATCGGAATGATCAATGGTTGCTTGCCTGATGGAGTGGTGACGGGATACTGAAGGAAATATGCCCTAGAGGCAATAATAAAGTTATTATTTATTTCCTTATATCATGATAAATTTTTATTATTCATGCTAGAATTGTATTAACCGGAAACATAATACATGTGTGAATACATAGACCAACAGAGTGTCACTAGTATGCCTCTACTTGACTAGCTCGTTAATCAAAGATGGTTATGTTTCCTAACCATGAACAAAGAGTTGTTATTTGATTAACGAGGTCACATCATTAGTTGAATGATCTGATTGACATGACCCATTCCATTAGCTTAGCACCCGATCATTTAGTATGTTGCTATTGCTTTCTTCATGACTTATACATGTTCCTATAACTATGAGATTATGCAACTCCCGTTTACCGGAGGAACACTTTGGGTACTACCAAACGTCACAACGTAACTGGGTGATTATAAAGGAGTACTACAGGTGTCTCCAATGGTAGATGTTGGGTTGGCGTATTTCGAGATTAGGGTTTGTCACTCCGATTGTCGGAGAGGTATCTCTGGGCCCTCTCGGTAATGCACATCACATAAGCCTTGCAAGCACTGCAACTAATATGTTAGTTGTGAGATGATGTATTACAGAACGAGTAAAGAGACTTACCGGTAACGAGATTGAACTAGGTATTGGATACCGACGATCGAATCTCGGGCAAGTAACATACCGATGACAAAGGGAACAACGTATATTGTTATGCGGTCTGACCGATAAAGATCTTCATAGAATATGTAGGAGCCAATATGGGCATCCAGGTCCCGCTATTGGTTATTGACCGGAGACGTGTCTCGGTCATGTCTACATTGTTCTCGAACCGTAGGGTCCGCACGCTTAACGTTACGATGACAATTATTATGAGTTTATGCATTTTGATGTACCGAAGGTTGTTTGGAGTCCCGGATATGATCACGGACATGACGAGGAGTCTCGAAATGGTCGAGACGTAAAGATTGATATATTGGAAGCCTATGTTTGGACATCGGAAGTGTTCCGGGTGAAATCGGGATTTTACCGGAATACCGGGAGGGTTACCGGAACCCCCCGGGAGCTAGATGGGCCATAATGGGCCTTAGTGGAAAGGAAAGGGGGCTGCCCTAGATGGGCTGCGCGCCCTCCCCCCTCCCCTAGTCCTACTAGGAGTAGGAAAGGGGGGGCCGGCCACCTCCTCCTCTTTCCCCCTCCCGGGAATCCTAATTGGACTAGGATTGGAGGGGGAGTCCTACTCCCGGTGGGAGTAGGACTCTCCTGCGCCCCCACCTTGGCCGGCCAGCCCCTCCTCCCTTGCTCCTTTATATACGGGGGCAGGGGGCGCCCCATAGACACACAACTTGATCCTTGAGATCGTTCCTTAGCCGTGTGCGGTGCCCCCTGCCACCAAATTCCACCTCGATCGTACCGTTGTAGTGCTTAGGCGAAGCCCTGCGTCGGTAGTGCATCAAGATCGTCATCACGCCGTCGTGCTGACGGAACTCTTCCTCGACGCTTTGCTGGATCGGAGCCCGAGGAACGTCATCGAGCTGAACGTGTGCTAAGAACTCGGAGGTGCCGGAGTAACGGTGCTTGGATCGGTCGGATCGGGAAGAAGACGTACGACTACTTCCTCTACGTTGTGTGATCGCTTCCGCAGTCGGTCTGCGTTGGTACGTAGACAACACTCTCCCCTCTCGTTGCTGTGCATCACCATGATCTTGCGTGTGCGTAGGAAAATTTTCGAAATTACTGCGTTCCCCTACAGTGGCATCCGAGCCTAGGTTTTATGGTTTGATGTTATATGCACGAGTAGAACACAAGTGAGTTGTGGGCGATATAAGTCATACTGCCTACCAGCATGTCATACTTTTGTTCGGCGGTATTGTTGGATGAAGCGGCCCAGACCGACATTACGCGTACGCTTACGCGAGACCGGTTTCCCCGACGTGCTTTGCACATAGGTGACTTGCGGGTGACTGTTTCTCCAACTTTAGTTGAACCGAGTGTGGCTACGCCCGGTCCTTGCGAAGGTTAAAACGGAGTCTATTTGACAAACTATCGTTGTGGTTTTGATGCGTAGGTAAGATTGGTTCTTGCTAAAGCCCGTAGCAGCCACGTAAAATTTGCAACAACAAAGTAGAGGACGTCTAACTTGTTTTTGCAGGGCATGTTGTGATGTGATATGGTCAAAACGTGATGAGTTATAAGTTGTTGTATAAGATGATCATGTTTTGTTGAAGTTATTGGCAACTGGCAAAAGCCTTATGGTTGTCTATCTATTGCATAAGATGCAAGCGCCCAATAATTGCTTTACTTTATCACTATGCGATAGCAATAGTTGCAAGAGCAAGCGTTGGCGAGACGACCACGTGACGACACATTGATATAGATCAAGATGATGGAGATCATGGTGTCATGCCGGTGACGATATAGATCATGACAGTACTTCGGAGATGGAGATCACAAGCACAAGATGATGATGGCCATATCATATCACTTATATTGATTGCATGTGATGTTTATCTTTTTATGCATCTTATCTTGCTTTGATTGACGGTAGCATTATAAGATGATCTCTCACTAAATTATCAAGAAGTGTTCTCCCTGAGTATGCACCGTTGCCAAAGTTCGTCGTGCCCAGACACCACGTGATGATCGGGTGTGATAAGCTCTATGTCCATCTACAACGGGTGCAAGCCAGTTTTGCACACGCAGAATACTCAGGTTAAACTTGACGAGCCTAGCATATGCAGATATGGCCTCGGAACACAGAGACCGAAAGGTCGAGCGTGAATCATATAGTAGATATGATCAACATGACGATGTTCACCATTGAAAACTACTCCATCTCACGTGATGATCGGTTATGGTTTAGTTGATTTGGATCACGTGATCACTTAGAGGATTAGAGGGATGTCTATCTAAGTGGGAGTTCCTAAGAAATTTGATTAACTGAACTTAAATTTATCATGAACTTAGTCCTGGTAGTATTTTGCAAATCATGTTGTAGATCAATAGCTCGCGTTGTTGCTTCCCTGTGTTTATTTTGATATATTCCTAGAGAAAATTGTGTTGAAAGATGTTAGTAGCAATGATGCGGATTGGATCCGTGATCTGAGGTTTATCCTCATTGCTGCACAGAAAAATTATGTCCTAGATGCACCGCTAGGTGACAGACCTATTGCAGGAGCAGATGCAGACGTTATGAACGTTTGGCTAGCTCAATATGATGACTACTTGATAGTTTAAGTGCACCATGCTTAACGGCTTAGAATCGGGACTTCAAAGACGTTTTGAACGTCATGGACCATATGAGATGTTCCAGGAGTTGAAGTTAATATTTCAAGCAAATACCCGAGTTGAGAGATATGAAGTCTCCAACAAGTTCTATAGCTAAAAGATGGAGGAGAATCGCTCAACTAGTGAGCATGTGCTCAGATTGTCTGGGTACTACAATCGCTTGAATCAAGTGGGAGTTAATCTTCCAGATAAGATAGTGATTGACAGAATTCTCTAGTCACCATCACCAAGTTAGTAGAACTTTGTGGTGAACTATAATATGCAAGGGATGACAAAAGTAATTCCTAAGCTCTTCGTGATGCTGAAATCAACGAAGGTAGAAATCAAGAAAAACATCAAGTGTTGATGGTTGACAAGACCACTAGTTTCAAGAAAAGGGCAAAGGGAAGAAGGGGAACTTCAAGAAGAACGGCAAGCAAGTTGCTGCTCAAGTGAAGAAGCCCAAGTCTGATCCTAAGCCTGAGACTAAGTGCTTCTACTGCAAAGGGACTGGTCACTAGAAGCGGAACTACCCCAAGTGATTGGCGGATAAGAAGGATGGCAAAGTGAACATAAGTATATTTGATATACATGTTATTGATGTGTACTTTACTAGTGTTTATAGCAAACCCTCAGTATTTGATACTAGTTCAGTTGCTAAGATTAGTAACTCGAAACGGGAGTTGCAGAATAAACAGAGACTAGTTAAGGGTGAAGTGACGATGTGTGTTGGAAGTGGTTCCAAGATTGATATGATCATCATCGCACACTCCGCATAATTTCGGGATTAGTGTTGAACCTAAATAAGTGTTATTTGGTGTTTGCATCGAGCATGAATATGATTTGATCATGTTTATTGCAATATGGTTATTCATTAAAGTCAGAGAATAATTGTTGTTCTGTTTACATGAATAAAACCTTCGATGGTCATACACCCAATGAAACAAGTTCGTTGGATCTCGATCGTAGTGATACACATATTGAAACCAAAAGATGCAAAGTTAATAATGATAGTGCAACTTATTTGTGGCACTGCCGTTTAGGTCATATTGGTATAAAGCGCATGAAGAAACTCCATGCTGATGGGCTTTCGGAATCACTTGATGCTTGCGAACCATGCTTTTTGGGAAAGATGACTAAAACGCCGTTCTTCGGAACAATGGAGCGAGCAACAGATTTGTTGGAAATCATACATACTAATGTATGTGGTCCGATGAATATTGAGGCTCGCGACAGGTATCATTATTTTCTGATCTTCACAGATGATTTAAGCATATATGAGTATATCTACTTGATGAAACATAAGTCTGAAACATTTGAAAAGTTCAAAGAATTTCAGAGTGAAGTGAAAAATCATCGTGACAAGAAAATAAAGTTTCTACGATCTGATCGCGGAGACAAATATTTGAGTTACGAGTTTGGTCTTCAGTTAAAAACAATGTGGAATAGTTTCACTACTCACGCCACCTGGAACACCACAGCATAATGGTGTGTCCGAGCGTCATTACCGTACTTTATTAGATACAGTGCGATCTATGATGTATCTTACCGATTTACCACTATCGTTTTGGGGTTATACATTAGAGACAGCTGCATTCACGTTAAATAGGGCACCATCTAAGTCCGTTGAGACGACACAATCTGAACTATGGTTTGGCAAGAAACCAAAGTTGTCGTTTCTTAAAGTTTGGAGTTACGATGCTTATATGAAAAAGTTTCATCCTGATAAGCTCAAACTCAAATCGGAGAAGTGCATCTTCATAGGATATCCAAAGGAAACTATTGGATACACCTTCTATCACAGATCCGACGGCAAGACATTCGTTGCTAAGAATGGATCATTTCTAGAGAAGGAGTTTCTCTCGAAAGAAGTGAGTGGGAGGAAAGTAGAACTTGACGAGGTAACTGTACCTGCTCCCTTATTGGAAAATAGTAGAGCACAGAAAACTGTTTCTGCGACACCTATACCAATAAGTGAGGAAGCTAATGATGATGATCATGAAGCTTCAGGACAAGATACTACTGAACCACGTAGATCAACCAGAGTGAGATCGGCACCAGAGTGGTACGGTAATCCAGTTCTGGAAGTCATGCTACTAGATCATGATGAACCTACGAACTATGAAGAAGCGATGGTGAGCCCAGATTCCGCAAAGTGGCTTGAGGCCATGAAATCTGAGATGGAATCCATGTATGAGAACAAAGTATGGACTTTGGTTGACTTGCCCGATGATCGGCAAGCAATTGAGAATAAATGGATCTTCAAGAAAAAGACTGACGCTGACGGTAACATTACTGTCTATAAAGCTCGACTTGTCGCAAAAGGTTTTCGACAAGTTCAAGGGGTTGACTACGATGAGACCTTCTCACCCGTAGCGATGCTTAAGTCCGTCCGAATCATGTTAGCAATTGCTGCATTTTATGAAATCTGGCAAATGGATAAACAAAACTGCATTCCTTAATGGATTTGCTAAAGAAGAGTTGTATACGATGCAACTAGAAGGTTTTGTCGATCCTAAAGGTGTTAACTAAATATGCAAGCTCCAGCGATCTATCTGTGGACTGGTGCAAACATCTCGGAGTTGGAATATACGCTTTGATGAGTTGATCAAAGCATATAGTTTTATACAGACTTGCGGTGAAGCCTGTATTTACAAGAAAGTGAGTGGGAGCACTACAGCATTTCTGATAAGTATATGTGAATGACATATTGTTGATCGGAAATAATGTAGAATTATTCTGTAAAGCATAAAGGAGTGTTTGAAAGGAGTTTTTCAAAGAAAGACTTCGGTGAAGCTGCTTACATATTGAGCTTCAAGATCTATAGAGATAGATCAAGACGCTTGATAAGTTTTTTCAATGAGTACATACCTTGACAAGATTTTGAAGTAGTTCAAAATGGAGCAGTCAAAGAAAGAGTTCTTGCCTGTATTTTAAGGTGTGAAGTTGAGTAAGACTCAAAGCCCGACCACGGCAGAAGATAGAAAGAGAATGAAAGTCATTCCCTATGCCTTGGCCATAGGTTCTATAAAGTATGTCATGCTGTATACCAGATCTATTGTATACCCTGCACTGATTGAGCAAGGGAGTACAATAGTGATCTAGGAGTAGATCACTGGACAGCGGTCAGAATTATCCTTAGTGAAATAAGGATATGTTTCTCGATTATGGACGTGACAAAAAGGTTCGTCGTAAAGGGTTACGTCGATGCAAGTTTTTGACACTGATCCAGATGATTCTAAGTCTCAATCTGGATACATGTTGAAAGTGGGAGCAATTAGCTAGAGTAGCTCCGTGTAGAGCATTGGAGACATAGAACTTGCAAAATACTTACGGATCTGAATGTGACAGACCCGTCGACTAAAATTATCTCACAAGCAAAACATGATCACACCTTAGTACTCTTCGGGTGTTAATCACATAGAGATGTGAACTAGATTACTGACTCTAGTAAACCCTTTGAGTGTTGGTCACATGACGATGTGAACTATGGGTGTTAATCACATGGTAATGTGAACTATTGCTGTTAAATCACATGGCGATGTGAACTAGATTATTGACTCTAGTGCAAGTGGGAGACTGAAGGAAATATGCCCTAGAGGCAATAATAAAGTTATTATTTATTTCCTTATATCATGATAAATGTTTATTATTCATGCTAGAATTGTATTAACCGGAAACATAATACATGTGTGAATACATAGACAAACAGAGTGTCACTAGTATGCCTCTACTTGACTAGCTCGTTAATCAAAGATGGTTATGTTTCCTAACCATGAACAAAGAGTTGTTATTTGATTAACGAGGTCACATCATTAGTTGAATGATCTGATTGACATGACCCATTCCATTAGCTTAGCACCCGATCGTTTAGTATGTTGCTATTGCTTTCTTCATGACTTATACATGTTCCTATAACTATGAGATTATGCAACTCCCGTTTACCGGAGGAACACTTTGGGTACTACCAAAACAGGGGACAAACATTGTTCAAACATGCATGAAAATGGTACAGATGGATTCCTTGAATTTTTCTGATAATTTTACATATATAATTTGTCTCATTTGGAGTTATGGTTGAATTTCTATGAATTTTTGAAGTTTTGAATATATTCTGGAATTTCCTGAATTATTTTAATTCCAGAAAAGATATATTGCGTCAGCATGACAACAGCATTGTGTCAGCAGGTCAAAGGCGGCTGACCCAGTCAAACCTGACGTGTGGGGTCCACACGTTAGTGTCTGTAGCTAATCCTAATTAAATTAAAACTAATCTGGCTTGGTTAATGGGGTTGGGCCCACGCGTCAGTGACCCATTTAATTAGAAGGGTTAAATTAGTTGTTAAACTAATCCTAACTAAAGATTAATAGGGCCGGGCCCCACATGTCAGCGACCCACGGGAGGTCAAACCTCCTGGTCAGCGGGGTCAACACCCGTCGGTGGCTTGACGCCGGCGAGCCAGACACGGCGGAGGGGGTCGGGATCGCCGCTCCGGCGACCATTCGGGCGGTGGAGCTCATCTACACGATGCCCAGACTCGCGCGAATCCAGTGGGACACACGGGAGGCTGCGGGGCGGCCGGAGCTCGCCGGAATCAGGCTCGAGGCGGCGGCCGGAGCTCGGGCGAGCTCGGGTTCGAGGCTATAGGGCACGGGGAGGCATGCGGATAGGTTCTACGGGCTCCTGGCGTCACCAGGAACACGACGACGTGTGCGGGTGCGGCTGGATCAGCCCCTGGCCATGGTGGTGCCATGGCCGGCGGCGAGGAGCTCGCGGGCGCGGTGGTGCTAGCGCTAGAGGACGCGAGGGACGACGGGGCAAGGGGGAACCGGGTCAATGGCTCACCGTGGTTCTTCTGGTGCTACTGGCGAGGCAGGGGAGGCACGGGGTTCGGCGAATCGACGATGAAGTCACCGGCGGCCGCAGGTTGAGGAAGAGCTCGAAGGCGACGCCGTAGGGCTTCCCGAGGCGCGTGACTTGACGGAGAGGTAGCCGGCAATGTGGCGGAGCTCTTGGGTGCAGCGGCAGGGCGAGGGGTGGCCGGTGGCCGCGGTGGCAGCGAACGGCGGCGACGGCGTCTCTCGGATGAGCTCGGGGAAGAGAGCCAGGGGAGCGAGAGAGAGTGGAGCGAGTGAGGGCGAGGAGCGAGGGGACACGGGACATCATCGTGGCGTCGCTAGGAGGCCGGGGGAAGCAGGAGGTGGAAGCAGGAGGTGGCTTCGCCTCCTGTGCGCGCGCCACGCCGTCGTCCTCCTGGCAAAGGAAGGAGACGACTGGCGCCCGGCTCTGGTGGGCTGGGCCGTGCTGGGCCGGTTGGTGGCGCCAGGTAAGTGGCCCACTGGCCTGCTTTCTCTCTCTCTCAAATTTTATTCTGTTTTCTATTTTTGCTATTCTGTTTTGATTTAGTTTAAATACTAAATCATTTTATAAAATCCTGAAAATATTTATGGACACTTTCTGAATTATTTCAGTGGCCCAAAAATAATTCCAACATTATTTGAGCATTTGAATTATTTAATAGTATTTAAATGACCAAATTCAAATATTTATGAATTAAATCAATGCCCCTTTTGTTGACCTAAAAATATAGGCACCATTTTTCCCAAGGGTTCTAACCCAAGGCAAAGAGGGTGAACATATCTGAAGGGCATTTCAGGTTCATTGAAATTATTTTTAGTAAACCCTAGTTGATTTCAGGGGGGGGGGTGCTGGGGGTTCTGCTTTCCCCATTTCCATTTCTGATGAAAGTAGACATGATGCACACTCTAATGCATAACCTAGCTAGGATGTGACAATGAAGCACTTTTATATGGGTTGCGCATGGCCATTTCACTCGGCGTCCATCGCCTCATGGTCTATGGCGACTCAGATTTGGTGGTTAATCAAGTGATGAAGGAGTGGGACGTCAGAAGTCCGGCCATGACTGGTTATTGCAATGCAGTGAGAAAGCTGGAGAAGAAATTCGAGGGGTTAGAACTTCATCACATACCCCGACTGAAAAATCAAGCAGCTGATGATTTGGCGAAAATAGGCTCCAAAAGAGAAGCCATTCCCAGCAACGTGTTTTTGGAACACATCCACACACCATCAGTTTAGGAGGATCCCTTCACCGAAGAAGCCCCGCAGCCAAAAAGTTCCACGGATCTGATTGAAGTTGAAGTCCCAGCTGTGGTTGACCTAATCATGGAAGTTTTGGTCATCACTCCCGACTGGACGGTACCGTACATCGCGTACATCCTAAGGAAAGAACTCCCAGAGGACGAAGAAAAGGCTCGACAGATCGTCTATCGATCCAAGGCCTTTACAGTCATAAAGGGACAGTTGTATAGAGAAAGCGCGACTGGAGTCAGTCAGAAGTGTATAACACCAGAAGAAGGTCAGATAATCCTTGATGATATCAACTCGGGGACCTGTGGTCATCATGCGTCCTCTCGGACCATTGTGGCTAAAGCATACCAAGCGGGATTCTACTGGCCAAGAGCGAATGAAATGGAGAAAGAGATAGTCGACAAATGTGAAGGATGACAGTTTTACTCCAATATGTCGCACAAGCCCGCGTCAGCCCTAAAAAACATTCCACTCGTCTGGCCCTTCGCTGTTTGGGGACTGGACATGGTTGGTCCACTGAGAATGGGCAGGAGCGGCTTCACTCATGTGCTAATAGCAGTCGACAAGTTCACCAAATGGATTGAAGCTAAGCCTATCAAGAATCTTGATGCTTGGACTACTATCAGTTTCATCAGAGAGTTGATATTCAGATATGGAGTTTCGCACAGCATCATCACTGACAATGGGTCAAACTTCGATTCCAACAAATTCAGAGCCTTTTGCGCCTCTCAAGCACACAAGTCGACTACGCTTCGGTCGCTCACCCCCCGTCGAATGGACAAGCGGAAAGAGCAAACGGCTTAATTCTCAAAGGACTGAAACCCCGACTGATGCGCGATCTCAAGCACGCAGCAGGCACATGGGTCGACGAGCTTCCATCAGTTCTTTGGGGATTAAGGACAACCCTGAACCGATCGACTGGAAGAACCCCATTCTTTCTAGTCTACGGAGCCGAAGCAGTTTTGCCGGGTGACCTACTTCACAACGCACCCCAAGTCGAGCTCTACTCTGAAGATGAAGCAGAACAAGCCTAGCAGGACGCAGTCGACCTCCCGGAAGAAGAAAGGGAAATGGCCATGATCCGATCGACCATCTATCAGCAAGACTTACGTCGATTCCATGCCAGGAATGTGAAGAGTCGAGCCTTCTAAGAAGGGGACTTGGTCCTCCGAGTGGATCAACAGAAACAACACAAACTTGCCCCTACTTGGGAAGGTCCCTACATAGTCACCAGAGTCCTCCACAATGGAGTGTACCACCTTTATAATGTCGGTCGCCAGATTGATGAGCCATGAGCCTGGAATGCGGAGCTGCTCCGCCCCTTTTATACTTGAATTCTCACTTGGATGAGATGTAATAAGAAAAACTTTCGTAGTTTATTTATCAAAGACAAGAGCGTCATAATTTTCCCAGTGATTATTATTGTTTTTGTTTGCATGAGAAATCCCCCACTCGGGGGCTTAGCTGCGAACCCGTTTCACCTAAGTATTTGAAAATCCTACCGAGTGAAGAGTGACCCTCCCACTCGGGGGCTTACCTCCAGTCCAGTACTCGCCTAAGTATTTGAAAAATCCTACCGAGTGGAGAGCGGCCCTCCCGCTCGGGGGCTTAGCTGCAGTCCAGTACTCGCCTAAGTATTTGAAAATCCTACCGGGTGGAGAGCCACCCTCCCATTCGGGGCCTTAGCTGCAGTCCAGTACTCGCCTAAGTATTTGAAAATCCTACCGAGTGGAGAGCGACCCTCCCACTTGGGGGCTTTGCTGCAGTCCAGTACTCGCCTAAGTATTTGAAAATCCTACCGAGTGGAGAGCGACCCTCCCACTCGGGGGCTTAGCTGTAGTCCAGTACTCGCCTAAGTATTCGAAAAATCCTACCGAGTGGAGAGCGACCCTCCTACTCGGGGGCTTAGCTACAGTCCAGTACTCGCCTAAGTATTTGAAAAATCATACCGAGTGGAGAGCGACCCTCCCACTTGGGGGCTTAGCTGCAGTCCAGTACTTGCCTAAGTATTTGAAAATCCTACCGAGTGGAGAGCGACCCTCCCACTCGGGGGCTTAGCTGCAGTCCATTACTTGTCTAAGTATTTGAAAATCCTACCGAGTGGAGAGCGACCCTCCCACTCGGTGGCTTAGCTGCAGTCCAGTACTCGCCTAAGTATTTGAAAATCCTACCGAGTGGTGAGCCAGCCTCCCACTCGGGGGCTTAGCTGCAGTCCAGTACTCGCCTAAGTATTTGAAAAATCCTACCAAGTGGAGAGCGACCCTCCCACTTGGGGGCTTAGCTGTAGTCCAGTACTCGCCTAATTATTTGAAAATCATACCGAGTGGAGAGCAACCCTCCCACTCGGGGGCTTAGTTGCAGTCCAGTACTCGCCTAAGTATTTGAAAATCCTACCGAGTGGTGAGCCAGCCTCCCACTCGGGGGCTTAGCTGCAGTTCAGTACTCGCCTAAGTTTGAAAAATCCTACCGAATGGAGAGCGACCCTCCCACTCGGGGGCTTAGCTGCAGTCCAGTACTCGCCTAAGTACGAAACACATCCAAATCCGCAAGGACGACGAGGTGCAGGTCGACTGCCACCTTCTCCTTCGGAGCTTCGCCACAAATACAACGTGCGCTCCATCCCAATCCGCAAGGACGACGAGGTGCAAGTCGACTGCCACCTTCTCCTTCGGAGCTTCACCGCAAATACAACGTGCGCTCCATCCCAATCCGCAAGGACGACGAGGTGCAGGTCGACTGCCACCTTCTCCTTGGGAGCTTTGCCACAAATACAACGTGCACTCCATCCCGACCCGCAAGGACGACGAGGTGCAGGTTGACTGCTACCTTCTCCTTCAGAGCTGCGCCACAAATACAGAAGTTGTCTCAAGTGAACAACGAGTTCCACTTGACGGAGACTTCATGAAGATATTCAATGATAAACCAAGTTCAGATAAATCCTAAAGGTCCCGGACCGCAGGTCGAAGTGCTTGGGCATTCAGCCCGAAAGAGTTTAGCGGTTACAAAAACACTCGGCATTCTGAGGCAAATTTAAGGTGGGACATAAAAGTTTGTTCACTCCGCAGGAGGAGGACTGGCAGGCCCGACAAACTCATCCAGGTTGACGCCGTCGGCGATCCGAGTGGCTGCAGCAATAAAAGTCTCCATAAAAGATCGGAAGTCATGCCTCTGGGTGTTGGCGACCTTGATTGCTGCCAGCTTATCTTGTCATACCTCTTTGAAGTGGACACGAACCAAAGGCAGAGCCACATCAGCACCACACCGGGCAGAAGATTTCTTCCACTCCTGCACTCGACCAGGGATCTCATTAAGTCGAGTCATCAGAGACTCGAGATCATTCTGGAGCATGGCCCCTGGCCAAAGTGCCGTGTCGATCCATGGCGTGGCGACCTTCAGTCGAGCCAAGTAGTCCACAACATCGTCGATGCGGGATTCCAGTCGGAGCAGATTCATGGCAGTTTCATCTTTCACGGGAGAGTGGATGGGGTCCAAACCTGGCTCAATCTGCCCAATCTCCTCCTTGAAGTTCTAGCAAAGCTCTGCATTCATGATCCGAGGATAAGTCAATTTTCGTATGTTGAGTCGACAAAAAAAACATCAGTCGGAAAAAAATGTATACCTTCAAGCTTGATGAACAACTTCTTGGCAAGGCTCCTCAGATAGCTCTCCAGATCGTCCCTCCTGCGAGCAATGCCCTCCATCTTCTCGTATAGGTTGATATTGTACTTCTTCAAGCGCGTGCACTCCTTGTTGGCTTCGTTCAGGGCAGATTTCATCTTGGCGTTCTCTTCTTCCAATTGGCCGACTGAAGCCAGTTTCTGTTCGACCAAAGCGGTTTTATCGTCACCTTTCTTTTGAGAAGAAGCCAAATCCTGATCCTTCTTCGCCAGAGCTTCGTTCAGTTTTCTGCAAAGAAATGGTGCTTGATTTAGAAAGAGCAGAAGGGTACTCAAGCATAAGACAAACCAATCGACAAGCTCACCTTACCGTTGGCGTCGTCCTTGGCCTTTTGCAGCTCTGTCTTGGCCAATTCCATGTCAAGGTTTAGCTGGATCTGCTGTTTCTCCAAGTCAGCAAAGCGAGCTCCAAGATTGCAAGATTTCTGCAAACAGGGAGGGGAAGTTATTTTACAGCAAAAAACGACAAAGACAATCAATACTAAGACTATGGTCGACTGCCTGCAGTCCACCATAGTCTCAGGGACTACACCCAGTGGGTGCACTTTGCGTGCCCCCACCGGTTCTGATCCCACTCGACCGGCCCGCCGGAGTCGAGTGCAGGGAGTAAAAAACAAAAAACAAAGAGAGAGAGAGAGAGAGAGAGAGAGAGAGATGGAAGAAAAAAGACGTTCAGACCCCAGTCGACTGCCAGCAGTCGACCGCGGTCTCGGGGACTACACCCAGTGGGTGCACTTGGCATGCCCCTACCGGTTCTGATCCCACTCGCCTAGACCGAGTGGAAGAGCGAAACTACCAGTTTACACTCGACACGGCTAGACCAGATCAAGCGAAATAATCAAAATACACAGACTACAGTCGACTGCAAGCAGTCCACCGTAGTCTCGGGGACTACACCCAGTGGGTGCACTCAGTGTGCCCCCACTAGTCCAAAAATTCAATCGACACACCCACTGGGTGTACAGATGCAAAGATTTTCGGAAAGAGAGTCTTCAGATAGCATATCCTAACAGAACAAGCAGACATTGTATGATAGACAGATGTGGTAATTCACATATATGTTGTCTAACCAAACAGGACAGCATGACACTGTTTCACATATATGATGCCTAACTAAATAGGATAGCATGACATAGTTTCAGATATATGATGGATAACTTAACAGGATATAATGGCATAATTCAACATATGATGAGTACCTAAACAGGATGACATGACACAACTATATGATGTCTTTCTAAAATAGGTTGGGATGAAATAATTCACATACATATTGTCTAAGTATACAGGATGGCATGATATAATTGACATAATTGATTCATATACTAAGAAGCTGGCACTCACATGTATGATCTCTAAACTAAGCAGATAGAATTCAATATTGTGCATATGATGTCTAAACTAAGCAATGCAAGACACCATATGCATCATATGAGAAATATAAACATTGCAACTTAGAGCATACACCTCAAGTGGGATATAGGACTAGTCATTTGTCTCTGAATCCTCCTCTAAGGAGCTCCCTGTAACCATCGAGATATATGCTTCAATAGGTACCATTGCCTGCTCTGAAGACCTTGTTTTCACTCCAGATTTTTCCATAACCGGCACAAATGGCTGATACACATGAAGAGTAGTTCAATATACACAGATTGTCGACAAATGGAATACGTAATGAAAAAAAGATGGCATGGGATAATTCACATATATGATGCCTGGCTCCATAGCGGTGCATAATTCACATATATGATAACTGGCTGAAAAACATGGCATTGCATAATTCACATATCTGATATAGAAAGCAAACAGGAGGCATTCACACAAAGCATGTCTAATCTAAGAAGGTGACATGGCAATGCAAGACACCATATGCATGATATGAGCAATATAACCCAGCCAAGTTAGAGCATGCACCTCGGGGGGGGGGATACGACTAGTCATCTCTCTCTGAATCCTCCTCTCAGGAGCTATCTGTAACTAGCAAGAAATCTGCATCGACAGGTAGCACTAACTGCTCAGAAGACCTTGTTTTCACTCTAGATTTTCCCATGACCGACTCAAATGGCTGATGCACAGGAAGAGTAGATGAATGTATAAACATTGTTGACAAAAGGAATACATTATGGAAAAAATATGGCACAATACAATTCACATATACGATGACTAGCTAAACAGGATGGCATTGCATGATTCACGTATATGATGCCTTGCTAAAGAAGATGGCATTGCATAATTCCCATATACTCCCTCCATTCCTAAATATTTGTCTTTTTAGATATTTCAAATGGACTACTACATACGGATGTATATAGACACATTTTAGAGTGTAGATTCACTCATTTTGTTCCGTATGTAGTCAGTTGTTGAAATCTCTAAAAAGACAAATATTTAGGAATGGTGGGAGTATGATATAGAAACCAAACAGGTGGCATTCACACAAAGCAAATCTAAACTAAGCTGATGACATATAGGATGTACAATGTAAGCAATGCAAGGCGCCATATGCATGATATGACCAACATCAGCATGCCAGGTTAGAGCAAACACCTGAAGTGGTAAACAAGCGTGGTCGGCTCCTTCTGAATCTCCATCTGAACAGTTATCTTCCTCTGGAATACAATCTAGAAATGCAGGAGGGGGGCACTTCACCCACCATGGAGCGGCGTCTGCATGACATTATATTCGCACGCAACAGTCTTCTCTTTTTCTCTACATGTTCAGTATGATTGTGTACAATATCTGACAAGCATAATAAAAAAATAGTTAGATTTTGTAAGGCCTAAGGGGTGCATACAAAAATCAAGACTGATGGTAGCAAACGAGTGGATGGATCCAAAACTAATGATAGCAGGTAGATTATAGCTTCATTTTAAAAAGATAGACAATGAATCATCTATTGTTTGTTGCCCACCCAACATGAACCACATAGAAGAACTAGATGAACCAGATAGTAGACAGATACTATTCGTTGTTGGCTCGATATGAGACCCATGGGCAATTCAAAACTCAAGATTGAACGATAAAGTAGCAGGTAATAATAACCGATGTATAACGTAAGCAAACACGAAAGACTGCGACCTCTCTTCCGGAACTGTGTAGTCCTTAGGTTCATTTGCTCAAGTCGATAATGGTAATGTAGTTGGCGTGGCTGCCGGCAACGGGGAAGATGATCTGAGGCAGCGAAAGGAAGTCTGCAGGGGGGATCTCTGCTGCAGTGAACGCTTCTGTCGATGGTGCACCTCAGGTGGGGTGGATGACGACACGGCAGGAGCAGGACATAACACACAGAGTTTTCTTTGACGCCTATCTGAAAATGAAGTAAATCTGTAAGGGCTCCTTAGAATTGGAGGATTCTATAAACGCACGGATAGGAAAAACAAAGGAATAGGATAGGAATGCACGTGCAAAACAGAGCATTTGGAAACATAGGATTTCAGTCAACCTGGGTGTTTGGCTCACATGAATTGGAAGAACAGAGGAATGGAGAAACAGACTGATGCGACGAGTGTAGAACCTCTTTGGCATAGCCTTGTGGACCTCAGCATCATTGGGTTGGACGTGGAGGATGGTGATGATGCTGGTGTGACTGTCAGAGGCGGGGAAGAAGATCCGAGGCCTCTGGAAACGGCGTCAAGGGTACTGCTCCGCTGTGATGGACGGTTCCGTCATTGGAGCAGCTCCGCTAAGGTGTACGGCGACGAGGCTGAAGCATGACAAGACAGACAATGTTAATCTAAAGTGGGACCCTAATATCATCTGCAATAGATGATGTAAAATACATCACCAAAAAGTGCTAGATGTAAAACGCATCAGCCGTGCCATGGCTGCTCGGACAGATGATGTAAGTACTGTTCACTCTGAACTTAACTGAAGAAAAAAAACTTCACAGTCGAAACTGAATTTTACTGTCGAAACTGATTGAACTAGTAACAGAGCATTGCAATAGATGTTTAGGGCGTTCAAGCACTAGTAGCAGAGAAGCAGTGATCTAAATCAGCAAACGCTCGAGCAGGGAACGCACTAGCAGAGAGCAAGTCATGCAGTAGCACCGTGAGCGAGTGCTAAAGCAGCAACTCATGTAGCTGCCGTAGGACGTGCAGCAGCAGCAGCAGCGCAAGTGAGAGAAAGAGCAGAGCAGCGGCACGAACGAAAGCAGGAGCAGTGCAGCAGCGCGACCGACAACAAGAACAAAGCCGCAGCGCGAGCGAGAGCCAGAGCAGCTGCAGCTAGTGCCGTTGTGGAAGTCGGCGCTGAGGAAGAAACGACATGGGGGAGAGACGCCGTGGATGATGTGGCCGTCGATGGAGACATGCCATGTCTGCTCGGTATCGAGCACCGGCAGCCCCATGTTATCGAATAAAAGATAAAATGCAGCGGTGAGTGCAGAACCTCCTTGGTGGTGCCGAGTTGGCCTTGGCTTCATCAGAGGAATTGGTGAGGGTGTTGCGGTTCTGGTGGGGCAGGTAAAGATGGCGCTGTGGGGATTGAGGTGGCGCGATAGACGAGGCGAACGTCGGGCAGCTCCTTGGAGGTGGAGGACAGGGTGGCTGATCCGGCGGGACGACGAGATCGACAACGGATCCTCATCCGGTGCGGTGGATGAGGGACGGCAAGCTGTTGCGGTGGACGACATAGTCGGGGAAGAGTCTCCGGCTGGGCGGCGGTCGGGAGGCCAACGGAGGAGCGTGGGGTTTCGCGGGTTTTGGCAGCCTCGGTGTACGAATGGGGGGCGAAGGGAGAGGGGTGAGCCAAGCTTAGGGACGCGCTTGTCTGAAATGTAGGGTAAGTTACCAGCGTACCCCCACCGGTTTTGACACCGTGACGTGGAACTTCATTTCTAGTTGAGGGGTAGAAGGGGGATTTCGCGTGTCTGGGTTGCGGGAGCGATTTCAGATGAGGAGGGAGTTCTCGCGCGCGTCTAAATTTCGGGATAACAAGGCGCGGCGCGGGTTGAAGAAGCGGGAGTTTCAAAGCAGGTGAGACAAAAGATACTCGAGCTTGAAAATTTTGGGATACCAAGGTGCTTATTCCTTGTTCGGCAGAACAAACTTAATGTGTAAAAAAACAATTCATACAAGACACAAGAGAGTCATGTCCCCTTTTACTATATTGCTATAGATGCCATTGAAAAAACTACAAGAAAAATGTAAAAAATCGGGAGAACAAGATTACCCTACACAGTACCAAATCGATTCGCACTTCCCTCAACAACAACAAAAAACAAATCAATTCCCACCAAAGAAAGGATTACAGATGCCATGATCTCGAATTTCAATTTTTGAATCCACGTTATGTTGAATTCGAATATATCGTTAGGTGACCTTGCGGTTTATAATTGATGTAGTCATACATTTTGATCTTCCATCATATATGAACATTTTACTCCACCATGTGAACATATATATTGCCGTCTTCCATATGGACTAAATTTGAATCAATTTTACTTACTTGAATACGATTGTTGTCAAATTATACAATAATTTAAATATTATCTTGATAACAAAAAACATACATATAGCAGTAATCATATTTCACTATGAACTACATGTACCATACGCTCTCCAATTTAAATATTTGTATCTATTTTATGTTGAATTCAAATCATAGTACATTATTGGTCTAGGTAGAGAGATTTTGGGATAATCTAAACCATGTTTTCATACATATAATTTTTGTCTGAATTGGGACAACTTTTGGTATAAGCCTCTTGCAAAACCAGAGATTCTCTCAACAAGCCTCGTGGTTCCGAGAGGGAACGTGTCACCTTTGTGTGCGAAACGATATACACTGCCTCCCCCTGATTTTATTTACAGAGGCAACATAGAACTATATGAGTGCCCTGTTAAATTTTGGAATTATTTCGGGTTCATTTGGCCTTTTTATACATTAATTGAGTTTCTGGACTTTTAATGTGCATAATCTAAATATGAATTGCATGCACATGCTCCGATGCACCAAAGTGGGTTGAAAAATCACATGTGTGTCCCTGGTTGAATTTCTAGGTCCCATGGAAGAAATGAGAATGAAATTCAAACATTTGGGCGTCATGACTCGGCCTAGAACATCAAGAAACTTTGATTTTAAATTCATGTAAATCAAACTCACCTGGAAATCATGAAACTTGGCATGGTGTCATGTCATGGCACTAACATGTTGTGGTAAAAAATTGGGCCGATTTGGAAGCTCGTGGTTCTAAGAGGGACCGTGCCACCTTTGAGTGTGAAACGATATACGCTACCCCCCTTGAGTTTCTTAACAAAGGAAACATAGAACTACATTAGTGCCCTGTTAAATTTTGGAATTATTCCAAGTTCGTTTGTCGTTTTTTATACATTAATTGAGTTTCCGGTCATTTAATGTGCATAAGTCAAATTTGAACTACAAGCACACGCTCTCGTGCACCAAAGTTGGTTGAAAAATCACATTTGTGTCCTCGGGTGAATTTCTAGGTCCCATGCAATAAATGAGAATAAAATTAAAACATCTGGGCATCGTGGCTCGGCCGAGAACATTGAGAAAGTTGGTTTTAAAATTCTTGTAAATCCAAAACACGTCTGAAAGTCATGAAACTTGGCATGGATGTCATGTCATGGTACTACCATGTTGTGGTAAAAAAATTGGCCGAATAGGAACAGATTTTGGTATAAGCTTTTGCAAACCGAAGCTTCTCTCAAGAAGGCTCGTGGTTTTGAGAGGGAACGTGCCACCTTTGAGTGCGAAACGATATACATTTTCCCCCTTGAGCTTATTTACAAAGGCAACATAGAACTACATGAGTGCCCTGTTAAATTTTGGAATTATTCCGGCTTCGTTTGGCCTTATTTACACATTAATTGAGTTTTTGGTCATTTAATGTGCATAATTCAAATTTGAACTACAAGCACATGCTCCCGTGCACCAAAGTTGGTTGAAAAATCACATTTGTGTCCTTGGGTGAATTTCTACTCCCTCCTTCCATCTATATTGGTCCTAATGCGTTTTTCGAGGCTAACTTTGACCAAATTTAGAGCAATAATATATGACATGAAACTTACACAAAGCATACCTTCAATTTTGTACGTCAAAGGAGCTTCCAATAATATAATTTTCATAGTATACATCTCATGTGCTATTAATCTTGTCAATAGTCAAAAGCTGTCTTGAAAAACACATTAGGCCCTATATAGATGGAAGGAGGGAGTAGGTCCCATGCAAAAAATGAGAATAAAATTCAAACATCTGGGCATCGTGGCTCGGTCGAGAACATTGAGAAACTTGGTTTTAAAATCATGAAACTTGGCATCGTGTCATGTCATGGTAGCACCATGCCGTGGTAAAAAAATTGGCCAAATAGAAACAAATTTTGGTATAAGCTTCTTGCAAATCGGAGCTTCTCTCAAGAAGGCTCGTGGTTGTGGGAGGGAACGTGTCACCTTTGTGTGAATAATTCAAATTTGAAATACAAGCACATGTTCTAGTGCACGAAAGTTGGTTCAAAAATCACATGTGTGTCATCGGGTAAATTTCTAGGTTCCATGCAAGAAATGGGAATGAAATTCAAAATTCTGGGCGTCATGGCTGGGTTGGAAAAATTGAGAAACTTATTTTCTTAATTCCTATAAATCCAAAACATGCATGAAAATAATGAAACATGGCTTGGTGCCATGACATGGCACCAACATGCCGTGGTAAATTTGCAGTCCGATTTGTGAAGGCGCACACATTAACAATCAACAAAGTCATTTTGGAACAAGTGTTGTCACGTTACAATCGGAAACACAAGTATTATTGAAACCGTGGGCGTTCTACTTACTAGTACCATTTACGTGCCGCCACGCGTACCCATTTTTTATTAGCTAGGAGGCGCCGTGCAGGGTAGCTATTTGAGTACGAGAGGCATGCGATCAGACCCCTGCGCGTGCTTATCGGGAGGAGAGCCCATTGACCTCCATTTGCCGTCCACCTCTCTCCCAAGGTCTCCATTAATGGCGCCCGAGCCTCTGTTTAATGGCGTGGCTATGTCTCACTCGACTGAGATTTAAGAGAAAAAAAGAAAATCTGAAAGCACGGATCTTGATGTAAGATCCGACGGACCTATATAGCATCCACTGCGACTTATAGCAAGACTGATGAATATATAAGGACGATTAAATATTTTTTTTATCAAAGAAGGGCTTGCCCCCTTCGATTTTCATTACTGAAAACCACCACAATTCACAAGAAGTTCAGCACAACTCCAGCCTAACACGAAGGACTAATAGCTACCAGATTGAAATCGCAACATCCCAAGAGGCTAACAAAGGCCAAACATCTGCGCTAGAACCCAACATTTCACAACTGACGACACAATCCGCATCCTAAACTGATTATTACATCAAAAGAAACCAGGAAACTAGTCTCCGCAGCGAGCGGCGATGAGCTCTTTCGTGTCCTCAAGACGCTGCTTGAGAACATGCACGGATTCCTCCACCAGCCTTTGCCGCTCATTGCGGAGCATGTCATTCTCGTCCATAAGTTTTTTCAACAAGGCACTGTTCTCCTCCCGCAAGTCTGCACTTCGGACGATCTTCTCCCTCAGCAGGTCGCGCTCGGCCCGGAGCCCCTCATTTCCCTCCCTTAGTTGCCGGACGAAGCCGGTAGCCTGTTCAAATGAGGCTATCATGTCGTCCTGCAACCTCACTGAGCCGGAGATCTGCTCCATCTGGTGATGGACGATCGCATGCGTGCGCCTGTAACAGTCATCGCCTACCCGCAAGAAATTTTCCTCGGCCGTAACGGCACGGCGGGACATCTCTGCTGCTTCTGCAGCAAGGCCGTACCACTCTGCTGCATCGACGGTGCGGCAGGACCTCTGTGCTGCTACATCCGCGTAGCGGGACATGCCGGCTGCTCTCGCAGTGAGGCGGGACATCTCTCGTGCTTCCGCTTCCATGCTCGCCTCTCCCTGGTGGCAATCTCTCGACCCAGAACTCATGATGGCCATGGCAGACGCAAGGGAAGGATGTTGAATGACTTGTTTGCTTTTGTGGACGAGGAGTTGAGGAGGAATGTGCAATCATCTTGGCATACTAGTATTTATAACCGAGTACTAATACGCTCCTAAGTGGGAAATCGTTTAGGTAGTGATCGGTGTGAACAGGTTTGCAATTCAATGTAGCATGGAGTAATTTGGAATGTGACGAGGCGCAAGCTCAAAATTTATTGACGGTTCTAGTTTCGAAGTGTGGCACTATTCCCGGATGGAGTACTTCTTTTTCTACTCCCTCCTTTCCGGTTTTATAGGGCTTATCTCAAAATTTTAGTTTTTCCATTTTATAAGGCTCAATTTGGTTGTCCCCAACACATGTTCAGATTCCAAGGTGCATTAAATCATTGCATGCAAGTATTAAGAGAAAATTGACCAATGCATGTACTTTATGCATGCATGCATTGCAATTAATGCATTAAACCTATCTCTCAGGACTTCTCGCATGCACCATCGTGCCACCCACAAAAACTTGTACTCTGAGTTTAGTAGTACATTATACAGGAAGAGAAGAGGTGCATGCACGCAGTCGTCCTCTCACACACGCGTCTGTTTTTCTCGCAAAGGAGGATGATGACCCCCGGCCTCTGCATCTGGGAGTCACACACGCAAATTATTGAAATATATCGAGTGCAGTGCTTTGATGTGTCGCGTCAACTCGTACATCAACGAGAAGTTTGATTATCCTCTCCCTCGCGGACTTAACTGCACCTGCCTTTGGCTGTATGACAGGTTGGCCACACACCTGTAGGGCCCACCTGTCATACATGCAAAGGCAGGAGCATCCCTCCCTCGCCCATGAGCGTGGTGGCTGGCAAGACTAGGAGAAGCTTTTTCTACATGCTCTCCCTCCCGCACGCGGTGGACATGCAGCAGTTCAGTCGGTGTCAGATGGCCAGAAGCGTACTATAGTACTCCTCCAGTGTAGTAGTATTCCATCATTGCTCGACTTCCCGAAGAGGCGAAGAGCCAAGCGCAGCCCGGACCCTCGTGTGGCAGTTTCATGTGTATAGTAGTCTAGGATAGCGTGTACCGTGCCTGTAAGCTTAAAATCGTTGGGGTCTGCTCCATGCTATGTGGTCGTCTCGAAGTTTTAAAAATAATTAAAATAGTCTTCTAGCCCTACCCGAAAACTGCCGCGCGTACTGCCCGGGAAAAGCCCCACCCTCAACTTTTAACTACGCAAAAATAGTTCGAGCTTGTTCATTCTATATAAATACAGTACTTACTGTATGTTTATTCACCCATGGGGTTATTCAATGAATGGAGGGGCGGGGAGTACAAGTGAACAATACTGTAGTACTACTAGTAGTAAGTAGGAGTCGTAAAGTAGTCACCTTAAATAGAGAGTTTCTTTTCTTTAATGCCACGTACAGAAATTGAAACGCTTGTTGTGGAGAGAAAAAAGATAATCACTCCACTATATATGGATGCAGGGGCCTGAGCGCTTGCTTTACTAGGGTTGCTCTCTTCATTCTCTCATCCTCTCCAGATATAAACAAGACAGCGGTAGCGACATTTTCTCTCTGCTCACCGCTGGTCACAGATCCGGCCGGATCCCTTCGGCTGGTGTGCGTAGAGGACTAAAAGGTGCATCATTCACGCGGTCGTCGCCGCCGAGGGAGGAAACCCACAGCTGCCGGAGGGGCCCAATCCTCTGCCCATGCCGTTCTCTCCGACACATGGCCGGCTCGGGAGGTCCTCCGACCCTTCTTCATCCCTGCCATATTGTCCGCAGATCTGACCTGCCGCCGCCGACATCCCGGCGACCCTCAGGTATAAGTTCTTTGAAAGCGTCCTTGCTCTACTGCCTCAGCTCCCCATGTGTCTGCATGTGCATCTTTTTCTACTCCCATCAGCTCTTCCAAAGCCACCTAAATTTTTAGTACTATTAGAGGTAAAGCTACTTCATGCATTCAAAACTAGGGCTTTGTTCAAACAACGAAGAAAGGGGGGAAGTTGTAGCATCAATCTAGGACTTGATTCAAAGAGGAAATAATATGGTGAAAGTAGTAGAGACCGGATACCCAACCGGTCTCTTGGTTGAAAAGGGAAATAATGGGAAAACGCAGTACAAACTGGATAAGGAACAGATCTATTATTGGTTGAAAAAAGGATAGAAAATGGCGGCTGGTGGACAAGTCAACAGAGTATGTCTAGGATTAGATTTGCTGCCATCACATAGTAAAAGGTCTCCACGATTAGATTTGCTGCCGTCACATAGTAAAAGCTCTCAGGATTATATTTGTTGCCCTCACATAGTAAAAGGTCTCGAGGATTAGATTTGCTGCCCTCACATAGTAAAACGTCTCCAGGATTAGATTTGTTGCCCTCACATAGTAAAAGGTCTCCAAGATTAGATTTGCTGCCCTCACATAGTACAATGGCACTCCTACTGTTTTCCCCAGTATGATAAGTAGGTTGCTCCTTTACGCTGCTGAGTGTCCTGGTGTCCCGACGGTCCCATGCCCTTAAACCAACTCTTTAGCTGATGTTGATTTACTATTTCTGGTAAACAAGCAATGCCACCATTAAAGTAATCCCATATTTGAGGAATCTAATTGTTTATCGTAATGCTTCTGGTAACATGAAGCATTGCTGACGTTTTAAAATTTCTATTGTCCTTGCGTGATTGCCATGAACATAATTAAGATGCTTCTTTTTGTTTTGTATATGTTTTGTATATTCTTATTGACCAGCAACTGTTTACTTTCTATCTTTTTGTGCAGATAGGGATATCCATTTCACCTTGTTGCTATTGTGACCTTTTGGTGAACTGCACAAAACATTTTTTGGAATGAGTGTCTTGTGCAGTTCAACTAAAATGTCACGTGGGCAACATCTCTCAGTTTTGGTGGAACTGCACAAAATGGTGATTGGAGTTTCCAAAATCTTCGTCAAGTTCTCTGGTAATCTCGTGCAATATTTTATTAGCCTTTGCAAGATGGAGCCATCACTATCACCATAATGGCACTTTATTTTAGTGGAACTGCACAAAAGGATAAGAAAATTATAGTTGCACCTTACATGAGCCGGACAAGAAACCTTAATGTTCCTCAATTTTAGTGCAACTACTAAAGAAGAACCTGCCAGCTCACAAGAGCAAGTACTTCTTGCTAGCTGAATGATGCAATCTTTGCTTCATATCAGGTGAACTGCAGAAAAAGGCGCATGAATTGAATCATGGAACTCCAGGCAGACCTCATCCAAGTAGAGCTAGAGGTTGAGTTCAAGGAGGCCGCTATTAAAGCGAAATCATGCTCTCCTGTCTCCTTGTTTGTGTTGTGCAAACAAGAATACTCAACTACAGATGTTGTGACGGTCAAGAGCATTCATCAAGTTCTTTGATTGTATGACATGGCTAGCCAAGATGGATTTAATCTCGATATTCACTTTATCAAAAGGATCTAATGGGTTGGTTCTGAATCTTGCAAGCTGGGAATCAGTGAGATGTGTAGGCATCTTTGTTGTACTTATTATTTGGATCTTATTTGTTGGTTCTGAATCTTGCAAGCTAGGAAACACGGCATGATGATGTTGAGGACAACAACCATAACAAACAGTTCCAACTTGGTAGTATTATCTTTGTGAAAGTGCGACAAATGTGTTGATCGTGTGCGTCCTAAGAATAATAATTCTAATTGTTGTGCATGTTGATCCTGTGGCACTGATAGAACGATTGAATCATTGCTTATTTTAAGTACAAATTTCTATTAAAGCTAATTAAATTTAAGTAAAGTGACCACTAACTCCTGTTATTACAGTACCAATACAAACCCGCTCGTGAACCGACGTGTGGCTGAGGGTGCATCTTCTGTCGGGCATGCAGCGGACGAGGGAGGGGTAGTAACTGTTGTCGCCTGTACACACTCAGCTTACTGTTGAATCCAGTTCCCCAAGAGCTGAAAAACAAACTGCTGCTGCCACCTACACATTCGTTCACTCGAAGGGATTCCAATGGCGATCCGAGGGGTGAGCCTGCTGGATATGGACTTCAGCAAGGAGTTCCCCTTTGAGTTTGCCATTCAGTCCTATGGCCGCACCAAGTTGAATGTGATGTACACCAACGATACGGACTCGGTGAAGCTCTGCCTCGCCTCAGTCCTATGGCTGCACCAGGTTCTGGAGCATTCACACATTTCATCGGCAGCGCCGACTGCACCTTCGCTACAGTGGAGAGAAGGAAGAACGCGACGATTCGGCCATCTGGTGCAACAAGCTTGTCGACATCCAGAAGCAATACAAGATCATTAGCAACGGGCAGGAGAAGGACTCTGTGGTTGACCTTGCTGAGACCATCATCGACCCCTGATACGCCAACATGAAAGAAGACGACCTGAACACGTGGGACGTACCTCTGAATCTAGCCTACATAACCTATGCGGCCAAGGACGCATACGCATGCTACGACATGTATAGGCAGATCTTGGACATGAGGGCGTGTCTGCTTCCCATAACCGACGAGTACACGGACAGCCGCAGCATCATGATAAAGCGTGCCAGGAAGGTCTAGATGTTGTACTTTATCTGTTTGTAAGCACCTTTATCATCTGAGTGTTTCATGCATTAGCCTATGTGTCGTAATTTTCTGTTTTGTCCAAAATATTTCTTTGAAGAACCCATTAACTTGATTTCTTTTTAGTGGCTATTTGCTTATGTATCTAAACTAGTTCACTTGTCCGTAAAAAAACTAGTTCACTCGGCTGCCGTGCTTTGAATCTCCTTACTCCCAACATATTCCCCTCCTCAGGTGGATCCAGCAGGTCTCTGAATTTTCTCCCACTTTCTTTTTCGATGTAAACTAAGTTTTCTCCCAGTACTTTCCCCTAGAACCAACTCAACTGTCCCACGTCTAGCCTAAAAAATAATAATACCCCATGTACTATTAACTCATCAAATTAAAATGATATTTTATTTCATAAGTTGAAAGTTCTTACAAAATAATAATAATAATTGTTTATATATAACTTGGCAAGTTAACTCCTAGTGATTGCGTACATAATCTTGCAAAGATTTTACTGATGTGCAATCATGTGTTCATGTTTTTATAACATTTCTCCGTCTAGCCCAACATGATATTTTCACCCAGCCCAGCAAGTCCGTGGATTTCGAGAAAAATGCAAATTGGATTTAAACGGGCTACATAGATGCTACATCATTGTTTCACCCAGCCCACCAAATGGACTAAAAACAAATAGACTGACAGCTGGGTCCACGGCCACAACCTAGTTTTTTTGTGATTTGCCAAGTAAGTCGCTTTGTTAGGCCTGTTGGGCTGCAAATCTTTCAAGACGAGGAGAGCTTTCATTCGGCTGGCCGAGAAAATGGCCCATCAGTAATGAGAAATAGGCTGTACATTTTTAAAACACATCAAACCGGCAATTAGTTTCAAATATCTTTTTTTTCATTTTGAGATTTTAAATTACATTAATTTTTATGCGTGGAGAATTTGTTGGATTTTATATTGATACATATTTATTTTTAAAATCAGTTTGAATGCGAGTCGAAATTTCAGGATTAAAAACAGTTCAGACTGCACCGAAATATGCAAAATTTCATATATTTTTTTAACCGTGGCCACAATATGGGCTGTAATGCTAACAAAAAGAATATGGGCTCCAAAGAAAACCTTAAGAATTAGCAAATGGGTTGTACGCTATTTTCCACAGATTTGAGGCTTTCCTAAAAAAAGGTTGACGCACAAGCAGTGACTGTTGGATGTCCATCGAACGGCCGTCGTGCTTCTTCAATCTCTGCTCTTCCTGCTCCAGCCACTCAAACAAGCGCTGGTGGGAGGACTGCTTGCTCCCTCCTCCCCGTGGCCGGCTATGCTGCCGCGCAGGCCTCACCACCCCACCGTACTCCCATCGCTGGCCTAGCCATCCCTCTACTCACCCAGACCTGCTGTTATCCTCCGACGACGGCAGACGAACCAGTAAACCCTTGTACAGTCGTACTCCCCTCCGTGTGGGAAACAACTGTCGAGTCTTCCCTGCCTCCGTGTGGTTCCCTTCCTAGGCCTCGCAGTCGTCCACCGCCCTGGTGCTCTCGGCGCGGCCTGGTCGACGATCGACATGCATCTGAAGTGGACTGTACATGGAGAGGCCGACAGCTGGGTCCACGGCCGCACGCAAGGAAATGCCTCGTTATTATGCGCAAAATAATGATTCCTCCACCTGACACCAGGGACCCACCGAAAGGGCCTCTGTATTTCACGAAAAAAAGTTACCGCCGCTGACAGCTCGGATCCACCAGCTATATCTTTGCATGCAAGGAAGTGCCTCCTTATTACGCACAAAAAAATGAATACTCCCCCTGTTAGCTGGGACCCAGTATAGTGGCAGGCTGACTTGTGGGCCTAATAAGTTGACGAGGACGGAGGGCTTTGTCAAGTTAGTCAATATATGCATGATTCTAGCTCGAGTGACCGTACGATGTCCATCAACGGCCGTAGTGCTTCTTCAACCTCTGGTATTCTTGCTCCAGCCGCCCAAACCAGCGTCGGTCGTGCCTCGTGCTCCTACTCCCACCGCTGGCCATGCCATCCCTCTACTCACCCACACCCCCTATTATTCTGCGGCGACGGCATCCTCACACCGCAGCGAACCAGTGAACCCTTGTACTCCTCTACGCGTGGGCATCCACTGCCGTGTCTTCCCCGGCTCCGTGTCGTCCCCTTCCTAGGCCTCGCCGTCATCCACCGCCCTGGTGCTCTCGGTGCGGCGTGGTCAATGTGGTCAAGGAATGGCTTCCATCGGACATGGAATGTACGTGGAGAGGCTGACAGCTGGGTCCATGGCCGCAGCAAGGAAGTACCTCCTTATTACGTGTAAAATAATTATTCCTCCACCTGACAGCGGGGACCCATCGGACGGGCCACCATATTTCATGAAAAAAATGTTTCCCCCTGACTGCTGGGACCCACCAGCTACACCTTCGCACGCAAGGAAGTGCGTCCGGGCAAAAAAACAAAACGATTCAACCCCCTGACTGCTGGGACCCACCAGCTAAATCTTCGCACGCATGGAAGTGCCTGACAGTCGGGACCCACCTGGTCGAAGCGTACATAGCGTTGTCATTCTGGTCGTGAACGTGTACGTACATATATACTGGTCGATGTAGAGGAGCGCACGTGTCGTAGTAGAGGCGCGCACGTAGCATGTACACGTACGTACAGTGGCCAGGGTGCAAGAAAGAAAATACGGCCACGTACGTACATACGGGCAGGGTCTCGAACGCCTACTCGCGCATACGTACGGCTAGGGCTCGTGTACATGGCTGGGTCGGAACAGAGAAACAGCGCCATCGTCGTGTTCATGGGGAGGCAGCGTTGTCGTCGTGTTCATGGGGAGGAAACGGAATGCGTCGTGTTCATGGGGAGGCAACGGAATGTGTCGTGTTCATCGGGAGGCAACAAAATGCGTGGGAGCCAACCGGCTAGGTCGGAACGGAATGCATGGTCGTATTCGTCGGGAGGGCTTGGACGGAACAGGCGACAGAAACGAGGCCTAAACGGGGTCCTTTTGATTGGGAGGGGTCTGGCGTATCGCAAAACAGAGGAAACAGACCTCCTACGGTCGAAACGGGGGTCCTGTTGATCGGGAGGGGTGTGGCGTACTGCAAAACGGATGAAACGGACCTCCTACGGTCGAAACGGGGGTCATGTTGATCGGGAAGGGTGTGTCGTACTGCAAAATGGACGAAACGGACATCCTACGGTCGAAACGGGGGTCCTGTTCATTGGGAGGGGTGTGGCGTACCATAAAACAGGACTCCACGGTATACTGTTCATCAGCACCGTCGACCTCCTCCAGCCTCCACGGGCTCCTGTTCATCCAGCCCTCCACACCATGGGGTCCTGTTCAACCACCTCTCCACCGTCTACTGTTCATCCAGCCCTCCACACCACGGGGTCCTGTTCAACCACCCCTCCACCGTATACTATTCATCCAGCCCTCCACCACACCACGGGGTCCTGTTCATCCAGAGGCAACGCCACCGCTCACTGTTCATCCCAAAGGCAGCATCGATCGGCTTCAGTTAGCAGCAGTAGAGAAGGAATCGCTTGATCGGGTTCAGTTAACATCCATCAATGGATCGCTCGGGTTCAGTAACGCGTAGCCTGCAGTGCAATCGCTCGGGTTCAGTTAGAGCCCAACGGCTCGCTTGGGTTCAGTTAGAGCCAATGCCTCGCACACAAGCGCGTACGTGTACGAGAGAAACGCGCATCGCTCGGCCCCCGACCTCCCACCGTAACCGGGAACTCCCCAAAATTTTCCTCCCCCTCGCTTCTACCATGGTTTTTTCTATCATGGACGGCCCAAAGAATGTCATGCAGCTGCGTCTCCGACCCGCCCAGGACGAAAAGCCCATTTTATGTCATGATTTTTTGTCATAGAAGTAGGAGCCCACCACATCTATGATGATACCGGGTTTTGTCACCATTATCGTCATATAAGTGTGATATGTATGACAGAAAAAAATTCGTTCGGCCCAAAATGTCACAAATGTGTCTTTTTTTTGTAGTGTAATCTTCCAGATAAGATAGTGATTGACAGAGTTCTCTAGTCACTATCACCAAGTTACTAGAACTTCATGATGAACTATAATATGCAAGGGATAACAGAAACGATTCCCAAGCTCTTCGTGATGCTGAAATCGACGAAGGTAGAAATCAAGAAAAGCATCAAGTGTTGATGGTTGACATGACCACTAGTTTCAAGTAATAGAGCAAGGGAAAGAAAGGGAACTTCAAGAATAATGGCAAGGAAGTTGCCACTCCCATGAAGAAGCCCAAAGCTAGACCCAAGCCTCAAACTAAGTGCTTCTACTGCAAAGGAAATGGTCACTGGAAGTGGAACTGCCCTAGATACTTGGGGAATAAGAAGGATAGCAAAGTGAACAAAGGTATATTTGATGTACATGTTATTGATGTGTACTTTACTAGTGTTTATAGCAAACCATTCGGTATTTGATACTGGTTCAGTTGCTAAGATTAGTAACTCGAAACGGGAGTTGCAGAATGAATAGATGCTAGTTAAGGGTGAAGTGACGATGTGTGTTGGAAGCGGTTCCAAAATTGATATGATCATCATCGCACACTCCCTATACTTTCGGATTAGTGTTGAACCTAAAATAAATGTTATTTGGTGTTTGCGTCAAGCATGAATATGATTGGATCATGTTTATTGCACTACGGTTATTCATTTAACTCAAAGAATAATTGTTGTCCTATTTACATGAATAAAACCCTCTATGGTCATATACTCAATATAAATGGTTTATTGAATCCCGATCGTAGTGTTATACATATTCATAATATTGAAGCCAAAATATGCAATGTTAATAATGATAGTGCAACTTATTTGTGGCACTGTAGTTTAGGTCATATTGGTGTAAAGCACATGAAGAAACTCCATGCTGATGGGGTTTTGGAATCACTTGATTATGAATCACTTGATGCTTGCAAACCATGCCTCATGGGCAAGATGACTAACACTCCGTTCTCTGGAACAATGGAGCAAGCAACTGACTTATTGGAAATAATACATACTAATGTATGCGGTCCTATGAGTGTTGAGGCTTGCGGCGGGTATCGTTATTTTCTAACCTTCACAGATGATTTGAGCAAATATGGGTATATCTACTTGATGAAACATAAGTATGAAACATTTGAAAAGTTCAAAGAATTTCATAGTGAAGTGGAAAATCATCGTAATAAGAAAATAAATTTTCTGCGATCTGATGGTGAAGGAGAATATTTGAGTTACGAGTTTGGTCTTCATTTGAAACAATGCAGAATAGTTTCGCAACTCACGCCACCTGGAACACCACAGCGTAATGGTGTGTCCGAATGTCATAACCGTACTTTATTAGATATGGTGTGATCTACGATGTCTCTTACCGATTTATCACTATCATGTTGGGGTTATGCATTAGAGATAGCTGCATTCATGTTAAATAGGGCACCATCTAAATACGTTGAGACGACACCATATGAACTCTGGTTTGGCTAGAAACCTAAGCTGCATTTCTTAAAGCTTGGGGCTGTGATGCTTATGTGAAAAAGTTTCAACCTGGTAAGCTCGAAACCAAATCGGAGAAATGTGTCTTCATAGAATACCCCTAGGAAACTGTTGGGTACACCTTCTATCACAGATCCAAAGGCAAGATCTTTGTTGCGATGCTTTCTAGAGAAGGAGTTTCTCTCGAAAGAAGTGAGTGGGAGGAATGTAGAACTTTATGAGGTAATTGTACCCTATCCCGAATTCTAAAGTTGTTCATCACAAAAATCAGTTCTAGTGATCTCTACACCAATTAGTGAGGAAGCTAATGATGATGATCATGAAACTTCAAATCAAGTTACTACAGAACCTCGTAGGTCAACCAGAGTACGGTCCGCACCAGAGTGGTACGGTAATCCTGTTCTGGAAATCATGTTACTAGACAATGACGAACCTACGAACTATGAGGAAGCGATGACGAGCCCAGATTCCGCAAAATGGCTTGAGGCCATGAAATCTGAGATGGGATCCATGTATGAGAACAAAGTATGGACTTCGATTGACTTGCCCGATGATCGGTGAGTCATTAAGAATAAATGGATTTTCAATAGGAAGATGGACACTGATAGTAGTGTTACTATCTACAAAGCTCAAATTGTCGCCAAAAGTTTTAGACAAGTTCAAGATGTTGACTACGATGAGATTTTCTCACTCGTAGCGATGTTTAAATCTATCAGAATCATGTTTGCAATTGCCACATTTTATGAAATCTGGCAAATGGATGTCAAAACTGCATTCCTTAATGTATTTCTTAAAGAAGAGTTGTATATGATGCAACAAGAAGGTTTTGTCAATCCTAAAGGTGCTAACAAAATGAGAAAGCTCTAGCAATCCATCTATGGACTGGTGCAAGCATCTTGGAGTTGGAATATATGCTTTGATAAGGTGATCAAAGCATATGGTTTTATACAGACTTCTGGTGAAGCCTGTGTTTACAAGAAAGTGAGTGGCAGCACTACAGCATTTCTGATAAGTATATGTGAATGACATATTGTTGATCACAAATAATGGAGAATTTTCTGGAAAGCATAAAGGAGTGTTTGAGAAGAGTTTTTCAAAGACAGACCTCGATGAAGCTACTTACACATTAAACATCAAGGTCTGTAGAGCTAGATCAAGACGCTTGATAAGTTTTTTTCAATCAGTACATATCTTGACAAGATTTTGAAGTAGCTCAAAATGGAACTGTCAAAGAAGGAGTTCTTGCCTGTGTTGCAAGGTGTGAAGTTGAGTAAAGACTCAAAACCCGACCAGAACAGAAAATAGAAAGAGAATGAAAAGTCATTCCCTATGCCTCAGTCATAGGTTCTATAAAGTATGCTATGCTATTTACCATTCCTATTGTATACCTTAGCATCTTTCTGGCAAGGGAGTACAATAGTGATCTAGGAGTAGATCACTAGACAACGGTCAAAATTATCCTTATAGGACTAAGGAAATATATCTCGGTTATGGAGGTGATAAAAGAGTTCGTCGTAAAGAGTTACATCGATGCGAGCTTTTTACATGGATCTAGATGATTCTAAGTCTGGATCTGGATACATATTGAAAGTGGGAGCAATTAGCTAGAGTAGCTCCGTGCAGAGTATTGTAGACATAGAAATTTGCGAAATACATATGGATCTGAATGTTGCAGACCCGTAGACTCAACTTCTCTCACAAGAAAAACATGATCACTCTTTGAGTGTTAATCACATAGCGATGTCAACTAGATTACTGACTCTAGTAAAGCTTTCGGGTATTAGTCACATGGAGATGTGAACTAATCACATAAAGATGTGAACTAGATTATTGACTCTAGTGCAAGTGGGAGACTGAAGGAAATTTGCCCTATAGGCAATAATAAAGTTATTATTTATTTCCTTATATCATGATAAATGTTTATTATTCATGCTAGAATTGTATTAACCGGAAACTTAGTACATGTGTGAATACATAGACAAACAGAGTGTCACTAGTATGCCTCTACTTGACTAGCTCATTGAATCAAAGATGGTTAAGTTTCCTAGCCATAGACATGAGTTGTCATTTGATTAACGGGATCAAATCAATATAGAATGATGTGATTGACTTGACCCATTCCGTTAGCTTAGCACTTGATCGTTTTAGTTTACTGCTATTGCTTTCTTCATGACTTAGACATGTTCCTATGATTATGAGATTATGCAACTCCCGATTATCGAAGGAACACTTTGTGTGCTACCAAACATCACAACGTAACTGGGTGATTATAAAGGTGCTCTACAGGTGTCTCCAATGTTACTTGTTGAGTTGGCATAGATCAAGATTTGGATTTTTCACTCCGATTGTCAGAGAGGTATCTTTGGGCCCTCTCGGTAATACACATCACTATAAGTCTTGCAAGCAATGTAACTAATGAGTTAGTTGTGGGATGATGCATTATGGAACGAGTAAAGAGACTTGCCAGTAACAAGATTGAACTAGGTATTCAAATACCGATGATCGAATCTCGGGCAAGTAACATACCGATGACAAAGGGAACAATGTATATTGTTATGCAGTTCGACCGAGAAAGATCTTCGTACAATATGTAGGAGCCAATATGGGTATCCAGGTTCCGCTATTGGTTATTGACCAGAGAAGTGTCTCGGTCATGTCTACATAGTTCTCGAACCCGTAGGGTCCGCATGCTTAACGTTCATTGGCAATATAATATTTATGAGTTATGTATGTTGGTAACCGAATGTTGTTCGAAGTTCCGTATAAGATCACGGACATAATGAGGAACTCTGGAATGGTTTGAAGATAAAGTTTGATATATGGAATAATAGTGTTTCGTCTCCGGAAGGGGTTCCGGATGTTTCCCGAAATGTTTGGGTACGAGAACACTTTATTTGGGCCAAATGGGAAAGCCCACAGGGTTTTTGGAAAGCATAAAATGAAGTTTTGCAGAGTCCAGGGGCCAGACGCCAGGTGAGGGAGTCCTGGATTAGGGGGTCCTTGGACAACCGGACTATTTACTTTGGCCGGACTGTTGGACTATGAAGATACAAGATTGAAGACTTCGTCCCATGTCCGGATGGGACTCTCCTTTGCGTGGAAGGCAAGCTTGGCGATTCGGATATGTAGATCACCTCCCTTGTAACCGACTTTGTGTAACCCTAGCCCCCTCCGGTGTCTATATAAACCGGAGGGTTTAGTCCGTAGGACAACAACAATCATACCATAGGCTAGCTTCTAGGGTTTAGCCTCTCCGATCTCATGGTAGATCAACTCTTGTAACACTCATATCATCAAGAGCAATCAAGCAGGAAGTAGGGTATTACCTCCATCGAGAGGGCCCGAACGTGGGTAAACATTGTGTCCCCCGCCTCCTGTTACCATCCGCCTTAGACGCACAGTTCGGGACCCCCTACCCGAGATCCACCGGTTTTGACACCGGCATTAGTGCTTTCATTGAGAGTTCCACTGTGCCATCACGATAAGGCCTGATGGCTCGCCTTGTTGTTAGGGACAACTTTACCTCTGGAGGAGCCCTAGCTGTAGGCCAAACTCTCCGATTAGGCGGCTTCGTCGTGACCGCCCCGTCGGCCGTCGCACTGACGATGACTTCTCGGGTCATCAAAGATAGCCTCCACGTCGGCTCGGGATTCACCTAGCAGATGGATCCAATGGAACTCTCTACTTTGAATGAGCTCTTGGATTGCATCGCCGCCTTGGGAGTCACTACGGACTATGATCGGATCGGGCTTAAACCCGACCAAAGGGAGATTAACTCTCCGTCGGTTACCCATCAGATAGTGGTGGTGGAGGAGCGATGCAGCGATTCTTCCTCTATTTTGAGGACAAACTATGTCCGGATTCCCGAGCTCTCCGAGCCGTATACCCATCTACGGGAGGACATGGCCCAAGCTTCAAACCTGGAATCGAACAACGGGCTAGTACCGTTGGGCAACGTCCCAGAGCCCGAACTACCAAGCTCGGAAACTCCTTTGGGTCTCAGACCGGGCCATGGTTTGGACTTAAATCTACCCACCCACCCTCACATAAGTGATCTTTCCCATATTAGACAAGAGCCCCAAGAGACAGTACATCACTATTGGGCCAGATTCCTCCTTGCAATAAGGCGAAGGACTATCGCGAGGAAGATGCAATTTCATTCTTTTGCAAAAATTGCATGGACAAGGGAATCCTCGATGCCATAAGTCGTCGTGATATAACACACTTCGCTGACTTGGCGTCCATAGTACGGAAGTACTGTGCGATGGAAAGCACTTGGAAAACCCAAACACAATTCTGGGATCCTCCGGCTCTAACTAAACCCTCTGTCCGAACTAAATGGGTGTACTCTCGTAAGTCACCCAATCCAATTACAAAGAAGCCAAAACCCACTACAGGGTGCGGAGCCGTATTGGAGGGATGTCTCAATGGGCCATGCAAAATTCACAGTACATCGGATACCATGCCAACACACAACCTTAGAGCATGTTGGATACTCTAGCAGGTGGCCAGGAGCGGCGAGAATCTCCTCGTCAACAATACCGCAGAGCACCCTCCCGCGGAAAATAACAATACAGTACTGACAGTCTTCGAGACTTTCGCCTCAAACAATAGGCGCAAGCGGGCACTTTACATCCTCGCCAAAGTATGCCACGTCGCAACGATAAATCCATGGAACGACACGGCCATAACCTTCAATGCCAGTGACGGACCTCAATTCCGCACAGCCCGAGCTCCAGCCTCTTTGGTCCTTAGTCCAATTGTGGACGGCTTCCGGCTTACTAAAGTACTCATGGACTATGGCAACAGATTAAACCTCATCTTTGAGGAGACTCTTAGAAAAATGGAAATAGACAAGAGCTGCATTGAGCAAAGCAGCACGACCTTCGGAGGAATCATCCCTAGTCGGGACACACGATGTGTGGGAAAAATCACACTAGATGTGGTATTCGGCACGCCGAAGAATTACAAGTCCGAAGAAATCACATTCCAAGTGGCCCCATTTAGTAGCGGATACCACGCCCTTCTAAGGCGAGAGGCATTCAGGATCTTCGAAGCTATACCCCATTACGGGTACATGAAGCTCAAGATGCCCGGACCTAATGGAATCATCACTCTAGCTAGTGATCCGGACATAGCACTCCGCGCTGAAAATAAAAACGCCGCACTGGCCCTCGAAGCGTTATCTGAAGCCCTCGCGGCCGAAGAACTAACTGCGCTGTGCTCTACAGTGGATAGGGACGACGCGATACTCGACAAAAGACCCAAGTCCACCTCTTTTAAACCAGCGGATGAAATAGTCAAATTCCAGGTCCACCCAACGGACCCTACAAAAACAGCATCCATCGCGGCACAGCTGAACCCCGCAACAGACGCCGCACTGCGGGAGTTCTTACGCGAGAATTGGGACATCTTTGCCTGGCATCCTTCAGATATGCCAGGCATCCCCACAGGCTGGCCGAGCATAGCCTAAACATTCTAAAGGGATACAAGCCGGTCAAGCAAACTCTTCGGCGTTTTTCCGAACCCAAGCGACAAGCCATGGGAGAAAAACTGGCCAAGTTACTCGAGGTCGGATTCATTAGAGAAATAAAACATCCGGACTGGCTAGCAAAGCTGGTGATGGTACCAAAGAAGGACAAATCCTGGTGCCTATGTGTCGATTTTAAGGATCTTGACAAGGCTTGCCCCAAGGATCCCTTCCCCCTCCACCGCATCGATCAAATTATCGATGCTACCGCGGGACACGGCTGTTGTTTTTCCTTGACGCATACTCGGGATACCATCAAATCAAGATGGCGGAGCCCGATCAAGCCGCAACGGCATTCATTACTCCATACGGCCCCTTCTGTTTCAACACCATGCCTTTCGGGCTCAAAAACGCCGGTGCAACCTCTCAACGCATGATTCAGACATGCCTGGAAGCACAAATCTGCAAAATAGTGGAGGCATGCGTAGACGATGTGGTAATTAAAACTAGACTTGTCGAATCTTTGATAGACGACTTGAGGCTCACGTTCGACAATCTCCGACCATATGACATTAAGCTCAATCTAGAAAAATGCGTTTTCGTCATACCCGTCGGAAAGCTCTTGGGCTTCATCGTTTCCAACAGGGGAATTGAAGCCAATCCGGCTAAAATCCAAGCTCTGTCACAGTTGGCTATCCCAACAAACCTCAAGCAAATCCAGCAATTAACTGGATGCGTGGCTGCCTTAAGCCGCTTTATCTCCCAATTGGGAGAAAAGGCATTACCTCTTTATCTCCTTCTTCGGCACACCGAACACTTCGAGTGCATGAACGCGACTACGGCCGGATTGGAAAAAATAAAAGCTGCCTTGGCCAGCAACCCAATCTTGGCCACGCCAAATATCGGCGAACCAATGTTGTTATATATAGCGGCAACAAACCAGGTTGTAAACGAAGTGCTTGTCGTCGAATGAGAAACGGACGGACATAAGTTCCCGCTTCAAAAACCGGTATACTATGTATCTACTGTCCTCACTCCATGCAAATCCCGGTACCCACATTACCAAAACATAGCATACGTGGTCTTCATGGCATCCCGAAAACTACGACACTACTTTCAAGAGTGTTCAATTATGGTGGCCTCCGAGGTCCCACTCAACGACATTATAAACAACCGCGATGCCACGGGCCGGATTGCTAAATGGGCTATTGATCTCCTCCCATTCGACATATCATACAAACCACGGCGAGCCATTAAGTCACAAGTACTGGCCAATTTTGTCGCCGAATGGACAGAAGCTGAACTCCCTAAAGAATACGGTGCGTACTCCACTTGGATCATGCACTTCGATGGCTCTAAAATACTGGCGGGTCTGGGAGCAGGCGTCGTCCTGACATCCCCAACCGGAGATACAGTCCAATACGTACTCCAAATATTATACACAGACTCAAACAACGCGGCCGAATATAAGGCCTTCTTGCATGGTCTCTGGATGGCAGTCTCCATGGGCATTCAACGCCTAGAGGTGCATGGGGATTTGAACCTCGCAATATCTCAAATAAATGGAGATTTTGATGCCGAGGACCCAAAAATGGCGGCTTATCGCAGTGCGGTCCGCAAAATGTCAGCTCGATTCAAGGGGCTCAAATTCCACCATCTGGTCCAAGAAAACAATCAAGCGGCAGATATCCTCGCCCGAATCGGTGCTAAGCACGACCCTGTCCCACCTAATATATTCTTGGAAAGGCTGTTTAAGCCATCCATGGTTGGGAAGGGGAGACTAGCAACAATAGTACGGATCCGGCCACAACACCAGACCCCGAACACTCAGACGTAATCGGAGGCTCCACCACCGAGATAAAACCTTCGGCCCATGTCATTATGGTTGTCATCGCCCCGTGGACAGAACCCTTCTTGGCTTACCTAAATAGGCAAGAACTCCCTAAGGACCAAAACGAGGCACGTTGCATTGTGGGGCGGTCTAAAGCCTACAAGCTGCACGAGGGAGAGCTTTATAAGAAAAGCGCTACCGGAGTACTGCAAAGGTGCATCTCCGAGGAGGAAGGACGGCAACTTTTGGCAGAAATTCATGCTGGACTCGGTGGCCATCACGCTGCTACGTCTTGAGCTTGCGTTGGTTTTCCCCGAAGAGGAAGGGATGATGCAACAGAGTAGCGTAAGTATTTCCCTCAGTTTTTGAGAACCAAGGTATCAATCCAGTAGGAGCCCACGCTCAAGTCCCTCGTACCTGCACAAAGCGATAGCTACTCGCAAACAACGCGATTAGGGGTTGTCAAGCCCTTCACGGTCACTTACGAGAGTGAGATCTGATAGATAGAATATTTTTGGTATTTTTGATATAAAGATGCAAAGTAAAAAAGTAAAAGCAAAGTAAATAGCAAAATAATATAAAAGTAATGGAGATTGATATGATGAGAATAGACCCGGGGGCCATAGATTTCACTAGTGGCTTCTCTCAAGAGCATAAGTATTCTACGGTGGGTGAACAAATTACAGTTGAGAAATTGATAGAATTGTGCATAATTATGAGAATATCTAGGCATGATCATGTATATAGGCATCACGTCCGTGACAAGTAGATCGAAAAGATTTTGCATCTACTACTATTACTCCACTCATCGACCGCTATCCAGCATGCATCTAGAGTATTAAGTTAAAAAAGAGTAATGCCTTAAGCAAGATGACATGATGTAGAGAGATAAATTCATGCAATATGAAATAAACCCCATCTTGTTATCCTCGATGGCAATGATACAATACGTGTCTTGTTGCCCCTTCTGTCACTTGGTAAGGACACCGCCAGATCGAACCCAAAGCTAAGCACTTCTCCCATGGCAAGAACTACCAATCTAGTTGGCCAAACCAAACGGATAATTCGTAGAGACTTGCAAAGATAACCAATCATGCATAAAAGAATTTAGAGAAGATTCAAATATTATTCATAGATAGACTTGATCATAAACCCACAATTCATCAATCTCAACAAACACACCGCAAAAGAGAAGATTACATCGAGTAGATCTCCACAAGAGAGGGGGAGAACTTTGTATTGAGATTCAAAGAGAGAGAAGAAGCCATCTAGCTACTAACTATGGACCCGAAGGTCTGAGGTAAACTACTCAAACTTCATCGGAGGGGCTAGGATGATGTAGAAGCCCTCCGTGATGACGACCCTCTTCCAGCGGAGCTCCGGAACAGGCCCCAAGATGGGATCTCGTGGATACAGAAAGTTGCGGTGGTGGAATTAGGTTTTTGGCTCCTGTTCTGATCATTTGGGGGTACGTGTGTATATATAGGAGGAAGGAGTACGTCGGTGGAGCACTGAGGGGGCCACAAGGTAGGGGCGCGCCCTAGGGGGGCGCCCCCCACCCTCGTAACCACCTCTTTGATCCCTTGTAGTAGGGTCCAAGTCTCCTGGATCATGTTCGGTGAGAAAATCACGTTTCCGAAGATTTTATTCCGTTTGGACTCCGTTTGATATTCTGTTTATCCGAAACACTGAAATAGGCAAAAAAAAGCAATTCTGGGCTGGGCCTCCGGTTAATAGGTTAGTCCCAAAAATATTATAAAAGTGTAAAATAAAGCCCAATATAGTCCAAAACAGTAGATAATATAGCATGGAGCAATCAAAAATTATAGATACGTTGGAGACGTATCAGGCATCCCCAAGCTTAATTCCTGCTCGTCCTCGAGTAGGTAAATGATAAAAAGAGAATTTTTGATGCGGAGTGCTAGTTGGCATAATTTCAATGCAAATCTTCTTAATTGTGGTATGAATATTCAGATTAAAAAGATTCAAAACAAAAGTTTATATTGACATAGAAAATAATAATACTTCAAGCATACTAACAAAGCAATTATGTCTTCTCAAAATAACATGGCCAAAGAAATTTATCCCTACAAAATCATATAGTCTGGCTATGCTCCATCTTCCCCACACAAAGTATTTAAATCATGTACAACCCCGGTGACAAGCCAAGTAATTGTTTCATACTCCAACTTTTTCAAAACTTTTTCAATCTTCATGCAATACATGAGCGTGGGCCATGGATATAGCACTATAGGTGGAATAGAATGGTGGTTGTGGACAAGACAAAAAGGAGAAGATAGTCTCACATCAACTAGGCGTATCAACGGGCTATGGAGATGCCCATCAATAGATATCAATGTGAGTGAGTAGGGATTGCCATGCAATGGATGCACTAGAGCTATAAATTTATGAAAGCTCAACAAAAGAAACTAGTGCGTGTGCACCCAACTTGCTTGCTCACGAAGACCTAGGGCAATTTGAGGAAGCCCACCATTGGAATATACAAGCCAAGTTCTATAACATAAAATTCCCACTAGTATATGAAAGTGACAACATATGAGACTCTCTATATGAAGAACATGGTGCTACTTTGAAGCACAATATATGAGACTTGCTATATCATGGTGCTACTTTGAAGCACAAGTGTGGAAAAAAGGATAGTAGCATTGCACCTTTTTTTTTGGGCCTTCTTTTTTTTCTTTGGCCTTTCTCTTCTTTTCTTTTTTTGGGACAATGCTCTATTGAATGATGATCATCACACTTCCATTTATTTACAACTAAATGATTACAACTCGATACTAAAAGAAAGAATGACTCTATATGGATGACTCTGGCGGTGTACCGGGATATGCAATGAATCACGAGTGACAAGCATGAAAGAATTATGAACGGTGGCTTTGCCACAAATACTATGTCAACTACATGATCATGCACAATATATGACAATGATGGATATGTCATGATGAACTAGATGGTGGAAAGTTGCATGGCAATATATCTCGGAATGGCTATGGAAATGCCATAATAGGTAGGTATGGTGGCCTTTTTGAGGAAGGTATATGGTAGGTGTATGATACCGGTGAAAGTTGCGCGGTATGAGAGAGGCTAGCTTTCACAGCCCTAGATTTTGCTTGCCTTCAGTTACCTTAAAGCATCCATGCATCATGTTTATTTTTTAATTAAATTTGAAATGGGGATGATCAAACCCTAGCACCACATGAAATTCAAATAGGTTCAAATAAAATCTTTTTTCAATGAACCCAAAATGCTCTAAGAAAAGTTCATGAATTCTGGTTAAGGTGCAAACCTTTGCTAAAAATGATGAATATATTTTTAGGTCATTTTTGGATTTTTGAATTAACACAAAAGTATTTGAGTTGGAGCCATTTAAATGCTATATATATATATATATATATATTTCAAATGGTCCAAATATTCTGAAGTTATTTGTGGAGCTCTGGAATAATTTATCTAACATCCACAATAATTTTTAGAATTTATTAAAATGATTTAGTGCCTAAACTAAATCAAAACGAACAGAACAAAATAAAAAATAGAAAAGAGAAATAAATGGTAAGAATAGAAACTTACCTGGGCCAACTCACCTGTGCACCCACCTGGCAGCCCACGTGGCCGGCCCAGCCACCTGGCCCAGCCCACCGCAACCCCTCTGTCGTCTTCCTCCTCACGCCAGTAGGCAAGGCGCGTGGACGCCGCGCGCGCGCCAGCTCCTGCTTCCACCGCGGCGCCCCGGCTCTTCTGGATGCGCCATGGAGATGCCCCGCACCCCTCTCACTCTCTCTCGTTCCTTCCCTTCCTCTCGCTCGCTCTCTCTCACCGCGCCCGAGCACTACCTTCGCCGCCGACACCGTTCACCACAGCCACTGTGCACCACACCCTCCGCCGACGCGCTAAGAAGCTCCGCATCGTCCTCCTCTTCGTCCTTGACGAGCCACGCATCACCGGAAGCAGTGGAGCCTCGCCATCGAGCTCGAACCCGCCGCCTCTGCACCGAGATCGCCGGCAACGCCACGTCGCCGGCCGGCCTCCCTCGAGCCAGCTGACCTGCTCATCGAC
This sequence comes from Triticum monococcum, assembly GCA_034509565.1. Lineage (NCBI taxonomy): Eukaryota > Viridiplantae > Streptophyta > Magnoliopsida > Poales > Poaceae > Triticum > Triticum monococcum. Next base: position 82,555,263 of record CM067841.1, read on the forward strand.
CTCACCGTGAGCACCCGAGTCTTTTCCCCCTAAAGCCATGCCTGAGTTCGCACCGTAGCCATCGATTCCATGTTAACCGAATCACGCCGCTGCCTGAGCTCGCCGGCGACGAGGCATCGGTGACCAATTGGTCCCGTGCATATGCTCGTTGGCCTTGTGAGTGCTTGTAGAAACCGTAGGTGCTAACCGCTGGTCCCCCCGCGTGCCGTGTCATCGATTCCGTCGACGCCCATGGCTCTGCCGCCGCCAAACCTCAACGCCGGCGAGATTCCGGCCACCTCGCGCCCTCCCACTGCCATCGCTGGATGCGCACGAGCCCCAGCTCGCCGGAGAACCCAACCACATCGCAATCCGTGCCCTGTGGGCGATTTCCGAGCCATTCCGCCGCCGCGGCACCTCGCCGGTGAGTCAACCCCGGCTAAACGCCGCCGGGTTGACCCTGTTGACTGAGTTGATCGGGTGGGCCCAGTTTGACCACTGGGTCTATGACAGGTGGGGCCCACCCTGCTAACTAACCCAGGATTGGCGCTAACTAAATTTAGTTAGCTTAACTAACTACTGACTAGTGGGACCCACTAGTCAGGTTTGACTTGGACCCTCTCCATTGACCTGCTGACGTCACACCGACGTCATGCTGACGCAGTAATAGGCTTTTCTGGAATTATTCTTATTCAGGAAATTTCAGAAAATACCCAAAACTTCTAAAATTCATAGAAATTCAACCGTAACTCCAAATGAAATACTTTATATATGAAAAATTATCAGAAAAATTCAAGGAATCCATCTGTACCATTTTCATGCATGTTTGAACAATGTTTGTCCCCTCTTTTGGACAAAAAAAATAAAAGGCATTTAAATAATCATATATGGAGTTGGAATTTGAATCATGTATTCAAACCAACTTCATTTAAATCATAGCTAGATGCATTAGCTCAAATCACATCATATTGCCATGTCATGATCATGCATCATATTGTCGCATTGCATTGATCATGCTCTTTCTTTGTTGTTGGTGTTTGTCCCCTCTCAGTACACGTGATTTCGACGATGAGATCGATGACACCGATGAAGAGCTATACTATCTTCGGAAGTGTCAGGAAAGCAAAACCCCCTTGTTCATTCCGATACAATCCCATTCTCTCGCTCCTGCTCTCTTTTACTGCATTAGGACAACAACGTTTCAACTGTTACATGTTGCGGTAGCTGAACCCCTTTCCTCTGCATGACCTGTCATTACCACAGTAAATAGATGAAACCCACTAGCATGAGTAGGAGTTGTTTGAGCCATGATGTGCCTACTCATTCATGTTTGTTTGTCATGCCTGCTACTGTTTAAAGTTGAGTCGGGTCTGATTCAACGGGGATGAATTGGAATGTGGTGAACATGTCCTACTATTGAGAGCTAAGTGTGTGAACACGATTTGGTAAAGGTAGCGGTGAGAGGCCATGTAGGAGTACATGGTGGGTTGTCTCATTGCAGCCGTCCTTAGGAACTGAGTTCTGTGTTTGTGATCCATGAACACCTACTACCACGCATTCGAATGCTTAAGTGCCCCTTTCGACTTATTAATCAACTCGATATTTGTCCAGGAGTTGCAACTAGTTTCTGGTGTTTGTAGGTAGTGTTAGTAGTCTACCAAGTGGCACCCGGTACAGGTGGGCTTGGGACAGACTAGGCACAGTGGCACGGTGTACCAAGTGGCACCCGGATGGTGGGCTTGGGAACCCTGTACACATCGTTTGGGGCCGTGAGCGACACCCCGGCCGGATCTCCTTGCGGATGGAACCCGAATAGGCGATAAACCTGGACTAGAGACTTTTTGGTTAGTCAGGTCGTGGCCGACTCCCTCGCCCGGCTTCCGCTTGAAGGTTGCCGAGGTACATGACGTGTATAGGGCGATAAGTGGCGAGAGCGTGTGTGAAGAAGTACACCCCTGCAGGATTATCATTATCTATTCGAATAGCCGGATTCCTCGGATATGGAAACTTGGACCCCTTGCATAGTTCATAGACAAGTGAAAGTGGATACTCTAAAAAAACTCGCAAGATAAGCGTGAGTGCTATGGATGGCGTTCTCACAGGGAGACGGGAGCGGATCCATTGTTGTGTATTGATATGGTGAATATGTGGACTCGTGTGCGCCACCTCAAAAGAGTTACTTGCAGTCGTAGTTCAGGATAGCCACCGAGTCAAAGCTGGCTTGCTGCAGTTAAACTCCACCATCCCTTCGTTGATAATGATGCATATGTAGTTAGTTCTGATGTAAGTCTTGCTGAGTACATTTGTACTCACGTTTTCTTAATTTATATTTTGCAGAGAGACTTCAGTCCCGCTAGTAGTTCCGCTTGGACTTCGACGTTTAGCTCGTTACCTGAGCGACGATCTTGTGCCCTCGGCAGGATCTGGTAGATTGTCAGACTTCTCAGCCTTTTTCATTTGTAGATGTCTGGACTCAGACATGTTAAGCTTCCACGTGTGCTTTGACTTCTATGTTCTGAATGTTGGGTCATGAGACCCATGTTTGTAATATCTCGCTCCTCGGAGCCTAATGAATAAATACTTGAGTCATAGAGTCTTGTTGTGATGCCATGTTGTATTTACACATATCGAGCATATTGTGTGTATGATTGAAATGCTTGGTATGTGTGGGATCCAACAATCTAGTTGTTTATCCTTGGCAGCCTCTCTTATGGGGAAATGTAGTCTAGTGCTTTCTTGAGCCATAGTAGTCCGCTACAGCCCGGTTCACCGGAGTCCTGCTAGCCCAGCACTACTGCTCAGGACACTTGACTGGCCAGGATGTGTTTCACTTTGTTCCCGTGTCTGTCCCTTCGGGGAAATGTCACGCGGTGACATCCGGAGTCCTGCCTAGCCTGCTACAGCCCGGGTTACCGGAGTCCTGTTAGCCCAGTGCTATAGCCCGGATTCACACGTTGTTGACCGACATGCTTGAGGTTGATTCATGTATGCCTGTCCCCATGGGTTAGTGCCGCTTTAGTTTCACGACTAGCCATGTCGGCCCGGGTTCTTTGTCATATGGATGCTAGTGACACTATCATATACATGAGCCAAAAGGCGCAAACGGTCCTGGGCCAGGTAAGGTGGCACCCGTGGGAATACCGTGCGTGAGGCCGCAAAGTGATATGATGTGTTACATGCTAGATCAGTGTGACTTAGGATCGGGGTCCTGACACTAGCAAAGGTGGAAGGGTGAGAGTGCGTATAATCCATGGACTCAACATTAGTCATAAAGAACTCATATACTTATTGCAAAAATTTAGAGGTTATCAAAGCAAAGTATTATGCGCATGCTCCTAGGGGGATAGATTGGTAGAAAAGACCATAGCTCGTCCCCGACCGCCACTCATAAGGAAGACAATCAATAAATAAATCATGCTCCGACTTCATCACATAACGGTTCACCATACGTGCACGCTACGGGAATCACAAACTTCAACATAAGTATTCTTTAAATTCACAACTACTCAACTAGCATGACTTTAATATTATCACCTCCATATCTCAAAACAATTATCATGCTTCAATCTTTTATTAGTATTCAACACACTCAAAAAAAAAGTTTCACAAATCTTGAATACCAAGCATATTATTATTAGGCAAATTACCATGCTATTAAGAGACTCTCAAATTAATTTAAGTGAAGCATGAGAGGTCAATAGTTTCTTTAAAACGAATCCACCACCGTGCTCTAAAAGATCTAAGTGAAGCACATAGACCAAAATTATCTAGCTCAAAAGATATAAGTGAAGCACATAGAGCAAAATTATCTAGCTCAAAATATATAAGTGAAGCACATAGAGTAAAATTATCTAGCTCAAAAGATATAAGTGAAGCACATAGAGTAAAATTATCTAGCTCAAAAAGATATAAGTGAAGCACATAGAGCATTCTATCAAATTTTAATTCATGCATGGCTCTCTCAAAAGGTGTATACAGCAAGGATGATTGTGGCATACTAACAAACAAAGACACAAATAATACAAGACGCTCCAAGCAAAACACATATCATGTCGGTTAATAAAAATATAGCTCTAAGTAAATTACCGATGGAAGTGGACGAAAGAGGGGATGCCTTCCGGGGCATCCCCAAGCTTTGACTTTTTGGTGTCCTTGGATTATCTTGGGGGTGCCATGGGCATCCCCAAGCTTAGGCTCTTGCCACTCCTTGTTCCATGATCCATCAAAAGAATTCACCCAAAACTTGAAAACTTCACAACACAAAACTCAAAATAGAAAACTCGTGAGCTCCGTTAGCGAAAGAAAACAAAAGACCACTTCAAGGTACTGTAATGAACTCATTATTTATTTATATTGGTGTTAAACCTACTGCATTCCAACTTCTCTATGTATTATAAACTATTTTACTAGCCATAGATTCATCAAAATAAGCAAACAACACACGAAAAACAGAATCTGTCAAAAACAGAACAATCTGTAGTAATCTGTATCTAGCGCAAGATCTGGAACCCCAAAAATTATAAAATAAATTTCTGGACGTGAGGAATTTATCTATTAATAATATGAAAAAAGAATTAACTAAATAGCACTCTTGAAATAAAAATTACAGCAGTTCTCGTGAGTGCTAAAGTTTCTATTTTTTACAGCAAGTTCAACAAGACTTTCCCCAAGTCTTCCCAACGGTTCTACTTGGCACAAACACTAATTAAACACAAAAGACACAACCAAAGCAGAGGATAAATAATTTATTTATTACTAAACAGGAGGAAAAAGCAAGGAATAAAAATAAAATTGGGTTGCCTCCCAACAAGCGCTATCGTTTAACGCCCCTAGCTAGGCATAACAAGCAAGGATAGATCTAGGTATTGCCATCTTGATTATTAATTCTTTTAGCGATGTTATGCTCGAATCCGGGACGTTCCTTACGTTTCCCTTCGTATTCAGAGATCTTGAGATCTAAAGAATCCAACCGCTTATTGCAAAGAGTAATCAACATATTCATGCGGTGAAGATTTAAGCTAACGCTCTTAAGAGGTTCAAGAGATTTCTGTAAAATCTTAGTTACCTCGCAAATTTGTTCAAAAACTTGCGTTTTCTCTTGGGTATGATGGAGCCCCTTTTGTTGAGGTAAAGTTCCCACTATACCTTCTATAATTTTATGCGCGATACTGGGATCAATTTCAATAAAATTGCCCTTTGAAACACAATCTAAAAGTTGTCTATGAGACAAATTAAGTCCAACATAAAAGTTGCGAAGCCAAATTCTGAAATTTACTTCTAGGTGCATTTACGATAAGATTCCATCACTCTAAACCAAGCATCCTTTAAATTTTCTCCTTGCTTTTGTTTGAAGTGAAGGACTTCAAACTCAGGAGACATAGGAGCAGAAAGAGGACTAGCCATGACGACAAGCAAACAGAGAGGCAAACAGAGAGGGAGGATAGGGAGAGAGAGGGCGAATAAAATGGCAAGGGTGAATTGGGGGGAGAGGAAAATGAGACGAAAATGGCAAATAATGTAATGCGAGAGATAGGGATTGTGATGGGTACTTGGTATATTGACTTTTTGCGTAGACTCCCCGGCAACGGCGTGAGAAATCCTTCTAGCTACGTCTTGAGCTTGCGTTGGTTTTCCCCGAAGAGGAAGGGATGATGCAGCAGAGTAGCGTAAGTATTTCCCTCAGTTTTTGAGAACCAAGGTATCAATCCAGTAGGAGCCCACGCTCAAGTCCCTCGTACCTGCACAAAGCGATACCTACTCACAACCAACGCGATTAGGGGTTGTCAAGCCCTTCACGGTCACTTACGAGAGTGAGATATGATAGATAGAATATTTTTGGTATTTTTGATATAAAGATGCAAAGTAAAAAGTAAAAGCAAAGTAAATAGCAAAACAATATAAAAGTAATGGAGATTGATATGATGAGAATATACCCGGGGGCCATGCGTTTCACTAGTGGCTTCTATCGAGAGCATAAGTATTCTACGATGGGTGAACAAATTACAGTTGAGCAATTGATAGAATTGTGCATAATTATGAGAATATCTAGGCATGATCATGTATATAGGCATCACGTCCATGACAAGTAGATCAAAACGATTCTGCACCTACTACTATTACTCCACTCATCGACTGCTATCCAGCATGCATCTAGAGTATTAGGTTAAAAACAGAGTAACGCCTTAAGCAAGATGACATGATGTAGAGAGATAAATTCATGCAATATGAAATAAACCCCATCTTGTTATCCTCGATGGCAACGATACAATACGTGCCTTGCTGCCCCTTCTGTCACTGGGTAAAGACACCGCAAGATCGAACCCAAAGGTAAGCACTTCTCCCATGGCAAGAACTACCAATCTAGTTGGCCAAACCAAACGGATAATTCGAAGAGACTTTGCAAAGATAACCAATCATGCATAAAAGAATTCAGAGAAGATTCAAATATTATTCATAGATAGACTTGATCATAAACCCACAATTCATCGGTCTCAACAAACACACCGCAAAAGAAAGATTACATCGAATAGATCTCCACAAGAGAGGGGGAGAACTTTGTATTGAGATTCAAAGAGAGAGAAGAAGCCATCTAGCTACTAACTATTGACCCGAAGGTCTGAGGTAAACTACTCACACATCATCGGAGGGGCTAGGATGATGTAGAAGCCTCCGTGATGACGGCCCTCTTCCGGCGGAGCTCCAGAATAGGCCCCAAGATGGGATCTCATGGATACAGAAAGTTGCGGCGGTGGAATTAGGTTTTTGGCTCCTGTTCTCATCGTTTGGGGGTACGTGTGTATATATAGGAGGAAGGAGTACGTCGGTGGAGCACCGAGAGGCCCATGAGGCATGGGGCGCCCCCACCCTCGTGACCACCTCTTTGATCCCTTGCAGTAGTGTCCAAGTCTCCTGGATCACGTTCGGTGAGAAAATCATGTTTCCAAAGATTTTATTCCGTTTGGACTCCGTTTGATATTCTGTTTATCCGAAACACTGAAATAGGTAAAAAAACAGCAATTATGGGCTGGGCCTCCGGTTAATAGGTTAGTCCCAAAAATAATATAAAAGTGGAAAATAAAGCCCAATATAATCCAAAACAGTAGAGAATATAGCATGGAGCAATCAAAAATTATAGAAATGTTGGAGACGTATCACACGCCGTAGCTCGGGCCCTTGTAAGTAAGGCCTTCCGTACAAGTTTCTACTGGCCGGCAGCTCGAGCAGACGCACAGGACCTCGTTCAACATTGCGTCGGTTAACAGCTCTTTGCAAACCAAAGCCATATGCCACCTACCGCTCTCCAAACAATCCCCATTACTTGGCCCTTCGCGGTCTGGGGGCTTGATATGGTCGGACCCCTTCAAGGAGGAAGCCATAAGAAAAAGTACCTATTGGTCATGGTGGATAAATTCACCGAATGGATAGAGGCCAAACCAGTTAAAACGGCTGAATCCAGACCAGTGATAGATTTCATATCTGGGGTTGTACACCGCTACGGTGTCCCCCACAGTATCATCACCGATAACGGCTCGAACTTTACAGTCGATGAAGTAAAAACTTGGTGCGACAACATGGGCATTAAGCTCGATTATGCATCTATCTATCAGCCTCAAACTAACGGTCAAGTCGAATGAGCAAATGGTCTTATAATGAGCGGCATTAAACCCAGACTATTGCGGTCCTTGAAGGAATCAGATACGCACTGGGTCGAGGAGCTCGACTCTGTACTATGGGGGCTGCGGACCACGCCAAATTGCACTACTAGATACACACCTTTCTTTATGGTGTACGGCACTAAGGTGGTACTGCCCTGCGACATCATTCATGACTCACCTCGCGTGCGCATGTACAAAGAGAAAGAAGCCGAGCTAGATCGGCAGGATAGTTTGGACGCCCTGGAGGAGGAGCGTGACATTGCAAAAACCCGATCCGCATTCTATCAACAACAGGCTCGACGATATCAAAGCGGAGAGGTACAAGCCAAAACTTATAATGTTGGCGAACTCGTTCTACGCCATTAGAGAAGAAAAAGGACAAGCTCAAACCCAAATGGGAAGGTCCCTTTGTTATTGACAAAGTTCTGACCGGTGGAGCGTACCGTCTGCGGGATGCATCGGACAATCGACTAGAGCCAAACCCATGGAACGCGGCCAGACTCCGAAGGTTCTACGCGTAGCGCCGGACTCTGTGTTCGTCTCCTTACCTCCATCAATTTTTTATATATTCGTTATCTATATTCTTCTATCTTTCTTCCTTTTCTTCGCGGCCTTCAAAGGTTAAATTGTGTCTTGACTGCACAATTTGTACGCGCTAAGTGCGCTCATTATACCTGGGGGCTTCTTATACAGAAGCTTAATATAATTATGATCTGGGCTCTATGCCTGCCGCACATGTGTTATTCTTACACACGCACCTTTTCTTTGCCATTATATGCATCGATATGACTTAAGTTTTGGCCAAGCTGGGTTGCTTGGCTCTTGTGTTTATGCCCTACGTTCCCGTTAATACGGCTAGGGTATAAGGGGAGCACCTCTGCAATTGTTACTGCCGGGTCAGCCAGACATGTACCTCAGACTGGGTGAAGCTGAAAGCTAGCGTTCTTAAGGGAATATTCGGTCGGTGAACAAAGGATGACCTTTTTTACTTATTAGAATACATACCCCCAGATGTTTATATCCTGCGTCTCTTGTCACAGTTCGGACATGCACATTAATGCATGTGTACCCAGGGAAAGGAACCCTTAACGGAACTATTCTCCCTGGAAGATGTTTCTTACTATCCATGTAATATAACATAACTAGTTGGGTACTTGTCTGTTCAAGCACTTATGACCCCTACGCCTAGTTTTCCACGTGTGCCCCGGTTTTTACATAACTGAGCGGGTATTCGGATACACTCCGGACTATCGGGTCCGGAGGTCGAAGCGAAAAGGTCTGCCATGACAAATGATTTACAATTCGGCTAGGGACAGTATATGTCACTCGAAGTACACAGTCACTTAGACTGACTAAATTCTTCTTCTATACCGTCTAACAGGCTGTCTAGCGTACAATCCTGTTGGGAATACTTTTCGGCTAATTTCACCTGGTCATACACCAAGCTGACGAGGATCTCTTTCCCGTCCGGCCCTACAGGTCTGACCTCAGCCATATGGTTCGGGTCAGCCTTGGTATATTGAGTCTTCACCATGGCCCAGGCTTCGTTTGCACCTTGTCAGCAGGCAGAAGATTCTTCCATAATGGGAAGCGTCACCGCGCTCCCTTGAGTATCTCTACAAGCACCCCCATGCCACCTGGCAAGGAGGCGGATGGCCAAAAGGCCTGGGCAAGGTCCTGCATCACCTGCCGAACTTGTTCGTGCAGTTGTGAGAGCTCTGGCAGAAGATCTCCCACAGACCCGGGCATCTCACCTCCGGGACGGCCCGTCAGCATACCTATAGATATAGCTCTGTTAGCTGGTTTCTTTGCCGAACTCTATAGAAGTTCGCTCAAGCACTTACTAAAATGCCGCGTCGAAGCCTTTTATTCTCCTTTACGGAGTTAGCCAGCTAGGCCTGAACATCTTTCAGTTCAACATCCAGCCGGGTATTGGCATCTTGGAGATTGTTTTTCTCCCGCCTAACTTGTGTAAGCACGCGCTCGCCAGCCTTCAGCTGTCGTTGAGCATGTTGCTTCTCCGGATTCACTCAGGGATCATCTGCAGAATCTATTGATTAGATTAGCATGCAAGCCAAATATTAACTGGTATATCTCGTTCTTTTCGATAGGAAATAAGTGTTACCAAATGGGGCCTTCTGGGACTTGTCCATTTTGGCAACTGCGGCACGTAGCTGGGCTTTTCACTCCACCATCTCTTGAGACAACTGGGTATTCTTCTCAGTAAGAACCTATGCAAATAATGATCCTTAAATCAGTTGTGCCAACTGTTTCAAGTCTCAGGGGCTACTGGTATATATATAATTATCAGATCTTCTTACCCGTATATCCTTTCCATACTGGTCTGTGGCTCTGGCAAGACCATCTTGAGCAGCTCGGATGTACGTGTCCCCTGAGTTGAAGGCATCAAACGCCTCTTCAAAAAAATCGGGGTCGCGGAGTATGGCCCGGCGATGCCTGTGCTTCATGGCACTCTCCACTTAGTAATTTGTAGCGGACAGCCTATCCGCATCATCGGTAGGAGGAATATCCGACGTTGTCCCCACATTAGCATCTGCCTCCAAGACCGGCTCTGGTGCCCGGCTGGTGGAGGCATGGCCGGCAGGCTCTCCGGATACGGTTCGGCAAGCGTTTTTCATGGTTTTAACCACGGACATTATAATATTTTAAAGACAATAACCACGGAGCAGGGTTCTTTTTCATACCTCTGCGATGGCATCTCAGTCCTGACCGGCTTCCTTTTAAGCCCACTCGGTATCGGTGCCCCTTGTTGGTGAGTCACTGCGGGTTCGGCATGGCGTCCTGAGGACCTTCCCTGCAAGACACCATACATGTGCGGTGGGTGAAGTGCGAAAAGGGGATCCTTCTTGGAAGTTGGGACTCCGGTTTTACTTACATGCGATGCAGGGTGCAGTCCAGGATAATCGGCGGTGATGGCCACTAAGGCACCGTCACAGCTTAACTGATAAAACGTCATGTCAATGAGCTCAACAAATATGTCCGGATCTTCTTCGAGTCCGGGATCGAGGGCCCGATCAGGGTCCTCTGGCTGTGGAGATGGGCTGTGAATCTCCCTCACAACTTTTCGTAGTTCCTGCTATGAAATAGCAAGGTAAATATTTATGACAAAGAAAGCGAGAAGCTTTGGATAAGGTTGGAAAAAGGCGCAGGCGTAAGCGAGGCGGTTGTCCTTCGCCTAGTGCCTAGGCGATGCTTAAATCCCCTAGGCGTAGCCTAGGCGATTATATAATTTTTACTATTAGGGTGTATATGTGTTTATTATATGTGTATTCTATTAATTTAGATCATATAAGTACGTTAATGATCAGGTACTACGATTGGAATATGGCCCTTTTCGCATATCAGTGCAATATGGCATGATTTCTCGCTTGGGTAGACAATTTCTTACTTGCTCTGCCTAGACTTCTGCTTATGCCCTAGGCGAGGCGTTGGGCCATTGCCTAGCGCCTAGGCATGCCTAAGCGCCTCCTAGGCACTACCTTTTCCAACAGAGGCTTTGGAGTAAAAAGCAGCAGCTCACCCAGTTTGGAGGGTTGTACATGGAGAATCCATCCCACGGCTTAATACGGATGAACTCCTCTTCCTCTCCCTTATATAAATCGGACAGTATTTTCGCCAAAGCGGCGGCGGAGTCTGGACCTTTACGGCCGCAGCGGGTAGCATCATCATCTCCATTGATGTGCCACATGGGTTGTCCCCGATATTGAAGTGGCTGCACCCCCCGCATTATACATACTGACATAACCTCGATTATTGTCAGTCCAGATTCGGCCAGTGTCTTGATGACCCACAAGTATAGGGGATTTATCGTAGTCCTTTCGATAAGTAAGAGTGTCGAACCCAACAAGGAGCAGAAGGAAATGATAAGCGGTTTTCAGCAAGGTATTCTCTGCAAGCACTGAAATTATAGGTAACAAATAGTTTTGTGATAGGATAATTTGTAACGAGTAGCAAGTAACAAAAGTAAATAAAGTGCAGCAAGGTGGCCCAATCCTTTTTGTAGCAAAGGACAAGTCTGGACAAACTCTTATATGATGTAAAGCGCTCCCGAGGACACATGGGAATATCGTCAAGCTAGTTTTCATCACGTTCATATGATTCGCGTTCGGTACTTTGATAATTTGGTATGTGTGTGGACCGGTGCTTGGGTACTGTCCTTACTTGGACAAGCATCCCACTTATGATTAACCTCTATTGCAAGCATCCGCAACTACAACAAAAGTATTAAGGTAAACCTAACCACAACATGAAACATATGGATCCAAATCAGCCCCTTACGAAGCAACGCATAAACTAGGGTTTAAGCTTCTATCACTCTAGCAACCCATCATCTACTTATTACTTCCCAATGCCTTCCTCTAGGCCCAAATAATGGTGAAGTGTCATGTAGTCGACGTTCACATAACACCACTAGAGGAGAGACAACATACATCTCATCAAAATATCGAACGAATACCAAATTCACATGACTACTAATAGCAATACTTCTCCTATGTCCTCAGGAACAAACGTAACTACTCACAAAGCATATTCATGTTCATAATCAGAGGGGTATTAATATGCATATAGGATCTGAACATATGATCTTCCACCAAATAAACCAACTAGCACCAACTACAAGGAGTAATTAACACTACTAGCAACCCACAGGTACCAATCCCGGACTTGGAGACAAGAATTGGATACAAGAGATGAACTAGGGTTTTGAGAGGAGATGGTGCTAGTGAAGATGTTGATGGAGATTGCGCTCTTCCGATGAGAGGAGCGTTGGTGATGACGATGGTGATGATTTCCCCCTCCCGGAGGGAAGTTTCCCCGGCAGAATAGCTCCGCCAGAGCCCTAGGTTGGTTCCGCCAAGGTTCTGTCACGTGGCGGTGGAGTCTCGTCCGGAAAGATGGCTTATGATTTTTTCCTCATCGAAAGACTCCACATAGCAGAAGATGGTCATCGCAGGGCCACCAGGGGGGCCACGAGGTAGGGGGGCGCGCCTAGGGGGTAGGGCGCGCCCCCCACACTCGTGGGCAGGGTGTGGCCCCCTTGGTGAACTTCTTGCGCTCAGTATTTTTTATACATTCTGAAAATGACTTCCGTGAAGTTTCAGGAGTTTGGAGCAGTATGGAATAGGTCTTTAATATTTGGTCCTTTTCCAGCCTAGAATCCCAGCTGTCGGCATTCTCCCTCTTTATGTAAACCTTGTAAAATAAGAGAGAATAGGCATAAGTATTGTGACATAATGTGTAATAATAGCCCATAACGCAATAAATATCGATATAAAAGCATGATGCAAAATGGATGTATCAACTCCCCCAAGCTTAGACCTCGCTTGTCCTCAAGCGAAAGCCGAAATAAAAAAATATGTTCATATGTTTAGAGATAGAGGTGTCAATAAAAAATAAAATATGGACATGAGGGCATCATGATCATTCTTAGAACAACAACTATATAATTCTTGTCATATGATCTCTTATGCTAAAGTAACAATTCAATCACAATTTCAAGTATGAATCATAAACTTCACTGAAAACTAACAAACTATAATCTCAGTCATTGGAGCAATTGCAATTGATCATAACATAGGAAAGAGTCAATATAAGAGCTTTTCAGCAAGTCCACATACTCAACTATCATATAGTCTTTCACAATTGCTAACACTCACGCAATACTTATGGGTATGGAGTTTTATTCGGACACAGAGAAAGATAGGGCTTATAGTTTTGCCTCCCAATGTTCTACCTCAAGGGTAATGTCAACAATAATAGTTCATGAAAACTCACATCCAATTAGCCATATATACCAGGATCTTTCCAACATGTTGTGCTTGCCAAAAGATAAAATGTAAAAAGGAAGGGTGAAGATCACCATGACTCTTATGCTCTGTTGGAAAAGGCAGTGCCTAGGAGGCGCTTAGGCACGCCTAGGCGCTAGGCAATGGCCAAATGCCTCGCCTTGGGCATAAACAGAAGTCTAGGCAGAGCAAGTAAGAAATTGTCTACCCAAGGGAGAAATCATGTCATATTGCATTGATATGCCAAAAGGACCATATTCTAATCGTAGTAGCTGGTAGTTAAGGTACTTATATGCCATAAGTTCATAAAATACACATATAATAACCACATATGCACCTTGATAGTAAAAATTATATAACCGCCTAGGCTGCGCCTAGAGTGCTTAAGCACCGCCTAGGCACTAGGCGAAGGCCAACCGCCTCGCTTACGCCTACCACTTTTTCCAACCTTGCTCTTATGTAAGGCAGGAGATAAAAGTAAAAGATAGGCCCTTCGCAGAGGGAAGCAGAGGTTGTCGTGCACTTTTCTGGTTGGATGCACAAAATCTTAGTGCGAAAGGACATCACTTTATATTGCCACTTGCGATATGGACCTTTATTATGCAGTCTGTCGCTTTTATTTCTTCCATATCACATGATCGTATAAAGCTTATTTCCTCCACACCAATAAGTCATACATATTTAGAGGGCAATTTTTATTTCTTGCACCGATGACAACTTACTTGGAGGATCTTACTCAATCCATAGGTAGGTATGGTGGACTCTCATGGCAAAACTGGTTTAATGGTATTTGGAAGCACAAGTAGTATCTCTACTTGGTGCAAAGAATTTGGCTAGCATGAGAGGGAAAGGCAAGCTCAGCCATGTTGGATGATCCATGACAATATAATTTATCTTAGATGTAAGAAAACATAACCCATTACGTTGTCTTCCTTGTCCAACATCAACTCTTTAGCATGTCATATTTTAATGATTGCTCACAATCATAAAAGATGTCCAAGATAGTATATTTATATGTGAAGACCTCTCTTTCTTTATTACTTCCTATTAATTGCAATGATGACCAAAACTATGTTTGTCAACTCTCAACAACTTTTATTCATCATACTCTTTCTATGTGAGCTCATTACTCTCCATAAGATCCATATGATCTCTTTGTTTCTTTTTATTTCTTTCTCTTTTCTTTTATTCACTTAACATCATATGATCAAGCACTTGACTGAACACTAATCTTTATTATATATAGCTCACGGACTCGATTACATAGAAGGATCATAAAGCAAAACTCACAACTAGATCATACTAAAAACTTTTATTCTACTAGATCAAGATATTACCAAAAGGATCGAACTAAGAAAAACGGTATAGATAAAAGTGATGGTGATACGATACCGGGGCACTCCCCCAAGCTTGGCAGTTGCCAAGGGGAGTGCCCATACCCGATGCTCAGTTCTTCTTTGTTGGTGAATAAGGTGGAGTTGTTGATGATGGATAGTCGCACATCGAGTGTAAAAGGTCTTCTAAATTGCGGATAATGCCTTCGAGTGCGATGATATGCTCCTTCAACAAAATATTTTCACGTGTGAGATAATTATTTTGTATACGAGCTAACTCAATCATATTGAAAGCTTCGATCTCAGTTGGGGTAAGAAGATTGTGACCAAGTTGAAGGATGTCTTCTATTGCCGGAACTTGGTCCTCCGTGGCCTTCTTGATCCCTTCATCCTTGTTGATCTCCATGGGTTTTTCACTCTTCAGCTCTATCTTCATTAGCCAAGCATCGTTTCCCTCATTGTTGGAGGAGGAGGGAGACGACATGACGACCTGGATCTGTCAGAAAAACAGCTCGAAACAAAGACAGGAGATTTTTGCGTGATACGGTGGTCAAAACCTTCGGGAGATTATATAATGAATTTTTACCGACCAAAATACGTAACGTGCAAGAAAACGGAATCCGGAGAGCACACGAGGTGTCCACGAGGTAGGGGCGCGCCCAGGGGGTAGGGCGCGCCCTCCACCCTCGTGGAGCCCTCGTGTCCTTCCCGGACTGCTTCTTATTTTTCTACTTTTCTTAATATTCCAAAACGGAAGAAAATTTCCATTAGAACTATTTTGGAGTCGGTTTACTTACCGTACCACATACCTATTCCTTTTCGGAGTCTGAAACGTTCTGGAAAGTGTCCCTTATGTATTCCTCCGTGGTTACGGTTTCAATAACATTGGTTTCAACATTTATAAGATTACCTAAGATATAATGTTTAATTCTTTGATCGTTAACCACCTTTGGATTTGTGCCTTCGAAGTTGTTGATTTTTATGGCACCGGAATGATAGACCTCCTCGATAACGTAAGGACCTTCCCATTTAGAGAGAAGTTTTCCTGCAAAAAAACTTAAACGAGAGTTGTATAGCAATACATAATCACCTACATTAAACTCACGCTTTTGTATTCTTTTGTCATGCCATATTTTAACCTTTTCTTTAAACAACTTGGCATTTTCGTAGGCTTGGGTTCTCCATTCATCAAGTGAGCTAATGTCAAATAACCTCTTCTCACCGGCAAGTTTGAAATCATAGTTGATCTCTTTAATAGCCCAATAAGCCTTATGTTCTAGTTCGAGAGGTAAGTGACATGCTTTTCCATAAACCATTTTATACGAGACATACCCATAGGATTTATGCAGTTCTATAGGCCCATAATGCAACATCAAGTTTCTTGGACCATTTTTGCTAAATCTATTGACAGTCTTCTGCAAAGTTAATTTGAGCTCTCTATTACTCAATTCTACTCGACCACTAGACTGAGGGTGATAAGGAGATGCAATTCTATGATTAACATCATATTTAGCAAGCATTTTACGGAAAGCACCATGAATAAAATGTGAACCACCATCGGTCATTAAATATCTAGGGACTCCAAACCTCGGAAAAATAACTTCTTTAAGCATCTTAATAGAGGTGTTATGATTAGCACTACTAGTTGGAATAGCTTCTACCCACTTAGTAACGTAATCAACAGCAACTAAAATATGTGTGTATCCATTGGAGGCAGGAAAAGGTCCCATATAATCAAAGCCCCAAACATCAAATGGTTCAATAACAAGTGAATAATTCATAGGCATTTCTTAACATCTACTAATATTACCAATTCTTTGACATTCATCACAAGACAAGACAAACTTATGGGCATCCTTGAAGAGAGTAGGAAAATAAAAACCGGATTGCAATACCTTATGTGCAGTTCTATCTCCAGCATGGCGTCCTCCATAAGACTCGGAGTGACACTTGCCTAGGATCTGTTCCTACTCATGCTCAGGTACACAACATCTAATAACACCATCTACTCCTTCTTTATAAAGATGTGGGTCATCTCAAAAGTAATGTCTCAAATCATAGAAGAACTTTTTCTTTTGCTGGTATGTGAAAGTAGGTGGTATAAATTTAGCAACAATGTAATTAGCATAATCAGCATACCATGGAGCAGTGTGAGTAGCATTTATGACATTTAGTTGTTCATCATGAAAGCTATCATCAATAGGTAGTGGGTCATCAAGCACATTTTCTAACCTAGACAAGTTGTCTGCAACGGGGTTCTTAGCTCCCTTCCTATCAACAATATGCAAATCAAATTCTTGTAGAAAGAGAACCCACCTAATAAGTCTAGGTTTAGCATCTTTCTTTTCCATAATATATTTAATAGCAGCATGATCCGTGTGAATAGTTACTTTAGAATCAACAATATAAGGTCTGAACTTATCACAAGCAAATACAACTGCTAAGAATTCTTTTTCAGTAGTAGCATAATTTCTTTGAGCATTGTCTAGAGTTCTACTAGCATATTGAATAACATTTAATTTCTTATCAGCTATTTGCCCTAGAATAGCACCTACAGCATAATCACTAGCATCACACATAATTTCAAAAGGTAAATTCCAATCAGGTGGCTGAACAATAGGTGCAGAGATCAATGCTTTCTTAAGTATTTCAAATGCTTCTACACAATCATCATCAAAAACAAATGGTATGTATTTTTGTAATAAATTAGTCAGAGGCCGAGAAATTTTTGAGAAGTCCTTAATGAACATCCTATAGAAACCGGCATGACCAAGGAAACTTCTTATACCTTTGATGTCCTTGGAAAATGGCATCTATTCAATAGCATCAACCTTGGCTTTATCAACCTCAATACCTCTTTCAGAAACTTTATGCCCCAAGACAATACTTTCATTAACCATAAAGTGGCACTTTTCCCAATTCAAGACAAGATTAGTTTCTTCACATCTCTGCAAAACTCGATCAAGGTTGCTCAAGCAATCATCAAAATAGGATCCATAGACGGAAAATTGTCCATGAAAACCTCACAAATGTTTTCACAAAAGTCAGAGAATATAGCCATCATGCATCTTTGAAAGGTAGAAGGTGCATTACATAAACCAAAAGGCATACGTCTATATGCAAAAGTACCAAAAGGGCAAGTAAAAGTAGTCTTTGATTGATCATTGGCTGACACAGGTATTTGAGAGAAACCAGAATAACCATCTAGAAAGCAAAAATGTGTATGTTTGGGTAATCTTTCTAGCATTTGATCAATAAAAGGTAAGGGGTAATGATCTTTTTTAGTAGCTTTATTTAATTTGCAGAAATCAATTACCATCCTATAACATGTAATAATTCTTTGCGGGATCAACTGATCTTTATCATTAGGAACGACAGTAATACCTCCCTTCTTAGGGACACAATGGACAAGACTTACCCACTGACTATCAGCAATGGGATAAATTATACCTACCTCAAGAAGCTTTAGTATTTCCTTTCTTACCACTTCCTTCATCTTAGGATTCAGCCGTCGTTGATGATCATGAACGGGTTTGGCATCTTCCTCCAAATTTATTTTGTGTTGACATAGAGTGGGACTAATGCCCTTAAGATCATCAAGAGTATATCCAATAGCAGCACGGTGCTTCTTCAGAGTTTTCAACAATCTCTCTTCTTCATGCTCTGAAAAGTTAGCACTAATAATAACAGGATATGTCTTTTTCTCATCAAGATAAGCATATCTAAGAGTATTAGGTAATGGTTTGAGCTCAAACACGGGATCACCATTGGGTGGAGGAGGATCCCCTAGGATTTCAACAGGCAAATTGTCTTTCAGGATGGGTTCCTGTTTAAAGAATACTTCATCTATTTCCCTTCTTTCATTCATAAACATATCATTTTCATGGTCTAGCAAATATTGTTCTAAAGGATCATTAGGAGGCACGACAATAGAAGCAAGACCAATAATTTCATCTTTACTAGGAAATTGCTCTTCACGGTGTTGTCTATGAAATTTAGAGAAATATAATTCATGAGACATATCACCTATACCAATAGTAACAACATCCTTTTTGCAATCTATCTTAGCATTAACTGTGTTCAAGAAGGGTCTACCAAAAATAATGGGACAAAAGCTATCTTGTGGGGAGCCAAGAACAAGAAAATTAGCAGGATATTTAGTTTTCCCACACAAGACTTCAACATCTCTAACAATTCCCATTGGTGAAATAGTATCTCTATTGGCAAGTTTAATTGTGACATCAATATCTTCTAACTCAACAGGTGCAATAGTATGCATAATTTCTGTGTATAAGTCAATGGGTATTGCACTAGCACTAGAACCCATATCACATAAGCCATTATAACAATGATCTCCTATTTTAACAGAAATAATAGGCATGCCTACCAAAGATCTAGGTTTATCTTTAGCACAAGGTTTAGCAATTCTAGCAGTTTCATCACAGAAATAAATATCATGCCCATCAATATTATCAGACAAGAGATCTTTAACAATAGCAATATTAGGTTCAACTTTAACTTGCTCAGGAGGTGTATAAGTTCAAATATTGCTTTTACGAACCACAGTTGAAGCTTTAGCATGATCTTTTATCCTAACAGGAAAAGGTGGTTTCTCAACATAAGCAGTAGGAACAATAGGATCATTATAGGTGACGGTCTTTTCTTCAACTTTAATAGGTGAAGCTACTTTTACTTCTATGGGAGGGTGATATTTAAACCACTTCTCCCTAGGGAGATCAACATGAGTAGCAAAAGATTCACAGAAAGAAGCTACTATCTCAGAGTCAAGTCCATATTTAGTGCTAAATTTACGGAAAACATCGGTATCCATAAAAGATTTAACACAATCAAACTTAGATGTCATACCTGACTCCTTACCTTCATCGAGGTCCCAGTATTCAGAGTTGCGTTTAATTCTTTCCAATGAAACCCATTTGAATTCAATAGTCTTCGTCATAAAAGAGCCATCACAAGAAGTATTGACCATGGTGCGATTGTTATCATAAAGTCGGGCATATAAATTTTGAATAATCATTTCTCTTGAGAGCTCATGATTGGGGCATGAATATAACATTGATTTAAGCCTCCCCCAAGCTTGAGCGATGCTTTCTCCTTCGCGAGGCCAAAAATTATATATATAATTGTGATCATGATGAACAAGATGCATAGGATAAAACTTCTGATAAAATTCCAATTTCAATCGTTTGTAGTTCCATGACCCTGTATCATCACATAGCCTATACCATGTCAATGCATCTTCCTTCAAAGATAAAGGGAAGACCTTCTTCTTAATAACATCTCTGGGTACACCTGCAAGCTTAAATAATCCACAAACTTCATCCACATATATTATGTGCTCATCAGGATGCGTTGTTCCGTCTCCTGCAAAAGGATTAGCTAGCAGTTTTCTATCATACCCGAAGGAATTTCAAAGCAGACATTTTCATTTTCAGTAGGTTCAGTAGGTTGAGGAGCAACTCTTTGCTCTACTGGTCAGGGTGAAGATACCCCGAACAAGCCCCTCAAAGGATTACTTTCCATAGTAACAAATGACAGTAAATTTCAGCACACTATATAAATTTTTCCTACCAAAGGCGCTTCACTCCCCGGCAACGGCACCAGAAAAGAGTCTTGATGACCCACAAGTATAGGGGATCTATCGTAGTCCTTTCCATAAGTAAGAGTGTCGAACCCAACGAGGAGCAGAAGGAAATGATAAGCAGTTTTTAGAAAGGTATTCTCTACAAGCACTGAAATTATAGGTAACATATAGTTTTGTGATAGGATAATTTGTAACGAGTAGTGATAACCCACAAGTATAGGGGATCGCAACAGCTTTCGAGGGTAGAGTATTCAACCCAAATTTATTGATTCGACACAAGGGGAGCCAAAGAATATTCTCAAGTATTAGCAGCTGAGTTGTCAATTCAACCACACCTGGAAACTTAGTATCTGCAGCAAAGTGTTTAGTAGCAAAGTAATATGATAGTGGTGGTAGCATCAACAAAAGTAAAGACAGCAAAAGTAATGTTTTTGGTATTTTGTAGTGATTGTAATAGTAGCAGCGGGAAAGTAAATAAGCGAGAACCAGTATATGGAAAACTCGTAGGCACCGGATCAGTGATGGATAATTATGCCGGATGCGGTTCATCATGTAACAGTCATAACATAGGGTGACACAGAACTAGCTCCAATTCATCAATGTAATGTAGGCATGTATTCCGTATATAGTCATACATGCTTATGGAAAAGAACTTGCATGACATCTTTTGTCCTACCCTCCCGTGGCAGCGGGGTCCTATTGGAAACTAAGGGATATTAAGGCCTCCTTTTAATAGAGAACCGGAACAAAGCATTAGCACATAGTGAATACATGAACTCCTCAAACTATGGTCATCACTGTGAGTGGTCCCGATTATTGTCACTTCGGGGTTGCCGGATCATAACACATAGTAGGTGACTATAGACTTGCAAGATAGGATCAAGAACTCACATATATTCATGAAAACATAATAGGTTCAGATCTAAAATCATGGCACTCGGGCCCTAGTGACAAGCATTAAGCATAGCAAAGTCATAGCAACATCAATCTTAGAACATAGTGGATACTAGGGATCAAACCCTAACAAAACTAACTCGATTACATGATAAATCTCATCCAACCCATCACCGTCTAGCAAGCCAATGATGGAATTACTCACGCACGGCGGTGAGCATCATGAAATTGATGATGGAGGATGGTTGATGATGACGACGGCAACGAATCCCCCTCTCCGGAGCCCCGAACGGACTCCAGATCAGCCCTCCCGAGAGGTTTTAGGGCTTGGCGGCGGCTCCATATCGTAAAACATGATAATTTCTTCTCTCTGGTTTTTTCTCTCCGAAAGCAAATATATAGAGTTGGAGTTGGCGTCGGAGGGCATCCAGGGGGGCCACGAGGTAGGGGGGCGCCCTAGGGGGGGCGCCCCCCACCCTCGTGGACAGGGTGTGGGCCCCCTGGTCTTCATCTTTGGCGAGGATTTTTATTTTTATTTTTTCTAAGATGTTCCGTGGAGTTTCAGGTCATTCCGAGAATATTTGTTTTCTGCACATAAAACAACACCATGGCAATTCTGCTGAAAACAGCGTCAGTCCGGGTTAGTTCCATTCAAATCATACAAGTTAGAGTCCAAAACAAGGGCAAAAGTGTTTGGAAAAGTAGATCCGACGGAGACATATCAACTCCCCCAACCTTAAACCCTTGCTTGTCCTCAAGCAATTCAGTTGACAAACTGAAAGAAAGAAAGAAGGACAAACTTTTACAAACTCTGTTTGCTCTTGTTGTTGTAGCTATGTCAAGCCAGCATTCAAGTTTGCAGCATAGATCATAACTAACCACATTTGCAATAATTCTCAGGTCTCATAATTACTCATATCAATAACATGATCAACTAGCAAGCCATAATAATAAATCTCGGATGACAACACTTTCTCAAAACAATCATAATATGATATAACAAGATGGTATCTCGCTAGCCCTTTCTGAGACCGCAAGACATAAATGTAGAGCACCTTTAAAGATCAAGGACTAACTAGATATTGTAATTCATGGTAAAAGAGATCCAATCATAGTCACACCCAACATAGATTAATAGTGATGAATCCAAATGACAGTTGTGCTCTCCAGCTAGTGCTTTTTAATAAGAGGGTGATGACTCAACATAAAAGTAAATGGATAGGCCCTTCGCAGAGGGAAGCAGGGATTTGTAGAGGTGCCAGAGCTCGGTATTCAAATAGAGATAAATTGTATTTCGAGCGGTATACTTTCATTGTCAACGTAACAACTAAGAGATGGAGATATCTTCCATGCTAAACACATTATAGGCGGTTCCCAAACAGAATGGTAAAGTTTATACTCCCCCTCCACCAACAAGCATCAATCCATGGCTTGCTCGAAACAATGAGTGCCTCCAACATACATCAGGTCCCAGGGGGAGTTTTGTTTGCAATTAATTTTGATTTAGTTAGCATAAAGCATGGGACTGGGCATTCCGGTGACCAGCCATTTTCTCGTGAGTGAGGAGCGGAGTCCACTCCTCTTGAGAATAACCCTCCTAACATGGAAGATAAGGACAACCTTGGTTGATACATGAGCTATTCGAGCATACAAAACAGAATGTTTATTTGAAGGTTTAGACTTTGGCACATACAAATTTACTTGGAACGGCAGGTAGATACCGCATATAGGAAGGTATGGTGGACTCGTCTGGAATAACTTTGGGGTTTAAGGGATTGGATGCACAAGCAGTATTCCCGCTTAGTACAAGTGAAGGCTAGCAAAAGACTGGGAAGCGACCAACTCGAGAGCGACAACAGCCATGTACATGCATTAAAATTAATAAACATTGGATGCAAGCATGAGTAGGATATAATTCACCATGAACATAAATATCGTGAAGGCTATGTTGATTTTGTTTCAACTACATGCGTGAACATGCGCCAAGTCAAGTCTCTTAAATCATTCAAAGGAGGATACCACCCCATCATACCACATCATAATCATCGCAATAGCATGTTGGTCACACAAGGTAAATCATTATAACTCATAGATAATCAAGCATGGCACAAGCAACTATGATCTCTAATTGTCATTGCAAACATGTTTATTCATAATAAGCTGAATCAAGAACGAGGTGATGAAGCTATGTACCAAGGGTAGGGTCATGGACCTGTCCTAACTGCCCTACCCAAGGACATCTCTAGAAGAAATCACCTATCAATCGACTTGGAGGTGTTCCACTCGACAGACTCGAAGACACTGGACCAAGAAGCAATCACTCGACCAAGATCCAACCACTCGACGGCCACGAGACCTAAAGTCACTCCGCACGCTAACGGTCGGTCATTAAGTAGCTTTTATGGAGGAGTTGTGATCTTTTCCGATCCAAGTCATCATGGTTTCTGGCGGGGTTTTGGTGGAGGGCCGCGAGATCCGTCTCGGTGCGCTCACGTTCATCGCCGACGACTCCGCTTGGCTCCAGGAGGCTCCGCTCAACATGGACGCACTCCCTGTCCGCGGGGCAACACACTTTCGCACGTGCGTCCGCGGCGTCCTATTGCGGCAACCGTCGACCCATTATCGGTCAGCCCCTGTGTTGTCCTCCCTCCCTGTTTCCCGCCGGTGCAAGCGCTCCGGTCGGTCGAGACTTCAGCTGTGGGTGAGACACGCGGTGGCACGCCAGTCGGCCACCCCTCAAGTCACGGCGATCGAGCCCGATGAATCCCTCTAAGGCCTGTTCGACCTGTCAACTGGCTATCCAGAGACCGCATCCGAGTGCGACAACAGTGATCTGGCAGCGGAGGTTCTGATGGTCGATGGACCGCCTAGTCCTCCCCGCACCGACGGAGGCGCAGGTGGAGGCGACCTGTCATGTCCCCATGAGGAATATCTCCCCGAGCCTCTCACGTCGCTGCAGAGAGAAGAAATTCGTCGCCGGAACATGGATGCACTGCACACTCCTATCGTTGGAGAAGCTCCGGAGGCTCGTGCCTTGGAGGACGCGCGCTTGGCAAACTTGGCTCAGCGCACTCGACTGGAGAACCTCCAGCGAGCACTCGACAAGCGTGCGCGACAACGGGTTCCAGAATCCAGTCGACGTCAGCTCCTTCCGCCCCCGCAGGTATATCAAACTCCGATTCAGAATTTAGCAACTGCAGCCCATATAGCAGAGTCGATTCAGCCTTCCCAGTCGGAGGCTAGCAGAGGCTTGCTGCAGATCAGAGCGTTACTCCGGGCAGCAGGAGGCCAGAATTCTGTTGTTTCTCAGTCGCGGAATAGGATTCATAGCAGATCCATTGCTGCAAACACAGTCCAGTCGGCTCGTAGCCCAAGATCGCCCCTGAGGCGTGAGGGATGTGGGGACCGGTGTAATCAGTACGGGAATCGTGAGTAGTATGATCACCGATTCGATTGTGACGATCGACGTCGAGTACCCACCCCTCCCCCGAGGAGTGGGTCGTATGTGCCTCGACAGCAGGATGACAGGCACCCTCATAGTGTTGGGCGAAGGATTCTAGTTGACCCCAGGGAACCAGGCTTTGATGCGAGATCCATTTTCGTTCAAGGTTTGGTCGACAGGAACAGAGATCACCGAGAAGGTCACGACAGAGATGCACCTACCAGCAGCAGAGTACATGTTTTGGGGCCAGAGTGCTTTAGTAGAGCCATCAGGGCCGCTATGATTCCTCGCAACTTCAGGTTGGCGACTGGAGTCACTAAGTTCACTGGTGAGTCCAAGCCCGATACTTGGCTTGAAGACTACCGAGTGGCCGTCCAGATTGGCGGTGGCAATGATGAAGTGGCCATGAAGCACCTGCCTCTCATGTTGGAGGGCTCGGCCAGAGCGTGGCTGAATCAGTTAGCACCCAGCAGCATTTACACTTGGGAAGATCTCGCCCGAGTGTTTGGCACCACATTTGAAGGAACATGCAAGCGACCGGCAGGGCTGATGAAACTGCGGTCTTGCGTGCAGAAGCCGAATGAAACTTTGAGGGATTACATCCAGAGATGGATCACGTTACATCACACAGTAGAGAATGTGCCTGACCACTAAGCAGTCTGTGCCTTCAAAGAAGGCGTCAAGTACAGAGAACTAAATCTGAAATTCGGTTGAACCAGAGATATGTCTCTGAATCGGATGATGGAGATTGCCACCAAGTACGCTAATGGTGAAGATGAGGATCGACTCCGGAGTGGCAAGAACAAGTCAGTCGCTCAAGAAACCGGAGGAGGAAATTCCAATCGGAAACAGAAGCGGAAAGCCGAGCCAGCTGCTCCTGGGGAAGCCTTACTTGTAACTCAAGGAAAGTTTAAGGGGAAACCCAAAGGGCCTTGGAACCCCAAGAAAGTTAAAGACCAAGATGGAAATGATGTGTTAGATTTGCCATGTGACATCCACACCAAGAAAGATGAAGAGGGTAAGTTCATTTACCAGAAACATACCACTCCACAGTGCCAGCTCTTGATCCAGCAGTTCCAGGGCAAACAGCCCAAAGATAAGGAAAAGGAGTCGGACAAAGTTGAGGACAAGGAAGACAGTGATGATGGATACCCCCAGGTCAATTCCACCCTGATGATTTTTGCTGATGTTGAAAGCAAAAGTTGACTGAAAGTCATCAACCGTGAGGTAAATATGGTTGCTCCGGCGACACCCAGTTATCTGAAGTGGTCTCAGACTGCCATCACATTCGACCAGTCCGATCACCCAACGCACATTTCCACCACTAGGAGGCAAGCTTTGGTGGTCGACCTAGTTGTTGAAGGCACTCCACTGACCAAAGTCTTGATGGATGGTGGCAGTGGTTTGAACATACTGTATGCTGAGACATTGAAAGGGATGGGCATTCCGATGTCCAGACTCAGTACCAGCAACATGAGTTTCCATGGAGTCATTCCTGGGAAGAAGGCTCAGTCACTCGGCCAGATTGCTCTTGATGTGGTTTTCGGTGATTCCAAGAATTACCGCAAAGAAAAGTTGACGTTCAAAGTTGTGGATTTCTAGAGTGCTTATCATGCTATTTTGGGCAGGCCAGCTTATGCATGCTTCATGGCTCGACCATGTTATGTGTATCTCAAATTGAATATGCCTGGTCCCAAAGGTGTGATCACTGTTACGGGCAATCGAAAGAAAGCAGAAGAGTGTTTTCAGAAAGGCTCAAAGATCGCTGATGCTCAGATGGCAGTGGTGGAGCTGCAGGAATACAGAAGACTGCAGACCCGAGTGATCTGTTGCGAGCCAAGAAGCCCGCTACAGAATCAGCTTTTCAGTCGTCTGGTGAAACGAAGCCGGTTCACATTCACCCGACTGATCCCAGTGCTGCTCCGACTCATATCTCAACAACACTCGACTCCAAATAGGAAGAAGCGCTCATCCAGTTCCTCCGTGAGAACTGCGACATTTTCGCATGGAAGCCTTCTGACATGCCGGGTGTTCCCAGGGGCTGGCTGAGCACTGCCTATGAGTCGACTCGAAAGTGAAACCTGTCAAAGAACATCTCCGACGGTCCACCGTCCAGAAGAGAAAGGCTATTGGTGAGGAGGTGGCTCGGCTCTTAGCAGCGGAGTTCATCCGAGAGATTTACCACTCCGAGTGGCTCGCCAACATTGTCATGGTCCCCAAGAAGGACAAGTCACTTCGCATGTGCATTGACTTTAAACATATCAATCGGGACTGCCCAAAAGATCATTTTCCTCTCCCCTGCATCGACCAGATAGTCGACTCGACTGCGGGATGCGAGCGACTGTCTTTTCTAGACGCCTATTCCGGGTACCATCCGATCTGTCTGTATGGGCCTGACGAGATCAAAACGGCTTTCATCACTCCATTCGGGTGCTTCTGTTATGTTACCATGCCATTCGGCCTCAAGAATGCCGGAGCCACGTTCATGAGAATGATTTAGAAATGTTTGCTCACTCAAATCAGTCGGAATGTGGAAGCATACATGGATGATATTGTGGTCAAGTCACGGAAGGGTTCCGACCTGCTGACTGACCTTGCTAAAACCTTTGCCAACCTCAGGAGGTATGATATCAAGCTTAATCCATCAAATTGCACATTCGGAGTTCCTGCCGGAAAGTTACTCGGTTTTCTCGTTTTCGAACGGGGAATCGACGCCAATCCAGAAAAAGTCAGTACTATACTCCGAATGAAAAGTCATGTGCGAGTGCACGACGTCCAGAAGCTTACTGGTTGCTTGGCCGCTTTAAGTCGTTTCACCTCTCGTCTTAGTGAAAAGGCATTGCCTCTTTACTGATTGATGAAGAAGTCAGACAAGTTCGAGTGGACTCCCGAAGCTGAGGTAGCGTTTGTAGAGCTCAAAGCTCTGCTCTCCACAAAGCCAGTGCTTGCTGCCCCAATCAGCAAAGAGCCTTTGCTGCTTTACATCGCAGCCACGGGACAAGTCGTCAGTACGGTACTTACGGTCGAGCGGGAAGAAGAAGGAAAAGCCTTCAAAGTTCAGCGCCCAGTATATTATATTTCTGAAGTTTTGACCCCGTCGAAGCAAAGATATCCTCATTATCAGAAGCTTGTATATGGGATTTATATGACCACAAAGAAGGTTGCTCACTACTTCTCTGATCATTCCATTACAGTCGTCAGCGACGCTCCATTGTCAGAGATCCTGCACAACAGAGATGCAACTGGTCGAGTGGCAAAATGGCGATTGAACTCCTTCCTCTAGATATCAAGTTTGAGGCAAAGAAAGCTATCAAGTCCCAAGCAATAGCAGATTTCATCGCCGAGTGGATTGAGCAACAACTGCCGACTCAGGTTCATTCGGAGGATTGGACCATGTTCTTCGACGGTTCCAAAATGCTGAATGGTTCTGGTGCCGGGGTAGTATTGGTCTCCCCCCGAGGAGATAAGCTCAGATATGTTCTTCAAATCCACTTTGATTCCTCCAATAACGAAGTAGAATATGAAGCACTTTTATATGGGTTGCGCATGGCCATTTCACTCGGCGTCCGTCGCCTCATGGTCTATGGCGACTAATTTTTGGTGGTTAATCAAGTGATGAAGGAGTGGGACGTCAGAAGTCCGGCCATGACTGGTTATTGCAATGCAGTGAGAAAGCTGGAGAAGAAATTCGAGGGGTTAGAACTTCATCACATACCCCGACTAAAAAATCAAGCAGCTGATGATTTGGCGAAAATAGGCTCCAAAAGAGAAGCCATTCCCAGCAACGTGTTTTTGGAACACATCCACACACCATCAGTTCAGGAGGATCCCTTCACCGAAGAAGCCCCGCAGCCAAAAAGTTCCACGCATTTGATTGAAGTTGAAGTCCCAGCTGTGGTTGACCTAATCATGGAAGTTTTGGTCATCACTCTCGACTGGACGGTACCGTACATCGCGTACATCCTAAGGAAAGAACTCCCAGAGGACGAAGAAAAGGCTCGACAGATCGTCCATCGATCCAAGGCCTTTACAGTCATAAAGGGACAGTTGTATAGAGAAAGCGCAACTGGAGTCAGTCTGAAGTATATAACACCAGAAGAAGGTCAGATAATCCTTGATGATATCAACTCGGGGACCTGTGGTCATCATGCGTCCTCTCGGACCATTGTGGCTAAAGCATACCGAGCGGGATTCTACTGGCCAAGAGCGAATGAAATGGCGCAAGAGATAGTCGACAAATGTGAAGGATGTCAGTTTTACTCCAATATGTCGCACAAGCCCGCGTAGCCCTAAAAAACATTCCACTCATCTGGCCCTTCGCTATTTGGGGACTGGACGTGGTTGGTCCATTGAGAACGGGCAGGTGCGGCTTCACTCATGTGCTAGTAGCAGTCGACAAGTTCACCAAATGGATTGAAGCTAAGCCTATCAAGAATCTTGATGCTTGCACTACTATCAGTTTCATCAGAGAGTTGATATTCAGATATGGAGTTTCGCATAGCATCATCACTAACAATGGGTCAAACTTCGATTCCAACAAATTCAGAGCCTTTTGCGCCTCTCAGGGCACACGAGTCAACTACGCTTTGGTCGCTCACTCCCCATCGAATGGACAAGCGGAAAGAGCAAACGGCTTAATTCTCAAAGGACTGAAACCCCGACTGATGCGCGATCTCAAGCACGCAGCAGGCACATGGGTCGACAAGCTTCCATCAGTTCTTTGGGGATTAAGGACAACCCAGAACCGATCGACTGGAAGAACCCCATTCTTTCTGGTCTACGGAGCCGAAGTAGTTTTGCCGGGTGACCTGCTTCACAACGCACCCCGAGTCGAGCTCTACTCTGAAGATGAAGCAGAACAAGCCCGGCAGGACGCAGCCGACCTCCTGGAAGAAGAAAGGGAAATGGCCATGATCCGATCGACCATCTATCAGCAAGACTTACGTCGATTCCATGCCAGGAATGTGAAGAGTCGAGCCTTTCAAGAAGGGGACTTGGTCCTCCGAGTGGATCAACGGAAACCACACAAACTTGCCCCTACTTGGGAAGGTCCCTTCATAGTCACCAGAGTCCTCCACAATGGAGCGTACCACCTTTATAATGTCGGTCGCCAGATTGATGAGCCATGAGCCTGGAATGCGGAGCTGCTCCGCCCCTTTTATACTTGAATTCTCACTCGGATGAGATGTAATAAGAAAAACTTCCGTAGTTTATTTATCAAAGACAAGAGCGTTATAATTTTCCCAGTGATTGTTATTGTTTTTGTTTGCGTGAGAAATCCCCCACTCGGGGGCTTAGCTGCGAACCCGTTTCTCCTAAGTATTTGAAAATCCTACTGAGTGAAGAGCGACCCTCCCACTCGGGGGCTTACCTGCAGTCCAGTACTCGCCTAAGTATTTGAAAATTCCTACCGAGTGGAGAGCGTCCCTCCCGCTCGGGGGCTTAGTTGCAGTCCAGTACTCACCTAAGTATTTGAAAATCCTACCGAGTGGAGAGCCACCCTCCCATTCGGGGGCTTAGCTGCAGTCCAGTACTCGCCTAAGTATTTGAAAATCCTACCGAGTAGAGAGCGACCCTCCCACTTGGGGGCTTTGCTGCAGTCTAGTACTCGCCTAAGTATTTAAAAATCCTACCGAGTGGAGAGCGACCCTCCCACTCGGGGGCTTAGCTGTAGTCCAGTACTTGCCTAAGTATTTGAAAAATCCTACCGAGTGGAGAGCGACCCTCCTACTCGGGGGCTTAGCTGCAGTCCAGTACTCGCCTAAGTATTTGAAAAATCCTACCGAGTGGAGAGCGACCCTCCCACTTGGGGGCTTAGCTGCAGTCCAGTACTTGCCTAAGTATTTGAAAATCCTACCGAGTGGAGAGCGACCCTCCCACTCGGGGGCTTAGCTGCAGTCCAGTACTCGTCTAAGTATTTGAAAATCCTACCGAGTGGAGAGCGACCCTCCCACTCGGGGGCTTAGCTGCAATCCAGTACTCGCCTAAGTATTTGAAAATCCTACCGAGTGGTGAGCCAGCCTCCCACTCGGGGGCTTAGCTGTAGTCCAGTACTCATCTAAGTATTTGAAAAATCCTACCGAGTGGAGAGCGACCCTCCCACTCGGGGGCTTAGCTGTAGTCCAGTACTCGCCTAAGTATTTGAAAATCCTATCGAGTGGAGAGCAACCCTCCCACTCGGGGGCTTAGCTGCAGTCTAGTACTCACCTAAGTATTTGAAAATCCTACCGAGTGGTGAGCCAGCCTCCCACTCGGGGGCTTAGCTGCAGTCCGGTACTCGCCTAAGTTTGAAAAATCCTACCGAATGGAGAGCGACCCTCCCACTCGGGGGCTTAGCTGTAGTCCAGTACTCGCCTAAGTACGAAACACATCCCAATCCGCAAGGACGATGAGGTGCAGGTCGACTACCACCTTCTCCTTCGGAGCTTCGCCACAAATACAACGTGCGCTCCATCCCAATCCGCAAGGACGACGAGGTGCAGGTCGACTGCCACCTTCTCCTTGGGAGCTTCGCCACAAATACAACCTGCACTCCATCCCGACCCGCAAGGATGACGAGGTGCAGGTCGACTGCTACCTTCTCCTTCAGAGCTGCGCCACAAATACAGAAGTTGTCTCAAGTGAACAACGAGTTCCACTCGACGGAGAATTCATGAAGATATTCAACGATGGGGTCCAAACCTGGCTCAATCTGCCCAATCCCCTCCTCGAAGTTCTGGCAAAGCTCTGCATTCACGATCCGAGGATAAGTCAATTTCCGTATGCTGAGTCGACAAAAAAACATCAGTCGGAACAAAATGTATACCTTCAAGCTTGATGAACAACTTCTTGGCAAGGCTCCTCAGATAGCTCTCCAGATCGTCCCTCCTACAAGCGATGCCCTCCATCTTCTCGTATAGGTTGAGATTGTCCTTCTTCAAGCGTGTGCAGTCCTTGTTGGCTTCGTTCAGGGCAGATTTCATCTTGGGATTCTCTTCTTCCAATTGGCCGACTGAAGCCAGTTTCTGTTCAGCCAAAGCGGTTCTGTCATCAGCTTTCTTTTGAGCAGCAGCCAAATCCTGATCCTTCTTCGCTAGAGCTTCGTTCGGTTTTTCTGCAAAGAAATGGTGCTTGATTTAGAAAGAGCGGAAGGGTACTCAAGCATAAGACAAACCAGTCGACAAGCTCATCTTACCGTTGGCGTCGTCCTTGGCCTTTTGCAGCTCTGTCTTGGCCAATTCCAAGTCAAGGTTTAGCTAGATCTGCTGTTTCTCCAAGTCAGCAAAGCGAGCTCCAAGATCGCAAGATTTCTGCAAACAGGGAGGGGAAGTTATTTTACAGCGAAAAACGACAAAGACAATCAATACTAAGACTATGGTCGACTGCCCGCAGTCCACCATAGTCTCGGGGACTACACCCAGTGGGTGCACTTTGCGTGCCCCCACCGGTTCTGATCCCACTCGACTGGCCCGCCAGAGTCGAGTGCAGGGAGTAAAAAACAAAAAACAAGAGAGAGAGAGAGAGAGAGAGAGAGAGAGGGGGGGGAGGGAGAGGGAGAGAGAGAGAGATGGAAGAAAAAAGTCGTTCAGACCCCAGTCGACTGCCAGCAGTCGACCGCAGTCTCGGGGACTACACCCAGTGGGTGCACTTGGCGTGCCCCTACCGGTTCTAATCCCACTCGCCCAGACCGAGTGGAAGAGCGAAACTACCAGTTTACACTCGACACAGCCAGACCAGATCAAGCGAAATAATCAAAATACGCAGACTACAGTCGACTGCAGGCAGTCCACCGTAGTCTCGGGGACTACACCTAGTGGGTGCACTCAGTGTGCCCCCACTAGTCCAAAAATTCAATCGACACACCCACTGGGTGTACAGATGCAAAGATTTTTGGAAAGAGAGTCTTCAGATAGCATATCCTAACAAAACAAGTGGCGACCAACTAACCTGAACATTGCTTTGGAGAGCCAAGCTGGCGTCATAGGCGGCCTAACTGGCGTCCCGCACCATCTTCACCTTCTCCATCATAATGCCTGCCTGGCGTATGGCCTCTTTGGCGGCATTCACTTCGTCCTCTGGGACATGATGGATCGCAAAAACTGAAGGTGGGTCGGCAGGAGGTTAAGCAGTCGACGAAGAAGGCAAGGCACTCGACAATGGCACGGTGAAGGTAACAGAACCCCGATTGGCATCACCAGCGTCCTGAACGACTGGTGCCGCCATCGGCGTCGACTGTGGCACCTTGGTTCCAGGAGCTTTCCTATTTTTCCTCGTCAAAGGCCTCTCAGGCTCTTCATCATCATCATCGGGGAGGTAAATAATGTTAGGACCTATTCAAGGATCGATCGCCAAAATCACATCACCTAATGGTACACGTTGCAGTTGAGTCGACCAAATAAAGACAGAATGACAGAAATCATACCCAGATTGGAAGTGACCGCATCCTCCATTACTCCATCCTCATCTCTATAAGCTAAGGTCCCGGAAGTAGCAGCGCTGCCAGTTCCAAAGTTCGTCTGGCTAAATCAAGAAAAAATGAACAGCACGGAGCGCCGAGTGAATGCAAAGGGAGACACTCACGCAGAAGCGATGGGGATGTCGATCTTAATCTTCGGCAATGCCTTCCGAGGCTTCTGCTCTGCAACTTTGAGATGCTTCGACACTTTTTCGGTTGGGGTTGGTGAAGATGTCCGAGGATGCTTTGAAGACTGACCAGTCTGAGCAATCGCCTTTTCACGGGCACTCGGTCGTTCTTGGTCAAGCTTGGATCGCCTCTCCCTGCGAGGAGGCGACTCGACTTCTTCTTCGTTACTTGAGTCGTCGCTTTCTTCGTCCTCTTCTCTGTCAGAATGCCATTCGCCACTGTCGCCGCCGCTCGCCTCTCCTTCCAGATCATGCTCTTGCTCTCCGTTGGGCACTGAGTACATTTCAATAAGGGCTTGAAAGAAAGAAGGAAGAATAAAGTCAGTCGACGCAGTATAGATAGCTGCGCGAGTGAATTCAGATTATAATCGAAAGCTCAGAATCGGACCTTTTCTGGTTCGTGGGACTGGTCGAATGGAGGAACTCTCCTGGCTCCCCTGGGATTGTCCTTGTTCCCGGTGATGCCCGACAGCCACCCCTCCAGTGTGTCGTCATCGACCTCCTCCGGGTGAATCCGAGTGGTGTCGTCAAGACCCGAATACATCCACATCCGATGGTCTCGAGCTTGAAGAGGCTGAATGCGCCGCCGAAGGAAAACCTCCAAGAGATCCATACCAGTGACCCTGTCACGGATAAGCTGGACCACTCATTCGACCAGCACCCTCACTTGCGCCTTCTCCTCTGGGAGCACCTTCAAAGAGGAGGGTTTCCTCACTCGGTCCATGGTAAAAGGAGGGAGGCCAGTCGACTGCCCTGGCGTCGGCTGGTCTTTGCAGTAAAACCAGATTAACTGCCATCCGCGGTCCGAATCGGGAAGAATCATGGCCAGAAAGGAACTTTTCCCTCTCATCTGAACACCAAGACCCCCACACATCTGAATCACTTGTGTTCTCTCGTCACTCGGATTGGCCTTTTTCACCGTCTGAGAACGACAGTTGAAAATGTGCTTGAAAAGACCCCAGTGAGGTCGACAACCCAAGAAATTCTTGCACAAAGACACAAAAGCAGCGAGATACACGATTGTGTTGGGAGTGAAGTGGTGGAGTTGTGCCCCAAAGAAATTCAGAAATCCCCGGAAGAAAGGGTGAGGAGGCAAGGAAAATCCACGGTCGACGTGGGTAGCAAGGAGAATGCGCTCACCCTCCCGAGGTTGCGGCTTGGATTCCTTCCCCGGAAGCCGCGCTGATCCATGGGAGATCAGTCCTCCATCGGCTAGGTCATCGAGGTCTTCTTGGTGGATCACCGAGCGGATCCAGTCGCCCTAGATCCAGCCCTTCGGCAGGCCGGCTCGTGAGGAAGATCCACCCCGACTGGTCGCCTTCCCCTTCGCCTTTGCCGTCGCCTTCTTCGCCCGCTCCAGAGCCGCCGTCTTCTCCTTCCCCATCATCGCTGACGAGACGCGTACGGAGCAGCGGCGCTGGGGCGAGAGCGAGCGTGACGAAGAAGTCTGAAGAGGAGAAGAGGAAATGAGAGCGCATCGTTCGAGAAACCCTAGTCCGACGCCTTATATGAGGTCGCTTCTGAGTGGCTGACTGGTAGGCCCGGGCTATCCTGTCAAATCCCGTAACAATCGTGCACATGATACGTGGCGAAAAAGGTGGCGCGGAGATCGAGGCGGATCCGTCCTATCCCATCCGATTACTGCGGCCTCCCCCGTCCCGCGCGCTTCCGAAAATTCGAATCCCGCGAAATCTGCGGGCAGCAGAACAACTTGTCAGATAGAAGATCTCCTCCACACCGTCCATCGGAGCTTTTCAAGTAAAGAAACTCACTCGACAAAAAAAAGTAAGAATGGATCAAGACGACTGAAAAGGAAGTTGATGTCATCACTCAGGTTCATTGATCCGAAACAAGATATGCTCATGGCATGAAAAATGAGTCGGAGAAGTTCTCAACTCCATCCCCACTCAAACCTCGATCCATTCGGGGGCTAATGATGAAACTATGTACCTAGGGTAGGGTCATGTACCTGTCCTAACTGCCCTACCCAAGGACATCTCTAGAAGAAATCACCTGTCAATCGACTTGGAGGTGTTCCACTCGACAGACTCGAAGACACTGGACCAAGAAGCAATCACTCGACCAAGATCCAACCACTCGATGGCCACGAGACCTAAAGTCACTCCGCACGCTAACGGTCGGTCATTAAGTAGCTTTTATGGTCATCATAGCACTTCATTAGGGGCGTTACCAGTAACACCCGACCTTAATGTATTTGAAACCCTGCATAACTGAGGTCCGGAGGGGTCTGGCGAACTCTATATAAGCAACCTTCCCCCTCGTTGTAAAGGGTTCGCACCCCTGTAATTAATACACACATAATCCAATCGACCGCCTCCGGGCTCCGAGACGTAGGGCTATTACTTCCTCCGGAGAAGGGCCTGAACTCGTAAACCTTGTGTGCTTACAACTACTCCATAGCTAAGATCTTGCCTCTCCATACCTACCCCCCTACATTACTGTCAGACTTAGAACCACAACACGAGGGACTCATCATATTTACAAAAACAAAAGAGGTCGAGTTCATACCAGCTTTTCTCATCTCAGTCAGTCCATCATATATCATCATAATTGCCTTTTACTTGCACGACCGAACGGTGTGAATAATAATAAGAGTGCACGTGCATTGGACTAAGCTGGAATCTGCAAGCATTCAATAAACAGGAGAAGACAAGGCAATATGGGCTCTTGGTTAAATCAACAATAATGCATATAAGAGCCACTTCAACAATTTAATTATGGTCTTCTCCTACTGACGCCCAAAGAAAAGAAAAGAAATAAAACTATTTACACGGGAAAGCTCCCAACAAGCAAAAGAAGAACGGGAAATATTTTTGGGTTTTCTTTTTAATTATTACTACTACAGCAGAAAAATAAACTACTACTATTTTTTTGGTTTTTCTTAAGGTTTAACAAACACACAAGAAGAAAGCAAGAAAAAGAAAATAAACTAGCATGGATATTACAGTGAAAAAGTATGAGCACCAACATCTAGCAACGAGTGTGTTAACATAAATGTAATGTCGGTGAGAAATACGTACTCCCCCAAGCTTAGGCTTTTGGCCTAAGTTGGTCTGTGGCCACGGCTGGCCTGGCTGATATCCATAATAATAGTTGTTGGGGTTGTACTATGATGAGGAAGAAGAAGGCTCCGATTGCCACTGGCTGGCAATCATCTCCGGATCCCACTGATAGTTAGACTGCCGTGAAGGATCAAATTGTGGTTCCGGTTCTGGCTCCTCCGCTGGTGCAGGGTACCGGTAGGTGTGAATAGCCCTCAATGGAACAAGGTACGTGCCTACAGTCAAATCAAACAAAGAAGGAGCAAGCAGGATAATAGTCTCAGGATGATGTTTGTTAAAGAACAATTGATATTTAAGCTCTCCTCCCTATTCTTAACAATAAAATCATGTGCCATCATACTTTTATGATCTAGATAAACACAGGGCAGCACCATTTCTTCCTTCTCAGCATGCCTAATAGGTATGTTAAAATGTACGGCTAGGCATGTAGCATAAATGCCTCCAAAGATGGGGCCTTTGGTACAGTTCATACTTAACCGTCTAGCAATAATACCGCCCATACTAAAAGTGTTATCACTGTATAAACCGTGGAGCAGAATAATTATATCAGGGATACTAAGGTTTCCACAGTTTCCGCATCCAATTAAACAACGACTAGCAAATAATGCAAAG
This sequence comes from Triticum monococcum, assembly GCA_034509565.1. Taxonomy (NCBI): domain Eukaryota; kingdom Viridiplantae; phylum Streptophyta; class Magnoliopsida; order Poales; family Poaceae; genus Triticum; species Triticum monococcum. The sequence goes on from CM067841.1 coordinate 82,592,293, forward strand.
TAACGTAAAACAGGAAAATGTATGCTAGTGATTCATGCATCGGAAACCTTCCTAGTTTCTCCTACAGTGATAGTATCAATAAACCCAACCACATCATCATGATGTGGTTCTTCTGTCTTCCCTCAAAAGGGACTAAACAAATCCAACAAAAATCATAAAGTCACATCTCCTTATGCTCATCATATGAATGAAACTCCACCGTAGGTGGTGAGTTCCTAGAATGAAAATGAAAGTTTTGCACAAAGGTATTTGTGAGTAAGAGATACTGATCGCATTGGTCTGGAGGAAAGCGGTGAGGCCTGCATTGTGAGCCAATTCATGAAAATCTTCATAGATACCGGCTGCTCTCAAGAAATCATCAGAAGTCCATTCACACGTCTGAATCTCCACGGTGTGCGGCAAATTATACTTAGCTTCGGTGCCATTTCCTTCGAGCTTTGGCTCGATGAGCCCTCAATAATCTCCTCATCATTTTCTGAAAAAATCTGAAATTTTTAGTAACTTCAAAATAAAAGTAAACCACACTCAATAATATTGATAGCAACTACTCCTACAAGTGCCTAGGGCCTATATCATGCATCAAAACTACCTTTGACCATATAAATTTGACATGCAAGCTCAAGAACAGGGTCACCTAAGCAGCAAAAATTTGCAAAGGATAAAGCACTAGAACAAAAACTAATTGGACCAATGGAGGAGTCACATACCAAGGAACAATCTCCCCAAGCAGTTTTGCAAGAGGTGCTTTGAGCAAAGAGATCGAAAATCACAGCAAAAGTGGCTGGAACTCGTGCTTGAGTTGGTTTTTTGGGTTTGTGTGAGACAGATGAAGAAGATGGGTGCTGGGATAAGTGGAGGAGGGCCACCGTGGGCCCACGAGGCAGGGGGGGCGCGCCCACCACCCTCGTGGCTAGGTGGCAGCTCCTCCCGCGGTAATTTTTGCACAGTAAATCCTCAAATATTCCCGAAAAAATCATATTAAATTGGCATGGCATTCTGAGGACTTTTATTTTCGGGATATTTTTATATTGCACGGATAAGTCAAGAAATAGACAGAAAAATACTATTTTTACTTTATTTCTACTAATTAATAGAAAATATAGAGAGGTTACAGAAGGTTGTGCTTCTAGTTTCATCCATCTCATGCTCATCAAAAAGAATCCGCTAACAGGGTTGATCAAGTCTTGTTAACAAACTCATTCCGATAATCATGAAACCGGAGAAATTTCGAATAACACTAGGTTACCTCAACGGGGATATGCACATCCCTATAATAAGTATATCATATTTCTTTTTGATAGTAGGAAGAGGAAATTCAAAACCTCCAATTATAATCGATGGAATTTTTCCAATGGAGTTGATACTATGAACTTGAGGTTGTTTCCTCGGAAAGTATCGTATGCTCATTACCATTAACATGAAAAGTGGCATTACCTTTGTTGCAATCAATAACAGCCCCTGCAGTATTAAGAAAAGGTCTTACAAGAATAATAGACATACTATCATCCTCGGGAATATCAAGAATAACAAAGTCTGTTAAAATAGTAATGTTTGCAACCACAACAGGCACATCCTCACAGATACCAACAGGTATAGCAGTTGTTTTATCAACCATTTGCAAAGATATTTCAGTAGGTGTCAGCTTATTCAAGTCAAGTCTAGGATATAAAGAGAGAGGCATAACACTAACACCGACTCCAAGATCACATAAAGCAGTTTTAATATAATTTCTTTTAATGGAGCAAGGTATAGTAGGTACTTCGGGATCTCCAAGTTTCTTTGGTATTCCACCCTTAAAATTATAATTAGCTAGCATGGTTGGAATCTCAGCTTCGGTATCTTTCTTTTATTAGTAATGATATCCTTCATATATTTAGCATAAGGATTTGTTTTGAGCACATCAGTTAATCGCATACGCAAAAAGATAGGCCTAATCATTTCAGCAAAGCGCTCAAAATCCTCATCATCCTTTTTCTCGGATGGTTTTGGAGGAAAGGGCATGGGTTTCTGAACCCAAGGTACCCTTTCTTTGCCATGTTTCCTAGCAACAAAGTCTCTTTTATCATAATGTTGATTCTTTGATTGTGGGTTATCAAGATCAACAGCAGGTTCAATCATCATTAATATTTTCATTAGGTTCATGTTCATTACCAGATTGTGTTTCAGCATCACACATAGAGATATCATTTGGATTATCCGGTGGTTCAGCAATAGGTTCACTAGAAGTCTGCACAGTTCTATTATTTTTCTTTTTCTTCTTTTTAGAAGAACTAGGAACATCAATATTATTTCTCTGAGAATCTTGCTCGATTCTCTTAGGGTGGCCTTCAGGATACAAAGGTTCCTGAGTCATTCTACCAGTTCTAGTAGCCACTCTAACAGCATAATCATTTTTCTTACTATTCATTTCATCAAGCACTTCTTTTTGAGCCTTAAGTACTTGTTCTACTTGAGTGGTAACCATAGAAGAATGTTTGCCGACAAGTTTAAGGTCACCTTTAATATTAGCCATATAATCACCCAAGCATCTAATCATATAAGCATTTTCTTTTAATTGTCTACCAAAATAAGCATTGAAGTCGTCTTGCTTAAACATAAAATTATCAAACTCATCCAAGCATTGGCTAGCAATTTTAGTAGGAGGGACTTTAGCTTTATCATACCTATAGAGAGAATTTACCTTTACTACCTGTGTCGGGATATCGAGATCAGGAGGTTCTTCAATAAATAAAGAATTGAGATCATATGTTTCTTCAACAGGCGGTATATTAAGACCATGTATTTCTTCAATAGGAGGTAAATTCTTAACATCTTCAGCTTTAATACCTTTTCTTTCATAGATTTCTTTGCCTCTTGCATATATTTGGGACTGAGGAATAGAACACCTCTCTTCTTCGGAGTTGGTTTAAGAATAGGCTCAGTAATTGAAGCAGGAGTTGGCTCAGGAGCTAGCTCAGGAGGTGCCCAATTATTTTCATTTGTCAACATATTATTCAACAGAATTTCAGCTTCATCCGGTGTTCTTTACCTGAAAAGAGAACCAGCACAACTATCCAGGTAATCTCTGGAAGCATCGATTAGTCCATTATAAAAGATATCAAGGATTTCAGGTTTCTTAAGAGGATGATCAGGCAAAGCATTAAGTAACTTGAGAAGCCTCCCCCAAGCTTGTCGGAGACTCTCTTCTTTAATTTGCACGAAGTTGTATATTTCCCTCAAAACAGCTTGTTTCTTATGAGCAGGGAAATATTTAGCAAAGAAGTAATAAATCATATCTGGGGACTACGCACACAACCAGGATCAAGAGAATTAAACCATATCTTAGCATCACCCTTTAATGAGAACGGAAATATTTTGAGTATATAAAAGTAACGCGATCTCTCGTCATTAGTGAACAGGGCAGCTATATCATTTAACTTAGTAAGATGTGCCACAACAGTTTCAGATTCATAGCCATAAAACGGATCAGATTCCACCAAAGTAATTATATCAGGATCAACAGAGAATTCGTAATCCTTATCAGGGACACAAATAGGTGAAGTAGCAAAAGCAAGGTCGGGTTTCATTTTATCTCTAAGTGATTCTTTGTTCCATTTAACTAATAACCTCTTAAGGCCATTCAAGAACTACAGGAATCAGGAATCATGAGAGGTTGCCGCCGTCTACCGGCTGTGGCTCCCCATCCAGGCGAGGATGGTGGGCTGCACGTCTGCATCGACGTACCAGGGCTCAACCAAATCGCTGCGATGGAGCGCCTCTGGCCCTCGCGAGCTACGTTCACGTGCCTTACGGCTTGCCGAGCGCGGTTGCTACGTGCCAGTGCCTCATGAGGGGCATCATGGAGGCTCAAGAAGACAGGCGTTCCACAGCCCTGGCGGAGATGGGGATGCTTCGTGAAGAGCTACTAGTGCCTCCGGAGCCTCCCGAGGCCCCTGGGCCTGGGGGCTCGTGAGGATCGGCTTTCGCAGCCTACCGAGTCTGCTGCACCAACACCCCTTCGCCCTCGACACCCTCAGGTGACATCTTACAAGTTTCATTTCCAGCTGGGAGCGCCCTCCCAGGGCCGCATTGTTCCCAGGCCGTGTGGGTCCGTCCCAGCGGTATGTATCCCTTTTATTTTCATGTCGTTAGCTTGCTTTGTTGGGGGGCGCCCCTCGGGCTACATCATCCCCAAGTCGCTCGGGCCAGGCCCAGCGGCATATATCTCCCTTGCGTTTATTTCCGGCTATGCATTCGCCCATCATGCTTGATTACTTGATGCCTACCCATGGCACCTCTTCTTCTCCATGTCAACCACTTGCACGTTAAAGGGGGGTACCTGAGCATCGCGACTCAGGGCTCTTACTGGCTCTCCAGCCCTCACCCTCTGGCCATGTCCACGGCATCACGACCTGGCATACCAGCGACGGCTGAGACAAGCTCGAGGGCCGGGACCCGAGGACGTAGAGTGCCGGCATCTAACCAAATTTGCAGGAACACAGCACAAGATAAGGCCCAGTGCCAGGCGCAACCCGCCTTGAGGTAGGGCCCCGTGAGTCCCGCGCTGGCTCAGGGGTGCCCAGATACACCTCACCTAGCCCTACCGTGTCGGCCACGTGTCCGCACGAGGCTGTACACGCCCCGGGGGCTCCTCCCAGAGGGGAGCCCGCTCCCACGTACCAGTGGAAGTACCATGCTCCGCGCTGGCTGACGACACTGCCGAGGAGCGGCTATGCCCGTACACATGCGAAAGCACTATGCTCCGTGTTGGTGATAAACAACTGAGGGTGGCCCCCGAGCCGCATCAACCTCAGGGAGCCCAGAGCTCAGTGTCTAGCCTCATCGCAACGCCTCCCCTCGGGAGCGCCGCGCGAGGGGGCTGGGCACGGGGGCTGCGCCTGGGTCACGCCCAGACGTACGCCACCCAGCCAGGCCCCTCGGGCCTGGTTCGTCGCGCGTCTCTCCCCGAGCGGAGCCAAGGTATGAAGGCCGTTTGAGAGTCAAGGGGGACCCCTGAGCATCGTGACTCAGGGGCCTAACTGGTCCCGTAGCCCCTCACTCCTTAGTTCCGAAAGGCTAATGCTGGGTGAGGCACGCGCGGGGCCGGGCTCTTCAGACGTAGAACGGTGGTCCCACTCGCATCTCACCTCATCACTTGTTGTTTGCGCGTCAAGGGGGACTCCTGAGCATCGCGACTCAGGAGCCTAACTGGCTCCGTAGCCCCTCACTCCTTTGGTCACGTCCTGGTTTCCGGTCGGAGCTAATGCTGGGTGAGGTACGCATGGAGTCGGGCTCTGCAGACGTAAAACGGAAGATCCACCTACATCACACCTCCCTACTTGTTGTTCATGCGCCAAGGAGGACTCCTGAGCATCGCGACTCAGGAGCCTAACTGGCTCCGTAGCCCCTCACTCCTTTGGTCCCGTCCTGGTTTCCGGTCGGGGCTAATGCTGGGTGAGGTACGCGCGGGGCCGGGCTCTGCCGGCGTAGAACACAAGCAAGTAGGGAAGGAAAGCATAAAATTCAAGGAACTTAAAAGCAAATATTACAGTCCATACTGTCGTCTCAATACCAAACGCGAGTTTAAACGCCTCCCCGAGGCATGATGCATGTGCAGGAATTAAAAGCAGGACAGGTGCAGTAGCGGAGTCACTTGGCGGTGGTGGAGCAGCGCGGATGACCCCGCCTCATGGAGCAGCAGGACCGGAAGCATCCTGCTTCGACTTGGTACTGAAGGCCCGGAACTTCCGCAGCAGAGCCTCCGCGCAACCCTTCACGGCCTCGGCAGCGGCAGCAGCACCCTCGCCGCTTACTAGCTCCAGCAGGCTGTCGAGGTCGGCGCTGGGGTCGCGAAGGTAGATGTGGGTGAAGACCCGCGTCAGCGCAGCAGAAGACAAGACACGCGCCTCGGCCTCGGCCGTGGGTCCAAGGCCAAGGGTGACATCCTCAAGAGCACAAACCAGGAAGGGAAGCAGCTTGGCGGGGCCGTCCTCGGCGCCGGCCAGCGGGCTCCCCAGGCCACTGGCGTAGAGCATCTTCAGCGAAGCACGAGCCTTCTTCTCCATGTCTGCGAAGGCCACGCGATCCTCGGCAAGAACCTTGGCCTTGCTGTCCAACTTGACCTTCGTCGCCTCCAACTCCTTCCCCAGCGCACCTAGGCAGTTGCGGCGCTTCTTGAGCTTGGCCTCTCAGCCCCTGATGGCCACCTCGCGAGCCTTCATGCCTTCTTCTTACTCCTGGCGAAGACGAACCTCTTTCGCGAGCTGGTCCCGCAGGCCTCGCAGCTCGTCCTCCAGCGCCTTGCAACGATCGCGGACTTCAACCACCTCCCCCAGGGATGCGTCACGAGCAGCCTTCGTCTCAAGGATGGCCTGCCTATCCTCGTCGCAAGCCGTCGAGGCTTGAACCAGCGCCACCCAGATCGAGGCGTCGAAGCGAATCCATCCTGAAGCCAGCTCCAAGCGCCTGGCCACCAGTCGAGGGTCGGCGCCAAGAAGATCCTGCCACAGCCGGTCCAGTCCAGCAACAGCACGCTCCAGGACGGCAGGAGGAGTTGGAGAAACAACAATCGGCGGAACGGGGGAAGAAGGCGGCGACGGCAAGACCACAGCGTCCTGAGGTGGAGCCCGCTGCGCCCCAGCAGCTGTGGTGGCGGCAGTGGGCAAAGGCACCACAGGAGTCACTTGGGTCATGGGGGCTGAGCTCGCCCTAGCCAGCTCGGCCAGGCCTCGCGAGGACGACCGGGCGGGAGAAGCCCGCGCGCCACGGTCACCCTCCTCCACAGGCGGAGGCGCTGCTGCGGATGGAGACTCAGGAGCCCCCTTCAGCTTCTTCGCCGCGGGCTCCAGCCTATTCAAGAGATGCGAACGTCAAGCCTCGGCAGCGAAACAAGAAGTAAAGACAAGGGTCAAGCACTTACGGGTCATCACCGGTGAGCTCGGGCAGCCTGCAGCCAAACTTGAAGCCTGACAACCGGCTGGAAGGGTCAACCTCGGAAGTAGAACGCGCGTCTGCAGACTGCCCCGGGGCAGGGGCAGACCCGCGGGAGATCAGCCCGGTCCTGTCCTTCTTCAGTATCAGGGGCAAGCTCCCGCCGACCTGCTCGTCTCCATCCTCGCCATCATCACTCAAAGAAAGGCGGAGACTACGGGGCCTGCGCCGGGGGAGGGGAGCCCTCGACTCTCCGTCGGTCGCCTCGGAGTCGGGCCCCTTTTCCCGCTCCTCTTCGTCCTCCTCTTTGCTGGAGTCGCCGGAGGGCACGTCCACCAGTCCCTCGGAAGCCGCCACGGGCACGAGCCTGTCCCGTTAAAAACAGGCATGGACTCCACCACCTGCTCCCAGTCATCGTGAAGGAACAAGGGCTTGGGAGCGCCCTCCAACCTTGCCACCTCGCCCCCGACCAAAGATTGGAGGACCGCGGCCAAATCTTCGCCGCTCAAGGCCGCGGGGCTCGGATGAGGCCTCCACATCGGGGCTGAGTACTGCCGGAGTGGAGCCAGCTGGTGCTCCAGGAACTCCCTCTGCAGCAACGCACTGGTCAACTTCGCCGCCACCATGCTGACCGGCCTCAGGTCCGAGTCCATCTTCTCCAACACCAGTTTCGCACGGGGGTCCGTGAGCTCCGCTCGGCACCAGTCGCTGGAGCTCGCGGGCTGCTCCGTGGGCAAGATCAGCCTAGGGTGGACGCGCCCGGCATCTACCAAGACCCACTTGCTCCTGAAGCCCTCAATCCTCTTCTCGGGATTCGAGATGGCAATGGTGCCACCGTATGCGACGAAGCTCGCGCACGCGGAAGGAGAACCGCAAGAGACCTGGAGGGAGAAGTAGTGGCGCAGCAAGGCCACTGAAGGTTGCACCCCTATGTGGGCCTCGCAGTGATAAGCGAAGATCGCCAGGAGAAGGACGGAGTTGGGGTGGAGATGCAGAGCCTGCAAGTTGTAATGGCGGAGGACAGAGAAGAAAAACTCAGAGAAGGGAGGCACCAGGCCCGCAGCAATGGAGCTTACAAAGAGAGGATAAAAGGTGCTCCCTCGGCCCTCAGGGGTGGCGGAGCCGGCCTTGAACACCTGCGCCCCATTGATGCCCTGCGCTGCCACCATCTGGCGCAGCCGGGCAAGGCCCGCCTTGGGCATGTTCAGCAAGTCCAGAGCAGGTGAGTACCAAGCTTCGGCCGGAGGCTGACGAGGCGCCATGGCTTCCTAGGTCACGCAGCCGGAGAAGATCTAGAAATTTGGAGGAAGAAAGGGGAGGCGCAAGAAAGGGGATCTGAGCAGCAACCGGAGAAAGCAAAAGGCAAAGTCCGGGCAGATGCCGCTCCTTTATCAACCTGCGCAGTTGCTGGGGCTCTTGCGTCCAATCAACCGCCACGCGCCGCCCAAAGCCGCAGGTTGTTAGGGCCCGCGGCGCTTCGCCCTTGCCCTTTCGCCTCTCGGCACGGCCAAGTCCGGGCGCGCCTTGGGCACGGGGGCTACTGTCGGCGTTCTGGGAACGGGGGTCCCCAGACTTGCCTGCCTGCGGCCTGCGGCGTGGCTTAAAGGGGGCCCAGCACGGCCCATCTTCATCAACACAAGACTCAAGACCCTCGCGAGGGGCCAAGCCTCGTGGGGCGGACGACACAGAGCTTCCTCAGGCACGGCCTCGTCAGGCTGGCTCACGAGGAGGCAGAGAGATCAAGGCGGGGTACCTCGCGAGGTGCCCATGACGCAAGCCATGACGACTCAGGGCGCCAGGCAGGTGCCAGCCCGCGCAGCGTCCTCCTTTCCTCTTTGGTGCAAAGGGGGCAAGCGCAGCCGCGGAGTACCGAGGCATCAGGCACAGGTTGCCATTTTGGTGGAACGAGACCAAGACCAGGAGGACTATGAGAAGGAGGTCACCGTGGAGCCGAAGACGGCGTCATCACCAGAGCTTTGCGCAGGCGAAGCCTGCTTTTGTCAGGATAGTTGATACTTGTTGTCCCCCTTCAAATTAGCCCGCCATTGTTGGCTCCCTTCCCGCTCGATATTTGGGAAGAGGACCAGGGCCTCTACAAATAGGACCCGCCGCCCACATAGCAAGGGGTTCGTTCATTCGTTCGGCTGGTTGGCTGGCAAGTAAGAGTAAGGCGGTAAGTGAGAGAGAGAGAGAGAGAAAGAGAAAGGTGGCTGAACTCCTCCCAGCAGTTCATCGCCCCAGCCAAGAACAGACCCTCGCGAGGCTGTTCTTCCTTGTATTGTTCATCATCATCAGCCCCAAGAGGCAATCCACCCACCACACACTGGAGTAGGGTATTACACCACAATGGTGGCCCGAACCAGTATAAACCTTGTGTCTCTTGTGCGATTCTTTCAGTAGTCTAGATCTTTGCGAGACGGAGAGGTAGAAGATGTAATCTCCGCGCGCACCCAGTGTTTGAACCTTAAGGGTCTGCCGGAACCCGAAATCTGACAGTATGTGACTCCTCCATTGGTCCAATTAGTTTTGTTCTAGTGCTTTATTCATTGCAAATTTTTGCTGCCTAGGTGACCATGTTCTTGAGCTTGCATGTCAAATTTATATGGTTCCAAGTAGTTTTGATGCATGATATAGGCTCTAGGCACTTGTAGGAGTAGTTGCTATCAATATTGTTGAGTTTGGTTCACTTTTATTTTGAAGTTACTAAAAATGTCAGATTTTTTTAGAAAATGATGAAGAGATTTTTGAGGGGCTCGTTGAGCCGAAGCTCAAGGGAAAAGCAAAATGAAGAGGCACAGAAGCCCAAATATAATTTGCCACGCACCGCGGAGGTTAGGCCGTGTGAAGGGCCCTCCGATGATGTCTTGAGAGCCACCGGGATTTATGAGGATTTTTATGAATTGGCTAATAATGCAGGCCTCACCGACTTCCTCCATGACCAACGCAAACAGTATCTCTTACTCACCAATACTTTCGTGCAAAACTTCTACTATTATCCTAGGAAATCACCTCCTTTAGTAGAGTTTCATTTATATGATGTGGTTAAGAAGATGTCACGATATGGATGGGTTTATTGATACCATCACCGTAGCAGAAACGAGGAATGTTTCTGATGCACGAATCACTTGCATACATTTTCTTGTTTTACGCTACTTTGCAATATTTGCTAGCCATTGCTTAATTGGTCGCGGAAACTATGGAAACCTTTGTGTTCCTGATATTATTATTTTGTTCCATGGTTTATTCTGTGATAACTCTGTGAGTATGGGCGGTATTTTTGCTAAACGGTTGAGTTTGAACCGTACAAAAGGGCCCCATCTTTGGTGGTATCTATGCTTCACGCCTAGCTGCACATGTTAACATACCTATTAGGCATTATGAGAAGGAAGAAAAATTGCTGCCTCGTGTTTATTTAGATTATAAGAGTATGGTAGCACATGATTTTATTATAAAGAATAGGGAAGGGGAGCTTAAATACAAATTGTTCTTTCATAAACATCATCCGAAGATGATTGCCAACCAGTGGCAATTAGAGTCTTCTTCATCGCAGTACGACCCCAACTACTATTATGGATATCCGCCAGGCCAGCCCTGGCCATAGACCAACTTAGGTCAAAAGCCTAAGCCTGGGGGAGTACGTATTTCTCACCGACATTATATTTATGTTCACACACTCATTGCTAGATGTCGGTGCTCATACTTTTTCATTGTATCATCCATGCTAGCTTATTTTCCTTTTCCTGCTTTCTTCTTGTGTGTCTAATAAACATTAAGAAAAACCAAAAAAAATAGTTGTAGCTTTTAGCTAGTTTTAATTTCCATGCTTGTAGTAGTAATTAAAAAGAAAACCCAAAAAGATTTCCTGTTCTTCTTTTGCTTGTTGGGAGCTTTCCCGTGTAAATAGTTTTATTTATTTTCTTTGCACTACAAAAAAAGACACATCCGTGACATTTTGGGTCGAACGAATTTTTTTCTGTCATACATATGACACTTGTATGACGATAATTGTGACAAAACCCGGTATCATCATAGATGTGGTGGGCTCCTACTTCTATGACAAAAAATCATGACAGAAAATGGGCTTTTCGTCCTGGGTGGGCCGGAGACGCAGCTGCATGACATTCTTTTGGCCGTCCATGACGGAAAAAACCATGGTAGAAGCAAGGGCGAGGAAAATTTTGGGGAATTCCTGGTTACGGTGGGAGGTCGGGGGTCGAGCGATGTGCGTTTCTCTCATACACGTAAGCGCGTGTGTGCGAGGCGTTGGCTCGAATTGAACCCAAGCGAGGCGTTGGGCTCTAACTGAACCCGAGCAATTGCACTACAGGCTACGTGTTACTGAACCCGAGCGGTTGATCGATGGCTGTTAACTGAACCCGATCGAACGATTCCTTCGCTACTGCTGCTAACTGAAGTCGATCGATGGGATGAACAGTGAGCGTTGCGGGGGGGTTTGGATGAATAGTGAGCGGTGGCGTTGCCTCTGGATGAACAGGACCCCGTGGTGTGGTGGAGGGCTGGATAAACAGTAGACGGTGGAGGGGTGCCCGTGGAGGGGTGGATGAACAGGACCCCATGGTGTGGAGGGCTGGATGAACAGTAGACGGTGGAGGGGTGGTTGAACAGGATCCTATTGTGTGGAGGGCTGGATGAACAGTAGACGGTGGAGGGGTGCCCGTGGAGGGGTGGTTAAACAGGACCCCGTGGTGTGGAGGGCTAGATGAACAGTAGACGGTGGAGGGGTGGTTGAACAGTAGCCGGTGGAGTAGCGCGCGGTGGAGGCTGGATGAACAGGAGCCCGTGGACGCTGGATGAACAGGAGCCCGTGGAGGCTAGAGGAGGTCGACGGTGGAGATGAACAGTATCCCATGGAGTCCCATTTTGCGGTACGCCACACCCCTCCCAATGAACAGGACCCCCGTTTCGACTGTAGCGCTCCAAGACAAGTCCGTTTCGTCCGTTTTGCGGTACGCCACACCCCTCCCGATCAACAGGACCCCCGTTTCGACCGTAGGAGGTCCGTTTCCTCCGTTTTGCGGTACGCCAGACCCCTCCCGATGAACAGGATCCTGTTTCGAACATGGCCGGTCGAACACAAGGTCGTTTCCTCCGTTCTACGGTACGCCAGGCCTCGTTTCCATCGCCTGTTCCGTCCAAGCCCTCCCGATGAACACAACGCATTCTGTTGCCTCCCCATGAACACGACGCATTCCGTTGCCTCCCCATGAACATGACGCATTCCGTTGCCTCCCCATGAACACGACGATGACGTTGTTTCTCCGTTCCAACCCAGCCATGTACACGAGCCCTGGCCGTACGTATGCGCGAGTAGGCGTTCGAGACCCCGCCCGTATGTACACATATGTGGCCGTATTTTCTTTCTTGCACCCCGGCCGTTGTACATACGTGTAAATGCTACGTGCGCGCCTCTACTACGACACGTGTGCGCCTCTACTACGACACGTGCGTGCCTCTACATCGACCAGTATGTACGTACACATTTGCGACCAGAATGACAACGCTATGTACGCTTCGACCAGGTGGGTCCCGACTGTCAGGCACTTCCTTGCCTGCGAAGATGTAGCTGGTGGGTCCCAGCAGTCAGGGGGCGAATCATTTTTCTTGCCCGGACGCACTTCCTTGCGTGCAAAAATGTAGCTGGTGGGTCCCAGGAGTTAGGGGAAACATTTTTTCGCGAAATACGGTTGCCCGTCCGGTGGGTCCCGCTGTCAGGTGGAGGAATAATTATTTTGCACGTAATAAGGAGGCACTTCCTTGTTACGGCCGTGGACCCAGCTGTCAACCTCTCCACGTAAAGTCCACGTCCAATGGAAGCCGTTCCTTGACCATGTTGACCATGCCGCGCCGAGAGCACCAGGGCGATGGACGACGGCGAGGCCTAGGAAGGGGATGACGCAGAGCCAGGGAAGACGCGGCAGTGGATGCCCACGCGTAGAGGAGTACGAGGGTTCATTGGTTCGCTGCGGTGTGAGGCTGCCGTCACCGCAGAATAACATGGGGTGTAGGTGAGTAGAGGGATGGCCTGGCCAACGGTGGGAGTAGTAGGGGGCGGTGAGGCCTCCGCCGCATCAGAGCCGGCCACGGGAGGCAGGAGCACGAGGCACGACCGGCGCTGGTTTGGGTGGCTGGAGCAAGAAGACCAGAGGTTGAAGAAGCACTATGTCCGTTGGATGGACATTGTACGGCCACTGGAGCTAGAATCGTGCATATTGACTAAGTTGACAAAGCCCTCCATCCCCGTCAACTTAGTAGGCCCACAAGTCAGCCTGCCACTATACTGGGTCCCAACTAACAGGGGGGGTATTCATTTTTTTGTGCGCAATAAGGAGGCACTTCCTTGCGTGCGAAGATATAGCTGGTGGGTCCGAGCTATCAGCGGCGGTAACGTTTTTTTTGCGAAAGACAGAGGCCCTTTTGGTGGGTCCCTGATGTCAGGTGGAAGAATCATTATTTTGCACGCAATAAGGAGGCATTTCCTTGCGTGTGGCCGTGGACCCAGTTGTCGGCCTCTCCACGTAAAGTCCACTTCAGATGCATGTCGGTCGTTGACCACATTGACCAGGCCGCGCCGAGAGCACCAGGGCGATGGACGACGGTGAGGCCTAGGAAGGGAACGACACGGAGGCAGGGAAGACTCGGCAGTTGTTTCCCATGCGTAGGGGAGTACGACTGTATGGGGGTTTATTGGTTCGTCTGCCGTCGCCGGAGAATAACAGCAGGTGTGGGTGAGTAGAGGGATGGCTAGGCCAGCGATGGGAGTACGGTGGGGCGGTGAGGCCTGCGCGGCAGCAGAGCCGGCCGCGGGGAGGAGGGAGCAGGCAGTCCTGCCGGCGCCTATTTGAGCGGCTGGAGCAGGAAGAGCAGAGTTGAAGAAGCACGACGGCCGTTGGATGGCCATCCAACAGTCACTGCTTGTGCGTCAACCTTTTTTTAGGAAAGCCTCGAATCTTTGGAAAACAGCATATAGCCCATTTGCTAATTCTTAAGGTTTTTTTGGAGCCCATATTTTTTTTTGTTTGCATTACAGCCCATATTGTGGCCACGGTTAAAAAATTATACGAAATTTTGCATATTTCGGTGCGGTCCGAACTATTTTTAATCCCAAAATTTCGACTCCCATTCAAACTGATTTTAAAAATAAATGTATATCAATATAAAATCCAACAAATTCTCCGCGCATAAAAATTAATGTAATTTAAAATCTCGAAATGAAAAAAAGATATTTGAAACTAATTGTCGGTTTGATGTGTTTTAAAAATGTACAGCCCATTTCTCATTACTGATGGGCTATTTTCTCAGCCAGCCGAATGAAAGCTCTCCTCATCTTGAAAGATTTGCAGCCCAATAGGCCTGACAAAGCGACTTACTTGGCAAATCACAAAAAAACTAGGCTGTGGCCATGGACCCAGCTGTCAGTCCATTTGTTTTTTTAGTCCATTTGGTGGGCTGGGTGAAACAATGATGTAGCATCTATGCAGCCCATTTAAATCCCATTTGCATTTTTCTCGAAAGATGCGGACTTGCTGGGCTGGGTGAAAATATCATGTTGGGCTAGACGGAGAAATGTTATAAAAACATAAACACATGATTGCACGTCAGTAAAATCTTTGCAAACTTATGTACGCAATCACTAGGAGTTAACTTGCCAAGTTATATATAAACAATTATTATTATTATTATTTTGTAAGAACTTTCAACTTATGAAATAAAATATCATTTTAATTTGATGAGTTAATAGTACGTGCGGTATTATTATTTTTTAGGCTAGACGTGGGACAGTTGAGTTGGTTCTAGGGGAAAGTACTGGGAGAAAACTCAGTTTACATCGAAAAAGAAAGTGGGAGAAAATTCAGAGACCTGGTGGGTCCAATTGAGGAGGGGAATATGTTGGGAGGAAGGAGATTCAAAGCACGGGAGCCGAGTGAACTAGTTTTTTTTACGGACAAGTGAACTAGTTTACATACATAAGCAAATTGCCACTAAAAAGCAATCGGGTTAATGGGTTCTTAAAAGAAATATTTCAGACAAAATAGATAATTACGACACATAGGCTAATGCATGAAACACTCACATGATAAAGGTGCTTATAAACAGATAAAGTACAACATCTAGACCTTCCTGGCACGCTTGATCATGACGCTGCGGCTGTCCGTGTACTCGTCGGTTACGGGAAGCAGACACGCCCTAATGTCCAAGATCTGCATGTACATGTCGTAGCATGCGTATGCGCCCTTGGCCGCGTAGGTTATGTAGGCTAGATTCAGAGGTACCTCCCATGTGTTCAGGTCGTCTTCTTTCATGTTGGTGTATCAGGGGTCGATGATGGTCTCAGCGAGGTCAACCACGGAGTCCTTCTCCTGCCCGTTGCTGATGATCTTGTATTGCTTCTTGATGTCGACAAGCTTGTTGCACCAGATGGCTGAATCGTTGCATTCTTCCTTCTCTCCACCGTAGCGAAGGTGCAGTTGGCGCTGCCGATGAAACGGGCGAATGCTCCAGAACCTGGTGCAGCCATAGGACTGAGGCGAGGCAGAGCTTCACCGAGTCTGTATCGTTGGTGTACATCACATTCAACTTGGTGCAGCCATAGGACTAAACGAAGAACTCAAAGGGGAACTCCTTGCTGAAGTCCATATCCAGCAGGCTCACCCCTCGGATCGCCATTGGAGTCTCTTCGAGTGAACGAGTGTGTAGGCGGCGGCAGCAGTTCGTTTTTCAGCTCTTGGGGAACTGGATTCAACAGTAAGCTAAGTGTGTACAGGCGACAACAGTTACTACCCCTCCCTCGTCCGCTGCACGCCCGGTAGAAGATGCACCCTCGGCCACACGTCGGTTCACGAGCGGGTCAGTATTGGCACTATAATAACAGGAGTTAGTGGTCACTTTACTTAAATTTAATTAGCTTTAATAGAAATTTGTACTTAAAACAAGCAATGCATTCGCTCGTTCTATCAGTGCCACAGGATCAACATGCACAACAATTAGAATTATTATTCTCATGACGCACACGATCATCACATTTGTCGCACTTGCACAAAAGATAATACTACCGAGTTTGAACTGTTTGTTATGGTTGTTGTCCTCTGCATCATCATGTCGTGTTTCCCAGCTTGCAAGATTCAGAACCAACAAATAAGATCCAAATAATAAGTACAACAAAGATGCCTACACATCTCATTGATTCCCAGCTTGCAAGATTCAGAACCAACAAATAAGATCCAAATAATAAGTACAACAAAGATGCCTACACATCTCATTGATTCCCAGCTTGCAAGATTCAGAACCAACAAATAAGATCCAAATAATAAGTACAACAAAGATGCCTACACATCTCACTGATTCCCAGCTTGCAAGATTCAGAACCAACCCATTAGAGCCTTTTGATAAAGTGAATATTGGGATTAAATCCATCTTGGCTAGCCATGTCATACAATCGAAGAACTTGGCGAATGCTCTTGACCGTCACAACATCTGTAGTTGAGTATTCCTTTTCGCACAGCATGTTTGCACAGCACAAACAAGGAGACAGGAGAGCATGATTTTGCTTTAATAGCGGCCTCCTTGAACTCAACCTCCATCTCTACTTGGATGAGGTCTGCCTGGAGTTCCATGATTCAATTCATGCACCTTTTTCTGTAGTTCACCTGAAATGAAGCAAAGATTGCATCATTCAGCTACCAAGAAGTACTTGCTCTTGTGAGCTGGCAGGTTCTTCTTTAGTAGTTGCACTAAAATTGAGGAACATTAAGGTTGGTTGTCCGGCTCATGTAAGGTGCAACTATAATTTTCTTATCCTTTTGTGCAGTTCCACTAAAATAAAGTGCCATTATGGTGATAGTGATGGCTCCATCTTGCAAAGGCTAACAAAATGTTGCACGAGATTACCAACAGAACTTGACGGAGATTTTGGAAACTCCAATCACCATTTTGTGCAGTTCCACCAAAACTGAGAGATGTTGCCCACGTGACATTTTAGTTGAACTGCACAAGCACTCATTCCAAAAAAAAGTGTTTTCTGCAGTTCACCAAAAGGTCACAATAGCAACAACGTGAAATGGATATCCCTATCTGCACAAAAAGATAGAAAGTAAACAGTTGCTGGTCAATAAGAATATACGAAACATATACAAAATGAAAAGAAGCATTTTAATTATGTTCATGGCAATCACGCAAGGACAATAGCAATTTTAAAACGTCAGCAATGCTTCATGTTACCAGAAGCATTACGATCAACAATGAGATTCCTCAAATATGGGATTACTTTAATGGTGGCATTGCTTGTTTACCAGACACAGTAAATCAATAGCAGCTAAAGAGTTGGTTTAAGGGCATGGGACCGTGGGGACACCAGGACACTCAGCAGCGTAAAGGGGCAACTTACTTATCATACTAGGGAAAACAGCAGGAGTGCCATTGTACTAT
The DNA here is from genome assembly GCA_034509565.1 of Triticum monococcum. Taxonomy (NCBI): domain Eukaryota; kingdom Viridiplantae; phylum Streptophyta; class Magnoliopsida; order Poales; family Poaceae; genus Triticum; species Triticum monococcum. The sequence continues at coordinate 82,609,645 of CM067841.1, forward strand.
GTGAGGGTAGCAAATCTAATCATGGAGACCTTTTACTATGTGAGGGCAGCAAATCTAATCCTGGAGACCTTTTACTATGTGAGGGCAGCAAATCTAATCCTGGAGACCTTTTACTATGTGATGGCAGAAAATCTAATCCTGGACATACTCTGTTGACTTGTCCACCAGCCGCCACTTTCTATCCTTTTTTCAACCAATAATAGATCTGTTCCTTATCCAGTTTGTACTGCGTTTTCCCATTATTTCCCTTTTCAACCAAGAGACTGGTTGGGTATCCGGTCTCTACTACTTTCACCATATTATTTCCTCTTTAAATCAAGTCCTAGATTCATGCTACAACTTTCCCCCCTTTCTTTGTTGTTTGAACAAAGCCCTAGATTCGAATGCATGAAGTAGCTTTACCTCTAATAATACTAAAAATTTCGGTGGCTTTGGAAGAGCTGATGGGAGTAGAAAAAGATGCACATGCAGACACGTGGGGAGCTGGGGCAGTAGAGCAAGGCTGCTTTCGAAGAACTTATACCTGAGGGTCGTCGGGATGTCGGCGGCGGTAGGTCGGATCTGCGGACAATACGGCAGGGAGGAAGAAGGGTCGGAGGACCTCCCGAGCCGGCCATGTGTCGGAGAGAACAGCACGGGCAGAGGATCGGGCCTCTCCGGCAGCTGTGGGTTACCTCCCTCGGTGGCGATGACCGCGTGAACGATGCACCTTTTAGTCCTCTACACACACCGGCCGAAGGGATCCGACCGGATCTGTGACCAGCGGTGAGCAGAGAGAAAATGTCGCTACCACTCTCTTGTTTATATCTGGAGAGCATGAGAGAATGAAGAGAGCAACCCTAGTAAAGCAAGCGCTCAGGGCCCTGTGTCCATATATAGTGGAGTGATTATCTCTTTTCTCTCCACAACAAGCGTTTCAATTTGTGTACGTGGCATTAAAGAAAAGAAACTCTCTATTTAAGGTGACTACTGTACGACTCCTACTTACTACTAGTAGTACTACAGTATTGTTCACTTGTGCTCCCCGCCCCTCCATTCATTGCACAACTCCACGGGTGAATAAACATACATTAAGTACTGTATTTATATAGAATGAAGAAGCTCTAACTGTTTTCGCGTAGTTAAAAGTTCAGGGCAGGGCTTTTCCCCGGTAGTACGCGCGGCAGTTTTCGGGTAGGGCCAGAGGACTATTTTAATATATATTTTTAAACTTCGAGACGGCCACATAGCATGGAGCCGGCCCCAATGATTTTAAGCTTACAGGCATGGTACACGCTATCCTAGACTACTATACACATGAAACTGCCACACGAGCGTCCGGGCTGCGCTTGGCTCTTCGCCTCTTCGGGAAGTCGAACAATGATGGAATACTACTGAACTGGAGGAGTACTACAGTACGCTTCTAGCCATCTGATACCGATTGAACTGTTGCATGTCCTCCGCGTGCGGGAGGGAGAGCGTGTAGCGAAAGCGTCTCCTAGTCTTGCCAGCCACCACGCTCATGGGCGAGGGAGGGACGCTCTTGCCTTTGCGTGTATGACAGGTGGGCCCTACAGGTGTGTGGACAACCTGTCATACAGCCAAAGGCATGTGCAGTTATGTCCGCGAGGGAGAGGATAATCAAACTTCTCGTTGATGTACGAGTTGACGCGACACATCAAAGCACTGCACTCGATATATTTCAATAATTTGCGTGTGTGACTCCCAGATGCAGAGGTCGGGGGTCATCATCCTACTTTTCGAGAAAAAATAGACGCGTGTGTGAGAGGACGAGTGCGTGCATGCACCTCTTCTCTTCCTGTATAACGTACTACTAAACTCGGAGTACAAGTTTTGAGCTTCAAATTTTGAGCTTCAAAACTAGAACCGTCAATAAATTTTGAGCTTGCGTCTCGTCACATTCCAAATTACTCCATGCAATATTGAATTGCAAACCTGTTCACACTGATCACAACCTAAACGGTTTCCCACTTAGGAGCGTATTAGTACTCGATTATAAATACTAGTATGCCAAGATGACTGCACATTCCTCCTCAACTCCTAATCCACAAAAACAAACAAGTCATTCAGCATCCTTCCCTTGCGTCTGCCATGGCCAGCGTGAGTTCTGGGTCGAGAGATTGCCACCAGGGAGAGGCGAGCATGGAAGCGGAGGCACGAGAGATGTCCCGCCTCACTGCGAGAGCGGCCGACATGTCCCGCCGCGCGGAAGTAGCAGCACAGAGGTCCCGCCATGCCGCTGAAGCAGCACGTAGGTCCCGCCGCGCCGTCGATATAGCAGACTGGTCCGGCCGCGCCGTGGAAGCAGCAGAGATGTCCCGCCGCTCCATGAATGCAGTAGAGATGTCCCGCCATGCCGCGGCGGCCTGGGAAAAATTCTCGCAGTCACGCGACGACTGTTACAGGCGCATGCATGCGATCGTCCATAGCCAGACGGATCAGATCTCCCGCTCAGCGAGGTTGCAGGACGACATCATAGCCTCGTTTGAACAGGCTACCGGCGTCATCCGGCAACTAAGGGAGGGCAATGAGAGGCTCCGGGGCGAGCGCGACCTGCTGAGGCAGAAGATCGCCCGAAGTGCGGACCTGCAGGAGGAGACTAGTGCCTTGTTGAAGAAACTTATGGACGAGAATGACATGCTCCGCAACGAGCGCCAAAGGCTGGTGGAGGAATGTGTGGATGTTCTCAAGCAGCGTCTTGAGGACACAAAAGAGCTCATTGTCGCTCGCCCCGGAGACTAGTTTCCTGATTTCTTTTGATGTAATAATCGATTTAGGATGTGGATTGTGTCGTCGGTTGTGAGATGTTGGGTTCTAGCGCGGATGTTTGGCCTTTGTTGTCCTCTTGGGATGTTGTGATTTCAATCTGGTAGCTTTTAGTCCTTCGTGTTAGGCTGGAGTTGTGCTGAACTTCTTGTGAATTGTGGTGGTTTTCAATAATGAAAATCGGAAGGGGCAAGCCCTTCTTTGATCAAAAAAAATTTAATCGTCATTATATATTCATCAGTCTTCCTATAAGTCGCAGTAGATGCTATATAGGTCCGTCGGATCTTACATCAAGATCAGTGCTTTCAGATTTTCTTTTTTCTCTCTTAAATCTCAGTCGAGTGATACATAGCCACGCCATTAAATAGAGGCTCGGGCGCCATTAATGGAGACCTTGGGAGAGAGGTGGACGGCAGATGGAGGTCAAAGGGCTCTCCTCCCGATAAGCATGCGCAGGGGTCTAATCGCACGCCTCTCGTACTCAAATAGCTACCCTGCACGTCGCCTCCTAACTAATAAAAAAGGGGACGCGTGGCGACACGTAAATGGTACTAGTAAGTAGAATGCCCACGGTTTCAATAATACTTGTGTTTCCGATTGTAACGTGACAGCACTTCTTCCAAAATGACTTTGTTGATTGTTAATGTGTGCGCCTTCGCAAATCGGACTGCAAATTTACCACAGCATGTTGGTGCCATGTCATGGCACCAAGCCAAGTTTCATTATTTTCATGCGTGTTTTGGATTTATAGGAATTAAAAAACTAAGTTTCTCAATGTTTCCAACCCAGCCATGATGCCCAAAATTTTGAATTTCATTCCCATTTCTTGCATGGAACCTAGAAATTTACCTGAGGACACACATGTGATTTTTCAACCAACTTTGGAGCACTGGAACATGTTCTTGTATTTCAAATTTGAATTATGCACACAAAGGTGACACGTTCCCTCCCAGAACCACGAGCCTTCTTGAGAGAAGCTCCGATTTGCAAGAAGCTTATACCAAAATTGGTTCCTATTCGGCCAATTTTGTTTACCACGGCATGGTACTACCATGACATGACACCATGCCAAGTTTCATGATTTTAAAACCAAGTTTCTCAATGTTATCGACCGAGCCACGATGCCCAGATGTTTGAATTTTATTCTCATTTTTTGCATGGGACCTACTCCCTCCTTCCATCTATATAGGGCCTAATGTGTTTTTCAAGACAACCTTTGACTATTGACAAGATTAATAGCACATGAGATGTATACTATGCAAATTATATTATTGGAAGCTCCTTTGACATACAAAATTGAAGGTATGCTTTGTGTAAGTTGCATGTCATATATTATTGCTCTAACATTTGGTCAAAGTTAGCCTCGAAAAACGCATTAGGACCTATATGCATGAGAGGAGTCGACTTCGAGAGAACGTGTTTGTTCGAGAGACACTGAGGAAGACTACTATATATCGATGGTGCATGTAGGCGGAAATTAAACTAAGGGATGGTCTTATTGGTTTTGGGGATATAGGGGAAGAGTGAGAGGCGGGGGGTAGCTAGAAGGAGATTGTTAAGTGTGAGTGTGTGTTTTACCCATCCAGGCAGAAGTTATGTGCACAAAAGAGGAGAACGATTCGATGTGGCGTTAGGATTGAGGGTAATTAACTACGTATGGAGACATAGAGACCTTGAACGTGCATGTGTGAGAGGTATACTGCTGGGGAACGTTGCAGAAAACAAAAAATTTCCTACTCGTTTCACCAAGATCATCTAGGAGTTCATCTAGCAACGAGTCACGAGATGCATCTACATACCTTTGTAGATCACGAGCGGAAGCGTTCGTTAGAACGAGGTTGAAGTAGTCGTACACGACGTGATCCAAATCACCGATGACCAGCGCCGAACGGACGGCACCTCCGCGTTCAACACACGTACGGGACGGGAGACGTCTCCTCCTTCTTGATCCAGCAAGGGGGAAGGAGAGGTTGATGATGATCCAGCAGCACGACGGCGTGGTGGTGGATGCAGGGCGTCACGACAGCAGGGCTTCGCCGTGTACTACGAGAAAGGGAGAAGTAACAGGGGGAGAGGGAAGCACCAAAAGCGTGGGGATCAAGTCCCTCCTCTCCCCCACTATATATAGGGGTGCCAGGGGGGGCGCCGGCCCTAGTAGATGGCATCTACTAGGGGGGCGTGGCCAAGGGGTGGGGCTTGCCCCCCAAGCAAGGGGGCGCCCCCCCTTAGGGTTCCCCCCCAACCCTAGGCGCATGGGCCTTGGGGGGGGCTGGCGCCCCAGCCCACTATGGGCTGGGTTCCCTCCTATTTCAGCCCAAGGGGCCCTCCGGGATAGGTGGCCCCACCCGGTGGACCCCCGGGACCCTTCCGGTGGTCCCGGTACAATACCGAGTACCCCGAAACTTGTCCCGATGGCCGAAACTGCACATCCTATATATAATTCTTTACCTCCGGACCATTCCGGAACTTCTCGTGACGTCCGGGATCTCATCCGGGACCCCGAACAACATTCGGGTTACTGCATATACATATCTTCACAACCCTAGCGTCACCGAACCTTAAGTGTGTAGACCCTACGGGTTCGGGAGACAAGCAGACATGACCGAGACGACTCTCCGGTCAATAACCAACAGCGGGATCTGGATACCCATGTTGGCTCCCACATGCTCCACGATGATCTCATCGGATGAACCACAATGTCTAGGATTCAATCAACCCCGTATGCAATTCCCTTTGTCTATCAATATATTACTTGCCCGAGATTCGATCGCCGGTATCCCAATACCTCGTTCAATCTCGTTACCGGCAAGTCACTTTACTCGTACCGTAATGCATGATCCCGTGACCAGACACTTGGTCACTTTGAGCTCATTATGATGATGCATTACCGAGTGGGCCCAGTGATACCTCTCCGTCATACGGAGTGACAAATCCCAGTCTTGATCCGTGTCAACCCAACAGATACTTTCGGAGATACCCGTAGTCTACCTTTATAGTCACCCAGTTACGTTGTGACGTTTGGTATACCCAAAGCACTCCTACGGTATCCGGGAGTTACACGATCTCATGGTCTAAGGAAAAGATACTTGACATTGCAAAACTCTAGCAAAACGAACTACACGATCTTTATGCTATGTTTAGGATTGGGTCTTGTCCATCACATCATTCTCCTAATGATGTGATCTCGTTATCAATGACATCTTATGTCCATAGCCAGGAAACCATGACTATCTGTTGATCAACGAGCTAGTCAACTAGAGGCTTACTAGGGACATGTTGGTGTCTGTTATTCACACATGTATTACGATTTCCGGATAACACAATTATAGCATGAATAAAGACAATTACCATGAACAAGGAAAGATAATAATAATGCTTTTATTATTGCCTCTAGGGCATATTTCCAACAGTCTCCCACTTGCACTAGAGTCAATAATCTAGTTACATTGTGATGAATCGAACACCCATGGAATTCTGGTGTTGATCATGTTTTGCCCTAGGGAGAGGTTTAGTCAACGGATCTGCTACATTCAGGTCCGTATGTACTTTACAAATTTCTATGTCTCCATCTTGAACATTTTCACGAATGGAGTTGAAGCGACGCTTGATGTGCCTTGTCTTCTTGTGAAACCTGGGCTCCTTGGCAAGTGCAATAGCTCCAGTGTTGTCACAGAAGAGCTTGATCGGCCCCGACGCATTGGGTATGACTCCGAGGTCGGTGATGAACTCCTTCACCCAGATTGCTTCATGTGCTGCCTCCGAGGCTGCCATGTACTCCGCTTCACATGTAGATCCCGCCACGATGCTCTACTTGCAACTGCACCAGCTTACTGCCCCACCATTCAAAATATACACGTATCCGGTTTGTGACTTTGAGTCATCCAGATCTGTGTCGAAGCTAGCGTCGACGTAACCCTTTACGACGAGCTCTTCGTCACCTCCATAAACGAGAAACATCTCCTTAGTCCTTTTCAGGTACTTCAGGATATTCTTGACCGCTGTCCAGTGTTCCTTGCCGGGATTACTTTGGTACCTTCCTACCAAACTTACGGCAAGATTTACATCGGGTCTGGTACACAGCATGGCATACATAATAGAACCTATGGCTGAGGCATAGGGGGTGACACTCATCTCTTCTATTTCTTCTGCCGTGGTCGGACTTTGAGCCGAGCTCAATTTCATACCTTGCAGTACAGGCAAGAATCCCTTCTTAGACTGATCCATATTGAACTTCTTCAATATCTTATCAAGGTATGTGCTTTGTGAAAGACCTATGAGGCGTCTTGATCTATCTCTATAGATCTTGATGCCTAATATATAAGCAGCTTCTCCAAGGTCCTTCATTGAAAAACTCTTATTCAAGTAGGCCTTGATGCTGTCCAAGAGTTCTGTATCATTTCCCATCAAAAGTATGTCATCTACATATAATATGAGAAATGCTACAGAGCTCCCACTCACTTTCTTGTAAACACAGGCTTCTCCATAAGTCTGCGTAAACCCAAACGCTTTGATCATCTCATCAAAGCGAATGTTCCAACTCCGAGATGCTTGCACCAGCCCATAAATCGAGCGTTGGAGCTTGCACACCTTGTCAGCATTCTTAGGATCGACAAAACCCTCCGGCTGCATCATATACAATTCTTCCTTAAGGAAACCATTAAGGAATGCCATTTTGACGTCCATTTGCCATATTTCATAATCGTAGAATGCGGCAATTGCTAACATGATTCGGACGGACTTCAGCTTTGCTACCGGTGAGAAAGTCTCATCGTAGTCAACCCCTTGAACTTGTCTATAACCCTTAGCGACAAGCCGAGCTTTATAGATGGTCACATTACCATCCGCGTCTGTCTTCCTCTTAAAGATCCATTTATTTTCTATGGCTCGCCGTTGTACGGGCAAGTCAGTCAAAGTCCATACTTCGTTTTCATACATGGATCCTATCTCGGATTTCATGGCTTCTAGCCATTTGTCGGAATCCGGGCCCGCCATCGCTTCTTCATAGTTCGAAGGTTCACCGTTGTCTAACAACATGATTTCCAAGACAGGGTTGCCGTACCACTCTGGTGCGGAACGTGTCCTTGTGGACCTTCGAATTTCAGTAGAAGCTAGATCAGAAGTATCTTGATCATTATCATTAACATCCTCTCTAGTCGGTGCTGGCACCTCAGGAACATTTTCTTGAGTTGCGCCATTTTCCGGTTCAAGAGGCAATACTTCATCTAGTTCTACTTTCCTCCCACTTACTTCTTTCGAGAGAAACTCCTTCTCTAGAAAGGATCCATTCTTGGCAACAAAGACCTTGCCTTCGGATCTGAGGTAGAAGGTATACCCAATAGTTTCTTTAGGGTATCCTATGAAGACGCATTTTTCCGACTTGGGTTCGAGCTTTTCAGGTTGAAGTTTCTTGACATAAGCATTGCATCCCCAAACTTTTAGAAACGACAGCTTAGGTTTCTTCCCAAACCATAATTCATACGGTGTCGTCTCAACGGATTTCGACGGAGCCCTATTTAAAGTGAATGCGGCAGTCTCTAAAGCATAGCCCCAAAAAGATAGCGGTAAATCGGTAAGAGACATCATAGACCGCACCATATCTAATAGAGTGTGATTACGACGTTCGGACACACCGTTACGCTGAGGTGTTCCAGGCGGCGTTAGTTGTGAAACTATTCCACATTTTCTTAAGTGTGTGCCAAATTCATGACTCAAGTATTCTCCTCCATGATCTGATCGTAGAAACTTGATCTTCCTGTCACGTTGATTCTCAACCTCACTCTAAAATTCCTTAAACTTTTCAAAGGTTTCAGACTTGTGTTTCATTAAGTAGATATACCCATATCTACTCAAGTCATCAGTGAGAGTGAGAACATAATGATAGCCACCGCGAGCCTCAACACTCATTGGACCGCACACATCAGTATGTATGATTTCCAATAAGTTGGTTGCTCGCTCCATTGTTCCTAAGAACGGAGTCTTGGTCATTTTACCCATGAGGCATGGTTCGCACGTGTCAAATGATTCATAATCAAGAGACTCTAAAAGTCCATCTGCATGGAGCTTCTTCATGCGTTTGACACCTATGTGACCAAGGCGGCAGTGCCACAAGTATGTGGGACTATCGTTATTAACCTTACATCTTTTGGTATTCACACTATGAACATGTGTAGCATTACGCTCGAGATTCATTAAGAATAAACCATTCACCACAGGAGCATGACCATAAAACATGTCTCTCATATAAATGGAACAACCATTATTCTCGGATTTAAATGAGTAGCCATCTCGAATTAAACGAGATCCCGATACAATGTTCATGCTCAAAGCTGGTACTAAATAACAATTATTGAGGTTTAAAACTAATCCCGTAGGTAAATGAAGAGGCAGCGTGCCGACGGCGATCACATCGACCTTGGAACCATTCCCGACGCGCATCGTCACCTCGTCCTTCGCCAGTCTCCGTTTATTCCGCAGCTCCTGCTTTGAGTTACAAATGTGAGCAACTGCACCGGTATCAAATACCCAAGAGCTACTACGAGCACTGGTTAGGTACACATCAATTACATGTATATCACATATACCTTTTGTTTTGCCGGCCTTCTTGTCCGCTAAGTATTTGGGGCAATTCCGCTTCCAGTGACCACTTCCCTTGCAATAAAAACACTCAGTCTCGGGCTTGGGTCCATTCTTTGGCTTCTTCCCGGCAGCTTGCTTGCCGGGCGCGGCAACTTCCTTGCCGTCCTTCTTGAAGGCTTTCTTACCCTTGCCCTTCTTGAACTTAGTGGTTTTATTGACCATCAACACCTGATGTTCCTTCTTGACTTCTACCTCTGCTGATTTCAGCATAGCAAATACTTCAGGAATGGTCTTTTCCATCCCCTGCATATTGAAGTTCATCACAAAGCTCTTGTAGCTCGGTGGAAGCGACTGGAGGATTCTGTCAATGACCGCATCATCCGGGAGATTAACTCCCAGCTGAGTCAAGCGGTTATGTAATCCAGACATCGTGAGTATGTGCTCACTGACAGAACTATTTTCCTCCATCTTACAGCTGAAGAACTTGTCGGAGACCTCATATCTCTCGACCCGGGCATGAGCTTGGAAAACCATTCTCAGCTCTTCGAACATCTCATATGCTCCATGTCTCTCAAAACGCTTTTGGAGCCCCGGTTCTAAACTGTAAAGCATGCCGCACTGAACGAGGGAGTAGTCATCGGATCGTGCCTGCCAAGCGTTCATAACGTCTTGTTCGGCAGGGAGGACAGGTGCGTCACCCAGCGGTGCTTGTAGGACATAATCTTTCTTGGCAGCTATGAGGATGATCCTCAGGTTCCGGACCCAGTCCGTGTAGTTGCTGCCATCGTCTTTCAGCTTAGTTTTCTCTAGGAACGTGTTGAAGTTGAGGACTACGTTGGCCATTTGATCTACAAGACATATTGTAAATATTTTAGACTAAGTTCATGATAATTAAGTTCATCAAATCAAATTATTTATGAAATCCCACTTAGATAGACATCCCTCTTCTAGTCATCTAAGTATAACATGATCCGAGTTAACTAGGCCGTGTCCAATCATCACGTGAGACGGACTAGTCAACGTCGGTGAACATCTTCATGTTGATCGTATCTTCTATACGACTCATGCTCGACCTTTCGGTCTTCTGTGTTCCGAGGCCATGTCTGTACATGCTAGGCTCGTCAAGTCAACCTAAGTGTTTGCATGTGTAAATCTGTCTTACACCCGTTGTATGTGAACGTTAGAATCTATCACACCCGATCATCACGTGGAGATTCGAAACAACGAACTGTCGCAACGGTGCACAGTTAGGGGGAACACTTCTTGAAATTATTATGAGGGATCATCTAATTTACTACCGTCATTCTAAGTAAACAAGATGCAAAACATGATAAACATCACATGCAATCAAATAATAAACGTGACATGATATGGCCAATATCACATAGCTCCTTCGATCTCCATCTTGGGGCTCCATGATCATCTTGTCACCGGCTTGACACCATGATCTCCATCATCATGATCTCCATCATCGTGTCTCCATGAAGTTGCTCGCCAACTATTACTTCTACTACTATGGCTAACGCGTTTAGCAATAAAGTAAAGTAATTTACATGGCGTTTTTCAATGACACGCAGGTCATATAAAAGAATAAAGACAACTCCTATGGCTCCTGCCGGTTGTCATACTCATCGACATGCAAGTCGTGATTCCTATTACAATAGCATGAACATCTCATACATCACATATAGATCATTCATCATTCATCACAACTTTGGCCATATCATATCACAAACCACTTGCTGCAAAAACAAGTTAGACGTCCTCTAATTGTTGTTGCAAGTTTTTACGTGGCTGAATTAGGGTTCTAGCAAGAACGTTTTCTTACCTACGTGAAAGCCACAACGTGATTTGTCAACTTCTATTTACCCTTCATAAGGACCCAGTTCATCGAATCCGCTCCAGCTAAAGTGGGAGAGACAGACACCCGCCAGCCACCTTATGCAACTAGTGCATGTTAGTCGGTGGAACCGGTCTCACGTAAGCGTACGTGTAAGGTTGGTCCGGGCCGCTTCATCCCACAATACCGCTGAAGCAAGAAAAGACTAGTAGCGGCAAGAAGGTTGACAAATCCACGCCCACAACGAATTGTGTTCTACTCGCGCAAGAAGAACTACGCATAGACCTAGCTCATGATGCCACTGTTGGGGAACGTTGCAGAAAACAAAAAATTTCCTACTCGTTTCACCAAGATCATCTAGGAGTTCATCTAGCAACGAGTCACGAGATGCATCTACATACCTTTGTAGATCGCGAGCGGAAGCGTTCGTTAGAACGAGGTTGAAGTAGTCGTACACGACGTGATCCAAATCACCGATGACCAGCGCCGAACGGACGGCACCTCCGCGTTCAACACACGTACGGGACGGGAGACGTCTCCTCCTTCTTGATCTAGCAAGGGGGAAGGAGAGGTTGATGATGATCCAGCAGCACGACGGCGTGGTGGTGGATGCAGGGCGTCACGACAGCAGGGCTTCGCCGTGTACTACGAGAAAGGGAGAAGTAACAGGGGGAGAGGGAAGCACCAAAAGCGTGGGGATCAAGTCCCTCCTCTCCCCCACTATATATAGGGGTGCCAGGGGGGGCGCCGGCCCTAGTAGATGGCATCTACTAGGGGGGGCGGCGGCCAAGGGGTGGGGCTTGCCCCCCAAGCAAGGGGGCGCCCCCCCTTAGGGTTCCCCCCAACCCTAGGCGCATGGGCCTTGGGGGGGCTGGCGCCCCAGCCCACTATGGGCTGGGTTCCCTCCTATTTCAGCCCAAGGGGCCCTCCGGGATAGGTGGCCCCACCCGGTGGACCCCCGGGACCCTTTCGGTGGTCCCGGTACAATACCGGGTACCCCGAAACTTGTCCCGATGGCCGAAACTGCACATCCTATATATAATTCTTTACCTCCGGACCATTCCGGAACTTCTCGTGACGTCCGGGATCTCATCCGGGACCCCGAACAACATTCGGGTTACTGCATATACATATCTTCACAACCCTAGCGTCACCGGACCTTAAGTGTGTAGACCCTACGGGTTCGGGAGACAAGCAGACATGACCGAGACGACTCTCCGGTCAATAACCAACAGCGGGATCTGGATACCCATGTTGGCTCCCACATGCTCCACGATGATCTCATCGGATGAACCACGATGTTGAGGATTCAATCAACCCCGTATGCAATTCCCTTTGTCTATCGATATATTACTTGCCCGAGATTCGATCGTCGGTATCCCAATACCTCGTTCAATCTCGTTACCGGCAAGTCACTTTACTCGTACCGTAATGCATGATCCCATGACCAGACACTTGGTCACTTTGAGCTCATTATGATGATGCATTACCGAGTGGGCCCAGTGATGCCTCTCCGTCATACGGAGTGACAAATCCCAGTCTTGATCCGTGTCAACCCAACAGATACTTTCGGAGATACCCGTAGTCTACCTTTATAGTCACCCAGTTACGTTGTGACGTTTGGTATACCCAAAGCACTCCTACGGTATCCGGGAGTTACACGATCTCATGGTCTAAGGAAAAGATACTTGACATTGCAAAACTCTAGCAAAACGAACTACACGATCTTTATGCTATGTTTAGGATTGGGTCTTGTCCATCACATCATTCTCCTAATGATGTGATCTCGTTATCAATGACATCTTATGTCCATAGCCAGGAAACCATGACTATCTGTTGATCAACGAGCTAGTCAACTAGAGGCTTACTAGGGACATGTTGGTGTCTGTTATTCACACATGTATTACGATTTCCGGATAACACAATTATAGCATGAATAAAGACAATTACCATGAACAAGGAAATATAATAATAATGCTTTTATTATTGCCTCTAGGGCATATTTCAACATATACATGTATACGTGGGATGTGTGTGCGCGCGCGGGCATGATTGAGATAAAAGAAAGAAGACATAAGTCATAAGATCAATGACATGGGAGAGACAGATTGGTATGACAATATGCATGCATGTGAGAATGCATGGAAGAAGTCCCGACAATTGAGTATGTGTTTTTGTCTTTAAGAGATAGTGGCGTGGGCTGGAGCATGCATCTATGGCGAGCAGAGGGAGTGAGGTGCAACGATGGTGCAAAAGAGACCAACCTATAAATGCATATGTATGGAGAGACATATATAGTGTGGGTGATAGGAAGCAAGACTCCGTGCGAGAAAGAAATGTTGACGGAGAAACTACAGATAGATACAGAGATGGAGATGCTAGCTAGAGGGACATCCGCTAGTTTGGGTGTTGGAGATGACCGTCGGGTGGTTCAAAGGGTGAAGTTATATATGTGTGTGAGAGGGCACTTGACTGCATGTAGAGAGAAACATATGTAGTATGCGTGATAGGAATCAAGAGTGAGGGCGAGAAAGAAGGTTGATGGAGAAACAGATAAATAGAAAGATAAAGATGCTAGCTAGTGTGCATTAGAGATAGGAGTCGAGTGGATCAGAAGGTTGGGTTATGTGTGTGGGTGTGAGAGAGATAGAGAGAGGGTGCGTGTGAGTCACATACAAACAGATATCAGAGAGAAATGAGATCCAGAGAGACGGAGTTTTGTGTCTGCGAGAGAGAAAGATATTTCACAACAAGAGTGATAGCTAGAGAGACATACGAGGGAACGCAAGATATCCCTAGGGAGAGAGGGTGTGTGTGAGCGACATACAAGAGAACAATGGAGAAATATGAGACCCTGGGAGACAGAGTTTGCGTTTGTGTGTGAGAAAGAGATATTGAAGAGGAAGAGTCATAGGTTCTCATATCTAAGGAGCGAAAGACATCTCTGTATGAGGGGTGTGCGAGTGGCACACATGGGAATAGTAGAGAGAAATGAGACCCCGGGAGACAAAGTTGTGTGTTTGTGTGAGAGAAAGAGATTCCACATGGAGAATCATAGTTAGAGACACATAGCAGGGAGCGAGAAATACTTAGAGAGAGATAGAGTGATGAAGGTCGAGGGAGAGAGTACCGTCAGTGTGTTACGAAGATAAAAGATCATTGTCGACATACAGGTAGCACGAGAGATACCTGAGAGACGATGAACGCGTATAGGTCCAGAGAGATAGTCCTATATAAGCATGAGTGATAGATATATGAGATGAATATCGGGATTAAAGGGGATTCAAATAATTAAACTGGAGATCACGACATCGATAATATCATAACGCAAATTGGTGTATCAAACATGCATATTCGTTTGAATTTGGGCACACGTGTAATGTTATATAGTTTATCAATATTGGTGATCCATAGATTCTTCAATTACAAACAATGCATGGTTTATATGCAATTAATGTCTAAACGGGATTACACTATATGTTGCGTGTGTGAAACACATTATACATGTTTGAGAAGTAAAAAACCCGCATGAAACACACATTAATTGCAGACAGTTAGCGAGGAATGCATACGTTGGATTTCAACATAAAGTGGTTTCAAATATTTGCAAATCCAAATTGATGGATACAACCTTATGAATCTGAGATCATGCCATTTGTAAACCATATTTAAGTATTAATGGTGTTGTGCTTTTGAAAGTATATATAAAAAATGATGTATATATAATGTAATTCCAATTGAAAATGGATCCCGCTCGAAAAAAAATAGAATACAAACAGGATTCGAATTGAGTTGGCACGGTAAACGTGCACTGTGGAAAATTTGAATGAAGCGGGGAAAGTCGCAGTAACCGCCCAAAACCAAAATCTGCGAGATGGAAATCACTACTGCCTATCCCTGCCACGCAAAGCCTATATGCTGGATTTCTATAGGTTTTGATAGGGGTAGGTTTGTAATTTCACCCAAACGTGACGTAACCGCCTCTCACCCGGATTCATACACGGTGGGCGCCAAAACACAGTGTGTCCTCGGCCGAAATCGACTCCCTCCCCGATTCATATTCATACACGGTGGGCGCCAAAAATAAACTCTCGTCGGCAAATATTCGGTGTATGCGAGATTCCCGTCCTATCCCCAACCGACTAGTGTTGCTGTGGTGTAGTAGAAATTTGAAACGGGAGCTAAGTTTGTAAATTTCCTCGCATTTGAGACAAGCGCGCCCTGAATACATGGTTCCCCCTTCCTCTCTACCTCCCTTTTCCCCATTCGTACTCTGTGGGCGCCAAAACACCCTCTCCACCCCACCCTCCTCCGTCCGCCGCTGTCCGCCACCCCATCCACCGCCGTCCTCCTCCACCATGCTGAAGCTGATACCCCGACGCCACCGTCCATCACAAGAGATCGACCTTTCTCATCCATGGCTTCGGACCAGGATCCTTGCATCCCGTCCTCTCGCTTCATCCCCGCCATCGTCCACCTTGCCGGCGCCGCTCCTACGACCGTCTCGTCCACCGCGCCCCGCCGCCACCGTCTACCCTCCTAGATCTGCTTCCATGCCGCCTACAGCCATCGCTACCATAGTACCGTCAAATTCTCAGCAGATGCATACACGGCGCCGCACCAGAGGCGGTACTCTTTCGTATCTGCTCAACTTATTTATCGTAGCAAGAAAATAGATCGCCACTGCTTTACTCTGATTTCTTGTCTTGGTTGCGAAGTTGCCTTTGTCCGGTTTGCACCTTTAGATCCGCCATGGCACGCTCAACACCATACTCGCAATGCTTATGGTTTACCCCTTTTATATTCCACACTAGTTAAATCACAGTAGACTAAATTTCAAAATTGGGTCAGTCGATTTTTCAGAGTTCGCCGGTGCGATCGAAGGGGCTCGGATGGTTGTGGGGCCTCGCCGAACGAAGAAAACTCGATGTGGGTGGGGGTTGGGGTGGGGGTGGGGGTGGCAGAGGAACACAGGCGGTGGGGGCTGGTGGTTCGGTCGGCGGCCCGTGCGGTGTTATGTATGGGAAGAATCAGAGACGAGGAATAAGAAGGGTTAGGAGACGTAGGATCTTCATACAACCGCCTAAAATGGTCGAGAGACAGCTAGCAGTTGCATTCTTAATGTGCTCTGGTTCATCGTGTGTGGGCACTGTGCAACCAACATTTTATTATCCAAAATCTGCTTGCTCTTCTTTACCATGTTCCTCCTCCATTCTTCTTTAATATGTACTCTCTCCGTTCCTAAATACAAGTCTTTGTATAGATTCCACCATGGACTACATATGGAGCAAAATGAGTGAATCTACACTCTAAAATGTACCTAGATACATCTGTATATGATCCATAGTGGAAATCTCTACCAAGACTTATATTTTGGAACGGAGGGAGTATAATAGTAGTACAGTATGTTCCTTGTACTGAAGATGAGCAGGGACATTTGCAGTGTAGAGGTCTATATGGTCGGTTGTGATGGACACTTTGAGCCTCTTTGGTTCGTAGGATCTTGTAAACATAGGAATAGGATTTGTAGTGGCCTGCCCACTTGAATCCTATAAGAATAGCAAGGAAATGCGGGGAGCTGTGTCGCCTTTGAGAGTTACATTGATATTAACAGTACCGCACCTTCACTTGAAGAGAGCTGGTATCCGAAGCCTTTCTAGCCATACCGGCAATACTAGCACATATATTCCAGCAAGTTCCACTTTGCTGATTTTACTCTGATGCTTAAGGTTTTCCCGTTATATCTACACTATGATCTGTGTAGCTGCTTTGTGTCGCACTAGTAGCAGTCCATTCTTGAAGCTAAACACTGCAATGACTTACAAAATTGGTAGCAAGGCATTGAGTGCCATTCTGGATGCAATGAAAGTCATACGCTCCCCACCTGTTGATTCTTGTTCAGAATATGATCCTAATGACTATTCTAACCTCGAGGAGTCAAAGGCAGATGGCCTGTCCTGTTCACCCATCAAGGTGTCTGTTCTAATTTGGCAATGTTTTATTGATTAAGGGTATCTTGAATATGTTGTCTTGCATTTCTTCTACTTTGTTGCACCGCCATCTGCTTAGTTTACTCATCATATATGTTGAGATGCCATGCCCATCCATTATCAATACATATTCCATCTGTCATCATACCATGTTTTTCCACTCAAATGATGTTCTTGTGCATCAGACATCAAAAAGGAAGAGGGTGATTGCCGAACCTAAAGGAGCACCAGCAAAGTCCTTGAAAAACGTGGTGGTGCCGGAGAAATCACACAACACCCCACTTATATTGGCTGTACAACCAGTGACACAAAACGTAGGACCAACTCCAGTAGACTGTACCCATACTTCACTGGCCACACCACTAGCCCCACCACACAGGACCTGCACTCCAGCAAAAGGTATACTGATTTCATTTGCCATAACACTAGCTGTACCATAGAAAAATCCCACTCCA
Organism: Triticum monococcum; assembly: GCA_034509565.1. NCBI lineage: Eukaryota > Viridiplantae > Streptophyta > Magnoliopsida > Poales > Poaceae > Triticum > Triticum monococcum. Next base: position 82,627,272 of record CM067841.1, read on the forward strand.
GCAAAAAGTACAACAAGTCCACTGGCCGAAGACCTATCCCAACTGCAGAGACGGCCAATTCCTGTATATTGGAACCCCATTCCATTTATTCCCAGTTTAAAAGACAATGCTTTCAATGTTGTTAGGGACTACGTGCATATATTCCCATCCTGGGAAGATTATTGTGAAGACAAACACCATTTTCACATCTTCCTGTCCAACTTACGTGTAAGTGCTATTATTCATGGTTATTATTTTCCTGTTTTCTACTGATTGAACACATGAATGATTTACATTACATTGTTGTAACTAGGCGAGGGTCAATCTGGATAGTCATGACGAGCAAAGCTTGCTTGTGCTTTTCAAGGAAGCATTGCAGTAGTATCGGTGTTACCTGAGGAAATCACACTTCGATGGCAAGTCTATAAACGAATTTCCGGTGAAGTCTCTTGTGCTAAATTTAGAAGACATTGAATGGAAAAAACTTTTTATGCACTGGTCTATGAAATCACATGACAATTTGAACTTCTACTTTTCCGCATGTGCCTTACGGATCTTTTTTGTAGGAAATCTGCTCGAAGAAGAATTCCGGTTTGACAAGAATGACAGGATATCGCAAATATGCTGCTCGCTAATTTGCTCTTGTTAGTACCTGTTGTCCTGTATCACTATACTTGCATACATACCTGGTTCATTATGTGACAGCAGTATGCATGATAGCTTGCTTATCAATTGTTCGCTCCAAATTATCTGATCTATATGAATGGTTACATTAGTGAAGAATATATCCAATGCCAATGTTTTTTTAGCTCTACATTGTTCTTGTAACTACATGTTGTCCTTTATCAGTGTACTTATAATGACAGGTAGTTGTTCATGTACCATCACTCTGTAGCTTATTTTCCTTTGCCCTCCATTTTCTACACATCAGATCTATATTTACTCTTATCATAAGGTTGGTGCTGAAGAAGTTTAGTTGTGCATTGCTCTTGGCTGTACCTTTTTCCTATATCGCTGCACTTACATTTATAGCTACTTGGTTATGTAGCATCACTCTTCAACTTATCTTAAATTCTCCATTTTTTCATATATTATCACATCTATATTTACTCTTAACAAAATGTAGAATAAAGGCAATGCTTTTGAAGAAGATTCTATGGTAAACTGCTTGAATTGCCCCCCATCAGCATGGACAAGGCCTTTATAGAGCCTGTCTTCACCAATAATGTAAGTTTGTCCATCTCAAGCCTTCAAACTTTGTTGTATATATTTGGTTAGGCATGACTGCAACAGCTATTTATTTTTGGTGTTTGCATCAAATTGCTTGTTTAAAGTTTATTATGTAGTTCATAAACAAAAGTTTGTCCTTTCTCAATTTAAGTTTTCATTTGTACAACCAACTTCCTTCTTCATACCATGTAAATTAAACTATATAGAGCAAGTGATCTTCTTTTGCACTGCATGTATGCTTCTGTTCTTCATCCGTAATCCAGTGGTGTGGTGAACCTGCCCACTACAGCACAATGTCATATTCTGCAATGTCTTAACTATGAACAATGTCATATCATTCTACTATTATTTAAATCGTCTCTTTATTTGCCAATCTGAAATGGTATAAATTGACAGCACACTAAATGTCGGTGTCAAAACCGGCGGATCTCGGGTAGGGGGTCCCGAACTGTGCATCTAGGCCGGATGGTAACAGGAGGCAAGGGACACGAAGTTTTACCCAGGTTCGGGCCCTCTCGATGGAGGTAAAACCCTACGTCCTGCTTGATTAATATTGATGATATGGGTAGTACAAGAGTAGATCTACCACGAGATCAGAGAGGCTAAACCCTAGAAGCTAGCCTATGGTATGATTGTTGTTGTGTATGTGTTGTCCTACGGACTAAAACCCTCCGGTTTATATAGACACCGGATAGGGTTAGGGTTACATAGAGTCGGTTACAATGGTAGGAGATCTACATATCCGTATCGCCAAGCTTGCCTTCCACGCCAAGGAAAGTCCCTTCCGGACACAGGACGAAGTCTTCAATCTTGTATCTTCATAGTCCAGGAGTCCGGCTGAAGGTATAGTCCGGCTATCCGAACACCCCCTAATCCAGGTGCTTTCATTGAGAGTCCAGGTGCTTTCATTGAGAGTTCCTCTATGTCGTCACCGTTAGGCTTGATGGCTCCTACGATCATCAATGGTGATGCAGTCCAGGGTGAGACCTTCCTCCCCGGACAGATCTTCGTCTTTGGCGGCTCCGCACTGCGGGGCAATTCACTTGGCCATCTAGAGCAGATCAAAAGCTATGCCCCTGGCCGTCAGGTCAGATTTGGAAGCTTAAACTACACGGCTGACATCCGCGGGGACTTGATCTTCGACAGATTCGAGCCACTGCCGAGCGCGCCGCACTGTCACGACGAGCATGATCTAGCTCTGCCACAGAACAGTGCCCTGGAGGCCGCACCCGCATCGGCTTCGACCCTTAAATCGGAGCCAACTGCGCCGATCGAGGATGGGTGGTTGGACGCCGCCTCGGGGGCTGCGATCCCAATGGCGATCGAGCCGAACACCAGCCCTGCACTCTGCGAGACTCGTGACTCCAAGGAGCCGGACTCCTCCCCGGACTCAAAACCCTCTGCGCCCGTGCCGATCGAATCCGATTGGGCGCCGATCATGGAGTTTACTGCCGCGGACATCTTTCAGCACTCAGCTTTCGGTGATATTCTGAAGACACTGAAGTCTCTCTCTTTATCAGGAGAGCCCTAGCCGGACTACGGTCAGCAAGGTTGGGATTCGAACGATGAAGAAATTCAAAGCCCACCCACCACCCACTTTGTAGCCACTGTCGACGACCTAACCGACATGCTCGACTTCGACTCCGAAGACATCGATGGTATGGACGCCGATGAAGGAGACGATGAAGAACCAATGCCTATCAGGCCCTGGAAAGCCACCTCGTCATACCACATATACATGGTGGACACCCCAAAAGAAGGAGATAGCGATGGAACAGCGGAGGATAACACCTCCAAGAAACAGCCTAAGCGCTGGCGTCAGCGGCGCCGCTCAAAATCTCACCAAAACAAATACGGTGATTCCTGCACGGGAGATAATGATACTCCGGAAAGTGCCGAAGAAAACCCCCTCCAGCAAGATTTAGCACAGGAAGATGGAGAAACCAGCCCTCATGAGAGAGCGGCAGACAAAGAGGTTGAGGACGATAATTATATGCCTCCCTCCGAAGACGAGGCAAGCCTCGACGACGACGAATTCGTCGTGCCAGAGGATCCCATCGAGCAAGAGCATTTTCAACGCAGACTTATGGCCACGGTAAGAAGCCTCAAGAAAAAACAGCAATAGCTTAGAGCTGACCAAGATTTGCTAGTCGACAGATGGACTGAAGTCCTTGCGGCCGAAGAGCACAAACTCGAACGCCCCTCCAAGAGCTACCCAAAGCGCAGGTTGCTACCCCGATTAGAGGAGGAAGCACTTGATGCGGCCGACCGGCCACCTCGTGGCCGCGACAGAGAGGCCTCTCGGCCCTCCACTCAAGCCGCACCCCGTACCAAGGCACGGGAATATGCGCCGGACTTACGAGATATGTTGGAGGACAAGACAAGGCAAACAAGATCGATCTACGGACCGCGTGGGGGCCCCACGGCTTGAGACGGTAAATGTCACGCCGGCCACAAATTCGGCAGGGCCGAACACAGTAGACAAAGCTCATTGGAGCTACGTCGTGATATAGCCCAGTATAGAGGCGCCGCACACCCACTATGCTTCACAGACGAAATAATGGATCATTAAATCCCCGAGGGTTTCAAACCCGTAAACATCAAATCATATGATGGCACAACAGATCCTGCGGTATGGATCGAGGATTATCTCCTTCATATCCACATGGCCCGCGGTGATGATTTCCACGCCATCAAATACCTCCCACTCAAGCTTAAAGGACCAGCTTGGCATTGGCTTAACAACTTGCCAATAGGATCAATCAGTTGTTGGGAGGACCTCGAAGCCGCATTCCTCGACAATTTCCAAGGCACTTATGTGCGACCCCCAGACGCCGATGACCTAAATCACGTAATTCAGCAGCCAGAGGAATCGGCCAGGCAATTCTGGACACGGTTCCTAACAAAGAAAAATCAAATAGTCAACTATCTGGACGTTGAGGCCCTAGCAGCCTTCAAGGACAATATCCGTGACGAGTGGCTTGCCCGGCACCTTGGACAGGAAAAGCTGAAGTCTATGGCAGCACTCACGACACTCATGACCTGCTTTTGCACGAGAGATGACAGCTGGCTTGCTCGTAGCAACAATATGACCAAGAACCCTAGTAATTCGGATACCAGGGACAGTAGTGGCAGGTCGCATCGCAACAAGAAGAAGCGCCGCATTAACGGCGACAATACTGAGGATACGGCAGTTAATGCTGGATTCAGAGGCTCTAAATCCATTCAGGGGAGAAAGAAATTCAAAAGGAATCCTAGGGGCCCGTCCAGTTTGGACCGAATACTCGACCGCTTATGCCAGATACATGGCACCCCCGAAAAGCCGGCCAATCACACCAACAGGGATTGTTGGGTGTTCAAGCAGGCAGGCAAGTTAAATGCCGAAAATGAAGACAAGGGGCTGCATAGCGATGACGACGAGGAGCCCTGGCCGCCGAACAATAGTGGACAGAAGGGTTTTCCCCCACAAGTGCAGATGGTGAACATGATATACGCATCCCACGTCCCCAAAAGGGAGCGGAAGCGCGCGTTGAGGGACGTATACGCGGTCGAGCCAGTCGCCCCAAAGTTCAACCCATGGTCCTCCTGCCCGATCACCTTTGATCAAAGGGACCATCCCACTAGCATCCATCACGGCAGATTCGCCGCATTGGTTCTAGACCCAATTATTGACGGATTTCATCTCACTAGAGTCCTTATGGACGGCGGCAGCAGCCTGAACCTGCTTTACCAGGATACAGTGCGGAAAATGGGCATAGATCCCTCGAGGATTAAGCCCACCAAAACGACCTTTAAAGGCGTAATACCAGGTGTAGAGGCCAACTGTACAGGCTCAGTCACACTTGAAGTGGTCTTCGGATCTCCGGATAATTTCCGAAGCGAGGAGTTAATCTTCGACATAGTCCCATTCCGCAGTGGCTATCACGCACTGCTCGGGTGAACCACATTCGCCAAGTTCAATGCGGTACCGCACTACACATACCTTAAGCTCAAAATGCCAGGCCCACGAGGAGTAATTACGGTCAATGGAAACACCGAACGCTCCCTGCGAACGGAGGAGCACACGGCGGCCGTTGCGGCAGAAGTACAAAGTAGCCTCTCCAGGCAGTTCTCCAGTCCGGCCATTAAACGACTGAACACCGTCAAGCGCGCCCGGAGTAACCTACAACAAGACCGCCTGGCACGATCCGAGCAGGCGTAGCAATGCGGCCCCAACCCCAGCCCTAGCAAAAAGGCAACGCCAGTGCTTCGCATGCATAACTATGCTCTAGAAATACCATGGGTACAGGGGGAGGGGCACCATCACGGCACGCCCGAAGTACGGCTTAAACCGCACCAGGGGCTGCCGATTTTTTAATTTTCTCTTACTTTCAGGACTCCATTCTTCGGAAGGCCTGTTCGGCAGTTCAATTGCCGCACAAACGATGCAAGAACCAGGGAAGCAGACAAGCCATGCCGCATTACGGAACTCCCAGGTGGTCTCTATCACGAGCAGTATACCTGTTTCGCATACTATTCCGCAGCTTGCCCCTGGAACGGACATGTTAAATAGTCCAACCTTTTGCTTATCGCATTATTTGTATCGTTCTGCTTTGATCGCAACCCTCTTTAATAAACAATGCATAGCTTTTGTCTATTTTTGCATTACTCTTTTTTATATGTTCCTTAACGACATGTTGCACCCGTACACTTTGGTACGGCCAAAATACGCCAGGGGCTTCAGTACCCCTCAACATGGTGTGAGAAGTCCGAACACTTTAACAAGTGCGGCACCCCGAACTTATAGCACTATATGCATCGTCTCCGAATCATGTCTTGGGTCAATAGTTGGGTTTGCCCGGCTCCTATGTTTTGGTGCCTTACGTTGTGCTATATCGGCTAAGGTAGCACTAGGAGAACCACTGCGATTGTGCCCCAGTTGAGCTGGGTCGAGCACCTCAGTGGAGAAAGCTAAAACTGACTGTCATGATGAAGCAAGAGCTGGTCGCTGTTTGAGAGGTTTTTTCGAGTCCTTAAAGACTTATGCCGCTTAGGGCGAGGAGTCGGCTCCGTCCGGCCAAGGCGTGGATAGCGCCCCGAACTCGATCTTCCGAATACCAGGGGCTTCGCCGAAATTTAAAATTATAGAATTCTATGGCGAAGTGAGAGTGTTCACGCATTATAGTCCGATTTCCTTGTTCGTTGGGCTGAGCGCCTCCCTCGAAGGACCCAAACATGGGGAAAAGAGCGCTCAGGTTTATCCCCGAACACCCCAGCACTAGCGGCATGGGGGCAGAAGCCGACGACTCGCCATCTCTCAGAATTGATAAACAGCCGCACAGAAGGTAATATTTTAAATTCAAACAGCATTGCTTAGCGCATATGAACAAGTTTTCAGCACACAGGACAAAACGAGCGAGTTTTACTCAAAAATTACATCCCTAGAACATTCATCCGCCACAAGGCAGGCACCCTTCAGAACATCCTTATAATAATTTTCGGGCTTGCGATGCTCTTTCCCCGGCGGTGGCCCGTCCTTCACAAGCTTCTCAGCATCCAGCTTGCCCCAGTGCACCTTAGCACGGGCAAGGGCCCTATGGGCACCTTCAATGCAGACGGAGCGCTTGATGACTTCGAGCCTTGGACAGGCCTCCACCAACCGCCGCACCAGCCCGAAATAGCTCCCAGGCAGCGCCCCTCCAGGCCACAGCCGAACTATGAGGCCCTTCATGGCCTGTTCGGCCGCCTTGTGGAGCTCGACCAGTTGCTTCAGCTGGTCGCTCAGGGGCACGGGGTGTCCGGCCTCAGCATACTGAGACCAGAACACCTTCTCTGTCGAGCTGCCCTCCTCGGCTCGATAGAATGCGGCGGCATCGGACACACTCTGGGGAAGATCTGCGAACGCTCCTAGAGAGCTCCGGATTCGGGTAAGTAACAAGTAACTCACGTTTATGTGTTTGCTTTGCATAAAGAATGCCTTACCCGCCGCTATCTTCTTCACCTCATCCAACTCCTGGAGGGTCTTCTGGGATTCAGCCTTGGCAGACATGGCATTTTCAACAGCCACCGCGAGCTCAGACTCTCGCGTCTTTGAGTCAAGCTCCAAACTCTCATGTTTTTCCATGAGAGCTTGGATCTCTGGCCGTACCTTGCCAACCTCGGCCTCATACTTCTCCCGCTCGGTGCGCTCCGTGGCCGCCCTCTTCTCGGCCTCAACCAGCGCTTGCTTAAGGGTCACCACCTTAGACGTGGCCCCTACAATAGCCATGATAATCCTGTCATTTTTTGCAATTGCACCTTTTTATATATATTTAAACAAGGTATTTCTTACCTTCATTGTCCTCGAGCTGCTTCTTGGCACGCCCAAGCTCTTGCTCGGACCGCTCGAGGTTCTGCTTTAGCGTGTCCACTTCCGCAGTCAGTGCGGCGGACGCAAGCAGAGAAGCCTACATATGCATATTGACTCCTTTTTGTTAGACTCCTGCGAAATTTATTTGATCCTCTATTCGGCTTTTCTTCCTGAACGCCAAACAGAGCATCAGGGGCTACTGTCTATGCGGTAATATTATTAACACATTCTTTACTTACCTCAAAGCCTGTTAAAAGGCTAGTACAAGCTTCAGTCGGTCCGCTCTTGGCGGACTGAACCTTCTGGACCACCGCCCCCATAATGGTGCGGTGCTCCTCGTCGATGGAGGCGCCTTGGAGCGCCTCCAACAGATTGCCCGGCGCCTCCGGTGGGCGGGGGTCACCGGCACGGTGGGCTTGCTCCTCTTGGAAGGAGGTCCCCCGCCGGACTCTGGATCCTTTGAAGGTTCCGGAGTGGTGTCCGGCCTAGAGCCGGACTTGGAGCCCTGGGGGGTTTCATCCCCTTTCCTCCTGGAGTCCGGGAGGTCGCCTTGCGGCGCCTCCAGGACCACCGCCTCCCGGCTTGGAACCTGTTGGGATAACACTTCGGTGTCGTCCGTAGGGCGGGGGAAGGAAGCCGTCAGAAGCGAGTTCACATCCGACGAGTCTAGTGAGCCGCTTGACGTCGCGTCGAGCCGGTCTTTGGGTGGGCTGCATAAACATATTCGACATAAGGGAAAGTTGTGCAATAAACGAATACTATGAATTACTCTGGTATCAGAATACTTACAATTTTGCCAGGGGCTTGGCCCTGGGCGGCCACTCCTCTCCGCCGTCGTCGGCGTCGGTAGAGTAGTCTGGAGGAAGGGTTTTCCCCTTCTTGGACCCTCCGGCCTCCCTAGAGAGGGCGGCCTTCCTTTTCTTCTCTCCTCCCGCTGGAGGGGGAGAGGTCTCTTCTTCTTCCTCCTCGTCTTCACGGGAGGAATGCGCCTCGAAACCGTCGGATGATGGATCCAACACCTCCTGGTGCCGCGCACTCTTTCGAGTCCCCGTGGCCTTTTTCGCGGCCTTCTTCTCTGGCACCACATAGGGTGCCGGAACCAGCAGCTTCGTCAAGTGAGCATCCGCTAGACCTTCGGGCAAAGGAGCCGGACAGTTGATCTGTGCGGACGTCACCTGCCAATCCTGTCAAAGGTAAGGGAGCTTAGATCCCGCATGGAGTCAAACTATGAAAAACTGATACCCTGTAAAAGGAAAAAACAGCTTATCGCATGAGCGTGACGCTGCGTACTGGATCCGCGATCCATGGTAGCGGATGCGGGGGCCTCGGCGCCCTTGAAAAGCACCTTCCAGGCATCTTCGTACGTCGTGTCGAAGAGCCTGCTCAGAGTTTCGTGCCGCGCCGGGTCGAACTCCCATAGGTTGAAAGCCCGTTGTTGACACGGGAGGATCAGGCAGATGAGCATAACCTGGACTACGTTGACAAGTTTGAGCTTCTTGTCCACCAGGGTTTGGACGCATGTTTGGAGTCTGGTCAGCTCTCCTTTTTTACCCCACGACAGGCCGGTCTCCTTCCAGGAGGTGAGCCGCGTAGGGGGTCCGGACCGAAACTCGGGGGCTGCAACCCATTCGGGGTCGCGCGGCTCGGTGATGTAAAACCACCCCGATTGCCACCCCTTCAGGGTCTCCACAAAGGAGCCCTCGAGCCATAAGGCGTTGGCCATCTTGCCCACCATGGCGCCTCCGCACTCCGCCTGGTTGCCGCGCACCACCTTCGGCTTGACATTGAAAGTCTTGAGCCATAGGCCGAAATGGGGGCAGATGCAGAGGAAAGCCTCGCACACGACGATAAACGCTGAGACGTTGAGGACAAAGTTCGGGGCTAGATCGTGGAAATCCAGGCCATATTAGAACATGAGCCCCGGGACAAATGGGTGAAGAGGGAAGCCCAGTCCGCGGAGGAAATGGGGGAGGAACATCACCCTCTCATGGGGCCTAGGGGTGGGGATGAGCTGCCCCTTTTCGGGAAGCCGGTACGCAATGTCGTTAGACAAGTATCCGGCCTTCCTCAGTTTTTTTATGTGTCCCTCCGTGACGGAGGAGACCATCCACTTGCCTCCCACTTCGGACATGGCTGGAGAAGGTTGAGGCGGGGAGTGCAGACTTGGGCGCTGGAGCTCGAGTGCGCGAGAATGGATAAGCAAGGGAGGAAGAAGGCGTAGGTGAAAAGGTGGATCCTTATCCCCTTATATAGGTGGACGCAACTACGTGTCCCCACCAGCCTGGTAAAACTCGCTTATCTCCATGCGCCGTAATCAATGGCGCGGTAGGGTTACCCACACCTGTATTGATGAGAATCCCGGAATAAGGGGACACGATCTCTGCTTTAACAAGACGTGCCAAGGAAACCGCCTCGCATGACGCGCTGAGGTGGGATAATGAAATGACTCGGATAAAGGCTTGGCCGTGGTGTGTCAAACTACGGAATACGTCAGCAGATTAGATTTGTGTAAATATTATTCTCTCTATGGCAATATGTGGAAACTTATTTTGCAGAGCCGGACACTATCTTTGTGTTCAAAATCTTCTATGAAGTACTTGGAGGAGGAACCCGCCTTGCAATGAGGAAGACAATCTGCGCGCCGGACTCGTCGTCATTGAAGCCTGGTTCAGGGGCTACTGAGGGAGTCCTGGATTAGGGGGTGTTCGGATAGCCGGACTATACCTTCAGCCGGACTCCTAGACTATGAAGATACAAGATTGAAGACTTCATCCTGTGTCCGGAAGGAACTTTCCTTGGCGTGGAAGGCAAACTTGGCGATACGGATATGTAGATCTCCTACCATTGTAACCGACTCTATGTAATCCTAACCCTCTCCGGTGTCTATATAAACCGGAGGTTTTAGTCTGTAGGACAACACATACACAACAAAAATCATACCATAGGCTAGCTTCTAGGGTTTAGCCTCTCTGATCTCGTGGTAGATCTACTCTTGTACTACCCATATCATCAATATTAATCAAGCAGGACGTAGGGTTTTACCTCCATCGAGAGGGCCCGAACCTGGGTAAAACTTCGTGTCCCTTGCCTTCTGTTACCATCCGGCCTAGACGCACAGTTCGGGACCCCCTACCCGAGATCCGCCGGTTTTGACACCGACACTAACCATTGATACTTATGAGTTCTTGATCTGTAATCTAGTGGTGTCGTGAAGCTGCCAACTCCTTCACAATGTCATTTCCTGCCATGTCTTGACCTGAACAATACCATATTGTGTTAATGCAAATTTAAACTGTGTCACTTTATTCGTCAGTAAGAAATGTGATGAATTGTCAGCACTGATACTTTTATGTGCAAGCCCTGTCATTTGTCTGCTTGTTTATCTTTCAGAGTGAGGAAGATATAAGTGTTGAATAAGTGCAGTCTCATCATCTTTCTCAGCTTCTTGCGCTGCAGCTCCCCAGCAGGGCTAACCTTTCTTGAACTCTATTGAAGTGATGTCGGTTTTTTATATTATTTTGTCGGCGTGTTTATTTGCACTGGTGGCGATCTTTGATGCCCAGTGTATGTAATCTGTTGTCTGCTTGTGCTTTATTATCATAGTGGCGAACTTTGATGCCCATTGGATGTAATATGCCATAATTTCTTTATTGTATAGTATAGGTTTTTTCTTATTCATGGTGCTGCAGTTATTTTACTGTATATATATCCTGTCTTCGCAGTAAACCGGCCAAACCGTAAAATTATGGTACATAATCGGGCCGTCATGCAATCACGATGTAGGTTGGGCCTGAAACGTGACGATCAGCTCATGGGCCAGCAGCAGCCTGAAATGAACCCCGGCCCATGATTGTGCGAATCAAATCTCGGGCTTTTAACAGGCCGAAAAATTGTCTCGGTCCTTGTTTGGCCCAATCAGATATTGGCTGCGAGCAGGCCGGATGCAAATCGGGCCGTAGTTAGGCCCAACTATATGACGGGCTTTTAACAGGCTAAAATTAATATAGGGCCGAAATGTTAAACGGATCCTTAACAAGCCAAAACTAATATCAGGCTGAATTACTAAGTGGGCCTTTAGCAAGTGGGCCCAAAAGCATAGTGTCTAGTTGACGGGTCGAATCTGATATGGGCCATAATTAGGCCCAAAACCTCGTAAAGGGTCGAACCTGATCTGGGCCATAATTTGGCCCAGAACATGGTAGGCTTTTAACGGGCTGGATCTCATATGGGCCACTATTAGGCCCGAAGTGTGGCAGGCCACTAATAGACTGGATCAAATATGGGCCGGCATTTGGCCCAAAACATGGCAACCAGTTAACGGGCCGGCCTACTAGGGTCCTCAAAATCTTGTGGGCCTACAGCTAGGCCGGGCCATTAATGTCGGCGAAATCTTGTGGGCCTTTAGCTGGGCCGGCCCATTATGATCTACAAGAATTTTGTGGGCCTTTACCTGGGCCGGCCTATTATGGCACACGAAAATCTTGTGGGCCTTTACCTGGGCCGGCCCATTATGGCCCGCAAAATCTTGTGGGCCATTAGCTGGGCCAGCCCATTATGGTCCACAAAATCTCATGGCGCTTTAGCTGGGCCGGCCCATTATGATCCGCAAAATCTTGTGGGCCTTTAGTTGGGTCGGCCCATTTAAACTTGTTGGGCCATGCCATGTGTCGACGTATCATAGGCGCATTCTGTCCAGTGAGTGGATGACATCTGTCCTGACGATGAGCCGACACGTGTTTCCTCTAGCCAATGATGATTTTACATGTGGAAAATCCCCATTGGTCGGGGCTGTTAACGGGTTATCAGATCCAAAACCCGACCCGATAGCTTAACGGCGTTCCGTTACGGTGGATGCCACGTGTCGGTCACCCTTGACGAAAGCACTTCTGTGACGCGCGATTTATCATCATGGAAGTGGACACTTCCGTGATGATAATTTTGGTAATGTCATGGAACACCTCTACGACAGCACAGGTATGACTATCTTGATTCTGTCATAAATTTGTCATGGATGTACATGCATGACAAAAAAGCGACCTACTGTGACAAACACCTATCATCACGGAAGTGTATTTTTTTGTATTGTTGGGGGTCGATAGGAGAAGACCGTGATTAAATTGTTGAAGTGGCTCTTATATGCATAATTGTTGATCTGACAAAAGAGCCCATATTGCCTTGTCTTCTCCTGTTTATTGAATGCTTGCAGATTCCAGCATAGTCCAATGCACGCGCACTATTATTATTATTCACATCATTCGGTCGTGCAAGTGAAAGGCAATTATGACGATATATAATGGACTGACTGAGATGAGAAAAGCTGGTATGAACTCGACCTCTTTTGTTTTTGTAAATATGATTAGTTCATCGTTCCTGATTCAGCCTATTATGAATAAACATGTTTGCAAGACAACTAGAGATCATAGTTTCTTGTGCCATGCTTGATTAGCTATGAGTTATAATGGTTTACCTTGCGTGCCAACATGCTATTAAAATGGTTGTGATATGGTATGATAGGGTGGTATCCTCCTCTGAATGATTTAAGTGACTTGACTTGGCGCATGTTCACGCATGTAGTTGAAACAAAATCAACATAGCCTTCACGATATTTATGTTCATGGTGGATTATATCCTACTCATGCTTGCATTCGGTGTTGATTAATTTTAATGCATGTTCATGACTGTTATCGCTCTCTAGCTGGTCGCTTCCCAGTCTTTTGCTAGCCTTCACCTGTACTAAGCGGGAATACTGCTTGTGCATCCAACTCCATAAACCCTAAAGTTATTCCATATGATTCCACCATACATACCTATATACGGTATCTACCTGCCGTTCCAAGTAAATTTGCATGTGCCAAACTCTAAACCTTCAAATAAATATCCTGTTTTGTATGCTTGAATAGCTCATGTATCAACTAGGGTTGTCCGTATCTTCCATGTTAGGCGGGTTTTATTCTCAAGAGGAGTGGACTCCACTCCTCACTCACGAGAAAAATGGCTGGTCACTGGGATGCCCAGTCCCATGCTTTATGCAAACTAAATCAAAATAATTGCAAACAAAACTCCCCCTGGGACTCTTGTTAGTTGGAGGCACTCGTTGTTTCGAGCAAGCCATGGATTGATGCTTGTTGGTGGAAGGGGGAGTATAAACTTTACCATTCTGTTTGGGAACCACCTATAATGTGTGTAGCATGGAAGATATCGCCATCTCTTGGTTGTTATGTTGACAATGAAAGTATACCGCTCAAAATATTATTCACTTCTATTTCAAAACCGAGCTCTGGCACCTCCACAAATCCCTGCTTCCCTTTGCGAATGGCCTATCTATTTACTTTTATGCTGAGTCATCATCCTATTATTAAAAAGCACCAGTTGGAGAGCACTGCTGTCGTTTGCATTCATTACTGTTAGTTTACATTGAGTATGACTTGACTGGATCTCCTTTACCATGAATTACAATGTCTAGTCAGTCATTGATCTTTAAAGGTGCTCTGCATTTATGTGTTGCGGTCTCAGAAAGGGCTAGAGAGATACCACCTTGTTATATCATATTATGATTGTTTTGGGAAAGTGTTGTCATCCGAGATTTATTATTATTGCTCGCTAGTTGATTATGCCATTGATATGAGTAAACTTGAGACCTAAGCGTTATTGTGAATGTGGTTAGTCATAATCTTTGCTAAAAACTTGAATGCTGGCTTTACATATTTACAACAACAAGAGCAAACAGAGTTTGTAAAAGTTTTTCTTTATCACTTTCAGTTTGTCAACTGAATTGCTTGAGGACAAGTAAAGGTTTAAGCTTGGGGGAGTTGATACGTCTCCGTTGTATCTACTTTTCCAAACACTTTTGCCCTTGTTTTGGACTCTAACTTGCATGATTTGAATGGAACTAACCTAGACTGACGATTTTTCAGCAAAATTTCTATGGTGTTATTTATGTGCAGAAACAAAAGTTCTCGGAATGACCTGAAACTTCACGGAACACCTTTTCAGAAAATATAAAAAATCCTTGCAAAAGATGAAGGCCAGGGGGCCCACAACCTGTCCACGAGGGTGGGGGCGCGCCTGCCCCCCTAGGGCGCCCCCCCCTACCTCGTGGTCCCCCTGGAGCTCCTCCGACCTCAAGACCAACTCTATATATTTGCTTTCGGGGAGAAAAAATTAGAGAGAAGGATTCATCGCATTTTACAATACGGAGCCGCCGCCAAGCCCTAAAACCTCTCGGGAGGGCTGATCTGGAGTCCGTTCGGGGCTCCGGAGAGGGGAATCCGTCGCCATCGTCATCATCAACCATCCTCCATCACCAATTTCATGATGCTCACCGCCGTGCATGAGTAATTCCATCGTAGGCTTGCTGGACGGTGATGGGTTGGATGAGATTTATCATGTAATCAAGTTAGTTTTGTTAGGGTTTGATCCCTAGTATCCACTATGTTCTGAGATTGATGTTGCTATGACTATGCTATGCTTAATGCTTGTCACTAGGGCCCGAGTGCCATGATTTCAGATCTGAACCTATTATGTTTTCATCAATATATGAGAGTTCTTGATCCTATCTTGCAAGTCTATAGTCACCTATTATGTGTTATGATCCGTTAACCCTGAAGTGACAATAATCAGGATACTTACCGGTGATAACCGTAGTTTGAGGAGTTCATGTATTCACTATGTGTTAATGCTTTGTTCCGGTACTCTATTAAAAGGAGGCCTTAATATCCCTTAGTTTCCGTTAGGACCCTGTTGCCACGGGAGGGTAAGACAAAAGATGACATGCAAGTTCTTTGCCATAAGCACATATGACTATATTCGGAATACATGCCTACATTACATTAATGAACTAGAGCTAGTTCTGTGTCACCCTAGGTTATGATTGTTACATGATGAACCGCATCCGGCATAATTCTCCATCACTGATCCATTGCCTACGAGCTTTCCATATATTGTTCTTTGCTTATTTACTTTTCCGTTGCTATTGCTATCATCACTACAAAATACCAAAAACATTACTTTTGCTACTGTTACCACTACTACCATATTACTTTGCTACTAAACACTTTGCTGCAGATATTAAGTTTCCAGGTGTGGTTGAATTGAAAACTCACGTGCTAATACTTGATAATGTTCTTTGGCTCCCCTTGTGTCGAATCAATAAATTTGGGTTGAATACTCTACCCTCGAAAACTATTGCGATCCCCTATACTTGTGGGTTATCATGAAGTACTGGACCTGCAATGGACGACCATCCGCAAGATCTACATCATCATCTTTGGGTCAGTTCGCCATGAAGGCCATTCTGCGAATGAGGTTGTTCAAACATTATGTTTTCTGATTATTTGCACATGTGACTATTAGTGCTAATGCTACAACCGAAGCCTAGAAATTTCTACTTACCATGCACGACCAAATATGGTGCCGAGACTTCACATCTAGCTTGCACACATTAGTAGCAATTTCTACACATGTTTGAAATGAGTGATTCGCATTTTCCAGAGTGATGGTTTGAGGTCTATTAAGTGTTACTGTCTTCTTTAATACTGGGGTCCCCTAATCTTCATTTTAGTTGCTCTCCTCGAAGACATGATCACATTTTTTTGAAAAAGGGAAGACAAGTCACATTTATAAATGTTATTGAAGTCTGGCATGGTTTTCTTTTCATAAATGGATGATTTACTCTACTCCGTTGCACCTTATGTTCTCTTGTAATATCTGGAGATTTTGTTGGATGTTCTTCCAATTACCGAATCTGGAGCTAAATGTGTACTGTTTACTCATATTGCTAACCCAGGTAAATATGAGATCCCTGAGTTTTGTGGCGGCACGGAGGAACGGAGCGTTTCTTCCCTGCGTCACCCCTCCACACCTTAATAATAACTCATTTGAAGGTTAGTCAAACATTCTCAACTATGATGACGCCACAGATCTTCGTATGTTGTATGTGGATGAACTACAAATAGATTAAGTATTGTTCACGTCCCTCCTCGATCATGTATAGTTGTACTTCTATTCTAGGATTTCAACTCTGCACTCCATTCCGCATCCTGAATATTCAGAGTCTCGAGTTTGCATGAGTCTCAATTTGATTAAATGAACAGGTCAGTAAGATAGATTTTTGGTCGAGGATAGGTTGAATAGGTCTGTAGATGCTTAACAATGCTGTTCTTTTGACTTTGAGTATGGATGGCATGTCGTGTCAACCTTCGGTAAAATTTTAGTGGCATTTTGAGAGAATACCTAGCAAAGACAAAGGGAAGAGAGCTTTGGATTGCATAAGAGTATTAGTGCTCATTGTTAAGTGTGTATAAAATATTAGATTTTGCATCAAATTTTATTATGCTCTAAAGTTCATCCCACCTTGATTTTTTTCGCCCTCCGCCACCGATGTCAGTAGCTATGATATTGTATATAGTACATCTATTCCTCTCTTCAAAGTGAAGAGCGATAGAGGAATGACGATGGCGACGCGCTCCCGCGACCCCGATGGCGACGCGACGCCCGCGACCATGGCCCTGCTGCTTGCGCCCCTGGCTAGCTCCGCCCCAGCCGCCGACGCTGCAGCGCTGTCCCCCACCGCCCCTGCATCTCTGGTCGGGGCCTCGTGCCCCCCACTCCCCCCACCCCTCATTGCTCCTGACGTGGTGATGGCGCCGCTGCGCTGGGCCGATGTGGCGGAGGATGATGACGCCGCTGCCGGCCGCCCCATCGTCCGGCGAGATCCGCCGGCTCACAGAGCGACGCCTCGCTCGGGGATGGTGGCCTCGCCGTCGCACGAGTGTCTGTCCCCCCTCCCATCGGCTCGCCGGCTCCCCCCACTCCCCCTCCTGCCGACTCCATGCAAAAGGGATGCCCTTGGGTCCAGGACCGCTTGCTGCCGGCGTGCTCCGGCGTGGGGCGTCGCGGGGCGGTCGGACTGGGCCATGCCCGGCACTCTTGGCGCCCCGCCGCGGCCGTCGTCCTACCCGCCGCTCCCTCGCCTCTGGTTGCTTCGTCGGTGATCGCTCGTAAATCCCCTTTCCGCCCGTTCATCGCTGCGTTCGGGTCCTCGTCGCTTCGGTTCTCCCCCAGTCGTTCCCTGCGACGCCCTTGGCTCCCCCTTGCCCCTACGCTGACGCCGGCGCCGGCCGCGGCAGTGGCCGCAGCATCGGGGGAAACCCTAGGTGCTGCCGCCCCGCATCGCAGGCTGGGTCGTGTGGGTGTGGGCCTCGAGGCTTCTAGGCCTGGTGCTGGGCCGTCTACGGGTGTGGCTCCGCATACGGGCCAGCCAACTTTGACTCAGGCCGGCGCCGGGCCGGCCTATTTGGCCATCCGGCCTATTTGGCTGCCGGCTGGGTTCCCTCGACTACCCAGTTAGTCCCCTCCAGTCCCAGTTCGAACCCTAACCCTCGTCCCATCCCTCCCCACCGCCGGCGCTGTTCGCCACCTCTCCCCGCCGCCGCCCTCTACCAGCATGCCCCGGGACTGGGACGATGTGCGTCGCGCCCCAAGCGCCGCACCGACGAGCGCCGGCCCGACGCCTCCCGCATAGATGACCGGCGTGACCCATCCCGACCCTCCCCCGACGCTCTCTGGCATGAGGCCGACCTCCGCCGGCAACTCTCTAGCCGCGGACACCATCGGTCTCCTCCCCGCGATGCTCGCCGGTCCCCCTCTCGTCGTTCGCCCGGCCGGTCGGACCACCGTGGTCGGTCCCGGACGCCGCCTCCACCCGCTGACTGGCGTGACCAGCGCCGCCGTTCGCCCTCCCCTGTGGGCATGCGGGACACCAGCCGATCCCCGGTGGGCAGCAGTTGCCCTCGGTCCCCTGACCGCATCCAGCCCTCTGCCCCGCAAGGCCCTCCGCCCCCCTTTGGCCAGACGCACCGATAGCAGCCCTCACGAGGGGAACCGAGCTCCCCCCCCCCCTTGGCAATGGCGCTGGCCGTGGCCAGCCGAGCGGCAAGCATAAGAAGAAGAGGGGCTTGGGGCGTACCAATGTCGCGGCCCCGACCATTGGCTCCTCTCGGGACCCGGCGACATCTACAACGACCGTGCTTCTCCCTGATGACTGCATCTCCGACCTCGTCAACTGCTTCAACTGCGGCCTCTCCGGCAACTTCCAGGTGGCATGTACGTGGCCCCAGGGCTGCTACCTCTGCTTGGATCCGGACCACTCGGCGATCCTTTGCCCCGACCACCCGGTAGCGGAGGAGTTGATGATGTACGGGCATGGGATTGAGGGCCTTGGCTTCTTCCACATCGAGGTGAAGGAAATATGCCCTAGAGGCAATAATAAAGTTATTATTTATTTCCTTATATCATGATAAATGTTTATTATTCATGCTAGAATTGTATTAACCGGAAACATAATACATGTGTGAATACATAGACCAACAGAGTGTCACTAGTATGCCTCTACTAGACTAGCTCGTTAATCAAAGATGGTTATGTTTCCTAACCATGAACAAAGAGTTGTTATTTGATTAACGAGGTCACATCATTAGTTGAATGATCTGATTGACATGACCCATTCCATTAGCTTAGCACCCGATCGTTTAGTATGTTGCTATTGCTTTCTTCATGACTTATACATGTTCCTATAACTATGAGATTATGCAACTCCCGTTTACCGGAGGAACACTTTGGGTACTACCAAACGTCACAACGTAACTGGGTGATTATAAAGGAGTACTACAGGTGTCTCCAACGGTAGATGTAGGGTTGGCGTATTTCGAGATTAGGTTTTGTCACTCTGATTGTCAGAGAGGTATCTCTGGGCCCTCTCGGTATTACACATCACATAAGCCTTGCAAGCATAATAACTAAGATGTTAGTTATGAGATGATGTATTACGGAACGAGTAAAGAGACTTGCCAGTAACGAGATTGAACTAGGTATTGGATACCGACGATCGAATCTCGGGCAAGTAACATACCGATGACAAAGGGAACAACGTATGTTGTTATGCGGTCTGACCGATAAAGATCTTCGTAGAATATGTAGGAGCCAATATGGGCATCCAGGTCCCGCTATTGGTTATTGACCGGAGACGTGTCTCGGTCATGTCTACATTGTTCTCGAACCGTAGGGTCCGCACGCTTAACGTTACGATGACAGTTATTATGAGTTTATGCATTTTGATGTACCGAAGGTTGTTCGGAGTCCCGGATAAGATCACGGACATGACGAGGAGTCTCGAAAAGGTCGAGACGTAAAGATTGATATATTGGAAGCCTATGTTTGGGCACCGGAAGCGTTCCGGGTGAAATCGGGATTTTTCCGGATTACCGGGAGGGTTACCGGAACCCCCCCCCCCCCCCCCCGGGAGGTAAATGGGCCTATTGGGCCTTAGTGGAAAAGAGAGAAGAGGCAGCCCACACCTGGCCGGCGCCCCCCACCTTTCCCAAGTCCTAATAGGACTAGGAGAGGTGGGCCGGCCCCCTCTTTCTCCTTCTTCCCCAAGAATCCTAGTTGGAATAGGATTGGGGGGAAGGAGTCCTACTCACGGTAGCGGAGGAGTTGATGATGTACGGGCATGGGATTGAGGGCCTTGGCTTCTTCCACATCGAGGTGCCTGACATCCCCTCCCCCTCACCATCGCTCCTCGCGATTTTCACCGTGAAGGATGGGGTCGCCTCACCGGAGATGATAGACCTCAAGCTCAACCACGTCTATGTTGGGGAACGTGGTAATTTCAAAATATTCCTACGCACACGCAAGAACATGGGGATGCATAGCAACGAGAGGGAAGAGTATCATCTACGTACCCTCATAGACCATAAGTGGAAGCGTTATGAGAACGCGGTTGATGGAGTCGTACGTCTATCGAACGTATGGCACCTCCGAGTTCAGCACACGTTCAGCTCAATGACGTCCCACGAACTCCGATCCAGCAGAGCTCCACGGGAGAGTTCCATCAGCACGATGGCGTGATGACGGTGATGATGTTGCTACCGACACAGGGCTTCGCCTAAGAACCGCTACGATATGATCGAAGTGGATTATGGTGGAGGGGGCACCGCACATGGCTTGGAATAATCAACTTGTGTGTCCTAGGGTGCCCCCTGCCCTCATATATAAAGGAGAAAGGGGGAGGTCGATCGGCCCTTGTAGGGCGCACCAGTAGGAGGAGTCCTCCTCCTAGTAGGAGTAGGACTCCCCTTTCCTACTCCTACTAGGAGGGGGAAAGGAAGGAGGAGAGGGAGAAGGAAGGAGAGGGAGGAAAGGAGGAAAGGGGGGCCAGCCCCTAGTCCAATTCGGTTTGGGCTAGGGGGTCATGCGCCCTACCTTGTCCTGCCTCCTCTCTTCCACCACTTGGCCCATTGATAACCCACAAGTATAGGGGATCGCAACAGCTTTCGAGGGTAGAGTATTCAACCCAAATTTGTTGATTCGACACAAGGGGAGCCAAAGAATATTCTCAAGTATTAGCAGCTGAGTTGTCAATTCAACCACACCTGGAAACTTAGTATCTGCAGCAAGGTGTTTAGTAGCAAAGTAATATGATAGTAGTGGTAGCAGCAACAAAAGTAAAGACAGCAAAAGTAATGTTTTTGTATTTGTAGTGATTGTAACAGTAGCAGCGGGAAAGTAAATAAGCGTAAACCAGTATATGGAAAACTCATAGGCACCGGATCAGTGATGGATAATTATGCCGGATGCGGTTCATCATGTAACAGTCATAACATAAGGTGACACAGAACTAGCTCCAATTCATCAATGTAATGTAGGCATGTATTTTGTATATAGTCATACGTGCTAATGGAAAAGAACTTGCATGACATCTTTTGTCCTACCCTCCAGTGGCAGCGGGGTCCTATTGGAAACTAAGGGATATTAAGGCCTCCTTTTAATAGAGAACCGGAACAAAGCATTAGCTTATAGTGAATACATGAACTCCTCAAACTACGGTCATCACCGGTAAGTGTCCCGATTATTGTCACTTCGGGGTTAACGGATCATAACACATAATAGGTGACTATAGACTTGCAAGATAGGATCTAGAACTCTCATATATTCATGAAAACATAATAGGTTCAGATCTGAAATCATGGCACTCGGGCCCTAGTGACAAGCATTAAGCGTAGCAAAGTCATAGCAACATCAATCTCAGAACATTGTGGATACTAGGGATCAAACCCTAACAAAACTAACTCGATTACATGATAAATCTCATCCAACCCATCACCGTCCAGCAAGCCTACGATGCAATTACTCACGCATGGCGATGAGCATCATGAAATTGGTGATGGAGGATGGTTGATGATGACGACGGCGATGAATCCCCCTCTCCGGAGCCCCGAACGGACTCCAGATCAGCCCTCCTGAGAGGTTTTAGGGCTTGGTGGTGGCTCCGTATCGTAAAATGCGATAATTTCTTCTCTCTGATTTTTTTCTCATCGAAACTCAATATATAGAGTTGGAGTTGGCGTCGGAGGGTCTCCAGGGGCCCCACGAGGTAGGGGCGCCCCTAGGGGGCGCCCCCCACCCTCGTGAGAAGGGTGTGGGCCCCCTGGTGTTCATATTTGGCGAGGATTTTTTATTATTTTTTCTAAGACCTCCCGTGGAGTTTCAGGTCATTCCGAGAATATTTGTTTTCTGCATATAAAACAACATCATGGTAATTCTGCTGAAAACAACGTCAATCCGGGTTAGTTCCATTCAAATCACACAAGATAGAGTCCAAAACAAGGGCAAAGTGTTTGGAAAAGTAGATACGACGGAGACGTATCAACTCCCCCAAGATTAAACCCTTGCTTGTCCTCAAGCAATTCAGTTGACAAACTGAAAGAAAGAAAGAAAAACTTTTACAAACTCTGTTTGCTCTTGTTGTTGTAACTATGTCAAGCCAGCATTCAAGTTTTCAGCATAAATCATAACTAACCACATTTGCAATAATTCTCAGGTCTCACAATTACTGATGTCAATAGCATAATCAACTAGCAAGTCATAATAATAAATCTCGGATGACAACACTTTCTCAAAACAATCATAATATGATATAACAAAACGGTATCTCGCTAGCCCTTTCTGAGACTGCAAAACATAAATGCAGAGCACCTTTAAAGATCAAGGACTGACTAGACATTGTAATTCATGGTAAAAGAGATCCAATCATAGTCACACCCAACATAGATTAATAGTGATGAATGCAAATGACGGTTGTGCTCTCCAGCTAGTGCTTTTTAATAAGAGGGTGATGACTCAGCATAAAAGTAAATGGATAGGCCCTTCGCAGAGGGAAGCAGGGATTTGTAGAGGTGCCAGAGCTCGGTTTTGAAATAGAG
The DNA here is from genome assembly GCA_034509565.1 of Triticum monococcum. Classification (NCBI taxonomy): domain Eukaryota; kingdom Viridiplantae; phylum Streptophyta; class Magnoliopsida; order Poales; family Poaceae; genus Triticum; species Triticum monococcum. Next base: position 82,650,069 of record CM067841.1, read on the forward strand.
ATAAATTGTATTTTGAGTGGTATACTTTCATTGTCAACGTAACAACTAAGAGATGGCGATATCTTCCATGCTAAACACATTATAGGCGGTTCCCAAACAGAATGGTAAAGTTTATACTCCCCCTCCACCAACAAGCATCAATCCATGGCTTGCTCGAAACAACGAGTGCCTCCAACATACATCAGGTCCCAGAGGGAGTTCTGTTTGCAATTAATTTTGATTTAGTTTGCATAAAGCATGGGACTGGGCATCCCGGTGACCAGCCATTTTCTCGTGAGTGAGGAGCGGAGTCCACTCCTCTTGAGAATAACCCGCCTAACATGGAGGATAAGGACAGCCTTTGTTGATACATGAGCTATTCGAGCATACAAAACAGAATGTTCATTTGAAGGTTTAGAGTTTGGCACATACAAATTTACTTGGAATGGCAGGTAGATACCGCATATAGGAAGGTATGGTGGACTCATCTGGAATAACTTTGGGGTTTAAGGGATTGGATGCACAAGCAGTATTCCCGCTTAGTACAGATGAAGGCTAGCAAAAGACTCGGAAGCGACCAACTAGAGAGCGACAACAGCCATGTACATGGATTAAAATTAATAAACATTGGATGCAAGCATGAGTAGGATATAATCCACCATGAACATAAATATCGTGAAGGCTATGTTGATTTTGTTTCAACTACACGCGTGGACATGTGCCAAGTCAAGTCACTTAAATCATTCAAAAGAGGATACCACCCCATCATACCACATCATAATCATCTCAATAGCATGTTGCCATACAAGGTAAATCATTATAACTCATAGCTAATCAAGCATGGCACAAGCAACTATGATCTCTAATTGTCATTGCAAACATGTTTATTCATAATAAGCAGAATCAAGAACGACGGGATCATCATCTTTACAAAAACAAAAGAGGTCGAGTTCATACCAGCTTTTCTCATCCCAGTCAGTCCACCATATATCATCATAATTGCCTTTCACTTGCACGACCGAACGGTGTGAATAATAATAATAGTGCACGTGCATTGGACTAAACTGGAATCTGCGAGCATTCAATAAACAGGAGAAGACAAGGCAATATGGGCTCTTTGGTTAATTCAATAATAATGCATATAAGAGCCACTTCAACAATTTAATTATGGAAAGGAAAGAAAAATAAGCAGAAGAAGAACGGGAAATATTTACACGGGAAAAATAATGCACTGACCCCCAAAGAAAAGGAAAGAAATAAAACTATTTACACGGGAAAGCTCCCAACAAGCAGAAGAAGAACGGGAAATATTTTTGGGTTTTCTTTTTAGTTATTACTACTACAGCAGAAAAATAAACTACTACTAATTTTTTTGGTTTTTCTTAAGGTTTAACAAACACACAAGAAGAAAGCAGGAAAAGGAAAATAAACTAGCATGGATATTACAGTGAAAAAGTATGAGCACCGACATCTAGCAATGAGTGTGTGTGAACATAAATGTAATGTCGGTGAGAAATACGTACTCCCCCAAGCTTAGGCTTTTGGCCTAAGTTGGTCTATGGCCACGGCTGGCCTGGCGGATATCCATAATATTAGTTGTTGGGGTCGTATTGTGATGAGGAAGGATAGTTGGGATCATACTGATGTGTAGCGGTTATCGCTTGCTGAGCTGCAACGTGGAGTCGGGCTGCCTCCGCTCTCCTCTCGTACTCTTCTGCCTCCTCTCTAGTAATAACATATCTTCCTTTTGTCTGTGAATCAAAGAAGGTAGGAGCAGGGAGAGTAATACGGAAAACACGTCGTTTATCAAAAATTAAGCGATATAAGAGAGGTGATTCAGGCCTCTCAACAAACTGGTGCGAAGCCATAGAGTTATAATCTAAATATGCAGGAGGCAACTCCATATCACCTCACAAATGTCTATTTCAAGAAAATTAGCTAAGTGGGTTGCGTATATTCCTCCAAAGAAATCTCCATTATGTCTATTATGATGCAACCTACGAGCTACAATGGCTCCCATATGATAAGATTGGTCTCCTAACACAGCACTCCTAAGAATGCTAAGATCAGGGACACACATGTGACATGATTCATCCTTAGCATTTATGCATCTACCGATGAAAAGAGCAAAATAATGTATAGCAGGAAAGTGAATGCTCCCTATGGTAGCCTGCATTATATCTCTGGATTCCACCACAGTTATACTAGCAAGAAAGTTTCTAAATTCAAATTTAGGGGGATCCCTAACACTACCCCATGATGGAAGTTCGCAAGAAGAAGTGAAATCCTCTAAGTCCATGGTATAAGATTTGTCATAGAGATCAAACATGACGGAAGGAGAATTACGCGAAGATGAATACTCAAACCTCCTCACAAATGAACTTGTGAGATCATGATACTGGGGGCATTTGTTAGCCTCAAAATCCTCAAGACCGGCATTGCGCAAATATGATTTGCATTCTTCTTTAATTCCCGCACGGTCCATAAAATTTTCCGACGGCCATTCGCAAGGCCGTACTGGAGCGTCTCTGGGTCGATCCTCGTCAGCATCGCGCATAGCAATTCTGGGTCCTTGCTTCTTAGAGGAACCACCTTGGAACATCTTCCTAAACATATTGTTTTTCTCTGAAAAATTCTGAAATTTTTAGTAACTTCAAAATAAAAGTAAACCAAATTCAATAAAACTAATAGTAACTACTCCTACAAGTGCCTAGAGCCTATATCAAGCATTAGAACTACTTGGAACCATATAAATTTGACATGCAAGCTCAAGAACATGGTCACCTATGCAGCACAAATTTGCAATGAATAAAGCACTAGAACAAAAACTAATTGGACCAATGGAGGAGTCACATACCAAGGAACAATCTCCCCAAGCAGTTTTGCGAGAGGTGCTTTGAGCAAGGAGATCGAAAATCACAGCAAAAGTGGCTGGAACTCGTGCTTGAGTTGGTTTTCAGGTTTGTGTGAGATAGAGGAAGAAGATGGGTGCTGGGATAAGTGGAGGAGGGCCACCGTGGGCCCATGAGGAAGGGGGCGCGCCCACCATCCTCGTGGCCAGGTGGCAGCTCCTCCCGCGGTAATTTTTGCACAGTAAATTCTCAAATATTCCCGAAAAAATCATATTAAATTGGAATGGCATTCTGAGGACTTTTATTTTCGGGATATTTTTATATTGCAAGGATAAGTCAGGAAACAGACAGAAAATACTATTTTACTTTATTTAATATAAATAATAGAAAGTAAAAGTGGGGTACAAAAGTTTGTGCTTCTAGTTTCATCCATCTCATGCTCATCAAAAAGAATCCACTAACAAGGTTGATCAAGTCTTGTTAACAAACTCATTCCGATAATCATGAAACCGGAGAAATTTCGAATAACACTAAGTTACCTCAACGGGGATATGCACATCCCCAATAATAAGAATATCATATTTCTTCTTGACAGTAGGAAGAGGAAATTCAAAACCTCCAAATATAATTGATGGAATTTTTCCAATAGAGTTGATACTATGAACCTGAGGTTTTTTCCTCGGAAAGTGTACCATATGCTCATTACCATTAACATGAAAAGTGACATTTCCTTTGTTGCAATCAATAACAGCCCCTGTAGTATTAAGAAAAGGTCTTCCAAGAATAATAGACATACTATCATCCTCGGGAATATCAAGAATAACAAAGTCCGTTAAAATAGTAATGTTTGCAACCACAACAGGCACATCCTCACAAATACCGACAGGTATAGCAGTTGATTTATCAGCCATTTGCAAAGATATTTCAGTAGGTGTCAGCTTATTCAAGTCAAGTCTACGATATAAAGAGAGAGGCATAACACTAACACCGGCTCCAAGATCACATAAAGTAGTTTTAATATAATTTCTTTTAATGGAGCAAGATATAGTAGGTACTCCCAGGTCGCCAAGTTTCTTTGGTATTCCACCCTTAAAAGTATAATTAGCAAGCATGGTGGAAATCTCAGCTTCTGGTATCTTTCATTTATTAGTAATGATATCTTTCATATATTTAGCATAAGGATTTGTTTTGAGCACATCAGTTAATCTCATACGCAAAAAGATAGGCCTAATCATTTCAGCAAAGCGCTCAAAATCCTCATCATCCTTTTTCTTGGATGGTTTCGGAGGAAAAGGCATGGGTTTCTGAACCCAAGGTTCTCTTTCTTTACCATGTTTCCTAGCAACAAAGTATCTTTTATCATAACGTTGATTCTTTGATTGTGGGTTATCAAGATCAACAGCAGGTTCAATTTCTACATCATTGTCATTACTACGTTGAGCATCATCATGAACATTATCATTAATATTTTTACTAGGTTCATGTTCATTACCAGATTGTGTTTTAGCATCAGACATAGATATATCATTTGGATTATCAGGTGGTTCAGCAATAGGCTCACTAGAAGTTTGCACAGTTCTATCATTTTTCTTTTTCTTCTTTTTAGAAGAACTAGGAACATTAATATTATTTCTCTGAGAATCTTTCTCGATTCTCTTAGGGTGGCCTTCAGGATACAAAGGTTCCTGAGTCATTCTACCAGTTCAAGTAGCCACTCGAACAGCATAATCATTTTTCTTACTATTCATTTCATCAAGCACTTCTTTTTGAGCTGTAAGTACGTGTTCTACTTGAGTGGTAACCATAGAAGCATGTTTGCTAATAAGTTTAAGTTCACCTTTAATATCAGCCATATAATCACCCAAGCGTCTAATCATATAAGCATTTTCTTTTAATTTTCTACCAAAATAAGCATTGAAGTCGTATTGCTTAAACATAAAGTTATCAAACTCATCCAAGCACTGACTAGCAATTTTAGTAAGAGGGACTTCAGCTTTATCATATCTATAGAGAGAATTTACCTTTACTACCTGTGTCGGGATATCGGCATCAGGAGGTTCTTCAGTAAATAAATAATTGAGATCATATGTTTCTTCAACAGGCGTGAAAGTGCGTTATATCGACTAGAGGGGGGGTGAATAGGCGATTTTTATGAAAGTCTTCAAAATGTGGAAGTTGTGAAGACAAACAGTAGAGATATGCCTATCACTAAGAAGCGGAAGTTAGATTACACTAGGCAAGCCATGATAAAGTATTCAATAGAGTGAAAGCATAGTGACAAGTTGCGGCAGTGTAATAAGGATTAGGTAGGAAGAAGTTATGAAGCCAAACAAATCATACAGTTACGTTGTGAAGACAAAAGATAGAGCAAGCATGCAATGGCTTCACAATGAGCAACAGTAAGTAAAGGAAGTGAAGATGAAACCAGTGAGTCGTTGAAGACAAAGATTTGTTGGACCAGTTCCAGTTGCTGTGACAACTGTACGTCTGGTTAGGGAGGCTAGGTATTTGAACCAAAGGACACACAGTCCCGGACACCCAGTCCTGAACACGCAGCTCAAGACACCCAGTCCTCACCGTATTCCCCTTGAGCTAAGGTCACACAGACCTCGCCCAATCACTCTGGTAAGTCTTCAAGGTAGACTCCCAAACCTTCACAGACTTTGTTCACCGGCAATCCACAATGTCTCTTGGATGCTCAGAACGCGACGCCTAACCAGCTGGAGGATGCACAGTCCTCAAGTGTAATAAGTCTTCAGATCACTCAGACAAGAAGACTTAAGTGATGCCCAATTCTCTCTGGCTCTGGGTGGTTAGGGCTTTTCTCCTCGCTAGGAATTTTCTCTCAAAGGCTTCGAGGTGGGTTGCTCTCAAACAACAAAAGCCGTGCACTGAAATCTGAGCAGCCAACCGTTTATGGTTGTAGGGGGTGGACTATTTATAGCCACTGGGCAACCCGACCTGATTTGTCTGAAATGACCCTGGGTCACTAAGGAACTGACATGTGTACCAACGGTCAGATTTCAAACTCACACGGCAACTTTACTTGGGCTACAAGTAAAGCTGACTTGTCCGACTCTGGACAAGATTTGCTCTCATAGTCTTCACTCGAAGATATAGGTTTTGAATTTGGCATCACTTCAGTCGTTCTAAATGGTTCTCTTGGACCCCACTTAACAGTACGGTGGTTCCTATGACTCAACACAAATGAAAGAGAACTACAAAAGATCTAAGTCTTCGAGTTCCATAGGCTTCACGTGGTGTCTTCTCTTGTCATAGTCTTCAATGTGAAAAGCTTCATATACCACCATTGACTTCAATGTCTTTGTACATTTTTAGGGGTCATCTCTGGTAGTAAAACCGAATCAATGAGGGACTTCTACCTGTGTTATCCTGCAATTCTCACAAACACATTAGTCCCTCAACTAGGTTTGTCGTCAATACTCCAAAACCAACTAGGGGTGGCACTAGATGCACTTACAATCTCCCCCTTTTTGGTGATTGATGACAAACTAGTTGAAGTTTTCAACGGGGAATATAGTCTGTGAAATTTTTAAAGGATAAGGAATTGTCTTCATAAGTTGCAAGGGCTCCCCCTGAAGATGTGCATATAAGTAATTTGCTTTTGGAATGCAAATGCACATGGCAGGTTGTACTCGTGGAGATTCGCTTCAACTTATGATGGCAATCCACTATGCATGTAAAAGTATATGAAGATAATGACATGCAGAATGAAAAACGGACGTCTGCAGAATGATCTAAGTGCGGGATTTATCGTCGCACATGCGGAATTTATCTTCGCAAAAACACGGTGGCAAACAAGTAGCAGACTACCATCAAGTTTAAGTGTTACAACTCAAGGAACCAAATGTAGCAAAACGAGAGTTGTAAACACGAAGCAAAATAAGAAAAATATAACAACACCCGCCCATATTGACCCGCTTGAAGACTATCAAGATCATATGCTTCTCCCCCTTTTGTCAGTGAGGACCAAAAAGGTTTGAAGACATAGAGTTTTCTACTCGTTTCCAGGTGCAGCAGGGTCGTCGGCGGTGTGTGGCGGTGCTGAAGAGCTTGGTGCAGTGTCGACGCGTGCTGAAGGAGGTGGTGGTGATGTAGCATCGTCTTCTTCCTCAATAATCCTTGCAGTCACTGTGGCAGCAGATGAAGAGAACTTTGAGTCTTCAAGTGATGGAGTGCCTCGCAGCACAGCCCATCTGGAAGGTGTGGAGTCAAACTTGAATCGCTCTTTGAAGCCATCCTCTTGAAGATCAGCTTCAGAACACAGCATGGTGAGTCCTTTCCAGGTGCGGCGGCAGGTTTCATGTGCAACGAATGCATTCTTGGTGGCCAGATTTCGGATGCGATTTACATCCACCAAGAGGCTTTTCATCTGTCTTTTCAGCCAGTCATGATGCCTATCCTGCTTTTGATGAAGGGCCACAAGAAGCTCTCGGTCATTAAGAGCGCGAGCACGCTTCTTTGGTCTTGGAGCAGTGGCGCTGTCAGTGGCTTCAGTGGAAGCAGGGAGTGGTGCACAGGTAGTGCCAGCCAGTGGATACACCCGAGAGATAGCTTCAACACCTTCAATGTTTTGAGTGAAGCTTTGGTGTTCTGCATTTTGAAGACTCAAAGGTTACTTGGCAGGCTCAGGATATATGGCTTCAGCAGAGGTATCCACATCTGGCAAGAAGATCCGATGGTTGCGGGCTGAGGGCTGATACAAGATTGCAGAGTGAAGTTTGATCAGCCTCATTACCCAAGGGGCATAGAACTTCAAGCCAAACAGATCTGAGCCTGATGCAGCAAGTTGGCGTATGAAGAAGTCCTGTGCATTGAAGCATTTGCCATGAAGGATATAAAATATCAGAGTCTTTATTGCACCCTCGATCTTGGCATTTGGAGAGTGCCCTTTGATAGGCCAGAGAGTCCGCCTGATGATGTGATAGATGGTTCTGGGCAGGTACTCAAGGTCTTCAACGAAGAACTCTGAGGGATAAGGAGCATCTTGAGGCAATGGCTTCATCATGGAGAGCATTTAACTCATATCAGGTTCTGGTCGCTGAAAGATGCTCTCAGTAGCTTCAGCATGCAGTTGACAGCCTTCTTCGAAGAATGCGCCAGGAGTGGGCAGGCCGGTGAGCTCAATGATATCAAATGCATTGGCTTCATGATGAACATTACCGGTCATCCACTCCAGGACCCAAGTCTTCGGATCTCTGTTGTATCCTTTGATGTGGAGGGTGGCATAGAATTGTAGCAGAAGCTCTTCATTCCAGTGCTCTTCATCAGTCACAAACTGCAGCAGACCCACTTGCTTGAAGCAATCCAACGCTTCCTCCAGACAGGGCAGACCAGCAACAGCTTCAATATCAAGGCGCTTGTGTGGGAAGATGTGACCTTGGTTGTACAGGATGCATGAATAGTAGTTGCGCTGAGGATAGCTCCAGAACCTATCTGATGAAATCCTTTCCCTTGAATAGGGGTTCTTGGAGCGATCGAAGAACGTATTATCTGCCCTGAAGCTAGTGATGTTAAAGGAGCCAGGAGCTGATGCAGGACCAGGGAACCTTGGCAGTCTTGGGCCTGGCTTCTGGACCTGAGGCCTGTGCTCAACATGGTAATCGAATTGGGGACCAGCAGCAGACTCAGGAACAGAAGTATCAGGGGCAGTAGCTTCACTGTCTTCTTATGCTTTCGGTGGGGAGGACTCCACATCAGCTTCAATGTTAGTTGTGGCAGCCTCAATATTTTCAGCCTCCACGTGACTAGCTAGAGGGTCAGGCACAGGCACGTTCTCCTGGAGAACTGCGTCTTGGTGGAGCGGGGGAGTGGGATTTTGTGGTGCTTCTTCATCTTCTTTGGCTGATGCAGCCGGAATGTCGTCAGCAGAGTCATGAGGCCTTGGACCTTTGCGAAGCCTGCGAAATGCAGACGGCGCCTGTGGAGTTGGAGTGGGCTGGATCTCAGATTCTTCTTCCACTTGTGGGCGATCCGCCCATGACGCATCCTGGGCCATTGGCGTCAATGGACGACCAATGCTGATTAGCTCACTATGGTCTTGCTGAGGAAGGACTGCATCATTTTCTACATTGTCATTATGACCAATGTCTTCAGCAGTGATGGGGTCGGCTGCTGGAATGTCATCAGCTTCAGGAGCCTCTGTGGAAGCAAGCTCATGAACTGTGAGTTGGCGTTCTGCGTCAGGATAGACCACAGAAAGGGGTTCAACCATCAAGGGCTCTGTGGGAGCAGCTCGATCTTTCTTGGTCTTCCTCTTCTTCTTGGAGGGGGCGGTAGAAGAGGCTTCAGGGTATTTTCTTTTCCTTGCTTCAGCCTTAGCAGTCCTGGTCTTCTTGAGCTCTGAAGCTGTTGACCGGCTCTTTGGCTTCGAGCCAGTCGTTGCAGTTGGGAAGACTAGCGGAGCTGCTTCCTGTCGAGGTGCATCGGGTTCAGCCGTAGTAGGCTTCCTCTTTTTCTTCGCGGCCATCCTGGGGTCGATGCCAGGACGCCCAAGTGCCTTGCGCTTCTCAGCCTCGTTATAGGCTTGCACACATCTGTCGGCCAGAGTCTTCATGCGCTCACGTGAACCTTGAGCTTCGGCGCACTTCTTCAGAAAGTTTTCCTTTAGCTCGTGCAGCATGATCTTGAAGTTCTTCACTTCCTGCAAACTGAGCTTGGCCATATGCTTCTTGAACTGAGCCTTTTCAAAATCAATTTTCTGCTTCAGTTCAACAATGCGCTGGGCAATTGCAAGTTCTAAAGCAATAGCGCCTTGGAAGGCGACGCTGAGGCCAATGGGCAGCTGCAGATCTTCAAAGCTGACGTTTGGTGTAGCAAACCACTCGTCAATGAAGTCGTGGATGATGGCGACATCAAAGAGAGGCAGATTATTGAAGATTTCTGCCTCCTCTTTGCTCTTGATGAGTTGCTCAAGAGCGTCATCTGCAAGGTCTTCATCGCTTGACAGATCAATGGCGTCGTTGCGCAGAATGGCAGCAGCTGTGAGCTCTTGGCCGCTGTGTGGCTGAGGCATCTTGCTCTTCTAGGGCTTGGATATGCGGGATACGTCTTCAGACTGCACACTGACTTTAGGAGGTGCAGTTGCCAATGGCTTCGCCCTTGAGATTTTTGGTGAAGAGGCCGGCTTTGAAGCTTTTGGCTTCTTTGATTGCTTTGGCTTCGGTGCAGCAGGCGCTTCTTCTGATTCAGAGTCAGCTGGTGGCTCGTTCACTGCAGTCCCTTGAACCAAGATGCGGGTGATGAGGCCTTGAAGATTGGCGTAAGGGCCGATGACATTGGGTTCTGCCTCGCGTGTGCCATCTGCCCTTGGTGCGGAGGGACCAGGGTTGAAGTCTAACCCAAACTTCTTCTTGTTCTACTTCGCTGAGTTCTGGGCAAACTGGAAGTTGCGCTTGAACAGACTATCGTCACGACACCAGAGTAGTGACGACGGATGTGCATCAGCAGGCTGTGGTCCACGGACCATGCATGGGTAGAAGCCTTGAGCAATGGCTTCATCTCTAGACCTGGGTATAAGATTCTTGTATAGGATGTCTCCCCATGGTCGTTTGATGGCACTTTTCTCAGCATACTCTTGAGTGACGAAGCGGTATTGGAACCATTGTTTTGCCCAATAGCGTCGAATCCATTGGATTCGGGTCTTGCGCTGACCATAATTCTCTTCAGGATCTGTTTTATACATTTCTGCCAGTTCATCAGGCAGATCTTTGGAGGTTCCGCCACAATGTTGTCTGCCCCCTTTCCTTGCTGCTGTCTCTGAAGCCATAAACCTTAACTTGGAAGGCTTCAAGACGTTCAAAGGCTTCAGAGGCTTTCTTTTGCTGGACCAACAGGAACTGGCTTCAGGAGAATTGATGTGATGTTGTAAGAACTCTGCAAATGAATGCAGACTATGAGAACCAAAAGATTCTCCCACGGACATGTACCTGTGACAGCATTAAGGTGCGAGGGAACGGGAAGAGGTCATATGCATTCTCAGAAGATTTTGAAGATAAATCAGTTTAGAAGACATTGACCTCATCATGCGAAGACATTCACTCATAGATAAGAAGTTGGTTCCAGATTTGTACGAACCCACAGATCAGTACAAGTGAGGAATCTAACTACTTCATGAAGCATAAGTGAATATACTAGGCATGTTATGAGATGCAGATTGAGGGAGATCTAACTTGTGTGAATAGAAACTTCTTATGGTAGAAAGTGACAGAACCATAGGATCAAAAGGGGCTATAAAAAGAAGTTTTATTTACCACACTTAGAACTGCTAGACGGAGTGGAAGATGAGGCCGAGCAGTTCAATCTTCCGTGCCCTAGCTTGGCGACGGAAGACACCTACGGCGACGGCGGAGAGGACGATGTCCGCGATCGGTGTGAAGACGGTGTCGGAGAGGTTGCGGCAGCGAAGCGCTTCGTCGCCGACGTCGTCGAGGGCTAGCAGTGGTGCTAGGGTTCGTGCGAGGGAGGAAGAAGGAGATAATGACTGTGGTGAGTGTGTATTTATAGCTACAGGGGCGGCACTGCGCTATTACACAGGTGCCCCTGGCGATTCTCATCTGAACAACACGTGGCCACCATGCGGAATCTCGGGGGCAGTTCCACAACCCACGCACGCCTGGATTGTCGGGTGGTCGTTCCTACTTCTCCGGATTTCTTGTGGATGAATGAGCATTGAAAACGGTTTTAAAGGTTGTCTCTGTGTCTTCTGCTGACAAGGACGCAGAGAAGACATTCGACAGTTTCAATAGAATGCATATGACTTAGAGAGATGGAATTTGAGATAGAAAGCATAGAGAGATTAGGGTCCGATCACATTCACTTAGTTCAAAAGATTCAAAACAAGAAGACATAGCTATAAGTGAATGTTGTAGAGGACTGAACACTAGTATGTATATATCTATATAATCCACGTAGTGAAGATAATCATGAAGACATGTTGAGAATGAAACCAAACAAAATGTGAAGACATTGCAAGGTAACGCCATGAGTGAAACACTTCACAATAGAACGTTTGGTGGTGGCGTTACCCACCGTATAGGAAGTATTAGACCCAGACACGGCGCACAATTATCGTGGCGCTCCGAAGTCAATTTCCACATTAATGTATTCACACTTAGAATGTATGTCTTCATTGATTGAAGATATAAGTTACTTCGTGTGTTGCACATCTAAGTCATCAATATGCATAAGTGTTAGGATGTGTGCCTGATCACAAGACATTTGAGGATTCCAAGATATTTAGCTCACACCGTAACTTGCAAAATCTCTTCTCATCCAAGGGCTTGGTGAAGATATCTGCCAATTGCTCTTCAGTGTTGACGTGTATGATATCAATATCTTCCTTCACAACATGATCTCTGAGAAAGTGATGACGAATTTCAATGTGCTTTGTCTTCGAGTGCTGAACTGGGTTGTTGGTAATCTTGATGGCGCTTTCGTTGTCGCAGTAGAGTGGCACTTGCTTAAGATGAATGTCATAGTCCTTGAGAGTTTGCTTCATCCACAGAAGCTGAGCGCAGAAAGATCCAGCAGCAATGTATTCAAATTCAGCAGTGGAGAGAGATACACAGTTCTGCTTCTTAGAAGACCAACATACAAGTGATCGTCCCAGAAAATGACATGTGCCTGATGTAGACTTGCGATTCACCTTGTCACCAGCATAATCAGCATCTGAGAATCCAACCAGATCAAACTCTAAGCCCTTTGGATACCATAACCCTAGAGTTGGGGTGTGAGCCAAATATCGCAGAATTCGCTTCATAGCTAAGTGATGCGACTCCTTTGGTGTCGCTTGAAATCGAGCACACATGCAAACACTAAGCATAATATCTGGCCTAGATGCACATAAATAAAGCAAAGAACCAATCATGGAGCGGTATACCTTTTGATCGAAGAACTTCAGCTCCCCCATCATAGACATCTGATATTGCTCTTGCATCATATATCCAAACTCCTCACTGTACTTCTGATTGGTGCAGCCGAAGATAATGTCATCCACATATATTTGGCACACAAACAGTTCACCATCATATGTCTTCGTGAAGAGAGTGGGATCGAGGGAACCAGGTATGAAGCCTTTGCTCTTCAGGAAGTATTTGAGTGTATCATACCAAGCCCGAGGGGCTTGTTTGAGGCCATACAGTGCCTTATTGAGCTTGTATACCATGTCAGGATGTTTTGGATCTTCAAACCCAGGTGGTTGTGCAACATACACTTCTTCTTCAATCTTGCCATTGAGAAAGGCACTCTTCACATCCATTTGATATAAAAGTATGTTATGATGATTTGCATAGGTCAGCAGTATACGTATGGCTTCAAGTCTGGCCACAGGCGCAAATGTTTCATCGAAATCAATGCCTTCCACTTGAGTATATCCTTGAGCAACGAGACGAGCTTTGTTTCTGACAACTTGACCATGCTCATCTTGCTTGTTGCAGTATATCCATTTGGTGCCTATTATATTGTGCTTCCTTGGATCAGGATGCTTAACCAGTTCCCATACATTGTTCAGCTCAAACTGTTGAAGCTCTTCTTGCATAGCTTGAATCCATTCAGGTTCCATGAAGGCTTCTTCAACTTTCTTGGGTTTTGTGATTGAAAGGAATGCGAAGGGCCCGCAGAAATTTGCCAGTTGAGTTGCCCTTGAACGAGTCAGTGGACTAGGTGCATTGATGCTGTCAATTATTCTGTCAATCTGCACTTCATTGGCAACACGAGGATGTACAGGGCGAAGACTTTGCTCTTGCTGATCTGAGTTGTTGTTGGGAGGAAAGTCTTCAGGCTGAGCATTGTCTTCATGTGGATTAGGTGCTGAGATGATAAGTTCTTCTTCAGGATGAGCTTCAGAAGGTATAATTTCTCCAGTTCCCATTAGCTTGATTGATTCACTAGCTGGAACTTCATCTAGCACATCTGGCAGTTGCTCTCTTTGTGAACCATTGGTCTCATCGAACCGCACATCCACTGTTTCAACCACTTTGTAGTGAAAGAGATTGAAGACTCTGTAGGAGTGAGAATCCTTTCCATATCCAAGCATAAAACCCTCATGTGCTTTTGGTGCAAACTTTGAGGTGTGGTGTGGGTCCTTGATCCAGCATCTTGCGCCAAATACTCTGAAGTAACTGACATTTGGCTTCTTGCCAGTTAGGAGTTCATAAGATGTCTTGTTAAGAAGCTTGTGAAGATAAACGCGGTTGATTGTATGGCATGCAGTGTCAATGGCTTTAGGCCAGAATTTTCTTGGAGTCTTGTATTCATCTAGCATCGTTCTGGCCAACTCAATGAGTGTTCTGTTCTTGCGTTCGACGACGCCATTCTGCTATGGCGTGTACGGAGCTGGGAATTCATGTGTGATGCCCAAGGTATCAAGATATGTGTCAAGGCCAGTGTTCTTGAATTCAGTGCCATTGTCACTTCTGATGTGCTTTATCTTGGCGCCATAATTGTTCATAGCTCGATTGGCGAAGCGTCTGAAGACATCCTACACTTCAGTCTTGTAAAGGATTATGTGCACCCAAGTATATCTAGAGTAATCATCAACAATGACAAAGCCATAGAGGCAAGCAGTAGTGGAAAAGGTTGAGTAGTGAGTGGGACCAAAAAGATCCATGTGAAGCAGTTTGAAGGGTCGAGTAGTGGTCATGATTGTCTTCGAGGGATGTTTTGCCCTCGTCATCTTCCCTGCTTCACAGGAACCGCATAAGTGATCTTTCTTGAACTTGACGCCCTCGATGCCTATGACATGCTTCTTCTTTGCAAGGGTGTGGAGGTTCCTCATGCCAGCATGTCCAAGCCTCCGATGCCAAAGCCAGCATTCTGAAGCCTTTGCCAGAAGGCATACTGCAAGTTGTGGCCCTGCTGAGAAATCTACCACATACAGATCATCTTTCCGATACCCTTCAAACACTAGAGACTTGTCAGATTCCATTAGTACCAGGCAACGATATTTTCCAAATATTACGACCATGTTCAAATCGCAAAGCATTGAGACACACATTAAGTTGAAGCCAAGGGATTCAACAAGCATGACTTTATCCATGTGTTGATCCTTTCAGATTGCAACTCTACCTAGACCCAATACCTTACTTTTACCAGTGTCAGCAAATGTGATGTGGCTCTTGTCGGATGGACGTAAGGTTGAGTCCATAAAAAGGCTTCTTTTGCCAGTCATGTGATTTGTACACCCACTGTCAATAATCCATTCTGAAGACGCTGGTGTCGTACCCTACAGTGCAGTTAGGGGGATAGGCTTCACGAAGAGAATTGTTAAGCAAAAACATTTGACGAACCAGTGGGTTATGAAAACTTAGATCCAGATTAGGACTAATAGGGAGAGTAGCATGCGATTCAGGAACGAAATACATAGTGATGCCATTCGGGCATTTGATCTTGCGCCCTGCAAGATTTTTAAGGTCCCCAGCAATAGCGTCAGAAGATTTTGGTTTTCTACTGGAGACCTTTCCCTGCAAAAGAGAGTTAAGCTTTCTTAACCACCCACATCTTCAAGGGTGGCTTAGAAGCAATAAGTCTAAGTGCAGCATCTGAGAATTTTGGCTTTGGAGCCCTAGCAAACAGTCTAGCAGGCGGACAATAGTACTCATAAGAATAGGCAGAGTAGTTCTTGGTCATATGAACATGACGGTTTGATGAACCGCTCTCATATTCATATGCCTGAGTATGGTTTCCCTGCAAAGCATTTGCGTTAGTGCGACTCAGGTGAGTCCTCTGTCTGTATGAAGCCTTTGGACCATATGAAGTATTTGGTATGAGATTTGTCTTCTTCATGTGAGGTGTCATGAAGACATTCACAGGAAGATTCTCCAGACACGTTTTTGGAACCCAGATCTTCTTCATAGGTGGTCCATTCCTGCAGTTAGTACCAATGTACCTGGCAAACACTTCACCATTCTGATTTTTAAACAGTTTATAGTTTGCATCAAAGGATTCATCAATGATAATGGGGTTAGCACAAGTGAAGCCAGATAGATTGGATGGATCTGCTGAAGATTCCTTTGCAGCAACCCATGTGGTTTTGGGGTACTGCTCAGGTTTCTAGTAAGAGCCATCTGCATTTATTTTCCTTACAAACCCAACACCCTCTTTCCTAGGGTTTCGGTTCAGAATCTGCTTCTTGAGGACATCACATAATGTCTGATGCCCTTTAAGACTTTTGTACATCCCTGTTTCAAGCAATGTCTTCAACCTAGCATTCTCATCAGCAATAGCAGTGGTATCCTCAGCAGAGGGGTTAGTTACCACATCAACAGTTGAAGATATTGCAACAGCAGTAGCAGTGGAACATTCAGCAACAGAAGCAGCATTATCACGCTCAATGCATTTAACACATGGTGGTTCAAATCCTTCCTGAGCGGAACTGATCTGTTCAGTGCGAAGTGATTCGTTTTCCTTCTGAAGATCTTCATGAGCCGCTCTCAATTTCTCAAGATCTTGCTTCCTTTGAAGATAATCATAGGAAAGCTTTTCATGAGTTGTTGAGAGAGTATCATGACGATCTTCAAGTTCCTGATACTTAACGTGAAGATTTTTTATGTCTTCAATTAAGGATTCAGATCGAGTCATTTCAGCACCCAACAGATCATCGCTTCTGTCTAACAGTTTTTGAATATGTTCCATGGCTTTCTGTTGTTCAGTTGCAATTTTAGCAAGTGTTTTGTAGCTGGGTTTTGAATCACAATCAGAGTCATCGTCACTTGATGTTTGATAGTGAGTGGTGCGTGAGTTTACCTTGGCACCCCGTGCCATGAAGCAATAGGTAGGATCGGAGTAGTCCTTGTCATTTGCATCAGTGTCGGTGATGGAGTCATTGTCTTCAATGTTGAAGATGGACTTGGCAACGTATGCTGTAGCCAGACTTGCGATGCCAAAATCAGACTCTTCCTCAGACTCCACCTCTGCCTCCTCAGAAGCGGACTCCTCCTCTGAATCCATTTCCTTGCCAACAAACGCACGTGCCTTGCCAGATGAGCTCTTCTTGTGTGATGAAGACTTTGAGGAAGACTTGGAAGAAGACTTTGAGTATTTCTTCTTCTTCTTGTCGTCAGAATCATATTCCTTGCTCTTCTTCTTCTTCTTTCTGTTCTCATTGTCCCACTGTGGACACTCAGAGATGAAGTGTCCAGTTTTCTTGCACTTGTGGCATGTTTTCTTCTTGTAGTCATGAGCAGAAGCTTCATCATTCCTTGAGCTTGATCATGAAGACTTTCTGAAGCCTTTCTTTTTGGTGAATTTTTGGAACTTCTTCACCAGCATTGCAAGTTCCCTTCCAATGTCTTCAGGATCATCAAAACTGCCGTCAGATTCTTCTTCAGATGAGGAAACAGCTTTTGCCTTCAGGGCACGAGTTCGCCCGTAGTTTGGACCGTAGATTTCTCTTTTCTTAGAAAGCTGAAACTCATGTGTGTTGAGCCTCTCGAGTATGTCGGACGGATCGAGTGTCTTGAAATCAGGACGTTCTTGAATCATCAGGGCTAGGATGTCAAACGAACTATCAAGTGATCTCAGCAGCGTCTTGACGATTTCATGTTTGGTGATCTCAGTGGCGCCGAGGGCTTGAAGCTCATTGGTGATGTCAGTAAGTCGGTCAAATGTGTGTTGGACATTCTCATTGTCATTTCGCTTGAAGCGGTTGAAGAGATTGCGAAGTACACTGATTCTCTGATCTCTCTGGGTTGAGATGCCTTCATTGACCTTGGAGAGCTAGTCCGAGACCAGCTTGGATGTCTTCAAAGCACTCACACGGCCATACTGTCCTTTGGTCAGATGACCACATATGATATTCTTGGCAGTAGAGTCCAGTTGAGTGAACTTCTTGACATCAGCAGCAGTGACACCTTCTCCAGCCTTGGGAACGCCCTTCTCGACGACATACCATAGGTCGACGTGAATGGCTTCAAGATGCATGCGCATCTTATTCTTCTAGTAGGGATATTCAGTTCCATCGAAGACGGGGCACGCAGCAGAGACTTTGATTATCCCTACAGTCGACATAGCTAAAACTCCAGGTGGTTAAACCGAATCACACAGAACAAGGGAGCACCTCGCTCTGATACCAATTGAAAGTGCGTTATATCGACTAGAGGGGGATGAATAGGCGATTTTTATGGAAGTCTTCAAAATGTGGAAGTTGTGAAGACAAACAGTAGAGATATGCCTATCACTAAGCAGCGGAAGTTAGATTACACTAGGAAAGCCATGATCAAGTATTCAATAGAGTGAAAGCACAGTGACAAGTTGCAGCAGTGTAATAAGGATCAGGTAGGAAGAAGTTATGAAGCCAAACAAATCATACAGTTACGTTGTGAAGACAAAAGATAGAGCAAGCATGCAATGGCTTCACAATGAGCAACAGTAAGTAAAGGAAGTGAAGATGAAACCAGTGACTCGTTGAAGACAAAGATTTGTTGGACCAGTTCCAGTTGTTGTGACAAATGTACGTATGGTTAGGGCGGCTAGGTATTTGAACCAAAGGACACCCAGTCCTGAACACGCAGCTCAGGACACCCAGTCCTCACCGTATTCCCCTTGAGCTAAGGTCACACAGACCTCGCCCAATCACTCTGGTAAGTCTTCAAGGTAGACTCCCAAACCTTCACAGACTTCGTTCACCGGCAATCCACAATGTCCCTTGGATGCTCAGAACGCGACGCCTAACTGGCTAGAGGATGCACAGTCCTCAAGTGTAATAAGTCTTCAGATCACTCAGACAAGAAGACTTAAGTGATGCCCAATTCTCTCTGGCTCTGGGTGGTTAGGGTTTTTCTCCTCACTAGGAATTTTCTCTCAAAGGCTTTGAGGTGGGTTGCTCTCAAACGACAAAAGCCATGCACTGAAATCTGAGCAGCCAACCGTTTATGGTTGTAGGGGGTGGACTATTCATAGCCACTGGGCAACCCGACCTGATTTGTCCGAAATGACCCTGGGTCACTAAGGAACTGACACGTGTACCAACGGTCAGATTTCAAACTCACACGGCAACTTTACTTGGGCTACAAGTAAAGCTGACTTGTCCGACTCTGGACAAGATTTGCTCTCATAGTCTTCACTCGAAGATATAGGTTTTGAATTTGGCATCACTTCAGTCGTTCTGAATGGTTCTCTTGGACCCCACTTAACAGTACGATGGTTCCTATGACTCAACACAAATGAAAGAGAACTATGAAAGATCTAAGTCTTCGAGTTCCATAGGCTTCACGTGGTGTCTTCTCTTGTCATAGTCTTCAATGTGAATATCTTCATATACCACCATTGACTTCAATGTCTTCATACATTTTTAGGAGTCATCTCTGGTAGTAAAACCGAATCAATGAGGGACTTCTACCTGTGTTATCCTGCAATTCTCACAAACACATTAGTCCCTCAACTAGGTTTGTCGTCAATACTCCAAAACCAACTAGGGGTGGCACTAGATGCACTTACAAGGCGGTATATTAAGACCATGTATTTCTTCAATAGGAGGTAAATTCTTAACGTCTTCAGCTTTAATACCTTTTTCTTTCATAGATTTCTTTGCCTCTTGCATATCTTCGTGACTGAGAAATAAAATACGTCTCTTCTTCGGAGTTGGTTTAGAGATAGGCTCAGTAATTGGAGCAGGAGTTGGCTCAGGAGCTGGCTCAGGAGGTGCCCAATTATTTTCATTTGTCAACATATTATTCAATAGAATTTCAGCTTCATCCTGTGTTCTTTCCCTGAAAAGAGAACCGGCACAACTATCCAGGTAATCTCTGGAAGCATCGGTTAGTCCATTATAAAAGATATCAAGTATTTCGGGTTTCTTAAGAGGATGATCAGGCAAAGCATTAAGTACCTTGAGAAGCCTCCCCCAAGCTTGTGGGAGACTCTCTTCTTTAATTTGCACAAAGTTGTATATTTCCCTCAAAGCAGCTTGTTTCTTATGAGGAGGGAAATATTTAGCAGAGAAGTAATAAATCATATCCTGGGGACTACGCACACAACCAGGTTCAAGAGAATTAAACCATATCTTAGCATCGCCCTTTAATGAGAACGGAGATATTTTGAGTAAATAGAGGTAACGTGATGTCTCATTATTAGTGAACAGGGCAGCTATATCATTTAACTTAGTAAGATGTGCCACAATAGTTTCAGATTCATGGCCATAAAACGGATCAAATTCAACCAAAGTAATTATATCAGGATCAACAGAGAATTCATAATCCTTATCAGGAACACATATAGGTGAAGTAGCAAAAGCAGGGTCGGGTTTCATTTTATCTCTAAGTGATTCTTTGTTCCATTTAATTAATAACCTCTTAAGCTCATATCTATCTCTGCAAGCTAAAATAGCTAAAGAAGCATCTTGATCAAATAAATAACCCTCAGGAATAACAGGCATATTTTCATCATCACTATCATCATCGTATTCAGATTCAATAATTTCTCTTTCTCTATCCCTAGCTATTTGTTCATCAAGAAATTCACTAAGGGGCACAGTAGTATCAGACATAGAAGCAGTTTCATCATAAGTATCATGCATAGCAGAAGTGGCATCATCAATAACATGCGACATATCAGAACAAATAGCAGAAGCAGGTGTAGGTGTCGCAAACTTACTCATAACAGAAGGTGAATCAAGTGCAGAGCTAGATGGCAGTTCCTTACCTCCCCTCGTAGTTGAGGGATAGATCTTGGTTTTTGGATCTCTCAAGTTCTTCATAGTGTCCAGCAGATATAAATCCCAAGTGACTCAAAGAATAGAGCTATGCTCCCCGGCAACGGCGCCAGAAAAAAGGTCTTGATAACCCACAAGTATAGGGGATCGCAACAGCTTTCGAGGGCAGAGTATTCAACCCAAATTTGTTGATTTGGCACAAGGGGAGCCAAATAATATTCTCAAGTATTAGCAGCTGAGTTGTCAATTCAACCACACCTGGAAAATTAGTATCTGCAGCAAAGTGTTTAGTAGCAAAGTAATATGATAGTAGTGGTAGCAGCAACAAAAGTAATGTTTTTGGTATTTTGTAGTGATTGTAACAGTAGCAGCGGGAAAGTAAATAAGCATAAACCAGTATATGGAAAACTTGTAGGCACCGGATCAGTGATGGATAATTATGCTGGATGCGGTTCATCATGTAACAGTCATAACATAGGGTGACACAGAACTAGCTCCAATTCATCAATGTAATGTAGGCATGTATTCCGTATATAGTCATACGTGCTTATGGAAAAGAACTTGCATGACATCTTTTGTCATACCCTCCCATGGCAGCGGGGTCCTATTGGAAACTAAGGGATATTAAGGCCTCCTTTTAATAGAGAACCGGAACAAAGCATTAGCACATAATGAATACATGAACTCCTCAAACTACGGTCATCACCGGTAAGTGTCCCGATTATTGTCACTTCAGGGTTAATGGATCATAACACATAATAGGTGACTATAGACTTGCAAGATAGGATCTAGAACTCTCATATATTCATGAAAACATAATAGGTTCAGATCTGAAATCATGGCACTCGGGCCCTAGTGACAAGCATTAAGCGTAGCAAAGTCATAGCAACATCAATCTCAGAACATAGTGGATACTAGGGGTCAAACCCTAACAAAACTAACTCGATTACATGATAAATCTCATCCAACCCATCACCGTCCAGCAAGCCTACGATGCAATTACTCACGCACGGCGGTGAGCATCATGAAATTGGTGATGGAGGATGGTTGATGATGATGACGGCGACGAATCCCCATCACCGGAGCCCCGAACGGACTCCAGATCAGCCCTCCCGAGAGGTTTTAGGGCTTGGCGGCGGCTCCGTATCATAAAACGCGATGATTTCTTCTCTCTGATTTTTATTCTCATCGAAACTCAATATATAGAGTTGGAGTTGGCGTCGGAGGGTCTCCAGGGGGCCCACGAGGTAGGAGGGCGCCTCCCACCCTCGTGAGAAGGGTGTGGGCCCCCCTGGTCTTCATATTTGGTGAGGATTTTTATTATTTTTTCTAAGACCTCCTGTGGAGTTTCAGGTCATTCCGAGAATATTTGTTTTCTGCTTATAAAACAACATCATGGTAATTCTGCTGAAAATAGCGTCAGTCCGGGTTAGTTCCATTCAAATCATACAAGATAGAGTCCAAAACAAGGGCAAAAGTGTTCGGAAAAGTACATACGACGGAGACGTATCACCCATGAGGCCCAATACTTCTTCCCCCGTATTCCCGTAACTCCCCGGTACTCCGAAAAATACCCAAATCACTCAGAACCTTTCTGATGTCCGAATATAGTCGTCCAATATATCGATCTTTACGTCTCTACATTTCGAGACTCCTCGTCATGTCCCCGGTCTCATCTGAGACTCCGAACTACCTTCGGTACATCAAATCACATAAACTCATAATACCGATCGTCACCGAACGTTAAGCGTGCGGACCCTACGGGTTCGAGAACTGTGTAGACATGACCGAGACACGTCTTCGGTCAATAACCAATAGCGGAACCTGGATGTTCATATTGGCTCCTACATATTCTATGAAGATCTTTATCGGTCAAACCGCAAAATAGCATACGTTGTTCCCTTTATCATCGCTATGTTACTTGCCCGAGATTCGATCGTTGGTATCTCAATACCTAGCTCAATCTCGTTACCGACAAGTCTCTTTACTTGTTCTGTAATGCATCATCCTGTAACTAACTCATTAGTTGCTTTGCTTGCAAGGCTTATAGTGATGTGCATTCCTGAGAGGGCCCAAAGATACCTCTCCAACAATCGGAGTGACAAATCCTAATCTCGATCTATGCCAACTCAACAACTACCATCGGAGACACCTGTAGAGCACATTTATAATCACCCAGTTATGTTGTGACGTTTGGTAGCACACAAAGTGTTCCTCCGGTAATCAGGAGTTTCATAATCTCATAGTCATAGGAACATGTATAAGTCATGAAGAAAGCAATAGGAGTAAACTAAAACGATCAAGTGCTAAGCTAACGGAATGGGTCAAGTCAATCACATCATTCTCTAATGATGTGATCCCGTTAATCAAATGACAACTCATGTCTATGGTTAGGAAACATGACCATCATTGATTCAACGAGCTAGTCAAGTAGCGGCAAACTAGTGACACTCTGTTTGTCTATGTATTCACACACGTACTACGTTTCCGGTTAATACAATTCTAGAATGAATAATAAACATTTATCATGATATTAGGAAATATAAATAACAACTTTATTATTGCCTCTAGGGCATATTTCCTTCAGTCTCCCACTTGCACTAGAGTTAATAATCTAGTTCACATCGTCATGTGATTTAACACCAATAGATGTGCACATCTTTATGTGATTAGTTCACATCTCCATGTGACTAACACCCAAAGGGTTTACTAGAGTCAATAATCTAGTTCACACCACTATGTGATTAACACACAAAGAGTGATCATGTTTTGCTTGTGAGAGAAATTTAGTCAACGGGTCTGCAACATTCAGATAGGTATATATTTCGCAAATTTCTATGTCTACAATGCTCTGCACGGAGCTACTCTAGCTAATTGCTCCCACTTTCAATATGTATCTAGATCGTGACTTAGAGTCATCTAGATCGATGTAAAAAGCTTGCATCGACGTAACTCTTTACGACGAACTCTTTTATCACCTCCGTAACCGAGAAATATTTCCTTAGTCCTCTTAAGGATAATTTTGACCGCTGTCCAATGATCTCCTCCTAGATCACTATTGTACTCCCTTACCAGAATCATGCTAAGGTATACAATAGGACTGGTAAACATCATAGCACACTTTATAGAACCTATGACTGAGGCATAGGGAATGACTTTTCATTCTCTTTCTATTTTCTGCTGTGGTCGGGGTTTGAGTCTTTACTCAACTTCACACCTTACAACATAGGCAAGAACTCCTTCTTTGACTTTTCCATTTTGAACTAATTCAAAATCTTGTCAAGGTATGTACTCATTGAAAATATATCAAGCGTCTTGATCTATCTCTCTAGATCTTGATGCTCAATATGTAAGTAGCTTCATCGAGGTCTTTCTTTGAAAAACTCTTTTCAAACACTCCTTTATACTTCCAGAAAATTCTACATTATTTCCGATCAACAATATGTCATTCACATATACTTATCAGATATGTTGTAGTGCTCCCACTCACTTTCTTGTAAATACAGGCTTCACCACAAGTCTGTATAAAACCATATGCTTTGATCACTTTATCAAAGCATCTATTCCAACTCCGAGATGCTTGCACATGTCCATAGATGGATCGCTGGAGCTTGCTCACTTTGTTGGCACCTTTAGGATCGGCAAAATCTTCTGGTTGCATCATATATAACTTTTTTTTAAGAAATCCATGAAGGAATACAGTTTTGACACCCATTTGCCAGATTTCATAAAATGCGGCAACTGCTAACATGATTCGGAAACTCTTTTAAGCATCAATATGAGTGAGAAAATCTCATCGTAGTCAACACCTTGATCTTGTCAAAAACGTTTTGTAACGCCCCAAGACCGGAGCTTCAGATGCCTTCCATGGGTTCTGAGATTCGTTGGTGTTTTGTTTGGTTCGTGCATTCATTCTTGCATCATGTCATCATGCAACCCGTTTTAAAAACTCAACCAAATAAAGCGTATGGATCTTCGATCCATTTAAATCGAGGGAGTTCACATGGTGAAATTCTATTTATAACATATAAAAGTCTCCTACTATTATTAGGGAGCTATATTAAAATTCCATTGTTTTGGAATCACCCATGAACCCACTTGCATATTAAATCCCTTGGCCTTTTTCTTCTTCAAGTTTTGACTCTCTAGCCTTGCCAACAATTCTTTTACCACTTTCCAGAGCTCTACCAAATTTCCCAACGTTTTTGGACCTATCGAATACCGACTTCCTTCTCACACTCATTTGAATTAAATTCAAATGAGTTTGAATGCAAACTTCACACGTGTGCTCTTTCCTATTTTCTCACAACAAGCTCATTTTTATGAGTCCGGGGAAATTAACCTCCTGCGCAAATTCTATCCCTAACACTTCCTTTATTTCTCCTTTTCTTTGTTATTTTTTCTTTCTATTTTATTAGGAAGGAAGTAGGAGAGCAGCTGCAGCTCGGCCTGCCCGCAGCGACCGGCCCAGGCCACCGCGGCCTCCCTAAGCCCAGCAGCCAGCCAAGCCCACCAAGTCCCCGTCTAACCTCTAACCCTAACCTACCCGATCCTCTCCCCTTCTTTCCTCCTAGCGCCGCCAGAGGAGGAGCCCGATCCCCATCTCACCCTCTCCCTCGCGAGCACCCTCCTTCCCCTTCCCGTTCGCCTGCCTCGACATGGGGCGTTGCTCCACCACGCCGCTGCGCCTCCTGCATGGCCTCCTCCTCGCCTTGAAGCCCCGCGCCCTGGTCTTCTTCCTCACGCTCCCTGCCATGGCCACGTGCCCCTCGAGCCAGTAGGACGATGTCCTGCCTCGCCGTCGTTCGCCTCCGGCGAGCAGCCGCGCCATGGCCTTCCTCCTCTCACACCCTGCTCGTCGCCGGAGAGAGAGAGCCTCCTCGCCGCCCCGTTGTGCACCGAAGGTCAGGGCCTCCATGGACGAGTTCCCCCGCGACCACGCCCCTGCCGTCCCTGCGCATCTGCTGCTTCGTCGCCAGCCTCCAGCGCCTCCGCTGACCTGGTTCGCCTCGCCGTTGTTGCTCTGCAAGCATGCCTCCCTTCTGCTCCGTCCATTAGACCACCTTGGCCATAGTTTGCCACTGCCTAGACCACCTTCAGCCGGGCGCCCCGCCTCCTGCTTCGGCCAGAGTTCCTTCGCCTCCAAGCTGCTTCTCGAGCTGTCGCTCGAGGTTGTAACCTCCGTGTGTGCTACCACCCCGTGCATGTTGCCAAAGTACCACAACATCGATGACAACACACACCGCCAAGACCGACTACGAGGATTCACCAAGTACCTTCGGATGCGCCAAGTTTGACTACATAGACCGCCAAGTTCCGCTTCGAACGTGTACGACTACACCCGGTGATGCGACAAGTACCCCAACAACGTGCACAACTACACCAAGACCGGTTCGACAAGTACCCCGAAAACATCTGTACTTCTACCGCCCCCGCGGGTCCGACAAAACCAAGTGTACAACTACTGTTGCCCCGAGGACGTTGGATCCGTCAAGTACCTCTCTGAGAACGAACATGTACCACTACTTCCACTTCCGTTGTCGAGGAACGATAGTACCACTACTTCCCATGAACGTCCCGAGAATGTCTACTTCCTCTACTTTCCTCTACGAACTCAAACCGCCCCGGAAATGCACGCTCTGAAGGTATAGCCCCGAGACGAACGCCCGTGAACGGATGCATGTGTGTATGAGATGGTTTCATGTAACTGTTGCTCGCCGCGTACGATGTATCTGTTGCGCGTTACCGTTTCTGAGCCATCGACACGTGGGAACCTGGTAACCGGGAGCACCCCACCGTTCATCGCATGACACGCTCCCGTCACACTTTCTTTTGCACCGGCATCTCAATCGAGTTACCGGAACTGGAATGTTGCCGTGGCACCATTTCCGCTATCGTTGCCATGGCACCCCTTTCGTTTCCGCCACGATGACAAAATGCTTCATATCATGCTCATGTCAACTTTTTCATAAAATTTGCATAAACTTGCACATGTCATTCGCATCATGATAATAACATTTAAAATGTTTAAAATTGTTGTTTACATTAAATTGCTAAATGCATATGGGGATTTACCGGAATTGTTGTTTGTTATTTCCTGCCTCATTTAAACTTGCCTAAATGTTTAGTTTACTTATGCTCCGCCTCTTGCCATGTTTAAACAACATTTAATTTTGTTGAGTAGTTTAAACGAGATCGAACTAAATAACTTGAATGTGGTGTTCCGTCAATATGCAACTCGTTGCATATTGAGCTCCACTTAATTTGTAGTATTGTTTGTGCACTTTGCCATGCCATGCATATTTAAACCGGACATGCATCATCCTTCGTTGTGCATCATGCCATGTTCATGTGATCGTTGTTTACTATGTTGCTTGCTTCTTTCCGGTGTTGTTTCTGGGTAGTTCCGGTAACGTTGCGCTTGTGAGGATCCATTCGACTGCGTCCGTTTGTCTTCTTCATGGACTCATTCTTCTTCCTTGCGGGATCTCAGGCAAGATGACCATACCCTCGAAATCACTTCTATCTTTGCTTGATAGTTGCTCGCTCTATTGCTATGCCGCGATACCTACCACTTGCTATATCATGCCTCCCATATTGCCATGTCAAACCTCTAACCCACCTCGTCCTAGCAAACCGTTGTTTGGCTATGTTACCACTTTGCTCAGCCCCTCTTATAGCGTTGCTAGTTGCAGGTGAAGTTGAAGTTTGTTCCTTGTTGGAACATGATTATTGTTGGGATATCATTATTATATCTTGTTTACTTTAATGCATCTATATACTTGGTAAAGGGTGGAAGGCTCGGCCTTATGCCTGGTGTTTTGTTCCACTCTTGCCGCCCTAGTTTCCATCATACCGGTGTTATGTTCCTTGATTTTGCGTTCCTTACACGGTTGGGTGTTATGGGAACCCCTTGACAGTTCGCTTTGAATAAAAGTCCTCCAGTAAGGCCCGACCTTGGTTTTACCATTTGCCTACCTACCACCATATACCTTCCCTTGGGTTCTGCAGAATCAAGGGTCATCTTATTTTAAACCCTGCTACCTCTTGAGCACTACGTTGGTTTTTCCCCGAAGAGGAAGGGATGATGCAGCAAAGTAGCGTAAGTATTTCCCTTAGTTTTTGAGAACCAAGGTATCAATCCAGTAGGAGGCTTCGCACGAGTCCCTCGTACCTGCACGAAACAAATATATCCTCTAGCAACCAACGCGATAAGGGGTTGTCAATCCCTACACGGCCACTTACGAGAGTGAGATCTGATAGATATGATAAGATAATATTTTTGGTATTTTTTGATAAAGATGCAAAGTAAAATAAAAGCAAAGTAAAAAAGCAAAGGAAATAACTAAGTATTGGAAGATTAATATGATGAAGATTGACCCGGGGGCCATAGGTTTCACTAGTGGCTTCTCTCAAGAGCATAAGTATTCTACGGTGGGTGAACAAATTACTATTGAGCAATTGACAGAATTGAGCATAGTTATGAGAATATCTAGGTATGATCATGTATATAGGCATCATGTCCGAGACAAGTAGACCGACTCCTGCCTGCATCTACTACTATTACTCCACTCATCGACCGCTATGCAGCATGCATCTAGAGTATTAAGTTAATGAAAACAGAGTAACGCCTTAAGCAAGATGACATGATGTAGAGGGACAAACTCATGCAATATGATGAAAACCCCATCTTGTTATCCTCGATGGCAACAATACAATACGTGCCTTGCTGCCCCTAGTGTCACTGAGAAAGGACACTGCAAGATTGAACCCAAAACTAAGCACTTCTCCCATTGCAAGAAAGATCAATCTAGTAGGCCAAACCAAACTGATAATTCGAAGACACTTGCAAAGATAACCAATCATACAAAAAAGAATTCAGAGAAGATTCAAATATTGTTCATAGATAGACTTGATCATAAACCCACAATTCATCGGTCTCAACAAACACACCGCAAAAAGAAGATTACAACGAATAGATCTCCACAAGAGAGGGGGAGAACATTGTATTGAGATCCAAAAGGAGAGAAGAAGCCATCTAGCTAATAACTATGGACCCGTAGGTCTGAGGTGAACTACCCACATTTCGTCGCAGGGGCTATGGTGATGATGTAGAAGCCCTCTGTGATGGATACCCCCTCTGGCGGAACTCCGAAATAGGCCCCAAGATGGGATCTTGTGGATACAGAAAGTTGTGGCGGTGGAATTAGGGTTTTGGCTCCGTGTCTAATCGTTTGGGGGTACGTAGGTATATATAGGAGGAAGGAGTATGTCAGTGGAGCAACAGGGGGCCCACGAGGGTGGAGGGTGCGCGCCCCTACCTCGTGGCCTCCTCCTTTGTTTCTTGACGTAGGGTCCAAGTCTCCTGGATCATGTTCGGTGAGAAAATCATGTTCCCGATGGTTTCATTCCGTTTGGACTCCGTTTGATATTCCTTTTCTTCAAAAACCCTAAAATAGGCAAAAAACAGCAATTCTGGGCTGGGCCTCCGGTTAATAGGTTAGTCCCAAAAAATAATATAAAAGTGGATAATAAAGCCCAATAATGTCCAAAACAGTAGATAATATAGCATGGAGCAATCAAAAATTATAGATATGTTGGAGACGTATCAAGCATCCCCAAGCTTAATTTCTGCTCGTCCTCGAGTAGGTAAATGATAAAAAACAGAATTTTTGATGCGGAGTGATACTTGGCATAATTTTAATGTAATTCTTCTTAATTGTGGTATGAATATTTAGATCCGAAAGATTCAAGATAAAAGTTCGTATTGACATAAAAATAATAATACTTCAAGCATACTAACTAAGCAATTATGTCCTCTCAAAATAACATGGCCAAAGAAAGTTCATCCCTACAAAATCATATAGTTTAGTCATGCTCCATTTTCGTCACACAAGAATGCTCTCATCATGCACAACCCCGATGACAAGCCAAGCAATTGTTTCATACTTTAGTAATCTCAAACCTATAAACTTTCACGCAATATATGAGCGCGAGCCATGGATATAGCACTATGGGTGGAATAGAATATGATGATGGGGGTTATGTGGAGAAGACAAAAAAGGAGAAAGTCTCACATCAATGAGGCTAATCAATGGGCTATGGAGATGCCCATCGATTGATGTTGATGCAAGGAGTAGAGATTGCCATGCAATGAATGCACTAGAGCTATAAATGTATGAAATCTCAACAAAAGAAACTAAGTGGGTGTGCATCCAACTTGCTTGCTCACGAAGACATAGGGAACTTGAGGAGGCCCATTGTTGGAATATACAAGCCAAGTTCTATAATGAAAAATTCCCACTAGTATAAGAAAGTGACAAAACAAAAGACTCTCTATCATGAAGATTATGGTGCTACTTTGAAGCACAAGTGTGGAAAAAGGATAGTAGCATTGTCCCTTCTTTATATTTTTTTTATTTGGCCTTTCTTTTTTTGGCCTTTCTCCTTTTTTAGGACAATGCTCTATGAATGATGGTCATCACACTTATATTTACTTACAACTCAAGAATTACAAGTCGATACTTAGAACAAGATATGACTCTATATGAATGCCTCCGGCGGTGTACCGGGATATGCAATGAACCAAGAGTGACATGTATGAAAGAATTATGAATGGTGGCTTTGCCACAAATACTATGTCAACTACATGATCATGCTAAGCAATATGACAATGATGAATGTGTCATGATGAACGGAATGGTGGAAAGTTGCATGGCAATATATCTCGGAATGGCTATGGAAATGCCATGATAGGTAGGTATGGTGGCTGTTTTGAGGAAGATATAAGGAGGTTTATGTGTGAAAGAGCGTATCATATCACGGGGTTTGGATGCACCGGAGAAGTTTGCACCAATTCTCAATGTGAGAAAGGGCAATGCACGGTACCGAAGAGGCTAGCAATGATGGAAGGGTGAGAGTGTGTATAATCCATGGACTCAACATTAGCCATAAAGAACTCACATACTTATTGAAAAAATCTACAAGTCATCAAAAACCAAGCACTACGCGCATGCTCCTAGGGGGATAGATTGGTAGGAAAAGACCATCGCTCGTCCCCGGCCGCCACTCATAAGGAAGACAATAAAATAACACCTCATGTTTCAAATTTGTTACATAACGTTTACCATACGTGCATATTATGGGACTTGCAAACTTCAACACAAGCATTTCTCAAATTCACAACTACTCAACTAGCACGACTTTGATATTATTACCTCCATATCTCAAAACAATCATCAAGCATCAAACTTCTCTTAGTATTCAAAACACTCATAAGAAAAAAATCTTGAACACCTAGCATATTAGGATTATTTAAGCAAATTACCATGGTATTTAAGACTCTCAAAATAATCTAAGTGAAGCATGAGAGATCAATAGTTTCTATAAAACAAATCCACCACTGTGCTCTAAAAGATATAAGTGAAGTACTAGAGCAAAACTATATAACTCAAATGATATAAGCGAAGCACATAGAGTATTCTAACAAATTCCAAATCATGTATGGCTCTCTCAAAAGGTGTGTACAGCAAGGATGATTGTGGCAAACTAAAAAGCAAAGACTCAAATCATACAAGACGCTCCAAGCAAAACACATATCATGTGGTGAATAAAAATATAGCTCCAAGTAAAGTTACCGATAGAATTAGACGAAAAGAGGGGATGCCTTCTGGGGCATCCCCAAGCTTTGGCTTTTAGGTGTCCTTAGATTATCTTGGGGGTGCCATGGGCATCCCCAAGCTTAGTCTCTTGCCACTCCTTGTTCCATAATCCATGAAATCTTTACCCAAAACTTGAAAACTTCACAACACAAAACTCAAAGTAGAAAATCTCGTGAGCTCCGTTAGCAAAAGAAAACAAAAGACCACTTCAAGGTACTGTAATGAACTAATTCTTTATTTATATTGGTGTTAAACCTACTGTATTCCAACTTCTCTATGGTTTATAAACTATTTTACTAGCCATAGATTCATTAAAATAAGCAAACAACACACGAAAAACAGAAATTTGTTCTTGACGTAGGGTCCAAGTTTCCTGGATCATGTTCGGTGATAAAATCACGTTCCCAAAGGTTTCATTCCGTTTGGACTCCGTTTGATATTCCTTTTCTTCGAAACCCTAAAATAGGCAAAAAACAGCAATTCTGGGCTGGGCCTCCGGTTAATAGGTTAGTCCCAAAAAACAATATAAAAGTGGATAATAAAGCCCAATAATGTCCAAAACAGTAGATTATATAGCATGGAGCAATCAAAAATTATAGATACGTTGGAGACGTATAAAACCCCCCCGGGCCAGTGCTCCTCTGAGTGTTGGTCCGAACCGAGCTGCCTGCGGGGCCACCTCGGGGAAACTTGAGGTTTGGTTTTACTCGTAGCTAGTCTCATCCGGTGTTGCCCTGAGAACGAGATACGTGCGACTCCTATCGGGATTTGTCGGCACATCGGGTGGCTTTGCTGGTCTTGTTTTACCATTGTCGAAATGTCTTGTAACCGGGATTCCGAGTCTGATCGGGTCTTCCTGGGAGAAGGAATATCCTTCGTTGACCGTGAGAGCTTGTGATGGGCTAAGTTGGGACACCCCTGCAGGGTTTTGAACATTCGAAAGCCGTGCTCGCGGTTATGGGCAGATGGGAATTTGTTAATGTCCGGTTGTATAGAACTTGACACTTAACTTAATTAAAATGCATCAACCGCGTGTGTAGCCGTGATGGTCTCTTCTCGGCGGAGTCCGGGCAGTGAACACGGTTCTTGTGTTATGATTGAATGTAAGTAGATTCAGGATCACTTCTTGATCACTTCTAGTTCATGTCCGTGCATTGCTTCTCTTCTCGCTCTCATTTGCGTAAGTTAGCCACCATATATGCTAGTGCTTGCTGCAGCTCTACCTCACTACCCTTTCCTACCCATAAGCTTAAATAGTCTTGATCTCGTGGGTGTGAGATTGCTGAGTCCTCGTGGCTCATAGATACTTTCAAACAGTTGCAGGTGCCGATGATACCAGTGCAGGTGGCGCAACCGAGCTCAAGTGGGAGCTCGTTGAAGATCGTGTTCATTGTGTTATTTCGTTTCCTTTTGATCAGTAGTGGAGCCCAGTCGGGACGATCGGGGATCTAGCATTTGGGGTTGTCTTTCTTTTATTTGGTTCCGTAGTCGGACCTTGATTGTATTCTGGATGATGTATGCTATGTTTATGTGTTGTGTGAAGTGGCGATTGTAAGCCAACTCTATATCCCTTTCTTATTCAGTACATGGGATGTGTAAAGATTACCCCTCCTGCGACATGCCTACCATGCAGTTATGCCTCTAAGTCATGCTCCGACACGTGGGAGATATAGCCACATCGTGGGTGTTACACGTTTTGTGACAATTCGAGCTTTGTAGATAGTAACACTACTATCATCGTTCGTCTTCCTCTTGAAGATCCATTTATTCTCAATGACTCACCGAT
Organism: Triticum monococcum; assembly: GCA_034509565.1. Classification (NCBI taxonomy): domain Eukaryota; kingdom Viridiplantae; phylum Streptophyta; class Magnoliopsida; order Poales; family Poaceae; genus Triticum; species Triticum monococcum. The sequence goes on from CM067841.1 coordinate 82,683,015, forward strand.
CATCGGGGAAGTCAATCAAAGTCCATACTTTGTTCTCATACATGGATCCCATCTCAGATTTCATTGCCTCAAGGCATTTCACGGAATCTGGGCTCATCATCGCTTCCTCATAGTTCGTAGGTTCGCCATGGTCAAGTAACATGACATCCAGAACAGGATTACCGTACCACTCTGGTGCGGATCTCACTCCGGTTGACCTACGAGGTTCGGTAGTAACTTGATCTGAAGTTACATGATCATCATCATTAGCTTCCTCACTAATTGGTGTAGGAGTCACAGGAACAGATTTCTGTGATAAACTACTTTCCAATAAGGGAGCAGGTACAGTTACCTCATCAAGTTCTACTTTCCTCCCACTCACTTATTTCGAGAGAAACTCCCTCTCTAGAAAGGATGCATTCTTAGCAACATATGTCTTGCCTTCGGATCTGTGATAGAAGGTGTACCCAACTGTCTCCTTTGGGTATCCTATGAAGACACATTTCTCCAATTTGGGTTTGAGCTTATCAGGATGAAACTTTTTCACATAAGCATCGCAACCCAAAACTTTAAGAAACGACAACTTTGGTTTCTTGCCAAACCACAGTTCATATGGCGTCGTCTCAACGGATTTAGATGGTGCCCTATTTAACGTGAATGCAGTTGTCTCTAATGCATAACCCCAAAACGATAGTGGTAAATCGGTAAGATACATCATAGATTGCACCATATCTAATAAAGTACGGTTACGATGTTCAGACACACCATTACGCTATGGTGTTCTAGGTGGCGTGAGTTGCGAAACTATTCCGCATTGTTTCAAATGAAGACAAAACTCGTAACTCAAATATTCTCCTCTACGATCAGATCGTAGAAACTTTATTTTCTTGTTACAATGATTTTCCACTTCACTCTGAAATTATTTGAACTTTTGAAATGTTTCAGATTTATGTTTCATCAAGAAGATATACCCATATCTTACTCAAATCATCTATGAAAGTCAGAAAATAACGATACCTGCTGCGAGCCTCAACACTCATCGTACTGCATACATCAGTATTTATTATTTCCAACAAGTCTGTTTCTCGCTCCATTGTTCTGGAGAACGGAGTCTTAGTCATCTTGCCCATGAGGCATGGTTTGCAAGCATCAACTGATTCATAATCAAGTGATTCCAAAAGCCCATCAGCATGGATTTTCTTCATGCGCTTTACACCAATATGACCTAAAAGGTAGTGCCACAAATAAGTTGCACTATCATTATTAACTTTGCATCTTTTGGCTTCAATATTATGAATATTTGTATCACTACGATCGAGATTCAATGAACCATTCACCTTGGGTGTATGACCATTGAAGGTTTTATTCATGTAAACAGAACAACAATTATTATCTAACTTTAAATGAATAACCATATTGCAACAAACATGATCAAATCATATTCATGCTTAACGCAAACACCAAATAACATTTATTTAGGTTCAACACTAATCCCTAAAGTATAGGGAGTGTGCGATGATGATCATATCAATCTTGGAACCACTTCCAACACACATCGTAACTTCACCCTTAACTAGTCTTTGTTCATTCTGCAACTCCCGTTTCGAGTTACTAATCTCAGTAACTGAACTAGTATCAAATACTGAGGGGTTGCTATAAACACTAGTAAAGTACACATCAATAACATGTATATCAAATATACCTTTTTCACTTTGCCATCCTTCTTATCCGCCAAATACTTGGGGCAGTTCTGCTTCCAGTGACCAGTCCCTTTGCAGTAGAAGCACTTAGTCTCAGGCTTAGGTCTACACTTGGGCTTCTTCACTTGAGCAGCAACTTGCTTGCCGTTCTTCTTGAAGTTCCACTTCTTCCCTTTGCCCTTTTCTTGAAACTAGTGGTCTTGTAAACCATCAACACTTGATGCTTTTCGTGATTTCTATCTTCGTCGATTTCAGCATCACGAAGAGCTTGGGAATCGTTTCCGTTATCCCTTGCATATTATAGTTCATCACGAAGTTCCAGTAACTTGGTGATAGTGACTAGAGAACTCTGTCAATCACTATCTTATCTAGAAGATTAACTCCCACTTGATTCAAGTGATTGTAGTACTCAGACATTCTGAGCACATGCTCACTAGCTGAGCTATTCTCCTCCATCTTGTAGGCAAAGTTCTTGCCAAAGGTCTCATACCTTTCTACATGGGCATGAGTCTGAAATACTAATTTCAACTCTTGAAACATTGCATATGCATGCTCCATGGCATTCAAAACGTCTTTGAAGCCCCGATTCTAAGCCGTAAAGCATGGTGCACTAAACTATCAAGTAGTCATCATATCGAGCTCGCCAAACGTTCATAACGTCTGCGTCTACTCTTGCAATCGGTCTATCACCTAGTGGTGCATCAAGGACATAATTCTTCTGTGCAGCAATGAGGATAATCCTCAGATCATGGATCCAATCCGCATCATTGCTACTAACATCTTTCAACTTAGTTTTTCTCTAGGAACATATCAAAATAAATGGGGAGCTACATGCGAGCTATTGATCTACAACATAGTTATGCAAAAACTATCACGACTAAGTTCATAATAAATTAAAGTTCAATTAATCATATTACTTAAGAACTCCCACTTAGATAGACATCCCTCTAATCATCTAAGTGATCACGTGATCCAAATCAACTAAACCATGACCGATCATCACGTGAAATGGAGTAGTTTTCAATGGTGAACATCACTATGTTGATCATATCTACTATATGATTCATGCTCGACCTTTCGGTCTCAATGTTCTGAGGCCATATCTGCATATGCCAGGCTCGTCAAGTTTAACCCGAGTATTTCTGCGTGTGCAAAACTGGCTTGCACCCATTGTATGTGAACGTAGAGCTTATCACACCTGATCATCACGTGGTGTCTCGGCATGATGAACTTTGGCAACAGTGCATACTCGGGGAGAACACTTGTACCTTCAAATTTAGTGAGAGATCATCTTATAATGCTACTGTCAATCAAGCAGAATAAGATGCATAAAGGATAAACATCACATGGAATCAATATAAGTGATATGATATGGCCATCATCATCTTGTGCCTTTGATCTCCACCTCCAAAGCACCGTCATGATCACCATCGTCACCAGCGTGACACCTTGATCTCCATCGTAGCATCATTGTCATCTTGCCAAATATTGCTTCCACGACTATCGCTGCCGTTTAGTGATAAAGTCAAGAAATTACAGGGCGATAGAATTGCATACAATAAAGCGACAACCATATGGCTCCTGCCAGTTGCCGATAACTCTGTTACAAAACATGATCATCTCATACAATAAAATATTGCATCATGCCTTGACCATATCACATCACAACATGCCCTGCAAAAACAAGTTAGACGTCCTCTACTTTGTTGTTGCAAGTTTTATGTGGCTGCTACGGGCTAAGCAAGAACCGTTCTTACCTACGCATCAAAACCACAACGATATTTCGTCAAGTATGTCTTGTTTTAACCTTCACAAGGACCGGGCGTAGCCACACTCGATTCAACTAAAGTTGGAGAAACTGACACCCACAAGCCACCTGTATGCGAAGAACGTCGATAGAACTAGTCTCGCGTAAGCGTACGCGTAATGTCGGTCCGGGCCGCTTCATCCAACAATACCGCTGAACAAAGGTATGACATGCTGGTAAGCAGTATGACTTGTATCTCCCACAACTCACTTGTGTTCTACTTGTGCATATAACATCTACGCATAAACCTGGCTCGGATGCCACTGTTGGGGAACGTAGTAATTTCAAAATATTCCTACGCACACGCAAGATCATGGTGATGCATAGCAATGAGAGGGGAGAGTATCGTCTATGTACCCTCGTAGACCGTAAGCGGAAGCGCTATGAGAACGCGGTTGATTTAGCCTTACGTCTTCACGATCCGACCAATCCAAGTACCGAACGTACGGCACCTCCGAGTTCAGCACACGTTCAGCTCGATGATGTCCCACGAACTCCGATCCAGCAGAGCTTCACGAGAGAGTTTCGTCAGCACGACAGTGTGATGACGGTGATGATGTTGCTACCGGCACAGGGCTTCGCCTAAGCACCGCTATGATATGATCGAGGTGGATTATGGTGGAGGGGGCACCGCACACGGCTTGGAACAATCAACTTGTGTGTCCTAGTGTGCCCCCTGCCCCGTATATAAAGGAGCAAGGGGGAGGCCGGCTGGCCCTTGCAGGGCGCGCCAGGAGGAGGAGTCCTCCTAGTAGGAGTAGGACTCCCCCTTTCCTACTCCTACTAGGAGGGGGGAAAGGAAGGAGGAGAGGGAGAAGGAAGGAGAGGGAGGAAAGGAGGAAAGGGGGCCGGTCCCCTAGTCCAATTCGGTTTGGGCTAGGGGGCCGCGCGCCCTGCCTTGTCCCGCCTCCTCTCTTCCACCACTTGGCCCATGAGGCCCAATACTTCTTCCCCCGTATCCCCGTAACTCCCCGGTACTCCAAAAAATACCCGAATCACTCGGAACCTTTTCGACGTCCGAATATAGTCGTCCAATATATCGATCTTTACATCTTGACCATTTCGAGACTCCTCGTCATGTCTCCAATCTCATCCGGGACTCTGAACTACCTTTGGTACATCAAATCACATAAACTCATAATACCAATCGTCACCGAACATTAAGCGTGCGGACCCTACGGGTTCGAGAACTATGTAGACATGACCAAGACACGTCTCCGGTCAATAACCAATAGCGGAACCTGGATGTTCATATTGGCTCCTACATATTGTACGAAGATCTTTATTGGTCAAACCGCATAACAACATACGTTGTTCCCTTTGTCATCGGTATGTTACTTGCCCGAGATTCGATCATCGGTATCTCAATACCTAGCTCAATCTCGTTACCGACAAGTCTCTTTACTCATTCTGTAATGCATCATCTCGCAACTAACTCATTAGTTGCTTTGCTTGCAAGACTTATAGTGATGTGCATTACCGAGAGGGCCCAGAGATACCTCTCCGACAATCGGACTGACAAATCCTAATCTCGATCTATGCCAACTCAACAAGTACCATCGGAGACACCTGTAGAGAACCTTTATAATCACCCAATTATGTTGTGACGTTTGGTAGCACACAAAGTGTTCCTCCGGTAATCGGGAGTTGCATAATCTCATAGTCATAGGAACATGTATAAGTCATGAAGAAAGCAATAGCAGTAAACTAAAATGATCAAGTGCTAAGCTAACGGAATGGGTCAAGTCAATCACATCATTCTCTAATGATGTGATCCCATTAATCAAATGACAACTCATGTCTATGGTTAGGAAACATAACCATCATTGATTCAACGAGCTAGTCAAGTAGAGGCAAATTAGTGACACGCTGTTTGTCTATGTATTCACACATGTACTAAGTTTCCGGTTAATACAATTCTAGCATGAATAATAAACATTTATCATGATATAAGGAAATATAAATAACAACTTTATTATTGCCTCTAGGGCATATTTCCTTCACTCTACTACTGCTCCTGGGATTGGCAGGTCACCATGCTGCCTGAATGCCAGTTCTCAGCCATGTTCCCCGACGCTGTCAGCCACGGCTACGGCACCCGCAGTGGCGACATCACTCTAGCTCTCTACAAGCTAGTGGTGGGCATCTCCGTGCCGGTGCGGGACCCCCTGGTGGTGGTTGTCTTGGACACGGCATGGATCCTCATCGGTGGCCTCCCCGACATCGCTCGCTTGGAGCGGGTCATTCGGAACATGTCCCGCATCCTCGGCAAGGTGGTGGTGGTGGATGAGCTCTCTCTCCGCAAGGAGGAGGAGGTTCGCGTCAAGGTCAAATCCCTCGACTCATCCAAGCTTCGCGCCATGATCCAGGTGTTCTTCAACGATCAGGGTTTTGACCTCAGCATCTCCCCCGAGCCTCCCAACCACATTGGCCTCCCTCGCATCCCCGACGACAGCTTCTTGGGGGGGCGGTCCGGACGGGAATGGTGCGGGGGATCGCCGCAGGGACCGAGACCCCCGCCATGGACGCCACTCCGATTCGGAGGAGGACGACGATGACTCCGAGGGCAGTCCCCCTCACGACCAGCCTCCCACTCCGGCTGCTAGGGGTGGCGCTGGGGCCGGCCGCTCCCATTCCACGGCTGCTCATCTTCGCCCGATGACGGTCTCGATGCTTCGGACGCCAGCCTTCAGGTCTTCCCAGCTTCATCGCCTCGCTCCCCCGACGGTCCTCTCCTTGATGTCTTCGCCACCCTCTCTGCCGGGACCATCCCGGACCCGCCCGGTTCGGTCGCGCCCTTGACCGCCGCTCCTTTGGAGGAGCTTCTGGGGGCGGTCGTGGCGGTCCTGGACCCTCCCCCCTCGGGACCTCCCGCTGGGGCTGCCGTCCCGGAGATGGCGCCGCTCTCCCCCGTGCTTCATGCGGCGGCTTCCAGCCCGTCCCAGGGGGGGATGTCTAGCCTCCCGTGACCGGGCTGACACTGGCCCCCCGGGAACCTGATGGGTCTCCCTGCTTGGTTCCTCCTGCTCCTCCTCTGGCGCCTCCGAACTCCGCCACCGTGGGGCTGCAGGTCGTGGTGACCACCCCGGTGGCCGCGCCCCCTCCACCCCCCGGATCTCAGCCTACTCCAGGCAGGCCAGGTCGACCTTGTCTCCGGTGACCTCATGACGCAGTGCTCGGATCGAGGCGGGCAGACCGGTGGGTAGCCCTGCTCTGCCTATCCCCACGCAGGCAGAGCTCCGGGCCGCTGCCCGAAACCTCGAAACAGGTACACCGCTCATCCCTGCCTCTTTCGCTACATGCTCCTTTTCTGCCTTGGAGTCGGCTCTGCTTGGCCACCTCGTGATGGTGGCGGCGGACTCGGCAATAGTGTTTTGGGGAGAGGTCCCCCCCCCCCCCACTAGTTCAGATTGAGGCTATCCGTTCATGAGAAATCCTAGATGGTCTCCTTGCCGAGGCCCGTGCACGCTTACCTTCTTCTTAGGGCGCCCCTGCAGGGACGGCCCCGTGCGCGCTGCCTCGCATGGCGGCCGCCACGGTTGAGATCCGCAGCCGCACCCGCTCTCGTACCGCTGCCCTCCGCGCCCAGAGCGCCTCTCGTGTCTTGGGGTCAAGCAGCCCCCCGATGGATGCGTGATGCGGACTCTCTTCTGGAACATCCGCTACTTTGGCCAAGATGGTCGATGCCGCCAACTAATCGAATACATGCGGACTGGGAGAATCGACATTGTGGCCATTCAAGAAACCATGCGTACGGAATTCTCCCTATCGGAGCTCGAGCACTTGAGCTCCAATCTATTTACTTGGCACTGGCTCCCTTCTAGTGGGAGTACGGGCCACTCGGGTGGCATCCTCCTTGGGGTGATGGATGCCACCTTTGAGGTAGGTAGCATGGATCGGGGCGACTTCTTCATAAGCATGGAGATTTTTGAGCGGGCCCTGAACTTCAAATGGGAAATCATTTCGGTTTATGTGCCGGCCGACCACCGCCGCTCGGAGGCCTTCCTCGGTGAGCTCCGTAGGAAGCTGGCGGCCGCCCAGCTCCCGGTAGAGGTGGGAGGTGATTTCAACCTCATCTGGTCGGAAGAAGACAAGAGCAATAATTTGGTGAACTTCCCGCGAATGCAGATGTTCAATGATTGCATTGCGGACATGGGGATTCGCGAGCTTGATCGAGTCAGGGCCAGGTTCACTTGGACAAACCGACAAGTGGAGCTGACTCGCTCTATTCTCGACAGGGTCTTCGCCTCCCTAAGTGGGACATTCATTGCCCCCTAGCATTGCTCTAGGCGATTAAGCGGATTGGCTCAGATCACGTCCCCCTACTCCTCTCTTCGGAGAATGAGCGTCCCCCCTACCGCCCCGGTTTCGGTTTGAAACCTTCTGGTTGTGCCAACCTGGGTTCTCTGCCGCGGTGGGCGCTCGGTGGCACGAGGCGCGTGAGGCCCCCCATCGATCCCTCTCGGCCATGGAAAATTGGCACTTCTGCGCCAAGCGGTCACGACAATTCTGTTGGGGAACGTAGCAGAAATTCAAAATTTTCCTACGTGTCACCAAGATCTATCTATGGAGAGACTAGCATAGAGGGGAAGGAGAGTGCATCTACATACCCTTGTAGATCGCTAAGCGGAAGCATTCAAGAGAACGGGGTTGATGGAGTCGTACTCGTCGTGATCCAAATCACCGATGATCCTAGTGCCGAACGGACGGCACCTCCGCGTTCAACACACGTACAGCCCGGTGACGTCTCCCACGCCTTGATCCCGCAAGGAGAGAGGGAGAGGTTGAGGAAGACTTCATCCAACAATATCACAACAGTGTGGTGGTGGTGGAGGAGCATGGCTATCCTGCAGGGCTTCGCCAAGCACCACAGAAGAGGAGGAAGAAGAGACGCAGGGCTGCACCAAGAGAGATTGAATCGCGTCTGTTATGGGCAGCCCTAGGCCTCATATATATAGGGAAGGGGAGGGGCTGCGCCCCCTCTAGGGTTCCCACCCCTAGGGGGGGGCAGCCCTAGATGGGGAGCAAGGGGGGCGGCCAAGAGGGGGAGAGAGGGATGGCGCCCCTAGGGTGGGCCTTAAGGCCCATCTAAGCCTAGGGTTTCCTCCTTTTTTCCTCCTGGCTGCCCTTGGGCCTTGTGGGAGGCGCACCAGCCCACTTAGGGGCTGGTCCCTCACCACCCTTAGCCCATGCAAGCCTCCGGGGCAGGTGGCCCCACTTGGTGGACCCCCGGGACCCTCCCGGTGGTCCCGGTACATTACCGGTAAACCCCGAAACTTTTCCGATGTCCAAAACATGACTTCCCATATATAAATCTTTACCTCCGGACCATTCCGGAACTCCTCGTGACATCCGGGATCTCATCCGGGACTCCGAACAACATTCGGTAACCACATACAAACTTCCTTTATAACCCTAGCGTCATCGAACCTTAAGTGTGTAGACCCTACGGGTTCGGGAGACATGCAGACATGACCGAGACGTTCTCCGGTCAATAACCAACAGCGGGATCTGGATACCCATGTTGGCTCCCATATGTTCCACGATGATCTCATCGGATGAACCACGATGTCAAGGACTTAATCAATCCCGTATACAATTCCCTTTGTCTATCGGTACGATACTTGCCCGAGATTCGATCGTCGGTATCATGATACCTTGTTCAATCTCGTTACCGGCAAGTCTCTTTACTCGTTCTGTAACACATCATCTCGTGATCAACTCCTTGATCACATTGTGCACATTATGATGATGTCCTACCGAGTGGGCCCAGAGATACCTCTCCGTTTACACGGAGTGACAAATCCCAGTCTCGATTCGTGCCAACCCAACAGACACTTTCAGAGATACCCGTAGTGTACCTTTATAGCCACCCAGTTACGTTGTGACGTTTGGCACACCCAAAGCACTCCTACAGTATCCGGGAGTTGCACAATCTCATGGTCTAAGGAAATGATACTTGACATTAGCAAAGCTTTAGCATACGAACTACACGATCTGGTGCTATGCTTAGGATTGGGTCTTGTCCATCACATCATTCTCCTAATGATGTGATCCCGTTATCAACGACATCCAATGTCCATGGTCAGGAAACCGTAACCATCTATTGATCAACGAGCTAGTCAACTAGAGGCTTACTAGGGACATGGTGTTGTCTATGTATCCACACATGTATCTGAGTTTCCTATCAATACAATTCTAGCATGGATAATAAACGATTATCATGAACAAGGAAATATAATAATAACTTATTTATTATTGCCTCTAGGGCATATTTCCAACAGTCTCCCACTTGCACTAGAGTCAATAATCTAGTTCACATCGCCATGTGATTAACACTCACAGGTCACATCGCCATGTGACTAACACCCAAGAGTTTACCAGAGTCAATAATCTAGTTCACATCACTATGTGATTAACACTCAATGAGTTCTGGGTTTGATCATGTTGCTTGTGAGAGAGGTTTTAGTCAACGGGTCTGAACCTTTTAGATCCGTGTGTGCTTTACAAATCTCTATGTCATCTCCTAGATGTAGCTACCACGTTCTATTTGGAGCTATTCCAAATAACTGTTCTACTTGGAGCTATTCTAAATTGTTGATCCATTATACGTATCCGGTATCTCTACTCAGAGCTATCCGGATAGTTGTTAAGCTTGCATCGACGTAACCCTTTACGACGAACTCTGTTACCACCTCCATAATCGAGAAAAATTCCTTAGTCCACTAGTTACTGAGGATAACTTTGACCGCTGTCCTGTGATCCATTCTTGGATCACTCTTGTACCCCTTGACTGACTCATGGCAAGGCACACTTCAGGTGCGGTACACAGCATAGCATACTGTAGAGCCTATGTCTTAAGCATTCGGGATGACCTTCGTCCTTTCTCTCTATTCTGCCATGGTCGAGCTTTAAGTCTTAACTTCGTACCTTACAACTCAGGCAAGAACTCCTTCTTTGACTGGTCCATCTTGAACACCTTCAAGATCATGTCAAGGTATGTGCTCATTTGAAAGTACCATTAAGCGTTTTGATCTATCCTTATAGATCTTGATGCTCAATGCTCAAGTAGCTTAATCCAGGCTTTCCATTGAAAAACACTTTCCAAATAACCCTATGTGCTTTCCAGAAATTCTACGTCATTTCTGATCACCAATATGTAAACAACATATACTCATCAGAAATTCCATAGTGCTCCCACTCACTTCTTTGGAAATACAAGTTTCTCATAAACTTTATATACACCAAAATCTTTGATCATCTCATCAAAGCACACATTCCAACTCCGGGATGCTTACTCCAGTCCTTAGAAGGATTGCTGGAGCTTTGCATACTTATTAGCATATATCAGGATTGACAAAAACTTCCGGTTGTATCACATACAACTTTTCCTCAAGAAAATCGTTGAGGAAACAATGTCTTGACATCCTATCTGCAAGATTTCATAAATAATGCAGTAATCGCTAATATAATTCCAACAGACTCTTAGCATCGCTACGAGTGAGAAAGTCTCATCATAGTCAACTCCTTGAACTTGTCGGGAAACTTCTAACGACAAGTCGAGCTTTCTTAATGGTGACATTTACCATCATTGTCCGTCTTCCTTTTAAAATCCATCTATACTCAATAGCCTTACGACCATCGAGCCATTCTGCCAAAGTCTACACTTTGTTTTCATACATGGATCCCCTCTCGGATTTTTTTATGGCCTCGAGCCATTTTGGAATCCAGGCCCACCATCGCTTCTCCATAGCTCGTAGGTTCATTGTTGTCTAGCAACAATGACTTCCAAGACAAGATTACGTACCACTCTGAAGTAGTACGCATCCTTGTCATCCCACGAGGTTTGGTAGTGACTTGATCTGAAGTTTCATGATCACTATCATAAGCTTCCACTTTAATTGGTGTAGGTGCCACAGGAACAACTTCCTGTGCCCTGCCACACACTAGTTGAAGAGACGGTTTAATAACCTCATCAAGTCTCCACCATCCTCCCACTCAATTCTTTCGAGAGAAACTTTTCCTCGAGAAAGGACCCGATTCTAGAAACAATCCCTTATTGCTTTCGGATCTGAGACAGGAGGTATACCCAACTGTTTTGGGTGTCCTATCAAGATGCATTTATCCTCTTTGGGTTCGAGCTTATCAGCCTGAAACTTTTTCACATAAGCATCGCAGCCCCAAACCTTTAAGAAATGACAGCTTAGGTTTCTCTAAACCATAGTTCATATGGTGTCATCTCATCAGAATTACGTGGTGCCCCTTTTAAAGTGAATGTGGTTGTCTCTAATGCCTAACCCATAAATTATTGTGGTAATTCGATAAGAGACATCATGGTATGCATCATATCCAATAGGGTGCATTTATGATGCTCAGACACACCATCACACTATGGTGTTCCAGGCTGTATCAGTTGTGAAACAATTTCCACAATGTCTTAATTCTGTGCCAAACTTGTAACTCAGATATTCATCTCTATGATCATATCATAGATCTTTTATCCTCTTGCCACGACGATCTTTCAACTTCACCCTGAAATTACTTGAACCTTTCAATAATTCAGACTCGTGATTCATCAAGTAAATATACTCAACATCTACTCAAATCATCTGTGAAGTAAGAACATAACGATATCCACTACATGCCTCAGCACTCATTGGACTGCACACATCAAAATGTATTACTTCCAACAAGTTGCTTTCTAGTTCCATTTTACTAAAACCGAGGCTTTCAGTCATCTTGCCCATGTGGTATGATTTGCATGTCTCAAGTGATTCAAAATCAAGTGAGTACAAAACGGTCCATTTGCATGGAGTTTCTTCATGCATATATACCAACAGACATGGTTCGCATGTCTCAAACTTTTCAAAAACAAGTGAGCCCAAAGATCCATCAACATGGAGCTTCTTCATGTGTTTTATACCGATATGACTTACTTGGCAGTGCCACAAGTAGGTGGTACTATCATTACTATCTTATATCTTTTGGCATGAACATGTGTATCACTACGATCGAGATTCAGTAAACCATTCATTTTAGGTGTAAGACCATTGAAGGTATTATTCAAATAAACAGAGTAACTATTATTCTCCTTAAATGAATAACCGTATTGCAATAGACATAATCCAATCATGTCTATGCTCAACGCAAACACCAATCTCGATGGTAGAGGGAGCGTACGATGCTTGATCATATCAACATTGGAAACACTTCCAACACATGTCGTCAGCTCACCTTTAGCTAGTCTCCGTTTATTCCGTAGCTTTTATTTCGAGTTACTAACACTTAGCAACCGAACCGGTATCTAATACCCTGGTGCTACTAGGAGTACCAGTAAAGTACACATCAACACAATGTATATCCAATATACTTCTATCGACCTTGCCAGCCTTCTAATCTACCAAGTATCTAGGGTAATTCCGCTCCAGTGGTTGTTCCCCTTATTACAGAATCACTTAGTCTCGGGTTTGGGTTCAACCTTGGGTTTCTTCACTAGAGCAGCAGCTGAATTGTCGTTTCATGAAGTATCCCTTCTTGCCCTTGCCCTTCTTGAAACTAGTGGTTTCACCAACCATCAACAATTGATGCTCCTTGTTGATTTCTACTTTGTGGTGTCAAACATCGCGAATATCTCAAGGATCATCATATATGTCCCTGATATATTATAGTTCATCACGAAGCTCTGGCAGCTTGGTGGTAATGACTTCGGAGAAACATCACTATCTCATCTGGAAGATCAACTCCCACTCGATTCAAATGATCGTTGTACTCAGACAATCTGAGCACAAGCTCAACAATTGAGCTTTTCTCCCTTAGTATGTAGGCTAAGAAAATCGTCGGAGGTATTATACCTCTTGACGTGGGCACGAGCCTGAAATCCCAATTTCAGCCCTCGAAACACCTCATATGTTTCGCGATGTTTCAAAAAACCGTCTTCGGTGCCTCAACTCTAAACCATTTAACTGATCTATCACGTAGTTATCAAAACGTGTATGTCAGATGTTCGCAACATCTACAGACGACGTTCGAGGTTCAGCACACTGAGCGGTGCATTAAGGACATAAGCCTTCTATGAAGCAATGAGGACAATCCTCAGTTTACGGACCTAGTCCGCATAATTGCTACTATCAACTTTCAACTAATTTTTCTCTAGGAACATATCTAAACAATAGAACTAAAGCGCGAGCTACGACATAATTTGTAAAATCCTTTTGACTATGTTCAGGATAATTAAGTTCATCTTATGAACTCCCACTCAGATAGACATCCCTCTAGTCATCTAAGTGATTACATGATCCGAGTCAACTAGCCCGTGTCTGATCATCACGTGAGACGGACTAGTCAATGTCGGTGAACATCTTCATGTTGATCGTATATTCTATATGACTCATGCTCGACCTTTCGGTCTTCTATGTTCCGAGGCCATGTCTGTACATGCTAGGCTCGTCAAGTTAACCCTAAGTGTTTCGCGTGTGTAAATCTGTCTTACACCCGTTGTATGTGAACGTTAGAATCTAACACCCGATCATCACGTGGTGCTTCGAAACACGAACTGTCGCAACAGTGCACAGTTAGGGGAGAACACTTCTTGAAATTGTTGTAAGGGATCATCTTATTTACTACCGTCGTTCTAAGCAAATAAGATGTATAAACATGATAAACATCACATGCAATCAAATAGTGACATGATATGGCCATCATCACTTTGCTCCTTTTGATCTCCATCTTCGGGGCTCCATGATCATCATCGTCACCGGCATGACACCATGATCTCCATCATCATGATCTCCATCATCGTGTCTTCATGAAGTTGTCTCGCCAACTATTACTTCTACTACTACAGCTAACGTTTAGCAATAAAGTAAAGTAACTACATGACGTTTATGTTGACACGCGGGTCATAAATAAATTAAGACAACTCCTATGGCTCCTGCCGGTTGTCATACTCATCGACATGCAAGTCGTGATTCCTATTACAAGAACATGATCAATCTCATACACCACATATATCATTCATCACATCCTTTGGCCATATCACATCACATAGCATACCCTGCAAAAACAAGTTAGACGTCCTCTAATTATTGTTTGCATGTTTTACGTGGCTGCTATGGGTTTCTAGCAAGAACGTTTCTTACCTATGCAAAGACCACAACATGATATGCCAATTGCTATTTACCCTTCATAAGGACCCTTTTCATCGAATCCGATCCGACTAAAGTGGGAGAGACAGACACCCGCCAGCCACCTTATGCAACTAGTGCATGTTTGTCGGTGGAACCGGTCTCACGTAAGAGTACGTGTAAGGTTGGTCCGGGCCGCTTCATCCCACGATGCCGCCGAATCAAGATAAGACTAGTAACGGCAAGCATATTGAACAAAATCAATGCCCACAACTACTTTGTGTTCTACTCGTGCATAGAATCTATGCAATAGACCTAGCTCATGATGCCACTGTTGGGGAACGTAGCAGAAATTCAAAATTTTCCTACGTGTCACCAAGATCTATCTATGGAGAGACTAGCAACGAGGGGAAGGAGAGTGCATCTACATACCCTTGTAGATTGCTAAGCGGAAGCGTTCAAGAGAACGGGGTTGATGGAGTCGTACTCGTCGTGATCCAAATCACCGATGATCCTAGTGCCGAACGGACGGCACCTCCGCGTTCAACACACGTACAGCCCGGTGACGTCTCCCACGCCTTGATCCAGCAAGGAGAGAGGGAGAGGTTGAGGAAGACTTCATCCAACAGCAGCACAACGGCGTAGTGGTGGTGGAGGAGCGTGGCTATCCTGCAGGGCTTCGCCAAGCACCACAGAAGAGGAGGAAGAAGAGACGCAGGGCTGCACCAAGAGAGATTGAATCGCGTCTGTTATGGGCAGCCCTAGGCCTCATATATATAGGGAAGGGGAGGGGCTGCGCCCCCTCTAGGGTTCCCACCCCTAGGGGGGCGGCAGCCCTAGATGGGGAGCAAGGGGGCGGCCAAGAGGGGGAGAGAGGGATGGCGCCCCTAGGGTGGGCCTTAAGGCCCATCTAAGCCTAGGGTTTCCTCCTTTTTTCCTCCTGGCTGCCCTTGGGCCTTGTGGGAGGTGCACCAGCCCACTTAGGGGCTGGTCCCTCACCACCCTTGGCCCATGCAAGCCTCCGTGGCAGGTGGCCCCACTTGGTGGACCCCCGGGACCCTCCCGGTGGTCCCAGTACATTACCGATAAACCCCGAAACTTTTCCGGTGTCCAAAACATGACTTCCCATATATAAATCTTTACCTCCGGACCATTCCGGAAATCCTCGTGACGTCCGAGATCTCATCCGGGACTCCGAACAACATTCGGTAACCACATACAAACTTCCTTTATAACCCTAGCGTCATCGAACCTGAAGTGTGTAGACCCTACGGGTTCGGGAGACATGCAGACATGACCGAGACGTTCTCCGGTCAATAACCAACAGCGGGATCTGGATACCCATGTTGGATCCCATATGTTCCACGATGATCTCATCGGATGAACCACGATGTCAAGGACTTAATCAATCCCGTATACAATTCCCTTTGTCTATCGGTACGATACTTGCCCGAGATTCGATCGTCGGTATCACGATACCTTGTTCAATCTCGTTACTGGCAAGTCTCTTTACTCGTTCCGTAACACATCATCCCGTGATCAACTCCTTGATCACATTGTGCACATTATGATGATGTCCTACCGAGTGGGCCCAGAGATACCTCTCCGTTTACACGGAGTGACAAATCCCAGTCTCGATTCGTGCCAACCCAACAGACACTTTCAGAGATACCCGTAGTCTACCTTTATAGCCACCCAGTTACGTTGTGACATTTGGCACACCCAAAGCACTCCTACGGTATCCGGGAGTTGCACAATCTCATGGTCTAAGGAAATGATACTTGACATTAGCAAAGCTTTAGCATACGAACTACACGATCTGGTGCTATGCTTAGGATTGGGTCTTGTCCATCACATCATTCTCCTAATGATGTGATCCCGTTATCAACGACATCCAATGTCCATGGTCAGGAAACCGTAACCATCTATTGATCAACGAGCTAGTCAACTAGAGGCTTACTAGGGACATGGTGTTGTCTATGTATGCACACATGTATCTGAGTTTCCTATCAATACAATTCTAGCATGGATAATAAACGATTATCATGAACAAGGAAATATAATAATAACTTATTTATTATTGCCTCTAGGGCATATTTCCAACAAATTCATGAAGGGTTGGGGTGCAAATGCCAGCCGCGACATCCGGGAGCGTAAAAAGCTCTCCTTGTAAACATCCAGGCTCTCGTCCCGCGGGCTGACACCGCTGGCCTCTCGGCTGACGAATGGATGCTTAGATACGATTGGGAAGACCAACTCACGGTCATCTGCACAGACGAGGGCGCATACTGGCGTTTGCGGGGTACTCAGGATTGGGTCCTCAAAGGGGACGCCAATACCGCCTACTTCCAGGCCATAGCGAACGGCCGCCGACGATGGAATTCCATTCCTCTCCTTTGGGACGGAGAGTCCCTCCTACAGAGCCCCGAGGACATCTGGGCTCATGTAGACAGCTTCTATAGAGACCTATTATCTGCCTCCCCTCTGGGAGGTATTGCCCTGGCACAAGATATTTGGCCTGCCCAAAGTTGCGTTTCGCCTGCGGACAACGTGGCCCTCACGGCACCGTTCTCTGAGGCTGAAGTTTGGGCGGCTATTAAAGGCATGAATCCATCCTCGGCTCCCGGCCCAGATGGGCTCCCAGTGAAGTTCTTCCAGACCTTCTGGGAGGTGATAAAACCTGAGGTGATGGCCCTATTTGACGAGTTCTTGGTCGGGTCCATCGACCTCGCACGACTCAACTTTGGTGTAATCACCCTCATCCCCAAAGTGACTGGGGCCTTGGATATCCGCCAATTCCGACCGATTACGGTGATTAACGTCATCTTCCGCATCTTCGCGAAAGGGTACGCCATTAGGGTGGCTCCTATTTCCGACCGGATCACTCACCCTGACCAGTCGGCCTTCATCTAGGGCCGTTATATCCTTGACGGACTCCTGGTGTTTCACGAAGCACTCCATGAGGTCCACTCCAAACACCTTAAGGCAGTCTTCCTGAAACTGAACTTTCACAAGGCTTATGACACGGTTAGCTGGTCTTTCCTTTGGGAATGTCTTATCTATAAGGGCTTCGACGATCGTTGGGTGACTAGCACTACTAGGGAAAACCTTATACACAGAACTTTAGCAGTAGCGCGGGTCAAAAAAGCACGCTGGTGCTAAGTAGCAGTAGCGCGCCTGTGCAAACCGCGCTGCAGATAAAGTTTTAGCAGTAGCGCGTCTTGTTCTAAACATGTTACTACTAAAATTCCCACGGCTTAGCCGATAGGCTACACATAGTAGTAGCGACCTATATCGAACCGCCCTACCGCTACTTTCTTTGTAGCAGCGCGTTTTAATCTAAACTCGCTAATGCTAAAGGATATAAAATTAAATGGAAAGCAAATAGAAAGGTAATTGAAAATGAAAGAAATAGAATAAGGTGAAAGGAAAAAAATAAAATGTGAAGGAAACTAAATGAAAAGGGGGAAAAGGAGAAAGGAGTAGCAGTAGCGTGTATCCCATAACGTGATGTAGCTAACGTAACAGTAGCGCGCTTTCTGGAACGCGCTACTGCTACTTCTGACTTAACCATGGGGTTCGTCCTTCCCCACGGCCACTCCCCCAAATCCAGCTCTCCACTCTCGCCACCGCTGTCGCCCGTCGGCCGCCGCGCACTCTCCGCACACCCTCTATGCCGCCCTCGACCCCAGATTCAATGCCGCCCCCGCCCCCGACCTCAACGCCGCCCCGGACGCCACACCCGACCCCGACCTCAACACCGCCATCCGCCATCCGCCACGCGCCCGAGCCCCAACCCCGACCTCGACGCCGCCTGCCCCTCCCTCGTCGCAGGCACCCGAGGTGAGCACGCCTGCTCCTCCCTCTCCCCTACCTCTGCCTAGGGTTTCTTTATATTTTAGTTGCATCAAATTAGTTATGGTTCATGTAAGGGTGGAAACGAATCGGATGCGGATGCGGCTCAAATGAGTTAGGGTTCATGTAAGGGTGGAAACAAATCAAATTTCTAAGATGAATCATAAAACGAGTAAAATTTGACCACTTATTTCACTTTATAGTTGGATAATTGGAATATCCGCTACCACTTTCCACCCCTAGCTTCATCAAATTAGATGGTAATTAGGGCAGTAGTTCCTAGGTACTAATTAGTTAGTAAGAACTAGGTACTAATTAGGTACTAGTTTATTTTTATTTATAGTAAGTTTATTTTTAATAAGAACTAGTTGAATTAATAGAACTAGTTAGTAAGAACTTGTTGCTATTTTTTAGTTAAAGCATTTTTTCCCACATTGACGTGGACGATGCCTATCCCGCATCCTCGTCGTCGAGTCAGCGGAGGACGGCACCTGCTTGACCAGATGGGCCATGTCCGAGACTGGGCTCCGCCGGGGTGATACTGGGAGGCTCTACCTACCAGGGGCGCAGGTTGATGAGGAGCCAGCCTGTTGTTGACCCGAACCTTCTTTAGTGGCGGTCGCGTGGGCCAGTGACGGTCCAGAGGCTCAAGGACCCCGCGGAGGTGGTGCGTCACCGTGTTAGTGAGGAGGACGCGCACGTCCGTCGCTACTTATTTGCGTTGGAGCACAGGTTCTCCAATACCTGGCAGGTTCTCCAGGGATCTCACTGGAGCTATGATCTCATGATGGTTCCTTCTCTGTGGGTGTCCACCGCCCGCGCCGATACCCGTCGTGTGCTAGGGTTTTAGTTGTATTAGTGATGTTATATGTATGACACTATTCGGGATGTATTAGTGATAATATTGGACGATGTACGGACGCATGAGATGATTTACTTTTGCTTATTGAATGCATGCTAATTTGAGTCCTATAAGATATTTTGAAATGTATATCTTGTGTTGCTTAAATAGGATATGTGCTTGCCCAAGTGGCCGGTCATGTTTGCAGGTTAGACCTCCGAGTGGCCTATGTTTTGCCGGAGTGTTGATTCATTTCCGTTCCGGCAAATTTCAGGCGCTCGATATGTTCTATTTTAGCAAAGGTCATGCCGGATTTTTTCGTGAATTTTGGCATGACTTGTGCCAGAATATGTAGGAAATATTGAGTGCCCCGGATTTGTGTGTTGAGTATCCTGGTAGTTGTCTTCGATCGATTTTCAATTAATGTTTTAACCATGAACATAGGAAATGTCTGACGACGAAAAGGATTTCGGTATTTTCAAATACTGCGAAGACGAGCGCAGCCTGTGCGACGGAATCTTCCTAGATGATGATAGGCGCTTCAGCATCAAGCTGGACGAGAACTTCAAAGTGGATACAGTAAGTCACAATGACAAGTCTTTTTTCGTAATTAAGCATGACATTTGCTTCATTTGCTTCAACTTATAATTTAAGCATCACATTAAGCATGGAAAGTCTGTTTTTACTATTCTACTAGCATATCCCCTGCCATGCAAGAGTTTTTGTATTGGATAAGATAGGTTTTAGTCGTACTATGGAGGAAAAGAAAGTTTACTTGAAGACCGAGCATGGTTATATTTTCCATGCAAAATTATACAATTTAGACGACTACACCTATTTTGGATGCAAAACATGGCGAGCACTATGCAAGACTTATGCATTTGAGCCTGATATAGTTATCACCTTTGATATTCGTCCGGAAGATGATATTGAAGGTAATACCGACATCTGGGTCGATGTGCAGACGCCTCCAGTTATACCATTATATAAGTTTATCAACCATATTTATGCCTCTGATATTGTTTATTCAAAAATAGTTGACAACTAATTTTTATTGTCAGCTTATTTCGGTGCAAGCAAACATGCCCAGCGCTTGGTAGACAGGACCTACTACTGTCCCGGGGCTGAACTAAACTGCGAGGAACTAAGTCATTATGTTTCATGGCTTGAGGATCTTGATACTGTCAAGACAAATTTTCTTCCTGCACTTAGAAATGTTAGTACTGAGAACGTGTGACCAATAGTGTTCATAATGAACTACGATCATATCTATTTAGGAAGGATGGTAAGATTTTTACTATTTATCCTCAGTGCATCTTTTCCATACATTATTTTTGAAGCTAAACTTCATTGCTAAGTATGTTACCATACGAAGTTCTTCAACAGGGACTCCCAATAAATGTTGTGCCTTATAGGATCGAGACTAAAGGTACCATGAGTATTATTAGCTTACGGATAAGATATCCTACAGATTACTTTAGTGCATTCAAGATTAGCGAAGGATGCTTAATAGTGCAAGACTGGACCAAATGTGTGATGGAGAAGCGCAGAGAAGTACTAGGGGGCAGCAAACAGATGCGCTACCCATGATTAGGAGACAGGTTCATCTGCATGCTCCAACTTGATCAAGGAGGAGAGCTACACATGTTTTATGTTATTTTACCTAAGAGAGAGCAGCAGGAGTGATTAGCTAGCTAGAAATGAGTTTGAGGATGATGATGTGCTACACTATTACTATGATGATAAAATAGCTAGTGTTGGTGGTAATGACTATGATGATTATTATTAGCTACTGTCATTGTTGAGGAAATCGTTAACTGGTAACTGCTCAGTTGGCTGGCGAGTAGGGGATTACTAGGCTAATCGGCAAGTTAATCGGCCATTTAATCAATTAATCGGATGATTTATCAATTTATCGGCTACTCGGTGACCCTACGAGTAGGGATTAATCGGCAAATTAACTGGTTAATCGGATGAATTCTTGAACAGGGGCTACTGTTAGTGGTGATTAAATGTCAGGACCCCGATTCCATGTCACATCGACCTAGCCGGTAACACCTCATATCACTTTGCGGCCTCACTCACGGTAATCCCACGGGTGTCGCCTTACCATGGCCCGTGACCGTTTGCGCCTTTTGGCTCATGTATATGATAGTGTCGCTAGCATCCATATGACAGAGAACCCGGACCGACATGGCTAGTCGTGAACCCAAAGCGGCACTAACCTACGGGGACAGGCATACATGAATAACATCGAGCATGTCGGTCAGCAGCGTGTGAATCCGGGCTATAGCACTGGCTAACAGGACTCCGGGAACCCGGGCTGTAGCAGGCTAGGCAGGACTCCAGATGTCACCGCGTGACATTTCCCCGAAGGGACAAACACAGGAACGAAGTGAAACATATGCCAGCCAGTCAAGTGTCCTGAGCAGTAGTGCTGGGCTAGCAGGACTCCGGTGAATCGGGCTGTAGCGGACTACTATGGCTCATGGAGGCACTAGACTACATTTCCCCATAAGAGAGGCTGCCAAGGACAAACAACTAGATTGTCGGATCCCACACATACCAAGCATTTCAATCATACACACAATGTGATCGATATGTGTAAATACAACATGGCATCACAACGTAACTCTACGACTCAAAGTATTATTCATTAGGCTCCGAGGAGCCAAGATATTACAAACATGGGTCTCATGACCCAACATTCAGAGCATACAAGTCAAAGCACATGCGGAAGCTTAACATGTCTGAGTACAGACATCTACAAATGAAAAAGGCTGAGAAGTCTGACTATCTACCAGATCCTGCCGAGGGCACAAGATCGTAGCTGAGGTATCAAGCTAAACGTCGAAGTCCACGCAAAACTACTAGAGAGACTGAAGTCTCTCTACAAAACATAAATTAAGCAAACGTGAGTACAAAAGTACTCAGCAAGACTTACATCAGAACTAGCTACATATGTATCAGTATCAACAGGGGGGTGGAGTTTAACTACAGCAAGCCAGCTTTGACTTGGTGGCTATCTTAAACTACGACTGCAAGTAACTCTTTTGAGGTGGCGCACACGAGTCCAGATATTCACCATATCAATACACCACTATGGATCCGCTCCCGTCTCCCTACGAGAACGCCATCCATAGCACTCACGCTTATCTTGCGCATTTTAGAGTATCCACTTTCACTTGTCTATGAACTGTTATAGGCAACCCAGAAGTCCTTTACCGTGGACACGGCTATTCGAATAGATCATTAATAACCCTGCAGGGGTGTACTTCTTCACACACGCTCTCTCCACTTACCACCATGTACACGTCGTGTATCTCGGCAACCTTCAAGCGGAAGCCTGGCGAGGGGGTCGGCCACGACCTGACTAACCACTCAAGTCTCTAGTCCAGGTTTATCGCCTATTCGGGTTCCATCCGTGAGGAGATCCGACCGGAGTTTCGCTCACAGCCCCAAACGATGTGTGCAGGGTTCCCGAGACACCAAACGGGCGCCCGGTACACCGTGCCACGGTGTATCTACCGCATCATAGCCCACCCCTAGGGTCAGCGATACGCACGGCCGCCAACACATATCCTACAAACACCAGAAACTAGTTGCAACTCCTGGACAGGGGGCAAGGGCGGTTAATAAGTTGAGAGGGTCTATTGGTTTCGGGCCCAATGCGTGGTAGTAGCTGTTTCATGGATCACAAACACAGAACTCAGTTCCTGAGGACGGCTTCAATGAGACAACCCACCATGTACTCCTACATGGCCTGTCACCGCTACCTTTAACGTGTTCACACACTTAGCTCACACACAGTAGGACATGTTCAACACTGTTCCAATTCATCCCCGATGAATCAGACCTGACTCAACTCTAAGCAGTAGCAGGCATGACAAACAAGCATGAATGAGTAGGCACATCAGGGCTCAAACAACTCCTACTCATGCTAGTGGGTTTCATCTATTTACTATGGCAATGACAGGTCATGCAAAGGAAAGGGGTTCAACTACCGCAGCAGGTAACAGTTGAATTGTTGTTGTCCTAATGCAGTAAAAGAGAGCAGGAGCGAGAGAGTGGGTTTGTATCGGAATGAACAAGGGGGTTTCGCTTGCCTGGCACTTCTGAAGATAGCATTGAGTCTTCATCAGTGTCAACGATCACAACGTCGAAACAACGTCTATCGAGAGGGGACAAATACCGGCAACAGAGAAAGAAACACAATCAATGCAATGCACAATATGATGCATGAAGTTGACATGTCAATATGCTGTGGTTTGAGCTAATGCAACTAGCAACATGTTAAATGGAGTTGGTTTGAACCCTAGGTTCAAATTCAAACTCCATATGTGAGAGCTTAAATTCCATTTATGTGAATTGGCCAAAACAACATCCATAAGTTGTTCTAACATACATGAAAATGCCATAAACAGATTTCTTGAATTTTTTTGATAATTTTTCATATACCCTGTTCAAGAATTCATCCGATTAACCAGTAACTTGCCGATTAATCCCTACTCATAGGGTCACCGAGTAGCCGATAAACCAAAAAATCGTCCGATTAATTGATTAAATGGCCGATTAACTTGCCGATTAGCCGATTAATCCCCTACTCGCTAGCCAACCCAGCACCTACCAGTTAATGATTTCCTCAACAATGTTCAAATATAAATTACTTCATTTGGAGTTACGGTTTAATTTCTATGATTTTTTGAAGTTTAAGTCATTTTTTGGAATTTCTTGAATTGTTTTAAAACAGAAATTAATTACTGTGTCAGCATGACATCATGATGACGTCAGCAAGTCAATGGGGCATGGTCCAGGTCAAACCTGACCAGTGGGACGCACTGGTCAGTGAACCAGTGACATTTAGTGTCATAGACAGGTGGGTCCGGTCAACGACCACATCAGCGAGGTCAACGGTGACGCGTGGGGCCACTTTGTTTAGATTAATCTTAATCTATTTTTGTTAGCTGGTTAGTTAGGCAACGGGGCCCGCATGTCAGCGAGCCAGGGGGGTTAGTTAGTGGGTCAATTAGCCGCTAATGACGCGTCCACGTCATCCAAAACGGCGGTTAGCCGCCGGCGCTAAACGGAACATGGCGGGGTTGCCCGTCCGGCCGATTCCGGCGACGAGAGCTCGCGCGGCTGGGTCCTGCGGATGCAGCGCGTCGATCGGTGGTGGTAGGTGGTGCTAGGGCGGCCGGAAACGGCAACGGCGGCGAGTGAGGCGGCGGCCGGAGCTCGGGGTTGGTCGGGACGAGGCTGTGGGGCTCAGTAGGGGGTGCGGGTGGTGGCGTTGGCTTGCTGTGGAGCTGCTGAGGACGTAGCCGTGCTCGGTAACGACCTTTGCTATCTCTTGTTACGGCGGCGACAAGAACAGCGGCGACCGGCTCTTGGCTTCGGTGGAAACGGCGGTACACAGCGCAACAGAGCACGGGGTGAGAGGGGAGCGGCAGAGGAGCTCACAGTGAGTCAAACGGGAGGGTCAGCGAGCTCGGGGAGGCACCGGAGGCAGCAAATCAACGGCGGCGATCTTCTGTGGCCGACGAGGGGAACGGCGGTGCTTGCGACGTCCAAGGGCTTTCGTCGTCGGGCGGCTCGGTGAGGAGGAAGAGAGGGACGAGGCGGAGCTTGTGGGCGCGTCGGTGAGGCGTGGGGTGGCCGGTGGTCGCGGCAACGACAGGCGGCGGC
This sequence comes from Triticum monococcum, assembly GCA_034509565.1. Taxonomy (NCBI): domain Eukaryota; kingdom Viridiplantae; phylum Streptophyta; class Magnoliopsida; order Poales; family Poaceae; genus Triticum; species Triticum monococcum. The sequence goes on from CM067841.1 coordinate 82,708,005, forward strand.
GACGGCTGCGCTCGGGCATGAGAGGCAGAGGGAGCAGAGGAGGGGAAGAGCGTGAGAGAGAGTGAGGGGCGGTCGGGAAGGCTGCGTGGCGTCGTGGAGGCGTCCAGGCCCTCGACGGCAAGCAGGAGCTGGCGAGGCGCGTGGCCAGCGTGCGGCGAGCACGCGCTGGTCCTTCTGTCCAGGGAGGAAGACGACAGGGAGGCTGCGGTGGTGGGCTGGGCCGGCCACTTGGGCCGACAGGTAAGCCCAGGTGGGAATCCTTCTCTCTCTCTGTTTTTTGGGTTTCTTTTCTATTTCTGTTATTTTGTTTTGATTTAGTTTCGAAACTAAACCATTTTAAAACTTTCTGTAAATTTTTATGTGAGCTCAAAGAGCTAGTCCAAGGTCACATGCAAACTTACAAAATATTTGAACATTATTTCCAATATAATAGAAATAATTCCAACCCAAATATATTATTGATTTAAATCAAAGGCCCAAAATAATTTATTCCTGTGACTCCAAAAATATTGGTTGGGATTACAACTCATGCCAATATTTTCACAGAATAACGGGAACATTTTCTTGGACTCATTTCATGAGATTTAAATGTTGGTTATTTTTAGAGGTTTTCTGAGGCTTTGAAAATTCCTCAATTCAGATTTCAATTGAATTTAAACATGATGCAGCAACCAGGCTAGTCCAAGGCCAGGATAAGCTAGGGATGTGAAAACTCACCCCCACTAAACAAGAATCTCGTCCCAAGATTCAAGACGTGAGGTAAGAAGAAAGGAGGTCACAAACTATCACGGTCTTCTCGATCCAACTGCCCTTCTCGAAGAAGCAGCTTCATTGCATCATATTGATCTTAACGTCTTTGCTTTGAGAATTACATCCAACATGACAACTAGAAGAAAGGAAAAACTCTAGAAGACTCGACCTTCTCGAAGATCGAGCAACTGACAAACAACTCACGGAATGAAACATAGACCACCTCTTGAGCTAAGACACAAAACACACATTAGGGTGATGTGAAGAGATAGATGTCAAGGGTTCAAATTGGTAGGCAATAATTCCACGGAGTAGTAAGATGGTGCATGGTTCCAAAGTAGCGAGGGGATAATTGCCATGATTACCTAATGGAGCACCTTAGGGCAGGTGACTCGTAGAGTTATTCCCTTAAATGGCAAAAAGAATTACTTTTGATCCAGAGATCAATAAAATTCTCTATACCAGCCTAGGGAAAATCTCGAGAAATCGTTTGAAGGAGTTCGAAAGAATGACATACCTGGACTAGAATGAATGATGTGGACTACCTTGTTGAAGACAACGCAATGGATGACTTTTGCTTATCATCGGAAATGGATGGGGCCCATGGTAGGATGGCACAACGGCGGTGCAAGATGGGAATATAAGACAATGCTGGGAATGATTCTAGAAACTGGGAAGAGACCCAACAGTAGGGAGTGAGCCCACAGTTGGAAAGGTTATAACATACACGAGGAAACCGAGGGCACAAGGATCCCTAAGGAGCAACTTCTGGAATGAGTCGCACGAAATCTCCATGGAGGAAAATAGTCAAATAGCTCAGTCAAGATACTACAATGATAGATCTTCCGGCTAGCTGTGTCGGTCAGAACATCAACCTTGTCGGGACCTACATCATAGGTCTTGGAAAAGTTTCAACCATCATATCTGCCGGAGATTCAAATCCGGTTGATAACGGATAAGACTCATCAAGTCTAGGAAGAGAAATGAAGGTCTGCAGCACAAATCGACGAAATGACGTTGTGACATTCTCGGGGAGTGGACTACGATAGCAAGCTCCAAAATATGAGCTGGTTCTACTACACACCTGTGAACACACTGTCCTAGACAAGCATGACCACATGGTAGTCTTATAATAAACACTACTGAGTTCAGATGGGGAACCGTCATCGAGGATATCAAAGTCCTTGTATAAGTCTTGCTCTTAAGAAGGAACTTCTTCTCCTTGAACAAACCAATCAGTGGCTTGGTGTGCTAGGAACACATATGGAGTGGAGGTAATTAATCTACCAAACCATAGAATACGTCGCACGTATGCATGACTGATTTGGGATGATTCCAAGGGAAACAAAACAAACCTTTCTCAAATTCATGGTGGCAACTTACACTAAATGCATGTGAACCGGAGAAGGTCACTTCTTTCATCCAGCATATGCTTCATGAACGGGACACGAAGGCATTGCTTACAAGTTTTCAACACTAGGTTGATGTTCAACATGAATCATGGGGGAGACAAAATGCTGCTGATGGGCTCAACAGCAACTCATCGAAATTTCCATATCACTGGACTTCCACCATCATGTGAACGCGGTGATAGCATTGGTCAGACCAAAGAATGTAATGGTGTATGCTCGAGGGATCAACCACGAGTAAGACAACATCACAAAAATTGTTGGTTCTGATTTGACTTGAGATAGCCCATACTCAAGTCAAAGTTTTAACAAGGCAATAGATCCAACAACTGATCACGAGGGCCAATCAATGGAGATATCATCTTTCTTTGACACACACACACGCACAAAAGATATCCCTTAACATGAACTAAGTCAGACAAGCTTTTATCTTCCAACTCTCCAAGTTGTTGTTTAGCTTAACCAACTAGCTCAGGGTATCCGACACAGATTCTTGGAGAAAGGGGGGCTTACAAGAAAACCAATTTGATCACGAGCTCAACATAACAGTCGGGAAAACAACCTGGTGATACTTCCAAGAAGATATTCAGAAAATCACAAACCACCGATATGTTACTAAACTCGAGAACATTCTTGCTTTTCACGGCAAGACGATGGGACCAAGAGAGTGATGGATTGCCAAAATCCTATCTCATTGGTCGATGAGTGCACCCGGGGATATGGACTAGGTAGCACGATCAATCTTAGGATGATGATTCAATAACCAACACGCTAAGGATGAAATTGTTGTCCATTAGCTACCAAGCAATGGAGTTGCTAGTAGTATTCATTTCACACATCATAATTCACTTGTCGTCATTCCAGTTGCAACAACCTGGGGACCGAGGAATGAAAAATGATGGCGAGAAGTACCACTGTATCAAGAGTTCATAGGATGGTGTGCAATTGCCATGACAATCTTGATATAAAGATGGTAATACTCCAAGGTAGAACAGAATCAAAAGCTGGATTGGCATTTTGATCTGCAGAATACAACTGCTTTGACCCAATCCTAGATATGGATGAGGTACTGGAGTTTGTTTCTCCTAGTCATTGCGAAATAGAATGGCTTGGCAGACCACAAGAATAATTAGGCATCGATGAACGAATGCACATATACTCTTGACTATCAATAGATAGACGAGGGCCAGGAAATAATTAAAGAGGGACAACCCAAAAGAACATATGATTTTCTGAGTTGTGGATGCATGGTTTAGCATGTCGAACGAAGTTCAACAGGTTTCTTCCGGATAACCCATGCAGAAAGGTAAGACTTGCAAATTCACAATTATGAATACAGAACTCCTGAAGAGTACTCTGATTGTGAGGTTTTGGTTCAAAGAACTTCTGCCTTAATGGTTCATGGTACTTGGAAGAAGGAAATACCACGGACCTCGAGGACTATCGCAGGGTTACTAATATCTTGAGGGAACTAGCAAATACTAACAACATGAAGTAGGTGAATCTCGGGTTCAAAACCCAGGAGTAGAATGCCTACTAACTAATAACATCACGGGATGCTTTCGAGAAGAATGGCCAGAATCATCACACTAGAACACAAAACATGGCTAGATTACTAGGTGATCCTCTAAGACACCTATGGTCATAGTAATAGCTCCAACATATATGTCAAGGCAATGGAGTACCTCAACGGAACGGTTAGTGTGGTTGAACTGGCCCAAAGGGACATCGGGAACGGAAAGAAGGGATTTGCAAATGCATCAGACTATTTAGAAACCTGGGATGACTCGATCAGCATAACGGCTGTAATTGCTCAAAAGATTTGAGACAACCTGCAAAACTGGTGGCATAGCCACTCAACATCACAAACTCAAGGTTCTGAGGCTAGCTATGAACATATGAAAGTAGTAGGAACTGAACTGAGGCTTGAACTCAATAATCCTAGGCAATAACGGTTTGGTAACACGTCATGCTGAGAGATAGACGAGAAGCCTTGTTCTTAACCCCGTAGAAAAGAAGAGGTTGAGTCACATCAGAAGGGCATAAGGCATAAGGAGTAAAAAGAGCCTTACGTTCCCTTAAACAATCAATTCCCTTACATAACTAAAGCATTTCTAGACTCAACTTCGACCGGTATGCCTTGGTAATCCTATAGGCAGCCAGGCTCTGATACCAAAGCTGTCAGGACCCCAATTCCAAGTCACATCGACCTAGCCGGTAACACCTCATATCACTTTGCGGCCTGACGCACGGTAATCCCACGGGTGTCACCTTACCATGGCCCAGGACCATTTGCGCCTTTTGGCTCACGTATATGATAGTGTCACTAGCATCCATATGACAGAGAACCCGGGCCGACATGGCTAGTCGTGAACCCAAAGCGGCACTAACCTACGGGGACAGGCATACATGAATCACATCGAGCATGTCGGTCAGCAGCGTGTGAATCCGGGCTGTAGCATTGGGCTAACAGGACTCCGGGAACTCGGTCTGTAGTAGGCTAGGCAGGACTCCAGATGTCATCGCGTGACATTTCCCTGAAGGGACAGACACAGGAACGAAGTGAAACACATGCCGGCCAGTCAAGTGTCCTGAGCATTAGTGCTGGGCTAGCAGGACTCCGGTGAACCGGGCTGTAGCGGACTACTATGGCTCATGGAGGCACTAGACTACATTTCCCCATAAGAGAGGCTACCTAGGATAAACAACTAGATTGTCAAATCCCACACATACCAAGCATTTCAATCATACACACAATGTGCTCGATATGTGTAAATACAACATGGCATCACAACATAACTCTACGACTCAAAGTATTATTCATTAGGCTCCGAGGAGCCAAGATATTACAAACATGGGTCTCATGACCCAACATTCAGAGCATACAAGTCAAAGCACATGCGGAAGCTTAACATGTCTGAGTACAGACATCTACAAATGAAAAAGGCTGAGAAGTCTGACTATCTACCAGATCCTGCCGAGGGCACAAGATCGTAGCTGAGGTATCAAGCTAAACGTCGAAGTCCACGCGAAACTACTAGCGAGACTGAAGTCTCTATGCAAAACATAAATTAAGCAAACGTGAGTACAAAAGTACTCAGCAAGACTTACATCAGAACTAGCTACATATGCATCAGTATCAACAGGGGGTGGTGGAGCTTAACTGCAGCAAGCCAGCTTTGACTCGGTGGCTATCTTAAACTACGACTGTAAGTAACTCTTTTGAGGTGGCGCACACGAGTCCACATATTCACCATATCAATACACCACTATGGATCCGCTCCCGTCTCCCTACGAGAACGCCATCCATAGCACTCACGCTTATCTTGCGCATTTTAGAGTATCCACTTTCACTTGTCTATGAACTGTTATAGGCAACCCAGAAGTCCTTTACCATGGACACGGCTATTCGAATAGATCATTTATAACCCTGCAGGGATGTACTTCTTCACACACGCTCTCGCCACTTACCACCATGTACACATCGTGTATCTCGACAACCTTCAAGCGGAAGCCTGGCGAGGGGGTCGGCCACGACCTGACTAACCACTCAAGTGTCTAGTCCAGGTTTATCGCCTATTCGGGTTCCATCCGCGAGGAGATCCGGCCGGAGTTTCGCTCACAGCCCCAAACGATGTGTGCAGGGTTCCCGAGACACCAAACGGGCACCCGGTACACCGTGCCACGGTGTATCTACCGCATCATAGCCCACCCCTAGGGTCAGCACTACGCACGGCCGCCAACACATATCCTACAAACACCAAAAACTAGTTGCAACTCTTGGACAGAGGGCAAGGGCAGTTACTAAGTCCAGAGGGTCCATTGGTTTCGGGCCCAATGCGTGGTAGTAGCTGTTTCATGGATCACAAACACAGAACACAGTTCCTGAGGACGGCTTCAATGAGACAACCCACCAGGTACTCCTACATGGCCTCTCACCGCTACCTTTACCAAATTGTGTTCACACACTTAGCTCACACACAGTAGGACATGTTCAACACTGTTCCAATTCATCCCCGATGAATCAGACCTGACTCAACTCTAAGCAGCAGCAGGCATGACAAACAAGCATGAATGAGTAGGCACATCAGGGCTCAAACAACTCCTACTCATGCTAGTGGGTTTCATCTATTTACTGTGGCAATGACAGGTCATGCAAAGGAAAGGGGTTCAACTACCGCAGCAGGTAACAGTTGAATCTGTCCTAATGCAGTAAAAGAGAGCAGGAGCGAGAGAGTGGGTTTGTATCGGAATGAACAAGGGGGTTTTGCTTGCCTGGCACTTCTGAAGATAGCATTGAGTCTTCATCAGTTTCAACGATCACAACGTCGAAACAACGTCTATCAAGAGGGGACAAATACCGGCAATAGAGAAAGAAACACAATCAATGCAATGCACAATATGATGCATGATCATGACATGTCAATATGCTGTGGTTTGAACTAATGCAACTAGCAACATGTTAAATGGAGTTGGTTTGAACCCTTGGTTCAAATTCAAACTCCATATGTGAGAGTTTCAATTCCATTTATGTGAATTGGCCTAAACAGCAGCCATAAGTTGTTCTAACATGCATGAAAATGCCATAAACAGATTCCTTGAATTTTTCTGATAATTTTTCATATATAAATTACTTCATTTGGAGTTACGGTTTAATTTCTATGATTTTTTGAAGTTTAAGTCATTTTCTGGAATTTCCTGAATTGTTTGAAAACAGAAATTAATTACTGCGTCAGCATGACATCGTCATGACATTAGCAGGTCAACGGGGCACGATCCAGGTCAAACCTAACCAGTGAGAACCACTGGTTAGTGACCCGGTGACATTTAGTGTCACAGACAGGTGGGTCCGATCAACGGCCACGTCAGCGAGGTCAACGGTGACGCGTGGGGCCACTATGTTTAGATTAATCTTAATCTATTTTTGTTAGCTGGTTAGTTAGGCAGCAGGGCCCGCATGTCAGCGAGCCAGGGGGGTTAGTTAGTGGGTCAATTAGCCGCTAATGACGCTTCCACGTCATCCAAAACGGCGGTTAGCCGCCGGCGCTAAACGGAACACGGCGGCGTTGCCTGTCCGGCCGATTCCGGCGACGAGAGCTCGCGCGACTGGGTCCTGCGGACGCAGCACGACGAGGCGCGTCGATCGGTGGTGGTGGGTGGTGCTAGGGCGGCCGGAAACGGCAACGGCGGCGAGTGAGGCGGCGGCCGGAGCTCGGGGTTGGTCAGGACGAGGCTGTGGGGCTCGGTAGGGGTGCGGTTGGTGGCGTTGGCTTGCTGCGGAGCTGCTGAGCATGTAGTCGTGCTCGAGAACGAGCTTTGCTAGCTCTTGTTACAGCGGTGACAAGAACGGCGGCGGCCGGCTCTCGGCTCCGGTGGAAACGGCGGTACGCACCGCAACAGAGCACGGGGAAAGAGGGGAGCGGCAGAGGAACTCACTGTGAGACAAACGGGAGGGTCAGCGAGCTCGGGGAGGCACCGGAGGCAGCAAATCGATGGCGGCGATCTTCGGTGGCCGACGAGGGGAACGGCGGTGCTTGCGGTGTCTAGGGGCTTTCGTCGTCGGGCGGCTCGGTGAGGAGGAAGAGAGGGATGAGGCGGAGCTCGTGGGCGCGTCGGTGAGGCGTGGGGTGGCCGGTGGTCGTGGCAACGACGGGCGGCAGCGACGGCTGCGCTCGGGCATGAGAGGCAGAGGGAGCAGAGGAGGGGAAGAGCGCGAGAAAGAGTGAGGGGCGGTCGGGGAGGCTGCATGGCGTCGTGGAGGCGTCCAGGCCCTCGGCGGCAAGCAGTAGCTGGCGAGGCGCGTGGCCAGCGTGCGGCGAGCACGCGCTCGTCCTTCTGTCCAGGGAGGAAGACGACAGGGAGGCTGCGGTGGTGGGCTGGGCCGGCCACTTGGGCCGCCAGGTAAGCCCAGGTGGGAATCCTTCTCTCTCCCTGTTTTCTGGTTTTCTTTTCTATTTCTGTTATTTTGTTTTGATTTAGTTTGGAAACTAAACCATTTTAAAACTTTCTGTAAATTTTTATGTGATCTCAAAGAGCTAGTCCAAGGTCACATGCAAACTTACAAATTTTTTGAACATTATTTCCTATATAACAGAAATAATTCCAACCCAAATATATTATTGATTTAAATCAAAAGCCCAAAATAATTTATTCCTGTGACTCCAAAAATATTGGTTGGGATTTCAACTCATGCCAATATTTTCACAGAATAACGCGAACATTTTCTTGGACTCATTTGATGAGATTTAAATGTTGGTTATTTTTAGAGGTTTTCTGAGGCTTTGAAAATTCCTCAATTCAGATTTCAATTGAATTTAAACATGATGCAGCAACCAGGCTAGTCCAAGGCCAGGATAAGCTAGGGATGTGAAAACTCACCCCCACTAAACAAGAATCTCGTCCCAAGATTCAAGACGTGAGGTAAGAAGAAAGGATGTCACAAACTATCGCGGTCTTCTCGATCCAACTGCCCTTCTCGAAGAAGTAGCTTCATTGCATCATATTGATCTTGACGTCTTTGCTTTGAGAATTACATCCAACATGACAACTAGAAGAAAGGAAAAACTCTAGAAGAATCGACCTTCTTGAAGATCGAGCAACTAACAAACAACTCACGGAATGAAACATAGACCACCTCTTGAGCTGAGACACAAAACACACATCAGGGTGATGTGAAGAGATAGATGTCAAGGGTTCAAATTGGTAGGCAATAATTCCACGGAGTAGTAAGATGGTGCATGGTTCCAAAGTAGCGAGGGGATAATTGCCATGATTCCCTAATGGAGCACCTTAGGGAAGGTGACTCGTAGAGTTATTCCCTTAAATGGCAAAAAGAATTACTTTTGATCCAGAGATCAATAAAATTCTCTATACCAGCCTAGGGAAAATCTCGAGCAATCATTTGAAAGAGTTCGAAAGAATGACATACCTGGACTAGAATGAATGATGTGGACTACCTTGTTGAAGACAACTCAATGGATGACTTTTGCTTATCATCGGAAATGGATGGGGCCCATGGTAGGATGGCACAACGGCGGTGCAAGATGGGAATATAAGACAATGCTGGGAATGATTCTAGTAACTCGGAAGAGACCCAACAGTAGGGAGTGAGCCCACTGTTAGAAAGGTTATAACATACGCGAGGAAACCGAGAGCACAAGGATCCCTAAGGAGCAACTTCTGGAATGAGTCGCACGAAATCTCCATGGAGGAAAATAGTCAAATAGCTCAATCAAGATACTACAATGATAGATCTTTCGGCTAGCTGTGTCGGTCAGAACATCAACCTTGTCGGGACCTACATCATAGGTCTTGGAAAAGTTTCAACCATCATATCTGCCGGAGATTCAAATCCGGTTGATAACGGGATAAGACTCATCAAGTCTAGGAAGAGAAATGAAGGTCTGCAACACAAATCGACGAAATGACGTTGCAAGATTCTCAGGGAGTGAACTACGATAGCAAGCTCCAAAATATGAGCTGGTTCTACTACACACCTGTGAACACACAGTCCTAGACAAGCATGACCACATGGTAGTCTTATAATAAACACTACCGAGTTCAGATGGGGAACCGTCATCGAGGATATCAAAGTCCTTGTATAAGTCTTGCTCTTAAGAAGGAACTTCTTCTTCTTGAACAAACCAATCAGTGGCTTGGTGTGCTAGGAACACATATGGAGTGGACGTAATTAATCTACCAAACTAGAATACGTCGCATCTATGGATGACTGATTTGGGATGATTCCAAGGGAAACAAAACAAACCTTTCTCAAATTCATGGCGGCAACTTACACTAAATGCATGTGAACCGGAGAAGGTCACTTCTTTCATCCAACATATGCTTCATGAATGGGACACGAAGGCATTGCTTACAAGTTTTCAACACTAGGTTGATGTTCAACATGAATCATGGGGGAGACAAAATGCTGCTGATGGGCTCAACAGCAACTCATCGTAATTTCCATATCACTGGACTTCCACCATCATGTGAACGCGGTGATAGCATTGGTCAGACCAAAGAATGTAATGGTGTATGCTCGAGGGATCAACCACGAGTAAGACAACATCACGAAAATCGTTGGTTCTGATTTGACTTGACGATAGCCCATACTCAAGTCAAAGTTTTGACAAGGCAATAGATCCAACAATTGATCACGAGGGCCAATCAATGGAGATATCATCTTTCTTTGACACACACACACACACACGCACACAAGATATCCCTTAACATGAACTAAGTCAGACAAGCTTTTATCTTCCAACTCTCCAAGTTGTTGTTTAGCTTAACCAACTAGCTCAGGGTATCTGACACAGATTCTTGGAGAAAGGGGGGCTTACAAGAAAACCAATTTGATCACGAGCTCAACATAACAGTCGGGAAAACAACCTGGTGATACTTCTGAGAAGATATTAAGAAAATCACGAACCACCGATATGTTACTAAACTCGAGAACATTCTTGCTTTTCAGGGCAAGACGATGGGACCAAGAGAGTGATGGATTGCCAAAATCCTATCTCATTGGTCGATGAGTGCACCCGGAGATATGGACTAGGTAGCACGATCAATCTTAGGATGATGATTCAATAACCAACACGCTAAGGATGAAATTGTTGTCCATTAGCTACCAAGCAACGGAGTTGCTAGTAGTATTCATTTCACACATCATAATTCACTCGTCGTCATTCCGGTTGCAACAACCTGGGGACCGAGGAATGAAAAATGATGGCGAGAAGTACCACTGTATCAAGAGTTCATAGGATGGTGTGCAATTGCCATGACAATCTTGATATAAAGATGGTAATACTCCAAGGTAGAACAGAATCAAAAGCTGGATTGGCATTTTGATCTGCGGAATACAACTGCTTTGACCCAATCCTAGATATGGATGAGGTACTGGAGTTTGTTTCTCCTAGTCATTCCAAAATAGAATGGCTTGGCAGACCACAAGAATAATTAGGCATCGATGAACGAATGCACATATACTCTTGACTATCAATAGATAGACGACGGCCAGGAAATAATTAAAGAGGGACAACCCAAAAGAACATATGATTTTCTGAGTTGTGGATGCATGGTTTAGCATGTCGAACGAAGTTCAACAGGTTTCTTCTGGATAACCCATGCAGAAAGGTAAGACTGGCAAATTCACAATTATGAATGCAGAACTTCTCAAGAGTACTCTGATTGTGAGGTTTTGGTTCAAAGAACTTCTGCCTTAATGGTTCATGGTACTTGGAAGAAGGAAATACCACGGACCTCGAGGACTATCGCAGGGTTACTAATATCTTGAGGGAACTAGCAAATACTAACAACATGAAGTAGGTGAATCTCGGGTTCAAAACCCAGGAGTAGAATGCCTACTAACTAATAACATCACAGGATGCTTTCGAGAAGAATGGCCAGAATCATCACACTGGAACACAAAACATGGCTAGATTACTAGGTGATCCTCTAAGACACCTATGGTCATAGTAATAGATCCAACATATATGTCAAGGCAATGGAGTACCTCAACGGAACTGTTAGTGTGGTTGAACTAGTCCAAAGGGACATCGGGAATGGAAAGAAGGGATTTGCAAATGCATCAGACTATTTAGAAACCTGGGATGACTCGGACAGCATAACGGCTGTAATTGCTCAAAAGATTTGAGACAACCTGCAAAACTGGTGGCATAGCCACTCAACATCACAAACTCAAGGTTTTGAGGCCAGCTATGAACATATGAAAGTAGTAGGAACTGAACTGAGGCTTGAACTCAATAATCCTAGGCAACTACAGTTTGGTAACACGTCATCCTGAGAGATAGAAGAGAAGCCTAGTTCTTAACCCCGTAGAAAAGAAGAGGTTGACTCAGATCAGAAGGGCATAAGGTATAAGGAGTAAAAAGAGCCTTACGTTCCCTTCCACAATCAATTCCCTTACATAACTAAAGCATTTCTAGACTCAACTTCGACCGGTATGGCTTGGTAATCCTACAGGCAGTCAGGCTCTGATACCAAAGCTGTCAGGACCCCGATTCCAAGTCATATCAACCTAGCCGGTAACACCTCATATCACTTTGTGGTCTCACGCACGGTAATCCCACGGGTGTCGTCTTACCAAGGCCCGGGACCGTTTGCGCCTTTTGGCTCACGTATATGATAGTGTCGCTAGCATCCATATGACAGAGAACCCGGGCCGACATGGCTAGTCGTGAATCCAAAGCGGCACTAACCTATGGGGACAGGCATACATGAATCACATCAAGCATGTCGGTCAGTAGCGTGTGAATTCGGGCAGTAGCACTGGGCTAACAGGACTCCGGGAACCCGGGCTCTAGCAGGCTAGGCAGGACTCCAGATGTCACCGCGTGACATTTCCCCGAAGGGACAGACACAAGAACGAAGTGAAACACATGCCGGCCAGTCAAGTGTCCTGAGCATTAGTGCTGGGCTAGCAGGACTCCGGTGAACCGGGCTGTAGCGGACTTCTATGGCTCATGGAGGCACTAGACTACATTTCCCCATAAAAGAGGCTGCCAAGGATAAACAACTAGATTGTCAGATCCCACACATACCAAGCATTTCAATCATACACACAATGTGCTCGATATGTGCAAATACAACATGGCATCACAACATAACTCTACGACTCAAAGTATTATTCATTAGGCTCCGAGGAGCCAAGATATTACAAACATGGGTCTCATGACCCAACATTCAGAGCATACAAGTCAAAGCACATGCGGAAGCTTAACATGTCTGAGTACAGACATCTACAAATGAAAAAGACTGAGAAGTCTGACTATCTACCAGATCCTGCCGAGGGCACAAGATCGTAGCTGAGGTATCAAGCTAAACTTCGAAGTCCACACGAAACTACTAGCGAGACTGAAGTCTCTCTGCAAAACGTAAATTAAGCAAACGTGAGTACAAAAGTACTCAGCAAGACTTACATCAGAACTAGCTACACATGCATCAGTATCAACAGGGGGTGGTGGAGTTTAACTGCAGCAAGCCAGCTTTGACTCGGTGGCTATCTTAAACTACGACTGCAAGTAACTATTTTGAGGTGGCGCACACGAGTCCACATATTTACCATATCAATACACCACTATGGATCTGCTCCCGTCTCCCTACGAGAACGCCATCCATAGCACTCACGCTTATCTTGCGCATTTTAGAGTATCCACTTTCACTTGTCTATGAACTGTTATAGGCAACCCAGAAGTCCTTTACTGTGGACACAGCTATTCGAATAGATCATTTATAACCCTACAGGGGTGTACTTCTTCACACACGCTCTCGCCACTTACCACCATGTATACGTCGTGTATCTCGACAACCTTCAAGTGGAAGCCTGGCGAGGGGGTCGGCCACGACCTGACTAACCACTCAAGTCTCTAGTCCAGGTTTATCGCCTATTCGGGTTCCATCCGCGAGGAGATCCGGCCGGAGTTTCGCTCACAGCCCCAAACAATGTGTGTAGGGTTCCCGAGACACCAAACGGGCACCCGGTACACCGTGCCACGGTGTATCTACCGCATCATAACCCACCCCTAGGGTCAGCGCTACACACGGCCGCCAACACATATCCTACAAACACCAGAAACTAGTTGCAACTCCTGGATAGAGGGCAAGGGCAGTTAATAAGTTCAGAGGGTCCATTGGTTTCGGGCCCAATGCCTGGTAGTAGCTGTTTCATGGATCACAAACACAGAACTCAGTTCTTGAGGACGGCTTCAATGAGACAACCCACCATGTACTCCTACATGGCCTCTCACCGCTACCTTTACCAAATCGTGTTCACACACAGTAGGACATGTTCAACACTGTTCCAATTCATCCCCGATGAATCAGACCTGACTCAACTCTAAGCAGTAGCAGGCATAACAAACAAGCATGAATGAGTAGGCACATCAGGGCTCAAACAACTCCTACTCATGCTAGTGGGTTTCATCTATTTACTGTGGCAATGACAGGTCATGCAAAGGAAAGGGGTTCAACTACCGCAGCAGGTAACAGTTGAATCGTTGTTGTCCTAATGCAGTAAAAGAGAGTAGGAGCGAGAGAGTGGGTTTGTATCGGAATGAACAAGGGGGTTTTTCTTGCCTGGCACTTCTGAAGATAGCATTGAGTCTTCATCAGTGTCAACGATCACAACGTCGAAACAACGTCTATCGAGAGGGGACAAATACCGGCAACAAAGAAATAAACACAATCAATGCAATGCACAATATGATGCATAATCATGACATGTCAATATGCTGTGGTTTGAGCTAATGCAACTAGCAACATATTAAATGGAGTTGGTTTGAACCCTAGGTTCAAATTCAAACTCCATATGTGAGAGTTTAAATTCCATTTATGTGAATTGGCCTAAACAGCAGCCATAAGTTGTTCTAACATGCATGAAAATGCCATAAACAGATTCCATGAATTTTTCTGATAATTTTTCATATATAAATTACTTCATTTGGAGTTACGGTTTAATTTCTATGATTTTTTGAAGTTTAAGTCATTTTCTGGAATTTCCTGAATTGTTTTAAAACAGAAATTAATTACTGCATCAGCATGACATCGTCATGATGTCAGCAGGTCAACGGGGCACGGTCCAGGTCAAACCTGACCAGTGGGAACCACTGGTCAGTGACCCAGTGACATTTAGTGTCACAGACAGGTGGGTCCGATCAACGGCCACGTCAGCGAGGTCAACGGTGACGCGTGGGGCCACTTTGTTTAGATTAATCTTAATCTATTTTTGTTAGCTGGTTAGTTAGGCAGCGGGGCTCGCATGTCAGCGAGCCAGGGGGGTTAGTTAGTGGGTCAATTAGCCACTAATGATGCGTCCACGTCATCCAAAACGACGGTTAGCCGCCGGCGCTAAACAGAACATGGCGGGGTTGCCCGTCCGGCCGATTCCGGCGATGAGAGCTCGCGCGGCTGGGTCCTGCGGACGCAGCGCGACGAGGCACGTCGATCGGTGGTGGTGGGTGGTGCTAGGGCGGCCGGAAACGCCAACGACGGCGAGTGAGGCGGCGGCCGGAGCTCGGGGTTGGTCGGGACGAGGCTGTGGGGCTCGGTAGGGGGTGCGGGTGGTGGCGTTGGCTTGCTGCGGAGCTGCTGAGCACGTAGCCATGCTCGGGAACGAGCTTTGCTAGCTCTTGTTACGGCGGCGACAAGAACGGCGGCGGCCAGCTCTCGGCTCCGGTGGAAACAGCGGTACACAGCGCAACAAAGCACGGGGAGAGAGGGGAGCGGCAGAGGAGCTCACAGTGAGTCAAACGGGAGGGTCAGCGAGCTCGGGGAGGCACCGGAGGCAGCAAATCAACGGCGGCGATCTTCGGTGGTCGACGAGGGGAACGACGGTGCTTGCGGCGTCCAGGGGCTTTCGTCGTCGGGCAGCTCGGTGAGGAGGAAGAGAGGGACGAGGCGGAGCTCGTGGGCGCGTCGGTGAGGCGTGGGGTGGCCGGTGGTCGCGGCAACGACGGGCGGCGGCGACGGCTGCACTCGGGCATGAGAGGCAGAGGGAGCAGAGGAGGGGAAGAGCGCGCGAGAGAGTGAGGGGCGGTCGGGGAGGCTACGTGGCGTCGTGGAGGCGTCCAGGCCCTCGGCGGCAAGCAAGAGCTGGCGAGGCGCGTGGCCAGCGCGCGGCGAGCACGCGCTCGTCCTTCTGTCAAGGGAGGAAGACGACAGGGAGGCTACGGTGGTGGGCTGGGCCGGCCACTTGGGCCGCCAGGTAAGCCCAAGTGGGAATCCTTCTCTCTCTATGTTTTTCGGTTTTCTTTTCTATTTCTGTTATTTTGTTTTGATTTAGTTTGAAAACTAAACCATTTTAAAACTTTCTGTAAATTTTTATGTGAGCTCAAAGAGCTAGTCCAAGGTCACATGCAAACTTACAATTTTTTTGAATGTTATTTCCTATATAACAGAAATAATTCCAACCCAAATATATTATTGATTTAAATCAAAGGCCTAAAATAATTTATTCCTGTGACTCCAAAAATATTGGTTGGGATTTCAACTCATGCCAATATTTTCATAGAATAACGGGAACATTTTCTTGGACTCATTTGATGAGATTTAAATGTTGGTTATTTTTAGAGGTTTTCTGAGCCTTTGAAAATTCCTCAATTCAGATTTCAATTGAATTTAAACATGATGCAACAACCAGGCTAGTCCAAAGCCAGGGTAAGCTAGGGATGTGACATTAAATAAATACTGTTGGTGGTAATGACTATGATGATAATTAAATAGCTTGTACTGGCGGATTAGATTCAAGTGGAGGCAACATGTGGTGCACATCGAAAGTACTACTAGCCCAAACTAGATCAAGTTTGGATTAGTAGTATACTTTTGACATGCACCACATATTGCCTCCACTTGAACCTAATCCACCTTCATTTGACACACTGTTATGGACATAATGATGTAAACCTCATAACTGGTATTGTACCAATATTTGTATGATGGCGCATAAATACACTAAAAATAAAAAAATAAAAAAAGAATACTAATAGCGATGGAGAGAAGACACGCTACCAGTAGTTACATTAGCAGTAGCGTGGGAGTGAACAAACGCTGCAGCTATTTGTCCTAGCAGTAGCGCGTGCGGGCATGCGTTACTGCTAAGCAATAGCTGTAGCGCCTTATTAGTAGCGCGCCTACCCGCGCTACTAGTGAGCACAAAACCAGCACTACTGGTAGGGTTTTCCCTAGTAGTGTAGGGTGATGCAGATGGTATCCCCGGGTCGGACCGCGGTGAACATTAATGGGAAGATTGGCCCATTCTTCCCCACTTTCTGTGGGGTGCGCCAGGGCGACCCCTTCTCCCCGTTCCTGTTTAATATGGTGGTCGATGCTCTGGCCGCCATCCTTGATAAGGCCAAGGCTGCGGGCCACATAAAGGGGATCGTCCCACATCTTGTTGGAGAGAACGGGATCTCCCTTCTCCAATATGCGAATGACACCATCATCATGGTGGAAGGCTCGGCGAGTGATATTTCGAACCTCAAGTTCCTTTTGTTGTGCATCCAACAGATGTCTAGCCTCAGGGTCAATTTCGACAAGAGCGAGGTGATGGTCTTGGGCTACTCCCAAGGCGAGAGCCACAGTATTGCGGATCGGCTTAACTGCCAGCTTGGGGGCTTTCCCACGACTTATCTGGGGATACCCATTAGTGATTCTAGGCTCACGGTGGCCGACCTGCGCCCCATGGTGGGGAAACTTCAGCACCGTATCGAGCCCTGGCAAGGTCGGTGGCTCTCGAAAGCGGCCTGTACGGTGCTCATTAACTCGTCCCTCTCCATCCTGCTATTGTTCATCATGAGCTTCTATAGCCTTCCGGAGACGCTTCATCATGAGATCGCCACTGTTCAGGGGCGTTTCTTCTGGGTCGATGAGGGCGACAAGCAGAAGTACCACATGGTTAGGTGGTCTGAGATCTGCAAGCCTCGCGACCAGGGCGGACTCGGGATTATGTCATCCAAACGCATGAACATTGTCCTCCTGACTCGGTGGCTTTGACGGATTGCGAACGGAGATGGTGGCCTGTGGCTTCGCATCATTCAGCAGAAATACCTCTTAGGCCAGCCTGTCGCTTTCTGCCAGCGATCTGGGGGATCCCAATTCTGGCAACCCGTCATCTAGCTCCTCCCAGTCCTCCGGATTGGGACCTCGATCAAGATCAGATCCGGCACTGCCACCTTGTTCTGGTTTGACAGATGGACTGGCGGCATGCCCCTTGCGGCCCACTTTCCTGACCTATTCTCCATAGCGGTTGCCCCACAGATCTCGGGCGCGGCAGCCCTTATTGAGTTAGGGCAACTCGCGTTCCAGAGGCCTTTTGGCCCGGCTGAGACTGCCGACTGGCACGAGCTGCTCGCCTGCATTGTCTTGCACGCGCCAGAACTTACGATCGAAGATGACAGCACCAGTTGGCGGCTAGAGCCTTCTGGACATTTCTCCACCAAAGTCTCTTTACCAGGCCATCACCCCCTCGCCTGGCCATGAGGCGCTCACCTTCATCTGGGAGATTCGCCTTCCACTGAAAATTAGGATCTTCTTATGGCAATGGATCCGCTCCCGTCTAGCGTGGAGGTCCTGAAACGTAATGGCCCGGGTGATGGGCGCTGCCCGCTCTGCGGGCCGGAAGAGGATTCGAATCATATCTTCTTCACCTGCATGTCCGCGCAGTTCTTATGGAGCGGTTTCCGCGAGATAGCGGGTGGAAGTTGGGACCACAACAACTTTCCCGCTCTCTTTGCCGAACTCCAGGCGATCCCACCCGCAGTGCGCCACATTAGGTGGCTAGCCATTGGGGTGCTGGCCTGGACGCTGTGGATTGTTAGGAATAAACTTGTGATTCAGCGCATTCCTCTTCGTCGTGCTACTGACACTTTGTTCAAATGGTCTGGTTACTTGCAGCTTTGGCGGCCGCTTAGTCGCCCCAGGGAGAGAGACGCCATCACCTCCATCATCACCCAGCTTCACGCGATGGCTCTCCGGATGGCTCCACCGCTCCCCCCTCCCACCACCGGAACCAGATTAGATCATAGTCTCCTCGCCATCGCCATCGCCATCGCCCTGCTGTTTTTGTGTTGTTTCATCGTGTGCTTTGTGTTGAGCTTGTTGTGCTGTGCCCACAACTGAACTTGGGTCTGTATGTCGGTGTGTGTGTGTTGGACCGTGCCTGCAATGGCTTTGGGTGAGTGTGTGTGGTGTTTTTTTGTGACCTTGATACTTTGTGCTCGGTGGTTGCGGGGTGAAAGCCTTTTTCGGTAAGACCGATGGCCTAACCAAAAAAGCAGTTTACAAATAGACATCTAAATAATATACGGAATGCCCTACTGTGTTTGTGTTTAGATAAGATAATTGAAACAATATCCCACTTAAGTATATTTAGATGACATTTTTAAAGATCATCTTTCTATTATGTTAAAAACAGGATATCTCATTGTAGTTGATTAAGTTAGAATCTTTTTGTCAAGCAGAACAACATTCCAGGTTCAAGAATAATAATTACTTTAGGTATAGGGTAAAATTGTTTTGGCTTCCCGAGAAGAATGTTCCAAGTCTGAGAGAAAAATCTCCTAAGTTTAAAAGGAACAAAATTACCCATGTTCTCCATTATTGGTTTATGAGAAATTCTTAGTCCTTCTATTTCTTGTATTAACCCTGAATAATTAGTACTCCCCCGTTCCCAAATATAAGTCTTAATAGAGATTCTAACAAGTGACTACATACAAAGCAAAATGAGTGAATCTATGCTTTAAAATATGTCTATATACATTCGTATGTTATAGTCCATTTAAAATATCTAAAAAGACTTATATTTAGAAACGGAAGGAGTAAATCATTATAGATGAATAACACCTAAAACACTGGTTATAGAAATACAACTAGAAAATCCATAAAATAAATAATGCATATATTTGTAGCGGTTTTGTAAAGATAGTATGGCTGAAAGCAGGGCCGGTCCTGAGAATCTGGGGGCCCAGGGCGAAACTAAAAAGCGGGGCCCTTAAGATGAATGGCGTACGAAGGAAGTAGACAAAGGTGTGTGTGTGGCTATCACAAGGCATTATTAAAAATGCAAAGCCATGTTTCATATCAGCCTTGTACTATAACTATGGTCATTTGATGACAAAAATTAAGAAGTTTCTGCAGCTTTGTGGGTTTGTTCCGCTGAAAATATATCGTCATCAAATTAAAATAGTGTTACTCGTAGTCTTACTAATGTAGAAAGAACTGGAGATTGCACCGTTTGTTGGTTACATAGTGTTCCAGATAGTGTCATAGAGTTGTAACGTTATTTCTGAGGAATAAATACCCACTTTTCCCGCAAAAAAGCAGACATGTGACTGCATGAATTGTCCTAAAAATATTGCATCCAAAATGCAGAGTTGGACTACACATTATTCAGTTCTTGGGATGTGTTACTCCGGATAGAAATTTAGATAGATGAACAAATTCATATGAGCAATGATAAAAATATTTCCTTCATATCTTCAAAAATTAAATCAATGGTACGATGATACTGCAAATTTACTCTTACCTAGTGTGCAAATATGTAATTCAGGACTTAATTATCCGATTTGTGTAGTCATTGCACAGTCATCTCCTGCCATGATCATCGTCCAGTGCCTTACTCTTCGTCTTGATCTCTGGCATCTACACCAGGGCAACATCTCTATTAAACCGCAGGAACTGAAGATTAATACTAATACAAACAGCAAAAGGTGCTGACCGGCTGGAAACACTCACCTCCACAGACGAACACAGCATGCACAGATCCGCCGCCGAGCTCCGCCGCATGGCCGCATCCCTTGCGATATGGACCTCAAGATTGGTTTGGTTGATTTACGATTTTGCCCCAAGTTCCTTGATGCCAGCATGTATCGCTTCGCTCCAGCTACTACTACACACACACACACATCAGGGCCGCCCCTATTCTCCGTATTGGAAACAAATGATGCGGGCCTTAATGAAATCATCACTTTGTGTTTTAAGCCACATTTATTCACCTAGGCGAGTCCATGTCAATTTTGTCTTTCGCATTTGTGCTAGTCTTAGTTTATGTTTTATTTTAATAATATTTATACATTCACTTTTGTATATCAAAGATAAAAACCTAGGCTCCAGATGGTGCTTTAAAAATGGTGAGAAAGCTTTTTAATGAACCTGACCGAGTTCTACACAATCAAAAGAGATGCATATAAATAATTGTTCTTCATATATTTGATAATGCAAATAAGTTTTATATATTTTATTTTATTTTAATATGCACTCTTATTTTTGCAGATTATAAGAGAGCTAAAAATGGATTATGTGAACGCTAAAAGAAAGAATCCGTGTCGAGGTGATGGCCAGGGCGTTCTGCTAGTGTAATAATAATATTTCACTTGATATTTAATGTGTCAACACTTCACTTTCGTTCATCCAAATTAAGGTTTTCTTTGAAGCCCCGTATAGAAGGTAGGGAAACTACCGCCGCAGTGGTATCAGATGTGTGTGACTTCTGCTTCAAAAGAAAGTTATTTAACTGCACACATGTCTTTTGATTTAAGGCGCTCTTCACTTTCTACTTGCGCTTTCTGTAGAGGGAGCTTCTTCTGGGAGGTGGAGAAAAAAATTCAGATTCCAGCCTCCGGATGCACTATCACCCCGTTCACGTCTGATCCGTCCACCATCAAGAAGACAAAGCCGTCTTTGACAAAGCAGGAGCAAGCAGAGGCAGGGTATGACCATAGTTCAACTTGCATTGCATGCACGTTACATTATTTATTTAATTTTGACGCTTCCAAGTGGCTTCAGCGCCAAAAGCCCCTACCGAACACACAACCGAACTACTACCAGCTGACACTCGAGACTCGACACGCCGCACTTTGCTCGTACATACCACACACCACACCACGGACACACTTCACTCTTGTTCTTCGCGAGCTTCTCCATCCCCGATCTAGCTATTGACGATGGTGCCACCTGCAACCCAGCAACACAAGAACGGAATGAATTTCATGGTCAAGATGAGAAGAATCAGCAAGGTGCTGGTGATGATGGGGTTACCGTTGGGGTGGAGGATCTGGCCGGAGATGTATGAGGAGTCCTGCTCGCTGGCCAGGAAGACGAAGCTGGGCGCGACCTCGCTGGGCTGCCCGGCGCGCTTCATGGGCACCTCGGACCCGAATTGCTTCACTTTCTCCTCCGGGAAGGAGGCCGGGATGAGCGGCGTCCAGATGGGCCCCGGCGCGACGCCGTTGACGCGGATCCCCTTCTCCGCCAGCTGCATCGACAGCGCGCGGGTGAAGGCCACGATGGCGCCCTTGGTGGCCGTGTAGTCGAGCAGCGTCGCGTTGCCCTTGTACGCGTTCACGGAGGTGGTGTTGATGATGCTGGACCCGGGCCGCATGTGCTTCACCGCGAACTTGGCCATGAGGAAGTAGGAGAAGATGTTGGTGCGGAACACGCGCTCCAGGTCCTGCTCGGTGATCTCGGTGATGCAGGGCCGGACGTACTGCTCCGCCGCGTTGTTCACCAGGATGTCCACGCGCCCGCCGTGCGCGTTCGCCACCTCCTCCACGACCCTGCGGCAGTTCTCCTCGTACCCGAGGTCGCCCGCCAGCGCCTTGGGCTCGCCGGCGCCCGTGCGGGACTTGATGTCGCGGAGCGCCTGCAGGGTCTCCTCCGCGTCCTTGTCCTCGTGCCCCTTCACGTACGTGAAGTTCACCGTCGCGCCCTCCAGCGCGAAGCACAGGCACACCGCGCGCCCGATGCCCGAGTCGCCGCCGGTCACCAGCGCCACCTTGCCCTGCACGCGCACACAACATGCGTATCAAACCGCAGCTTAAAGAAAAACCACCGACAAGCAGTGCTAGAACTGTTAAAACTGCTTTACCTGGAGCTTACTGGCCGACTTGTAGTTCTTGATGAGGGTCTCGGGGCGGGGGTCCATGGCGTGCTCCTTGCCGGGCTGGCAGTCCTGCTGCTGCGGCGGGAACTTCTGCGACGCCATGGCTCTGGTCCCTCGGCGAGGTGGCGGTGCTCTTGGCGACGACGCGGCGAACGAAGCTAGCGCTCTGGTGGCGGGGAGGGGACGCAGCTGGTTCGGTCGGAGGCGGTGAAGAAGAAGGAGAAACGGCTGGGCTCTGGTGAGTGTTGCGAGGAGTGCGCTCATGGCACGGTGGAAGGCACGGGGTGGCGAGGGGCCGATATAAAGGTGGAGCGAAGCCCCGCGGGCATGGCGCGTGGCGGCGAACGTGGCACGAGTCTCGCAGCTGTCTCATCCACGTGGTGACACCGGCCGTGTCCCAGTGACCGAGTGTACTCCGAGCTGCACCGCCCGCCGCTTAGGCGAAGCTGCTACATGTTTCTGGGCGATGAAACAGTCTATCGCCATTGCTGATCCTCCTGGACTGGCCGACCTGATGATAAATGGGCCGACAAGCCCGTATTCTAAGCCCATAATCACAACGCTTGTGGGCTGTCCATTTCTCTTACCTAGCCCGTAATCACAACGCCACCAGCCCACCACAGTTCCCCTCTCTCTCTCTCTCTCGCCAAAAAAAACGGCGGCGACTCCTCACTCCTCAGAATCAGGTTTCCCACTCCCACATCTCAAAAAAAAAAGGTTTCCCACTCCCACTCCCCATCGGCCGCAATGGCGACGGCGTCGGCAACTCCGCCCCGCTTCCCCCGCTTCCAGATCTCCAACTAGCGAGTGCGACGCGCCAGATCGCTTCGCCATGGAGGACCGCGGCGGGGAGATCCCCGCCAAGCGACCACCCAAGCCTTCCGATGGCGGCGAGGACCGCCTCAGCGCGGTTCCCGACGAACTTCTTATCGACATCCTTCTCAAGATCCGCGACGCCGCCGCCGCCGCGCGGACCAGCGTCCTCTCCCGCCGCTGGCGCCGCGTCTGGACGCTCCTCCCGGAGCTCCACTTTCTCCCCCCACAATGGCCCCCACCGCATACGCCTCGCCCTCACCACCCATGAAGCGCCGGCCCTAGGCTTCCTCGACGTCGCCGTCATTGACGCCACCCCCGAGTCCATGGTGGCCTGGCTTCAAATCGCCGCGCGCCGCCTCTCCGGCCATCTACGTCTCATCAACACTGAGGAGAACACCTCGTTAGACGAGGCCGGAGAAAGAGGCGCATTCGAGCTGCCCTGCTTCGAGGATGCCATGTCCATCAGCCTCGAACCAGGCCGTCTTGGCCTCGCTGTGCCATCTTCGGGTGTATTCGCTCGGCTCACCAATCTCATCCTGAATCGCGTCCGGCTACATGGTCCGTCAATGCTCGGTGACTCCCTCTCCTGGCCACGGTGCCCATCACTGCGGAGACTCATCGTTCATAATGCGTTCATAATGCGCACGGTGTGCGCAACTTCGCAATCCACTCCGATTCTCTCCTACAAATGGAGCTGAGGAATCTCCGGTCAGATAATGCCCTTGGTCTGGGCAACTTCACCATTCGTTCAGACTCTCTATTGCGAATGGCTCTGTCGAGTCTGCGTGGCTTAGAGCAGCTCACTCTTATGGCGCCGGCACTCAAATTTCTAAGTGTGAGCTCCTGCATTTATTATAGTTTGAGAAATGATCAATCGGTTGCAAACATCTCGGCCCCTCAGCTGATATCCCTCCAGTGGAAGGATGATTATCATCCAAGCTACACCCAGCTTAAAATGGAAAATCTAGAGCGGTTGAGCGCCCACCCTTTTTTCGTATATGGACAAGAGTCGCAGAAGACATTCAATAGTAATTGTACGAGGCTTCTACGGCGCTTTGAGGTCATCGGGGTTCTCAAATTAATGCTTCTCTATCTGCCGGTGAGTTCACTTACACAATAGTAAACTGCAATTCTCGTAGTAGCGTGGTCATGGAATAGACCTTTCTGGTTGATTCCCGGATGGTAATGGACAAGCACACATGTAGTCCTATACTTGTAAATTGGACAAGAACTCATGTAGTCATGCGCTGATGCAACATGGTCTTGGCCTCATTGTTGAACTGAGATCTTGGTGTTCACTCGAACAAAGCTTCCCCCGCCTCATGCCATGGCTCACATTCGCCTGTCCTGCTCCTTGACACAGAGTTTCATGATAGAAAAGACCCGGTCTCATAGGATTACTTGCCGTCATTTATCCTTCCTAGCAGCTTCATATCCTATGAGATGGTGTTACTTTTATCTGCCTTTGATCAATTAGCGTTGAGGTTACAAACTACTATCGTTGCACTAGTAAATTTGTAATTCAAGATGGCACATGAGCTCGGACTTGCTACCGTAAAAAAGCGACCGCTACCACTACCACTGCACTAATATATTGATTATTCTTGTGTGTTGTTGACTTTCTAAACAAGGTGCTTGTGTCCTTTCTATTTGTACATATCATTTTATGTGACCTCCCATTACTCTACTGCAGGAAATTACTAACCATGAGTACTTGATGGAAGACATTAAAAAGATCCCAAACACTGCATTAATGGTCCTGGAAATAGTGGCAAATGAACATTCCTTTGGAGCCAGTTCATTCCATGTCCTCAGCATGTGTAATGGTGTCAGAAAGCTTCTTCTTAAACTTGTTGACGCACCTAGCCATCTGGTGGTAATATTATCCTAACTTTGTTTATCTAATACCATAGTATGCATTTATATTTCTTGTCATGCCTAAGCTTGAGTTGCTAGTTGCCCTACTCTAGGTGTTGGTTTGTTACTGGATGCTTTGCTCCAAAATTACGTGGCAAATATATGGCATATGCATCTCCCAAAGACAATGCATATTACTTGTTGGTAACGTCATAAGTTTCCCATTTTGGGGGCTCAGTTGGACCTCATTTCTTGCCCATGCCCCCCTCCCCCCCCAAAAAAAACTGTTAAGGGGTCCCGTTTAGGGGCCTGGTTGGAGATGCTCTTACAGGTGAGGAGATGGCGATGTTGCAAGTGGCGAGGTCGAGAAATGAACCAGTGCCCTAAATATAAGTCATACATGTTTCTCATTTAGACTTTGGGTGTCACAAAGTATACATAGAATATTAAGGAAAATAATTTTGGCATGGTGTACTGTGCACCATGGTACTTCTGTCTGGGTACGCCCCCTGGCCACGAGGGATGGAGGTGGGGGAGGCGGTATAGGAGGGGTAAAGAGATCGCTGCTTCCGGAGAGGTGTCAGAATTTATAGAAGCTCTCGATAGACATATAAGGCAGTGATGTGAATTTGTCTCGAGTCATTGCATGTCAGCCTCAATCTTGAAAGAATAGTTAGGATTTAGCAGACACGGATTTTTGAGACATGGTGCCAGGCGACGATGGAATCCCATGCATTATAGTGACTATCTCAATACCGCCCAAATACGCACTCGTAATACCCGATACAAAGCTGAATACACGCCATCCGTGTGTCAGATATGACAAAGTGATACATCCCAATTAGGTGTGTGGGTAGGTTGCATATGACCACCAGCTGTAGACACAGTGCGTATCCCTTGAGCTGTCTGGAGAAAGAGTGCCATGGGGTACAGTTCACTGACGGCAGAAAGGTTAGCAATGCAAATCGTTCTTTTAAGTTTATTTCTCTAGCACAGTAGTATCCCTTGAGCTGTTCCCTGTATCTTGCTTTGATCCAGTGCCGTAGGAATCACTGGTCGAAGAGTAGCTCCCTCGAGCTGCTGGTTCAACTGGGCACCAGGTTGTTAACGGATTTTGTTTTCTCCGGTCTGGTTCTACTGAAAGGCTGTGACAGGTGGAGGAGAGGATGCGAGGGAGTGAGTTGCACAGGCACTGGATCACTGAATGGCTGGGGGGGGGGGGGGGGGGTCACGGGGTGGGCGGCTTGGGGCTCTTGTGTTGATTTTAATGTGCTGTGCGTGTGTGAGCTGGTGAACCTAATAACCTCCGTTTTTTAATGAATGATTTATGAAGCGTGGTTAATAGGGAGCGGACGGGGTGGTGTGTCAGAGCATGCATTGACGTGGTTGATTTCAAGGCGGGGTACGCGTAATTTGTGACATCGTGACGCGTCAACAAAATGACAGTTGCCCACCCGCACTTATGTTGCTGTCGGCAAATATACGTTTAAAAAATGTAAAATGACTCGATTAAGTGCAATGCGATTGTCCACGGCTAATGGTTAATAAGTACTCCTAGGTAGTTGCACGATTTCATGGTCTAACACCACCTTCTGGGGATTTATGAACTGGCTCTGCTAGGTCGTAGCCAAGGCAGATGTCACATTGTGTCACATTGGACGGGGGGGGGGGGGGGGGGGGTAACATAAACTAGTAAAAAATGAGTTACGTATGACGGATTAGGCGCTAATCAACACTGCCGCCAGCTGGTGCGGGATGACAAAGATCCACATCTTTCTTCAGTGCCGGTGGATTGAGAGCATGCAAACTGCGAGTAGATTGACGATGCATGGCTGAGGAAACTTACACCCTGGCGCTCGCATTTGTAGAAGTGGGCCTTCCTGGGTTTTTGACCGTGCCAGAGACAAACTATAGCACATACACCATGTTGCATTCTGGGCACTCAGCGGGAGTGGCGACACTTCATCCATATGATGATGCGATCGAGGGGCCGAGGGGCTTGAGTGGGACATGGATGAACACATGGGGATGAACTAGCTGTGGCAAGCAGAGAGGAAAGAGTGAGGTTGCGTGGGCAGAGAAGGGGGAATGAGTGAGGAGAGAAAATAGACAGAGCGATGAGTGGCAACTGGATAGAGCTGTTAAGGAGGAGCGCGTATGGTGAGCTGGATGTGTGGGCTGAACAGTCAAACGTAATTAATGCAACTAGTTGGTTCACCCCAGGTTTAGCAGTTAACTAGTCACAAGCAGGTGTTTTCCTTCTATTGGTCACCCTGGAGGTGGGGTATAGCAAACTCTAGCAACCGGAAAGGATACCTATGTTTACAATGGAATCATTCTCATTGAAAAGGGGCACCAGAAGTTCAAAAATCAGATCCATATGGCCTCAGGGTAGGAGAAAAGGAATCGATCACTGTTGGCACTCTAGAATTGCGTATATTGGGATGTGGTGCTATAGAGATCTTATACGAATATTTGCATTTGTGTACGCAAATTATATGAGTTTTGGTATTGGTTCAGCATGAATGTGAGAGTCACGTGCAGTGAGGATACCAGCCTCGCCTGGCGCTATGTCCCAACGAGCATTTTTGGGATTTAGGGGGAAATATTAATATAGTACGATGCTCGGGCCATTTGTTTTTAAAGGTTGCATCAATAACAATGGTTCCAATTTAAGATGTCATTCAATACAGCTTATCGATAGCACAATACCTTGTTCTGTTCAAAAGAGAAGGCACAATACCTAACTGTCTAAAATTGAAATAATGTTTTTTATTTGACTTTCTATTTGCATACAATAATCATATAGTCTGCAGTAGGTTGGCTTCAAACTAATTTCCAGGTGGTATTCTTTTGTAAATTTGTTAAAGACATATCTTAAATATCCGGGCAATCTTGGAATTTCCAGCTCCATCATTCTTATTTCATGGCATTCAATTATTTCCGCTGATCTTATTGAGCTGGCATGCTGCCATTGCAGACTGGATGCCCATCAGGTTGTGTTTGTGATCAGTCACCAAACTGGAAAACCGAGGAGCTCACGCTGTATTGCCTTCGAGAAGTAGAGATCCACAACTTGAGAGGAACTGAACATGAAACTGCTCTTATGAAACGGTTATTCCGCTGGGCAACAGTGCTAGAAAAGATTACAGTAACTTTTCATTGCTCAGTCGCTGAAAGCAAGGCCAAGGAGTTCTGCTAGATGCTTCAAAGCTTCTGTAGGCCAGAAATATCTATAAGGGGCAAGGCTTCGCCTGATCTAGTCGTAGCACAGGTAACCATGGCCTGAACTTGTTGGGAAACTTTATGTGCACTGCGGGGCTTCGCGGAACGCTTTGCCAACTTGTCACCTGTGTTGGTGCTCGTGCCTGGTGGTCGTCTTGTAGTTGGCATCTTGGTATGAATTGCACTGTTTGTGAACTTCAGAGTTTGTTAGATCCTTTCGAGATGTTGCAGGATGTATAAGTTGTACTTTATGCATGTGGATGCTGTCTGAACTTCAGTTCTTGTTGCCAACAGAGCTTTAATCAGTCTGAGATTTGTGAAAAAAATCTGGTTTTAGGACGAGCTTCATGCAGCTTTTTTTGTGGCAAAAATCATAAATCACATTTTTGAAGTTAAATTCTGAAACAAATCATTTTTTTTTGATAAAAGAGAGCTCTCCTCTCCGATTTCCATTAATAGAAATCACCAAGTCTTACAACTAGCAGTGTCTCCCCCCTGGTCCCCTGTCAGCACTGCATTGAGGTAGGAGGGAAGCCATCCCTTGCCCTGCCCACGGGTCCTCAAAAAGTGCAGAGCTTCCCAAGGGGGAGACCTAAGGCCTGGATCAAAACCGGTCCCAATCTGATGTATTTTACACGTTCGTACGGATGTATTTTACATGTGTATAGTCTGATAATGTACATTATGGTGATCATAATGTATATCATGTTCAAATTTTGCACACATGTGGTACACATCCATATGGACCTGTAACTTTTTTTAGAATGTTTTGAGACTTAAAAAGGTGATTTCCTCTATTTAGCATTTTCGGTTTCAAGAGCCTTATTAGGCTATATTACAAGGCTGGAAGAGTACAACGTCCTTACGTCGACACACCTGCTTACTTAAACCATTCCATATTTGTCTCTCTTCTCATCTTTCTCTTTTTCTTTTAGGCATTTCATGAAGCACTTGGTGTGCAGGTGCTCATCGCGGCGTGTGCCTCATAAAAAAAGGCTCTACCCTCCTTCGTGCGCCGTGTATTAGGAAGAACGCCTTTACCTTTAACTTTTCTCATAGTTATCTTTAACTTCATCAAGCTCCCTAATTATGAAGCTTTCTTGATCAATCGAGGTCTTCAGTTTTAAATTCAGCGCATAATTCTAACTTGCCCGACAGTGGAGTTCTTTGGTCAGTGCACGAGCTTCTTTTCTTGATATTTAGATGCATGTCACTAGGTCGGTTCGTACTTGGGGTGAGTGCCGCCTTCTGTGTAGGACAATGTAGGCAAACGATAAAACATCACGCATGATAGGCCGACGTGAGTGGTGTGTCGTCAACGCCTACTATGGTGCTGCTCAAGGGCTTTGAGGGGCAGTGCCGCTCTTGCTGGCGAGCTGGTCGCGCTCTACCCACCCCCATGCCCATCCTTCCACTTCCTCACTCTCTCAACGTTTACATCACCGCATACTCACACCTTTTTATTTATTGGTGTACAATTCTTTCTATTTTCTAACCCTTTAATTCCGTAATTTTTTTATTAAAATAAAACTGATCAAAATGGAAAATGTTCAGGAATTTGAAAAAATGTTCATGAATTATAAAAAAACTCATGAATATGAAAACATGTTCACAAATTTAGATGTTTCATGAATTAGTTTTTTAATTCCTAAAATGATCATGAATTATAAAATCATTTGTGATTTAAAAAAATATTGACGAATTTTTTCAAATATTTGAAAAAATATTCACAAAATTTTCAAATGGTTCACAATTCAAAAAATGTTCAGGTAATTTTAAAAACCTTCGTGAATTTAAAATTGTTCACCAATTTAAAAAATAAATAAAGAAGAAAATAAAAAAGAAAAGAAAAAGAACTTCAAAAAACCAGTGGAGAAACAAAGAAAAAACCTGGCTGAAAGCTGCACAAAACAGGGTGGAAACTTCTAGACCAATGGAAGAAGCTTGATTTTTTAAGTTGAAGTGGAAGAAGCTTGGTTTTTTAGGGGAAAAACCAAGTTTATTCAGCAAACACCACATGGTGTGGGATACAGTTCAGGTCGTGGGGTTGGCCAAACCAAACGTGACGTCCCGGACCCAACGAAAGTGCGAACTTGGCTCACCTATATGCTTCCTAATTGACAGCATGACCTTTAAACTGAAAATTACAATGAAATAAAGATGCTCTAGCGGTGATCTCACTAATAATAGCTCCGTAGTTCCCATGACTTTTGCCTTTCTTCAAGAAGCTTGGTAAACCTCCAGTCCAATGGGC
This sequence comes from Triticum monococcum, assembly GCA_034509565.1. Classification (NCBI taxonomy): domain Eukaryota; kingdom Viridiplantae; phylum Streptophyta; class Magnoliopsida; order Poales; family Poaceae; genus Triticum; species Triticum monococcum. The sequence continues at coordinate 82,738,708 of CM067841.1, forward strand.
CAGTCCACTAGTAGCACGCTAAGAGTAACGCGCTTCTTGCCCGGCCCATTTGTATAAACCTAGGCCGACAGATTTGGCCCTCTCCGCAGCGGCGACGTCGCCACTCGCCAGCCTTTTTCCCCACCCGCAACCTGTAAGTGACTAGGCGGCGATCCCACCTCCGGGATCCAGCCATCCCCCCATCCACCGGCAACGACGATGGCGGCGGCAACTCCACCACACATTCCCGATATCTCAACTGGCCAGTGTGAGCCTGTGAGCCGGAGCTCCTACGCGCCAAATCCTTCCTCCATGGAGCACTGCGACGGGGAGATCGCCGCGAAGCTTTCCAACGGCGGCGGCAGCGAGGACCGCCTCAGCACGGTTCCCAACGACCTTCTTATCGACATCCTTCTCAAGCTTCGCGACGCTGCCGTCGCCGCTCGGACCAGCGTCCTCTCCAGCCGCTGGCGCCGCGTCTGGACGCTACTACCAGAGCTCCACTCCCCCCCCCCCCCCGACGGTGGAGTTCTTTGGTCAGTGCACGAGCTTCTTTTCTTGATATTTAGATGCATGTCACTAGGTCGGTTCGTACTTGGGGTGAGTGCCGCCTTCTGTGTAGGACAATGTAGGCAAACGATAAAACATCACGCATGATAGGCCGACGTGAGTGGTGTGTCGTCAACGCCTACTATGGTGCTGCTCAAGGGCTTTGAGGGGCAGTGCCGCTCTTGCTGGCGAGCTGGTCGCGCTCTACCCACCCCCATGCCCATCCTTCCACTTCCTCACTCTCTCAACGTTTACATCACCGCATACTCACACCTTCTTATTTATTGGTGTACAATTCTTTCTATTTTCTAACCCTTTAATTCCGTAATTTTTTTATTAAAATAAAACTGATCAAAATGGAAAATGTTCAGGAATTTGAAAAAATGTTCATGAATTATAAAAAAACTCATGAATATGAAAACATGTTCACAAATTTAGATGTTTCATGAATTAGTTTTTTAATTCCTAAAATGATCATGAATTATAAAATCATTTGTGAATTCAAAAAATATTGACGAATTTTTTCAAATATTTGAAAAAATATTCACAAAATTTTCAAATGGTTCACAATTCAAAAAATGTTCAGGTAATTTTAAAAACCTTCGTGAATTTAAAATTGTTCACCAATTTAAAAAATAAATAAAGAAGAAAATAAAAAAGAAAAGAAAAAGAACTTCAAAAAACCAGTGGAGAAACAAAGAAAAAACCTGGCTGAAAGCTGCACAAAACAGGGTGGAAACTTCTAGACCAATGGAAGAAGCTTGATTTTTTAAGTTGAAGTGGAAGAAGCTTGGTTTTTTTAGGGGAAAAACCAAGTTTATTCAGCAAACACCACATGGTGTGGGATACAGTTCAGGTCGTGGGGTTGGCCAAACCAAACGTGACATCCCGGACCCAACGAAAGTGCGAACTTGGCTCACCTATATGCTTCCTAATTGACAGCATGACCTTTAAACTGAAAATTACAATGAAATAAAGATGCTCTAGCGGTGATCTCACTAATAATAGCTCCGTAGTTCCCATGACTTTTGCCTTTCTTCAAGAAGCTTGGTAAACCTCCAGTCCAATGGGCCAGTCCACTAGTAGCACGCTAAGAGTAACGCGCTTCTTGCCCGGCCCATTTGTATAAACCTAGGCCGACAGATTTGGCCCTCTCCGCAGCGGCGACGTCGCCACTCGCCAGCCTTTTTCCCCACCCGCAACCTGTAAGTGACTAGGCGGCGATCCCACCTCCGGGATCCAGCCATCCCCCCATCCACCGGCAACGGCGATGGCGGCGGCAACTCCACCACACATTCCCGATATCTCAACTGGCCAGTGTGAGCCTGTGAGCCGGAGCTCCTACGCGCCAAATCCTTCCTCCATGGAGCACTGCGACGGGGAGATCGCCGCGAAGCTTTCCAACGGCGGCGGCAGCGAGGACCGCCTCAGCGCGGTTCCCAACGACCTTCTTATCGACATCCTTCTCAAGCTTCGCGACGCTGCCGTCGCCGCTCGGACCAGCGTCCTCTCCAGCCGCTGGCGCCGCGTCTGGACGCTACTACCAGAGCTCCACTTCCCGAGTGACCCTCAACGCATACGCCTCGCCCTCGTCGCCCATGAAGCGCCGGCCCTCAGCCGCCTCGACGTGCGCGTCATGGAAGCCAGTCATCCCCTGAGTCCATGGCGGCCTGGCTTCCCATCGCCGCACGCCGCATCTCCGGCGATTTACTCCTCGTATTGCAGACCAACATATCAGACTACGAGGTCTGGGAAAGAGGCGCCCTTGAGCTGCCATGCTTCGAGAACGCCACCTCGATCACCCTCGAACTAGAGGGTCTTGGCCTCACGATGCCGCCTTCCGGCATATTCGCCCGGCTCACCAATCTCCACCTGGGTTGCATCCGGCTACGTGGTCCGAGCATGCTCGGCGAGGCTGTCTCCTCGCCGCGCTGCCCGGCGTTACAGAAACTGACTCTCAGTGGTACCTCGGGTCTGGGCAACTTGACCATCCACTCGGAATCTCTCTTGGAAATGACACTGACGCGCGTGCACGGCTTGCAGCAGCTCAATGTCACAGCGCCGGCACTCAAACAGTTAGAAGTGCTGTCCTGCTTTACTAAAGGTAGGATGATTTTGATCCTACCGGTTGCAAACATCTCCGCCCCTCAGCTGGAATCCCTCATGTGGTGGGATGATTATGATCCAAAGTTCACCCAGCTCGGCAAGATGGAAAATCTACAGTGCCTGAGCACCTTCCCTTTTACTATATATGAAGAAACTGACTATGTACGCGAGTTACAGAATAGCTACTGTACAAGGCTTTTGCGGCGCTTTGAGCTCATCCACAGTCTCAGATTCCAACTTGTGAATGATCTGGTGAGTTGATTCTTATGTGAGTTATGCCATCAACGCATAAACTTGCAGTTCAGTTTAAGGAATGTGTCATAAGCATACAAAATTGTCAACTTATTTTTCTTTGCCTCAGTCCGTGAAAAATTGCTTTGTGCATCCAATCGTTTATCCTCCCTAGTAGCATGATATCCTTGGATATGCCAGTACTTTTTACTTCCTTTGAGTAGTTAGCATTGAATTACACACTAGCAGTACTAGTATACGGTTATTCCTTATCATGGGGGCACATGAGCTCGAACTTGATAGCTTAAAAGAATCATTTCTTGTTTGTTATTGACTTTGTAAACGAGATGCTTGTGTCCTTCCCAAGTTTCTAACTATTGCAAATAAACAATCCCTTTTTGTGACTTCCTATGAATCTACAGGAGGACATTATTACTAACCAACAGTACCTGATGGAAGACATTACCAGGCTCCCAGACATTACATTCATGTTCCTGGATATAACGGGAAACGGGCATTCCTTTGGACCCAGTTCATTCCATCTTCTCAGGAAGTGTACTGGTTTGAGAAAGTTGTCTCTTACATTTTGTGGCACAACTATACGCCCGGAGGTAATACTATCCCTACTTTTTTTTAAATCTAATACCTGGGTATATTTCTTGACACACCTATGCTTGAGCTGCAAGTTGCTCTACACTAGGCTCTGGACTGATACCGAATGTTGTGCTCGAAATTATATCTGTGGCAGATATATGGGCATATGGCTTATGTATCTCCCATTGGCATTGCATGTTAATTGCGTTGGTATTTATTTGGTAATAGGTTTCAGATTTAAAGATTGTTATGTCTATTGAAAATGAGAAAAACTATTGGGCATGATTCAGGATTTTGTTTCCAACAAAAGAAATGGTGTACCTCCTTCATTTTCTCTGCATTTCTTCAAGATCGTTCTTGAGTGACCTCTCTCTCCAGAGGGCGGCGTGATCCTGTGATTGTTAGGGCATCTCTAGCCGTTGGCCCCTCTAGGACGCATAAAAATCGTCCCCTGAGGGCGAGCCGGCGATACAATCGGCATTGGGGGCGGTTTTGCGCCCAGTCGTCGCCCTCAGCTCGCCCCCAGGCGCCGAAATTGGCCCACTTTGCAGTCCAATTTGGCGAATAAAGGGCCCATCTGAGCGAGAATATGCCCATATTCGGCGTGGTTTCGCCGTGTCTCGGCGTTCAATTATCAACACAATAATTTCTTATCACATATTTCATCACAGAAAAATCAAATACTTTAACAAAATAGTACAACAACAAATAGTTCAATACAAATTATATAGTTTAACAAATAAAAACTCGTATTTCATCACACGACGTCCCCCTTGAGCCTCCATAGGTGCTCAATCAGATCTTTCTGCAGTTGATGATGCACCTGTGGGTCTCGGATCTCCTGACGCATACTGAGATAGGCAGTCCAAGCTGCCGGTAGATTGTGATCAACTTTGGCTAGAGGCCCCTGCCTGTAGTATGGTTCAGTGTCAAACACTGGGTCTTCTTGCTCGCTCTCGATGATCATGTTGTGCAAGATGACACAGCAAGTCATAATCTTCCATATTTGATCTTTGGACCAGGTCTGAGCAGGGTACCGAACAACAGCAAATCGAGATTGGAGCACACCAAATGCCCGCTTGACATCCTTCCTGCAAGCCTCCTGAACTTTCGCAAACCAGGCGTTCTTGCCTCCTACCGCAGGGTTTGAGATCGTCTTCACAAATGTCGACCATCTCGGATAGATGCCATCTGCTAGGTAGTACCCCTTGTTGTATTGGTGCCCATTGATCTCGAAGTTCACCGGAGGAGAATGGCCCTCAACGAGCTTGGCAAAAACAGGAGAGCACTGCAGCACGTTGATGTCATTGTGAGTTCCTGGCATACCTGAAAGTGTAACTATCCCTAGGTGATTTTGGTAATTCATAACAACATATAGCTCATTGAGCTAATGCTATTCCAAGATGATTATTTCAGGAAAGCTCAATGATTGGCATGGCATGGATGTGAAAGTGGAACCCTCAAAATGCTAAGGACAAAGGATTGGCTCAATCTCAAAAGCTCAAGACTCTTCATTTTATATTTTAGTGATCCAAGATCACATTGAGTCTTTAGGAAAAGCTAATACTATCAAGGAGGGATAAGGTGTTGCCTAATGAGCCTCTTGCTTCATGTGCTTAGTGATATGCTCCAAAATCCTCAACCACTTTCCCATATCCACAAATGACCTAAACCCTAAGCCAAACTCGGTCATACCGATTCTTTCTATCCGGCACCACCGAGTTTCACTTGTCATAAGCCACAGCCAAACCCTAGCAATTTGGTCCTACCGATAGGGATCTCGGTCTCACCGAGATGGGATTGCAAACTCTCTGTTTCCTTTTCGTAACTTTTCGGTCTCACCGAAAGAGCGGATCGGTCCCACCGAGATTGCAATGTAAACTCTATGTTTCCCTTTTGTAACTTTTCGGTCTCACCGAAAGAGCAAATCGGTCCCACCGAGTTTGCCTGACCAACTCTCTGGTTAGCTTATTACCAAACTCGGTCTCACCGAGTTTGTGTAATCGGTCTCACCGAGATTACGTTATGCCCAAACCCTAACCATATCGGTCCTACCGAGTTGCATGTCAGTCCCATCGAAAATCTCTAACGGTCACTAGGTTTACCTTTTCGGTCCGACCGAGTTTGTTGATTCGGTCTCACCGAGATTGATAGATTGTGTGTAACGGTTGGATTTTGTGTGGAGGCTATATATACCCCTCCACCTCCTCTTTATTCGTGGAGAGAGCCATCAGAACACATACACAATTCCAACTCATATGTTCTGAGAGAGAACCACCTACTCATGTGTTGAGACCAAGATATTCCATTCCTAGCATATGAATCTTGATCTCTAACCTTCCCCAAGTTGCTTTCCACTCAAACCTTCTTTCCACTAGATCCAAATTCTATGAGAGAGAGTTGAGTTTGGGGAGACTATCATTTGAAGCACAAGAGCAAGGAGTTCATCATCAACACACCATTTGTTACTTCTTGGAGAGTGGTGTCTTTTAGATTGGCTAGATGTCACTTGGGAGCCTCCGACAAGATTGTGGAGTTGAACCAAAGAGTTTGTAAGGGCAAGGAGATCGCCTACTTCGTGAAGATCTACCGCTAGTGAGGCAAGTCCTTCGTGGGCGATGGCCATGGTGGGATAGACAAGGTTGCTACTTCGTGGACCCTTCGTGGGTGGAGCCCTCCGTGGACTCGCGCAACCGTTACCATTCGTGGGTTGAAGTCTCCATCAACGTGGATGTAGGATAGCACCACCTATCCGAACCACGGGAAAAACATCCGTGTCTCCAATTGCGTTTGAATTCTCCAAACCCTTCCTTTTACATTCTTGCAAGTTGCATGCTTTACTTTCTGCTGCCAATATACTCTTTGCATGCTTGCTTGAATTGTGTGATGATTGCTTGACTTGTCCTAAAATAGCTAAAATCTGCCAAGAACTAAAATTGGGAAAAGGTTAAGTTTTTATTTGGTCAAGTAGTCTAATCACCCCCTCTAGACATACTTTCGATCCTACAAGTGGTATCAGAGCTTTGGTCCCATTTGCTTTGATCTCCATAGCTTTTGGTGGCCATAGCCTTGGTTTCACAACCTAGGAGAGTATGACGTCTAGCGAGGAAAATTATCACCGTAGAGGTCCTTACTTTGATGGTACTAATTTTGCTAGTTGGAAGCATAAAATGAAAATGCATATTTTTGGACATAACCCCGCCGTTTGGGCTATTGTGTGTGTTGGTTTGCAAGGTGACTTCTTTGATGGGAGAGAACCAAACCGTGAAGCTACCGCAGACGAGTTGAAGATGTTGCAATACAATGCTCAAGCTTGTGATATTCTCTTCAACGGATTGTGCCCCGAAGAATTCAACAAAATCAGCCGTCTTGAGAATGCAAAGGAAATTTGGGACACTTTGATTGATATGCACGAAGGTACCGACTCCGTCAAGGAATCCAAGTTGGATGTGCTTCAAAGTCAACTTGACAAGTTCAAAATGAAGGATGGTGAAGGTGTCGCTGAAATGTGCTCTAGGCTTGCTCTCATCACAAATGAGATTGCCGACTTAGGAAGTGAAGAGATGACCGATAGATTCATCATCAAGAAGATTCTAAGAGCCTTGGATGGAAAATATGATACCGTGTGTACATTGATCCAAATGATGCCCAATTACAAAGATCTCAAGCTAACGGAAGTGATTGGAAGAATTGTTGCTCATGAGATGTCACTTAAGGATAAAGAGGAACTTCACAACAAATCAAGTGGTGCCTACAAAGCCTCATGTGAAGCCCCTACATCATCAAGTGAGAAACAAAACTTCAACGAAGAATTGAGCTTAATGGTGAAGAACTTCAACAAGTTCTACAAGAGTAGAAGCAAAGATAGAAGCTTCAAGTCAAGTTCCTACAATGACAAAAGATCTTCTAGTCGAGAGCGAAACTGCTACAATTGTGGAAGACCCGGACACTATTCCAATGAGTGTACGGCTCCCTACAAGAGAAGAGAAGATTCTCCAAAAAGAAGCAAAGAATCACCACCAAGAGAGAGAAGGAGTAGAGATGATCGTTATGAACGAAGATACTCACGGAGAAGCAAGGATTCGGAAAGGAAGGAAAAATCATCAAGGAGCTACACAAAACGAAGACATCAAGCTCATGTTGGTGAATGGGTATCCGGCTCCGACTCCGATAGCCACTCCGAGAGAAGTTATCACTCTGACTCCGAAGATACTCAAGATGAAGGTGTTGCCGGTCTAGCACTTGTGTCATCCAACTCCTATGACATATTTGACTCACCAAATGAAGGAATTGGAAGATGCTTCATGGCCAAAGGTCCTAAGATAACACACGCCGAGTATGTTGATTTTAATAGTGATGAAGATGACTTGTTAGGTGATGATGATTTGCTTGTTGACAACTCTAGTGATGAATACTATGATGAAACGTCAATTAATCATGCTAATCAAGATAAAACAAATGACAATGATAAGGAGAAGATTGAGGCTCTAACTAAAGAACTAAACACTCTTAAGTTAGCTCATGAAACTATCTTCGAAGATTATCGAGAACTTTTAAGAGCTCATGAGAAATTATGCTTTGAAAAGCTCAATCTTGAGCAAGAGCATGAGTTTTTAAAAGCAATCAATGATGATCTCCGCAAGAAAAGTTCTTCTTACATTGCCAAGCGTTTACTCTTATCCACTTACATGCCTCAAGTCAAGTCTAGTAACAAGAACAAGAAAGATTCTTCCTCTAGTAGTAACAATGATCATGCTAAATCCAATATTGTTGCTTCTAGTAGTTTTCTTGATTCCACTAATGATTTTCTTAGCCAAGTTACACTTGAGCAAGAAAATAGCTTATTGAAGGGAATTATAGAGAAAGGAGTGTACAAAAACCATGCCGGGAGTAAGCAATTCGAGGAAATTGTGCGCAAGCAAGGAATGCATCGGAAGAATCAAGGTGTTGGTTTTGAACGAAAGTTCAATGCCAATGGAGTTGAGTGGGAAGAAGATCAATACCCCAAGACAAAGTTTGTTCCTTAACAAGAGAAGTATGATACTTCCTTCAAGGGGACACAAGCTCAAGATGATCTTCCACCACAAGACTACAAGCAAAAAGGCAAGGACAAGCTTCAAGAGGAGATTGATGCATTTGAAGAAGCTCCTAAGACCTTAGTCTAGTGGATTCCCAAGACCACTTCAAGTTCCACTTCATCAAGTACGACTACACCTCCAAGGATTCCGATCAAGATGGTGTGGATCCAAAAGAAGAAGAACTAGAGAGTTCTTGAGGGTGACTCCGCCAACATACTTCACTCTTATCATTTTGGCAAGAACAAGTGCAATCAACTTCCACATCTTGCACTAGTTCAAGGAGTCACAAACCCTCTTGTTGGTAAGACAAGGGACAAGGTAACCTAAAAGTTTTCATGGACATCATCTTGTGTGTGCATCACTCTATGTCTATGGATATCCTTGTTTGTTCCTTGTGGGACTAACCCATGTAGGTATTGAAAGTGCAATTCACTCAAATGGATAGCTCCAAGTGATCTACATCAACATTGAGCATCCACATCTTCAACATCTACATGAAGTCATCATCGACAAAACCCAAGTTTAGTTCATCCCTCTTAGGGGGGGATATCACATCTAAGGAGAGCTTTACTTTAAGACTTGAGCTAAAGAAACTCTAAAGATGTGAACACAACAATGCTTTATGTAAAAGTGGTAACCCCACTTGAGCTTAAACGATGAGTATGACCTATGATCAAGTGTTCTCACTTGACTCCTAAGTCAATATACTCATATATAGATGACCTAGTCATCGCAAATTGCTTGATAGATGCTAGAATTGGTTGTGCATGCTTTGTCACATATTTCATTTGCCATCTTATTGTGTGAGCATGTTGGTTGCATATTTTACTCATTCGAGGACATCCACTTGTTGTTTTGGTTGTTTGGTTTTATTTCCTTTTGCCAAGTGGATGGACAAGAATGCCTAAGAACCTCCTCTAGCTATCTATGCTTTTCTCGTCTCAAACTCTATTCATGCTACATCACAAAATTTGATCAAGTCAGATTCGAACCACTCTGTGTGAGGAGCGCTCGGAGTCCCCGATTCGTCAGACTTAAACTTCCAAAACCTCTTTGTGATTCTCGGTCTGACCGATATCCTACTTTCGGTCCTACCGAGATCATTAAGTTGATCTAGGTTTTCTATCTCGGTGCAACCGATTTGAACCATTCGGTCACACCGAGTTGCAACAACTGTATACAGTTTTGCATCTCGGTGCCACCGAGTTGTTCCACTCGGTCACACCGACAGGGTCGGGCTATATATAGTCACGGGAAAAATTTGGAAATTTCTCCGAACCCCTTCGCCCGCGCGATAGCCTGCTCTGCCAACTTGGTCTCCGGATCATCTCCTCGCCGCCAGCCGCCTCCTGTCGCTGGTCTCCGTCGCCGTCAACGGGAATCAACCCCGCCGTTGCCGCCGAACTAGGGTATGGACTCGATCTTTGTGCTATTCTTCAATCCGATTCCTAGCACATTGTGATCATCATGATTCTTGCCACGTTTGATAAACTTCTATCCAGTCAATGAACTCATAGATTAGGTTTAATTCGAAAATTTTAGGGTTAGGTTTCCGCCGAAACTATCTCGGAGCCACCGAGTTGAAAAACTCGGTCCCACCGATTTGGCTTATGCCATTGCACAAATGAGACTCGATCTGACCGAGTATTACTAGTCGGTGTGACCGATTTTGGAACTCTGTGAAACCCTAGCAGTCTCGGTGCCACCGAACTGTGACTCGGTCCGACCGAGTTCACTAGTTTAGTGTGACGCCCCCAATTTGACCGTACACTAATCATGCACGCAAATGTGTACGATCAAGATCAAGGACTCACGAGTAGATATCACAACACAACTCTACAAATAAAATAAGTCATACAAGCATCATATTACAAGCCAGGGGCCTCGAGGGCTCGAATACAAGAGCTCGATTATAGACGAGTCAACGGAAGCAACAATATCTGAGTACAGACATAAGTTAAACAAGTTTGCCTTAAGAAGGCTAGCACAAACTGGGATACAGATCGAAAGAGGCGCATGCCTCCTGCCTGGGATCCACCTAAACTACTCCTGGTCGTCGTCAGGGGGCAGCACGTAGTAGTAGGCACCTCTGGTGTAATAGGAGTCGTCGTCGAAGGTGGCGTCTGGCTCCTGGGCTCCAACATCTGGTTGCGACAACCAGGTAGAAGGGATAGAGGGAAAAGAAGGAGAAAGCAACCGTGAGTACTCATCCAAAGTACTCGCAAGCAAGGAGCTACACTACATATGTATGCATTGGTATCAACTGGGATAAGGCTATTATATGTGGACTGAACTGCAGAAAGCTGGAATAAGAGGGGGATAGCTAGTCCTTTCGAAGACTACGCTTCTGGTAACCTCCATCTTGCAGCATGTAGAAGAGAGTAGACTGAAGTCCTCCAAGCAGCATCGCATAGCATAAGCCTAACTGATGATCCTCTCCTCGTCGCCCTGTTAGAGAGCGATCACCGGGTTATATCTGGCACTTGGAAGGGTGTGTTTTATTAAGTATCCGGTTCTAGTTGTCATAAGGTCAAGGTACAACTCCGGGTCGTCCTTTTACCAAGGGACACGGCTATTCGAATAGATAAACTTCCCTGCAGGGGTGCACCACATTCCCCAACACGCTCGATCCCATTTGGCCGGACACACTTTTCTGGGTCATGCCCGGCCTCGGAACATCAACACGTCGCAGCCATACCTAGGCACAACAGAGAGGTCAGCACGCCGGTCTAAACCCTATGGCGCAGGGGTCTGGGCCCATCGCCCTTTGCACACCTGCACGTTGCGAACGCGGCCGGAAGCAGAACTAGCCCCCTTAATACAAGAGCAGGCTTACGGTCCAATCCAGCGCGCGCCACTCAGTCGCTGACGTCACGAAGGCTTCGGCTGATACCACGACGCCGGGATACCCATAACTACTCCCGCGTAGATGGTTAGTGCGTATAAGCCAGATGGCCAAACTCAGATCAAATACCCAGAACTCGTTAAGTGTGTTAAGTATCCGCGAACGCCGACCAGGGCCAGGCCCACCTCTCTCCTAGGTGGTCTGAACCTGTCCTGTCGCTCCGCCATAAAGTAACATTCGGGGGCCGGTGGGAACCCAGGCCCACCACTACCTGGGTGGAACCACCTGCCCCTTCAGCCCCCATCTCCGAACAGTATCCTAAGTAAGGTAACTGTGTAAAATATATAGTATATGCCCGTGATCACCTCCCAAGGGATCACGGCCCAGTAGTATAGCATGGCAGACGGACAAGAATGTAGGGCCACTGATGATAAACTAGCATCCTATACTAAGCATTTAGGATTGCAGGTAAGGTATCAACAGTAGTAGCAAGGACAGGCTATGCATCAGGATAGAATTAACGGAAAGCAGTAACAAGCTACACTACTCTAATGCAAGCAGTATAGACAAGAGTAGGCGATATCTGGTGATCAAGGGGGGGCTTGCCTGGTTGCTCTGGCAAGAGAGAGGGGTCGTCAACTCCGTAGTCGTACACAGGGGTACCGGCAACGGTCTCGGGGTCTACCGGAAAAAGTAACGGAGGGGGAACATAATAAATAACAGAGCAATCAAAGCAACACAAAGCATAACATGGTGATACGCCGTGCTAGGGGTGACCTAACGCAGTAGGAGGTGATACCGGCGAAGGGGGAAAACATCCGGGAAAGTATCCCAGTGTTTCGCATTTTCAGACTGGTGAATCGGAGGGGGAAAATTGCGTGTTTGCTATGCTAGGGATGTGTGACGGACGAACGGACTGCATATCCGGATTTGTCTCATCGTTCTGAGCAACTTTCATGTACAAAGTATTTCCATCCGAGTTACAGATTATTTTATATTCATTTTCAAAGTTTATTGCATTTTCTAGAATTAATTAATTCGAAAATAAAACAGATTATAATTTTGTCACCTAGTGCTATTGTAACCATAGTGTATGACAGGTGGGGTCTATGGGGTTGGGTTGACCCGGTCAAATGTTGACTGGTCAACATATGAATAGTGTAAGTGGGTCCCACATGTCATTGTCTAAGGTTAACTAGACTCTAATTAAATTAGATTAACTAACAGTGGGGGCTATTGTCATTGGTTAGCAGTTAACCTAACTAGTAATCAGCCCCTAAGCTAATTTGCACCGGCCGGCTGTTGGTGGCTTTGCACAAACACGCATACAAGCATGTGCCCGGCCATGGCCATTAGCATTAGCGTAATAGCAGGCAGCTAGCAAAGCAGAGTAACAGTAGCAAAACATCAGCAGAAGCAGCGGCTAGGTAGAAGCAGGAACAAGTAGTGGAGTAAGAGAAACAGCAACGCACAAGGCAGCCGGAAGAGCAACAAGCAGCGGCAGCTAGTAGAAGAAGCACCTAGCGGCAACAGCAATCAGCAGTAGCAGCGGTCGTGATGCGACGCGGGAGCACGCATGGGGGCGAGGCCACGCGAAGGCGGGCACGCGCGTAGGCGCGGCCGGGCGCAACCGGTCGTGCCAGAGGCCAAAGAGCGCGGGCACAGCATGACGGCGCGAGCAGCGGCAAGCAACAGTAGGTAGAAAGCAGCAACAACACGCATCAGTAACAGAGGAGCAGCTGCGTGCACGTACGTGGACACTGAACTTTTGCCATGGTGGACAAAGCTCACGGGACGGCCACAAACGGAACAGATCGAGCCGGAGAAGAGGGGGAATCGGACGAGGAGCTCACCGCGGAGGCACACGGAGGCCCGTTGGTGGCTTAGGAGCTGCAGAGGCGACGGATCGATGAAGAGCAGCGGCGACCACCGAGGAAGAAGATGGCGTCGATCTGGTCGATGTGATGGCTCCGGGCTTGAACGCGCCCTCATGGCCGAAGAGGATGACGACGGTGGTCCTCTTGGGCGCCTTGGCTGTTCGTGGCAATGACGGGGCGGCAGCGACGAGGAGCTCAGCTGGGCGCGGGAGAGAGAGCGAGGGGCGCGAGGGGGAAAGGACTGCGAGGGGGCTAGGGTTTCTGGGGCGTTGACGGGGCCTTGTAGGCGGGGCAGGGGTCGCCGATGGCCACCACCGCGGCCAAGGCACCGTGGATGGCTGCCACGGCCCCCTCCGTCTCCTGTAGCGACGGGAAGGGGATGGCAGGGGTGGGCTGGGTCGTTTTCTTAGGCTAATGGGCCACATGGCCCAGTAGATTAGTTTTGTTTTTTTATCTTTCTTTTGTCGTTTTCCTTTTGTTTTCTATTTCTTTTCTATTTTATTAGTTCCTTTTTATTTTAGGTTTTATAAAATTTACCACTAGCACCTAAATTAGTACTTATAAATATGTCAGTGCCCTATTAGTTCGGGCAATTAATAAATTAGCTTAATATTTTATTAATTGAAAAAGGCATTTAATTATCTGTTTCTGCTACTATTTTACTTATTTCAGAATATTTAAACATTTTGTAAAATTGTGGTTACTTCACCAAAATATGTATGGATTATTTTCCACAAATTGAACATTTCAGTTTTAACGTTTGAAAACTTTTGATGTTTGCCATTAACTCAAATTTGAATTTGAATCATTTTGAACTAACGCGAGATTAGCAACAATAATCATGGTGACGTGGCATCATTAACATGGGAATACTGTAGTCTAATTATCCGGGCGTCACAATTCTCCTCCACTACAAGAAATCTCGTCCCGAGATTTAAGAGGTAGAGTTTAAAGGAAGAAATTGGTTACGAAATTCTAACGAGTCTTCTCGATCTTGGTTGTTCTTTTCGAAGCGGTCGATCCATTACGTTGATGTATTAATTTCGCTGCTTCAGGTCATCATGATGAAGTAGGCATCCTTTCTTCAGGTTCTTCATCGTACTTACGAAAGGGTAAGAAGGGAAAACTCTATAAGGATGGATTCTAACAAGATCGAGCATCAGACGGTTAGCTCAGGGGAAGAAGCATAAGTATCTCTCGAATTGTAACTTAAGAAGATATCGAGAGCAAAGTAAGAAGGTACCATGAGAAGTTCCAAGCGGATAGGCAATCGTTCGATGCCTAATTAGAAGGTGAAAGGGTTCCATAGCAACGAGAATAAGCATTTTGTCTGATACCAGAATTGACGGTGGCTCATGAATTACATACGAGGCCACGCGCGAGGAACAACCTCGCGAACAGGGCGGTGTACAAGAGAGTCAAGTTTCGATCATCTGGAACTGTGGGTTATGGGCCCACCATGTGGGTTAAAAGTAGGAAGGGCGGAGATGTCTTGCGTGATCATGCAAGCAAGGCATGTCAGGGGGTAGCCTGTCGATTATGTCGGCAACAACGTCGATACCAAGGGCGAGGGACGAAGAGAACCATTTTCCTGCTCGTTGAACGAGGCGGACCAATAGGCAAGATTCTCGTCCATCGGTGGCTACCGAAATGTCGTCAACAGTAGAAACAAGGTCTTACTGACAGAGTTGTACACCGAGGTGTTTACATAAGCAGGAGAATAATACTGCTTAGATTATATAGACCTCAAGAAAGGTTAAACCAACCAATGGAAAGGAAACTAAGATTACCATATTAAACAGAACAATGGAAAGGAAAATGTGTTTAAACACATATTTCAGGGGTATATCTTTCCCAAGGACAAGCAGAGCATGATATCCACGACAGGATATAACGTAGAAAACCATTTAGGTTAGGCAAGAGGAAGTTCATGACATTATCCAAACAACGGTGTTTGAATAATTGATAAAGGAAATTTAGCATGGCGCTTCAAATGTTCTTATCGATGATCAGAGTACCACAAACATGCTTCAAGAAGCATTGACATGGTATTCAAGCAAAGGTCAGACTCTAGATACACGAAGGGATTCATCATTAAGCCAAGGAGAGGATGAGGAGGTGGCTGATGGACCTAGCGATAATTCAACGAGGTATCCAAAAAGATGGATTTCCACAGATATGTGAACAAGGAGATAACATTTGTCGGATCAAATGATATAATGATGTATGCTCGAGGAAAACATACACAATTTAAACATTGGTTGAACGGTGCAACCGAAGTATGGGCTTAGATAGCAAGATCAATGATAGAAGGGTGATTCGATATCCAATACACAAAGAATGTATCTATCATTCATTAATTTACAAGCAATAGGGTTGCTAGAAGTTTTGGATTTTTCACATCACAATCCATTTGTCGGTATTCCGGTTGGAACACGGGGGCTATGAAAGGAATGGTGATGGTGAGAAGCATCACTTGCATCAATAATTCATAAGAGGTGGTGAAATTCTCAGAACATACTTGACATAAAAGATGGTAATATTCCAAGGTAAAGAAGAATAATTACTGGATAGCAAGGATCTCAAAGTATAACACAAAACACGAATAAGTTTGTGTTGGAGGGAAGTCAATAAAGTGGTCGATGATAACACAGATCATCGAGGGCAAGGATGGTATATCTCATAATGAACTCAATTGACATCCTGGAAGAGCTCAGAATGCCGATGACGGTCACGACACAATTGTTGAGAGATTTCATGAAGATGTAATCGGTCGGCGATGACATCAAGCCACAGGAATGATGAAGCAAAAGGTTATTGAACCCAATGGTATGACACAAACTCAAAACCAAGCTTGTTGTTTAAGGCAAAGTGGTATGATGAGGAAGATCGACGTAAGCTTAGCTCATCGTCGAAAGTTGTCCCCGGGAATAAGGACCAAGTAGCACAGTTAAAATCATCACAGTAATGATATAGCCAAATAGGGTAGAAAGGATGTGATCGGGTACAAACTCGTAAGTAAAGAATATTACCAAAAGTTGTTGAACCGTAGTGCGGACTCGGTTCAGTTATCGGTTTTTTGAGTACCCGTGAAAAATTTGGAATCAGTGAGAATGTAGTACTTGACGAGGAACTCATAAGAGGTTATGTAGTACTTGATATTATTGAGGTACCATGGTGTAATACTTGACGGAAGATCAAAGTAAAGGTTGGACTGGTGTATTGATCCACAGAAGACAAGTGCTTAAACTTGCCCGTGAAATGGGGTCAAAGAAGAACATATGGTCGAAACCATGATTGCAAAAGGCCGGATCCCAGATATAAGAACTTATACCAAGGGAAAAATAATTTAAGAAAAGCTTTAATGATAAGATCTACATCGTGTCCATGGGCATGAACACAAAGTTCAAGGTCGACTCCCACTTCTTCAATGCATAACCTTTCATTCACCTCTCGTATTTTGAAAATGACATTAGTTGTTGAAAGTTTTACCTGGTGCAATACCAGATAAGTATGGCCCGTGAAATCTTCCGGGTTAGCACAGATTAGGGGAAGGCATTAGTTCAAACCATCAGGTATCTTAGGAACATATATCACAAACTTCAGGGGTAAATAACACAAGCTCGAAAGTAGAGCATGGTTGACAAGGCAGAGGATACAATATACCAAAGGCATTATATACCAGTGGAAAGGCTCACAAGGTTATTGAATATTAAGGGCGATGTCAGATGAAATCCAACAATGGATCTGACGATCCACAACGGAGCTGATGTGAGTATCGGTACTCTACCAGAAGAAGAAAGAATGCAAGGGGATCAGCTGATAGAAACAACTAACTAACTCAAAGCTCAATGCAAGAAAATTTTATGATTTCCAAATCAAGGGATCAGAAGCAATCGTCCTGATCGAAAATGAATAAGCTCAATAGACTTAGAAGCACAAACGATCAAGGCATCGATTGGTCAAGAACCAGCTCATATCCAAATGACGTCTGAGCCGGAAGGATGAATCCTAGGATTCAACTGAGGAATGCGGGCATCCTCAACATATTGAATCAACGAACTTAAAATGATAAAGAGAAGGGAGGAAAATAAGATTACGAAACTTATGGGATTAACCATAATTCAAGCAAGCGAGAATTTCAAAAACAATAGGCTGCTCGGGATTTTCGAAAGATCGAATGATATTTTGAAGTCTTTGGCGAAACACATGAACAACTGGGAATGAGCGGATACTCGATAAGTGCGAGAATTATCCATAGGGGTATTCAGGTGACAGAGAACAGCAAGGGAGTAAGCTCAAAGGATTCTCGAAACAATAGAGAGAATTTCGGTGTATCATGTTATAACAAGATCAACTGGGAAGCATTGTATGAATGGTGCGTATACGTGGTTATCAATAGGGGTTTATCGACGGAGGGGAATTGCAAAAGCGACACCATAAAGTCTCGAGAGAACATCAGAGAGTATCTTTGGATTCTTTTGATGCAGCAGACAATCATCTGTAATAAGGGGCTCTCCGGGAGAAAGTATTATCGAGAACCTAGAGTCAGAGTTAGTAAAATCGTTTAACCCGAATAGAAGAGAGATCAGAGTCCCAGAGTATAGATCGAGGAATAAAAGATCCTACTACCACCCAATGGCGACGTGTGCCCGTAAGACACAGCCATGTTAGTAAAAGTTTTTGCAATGTCTAGACTCGACTTCGGCCAAGGAGTTTGAAAGGGGGATTCCTACAGGCAGTCGGCTCTGATACCAACATGTGACGCCCCCGATTTGACCGTACACTAATCATGCACGCAAATGTGTACGATCAAGATCAAGGACTCACGAGTAGATATCACAACACAACTCTACAAATAAAATAAGTCATACAAGCATCATATTACAAGCCAGGGGCCTCGAGGGCTCGAATACAAGAGCTCGATTATAGACGAGTCAGCGGAAGCAACAATATCTGAGTACAGACATAAGTTAAACAAGTTTGCCTTAAGAAGGCCAGCACAAACTGGGATATAGATCGAAAGAGGCGCATGCCTCCTGCCTGGGATCCACCTAAACTACTCCTGGTCGTCATCAGCGGGCAGCACGTAGTAGTAGGCACCTCTGGTGTAGTAGGAGTCGTCGTCGAAGGTGGCGTCTGGCTCCTGGGCTCCAACATCTGGTTGCGACAACCAGGTAGAAGGGATAGAGGGAAAAGAAGGAGAAAGCAACCGTGAGTACTCATCCAAAGTACTCGCAAGCAAGGAGCTACACTACATATGTATGCATTGGTATCAACTGGGATAAGGCTATTATATGTGGACTGAACTGCAGAAAGCTGGAATAAGAGGGGGATAGCTAGTCCTTTCGAAGACTACGCTTCTGGTAACCTCCATCTTGCAGCATGTAGAAGAGAGTAGACTGAAGTCCTCCAAGCAGCATCGCATAGCATAAGCCTAACTGATGATCCTCTCCTCGTCGCCCTGTTAGAGAGCGATCACCGGGTTATATCTGGCACTTGGAAGGGTGTGTTTTATTAAGTATCCGGTTCTAGTTGTCATAAGGTCAAGGTACAACTCCGGGTCGTCCTTTTACCGAGGGACACGGCTATTCGAATAGATAAACTTCCTTGTAGGGGTGCACCACATTCCCCAACACGCTCGATCCCATTTGGCCGGACACACTTTTCTGGGTCATGCCCGGCCTCGGAAGATCAACACGTCGCAGCCCTACCTAGGCACAACAGAGAGGTCAGCACGCCGGTCTAAACCCTATGGCGCAGGGGTCTGGGCCCATCGCCCTTTGCACACCTGCACGTTGCGAACGTGGCCGGAAGCAGAACTAGCCCCCTTAATACAAGAGCAGGCTTACGGTCCAATCCGGCGCGCGCCACTCAGTCGCTGACGTCATGAAGGCTTCGGCTGATACCACGACGCCGGGATACCCATAACTACTCCCGCGTAGATGGTTAGTGTGTATAAGCCAGATGGACAAACTCAGATCAAATACCCAGAACTCGTTAAGTGTGTTAAGTATCCGCGAACGCCGACCAGGGCCAGGCCCACCTCTCTCCTAGGTGGTCTGAACCTGCCCTGTCGCTCCGCCACAAAGTAACAGTCGGGGGCCGGCGGGAACCTAGGCCCACCACTACCTGGGTGGAACCACCTGCCCCTTCAGCCCCCATCTCCGAACAGTATCCTAAGTAAGGTAACTGTGTAAAATATATAGTATATGCCCGTGATCACCTCCCAAGGGATCACGACCCAGTAGTATAGCATGGCAGACGGACAAGAATGTAGGGCCACTGATGATAAACTAGCATCCTATACTAAGCATTTAGGATTGCAGGTAAGGTATCAACAATAGTAGCAAGGACAGGCTATGCATCAGGATAGGATTAACGGAAAGCAGTAACAAGCTACACTACTCTAATGCAAGCAGTATAGAGAAGAGTAGGCGATATCTGGTGATCAAGGGGGGGCTTTCCTGGTTGCTCTGGCAAGAGAGAGGGGTCGTCAACTCCGTAGTCGTACACAGGGGTACCGGCAACGGTCTCGGGGTCTACCGGAAAAAGTAACGGAGGGGGAACATAATAAATAACAGAGCAATCAAAGCAACACAAAGCATAACATGGTGATACACCGTGCTAGGGGTGACCTAACGCAGTAGGAGGTGATACCGGCGAAGGGGGAAAACATCCGGAAAAGTATCCCCAGTGTTTCGCATTTTCAGACTGGTGAATTGGAGGGGGAAAATTGTGTGTTTGCTATGCTAGGGATGTGTGACGGACGAACGGACTGCATATCCGGATTTGTCTCATCGTTCTGAGCAACTTTCATGTACAAAGTATTTCCATCCGAGTTACAGATTATTTTATATTCATTTTCAAAGTTTATTGCATTTTCTAGAATTAATTTAATTCGAAAATAAAACAGATTATAATTTTGTCACCTAGTGCTATTGTAACCATAGTGTATGACAGGTGGGGTCTGTGGGGTTGGGTTGACCCGGTCAATTGTTGACTGGTCAACATATGAATAGTGTAAGTGGGTCCCACATGTCATTGTCTAAGGTTAACTAGACTCTAATTAAATTAGATTAACTAACAGTGGGGGCTATTGTCATTGGTTAGCAGTTAACCTAACTAGTAATCAGCCCCTAAGCTAATTTGCACCGGCCGGCTGTTGGTGGCTTTGCACAAACACGCATACAAGCATGTGCCCGGCCATGGCCATTAGCATTAGCATAATAGCAGGCAGCTAGCAAAGCAGAGTAACAGTAGCAAAACATCAGGAGAAGCAGCGGCTAGGTAGAAGCAGGAACAAGTAGTGGAGTAAGAGAAACAGCAACGCACAAGGTAGCCGGAAGAGCAACAAGCAGCGGCAGCTAGTAGAAGAAGCACCTAGCGGCAACAGCAATCAACAGTAGCAGCGGTCGTGATGCGACGCGGGAGCACGCATGGGGGCGAGGCCACGCGAAGGCGGGCACGTGCGTAGGCGCGGCCGGGCGCAACCGGTCGTGCCAGAGGCCAAAGAGCGCGGGCACGGCGTGACGGCGCGAGCAGCGGCAAGCAACAGTAGGTAGAAAGCAGCAACAACACGCATCAGTAACAGAGGAGCAGCAGCGTGCACGTACGCGGACACTGAACTTTTGCCATGGTGGACAAAGCTCACGGGACGGCCACAAACGGAACAGATCGAGCCGGAGAAGAGGGGGAATCGGACGAGGAGCTCACCGCGGAGGCACACGGAGGCCCGTTGGTGGCTTAGGAGCTGCAGAGGCGACGGATCGATGAAGAGCAGCGGCGACCACCGAGGAAGAAGATGGTGTCGATCCGGTCGATGTGATGGCTCCGGGCTTGAACGCGCCCTCATGGCCGAAGAGGACGACGACGGTGGTCCTCCTGGGCGCCTTGGCTGGTCGTGGCAATGACGGGGCGGCAGCAACGAGGAGCTCAGCTGGGCGCGGGAGAGAGAGCGAGGGGCGCGAGGAGGAAAGGACTGCGAGGGGGCTAGGGTTTCTGGGGCGTTGACGGGGCCTTGTAGGCGGGGCAGGGGTCGCCGATGGCCACCACCGCGGCCAAGGCACCGTGGATGGCTGCCACGGCCCCCTCCGTCTCCTGTAGCGACGGGAAGGGGATGGCAGGGGTGGGCTGGGTCGTTTTCTTAGGCTAATGGGCCACATGGCCCAGTAGATTAGTTTTGTTTTTTATCTTTCTTTTGTCATTTTCCTTTTGTTTTCTATTTCTTTTCTATTTTATTAGTTCCTTTTTATTTTAGGTTTTATAAAATTTACCACTAGCACCTAAATTAGCACTTATAAATATGTCAGCGCCCCATTAGTTCGGGCAATTAATAAATTAGCTTAATATTTTATTAATTGAAAAAGGCATTTAATTATCTGTTTCTGCTACTATTTTACTTATTTAAGAATATTTAAACATTTTGTAAAAGTGTGGTTACTTCACCAAAATATGTATGGATTATTTTCCACAAATTGAACATTTCAGTTTTAACATTTGAAAACTTTTGATGTTTGCCATTAACTCAAATTTGAATTTGAATCATTTTGAACTAACGCGAGATTAGCAACAATAATCATGGTGACATGGCATCATTAACATGGGAATACTGTAGTCTAATTATCCGGGCGTCACATTTAGGCTCCAAAACTGCTTCGGTATCACCGAGTTTAAAAATCGGTAGATCCGAGATGCTTTCAGTGGGAAACTAAAACTAAGTGTTTGAATTATTCTTTTGCAAAAATCTCTGCATTTTGTGATGCTCATCCACTCTATGTCATCTATAACCTATTCACAGGGTCAGCAGTCAGAGTTTGCAACATGTCTGATCAAAGTGATAGCCAGAATCTGTCAGAGCAGCAAGTGCAGATGAGTGAGGGCACAAGTCCCTCAAATTCCTCAGATGATGGTAGCAGAAGTACTCCTAGAAACCTGCCCAAAGCTGCCACTAGACAGAGAAAGAAGAGAACCTCAGAATCAGAGGATGAGGATTATGTGGCAGAAGAGGAAGCAACTTCCAAGAGAGTTGAGCCAGCACAAGGCATAAAGCCAGGGTTAAAGTTCAAAAGGCCAGCAGGCAGGCAGCCTATGTCAAAGGCCAGAGCTTCAACTGAGAAGCCCACTCCCATAGAGCCAGTTGCTGCTGAAGGCAAGAAGAGGAAAGAAAGGGTGAAGAAAACTGTAGCCAGAGTGCTTGGCAAAGCTTTCATCATGGAAGATGAGGAGGAAGAAGAAGAGTTAGCTGCACCAGCACCAAAGGCACCCAAGCTGATGGGTGATGCCATAAGATCAGGGGCAGCTGCTTCCAAGGCCAAGCCAGCTCCAAAGCCAAAGCCAAAGAGAAATACAAGAAGCATCCCAGCTGCTGAGAAGAACAAGGCCCCAGTGCCTGAGACTGCAGAAGAAGATGAAGAGCAAGTTCTCAGAAAACTCAAGCCCAAGATCCTAGACCACAACGATGCTCATCCTGTGGCTGAGGATATGAAACTCAGGAGAGATTTAGGGCTCCGGAAGTGGAGAGAAGCAGACCCGTATGCTTCAAGGAGAAGGACTGCAGTTGACTACAGGTTTCACATCAAGGAGCAGCAAGATTTTTATGAGACAGTGCTGCTAGACAAGAAGCCAATAGTCTGTGATATGAGATGGGTCGATTGGCAATACATCAAGGACAACGAAGAGTACTACCCTGGAGTGCAGGATAGCTTCAAGGCATGTGGAGTAGAGGACTTTGTTGGGCAGAAGCTCACAAAGTGGAACGAGGAACTCATCATGCAGTTCTACTCCACAGCCCATTTTTATTCAGATGGTAGGATAATTTGGATGTCAGAGGGTACGAGGTACCAGTCTACAGTTGCTGAATGGGCTCAGCTGATTAATGCCCCAGAGGAGCAAGCAGATGACTTGGACGTTTATGCCAAGAAGAAGATGGACCACAACTCTATGTCCAACATGTACAAGGAGATTCCAAATGAAGCACTTGACACTTTCAAGTTTGGCTCAGTACACTATCTTCTGTCAGGGCTGCCCACTATCAATTGGATACTGAGGCACACCTTATTGCCCAAGTCTGGAGATCACAAGATGATCAGAGGCCACGCGATCAATTTGCTACATATCTTTGATGTGCCACAGAAGTTCAAGGTGATGAGCCTCATGATAGAGACCATCAAGAGGACAGCAGCAGACCAGAAGAGGAGCTGTGGATATGCCCCACAGATTCAGGAGCTCATCAACTTCAAGATGGGCACGGGCATATACTTGTTGGACAAGGAACACCTGCCTATCCGTCCAGATTTTGAAGATAATCAAGTTGTCATGACTGAGAATGAACCATCGTCTGCCCAAGCACAAGCCAAGAAGGAGAAGGCTAGGAAGGAGAAAGCTGCCACGATGCCAACTCAAGAGGAGGCATCTGAATATTTCCTGAAAACCAAACAAGAGCAGCTTGGTTACTTGATTGCATCCACCCTGCGGATTGAGCAAGGACTAGCCATCCTAACTCAAAACCAGGCAAGCCTAGAGAGGATCATGGAACAAAAGTTCTATGACTTGGATGTCAAAGTGACAAAGATTCAGACTGCAGTGGAGCAGCTCCAGGATGACATGCAGGAGAGGAGAGGCAAGACTACAACTGATGCTTTTGCCAGAGTGCCACAAGGTCCGAGGTCGTCTGCAGTGCCAGTTGCTGACACTAGAGCCACCACTTCTGCACCAGCCACAGCCTCAGTTCCACCAGCTCCAGCGTCCACTTCAGCCTCGACTCCGACCACGTCTACAGAAGGCTTCGTCCTTGGAGTGCTCCGGACTCCACCACCACCTGAAGATCAAGCCTGAGCATCGACTTAGCACTATGCATTTTCTAGGAACTTTTTGGTAACTTGTTGCCAAAGGGGAAGAAAATGTATAGATCATAGGCTTCGAGAGAGAGTGTTGCTTTTATTCTCTCTTGTTTTATTTGGTGGTTTTTTGAACTTTGTTTGCTTTTGTGTGAGATACTACGTCATTATCTGTGAGACATCGATGATCATGTGTTTGATCATAAGCTACACTTAATATGTGCTTAATATTTTTATCCTATCTATTTTATGTGATCACTCACTATTCTTGGTGATGAGTGCATGTATTTCATTCTTGTCATTTTAAGCGCTCCACTAAGATGTATGTGACATAGAAGAGTAATCCATGACTCTAACTCTTTGTGCATTTGCAGTCCAAAGCAAATTTTAAATATGCACAAATTTAGGGGGAGCTCTTACTTGTCACATACTTCTCAAAGCGACGATATATTTCATGCTTATTATCATTGTCGAAGCTTTGATCTATATGTTGTCATCAATTACCAAAAAGGGGGAGATTGAAAGTGCAACTATCCCTAGGTGGTTTTGGTAATTCATAACAACATATAGCTCATTGAGCTAATGCTATTCCAAGATGATTATTTCAGGAAAGCTCAATGATTGGCATGGCATGGATGTGAAAGTGGAACCCTCAAAATGCTAAGGACAAAGGATTGGCTCAAGCTCAAAAGCTCAAGACTCTTCATTTTATATTTTAGTGATCCAAGATCACATTGAGTCTTTAGGAAAAGCCAATACTATCAAGGGGGATGAGGTGTTGCCTAATGAGCCTCTTGCTTCATGTGCTTAGTGATATGCTCCAAAATCCTCAACCACTTTCCCATATCCACAAATGACCTAAACCCTAAGCCAAACTCGGTCATACCGATTCTTTCTATCCGGCACCACCGAGTTTCACTTGTCATAAGCCACAGCCAAACCCTAGCAATTCGGTCCTACCGATAGGGATCTCGGTCTCACCGAGATGGGATTGCAAACTCTCTGTTTCCTTTTCGTAACTTTTCGGTCTCACCGAAAGAGCGGATCGGTCCCACCGAGATTGCAATGTAAACTCTATGTTTCCTTTTTGTAACTTTTCGGTCTCACCGAAAGAGCAAATCGGTCCCACCGAGTTTGCCTGACCAACTCTTTGATTAGCTTATTACCAAACTCAGTCTCACCGAGTTTGTGTAATCGGTCTCACCGAGATTACGTTATGCCCAAACCCTAACCATATCGGTCCTACCGAGTTGCATGTCAGTCCCACCGAAAATCTCTAACGGTCACTAGGTTTACCTTTTCGGTCCGACCGAGTTTGTTGATTCGGTCTCACCGAGATTGGTAGATTGTGTGTAACGGTTGGATTTTGTGTGGAGGCTATATATACCCCTCCACCTCCTCTTCATTCGTGGAGAGAGCCATCAGAACACATACACAATTCCAACTCATATGTTCTGAGAGAGAACCACCTACTCATGTGTTGAGACCAAGATATTCCATTCCTACCATATGAATCTTGATCTCTAGCCTTCCCCAAGTTGCTTTCCACTCAAACCTTCTTTCCACTAGATCCAAATCCTATGAGAGAGAGTTGAGTGTTGGGGAGACTATCATTTGAAGCACAAGAGCAAGGAGTTCATCATCAACACACCATTTGTTACTTCTTGGAGAGTGGTGTCTCCTAGATTGGCTAGGTGTCACTTGGGAGCCTCCGACAAGATTGTGGAGTTGAACCAAGGAGTTTGTAAGGGCAAGGAGATCGCCTACTTCGTGAAGATCTACCGCTAGTGAGGCAAGTCCTTCGTGGGCGATGGCCATGGTGGAATAGACAAGGTTGCTACTTCGTGGACCCTTCGTGGGTGGAGCCCTCCGTGGACTCGCGCAACCGTTACCCTTTGTGGGTTGGAGTCTCCATCAACGTGGATGTAGGATAGCACCACCTATCCGAACCACGGGAAAAACATCCGTGTCTCCAATTGCGTTTGAATTCTCCAAACCCTTCCCTTTACATTCTTGCAAGTTGCATGCTTTACTTTCCGGTGCCAATATACTCTTTGCATGCTTGCTTGAATTGTGTGATGATTGCTTGACTTGTCCTAAAATAGCTAAAATCTGCCAAGAACTAAAATTGGGAAAATGTTAAGTTTTTATTTGGTCAAGTAGTCTAATCACCCCCCCTCTAGACATACTTTCGATCCTACAATACCAAAGAAGGAGTGCCAAATCCAGATGTCCTGTGTGGCTACCGCCTCAAGCACCACACTGCAACCGCCTTTGGCGCCTTTGTACATCCCCTGCCAACCAAATGGGCAATTATTCCATTTCCAATACATGCGGTCGATGCTTCCAAGCATCCCAGGAAATCCTCTTGCTGCATTCTGGGCTAGGATCCGAGCAGTGTCTTCCGCATTGGGTGTTCTCAAGTAGTGTGGCCCAAACACTGCCACCACTGCCCGACAGAACTTGTAGAAACACTCTATGCTGGTGGACTCGGCCATGCGCCCATAGTCATCGAGTGAATCACTGGGACCTCCATATGCAAGCATCCTCATCGCTGTCGTGCACTTCTAGATGGAGGTGAATCCAAGAGCGCCAGTGCAATCCATCTTGCACTTGAAGTAGTTGTCGAACTCCCGCATGGAATTCACAATCCCGAGGAAGAGCTTTCGGCTCATCCGATAACGGCGCCGAAATGTTTTCTCGCCATGAAGTGGAGCATCGGCGAAGTAGTCGGAGTAGAGCATGCAGTAGCCTTCGAGACGATGCCGGTTCTTTGCTTTCACCCGCCCCGGCGCCGAGCCACCTCGCCGCGGCTTTTCATTGCTCGCCAGCAGCTGGGCGAGGGCGACAAGCACCATGAGATGCTCTTCTTCCTGGAAGTCGGCCGCGGCTTCCTCCTCCAGCAGCGCGGCGAGCTCTTCCTCGTCATCCGGGTCCATCGCCGAGTCAGGCAAAACGCCGAACACCTTGCGCTCGGTGGGCGTGTACCCGCCGCTAAACCGCGCCTCCGCGGCCGGAAATGCCCAGCTGCTGGGGGAGGGGCTGCCGCGGCGAAGCGCTGCTATTTTCCTGCAGGGAATGGCTATCTAGCGGAGTAGGGCGGCGGCCGTCGCCGGGATATAGCTAGTGGTGGCCGAGGGCGCGGGTGGTGCGAGGCGAGTCGGGGGAAGAAAACCTTGACTTTTCCCCTGTCGGTGTGGGCCAGGCGTGCTTTTCCCTAGCGCCGGAGCCCCCAACTGCTCCCCAGCGTGCCGGGTTCGGCCTGTGACCGCCGGGCGGAAAAAAGGTCCGAACCGGCGATTTTCGGTGTCCTAGGGACGCGACTGGACCGTTTTTTCGGCGCTTGCGCCGAAAAAGTGGCCGGGGGGCCTGTTGGGGGCGCGGCTGGAGATGCCCTTAGGTTAGGTGGTGTTGGGGGTGCAGGGGAGCAGATGACTGTGTTGCAAGGCTGTGAGGTCACTGGCAGCCATCGGGGAGGCCGGGGCAGCAGTGCAGGTCTGCAGGAGGCTCCAGTGGAGTTGGAGGAGAGTATGGCTTCTCCCACCAGGGCTGTTAAAAAACTTGTTAGCTTCAATCTGGCGAACGCCCTGTACAAAATGTTGTACCGCAGCAGCTTGTGCACAGGTAAGATTGTGAAGAAAATTGAACTGGCAGGTGCAAGCAGTAGCTGGTTCTGGCTGGGTTTGATTCAACCCGTGGTTGATCATGGCTCCCATAGAAATATTACTAATGTGAATTTGACTCAACAACAAAGTCTGTCAGTCCCAAACAAGTTGAGATAAGCTAGAGTTGAAACCCATAAGGTATTGAAGCCAAGTCATGGTTCTCCCACGTGGATAGCTAACTTCTATGCACTTCCACGCACCCCTGTCCATTGCTAAATCTTTGGTAATATTTCAGTCCTTCATATCTCTTTTTACGGACTCCTCCCATGTCAAGTTTGGTGTACCCCGACCTCTCTTGACATTATCAACACGCCTTAACCCAACCCCTATGCACTACCGCTTTTGGAGGCATGCGTTGTTTTTTTAGAAAAGGAGGATTACCCCCGGCCTATGCATCTGGGCGTTGCATGCAGCCATTTTATTAATAATTCATAATGACCTTACAAAGTAGTACATCAGGTAGTCTAAAGCCACCATCTTAGCAACATCTGTTGCTACTCCTATCCACTTGATGAAGGGGTGCCAATAGTCCGAGCCTAATACCAAACAGACATCGCACAAATGCCTAACATCTAAAGCCGGAGGCCCTAACCAAGCCACATACCGGGTATAGGGCACAAACCGGTCTGACGCACTCTCATGGGTCGTCACCGCCGTCTTCCATCAATCCATCTTCAAAGCAAGTACTGATAAAACGACCTTGCCAGGCCTGCCGTCGACGCCGCCACAGTGTCAAACAGCGCCACCGCTCTGCGCTCATCCATCCAGACACATCTGTCGTTGAGATTCAGCTGCACCATGCCGCTAATACTCATCGTCGTCGACGCGGTAGATCCAACACCGCTCCTCCTGCCAACCTCCACGCTGTCGCCGCTGCTGGAGCTGCCACGCAGAGCCCACCACCCATAGTAACTCTCCCCGAACACCCAAGCCTCCCAAGACGGTGCCTCCATGGAGGACACCATGTGCATGGCGCCGCCACCGCCCAATCCAAGACGGATTTTGGACTTCCGCCCGGGAGTGGGTCAGAGGTGAATAGGAGGGGACCTCGGCTTCGCCTCCAAGGAGGGTAACGGCGCCAATGCCGTCGCCGATGCCGGGTCGAGCTAGCCGACCAAAGTTTCCTCCGGTCTCCAACCTGTATCGCCAACCTCTGTCTACTCCGGATATGGCCATGAGCCGAGAAACAAAACCAACGGGAGAAGAAAGTACCATGGGGCTCAACCACCAAATGGAAGATCGTGGAGAGACTCCGATGCAGATCTGTCCAGGCGCCAGGTCCAGAAAATCCGACCTGGGCAACGACGAGTACCACCACCCCGCATTGGCCACCGGCGTCCTAGCGCCAGATCACGAAGGATCTGACCAAAACGTGACGACTCACGCAGCCACCAGCTCCTAGCACTCCCTCAGCCGCAAGCGTGGACTCCAGCCGTCGGCGCGTCGCGCACGCCGCCACCAGGAGCCTAGGATCCGCCTGCAGCGCCGCCGAACCCCACGGTAGTCCAACGCTTCTTCATGAACAGGCCGTCCCGCGCCAGTCGAATCGTGCGCGCGGGGGGGGGGGGGGGGGGGAGATGCCCCGCCGCCGCCCCTGTCGGCCATGCTTCGCCCAGCAGCGCTACAGGTGGCGGCGAGGGTGAGGAAGCCGGGGAAGAGAAGCCCGGCGGCGACTAGGGTTTTCCTTGGCCACCCACAGGGGCGGACGAGGGGGTTATGATATGCCCAAACCATCTCAGACGATGTTCGACAAGTTTCTCTTCAGTCGGTGCCACCCCAACTCTATCACGTATATAATCATTCCGGACCCACTCCTTTCTTGTGTGGCCACATATTCATCTCAACATGCGCATCTCTGTTACACCTAGCTGTTGGACATGTCGCCTTTTAGCTGGCCAACGTTCAGCATCATACAACATCACGAGTCGAATTGATGTCCTATAGGACCTGCCTTTTAGCTTTTGTGGCACTCTCTTATCATAGAGAACGCCAAAAGCTTGGCACCACTTTATCCATCCAGCTTTTATTTGATGACTCACATCTTCATCGATATCACTAATGTGAATTTGACTGCGCCATAAAATAGTTAGGGTTTAGGAGATAATACTAATATAATAATATACTTGGACGTGTTTTAAAAGATCGCATCAATGTGTAATAATGGCCATAGGTCAATTAAGATCTCGTTGCTGTATAATTATTAAAACTAGATGATACTCCGTACGTTGTTGCGGAAATAGTTTGCAACATATTTCAATGTGATTCGTTATATGAAACATGAATATTTGAAGTAATAATATAAAAAGCTAAAACTAAAAATACATATAATTTATTATGTTTGATTACTATATAGTTGTAAAATGTTTATTAAATATATATAGCATAATAGAATGAAAATTCATGTTTGCATGTTGACATGGGTCTTTTTTTCATGCATGTCATGATGAAGTGGCTAGCTTGCATGTTGAGAGACATATGATAGTGGGGTGGTCTTTTCTCATGCATGTTGTGCGATGATGTGGCATGCTTGCATGTTGAGAGAAATAGTTAGTGGGGGCTAGTTATTTAGATATAGAAGATAAGTTGCTGTATAATTATAGAACAATCATATTCTCTTCAGTAGGTTGGCTTTATACTAATTTCTTGGATTTCTGTAAATTTGTTCAAGACATATCTTAAATATCCAGGCTGTCCTACAATTTCTAGTTCCATCTTTCTTATTTATGTCATTCAATCATATCTTATTGAGCTGATATGCTCCTTGCTTCAGGCACAGACTCTGTGCCCATCAGGTTGTGTTTGTGATCAGCCACCAAGCTGGAAAACCAAAGAACTCGCGCTGAATTGCCTCCGAGAAGTAGAAGTCTGTAACTTGATAGGAACTGAACATGAAGCTGCTCTTGTAGAACGGTTATTCGTTTGGGCAACAGTGCTACAAAAGATGACAGTAACTTTCCATTGCTCAGTCGCTGAAAGCAAGGCCAAGGAGTTCTGCCAGATGCTTCAAAGCTTCTCTAGGCCAGAAATATCTACGAAGGGGCAACATTTTGCCTAATCTACTCATACCAAAGTTTACCATGGACCGATCTTGTCGGAAACTCCAGGTGCACCGCAGGGCCTCCGAGAACGCTTTGCAAGCTTGTTTCATGTGCTGGTGCTGGTACCTGGTGGTCATTTTGTACTTCTCATCTCGGTATAAATTGCACTACTTGTGAACTTCAGTGTATAAGTTAGTACTAGGATATTTCCTTCAGAGATGTTGCAGGATATATAAGTTGCACCCTTTGCATGTGGATGTTGTCTGAACTTCCAGTTCTTGTCATCATCAGAGCTTTAATCATTTGTATGTTGTACACAACCCAGTGGCCGAAGTTCAAATATAAGCGGTATGAGTGTGGGTGAAGTTCAGACATACTAGGCAGTATGAGATCTGTGAAAAATCTGGACTTGTTATTTTTCAGGCGTGTAATCAAGCCTGGAGCGAGGTTTCGATCTCTGCCGCGAACCGCTCCATGGCCGTCCTCGGCAGCATGACCGGCACGGCCACGGCGTCCTCCCCGTCACCGTCCTTGACAGCCACGAAGAACGTCCCCCCGAGATGCACCTGAGACGGCCCGCCATACACCGGCTCGCCCCACCCGAAGTCCACGCGGTGGAACCCGACGTGCCGGAGGTCGGAGAGGAGGAACATGTTGGGCGAGTCGAACGGCGGCGGCCCGTGCAGCGCCAGCATGTTGGCCGCGGACCTCACGTGCGCGGCGGTTGCCTTAGCCTTCTGTATCATCTCCACCACGTCGCCCAGCGAGCTCCCGCCCAAGTCGTCGGCGGGCGCCGCCGCTCTGAGCGGCACGCACGCGTTGCCGTAGTATCCCGTGGGGAGCCGCAGGGCGGCGTTCCTCCTGAAGCTCGCGATGATGCCGAGCCGCGCGACCTCGCCCGCAGGGAGCGCGAGCGCCACCGTGCGGGCGCGCCAGAGGAGCGCCGCGAGGACCTCGAACGTGGACGCGGCCGGTGCACCGTGGAGGCGTTTCTTCAGCGCCGCGATGTCGGCGAGCCGGAAGACGAATGAACGCATGACGGTGTCGTCGCTTCCGTGGGCCGGGAACGGCAGGGGCGGCGTGACGTCGTGTTTGTTGTGCGGCGCGTCGAGGAGGCCGCGGGACCATGAAGGCGCGACGGCCGGCGCGGGGAGCCCGCGGGCGAAGTCGGCGATGGCGGACATGAACAGGTAGACTCCCGTGGCGTCGCACATGGCGTGGTTGATGCGCATGCCGAAGACGAAGCCGCCGCAGAGGAGCCGCGTGACCTGGATCACCACCAACGGCCAGGTGAGCACGCCGCCGCTAGAGCAATCCACGTCGAGGAGGAGCTCATCCATGCACGGGAACGGCGGCGTCAGCCCCTGGCCACCACCGGCAGCCTCCTCGAGCTCGGCCAGCCGCACGTCGGCGTCGGCCTCCGCGAACAGCACGCCCTGGCCGGTGCAGTCCACGACCAGCTTGCCACCTTCCACCTCCCTGAAGCGCCCGGCGAGGGGGTAGTAGTGCACCAGCGCCTCCGACAGCGCTCGGGCGATGACGTCCACCGGGTCGTCGTCGCCGCGCGCCGGGCCGCCGCGGTGGACGAAGACGCCGGGCATGAGCACCCGCAGAGACTCCTTACTGTCGATGTCGGAGAGGCGCTTTGTTTCCTGGGGTGTCGGTGAGGCCGGGACGACGAGGACTGGCTCTCGCCGGCGCACGGCGAAGGTAAGCGTCATTGCACCCGGCGTGCGTGTGGACCTGAGGGTCAGGTGCTCTGTGTGTTTTTGAGGTGATCGCCTGATGCTGAATCTTATAGAGGATCTCTGGTCGTCGCTACTGTATTTCGACTCGATCAGCATGCAAGCACGAGCACAAAAGTTTCTGCAAGTGCACGCAGCACGCAAATGCTTCTGCAGTGGAATTCGGTACGCAGTCGCTAGCCCTGATTTCTCTTACTAATGAAAATTGGAGAGAAGGCCTTTTTGCTCAAAAAAGGGTACGCATTACTGGCAGTGCAGGTAGTTCATGTATTAATGGGGAGTATAAAACTCTTTATGGCTCAATGATTGTAAAGAAAAAGCATGTCGATCTGGGAAAATGCCAATGGAGTCTGAGCTCCTTGAGGCCGTTTTCAAAACACCATTTTGTATAACACAAGAAAAGATCGTTTTTTTGTAAACACACATACACATGTATACTATGTATGTGTAAAATTTTATAACATTTTACTTTCATATGTGGTGTACAAAAAAGACAATTTTGTATTTTCAAATGGGCTAATTTTGTTGTTGTTGGGCTGGATTTTTTTTTCTGTAGAGCTTACCAAGTACAAAAAAAATTGACTCAAAAACTAATTGCAATTTTTTTCAAACAAAGTTTTATGGATCCGTAGTGAACATGTACAAGTTTTCAAGGATTTTATTAACTTCTAAATACGGTTTTTTTTTTGAAAATATCGGCCTCCTTGATGCCCAGACACCATAAGCCCGCACCCGTGTTGATCTTGTCTGTTAGTCTAGTTTAATGTAGATAAATCTGTCTGACTAATGATTGCCCTCTCATACTCCACCTTACGTTCTTATGTGTTTATACATTAAAGAAATATTTTAAAGCACTTCAACCCAACAGAATTAGGCAAAATGGACAAAACTAACCTCAAGACGCAACTATTTCACAAACTAAACCATAGGCGAAACAAATTCACCCAGCTAATCCTTTTGTGTAGCGCCGATCTGCTACACTGAGTAGCGCTTGATTGGCATGCGCTACATTTCTAACCAGCGTGGCATCTCCGGGTCCGGACCGGGCCCCACCCCTGGTTGTACAGTGCCTAGGTGAAAGGAGTTGCACTACCTTGTGCAGCGCCTAGTTGAAAGGAGGTGCAATACCTTGCCTGTTTGAAATCTTGCTTCAGAGATGGTGGTCCCATTTGTTCTCGTGCATAATCGTCGAATTATCGATGATCAAGGAGATCTCTACTGGAGCTGCAGGAAGTGGAGATGGTGCATTGCTGCTTGAGAGTGTCGTGTTGATCAGTATCTAGTGTCCATATGCACGTCTTATTTGTGTAGTAGCATGTAAGTGTTTCGTCTATCATTGCAACAGATGCAGGCAAAGCTGCAGGTTCTTTCACCTATTGTCCCTCTTAGGAAGGTGACCTTCCTCAGGTTTTGCGAACAGTTGGGTGAGGGTTTATGGGCTGTAGTGGATGTTTCCATTGATGGGTTGATGATGGAGCAAGGCCTTGCTATGGCATCCACCATTGCAAATATGAAGTGCCGGAGGCTGCCTTCTGGCTGTGTGGTGCAAGATACCCCCAATAGCTTTTGCAGGGTACATCTGTTGGAAAACGTTGCATGGAAAACAAAAAAAGTTTTACGCACACGCAAGATCTATCCATGGAGATGCATAGCTACGAGATGGGAGAGTATGTTTACATACCCTTGTAGACCGTAAGCGGAAGTGTTAAGTAACGCGGTTGATGTAGTCGAACTTCTTCACGATCCAACCGATCAAGTACCGAACGTATGACACCTCCGCGTTCAGCGCACGTTCAGCTCTGTGACATCCTCGCCTTCTTGATCCAGCAAGACGGGCGAAGTAGTAGATGAGTTTCGGCAGCACGACGACGTGATGACGGTGGTGGTGATGCTATCTTCGCAGGGCTTCGCCTAAGTACTACGAAAATATGACCGTGGGACGAAACTGTGGATAGGGGCGCCGCACACGGCTAAGAGATTGTCGTGGTTATGTGTGGCATCCCGTCCGACATATATATAGGTGGGGGGAGAGGGGAGGCAGACAGGAGGCGCCCCAAGTGGGGACGAATCCCACTTGGGCTCCTGCCCAAGCCGCGCCCCCTTCCTTGTTTGTGTGCGGGAGGAAGGCAGGGGGAGGTGCCCCCCCCCCCCCCTTTTCTTTCTCACATGAGGAGGAAAGGCAGGAGGCACTATAAGAAAATTAAGATACTGTGACGAAAATCCTTATGACGATGGTGGACAACGTCACACAAATACCTAATGTGTGATGTTTTCATAAATGGTGTCACTAATTACTGCAAACCGGCGATGATATACGTCACATAATCGCTTCAGCCCATGAGTGCACCTGGCTACCAATTTGTAATTTCCATGACATACCTACTAGAGTCACCAAATATTATGATTGTGTAAAGATCATTTTTTTTGTCACGTAACATCTGGCAATGGGACCCGTCATAGCTACTTGACAGGTTATTGAGCGGTATGACCCACGTAACAATGTTGGCAGTAGGACCCATCATAGTTTTTTCATAGTCTAGTAACCAATGTAAATATTTTGTTCTATCTAATATAAATATGTAATGGCCGGTGAAAACTTATTTTGTTCCCTCTAATATAAATAGGTAGTGGCTCGGCAAAGAAAACTTGAATCGTGCGTTCGTGAGCTCTTATTTTGTTCTATCATATCACAAAAGGAAAATCAAATCATGACTCGACGGAAAAAAGTTTGGTACAGGGACTTTGAACCGAGGACCATTACAGTCTCACATAACGGCGTTGCTAATAGTAGAGTTTAGATGCTAAGTTAAATTATACTAAAAATATATTTATTATGTTATTGGACTATATATGCCTATAGCACTTAGCAGTTATTTCTTGGCCGCGGTGTGTGAGATTCGATCTATAGGTTAATTATTTTTTATTTCATTTTGACATGTATATGTTAGTTTTTTATTTGAACTAATAGTCCGTTTGTCTATTCTGTGTTTTAGATGGTGTCGCTCGGTTCCGGCTGGCTGCTCGACTGCTTGTAACTTTATTTTTGTTTTTTTAGTGTTGTTTGTAACTTCATATGTGACGGACATAGCACATCCCGTGGCTTGTTTTTTTTCATCCCGTGTTTTTTTAGCTTTTCATCAGGTGCTTTTTTTAGGAACTTTTCATCCGGTGCTTGGTGCCAAGCCGAGCAACACACCCTTTCTTTAACTTGGGCTGAAGCCCGCTCAACCCCGCCTATAAGCAGCGATTTTTTTCCCTCGGCCGCCTTCTCCTCCCGGAGCGAAACCCTACCTATCCGATCTCGCTTTCTCTTGCTCGTGTGGCGGCAGCCGTAGATCGGGGGCAACCAAGCGCGATGACGGCGGCCAGAGTAGCTGCTCTCTCCTCCCTATCTCGTCGAGTTCCTTCAGGGCGCCCTGCTGCGGAAGCTGCTCGTTGCGTCAGGGCCAGCCATGGCGCGCGGCGGCAGACCCAGCGTGCGCCGCGGCCGGACTAGACTGGTCGTGCAGCGACGGCCCAACCAGTGTGCGTGACGTGCGTTCCCAGTGTGAGTGCTTGCGTACGTCCTCCGATCCCTATTGCAGGATTGAACTCTCTGGTGCCATTCGTCTGTACACTTCTCAATTCCATCGGTGTGAGGTGTAGGAGGAGCCGAGGAGGCATGGTGATGTGGGTGTTAGGTTATGGATTCCTGGAGTGAAACCCCCGGTTCACCTACTATCAACTAATGAGTCGTTCACCATTCACCAAATCAAAAACTATACGTCCGTCCCGTGGGTGACGGTTTTGTGTCCCTGGCGTCTCTCTGGGCGACTCCCGCCGCCGCCGCTAGGGTTTCTGTGCTCCGGCTGCTCCGCGCCTCCCCTCCCCCCCGACGCCGCCGGAGCGCTCCTGGGGGTGCCCCCCTCGGCGCCTCTCGTTTTCTTCGCGGGGTATCCAGCCTAGACCTCCAGGCAGATAGCCGCTCGATCTCCACCCACGATCTGATTTTGGGCTCGGGAGCCTAATTCTTTCGAGAGACTAGTTCGTTGTGCTCGCTTGTGTGACATGGAGGAGGTGAATAACCTGCTACAGGGCCTGAAGCTGTCGGAGGCGGAGAAGAAAGGAGTGAAGATCGGTGGAAGGGGATCTGGGAAGATTGTAATGGAACCAAGAGCCATGGCCAAATTGTTTCTCTGAGAAGCCGGCACATGCGGATGTGCTAGCCAAGGCGCTAGGGAAGGCATGGAGTCCGATGAGAGGGGTAAGTTGCAAGGATTTGAGAGGGAACATCTTCCTGTTTACTTTCAAACAGGAATCAGAGAAAAGAAAGGCTTTGGAAGGGGGCCCCTGGACGTTTGATAAAGATTTGCTGCTACTAGAAGAGTTTGATCCGTCTAAAAGGATTGAGGACTATGAATTTCGGCATGTGCAAATATGGGTGCGGGTGTTTAACCTGCCTCTTGGGGACATGCATCGGGACAATGGAGAGGTGATCGGCAACTTGATATGAGAAACAATGGAAGTGGATCTGGGGAAGATGATATGGCCATCAGAATTTTCATGAGAATTAAGGTGAAGATGCTTGTAGCTGAACCGTTAATGCGAAGAAGTTGGCTCACTGTCACAAAAGAGGTAGAAGGAAAAGAAAAAGAGGAAAAGCTATGGGCAAGGTTTGAGTATGAGTTCCTCCCTGACTTTTGTTATGCGTGCGGAATCATAGGCCATGATGCTAGGGACTGTTCCATTAAGCAAAAAAGAGGAGAAAAACAACAATTTGGTAAGGATCTCAAGGCTTTTATAGAGTCTAGGAGGGGAGGAGACGATAAAGGGAGATGGAGCAGTGGTGCGGGCAGCGGAAGCAATGGCCGAGGCTACTATGACGGAAGATGGAATGGAAAATCTCGAAGTGATGACCGATCTTGGAGGAAAGACAATACGGGGAAGGGTAGCAATGCTAGTGGTCAATCAGGAGGGGGGGGGGGGATGAGGTATCCAGCCCGTTAAAAAACTTGCCAGCATCAAGTTCAGATGTGCTAATCTCGAGAAAGCAACTAACATTTACGGATAAGGGGGCTGATACAGGAGCAGAGAATGGTGGTGTTAATGATAAAATCATGGAGGACAAGGAGGATGAAGAAAAAAGGTTGCAGGAGCAGCTTGAGAAGGCAAAGGCAGAGAGCGAAGCTCGGGAGAGGGAGCGGGAGGAAGCTGACTTGAGAGTGAAGGAAAAGGTAGCACAAGAAAAGGCACTAACCCAACAAGATATGAAACAAGAGATAGCAACAATAGAAAAGGAGGGATTGGGTAGGGATAAAAGTTAAGTGGAAAAGGAACTCATTAGCATGGCAAGAGGGGTGGTACAGAGTAATGTCGAAGGTGGAAATGCAGGGAAGGGACTTGGGAAGCAGGGTGGCACATATAAGAGAACACTGAGGACTAGTAGCAAAGCGCAGGAACCGTTGGGAGTCAGGGCAGGGGAGAAGAGAGGCTCAGTGCCAATGGAGGTGGAGGATGGGCCCCATGGGGAGACATCAAAGAAGCAAAAGGGTGACGAAAGAACGTCTAAAAACTCAGGAGCGGGGCTGACGTTTCAGCCCTGCGAGCAGCAATGAAGCTCGTGGCATGGAATTGTCGGGGGTTGGGGAACGGCCCGACAATTCGAGGGCTCTTGGATATCCGGGAGAAGGAGAACCCTGATGTGATGTTTCTTTGCGAGACGAGGACCGATGAGAAGGGACTTGAGTGGCTTAGGTGGAAGTTAGGGCTCCCTAACTGGGTGGTGCAGAAAAGTGCGGGACAAAGTGGCGGATTGGCAGTGTTATGGCGGAATGGTTTGACAGTGAAAGGTGGATGGTGTTCTCGGTATCACATTGACACTGAGATTACCGAGGAGGATGGTTTTGCTTGGAGATTTACTGGTATCTATGGGGAGTCAAAGATGGATGAAAAACACAAGACATGGAAACTGCTGCGTACTCTAAAAAACCACAGCAATAAACCTTGGCTGATGGCGGGGGATTTCAATGAGATCCTACTCCAGTGCGAGAAGGAAGGGGGGGTGGCTCGGCCCCAACAAGCTATGAACAGCTTTCGAAGTGCTCTGGAGGAGTGTGACCTGCATGATCTCGGCTTCGCTGGTGATCCATACACCTGGCGAAATAACAACCATGATTTGAACAAATATATCCGAGAGAGACTTGACAGAGCGGTGGCTTCACCAAGCTGGTGCAAACATTTCCCCTTTTACAAAGTGGTGCATGGTGACCCTCGGCACTCTGATCATAGACCACTAATTGTGCAGGTGGAGTCAGAGGGTAGGAGAAAGAGGCAAAGGGGTAGGAAGGGCCTATTTCGCTTTGAAGCCAAGTGGCTGGAAGAGGACCAGTGCGGTACTGTGGTGGATAATGCATGGGGCAGAGAGATAAATGCTAGAGGGGGCTCGGTGATGGATGCACTAAAAGGAGTGGCGAAGGATCTGACTGAGTGGAGTACAACCTGCTTGGGCCAGTTGGAGAAGCGAATTTCAAGACAAAAAAAAAGAATTGGAGGCATGTTGAAGGAGTGTCATTTCCCCTCAATCTATTTGGCGTGAGCAGATTTTGAAATATAAGTTGGAGCGGTTGGAGCATCAACTTGATACATACTGGAAGCAAAGGGCACACGTTAATTGGAGGGAGAAGGGAGATAAAAATACTTCATATTTTCAGGCCTATGCATCAGCTAAAAAAAGATGAACCACATTAGCAAACTCAAGAAGGAAAATGGAGAGGTAGTGGAGGAGGAGGCAGAGATGGCGGCGGAGATAACTAACTACTTTCGTTCTCTGTTTGAATCACAGGTTGGGGACCAAATGGAGGAGATTTTGGACCGAATCTTTCCCCGGATAACTCCAGAAATGAATGAATTCTTAACAAAGGAGTTCACCAGGGAGGAGGTACGGAAGGCCTTGGATAGTGTGGGCGACCTAAAGGCCCCTGGGTGTGATGGAATGCCGGCTGTGTTCTTCAAACGACATTGGGAAACAGTAGGGGACAAGGTCACGGAGGAAGTCCTACATGTGTTAAATGGAGGTGACATCCCACAAGGCTGGAATGACACATGTGTGGTGCTAATTCCCAAGGTAAAGAAACCAGAAACTCTGAAAGAGCTGCGACCTATAAGTCTATGCAACGCAGTGTATAAGCTGGTTTCAAAAGTCCTGGCAAATCGTCTCAAGGCCATCCTCCCTGAAATCATTGCTCCCAACCAAAGTGCCTTTGTGCTGGGCCGGTTAATCACGGACAACATACTGCTTGCCTATGAAGTGACACATTTCATGCAAAATAAGAGGTCTGAATCGGTTGGATATGCATCATTGAAGCTAGATATGAGCAAAGCATATGATAGGGTTGAGTGGCAATTCTTGGAGGAGGTGATGAACAAGATGGGGTTTGCAGAAAGCTGGGTGTCCACTATCATGAAGTGTGTGAAAACTGTGAAGTATAGATTCAAATTCAATGGCACCTGGACAGAAGAGATCACTCCAGGTAGAGGCCTCAGACAGGGGGATCCAATCTCCCCATATCTCTTTCTAATTTGTGTTGAAGCTTTCTCAAGTTTACTAAACATGGCAGAGGTGAATGGTGAGTTGCAAGGTATGAGGGTTTTTCGTGATGCCCCGAGTTTTAACCATCTACTGTTTGCAGAT
Source organism: Triticum monococcum (assembly GCA_034509565.1). Classification (NCBI taxonomy): domain Eukaryota; kingdom Viridiplantae; phylum Streptophyta; class Magnoliopsida; order Poales; family Poaceae; genus Triticum; species Triticum monococcum. The sequence goes on from CM067841.1 coordinate 82,778,922, forward strand.
GACTCGCTAATTCTTCTGAAAGTGAATGAAGAAAGTCCGCATCATCTTCAAAACATTCTTTCTCTTTATGAGGTTTGCTCGGGACAGACTATAAATGTTGATAAATCATCTATCATGTTTAGTAAGAACACCAAGCAACATGACAAGGTTCATTTCATGCAGCAACTAGGAGTTCAGAGGGAAACTCGAAATGAAAGATATTTGGGACTGCCGGTGTACGTGGGACAGTCGAGGGCAAGTGTCTTTGCCTATCTGAAAGACCGGATATGGGCACGTATCCAGGGCTGGATGGAGAAGCTCTTATCTAAGGTGGGTAAAGAGATTTTGATAAAAGCTGTTGCACAAGCAATACCCACCTTTGCCATGTCTTGTTTTGACTTAACTAAGGGTCTTTGTGAGCAGATTAGCATGATGATTGGGAGATATTTCTGGGCATAGCAAGATAATGAGAACAAGATGCATTGGATCAGCTGGGAGAAGTTAACACTTTCTAAAGCAGAAGGGGGGCTGGGCTACAAGGACCTGCATTCTTTCAACCTGGGCATGCTAGCAAAACAAGGATGGCGGCTGCTAACTGACCCAAACTTGCTGTGTGCATGCGTTTTGCGGGCCAAATATTACCCCGATGGGGATTTGTTAGGTGCACAGCCGAAAGAGGGTATGTCATATACTTGGAGGAGCATATTGCAAGGTATTGAGCTGCTGCGAAATGGAATAATAAAGAGGGTGGGTGATGGTTACAGCATCAACATATGGGCAGATCCATGGCTGCCTAGGCAATGGTCCAGAAGGCCGATTACACCCCGAGGAGGCTCTTTGGTCACGAAGGTGCAAGAACTGGTTGATCCATACACAGGTATTTGGGATATACAGCTTGTCCAAGATCTATTTTGGGCAGTGGATGCCTCTTTGATCCTTGCGATCCCAGTTAAAACAGATATAGAGGATGATTGAGCATGGTCATGTGACCCCAAAGGAATCTTCTCAGTTAAGTTGGCGTACAAGTTGCATCGGCTCATTGGACGAAGGGAACAAGCGGGAACTTCGGCTGCAGCAGGGCAGGAGGAATTTCATTGGTATGATATCTGGAATGCTCCGTGTACGGCGATGGCAAAACAATTTTTATGGCGCATCGCACACAATAGTTTGCCAACGCTGCTCGACATCAAGCGAAGAGGGATTGAGACTGATGCCCTCTGCCCAGTGTGTCACCGTTTTGATGAAGACGGAGCTCACTTGTTTCTGAAGTGTAAGGAGGTACGCAAAGTATGGGTAGGCCTGGGAATGGAGAATGAACGCCAAATGCTCCTGGAATGTGTTGGCCCCGAAGAATTCTTAAACAGGATACTGAAATGGGAGACAAAGAAAGCCATGACAAGCATCGCTTTACTATGGACTTGGTGGACGACAAGAAATAAGATAAATGCAGAGAACATGAAGCTGGACATCGGCGCTGCGTTGTTCCAAACCAGAAGAATGGTCATTGATTTTGAGACTTTTTGCCTTAAGACTCCAAGGGAGAGGATTGTTCAGGTGCAGAAATGGGAACCCCCAACAGATGACACACTGAAGATTAACACAGATGGGAGTTTTTTTTCTGAATGAGAGGACATGAGGCTGGGGCTTTGTGATTCGAGACAGGGCTGGGGAAGCTGTTGGCTCAAGGGAGGGCAAGCTCAATTACTTGCAAGACTCGCTTCAGGCGGAAGCGGAGGCATGCTTACACGCTATTACGGCTACGCAGGGATGGGGCATGATAAACATTGTGGTCAAGACGGATTCTTGTGAACTCGTTCAGGCGGTAACCACAAAGCACTACGACCTCTCTCCCAATGGAGCCCTGTTCCGTGAGATTAAAGAATTTGTTAGTCTGAATTTCTCCTCTTTTAAGTTTGTGCACTGTCCTAGAACCTGTAATAAGATTGCTGATGCACTAGCGGCTTTTGGTGCAAAGATGAACACGGACACCCAAGCCGTATGGCCGGGTGGAGCCCCTACCTTTGTACGTGACTTGATGGCCAGCGATGTTGCTGCGCCTGTTGGTTAATGGAATAGAGTTGCTCCAAAAAAACTAATGAGTCGGGCCGCAGTCGTCTGATCTCCCGCACTTCTCAAATACATCTGATTGACTCTGTTTTTGGGTGTTGCCACTTCTTAGATACATCTCGTTGACCCTCTGTTCTTGGGTATTGTTCTTCAGATTGACATGGAGCACAGACCAGAGGGGCATGCCGGAGTTCCGTGTGAGGACCGTGAAGCTCGACCAGCAACCTGGGTTAACATGTGTACGACGCTCAACTCTCTGCTCTCAGTTTAGATGAACCGCTTACGTGCGGGGATTGTTTCAGATATCAGTTTTGTTCTGTTCCTCCCTGTTAGTGAATTCTTATTGGTCAATCGTGAGATGCTTGATTTTTTAGACAGTGAGATGCTTGTATAGTTGTACTTATTTGCTACTTGGTCAGATAGTTATTTTCTGTATCATTAGTCTTGAACTAGAATATGGAAGCTAGTTTATACGTTTCACTAAATTGAAAATTGTAAGCTGAATTAATATTGTACCTGCTCCAATTTATCTTTTAGAGAAATTATTATGAGAGATAGTACATGTGAAATGGGTTAGTAAGCTGCAATAAATTATTTTCATTATGCCGATTCTCCCCCAGTATTGTTATGTTATTTCTAATTCTGAGTTTGTGGCAACTTTGTTTAAGGGAGTAATATATAGATTTGCAAGTGATTTAATATTGTAGAATTGCGGCCAGAGTTTCATGAGCGGTTCAACATGATTTTTGCAAATTACTAATGGAGAACTAATTCAGTGAACTCGTTTGTGGCAATGAGAAGTGATACTGACTATATATGATAATGCAGATTACCGTCCAAGCAAGCTGATACTACATCTAACGATGAAAGCCTAAATGAGTTTCTTTTACCAGCGTAATTGTAAGTAATTTAGTTTCAGATGGAAATATCTTATTGATCACACTTCCAATCAGTGTGTGCCAAGGACAACAGCTAAGCTATGAAAAGGGTGTTCATGATTTCTTCACTGTTCTAGGTTGCTTGAAGGTTCCTCCCTTCGATGCTTTGTCGAATATTCTATTTTTTCACACCATTTAAATTTGTGAAGGTGTACCTACTAAAAATGCTAATTTGTTTCTCTCTGGATTTTGAACTTTGAGTTGACCTATTATTTATGTGTGGCCTCTTAATTCCAATAATTCTCTTACTTTCTGATGTATTCATACATGTTTATTTCAATCTAATATTTCTGATGACCTTTGTTGCTCACAAATACGTAATGTTTAGTTCTGTTCATATCATTTATTAGAAAAGTACTAACATGTCTTTTTTTGTTAAGATTCCAACCTAGAGCTCCAAGTTATAACTTGCATTTTGTTCTTTGTTGCAATAGTAGATGGTTTTCTGTAACTCATTCAATAATGATATGTTTATGTCTCGTTTTCTAATAGGTTGATTTGCAAGTCATGTTTCAAGAAGTAGATATGAACAAGGAGGATCGGAACAACTCTAGCCGCCTTCAAGAAGTCATGAGAAGTGGCATCCAAAAAAGGTTTTAAATTTTGATGAAGGTGGGAGCTAAGAGTCACACCAACAAAGACTCTATTGATGCCCTCCAAAATTAAAAAAAGATGTTGTATCGGATGATTGGGTAGCTTGGGTTATTTTGGATGTGGCATTTAAGTGCGATGTGTAATATGCATGTTGTTTAGAGACTAGTTGGCTTGTAATGTGATGAGAAAATTGGTCAATGGAAGGTGGGCTTAAAAAGACCACAATCCCACAATATGTTTTGAATCGGACAAGGCCAAACTAATATTAGAGGAAAAAACTGTAGAAAAATAATTCTTAAAAAGCTAGTAGAAAATGGCAACCACTTCATAAAAAGAAGTGGGCTGGATCAGCCACTATTGGGTTGCAAATTGGCTATGGCCCACCTACAAATTTCACCCAAAAATAGAAAATGAGCTGAATTATTGGGCTTGGCCCATTTGAAACCAACCGCGCATTAGCCCACCAAAAATCTAGTGACGGCAACTTTGTCACTGAAGGTCCCATATCTGGTGACGTTATTTGCATGCTGCGTCACTAGGAATAATCTGTGACGGGGATTCCGTGACGATGCTAGTGATGCATGAAAAATGTCACACATCAGTATTTTGTGACGTATTTAGCTATTACGTGACATATTTTAGCTCGTCACAGTAGGTCCGATCTCTTGTAGTGAGGGGCCAACCCTCCCCCTTTCCTTCCCCTAGGGCCGGCGGCCAGGGAGAGGGGCGCGCCAGCCCCTATGTGGGCTGGTGTGTCCCTCCCTTTGGCCCATTAGGCCCATAGACCTCTCGGGGGTGTCCGAAACGCTTTCCGGTGATCAGATGACTACCCAGTGCACTCCGAAACTCTTCTGGTGTCCAAATAGTATCGTCCTATATATGAATCTTTACCTCCAGACCATTCCGGAGCTCCTCGTCATGTCCGTGATCTCATCCGGGACTCCGAACAACATTCGATCACCAAAATCACATAACTCATATAATACTATATCGTCAACAAACGTTAAGCGTGCGGAACCTATGGGTTCGAGAACTATGTAGACATGACCGAGACACCTCTCCGGTCAATAACCAATAGTGGAACCTGGATGCCCATATTAGTTCCTACATATTCCACGAAGATCTTTATCAGTCGTACCTTTATGACAACATACGTAATTCCCATTGTCTCTTGATATGTTACTTGCACGAGATTCGATTGTCAGTATCTACATACCTAGTTTCAATCTCGCTACCGCCAAGACTATTTACTCATTCCGTAATACATAATCTTGTAACTAACTCCTTATTCACTTTGCTTGCAAGCTTCTTGTGATGTGTGTCCGTGTCAAAACCGGCGGATCTCGGGTAGGGGGTCCCGAACTGTGCGTCTAAGGCGGATAGTAACAGGAGGCAGGGGACACGATGTTTTACCCAGGTTCGGGCCCTCTCGATGGAGGTAATACCCTACTTCCTGCTTGATTGATCTTGATGATATGATTATTACAAGAGTTGATCTACCACGAGATCGTAGAGGCTAAACCCTAGAAGCTAGCCTATGGTATGATTGTTGTTGTCATACGGACTAAACCCTCTGGTTTATATAGACACCGGAGGGGGCTAGGGTTACACAGAGTCGGTTACAAGGGAGGAGATCTACGTATCTGTATTGCCAAGCTTGCCTTCCACGCCAAGGAGAGTCCCATCCGGACACGAGACGAAGTCTTCAATCTTGTATCTTCATAGTCCAACAGTCCGGCTAAAGTATATAGTCCTGCCATCCGAGGACCCCCTAATCTAAGACTCCCTCAGTAGCCCCTGAACCAGGATTCAATGACGATGAGTCCGGCGCGCAGATTGTCTTCGACATTGCAAGGTGGGTTCTTCCTCCGAATACTCCATAGAAGATTTTGAACACAAGGATAGTGTCCGGCTCTGCAAAACAAGTTCCACATACCTCCATAGAGAGAATAATATTTCCACAAATCTAATCTGCTGACACATTCTGCAGCATGACATCATACTGCGGCCCGGTTATTATTCAAACCGTTTTTCTCAACCAGTTACTGCGCATATTGCGAGGCGGTTTTATTGGCACGTCTTGTCGAAGCAGAGATCGTGTCCCCTTATCACGGGATTCTCATCAATACGGGCGTGGGTAAGCCAATCGTGCCATCAATTACGATGCTTGGGGAATAAGCAAGTTTACCAGGCAGGTGGGGAGGCGTATAGTTTCTTACGCCCTTATAAAGGGACAAGGATTCCTCTCTTTACCCACGAATTCTTCCTCCCTGCTCGTCCATTCTCGCGCACTCAAGCTCCAACACCCAAGTTCGCATTTCCCCCTCGAACCACTCCGAGCATGTCTGGAGCGGGAGGCAAGTGGATGGTCTCCTCTGTTATGGAGGAGAACATCACAAAGCTACGGAGAGCCGGATACCTAGCCGCGGACATCGCACACTGGCTGCCAGATGCGGGGCAGATCGTCCCTACTCCAAAACCCCATGAGAGGGTGGTTTTTCTTACCCACTTCGTCCACGGACTGGGATTTCCCCTGCACCCGTTTGTCCGCGGGCTCATGTTCTATTATGGGCTGGACATTCATGATCTGGCCCCCAATTTCATCCTCAACATCTCGGCGTTTATCGTCGTGTGCGAGGCCTTCCTCCGCATTAAGCCCACTTCGGCCTGTGGCTGAAGACCTTCAGTGTTAAACCTAAGGTGATGGTCGGCCAGCAAGCGGGGTGCGGAGGCGCCATGGTGGGAAAAATGCCCAACGTCACCTGGCTCGAAGGCTCCTATGTGGAGACCATAAAGGGGTAGCAATCGGGGTGGTTCTACATCACCGAGCCGCACGACACCAACTGGCTGGCGGCCCCCGAGTACCGATCCGGAATCCCCACGTGGCTCACCTCCTGGAAAGAGAAGGGCCTATCCTGGGGTTCATCGGTGGAGCTGACCGGACTCCAGAAATGTATCTGAAACATGATGAGCAAGAAAATCAGGCTCGTCAATGTGGTCCAGGTCATGCTCTTCTGTCGGATCCTCCCGTGTCAACGATGGGCATTCAATTTGTGGGAGTTCGACCCGGCCGAGCACCAGATGCTGCGAGAGCTCTTCGACACGACACACAAGGACGTCTGGAAGGTGCTGTTCAAAGGCGCCGAGGTACCTCCTCCCCTTACTGAGGACCGCGGACTCAGCGCAAAGCGCCCTTCCAATCCGGTAAGTCTTTCATATCTCATAAGATGTTCATTTTCCCCAGTCTAACCATGCGCGGGATCTAAGCCTCTATGCCATTTAACAGGACTGGGTGAAGACAGCGAAGCAGATCGATTGTCCAGCCCCCTTGCCCAAAGATCCAACAGATGCTATCCTAACGGAGATGCTGGCTCCGGCGCCCTACGAGTTGCCGGGGAAGAAGGCCACAGGGACCTGGAAGGGTCTCTGGCGCAAGGTCATATCGGACTCATTGTCCGAAAACACCGAGGCGCCCTCCTCCCATGAAAACGAGGAGGAAGAGGAGAAAAGTTCCCCTCCCCCAGCCGGGGGGGGGGCAAGAAAAGGAAGGTCGCCCCATCCGGGGAGGCCGAAGGGTCCAAAAAGGGAAGGACCCTCCTCCCGGAGTGCTCCACGACGACCGCCTATAGTGACGACGAGTGGTTGCCCAGGGACAAGCCCCTGGCGAAGTCGTAAGTATTCGGATACCATAATAATCCTTGATATGTTTTATTGCACTGCTTCTCATCACGCCGAACATGATTATGTAGTCTGTCCCGAGCCCGTATCGACGTATCTTCGTCGGATGGTTCTTTGGACTCGTCGGATCTGAACAACGATTCACTTCCGACCGCCCCATCCCCTCGCCCTATGGACAACGTTGAGGTGTTGTCTCGAAGGTCACTAAGCCGATGGGAGGTAGTCTTGGAGGTGCCTCAAGGCGACATTCCAGGAACTAGGCGCGAGGGGAGCAAGACTCCCATTGGTTCCGATGACGGGGGCAGCAAATTCGGCTCCCAGCCGAATACTGCGCCGGAACCTCCAGTGGTTCCGGACTCTGTCAGGCAACCCCTCCCTAAGGAGGGCAAACCGCTTGTGCCGACGGCCTCTGTCCATACAGAGGCATCGGACAACTTGCTGGAAGCGCTTCGCAGTGCTTCCATCGGCGGAGAGCATCGTACTATCATGAGTGCGGTGATCGAGAAGGTCCAGTCTGCCAAAAGCGGACTGACTGAAGCCTGTGCCAGCCTCCTAACAGGCTTTGAGGTAAGCAACCGGATTATAAAAAAATGTTACCGTATAGACAGTAGCCCATGATGCTCTGTTTGGCGTTCGCGAAGAAAGGCCGAATAGAGGATCAAATAATGACCGCAGGAGTCTAAGCGGAATATGTCTATGTGCGTATGCAGGCTTCACTGCTAGCCGCTGCCGCACATACTGCAGAGGTCGCTGTGCTGAAGCAGGACCTTGAGCAGTCCCAGGAAGAGCTCGTCCTTACCAAGAGGCAGCTCGAAGAGAACAAAGGTAAGTCATACCCCGTCTGAACATTATAAAGAAAAGTTTGGTTTTAGACTAATAGGATCATCATGAATTTGCTAGGGGCCACAACCGAAGTGGTGACCCTAAAGAAATCACTATCCAAGGCCGAAGACAAAACGGCCAAGGAGCGCACCGAGCGTGAGAAACAAGAGGCCCGGGTTGGCGAGGTGCAGCAAGAGCTCCAGGACTTTGCCGAGAAGTATAAGTCCTTGGAGCGTGACTCAAAGACGCAGGAGTCCGAGCTTGCAAAGGCACTCGAGAGCGCACGAAGCGCCAAGGCCGAAGCCCAAAAGGCCCTCCAGGAAATTGAGGCGGTTAAGAAGATAGCAGCGGGTAAGGCATTCATTATGCAAAGCAAGCATGTGAAGGAAACTTTCCTTTTACTTACCCGAGTTCGGAGCTCTCTAGGAGCGTTCGCAGATCTGCCTCGCAGTGTGTCGGATGCTGCGGAGTTCTACCGGGCTAAGGAGGGGAGCTCAACAGAGAAGTTGTTCTGGTCTCAGTATACTGGGACCGAACACCCAATGCCTTTGAGCGACCAGCTGAAGCAACTGGTCGAGCTTCAGAAGGCGGCCGAACAGGCCATGAAGAGTCTTATAGTCCGGATGTGGCCTGGCGAACCCCTACCTCATAGCTACTTCGGTCTGGTGAGGCAGCTTGTGAATGCCTGCCCACGGCTTGAAGACATAAAGTGGTCCGTCTGCATCGAGGGTGCGCGCAGGGCTTTTGCCCTGGCGAAGGTGCACTGGGCGAAGCTGGACGCCGTAAAGCTGGTGAAGGAGGGGCCGCCGGAAGGCAAGGAGCATCGCCACCCCGAAATGTATTATGACAGTGTCCTGAAGGGTTCTCGCCTTGTGGCGGAGGAATGTGCCAAGGATGTAATTTTCAAATGAATGTACTCATGTGATCCTGTAATATGAAACAAATTCATTTGCGCTATGCAACACTTGTGAATTTAAAATATTACCTTCTATGCGACCGTTTACAAAATCTGAGAGTAGGCCAGTCGTCGGCTTCTGCCCCCATGTAACTAGTACTAAGGTGTTCGGGATAAATCTGAGCACTCTTTATCCCAATTTTGGGTCCTTCGAGGGAGGTGTTCAACACAACGAACCAGGCAATCGTACTATAAGGCTTTATCACTCTCACTTAGCCATAGAAGTCTACAATTTTAAATTTTGGCGAAGCCCCTAGCATTCCGAAGGACGAATTTGGGGTGCTATATACGCCTAAGTCGGGCAAGGCCAACTCCTCGCCCGAAGCGGAAAACGTCTTTAAGGACTTGAGACCTCTCGAACAGCGACCAGCTCTCGCCTTATCATGATAGTCAGTTTCCGGCTTTCTCTACTGAGGTGCTCATCCGAAAGAACTGGGACACAATCGCAGTAGTTCTCCCAGCGCTACCTTAGCCGATATTGCGGAACGTAAGGTACCAAAACATGGGAACCGGACAAACCCAACTATTGACCCAAGACATGATTCGTAGCTGATGCATATAGTGCTATAAGTTCGGGGTGCCGCACTGTCGAAAGTGTTCGGACTTCTCACGCCGTATTATGGGGTATACTGAAGCCCCTGGCGTATTGGCCGTACCAGAGTGCACGGGTGTAATTTGTCGTAAATAAGCAGACAAGGAGAAAAAAGTGTAATGCAATAATAAACTAACGCTATGCATTGTTAATAAATAATACGTCGAAGCGTATGGATACAAGTAGTGCAATAAGAAAAGAATAGGACTGTTTGTAACATCCCAAATTTTTAATTTGGATTGTTATACACTAGATCATCATTGCATATCATATTTATTACATTTTGGTTGATCCTAGAAATTTCACGCAACTCAAGGACCCTCGGAGAGAGTTGGGCATTTCGTTATTTTCATATTTGAGTTGTCTCAAATTTTGAAAATAGGATCATTTGATTTTATTTATTTTATCTTCAATTATTTCTATTATAAAAATTATGAGAGAGGGAATAAAATGACTTTCCCAAGATAAAGAAATATTGAGGATTTAATAACAAATCAAATAAGATTTTATTTGGTTTATTTGCTATTTTATTTGAATTTAGGAAAAATGTGCATTTTCCAAAATTGCATTTAGGCCCCAAATAAATGTTCATCCTGTGCGACTTGATTTTAGAAGCCGGGGAAAATTTATTTCGGAATTTTTGGAATCCGTTTAGTATTTCTTTCGTTAGTTTTTCTGCGCGGAATTATTTAAAAAAAAAATTCCGAACCAACTCCGGGCCGTACCCGAGCGGAACTCCGCCCGGGGGGCCTTTTTAAGCCGACCCCGCCGAGCCGCCGAAGCCCACGAGCCCGCCCACCGAAACCCTAGTGTCGCGCCGCCGCCGCCGCGCCGCCTCGCGCCGCTCCACTGCCGCCTCGCCGCCGCCTCGCCCCGCGCCGCGCCGCCCCACCGCCGCCCCGCCGTCTGCTGCCCGAGGTAGCCGCCGTTGCCGGCGGTTTTCCTCAAAAAACCGCCCGGTTGTTTTAGATCCGCTTTTTTTATTAGAACGGTTTTCTACGCTTTGGTTATTTAGCGAGCGTTCGCTCGTTCGTTCGTTTTAACAAATGTGTTCGTCGGTTAGATCCAGATAACGAACATTCATTCGTTAATCTGTTCGTCGTTTTTCTTTTTCTCGGATTTTCCGTGATTATTTCTGATCGCGATTTCTGATCCGATTTTCGTTTTAGTATAACTTTTCGCTCGTTTATCAGAATCAGGTGATTCAAGCGCCTAGAGTTTCGTCTCGAAACCCTCTTTCCGTTTAACCAACTCAAATAAGTTTTTGCTTCTATAAAAATTGCCTTAGATCCAGAATAGTAAACGAAGCCTGTTTCTTTTGCTGTTTGTCTTTCGTTGCTTCGTTCGATTTGATTCTTTTTGCCAACCAGAGTTCTTAAGTTGAACTTTCTGGTTAGATCTCTTATTTGAGTTTTACATGTGCATTAGTTGAGTACTTATTGTGTGTTTGTTTGTTTGCGATAGAGTATCCGGAGTGCGCCGCTTGTTACTTCGAATCGCTAGGTTTCCCGGATCATCAACAAGGCAAGTAACACTTTGATCATACCTCCTACTACCCAGTTTTATTGCATTAGATCAATCCTCACACATTGCATGATTAGGATCTAATTAAATTGTGGGTTTGGGGAGTAGTTGAGGTAGAACCTATTACCTGTTTATTATCAAATCTTTGGGAGTTACTCTACGTTTGCTTATTTTTGCTATGCTATGCTAGTAGACGTGGATTGGGTGAGTGTATGCATGACAGATGTGAGCTTTGTTAATTAATGGTTTATTTAAGGTGGCAACCTAAACACACATCTGGGTGGATTGAGGCACCTGGGTATTCCAGAGATTGCCTGTTTTCTTTTGGACCGCCACCCAGGCTCAAAGGGATCATGAGATTATTCATACTAGAAACTTCCGTGTGGTTCATTGATGATATCCTGGTTTACTCAAAGAATGAAGAGGAGCATAAGGAACATTTGCGTTTGGTTCTTGGAAAGCTTAGAGAACATCAATTATATAACAAGTTTAGCAAATGTGAGTTTTGGTTGAAGGAAGTTGGATTTCTCAGACACGTTATATCCGAAGAAGGTATAGCAGTAGATCCCACTAAAGTTGATACCGTGACCAAGTGGGAAGCACCAACCACCGTGGGAGAGATCCAGAGTTTTCTTGGACTCGCAGGATACTATCGGAGGTTTATTGAGTATTTCTCAAAGATTGCAAAGCCTATGACGGAGTTGTTGAAGAAGGATACCAAGTTCATATGGACGGAGGAATGTGAGGCTAGTTTTCAGGAGTTGAAGAAACGTTTGGTTACCTCACCCGTGTTGATTTTACCGAATCAGACCAAGGATTATGAGGTGTATTGCGACGCTTCACGTCGAGGACTTGGAGCAGTGCTTATGCAGGAAGGGAGAGTTGTTTCATATGCCTCATGACAGCTTAAGCCTCATGAGTTGAATTATGCTACACATGATTTGGAGTTAGCAGCCGTAGTGCATGCATTGAAGACTTGGAGACATTTTCTGATTGGAAACCATTGCGAGGTGTACATGGATCACAAGAGTTTGAAGTATATTTTCACACAGAAGGAGTTGAATCTCAGACAAAGGAGATGGTTGGAGCTCATCAAGGATTATGATATGAGATTGCATTATCACCCTGGAAAGGCTAACGTAGTAGCTGACGCGTTGAGCCGTAAGAGCCATGTCAACACCCTAATGATGGGAGATTTACCAAGGGAGTTAACCGAAAATCTTCGAGAGCTATGTTTGGAAATAGTTCCAAGAGGCTATGTAGCAGCATTGGAGATTCAGTCTACTTTGATGAATAAGATCAGAGAAGCTCAAAGGACTGACAAGGAGATTGCTTATATTAAGGAGAAAATGAGAAAAGGAAAAGCTAAGGGATTTTGTGAGGATGAGCATGATACCCTATGGTTTGAAGACCGTGTCTATGTACCAAATGATTCGGAGATTAGGAAGCTAATTCTACAAGAGGCCCATGACTCACCATACTCGATTCACCCAGGAAATACCAAGATGTATTTGGATTTGAAGGATATTTTCTGGTGGACCGGAATGAAGAAGGATATTGCGGAGTATGTAGCAGTTTGTGATGTATGTCAGAGAGTGAAGGCAGAACATCAGAAGCCAGCAGGATTGCTACAACCATTGCCGATACCCGAATGGAAGTGGGATAAGCTAGGCATGGATTTTATTACAGGATTGCCCAAAACACGTTCAGGCTATGACTCGATATGGGTTGTAGTTGATCGTTTGACAAATGTAGCTCATTTCATTCCAGTGAAGACTACCTATACCAGTGCAAAGTTGGCAAAGATATACATCACCAGGATTGTATGTCTGCATGGAGTTCCAAGGAGCATTGTATCAGATAGAGGAACCCAGTTTACCTCAAAGTTCTGGAATCAGTTGCATGAGACTTTGGGAACCAGACTGGAGTTTAGCACAGCTTTCCACCCACAGACAGATGGACAGACCAAGAGAGTCAATCAGATTTTGGAGGATATGCTAAGAGCTTGTGCGCTAGATTATGGATCTAGTTGGGATGAGAATTTTCCATATGCAGAGTTCTCTTACAACAACAGCTATCAAACCAGTTTGAAGATGGCCCCTTTCGAAGCCTTGTACGGAAGGAGGTGCAGGACCCCATTGTCTTGGGATGAAGTTGGAGACCGCTAGTTGTTTGGACCGGATCTGATAAAGGAGTCTGAACAGAAAGTGAAATTGATTCGCGATAGGCTCAAGGTAGCTCAGTCCAGGCAGAAGAGTTATGCAGACTCTAAACGCAAGGAGACAGTTTACAAAGTCGGAGACCGAGTTTATCTTCGAGTATCTCCACTTAGAGGAGTTAAGCGCTTTGGAGCTAAGGGAAAACTAGCGCCACGTTTTGTAGGCCCATGCAAAGTTTTGGAGCGTATGGGAGAAGTAGCCTACAAGTTGGAATTACCCAAAGGACTGTCAGGAGTTCACGACGTGTTGCATGTATCCCAGTTGAAGAAGTGCCACGCAGAGATGGCTAACATACCGCTGAGAGATACGGTACCACTGGAAGCGATTCAGTTGGATAGTGATTTGACCTATGAGGAGAAACCAGTTAAGATTCTAGAGTATGCCAGTCGAGTCACCCATAGCAAGGTTATCAAGTTTTGCAAGGTTCTGTGGAGCCACCACACGGAGGATGAAGCCACCTGGGAACGAGAGGAAGATTTGCTGAAAGACCACCCTCACCTATTTTCTAGCCAACCCGAATCTCGAGGGCGAGATTCATCTTAAGGGGGGTAGGTTTGTAACATCCCAAATTTTCAATTTGGAATGTTATACACTAGATCATCATTGCATATCATATTTATTGCATTTTGGTTGATCCTAGAAATTTCACGCAACTCAAGGACCCTCGGAGAGAGTTGGGGATTTCGTTATTTTCATATTTGAGTTGTCTCAAATTTTGAAAATAGGATCATTTGATTTTATTTATTTTATCTTCAATTATTTCTATTATAAAAATTATGAGAGAGGGAATAAAATGACTTTCCCAAAATAAAGAAATATTGAGGATCTAATAAAAAAATCAAATAAGATTTTATTTGGTTTATTTGCTATTTTATTTGAATTTAGGAAAAATGTGCGTTTTTCAAAATTGCATTTAGGCCCCAAATAAATGTTCATCCTGTGCGGCTTGATTATAGAAGCCGGGGAAAATTTATTTCAGAATTTTTGGAGTCCATTTAGTATTTCTTTCGTTAGTTTTTCTGCGCGGAATTATTTAAAAAAAATCCGAACCGACTCCGGGCCGTACCCGAGCGGGACTCCGCCCGGGGGGCCTTTTTAAGCCGACCCCGCCGAGCCACCGAAGCCCACTAGCCCGCCCGCCGAAACCCTAGCGTCGTGCCGGCGCCGCCCCGCTCCGCGCCGCCTCGCCCCGCCTCGCCGCCGCCTCGCCCCGCGCCACGCCGCCCCGCCCCGCGCCGCCTCGCCGCCGCCCCACTGCCCGAGGTAGCCGCCGTCACGGTTTTTTACGGTTTTTTAGATCCGCTTTTTTATTAGATCGGTTTTTTACGGTTTAGTTATTTAGCGAGCGTTCGCTCGTTCGTTCGTTTTAACGAATGTGTTCGCCGGTTAGATCCAGATAACGAACGTTCGTTCATTAATCTGTTTGTCGTTTTTCTTTTTCTCGGATTTTCCGCGATTATTTCTGATCGCGATTTCTGATCCGATTTTCGTTTTAGTATAACTTTCCGCTTGTTTATCAGAATCAGGCGATTCAAGCGCCTGGAGTTTCGTCTCGAAACCCTCTTTCCGTTTAACCAACTTCAATAGGTTTTTGCTTCTGTAAAAATTGCCTTAGATCCAGAATAGTAAATGAAGCCTGTTTCTTTTGCTGTTTGTCTTTCGTTGCTTCGTTCGATTTGATTCTTTTTGCCAACCGGAGTTCTTAAGTTGAACTTTTTGGTTAGATCTCTTATTTGAGTTTTACCTGTGCATTAGTTGAGTACTTATTGTGTGTTTGTTTGTTTGCGATAGAGTACCCGGAGTGCGCAGCTTGTTACTTCGAATCGCTAGGTTTCCCGAATCATCAGCAAGGCAAGTAACACTTTGATCATACCTCCAACTACCCAGTTTTATTGCATTAGATCAATACTCACACATTGCATGATTAGTATTTAATTAAATTGTGGTTTTGGGGAGTAGTTGAGGTAGAACCTATTACCTGTTTATTATCAAACCTTTGGGAGTTACTCTACGTTTGCTTATTATTGCTATGCTATGCTAGTAGACATGGATTGGGTGAGTGTATCCATGACAGATGTGAGCTTTGTTAATTAATGGTTTATTTAAGGTGGCAACCTAAACACACATCTGGATGGATTGAGGCACCTGGGTATTCCAGCGATTGCCTGTTTTCTTTTGGACCGCCACCCAGGCTCAAAGGGATCATGAGATTATTCATACTAGAAACTTCCGTGTGCAGCCACAAGCTATTATGGGCTCTAGCATAGTTGACTAAGTCGTGCGAACTCTTAAAGTGGTAGACTAGCAGATGTAGGGGATGTAGGTTGGTACGGTCTACCCATTCGTAAGGTGCTAGCGCTTCTGAAAGACTATGTCTCGGTCATCCGTTTCTCAAACACCGTGTATTGCGAGAAACCAAACGGAGGCGATCGAGTCTTGTGGGGAAAAGTGCGCAAACCTCTGCAGAGTGTATAAACTAATCGTGGTTAGCCGTGTCCCCGGTTATGGACATCTTGAGTATCTAGTACCTGAATTATCATGTGAATGTCAACATGTTACTCTAAAATTAATTTTGTTGGGTCTGTTTAATGATGATGTTTAATTGGGATTGATAATGTTTTCAACCATTCTCAATGTTTAACAACCACCATGATAGTTAATTAAATTTATTCCTTTGTAGTAGGGAAAATTGGCTTTACGCAAAACTGTAACCATAGAGCTTTCCACCAGCCAAATATGCATGTAGAATAGCTGTTTCTTTCCATTACTCTATGTGTTACATTGCCAGCATATTCCATGTGCTGACCCGTTTTTGGGCTGCAATGTTAATGTTGCAGACTTTTCAGACGACGATTAAGGAGTTTTAGGTCGTGGTTCTATACTCGGTGATGCCGTTGGAGTTGATGGACTCACTTATCTTTCAATCCTTCCGCTGTTATCGTTATTAGATGGCCTTAAGCCATATTTATTGTAATAAGTTCTCTTTTGTGACACTCGATGTAATAAGTGTGTGATTGCTACTCTGCTATAAATCCTTCAAGTATTGTGTGGTGTCAGCATTACTGATCCAGGGATGACACCGGAGCACAGAGATTGGACCGTTTGAGGTCTGGTCGCTACACTATTTGACATGTCCTATCCAAGGGCAAGCTGCGTATGGGTATTTAAAATAGGTATTTCGATTGTTATCAGAGACCACCTGGGGATTCCCTTGTACGTCTTGGTTTCTTGCCTCCTTGGTATTCCCTTCCCGTAGTGCGTCCAGCAATCAGACTGCCGAAAAGGGTTTCCAGAGAGTAAGGTCCTGAAAGAGAGAAAATGATAAAATTATACAACCCCTGGGGCGGTTGAGCCGCATTGTGGGACGAGTCCTGGTTGTGCCTCCGCCTATGCCCAAGGTATTGTTAATGCGTAATTATGTACGCGTGGCACAAATTTCGTCGCTTGACTGGGAGTAGGACGGAGGCCAAATTGCTAGGTGAGCTCTGATCGTGCCAGGCGATCCTGTTGCAGGTTACTCCAGACTCGCTTGAAGGTGTCCGGGGGCTTTATCGCCGAAATGGTGGTTTGTCTTGAAAGGCTGCTTTGTGCTTCTGATGCGAGGGCCGCAGTGTGCTCCTTCGTGCAGAGAGAGCGTTCTTTGTTTCCATTGACTGTTATAACCCCGTGTGGTCCTGGCATTTTGAGTTTGAGGTATGCATAATGCGGTACTACATTGAATCTGGCAAATGCGGTTCGTCCGAGTAGTGCATGATAGCCGCTGCGAAAGGGGACGATATTGAAGATTAACTCCTCGTTTCGAAAGTTGTTTGGAGACCCGAAAACCACTTCCAGTGTGATTGAGCCTGTGCAACAGGCCTCTACACCTGGGATTACACCTTTAAAGGTGGTTTTGGTGGGTTTGATCCTCGAGGGATCTATTCCCATTTTGCGCACTGTATCCTGATAGAGCAGGTTCAGGCTGCTGCCGCCATCCATAAGGACTTGAGTGAGGTGAAATCCATTAATGATGGGGTCTAGGACCAATGCGGCAGATCCGCCATGACGTATACTAGTGGGGTGGTCCCTGCGATCGAAGGTGATCGGACAAGAGGACCATGGGTTGAACTTTAGGGCGACCGGCTCTATCGCATAGACGTCCCTTAGTGCATGCTTCCATTCCCTCTTGGGAATGTGGGTTGCATATATCATGTTCACCATTTTCACTTTTGGAGGGAACCTCTTCTGTCCTCCTGTGTTCGGCGTCCCGGGATCCTCCTCCTCGTTGCTATGCAGCCCCTTGTCCTTGTTTTCGGCATTCAACTTGCCGGCCTGCTTGAACAACCAGCATTCTCTGTTGGTGTGGTTGGCTGGCTTATCGGGGGTGCCGTGAATTTGACACGAGCGATCGAGTATGCGGTCCAGATTGGACGTGCCTGGATTACTTTTTTTGAACGGCTTTTTCCGTAGACCGGATTTAGAGCCACTGAATCCGGCATTGACTGCCATGTCTTCAGCATTATCGCTGTTGTTGCGGAGCTTGTGCCTGTTGCGACATAGTCTGCCATTAGTATCTTTGGCATCTGAAGTGCTAGGATTCCTTGATGTATTGTTGCTGTGAGCCAGCCAACTATCTTCTCCCGCGCAAAAGCGGGTCATGAGTGTCGTGAGGGCTGCCATAGACTTTGGCTTCTCTTGGCCAAGGTGTCGGGCGAGCCACTCATCCCGGATGTTATGTTTAAATGCCGCTAAGGCCTCGGCATCCGGACAGTCGATGATTTGGTTTTTTTAGTTAAGAACCGAGTCCAGAATTTCCTGGCCGATTCCCCAGGCTGTTGGGTTATGTGGCTCAAGTCATCAACATCTGGTGGTCGCACATAAGTGCCTCGGATGTTGTCAAGGAATGCATCTTCCAAATCCTCCCAATTGCCAATGGAGTCTGCTGGCAAGCTATTCAGCCAATGCCGAGCTGGTCCTTTGAGTTTTAGTGGGAGGTACTTGATGGCATGTAGATCATTGCCGTGGGCCATGTGGATGTGGAGGAGGAAATCCTCGATCCATACCACGGGGTCTGTTGTACCATCATATGATTCAATGTTTACGGGTTTAAAACCCCCCGGGAATTCATGATCCATTACTTAATAAATGAAGCATAGGGGGTGTGCGGAGCCTCTGTGCCGGGCTATATCACGACGCAGTTCATATGAGTCTTGTCTGCTGTATTCGGCCCGGCCGGATTTGCTTTTGGTATATCCCGCGCGACGATCATCGTCCCACGTTGGGGCACGCCCCCGTGATCCGTAGATCGATCTTGTATGTTTTGCTTTGTTTTCCAATACGTCTCGCAGGTCCCGCGTGTTGCCCTGGGCCTTGGTGTTTTTGTTTGTCTGGTGACGGGGTGCGGGCTAGACTTCGGGATGATGTGCCTCTCTGTCTCAGTCGCGCGGTGGCCGATCAGCCGCATCATACGCTGGTGATGTGGGTTTCAATGCTTCCCCTCCGAGTTGGGGTAGCAACCTGCGCTTTGGGTAACTCTTGGTTGGGCGTTCGAGTTCGTCTTCCTCGGCCGCCAGGACTTCGGTCCATCTATCCGCTAGCAGATCTTGATCAGCTTGAAGCTGTTGTTGCTTTTTCTTCAGGCTATTTGCTGTGGCTATAAGCCGATGCTTGAAGCACTCCTGCTCGACGGGATCCTCCGGCATGATAAATTCTTCGTCGCCGAGGCTCACCTCGTCTCCGGAGAGAGGCATGCAATTGTCATCCTTCGTTTCTCCGTCTGCTGCCTGTTTTGGAGGGCTAGCCTGTTCATCCTCCCGCTTTGAGTCTGGCTAGAGGGTATCGTCGTCGTCTTCGGCACTACCCGGAGTGTTATTATCTCTTGTGCCGGTATCGTTGCTATGGCGGGACTTAGAGCGGCGCCACTGACATTGGTGCTTGGATTGCTTCTTGGAGGGATTATCCTCCACTGTCTCATTGCCATCGCCTTGTTTGGGGGTATCCACCATGTATATATCATATGATGAGGTGGTGGTCCAGCGCCTTGTGGACGGTGGTTCCTGTTTGTCTACTGCATCATCGTCCATAACGTCGATGTCTTTGGAGCCGAAGTCGAGCATGTCGGTTAAATCATCGACATTGGCTACTAAGTGGGTGGTGCGTGGGGAGCGAATTTCTTCGTCGTCCGCATTCCATTCTAGCCGGACATAGTTCGGCCAAGGGTCTCCTGATAGGGAGAGAGACCTCAAGGAGTTTAGCACGTCGCCAAAGGGCGAGTGCTGAAAGATATCCACGGTAGTAAACTCCATGATCAGTGCCCAATCGGATTCGATAGGAACGGACGCAAGCGGCTCAGAGCCCATGGCCGGGGACGAATCCAACTGTTCGGCAACACGGGTCTCGTGGGAGGTGAAGTCAGTATTCGGCTCTATCGCCGCTGAGAGTGCGGCCTCCGTGGCCGGGTCCATCCACCCATCCTCATATGACGCAATGTGTTCCGGATTGAGGCCCGGAGTAGTTGCAGGTGCGATCTCCCGAACACTGTCCGATGGCAGAGCTAAGTCGTGCTCGTCGTGATTGCGCAGCGCACTTGTCATGGGCTCGAGTCCGTCAAATATCAAGTCTCTGCGGATGTCGGTTGTATAATTCAAGCTTCCAAATCTGACCTGATGGCCAGGGGCGTAGCTCTCGATCTGCTCCAGATGGCCAAACGAGTTGGCCCGCAGTGCGAAGCCGCCGAATACAAAGATCTGTCCGGGGAGGAAAACCTCACCCTGGATCGTATCGTTGCCGATGATCGAAGGATCCATCAAGCCTTGTGGTGATGGCACAATGGAACTCTCAATGAAAGCACCAATGTCGGTGTCAAAATCGGCGGATCTCGGGTAGGGGGTCCCGAACTGTGCGTCTAAGGCGGATGGTAACAGGAGGCAGGGGACACGTTGTTTTCCCCAGGTTTGGGCCCTCTCGATGGAGGTAATACCCTACTTCCTGCTTGATTGATCTTGATGATATGAGTATTACAAGAGTTGATCTACCACGAGATCGTAGAGGCTAAACCCTAGAAGCTATCCTATGGTATGATTGTTGTTGTCCTATAGACCAAGCCCTCCGGTTTATATAGACACCGGAGGGGTCTAGGGTTACACAGAGTCGGTTACAAGGGAGGAGATCTACATATCCGTATTGCCAAGCTTGCCTTCCACGCCAAGGAGAGTCCCATACGGACACGAGACGAAGTCTTCAATCTTGTATCTTTATAGTCCAACAGTCCGGCTAAAGTATATAGTCCGGCCGTCCGAGGACCCCCTAATCCAGTACCAGTAGCTATGTGTTTGATCTCTCTCTCTCTCTCTCTCTCATGTTCTTGAGGTGACACGATCTTGATGTATCGCGAGCTTTGCTATTATATTTGGATCCTATGATGTTTCTTCCCCCCTCTACTCTCTTGTAATGAATTGAGTTTCCCCTTTGAAGTTATCTTATCGGAATGAGTCTTTAAAGATTTGAGAACACTTGATGTATGTCTTGTCGTGCGTATCCATGGTGACAATGGGGTACCACGTGATTCACTTGATGTATGTTTTTGTGATCAACTTGCGGGTTCCGCCCATGAACCTATGCATAGGGGTTGGCACACGTTTTCGTCGTGATTCTCCGGTACGAACTTTGGGGCACTCTTTGAGGTCCTATGTGTTGGTTGAATAGATGAATCTGAGATTGTGTGATGCATATCGTATAATCATACCCACGGATACTTGAGGTGACATTGGAGTATCTAGGTGACATTAGGGTTTTGGTTGATTTGTATCTTAAGGTGTTATTCTAGTACAAACTCTAGGGCTGTTTGTGACACTTATAGGAATAGCCCAACGGATTGATTGGAAAGAATAACTTTGAGGTGGTTTCGTACCCTACCATAATCTCTTTGTTTGTTCTCCACTATTAGTGACTTTGGAGTGACTCTTTGTTGCATGTTGAGGGATAGTTATGTGATCCAATTATGTTATCATTGTTGAGGGAACTTACACTAGCAAAAGTATGAACCCTAGGCCTTGTTTCAACGCACTGTAATACCTTTTACGCTCACTTTTATCATTAGTTACCTTGCTGTTTTTATATTTTCAGATTACAAAAACTATTATCTATTATCCATATACCACTTGTATCACCATCTCTTCGCCGAACTAGTGCACCAATACAATTTACCATTGTATTGGGTGTGTTGGGGACACAAGAGACTCTTTGTTATTTGGTTGCAGGGTTGCTTGAGAGAGACCATCTTCATCCTACGCCTCCTACGGATTGATAAACCTTAGGTCATCCACTTGAGGGAAATTTGCTATTGTCCTACAAACCTCTGCACTTGGAGGCCCAACAACGTCTACAAGAAGAAGGTTGTGTAGTAGACATCAAGCTCTTTTCTGGCGCCGTTGCCGGGGAGGTGGGTGCTTGAAGGTATATCTTTATATCTTGCAATCGAATCTTTTTGTTTCTTGTTTTATCACTAGTTTAGTTTATAAAAGAAAACTATAAAAAATGGAATTGAGTTTACCACATACGCTTCATCTTTGTAATATCTTTCGTGAGTATGATGGAAAGGAAAATTGTGCTCAAGTGCTAGAGGAAGAAGTCTATAAAATGTTTGGCACTAAATATTTGAATGATGAGCATGATTGCAATGTTGTTAGTACGAATTCTTTGAATATCCATGATGCTAATGATATGCAAAGCCACAAGCTTGGGGAAGCTATGTTTGATGAAGATGATATATTTTTGTCCCCCAAGTTTTGATGAGTAAATTTATTATGATGAAAGCATGCCTCCTATCTATGATGATTATTGTGATGACACGTATACTTTAAAGAATAATAATAACAATGAACCTTGTCATCTTGATCTTAATTTTCAATCACATGATAGTTATTTTGTTGAGTTTGCTCCCACTATTATTCACAAGTAGAAATTTGCTTATGTGGAGAGTAATAAAATTTCTATGCTTATGCATCATGAAAATAATGCTTTAGGTGCTGGTTATATTGTTGAATTCATTCATGATGCTACTGAAAATTATTATGAGTAAGGAACATATGCTTGTAGGAATTGCAATAATATTAAGTTTCCTCTCTATGTGCTTAAAGTTTTGAAGTTATGCTTGTTTTACCTTCCTATGCAAGTTGATTCTTGTTCCCATAAATTTTTTGATCACAAAATCCCTATGCATAGGAATTATGTTAGACTTAAATGTGCTACTCATATTCTTCATGATGCTCTCTTTATGTTACAACTCTTATCTTTTATGTGAGCATTGTTGAAATCATCATGCCTAGCTAGGGGCGTTAAATGATAGCGCTTGTTGGGAGGCAACCCAATTTTATTTTTATTCCTTGCTTTTTGTTCCTGTTTAGTAATAAATAATTCATCTAGCCTCTGTTTATATGTGGTTTTATGCTTTTAATTAGTGTTTGTGCCAAGTAGAACCTTTGGGAAGACTTGGGGAAAGTCTTGTTGATCATGCTGTAAAAAACAGAAACTTTAGCGCTCACGAGAATTGCTGCCATTTTTATTTGGAAGTGCTATTTAGTTAATTCTTTTTTCAGATGATTAATAGATAAATTCCGCAGGTCCAGCATTTTATTTGAGAATTTTATGAGTTCCATAAGTATACGTTTGATCCAGATTACTACAGACTGTTCTTTTTTTTTACAGATTCTGTTTTTCATGTGTTATTTACTTATTTTGATGAATCTATGGATAGTAAAATAGTTTATAAACCATAGAGAAGTTGGAATACAGTAGATATTACACCAATATAAATAAATAATGAGTTCATTACAGTACCTTGAAGTGGTGATTTATTTTCTTATACTAACGGAGCTTACGAGTTTTCTGTTAAGTTTTGTGTTGTGAAGTTTTCAAGTTTTGGGTAAGGATTCGATGTACTATGGAATAAGGAATGGCAAGAGACTAATATTGGGGATGCCCAAGGGACCCCAAGGTAATATTCAAGGATAGCCAAGAGCCTAAGCTTGGGGATGCCCCGGAAGGCATCCCCTCTTTCGTCTTCGTTCATCGGTAACTTTACTTGGAGCTATATTTTTATTCACCACATGATATGTGTTTTGCTTGGAGCGTCAATTTATTTTGTTAAGATTTGCTTGATGTTATTTAGAACATTATTTTGCATCTTTTATTTCAATAAAAGTGGCATTGATAGCCTTTATTATGCCTATTTTACAAGTCTTCATGTTGCTGTTTGAAAACAGAAAGTTTACTGCTGTTGCAATAATTCCCTAGAAAATTAAGAATGTGATAAAATGTTGAAACCTTTTGCATATTAAGCTCTGATAAATTTACTACAGTGGGAATTTTCTTTCATAATTTTTGGAGCTAGGGAAGTATGGATGTTGCTGCATTCTTTACAGACTGTCCTGTTTAGGCAAATTGCTGTTATGTTTGCATATGTTTGCTTCTTTAATGATTCTATTTGAGGATAGGACTATTAAATATGCAGAGGCATTTAGTATGCTATGTTGAATAATAATTTTAGTTATTTTCTACAGTATAGTATGATAAGGTTTGGCAATGGTTCATACTAACTTATCTCATGAGTCCTTGTTGAGTTTTGTGTGGATGAAGCTTTTGAGATTTAGGGAGACCGTGATATGAGAGGAATTAAGGAGACACAAAAGCTCAAGCTTGGGGATGCCCAAGGCACCCCAAGATAATATTTCAATAAGTCTCAAGCGTCTAAGCTTGGGGATGCCCCGGTTGGCATCCCACCTTTCTTCTTCAACAACTATCGGTTAGTATCGGTTGATCCTAAGTTTTTGCTTCTTCACATGACGTTTGCTATTATTAGATGTCATTTTATTTTGCTTTGCTTGCTGTTTGAATAAATTATCAAGATCTGAAATTATTAAATGAGAGAGAGTCTTCACATAGTTGCATAATTATTCGACTACTCATTGATCTTCACTTATATCTTTCGAAGTAGTTTGTCATTTGCTCTAGTGCTTAACTTATATCTTTTAGAGCATGGTGGTAGTTTTATTTTGAAGAAATAGATGAACTCTCATGATTCACTTAGATTACTTTGAGAGTCTTAAATAGCATGGTAATTTTCTTAAAATCCTAATATGCTAGGTATACAAGATTAATAATAAATTCTCTTATGAGTGTTTTGAATACTAAGAGAAGTTTGATGCTTGATGATTGTTTTGAGATATGGGGGTAATAATATCAAAGTCGTGCTAGTTGAGTAGTTGTGAAATTGAGAAATGCTTGTGCTGAAGTTTGCAAGTCCTGTAGCATGCACGTATGGTAAACGTTGTGTAACAAATTTGAAACATGAGGTGTTATTTGATTGTCCTCCTTATGAGTGGCGGTCGAGGACGAGTGATGGTCTTTTCCTACCAATCTATCCCCCTAGGATCATGCGCGTAGTGCCGAGGTTTCTGATGACTTGTAGATTTTTGCAATAAGTATGTGAGTTCTTTATGACTAATGTTGAGTCCATGGATTATACGCACTCTCACCCTTCCATCCTTGCTAGCCTCTTCGGTACCGTGCATTGCCCTTTTCTCACATTGAGAGTTGGCGCAAACTTCGCCGGTGCATCCAAACCCCGTGATATGATACACTCTGTCACACATAAACCTCCTTATATCTTCCTCAAAACATCCACCATACCTACCTATTATGGCATTTCCATAGCCATTCCGAGATATATTGCCATGCAATTTTCCACCATTCCGTTTATCATGACACATTCATTATTTTCATATTGCTTAGCATGATCATGTAGTTGACATCGTATTTGTGGCAAAGCCACCGTTCATAATTTTTCATACATGTTACTCTTGAGTCATAGCATATCCTGGTACACCGCTGGAGGCATTCATATAGAGTCATCTTTGTTCTAGTATCGAGTTGTAATCATTGAGTTGTAAATAAATAGAAGTGTGATGATCATCATTTTCTAGGGCATTGTCCCAAGTGGGGAATAAAAAAAAGAGAAAGACCATAAAAAGGAGAAGGCCCAAAAAAAAGAAAAGAGAAAGGCCATAAAAAAGGCCAAATAAAAAAATGATGAGAGAAAAAGAGAGAAGGGACAATGCTACTATCCTTTGCCACACTTGTGCTTCAAAGTAGCACCATAATCTTTATGATAGAGAGTCTCTTGTTTTGTCACTTTCATTTACTAGTAGGAATTTTTCATTATAGAACTTGGCTTGTATATTCAACAATGGGCCTCCTCAAGTGCCCTAGGTCTTCGTGAGAAAGCAAGTTGGATGCGCACCCACTTAGTTTCTTGTGTTGAGCTTTCATACATTTATAGCTCTAGTGCATCCGTTGCATGGCAATCCCTATTGCATTAACATCAATCGATGGGCATCTCCATAGCCCATTGATTAGCCTCGTTGATGTGATGCTTTCTCCTTTTTTGTCTTCTCCACATAACCCCCTCATTATATTCTATTCCACCCATAGTGCTATGTCCATGGCTCGCGCTCATATATTGCATGAAAGTTTATAGGTTTGAGATTACTAAAGTATGAAACAATTGCTTGGCTTGTCATCGGGGTTGTGCATGATGAGAGCATTCTTTTGTGACGAAAATGAAACATGACTAAATTATATGATTTTGTAGGGATGAACTTTCTTTGGCCATGTTACTTTGAGAAGACATAATTGCTCAGTTAGTATGCTTGAAGTATTATTATTTTTATGTCAATATGAACTTTTGTCTTGAATCTTTCGGATCTGAATATTCATATCACAGTTAAGAAGAATTACATTGAAATTATGCCAACTAGCATTCCACATCAAAAATTCTTTCTTTTATCATTTACCTACTTGAGGACGAGCAGGAATTAAGCTTGGGGATGCTTGATACGTATCCCACGTATCTATAATTTTCGATTGCTCCATGCTATGTTATCTACTGTTTGGGCAATATTGAGTTTTATTATCCACTTTTATATTATTTTTGGGACTAACCTATTAACCGGAGGCCCAGCCCAGATTTGCTATTTTTTTGCCTATTTAAGTGTTTCGAAGAAAAGGAATATCAAACAGAGTCGAAACGGAACGAAATCAACTTGAGAAGTTATTTTTGGAAGGAAAGCTACCAGATGGACTTGGACCCCACGTCAGGAGCCAAGGGAGGTGCTCATGAGGGTGGGGGTGCGCCCCCTGCCTCGTGGGCCCCCGAAGCTCCACCGACCTACTTCCTGCACCCATATATGCCTATGTATCCTAAAACTTCCAGAATAGAGATTAGATCGGGAGTTCCGCCGCCAGAAGCCTCCGTAGCCACCTAAAGCCAATCTAGACCCATTCGGCACCCTGCCGGAGGGGGAATCCTTCTCCGGTAGCCATCTTCATCATCTCGGTGCTCTCCATGACAAGGAGGGAGTAGCTCTCCCTCGGGGCTAAGGGTATGTACCAGTAGCTATGTGTTTGATCTCTCTCTCTCTCTCTCTCTCTCTCGCTCGTGTTCTTGAGGTGACACGATCTTGATGTATCGCGAGCTTTGCTATTATATTTGGATCCTATGATATTTCTTCCCCCTCTACTCTCTTGTAATGAATTGAGTTTACCCTTTGAAGTTATCTTCTCAGATTGACTTTTTAAAGATTTGAGAACACTTGATGTTTGTCTTGCCGTGCGTATCTGTGGTGACAATGGGATACCACATGATTCACTTGATGTATGTTTTGGTGATCAACTTGCGGGTTCCGCCCATGAACCTATGCATAGGGGTTGGCACACGTTTTCGTCGTGATTCTCTGGTAGGAACTTTGGGGCACTCTTTGAGGTCCTATGTGTTGGTTGAATAGATGAATCTGAGATTGTGTGATGCATATCGTATAATCATACCCACGGATACTTGAGGTGACATTGGAGTATCTAGGTGACATTAGGGTTTTGGTTGATTTGTATCTTAAGGTGTTATTCTAGTACGAACTCTAGGGCTGTTTGTGACACTTATAGGAATAGCCCAACAGATTGATTGGAAATAATAACTTTGAGGTGGTTTCGTACCCTACCATAATCTCTTCGTTTGTTCTCCGCTATTAGTGACTTTGGAGTGACTCTTTGTTGCATGTTGAGGGATAGTTATGTGATCCAATTATGTTAACATTGTTGAGGGAACTTACACTAGCGAAAGTATGAACCCTAGGCCTTGTTTCAATGGATTGTAATACCGTTTACGCGCACTTTTATCATTAGTTACCTTGCTGTTTTATATTTTCAGATTACAAAAACTATTATCTATTATCCATATACCACTTGTATCACCATCTCTTCGCCGAACTAGTGCACCTATACAATTTACCATTGTATTGGGTGTGTTGGGGACACAAGAGACTCTTTGTTATTTGGTTGCAGGGTTGCTTGAGAGAGACCATCTTCAACCTACGCCTCCTACGGATTGATAAACCTTAGGTCATCCACTTGAGGGAAATTTTATACTGTCCTACAAACCTCTGCACTTGGAGGCCCAACAACGTCTACAAGAAGAAGGTTGTGTAGTAGACATCACGCCCAGAGATACCTCTGCGATACTCGGAGTGACAAATCCTAATCTCGATCCATGCCAACTCAACAGACACCTTCGGAGATACCTGCAGAGCATCTTTATGATCACCTGGTTATGTTGTGATGTTTGATAGCACACAAGGTATTCCTCCGGTATCCGGGAGTTGCACGATCTCATAGTCGAAGGAATATGTATTTGCCATTAAGAAAGCAATAGCAATAAACTGAACGATCATATGCTAAGCTAATGGATGGGTCTTGTCCATCACATCATTCTTCTAATGATGTGATCCCGTTATCAAGTGACAACACATGTCTATGGTTAGGAAACGTTAACCATCTTTGATCAACAAGCTAGTCTAGTAGAGGCTCACTAGGGACACGGTATTTGTTTATGTATCCACACATGCATCTAAGTTTTCGATCAATACAATTCTAGCATGAATAGTAAACCTTTATCATGAATAAGGAAATATAATAATAACAACTTTATTATTGCCTCTAGGGCATATTTCCATCAGTCTCTCACTTGCACTAGAGTCAATAATCTAGATTACATTGTAATGGATCTAACACCCATGGAGTCTTGGTGCTGATCTTGGTTTGCTCGCGGAAGAGGCTTAGTAAATGGGTCTGCTGAAGGAAATATGCCTAGAGGCAATATTAAAGTTCTTATTTTATATTTCCTTATTCATAATAAAGGTTTATTATTCATGCTAGAATTGTATTGATCGAAAACCATGATACATGTGTGAATACATAAACAAATACCGTGTCCCTAGTAAGCCTCTACTGGACTAGCTCGTTGATCAAAGATGGTTAAGGTTTCCTAACCATAGACATGTGTTGTCATTTGATAATGGGATCACATCATTAGGAGAATGATGTGATGGACAGGACCCACCCGTTAGATTAGCATAATGATCGTTCAGTTTTATTGCTATTGCTGTCTTCATGTCAAATACATATTCCTTCGACTATGACATTATGCAACTCCTAGATACCGGAGGAATGCCTTGTGTGCTATCAAACATCATAATGTAACTGGGTGATTATAAAGATGCTCTACATGTATCTTTGAAGGTGTTTGTTAAGTTGGCATAGATCGAGATTAGGATTTTTCACTCCGAGTATCAGAGAGGTATCTCTAGGCCCTCTCGGTAATACACATCATAAGCTTGCAAGCAAACGACTAAGGAGTTTGTCACGAGGTGATGTATCACGGAACGAGTAAAGAGACTTCCCGGCAATGAGATTGAACTAGGTATGAAGATACCGACGATCTAATCTCGGGCAAGTAACATACCGATAGACAAAGGGAATAACGTATGTTGTCATAATGGTTCGACCGATAAAGATCTTCATAGAATATGTAGGAGCCACTATGAGCATCCAGGTTCCGCTGTTGGTTATTGACCGGAGAGGTGCCTCCGTCATGTCTACATAGTTCTCGAATCCGTAGGGTCCGCACGCTTAACTTTCAATGTCAATTTGGTATTATATGACTTATGTGGTTTGGTGACTGAATGCTGTTCGGAGTCCCGGATGAGATCACAGACATGACAAGGAGCTCCGAAATGGTCAGGAGGTAAAGATTTATATATAGGACGATGCTATTTGTGAAGGAAATATGCCCTAGAGGCAATAATAAAGTTATTATTTATTTCCTTATATCATGATAAATGTTTATTATTCATGCTAGAATTGTATTAACCGGAAACATAATACATGTGTGAATACATAGACAAACAGAGTGTCACTAGTATGCCTCTACTTGACTAGCTCATTGATCAAAGATGGTTATGTTTCCTAACCATAGACATGAGTTGTCATTTGATTAACGGGATCACATCATTAGGAGAATGACACTGGTAGAAAAAGGGCCTGTTGTCCCGGTTCGTAAGGGCCTTTTGTCCCGGTTCCTGAACCGGGACTAAAGGGTCGGTACTAATGCCCTGTCCCTTTAGTCCCGGTTCAATCCAGAACCGGGACTGATGGGCCTCCACGTGGCCTGTGCGCGGAGCCCAGGCAGGAGACCCTTTGGTCCCGGTTGGTGGCACCAACCGGGACCAATAGGCATCCACGCGTCAGCATTTCTGTGGCTGGGGTTTTTGTTTTTTTTGAAAGGGGGGGGGGGGGTTGGGGGTTTTGGGGGGTTAATTTAGGTGTTTCATATATTGTGTTAGCTAGCTATAATTAATAGAGAGAAGTGCCGTCTCTTATGTCCGTGCTTGGTCGACGCTATGTACTATACATACGTATAGAGAGGACTAGACACGCTAGCTAGCTAGTAAGCAAACGAAGGAAACAGAAGATCGTCATGAACATATATGCATACAGAGAGAAGTGATATCGACCACCTCTCCTTCTCCGAGAGATTGGTCGAACAACAAGTTCTCGTATATCTATCCGACACTACCGGCTACATATATACAATAATTATCTCTTACAAATATAATCATACGGACTCATAGTCCACATAGTATTCTCCGTCTTCAGCGATCACGTGGTCAAGAAAGAATGCCGCCAATTCCTCTTGAATTGCTCGCATGCGAGCTGGTGCTAGGAGTTCATCCCGCTTCCGAAACATCTAATTTGAAGAAGGGGGTCAATATATATATATATATATATATATATATATATATATATATATACACTCAACACAAATGATGGTAATAAAATAAAATTGTGAATGTTGTTATTTACGTACTTCATATTGTTCGTTAGTGTAGCCCCGCTCACAGGTCGTGTGGCGGATGGACTCGCAAATGTAGTATCCACAGAAATCATTCCCTTGTTCCTGCCACAACCACTTTACAAGAAATAGAGGTCAATCAAACTGATAAGCAATAATGCCAAATCAATAGGAGATGTGCGGAACATGCTACTATAGTACTTACTTTCGGGTGTCTAAATTGCAGCTTCTTCGGGAGTCCTGGAGCTTTTTTGGAGAATTTTTTCCAAACCCTGCCAGACAAAGAAAACAATTACTTGATATATCAGGAAATGAACAAAGTTGCTGATATGGTGGATAATGATCGATTTAACTTACTTCTCGAGCATTTGAGTCATGTCCGCATAGTCCTGGGGATCTTTTCGTCTTGAGTCTAAGACGGTTACTAGTCCCTACTCAAGCTTAATCTATAGGAGAATATAGTGGTAACTGCACACACATGCATAACTCATCAATTACATTACTATAACCTTGACTAATATATAAGGGAAACCGAATACGCACAAGACAGTAACACTCACTTGAAGTTGTAAGGAAAGAGTATTATATCTTTGTTTTCATTTATTACCAACGATCGTAGCAAGTTGGCCTCGGTAGCTGCGGCATGAAATTTAACCTGAGTTGCATCTATGAGATATGTGTTAATGAACCCAATATCACCGACTTGTATTTTCTTCAATTCGGCGATCTTCAATCTGCATAATATAGTGAGGATGATTATAAATACATGCAATGAAAGAGCTGAGCTATATAGAGAGACTTAATGACAGAAGTAGTACTACTTACAGACAGTAGCAGGTGACCATTGTTTTATCGAGGGCCAATTGATTGAAAAACTGAAAGAACTCCTCAAATAGAACATGCAATAGTTCAATTCCAATGAGGCCATCCTCCTTTTTAACTTTCACATACAAAGTACTCCTCCCCCCAGAGTCTCTGCAGATTTTCAAGTACCAATCATGCAATCTTCGCATCACCGTTGATAGAGATCTTTCATCTTTGACGAGAGGCTTCCCGTACTCGTATCTTTGTATCTGCACCTCCATGGGTTCATAATGTACATCGTCGGGCAGGTAATCGCCAAGATTGCTATAACCGGGCACCATCCTCGGATCATTAGCGATGTTGTCGCTAGGCACCTTGAGCGGGGGGCACGATTGCTTCGCTTGTTCGCCGAGCTGGGCAATTTGTTTCCCAGCTCGTCGTTCTTTCAGCCTTTGAATACTAACAGTACTTCCCGACTGCTCCGCTTCGGCAAATTCCTTTCCAATAATGCGCTCATAGTTTCCTTTCGGCGGAGACTTGGGTGGTTTTGTCAGGGCAGCCAGAGTGCGCTTCGCTTTCACCGGATCTACCTTCTCCTCCGGAGGTGGATGTTTCTTTGCTTTCACCCCTTCAAAGTAGTTCCTCACTTCTTCTCGTGCGATCTCGGCGTTCTCCTCCGGGGTCCTCTCGTATGGTAACTTCTCTGGAGTCTTCAGAGAAGGACCGAATCTGTATTTCCTCCCGCCTCTGGCTGTACTGCTATATGCCGGCAGAGCAGATGGAGCGGTTGTCTTCTTTACTTGCTTATGAGGCGGAGGAGAAGGACTATGATGCGCCGGAGCAGCCGGAGCGGCGGCAGGTCTCTTCCGCCCTTGCTGACAAGGCGGAGAAGGAGGAGGCTGGCTGCTCGGGCGCGTCGACGCGGACGGAGAAGGAGGCGGAGTGCCGCCACGCGCCGGAGAAGGAGCCGGTCGAGTGCCCTGATCGTCACTCGCTGGAGGAGGAGGCGGTGGAGGAGGCGGAGTGCCCTGACTCACCGGAGGAGGAGGCGGGGGAGGAGGCGGAGTGCCCTGACTTGCTGGAGGAGGAGGAGGAGGCGGAGGCGTCCAGTTCGGAAGGTTGATGAGCTCCTTCCACCATAGGCATGGAGTCTTCAGAGCAGACCCGAGCCTAGTCTCCCCTTCACCGGTAGGGTGGTCAAGCTAGAGGTCCTCAAATCCCTCCGTTATTTCATCCACCATCACCCTAGCATATCCTTCTGGAATCGGCTGGCAGTGAAAAGTTGCGCTGGGTTCAATAGGATAAACAGAGCCAACAGCCGCCTTGACCTTCAAATTCATCCATTGCGTCATAAGGTGGCAATTTTGAGACTCCGTGATAGCATCCACGGGATAGCTGGCAGGAGCCGTCAAGGCATGCTCCGGCTGAAGCAGCTCGGTGGAAGCCACGTTGCTTCTCTGCTGAGATGGCGGGGTAGCTTCGGGGGAAGCTTCGACAGTACGTTTGCTGCGATTTGCTTCTCGTTCCTCTATCGCTTGTACCCTTGCTTGCAGTGCCTGCATTTGGGTCTGCTGCAATTTTTTCCTCCTCTCCTGGTATTTGTAACCGCCTACGTCCAGAAACCCAACCTTCCACGGAATGGAGCCTGGCGTGCCTCGTGTCTGTCCAGGGTGCTCAGGATTCCCGAGGGCCATTGTGAGCTCGTCGTTCTCTCTATCTGGAAAGAACATCCCTTGCTGCGCTGCTTCGATATACTGCTGAAGCTTCCTGATTGGTATGTCCATTTGATCGTTCATCCAAATGCACTTCCCTGTTACAGGGTCCAAGGTTCCGCCAGCCTCGAAGAACCAAGTCCGGCAACGGTCTGGCCAGTTAATTGTCTCTGGTTCGATCCCTTTATCAACCAGATCATTCTCAGTCTTGGCCCACTTAGGCCGGGCTACGAGGTAGCCACCTGACCTCGTGCGATGGTGATGCTTCTTCTTCGCAGCATTTTGCTTGTTTGTCGCCGACATCTTCTTACTCTTTTCCGATGTCTTGTGGGCCACAAATGCGGGCCAGTGATCTCTGATCTTCTCATATCTGCCCTTGAATTCTGGTGTCTCTTTATTTTCGACAAAGTTATCCAGCTCTTTCTTCCACCTCCTGAATAGTTCTGCCATCCTCTTAAGAGCAAAAGACTTGATTAATTGCTCTTTAACTGGCTTCTCTGGATCATCCTCTGGTGGTAGGGTGAAATTTGACTTCAGCTCAGTCCAAAGATCATTTTTCTGCATATCATTGACATAAGACACCTCAGGGTCTTCTATAGCCGGCTTTAACCATTGCTGGATGCTGATCGGGATCTTCTTCCTAACCAAAACCCCGCACTGAGCAACAAATGCGCTCTTTGTCCGGAGGGGTTCAATCGGTTGGCCGTCGGCGCGATTGCTATGATCTCAAACTTTTCATCCAAGCTCAACTTTTTCTTCGGGCCTCGTCTCTTTACCGAAGTTGTGCTCGATCCGGAGGGCTAGAAAAAAGAACAAAGACTTAATTAATATGTGTACATACCAAAACAATGAATGCATCAATTAGCTAGTCAGCAGAAGCTTAACTAATATATATATACCTGGCCGGACTCGGTTCGGTCACTGGAGACGTCATCACGGTCTCCTTCTTGCACCGGCATTGGGTCACTGGAGCCGTCCTCACAGTCTCCTTCTTGCACCGGCATTAGGTCACCGGAGCCATCATAATCATAGCCAGCTGCTTCCAGACCATCGGTGTCGTTGAGAAACAACGAGACGACGGCATCACTTCCTCGTGCGATTATGTCCCCCAACAACTCTTCTTGTACTTCGTCTCGGGCGGTGTCCATAGTTTCTACAAATATTGACAACATGGCAATTATTATTCAAACATGACAGATGGATATATTAGTGGCAAACATAGAACAAATATTAATTAGTGGCCTCGACGCTGCTTCTCTAGGGTTTGGGGTGGCCTCGACGCTGCTTCTCTAGGGTTTCGGGTGGCCTCGACAATGCTTCAAGGATAAAAAAAGAAGAGGAATAAGAAAAAAAAGAGGAGAAGAAAGAATAGAGGAGTAAGAACTCCTCTATTCTTTCTTCTCCTCTTTTTTTCTTCTCCTTCCTCTTTTTTTTATCGAGAACGAGGGTCATCGAGGGTCACCGAGCGGTAGAGGAAACCCTAAATAGCAAGTATCTTGGGTGTGAGATACATGTGGCCGTCAGTGTCGGACACTACATGCACGTCCCACAAGTTACGTGGGCGTCGAAGCCCGCACCACTTGTGGGACGTGGATGTAGTGTCCGACACCGACGGCCACATGTATCTCACACCGACGATACTTTCTATTTAGGGTTTCCTCTACCGCTCGGCGACCCTAACCCTTGACGACCCTCGTTCCCGATAAAATAAAGAGGAAGAAGAAAAAAAAGAGAAGAAGAGGAAGAAGAAGAAAAAAAAGAAGAGAGAAAGATTTCTTCTTCTCTTCTTTTTTTCTCCTTCTTCCTCTTCTTCTCTTTTTTTTCTTCTTCTTCCTCTTTATTTTATCGGAAACGAGGGCGTCGAGGGTCAGGGTCGCCGAACGGTAGAGGAAACCCTAAATAGCAACTATCGTGGGTGTGAGATACATGTGGCCGTCGGTGTCGGACACTACATCCACGTCCCACAAGTGACGTGGGCGTCGAAGCCCGCGCCACTTGTGGGATGTGGATGTAGTGTCCGACACCGATGGTATATGTATCTCACACCGACGATACTTTCTATTTAGGGTTTCCTCTACCGCTCGGCGACTCTCGACGACCCTCGTTCCCGATAAAATAAAGAGGAAGAAGAAGAAAAAAGAGAGGAGAAGAAAGAATAGAGGAGTTCTCTTATTTTTTATCCTCTTCTTCCTCTCATGTTCGACGACCCTCGACCCCTCGGCGACCCTAGACCCCCTCTCGACCCCCTCATGTCGAAGTTATCGGGTAGGGGGTATATCGACAACGACATACCCGATACATACATACATACATACATACATACATATCACATGCATCCATACATATATGAACAAAATTAATATCTACTAATTAACAACCTAAATAAAAAGACTAATATATATAGGAAGAATAAGAAAAAAGAAGAGAAGAAAGAATAGAGGAGAAGACTTCCTCTTCTTCCTCTCCTCTTCTTCTCCCTCTTCTTCCCCTTCTTCCTCGCCTCTCTCATGAATGTCCGATGTTCTCGACCCCCCCCCACGTGTCGAAGAAAAAACAGAAGAAAAAAGAGGAGAATAAGAAAGGAATAGAGGAGAAGAAGAGAAAAATAGAATATATATTAGTTTTTCTCTTCTTCTCCTCTATTCCTTTCTTCTTCTCCTCTTCTTTTTCTTCTTTTTTCTTCTTCTTATTTATTTCTCCTCGTCTTCCTCTCCCCTCTTCTTCTCCTTTCTTCCTCCTCTTATTTCCTTTTTCCTCTCACTCTTTTTCTTCTTCTTCCTTCTTAAAAATACATGAAGTAGTATTGCTTGTTTTTTTAAAATAATGTTCAAATAGGAATTTTAGAAAAAAAAGTAAAGGTTTTGCCTAATTCATTGTTCATATGAATATGCAAACATTTGCATATTTACAATAATCAATATCACCAAAAAAATCTATGAACAGAAAAAATACTTTTTTTCTATTAATCTATCTTTTGCATACATATACACACATACATATACTATACATATACATATAATCAGGAAAAACATATATGAATTTGCAAAAAAATTAAAAACAGGGGGAAGAGGGGGGCGGCGCTGGCCCTGACCAAAGCGAGTGGTGACGGTGGCGCGGGGCGGCGACGGCGAGGCAGAGGCGGGGCAGCGATGGCGTCGGGGTGGCGACGGCATAGGGGCGCGACGCGGGGCGGTGACGGCATCGGGGCGGCGCGGGGTGGCGCGCGGCAACGGAGTCGGGGCGGCGCGGGGTGGCGACGGCGTTTGGGCGGCGCGGGACGACGTCGGAGGCAGGGGCGACGTCGGCGACGGCGAGGCGCAGAGGGGCAGCCTGGTGGCGTCGGGCGGGGACCAATGGTGGTGGGCCAGGAGCGAGGCCCATTGGTCCCGGTTCATTCCACCAACCGGGACCAAAAGGTCCAGATGAACCGGGACCAATGGCTCACGTGGCCCGGCCGGCCCCCTGGGCTCACGAACCGGGACCAATGCCCCCATTGGTCCCGGTTCTGGACTGAACCGGGACTAATGGGCTGACCCGGCCTGGACCAAAGCCCTGTTTTCTACTAGTGTGATGTGATTGACTTGACCCATTCCGTTAGCTTAGCACTTGATCGTTTAGTTTGTTGCTATTGCTTTCTTCATGACTTATACATGTTCTTATGACTATGAGATTATGCAACTCCCGTTTACCAGAGGAACACTTTGTGTGCCACCAAACGTCACAACATAACTGGGTGATTATAAAGGTGCTCTACAGGTGTCTCCAAAGGTACTTGTTGGGTTGGCGTATTTCGAGATTAGGATTTATCACTCCGATTGTCGGAGAGGTATCTCTGGGCCCACTCAGTAATGCACATCACTATAAGCCTTGCAAGCATTGCAACTAATGAGTTAGTTGCGGGATGATGTATTACGGAACGAGTAAAGAGACTTGCCGGTAACGAGATTGAACTAGGTATTGAGATACCGACGATCGAATCTCGGGCAAGTAACATACCGATGACAAAGGCAATAACATATGTTGTTATGCGATCTGACCGATAAAGATCTTCGTAGAATATGTAGGAGCCAATATGGGCATCCAGGTCCTGCTATTGGTTATTGACCAGAGAGGTGTCTCGGTCATGTCTACATAGTTCTCGAACCCGTAGGTTCCGCACGCTTAACGTTCGTTGACGATATAGTACTATATGAGTTATGTATGTTGATGACCGAATGTTGTTCGGAGTCCGGGATGAGATCACGGACATGACGAGGAACTCCGGAATGGTCCGGAGATAAAGTTTGATATATGGGATAGTAGTGTTTGATCTCCTGAAGGGTTCCGGAATTCACCGGAAGGGGTTCCGGATGTTTCCCGAAATGTTTGGGCACGAGAACACTTTATCTGGGCCAAAGGGGAAAGCCCACGAGGCTTTTGGAAAGTGCAAAAGGAAGTTTTGCGGAGACCAGAGGCTAGACGCCAAGAACCGGAGATGTCGTGAGGATGATGTCGTCGAAGTAGAGCAGCAGATATGCACTGTCAGCTCCCTGATGATACACAAAGAGTGAGGCATCAGAGCGAGTGGACTGATAGTCCAGAGGCTACAGGAAGGCTGCGATACGCTGGTACCAAGCCCGAGGCGCCTGCTTCAACCTATACAGAGAGCGGGAGAGCAAACACACGAAGTCGGGGTGCCCGGCATCAACGAAACCAGTAGGCTGCTCACAGAACACCTGCTCAGCGAGATGACCGTGCAAGAAGGCGTTGGAAATGTCCAACTGATGCACATGTCAGGCACGCGAGACGCCAACTGAAGGACGGCGTGGATCGTGCCCGGTTTCACAGCCGGGGCAAAGGTGTCGGTGAAGTCCACGCCCGCGCGCTGCCGAAAACCATGAACCACCCATCGAGCCTTCTAGCGCTCGAGAGAACTATCCGAGCGAGTCTTGTGGCAAAACACCCACTTGCCAGAGAAGATGTTGGCACGGAGGGGTCGCGGAACAAGTTGCCACGTGCGGTTGCACTGTAAGGCGTCGAACTCCTCCTGCATCACACCTAGCCAGTGGGGATCCCGAAGGGCAGCGCGAGCGGAGGTGGGGACGGGTGATGGCGTCGACGTCGAGGCGGCGCACACATACTCGTCGGCGGAGTAGCGCGTGCTGGGACGAAGCACTCCTGCTCGGGCATGGGTAGTCACGCCAAGTGGCGGGGTAGCAGGGCCGACGGGTGCCGCGGCGGCGGCGGCGGCTGAGCCGGTGGCGGAAGAGGCAACGAGCGAGGGTGACGTCGAGCCCGTCGTAGTGTGGGCGGGCGGGGTGCCGGGATCAACCTCGTATGAGGGAGATGGGGACCCGAGGGCCCGCTCGGGCTCGACCTCGGGGGAGGGAGTCACGAAGCCAGGTGGTGGCGGCAGAGGGAGCCGTGCCGGGGGGGCACCGGGGGCTGCCATGGCCATCGCTCCACGAAGGGGGCACGGGGCCGGCGCCGAAGGGGCCGAAGCCGGAGGAACCTAAGAAAAGGGAACACCATCTCGACAAAGTACACATGCCTCGAGGTGTACACACGATGAGTGATAGGATCATAGCACCGGTAACCTTTGGTGTTAGGAGGGTACCCAAGGAAGATGCATGGGACAGATCATGGTGCAAGCTTGTGTGGCATGGTGGATGCGGTGCTAGGATAACAGAGAAACCTGAAGATGCGGAGACCATCATAAGACGGTGGTGTGCCAAAGAGAAGGTGGTGAGGGGCGTAATTCCACCGAGGGCGACCCAGACGAATGTTAACTAAGAGAGTGGCGGTAGTGAGGGTATCAGGCCAAAACCGAGCGGGCACGTTAGAGTGAAAGAGTAACATGCGAACGCAATCATTAAGAGTGCGGAGAATGCCCTTGGCGCGGCCGTTCTGCTGGGAAGTGTAGGGTCAAGTCAGATGGAAGGTGGTGCCGTGAGAGGCGAGAAGTGTGCGAAAAGCGACATTTTCAAACTCTTTTCCGTTATCAGTTTGGAGTGCGAGTATGGGGCGACTGGACTAGGTGGGGACATAGGAATAAAAGGCGGTGAGTGTGGCTAAAGCATCGGATTTACGACGAAGGGGAAAAGTCCACACGTAATGAGAATAATCATCTAAAATCACCAAGTAGTATAGATAGCCCATGTTACTCAACGGGAGATGTCCAAACATCACTATGAAGTAATTGAAACGGAAAGTGGAAACTGAAGTAGACGCACTAAAGGGAAGATGAACGTGCTTGCCTAAGCGACAAGCCTCACAAGAGTGCTCGTCGAGCTTATCACATGAGAAAGAGAAACTCCTAAGAATTTGACGTAATATAGTGTGGTTGGGGTGACACAAGCGAGCGTGCCAAAGGTCAACGCCGGCGGCAAGGGCGACAGGTGTGGATGTGGAGGCGCCGGTGTGCATGGGGTAGAGCTCATCGGGACTGTCACATCGGTGAAGGACCATCTGGGTATGGGCGTCTTTCACAGAAAAGCCAACACCATCAAATTCAACAGTAAGTGGGTTCTCACGAGTAAGACGATGAAAGGAAGCGAGGTTCGTGACTAAATTAGGTGAAACAAGAACATTAGACATAGTGATGGGAGTGGAAGTGGAGGGAAAGCTAGTGCTACCGATATGAGTAATAGGTAAGGAGGAGCCATTGCCGACAGTGATACGAGTGGGTGTGTGAACGAGAGTGGAGGAGGTTTGGTTACCGGGATGAGCTGCCATGTGCGCAGTAGCACCTGAGTCCATGTACCAGTCGCCTCCACCGACAGAGCTACTCGGCGACGACGCAGAGTGCTGGGCGGCGAGGAGGGTGGGTTCCCATGGCACAGGTACCGGCGGCGGCAGAAGGCCCCTGTAGGGCGGCGCCGGGATGGTCGGGCCATGACCATCGAGGGGCGGCGGCGCAAGGAGGGCGCCATAGTCGGCACCAGCCGGCTGGAAGGGCGCGCTGATGAACGCCTGGTGGCCAGCGGGGAGAGCCTGCTGATAGTGCGGCACCCCCCGGTGTCCTGGGCCCGCTGCTCCTGTAGGCGGCGGCGACCGCCCCATGCCGGTTGCATCGGCCCCTCCCCCTTGCGTGTGCTTCGGGGGAGGCGCTAGTGGCGACAAAGGGTAACACCCGGCGGGTGCGGGAGGACGCGACTGGATCGGCGCGGCCGGTGGAGCGGTTCCACCGTAGATGGTGAAGTAGCCCGAAGAGTCCATGGACGGCGGCGGTGGCGCGCGCGGGAAGGCGCTGCATGGCGGCGGCGCGCGTGAGGAAGCGTTGCGCGGTGGCGGCAGCGGTGGTGGGGAGCAGCGGCGACGACGCATGCGAGAAGGCGCTGCGTGGTGGTGGGGAAGCTGCGGCGCGCGATGGAAAAAGGCGCGGAGCGGCTGCAGCGGCGCAGGACGCACTGGCAGCAGCGCTTCGGGACGCGCGTGTAGAAGCGTAGCAAGGCAGCGGCGGCACAGGCCTGGGAAACGGAAGCGGCGACTAAAGGAAGCAGGCTCGCGTGGGGGAAGATAGGGCGGCTAGCCCAGTGCGCGGTTGCAAGGGTTGCAGCGGCTACGGCGCGAAGTGGCACAGGCACGCGGGACGCAGCGTCGCCACGCGAAGCAGGTGCGCGGGAGCAGTGCAGCGCGAAGCAGCAGGCACAGGATGCTGCGGGACAGGGCACACATGCGGCAGCAATGCGGGACGCGGGGGCGGAAGCTGGCACAAGCAGGTGGCGGCGCAGGTTAGTGGGAGAAGAGGCGGGGCAGCGGCGGGTGCGGTGGTGGGTTGCGGCGGCGGTGGCGCCGGCTGACCCTAGGCTTAGACCGGAGAGGATGATACCATGTAGATAGATAATTTGCAATATGATGTATTGATTGGGGTGCTGGTGCACGCATATATAATACGAGGAAAGGCCTCTACCTCAACTATACAAGACTAGGAGGTGAGCCACAACTCCAATACACGTGCAGTACAAAATACATACTCAACAACTTGTTCTAAAGTTTGTGATTCCCGTAGCATGCACATATGATGAACCATTATGTGATGAAGTCGGAGCATGATTTATTTATTGATTGTCTTCCTTATGAGTGGCGGTCGGGGACGAGCGATGGTCTTTTCCTACCAATCTATCCCCCTAGGAGCATGCCCGTAGTACTTTGTTTCGATAACTAATAGATTTTTGCAATAAGTATGTGAGTTCTTTATGACTAATGTTGAGTCGATGGATTATACGCACTCCCACCCTTCCACCATTGCTAGCCTCTCTAGTACCGCACAAATTTCGCCGGTACCATAAACCCACCATATATCTTCCTCAAAACAGCCACCATACCTACCTATTATGGCATTTTCATAGCCATTCCGAGATATATTGCCACGCAACTTTCCACCATTCCGTTTATTATGACATGCTCCATCATTGTCATATTTCTTTGCATGATCATGTAGTTGACATCATATTTGTGGCAAAGCCACCATTCTTAATTCTTTCATACATGTCACTCATGTCTTATTGCACATCCCGGTACACCGCCGGAGGCATTCACATAGAGTCATATGTTGTTCTAAGTATCAAGTTGTAATTTTGGAGTTGTAAGTAAATAGAAGTGTGATGATCATCATTATTAGAGCATTGTCCAATGTGAGGAAAGGATGATGGATACTATGATTCCCCCACAAGTCGGGATGAGACTCCAGACGAAAATAAAAAAAAGAAAAAAGAGGCCATAAAAAAAGAAATGAAAACGGCCCAAATAAAAAAATGAGAGAAAAAGAGAGAAGGGACAATGTTACTATCCTTTTACCACACTTGTGCTTCAAAGTAGCACCATGATCTTCATGAGAGAGAGTCTCCTATGTTGTCACTTTCATATACTAGTGGGAATTTTACAGTATAGAACTTGGCTTTTATATTCCAATGGTGGGCTTCCTCAAAATGCCCTAGGTCTTCGTGAGCAAGATAGTTGGATGCACACCCACTTAGTTTCTTTTGTTGAGATTTTATACACTTATAGCTCTAGTGCATCCGTTGCATGGCAATCCCTACTCACTCACATTGATATCTATTCATGGGCATCTCCATAGCCCGTTGATACGCCTAGTTGATGTGAGACTATCTTCTCCTTTTTGTCTTCTCCACAACCACCATTCTATTCCACCTATAGTGCTATATCCATGGCTTACGCTCATGTATTGCGTGAAGATTGAAAAAGTTTGAGAACATCAAAAGTATGAAATAATTGCTTGGCTTGTCATCGGGGTTGTGCATGATTAATACTTTGTGTTATGAAGATAGAGCATAGCCAGACTATATGATTTTATAGGGATAACTTTCTTTGGCCATGTTATTTTGAGAAGACACGATTGCTTTGTTAGTATGCTTGAAGTATTATTATTTTTATGTCAATATTAAACTTTTGTCTTGAATCTTTCGGATCTGAACATTCATGCCACAATAAAGAATATTACATTGAGAATTATGCTAGGTAGCATTCCACATCAAAAATTCTGCTTTTATCATTTACCTACTCGAGGACGAGAATGAATTAAGCTTGGGGATGCTTGATACGTCTCCAACGTATCTACAATTTTTGATTGTTTCATGCTATTCTATTATCTATTTTGGATGTTTAATGGGCTTTAATATACCTTTTTATATTATTTTTGGGACTAACCTACTAATCAAAGGCCCAGTGCAAATTGCTGTTTGTTTGCCTATTTCAGTGTTTCCCAGAAATGGAATAGCAAACGGAATCCAAATGGAATGAAACCTTCGGGAGAGTTATTTTTGGAACAAACATGATCCAAGAGACTTGTAGTGGACGTCAAGAAAGAAGCGAGGAGGCCACGAGGCAGGAGGGCGCGCCCAGGGGGGTAGGCGCTCCCCACCCTCGTGGGCCCCTCGCAGCTCCACTGACGTACTTCTTCCTCCTATATATACCCATATACCCCGAAAACATCCAGGAGCACCACAAAACCCTATTTCCACCACCGCAACCTTCTGTACCCGTGAGATCCCATCTTGGGGCCTTTTTCGGTGCTCTGTCGGAGGGGGAATCGATCACGAAGGGCTTCTACATCAACACCATAGCCTCTCCGACGATGTGTGAGTAGTTTACCACAGACCTTCGGGTCCATAGTTAATAGCTAGATGGCTTCTTCTCTCTCTTTGGATCTCAATACAAAGTTCTCCTCGATTCTCTTGGAGATCTATTCGATGTAATTCTTTTTGCGGTGTGTTTGTCGAGATCTGATGAATTGTGGGTTTATGATCAAGATTATGTATGAACAATATTTGATTCTTCTCTGAATTCTTTTATGCATGATTTAATATCTTTGCAAGTCTCTTCGAATTATCAGTTTGGTTTGGCCTACTAGATTGATCTTTCTTGCAATGGGAGAAGTGCTTAGCTTTGGGTTCAATCTGGCGGTGTCCTTTCCCAGTGACAACAGGGGCAACAAGGGACATATTGTATTGTTGCCATCGAGGATAAAAAGATGGGGTTTATATCATATTGCTTGAGTTTATCCCTCTACATCATGTCATCTTGCCTAATGCATTACTCTGTTCTTATGAACTTAATACTATAGATGCATGCTGGATAGCGGTCGATGTGTGGAGTAATAGTAGTAGACGTAGAATCATTTTGGTCTACTTGTCACGGACGTGATGCCTATATACATGATCGTGCCTAGATATTCTCATAACTATGTGCTTTTCTACCAATTGCTCGACAATAATTTGTTCACCCACCATAGAATTTGCTATCTTGAGAGAAGCCACTAGTGAAACCTATGGCCCCCGGGTCTATCTTGCATCCTATTATTTTCCTATATACTTGATATTTCCATAGTTGTTTATTTTGTAATCTTTATTTTCCAATCTATATAATAAAAATACCAGAAATATTTATCTTATTATCTCTATCGAATCTCACTTTCGAAAGTGACCATGAAGGGATTGACAACCCCTTTATCGCGTTGGTTGCGAGGTTCTTGTTTGTTTGTTCAGGTACTAGGGACTTGCGTGTTACCTCCTACTGGATTGATACCTTGGTTCTCAAAACTGAGGGAAATATTTACGCTACTTTGCTGTATCACCCTTTCCTCTTCAAGGGAAAACCAACGCAAGCTCAAGAGGTAGCACCAACC
The DNA here is from genome assembly GCA_034509565.1 of Triticum monococcum. Taxonomy (NCBI): domain Eukaryota; kingdom Viridiplantae; phylum Streptophyta; class Magnoliopsida; order Poales; family Poaceae; genus Triticum; species Triticum monococcum. Next base: position 82,823,149 of record CM067841.1, read on the forward strand.
TATATATATGTGGGGAGAGGTGCTACACAATACAAAACTTATTCCATGCCGTGTGCCGGCACTCCTCCTCCTCTAGTTTACTCCTCCATTCTAGATCATCACAGTGCTTAGGCAAAGCCCTGTAGGATTGCTTCACCACCACTGTCACCATGCCGTTATGCTGACGGAACTCATCTACTACCTTGCTCCGCTTGCTGGATCAAGATGGCGAGCACGACACCGAGCTGAACGTGTGCAGAACGCGGAGGTGTCATGCGTTCGGTACTTGATCGGTTGTAGCACGAAGTAGTTCGACTACATTAACCACATTGTTAAACGCTTCCTCTTACGGTCTACGAGGGTACGTAGACACACTCTCCCCCTCGTTTCTATGCATCACCATGGTTAGATCATTGCATGTGCGTAGATTTTTTTCCATGCAACGTTTCCCAACAGTAGCATCATGAGCCAAGTCTATGCGTAGATGATATGCACGAGTAGGACACAAAGAGTTGTGGGCGGTGATAGTCATACTGCTTACCACCAACGTCTTATTTTGATTTGGCGGTATTGTGGGATGAAGCGGCCCAGACAAACCTTACATGTCCACGCACATGAGACCGGTTCCACCGATAGACATGCAACTAGTTTTGCATAAAGGTGGATGGCGAGCGTTTGTTTCTCCTACTTTAGTTGAATCGAATTTGACTGCGGCTGGTCCTTGAAGAATGTTAGAACAAAAAACTTGACGAAACACCGTTGTGGTTTGATGCATAGGTAAGAACGGTTCTTGCTAGAAGCCCATAGCAGCCACGTAAACTTGCAACAACAATGTAGAGGACGTCTAACTTGTTTATGCAGGGCATGTTGTGATGTGATATGGGCAATACATGATGTGATAAACTTTATTGTATGATATGATCATGTTTTGTAAGATATCTGACAACCGGCAAGAGCCTTATGGTTGTCTGTTTATTGTATGAAATGCAAACGCCATGTAATTGCTTTACTTTATCACTATGCGTTAGCGATAGTTGTAGAAGCAATAGTTGGCGAGACGACCACGACGCTACAATGGAGATCAAGGTGTCGAGCCAGTGACGATGGTGATCATGACGATGCTTTGGAGATGGAGATCAAAAGCACAAGATGATGATGGCCATATCTTGTCACATATTTTGATTGCATGTGAAGTTTATCTTTTTATGCATCTTATTTTTCTTAGTACGGCGGTAGCATTATAATATGATCCCTTAACTAAATTTCAAGGTAAAGGTGTTCTCCCTGAGTATGCACCGTTGCTACAGTTCATCGTGTTGAGACACCACGTGATGATCGGGTGCGATAGACTCTATGTTCACATACAACGGGTGCAAGACAGTTTTGCACATGCGGAATACTTGGGTTAAAGTTGACTAGCCTAGCATGTACAGACATGGCCTCAGAACACTAGAGACCGAAAGGTCGAACATGAATCATATAGTAGATATGATCAACATAGAGATGTTCACCATTGATGAATACTTCATCTCACGTGATGATCGGACATGGGTTAGTTGATTTGGATCACGTATCATTTAGATGACTTGAGGGATGTCTATCTAAGTGGGAGTTCTTAAGTAATTTGATTAATTGAACTTAATTTACCATGAACTTAGTCCTAATAGTATTTGCATATCTATGTTGTAGATCAATAGCTCGTGAAATAGCTCCCCTGTATTTTTGATATGTTCCTAGAGAAAACTAAGTTGAAAGATGATAGTAGAAATGATACAGACTGGGTCCGTGATCTGAGGATTATCCTCATTGCCGCACAAAAGAATTATGTCCATGATGCACCACTAGGTGATAAACCTATTGCAGGAGCAGATGCAGACTTTATGGACGTTTTGCAAGATCGATATGATGACTACTTGATAGTTTAGTGCGCCATGCTTTACGACTTAGAACCGGGACTTCAAAAACATTTTGAACGCCACGGATCATATGAGATGTTCCAAGAGCTGAAATTGGTATTTCAGACTCATGCTCCTGTCGAGAGGTATGAGACCTTTGACAAGTACTTTGCCTACAAGATGGAGGAGACTAGCTCAGCCAGTGAGCATGTGCTCAGAATGTATGGGTACTACAATCGCTTGAATCAAGTTGGAGTTAATCTTCCAGATAATATAGTGATTGACAGAGTTCTCTAGTCACTATCACCAAGCTACTAGAACTTTGTGATGAACTATAATATGCAAGGGATGGAGAAAATAATTCCCGAGCTCTTCACGATGCTAAAATCGGCGAAGGTAGAAATCAAGAAAGAGCATCAAGTGTTGATGGTTAACAATACCACTAGTTTCAAGAAAAAGGGTAAAGGGAAAGAAATGGAACTTCAAGAAGAATGGCAAGCAAGTTGCCACTCCCAGGAAGAAGCCCAAAGCTGGATCCAAGCCTGAAACTGAGTGCTTCTACTGCAAAGGAAATGGTCACTAGAAGCAGAATTGCCCAAAACATTTGGCGGATAAGAAAGATGGCAAAGTGAACAAAGGTATATTTGATATACAGGTTATTGATGTGTACCTTACTAGTGTTCCTAGTAGCCCCTGTGTATTTGATACCGGTTCAGTTTCTAAGATTAGTAACTCGAAACAGGAGTTGCAGAATAAACAGAAACTAGTTAAGGGTGAGGTGACGATGAGTGTTGGAATTGATTCCAAGGTTGATATGATCAACATCGCACACTCACTCTACCTTCGAGATTAGTGTTGAGACAAAATAAATGTTATTTGGTGTTTGAGTTAAGCATGAATATGATTAGATCATGTTTATTTCAATACATTTATTCATTTAAGTCAGAGAATAATTGTTTTGTTTACATGAATAAAACCTTCTATGGTCATACACCCAATGTCAAATGTTTATTGAATCTCGATTGTAGTGATACACATATTTATAATATTGATGCCAAAAGATGCAAAGTTGGTAATGATAGTGCAACATATTTGTGGCATTGCCGTTTAGGTCATATTGGTGTAAAGCGCATGAAGAAACTCCATGCGGATGGACTTTTGGAACCACTTGATGATGAATCATTTGATACTTGCGAACCATGCCTCATGGGCAAGATGACTAAAACTCCATTCTCCGAAACAATGGAGCGAGCCAATGACTTATTCGAAATAATACACACCGATGTATGCAGTCCGATGAGTGTTGAAGCACGCGGCGGGTATCGTTATTTTCTGACCTTCACAGATGATTTGAGTAGGTATGGGCATATCTACTTGATGAAACACATGTCTAAAACATTTGAAAAGTTCAAAGAGTTTCAGAGTGAAGTAGAGAATCATCATAACAAGAAAATAAAGTTTGTACGATCTGATCGCGTAGGAGAATATTTGAGTTACGAGTTTGACCTTCATTTAAAACAATGTGAAATTGATTCACAACTCACGCCACCTAGAACACCACAGCGCAATGGTGTATCCTAACGTTGTAACCGTACTTTATTGGATATGGTGCGTTCTATGATGTCTCTTACCGATTTACCACTATCGTTTTGGGGTTATGCATTAGAGACAGCCGCATTGTAGCGCCCTCGATGCGGCTATATCTTCCACGTGTCGAAGCATGACTTAGAGGCGTAACCACATTGAAAGCAATGTCGCAAGTGAGGTAATCTTCACACAACCCATGTAATACATAAGGGAAAAGATACATAATTGGCTTACAATCGCCACTTCACACAATTACATGAATAAAGCATTACATCCTCTAGGCACAATCAAGGTCCGACTACGGAACCAAAATAAAAGAAGAACCCCAAATGCGACACGGTCCCCAATCGACCCCAACTGGGCTCCACTACTGATCAACTAGAACGAAAACAACACAAAGGACAAGATCTTCAATGAGCTCCTCCTGAGCTGGGTTGCGTCATCTGCACGGACTCATCGGCACCTGCAAGCTGATTTTGGAAGTATATGTGAGTCACGGGGACTCAGCAATCTCACCCTCGCGATCAAGACTATTTGAGCTTATGGGTAAGGTAAAGGTATGAGGTGGAGCTGCAGCAAGCGACTAGCATATATGGTGGCTAACATACGCAAATGAGAGCGAGAAGAGAAGGCAAAGCACGGTCGATAAAAGTATGATCAAGAAGTGATCCTAGAACAACCTACGTCAAGCATAACTCCAACACCGTGTTCACTTCCCGGACTCCGCCGGAAAGAGACCATCACGGTTACACACGCGGTTGATGCATTTTAATTAAGGTCAACTTCAGGTTTTCTACAACTGGACATTAACAAATTCCCATCTGCCCATAACCGCGGGCATGGCTTTCGAAAGTTCAAGTCCCTGCAGGGGTGTCCCAACTTAGCCCATCACAAGCTCTCACGGTGAACGAAGGATATTCCTTCTAGCGGGAAGACCCGATCAGACTCAGAATCCCGGTTACAAGACATTTCGACAAGGTAAAACTAAACCAGCAACACCGCCCGAATGTGTCGACAAATCCCGATAGGAGCTGCACATATCTCTTTCTCAGGGCACACCAGATTGTCCAAACTTCCGGTAGGCCAGCCCAGAGTTGCCCTTGGTGGCCACAGGCGGCAGACAAGTTGGACCAACACTCAGAGGAGCACTGGCCCGGGGGGTCAAAATAATGATAACCCTTGGGCGCATGACCCCTAAGGGAAAAGAAAAGGCTAGGTGGCGAATGGTAAAACCAATGTTGGGCATTGCTGGAAGAGTTTTACTCAGGGCGAACTGTCAAGGGGTTCCCATTATCACCCAACCGCGTAAGGAACGCAAAATCCGGGAACATAACACCGATATGACGGAAACTAGGGCGGCAAGAGCGGAACAAAACACTAGGCATAAGGCCGTGCCTTCCACCCTTTACCAAGTATATAGATGCATTAATTAAATAAGAGATATTGTGATATCCCAACAAGTAAACATGTTCCAACAAGGACAACATCTCCATGTTCCAACAAGGAACAAACTTCAATCTTCACTTGCAACTAACAACACTATAAGAGGGGCTGAGCAAAGCGGTAACATAGCCAAACAACGGTTTGCTAGGACAAGGTGGGTTAGAGGCTTGGTTCAACAATATAGGAGGCATGAAAAGCAAGTGGTAGGTATCGCAGCATAGGCATAGCAAAAGAGCGAGCAACTAGCAAGCAAAGATAGAAGTGATTTCGAGGGTATGGTCATCTTGCCTGAGATCCTGCAAGGAAGAAGAACGAGTCCATGAAGAAGTCAAACGGACGTAGACGAACGGGTCCTCACAAACATGACGTTACCGGAACCAACCCGAAGAAGCAAACACCGGAAAGAAGCACACAACATAGTAAACAACCAACACATGAACATGGTATGATATGCGGGATGCGGTATGCGATGCATATGCATGATTGGACAAGTAATGCATGAACCTGGCCTCAACTTGGAAATCCTAGAGTGCCACTGGAAAGGTGAGGTGATTTCGGTTGAAATCGATATAAAGAAAACCGGAATCGGAGGCACGGTTTGGAAATGGCAAGCAAAACAAATATGGCACCGGTCTGCGATATACAGCAAATAGCCATCTAAATGCATCAAGATAATTATGCTACAGCACTCAAACATGACAACAAAATACATGGCAGGGATCCACTCATGATGCTTAACAAAAGATGAACACTGAGCTATGGCCAATTCATCCATTGACAGGTTCAAACAAGCATGGCAAATAGGCATTTGGTAAACAGATTTCAGACTTAGTGAAATTAACACTTGACTGGAATTTCATATCAGATAGCACACTTTGGAGGATGAAAACTATATGCTACAGGAACTTAACATGGCAAAGTAAAGCATGGCATGGAGCTACTCAAAGAGCTTAACAAAAGTCCCTTAGTGACCTTGAGCCAAAAGGGATCAGAAAATACAATTGCAAGCATGTGAACATGGCAAAAACATAATCAGTTCTCAGACTTAGTGAAAACTGGAGCATGCAAAATCAGATATCTAGTAGGCATGTTTACGAGCTCGATGCACTCACTACAGAGCATGTCATGACAATCTAAGCATACACCCATCAAGAATGCACATTATACAAGATAGACATGGCAGGAACAATAACATAGCATGCACGGATCAACTAGAACATCCTCGGCAAAATCGCTAACAAGTAGACAATCTGCCCAGATTCACGAAATAGCAAAAGTAGAGCTCGATTGACTCAAGCTAGGGTGCTCCATAATTGCAAACAAAGACATGGATGGATAGAGCACTACAAGATTAACAAAACATCCTTACTGATCATCCTCAAACGAGGCATAGATCACTAGGAAACAACATGAACATATGGCATATTGGGATAAACAGATCAAAGACTTAGTGGAAATGCTAGTCCCTGAAATCAGCATTAACGAAAGCAGCACTTTGCAAGCTTGTGCTAGTCACCACACACATCACAAAAATACATGGGTTGCACCTCTGGATAGATGGCAAAACATATAACAAAACACATGTAGAGCTCAGGGGCATATCATGCACACATTAATCATGGCAAAAATGACAAATATCTAATTGGAGTAGCAGATCTGACAATTATCTCAAATAGCATACTTCTAATAGCATTTCGGGCATCAAGATGAACTCAAATGAAAATGACCCAATGAGATGAAATGATATGCTCTCTGAGACGAACATTTTGATATGCTATATGCCCAAAACAGAGCTACGGATGCAAAGTTACGGCAGGATGAACATGGGCAGTTGAAACATGGCAACCTCGGGGACGGTGCGGTGCGGGATGGTTCGGATCCAGGACGGAGGGGCGGCGTTTGGATGGAGGGACCGGTGGATCTCATCCCCCCTGCGAGCGGATCCGGCCGGAGTGGAGGCGGCGGCGGTGGAGGCGCGCTCCAGCAGGCTCGGGCGGAGCTGCTCGCCGACGGAGCGGCAGCCGACGATGGCGCCCGGTGCGGCTGGCGGCGCCGACGCGGAGGAAGAAGCGACGCGGAGGCGGGGCGAAGGAGATGGGCTCGGAGGGCCGGTCGTGGGCTCTCGGGCCCGCGGCGGCGTCTGCCACACGTCGGTCCAGGAGAGGCTGGGGGCGGCGGCGCGCTGGTGGGCGGACATGTCCGGCCCGGTCGGACACGTCCGGCGGCTGGAGGAGGACGAAGACTAGGGTTAGGGTAGGGAAAGATCCGAAAAATTCGGGGGAAGCCACATATTTATAGGTAGAGGGAGCTAGGAGTGTCCAAATGAGGTGCGGTTTTCGGCCACGCGATCGTGATCGAATGACCGAGATGATGGAGCAGGTTTAGGTGGGTTTTTGGGCCAACTTGGAGGGATGTTGGGCTGCAACACACACGAGGCCTTTTTGGTCCCTCGGTTAACCGTTGGAGCATCAAACGAAGTCCAAATGGTACGAAACTTGACAGGCGGTCTACCGGTAGTAAACCAAGGCCGCTTGGCAAGTCTCGGTCCAATCCGGAAACGTTTAACCCCCACACACGAAAGAAAGGTAGAAATGACCAACGGAGGAGAACGGAGCGCCGGAATGCAAAACAGACAACGGGGAAAATGCTCGGATGCATGAGACAAACATGTATGCAAATGAAATGCACATGATGACATGATATGCAATGCATGACACGCAAGCAATGACATGGCAACAACAGAGAATAACGGGAAGACACGTGGCACAACGGTCTCGGGGCGTTACAACACTCCACCACTACGAGAGGATCTCATCCCGAGATCTAGAATGGCACCGGAGGGAAAAACGGAAGAGAAAAAGAAGAGGTAAAACTAAGTTGCTTCTTTGACAAACGAGTGAAACCACGAACCTTGAGAGGTTGGACAAAAGACAGAAAGAAAGCAACGGAGATGAACGAAGTTGAAAAACACTCCGTTAGGGAAAAAGAACAAGGAAGAAACAACTTCGGGTAGCACTCCGGTTGAAAATAACAGGAATTGAATAAGAATTTGATAATATGAGAGGATACTTGATGAAATCACAACATACATCCTCTGGAAGTATTGAATGCATGGAACAAGGGGTAAGAAAGATCTCAGACAGCACCCCGGTTTAAAAGAGATGAAACACTTGATAAAAATGAAAGAGCTTGAGAAAAAGGGACACAAAACTCTGGTTAAAAGGATAAGCACGATCAAAACATGGTCCTGACAAACCGAGAAGATGTGTTGAGGATAGCAACATCACAATGCCTCCGGAACAAAGGGAAACAAGATCTTGAGAGAGCACGGTTACAACAAATGCTAGAACGGAGTTGTTGGAAAACCCACAACGAAAAGAATAAGCTTGATATGGTCTTATGGAGTACATCTCAAATTATGAGGTGACAACCTGCCACTCACGGGAAAAAGAATTGGATTGATAAGAACAAGGAGACGAGAAGCTTATCGCACCGGAAAGGATAAATGAAGAAAATGGATCATTTGAAAGCACCATAGATAACAATAGTCCTTAGGGAAGGCTTTAGGTGAAATATAACTCAAGGTAACTCCAATGACGAGATTGATGGATTTTAAAATACCCCATTCTTGATAACTTGTGAAACATGAAATACGAACTCGAGTTATCAAGAATGACATAATACCACCTCCAATGATACGGTAGACAGAAATGCAATCCGGATTACAATATGGAGAAAGCTTGAGCTCCTCTGAAAAGAAAGTTGATGAACATTCCGAGAAGGAATATAAATCCTTGATGAACCATCATGTAGAACCTCCATGAAGAACTCCGGTAACCAAAGGATGATCAATCGAAATGAAAGAGAAGTTGAGAATACAAGGTGAAACCTTGTAATAATTTAGATGGATCTCCGTGATAAAATAATTGAGAGAGCTTTAAACTCCAGAAAAGAAAGATGAATCAAGTGAAACCGAGAATTTCATGAGCCTCCAGAATAAGGAATTAATTACTTGGATGAACAAGAATAAGAATTACGTTATGCGTATCCTTCAACAATTTAGTTGCTGACAAGCAACGGATTTGGCATACTACTTATTCTCGTAGAAAGGATTAAAAGAGACATATCAAAACTTGAGAACGGCTTCAACGAACCACCGGTAGGATTGGAACAACAAATGAATTGATACGGAAAAGAAATCTTGAACAAACCACCGTAAGAATTTGAAAATGAACGAAGAAGCTTGAGGGGATTTAGATACATCAGAACGAAGAGATCAAGAACTGATTAGAGGATATTAGATTGATGCACCAGCAAGATAGGAGAATGATAACTGGCAGCTGAGAATGAATAAACCTGAATTGATGGACTCCGGATAACAAACTGAGAAGACTCTTGAATTACTCCGGATAGGTGAAAATAATTCTCACGATCAAAACAATTACGAGAGGATGGCAACAAGCTAGAATCACGAATCTTGAAGAGAATGGAGCAAGATCAAAGAGAAACTCTTCTTCGGTCTTCAAAATCCGAGAATGACAACAAGAAACACCACCATGAATAATTGAGGCACTCCGGAAGAAACAAGAGCGAAGAGGTTGAGCCAACTATGAATTTTTTTGAAAGATCTTGGAGAAATACATATGACTGATGATAAATCGTTCTTACGTCAAACTTTGGCAAGAATTTTAAGGATATCTCCGGGAGCATTAGAAGAGTCAGGTAAGATCCTGGGAAAAGACCTGTGGGTTAGGGCCCACTCAAAGGATACACCGTTGAACGATTTGAAGGAGAGATTGCACCAGTTGAATTAAATGGCTTGAATAAGATAGGACCTCAAAATAGTTTGAACGGATGCAAAGTGAAAACACAAATCTTCGAAATATCTTCAGCACTCCGGAACAAATGAATAGCGAGAGGTGACTGATTTAAGAATAGCACCGGTATGAGAAAGCATTGACATGAGGAAAGGGTATGATCAACAAAGCTTGACTTGAAACCACCGGAGAAGAAAAGAATGAAGAATGATGAACTTGAAGCTCCATTAGAATCTTCATGAGAATCACCGGATAAGAATATTGATAGAAAAAGAATGGAGAGGCATCACAAGAATAAAAGGATACTTGATTAAGACATCGGATTCCTTGAAGAAAAAGGGTGGGTGGGCGGGAAAACAAAGGCAACTGGGGGACGGATGAAATAACACCGTTGAGAAAAACTGAGATTGAATCTTGCGGATATTGAAAAATGAAAACCAACCATCGATTGAAAAGGATTGACATGACAAACTCGATGATCAAGAAGGATTGGTATCCACATAGAAATATGAGAACACCGTTTAAGAAAGGTATGGAATCAACATTTGACTTCAAAGCAACTCGAATACCACAACTCAAAACAAAACAAAGGATTGGCTTGCAAAATAAGCCGGAGCAAACATATGATAGAGATTTCGTCCGAAGTTTTCGTGGTGGGGCCTACACGGGCTCGATCGTATAGCACCATCATGTACAAGGCAGTGCACATGACATACGAAGCGTCCCCGAGTCGGCATAGCCAAGGACTCTTTAAGACACAACAAGACCGCTATAAAATAGACCGTGAATAGGCGGACCACTAGACGTCGAACCCCAATTTCATACCATACATCTGTCGGAAAGATATCCTAAGAGCTACTTGAATTCCCACTTATGAAACTCCCGAACCTTTCCGGTTATGCAATTAGGTGTTGGGGATACAGGGGAAGCATAATATCTCACCCAAATCTAGCAAATCCTATATCCACCTGCATCCATCCTTCAACACATAACCAAGAAACCTTCGGAAATCGTCTACCTCAACCTTCGAAAAGCATCTGTTATACAAGTTATGGCAATACTCCCGAACTCCCGCCCCAGTACTGGGTGGCGTCGAGGTTATCTCACCAACAACTGCATAAAAGAGATTTTCGATGTCGGCGAACTAAACTCAGGTATTCCAGAACTGCAACGATAAAATTGTGACGACAACACCTCGGAGCTCAACTCCCCGGGACACTGCCACAACCCCTAAATGACAGGAGGCACCAAGAACAATGGTCTCGTCACAAATCCATCATAACGATTCCAAGATACCCGCGTGATCCTAAAAAGAGAAACTCCAAGGTGTTGGTGAGGCGACGGCAAGGAGGCAGGCGACGCGCGGGGGCTCGGGCCCGGTCGCGGCTCGAGCGGGCCGGCCTCGGGCCCCGCGGGTTGCGATGGCGGGAGGAGAGAGATAGGGTGACGTGGCGGTGTGGGATTCGCCGGGGACGGCGGTGCGGACATGTCCGGTCCGGGATGGACACGTCCGGCGGCTGGAGGTGGAAGAAGGCTAGGGTTCATCTGCGAATTTCGGGAGGGGAGCACCTATTTATAGGTAGAGGGAGCTAGGAGAGTCCAAATGAGGTGCGGTTTTCGGCCACGCGATCGTGATCGAACAACCGAGATGATGGAGGAGGCTTAGGTGGGTTTTGGGCCACTATAGAGAGGTGTCGGGCAAAACAAGAAGATGGTTGAAGAGAACAACAATACAATGCCTCCTGCCACTATGGAGAGATGGTTTTAGGATCACTTGGGTATCTTGGAATCGTTACGATGGATTTGTGACGAGAACATTGTTCTTGGTGCCTCCTGTCATTTAGGGGTTGTGGCAGTGTCCCGGGGAGTTGAGCTCCAAGGTGTTGTCGTCACAATTTTATTGTTGCAGTTCTGGAATACCTGAGTTTAGTTCGTCGACATCGAAAATCTCTTTTATGCAGTTGTTGGTGAGATAACCTCGACGCCACCCAATACTGGGGCGGGAGTTCGGGAGTATTGCCATAACTCGTATAACGGATGCTTTTTGAAGGTTGAGGTAGATGATTTCCAAAGGTTTCTTGGTTATGTGTTGAAGGATGGATATAGCTGGATGTAGGATTTGCTAGTTTTGGGTGAGATATCATGCTTCCCCTGTATCCCCAACACCTGATTGCATAATCGGAAAATTTCGGGAGTTTCATAAGTGGGAATTCAAGTAGATCTTAGGATATCTTTTCGACAGATGTATGCTATGAAATTGGGGTTCGACGTCTAGTGGTCCGCCTATTCACGGTCGGTTTTATAGTGGTCTCGTTGTGTCTTAAAGAGTCCTTGGCTATGCCGACTCGGGGACGCTTCGTATGTCATGTTCACTGCCTTGTACATGATGGTGCTGTACGATCGAGCCCGTGTAGGCCCCACCACAAAAACGTCGGACGAAATCTCTATCATATGTTTGTTCCGGCTTATTCTGCAAGCCAATTCTTTGTTTTGTTTTGAGTTGTGATATTCGAGTTGCTTCGAAGTCAAATGTTGATTCCATACCTTCCCCAAGCGGTGTTCTAATATTCCTATGTGGATACTAATACTTCATGATAATCGAGATTGTCATGTCAATCCGTTTTCAACCGGTGTGTTTCTCTTCTAGTGGATCCGATCACTTCAACATTCGCAAGATCAATTATCAGTTCTTCTCAATGTTGTTTCTTTCATCCATCTCCAAGTTGCCTTTGTTTTTCCCACCCTCCCTCCCTTTGTTTCTTCGAGAACCCAGATTTCTTCATCGGGTATCCATTTTATTCTTGTGAAGTCTCTCCATTCTTTTCCATCAATATTCTTATCCGGTGATTCTCATGAAGATCCTAATAGAGCTTCAAGTTATCATTCTTTGTTTCTTCTCTTCTCCGGTGGTTTCAAGTCAAGCTTTGTTGATCATACCCTTTCCTCATTTCAAGGCTTTCTCATGCCGGTGCAATTCTTAATCGTTCACTTCTCACTATTCATTTGTTCGGGAGTGCTGAAGATATCCCAGAATTCTCGTCTTGTCTTTCAAGATCAGTTCAACCTATTTCGAGGCTGTTATCTCATTCTAGCCATTTAATTCAACCGGTGCAATCTCTCCTTAAAATCGTTCAACGATGTTTCTTTGAGTGGGTCCTAACCCATAGGTCTTTTCCCAGGATCTTACCTGACTCTTCCTATTTTCCCAGAGCTATCCCCAAAAACTTCCTTTCGAAGTTTGACGTAAGTATGATTTATCATCAGTTAAATGTCTTTCTCCAAGATCTTTCAAATTCATTTCATTGTTGATTCAACTTTTATATTCTTCTTTATTCCGGTGCCTCAATAATTCTTGGTGGTATTTCTCGTTGTCATTCTCATCTTTTGAAGACCGAAGATGAGTTTCTCTTTAATCTTGTTCCATTCTCTTCAAGATTCATGGTGCTAGCTTGTTGCCATCCTCTCATAATTATTTTCAATTGTGAGAATCTTTTTTCACCCATCAGGATATATTCAAGGGTATTTTCAGTTCGATTATCCAGAGCCCATCATTTCAGAAGACTTGTTCATTCTCAGCTTTCAGCTCTCGTTCCCCAAATCTCACCGGTGCATCATTCAATATTCTTTAATCAGCGCGTGATCTCTTTGTTTCAGTTGTATCTAAATTCTCTCAAGTATCTTCGTTCATTTTCATTTCTTACAGTGGTTCTTCCAGGTTTCTCTTCCTTATCAATTTATTCATTGTCAATCCTACCGGTGGTTCAAAGAAGACCTTCCCAAGTTGGCGCTATATCTCTCTTAATCCTTGCTACGAGAATAAGTAGTGTGCCAAATCCGTTGCTTGGCATCAATTTAATTGATGAAGGATAAGCATAATGTAATTCTTATTCTTGTTTCATCCAAGTGATTAATTCCTTACTCCAGAGGCTCATCAAATTCTTGATTTCATTTGTTCATCTTTCTTTTCTGGAGTTCCAAGCTTTTCCGCATTATCTCGTCGCGAAGCTCCATCTAAATCATTGCAAGGCTTCACCTTGTGTTTTCAACTACCCTTTCTTTTCGATTGATCATTCCTGTTGTTTACCGGAGTTCTTCATGAAGGTTCTACATGATGGTTCATCAAGGATTAATTCCTTCTCGAAGTGTTCATCAAGATTCTTTTCTGAGGAGCTCAAGTTTTCTTCATCTTGCTATCCGGAGTGCAATTCTTTCAACCGTATCATTGGAGCTGGTATTATGTCATTCTTGATAATTTGAGTTCATGTTTCATGATTCACATGTTGTTAAGAATGAGGTATTTCAAATCCATAAACCTCTTCATTGGAGTTATCTGGTGTCATGTTTCACCTAAAGCTTTCTCTAAGGATTGTTGCTATTTATGGTGCTTATAAATGACCCAAGTTCTTCTTTTATCCTTCCGGTGAATAAGCTTTCTCGTCTCCTTGTTCTTATCAATCCAATTCTTTTTCCCGTGAGTGGCAGGTTGTCACCTCATAAGTTTGAGATGTGTTCCATAAGACCATATAAAGTTTATTCTTTTCGTTGTGGATTGTTCCAACAACTCCGTGTGACCCTTCTCTTTAAGATGCTTTTCAGGTAGAAGATGGTGTTTTCTTCTCCGTTCTTTTGTTCAGTCGATACAACTTCTATTCTTTCGTTTCGGAGGCATTGTGTTGTTGTTCTCTTCAACCATGTTCTTGTTTTGTCAAGATCATGTTCTTTTCATGATTGCCCATTTAACCGGAGTGTCGTGCCCTCTTTTCAAGTTCTATCACCTTATCAAGTTCTTATTCAATCCCTTTTTTTTCTTTTCAATCGGAGTGCTGCCCGAAATTGTTCTCCCTTGTTCCTCTTTTCAAACGGAGTGTTTTCAACTTCGTTCATCTCTGTCGTATTCTTTTCTCGAAATGGCTTAACCTTTGCAAGGTTCATGGTTTCACTTGTTTGTCAAAGAAGCAACTTAGTTTTACCTCTTCTTTATCTCTTCCGTTTTCCCTCCGATGCCATTCTAGATCTCAGGACGAGATCCTCTCGGAGTGGTGGAGTGTTGTAACGCCCTGAGACTGATGTGCCAGGTGTCGTCCAGTTATTCGATGTTGTTGCCTTGTCATTGCTTGCGTGTCATGCATTGCATATCATGTCATCATGTGCATTTCATTTGCATAGATGTTCGTCTCATGCATCCGAGCATTTTCCCCGTTGTCCATTTTGCATTCTGGCGCTCCGTTCTCCTCCGATGGTAATTTCTACCTTTCTTTCGTGTGTGGGGATTAAACATTTCCGGATTGGACCGATACTTGTCATGCGGCCTTGGTTTACTACTGGTAGACCGCCTGTCAAGTTTCGTACCATTTGGACTTCGTTTGATGCTCCAACGGTAAACCGAGGGACCGAAAAGGCCTCGTGTGTGTTGCAGCCCAGCACCTCTCCATAGTGGCCCAAAACCCACCTAAACCTCCTCCATCGTCTCGGCCGTTCAATCACGATCGCGTGGTCAAAACCGCACCTCATTTGGACTCTCCTAGCTCCCTCTACCTATAAATAGGTGCTCCCCTCCCGAAATTCACGGATGAACCCTAGCCTTCTTCCACCTCCAGCCGCAGGACGTGTCCATCTCGGACCGGACGTGCCCGCACCGCCGTCCCCGCCGAACCCCGCGCCGCCACATCACCCTCTCTCTCTCCTCTCGCCGCCGCAGCCCGCGGGGCCCGAGGTCGGCCCACCCGAGCCGCGACCGGGCCCGAGCCCCCGCGCGTCACCTGCCTCCTTGCCGTGCGCCTGAGGCGCCCCGCCGCCACCGCAGCGCACCGCCACCGCGCCGGACTTCGCGCCGCCGCGCCACTCCATCGGCGCCCGCACCTCTCCTCGCCGCCATGTTCCCTCGCCGCCGGCCGCCGCCTCCACCGTAGAGCTCGCCGCCGACCCCGGCCGCCGCCACCGACCTCGCCAGCGTCGTCCTCCCTCCGGCCGCCGTCGTCCTCTCCGGTGAGATCCGGTGGATCGGGACGAGATCCACCGGGATCTCATCCAAACGCGGCCCCTCGATCCGGATATCCTCGTGCCGGATATCTCCGTCCCGCGTTGACTTTCGCGGAGGTATAATTCCACTAAGTCCCCGAAATTCCCAGATCCATATGCCCCTGTTCATCATGCCGTAACTTTGCATCCATAACTCCGTTTTGCGCATATAGCATATCAAAATGTTCGTCTCAGAGAGTACATCATTTCATCTCATCGCATCATTTTCATTTGAGTTCATCTTGATGCCCGAAATGCTGTTAGAAGAATGCTATTTGAGATAATTGTCAGATCTGCTGCTCCAATTAAATATTTGTCATTTTTGCCATGATTTATGTGTGCATGATACGCTCATGAGCTCTACATGAGTTTTGTTATATGTTTTGCCATCTATCCAAAGGTGCAACCCATGTATTTTTGTGACGTGTGTGGTGACTAGCACAAGCTTGCAAAGTGGAGCATTCGTTAATGCTGATTTCAGGGACTTAGCATTTCCACTAAGTCCTTGGTCTGTTTATCCCAATATGCCATATGTTCCTGTTGTTTCCTAGTGATTCGTGCCTCTTTTGAGGATGATCAGTAAGGATGTTTTGTTAATATTGTAGTGCTCTATCCATCCATGCCTTTGTTTGCAATTATGGAGCACCCTAGCTTGAGTCAATCGAGTTCTACTTTTGCTATTTCGTGAATCTGGGCAGATTGTCTACTTGTTAGCGATTTTGCTGAGGATGTTGTAGTTGATCCGTGCATGCTATGTTATTGTGCTTGCCATGTCTAGCTTGTATAATGTGTATTCTTGATGTGTGTATGCTTAGGTTGTCATGCCTTGCTCTGTAGTGAGTGCATCGAGCTCGTAAACATGCCTACTTGATATCTGTTTCAGCATGCTCTAGTTTTTCACTAAGTCTGAGAACTGATTATGTTTTTGCCATGTTCACATGCTTGCAAATGTATTTTCTGATCCCTTTTGGCTCAAGGTCACTAAGGGACTTTTGTTAAGCTCTTTGAGTAGCTCCATGCCATGCTTTAGTTTGCCCTGTTCAGGTCCTGTAGCATTTAGTTTTCATGCTTCAAAGAGTGCTATCTGATCTGAAATTCCAGACAAGTGTTAATTTCACTAAGTCTAAAATCTGTTTGCCAAATGCATTTTTGCCATGCTTGTTTGAACCTGTTAATGGTTGAATTAGCCGTAGCTCAGTGTTCATCTTTTGTTAAGCTTCATGAGTGGATCCCTGCCATATATTTTGTTGCCATGTTTGAGTCATGTAGCATGTTCATCTTGTTGCATTTAGTTGGCTACTTGCTGTAAATCGCAGACCGGTGTCATATTTGAATCGCTTGCCATTCCCAAACCGTAACTCCGATTCCGGTGATCTTTATATCGATTTCAACCGAAATCACCTCATCTTCGCAGTGCTACTCTTGGATTTCCATGTTGAGGCCAGGTTCATGCATTTCTTTGTCAAATCATGCATATGCATCGCACACCGCATCCCGCATATCATACCATGTTCATGTGTTGGTTGTTTACTATGTTGTGTGCTTCTTTCCGGTGTTTGCTCCTTCGGGTTGGATCCGGTAACGTCACGTTTGTGAGGAACCGTTCGACTTCGTCCGTTTGTCTTCTTCATGGACTCGTTCTTCTTCCTTGCGGGATTTCAGGCAAGATGACCATACCCTCGAAATCACTTCTATATTTGCTTGCTTAGTTGCTCGCTCTTTTGCTATGCCTATGCTGCGATGCCTACCACTTGATTATCATGCCACCCATATTGTTGAACCAAGCCTCTAACCTACCTTGTCCTAGCAAACCGTTGTTTGGCTATGTTACCGCTTTGCTCAGCCCCTCTTATAGCGTTGTTAGTTGCAGGTGAAGATTGAAGTTTGTTCCTTGTTGGAACATGGAGTTCTTTCCTTGTTGGAACATTGGTTGCTTGTTGGGATATCACTATATACCTTATTTAATTAATGCATCTATATACTTGGTAAAGGGTGGAAGGCTCGGCCTTATGCCTGGTGTTTTGTTCCACTCTTGCCGCCCTAGTTTCCGTCATATCGGTGTTATGTTCCCGGATTTTGCGTTCCTTACGCGGTTGGGTGATAATGGGAACCCCTTGACAGTTCGCCTTGAATAAAACTCCTCCAGCATGGCCCAACATTGGTTTTACCATTCGCCACCTAGCCTTTTCTTTCCCTTGGGTTCTGCAGACTCAAGGGTCATCTTTATTTTAACCCCCCCCCCCCCCCCTGGGCCAGTGCTCCTCTGAGTGTTGGTCCAACTGAGCGATGTCCGAGGCTACCAGGGGCAACTCTGGGCTGGCTTACCCGACGTCTTGCTCATCCGGTGTGCCCTGAGAACGAGATATGTGCAGCTCCTATCGTGATTTGTCGGCACATCTGGGTGGCTTTGCTGGTCTTGTTTTACCATTGTCGAAATGTCTTGTAACCGGGATTCCGAGTCTGATCGGGTCTTCCCGCTAGAAGGAATATCCTTCGTTGACCGTGAGAGCTTGTGATGGGCTAAGTTGGGACACCCCTGCAGGGATTTGAACTTTCGAAAGTCGTGCCCGCGGTTCTGGGCAGATGGGAATTTGTTAATGTCTGGTTGTAGAAAACCTAAAGTTGACCTTAATTAAAATGCATCAACCGCGTGTGTAACCGTGACGGTCTCTTTCCGGCGGAGTCCGGGAAGTGAACACGGTGTTGGAGTTATGCTTGACGTAGGTTGTTCTAGGATCACTTCTTGATCATACTTTTATTGACCGTGCTTTGCCTTCTCTTTTCGCTCTCATTTGCGTATGTTAGCCACCATATAAGCTAGTCGCTTGCTGCAGCTCCACCTCATACCTTTACCTTACCCATAAGCTCAAATAGTCTTGATCGCGAGGGTGTGAGATTGCTGAGTCCCCGTGACTCATAGATACTTCCAAAACCAGCTTGCAGGTGCCGATGAGTCCATGCAGATGACGCAACCCAGCTCAGGAGGAGCTCGTTGAAGATCTTGTCCTTTGTGTTGTTTTCGTTCTAGTTGATCAGTAGTGGAGCCCAGTTGGGGTCGATCGGGGACCGTGTCGCATTTGGGGTTCTTCTTTTATTTTGGTTCCGTAGTCGGACCTTGATTGTACCTAGATGATGTAATGCTTTATTCATGTAATTGTGTGAAGTGGCGATTGTAAGCCAACTATGTATCTTTTCCCTTATGTATTACATGGGTTGTGTGAAGATTACCTCACTTGCGACATTGCTTTCAATGCGGTTATGCCTCTAAGTCGTGCTTCGCCACGTGGGAGATATAGCCACATCGAGGGCGTTACACGCATTCATGTTAAATAGGGCACCATCTAAATCTGTTGAGACAACACCATATGAACTTTGGTTTGGCAAGAAACCTAAGCTGTCGTTTCTTAAAGTTTGGGGTTGCGACACTCATGTAAAAAGGCTTCAGCCTGATAAGCTTGAACCTAAATCAGAGAAGTGCATCTTCATAGGATACCCTAAGGAAACAATTGTGTACACCTTCTACCACAGATCCGATGGCAAGATCTTTGTTGCCAAGAATGGAACATTTCTAGAGAAGGAGTTTCTATCGAAAGAAGTGAGTGGGAGGAAAGTAGAACTTGATGAGGTAATTGTACCTTCTCTCAATTTGGAAAGTAGCACATCAGAGAAATCCGTTCGCGTGATGCCTACAACAACTAGAGAGGAAGCTAATGATGATGATCATGAAACTTCAGATCAAGTTGCTATTGGATCTCATAGGTCGAACAAAGCACGTACCGCACCAGAGTGGTATGGTAATCCTATTCTAGAAGTCATGTTACTAGACCATGGCGAACCTATGAACTATGAAAAAGCTATGATGAGCCTAGATTCTGATAAATGGCTTCAGACCATGAAATCTGAGATAGGATCCATGTATGAGAACAAAGTATGGACTTTGGTGGACTTGCCTAATGATCAGCAAGCCATTGAGAATAAATGGATCTTTAAGAAGAAGATAGATGCTGATAGTAATGTCACCATCTACAAATCTAGACTTGGAGCGAAAGGTTTTCGACAAGTTCAAGGGGTTGACCACAATGAGACCGTCTCACCCATAGTGATGCTTAAGCCAGTCCAAATCATGTTAGCAATTGCCGCATTTTACAATTATGAAATTTGGCAAATGGACGTCAAAACTTCATTCCTTAATGGATTTCTTAAAGAAGAGTTGCATATGATGCAACCAGAAGGTTTTGTCAATCCTAAAGGTGCTAACAAAGTGTACAAGCTCCAGCGATCCATCTATGGACTAATGCAAGCATCTCAGAGTTGGAAAATATGCTTTGATGAGGTGAACAAAGAATATGGTTTTATACATACTTATGACGAAGCCTGTATTTACAAGAAAGTGAGTGGGAGCTCTGTAGCATTTCTGATATTATATGTGGATGACATATTATCGATTGGAAATGATACATAATTTTTGAATAGCATAAAAGGATACTTGAATAAGGATTTTTCAATGACATACCTCGGTGAAGCTACTTATATATTGGGCATCAAGATCTATAGGGATAGATCGAGACGCTTAATAGGACTTTCACAAAGCACATACCTTGACAAGATTTTGAAGAAGTTCAAAATGGATTAGTCAAAGAAAGGGTTCTTGCCTGTGTTGCAAGGTGTGAAGTTGAGTAAGACTCAAAGCCCGACCACGACAGAAGATAGAGAGAGAATGAAAGTCATTTCCTATGCCTCAGCCATAGGTTCTATAAAGTATATCTTACTGTGTACCAGACCTATTGTGTGCCTTGCCATAAGTTTGGCAAGGGGGTACAATGGTGATCCAGGAGTAGATCACTGGACAGCGGTCAAAATTATCCTTAGGTACCTTAAAGAGGACTAAGGAAATGTTTCTTGGTTATGGAGGTGACAAAGAGTTCATCGTAAAGGGCTACGTCGATCCAAGCTTTTACACTGATCCAGATGAATCTAAGTCTCAGTCTAGATACATATTGAAAGTAGGAACAATTAGCTAGAGTAGCTCCATATAGAGCTTTATAGACACAGAAATTTTTAAAAATAAATACGGATCTGAATGTGACAGAACCGTTGACTAAAACTCTCTCACAAGCAAAACATGATCACACCTTTGTACTCTTTGGGTGTTAATCACATGGCGATGTGAACTAGATCATTGACTCTAGTAAACTCTTTGGGTGTTGGTCACATGGCGATGTGAACTATAGGTGTTAATCACATGTCGATGTGAACTAGATTATTGACTCTAGTGCAAGTGGGAGACTGAAGGAAATATGCCCTAGAGGCAATAATAAAGTTGTTATTTTATATTTACTTATTCATGATAAAGGTTTATTATTCATGCTAGAATTGTATTGATCAGAAACCTTGATACATGTGTGAATACATAAACAAATACCGTGTCCCTAGCAAGCCTCTACTAGACTAGCTCGTTGATCAAAGATGGTTAAGGTTTCCTAACCGTAGACATGTGTTGTCATTTGATAATGGGATCACATCATTAGGAGAATGATGTGATGGACAAGACCCACCCGTTAGCTTAGCATAATGATTGTTCAGTTTTATTGCTATTGCTTTCTTCATGTCAAATACATATTCCCTCGACTATGAGATTATGCAACTCCCGAATACCGGAGGAATGCCTTGTGTGCTATCAAACGTCACAATGTAACTGAGTCATTATAAAGATGCTCTACAGGTATCCCTGAAGGTGTTTGTTGAGTTGGCATAGATCGAGATTAGGATTTGTCACTCCGAGTATCGGAGAGGTATCTCTAGGCCCTCTTGGTAATACACATCATAAGCTTGGAAGAAAATGACTAAGGAGTTAGTCATGAGGTGATGTATTTCAGAACGAGTAAATGAACTTGCCGGTAACAAGATTGAACTAGGTATGAATATACCGACGATTGAATCTCGGGCAAGTAACATACCGATAGACAAAGGGAATAACGTATGTGTGTCATAATAGTTCGACCGATAAATATCTTCGTAGAATATGTAGGAGCCAATATGAGCATCCAAGTTCCGCTATTGGTTATTGTCGGGAGAGGTGTCTCGGTCATGTCTACATAGTTCTCAAACCCTTAGGTCTGCATGCTTAACGTTCGATGTCATTTTGGTATTATATGAGTTATGTGGTTTGGTGACCGAATATTGGTCAGAGTCCCAGATGAGATCACAGACATGACGAGGAGCTCCAGAATGGTCCGTAGGTAAAGATTGATATATAGGATGATGCTATTTGGTCTCCGGAATGATTTCATGATGCACCGAAAAGTTATCGGAATACCGAAAGGGGTTTCAGAGGCACCGGGAGAGTATTGGGCCTTAGTGGGCCAAGTGGAAAGGGAACACACCAGCCAACATGGGCTGGTGCGCCCCCTTTAGGGAAGCCACTCCTTTTTTAAGGTGAAAAGCTGCTGCTTTAATGAAAACTTAAACGAAACTAGGAATCTCGTCCGACAGAATCCCCAGGATACATTCTAGGAGAGCATCAAGCCATGTTTTACACAGTTCGTCAGTTAAACCTACTTTAGCTAATTTATCCACAGCAGAATTTGCACTATGCCTTACCCATGACACTTTCACTTCTTGGAACATCTTCATCCTCTCTTTGATCTCCTCCACAAGGGGTCCAGCCAGTGAGAGATTTTTCTCTTGCATACTTAGTATTTTGGCAAGGTTAGCACAATCTGTTTCCAGCAGAAGCTTGGACGTATGGAGTTCAGTCGCCACTTGAATAGCTTGCTTGCATGCATAAATTTGAGCAACCTCTGGATCAGAGACACCATCAAAGAAATGGAAAGTAGCAGCTCTAACCCCCCTCCCCCGAGTGGTCCTGAAGTACAGCACCAACACCACACTTTGCTCCTAGTTTGTAAACAGCTCCATCAAAATTTGCCTTGACCCAACCCTCATCCAGTGGCACCCAGCTTTGTTTTATCTCCGGCTTGTGCACCTTCTCCCTACTTGCATGAAACTTCTTCCACTCATTGGCATATGTCAGCATCGAGTTTAATATTTCATGTGGTTCAGAGATCTTCTTCCCTTCCCATGTTTCATTCCGTGCTAGCCAAAGTCCGTATGTCGCCTGAACCATTACCTCCTTATCATCCTCATGAGCATCAGCGAACAAACCCGGCAGCCATCTCGCAACTCCGCTCTGGGAATCTATGTGGACCGGTGAGATCGCCACCGGAATTCCCTTTTCCGAGTGTAGTTGCTTCCAAAACAGTACCGAATGTGGGCAGCTCCAAAATCTGTGGACGGCCGTCTCCTCCCTGCCATAAACCGGGCATAAAATACCAGGTTTGATCCGACGCCTATGCAGCTCCGAGCCAACCGCCAGACCATTCCTAACCAGCCGCCAAACATGAATTTTCGCCTTATTCGGAGAACTTGTATCCTAGAGCCCGGGCCATCCTTTGTGTCGTGCCACTGACAAAGACGATTCCGGCTGTCCAGTTTTTCCCTATTCATGGCCATCTTCAAGTGATATGCTGACTGGATGGTACATTGCCCATTCTTAGTATGATTCCATGCTAAATAATCATCCATCTCCGCCCCCCAATAGTAATTTGCTTAATATCGTTGGCATCATCAGTGGAGAACATG
Organism: Triticum monococcum; assembly: GCA_034509565.1. Lineage (NCBI taxonomy): Eukaryota > Viridiplantae > Streptophyta > Magnoliopsida > Poales > Poaceae > Triticum > Triticum monococcum. The sequence goes on from CM067841.1 coordinate 82,846,529, forward strand.
TTGTCTATTTTAAGTGTGTCCCACGCCCTCCCAGATTGTAACCTACGCACCTTGATGAGGCCATGCACATAGTCTGCATCCAGTGTTGTCAAACTACCTTGCCTTGGGATCCATGGATCATGGTGAATATTCACACTTGTTCCACTGCCAATTCGCCAAACAGACCCTTGTCGTACAAATTCGTGTCCATGAATAATGCTTCTAAAAGTGTAAGAACCTCCAGATGGACACATTGCATTCATCATTGATCCTCCGGGAAGTACCTAGCTTTGAGAACCCTTGCACACAGTGACTCAGGATGTTGGACAATCGTCCATGCCTGCTTGGCCAGTAAAGCCTGATTAAACGCTTCTGGATCTCTAAAACCCATCCCACCATCTCGCTTCGCTATGCACATTTTGTCCCAAGCAATCCAATGCACTTTCCGCTCGCCATTCATTGCACCCCACCAGAATTTCAAAGAGATAGAGGTCAAGTTCCGGCACATCTTCTTCATGAGGTGAAAACAACTCATGGTAAACGTAGGTGTGGCTTGTAAGACTGATTTAACTTGTGCTTCTCTTGCTGCTTTAGATAGTCCTTGGCCCTTCAACCCTATAACTTTACCTTTCATAGCCTCTGTCACATATTTAAAGGTCCCATCCTTTGATCTCCTAACAACAGTAGGCAACTCCAAATACCTCTCTAAAAGGGCCTCTGTTTGAACACCTAACACGTGCTTCAAGGCCACCTTGTCATCGTCTGAGCAGCCCTTCCCAAAGAAGATTGATCACTTTTCCAAATTTACTTTATGACCCGAGGCCTCTTCATACTTTGTGAGAATATCTTTGAGAACCTGGAGGCTTCCATTTGTTCCCTAAAGAAACACTATACTGTCATCTGCAAACAAAAGGTGTGTCACCTAGGGTCCAGTGCACCCACACTACAAAAAAATACACTTCCGTGATGATACGTGTTTGTCACAGTAGGTCATGTTTTCTGTCATGCATGTACATCCATGACAAATTTATGACAGAATCAAGATAGTCATACCTGTGCTGTCGTAGAAGTGTTCCATGACATTACCAAAATTATCATCACAGAAGTGTCCACTTCCATGACGATAAATCGCGCGTCACAGAAGTGCTTTCGTTAAGGGTGACCGACACATGGCATCCGCCATAACGGAACGCCATTAAGCTATCGGGTCCGGTTTTGGATCCGATAACCCGTTAACAGCCCCGACCAATGGGGATTTTCCACGTGTAAAATCATCATTGGCTGGAGGGAACACGTGTTGGCTTGCCGTTGGGACAGATGTCATCCACTCATTGGACCCAAAGCGCCTATGATACGTTGACATGTGGCACAGCCCAACAGAGGCCCATTCCTGTGAAAAGGCCGGCCCGTTTGACTTGGTCAAAAGGTGGCGGGCCGGCCCATGGCAAGCCTGTTAACGGCCTGTTCGCATATAGCCCATTTACAGCCCGCTAACCCAGGGCTCGTTTATGGCATATCCAAACCAGGCCCAGTAGCGTCATCTAGGCCGTCCAATATAATTCCAGCCCATTTTAACTTCCGGCCCATGTATGGCCCATGACGTCTTTCAGCCCATATGAGACCCTTAGTAACCCTCGGCCCATTAATGACCCATGGTAAAACTGGTCCGTAATGAACAGTGTATCACTTTATACCCATTAACGACCCATTATTCCGTTGGGCCGTTTCCAACCCATGTTATCTTTCGGCCTTCTCAAGGCCCATTTATTCTTGGGCTCATTTCCAGCATTCGTTTACTTTCGGCCCGTTACTGTCATTTTCTGCTTGTGGGCCGAATTCAGCCCGTGGTTATAGTCGGCTCGTTTGTGGCCCGTTAATACGTTGGGCCGTTTTCATAATGTCATCAAATACGGCCGATTAATGACGGCCCGTTATGGTCGGCCCATGAACGGACGATTTCAACTCTAGCCCATTTTACGGCCATAATGTGGTCTGTTATTGACCCATGTTTGGCCAACCGATCATATGGCCTGTAGAAGGGCCATTGATGATACAGCCTGTAGAAGGCCCATTGTGTCTACGACCCGTATAAGGCCCATTGTTTCTATGCCCCGTAGAAGGCCCATTGTTTCTACGGCCCTTAGAAGGTGAGGGAGTCCTGGATTAGGGGGTCTACGGACAGCCGGACTATCTCCATTGGCCGGACTGTTAGACTATGAAGATACAAGATTGAAGACTTCGTCTCGTGTCCGGATGGGACTCTACTTGGCGTGGAAGGCAAGCTAGGCAATACGTATATGGATATCTCCTCCTTTGTAACCGACCTTGTGTAACCCTAACCCTCTCCGGTGTCTATATAAACCGAAGGGTATTAGTCTGTAGGACAACAATCACAACATACAATCATACCATAGGCTAGCTTCTAGGGTTTAGCCTCTCTGATCTCGTGGTAGATCTACTCTTGTATTACCCATATCATCAATATTAATCAAGCAGGACATAGGGTTTTACCTCCATTAAGAGGGGCCGAACCTGGGTAAAACTTCGTGTCCCCTACCTCCTGTTACCATCCAACCTAGACGCACAGTTCAGGACCCCCTACCCGAGATTCACCGGTTTTGACACCGACATTGGTGCTTTCATTGAGAGTTCCTCTATGTCATCGTCGTTAGGCTTGATGGATCCTACTATCATCGATAGCGATGCGGTCCAGGGTGAGACTTTTCTCCCCAGACAGATCTTCGTGTTCGGCGGCTTTGCACTGTGGGCTAATTCGCTTGGCCATCTGGAGCAGATTGAAAGCTACGCCCCTGGCCATCAGGTCAGATTTGGAAGTTTGAACTACACAGCCAACATCCGTGGAGACTTGATCTTCGATGGATTCAAGCCACAGCCAGGCGCGCCGCACCGTCGCGATGGGTATGACCTAGCGCTGCAGTCTTGATGGCGATTGAGCCAAACACCAGCATAATCCTCTGCGCAGCCCGTGACTCCAAGGAGACGGACTCTTTTCTGGACTCCGAACCATCCGCGCCCCTGCCAATCGAATACGATTGGGCGCCGATCGTGGAATTCACCACCGTGGATATCTTTCAACACTCGCCCTTCGGCGACATTCTGAATTCACTAAGGTCTCTCTCTTTGTCAGGAGAGCCCTGGCCGGATTATGGCCAACAGGATTGGGATGCGGACGACGAAGAAATTCGACGCCCACCCACCACCCACTTCGTAGCCACTATCGATGATTTAACTGACATGCTCGACTTCGACTCCGAAGACATCGACGGTATGGACGACGATGTAGGAGACAAACATGAATCAGCACCTATAGGGCACTGGAAAGCCACCTCGTCATATGACATATACATGGTGGACACACCCAACGAAGGCAATGGCGACGAGATAGTGGAGGATGACCCCTCCAAGAAGCAACCCAAGTGCCGATGTCAGCGGCGCCGCTCTAAGTCCTGCCAAAGCAAAAGTGGTGATACTGGCACAAGAGATAATAACACTCCGGATAGTGCCGAAGACAACAACAATCCCCTCCAGCAAGATCTAGAGCAGGAGGATGAAGGAGTCAGCTCTCCTGAGAGAGCGGCAGACGGAGAGGAGGAGGATGACAATCACATGCCCCCCTCCGAAGACAAGGCAAGCCTCGACGACGATGAATTCGCCGTACCAGAGGATCTTGTCAAACGAGAGCACTTCAAGCGCCGGCTTATGGCCACGGCAAATAGCCTGAAGAAAAAGCAGCAGGAGCTTCAAGCTAATCAAGATCTGCTAGCTGACAAATGGACTGAAGTCCTCGCGGCAAAGGAATATAAACTCGAGCACCCCTCCAAGAGTTACCCAAGGCGCAGGTTGCTACCCCGACTGGAGGAAGAGGCGTATGATACGGCTGATCGGCCACCTCGTGGCCGCGATAGAGAGGCATTCCAGCCAAAATCTCAGCCTCCACCCCAACGCCATTCAAATAAAAAGGCATGGGGAGATACACCAGATCTGCGAGACATATTGGAGGACAAGGCAAAGCATTCAAGATCGATCTACGGATCACGAGGGCGCACCACTCTGCAAGATGACAAATGTCACGCCGGATACACTAAAAGCAAATCCGGCCGGGCCGAACACAGCGGGCAAGACCCATTCGAGCTGCGCCGCGATATAGCCTAATATAGAGGCGCCGCACACCCCTTATGCTTCACAGACGAAGTAATGGAACATCAATTCCCAGAAGGTTTCAAACCTGTAAATATTGAATCATACGACGGCACAACAGATCCCGCAGTATGGATTGAGGACTTCCTCCTCCACATCCACATGGCCCGCGGTGATGACTTACACGCCATCAAATACCTCCCACTAAAGCTCAAAGGACCAGCGCGGCATTGGCTTAACAGCTTGCCAGCGGACTCCATTAGTTGTTGGGAAGATCTGGAAGCCGCATTCCTCGACAACTTTCAGGGCACTTATGTGCGACCACCAGACGCCGATGACTTGAGCCACATAATTCAGCAGCCAGAAGAGTCGGCCAGGCAATTATGGACTCGGTTCCTTACAAAGAAAAATCAAATCATCGACTGTCCGGATGCGGAGGCCTTAGCAGCTTTCAAGCACAACATCCGAGACGAGTGGCTAGCCCGGCACCTTGGTCAGGAAAAGCCGAAATCTATGGAAGCTCTCACGATGCTCATGACCCGCTTTTGTGCGGGAGAAGATAGCTGGCTGGCTCGCAGTAATAACATATCAAAGAACCATGGTACCTCAGATACCAAGGACGGCAACAGCAGGTCACGTCACAACAAGCATAAGCGCCGCATTAACAGTGAAAATACTGAGGATACGGCAGTCAATGATGGATTCAAAGGCTCTAAACCCGGTCAGCGGAAAAATCCATTCAAACAAAGTACACCGGGTCCGTCCAGCTTGGACCGTATAATCGATCGCTCGTGTCAAATACACGGCACCCCAGACAAGCCAGCCAATCACACCAATAGGGATTGTTGGGTGTTCAAGCAGGCCGACAAGTTAATTGCCGAAAACAAGGACAAGGGGCCACATAGCGATGACGAGGAGGAGCCCCGGCAGCCGCACACTAGAGGACAGAAGAGGTTTCCCCCGCAAGTGCGGACGGTGAACATGATATATGCAACCCACATCCCCAAGAGGGAGCGGAAGCGTGTGCTCAGGGACGTATATGCGTTGGGGCCAGTCGCCCCAAAGTTCAACCCTTGGTCCTCCTGTCCGATCACCTTCGATCGCAGGGACCACCCCATTAGTATCCGTCTTGGCGGATTTGCCACACTGGTCCTAGACCCAATCATCGAAGGATTTCACCTCACTCGAGTCCTTATGGACGGCGGTAGCAGCCTGAACCTACTTTATCAGGACACAGTGCGCAAAATGGGTATAGACCCCTCAAGGATCAAACCCACGAAAACGACCTTTAAGGGCATCATTCCAGGTGTAGAGGCCCATTGCACAGGCTCAATTACACTGGAAGTGGTCTTCGGATCCCCGGATAATTTCCGAAGTGAAGAGTTAATCTTCGATATAGTCCCGTTCCGTAGTTGCTATCATGCGCTGCTCGGGCGAACCGCATTCGCTAGATTCAATGCGGTACCGCATTATGCATACCTCAAGCTCAAGATGCCAGGACCTCGCGGAGTTATCACAGTCAATGGAAACACAGAGCGCTCTCTCCGAACAGAGGAGCACACCGCGGCCCTCGCAGTAGAAGCGCAAAGCAGTCTCTCAAGGCAATCAACCAGTTCGGCGCTTCAAAGCCCGGACACCTTCAAGCGCGCTCGGGGCAGTCGGCAAATAGACCGCCTGACGCGATCTAAGCTCGCGTAGCAATGCCGCGGCCACCCTAATCCCAGCCCAGCGGCGAAACTCGTGACGCACGTACATAATTACGCATTAAAAATACCATGGGCACAGGTGGGGAGGGGGGCACAACTGTGGCACGCCCCAAAACGTGGCCTAAACCGCACTAGGGGCTTCCCGTTTGGTTATTTTTCTTTTTCTTTCAGGACCATAATCTCTGGAAACACTGTCCGGCAGCACTATTGCCGAACACATGATGCAGCAACCAAGGAGGCAGACAACTACGTTATACCACGGAATTCCCAGGTTGATTACAGTCACGAGCGAAATATTCGATTTTATATCATTCCTCAGCTTGCCCTTGGAAGGGACATAGTCCTACTCTTTGCTTATCGCACTATCTGTTCACTCTGCTTTAACGCAATTTTTCAATAAACAATGCATGACATTACGACTATTATTGCATTCTTGTTATATATATATATATATATGTTCATTAATAATGCCTTGCGGCCGTACACTCTGGTACGGCCAATACACCAGGGGCTTACGTACCCCACAATGCGGTGTGAAAAGTCCGAACACTTTCACAAGTGCGGCACCCCGAACTTATTGCATTATATGCATCAGCTCCGAATCATGTCTTTAGTCAAATGTTGGGTTTGCCCGGCTCCTATGTTTTGGTACATTACGTTCCGCTCTATCGGCTAAGGTAGCGCTAGGAGAACTACTGCGATTGTGCCCCAGTTCTGCCGGGCTGAGCACCTCAGTAGAGAAAGCTAAAACTGGCTGTCATGATAAGGCAAGAGACTGGTCGCTGTTCGGCAAGGTTTTTCGAGTCCCTAAAGACTTATGCCGCTTAGGGCGAGGGGTCGGACCTGTCCGGCTTACAGGCGTGTATCGCGCCCCAAATTTGGCCCTCCGAATACCAGGGCTTCGCCGAAATTTAAAATTATAGAATTCTATGGCTAAGTGAGAGTGATAAAGCATTATTAGTCCGGTTGCCTTGTTCGTTGTGCTGAGCACCTCCCTCGAAGGACCCAAACATGGGAACAAGAGTGCTCAGGTTTATCCCGAACACCCCAGCACTCGTGGCGTGGGGGCAGAAGCCGAGGACTAGCCATCTCTCAGATTGGACAAACAGCCAAATAGAAGGTAATATTTTAAATTCCAACAAGCGTTGCATAGCGCATATGAAACAAGTTTTCATACATACAGGATAAAACGAGCAAGTCTCATTCAAATATTACATCTTTCGAACACTCGTCCGTGATGAGACGGGTGCCCGGCAGAACACCCTCGTAGTACATCTCGGGGTGGCGGTGCTCCTTGCCCTCTGGCGGCCCCTCCTTGACCAGCTTCATGGCGTCTAGCTTGACCCACTGCAATTTCACACGGGTGAAAGCCCGGCGTGCACCTTCAATGCAGACAGATCGCTTGACGACCTCCAGCCGCGGGCAGGCATCCACAAGCCGCCTCACCAGGCCGAAGAAGCTGTTCGGAAGGGCGTCGCCAGGCCACAACCCTATAAAGCTCTTCATGGCCTGATCGGCCGCCTTATGTAGCTCGACCATCTGCTTTAGCTAGTCGCTCATTGGCAGCGGATGTTCGGCTTCAGCATACTGAGACTAGAACAGCTTCTCCGTCGAGCTTCCGTCCTCGGCTTAGTAAAATTGTGCGGGATCGGACACACTGCGGGGCAAATCTGCGAATGCTCCTGAAGAGCTCTGAATCTGGGTAAGTAATCGATAATTTACTTTTACATGCTTGCTTTGCATATAGAAATCCTTACACGCCGCTATCTTCTTCATAGCGTCGATCTCTTGGAGGGCCTTTTGGGCTTCGGCCTTGGAACTTTTTACACTCTCGAGGCCCGCGGCAAGCTCAGACTCCCGCGTCTTGGAGTCAAGCTCCAATGCCTCGTGCTTCGCCACAAGAGCCTGGAGCTCTTGCTGCACCTCGCCCACCTGAGTCTCGTGCTTCTCTCGCTCGATGCGCTCCTTGGCCGCTGTATCTTTGGCCTTGGTCAGCGCTTGCTTCAGGGTCGCCACCTTGGTCATGGCCCCTGGCAGACATACAATTATCCTGTCATTTTGCAATCGCATCCTTTTTTATATATACATATCTATAGACGGGGTATTACTTACCCTTGTTCTCCTCGAGCTGCCTCTTGGCAAGGCCGAGCTCTTTCTTGGACCCATCAAGGTCCTGCTTCAGTACGGCAACCTCCGCAGTTAGTGCGGCGGACGCCAGCAGCGAAGCCTGCATACGCATATTGACATACTTGTATTAGACTCCTCTGATTTTATTTGATCCTCTGTTTGGCTTTTCTTCGTGAACACCGAACAAAGCATCAGGGGCTACTGTCTATGCGGTAATATTCCTACTACATTTTAAAACACTTACCTCAAAGCCTGTTAGAAGGCTGGCACAGGCTTCAGTCAATCCGCTCTTGGCGGACTGAACCTTCTGGATCACCGCACTCATTATAGTGCGGTGCTCCTCGTCGATGGAAGCGCTGTGAAGCGCTTCCAGCAGATTGTCCGGTGCCTCTGGATGGACAGAGGTCACCGGCACAGGCGTCTTGCCCCTCTTAGAAGGAGGCCGCCTGCCTGAGCCCGGAACCGCTGGAGGGTCCGGCACGGTGTTTGGCTGAGGGCCGAACTCGGAGCTCTCAGGGGCCCCGTCCCCGCGGCTCCCGGAGTCCGGAAGGTCGCCTTGAGGTGCCTCCAGGACTGTCTCCCCTCGATCCAGTGCCTCTTGAGACAACACCTCGGCGTCGTCAGCAGGATGAGGGGAGGTGGCGGTCGGGACTGGGTCGCTATCCATGTCCGACAAGCCCAAGGAGCCGCCCGATGATACATCGATACTGGCTCGTGGCGGCCTGCATAATTGCGCTCGGCGTTAGGAAAAGCAGAGCGACAAAGGAATCCTAGGAGTTACTCTGGGATCCAAATACTTACGATCTCCCTGGGGGCTTGACCCTGGGCAGCCACTCACCTTCGCCTTCATCGGCGGCGGTGGAACTGCCCGGAAGGAGAGTCCGTCCCTTCTTGGACCCTCCGGCCTCCCTAGTTGGGGCGGCCTTCCTTTTCTTGTCTCCCCCAAACGGTGGGGGAGCACCTTCTTCTTCCTCTTCCTCGTCTTTAGGGGAAGAGTGCGCCGCAGAGTCATCGGACGGTGAGTCCGACGATGCCTGGCGTCGGGAACTCTTTCGGGTTCCCTTGGCCTTCTTGGTCTTCTCCGGCACCTTATAAGGGGTCGGAGTCAGCATCTTCGCCAGAAGAGCATCTGCGGGGCCTTCGGGTAAAGGAGCCGGACAGTCGATCTATCCGGCCATCTTCTGCCAGTCCTGTCAAAGGTACGGGAGTTTAGATCCCGCATAGAGTCAATCTATATAAAAAATGAGTATCTTGTGAAAGGTAAAGCAGCTTACCGCACTGGCTTGGCGCTTCGCGCTAAATCCACGATCCTCAATAATAGGGGGGGGACCTCGGCACTTTTGAACAGCACCCTCCAGGCGTCTTCATGAGTCATGTCGAAGAGCCTGTTCAGAGTTCGGTGCTACGCCGAATTGAACTCCCACAAGCTGAACTCCGGCGAATGAGCATAACTTGGACTATGTTGACAAGCTTGAGCTTCTTGTCCACCATGTTTTGAATACATGTTTGGAGTATGGTCAGCTCTTTCGAACTACCCCAGGACAGGCCCTTCTCTTTCCAGGAGGTGAGCCGCGTGGGGAAGCTAGATCAGAACTCGGGGGCCACTGCCCATGCAGAGTCGCACGGCTCGGTGATATAGAACCACCCCGATTGCCACCCCTTTATGGTTTCCACAAAGGAGCCCTCGAGCCATGTTATGTTGGGCATCTTGCCCACCATGGCGCCTCCGCACTCCGCCTGGCGGCCGCCCACCACCTTCGGCTTGACATTGAAGGTCTTCAGCCATAAGCCGAAGTGGGGCTTGATGCGGAGGAAGGCCTCGCACACGACGATAAACGTCGAGATGTTGAGGTTGAAGTTCGGGGCTAGATCGTGGAAATCCAGGCCGTAATAAAACATGAGCCCCCGGACGAAGGGATGGAGAGGGAACCCCAGTCCACGGAGGAAATGGGTGAGGAATACTACCCTCTCATGGGGCCTGGGGGTGGGGATGAGCTGCCCCTCATCTGGGAGCCGGTGCACGATGTCGTCGGGCAGGAATCCGGCTCTCCTTAGTTTCTTGATGTCTCCCTCTGTGACGGAGGAGACCATCCACTTGCCTCCCGCTCCGGACATGATTGGAGAAGGTCGGGGTGGGAAGTGCGGACTTGGGCGCTAGAGCTCAAGTGTGCGACAACGGATGGGTAAGGGAGGAAGAAGGCGTGGATAGAAAGGCGAATCCTTATCCCTTTATATGGGCGAACGAAACTAAGCGTCCCCACTTGCCTGGTAAAACTCGCTTATCCCCCAAGCACCGCAATTGATGGTGTGGTTGGGTTACCCACGCCCGTATTGATGAGAATCCCATAATAAGGGGACACGATCTCTGCTTTGACAAGGCGTGTCGAAAAACTGCCTCGCATTATGTGCGGGGCTGGTTAAAAGAAACGGTTCGAATAATCACCGGGCCCTGACATAATGTCAAGCTGCCAAAACAAGCCAGCAAATTAGATCTGCGAAAATATTATTCTCTCTACGGTGGAATGTGGAACTTATTTTGCAGGGTCAGACACTATCCTCATATTCAAATTCTTCTGTGATGTATTCGGAGAAGGAACCCGCCTTGCAATGCCGAAGACATACTGCGCGTCGGACTCATCATCATTGAAGCCTGGTTCATGGGCTACTCAGGGAGTCCTGGATTAGGGGGTCTCCGGACAGCCGGACTATCTCCATTGGCCGGACTGTTAGACTATGAAGATACAAGATTGAAGACTTCGTCTCGTGTCCGGATGCGACTCTACTTGGCGTGGAAGGCAAGCTAGGCAATACGTATATGGATATCTCCTCCTTTGTAACCGACCTTGTGTAACCCTAACCCTCTCCAGTGTCTATATAAACCGAAGGGTTTTAGTCCATAGGACAACAATCACAACATACAATCATACCATAGGCTAGCTTCTAGGGTTTAGCCTCTCTGATCTCGTGGTAGATCTACTCTTGTACTACCCATATCATCAATATTAATCAAGCAGGACGTAGGGTTTTACCTCCATCAAGAGGGCCTGAACCTGGGTAAAACTTCGTGTCCCCTGCCTCCTGTTACCATCCAGCCTAGACGCATAGTTCGGGACCCCCTACCCGAGATCCGCCGGTTTTGAAACCGACAGAAGGCCCATTGTTTCTACGACCGGTAGGAGGCCCATGTTAACTACAGTAAATATGTAGCCCATGGTTAATGTGGCCTAGTTTTAAAAAATAGGCTATTGCGGCCACTAGCAAACCGCGGAAAAAGAACTGCATTGACTACAAGAAAACAAATAAACAAGACAATAAGGAAATAAATAGGCAAGCAACTTACGCTAGGCTATCACCACTATTACACATATTACATCCACTTGGCATCAAAGTTCGGCACCAGTGCAAATATAGGTAACAAAGCAACATATAAATGCCACAACAAAACAAGTCCAGAACTGAAACCACTTCAGAAGAGCTCAAGAAACAATATCCTGAGTACCCATAATGCTGGCAAGATGTTGGGGAACGTAGTAATTTCAAAAAAATTCCTACGCACACGCAAGATCATGGTGATGCATAGCAACGAGAGGGCAGAGTGTGATCTACGTACCCTTGTAGATCGACAACGGAAGCGTTTGGTTGATGTAGTCGTACGTCTCCACGGCCCGACCGATCAAGCACCGAAACTATGGCACCTCCGAGTTCTAGCACACGTTCAGCTCGATGACGATCCCCGGACTCCGATCCAGCAAAGTGTCGGGGAAGAGTTCTGTCAGCACGAAGGCGTGGTGACGATGTTGATGTACTACTGTCGCAGGGCTTCGCCTAAGCACCGCTACAATATTATCGAGGACTATGGTGACAGGGGGCGCCGCACACGGCTAAGAATATGATCACGTGGATCAACTTATGTGTCTATGGGGTGCCCCTGCCTCCGTATATAAAGGTTCAAGAGGGGGAGACCGGCTGGCCATCATAGGGCGCACCAGGAGGAGTCCTACTCCCTCTGGGAGTAGGACTCCCCTCCTTTCCTAGTTCGAATAGGATTCGCGAGGTGGGAAAAGAGAGAGAGAAAGAGGGGGGCGCCGGCCCCCTCTCTCCTTGTCCTATTCGGACTAAGGGGGAGGGGCACGTGGCCCAGCCCTGGCCGCCTCTCCTCTTCTTCCACTAAGGCCCACTAAGGCCCATATAGCTCCCGGGGGGTTCCGGTAACCTCCCGGTACTCCGGTAAAATCCCGATTTCACCCGGAACACTTCCGATATCCAAAAATAGGCTTCCAATATATCAATCTTTATGTCTCGACCATTTCGAGACTCCTCATCATGTCCGTGATCTCATCCGGGACCCCGAACAACCTTCGGTACATCAAAACGTGTAAACTCATAATATAACTGTCATCGAAACATTAAGCATGCGGACCCTACGTGTTCGAGAACAATGTAGACATGACCGAGACACGTCTCTGATCAATAACCAATAGCGGGACCTGGATGCCCATATTGGTTCCTACATATTCTACGAAGATCTTTTATCGGTCAGACGCATAACAACATATGTTGTTCCCTTTGTCATCGGTATGTTACTTGCCCGAGATTCGATCGTCGGTATCCAATACCTAGTTCAATCTCGTTACTGGCAAGTCTCTTTACTCGTTCCGTAATACATCATCTCACAACTAACTCATTAGTTGCATTGCTTGCAAGGCTTAAGTGATGTGCATTACCGAGAGGGCCCAGAGATACCTCTCCGACGATCGGAGTGACAAATCCTAATCTCGAAATACGTCAACCCAACATGTACCTTTGGAGACACCTGTAGAGCACCTTTATAATCACCCAGTTACGTTGTGACGTTTGGTAGCACACAAAGTGTTCCTCCGGCACACGGGAGTTACATAATCTCATAGTTATAGGAACATGTATAAGTCATGAAGAAAGCAATAGCAACATACTAAACGATCGGGTGCTAAGCTAATGGAATGGGTCATGTCAATCAGATCAGTCAACTAATGATGTGATCCCGTTAATCAAATAACAACTCTTTGTCCATGGTTAGGAAACATAACCATCTTTGATTAACGAGCTAGTCAAGTAGAGGCATACTAGTGACACTCTGTTTGTCTATGTATTCACACATGTATTATGTTTCCGGTTAATACAATTCTAGCATGAATAATAAACATTTATCATGATATAAGCAAATAAATAATAACTTTATTATTGCCTCTAGGGCATATTTCCTTCAGTCTCCCACTTGCACTAGAGTCAATAATCTAGATCACATCGCCATGTGATTTAACATCAATAGTTCACATCTTTATGTGATTGGTTCACATATCCATGTGACTAACACCCAAAGGGTTTACTAGATTCAATAATCTAGTTCACATCGCTATGTGATTAATACCCAAAAAGTGATCATGTTTTGCTTGTGAGAGAAGTTTAGTCAACGGGTCTGCCACATTCAGATCCGCATGTATTTTGCAAATTTCTATGTCAACAATGCTCTGCATGGAGCTACTCTAGCTAATTGCTCCCACTTTCAATATGTATCTAGATCGAGACTTAGAGTCATCCAGATCAGTGTCAAAACTTGCATCGACGTAACCCTTTACGACGAACCCTTTTTGTCACGTCCATAATTGAGAAACATATCCTTATTCCACTAAGGATAATTGTGACCGCTGTCCAGTGATCTACTCCTAGATCACTATTGTACTCCCTTGCCAAAATCAGTGTAGGGTATACAATAGATTTGGTACACAGCATGGCATACTTTATAGAACCTATGGCCAAGGCATAGGGAATGACTTCCATTCTCTTTCTATCTTCTGCCGTGGTCGTGTTTTGAGTCTTACTCAATTTCACACCTTGTAACACAGGCAAGAACTCTTTCTTTGACTGTTCCATTTTGAACTACTTCAAAATCTTGTCAAGGTATGTACTCATTGAAAAAAATTATCAAGCGTTTTGATCTATCTCTATAGATCTTGATGCTCAATATGTAAGCAGCTTCACCGAGGTCCTTCTTCAAAAAACTCTTTTCAAATACTCCTTTATGCTTTGCAGAATAATTCTACATTATTTCCGATCAACAATATGTCATTTACATATACTTATCAGAAATGTTGTAGTGCTCCCACTCACTTTCTTGTAAATACAGGCTTCTCCGAAAGTCTGTATAAAATCAAATGCTTTGATCACACTATCAAAGCGTTTATTCCAACTCCGAGAGGCTTGCACCAGTCCATAAATGGATCGCTGGAGCTTGCATATTTTGTTAGCACCTTTAGGATTGACAAAACCTTCTAGTTGCATCATATACAACTCTTCTTTAATAAATCCATTAAGGAATGCGGTTTTGTTTATCCATTTGCCAGATTTCATAAAATGCGGCAATTGCTAACATGATTCGGACAGACTTAAGCATAGATACGAGTGAGAAACTCTCATCGTAGTCAACACCTTTAAACTTGTCGAAATTTTTTGTGACAATTCTAGCTTTGTAGATAGTAACACTACTATCAGCGTCCGTCTTCCTCTTGAAGATCCATTTATTTTCTATGGCTTGCCGATCATCGGGCAAGTCAACCAAAGTCTACACTTTGTTCTCATACATGGATCCCATCTCAGATTTCATGGCCTCAAGCCATTTATCGGAATCTGGGCTCATCATCGCTTCCTCATAGTTCGTAGGTTCGTCATGGTCAAGTAACATGACCTCCAGAATAGGATTACCGTACCACTCTGGTGCAGATCTCACTCTGATTTACCTACGAGATTTGGTAGTAACTTGATCTGAAGTTACATGATCATCATCATTGGCTTCCTCACTAATTGGTGTAGTAGTCACAGGAACAGATTTCTGTGATGAACTATTTTCCAATAAGGGAGAAGGTACAATTACCTTATCAAGTTTTTCTACTTTCCTCCCACTCACTTCTTTCGAGAGAAACTCCTTCTCTAGAAAGGATCCATTCTTAGCAACGAATGTCTTGCCTTCGGATCTATGATAGAAGGTGTACCAAACTGTCTCCTTTGGGTATCCTATGAAGACATATTTCTCCGATTTGAGTTTGAGCTTATCGAGATGAAACTTTTTCACATAAGCATCGCAACTCCAAACTTTAAGAAACGACAGCTTAGGTTTCTTTCCAAACCATAGTTCACACGGTGTCGTCTCAACGGATTTAGATGGTGCCCTATTTAACGTGAATGCAGCTGTCTCTAATGCATAACCCCAAAACGATAGTGGTAGGTCGGTAAGAGACATCATAGATCGCACTATATCTAATAAAGTACGGTTATGACGTTCGGACACACCATTACACTATGGTGTTCCAAGTGGCGTGAGTAGTGAAACTATTTCACATTGTTTTAATTGAAGGCCAAACTCGTAACTCAAATATTTTACCTCTACGATCATATCGTAGAAACTTTTATTTTCTTGTCACGATGATTTTCCATTTCACTCTGAAATTCTTTGAACTGTTCAAATGTTTCAGACTTATGTTTCATCAAGTAGATATCCCCATATCTGCTCAAATCATTTGTGAAGGTCAGAAAATAATGATACCTGCTGCAAGCTTTAATATTCATCGGATCACATACATCAGTATGTATGATTTCCAACAAATCTGTTGCTTGCTTCATTGTTCCGGAGAATGGTGTTTTAGTCATCTTGCCCATAAGGCATGGATCGCAAGCATCAAGTGATTCCAAAAGCCCATCAGCATGGAGTTTCTTCATGCGCTTTACACCAATATGACTTAAACGGCAGTGCCACAAATAAGTTTCACTATCATTATTAACTTTGCATCTTTTGGTTTCAATATTATGAATGTGTGTATCACTACGATCGAGATCCAACGAACTTGTTTCATTGGGTGTATGACCATCGAAGGTTTTATTCATGTAAACAGAACAACAATTATTCTCTGACTTTAATGAATAACCGTATTGCAATAAACATGATTAAATCATATTCATGCTCAACGCAAAAACCAAATAACACTTATTTAGGTTCAACACTAATCCCGAAAGTATAGGGGAGTGTGCGATGATGATCATATCAATCTTGGAACTACTTCCAACACACATCGTCACTTCACCCTTAACTAGTCTCTGTTTATTCTGCAACTCCTGTTTCGAGTTACTACTCTTAGCAACTGATCCAGTATCAAATACTGAGGGGTTTTTATAAACACTAGTAAAGTACACATCAATAACATGTATATCAAATATACATTTGTTCACTTTGTCATCCTTCTTATCCGCCAAATACTTGGGGCAGTTTTGCTTCCAGTGACCAGTTCCTTTGCAGTAGAAGCACTTAGTCTCAGGCTTAGGACCAGACTTGGGCTTCTTCACTTGAGCAGCAACTTGCTTGCTATTCTTCCTGAAGTTCCCCTTCTTCCCTTTGCCCTTTTCTTGAAACTAGTGGTCTTGTTAACCATCAACACTTGATGTTTTTCTTGATTTCTACCTTCGTCGATTTCAGCATCACGAAGAGCTTGGGAATTGTTTCCGTTATCCCTTGCATATTATAGTTCATCACGAAGTTCTACTAACTTGGTGATGGTGACTAGAGAATTTTGTCAATCACTATTTTATCTGGAAGATTAATTCCCACTTGATTCAAGTGATTGTAGTACCCAGACAATCCGAGCACATGCTCACTGCTTGAGCTATTCTCCTCCATCTTTTAGCTATAGAACTTGTTGGAGACTTCATATCTCTCAACTCAGGTATTTGCTTGAAATATTAACTTCAACCCCTGGAACATCTCATATGGTCCATGGCGTTCAAAACGTCTTTGAAGTCCCGATTCTAAGCCGTTAAGCATGGTGCACTAAACTATCAAGTAGTCATCATATTGAGCTAGTCAAACGTTCATAACGTCTGCATCTGCTCCTGCAATAGGTCTGTCACCTAGCGGTGCATCAAGGACATAATTTTTCTGTGCAGCAATGAGGATAAACCTCATATCACGGATCCAATCCGCATCATTGCTACTAACATCTTTCAACATAGTTTTTCTCTAGGAACATATCAAAAACAAACATAGGGAAGCAACAACGCGAGCTATTGATCTACAACATAGATATGCTAATACTACCAGGACTAAGTTCATGATAAATTTAAGTTCAATTAATCATATTACTTAAGAACTCCCACTTAGATAGACATTCCGCTAATCATCTAAGTGATCACGTGATCCAAATCAACTAAACCATGTCCGATCATCACGTGAGATGGAGTAGTTTTCAATGGTGAACATCACTATGTTGATCATATCTACTATATGATTCACGCTCGACCTTTCGGTCTCCAGTGTTCCGAGGCCATATCTGCATATGCTAGGCTCGTCAAGTTTAACCTGAGTATTCCGCGTGTGCAAAACTGTCTTGCACCCGTTGTAGATGGACGTAGAGCTTATCACACCCGATCATCACGTGGTGTCTGGGCACAACGAACTTTGGCAATGGTGCATACTCAGGGAGAACACTTTTATCTTGAAATTTAGTGAGAGATCATCTTATAAAGCTACCGTCGAAATAAGCAAAATAAGATGTATACAAGATAAACATCACATGCAATCAAAATATGTGACATGATATGGCCATGATCATCTTGTGCCTTTGATCTCCATCTCCAAAGTACCGTCATGATCTCTATCGTCACTGGCATGACACCATGATCTCCATCATCTTGATCTATATCAATGTGTCGTCACGTGGACATCTCGCCAACTATTGCTCTTGCAACTATTGTTATCGCATAGCGATAAAGTAAAGCAATTGTTTGGCGCTTGCATCTTATGCAATAGAGAGACGACCATAAGGCGTTTGCCAGTTGCCGATAACTTCCACAAAACATGATCATCTCATACAACAACTTATATCTCATCACGTCTTGACCATATCACATCACAACATGCCCTGCAAAAACAAGTTAGACGTCCTCTACTTTGTTTGTTGCAAGTTTTACGTGGCTGCTACGGGCTTAAGCAAGAACCAATCTTACCTACGCATCAAAACCACAACGATAGTTTGTCAAGTTGGTGTTGTTTTAACCTTCGCAAGGACCGGGCGTAGCCACACTCGGTTCAACTAAAGTTGGAGAAACTGACACCCGCTAGTCACCTGTGTGCATAGCACGGCGGTAAGACCAGTCTCGCATAAGCGTACGTGTAATGTCGGTCCGGGCCGCTTCATCCAACAATACCGCCGAACCAAAGTATGACATGCTGGTAAGTAGTATGACTTATATCGCCCACAACTCACTTGTGTTCTACTCGTGCATATAACATCAAACCATAAAACCTAGGCTCTGATACCACTGTTGGGGAACGTAGTAATTTCAAAAAAATTCCTACGCACATGCAAGATCATGGTGATGCATAGCAACGAAAGGGGAGAGTGTGATCTACGTACCCTTGTAGATCGACAACGGAAGCGTTTGGTTGATGTAGTCGTACGTCTCCACGGCCCGACTGATCAAGCACCGAAACTACGGCACCTCCGAGTTCTAGCACACGTTCAGCTCGATGACGATCCCCGGACTCCGATCCAGCAAAGTGTCGGGGAAGAGTTCCGTCAGCACGACGGCGTGGTGACGATCTTGATGTACTACTGTCGCAGGGCTTCGCCTAAGCACCGCTACAATATTATCGAGGACTATGGTGGCAGGGGCGCCGCACACGGCTAAGAATATGATCACGTGGATCAACTTATGTGTCTATGGGGTGCCCCTGCGTCCGTATATAAAGGTTCAAGAGGGGGAGGCCGGCCGACCATCATAGGGCGCGCCAGGAGGAGTCCTACTTCCTCTGGGAGTAGGACTCCCCTCCTTTCCTAGTTGGAATAGGATTCGCGAGGTGGGAAAAGAGAGAGAGAGAAAGAGGGGGGCGCCGGCCCCCTCTCTCCTTGTCCTATTCGGACTAAGGGGGAGGGGCGCGCGGCCCAGCCCTAGCCGCCTCTCCTATTCTTCCACTAAGGCCCACTAAGGCCCATATAGCTCCCGGGGGGTTCTGGTAACCTCCCGGTACTCCGGTAAAATCTCGATTTCACCCGGAACACTTCCGATATCCAAACATAGGCTTCCAATATATCAATCTTTATGTCTCGACCATTTCGAGACTCCTCGTCATGTCCGTGATCTCATCCGGGACCCCGAACAACCTTCGGTACATCAAAACGTATAAACTCATAATATAACTGTCATCGAAACCTTAAGCGTGCGGACCCTACGGGTTCGAGAACAATGTAGACATGACCGAGACACGTCTCCGGTCAATAACCAATAGTGGGACCTGGATGCCCATATTGGTTCCTACATATTCTACGAAGATCTTTTATCGGTCAGACCGCATAACAACATATGTTGTTCCCGTTGTCATCGGTATGTTACTTGCCCGAGATTTGATCGTCGGTATCCAATACCTAGTTCAATCTCGTTAATGGCAAGTCTCTTTACTCGTTCCGTAATACATCATCTCGCAACTAACTCATTAGTTGCATTGCTTGCAAGGCTTAAGTGATGTGCATTACCGAGAGGGCCCAGAGATACCTCTCCGACGATCGGAGTGACAAATCCTAATCTCGAAATACGTCAACCCAACATGTACCTTTGGAGACACCTGTAGAGCACCTTTATAATCACCCAGTTACGTTGTGACGTTTGGTAGCACACAAAGTGTTCCTCCGGCACACGGGAGTTACATAATCTCATAGTTATAGGAACATGTATAAGTCATGAAGAAAGCAATAGCAACATACTAAACGATCGGGTGCTAAGCTAATGGAATGGGTCATGTCAATCAGATCATTCAAGTAATGATGTGATCCCGTTAATCAAATAACAACTCTTTGTCCATGGTTAGGAAACATAACCATCTTTGATTAATGAGCTAGTCAAGTAGAGGCATACTAGTGACACTCTGTTTGTCTATGTATTCACACATGTATTATGTTTCCGGTTAATACAATTCTAGCATGAATAATAAACATTTATCATGATATAAGGAAATAAATAATAACTTTATTATTGCCTCTAGGGCATATTTCCTTCACAAGATGCTTAGCAAGCTTATTAACTTTCTCTTATTTGGCGCTTAAATCCTCCTGCACTTGCTGTTGCACCAGAAAGTATGCATCTGAATTCTGCAGGGACTTCCTCAGTCCTTCGGCTTCCTGTCGCATAACATCTGATCGATGTCTTTCAACTTGAAGTTGAGACGCAAGAAGCCCAACTGATTCAGGCAGCGAGTTCGAAGAGCTGGTGCCAGCAGTAGTAGCCAGTAACTCGAACACTACATCAAGACAGTACTTTAGGGTTGTCTTAGTGTCTTCAATATAGTTTTTATCAGCTTTCTTGGAGACCAACATGGATGTCTCACTATCTTGAACCTTATCTGCATTACTTCTTGTACCATTGCATAGCGGGGGTACTCTTCTCCAATATTTTATCCGTATTCTAAAAGACAAACAAACAAACACATCACAGGTTTACAATGTAGTATATGAAACTCATTTTTGGTAAACCAGTTTAATAGTAAGGTGGACAGGATAACAACATGAAACAAACATATATCTATGTAGTATGGTCACTGTATGGTCTATATCATTCTAGTTTATGTTGCCAAATCAAGATAGATACAGTTTGAATCATATCTATTTAAGACAAAGCAGCTTAGACAAAATATAAGTGTGGGAAACTACACAGCAATAACAACACTTATAAGGTGCATGGCATGAGAATATAACTGTTTATTCAATTGAATCTGAAATCAACATAGAGCAAGTTACAACAGCAAACACGTTAAAGAAACAAGTTTAAAACATACCTGTTGCGCCATTGAAGTTTCAATAGCATCCGTCAAATTTGAAATTAGTTGGTATGAGTAAATACAGTGATGCAAGAGCAAAGTAGTATGAACCATAGCTACGGAACCTGACATGAGAACAATTCTTCTTCTGCTTTAAGCATTGACTTGGGGTTCGGAGTGGTGGTCCTTATGCTTTGGGCACTGCAGTTGCCTTACTAACTACTCGTGTTTGGGTGCTTTATGGTGGAGACGATGCTGTGTCAACGGGAACTGGGTTACTATCTGCTGGGGTTGGTATCGGGGATATACCCCGCGGTATTGACCCGGACGGATATATGACCCGACCGTACTTGGCGTTTCATTGGTAACCCGCCAGAGGATTGGCGACTCACGTGTCTGGCGGTTGACTGGTGTGACGACTCACGAGCCTGAAGACTCATTGGTGACCCGACGGGTGTTTCAGATGGATGACAAGGCCCAAGGCCCAGAAGGCCGGCTCATGTTATGATGGGCCGGATTAAGAGGAAAACATAAGGAATATTCTCCTACAAAGGAAGCAAGAGTAGGACACCACTTGTGATAGAGTAATCCTAATCCTACTAGGACTAGTCATGTAACTCGCCCCTTCAACATATATAAGGAGGGGCAGGGCACCCCAAGAGGGAGAGGCAAGAAGCAATCTCTAGGGCTAGACACAAAGGGGGAGCCGGCTTATGCGGCGACTCTCTCATGAGAATAATGAGATCTAGCCACAAATATCATGTAGGGCTATTCCGGATGATGTTTCCCGGGGCCTGAAACTGTCTAAATCCTTGTCTTGTGTTGCATCTCTCGATTCCGCTCAACCCCTCTCAAGCTACTACAAAGATGCGTTGGCCTCACGACTAAGTCCTCACACTAGGACATCTGCCGTGACAATTCCACGACAATTGGCACCCACCATGGGGTTGCGTACGATGGTGTTGAGTTTTTGGAGGGATCTCTCTCAGCGATCAGAAGTTAGCAATTTTTTTCAGATGAAGAAAGACTCAACTCGGAAGGATCTGCTATAGCTTCGAGTTCATCTATCCAGATTTTACAATCCGTGAGATTTAAGTCGGACGAGAGTTAGGGTTACAGTCGATCTGCTGTTGCCGTCATACGATTTGTTCGACCGTTTACGAGATTAAGAAAAAAATAAGAGGAGTGAAGGTCAATCCAAAAATGACCCAGAGAAGGATTGGACTCTGGGCCCTGCTTTGAGTCGGTTGCACGTCGAGCCCCCGCACATCGCGGGAGAGCCGCCGGCTGTCTCTATCCAACCTCGCATCTAGCAGCCCTGCGGCCTCAGAACAGCCTTGGTAATTCCATATAGAAGGATCTACATCAACAAGAGTATATATACGAACACGGTCAAACCAATCACAACCTAAAAACTGACTTGGACCGTGGCATGAAATTGAACTACGCTGCTGAAACCATTGCCGTTGGAGCCTGTTTCCGTCCACGAGCTGTTCCTACCACGCACGTCTCTGCAGACGCGAGTGGCTTCCTCCGCCGGAGAGCCACCTTGCACCTCGCCGGCCTCGCTTCTGTCATGAGCCGCCGCTACCGCCGTGGTTTACCTCGACCACGCTGCTGATGAGCCGCCTCCATTGTTTTGGATCCACCACTGTTAAAACTGGTCACGCCGCGACAGCCTTGCCTCCTCAACCACAGGTTTGCCCTGCATCTGAGCCGCCCGGCCGCATCCGCCCTCGATGCTAACCCGTCGTCGTCGCAGTACTAAGAGCCGCCTAGCATCCATCTGCTTCCTTCTGCCTCAACTGCAGCGGGAGGGTCGCAGCCACATCCTCCGCTACAAGCCGCCTGACCGGGTTACCTTGGCCTCGCCTTCAACCTCCTCGAGTCACCCCGCAGGCCGCGCCGGACAGCCCTTAAAGTCGCCGCCGCCGCCTCGGGCTGCTCCTGCTGACTCCGAGCCGCCTCCGCCGTGGCTGGCCCTGGGTCGCCGCAGCTTTCGCCTGTCGCGCGAAGCCATCTCGGATCAGCCTCGCTGAGCTGCCTCAGAGTTCGCGCCTACGACCCTGAGCCGCGGGACCTCTCCTCGGAGCCCGCCTTGGGCCGCCTGCTGCTTGTGAACCGCCCACTGCTGCAGCCAACTTTCAACTCGCCGACCGCAGTCAAGTTGAACGGCCAGTCCGTTTCTGCCGCAAGGCTGCTGCCGTACTCGCCTCCGTGGCCTCGTCAAGCCGGTCGTGCTTGAGCCTCCCTTGCCGGCGTGTCAAGCCGCCGTCTACCTCCATGGCCGCTTTCTGCCATGAACCGCGCCTTGGAGACCCGCCACAGTTCTCTGCCTCATCAGATATTGAAAGCAAGTATTGGCGTGTATTTGAAGGTTTCTACAGAAGAGATCAAGGTGATCTACGTCATTGATTTGGAGACAAGATTTTTGATAATGGCTTTCAAACGTTACCTAAGATAAAATCGGATATTGAGGATAAGTATGCACAACATGGTTACTCGATTTTGACCATCAGTGTTAAAATCTGGAGGAGTTCAAGAATATCGTTGTGTTCAACTTGGGGGCTAATTTGTCCTGACATTCCCAAGAGTGTACCGTACTAGGGTTCGATTGTGGCTCCAATTACGTAGAAGCTGTTAAAGTGGCACCTATTAACAAGCTTAGTATCTTGGCTGATGCTTTGGGGCAAGTTGAGTACTGTTCATAGTTGGGTTGTCTCTGAAATTGGCTTAAGCTTGAGATCATGTGTCAAAAGAGAAAAGGTCTAGAATTCCAAGACTGTTCGCAGATCAACTATTGGCCAAAGAAGATCTGACATGCCATAGGATCAATTGAAAATTTAGTCGAGCCAATTTCAGAATATATTTTTATAGGGTCTATCTATATCTCATCTAGATGTGAGATAATATCTCACATCTAAATTGTGACATCAGCAGGAATCAGGACATGTCCACCAAATATCGTTCTATTGTTTGTTTGTTTTTTTTACGCTTCGTTCTATTGTTTGTTTGTTTCTTTTGTGAACCGTCGCGCTGCACAGCCAGCTTGACCGCAACAAAAAAATTACGACGCTCAGCACATCCTGTGAACCGAACTCAGGACCAAACGAAGCGCCGGAGACTTGTTTGATGCTCACGCCCTTCCCGCGGGCTGTGGCCCATTAGCAGCTCGCACCACCGCTGACTGGTTTTCTCTCCTCGTTGACTGCTAGGTTGTTAAAGGTTTTTTGCTACAGATTTTTTTTTGCTAGGCCGCGGTTTATATTGCTACACGTCGCTAGGTCACTAGGTCGCACAGATTTTTTTTTTTTGGAGGGAAGTCGCTACAGGCTGTGACACATGCATTGTAGGTAGCTACAGGTTCGTTGCTAGCTCCTTTTTTGCGGGCGTTGCTAGCTCCTTTTTCCTCACGAACATCTGGAAAAGTTTGCGAATTTAAAAAGCATTGACTATTGACCAACAAACGCTGACTTAAAAAACAAAAATTTGAATAGTGTTCATTAAAATAAAAATATAAGGAATTTAAAAAGGTTCATAATTGTTTTAAAAGTTCACGACTTGAAAAGGTTCGTAATTTGAAAAAATTCTTAAAAAATTAACGAATTTGGAAAAAGTTCATGACTTGGCAAATGACGTAATTTGAGGAAAAAAGTGAAAATTAAAAATGTTCATATTGTTTTTGAAAAAAGAGTTCACAATTTGAAAAATGGCTAAAGAAATTTGGAAAAAGTTCATGAATTAAAAAAACAAATTTTGAAAAAGGCCATGCATCTGAAAAAAGTTGAAAAGAAAGGGAAAATAAAAAAAGAGGAAGTTGCGAGTCGAGTGGGGACATGCAACTGTGATAACAACAAGAGAAAATGGGCCCCAGTTGCGAGTCGAGGACGGACATGCAACTGTGCTAACAACAACAACAAAAATGGGCGCAGTTGCGAGTTGAGGGTAAGCTTGCAACGGGGACAAAAACAACTACGGGGACCCGTTGTGAGTCAATGATAATTTGGATCTGTTGAGGGTGGGCTTGAAACTGGGAAGTAAATAACCACAGAGGCCCAATTGCGATAGACTAGCATGGGCTTTCAACTCGCACAAGAAAATACAGCAAACAACTATGTGCTCAGTTGCGTGTCGAGGGTGGACTTGCAACTGGGACGTAAACAACTATGAGCCCAGTTGCGAGTCGAGGGTGAGATTGCAACTAATGAAACACAACTACATGCCCAGTTGCGAGTCATCGGTGGGCTTGCAACTGAGATAAAAACAACTACGTGGTCTAGCTGCGGGTCAAGGCTAGTATTGCAACTATGATGAAAATAAGTATGGGGCAGTTATTGGTCGATGATGGGCTTGCAAGTGGGACACAACACCAACAGGGCAGGTTGCAAAGTTGGGGTGTGGACTTGCAACTGGGACAAAAAACACAACTACAGGGCAGTAGTATGACTATGATGGGCTTGTAGTTGACACAAAACAAAGAAAAAACTATGGGCCTTGTTGTGAGTCAAGCGTGGACTTACAACTATGGAAAAACAACAACAAACCTAGGTGCGAGTTGAGGGTGGACTTGTAACTGGGACAACATAAAAACTACAGGCGCAGTACCGATTTGAGTGTGGACTTGCAATTGAGATGAAAAACATACTACCGGCCAAGTTGTGAGTCGAGGGAGAGCTTGCAACTAGGACAAAACACAAGCTCCAGTTGCGAGTCGAGAGGTGGCTTGCAACTCAGACAACTACGAGTTCAGTTTTTTGTCAAGTGTGCACTTGCAACTGGGACAACTACGAAACTATGAGCCTAGTTGTGACTCAAGGGTCAACTGGCAACTGGGAAGAAACAAGTTATATGGGTCCAGTTGCAAGTCCACCCTTGACTTGCAACTAGGATAAAAACAAAACACATGCACTAGTTGTGAGTCGAGGGTGGGCATGCAACTCGGACAACTACGAGCCGGTTGCTAGTCAATGATGGACTTGCAACTGGGAAAACTATGAAACTACGAGCCCAGTTGTGAGTCAAGGGTGGACTTGCAACTGGGACACCATAAAAATTATGGGCATAATTGTGAGTCGAGTGTGGACTTGCAACCGCGATAAAAACATACTACCAACCCAGATGTGAGTCAAGGGTGATCTTGCAACTTGGAAAAAAATACAGGCTCCAGTTGCGAGTCGAGGGGTGGCTTGCAACTCAGACAACTATAAGTTTAGTTGTGAGTCAAATTTGCAGTTTTAACTAGGACAGCTAAGAAACTACGAACCCGGCTGCGACTCAATGGTCGACTTGCACCTAGGATGAAACAAATTATGGGTCCAGTTGTGTGTCAAGGATGGACTTGCATATGGGACAAAAAACAAATCACATAAATTAGTTGCGAGTCGAGGGTGGAAAACTACGAGCCTAGTTGCGCGTCGAGGATGGACTTGCAACTAGAACAACTACAAAATTACGAGCCTAGTTGCGAGTCAAGGTTCGACTTGCAACTAGGATAAAACAAACTACAAGACGAGTTACGAATCAATGGTGGATCTGCAATCGGGCCAAAAAAGTCAACCCTTAGTTGTGAGACATGGTGGACTTACAATTGACACGGAAAAGTGAGAGTCGATAGCAACTTGAGGATGAGCTTGCTACTAATGGAAAAAAGTAAGGCCCGGTTACGATTCAAAAGAAACATCGAGGCCAGTGGCAAGTCGAGGGTGGACTTACAACTGGAGACAAAAAATGCCAGTTATGAGTTGAGAATGGACTTACAAATGGGTTAAAACAAACTACGATCGTACTTGCGAGTCAAGGATGGACTTGCAACTAGGATGAAAGACAAAAACACAGGCCCAGTTGCGAGTCAAGGGTGGGCTTGCAACTGGGATAAAAAATACGGGCCTAGTTACGAGTCGAGGGTGCACTTATAACTGAGACTAGTATATAAAACTATGATACGAGTTGCGAGTTGAGGTTGGACTGGCAACTAAGATGAAAAGCAAGCGCATCCCAGTTGTGAGTCGAGCGTAGACTTGCAACTGGGACATCAACGGACTATGGGACCAGCTGCGAGTCGATGGTGGACTTGCAACTAGGACAACAACAAACTATGATCCCAGTTGCGAGTCGAGGATGGACTTGCAATTAAGAGAACTATGAAACAAATCACCCGGTTGTGGGTCAAGAGTCAACTTGCAAATAGAATGAAACAAACTACGGTCCCAGTTGTGAGTCAAGGTTGGACTTGTAACTGGGAGGAAAAACAAAACATGTGCCTAGTTGCAAATCGCGGGTGAGCTTGCAATTCGAAGAACTATGAGACCAATTGCGAGTCAAAGGTGGACTTGTAATTGGGACAACTACGAAACTACAAGTCCAGTTGCGAGTCAAGGGACGACTTGCAACTAGGATGAAACAAACTACAGTCCAACTTGCGAGTCAATGGTGGACTTGCAAATGAGATGAAAGACAAGACATAGGCCCAGTTGCGGGTCAAAAGGTGGGCTTGCAACTCAGAGGGTGGGCTTGCACGTCAGACGACTATGAGCCCAATTGCGAGTCTAGGGTGGACATGCAAACTGAGACAACTGTGAAACTACGAGCCTAGTTGCGAGTTAAGGGATGACTGGCAACTCGGACGAAACAAGCTATGGGCCAGTTGCAATCAAAAGGTAGACTTGCAACTGGGATGAAAAACAAAACACATGTTCTAGTTGTGAGTAGAGGGTGGGCTTGCAACTTGGACAACTACAAATCCAGTTGTGAGTCTAGGGGGACTTGCACCTGGGACAACTATGAAACTACGAGCCAGTTGCGAGCCAAGTGTTGACTTGCAACTGGGATGAAACTAGCTATGGGCCCAGTTGAGAGTCAAGGGTGGACTGGCAACTTGGATGAAAAACAAAAACACATGCTCATATTGTGGGTTGTGGGCTTGCAAGTCTGACAATTACGAGTCCAGTTGCAAGTCAAGGGCCGGCTTGCAACTAGGATGACACAAACTACATGTCAAGTTGCGTGTCAGTGGTAGACCTACAACTGGGATGAAAAACAAAAACACATGCTCCAGTTGTGAGTCGATGGTAGACTTGCACCTGGGACAACTACGAACTACATGCCCAGTTGCAAGTCAATGGTCGACTTGTAACTAGGATGAAACAAACTACATGCGGGTTGTATGTCAAGGGTGGACCTATAACTGGGATGAAAAATAAAACATAGGCAAAATAACCGGGGTTAAAGATCGGTCAGTGAGAAGATGGGGAATAAGCTTCATAGTCGAGCCCCCCAAACACCAACATATATAGGCTCATGTGAAAATAAATGCAAGAACATGACACACAAAACAAAACGAAACAAGAGGACGGGCGACAAAAAAAACAAGCTGATACAGACGTGCATGATCGAGTTTGTGTGAACATTAAACCAAACAAATCAAACAATTGTAGATTTAGATGAACTAAAACTTATCTAGATTAGATTTAGCAAATCTGAAATCAGAACACCTAGTTACACTCCCTCCTAGCTACGCGGTCAAACCAAAAATAAAAGAAAAACAAGGAACAAAAAGACACGTGCCCCTCCACAAAAAGGCTAAGCCCACACAAAAATCAATATGCAAAACATAATAAAGGCCCATTAAAAAATGTCATATCGGGTCTCACGCTTCGCGAAGGACAAACAGAAAACATGACGCAAGGACACCGAGCATGAATCAGAAGCACGTGTATGTAACAGTATATGAGTTATATGAAAAAATTGTTAACTCTCATTTAGATAATAATTAGCAAACCAATCCGAAACGAGACCTCAGACCGCGCCGCAAAAATGGCCTAACAAAAGACACACGCGTGAACAAGTCGACAAATAGACACCAAACACACGACACGACACAAAGCGCGTGTGACAAAATAACCCGCAATC
The DNA here is from genome assembly GCA_034509565.1 of Triticum monococcum. Lineage (NCBI taxonomy): Eukaryota > Viridiplantae > Streptophyta > Magnoliopsida > Poales > Poaceae > Triticum > Triticum monococcum. The sequence continues at coordinate 82,875,236 of CM067841.1, forward strand.
AAGATTTGCACACATTCAAAGCGAACATATGACAGAGTGAAAACAAGTTCATGATTTTTAAATGAAGAAATAAAGAATAAAAGGAAAAAGAATAAAGAAAATGGTGAAAATAGAAAAAAAACAAAAAAAAAACCAAGAACTTTAAATAGTTTATAATTTAGAACAAATAATGAAATAGAAAAAACAAAATAAGGAAAACAAAACGGAAACGGAGAAAACAAATACTTGATGTCAAATGGAAGTGTAGAAAAACGAGAGGAACTAGAACGGTGTAGCACAAACTTGTGAAAAGAAATAGAAAAAAGCAATCGACGTTGCTAGGCTTGTGAAAACCAACAACGGAACCTCGCACTAGCAACGACCTGACAGGCAGCGCACGAGACAACGAGCCGTGAGCCAGCGCACCATCCAGACCATCGCGTTTTACATAAATATTAAAGATAGATGATCTAACGACTCTAACTTAGATATGAGGTAGCTATTTTATATCTAGATGTGAAATAGCAAACTCATTCAAAAAAAAAGTAAATTCTAAATAGTTTTCGGACACTTTATAAAGTTTTCATGCACAAAAAGTGTTATGGATTAAAAGTAAAGAAAAATAAAAAATGAAAAATAAAAATAAAAATGAAAAAGTGAACACATGCAGTTGCGCGACGAGGGCGAGACATGTAGTTGCATGTTTGTTGGTGGACATGCAATGGACACCCGACAAACTCTTTCATTTTCTATCACAAAGTTATAGTCATGTTAAAGACATTAGTTGCCGTTACGGATGATACTTGCAATTGTGTGTATAGTAGAATACATGCAGCTGCCCTCCCAACAAACATTTTTGCCTCGAATTGCAGTTGCACTGGAGGTATGTAGTTTCAAGACGAAGATGACACTGTAATTACATGTTTGATGATGGACATGCATCTGACACGAACAAAAATCATGAAATTTTTAAAGACAAATAGAACAAAAAATAAAAAGAGAAAAACCAAACAAAAAAGACAAAAAAAACAACAGAAAAAACGGTTGGAAGCTTCTCTCAAAACCGGTAGAAAGAGTCCTTCATGGGTCAAGCTCATTCACACACGTACGCTCCGGGGAGACAAAAAACCAAACAACTGATAGAAAGCAAAAAAATCTCACAAGGACACACTCACATACAACGACTAGACACATTTTTTTCCAACAATTCGCGTTTTCCTGGCTGAAAGCCCACAAAGCACAAAAACGGGGGACCCACAAAAAAAGAAAAAGCCCACAACTGGCAGGCGGGTGTGCGCACGTATTTTTTTGACGGTAAACGAAACCAACCTAGCGACAAGAGGCCACAGAGCGACACAGGACATCAGCTCAAAAAAAAAAAAAACAAGCGACACAAGACATGGGCTGGACACGAGCTGCCCGCCTCGCATGGACTTGGACACAGGCTGCCACGCGCGACAAACACGATGCCAGCGAGCGCACGAGCGAGAAGAACAGTTTGCGCAAATCTTAAAGACAAACAAGATCTAAGGGTTCTAGATTTAGATGTGAAATAACTATTTCATATCTAGATGTGAAATAGCAAACCTGATTTTTATATGGTCGTGATTCACCTGATGTGAACATACAATACAAACCTCCATATTTATACTGCTGGGATGGTCCTTGCACATATGAAAGTTCTGTCAAATTGGTAGCCTGGTCTTCCATCAAAAGGAAACACGAATACTAGTGCATGATGTGGCCACAACTCAGCCAAAGGCAATCCGCCGAGGAGAATGTGAAATAAGATACTTAATGTAGAGGGACCAGCCACAGATGCGCCGTGTTAAGCCGGAGCCGTCCTTGCTGCATTGAGCCGCCGAGGATGTATTAAATCACCGGTCTGCCTGAGCCACCGGGGGTGTATTCGCCGGTCTGTTTTGTTAAGCCGCCGGGATTGCGTTGAGCCGCCACTTCAAACCGTAGCGCCGGGTTTCCGTGTTAAGCCGCCCTCGCTGGAGCGGCTCTTGCCTCTGCCGTGCATGGCTGCGGCCTTGAGCCGCTGGGTCCCCGTCTTCTGCGGTGCTCCTTCGTCAAGCCGGTTGCCTTGGCTTCGCGTCTCCTTGAGCCGCCGACCTCCGCGGTGAGTAACTGCGCCGGTTCTCCATACACGGACCTGTCGCACCGCCTAGTTCCACGGCCGGGTCGCCGCTGCTTCTGCTTCAGTGCCCAACACTGCAAGTCGGCGGCACTGCGGGTCTCCGTCGTCAAATTTTCAACTCACCATCACCATGGCACTGTGTACATACTCCGGTTCAAAATAGCAGAATCAATACTAAGTAATGGATGCATGGTTTGACCAAACCAAAATTTTCTACAACCTGGACAACGGATTGTGCGTGTTCCTTCAGTGACTTGTGCGACCAATCAATCAATCCAGTCTTTGAACCATCCTGTTGCTGGTCCGTCCATCAAGGAAGAAGAAATATGTTAGCGTCACTGGTCCTAATTAAGTGACCAGGACAGACGATTAAGAAATCCATCTGGCAGTTACCACGACGAACAAGTACTTTGGTTATCATCAACCAAATATATCATGCAAAACTAGCTCAGAGTCCGCATTCGTCCGACAAAAATATCAGATGCTATCCATTTCATCTACTTTATCAGCACATATAAATTATTTAAGAACAATTACTTGCTTTGTGGTATTTTTCGCAGGACCATTATGAAAGGTGTTGCAAAGGGGGGCAGCATTATTTTTGTGCTAGCACTTATTGGTGTTGTGCTGCTTGACAGATACGTGCGCAAGTCGCCGCCCCCGCTACATCTGCACACGTGACTGACTCATCGTCCGCATCCACGTTTGTCTCGCCCGTGTCCGGGCCGTTTTCAACACCGTGGCCGTCTCTCGCGACCGCACCGGCTTACAATGCCACGGACGACTCGCCCGTCCGCTCTCGCGGCTGGTTCACGCGTCTGCGCCGGCTTACAACGAGGAGGACAACTTGTTCATCCGTAACGGCTTACAATGCCGCAGCCGTTTCATCTGTCTGCTCCCGCGGCCGGCTTGCTCGTGATTGGTTTGGGCTTCACCATAGTGAATATCAACTCCGTGGTGGATAATTTTTGACTTAACATATCAGTTGAAATCCATCAAGTATAGTTTTTATATTATATATTGCTTTTTTTAAAAGAGCAATTACTTTGGTTTGCAAGTTCTCCAATGCAGGACAAGTTATATCACTGAGCTGTTGAAGGACTCATTCCGGTTTATCACTGTCAAATATGGAGAATCTTAAGACAACTCCTCGAGTCGTCTTAAGACTTGGGAGCTACAATGACATGACTTGGGAAAGATTGGCCGGCTTAAGCAAATTCAAAAATTTGGATCATTAGAGGGAAGATAACCTGGTCCCGGAGGCTACCGCCATATTGGTAAAAATTTAAAGGCCGTCAGAAAATTTCCAGCTCACAATGATGTTTCGGTTTACAATCCGGCTCAAGGTAAACCTGTCTCCCACAAAGCTTTGAAGCTCTAAACATCTGGTTTAAAAAGAATTCATCTCTCACAAGTCCGAGTTTTTAGAAAAAATTGCAGGGACCAAAGAGTGTTTGTTGCACAGCACAACTCAAACATAGGCACCCGGCGAGCACAGCTCAGAAATATATCACTTGGGGGCTTACTGCTTATTGAGCTAAGCTATGATTACCCTTTGATCCAGCTCATAGCCACATTTATAGGTATTTTGGGGCTTCCTGTTCAAACACAGGTCGTATTCGAGCCAAAGAGAACATAGCTGTCGGTACCCTCTTGATCAGCGCAATGCCAAACTCACTAGGGGGCTTCTCGATCATATTCGAATCATAGCTTAACCCGTTTTGGGTCCGACTTGAATCGTATTCGAAACAGGGTCATTAAAAACCTCTCAAGTTCATTTGGGGGCTTCCTGTTCAAACATAGGTCGTATTCGAACCAAAGAGAGCATAGCTGTTGATACCCTCTTGATCGGCACAACGCCAAATCCACTGGGGGCTACATGATCGTATTCAAATCCTAGCTTAACCCCTTTGGAACGGTTTACTGATCGTATTCGAATCAGAAACCTTGATTTTTATTTGGCTTAAGTTTTTGCAAACAATCTTTGGTTTTGTCTTGAGATTTTTTTGTTCAGATCTAAGTATAAGTGTGGTTTCGTTTAAACCCGGCTTGACTTTGGATGATAAGTCGCCATATATGAAAATCATAAACATTTGGAAGTTTTTGGCTTCTAAAGATTGGGTTATCACCCTTACTGCACAGGTATCCTAAACCGGCAGCTCGATTCAATATCACAGGAACCGATTTTTCAAACCGGGTTATATTATTCAAATCTTTAATAGCCAACATGACTGGATTATTATTATGGTTATCAATAACCAATATTACGATTGAGGTTTTCAAAGTCGCTTCAGCGCAATGGATATTATTTTATCAATGGATATAATTTATTCTACAATATAAGGAATAGTCCCGAGTCGCGGCAAGCTTATGAACCGGTACTTGAGGGCTACATTATTCAAATTGAGATTACATCAAATATGCAAGGCCCATGTCACTGCCAGCATGCACCATGGCACTTGGGGGCTAATGCAAAGTCATTTTTACTGGCCTTATTGAAGACCCGACTCATCACATTGTAATTAGCCGGCCCTAGGGGGCTACCAATTGCTCCTCTCGGAAATTCAAGGTACACAAGCCTTAATCCATTATATTGAAAGATCCACTACTCAGTTGGTAGAGTACAAAGCTCTTAACCTTGTGGACGTGGGTTCAAGCCCCATGGTGGAGATTACATCATATGATGTTATTATCAATGAATCATATATAAAGTCCCAGCTCAATATAATCTTACTGAGCCGGCCCTTGGGGGCTACATGTTGCTGCTCAAGTTTACATGATATTTACAAAGTCCCTGCTCATTATTGCATAATGACCCGGCCCTTAGGGGCTACACTGGTTGAAATTTTTATGAGCATAAGGCAATTACAAGTCCCAGGTTGCTGCAAGCATGACAACCCAACACTTGGGAGCTACAGGCACTACTGGAATCAGGTACTTTGCCATCTGCCAGCTCTTTGCCGTCAGCTAGCGGACGGCAAAGAAGCTCTTTGCCATCAGCTACCAAAAAGCAGACGCCAAAGAACTGGCTGATGGCAAAGACCTAATTTGCCATCAACCAGTTCTTTGCGTCGGCTAGCAGACGGCAAAGAGGGAGGGGGCCCCACTGACGAGCTGCTTAAAAAGAAACCTAACGGCCTCCCTCTTTGCCGTCCGCTAGCAGACGGCAAAGAGAAAATAAGCGGACGGCAAAGGGGGGCGGACGACAAAGAGGGAGGGGCCCCACTAACGTTAACGGCAGTGCCCCACCCCGCCTCACTCTCTCTCTCTCTCTCTCTCTCTCTCTCTCTCTCTCTCTCTCTCTCTTCTTCACACGCGCGCCGCCGCCCCCAGCACTCACCGCCGCCCCGTCGCCCCACCACTCTGCGCGCCGCCCCACCGCCCCTCGCCCCGTCGCCACTGCCGCCCGGCGCCCCACCGGCCCCCGCCCCGTCGCCCCCACCGCCCCTACCGCCCTGCTGTCTGGGCGCCGCCGCGCCCCAGCGCCCCGGCCGGGCCCGGCCCCGTCGCCACTGCCGCCCGGCGCCGCTGCCCCAGGCCGCCCCGCCCCCCTCCTCCGCCGCCCGAGGCCGCCCCGCCCCCTCCTCCACCCCAGGTGAGCTCTGCCTCCTTTTTTTCCTTTTTTCTGTTTTCTAGTTTTAGGTTTAGGTTTATGTTTAGTTTAGATTTAGTTTTAGTTTTAGGTTTATAGGTTTAGTTTCAGTTTTAGATTTAGTTTTTTTTCCTTTTTTTCTGTTTTTTTAGTTTTAGGTTTAGGTTTAGTTTAGTTTTAGGAAAGAAGAAGAAGAGAAAAAGAGGAGAGGAGGAGAAGAAGAAGAGGAAAAAGGAAAGGAAGAAGAAGAAGAGGAGGAGGAGAAGAAAAAAGAAGAAGAGGAAGAAGAAGAAGAAAAAAGAGGAGAGGAGGAGAAGAAGAAGAGGAAAAAGGAAAGGAGGAAGAAGACGAAGAAGAAGAAGAAGGAAAAAAAGGAAGAAAAGGAAGAAGAGGAATAAGAAGAAAAGGAAAAAAGAGGGAAAAAACCCGACCCGACACGGTACCCCGGCCCCGACCCAGCACCCTGACACGACACCCCGACCCCGAGACACCGACCCCGAGACCCCGACCCCGACACCCCGACCCCGAGGCTGACCCGACACCCCGATCCCGACACCGACACGGCACCCCGACCCCGACCCGGCACCCCGAGACCCGACACCCCGACCCCGAGAACCCGACCCCGACCCCGACCCCGACACCCCGACCCCGAGCCTGACCCGACACCCCGACCCCGACACAGCACCCCGACCCTGACCCGGCACCCCGACCTGACACCCCGAGACCCCGACCCTGACACCCCGATCGACCCCGAGCCTGACCCGACACCCCGACCCCGACACCACACCCCGACCCCGAAACAGCACCCCGACCCCGACACGGCACTACCCCGACACCGACACGACACCCCGACCCCCCGACCCCGAAACAACACCCCGACCCCCCGACCCCGAAACAACACCCCGACCCGACACGGCACCCCGACACCGACACGACACCCCGACCCCCGACACCTCCCAAAAAGGTGTTCTTTGGCCTTGCAGTGGCCGACGGGGTCATATATTTGTGAATTATTAGTTAGGTCATATATTTTTCGATTTTGTTATGAAAAACATCATATCTAATTGTGTTGATCGGGTAGTTTTAAATGTGCAGTTGTTTCATCGCTGCGAGGTTTGGTGTTCGACGACCTCGCCGTGCGTTTGACAAGCTCCGCCCCTTCGTTCGTGGGTGAGCACAAATGACATGTCCTCCTCCCCCATTAATTATTTGATCTATTCCGATGAAACTTGATAGCTAGCTATATATGTGTCTTGAATCATCAGTATGCGTAACCAATATGTGTCTCCCGTTCGAAAGCGTCATAGTTATAAATATGCATGCATTTGCATATTTATAACCTTGATTCTTTCGAATTGTCCAACGCTATCCATGGATAGCCCGAGTATGTGTAGATTGGGTTCGTTTTCCCATATGCTTTGCTCCGGATCCGACGCATAAATTTCGTCAGTGCCTCCCCTGTTGTTCTCCGGGTACACATCCTCTCTGTTTATTGCAGAGATGTGTATCAGGAGAACAGCGGGGAGGTGCTGCCGAAATTTTGCGTCGGATCTGGAGCATAGCATGGGAAAATGAACCCAATCTACACATACACGGGTGGGATTAGGACCTATCATTACCTATTAGAGTGTAGGTTGCATGGACGTAATAAAATTGACAAAGTAGATCAACTGATGAATATATACATGGTGAATTACATATATAATTGTTGTGTGTCCAGTAGCTCTGAAAGTCAAGATGAGTGACCATGCGTGGATGTATACCGGTCACACTGGTCAGAACAATTGGAGCACTGAATGGTTCACAAAAACCAAGGGGTTTGTGCAAGCCGCATTTGCAAATGGCCAGAAGAAAACCTGGTGCCCCTGCTTCCGGTGCGACAATTGGGAAACGAAGACAGAGGCTGAAATGGGCAAACACCTGCAGAAGAGTGGTTTTACGCCCGATTATACGGTGTGGACACTTCATGGTGAGTCTGCCCAACGTGACCGAGCTGAGGTGGATCGTCGTCGCACCGACGAGCATGGTACCGGGATGGAAAACATGGTGCAAGACTATGATGATGCTCGGGATCCAGACGAGGAGATGGAGGAATCTGCAAAGGCCTTCAATGAAATGTTGGAGTCTTCAAAATGTCCGCTCCACGAGCACACTGAGCTTTGTCAGTTGGATGCCATCTCACAAGTAATGGCTCTGAAGGCTCAATTCAACTTGGGTAGAGAATGCTATGACGCAATTATGACAGTATTTGGACGCTTTCTACCCAAAGGCCATGTAATGCCTGCAACCTGTACCAGTCGGACAAAATCCTCCGTGCACTGAAGATGCCCTATGAGAAGATACATGCCTGTGAGAAAGGATGTGCCTTATTTAGGCTTGACTATGCAGACTTGAACTATTGTCCCATTTGCAAGTCTTCCAGGTATATTGTGGTAGACAACGGTATGGGTGAGAAGACACAGACCAAAATCCCCGTTAGTGTTCTTCGGTATATGCCATCGTACCAAGACTTCAACGTCTTTTCATGGTCAAAGAGACGGCCAGACAGATGACATGGCACAAAACAGGCAAAAGAACCGAACTAGATGCAGATGGGAATCTGATGATGGTACACACATCGGATGGTGTTGCATGGAAAAAGTTTGATGAATTACATGCTGACAAAGTGGCAGATCCGAGGCATCCTCGAGTCGACATCAGCATGGATGGGTTCAGTGTGTTTGGTATGACAGCAGCCCAATACAGTTGTTGGCCCATATTTGTCTTTCCACTCAATCTCCCCCCGGACAGATTATGCAAAGAAAGAACATTTTCCTGACGTTGATAATTCCAGGGCCCAACTATCCGGGGAAAAATATGAATGTGTACATGCAGCCGCTTAAGGACGAATTGCAAGAAGCCTGGGATAATGGGTTCAAGACATACGACGCCTTTAGCAAACGGAACTTCATAATGCGTGTCTGGTACATGTACTCTACGCATGACTTGTCGGTGTATGCGCTATTCATTGGCTGGTGTGTGCATGGAAGGTTCCCGTGCCCCACATGCAAGGGAGCTCTTGAGTTTCGTTGGCTTCAGGCCGGTCGCAAGTTTTCTTGCTTCGACATGCATAGACAGTTCCTGGATCCTCGCCATAAGTTCAGGAAAGACAAGAAGAACTTCATCAGGGGTAGAGTTGTCAAAAACTCTGCACCACCTGCATTGACAGGCCAACAGACCCTGTATCAGTTAAACGCTCTCGAGCTAGATCCACAACGTCCAGGGTACTTCAAGGGGTATAATACTAAGCACGCGTGGACTCACAAAATATGCTTATGGGATCTGCCTTACTTCAAAGACCTCCTTTGCCCACACAACATCGACGTGATGCACACCGAGAAGAATATCGCCGAGGCACTTTTTGGTACATTGTTCGGCATAGATGGGAAGTCAAAGGATAATACTAAGGCTAGAGTCGATCTGGAGGCGCTATGTGATCCAAAGAACTTCACCAACATCTCCGCCCACGACAAGCTCATGCAATATAGAGATCAGGGGAAGGCGAGGAAAGGGGAGGACTTTAACCCGAGCCAGGGTCCCATTGATACAGAGCTGCTGATGATATCTGGTGGCGGGAGGTCCCATGGATCCATAGCCATGGGAGATGGACTTATCTGTTGTCCTAGCACTCTCCCGGAGATTAAGGCGCGCCAGTCGAGCTCCGCTCCTGAGATAAGGCCTCATGAACGGCCAGTCCAACTCGCCTTCAAGGTTAGTTATACGTACTCAGCTATCTTTCTCCATTACATTGTGTGCGCTTCCATCAATGATTACAAATGGTCATGTGAGTGGTGTTGCAGGCTGCTATACAGAGTGAGAGAGATAGAACAGAGAAACTTCTGGCGGAGGCGGCGGAGAGGTAGCGGGAGTTGGAGGAGAGGACGACAAAGATGTTGGAGGAGGAGAGGGCACGGAATGACATGCATGCAAGGGCCATGTACGAGCTCCTTGTGGTAAGTTTCTTCTGCAGATTACTTGCTAGTCTTAACATTTGAGTCTCATTACTAACTAGTATGACTCTGTTGTGAAAACCAAATGTGCAGTCTGTGTGCGAGAAGTCCGGTCAGACCGCTCCGCCGATGCCAGTGATTGCTCCTGGGAGCACGGTGAGTTTAATTTGATTGGACATTACTTTCTAGTCTTAACATTTGAGTGTCATAATGCTAACGAGACATTGGAAATGATCTTTGGTGCAGCTTAACTCCAGAAACGCATCGCACGATCCTTCTCCAGCTACCAACGCGAGCCAGCCCACTCCTACACCTCCGTGATCACGGTAAGTTTCTCTACTGTTTTGCTTAACAAATGCATAAAGACCTAGACTTAGCTTTATTTCCTCCAATATGCTTACCATAATGACCTAGAGTTAGCTTCTTTTCCTCCAAAATGACTTAATAAGCTTACTGACCTCATAAACCATCCATTTTACCTAAGTTAGCTCTAAAACGATATGTACTTAGCTTACTTATGTCAAAAATTGCATAATTAACTTAGTTAGCTCATCAACGATCCATTTTACCTAAGTTAGCTCTAAAATGACTCATTTTACCTTAGTTAGCTTATAAGTGATTCAATTTATCCAAGTTAGCTCTAAAATGACCCATTTTACATAGATTAGCTCCTAAATGACCCATTTTACCCACGTTAGCTTTAAAATGACCCATTTCACCTAGGTTAGCTCCAAAATGACCCATCTTACCTAGGTTAGCTTATAAATGATCCAGTTTATCCAAGTTAGCTCTAAAATGACCCAATTTACCTAGAGTAGCTCCTAAACGATCCATTTCTCCTAAGTTAGCTAAAAACGATCCATTTCACCTAAATTAGCTCTTAAATGATCCATTTCACCTAAGTTAGCTAAAAAAAGATCCATTTCACCTTAGTTAGCTCAAAGACGTGGCATTTCACCTTAGTTAGCTCATAAACGACCCATTTCAACTAAGTTAGCTCATAAATGATCCATTTCACCTAAGTTAGTTAAAAAACGATCCATTTCACCTTAGTTAGCTCAAAAACGATCCATTTCACCTTAGTTAGCTCATAAACGACCCATTTCAACTAAGTTAGCTCATAAGTGAGCCATTTCACCTAAGTTAGCTCATAAATGATCCATTTCACCTAAGTTAGCTAAAAACGATCCATTTCACCTTAGTTAGCTCAAAAATGATCCATTTCACCTTAGTTAGCTCAAAACGATCCATTTCACCTTAGTTAGCTCAAAAACGATCCATTTCACCTTAGTTAGCTCAAAAACGATCCATTTCACCTTAGTTAGCTAAAAAATGATGCCCTTCACCTTAGTTAGCTCATAAACGACCCATTTCAACTAAGTTAGCTCATAAATGATCCATTTCAACTAACTTAGCTCATAAACAACCCATTTCAGCTTAGTTAGCTTATATATGATCCATTTCACCTAAGTTAGCTCATAAATGACATATACTTATTGTTCTAGTCTTCTTCTTGTTCTATTCACCTATTTCTAACTTTCTTATTTACCATTTTGCAGATTTCACTCACTTCATGGAAGCTAGCTTGCTATGATGGAGTGCTTGCTTTTTCTTTGCTAAAACTTTGCATTGTATCTAGTTTGCTATGATAGAACTTGCTATGTTGATGAAACTTTGCTATGCAATATGTATATGGAACAATGTGTATGGATGGAACTTGCTATGTTGATGAAACTTCGCTATGTAATATGTATATGGAATTATGTGCTGGATATGTGATATGTTTGCTGTTAAATATATCTATATATGTCATATATATTTGCCGTGTAAATTGTTGGATTAAAAAACAGAAAAAGAGACAATATGCAGGCTCTTTCCCGTATGCCACCAACGGCAAAGGGCTCTTTGCCATCAGCAGCCGACGGCAAAGAGGCCACGTGGCAGGCAACTGTGCTTCCTGGGAGGCTGACCAATTTGGACAGTTTGCCTACAGTGGCTGACGGCAAAGGCTTTGTTATCGGCGGCGGACGGCAAAGAGTAAAAACTTTGCCTACGGTGGCGGACGGCAAAGGCCTGTCGTGTAGTGACGTCGGCTGACATCATTCGGCGGACGGCAAAGGCCTTCCGAAGTTTGCCGTCAGCGGCGGATGGCAAAGGCATGCCGTTAACCACCTAGCAGACTAACATCGCATTTATTGCCGTCTGCACTCTTTGCCGTCCGCTGCTGATGGCAAAGGCCCATTTGCCATCAGCCGCCCGAAGCGGACGGCAAAGTAGCTCTTTGCCGAACCTTACTTTGCCGTCCCCTTTTTCCGTCCGTGGCAGACGGCAAAGACCTTTACTGTTAGCCATCCATGCCTTTGCCGTCTGCCGTGGTAGATGGCAAAGTAGCTGATTCCTGTAGTGAGGTGATATGAATATAAGGGAGGAATAACTTCATATTCTTAGTTTTGAGCAAATCAGGTATTATATTATTATCGGAGAAATTTGCAAAGTTTATGACCCGACATCATCATAAGATTAACCTGGCATCAGCAATAATTACATGACCCGACATCATTTGTTTATAAACCGACAATTTTGGCAATCATAAATCGGCAAGTTCTACATCTTCAGGCTGGCTGAATATCAGTTGAATATTTGAAGACCAATATTTTTGTCAAGTCAGAGCATTGAAGACTGACTCAAATGGATTCTTTATTTACAATATTTATTCTACAAGCAAGTTGATTATGAAGCCGGCCTATTGACCCGGATTTTCTAGAAGGAGGAAATGATAAGGACTTAAGGATGATCAGGTGCTGGCTTACAAGACTATTTAACCCGGATCACAACCTGCCAAATTTGCTCTTCTGTTTATATTGAAGATCAGTTTCACAGGGATAAATCGAAATAAACTGGGGGCTAACGTCGGGGATATACCCCATGTTATGACCCGACCGAATATATGACCCGGCCAGACTTGGCGTTTCATTGGTAACCCGCTAGAGGATTGGCGACTCATGTGTCTGGCGGTTCACTGGTGTGACGACTCACGAGCCTAAAGACTCATTGGTGACCCGGCAGGTATTTCAGATGGATGACAAGTCCCAAGGCCCAGAAGGCCGGCTCATGTTATGATGGGCCGGATTAAGAGGAAAAACATAAGGAATATTCGCCTACAAAGGAAGCAAGAATAGGACTCCACTTGTGATAGAGTAATCCTAATCCTACTAGGACTAGTCATGTAACTCGCCCCTTCAACATATATAAGGAGGGGCAGGGCACCCCAAGAGGGAGAGGCAAGAAGCAACCTCTAGGGCTAGACACAAAGGGGGAGCCGGCTTATGCGGCGACTCTCTCATGAGCATAATGAGATCTAGCCACAAACAGCATGTAGGGCTATTCCGGATGATGTTTCCCAGGGCCCGAAGCTGTCTAAATCCTTGTCTTGTGTTGCGTCTCTCGATTCCGCTCAATCCCTCTCAAGCTACTACAAAGATGTGTTGGCCTCACGACTAAGTCCTCACACTAGGACATCTGCCGTGACAATTCCACGACAGTTGGGGTTAGAAGGGGTGTAGCTGGTTCTCTATCCAACTGGGTAGGGCTACAATCTGCGTGAGTCTAGGTTATGTGTGGTGGGGCTGGTTCTTGGGCAAGTACAACCGTGGTTCTATCTCCGTCGATAGGTAGCACGATCTTTTCTGAAGACCATGTTTTTACTCCCACAGATACTGCCATCACCCCCTCCAATCGAAATGGCTGATAAACAATAAAAGTAATTGAATGTACAAACATTGTAAGATAGACAAGTGCAATGGATAGTAGGGAAGAAAATAGGGCATGAAATAATTCACATTTATGTTGTCTAACCAAACAGAATAGCAGGACATAATTTCACATATATGATGGCTAATTAAACAGGATAGCATGACATAATTTCACATGTATGATGGCTAACTAAACATGATAGAATGACATACTTCAAAATATGATGACTGTGTAAACAGGATGGCATGATATAACTATACGATGTGTCTATTAAAGTGGTTGGCATGCCATAAATCACAAACATGCCGTCGACGGAAACATGATGGCATGATATAATTCACTGATAGAATGACATAATTCAGAATATGATGACTATGTGAACAGGATGAGATGATATAACTATATTATGTCTTTAGAAAATGGGTTGGCATGCCATAATTCAGATACATGCTGTCTATGTAAACATCATGGCATGATATAATTCAAATATATGATTTATATACTAAGGAAGTGAGCAGAGGGCAATCACATATATGATGTGTCAACTAAGGAGATGGCATTCAATATCATGTATATGATATAAAAACTAAGCATTGCAATACAACATATGCATGATATGAGTAATATAACCCTGCCAAGTTTGAGCATACACCTCAGGGGGATAATAGGACTGGTCATCTGCCTCTGAATCCTCCTTTGAAGAGCTATCCGTAACCAGCAAGATACCTGCTTCACCAGGTAGCATTGTCTGCTCTGAAGACCTTGTTTTCACTCCAGATTTCTTCATCACCAATTCAAATGGTTAATGCACAGGAAGAGCAGTTGAATATACAAACATTGTAGAAAAAAGCAATGAGAAATACAAAAAAAGGACTGCATGATATAATTCACATATATGACGCTTGGCTAAACAGCATGGCATTGCATAATTCACATATATAATGCCTTGCAACAAGATAGCATTGCATAATTCACATATATAATGTCTTGCAACAAGATGGCATTGCATAATTCACATATATGGTAATTAGACACTAAACAGGTGGCATTCACACAAAGCATGTCTAAACTAAGCAAATGACATAGCAATGGAAGATACCATACGCACGATATGAGCATCATAACCCTGCCAAGTTAGAGCATGCACCTCGGGGTGGGATAGGACTGGTCATCTGTCTCTGAATCCTCCTCCGAGGAGCTAACTGTAACCAGCAAGACATGCGCTTCGTCAGATAGCATTGTCTGCTCTCAAGACCTTCTTTCCACTCCAGATTTTTCCATGACTGTGCCGAATGGCTGATGCACATGAAGAGTAATTGAATGTACTAAAATTGTTGACAAATTTAACACGTAATAAAAAATGATGTCATGATATAATTCACATATAAGATGACTGGCTAACCAGGGTGGCATTGCAAAATTCACATATATCATGCCTAGCTAAACAAGATGGCATTGCATGATTCACATATACGATAAAGAAACTAAACAGATGGCATTGACACAAAGCATGTCTAAACTAAGTAGATGACATCTTTAATGTATACAATAAGCAATGCAAGACACCATATGCATGATATTACCAACATCAGCATGCCAAGTTAGAGCGAAGACCTCATGGGGTAAATAGGAGTGGTCTTCTGCTTCTGAATCCCCCTCAGAACACTTATCTTACTCTTGATTATGATCCGAAATGGGTGGAGGGGGCTGCCTTTGCGCCCACCATGGAGCGACGTCTGCATGAAATTTTATTGCCACGCAAGGCTCGTCTCTTTTGCTCTACATTCAGTTCCATTGTGTACAATAACTGACATGCATAGGAATAAAACATAGTGAGATTATGTAACGAGTGCATGCACAAATCCAGAGTGATGGTAGCAAACTATGGATAGACGCAAAACAAATGATAGTAGGCAGATAATAGCTTTAGTGAAAAAATATAGATAATGGCTCCTTTAATGTTTGTTTGCACCCAACATGAAACTCATAGTAGACACCCGAGATTAACTAGATAGTAGACAAATAGTACTGGTTGCTGCCCCAATATGTACCCCACAACCATTTAAAAACTCAAGTTTTAGCATAAGTTTGGACATGGGTCGGAGTCTAATAGGTGAACACGACAATAAAGCAGCAAGTCATCATATTAAGCGACGCATAACATAAGCAGACACAGAAGAGTGCGACCTCTCTTGCGGACCCGTGTAGTCCTCAAGGACATCTGCTCAGTTGATGATGGTAATGCAGTTGTTGTGGCTACCGGCGGCTAGGAAGAAGATACGAGGCGGCGGAAGACAGTCTGGAGAGCGGATCCCTGCTGTGGTGAACCCTTCCCTCGTTGGAGAAGCTGAGCTGGGGTGGAACACAGCACCGCAGGAGCAGGACAAACCACACAAGGTTTTCTTTGACACATATCTGTAACAGAAGTAATTGTGTAAGGGCTTGTTTGAATTTGAGGATTCTAACAATGCAGGGATAGGAAATAGACAGGAATAGGATAGGAATGCACGTGCAAAATAGAGAATTTAAAAACACAGGATTTCTGCCAATCTGGGTGTTTGGTTCACAAGAATTGGAAGATCACATGATGCAAAGAAGCATGGTGAGATTAAGTCAAACCACAAGAAGTGTAAAACCTCTTTGGTGAAGCCATGTCGATCTCAGCATGATTGGGTTGGCCGGTGAGGATGCTCCGGCTGACTTGGCTATCGGAGGAGGGGAAGAAGATCTTAGGCATCTAGAGATGGAGCCCGAGGTACTGCTCCGCTATGATGGAGGGTTTCATCGTTGGAGCAGCTCCGGTGAGTTGTACGACGCCGAGGCTGAAGCAGGACAAGAGAGACAACGTTAACCTGAGTGGAATTCTAATAGCATCTCCAATAGATGACGTAAAATACATAACCACAAAGTACTAGATGTATACATCATCCGCTCATCTCTGAACTTAACTGTCGAAACTGAATTTAACTGTCGAAACTGAACTTAACTGTCGAAAATAAATTTTGCTGTCGAAACTGAATTTTACTGTCGAAACTGAACGCACTAGAGGTGAGGCTACAAGTCAGTCGACTGACTTTTTCATCTCTGGTCAGTCGATTTTGTAGCCATTGGATACAAAATCAAGGGCATGCAGTTCATCTTCAACCTCCACCCCCCTGAGCCGCCAGCCACCATCGGCCAAACAGTCGCCCCCTGCCGCCCGCGGCCGACGGTGCGCCGCCCTGCCCGCCCCGAAAACAGTCGCTCCAGCGTTCCCCACGCCACCGCCCCACCACCGTCCACTACTAGGGAAAAGGCTATACACAGAATTTTACCAGTAGCGCTGTACAAAATCAAGCGCTGCTGCTACTTAGTAGCAGCGCGCGTAAATAAATCGCGCTACTGCTATGACTTTAGCAGCAATGCGTACTAGCGAAAAGCGCTGCTGCTACGTTTGAACTGGGCGCACATGGCTAGCCCAACCTAGCAGTAGCGCGTATAATGGCCTAGCGCTACTGCTAATCTCCTTAGCTGCAGCGTGCTTACGTGTAAAGCGCTGCTGCTAACAGAAATAAAATAAAGTGAAAAACAAGTAGAAAAGTAAATGAAAATGAAAGAAATAGAAAAAGGAGAAAGGGAAAAAATAAAACGTAAAGAAAAATAAAAGAAAAAGGGAAAAAAGGAGAAAGGAATAGCAGTAGCGGGTTTCAGTAAACGCGCTATAGCTAACTTAGCTATAGCGCGTTTCTGGAAACGCGCTACCGTTACGTTTCACTTAAACAGCAGTTTCCCCCACCCCGCCCCGGCCACCAATTCTTCCCCAAATCGTCCCTCGCCCTCGCCGCCGTTTCCTCACCGCCGCCGCCCGAGGCTGCCCTCAGCCTCACCGCCGCCGCCCGAGGCCGCCCTCAGCCTCACCGCCGCTGCCTGAGGCCTCCCTCAGGCTCACAGCTGCTGCCCAAGGCCGCCCTCCATGTCACCGTCGGCACTCTCCACCTCACCGCCGCCCGAGCCCGCCCAGGACCGCCCTTGCCCGTGCCCGAGCCCGCCCTCTCCGCCCCTGCCTCCGTCACCGAGCACCTCCCCGCCACCATCTCTCCCCTCTCTGTAAGTCCCCCACCCCTCCCCCTCACTCATCTCTCTCTGTATTTTAGAGAAAAAATTAGATGTTAATTAGATGTTTTTCAATTAGGGCACTAGAGTTTTGCTAGGTTAATTAGGTTAGTAGTGCTGCTAGTAGTATTGGTACAGTAGGTTAATTAGGTGATGTTAAATGAATAACCTAAATGAATGAAATTAGTAGTTAACTGATTTTTTTCCTTTCATCATTATAGAGCACTAAAGTTAACTGAATTTTGTTCTATTAGTAGTTAAATGAATTTTCTTATACACTGTTTGCACATGTGGTTGCTCGTGTATATTTGGACACTGTTTGCAGGGAATGATGCTTAGTGGCCTATGTTTTGCCGGAATGTTGATTCATTTCTTTTCCGGCAAATTTTAGGTTCTCGATTTGTCCACTTTTTAGCAAAGCTCATACGAAATTTTCGGTGAATTTCGGCATGACTTGTGCTACAAACTAGGACATACGAGTGCCCGTGATTTGCCGCACCAGGAAGGAGTCAACATTCCTACAAAACAATAGGCCTTTTTTATGTCATTATTCATTTTATTAGGTCTAGAATTAATTGACTAGATTTAATCATAGGAAACATGGCTAGCAACGATGAAGGACAGGGTTCTAGTGATTGCGACGACGCCTACCGGGCGACAGATGAATTTTTTAGCGTTACCGATGATCAACCGATGTTATTGCTGGGCCCACCGGTGGCATTGGGGACTGAGACCGACACGCAGACCGGTGCTGAGACTGAGACTGGCGCTTAGACTCAGACCGGCATCGAGACCGGCGCTGAGACTGAGACTGGCGCTGCCTCAGGGAGCGGAGCCGGTGTAGAACCGAAAGCAAAGAGGCAACGGGTTCCTAACAAACTCAGGACTACTAGAGTGGTGGTCACGGAGGTGGACGACGGCAATTTTGAGCCAACGGCGCCCAAGGAAGCGCGTCGATGCTACGGCAATCAAATAGGCTGCATCGTACGGACAACCGCCACCATCAACAATGAGAAACTACAGAAGATAGAAAATATGAGGAGCTCCCTCCTAAAGAAGTTTCACCAGATATTCTTGTTCCCGGGCCGGAATGAGAAGGATTATAAAGATCCAGATGAGGACCCGGCAATGAAGAAGATAAACAAACACGCCATGACCAAGTTTAGCGACGCGTTGGCCGCCTGGAAAAATCGAGTGACAGCAAGGATCATCGACAAGAAGGAACCCTACTCCAAGATTGTAAAGGATAATCCGACACTCACGGAAGAGCAGTTTCAAATATTCAAGGAGGCTTGCGAGGCCGAAGATGCCAAAAAAGTCTAAGTACATGAAGGGGCTTCAAGAGAGGAACATTGGGAGCCACCACCTCGGAAGCCGTGGTTACGGCGGAAAGAGGTCCAAATGGGCCAAGGAGGACGCGGAAGCCGCGAGTCTGGGCATCCCAGACCCCTTGGCGGAGTTCACCGTCCCGCAGGAGCGTGACGTCCTCAGGGCCCGGCACCGTTGGGACCCAGTGAAAAAGGTTTATGAGACAACACCGGTCATTACGGAGTTCATGAGACTGCTGGTAATTTTAGTTTCTAATCAATTCAATTGCACACGTTAGTCATATTTGTAAACGATCGTTGTGCCTTTTGTAGAGAGAGCAGCACAGGATTGCAGCCGAAAGCGACCCGCCATCTGAGGCATTGGTGAGGTCCAAGTGGGACACTCCATTCAACCGGGCGTTGAACATATTGAAACAACAACCGGTGGATACTCGACCGTCGTATGGACGCGTGCACGGTGTCGGAGACGGCGCCACATGGAAGAAGTACTACCGTGAGACCACGGAGGAGAGAAAGGAAAGACGAAGGTTAAATACAGAAAACATCAACAAGAGGGTTGAGATTGCGGTTGAGAAGAAATCAACTGAGACAGTCGCAACAGCGGTAGCTGCCGCAAAACAGGTGGCCTTAGATATTTCTACTACCTTGGTTCTGGCCGTTTTCAATTGGACCAGGAAAAATGCAAAAAAAGATGCAACGGACTTTCCCCTTGCTGACTTCTTGGCGGGGAACAGCTCGACTAGTGTTGCACCAGCACCTGCAGCTGCACCTGCTCCCGCACCGGCTCCCGCACTGGACGTGCTAGGCGGTGCTTCGTCTTTGGCTGAGCTCGACGCCCTCACGGTATCTGTCACACCGGCCCCCTTCAATATAAATGTATAATCTCCCGTTTTCGTTGCCTTTCGGATGTCTCACGTCGCAGACTTTTCTTTGCAGGCTGACGAAACCCCATGCACCATATTGTACACCATTGGCGACCAGAAGGTGGACGTGGGGAAGGCGACAATAATGGAGCCGAAGGAACCATTGTTCCATAGCCGGCCGATCCCCCCGAACGTCTTCAAGGTTTCCATGGCTAGTGTCAAACCGGGCCACGAGAATTTGCCTCCTCCAGTACTACTGGGGGATGACGACGAGACACCGTGGCGGCTTGGTGATTGTTGCAATGCTGGGTGGGTCCTGTTGTGGCCAAAGAGTCTGCTTCGTCTGGAGGCGGCCGGGAGCACACCCACGAGCACGCAGCCTCAGCAAGGTATGAACATCAACACCCCACCTACCCAATTATTGTCGGGTTTTGGGTTGGGTGATAGCGGACGGGGTAAGGAGGAGGCTCCATTAGTCGCTGATGACGTCGCCATGGATGAGGATGAGGACGACGATGGCGCTGCTGAACAGTATGTCTATATTGGCGCCTCCTCAGGGTTTGAGCGTCATGAGTCGGTGCCTGAATTGCCGTCTCAACATATTATGGATGACCTTCCGGTAGTAAATAAGTTAGGAAAGAGAGCGAGGAAAGGCAAAAAAGTTGTTTCTATGATCCAGCCGCCTCAGCAGCCTCGGCTTCAGGACCGTATAGATATCCCCAGTGCGGATAAATGGCATATCCCCGGTCAACCAATCCTACCTGCAACAGCGCTACGGGCCAGATTCGGCGATCTAAAGAGACTTCATGACGATGTGCCACGCGTAGAGAAAGACCTCATCGCCTCGAAAGATCCAGGATACCCACTCTACGTGGTTAACGTTCCGCGGCAAATGTCGTACGTCGACAGCTTCCCCGCGGATAAGTTCTTCCTCCGATTCGATTACATATTCGACATGTTTCACGTGAAGAAGCTGGATTTTACGTTTTTCCGCCTTTATGCCTTGCACATGAACTACATCATCGGGGTTGAGTAGATATCTCATATCTATGTCGCTGACCCGTACTACATGCACGAGGGCTTCTTGGGAGTCTGCGCAAATCATCATGAATACGCGAGGGATTACGTCGTCAGTTTCATGCTCACCAATAAGGACAAGGGGGCGATTCTCGTGCCTTATCATCCCGTGTAAGTTATCCGCGCTGCTATCCTTCCTTCGATTTCAATCATTCATTTGCACGGTGGAGGCTAATTAATTTGAGGACTTATTTTGCACAGCGGCGGGTGCGCCGTCCTCATCATCCTCTACCCCCGATTCTCCCACGCTCTTTACTTGGACACGTCGAAGAACATTCACAAAAAGGATTACACCCACATCAAGGATGTTCTCGACAGTGCTATGTATCACTACCAATCACTGGGTGGAGAGTTCAGGGACAAGAAGATGAGGGGCGGCAGGGTCGCCTTCGGCCATAAGACCAACTTCTGCTGCATCCAGCAACCGGACAATTCTCTTAATGATGGATTCTATGTCCTACACCACATGCTGGAGTACAGACGGGATCACCAGAACCTTCGCATGGCACCTTCTTCCGGCGATGCCCATATTCTGCAATGGGCAAAGGACATAGGAGATATCGAGGATCATCGACTTCGAGCTGAGTTCGATAACATCCAGCGCGAACTTGCCCAAATCATCATGAAGGAGGTCCTCGAAAAAACAGGGATGTTCTACGGAGAAGGACAAATGTCGCGGGAAGACGTCCGAACATGGATAGCCTCTCAGCGTCTCGACCTGAAGCCTTTCACTAGGCTCGGGGACTATCTCCCTGACTTGGATGGATGGAACGACATGTTGGAGTGATTGTCGATATATGACAATGTGTCCGTTTAGTCCATACTTTCTGTATGACAAAACTTTGAGTTATGCACGGTGAAACTTTATTTGTGATGTAATTAAAACGTCCTCCTCCTCGACTAGCGAAAATCACTCTAGTTAGGGCATTTTGGGGTACGATGAACTTTGTTATTTATGCTTATGATATGTTGTTTTTATTTTTGCCAAGTCTGTCTCTTTCTGTTGCTCAACTATATATGTTGCATATCATCGACTCGTGTGATGATGCAGGTGCATAGATCATAGATGGCGAAGAAGTGCTATGCCAAGAGTATATATACGACAAGTGGCCGGAGTATATATACGACAAGCTCTTCTCGCGTATATCATTGTTTAGATGGATGATGATGTATTTGCATATCATTCGAGACTTGTATCGCTATTTTCGAGACGATGATGAGAGACCACTTTGTGTTGGATGTTGATTATGATGATGACATGATTTGATGGGACTAATTGTATGTATATGCTATGATTACATTTGTATGTGTATGATATGCTAAAGATTATTGTATAAAGCCTATTCAAATACAAAACAAATATGCATGAAAAAAACTAATAAACAAACTAGTAGTAGCGAGGGGGGAAATTTAGCAGTAGCGCCGCATTGTCAGTAGCGCGTCCCAGCAAACAGCGCTGCAGATAATATCAGTAGCGCCCTTTCCCAAAGAGCGCTACAACTATTCATGTATAGCAGTAGCGTGGGACAACCGGCGCTACTGCTATACATTAGCTGTAGCGCCTTATTAGTAGCGCCGGTGCCCGCGCTACTGAGAGGCCCAAAACCCTCGCTGCTGGTAGGCTTTTCCCTAGTAGTGGTCAGCGACCACCGCCCCACCCTGAACCCTAAGATAGATAGTGGGGTACCTCTCCGGTGAGCCCCCCTCACCGTTGTGGTTGGTTCTTCCTTAACTCCGGCGAGCCCCCCACCCCCTGAAAATCGACTGACCCAAAAGTCGATTCAGTCGACTGAAGTGTAGCTAAATCGGAGCAGCATCGCAAGCAAGAGCAAGAGCGAGAGCAGCAGCGCAAGCAAGAGCAAGAGCGGGAGCAGACCAGGCAGGGGACCGAGAGCAAGAGCAGAGCAGCAGCGCGACCGAGAGCTAAAGCAGCAGCATCTCCTACTGATGTGGACGTCGTCACCGAGGGAGCGACGCCATGGAGGAAGTGGCTAGCGATGCCGCCGTGGATGGAACCGCGCTGTGTCGGCTCAGGACCGAGCGCCAGCAGCACCGTGAGATCGAATCAAGTAGAAAATGCGGCGATTAATGTACAACCTCTTTGGTGGAGCCTATTAGGCCACAACTTCATCCGAGGAAACGATGATGATGATACTCTTTCGGTGGTGCAGGTGAAGACGGCGGTGTGGGAATGGAGGTGGCGCGAAAGACGAGGGGAACGTCGGGGTAGCTCCTTGCAGGTGGAGGACGGGTGGCTGAACCGGTGGGATGACCGGATCGACGACGGATCCTCATCAGGTATGGTGGATGAGGGACGTCGAGGTGTTGCTGTGGACGACGTCGTCGGGGAAGAGGCTCCGGCTGGGTGCGGACGGAGGAGGGTGTGGGGCTTCGCGGGTTTTGCCGGCCTCGGTGTATGAATGGGTGAGCGGATGGGATGGGAGTGGGGAACCATGGCTTAGGGACGCGGTTGTCCGAAATGTGGGGTAAGTTACGAAAGTACCCCACCGATTTGAGGCAGTTCTTTCGGTTCAGGGGTATCACGGGCATTTCGTGTGTCGGGATTTCACAGGAGGTGGGAGTTTTCGCGCGCGTTGTAATTTTGGAATAGCAAGGTGCGGGTTGAGATGGAGGGAGTTGTCGGAGCACAACCAGACAAAGATATATCTTAAATATTTCGGGCTAACAAGGCGCGGGTTGAAGAGGCGAGAGTTTCGCAGTATGATAGACTGAGACGCTAGCTTGAAATTTCAGCATAACAAGGCACGGCTTGAAATTTCGGGAGAACAAGCTTAACATGTACCAAAAAAGACAATTTAGACTAGTATGATATACTACGTACAATGTGTTTAACACGCACAATGCACACACAGACACCATTTACACTAGTAAGGTACACATGCATTGCACGCATGAGATTTGGCAACCAAATTATGAATAAATACCACATTATAGAATGTAAGCTTTGAGTCATATATGCATGATGTAGATGTTTGTTTAATTCTTATAGTTCATTTCATTCAAAATCATCTAGTTTTTATAAGAAAGCTAATCTATTTTAAGATTCATGGAATTGTGCATTGTAAGGCATAAAGTAAATACAAATCATGTAGAAAAACATTTGGGCAATTCTGATACGGAAGATTCTAGAACAAAGAAGAAGTGCTTGTGTTTTGAGGTTTGTGCATTATGCTTAAGTTCAACCATAGAGTCTTCTATATTGTACATGTGGCAAAATCTGGTGGAATCTAGATGATATCCAACGGCCAGTAGTGCTCAAATTTGCCAGCTCTGCACCATCAGATTGGCCTCATCCATCGACCATCTTTCAAAGTTAAAGTTATCCGCACACTATATAAAAAATATAAAATATAGTGTGTCCTTGCACCGATCCCCCTCTCCATCATATCGGGCATTCTTTATCTCTCATGTGCATGCGCAACGATCGATGTTCCTCTATGTGTGTGTGTATATAGCTAGGTCTTTCATAGTTTTTCAGATAAAACGATCAATCTATATATCTAGTGAGGTCTCACCCTCTTTCCCACGTCCACATCAATCAATCTATACCTCTCTATATAGGATTACATATATAGCTAATACACCCACATTAATTATATATCCAATTCCCCCCTCTCATCATCCATGCCTTCTACTTCATCTCTCCAACGCGCGCACAATGGCGAAGACAGGGGGCAGCAAGGGCCCTGCCCCCCTAACATCACTATATATCGAGGCTAATATGAATGTGATCATTAGACAATTGCTGGTAAAAGTGGTTTAAGTTGATGAATTGGCCCTCCTCGTAAAGGATTAGCAATGCTTGGCCCCTTAGCTCATGGGACATTTTTCATGGCTCCGCCACTGCGTGCAACAGCGCACGTTCTCGCCCCCTCTCTCTAAATATCGATATCGCAGTTGTGCACTCCTTCATAGTCTCCCTCCACTCGGCCCCTCGCACCATCTTCTAGCCCCCACCGGATTTTGCCACATGTACAATCTAGCAGACTCCATGGTTGAACTTAAGCATAATGCACAAATCTCAAAACAACAGTGGTTCTCCTTTGTTCTAGATTCTTCCGTATCATAATGGCCCAAACTTTTTTTTCTAGTTGAATTGCCATCATTTGTTTTTACTTTATGCTTTACAACACACAATTCCGTGAATCATAAAATAGATTAAGGGCTTCTTTGATTCAAAGGATTCTCGAAGGAATTTTGGAGGATTCTAATCCTTAGGAATTTTTCCTATCTTGGTTGTTTGATTCGTAGGATTGTAAACCATAGGAATTTTTCCATATGATTCATTTGCACTAGATTTCATAGGAAACATCCCATCCACTGAAACCTCTTTGAAAGAATTCTGCATTTTTTCTATGCACAATCAAACACTCGTACCATCCTATTAGATTCAAGACGACATTCCACTCTAATCCCATGTTCTTCCTATTCCCCGTTTTGGAAATCCTATGAATTAAAGAGGCCCTAGGTTTTTTTTATAAAAACTAATTGATTTTGAATGAGATGAACTATAAGAATTAAACGAAGGTCTACATCAGGCATATATGACTCAGAGCTTACATGCTACAGTTTGGTATTTATTCATAATTTGGTTGCAAAATCTGACACGTGCAATGCACGTGTACCTTACTAGTACTTCGAGTATGTGCAAAACACAATGGCATGCTACAAAGTGTCTCTCTTACAGTTCATGAAGCCACGTGGCACATGTGTAGGTGTTGTCATGACATCCTTGTGTGGATTGATCACAGTGACATGCTGCTGGTTCCAGAAGAATGTACTCGTCCTCCCTGAGCCGCACTGGCGGTACATGCACGAAGCAAAGATGTTCACGCACGCACTCATTCCCTTGCACGCACACGCGAGTACACGGGTGGACGCAATTTTGTACCAAGATCCACCCTATGTGATAATTTGACGCGTGTAAAGTCCTTCACTTCATTGATGTTCAATTAATACAGCGCATGCAAATTGAGTGGACGTGAGGGCGGAAGAAAGACATTACTACTCCACTGCGTGCATGTGAGTAGTTAAATCATGGGTTGCTAGTAGTACTTCCATTGGTCTCCTTCGTATTTTGTGTGTGCGTCTTCCTTCTTTTTTTGGGGTGATAATCCTCCTTCTTCTTTTGCTCATGTGTTTCTTATTTTGCTTCAGGTGTTTGGCCGCACGTGTCACCTTCTCTGCGAGGCATGAATAGAACAATGCTAAAAATGAGATGACTAGCAAATTAGATCATTCTTTATCGCCAATAGAACAATGCTTCTTGCTAGTAATATATAATAAGAGTAGAGAGTAGAGGATATGGCACTGGGCTGCCGTGTTTCGTGCTCCTCTGGCGTACTCCAATGGAAAACTTGAGTATACCGCACGGTTCTTTGCTCCTCCTCAGGTCGTCGGCACATTTATACGCGAAGTCAAATCACAAGGTCCCGCCTTCCAGCAGTAATGAGCCGTCAAATCACAAAGGTCCTCGCCTCTCATGAAAAGGACCAAGCTAGACTGCCCCGCCCTCCAGCCTTTTAAAAATGTATACATTTGTACAGTAGTAGTATCGATGGATAGCGCCATAGAGCAAAACTAACAAGATGTAATTAAAGAAAAAAGGTGGTACATATAGAGAGCGCTCGTCGCAAAATTATGCATATACTATATGACACTACCCACTATGAAGGTACTAGTAACATAAACTAGTAACTAGTCTATGTTACTCTCCACTATGGCCAGCCCAAGTCGAGGCGCGGATACCAACAAGGGCCTGGTTGGAATGGAATGCGTCGTCGTGTTCATCAGGAGGGCTTGGACGGAACCGCCGATGGAAACGAGGCCCGGGGTATCGCAGAAGGGAGGAAACGGCCTTGTGTTCGACGGCCACGGTCGAAACATGATCCTGTTCATCGGGAGGGGTCTGGCGCACCGCAAAACGGAGGAAACGGACCTCCTATGGTCGAAACGGGGGTGCTGTTCATCGGGAGGGGTGTGGCGTACCGCAAAATGGGACTCCATGGGATACTGTACATCTCCACCGTCGACCCCTCCAACCTCCACGGGCTACTGTTCATCCACCATCGACCTCCTCCAGCCTCCACTTGCGACTGTTCATCCACGGGCTCTTGTTCATCCAGCCTCCACCGCGCGCTACTCCACTGGCTACTGTTCAACCAACCCTCTCCACGGGCTCCTGTTCAACCACCCCTCCACGGGCTACTGTTCATCCAGCCCTCCACTGTCTACTGTTCATCCTGCCCTCCACGGGGTGGTCCTATTCATCCAGCCCTCCACGGGGTCCTGTTCATCCAGCTCCAACCGGCTCGATCGATCGGGGTCCTGTCCATCCTGAGGCAACACCACGGGGACCTGTTCATCCACCCCCACCGGGAACTGTTCATCCAAACCCCCCCAGCAACGCTCGTTGTTCATCCAGAGGCAACACCACGGGGTCTTGTTCGTCCACCCCCACCCAGAACTGTTCATCCAAACCCCCCAAGCAATGCTCACTGTTCATCCAGAGGCAGCATCGATCGGCTTCAGTTCGCAGCAGTAGCGAAGGAATCGCTCGATCGGGTTCAATTAACACCCATCGATCGATCGCTCGGGTTCAGTAACGCGTAGCCTATAGTGCAATCGCTCGTGTTCAGTTAGAGACCAACGCCTCGCTCGGGTTCAGTTAGAGCCCAACGCCTCGCACCCATGCACGTGCGTGTATGAGAGAAACGCGCATCGCTCGGCCCCGACCACCCACCGTAACTAGGAACACCTCGATATTTTCCTCGCCCTCGCTTCTACCACGGTTTTTTCCATCATGGACAGCCCAAAGAATGTCATGCAACTACGTCTCTGGCCCGCCCAGGACGAGAAGCCCATTTTCTGTCATGATTTTTTGTCATAGAAGTAGGACCCCGGTTTTGTCACAATTATTGTCATAGAAGTGTCATAAGTATGACAGAATTTTTTTTTGTTCGGCCGAAAATGTCACGAATGTGTCTTTTTTTGTAGTGCCAAAAGAGACCCCTTTTATCACCTCCTCCTCCTGTGCTTTTTTTAACAATGCTGAGAAACCTTGCACACAAAATAGGAATAAATATGGAGACAAAGGATCACCTTGTTGGAGCCCCCTAGATGGCATGAAGGGCATCGACATTCCCCCATTTAACTTTACCCTGAAATTTGCAGATATCACACATCGCATAGTCATAGAGATCCACCCTAGATGAAAGCCAAACCTTGACAACATATGCTCCAAAAAAATCCATTCCACTCTATCGTATGCCTTCATCATGTCTAGTTTAACCGCGCATAAAAGTTTCTTATGTTTCCTGGTTCGTATGGCATGTCACACTCATACACTACCAAGACATTATCCGTGATGAGCCACCTAGGGACAAAAGCACTTTGCTCTTCTAAAATTAACACTGGCAGGATTACCTTGAGTCTGTTAGCAAGGACCTTTGATGCAATCTTATATAATACATTACATAAACTTATCAGTCTAAACTGGGAAATCAACTTCGGTGAGTTGACTTTAGGAATCATGACTATGACGGACGCATTAAATGCGTCAGGCGCGGCCACACCCCCCAAGAAATCTCTCACCGCCCCACACACATCATCCTTGACCA
This sequence comes from Triticum monococcum, assembly GCA_034509565.1. Classification (NCBI taxonomy): domain Eukaryota; kingdom Viridiplantae; phylum Streptophyta; class Magnoliopsida; order Poales; family Poaceae; genus Triticum; species Triticum monococcum. The sequence continues at coordinate 82,903,692 of CM067841.1, forward strand.
ATGACCAGTGTCGTTGGTAAAATAGTGCCAACAGCCCATCCGGATCAGGTGCTTTAGTTGGGCCCACTTGAAACAACGTTAACGTCGTTTCTATCTCATTGTCGGACATGGGGGCACACAGGTTGTTGTTCATCTCCCCCGACACCATTGGAGTAATGTTTTCCAATAGGCCATTAGCTCCTGCCGAGCCCTCTGACACAAATAAATTAGCATAGAACTTTGCCGCCATCTCTCTCATTTCTTAATCCACTGTACACCGTGATCCATCTTCCTTAACAAGTGATTTCATAGTATTTTTCCTCTTTCGATGCGTTGCTCGCCCCTGGAAATATTTAGTGTTTTGATCACCGGCAGCCAACCAGTCTATCCGTGATCTCTATCTATAAATCAGTTCCTCGCGAGCATAAACCTCACGCAGTTGTTCCTCTAGCTCACGAACCTCCTATGAGAGACTAGAATCCAGCGCTCTTTACTTAGCAAATTGGAGCTGCAATTTAAGCTGCTTTATCTAGCTTCTAATGGAGCCGCAAACAACCCTGGCCCGCTCTTGCATGCTCACTGTTAGCTTACCCAGCTTGTTTCATGTAGCATTAATACCCATTTCGTTTGACCATGGTGCCTCCCAAGCTGCTGCAACCATTCCCTCGTAACCTTCATGTATCGTCCACGCTTCTTCATACCGAAACTGTCTCTCTCCACCCTGACCACACATAGGAGCTGTCTCCATGGCGCGAATCAATAGGGCCACATGGTCTGATTCTTCAGTGACAATATGCTCTACCGAAATCTCCAGAAATATGGCCAAAAACCCACCATTGTGAAGGAAATATGCCCTAGAGGCAATAATAAAGTTATTATTTATTTCCTTACATCATGATAAATGTTTAGTATTCATGCTAGAATTGTATTAACTGGAAACATAATACATGTGTGAATACATAGACAAACAGAGTGTCACTAGTATGCCTCTACTTGACTAGCTCGTTAATCAAAGATGGTTATGTTTCCTAACCATGAACAAAGAGTTGTTATTTGATTAACGAGATCACATCATTAGTTGAATGATCTGATTGACATGACCCATTCCATTAGCTTAGCACCCGATCGTTTAGTATGTTGCTACTGCTTTCTTCATGACTTATACATGTTCCTATAACTATGAGATTATGCAACTCCCGTTTGCCGGAGGAACACTTTGTGTGCTACCAAACGTCACAATGTACATGGGTGATTATAAAGGTGCTCTACAGGTGTCTCCAAAGGTAAATGTTGGGTTGGCGTATTTCGAGATTAGGATTTGTCACTCCGATTGTCGGAGAGGTATCTCTGGGCCCTCTCGGTAATGCACATCACATAAGCCTTGCAAGCATTACAACTAATGAGTTAGTTGTGAGATGATGTATTACGGAATGAGTAAAGAGACTTGCCAGTAACGAGATTGAACTAGGTATTGGATACAGACGATCGAATCTCAGGCAAGTAACATACCGATGACAAAGGGAACAATGTATGTTGTTATGCGGTCTGACCGATAAAGATCTTCGTAGAATATGTAGGAGCCAATATGGCATCCAGGTCCCGCTATTGGTTATTGACCGGAGACGTGTCTCGGTCATGTCTACATTGTTCTCGAACCGTAGGGTCCGCACGCTTAACGTTACGATGAAAATAATTATGAGTTTATGCATTTTGATGTACCGAAGTTAGTTCGGAGTCCCGGATGTGATCACGGACATGACGAGGAGTCTCGAAATGGTCGAGACATAAAGATTGATATATTGGATGACTATATTCGGACACCGGAAGCGTTCCGGTGATGTTTCGGATAAAACCGGAGCACCGGGGGGTTACCGGAACCCCCCCCCCCCCCGGGGGGGGGGGGGGGTTAATGGGCCTCATGGGCCTATAGTGGAGAAGAGGAAGGGGCTGCCAGGGAAGGCCGCGCGCCCCCTCTTCCCCTAGTCCGAATTGGACTAGGAGGGAGGGGCGGCGCCCCCCTCTTTCCCTCTCTTCTCCCACCTCTCCTAATTGGACAAGGAAAGGGGGGGGAGTCCTACTCCCGGTAGGAGTAGGACTCCTCCTGCGCGCCTCCATAGGGCCGGCCGCACCCCCCTTGGAATCTTTATATACGGAGGCAAGGGGGTACCCTAGAACACACAATTGATCAACGTGATCGTTCCTTAGCCGTGTGCGGTGCCCCCTTCCACCATATTCCAGCTCGGTCATATCGTTGTAGTGCTTAGGCGAAGCCCTGCGTCGGTAGAACATCATCATCGTCACCACGCCGTTGTGCTGACAGAACTCATCCCCGACGCTTTGCTGGATCGGAGCCTGGGGAGCGTCATCGAGCTGTACGTGTGCTAAGAACTCAGAGGTGCCGGAGTAACGGTGCTTGGATCGGTCGGATCGGGAAGACATACGACTACTTCCTCTATGTTGCGTCAACGCTTCCGCTTCGGTCTACGAGGGTACGTAGACAACACTCTCCCCTCTTGTTGCTATGCATCACCATGATCTTGCGTGTGCGTAGGAATTTTTTTGAAATTACTACGTTCCCCAACACATTGCATGTCCCCCGATCAAGTCTGACTTGAACATTTGTATCTCCCTCTTTCTTGTTATCCCATGTGTACGGGTACCCCAAGAAACCTAGGTCCACAAGGCCAAAGTCAGCCATGCAGTCCCTAAAATCCTCCATATGTGAAAAGGTTCTCAAGTTGCCCGCCCCCCCCAGTCTATTTGAGGCATGGTAGTGGCAGGCCCCAGCCTGCGGCGACGTCCCGTCACGCGCGTGGGCTGGCAGGCCGGCCCAGCCGGCTGGCGCCGCATGGCACATAGACAGCGGGTGGCCAAGCCGCCGCCTGGCTCCTGCCACGACGTTTCAAAATCATCTGGTGGTCCGCCAGGTTGCGGCCGTCCTGTACAAGCCGGCGTTTCGAAGGGCGGACGGAAAAAGATCACTAGACCACTCGAAGTCAGAAGCAGCTGAGGCTTCTCACTTTCTTAGCAGCGGCGCCCCACCAGCTTCGGGGACTACTATTGGAGTAAACGACCACAGGTAGCCTCATCTGCTCCCCATGACGATTCAAGACATCGGGGTCGGCTGCGCCCCTCAAGCCTTAAGGACGAAGTACTGCCTTCTTGGGGCCGGCCGGTGGCGACGGCCGGCTGCCGAAGGACGGCGCTCTTCAGAAGAAAGCCATGAGATGGGCCGACTCCTAGCAGGCGGCCTCCAGAGAGTCCGGATCCTATCAGGCGGCCTCCAGAGAGTCCGGCTCCTAGCAGGCGGCCCCTCATGCCCTCAAAGTTTGCAGAATATTAAGGCAAAAAGACGGGTGTGGCTACAGTACTGTCTGCCACCCCCGAATCTAGGGCAGAGCGTGGCCACAGTGCAGCGTACCGGACGGACATCCCCATCCGGCACGGCACTGTTGCCACGCGGCCCATGACCTCACCCATAGCAGAGAGGGCCATGCCCCCACTACGGGCTGTCGGTACGGCCCACTGGCGGCGGCCCCTACCCGACCATACGAAGCCAGAAGGAGGCAAACTTCGACCACCTGGCGCAAGGGGAGGCCGACTCCCAGCAGGCGGCCCTCCCCCTCCCTCAGAATCTGTGTGTCATTAACCAGAAGATATGGGGAATGGCTACAGTGAATGGCGGCTAGGCGGCGGCACTGTAGCCATGCCTTCCCCGACAAAGCACACATCATCAGTGGCATCGCCACAGTGTTAAGATGCCGGCAGGACCCGCAAGCGGCGGGCGCGGCCTGTCGGCGAAGTACAAGACAACCGGCGGGACCCACCAGGAAGTGGGCCCCAGTGGCCGATGGAGAAGTCGGCGACTAGAGACACTGACAACAGGGTCCTACACCCAGCCAAATTACCGATGTACCCCTGGGGGGTAGGACTATATAACCCCCCCCCAGGACACCCATGCAAAGGGTTCAGACTTTAGTCATGACACACACACCCATTGAGAGAGGAAGCTAGGGCTAGCCTTGTTCTTCTTCCCCCTCTAGAGAAACAGCTCAAGGAGCAAGCTTGTAGCCACCACTGTTGCTTGAGTGATCATGCGAAGACCTCGCAGAGCAGGACTAGGGGTGTTATCTCCTAGGACAGCCCCGAACCTGGGTAAAGTTCACCGGCGTACGTGTCTACACCTCATCCCATTTCCTGGCACCAGCGACGTCTTACTATCCCCCACCATGATAAGCCATCCTTTCGCATATGTCGCACGACAACCCCGACAGCCCCCCTCTTTCCCTCTCTTATCCCACCTCTCCTAATTGGACAAGGAAAGGGGGGAGTCCTACTCCCGGTAGGAGTAGGACTCCTCCTGCGCGCCTCCATAGGGCCGGCCACACCGCCCTTGGATCCTTTATATACGGAGGCATGGGGGCACCCTAGAACACACAATTGATCAACGTGATCATTCCTTAGCCGTGTGCGGTGCCCCTTCCACCATATTCCACCTCGGTCATATCGTTGTATTGCTTAGGCGAAGCCCTGCATCGGTAGAACATCATCATCGTCACCACACCGTTGTGCTGACGGAACTCATCCCCGAAGCTTTGCTCGATCGGAGCCCGGGGAGCGTCATCGAGTGGTACGTGTGCTAAGAACTCGAAGGTGCCGGAGTAACGGTGCTTGGATCAGTCGGATCGGGAAGACGTACGACTACTTCCTCTACGTTGCGTCAACGCTTCTGCTTCGGTCTACGAGGGTACGTAGACAACACTCTCCCCTCTCATTGCTATGCATCACCATGATCTTGCGTGTGCGTAGGAATTTTTTTGAAATTACTACGTTCCCCAACAGTGGCATTCGAGCCTAGGTTTTATGGTTTGATGTTATATGCACGAGTAGAACACAAGTGAGTTGTGGGCGGTATAAGTCATACTGCCTACCAGCATGTCATACTTTGGTTCGGCGGTATTGTTGGATGAAGCGGCCCGGACCGACATTACGCGTACGCTTACGCGAGACCGGTTCTCCCGACGTGCTTTGCACAAAGGTGGCTTGCGGGTGACTGTTTCTCCAACTTTAGTTGAACCGAGTGTGGCTACGCCCGGTCCTTGCAAAGGTTAAAACGGCATCAACTTGACCAACTATCGTTGTGGTTTTGATGCGTAGGTAAGATTGGTTCTTGCTTAAGCCCGTAGCAGCCACGTAAAACATGCAACAACAAAGTAGAGGACGTCTAACTTGTTTTTGCAGGGCATGTTGTGATGTGATATGGTCAAGACATGATTTTAAATTTTATTGTATGAGATGATCATGTTTTGTAACCAAGTTATCGGCAACTGGCAGGAGCCATATGGTTGTCGCTTTATTGTATGCAATGCAATCGCGCTGTAATGCTTTACTTTATCACTAAGCGGTAGTGATAGTCGTGGAAGCATAAGATTGGCGAGACGACAACGAAGCTACGATGGAGATCAAGGTGTCGCGCCGGTGACGATGGTGATCATGACGGTGCTTCGGAGATGGAGATCACAAGCACAAGATGATGATGGCCATATCATATCACTTATATTGATTGCATGTGATGTTTATCTTTTATGCATCTTATCTTGCTTTGATTGACGGTAGCATTATAAGATGATCTCTCACTAAATTATCAAGAAGTGTTCTCCCTGAGTATGCACCGTTGCCAAAGTTCGTCGTGCCCAGACACCACGTGATGATCGGGTGTGATAAGCTCTACGTCCATCTACAACGGGTGCAAGCCAGTTTTGCACACGCAGAATACTCAGGTTAAATTTGACGAGCCTAGCATATGCAGATATGGCCTCGGAACACGGAGACTGAAAGGTCGAGCGTGAATCATATAGTAGATATGATCAACATAATGATGTTCACCATTGAAAATTAATCCATTTCACGTGATGATTGGTTATGGTTTAGTTGATTTGGATCACGTGATCACTTAGAAGATTAGAGGGATGTCTATCTAAGTGGGAGTTCTTTAAGTAATTTGATTAATTGAACTTAAATTTATCATGAACTTAGTACGTGATAGTATCTTGCTTATGTATGCTTGATTGTAGATAGATGGCCCGTGTTGTTGTTCCGTTGAATTTTAATGCGTTCCTTGAGAAAGCAAAGTTGAAAGATGATGGTAGAAATTACACGGACTAGGTCCATAGCTTGAGGATTATCCTCATTGCTACATAGAAAAATTACGTCCTGGAAGCACCGCTGGGTGCCAGGCCTGCTGCTGGAGCAACACCAGATGTTATGAATGTCTGGCAGAGCAAAGCTGATGACTACTCGATAGTTCAGTGTGCCATGCTTTACGGCTTAGAATCGGGACTTCAACGACGTTTTGAACGTCATGGAGCATATGAGATGTTCCAGGAGTTGAAGTTAATATTTCAAGCAAATGCCCGGATTGAGAGATATGAAGTCTCCAATAAGTTCAATAGCTGCAAGATGGAGGAGAATAGTTCTGTCAGTGAGCATATACTCAAAATGTCTGGGTATAATAATCACTTGATTCAGATGGAAGTTAATCTTCCAGATGATTGCGTCATTGACAGAATTCTCCAATCACTGCCACCAAGCTACAAGAGTTTCGTGATGAACTATAATATGCAAGTGATGAATAAAACTATTCCCGAGCTCTTCGCAATGCTGAAAGCTATGGAGGTAGAAATCAAGAAGGAGCATCAAGTTTTGATGGTCAACAAGACCACTAGTTTCAAGAAAAAGGGCAAAGGGAAGAAGAAGGGGAACTTCAAGAAGAACGGCAAGCAAGTTGCTGCTCAGGAGAAGAAACCCAAGTCTAGACCTAAGCCTGAAACTGAGTGCTTCAACTGCAAGCAGACTGGTCACTGGAAGAGGAACTACCCCAAGTATTTGGCGGATAAGAAGGATGGCAAGGTGAACAAAGGTATATGTGATATACATGTTATTGATGTGTACCTTACTAGAGCTCGCAGTAGCACCTGGGTATTTGATACTGGTTCTGTTGCTAATATTTGCAACTCGAAACAGGGACTACGGATTAGGCGAACACTAGCAAAGGACGAGGTGACGATGCGTGTGGGAAACGGTTCCAAAGTCGATGTGATCGCGGTCGGCACGCTACCTCTACATCTACCTTCGGGATTAGTATTAGACCTAAATAATTGTTATTTGGTGCCAGCGTTAAGCATGAACATTATATCTGGATCTTGTTTGATGTGACACGGTTATTCATTTAAATCAGATAATAATGGTTGTTCTATTTATATGAGTAATATCTTTTATGGTCATGCACCCTTGAAGAGTGGTCTATTTCTGATGAATCTCGATAGTAGTGATACACATATTCATAATGTTGAAACCAAAAGATGCAGAGTTGATAATGATAATGCAACTTATTTGTGGCACTGCCGTTTAGGTCATATCGGTGTAAAGCGCATGAAGAAACTCCATACTGATGGACTTTTGGAACCACTTGATTATGAATCACTTGGTACTTGCGAACCGTGCCTCATGGGCAAGATGACTAAAACACCGTTCTTCGGTACTATGGAGAGAGCAACAGATTTGTTGGAAATCATACATACCGATGTATGTGGTCCGATGAATATTGAGGCTCGTGGCGGATATCGTTATTTTCTCACCTTCATAGATGATTTAAGCAGATATGGGTATATCTACTTAATGAAACACAAGTCTGAAACATTTGAAAAGTTCAAAGAATTTCAGAGTGAAGTTGAAACTCATCGTAACAAGAAAATAATGTTTCTACGATCTGATCGTGGAGGAGAATATTTGAGTAACGAGTTTGGTGTACATTTGAAACAATGCGGAATAGTTTTGCAACTCACGCCACCCGGAACACCATTTCATAATGGTGTGTCCGAACGTCGTAATCGTACTTTACTAGATATGGTGCGATCTATGATGTCTCTTACTGATTTACCGCTATCGTTTTGGGGTTATGCTTTAGAGACGGCCGCATTCACGTTAAATAGGGCACCATCAAAATCCATTGAGACGACGCCTTATGAACTATGGTTTGGCAAGAAACCAAAGTTGCCGTTTCTTAAAGTTTGGGGCTGCGATGCTTATGTGAAAAAGCTTCAACCTGATAAGCTCGAACCCAAATCGGAGAAATGTGTCTTCATAGGATACCCAAAGGAGACTGTTGGGTACACCTTCTATCAAAGATCCGAAGGCAAGACATTCGTTGCTAAGAATGGATCCTTTCTAGAGAAGGAGTTTCTCTCGAAAGAAGTGAGTGGGAGGAAAGTAGAACTTGACAAGGTAACTATACCTGCTCCCTTATTGGAAAGTAGTACATCAGAGAAAACTGTTTCTGCAACACCTACACCAATAAGTGAGGAAGCTAATGATAATGATCATGAAACTTCAGGACAAGATACTACTGAACCTCGTAGATCAACCAGAGTGAGATCCACGCCAGAGTGGTACGGTAATCCTGTTCTGGAAATCATGCTGCTAGATCATGATGAACCTACAAACTATGAAGAAGCGACGGTGAGCCCAGATTCCGCAAAATGGCTTGAAGCCATGAAATCTGAGATGGGATCCATTTATGAGAACAAAGTATGGACTTTGGTTGACTTGCCCGATGGTCGGCAAGCAATTGAGAATAAATGGATTTTCAAGAAGAAGACTGACGCTGACGGTAATGTTACTGTCTACAAAGCTCGACTTGTTGCAAAAGGTTTTCGACAAGTTCAAGGGGTTGACTACGATGAGACCTTCTCACCCGTAGCGATGCCTAAGTCTGTCCGAATCATGTTAGCAATTGCCGCATTTTATGATTATGAAATTTGGCAGATGGATGTCAAAACTGCATTCCTGAATGGATTTCTGGAAGAAGAGTTGTATATGATGCAACCGGAAGGTTTTGTCGATCCAAAAGGAGCTAACAAAGTGTGCAAGCTCCATCGATCCATTTATGGACTGGTGCAAGCCTCTCGGAGTTGGAATAAATGCTTTGATAGTGTGATCAAAGCATTTGGTTTTATACAGACTTTCGGAGAAGCCTGTATTTACAAGAAAGTGAGTGGGAGCTCTGTAGCATTTCTGATATTATATGTGGATGACATATTACTGATTGGAAATGATATAGAATTTCTGGATAGCATAAAGGGATACTTGAATAAGAGTTTTTCAATGAAAGACCTCGGTGAAGCTGCTTACATATTAGGCATAAAGATCTATAGAGATAGATCAAGACGCTTAATTGGACTTTCACAAAGCACATACCTTGACAAGATTTTGAAGAAGTTCAAAATGGATCAAGCAAAGAAAGGGTTCTTGCCTTTGTTACAAGGTGTGAAGTTGAGTCAGACTCAATGCCCGACCACTGCAGAAGATAGAGAGAAAATGAAAGATGTTCCCTATGCTTCAGCCATAGGCTCTATCATGTATGCTATGCTGTGTACCAGACCTGATGTGTGCCTTGCTATAAGTTTGGCAGGGAGGTACCAAAGTAATCCATGAGTGGATCACTGGACAGCGGTCAAGAACATCCTGAAATACCTGAAAAGGACTAAGGATATGTTTCTCGTATATGGAGGTGACAAATAGCTCATCGTAAACGGTTATGTTGATGCAAGCTTTGACACAGATCCGGACGATTCTAAATCGCAAACCGGATACGTGTTTATATTAAACGGTGGAGGTGTCAGTTGGTGTAGTTCTAAACAAAGCGTCGTGGCGGGATCTACATGTGAAGCGGAGTACATAGCTGCTTCGGAAGCAGCAAACGAAGGAGTCTGGATGAAGGAGTTCATATCCGATCTAGGTGTCATACCTAGTGCATCGGGTCCAATGAAAATCTTTTGTGACAATACTGGTGCAATTGCCTTGGCAAAGGAATCCAGATTTCACAAGAGAACCAAGCACATCAAGAGATGCTTCAATTCCATCCGGGATCTAGTCCAGGTGGGAGACTTAGAGATTTGCAAGATACATACAGATCTGAATGTTGCAAACCCATTGACTAAGCCTCTTCCACGAGCAAAACATGATCAGCACCAAGACTCCATGGGTGTTAGAATCATTACCGTGTAATCTATATTATTGACTCTAGTGCAAGTGGGAGACTGAAGGAAATATGCCCTAGAGGCAATAATAAAGTTATTATTTATTTCCTTACATCATGATAAATGTTTAGTATTCATGCTAGAATTGTATTAACTGGAAACATAATACATGTGTGAATACATAGACAAACAGAGTGTCACTAGTATGCCTCTACTTGACTAGCTCGTTAATCAAAGATGGTTATGTTTCCTAACCATGAACAAATAGTTGTTATTTGATTAATGAGATCACATCATTAGTTGAATGATCTGATTGACATGACCCATTCCATTAGTTTAGCACCCGATCGTTTAGTATGTTGCTATTGCTTTCTTCATGACTTATACATGTTCCTATGACTATGAGATTATGCAACTCCCATTTTCCGGAGGAACACTTTGTGTGCTACCAAACGTCACAACGTAAATGGGTGATTATAAAGGTGCTCTACAGGTGTCTCCAAAGGTAAATGTTGGGTTGGCGTATTTCGAGATTAGGATTTGTCACTCCGATTGTCGGAGAGGTATCTCTGGGCCCTCTCGGTAATGCACATCACATAAGCCTTGCAAGCATTACAACTAATGAGTTAGTTGTGAGATGATGTATTACGGAACGAGTAAAGAGACTTGCCAGTAACGAGATTGAACTAGGTATTGGATACCGACGATCGAATCTCGGGCAAGTAACATACCGATGACAAAGGGAACAACGTATGTTGTTATACGGTCTGACCGGTAAAGATCTTCGTAGAATATGTAGGAGCCAATATGGGCATCCAGGTCCCGCTATTGGTTATTGACCGGAGACGTGTCTCAGTCATGTCTACATTGTTCTCGAACCGTAGGGTCCGCACGCTTAACGTTACGATGACAATTATTATGAGTTTATGCATTTTGATGTACCAAAGTTAGTTCGGAGTCCCGGATGTGATCACGGACATGGCGAGGAGTCTCGAAATGGTAGAGACATAAAGATTGATATATTGGATGACTATATTCGGACACCGGAAGCGTTTCGGTGAAGTTTCAGATAAAACCGGAGCACCGGGGGGTTACCGGAACCCCCTGGGGGGTTAATGGGCCTCATGGGCCTAAAGTGGAGAAGAGGAAGGGGCTGCCAGGGCAGGCCGCGCGCCCCCTCTTCCCCTAGTCCGAATTGGACTAGGAGGGAGGGGCGGCGCCCCCCTCTTTCCCTCTCTTCTCCCACCTCTCCTAATTGGACAAGGAAAGGGGGGGGGGGAGTCCTACTCCCAGTAGGAGTAGGACTCCTCCTGCGCGCCTCCATAGGGCCGGCCGCACCCCCCCTTGGATCCTTTATATACGGAGGCAAGGGGGCACCCTAGAACACACAATTGATCAACATCATCGTTCCTTAGCCATGTGCGGTGCCCCCTTCCACCATATTCCACCTCGGTCATATCGTTGTAGTGCTTAGGCGAAGCCCTGCGTCGGTAGAACATCATCATCGTCACCACGCCGTTGTGCTGACGGACCTTATCCCCGAAGCTTTGCTGGATCGGAGCCCGGGGAGCGTCATCGAGCAGTACGTGTGCTAAGAACTCGGAGGTGCCAGAGTAACGGTGCTTGGATCGGTCGGATCGGGAAGACGTACGACTACTTCCTCTACGTTGCGTCAATGCTTCCGCTTCGGTCTACGAGGGTACGTAGACAACACTCTCCCCTCTCGTTGCTATGCATCACCATGATCTTGCATGCGCGCAGGAAATTTTTTGAAATTACTACGTTCCCCAACACATTGCATGTCCCCCGATCAAGTCTGACTTGAACATTTCTATCTCCCTCTTTCTTGTTATCCCATGTGTACAGGTACCCCAAGAAACCTAGGTCCACAAGGCCATAGTCAGTCACGCAGTCCCTAAAATCCTCCATATGTGAAAAGGTTCTCAAGTTGCCCGCCCCTCCCCCCGCTGGTCTATTTGAGGCATGGTAGTGGCAGGCCCCAGCCTCCGGCGACGTCTCGTCACGCGCGTGGGCTGGCAGGCCGGCCCAGCCGGCTGGCGCCGCGTGGCACACAGACAGCGGGTGGCCAAGCCGCCGCCTGGCTCCCGCCACGACGTTTCAAAATCATCTGGTGGTCCACCAGGTTGCGGCCGTCCTGTACAAGCTGGCGTTTCGAAGGGCGGACGGAAAAAGATCACTAGACCACTCGGAGTCAAAACCAGCTGAGGCTTCTCACTTTCTCAGCAGCGGCGCCCCACCAGCTTCAGGGACTACTATTGGAGTAAATGACCACATGTAGCCTCATCTGCTCCCCATGACGATTCAAGACATCGGGGCCGGCTGCGCCCCTCAAGCCTCAAGGACGAAGTACCGCCTTCTTGGGGCCGGCCGGTGGCGACGGCCGGCTGCCGGAGGACGGCGCTCTTCAGAAGAAAGCCATGAGATGGGCCGACTCCTGGCAGGCGGCCTCCAGAGAGTCCGGCTCCTAGCAAGCGGCCTCCAGAGAGTCCGGCTCCTAGCAGGTGGCCCCTCATGCCCTCAAAGTTTGCAGAACATTAAGGCGACAAGACGGGTGTGGCTACAGTACTGTCTGCCACCCCCGAATCTAGGGCGGAGCGTGGCCACAGTGCAGCGTACCGGACGGACATCCCCGTCCGGCGCGGCACTGTTGCCACGCGGCCCATGACCTCACCCATAGCAGAGAGGGCCATGCCCCCACTACGGGCTGTCGGTACGGCCCGCTGGCGGCGGCCCCTACCCGACCATACGAAGCCAGAAGGAGGCAAACTTCGACCAGCCGGCGCAAGGGGAGGCCGACTCCCAGCAGGCGGCCCTCCCCCTCCCTCAGAATCTGTGTGTCATTAACCAGAAGATATGGGGAATGGCTACAGTGAACGGCGGCTAGGCGGTGGCACTGTAGCCATGCCTTCCCCGACAAAGCACACATCATCACTGGCATCGCCACAGTGTTAAGATGCCGGCAGGACCCGCAAGCGGCGGGCACGGCCTGTCGGAGAAGTACAAGACAACCGGCGGGACCCACCAGGAAGTGGGCCCCAGCGGCCGATGGAGAAGTCGGCGACTAGAGACACTGACAGCCGGGTCCTACACCCTGCCAAATTACCGATGTACCCCTGGGGGGTAGGACTATATAAACCCCCCAGGGCACCCATGCAAAGGGTTCAGACTTTAGTCATCACACACACACCCATAGAGAGAGGAAGCTAGGGCTAGCCTTGTTCTTCTTCCCCCTCTAGAGAAACAGCTCAAGGAGCAAGCTTGTAGCCACCATTGTTGCTTGAGTGATCATGCGGAGACCTCACAGAGCAGGACTAGGGATGTTATCTCCTAGGACAGCCCCGAACCTGGGTAAAGTTCACCGGCGTACGTGTCTACACCTCATCCCATTTCCTGGCACCAGCGACGTCTTACTATCCCCCACCATGATAAGCCATCCTTTGGCATATGTCACACGACACCCCCGACAGTCATCCGGCTAGGGAGAGGGGCACACCAGCCCCCTGTGGGCTGGTCTGTCCCTCGCTTGGCCCATTAGTCCCATACACTTACTGGGGTGTGCTCGGAACCCCTTCCGTTGACCCGATGACTATCCGGTGCATCCCGAAACTCTTCCGGTGTCCGAATACATCATCCTATATATATCAATCTTTACCTCTCGACCATTTTGAGACTACTCATTATGTCCCTGATCTCATCCGGGACTCCAAACAACCTTTGGTCACCAAATCATATAACTCATATAACACGATATCGTCAATGAACGTTAAGCGTTCGTACCCTACGTGTTTGAGAAGTATGTAGACATGACCGAAACACCTCACCGGTCAATAACCAATAGCGAAACCTGGATGCCCATATTGGCTCCTACACATTCTATGAAGATCTTTATTGGTCGAACCGTTATGACAACATACGTAATTCCCTTGGTCTATCGGTATGTTACTTGCCCGAGATTCGATCGTCGGTATCTTCATACCTAGTTCAATCTCGTTAACAGCAAGTCTTAATCATTCCATAATACATCATCTTGCAACTAACTCATTAGTCACTTTGCTTGTAAGGCTTCTTATGATGCGTATTACCGACAGGGCCCAAAGATACCTCTCGGATACTCGGAGTGACAAATCCTAATCTCGATCTATGCCAACTCAACAAACACCTTCAGAGATACCTGTAGAGCATCTTTATGGTCACCCAGTTACGTTGTGACGTTTGATAGTACACAAGGTATTCCTCCAGTATCCGGGAGTTGCATGCTCGCATAGTCGAAGGAACATGTATTTGACAATTCAAGAAAGCAGTAGTAACAAACTGAATGATCATATGCTAAGCTAATGGGTGGGTCTTGTCCATCACATCATTCTCCTAATGATGTGATCCCGTTATCAAATGACAACTCATTTCTATGGTTAGGAAACCTTAACCATCTTTGATCAATGAGCTAGTCTAGTAGAGGCTCACTAGGGACATGGTATTTATTTATGTATCCACACATGTATTTAAGTTTTCGGTCAATACAATTCTATCATGAATAATAAACCTTTATCATGATTAAGGAAATATAATAATAACCATTTTATTATTGCCTCTAGGGCATATTTCATCAGTCTCCCACTTGAACTAGAGTCAATAATCTAGTTCACATCGCCATGTGATTAACACACATTGTTCACATCACCATGTGACTAACACCCAAAGAGTTTACTAGAGTTAATAATCTAGTTCACATCACCATCTGATTAAGACCCAAAGAGTACTGAGGTGTGATCATGTTTTGCTTGTGAGAGAGTTCTAGTCAATGGGTCTGCCGCATTCAGATCCGTATCTATTTTGCAAATTTCTATGTCTACAATGCTCTGCATGGAGCTACTCTAGCTAATTCCTCCTACTTTCAATATGTATCCAAACTGAGATTCAAAGTCATCTGAATAGGTGTCAAAGCTTGCATCGATGTAACTCTTTACGACGAACTCTTTATCACCTCCATAATCGAGAAACATTTCCTTACTCCTCTTAGGTAACTGAGGATAACTTTGACCGCTGTCCAGTGATCCACTCCTTGATCACTATCGTACCTCCTTGCCAAACTCATGGCAAGTTACACTATAGGTGTAGTACATAGCATGGCATACTTTATAGAACCTATGGCTTAGGCATAGGGAATGACTTTCATTCTCTCTCTCTCTCTCTCTCTCTATCTATCTTCTTCCGTGGTCGGACTTTGAGTCTTACTCAACTTCACATCTTGTAACACAGGCAAGAACCCTTTCTTTGACTAGTCCATTTTGAACTTCTTCAAAACTTTATCAAGGTATGTGCTTTGTGAATGTCCTACTAAGCATCTCGATCTATCCCTATAGATCTTGATGCCAAACATATAAGCAGCTTCACCGAGGTATTTCATTGAAAAATTCTTATTCAAGTATCCTTTTATGCTATCAAGAAATTCTATATCATTTCCAATCAACAATATGTCATCCACATATAATATCAGAAATGCTACGGAGCTCCCACTCACTTTCTTGTAAATACAGGCTTCACCTTAAGTCTATATAAAACCATATGCTTTGATCACTTCATCAAAGCATATATTCCATCTCCGAGATGCTTGGACCAGTCCGTAGATGGATCACTAGAATTTGCACACTTTGTTAGCACCTTTATGATCGACAAAACCTTCTGTTTGCATCATATACAACTCTTCTTTCAGAAATCCATTAAGGAATGCAATTTTGACATCCATTAGCCAGATTTCATAATTGTAAATGCGGCAATTGCTGACATGATTCGGATAGACTTAAGCATCGCTACGGCTGAGAAAGTCTCATCGTAGTCAACTCCTTGAACTTGTCAAAACCCCTGTGCGACAAGTCGAGCTTTGTAGATAGTAACATTACCATCAGCATCAGTATTCTTCTTGAAGATCCATTTATTCTCTATGGCTTGCCGATCATCGGGCAAGTCAACCAAAGTCCATACTTTGTTCTCATACATGGATCCTATCTCAGATTTCATGGCCTCAAGCCATTTTTCGTAATCTGGGCTCATCATAGCTTTTTCATAGTTTGAAGGTTCGCCATTGTCTAACAACATGACTTCGAGGACATGATTACCGTACCACTCTGGTGCGCTACGTGTTCTAGCCGACCTTCGAGGTTCAGTAGTAACTTGATCTGAAGTTCCGCGATCATCATCATTAGCTTCTTCCCTAGTTAGAGTAGGCATCACATGAACGATTTTCTCTAATGACCTACTTTTCAATCCGAGAGAAGGTACAATTACCTCATCAAGTTCTTCTTTCCTCCCACTCACTTTTTTTGAGAGAAACTCCTTCTCTAGAAAGGTCCCGTTCTTAGCAACAAAGATCTTGCCTTTGGATCTATTGGTAGAAGGTGTACCCAATTGTTTCTAGGGTATCCTATAAAGACACACTTCTCCAATTAGGGTTCGAGTCTTATCAGGCTGAAGCCTTTTGACATAAGTGTCACAACCCCAAACTTTAAGAAACGAAAGCTTAGGTTTCTTGCCAAACCATAGTTCATATGGTGTCATCTCAACGGATTTAGACGGTGCCCTATTTAACATGAATGCGGCTATCTCTAATGTATAACCCCAAAACGATAAAGGCAAATCGGTAAGAGACATCATAGAATGCACCGTATCCAATAGAGTATGGTTACGATGTTGGGACGCACCATTACGCAATGGTGTTCCAGGTGGCATGAGTTGTGAAACTATTCCACATTGTTTTAAATGAAGGCCAAACTCATAACTCAAATATTCGCCTCCACGATCAGATCGTAGAAACTTTATTTTCTTGTTACGATGATTCTCCACAACACTTTGAAATTCTTTGAACTTTTCAAATGTTTCAGACTTGTGTTTCATCAAGTAGATATACTCATACCTACTTAAATCATCTGTGAAGGTGAGAAAATAACGATACCCGTCGTGAGCTTCAACAATCATCGGACCGCATACATCGGTATGTATTATTTCCAATAATCATTAGCTCGCTCCATTTTTTCGGAGAATGGAGTTTTAGTCATATTTCCCATAAGGCATGGTTCGCAAGTATCAAATGATTCATAATCAAGCAATTCAAAAAGTTCATCCACATGGAGTTTCTTCATGCACTTTACACCAATATGACCTAAACGGCAGTGCCACAAGTATGTTGCACTATCATTATCAAGTTTGTATCTTTTGGCTTCAATATTATGAATACGTGTATCACTATGATTGAGATTCAATAAACCATTGGGTGTATGACCATAGAAGGTTTTTATTCATGTAAACAGAACAACAATTATTCTCTTACTTAAAATGAATAACCGTGTTGCAATAAACATGATCAAATAATATTCATGCTAAACGGAAACACCAAATAACATTTATTTAGGTTCAACAGTAATCCCGAAGGTAGAGGGAGTGTGCGATGGTGATCGTATCAACCTTGGAATCATTTCCATCACACATCATCACCTCGCTCTTAACTAGTCTCTGTTTATTCTGCAAGTCCTGTTTCGAGTTACTAATCTAAGCAACTGAACCAGTATCAAATACCTAGGGGCTACTACGAATACTAATAAGGTACACATCAATAACATGTATATAAAATATAACTTTGTTCACTTTGCCATCCTTCTTACCCGCCAAGTATTTGGGGCAGTTCTGTTTCTAGTGACCATTCCCTTTGTAGTAGAAGCACTCAGTTTCAGGCTTAGGCCCATCTTTGGGCTTCTTCACGGGAGTGGGAAATTTCTTGTCATTCTTCTTGAAATTCCATTTCTTTCCCTTGCCCTTTTTCTTGAAACTTGTGGTCTTGTTAACCATCAACACTTGATGCTCTTTCTTGATTTCTACCTTCGCCAATTTCAGCATCGCAAAGAGCTCGGGAATCGTTTTTGTCAGCCCTTGCATATTATAGTTCATCACGAAGTTCTAGTAGCTTGGTGATAGTGACTAGAGAACTCTGTCTATCACTATCTTATATGGAAGATTAACTCCCACTTGATTCAAGCGACTGTAGTACCCAGACATTCTGAGCACATGCTCACTAGCTGAGCTATTCTCCTCCATCTTGTAGGCAAAGTATTTGTCAGAGGTCTCATACATCTCGACATGGGCATGAGTCTAAAATATCAATTTTAGCTCTTGGAACATCTCATATGCTCCATGGCATTCAAAATGTTTTTAAGTCCCGGTTCTAAGCCGTAAAGCATGGCGCACTAAACAATTAAGTAGCCATCATACCGAGCTTGCCAAACATTCATAATGTCTGCATCTACTCCTGCAATAGGTCTGTCACCTAGCGGTACATCAAGGGCATAATTCTTCTATGCAACAATGAGGATAATCCTCAGATCATGGACCTAGTCCACAATATTGCTACTATCATCCTTCAACTCTAGGAACATATCAAAAATAGGGGAGCTAAATCGCGGGCTATTGATCTACAACATAGGTATGCAAAACTATTAAGACTAATTGCATGATAAATTAAGTTCAATTAATCAAATTACTTAAGAACTCCCACTTAAATTAACATCTCTCAAGTTATCTAAGTGATACATGATCCAAATCAACTAACCCATGTCCAATAATCACATGAGATGGGGTAGTCATCAATGGTGAACATCTCTATGTTGATCAGATCTACTATATGACTCATGTTTGACCGTTTGGTCTCCAGTGTTCCAAGACCATGTTTGTACATGATAGGCTCGTCAAGTTTAACCCAAGTATTCTGCATGTGCAAAACTGTCTTACACCCGTTGTATGTGAACGTAGAGTCTATCACACCCGATCATCATGTGGTGCTTCAAAACGACGAACTTTGGCAACGGTGCATACTCATGGAGAATGCTTTTATCTTGAAATTTAGTGAAGGGACGATCTTATAATTAATGCTACCGCCATTCTAAGCAAAGTAAGATGCATAAAGGATAAACATCACATGCAATCAAAATATGTGACATGATATGGCCATCATCATCTTGTGCTTTTGATCTCCATCTCCAAAGCATCATCATGATCTCCATCGTCACGGTGTGGACACCTTGATCTCCATCATTGCATCGGGGTCGTCTCGCCAACTATTGCTTCTACAACTAGTGCTAACGCACAACGATAAAGTAAAGCAATTACATGGTGCTTGCATTTCATACAATAAAGAGACAACCCTAAAGCTCCTGCTGGTTGTCGATATTACAAAACATGATCATCTCATACATCAACATATATCACATCACGTCTTGACCATATAACATCACAACATGCCCTGCAAAAACAAGTTAGATGTCCTCTACTTTGTTGTTGCAAGTTTTATGTGGTTTCTACGGGCTTCTAGCAAGAACCGTTCTTAACTATGCAAAAACCACAACGGTGATTCATCAAGTTTGAAGTTTTAACCTTCTTCAAGGACCGACTGTAGTCAAATTTGATTCAACTAAAGTAGGTGAAATAGACACCCACTAGCCACCTTTATGCAAAACTAGTTGCATGTCTATTGGTGGAATCAGTCTCATGTGCGTGGATATGTAAGGTTGGTCCGGGTCACTTCATCCCAAAATACCGCCGAATCAAAAGAAGACGTTAGCAGTAAGAAGTATGACTATCACGGCCCACAACTCTTTGTGTTCTACTTGTGCATATCATCTACACATAGACCTGACTTGGATGCCACTGTTGGGAAATGTTGCATGGAAACCAAACAAATTTCTTCGCACTCGCAAGATCTATCCATGGAGATGCATAGCAACGAGAGGGGAGAGTGAGTCTACGTACCCTCGTAGACTGTAGGGGGAAGCGTTTAGTAATGCGGTTGATGTAGTCCAACTTCTTCGCGCTCCAAACGATCGAGTACCGAACGTACGACACCTCCGTGTTCAGCAGACGTTCAGCTCGGTAATGTTCACGCCTTCTTGAACCTGCAAGACAACGAGGTAGTGGATGAGTTCCGGCAGCACAACGGCATGGTGACAGTGATGGTGAAGTTATCCCCGCAGGGCTTCACCTAAGCACTACGAAAATATGACCGGGGTGTAAACGATGGAGGTGGGCGCCGCACACGGCTAAGCAATTGTTCTGGGTGTGCTAGGTGCCACCCTCCCACATATATATAGGTGGGGGAGGAGGGAGTAGCCAGGAGGCGCCCCCAAGTAGGTCGAATCCTACTTGGGGTCTCCTCCCAAGTGGCACTCCCCTGCCATGTTTAGACGCGGGGAAAGGTAGGGGAGGGAGGCACCCCCTTTCCTTTCTCCCATGAGAAGGGGAAGGCAGGAGGGGCTAGCTGATGACCCACAAGTATATATTGTGATGCCCCCGATTTGACTGTACACTAATCATACACGCAAATGTGTACGATCAAGATCAGGGACTCACGGGAAGATATCACAACACAACTCTAAACACAAATAAGTCATACAAGGTTGAATATTACAAGCCAGGGGCCTCGAGGGATCGAATACAAATGCTCGATCATAGACAAGTGTAACACCCCAAAATTTTTAACCATGTTTTGTTTATTAAAATTTTGCCAAGAAATTAAATTTTCATTTTTGTGGATTTGTCTTTTGATTTCATAACCACTCTTTTCCTTGATATTGTGGAGTTTCCATCCCAAGTGAAAACTTTTCAAAAGTATTGTCGGAATTGTTTACCCTCTCAAGAAGAACATTTCTTTTATTAGTGGATTTATCTGCATAATTATTTTCCCTGAGCCTTATTTATTTAAAAATGATTTTTCATAAGTTTTGGAGCTTCTTTTGCACTACAACCCTTTGGTAAAATTAGTTATAAGTTTCACCAAAAATTTGGAGATGTCATGGCATGCTCCCACATCACTTTTATGCAAAAATATCTTTTAGTAATTTGGAGATTTCGAGCTCTACCTCAAGTTTTCAAATCTGGATCAGTTTGTGGTTTGCACTGCAACCTATTTAAATATTTCTTCAAAAATTCCACCAAAACCCAAGGGATGTTAGTAGTAATGTATAATTCAACTTTGTGCAAAGACCCATTGATGTTCTTTGAGAAATTTGAGCAAATCACCCTCTTTTGCTCTCTGGCCTAGTTGGGTGTTTTCTACTGCAACCCTAATTATTTTTGCTGTAGTGACCATGAGCTTTTTCCTGCTTGTAGTACACCCTACCAAACCCTTAAGTCCAGGAGATTGGACCCATTGGAAGATTTTTGGTCCATGAAATAATACCATTTTCTTTCTGTCCAGAATTGGTTTTCTCAAAAATTTACACTAACAAGTTTCTGGTCTTGACTAACTAACCTTGCCACCATCACTTACACCTAAATAGACACTGATCTGGAGATTTTGGCCACCCCAAGAGTTGCCTAGATGCCCTTGGCATTCTGTCAAGCACCTTGAGTGCATGGACAGTTTTGGCATGATTTTATTTTAGCACTGTGATCTTGCCCCTCTGGACAAACTAGCATGTCCACTAAGCTCCTAGATGACTCTAACCTAGACTTGTTAATCCCGAGCCCCACCCAAGCCTCCTGGCATGCCTTGGCATTATGTCGAGCACCTGGCGTGCGTGCTCTAGGCGCGGCCAGAGCGCGCGTTTTGCACGTGCATGCGCCCGAGTCGCCGCGTCCCACAGCTGCCTCCCCCGCGCCCATTCTGGTCGCTTCCCGCTCCCAGCCAATGCGCCCCGACTCCTCCCTCGTTGCAGAGCCGCCCTGGCCCCTCCTGGCGCCCCACAGCACCACCACCGCAAGCCGCCACCGCCGCTCCGCCAGCTCTGCCATGGACGACGCCGCCCAAGCCACTCCAGCCCGCCAGCTGCCCTCTGGAACAGCTCGAGCTCATCCACAAGACCGTCCGCTAGCGCCCGTCGCCGCCACGTCGCCCTGCAAGCTACAGTGAGGCGGTTCGCCGACCTTATCTCTGGCCGCCGCGGAACCGACCTAGTCGTGCTATAAGAGGAGACCCCGAGCTCGACCAAGCACTCAGGCAACCTCGTACCATCCCCCTAGTGCCCCCACGCCCAGCAATCGACGGCGGGAAACCGTCTTCCTCGTCTCTGGCCATTTTGGCCGCCGCCACGCTCCGGCTCCATTCGTCGTGAGCAGGCCCTCTCCCGCCCATCCAACGCCACCACCTGACCCCCCTTGATCGTGCGGAGCCACCCAAACACCCAGCCTTGACCGGGAGCCACCGTAGCCCAAACCCCCAATTACACCCGAAGCCACCTCCACCGCAGAGCTCGCCGCCGACGACTCCCTTCGTCCCCGCGAGCCTATCGACCACCGAGAGGACCGTCCCAGACTGGCGGATCCATCCCCTCCCTCAGAACCCCGCGGGGAGCCGCCGTTCATCGACGGCGATCGCCGGAGCCCCGCCTCGGCTCGGCCAGAGGAGAAAGAAGAACGCGGGCGACTGGTCAAACCTGGCCAGTGGGCCCAAGGGACCCACTGTCAGTGACCCGGAGCCGGCCCGCGCTGGTTTAAGTGGAGACGTAAAACCCAGAGTACGCCTTCTCTGCCCGAAAAACGTATTCTCATTCGAACCGTTTTCTTTTTCTGTGTTTATCAAAAACAGATTTTTGACCAAACTTTGACTGGCTATAACTTTTTAAATATAAGTCCTATTGATTTGATTCTTTTTCTATTGTTTCTCAAATTTTGTCTAGTTTATTTTCATTTTTATTTGAAAAAATTTCAAACAACTTTTTTGTACTGTTTTGAAACTATGTGTTAATTTGAATTTTTCTTAAAATAGGATTATGGAAAGAGAAGAAAACTTTCCAAAGTTTTGGAATGCACCCTGCCTCTCCACAACTTGAAGGCAAGCATTTTGAACCCTGGCATAATATTGTTGTGTGTTGTTTGATACGTTTACAATGCCATCTTGACACGAAGTATTTGTTATTTTATGTGACGATATGATCATACTCATGAGTGCGCAAATGAAGATTTCTTGGGTTAAAATTTGATATGCTTGTGATAGTAATCACCCTCGTATGCCATTCATGACCACCGGAAGGATCCCGGGAAAGCCTCTGTCTTGGGTAGACTCGATCTTGTCCCTGGTTCTTCGTCGAGACGGGTGTGTCCGGTACGACATGGTGAGGTATGATGAGTGGTGGTTCTGTCTGATTGGTGTGAGATATATTTCTTATGCTTATCATGCAGGAGATGCTTTAACCTCCTGAGTCGACCATAGATCGAGTCTTGTTCCAGTAACCCCCATACCTGTCTCGTACTACCACTTGTCCCTGCCATAGGCAGGGTACGGTTCAGTCAGATGTCAATCCCTTCCTAGCACACACCGTACAGAGAGGCCATGGTGGAAGATACCGGCTGCATCCGGTAGGCATGCCACCTAGTCCGGGGGCATGGGTGTTTTCGGTTGGAGCCGAAGGGGGTAGCTCCCCTAGTTTGCGCGCGTTATAAATTTTGCGATCCCATGTTATTCGAGGTTGTAGCCTCCCCACTTAGAGTCTTGCTTAACGGGTGTCGTGGGTGATTCCAGGCACCGGTAAGCTTGGCTGGTGTGTGCAGTCAGGTGTGTCTCCAATTAAAATACCGTAGACGGAATTAGTCCCAATGGACTAAAGGAAACCGTTACTCGTGGGTAAAGAGTACACCCTCTGCAGAGATTATATCTATTTGAATAGAGTGTCCATGGTTAAGTACTACAGTCTGGGACGGGTCAAGTGTCGGTCTTCGGAGGAAAAGATTGCTAAACCAGAACATGGATCATGTCTTGTGACTCATGATGATTATGATTACTATTATTATGGACTAACCATTTACATTATTTGAATTACTGAGTGTCCTTGGGACGGTTCTACCTCCTGGATGTTCACTGTGATTACTCTCATGTAAGCCCTTTATGTGGTGTCGTAGAGATGCCCGACTGTGGCATGCTTGATATTCATTTACTTTATAAGCCCTCTATGTGGTGTCGTAGAGACGCCTGACTGTGGCATGCTTGTTATATCTTTTATTTATAAGCCCTTTATGTGGTGTCGCTCAGACGCCCGACTGAGGCATGCTTTATATTATTATCCCTAGGTTGCTGCAGCGTATACCTCCTCACGACATAGATTTTTATTCACGCAGCACCACGACAGCAGACTCACAACCACAACCACTCGACCACATGCACTAATTGCAAATCCACGTGCACATGTTGCATCTAACTGATTTTCCTCCCTAACACACCAAAGTCTCTGAAGGAGGAATTGTGGGTAATTATTCGGGTGCAAGTTGCCTCCAGCACACCGACAATAGTTAGCACCCGACACCACACCTAATCCTCGTGATCGCAGCCGCTGCGGAGTGCCAACACTCGAGCGACAGCATCACGACGATCATCGAGGATCATCGCGCACAAGAGCACGGAGAACCCCAGCAATGTCGCCAACCCTCCGCACACCAGGATCATGTACCAGTCCGGCATCACCTCCGCCATTAGAGCCTCGTCTCGAGCTCCTGCAAACAGAAATGGAGGAGAAGGAAGGAGAAGGAGAAGCGAGGCCAGGTGTGAGGAAGAAGAAAGGAGCACCTCGGTCATTTTATAGCTCGAGATCAGTGTAAGGTGGGCAAAGTCCACCAGCGCCGCTCGTCTCTCGATCGCCGGTGTTCGGAGGCGAATCCGCGAGCAATGCCGATAGCGCACTGGCCCGCGAGGTGAGTGCACGCTGCACCGGCAGCTAGCACGCCACGCACTACCATAATACGGCCTAGATGCCCTACGTGCTAGACATCGCCGGTGGAGAAAGCGCGCGAGAGAGAGGAAGAAGAGGAAGCCAGAGGTAGAAGAAGAGACTGACAGTGGGCCCCGGGTCCACCTGTCAGCCAGAGGGAGCACTGAGCTCTCGGGTATGACCATCGTATTTTAAAATTTTAGAATTTATTCTAAATTTACCGTATCCAACATAGAAATCTCTCGTTCTCCCCAACCATGGATTTTTCCACGCAACGCTAGTGTTCCACACTGTAGTCTTACACCACTTATTGCCCTCTCACTGTAGCCACATTTTATTGTGTGAGTAGGGTGGTTGTTTTTGTGATATTACTTTGAGATAGTAGGAGTAATTCTTTTCAAAACTTCCCTTAGCAAATCTCGAGGACGAGATTTTTCTTAAGGGGGGTAGTGTTGTAACACCCCAAAATTTTTAACCATGTTTTGTTTATTAAAATTTTGCCAAGAAATTAAATTTTCATTTTTGTGGATTTATCTTTTGATTTCAGAACCACTCTTTTCCTTGATATTGTGGAGTTTCCATCCCAAGGGAAAACTTTTCAAAAGTATTGTTGGACTTGTTTACCCTCTCAAGAAAAATATTTCTTTTATCAGTGGATTTATCTGCATAATTATTTTCCTGAGCCTTATTTCTTTAAAAAAGATTTTTCATAAGTTTTGGAGCCTCTTTTGCACTACATCCCTTTGGTAAAATTAGTTATAAGTTTCACCAAAAAATTGGAGATGTCATGGGATGCTCCCACATCACTTTTATGCAAAAATATCTTTTAGTCATTTGGAGATTTTGAGCTCTACCTCAAGTTTCCAAATCTGTATCAGTTTGTGGTTTGCACTGCAACCTATTTAAATATTTCTTTAAAAATTCCACCAAAATTAGGGGATGTTAATATAATGTATAATTCAACTTTGTGCAAAGACCCATTGATGTTCTTTGAGAAATTTGAGCAAATCACCATCTTTTGCTCTCTGTCCCAGTTGGGTGTTTTCTACTTCAACCCTAATTATTTTTGCTCTAGTGACCATGAGCTTTTTCCTGCTTGTAGTACGCCCTACCAAACCCTAAAGTCCAGGAGATTGGACCCATTAGAAGATTTTTGGTCCATGAAATAATACCCTTTTCTTTCTGTCCAGAATTGGTTTTCTCAAAAATTTACACTAACAAGTTTCTGGTCTTGACTAACTAACCTTGCCACCATCACCTACACCTAAAGAGACACTGATCTGGAGATTTTGGCCACCCCAAGAGTTGCCTAGATGCCCTTGGCATTCTGTCAAGCACCTTGAGTGCATGGACAGTTTTGGCATGATTTTATTTTAGCACCGTGATCTTGCCCCTCTGGACAAACTAGCATGTCCACTAAGCTCCTAGAAGACTCTAACCTAGACCTGTTAATCCCCAGCCCCACCCAAGCCTCCTAGCATGCCTTGGCATTATGTCGAGCACCTGGCATGCGTGCTCTGGGCGCGGCCAGAGCGCGCGTTTTGCACGTGCGTGCGCCCGAGTCGCCGCGTCCCACAGCCGCCTCCCCCGCGCCCGTTCTGGTCGCTCCCCGCTCCCAGCCAATGCGCCCCAACTCCTCCCTCGTCGCAGAGCCGCCCTGGCCCCTCCTGGCGCCCCACAGCACCACCACCGCAAGCCGCCCTGGCCCCTCCTGGTGTGAGATATATTTCTTATGCTTATCATGTAGGAGATGCTTTAACCTCCTGAGTCGACCATAGATCGAGTCTTGTTCCAGTAACCCCCATACTTGTCTTGTACTACCACTTGTCCCTGCCATAGGCAGGGTACGGTTCAGTCAGATGTCAACCCCTTCCTAGCACACACCTTACAGAGAGGCCATGGTGGAAGATACCGGCTGCATCCGGTAGGCATGCTACCTGGTCCAGGGGTATGGGTGTTTTCGGTTGGAGCCGAAGGGGGTAGCTCCCCTAGTTTGCGCGCGTTATAAATTTTGCGATCCCATGCTATTCGAGGTTGTAGCCTTCCCACTTAGAGTCTTGCTTAACGGGTGTCGTGGGTGATTCCAGGCACCGGTAAGCTTGGCTGGTGTGTGCAGTCAGGTGTGTTTCCAATTAGAAGACCATAGACGGAATTAGTCCCAATGGACTAAAGGAATCCGTTACTCGTGGGTAAAGAGTACACCCTCTGCAGAGATTATATCTATTCAAATAGTCGTGTCCATGGTTAAAGACTATAGTCTGGGATGGGTCAAGTGTCGGTCTTAGTGTCGGTCTTCGGAGGAAAAGATTGCTAAACCAGAACATGGATCATTTCTTGTGACTCCTGATGATTATGATTACTATTATTATGGACTAACCATTTACATTATTTGAATTATTGAGTGGCCATGGGACGGTTCTACCTCCTGGATGTTCATTGTGATTACTCTCATATAAGCCCTTTATGTGGTGTCGCAGAGACGCCCGACTGTGGCATGCTTGATATTCATTTACTTTATAAGCCCTCTATGTGGTGTCGCAGAGACGCCCGACTGTGGCATACTTGTTATATCTTTTATTTATAAGCCCTTTATGTGGTGCCGCTCAGACGCCCGACTGAGGCATGCTTTATATTATTATCCCTTCGAGGCGTCGCTTCAGACACCCGATCGGTGCATTCTATTTCTTCTCCTTTATTACATATTCATGTTATATATGAATAACCTGCTTGCGTGCATCATGTATGTTTATTTTGTGACTGACGTGAGATCATAGAATATTTCAGAGCACGATTATCAAATGTTTTTATTATACGTGTGTTCATAATGTTTGCGAGTACATTCAAAAGTACTCACTAGCTTGTCCCTGGCTATTGTCTTGGCCAGAATTCTTGCGTGGAGAGGAGTGTCGCGATGACAACCCCGGAACCTACGCAATGGTGATAGTAGCCTCGTGAAGATAGGAGTTATCCAGGTCAG
Organism: Triticum monococcum; assembly: GCA_034509565.1. NCBI lineage: Eukaryota > Viridiplantae > Streptophyta > Magnoliopsida > Poales > Poaceae > Triticum > Triticum monococcum. The sequence continues at coordinate 82,931,381 of CM067841.1, forward strand.
CTGTTCCTGTGGGAAATGGAGTCCCATAGACGCTGATGATCCGCAAACCGCTTCCGCCAACAACCACTAGAAACCATTTGTTGTACTCATAGGCCAGAATGGTCTTGTACTACATATCTTGTTTTTTTGCTTGGAGTTTCTGTATCAAGTTGGTGCCTCATCAGCTAACAGTAATCCTGGGGCTGGTGAGCACAAGGGCCATTTTCTGAAAAATTAATATCCCGAAAACCCGGTCCTGACAACAAGTCAGCGGAAGCAACAATATCTGAATACATACATAAGTTAAACAAGGTTCCAGAAGATGGCTAGCACAAACTGGGATACAAATCGAAGAGGTGCAAGCCTCATGCCTGGGATACTCCTAACTACTCCTGGTCGTTGGCGGCCTGCACGTAGTAGTAGGCACCCTCGGTGTAGTAAGGGTCGTCGTCAACGGTGGCTTCTGGCTCCTGGGCTCCTACATCTGCTTGTGACATCTGAGAAGAATGGGAAAGGGGGAAAATAGGGAGCAAAGCAACCATGAGTACTCATACAAAGTACTCGCAAGCAAGGGTATACACTACATATGCATTGATATCAACGAAAGGGTAGCTAACTTAGCACTAATTAATACTACTAGCTAAACCTAGTACTAAAAAGGGCCGGCCTGGCCCCACACACACCCCACACCACACACAGAGCACGTAGCTAGGGGTTAATTTTGTTCTCTATTAACAGAATAAAGCATTTTGCGATTTTTATAGGATTTAATCCAGGCATCGAAAGGATTTGGTCCAGTGGGATAAAATGGAGTTTGTCATGTATACTTTTTACTCATATTATTTTTTCTCATGTTAGTAGTTGGTTAGCCACTGTTTAAAGACTGTCTAAAGGGTTAGTCATTGTAAAATTAGAAAAGATAGCTAGTAGCTACAAAGTACAGTAAGCAACGGCAGTAGTAGGATGCAACAACAACGCTAGTAGCAAGGAGCAGTACCAGTGGCATGAGCAGTAGTAGAGAGCAGCGGCAACAGGTGTGGGCGCGCGGTCGGGAGCAGGCTGCCGGCAAGCAGGTAGGTGCGCGCGAGTGCACGGAGCTGGTGCGGCTAGGGGCACGTAGGCGTGGTGCAGGCAGCAGCAGCAGTGGCAAGGCATGGGCATCACGGCAGCGGGCGGGCGGCGCCGGGCGCAGCAGGCCGTGGCCGGCGCGGGCGATGACGCGGTTTGGCGCGCGCGCGCTGAGCATGGCCCGGGTGGGGGCAGGGCGGAGCGGGAGGCGACGCGATGTGGGTGTGGGCGTGGACGCGAACGGCATGGTCGGGGCCGCAGGCGAGCAGGGGCTCGGGCGCGTGAGTGCGGCCCGGATGCAGTCATGGCGGAAAGGCGGCGAGCTTCGGCCAGAGGGGGTCTACGGCTAGAGGACGCACGCAAGAAGGGGATCAAGGGGGGAATGAAGGGAAGCTCACAGGGATCACGTAGAGGAGCTCAACTTGCTCGCGGAGGCGCTGGTGGTCGCGAATCGACGAAGATTGCGGTGGCTACCGTGGGTGCTCAAGGTTGATGGCGAGGAGGATCCGGCACAGGAGTGCCTCCCAGCTCCAGATGGCCGCCGTAGTAGACGTAGGGTGTGTTTGGTAGGGTGCATGGAGGGTGCATGAGGGCAAAAGTTCCCAATCCGACTCACTTTTGCTTGTTTGGTAGGGTGCATGGGCTCACCTGAGCTATGCTCATTTGATGCATAAAAGTGCCCTCAGCCATGCTCATCTCATGCACCCCACACAGGGTGCATGGAGGCAGCTATGCTGGCCCTGACACTCGTCCGCACTGACCAGACCATGTCCAGATATGTTTATTTTTTCAAAAAAGAATTATAATTTCAAAATTTGTTTAAATTTTCAAAAAACATTAGAATTTCAGAAAAAATAAAAAAATTGAATTTCAAAATTGTTTAAATTTTCAAAAAAAATCATAATTTCAAATTTTGTTTGAATTTTCAATAAATATTTGGAATTTCAATTTTTCTAAAAAAATCATAAATGTTCGGAATTTCAAAAGGAAATCAATATTTGTTTGAATTTTTTTAAAAATAGAATTTTAATTTTTCATAAATTTTTCAAATTTTCAAAAAAACTCATAATTTCAAATATGTTCAAATTAAAAAAAAGAATTTCAAAATTTATTTTAATTTTCCAAAAAAGTTTAGAATATCAAATTTTATTAAAATTTTCAAAATATGTTTAAATTTATGTTGACATATTTTCAATTTTGTTCATCATTCAAAAAAATATTTAGAATTCGAAATTGTTCAACATGTCTAAACACATGCAGGCTGCCAAACAAAATCTCAGCTCAGCATGTCTCAGCACATACATCACTGCCAAACAACAGCAACTGCATGGACTCGGCATGTCTACACCCAGCATGTATGAGATGAGAACAACTAGGCTAGGTCCATACATGCTACCAAACACACCCGTAGAGGCGGCCGTCAGAGTGTATGGCATGCTGGCACGGCGATGGGAGGACGGTGGCCGCGTGGGCGAGCCCGGCCATGGCGTATGCGAGCTCGGGCGAGTGGGCACATTGAGGGAGAGCGAGACGCGGCGCGAGGAGGAAGGGGGAAGAGGCAGGGGCGTCCTAGGGTTCGAGGGGGAGGGCGCCCTGGTCTTATACGAGAGGGGGGAGGGCGGCCGATGGGCGCCACCGCGGCCATGGCGCCGTGGATAGTTGACACAGCCCCCCATTCCTGTAGCGGGGAGGGAGGTAAGTGGGGTGGGCTGGCCGGTTGGGGTGGGATGGGCCGAGGCCCAGGGGAGCCAGGGGGTTTTCTCCTTTTCCTTATTTCTTTTGCATTTTCTTATTTCTTATTTTTATTTTACAGTTTCTCTTATTTTGTCTTAAGTAGACCCAACAAATGATTTTTTAAAATGGTCATTTTTTGTCTCATAAATACAAAGTTATATTTTGGGCTGCCACAAAAAGTTTGGGGGCATTTGGAAATATATAACCATTTCTTTATTTTGGAAAGCTTATTTTTGTTGTTTTTGGATCACTTAATATATTCTTTTAGAATCAAATGGTGAGGCAAATTATGATGATTACAACATGACAATGATCAAGAGGAATTATAGAATAATTAGAACATTTTAGTTTTGACATCTGAAAACTTTTATTTTTTTACTTTATTTTAAATTTGAATTCAAACCGATTTGAATCTAAGCGAGATTAGCAATAGTAATCGAGGTGACATGGCATCATTAGCAGAGGTTCACTGTAGCTTAATTATCTGGGCATTACAGTTCTTCTCCACTACAAGAAATCTCGTCCCGAGATTTAAGAGGGGAAGTAAAGAGGGAAGATTCTGGTTAAGAAAGTCTAGCGAGGGTTCTTGGTCTTGGTTACTCTTCTCGAAGAGGTCAATCCATTACGTTGATGTCTTCAGTTCTCTTCTTCAGGTCATCATGATGAAGTCGGCATCCTTTCTTTGGGAGCTCCAATGTACTTATGAAAGAATAAAGGGTGGGTATTCCGGGAGAACTGACCTCTGCAAGGTCGACTATCTGGTCGATAACATCGGGAAGGTGGCGGAAGTATCTCTCATATTGAAACTTAAGAAAATATTGAGAGCAAAGTAAGGAGGTATCATGGGAATTTTCGAGCGGGCACGCAATCGTTCGATGCCTGAAACAGCGTGTGAAAGGGGTTCAAAGCAACGGGAATAAGTATTGTGTCTGATACGAGAATTGATGATCTTTCGGAAGGTGGCTCATGAATTACATACGAGGCCACGCGCTAGAAATAACCTTGGGAACAGGGGGTGTGTAGGAGAGCCATGTTTTCATCCTGTGGAACTGTGGGTTATGGGCCCACCATGTGGGTTAAATGTAGGAAGGGTGGTGACGTCTTACACGATCATGTAAGCATGGCATGTCGGAGGATAGCCTATCAGTTACATGGGCAACAACATCGGTACCAAGGGCGAGGGACGAAATGAAGCATTTTCCTGCTCGTTGAATGAGGCGGACCAATAGGCAAAGTTCTCGTCCGTTAGTGGTTATCGGAATGTCATCAACAATAGTAACAGGGTCTTACTAACAGAGTGATACAACAAGGTGCTTACCTAAGCACGGAATATTACTGCTTAGATCATATAGACCGCAAGAAATTTTAAACAGAACAATGAAAAGGAAAATGTGATTATCAGATTAAACCGAACAATGGAAAGGAAAATGTGTTTAAACACATATTTCAGGGGTATATCCTTCCCAAGGACAAGCAGAGCTTTTTATCCATGAGATGATAGAAAGTAGAAAATCATTTAGGTAAGGGGACAGGAATTTCATAACATTACCCATACAACGGTGTTTGGATAATTGATAAAGAAAATTTAACATTGTGCTTCAAATGTTCTTGTTGATGTTTGGGTACCACACTCATGCTTCGAGGTAGCATTGACATGAGCATCGACATGGTCATTAGGTTAAGTGTAGGCTTCAGATTCCCAAAGGATCCATCAGGAATAACTTATAGAATAAGTCTTACAATTTCCTCATGGAAGAATGGTTAACCTTGCTAAAAAAGGAAACTATAACAATAGGTACTCAGGCTAGGTGTGCTAGGCATGACATCATCTTATCGGGTTACATAACGACCAATGCTATAATTCTTGGAAATATGTTCCAGCCATCATATCTGATCGAGATTCAGATCTGATTGGTGTCAGGATACCTCAGACTCAGGATGCCTAAGAGGAAATGTGCAACACAAATTGACGAGATGCCATTGTAAGATTCTCGGGAAACGAACTATGGAAGCGGGTTCCGAAACAAGTTTTCATCATTAAACCAAGGAGAGGATGAGGAGGTGACTAATGGACTCAGCAACCAGTCATCAAGATTTCCATAAACGCGGAATTTCACAATTAAATGCACAAGGAGATAACATTTGACAGATCAAATGATATAATGATGTATGCTCGAGGAAAAAATATACATTTAAACATTGGTTGAAAGGTGCACCCGAAATATGGGCTTAGGTAGCATGATCTATGTTAGAATGGCGATTCAATAACCCATAGTCTAAGAAAGAACGGTCATCCATTAACTTCAAAGCAATAGGGTTGCTAGAAGTGCAGAATTCAAGCAGCACCGTTCACCTATTGGTATTCCGGTTGGAAGCAACACGGGGACCAAGAAGAATGGTGATGGCGATAGGTATCACTTGTATCAAGAATTCTCAAGAGGTGATGAAATTCCCACGACATTGTTGACATAAAAGATGGTAATACTCCAAGGTAGAACATAGCACAACCTGGATATATAAAGGAACTCAAGGTAGAAAACAAACCATGAACAAGTTTGTGTTGAAGGGAAGGCAATAATGTTGTCGATGGTACACAATCATCGAGGGGCAAGCATGGTATTTCTAATCAAGTATTGATATCCTGGAAGATTTCAGAATGTTGATGATGCTCACCACAATTGTGGAGAGATTTCATGAAGATGTAATTGATCGGCGATGACATCAAGTCAAAGGAATGATGAAGCGAAAGGTTATTGGAACCACGGGTACGACACAAACTCGAAATCAAGCTCGTTGTTCAAGGCGAAATGATATGATGAGGAAGATTGACGTAGGTTTAGCTCATCGTCCAAATTTGTGCTCCGAGAAGAAGGACCAGGTAGCACAGTTAAATTTAGCACAATAATGATATAACCGATTATGCTAGGAATGACTTGAAGGATTATTAAACTCCTAAGGAACAAAAATTACTTGGGATTATCGAACCGGAATGCGGAATCGATTCACATATCGGTGTTCTTGGTTGAGGACAACCCAGAACCCCGGGGAAATCTAAAATCGGTGAGAAGCGATACTAAATGAAGACTCATAGGGAGCAACACTGTTCTTTGATATTCTCGAGATACCGGAGGGTAATACTTGAAGGAAGATAAAAATAGGGGTTGAGGAGATGTACTGTTCTGCATAAGACAAGTGCTTTACCTTGTCCGGGAAATGGAATCAATTAGAAAATATGGTCGGAACCACGATTGCAAAGGATCAATTCACAGATACTAGATGATATTATATCAAGGGAGTAGTTATTATTACAAGAAGCTTCCATAATAGGGTCTAGATCGTGTCCATGGGCATGAACACAAAGTTCAAGGTCGACTCCCACTTCTTCAATGCATAACCTTTCATTCACTTCTCGTCCTCGAAGAAGTTATATGGTAGAAAATTATCTGGTAAAACACCAGAAGGGTATGACTTGTGAAAACCTTCAGGTTCATACAGTTTTTGCGAAGGTATAGGTTCAACCCAACGGGGCATCTTAGAATCATATACCTCAAGCTTCAAGAGTAAATATCACCAGCTCGAAAGAAGAACATGGTTGACCAAATCATAGAATAGGGTTTACCAATGGCATTATGTATCAAGAAAAAAACTTCCAAAGTGATTGAATATGAAGGACGCTATCGGATAAAACCCAACAAAGGATCCGATGGTCCTCAAGGGATCTGATGTGAGCATCGGTACTCAACAAGAGGAAGAAACAAAGCAAATGCTTTGCATTATAGAAACAACTAACTAATATCAAAGCCCAAAGGCAAAGGAATTAAGATTTCCAAATCAAGGGATCAGGAGCAAGGGCTCTGATTAAGGATGGATAAGTTGAGTAGGCTTAGGGGTACAACCGATGGCAATTTGATTGGTTGAGATCCAGCCCATGTTTAAAATGACGTCTGAGCCGGAAGGATGAATTCGAAGATGTGATTGAGGATTGCGAGCATTCACAACATACTGAATCAACAGTCTCAAAATGATAATGACAAAGGATGACAATAAGATTACCATACTTATGGGATTAATCATAATGCCAGCAAGCAAGAATTTCAAGAGCATTAGGCTATTGAGGATCTTCGGAAGAACGAATGTCATCTCGAAGACTTTTGTGAAATACATGAATCAACTGGGGATGAGAGGATACTCGATAGGTGCAAGAAATTATCCATAGGGGTATTCACGTGGCTTAGAACTTCAAGGCAGCAGGCACAAAGTTTTCTCGGAGCAATAGAGAGAATTTTGGCGTATCTTGTAATAACAAGATAAACTGGGAATAAAAGTAAGAACAACAGGTGTATGTATTGATCCATAGGTATATTTAGGTGGTAGGGAAGTACAAAAGCAATGGGTACTAAGTCTTGGGAGAACATCAGAGAGTATCTTCGGAATCCTTCGGTGCACCAAGCAATCATCTGTAGTGAGGGGCTATTCGGAAGGAAGTAATTACGAGAACCTAGAGTTAGAGTTAGCAAAATCATTTAACCCGAATAGAAGAGAGTTTAGAGTCACGGAGTAAAGATTGAGGAGTAAAAGATCCTAATACCACCCAAATGGCGACGTGGGCCTGTAAGACACACAACCATGTTAGTAAAAGTTTTGCAATGTCTAGACTCGACTTCGGCCAAGGAGTGTGGAAGGGGGATTCCTACAGGTAGTCAGCTCTGATACCAACTTGTGACGCCCCCGATTTGACCGTAGACTAATCAGACATGCAAATATGTACAATCAAGATCAAGGACTCACGAGAAGATATCACAACACAACTCTATACACAAATTAAAATAATGCAAGCTTTATATTACAAGCCAAGGGCCTCGAGGGCTCGAATACAAGAGCTCGATCATACACGAGTGTAACGCCCCATATGTAACTTGCCATATTTGTATTCCAACTCTTGCCATTTCCGGCACTAAGTTATGATATTTCCTCGTTGTTGGGTTTTCGTCTTCATTTTGCATTTTGTCTTGTCATGCATCTCATATCATGTCATCATGTGCATCGCATTTGCATATGTGTTCATCTCATGCATCCGAGCATTTTCTCCGTTGTCCGTTTTGCATTCCGGCACTCCTATGTCCTCCGGTGTCCCCTGTTGCCTCTTTTCGCGTGCATGTGTTAAAAGTTCTTGGATTGGACCGAGACTTGCCAAGCGGCCTTGGTTTACTACCGGTAGACCGCCTCTCAAGTTTCGTTCCATTTGGACTTCGTTTGATACTCCAACGGTTAACCGAGGAACTATAAAGGCCTCGTGTGTGTTGCCGCCCAACACATCTCCGAAGTGGCCCAAAGCCCAGCTAAACCCCCTCCATCATCTTGGTCGTTCGATCACGATCGCGTGGCCGCAATCCATGCTCAATTTGGAGCCTCCTAGCTCCCTCTACCTATAAATATGTGTCTCCCCCGTATTTTTCGTGCTGTACCAAACCCTAAAACTTCCCCCGCCGCCACCGGACATGTCCGCCGCCCGCCGCACATCCTGCGCCGCCGCCCCGCGCCAGTGAGACGGCGACACGTGTCCCGTGCCGCCCTCCCACCATGCCGGCCCGCCTGGCCCGCGGCTGGCCCTCTCGGCCCGTTCGTCCCCGCCGCCCGACTCCGCCTGCCCACGCCCGAAGGCCGTCGCGCCGCCGTTTCCTCCTCCTCGCCGGCTGCCATGCTCCGGCCGCCGCCTCGCCGCACAGTCGACCGCATATCATGCCATGTTTTGCATCATGTTAGTTGCGCATTGCACCGTGGTTAATTTTGTCTCCCTTTGCTTCTGTTCTTGCTTTGGGTAGAGCCGAGAGACGAGTACGTGATCGAGGAACCCGTTGAGTACGCTTACGAGGATCAAGCTTACATCAACTCGGAGAACTTTGCAGGCAAGATGACCGTACCCTCGAAATCACTTCTATCTTTGCTTGCTAGTTGCTCGCTCTATTGCTATGCCTATGCTACGATACCTACCACTTGCTTATCTTGCCTCCCATATTGCCATGTCAAACCTCTAACCCACCTTGTCCTAGCAAACCGTTGTTTGGCTATGTTACCACTTTGCTCAGCCCCTCATATAGCGTTGCTAGTTGCAGGTGAAGATTGGAGTATGTTCCTTGTTGGAACATGTTTATTGTTGGGATATCACTATTATATCTTGTTTACTTTAATGCACCTATATACTTGGTAAAGGGTGGAAGGCTCGGCCTTATGCCTGGTGTTTTGTTCCACTCTTGCCGCCCTAATTTCCGTCATACCGGTGTTATGTTCTTTGATTTTGCGTTCCTTACACGGTTGGTTTATAATGGGAACCCCTTGAGAGTTCGCCTTGAATAAAACTCCTCCAGCAAGGCCCAACCTTGGTTTTACCATTTTCCACCTAGCCTTTTCCCTTGGGTTTTGTGGACTCAAGGGTCATCTTTATTTTAAACCCCCCTGGGATAGTGCTCCTCTAAGTGTTGGTCCGAACTAGGCTGCCGGCCGGGCCACATCGGGGAAACTTGAGGGTTGGTTTTACTCGTAGCTAGTCTCATCGGTGTTGCCCTAAGAATGAGATACGTGCGAATCCTATCGGGATTTGTCGGCACCTCGGGTGGCTTTGCTGGTTTAGTTTTACCATTGTCGAGATGTCTTGTAACCAGGATTCCGAGTCTGGTCGGGCCGTCCTGGGAGAAGGAATATCCTTCGTTGACCGTGAGAGCTTGTGATGGGCTAAGTTGGGACACCCCTCCAGGGATTTGAACTTTCAAAAGCCGTGCCCATGGTTATGGGCAGATGGGAATTTGGTAATGTCCGGTTGTAGAAAACCTGAAACTTAAACTTAATTAAAATGGATCAAGAACGTGTGTAGCCGTGATGGTCTCTTTTCGGCGGAGTCCAGGAAGAGAACACAGACTCGTGTTATGCTTGAACGTAAGTAGTCTAGGATCACTTCTTGATCATAGATTCTCGAACGCGCTTTGCCTTCTCTTCCCGCTCTCATTTGCGTATGTTAGCCACCATATATGCTAGTGCTTGCTGCAGCTCCACCTCATACCTTCTACCTACCTATAAGCTTAAATAGTCTTGATAGTGAGGGTGTGAGATTGCTAAGTCCCCGTGACCCACAGATTACTTCCAAACCAGATGCAGGGACCGATGATACCGTTCCAGGAGATACGTCTGAGCTCAAGTGGGAGTTCGATGAGGACTCAGGACGATACTACGTTTCCTTTCCAGACGATCAGTAGTGGTGCCCAGTTGGGGCGATCGGGGACATTATGCATTTGGGGTTGTCTTTATTTTGGTTTCGTAGTCGGACCTTGATTGTATCTGGATGATTGTAATGCTATATTTATGCTATTGTGTGAAGTGGCGATTGTAAGCTAACTATGTATCTCTTTTCTTATTCAGTACATGGGATGTGTAAAGATTACTCCTCTCGCGACATTGCCTACAATGCGGTTATGCCTCTAAGTCGTGCTCCGACACGTGGGAGATATAGCCGCATCGTGGGTGTACAAGTTGTTAATCAGAGCCTTCCCTGACTTAGGAGCCCCCTGCTTGATCGAATCATTGGCGTTGTTGAGTCTAGAAAAATGTTTTGAGTCTCTTAGGATTATATATATCGGAGACTAGGATTCTTTTTACTCCTCAGTCCCTTCGACGCTCTGGTGAGGCATCCTGACATAGAGTTTTGACTCTTCTCTTCTCAAATTTCACTAATTTTTTTTAGGATCACGCGGGTATCTTGGAATCATTCTGATGGTTTTGTGACGAGAACATTGTTCTTGGTGCCTCCTGACATTTAGGGGTTGTGGCAGTGTCCAGGGGAGTTGAGCTCTGAGGTGTTGTCGTCACAATTTTATCGTTGCAGTTCTGGAATACCTAAGTTTCGCCGACATCGGAAATCTCTTTTATGAAGTTGTTGGTGAGATAACCTCGACGCCACCCAGTACTGGGGCGGGAGTACGGGAGTATTGGCATAACTCGTATAACGGATTCTTTTCGAAGGTTGAGGTAAATGATTTCCGAAGGTTTCTTGGTTATGTGTTGAAGGATGGATACAGCTGGATGTAGGATTTGCTAGTTTTGGGTGAGATATTATGCTGCCCCTGTATCCCCAACACCTGATTGCATAACCGGGAAAATTTCGGGAGTTTCATAGGTGGGAATTCATGTAGCTCTAGTATTTCTTCCGCAGATATTTGGTTTGTGATTGGGTAATCCTCACCAAGTATTTGTTCATGTCCATACCTTGTTGTTTTATTCATCTACCTCTATCTAAGTGCTTCTCAATTTATGGAAGTGTGACCATTTAATTTGGAATTCATTCGATCATTCTTGTTCCAATGTTAATGGTATATGTTGTAATTTCGATCCATTTGATTCAGCTTGAATATATGTCTTTCAAGATGCTAATGGATGTCACCCTATTTAGGATGGCTCCTCCAACGCGTCAGAATCCGGATCCACCGCCACCACCTCCACCTCCGGAGGCATGGAAAGCTATGATGGCCGCTACCAACACCAACACACAGCTGATTATGCAACTCTCGCAAGAGCGCAACCAAGGAAATCAAGGCCATGGCAACAATCGGAATCAGTTTGCTACACTCAACCAGTTCCTCGCAAACCAGCCAAAGACCTTCAGTAACTGTGTCGAGGCAACAGACGTTGATGATTGGCTCGTGGATATTTGCAAACATTTCGAGTGCAGCAATGTCAGGTCTGAGGACTTTGTCAAGTTTGCCTCGTTCCAACTCAAAGACCAAGCTGCAGAGTGGTATCAACAATACAAAGATTCCAGAGGAGGTCGTGTCTTTACCTGGGATAAATTCCACCAAGACTTCAAAGCTCACCACATTCCTCAGTGTTGTTGAGAGCAAGCGTGAGGAGTTCTGCAATCTGAAGCAAGGCAGCTTGTCTGTTTACTAATACAACATCATGTTCCAGAAGCTCGGTCGTTTCGCTAAGCAAGATGTCCCTGACGAGAAGAGCATGATTTATCATTTCAGAGGTGGCCTCAGAGAAGATCTGCAACTAGCCCTTGTGCTTTTTGAGCCGAAGAAGTACGATGAATTCTACAACATCGCACTGAAGCAAGAGGCCGCTCAGCTCAAGTGCGATGCTTCCAAGAAGAGAGTTAGGGATGAACCTCCTTCTTCCTCAACTCAAGAGGTAGCTAAGCAGCAAAAGTATTGGTTGCCTCCTCCTCCTCCGTTCCGTCAGCCTTATCAGCAGAAGAGCAAAGGTGGCAATGGATCTTCCCACCCACCCAATCCAGGCTTTCAGAACAAGACGTCGTCTCATGCTCCAAGATCAAGTGCTCTGTATCACCGTCCGCTCTTGGAGGTTACGTGCAACAAGTGGCAGCAGAAGGGTCACAATGCAAACAAATGCTTCAACCAGAGGCATCTTCCTCCTCCTCCTCCTCCTGTGAGATCTGCCAGCACCGCAGTGGTCAAGCATAATCCCAAGTTTGCAAAGGTCAACATGATGAACGTAGCTCAGGCAGAGGACTCGTCAGAAGTGATTATGGGTAACCTTCCTGTTAACGATATTCCTGCAAAAGTTCTTTTTGACTCTGGTGCATCGCATTCTTTCATGTCATTCCCATTTGCATCGGAGCACAATTTTGGCACTAAGGCATTACCTAAAGCATTGCAAGTTGTTTCTCCGGCTAAGCGTTTGAGTTTTAGCATGATGGTTTCGGATGTTTCTATCATGATGGGCGACTTCAAGTTTCTGTCCTCTCCAATTGTTCTTGGTAACTCGGATATTGATCTTATTCTCGGAATGGACTGGCTTTCTAAGCACAAGGCTCAGCTTGATTGTGCTGCCTGGCAGATTCAATTGACACATTCGTCTGAGGATGTGATCATTTTTGCCGCTCATGACAATACCATTCGATTGTTTTCTCTCAATGAGAAGGGCGAGTTGGATGCCATCTCTCAGATTCCAGTCATTTGTGAATATCAAGACGTCTTTCCAGAAGAGCTTCTAGGAATGCCTCCTCACTGGCTAGTTGAATTCATCATCGATCTTGAGCCTGGCACGGAACCTATTTGCAAACATCCTTACAAGCTTGGACATAAAGAGTTGAATGAGCTGAAGAAACAACTCGATATTCAAGAGCATATGGGCATCATCCGACCAAGTTCTTCTCCATGGGGTTGTGGAGTTCTCTTCGTCAATAAGAAGGATGGAACGGACCAACTTTGTGTCGACTACCGTCCATTGAACAAGGTGACCATAAAGAACAAGTACCCACTTCCCAACATCAATGAGCTTTTCGAACAACTCAAGGGTGCTCAAGTATTCTCCAAGCTTGACCTCCGTATGGGCTATCATCAAATTCACATTCGTGAAGAAGATATACCCAAGACAGCATTCAGAACAAGCTATGGTTCATATGAATACATTGTCATGTCTTTCGGCCTTGTCAACGCCCCTCCAACATTCTCTCACATGATGAACTTCATCTTCAACCCCTACACAAATGACTTCGGTTTGGTCTATCTTGATGAAATTTTGGTCTTTTCCAAGAACAAGGAGGATCATGCCAAGCACTTAAGATTGGTTTTGGAAAAACTCAGAGAACATCAGTTCTATGCGAAGTTTTCAAAGTGCGAGTTTTGGCTCGATGAGGTTCTCTACCTTGCGAATATCATCTCAGCCAAGGGCATAGCTGTTAATCCTAAGAAGGTGTCTGCAATTGTGAATTGGGAACCACCTCAGAATGTGAAGCAACTCCGCAGCTTCCTTGGGCTCGCAAGCTATTGTCGAAGGTTTGTTGAGAATTTCTCTAAGATCGTGAAGCCTCTTTCCAACCTTCTCCAGAAGCATGTGAAGTATGTTTGGTCGCCTGAATGTGACATCGATTTCAACACCCTCAAAGAGAAGTTAGTCACTGCTCCAGTTCTGACTCCTCCCGATGAATCCAAACCGTTTGAGGTTTTCTATGATGCTTCCCTTCAAGGTCTCGGTGCAGTGCTAATGCAAGAGAAGAAAGTTGTCGCCTATACCTCTCGCCAGTTGAAGCCCAACGAAAAGAACTACCCCACTCATGACCTCGAGTTGGCGGTAGTTGTCCATGCTCTTTTAACATGGAGACATCTCTTGTTGGGAAGAAAAGTGGACATCTTCACTGATCATAAGAGTCTCAAGTACATCTTCACTCAGCCAAACCTCAACCTCAGGCAGACTCGTTGGGTCGAAATGATTCAAGAGTATAATCCGAGTATTGAATACAATCCAGGCAAGGCCAATTTCATTGCTGACGCATTGAGCAGGAAGGCTTAGTGCAACAGTTTGATTCTCAAGCCCTACCAACCAGAGCTTTGTGAAGCTTTCCGCAAGCTTAATCTCCAAGTTGTTCCTCAAGGATTCCTTGCCAACCTCCAAGTCTCTCCTACTTTGGAAGATCAAATTTGTGAGGCTCAACTTCTTGATGCCATGGTGAAGAAGGTGAAGATTGGGATTTCCAAGAGCCAACCCAAGTATAAGTGCTATTGCCTTGATGACAAGGATACTCTATTCTTCGAGGATCACATTGTTGTTCCTAAGGGTGACCTTCGTAGAGTCATTATGAACGAAGCTCACAATTCACTCCTCTCTATTCATCCTGGAAGTACAAAGATGTACCATGACCTCAAGCAGTCGTATTGGTGGACTCGAATGAAGCGCGAGATTGCTCAGTTCGTGAATGAATGTGATGTCTGCAGAAGAGTGAAAGCAGAACACCAACGACCAGCTGGTCTCCTCCAACCTCTTGCCATTCCAGAATGGAAGTTTGACCATATTGAGATGGACTTCATGACTGGATTTCCCAAGTCCAAGCGTGGCAATGATGCTATCTTCGTTGTCATCGACAAGCTCACTAAAGTGGCTCATTTTCTTCCTATCAATGAATCTATCACAGCAGCTCAGTTGGCAGAGCTATATACATCCAGGATTGTCTCTTTGCATGGCATTCCTGAGTTGATATCTTCAGATCGTGGAAGCATCTTTACCTCCAAGTTCTGGGATTCTTTTTAGAAGGCCATGGGCACCAAGATTCGTTTCAGCACAGCTTTTCATCCTCAAACTAGTGGCCAAGTCGAGCGAGTCAATCAAATTCTTGAAGATATGCTCAGGGCATCTGTCATTTCTTTCGGTATGAAGTGGGAAGATTGTCTTCCATATGCCGAGTTCTCCTACAACAACAGCTTCCAAGCGAGTTCAGGCAAGGCCCCATTCGAGATTCTCTATGGCAAAAAGTGTCGTACTCCTCTTAACTGGTCAGAGAGTAGTGAACGCCAACTTCTTGGCAATGACTTGATCACAGAGGCTGAAGAAATGTGCAAAGTCATTCGTGAAAATCTCAAAGCCGCGCAATCGCGCCAGAAGAGTTACTATAATAGCAAGCATTGTGACTTGGCTTTCGAGATCGGAGACCATGTCTACCTCCGTATCTCTCCAATGAAAGGTACTCGTTGCTTCGGTATCAAAGGGAAGCTTGGCGCTAGATACGTGGGTCCTTTCAAGATCATTTGCAAAAGAGGCGATCTCGCCTATAAACTTGAGGTTCCATCCAACTTTGCAAATGTGCACGACGTGTTTCACGTGTCTTAGCTCCGCAAGTGTTTCAAGACTCATGAACGCACCGTCAACTTCGAAGACATTGATCTCCAAGAAGACTTGTCTTATCATGAGTATCCCGTTGCTATTCTTGAAGAAACTGAGCGCAAGACTCGCAACAAGTCTATCAAATTCCTGAAAGTGAAGTGGTCACATCATTCCGACCGTGAAGCCACTTGGGAACATGAGGACCACCTCCGTTCCGAATACCCGGAGTTTTTCCAGTCCTAGATCTCGGGACGAGATCCTTTCATAGTGGTGGAGTGTTGTAACGCCCCATATGTAACCTGCCATATTTGTATTCCAACTCTTGCCATTTTCTGCACTAAGTTATGATATTTCCTCGTTGGGTTTTCGTCTTCGTTTTTCATTTGTCTTGTCATGCATCTCATATCATGTCATCATGTGCATCGCATTTGCATACGTGTTCGTCTCATGCATCCGAGCATTTTCCCCGTTGTCCATTTTGCATTCCGGAACTCCTATGTCCTCTGGTGTCCCCTTTTGCCTCTTTTCACGTGCGGGTGTTAAACTTTCTCGGATAGTTCCATTTGGACTTCGTTAGATACTCCAACGGTTAACCGAGGAACCGTAAAGGCCTCGTGTGTGTTGCATCCCAACACCTCTCCAAAGTGGCCCAAAGCCCAGCTAAACCCCCTCCAGCATCTCGGTCGTTCGATCACGATCGCGTGGCTGCAAACCGTGCTCAATTTGGAGCCTCCTAGCTCCCTATACCCATAAATATGTGCCTCCCCCGGATTTTTCGCGCAGTACCAAACCCTAAAACTTCCCCCGCCGCCACCGGACATGTCCGCCGCCCGCCGGACATCCCGCATCGCCGCCCCGCACTAGTGAGACGGCGACATGTGTCCCGCGCCGCCCTCCCACCATGCTGGCCTGCCTGGCCCATGGCTGGCCCTCTCGGCCCGTTCGTCCCTGCCGCCCGACTCCGCCTGCCCGCGCCCGAAGGCTGCTGCGCCGCCGTTTCCTCCTCCTCGCCGGCCGCCGTGCTCCGGCCGCCGCACCGCCGACCGCCGCGCGCTGCTGCCAGCTCCGCCGCGTCGCACCTCTACCGCCGCCGCCTCGCCGCCTCCCGCCAGATCCGGCCCGGTCACCACCAGCTCCGGCCACCGCATCGAGCAACTCCGGCGAAGCCCCGTCGAACCTCGCAATCCGTGACCGATCTAGATCGGCTACAGTAAACCCTAGGGGTTGAATTTTGTCCCAGTTTTCAGTATTTTTAGCATATTTCATCATGTCATATCTTTGCATACATGGCTCCGTTTTGGGCGTGTAGCATATCAAATTGTTCGTCTCGATGTGCACTTCATATTCCATTGCACCATGTTCATTTGAGTTCATCTTGATGCCCTAAATGCTGTTGCAAGAGTGCTATGTAATGTTAGTTTTAGATTCTTATCAGATTATGGACATTTGTCATTTTTGCCATGTTTAATGTGTGCCTCCTATGATCTTGAGCCCTACATGGGTTTTGTTGTATGCCATGCCATCTTTACAGGGGTGTATGCCATGTATTTTTGTGATCAATGTGGTGACTAGCACAAGCATGCAAAGTAGCTCTCATGATGTTGCTGATTTCAGGGACTTAGAATTCTTCTAAGTCATTTCCCTGATGATATTTTTCTGCCATGTATCCTTGTTGCTACAGAGTGATCCATGCCTCTTTTGAGCATGTTCAGTAAGTATGTTTTTGAGATATTGTTATTCTCTATCCATCCATGTCTTTATTTGCAATTATGGAGCATCCTAGCATGACTCAATCTTGCTATACTTTTGCTATAAAATGTTCCTGGCAGATTGTTTACATGTTATTCAATTTTGCCGAGGTTGTTGTAGTTGATCCATGCATGCTATGAGAGTGTTCTTGCCATGGTTAGCTTATTTATCATGTCTACTTGCTGGGTGTATGCTTAGTTTGTCATGCAATGCCTTGTGGTGTGTGCATCGAGCTCGCAAACATGCCTGCGCAATTCTATTTTTGCCATGTTCCAGTTTTCTGCCAAGTCTGAATTTGTTAATGAAACTTGCTATGTTACATGGTTGCCATTGTATTTTCTGATCCCTTTTGGCTTATGGTCAGTAAGGGACTTTTGTTATATGCTTTGCGTAGTTTCATGCCATGCATTGCTTTGCCATGATATGTTCCTGTAGCATGTAGTTATCTTGCTCTAAACATTGCTTCCTGATGTTAAATTCCTGACATGATGTTGTTTTCACTAAGTCTGTGAACCTGATATCTTTTGCACTTTTGCCATGCTTGTTTGAACCTGCTATTGTGTGATTTATCCGTAGCTCAGTGTTCATCTTTTGTCAAGCACCTTGAGTGGATCACTGCTATGTGCTTTGTTGCTATGTTAGAGTGCAGTAGCTTATTTTTCTTGATGCATTTAGATGGCTTCGTGTTGTTAATCACAGTTTTGTGCTATTATTGTTTTGCTTGTCATTTGCAAACCGTGCATCCGATTCTGGTGATCTTTATAATGATTTCGACCGAAATCAACTCATCTTTCCAGCGACACTCTTGGTTTTCCAAGTTGAGGCCTAGTTCAATCTTTCCTTTCCGAAGCACGCATACGCATTGCATATCACATCCCACATATCATGCCATGTTTTGCATCATGTTGCTTGCGCATTGCACCGTGGTTGATTGTGTCTCCCTTTGCTTGTGTTCGTGCTTTGGGTAGAGCCGGTAGACGAGTACGTGATCGAGGAACCCGTTGAGTACGCTTACGAGGATCAAGCCTACGTCCACTCGGAGAACTTTGCAGGCAAGATGACCATACCCTTGAAATCACTTCTATCTTTGCTTGCTAGTTGCTCGCTCTATTGCTATGCCTATGCTACGATACCTACCACTTGCTTATCATGCCTCCCATATTGCCATGTCAAACCTCTAACCCACCTTGTCCTAGCAAACCATTGTTTGGCCATGTTACCGCTTTGCTCAGCCCCTCTTATAGCGTTGCTAGTTGCAGGTGAAGATTGGAGTTTGTTCCTTGTTGGAACATGTTTATTGTTGTGATATCACTATTATATCGTGTTTACTTTAATGGTCCTATATACTTGGTAAAGGGTGGAAGACTCGGCCTTATGCCTGGTGTTTTGTTCCACTCTTGCCGCCCTAGTTTCCGTCATGCCGGTGTTATGTTCCTTGATTTTGCGTTCCTTACACGGTTTGGTTATAATGGGAACCCCTTGACAGTTCGCCTTGAATAAAACTCCTCCAGCAAGGCCCAACCTTGGTTTTACCATTTGCCACCTAGCCTTTTCCCTTGGGTTTCACGGACTCAAGGGTTATCTTTATTTCAAATCCCCCTGGGCCAGTGCTCCTCTGAGTGTTGGTCCGAACTGAGCTGCCTGCGGGGCCACCTCGGGGAAACTTGAGGGTTGGTTTTACTCGTAGCTAGTCTCATCCGGTGTTGCCCTGAGAACGAGATACGTGCGACTCCTATCGGGATTTGTTGGCACATCGGGTGGCTTTGCTGGTTTAGTTTTACCATTGTCGAGATGTCTTGTAACCGGGATTCCAAGTCTGATCGGGCCGTCCTGGGAGAAGGAATATCCTTCGTTGACCATGAGAGCTTGTGATGGGCTAAGTTGGGACACCCCTGCAGGGATTTGAACTTTCGAAAGCCGTGCCCGCGGTTATGGGCAGATGGGAATTTGTTAATGTTCGGTTGTAGAAAACCTGAAACTTAAACTTAATTAAAATGGATCAACATCGTGTGTAGCCGTGATGGTCTCTTTTCGACGGAGTCTGGGAAGAGAACACAGACTCGTGTTATCCTTGAACGTAAGTAGTCTAGGATCACTTCTTGATCATAGATTCTCAAACGCGCTTTGCCTTCTCTTCCCGCTCTCATTTGTGTATGTTAGCCACCATATATGCTAGTGCTTGTTGCAGCTCCACCTCATACCTTCTACCTACCTATAAGCTTAAATAGTCTTGATCGCGAGGGTGTGAGATTGCTGAGTCCCCGTGACTCATAGATTACTTCCAAACCAGAGGCAGGGACCGATGATACCATTCCAGGAGAAACGTCTGAGCTCAAGTGGGAGTTTGATGAGGACTCATGACGATACTACGTTTCCTTTCCAGACGATCAATAGTGGAGCCCAGTTGGGGCGATCGGGGACATTATGCATTTGGGGTTGTCTTTATTTTGGTTTCGTAGTCGGACCTTGATTGTATCTGGATGATTGTAATGCCATATTTATGCTATTGTGTGTAGTGGCAATTGTAAGCCAACTATGTATCTATTTTCTTATTCAGTACATGGGATGTGTAACGATTACCCCTCTTGCGACATTGCCTACAAAGCGGTTATGCCTCTAAGTCCTGCTCTGACACGTGGGAGATATAGCCGCATCATGGGTGTTACAACGAGTCAACGGAAGTAACAATATCTGAGTACATACATAAGTAAAACAAGTTTGCCTTAAGAATACTAGTACAAAAGTAGCAACGATCGAAAAGGCAAGGCCTCCTGCTTGGGACCTCGTAACTATTTCTCGAAGCCGAACTCCATGTAGAAACATCCTCGGGATCCTCTAGCTCATGGACTCCATCATCTGGTAGCGACATCCTTGAAAAAAAAGAAAAAGGGGGAAAAGAGGGAGCCAAGCAACCATGAGTACTCATCCAAAGTACTCGCAAGCAAGGATCTACACTACATATGCATGGGTATCAATGAAATGGGTAGTATATGTGGACTGTACTATAGAATGCCAGAATAAGAGGGGGATAGCTAGTCCTATCGAAGACTACGCTTCTGGCAGCCTCCATCTTGAAGCAGTAGAAGAGAGTAGATGGTAAGTTAACCAAGTATCATCGCATAGCATAATCCTACCTGGCGATCCTCCCCCTGTCGCCCAGTGAGAGAGCGATCACCGGGTTGTACCTGGCACTTGAAAGGGTGTGTTTTATTACGTATCCAGTTCTAGTTGTCATAAGGTTGAGGTACAACTCCGTATCATCCTTTTACCGAGGGACACGGCTATTTGAATAGATAAACTTCCCTGCGGGGGTGCACCACATAACCCAACACGCTCGATCCCTCTGGCCGGACACACTTTGCTGGGTCATGCCTGGCCTCGGAATATCAACACATCACAGTCCCACCTAGCATAACAGAGAGGTCAGCACGCCGGTCTAAATCCTAAGGCGCAGGGGTCTAGGCCCATCGCCCATTGCACACCTGCTCGTTACGAGGGCGGACGGAAGAAGACCTAGCCTCCCTAATACAAGAGCAGGCGTTCCAGTCCAATCCGGCGCGCGCCGCTCAGTCGCTGACGTCAACAAGGCTTTAGCTAATACCATGATGTCGAGTGTCCATAACTGTTCCCGAGTAGTTGGTTAGTGCGTATAGGCCAGTGGCCAGACTCAGATCAAATATCAAGATCTCGTTAAACGTGTTATTTTGAAGTAACCGCGGACACCGACTAGGGTCAGGCCCACCTCTCACCTAGGTGGTCTCAACCTGCCCTGTCGCTCTGCCACAAAGTAACAGTCGGGGGCCGTCGGAAACCCAGGCCCACCACTACCTGGATGGAACCACCTGCCTCTTCAGCCCCCATCTCCGAACAGAATCATGAGTAATGTTACAGTATGAAGTATATAGTATATGCCTGTGATCACCTCCCGAAGTGATCACAACCCAGTAGTATAGCATGGCAGGTGGACAAGAGTGTAGGGCCACCAATGTATACTAGCAACCTATACTAAGCATTAGGATAGCAGGTAAAGATATCAACAATTGTAGCAACAATGACATGCTATGCAACAGAATAGGAGGTATAGAATCAACAAAAGTAGCAAACCTAATGTAAGAATAAGCGAGAAGGGAGTGGGCGATATTTGGTTGGTGAAAGGGGGGCTTGCCTGGTTGCTCTGGCAAGAAGGAGGGGTCATTGTCGATGTAGCCGATCACAGGCGTATCGGCAACGGTCTTGGGGTCTACCAGAAAGAAGTAACAGAGGGGGAACACAATAAATAATAGAGCAATCAAAGCATCACAAAGCATAACAATAAAATATGCGGTGCTAGGTGTGAACTAACGCAGTACTCGGCGATACTGGTGAAGGAGGGGATATATCCGGGAAAGTATTTCCGGTGTTTGGCTTATTTGGGCAGACGGACTGGAGGGGTGCGGTTGCATGTTCACTATGCTAGGGACGTGCGGCGGACGAACGACTACATATTCGGACTCATCTAGTTGTTCTGAGCAACTTTCATGTACAAAGTTTTTCCATCCGATAAGCGGTTTAATTTCTATGATTTTTCCAAAGTTTTAATAATATTCTACATTTTTTAAATTACTTTTAATTCGAGTTGACCAAGTAAATTTGACTAGTCAAAAGGAGAGCTGTGACCCACATGTCATGGACTATTTACCTAAAAAATTAAATAAACTTAACTTATTTAATGGGGGCCTACATGTCATCTACTAGTACTAGACTAAGTTAGCACTAATTAATACTACTACCTAAACCTAGTACTAACAAGGGCCGGCCCGGCCACACACACACCACACACCACACACATAGCACGTAGCTAGGGGTTAATTCTATTCCCTATTAACAGAACAAAGCATTTTGCGATTTTCATAGGATTTAATCCAGGCATCGAAAGGATTTCGTCCAGTGGGATAAAATGGAGTTTGTCATGTATACTTTCTACTCATATTATTTTTGCTCATGTTAGTAGTTGGTTAGCCACTTTTAGGGACTGTCTAGAGGGTTAGTCATTATAAAACTAGAAAAGCTAGCTAGTAGCTACAAGTACAGTAAGCAGCGGCAGTAGTAGGATGCCGCAACAGCGCTAGTAGCAAGTGTCGGTGTCAAAACTGGCGGATCACGGGTAGGGGGTCCCGAACTTGTCTAGGATCGATGGTAACAGGAGACAGGGACACGATGCTTACCTAGGTTCGGGCCCTCCCTATGGAGGTAATACCCTACTTCCTGCTTGATTGATCTTGATGAATATGAGTATTACAAGAGTTGATCTACCACGAGATCGTAATGGCTAAACCCTAAAAGCCTAGCCTGTATGACTATGGTAATGAGTATATCCTTTCCGGACTAAACCCTCCGGTTTATATAGACACCAGGGAGGGAATCTAGGGTTACATAGAGTCGGTCACATAAGAAGGAATCTTCATAGTCGGTCGCCAAACTTGCCTTCCACGCCAAGGAGAGTCCAATCCGGACACAGGTACATTCTTCGGCCTTCATGTCTTCACAGCCCATCAGTCCGGCCCATGGATAACAGGCCGAACGCCGGAGGACCCCTTAGTCTAGGACTCCCAAAGTAGCCCCCGAACTAGTCTTCAATAGCGTGGTGTTCGGCACACAAATTGTCTTCGGCATTGCAAGGCGGGTTCCTCCTTTAATGATCTCCAAGTGATGTATTCGACCATCGGTTCAATGTTGCTCCCCTTCAGCTTCTGCGCGTTAAATAACTTCGCCTTCCATGTGTCAAGCGAAGGTGGAAGGTTAGGGTATTTTTGCAGATAACACCCCGTCCATGCAGGGAAGAGCACCTATTGAAGAGATTGGATCCTAGATCCATTCGACACCATGCAGAGGAAATCCTCAGAAACTACTTAGGAGAAACAATTCCAGCATGGCTAGCGCCCCCAGCTCTTCCACCCATTCCGGCCCAGAGAAAGGCCAGTGGGAGAGGTGTTCAGTGTCCCACAGTTAATTGACGAAGCTGCAGATGCAGGGATTTCTTCCCCCCACAGATCTAGTTTCTGTTCAAGCGGGGCTAGATTCCTTCAATGGTGAGATTCAGGTAGAGGACTTCCCCAATCCATCTGGGGGAGAGCGAGTATGCTTCGTCCCCTACCTGCTAAGGGGTGTTGGATTTCCTATTCATCCGCTCCTCCGAGGGCTTCTGGAATACTATGGCCTCTAGTTGCACAACTTCACCCCTGCCTCCATTCTGCACATTGCGGGTTATGTCGCTTTATGCGAACTACTCCTGGGTATCGAGGCTCATTTCAAGCTATGGAGGAAGTTGTTCTGTCTTGTCCCGCGTAACCACGAGGGGTTAATATTTGAAGTGGGCGGAACCGAAGTACGGCGTATCGCCGATACTAGATATCTGTCCGGCACACCAAGGAAGGCACCCAAAGAATGGCCTTCCGAATGGTTCTATATTGAGGACGTTGCGCTTCCTGACCCAGTTTGAAAGGGTCTTCCTGAATTTGTGAGCGTTCCGCTGAAGAAACACCACAGTTGGCGTCCCCGGAGTCTTGAAGAGGATGACATCGCAAAAGTTTGCCAGCTTATGAGCAAGATAAAGACGCTCGGCCAGTCCGGACTCACAATAATCGGGGTAATGGCAACCTCCATAGTGTGAGGGGTTCAGCCACTACAATACAGAGGGCTGCCCATGTGGCACTACAATGGAGAGGATGACGCCTCCCGCTACGGCTGGAAGGGTCCGGATACCCCCGCCGCTTTGGCCAAAATATTGGCCGAGCTGTTTAAAGGGGAGGAAGAGGAGTTTCTTCGCATTAAGTGCATATATGGGTATCCTATATATGGTCCTCCCAGTTGGGTAAGCTTCGACCCCTCTATTCCACTCATTACACTTCCGGATTACTGTTGATAAATTTCAAGTCTGTTTGTTATGACAGCACTGGCGGAAGGTCACCGAAGGACTTCATAGTCCTTCCCCACAGCCGGAGATCCAAAACCAGGAGCTAGATCCTGGGTTTGAAGAGGATCCGGATATATTCGTGGTGCTTGCGGAGGGAGTGTTTTACCAGACAAGCTATGACGGCACAGAAGTGGCCATCACCGCCAACTACTCTGGCCGTCTTCCTGCTTCACATGTAAACAATTAAGAAACACCTTCTCTAAAAGAGTGCTCTTATTCTGCCTCACCCACCACACTGTATCGTGCTTCATAGGGGAGACGTTCGGAGATTTCGAAGAGATCGGCTCCTGCGCCGGGCAAGCCTTCGAAGAGGAAGGCGGGTGAAGACACAGCGAGGCCTTCATCGAGGAGGTACGGACAAGCATGCTTTTCAACAGCCGCATCCGACTGTGACTCATGTGTTTGTTTGGTTACAGGAAGAAGGTTCACTGAACTATGTCCGGGGACCCGGTCGGTGGTGTTCCCAACAACCGGGATTTAGATCCAATCGGGGAGAATAGGGCTGGTGCAGGAACAACGCCGGACTGCCCTTCGGCCGAGGGTTCGGAAAATATGTCCGTCACCAACTTGGAGGTAGAGAGTGCCATGAACCATCGGCGCTGCAGGGCTATCTTGCGAGACCCCAAGTTCTTGGAGGAGGCTTTTAATGCCTTTAGCTCGGGCGACGCATACATCCGAGCTACTCGAGATGGGCTCAGAAGAGCCACGAAGCAATATCTGACAGATGTGCAGGTAAGTTTTCTTTTTCAAAAAGGGATAACCATATGCCCGTAGCCCCCGAGACTGAAAGCAGTTGGCACAACTGATTTAAGGATCGTTGTATGACCAGGTCCTTACAGAGAAGAATTGCTTGCTAGCCCAGGAGCTAGAGCAGTGCCGGGCGCAGCTAAATGCTGCTACTGCCGAACTAGAAAACATCAAGAAGTCGTCTTCTGGTAGTGTTCCCCTCCACCGAGGAACAATAATTATATACCAACTGTGCTAATTCTACTGCTGATAGCATAATAGGGTCGTCTGATCAACTTGAAGAGAAGTTGAAGATCGCCCAAGAGGGAGAAAAAGAGGCGAAAAGGCAACATGCCGCAGGCGAGCATGTGCTGACCCGCGTCAGAGACGAGAAAAACAAGCTACATGATTCCAACACTACAGTGGGTGAAGAATTGAAATATGTTCGAGCCCAGCTAGCCGATTCCGTGATGGAGAGCAAGAAGCTGCGGGGCGGCATATTCAGTATGTGTCCAAACTATTTTTAAAGTAGTTCAGAGATAAATGGGACTGATATAGTCATATTTGCAGGTATATTAACAGGCCTTCCTGAAGAGGAGGTGTCCGGATCATCGAGTGATCTGCTGCAAAGACTGTCGCAAGTGCACGAACATGCCCGGCTGGCCATGCGGAGCGTTGCCAAGGCCTTATGGCCCTCCGCCTCCCCTCCAGGTAGTATGGAGGAGCTTGTAGAGATGTTCAAGGGAGCGCGTCGGCGTATTCGACTATGGAAGATATCGGCCTGTCGAGAGGACGCGCGAGAGGCCTGGGCCATGGTGAAAACGCGATAAGCCAGGCAGGATCCAAATCACATGGCTCGGGTTGGACTGTTAGGGTCAAATGGGGAAGAAATTCCTGTTAGTTTAGTATATGACCAAGTAGAGGTGGCCGCCAAATATTCCCAACAGGATTGTAAGTTAGACCGCCTGTTGGAAGGTGTAGAGGAGGAAGTGTTCGAGTCCAAGTGACCGTGTACTTTCCTCACTATGTGGAATTCTAGCTGAATTGTATATCATTTTTCATGGCAGACCTTTTCGCTTCGACCTCCGGACCCGAAGGTGCAGAGTGTTTCTGAATACCATCGCAGCTGAATAGGCCTGGGTATGCCTAGAAAACTAGGCGTAGGGGTCATAGTTGCTTGAACAGACAAGTTGTATCCGGCTAGCTATGTTATATTACATTGGTATTGTAAGAAACATCTTCCAGAGAGAATAGTTTCGTTAAGGGTTCCTTTCCTTGGGTGTGCATGCATTTAATGTACATGTACGAATTGTGATGCGAGCACCACAGTTTGTATAACTTCTGGGGGTGCACAATGTAATGACTTTAGAAAACATCTTTAATTCACCGACCGAATATTCCCATTAGAAAGCTAGCTTTCGGCTTCACCCAGTCTAAGGTACACAACCGGATGAGCCGGCAGTAACAATCGTAGAGGTGCTCCCTTTATGCCCTAGCCGAACTAATGGGAATGTAGGGCATAAGAACAGGAGCTAGGCAACCCAGCTTGGCCAAAACTTAAGTCATATCGATGCATATAGTTGCAAAGAAAAGGTACATATGGAAAAACTCATATGTGAGGAGCTTAATGCTCAAGGAATGACAAGAACCTCTGTCCAAGAAGCCCCCAAGCACAAGTGACGTACATATTTAGAGATGTATGTGTCAATGGTGTGCGGTCTAGCCGTACCAAAGTGTTAAAGCGAGAAAGAAGAAAGTAATCGGAAAAGAGAGAAAAAATAATGGAAACTATAGGGGAGGAGGAGACAAACAAGGGGTTTGGCGCTAGGCATAGAATCTTCAGAGTCTGGCTGCGTTCCAGGGGTTCGGCTCGAGGCGATTGTCTGATGGATCGTGAAGATGGTATGCTCCTCCGGTGAGAACTTCGTCAATTATGATGGGACCCTCCCATTTGGGCTTGAGTTTGTCCTTTTTCTTCTCCGGCAGGCGCAGAACGAGTTCGCCAACGTTGTAAGTCTTGGCCCGTACTTCTCTTTTTTGATATCTTTGAGCCTGCTGTTGGTAAAATGCTGAACGAGCTTTTGCAACATCGCGTTCCTCCTCCAGGGCATCTAGGCTGTCCTGCCAATCAAGCTCGGCTTCTCTCTCTTCTTACATACGCACTCGAGGTGAGTCGTGAATAATATCGCATGGTAGTACGGCCTCTGCGCCATAAACCATGAAGAAAGGTGTGTATCCGGTAGTACGGTTGGGCGTGGTCTGCAGCCCCCAGAGTACAGAGTCGAGCTCCTCAACCCAGTGCTTGTCTGATTCTTTCAAAGACCGCACTAGTTTGGGCTTAATGCCGCTCATAATAAGACCGTTGGCTTGTTCGACTTGACCGTTGGTTTGTGGGTGGTAGACGGAGGCGTAATCGAGTTTAATACCCAGATTAGTATACCAGGTTTTTACCTCGTCGGCTGTGAAATTAGAGCCGTTGTCGGCGATGATGTTGTGTGGGACACCATAAAGGTGCACAACACCGGATATGAAGTCTATGACCAGGACGGTCTCAGCCATTTTGACCGGTTTAGCCTCTATCCACTTAGTGAATTTGTCCACCATAACCAGTAGATATTTTTTCTTATGGCTTCCCCCTTTAAGGGGTCCAACCATATCCAGTCCCTAGACCGCGAAAGGCCAAGTGATGGGGATAGTCTGTAAGGAAGTTGGGCGCATGTGGCTTTGGTTGGCGAAGAGTTGGCATCTGACGCAGTGTTGTGGACGAGGTCCTGTGCGTCTACTCAAGCTGTCAGCCAATAAAACCCAGTAAGGAAGGCCTTGCTAACAAGAGCCCGAGCTGCGGCGTGGTGTCCACCGAGACCGGCGTGAATTTCCGCTAGAAGCTGGCGCCCCTCTTCTTCGGAGATACATCTTTGAAGTACTCTAGTGGTACTTTTACTGTAGAGCTCTCTGTCGTGAACCTTGTAGGCCTTCGAGCGCCGGACAATGCGGCGAGCCTCATTCTGGTCTTCGGGGAGCTCCTTCCTATTAATGTAGGCCAAGAAATGTTCGGTCCATGGAGCAATTACTGCCATAATTTGATGGGCCGACGATGTTACTTCGGTGGCCGAGCCCCCGATACTATCGGTGTGTTTGGGATTTGGAGTTGTATTCGGATCTGGACTATTGTTGCCGCCATCCCCTTGCCACACCACAGATGGCTTGAAAAGCCTTTCCAGGAAGATGTTGGGTGGGACAGCGTCGCGCTTAGCACCGATGCGAGCAAGGACATCCGACGCTTGGTTACTTTCTCGAGCGACATGATGAAATTCAAGCCCCTCAAAGCGAGCCGACATTTTTAATACAACATTACGATAAGCTGGCATCTTTGGGTATTTGGCGTCCAAGTCGCCGTTTATTTAAGATAGGGCGAGGTTCGAGTCCCCGCGCACCTCCAGGCGTCTTATGCCCGTGGATATGGCCATCCGAAGACCATGCAGTAGGGCTTCATATTCGGCTGCGTTGTTAGAGTCCATGTATAATATATGGAGTACATACTGGATGACGTCTCCAGTGGGGGATGTTAACACGACTCCCGCTCCCAGCCCTGCCAACATTTTGGAGCCGTCAAAATACATAACCCAATTAGAATATGTGCCGTACTCTTTAGGGAATTCGGCCTTTGTCCATTCGGAGATGAAGTCAGCCAGTACTTGGGATTTGATGGCTCGTCATGGCTTGTATGTTATGTCGAATGGAAGTAGCTCTCTGGCCCATTTGGCGATCCGTCCCGTGGCATCGCGGTTGTTTATTATGTCATTGAGTTGGACCTCAGAAGCCACCGTGATTGAACACTCCTGGAAGTAGTGTCGTAGCTTGCGGGATGCCATGAAGACCGCGTATGCTATCTTTTGGTAGCGGGGGTACCGGGATTTTCACGGTGTGAGGACAATTGATACGTAGTATACTGGTTTTTGGAGCGGAAATTTGTGTCCGTCCTTTTCTCATTCGACAATGAGCACGGCGCTCACCACCTGATGTGTTGCCGATATGTATAACAACAAGGGCTCGCAAGTGTTTGGTGCGGCCAGGATTGGGTTGCTTGCTAGGAGGGCCTTTATTTCCTCCAGTCCGGCAGTCGCCGCGTCTGTCCATTCGAAGTTATCAATGCATCGTAAGAGGCGATAGAGTGGTAGTGCCTTTTCTCCTAATTTGTAGATAAAGCGGCTTAGCGCTGCTACGCATCCAACTAGATTTTGGACCTACTTGAGGTCTGTTGGTGTAGTCAACTGTGACAGAGCTCGGATTTTAGCTAGATTTGCTTCGATTCCTCTATTGGAAACGATGAAGCCCAGCAGTTTTCCAGCGGGGACGCCGAAGACACACTTTTCCGGGTTGAGCTTAATGTCATACGCCCGGAGGTTGTCGAATGTAAGACGTAAGTTGTCTACTAGTGTTTCGACGTGCCTAGTTTTGATGACGACGTCATCAATGCAAGATTCTACCGTTTTGCCGATTTGTTTCTCCAGGCATATTTGAATCATGCGTTGGTATGTGGCGCCGGCGTTCTTGAGCCCAAAGGGCATGGTGTTGAAGCAGAATGGCCCATATGGGGTGATAAATGCTGTTGCGGCTTGATCGGACTCCTTCATTTTGATTTGACGGTATCCGGAATATGCATCAAGGAAACACAATGAGTCGTGTCCTGCGGTGGCGTCGATGATTTGATCAATGCGGGGGAGGGCGAAGGGATCCTTAGGGAAAGCCTTGTTGAGGTCTTTCAAATCGACACATAGGCGCCAGGATTTGTCCTTCTTTGGTACCATCACCCGGTTTGCCAGCCAGTCTAGATGTTTGATTTCTCTAATGAATTCGGCCTCAATGAGTTTGTCCAGCTCCTCCCCCATGGCTTGTCGCTTGGGTTCAGAAAAGCACCGCAGTGTTTGCTTAATCGGTTTAAATCCCTTTAATACATTGAGGCTATGTTCGGCAGCTCGCGTGGGATCCGTGGCATATCTGAAGGGTGCCAGGCGAATATGTCCCAGTTTTCGCGCAGGAATTCTCGTAGTGTGGTGTCAACTGTTGGGTTCAGTTGAGCTCCGATAGATGCTGTCTTCTAGGGGTCCGTTGGGTGGACCTGGAATTTGACTATTTCTTATGCTGGTTTGAAGGATGTGGATTTAGGGCGTTTTGTCGAGGATCACATCATCCCTGTCCACCGTGGAGCGTAGCATGGTTAATTCTTCAGCCGCGAGGGCTTCGGATAGCGCCTCTAGGGCCAGGGATGCGGTTTTGTTTTCAGCCCGGAGTGCTATCTCCGTATCACTAACGAGAGTGATTATGTCGTTTGGTCCGGGCATTTTGAGCTTCATATACCCGTAATGGGGTATGGCCTGAAAGCGTGTGCAGGGCGTGATATCTGCTGCTGAAAGGGGCCACTTGGAAAGTTATTTCTTTGGACCGATAGTCCTCCGGCGTGCCGAATACTACGTCAAGTGTGATTTTGCCCACGCACCGCGCCTCCTGACTGGGAATAATTCCTCGGAAGGTTGTGTTACTTTGCTTCATGCGGCTCTTGTCTATTTCCATTTTATGGAGTGTGTCCTCATAAATGAGGTTTAGTCCGCTGCCGCTGTCCATGAGGACCTTGGTAAGTCGAAACCCGTCCACGATGGGACTGAGGACTAACGCGGCTGGCGCTTGTACTGTTCTATACTTTGGTTCATCACCAGCGTTGAATGTTATAGCCGGGTCGTTCCAGGGGTTTATTTCAGCAACTTGGCAGACTTCGGTGAGCTCGCGAAGCACCCTTTTGTGCTTGTTGTTTGAAGCGAATGTCTCAAAGACCGTCAATACTCTTGAGTTATCGTCCTCTGGGGGATGTCATTCTGGGTCGTCCTTGATAAGGATGTCCTTGCCGCTCTTGGCTACCTGTCATAGTATCCAACATGCTCTAAGGCTGTGGGTTACCATGGTATCTGGTGTTGTATGTATTTTGCATGGGCCATCGAGCCACCCCATCAGAACGGTGCCGTGCTGCATAGCGGTTTTTTTTGACTGTTGGACTGGGCGTGCCACGAGGGTGCGCCCTTTTTGCCTGTAGATAGAGTTGAGTTGGGACTGACGGTTCCCAGCGAGCTGCCTGAGTTTTCCAGGCACTCTCCATCGTGCTATACTTTTGTACAATGGTTTCTAAGTCAGTGAATTTCAGTATGCGGCGGCGATTGATGGCGTCGAGGATTCCTTCGTCCGTGCAATTGTTGCAGAACGCTGATATTGTGTCCTTGTCACGGCAATCTTTTACCTTGTCTTTGACAAGGAGATCTGGCCCAGAAGTGGTGGACCGTTTCTTGAGGCTGCTGTTTTATGCTAATGAGGGAGTCTATGACCGGGTGGGTGGGTGGAATTAAATCCGAACCCCGACCTGACCGATTATCCGGAGTCTGACGACCTTCCGGGCTTAACAGTTCCGGTTCCGGAATATCTTCTGATTGTTTAGGACCGCCGTCCGATGCTATGTTCGGAGGGCTGGTCGCGTCCTTTCGCGAGTGAGTATCCGGCTCTTCCTGATCGGCGATCCAAACATAGTCCGTCTTCGGTATAGAAGAAGACTCGCCGTCCTGCTCCACGACTACCGCTATCTGGTGGGTGACCGGTAGGGTCTCGATTTCTCCTTGATCGGTTTTAGGCCCGATCCGATCATAGTCTGTGGCTATTCCCAAAGCGGCGATGCGATCTAGGAGTTTGTTCAAAGACGAAAACTCCGTCGGATCCATCTGCTTGGAGTGCTCGGAGTTGATGCGAAGGGGTTTTTTGATGGCCCGAGAGGTCATCGTCGGCTCAACGGACGAATGGGCGATCATAATAAAGCCGCCTAGCCGGAGGGTTTGGCCTGGGGCAGAACTCCCCCGGAGGTGATGCTGTCTTTAAGGACAAGGCGAGCCATCGAGCCCTTCGTCAACAACATAGTGGAACTCTCAATGCAAGTACCAATGTCTTTAGCTCAGGGTTGCTTAACCGGGCACTCCATACTTATCATCAGTGCTTGCTTAGCCAGACACCGCCATCAGTACCAGTGGCATGAGCAGCATTAGAGAGTAGTGGCAACAGGAATGAGCGCGCGACCGGGAGAAGGCTACAGGCAAGTGGGCAGGTACACGCGTGTGAATAGAGCTGGTGCGGCTAGGGGCGCGTAGGCGTGGTGCAGGCACGAGCAGCGGTGGCAAAGGCATGGGCATCATGGCAGCGGGCGGGCGGCGCCGAGCGCAGCAAGCCGTGGCAGGCGATGACGCGGCTTGGCGTGCGCGCGCCGAGCACGACCCGGGCGCGGGCAGGGCGGATCGGCAGGCGGCGCGATGTTGGCGTGGGCGTGGACGCGGACGGTGTGGTCGGGGCCGTAGGCGAGCAGGGGCTCGGGCACGTGAGTGCGGCCCGGACGCAGTCACGGTAGCAAGGCGGCGAGCTTTGGCCAGAGGGGGTCTATGGCTAGAGGACGCGTGTGATAATCCCCAAGTGTAGGGAATCATCGTAGCAATTCCCAAAGGTGGAAGTGATAAGTATGGAGTGTCGAACCCAAAAGGACCTAAAGGTAAGATCAATATTCTCTCAAGCCCTATCTGCCACTGATACGACTCTACGTACACCAAACGTTTGCTTCCAACTAGAAACGAGAAATTAAACTACGTTGTCGGTATGAAGAGGAAAACTTTGCATGATATCGGAGAGCTAAAATATAAAAGTCAGTGTTGTTCTCATAAAGTTAGAATATATTACTAAATATTATAAATAGCGAGTGTGGAATAATAATGGATCAGTGTGCAAAATTGTCTTAGGCAATTGTTAACAAGACCGATAGTCTTCATTGCAATTTCATATGAGGGAGAGGCATAAGCTAACATACTTTCCCTTCTTGGATCATATGCACTTATGATTGGAACTCTAGCAAGCATCCACAACTACTAAAGATCATTAAGGTAAAACCCAACCATAGCATTAAAGCATCAAGTCCCCTTTATCCCATACGCAACAACCCCTCTTACTCGGGTTTATGCTTCTATCACTCAAGCAACCCACTATAAGCGAATCATGAACGTATTGCAACACCCTACAACGGGAATCCCTCATGCTTGCGCGACACAGAGGGCACAATAGGACAACACCAAAATAAAACATACAACTCGTACCAATCTAGATCATCAATCAACCCAAAGACAAAGGATATCTACTCAAAACATCATAGGATGGCAACACATCATTGTATCATAATATGTGGCATAAAGCACCGTGTTCAAGTAGGGATTACAATGGGGTGCGGGAGAGTGGACCACGTAAATGCGATGAGGATGGTGATGATGATGGTGATGTTGATGAAGACGATCACCGCGGCGATGATTCCCCTTCCAATGGCACTCCGGCGCCACCGAGAGAGAGGAGGAGAGGTTCTCCCCCTTGTGCTTCCTCCTCCATGGCCTTCCGCCTGGATGGGGGGAGGTTCTCCCTCTGGTCCTTGGCCTTCATTGTGATGATGGCCCCTCCGGGATCCTCCTCCATAGCCTCCGGTGATGATGGCCCCCTCCAGCAGGGTGCCAGAGAGGGCCTAGATTGATTTCTCGTGGCTACAGAGGCTTGCATTTTCTAGAGGTTTGTGCATTTATAGGAGAGGTTGGTGTCGAGAACAAGTCAGGGGGCCCCATGAGAAGTCCATGAGGCATAGGGGCACGCCCAGGGTGGGTGGGTGCCCCCACCCTCATGGGGCCCACGGGACTCCCCTCCGGTAGAATTTGGTTCTAGTATTTTTTTATATTTTCCAGAAAAATTCTCTGTTGATTTTCATCACATTCTGAGAACTTTTATTTCTACACAAAAACAACACCACGGTAGTTCTACTGAAAATAGCGTCATTCCGGATTAGTTCTAATCAAATCGTACCAAAATCATATAAAACTATTGTAAACATGGCATGAATACTTCATAAATTATAGATACGTTGGAGACGTATTAGCATCCCAAGCTTAATTCCTGCTCGTCCTCGAGTAGGTAAATGATAAAATAAATAATTTATGAAGTGTGAATGCTAGCAAGTGCATAAGTTTGATCAATATCATTATATATCATAACAGTAGCTGAACTCATAAAACTTCTCATGATCAAGTAACAAGCTATTCACATGGTAAAGTATAGATCATAAACTTTCTTGATAACTAACAAACCGTGCTTTTAGTCATCAAACAATTGCAATTCATCTTATTTTCAGGAAGAGTCTATATAAGAGTTTTGATTCAGCAAACTCCACATACTGAACTATCATTTAATCTTTCACAATTGCTAATACTCATGTGATATTAATGGGTTCAAGGTTTTAATCGGACACAGAGAATGATAAGGGCTTATAGTTTCACCTCCCAACCATTTACCTCAAGGGTGATGTCAACAATAATGATTTATGAAAACATACATCCAAGTGGATATATATATCTGGATCACTCCAACACAAAGTGCTTGCCAAAAGAAAAAGTGTAAAAAGGAAAGGTGATGATCACCGTGACTCTTGTATAAGGGTAGAAGATAAAAGTAAAAGATAGGCCCTTCGCAGAGGGGAGTAGAGGTTGTCATGCACTTTTGTGGTTGGATGCACAAAATCTTAATGCAAAAGAACGTCACTTTATATTGGCACTTGTGATATGGACCTTTATTATGCAATCCGTCGCTTTTATTTCTTCCACATAACAAGATCGTATAAAGCTTATTTTCTCCACATTAATAGATCATACATATTTAGAGAGCAATTTTCACTGCATGCACTGATGACAACTTACTTGAAGGATCTTACTCAATCCATAGGTAGGTATGGTGGACTCTCATGGCAAAACTGTTTAAGGAATGTTTGGAAGCACAAGTAGTATCTCTACTTGGTGCAAAGAATTTGGCTAGCATGAGGGGGAAAGGCAAGCTCAACATGTTGGATGATCTAAGACAATATAATGTTTCGAATATAGGAAAACATAACCCATTAAGTTGTCTTCTTGTCCAACATCAACTTTTTAGCATGTCATATTTTAATGAGTCCTCACAATTACAAAAGATGTCCAAGATAGTATATTTATATGTGAAATCTCTCTTCCTGCAATATTCTTTCATGAATTGTTCAAGTGACTAATTCTGCGTTTGCTAACTTCCAATAAGTTTACTACCTATATTTATTATGTGTGAAGTCATTACTCCCCGTGTTGTAAGCATATGAAACACATATAAATTCAGATTTATGATATTCAATTCATCCAACCGTTTACTCATAGGATATATGTGAAGCACGTGAGTAAATGACAAACTACTCCAAAAAGATATAAGTGAAGAACACTCAGTAGTCAAATAATTAACTAGCCATGGGAGGATTCTTTTTCATTCAAGATTTCAGATCAATGATTATATTCAAACATCAAGTAAAATTAAAAATACTCTCCAAGCAAAACACATATCATGTGACGAATAAAAATATAGCCTCGAGTAAGGTATACCGATAGTTTTGAAGACGAACGAGGGGGTGCCTTCCAGGGCATCCCCAAGCTTAGGCGCTTGAGTATTACTTGAATATTACCTTGGGGTGCCTTGGGCATCCCCAAGCTTAGGTTCTTTCCACTCCTTATTCTCCTCATATCGATATCTCACCCAAAGCTTGAAAACTTCAATCACACAAAACTTAACGGAACTTCGTGTGATAGGTTAGTATGATAAAGAGTAAACCATTCACTTTGGTACTTTCAAAGACAAGGTTCATAATTGTTCTCACACAATTCCTACTGTACCATATAATTTCTACAATTTATATTGAGAAATATAAGCCAGAGAAACTAGAAAACAAGCAAACTATGTAATGAAAACAGAATCTGTCAGAAACAGAACAGTCTATAATGATCTGAACACAATCCATACTTATGCTACTCCAAAAATTATGAAATTAATTGGTGGCCGTGAGTAATTTGTCTATTAATCTCCTGAAAAAAATAATCAACTCAATCACACTCTTCTGTAAAAAATGACAGCTAATCTCATGAGCGCAATGTTTCTGTTTTTTACAGCGAGATCACATTAACTTTCACCCAAGTCTTGCCAAAGGTCTTGCTTGGCACTTTATTAAAACAAAAGCTATAATAAATGATTACTACAGTATCTTAATCATGAGAACATACAAAAACAGTAAGGGTAAATATTGTGTTGTCTCCCAACAAGCGCTTTTCTTTAATGCCTTTTAGCTAGGCATGATGATTTCAATGATGCTCACATAAAAGATAAGAATTGAAACATAAAGAGAGCATCATGAAGAATATGACTAGCACATTTAAAACTAACCCATTTCCTATGCCTAGGGATTTTGTGAGCACACAATTTATGGTAACAAGAAGCAACTAGCATAGGAAGGCAAAACAAGTATAACTTCAAAACTTTAAGCACATAGAGAGGAAACATGATATTATTGCAACTCCTACAAGCATGTATTCCTCCATCATAATAATTTTCAGTAGCATCATGAATGATTTCAACAATATAACCAGCACATAAAGCATTCTTTTCATGATCTATGAGAATAGAAATTTTACTACTCTCCACATAAGCAAAATTCTCCTCATTCGGAATAGTGGGAGCAACCTTCTTCTAAATCCACTTTAGATGATAGTATTATTCATACTCCAAAATATATAAGTGAAGTTCATGGAGCATTCTACAATTAATATAGACTAGCCAATATCCAAGCTCAAAATATATAAGTGAAGCACACAAAGCATTCTATAAAACCATACTCAAAAGATTTAAGTGAAGCACAAAGAGCAATTCTATAAGATCGTACTTAAAAGATATAAGTGAAGCACATGAAGTATTCTATAAATCAATAGAGGGATGTCTCATACTAGCATGATTATTAAAGGAAAAACAAAAACACAAATGACACAAATTATGTGAACAAAACAAAAACCGAGGAATACCGATAATTGTTGAAGAAGAAAGATGGCATGCCAACCGGGGCATCCCCAAGCTTAGATGCTTGAGTATCCTTGAAATATTGATAGCTCCGCGATCTTCGAACACTTCATCTACACAAAACTTTAACAAAAAATTTGTGAGATCCGTTAGTGTAATAAAGCAAATCACTACCTTTAGTTACTGTTGCAAACTTATTCCTATTTCATATTAGAACTATATCTACTGTATTCCAACTTCACCATGGTTCATACCCCCCGATACTACCCATAGATTCATCAAAATAAGCGAACAACTCATAGAAAACAGAATCTGTCAAAAACAGGACAGTCTGTAGTAATCTGGAAGTTTAGTAAACTTCTGTAACTCCAAAAAATTCTAAAA
Source organism: Triticum monococcum (assembly GCA_034509565.1). Taxonomy (NCBI): domain Eukaryota; kingdom Viridiplantae; phylum Streptophyta; class Magnoliopsida; order Poales; family Poaceae; genus Triticum; species Triticum monococcum. The sequence goes on from CM067841.1 coordinate 82,968,534, forward strand.
CATATGAAAATTTAAAAAATTTGTACATAAGCAAAGTGCAAAAAGTTTCAAACCTATTTGACTTTCCAGTAAAAAATGTAAAATCACGCGCTACAGCCAAAATTTCTGTTTTTTACTGCACGGCGTAAACAAGCAATTTACTCATCCTGAAACCAAGGCTTGTCACATTATTTTTACAATACAATGGATATATACAAGGGTATAATTATTTTTAGAGAAGCTTCCATGAATTTTTTACATTGTTTCCATGAGCATGAACACAAGTGTTCAAGGTCGACTCTCATTTCTCCAATGCATAACCTTCCAATCACTTCTCTTATTGAAAATATTTTTAGGTATGAGAGGCAAGTAATTTTTTTGTGTATTTTCATTCTATTAATTTTTTTTGTATGTTTCACCCACAACTACACAAAAACAAAAAAAAGGAAAAACAAAATCTACTCAGTGAAGAAAGCAAACAAGCATACACAAGAATATCAACCCCATGCTATTGCTCCCCGGCAATGGCGCCAGAAAAGAGCTTGATAATCCCCAAGTGCATGGAATCATCATAGCAATTTCCAAAGGTGGAAGTGATAAGTATGGAGTGTCGAACCCACAAGGAGCTAAAGTTAAGATCAATATTCTCTCAAGCCCTATCTACCACAGATACGACTCTACGTAAACCGAACGTTTGCTTCCAACTAGAAACGAGAAATAAAACTACGTTGTGGGTATGAAGAGGATAACTTTGCATGATATCGGAGAGCTAAAATATAAAAGTCGGTGTTGTTCTCATAAAGTTAGAATATATTACTAAATATTATAAATAGCGAGTGTGGAATAATAATGGATCGGTGTGCAGAATTGTCTTAGGCAATTGTCAACAAGACCGATAGTCTTCATTGCAATTTCATATGAGGGAGAGGCATAAGCTAACATACTTTCCCTTCTTGGATCATATGCACTTATGATTGGAACTCTAGCAAGCATCAACAACTACTAAAGATCATTAAGGTAAAGCCCAACCATAGCATTAAAGCATCAAGCCCCTTTATCCCATACGCAACAACCCCCTTACTCGGGTTTATGCTTCTATCACTCAAGCAACCCACTATAAGCGAATCATGAACGTATTGCAACACCCTACAACGGGAATACTTCATGCTTGCGCGACACAGAGGGCACAATAGGACAACACCAAAATAAAACATACAACTCGTACCAATCTAGATCATCAATCAACCCAAAGACAAAGGATATCTACTCAAAACATCATAGGATGGCAACACATCATTGGATCATAATATGTGGCATAAAGCACCGTGTTCAAGTAGGGATTACAACAGGGTGCAGGAGAATGCACCGCGTAAAAGAGATGAGGATGGTGATGATGATGGTGATGTTGATGAAGACGATCACCGCGACGATGATTCCCCTCCCGATGGCACTCCGACACCACCGAGAGAGAGGAGGAGAGGTTCTCCCCCTTGTGCTTCCTCCTCCATGGCCTCCCCCTAGATGGGGAGAGGTTCTCCCTCTGGTCCTTGGGCTTCATGGTGATGATGGACCCTTCGAGATCCTCCTCCATAGCCTCCGGTAATGATGGCCCCCTCTGGTAGGGTGCCAAAGAGGGCCTAGATTGATTTCTCGTGGCTACAGAGGCTTGCGGCAGTAGAACTTCCGATCTAGGTTATTTTCTAGAGGTTTGGGCATTTATAAGAGAGGTTGGCGTCGAGAACAAGTCAGGGGGGCCCATGGGAAGTCCACGAGGCACAGGGCGCCCAGGGGGATGGGCGTGCCCCCACCCTCATGGGGCCCATGGGACTCCCCTCCGGTAGATTTTTGTTCCAGTATTTTTTATATTTTCCAGAAAAATTCTCCATTGATTTTCATCGCATTCCGAGAACTTTTATTTCTGCACAAAAACAACACCATGGTAGCTCTGCTGACAACAGCGTCAGTCCGGGTTTGTTCTAATCAAATCATACCAAAATCTATACCTAATATTACAGGACGGTGACTTTTATAGTTCTCCATACGTCAGCCTTTTATATCCGTTGATTTTGTATTAACCATAAAAATTGACGGCTCAGATTTAAAAACTAGATCTACATAACAAAAACCGAAAGCAAAACCTAGACATACATGTAAGGAAAGGAAACCGAGAAGGAAACCTTCACACAAACCTCAAAGATTGACGGCTGAGATTTGAAAGGAGGAAGATTTCTTTTTTGGCTAAAAACAATGATTCACACGTTTTCTTGGGCCAAGCACGCCATATCTACTCAAGCACGCCCGTTCAATTCGGTTTCCTTTCCCTGTATAAGAATTGTAGAGGCACAAGAGGCACGGACAGAAGAGGAATCCCCCAAGGGGTTCTACAGGGTTCCGTTCACGAGGTTGGGGATGGTCAATGTGGAGGACTCCTCCTACTCAGCGTCGCTTCCAACCCTGGCCATCTCCCCGGCGTCCATCTCGGGGCGCTAGCACTTCTGACAAAGAATTTGGTGGCACCACCAGTGATCTCGGCCAAAAGCCCATTGCGCACCAAAGTCACAGCCCCAACCAGACGACGATGGGAGGTGGGACAAAAAAAACCTGGCGAAAATAAACTGTGGATGCTATTCACCAACTCAGACATTAGGAGTAGATATGCACACAGTGTATGTATAGGTTTATAAAACTTAGCGTTGTGTTGCGATGGCTAAATTATGATTTTTATGATTCTTAATGTTTAAGTGCATGTTACAAGCCTGAAGTCAAAACTCAAGCAAATGATACATTTAACAAATTTGAATTTTGTAATACAATGGATCATACGTCCTACAAACTAGAAATAATTTCCTTGGCAGCTAGGATGTTGGTTTGTCGGTAATGCTAGCTAGCATATGTTCCCACATAAATCAATTTCAATCTTGCAAACATAACAAATGCTTGAGTAGCACACTAATCTGTAGAGGAAGGTATGCTTTTAAGAAAATAAATTTGATCATTATTTTTACTCATGAAATGTCTCTTATAATTTTGCTTGGATATTAAATTTTCTGTTATGAACAATACACTGAACAATAATATTGCAGGAACATATGTCATTTGAAGCAAATAAGTGCCTTTGAAATAATTTAAGTTGCCTTGCCCTATTAATTAGCTTGTTGAGGTCTTTTCCTTGATAAGAGAAATAAACATAATTTTCTATAACCTAATTTAACAATGGGAGTCCCTACTGCTGTCATTTCTAAAAAAAGGAAATGAACTTAATTATGATTGTCTTTGCGCACACTTGCCGGAACTTAGATACTGCACAGGTCATTCACCTCAATCTCTTGTTTGAAGTTAAGTCCATTTGTACATACTTTTGGATGCACTTGCTGTTTTGAACCCATAAACTTGATGTTGTGCTTAGAGTGTTGGTTCTGGATTTTGAATCAATTTTAATTTATGGAACGATACCCCATCAACCATAAACAGCAATTTATAGTTTAATATTCTTCTGGTTAGGAAAATGTACTTTCTGGTTTATGATTTCCATCGATTGAATGTACATCCTGATTATTGTTTCAATCTATCTGGTTTGAGTAGCACCTGGAATCATGTTGAGGTGTCTTCATACTTGGTTTTGGAATTCATGCTCTAAAATGAAATGATTGCTTGTTCATAGTCCAAATTGCACGTACAGGGCATTTTTATGTTAGTGAAAAATATCACAAACCCTAACAAGTCATTTCTAACAAGGATTGAGTTGTGAACCACTGTACTAGAAAGCACAATGCCACTTATTCCAGACTAAAAACGGTCATGTCCTTGCATTTAGCAACCAACTAATTGTATAAGGAGCTTTTTTTAATATGTGTTTATTGTTCACATTAGATCAGAGATAAAACCTCTATGATGGACTAGACTGAAAACTTGTTTAGTTTTACAAAATGGGAAGAGATGCATACAAATAATTTTTGTTCCTTGTATATTCCTTGCATATATTTCTATATATTTTTAGTTTTGCATATGAGAGGGACCAGATGGACAAAAGTAATCCATTAAAAGGGTGTTGAGGCGATGTTCTTGGAAGGGGCCGAAAATTCATAGAGTTTTATACACTAATACATGTATCTATATGCAATAAAAAAATTGAAATGCCCGTGGCAACGCACGGGCATTCTACTAGTCCAATAAAATTATTGTAAACATGGCATGAATACTTCATAAATTATAGATACGTTGGAGACGTATCAACGCACAAGAAGGGGATCAAGGGGGAAATGAAGGGCAGCTCACAGGGATCACGTAGAGGAGCTCAACTTTCTCAAGGAGGCGTTGGTGGTCGCGAATCGATGAAGATTGCGGCGGCTACCATGGGTGCTCAAGGTTGAAGGCGAGGAGGATCCAGCGCAGCGGTGCCTCCCAGCTCGAGATGGCCGCCATAGTCGATGTAGAGGTGGCTGGCGGAGTGGATGGCACGGTGGCGCGGTGAGGGGAGGACGGTGGCCGGGTGGGCGAGCTTGGCCATGGCGTACACGAGCTCGGGCGAGCGGGCGCATCGAGGGAGAGCGAGACATAGTGCAAGGAGGAAGGGGGAAGAGGCAGGGGCATCCTAGGGTTCGAGGGGGAGGGCGTCGTGGTCTTATACGAGAGGGGGGGGGGCAAATGGCCGCCACCGCGGCCATGGCACCGTGGGTAGTCCATGGCCCCCCGTTCCTGTAGCGGGGAAGGAGGTAAGTGGGGTGGGCTGGCCGGCTGGGGTGGGATGGGCCGAGGCCCAGGGGAGCTAGGGGTTTTCTCCTTTTTCTTATTTCATTTGCATTTGCATTTTACTTATTTTCTTTTACTATTTCTCTTATTTTGTCTTAAGTAGACCCACCAAATGATTTTTGTAAATGGTCATTTTTGTCTCATAAATACAAATTTATATTTTGGGCTACCACAAAAAGTTTGGGGGCATTTGGAAATATATACCATTTCTTTATTTTGAAAAGCTTATTTTTGTTGTTTTTGGATCACTTAATATTTTTTGGGATCAAATGGTGAGGCAAATGATGATGATTACAACATGACAATGATCAGAGGGAATTATAGAATAATTTGAAAATTTTAGTTTTGACATCTGAAAACTTTTATTTTGAGTTTATTTTAAATTTGAGTTCAAACCGATTTGAATCTAAGCGAGATTAGCAACATTAATCGAGGTGACGTGGCATCATTATGTGAGGTTCACTGTAGCTTAATTATCTCGGCGTTACATAGATGTCATCCAGTCATAGTACGGGAGGTGCCTATGATACGTCGGCACGTGGCAAGGCACAATAGTGGCCCATTCCGGTGAAAAAGGTTGGCCCAGTAAAAATTAGCATGTCGTCCCATATAAGGCCTACTTTGTCAGGTCCATTTAAGCCGAAGGCCCATATGAGATGTGCCAATTCGGCCCGTCAATGACCCGTTAACGATTTGACACCATTACAGCCCATCGTCAGTTCGAGCCCGTTAATAGACCGCTATATATTTGGGCTCAATATCAGCCCGATATGGCTTCGGCCTGTTAACGGCCCATTCAAGGGATGGGCCAATTTTCTAGATGTACGTATTTCGGCCTTTTAGCGACGCATTTAAGTGTTGGTCCAATTTTCGGCCCGGTGTGTCTTTCGGCCTATTAACGACCCATAAATGAGTTGGGCCATTTGTAGTCGGACCTGGGTTTTGGCCTTTTAACGGCCCATGCTCTTCATGGTCCAATACTAGCCCGGTTTCTCTTTCGGCCTGCTAAAGGCCCACAACACAGTTGGTCCATATACAGTACGACCTGACTTTCGGCCCCTTAGCGGCCCATGCTCTTCATGGTCCAGTATGAGCCCGCTGTCTCTTTCAGCCTACTAAAGGCCCACAGTATAGTTGGGCCATATGTAGCCTGACCTTAGTATCGGCCTATTAACGGCCCATGAAGTCAAATGGGCCCACCTGTTGCTCGCTTCGATGTCGGCCTGTTAATGACCAGGGTGGTAACAGGGCCAAGCGTTAACTTTCCTCCTGGTAACGACCTATTAACTTAATAGGCCCACTAAAGTTCGAACATGTCTGTAGGCCCAATTATATAATTTGAGCCCATTACGACAAGCAATCCTGCATAGGACCAAAACGAATCAATGAAAGGCCTATGAGAATTTTGGCCCCTACGAGCCCATTAGGGAAGCCCATTAAGGGCAGGGGGCTGCTTCCTTCATATAGGGCCCATGACTATTCATGCTAACTGTCGGGGGTTGCTGATCCCACGTACACCTATGGGGATCGGCGGACCGAGCCCCTTTCGGTTCGGCAGGGGGGCGGTGGATGCACAAAGAGCAGATCGAGGCGAACGCACGAGCGACGCGGTCGGTTTACCCAGGTTCGGGCCGCACGGATGCGTAAAACCCTACTCCTGCTTTGGTGGTTGTATTGAGTTCTTCCTCGGGAGCGATGAGTGCTACAGTACACTCAAGCAGCTGGCGAGACCGAGCGTGACAATGGCCGTCCTCCCCCCTCTCTGTTGCGCATGGGCCTCCTTTTATATGTCAAAGGGGTCACCGACAGGTGGCAACAGAGGTGAGGGTCAAAATGTAAAAGAGGTGGTAGTTGGCTCCACCGCCTACAACAGTCGTATCATACCTAACTTTGACGGCAGGGGACAAGGGCATTAAATGCCTGTCTGTGTCACCTAGACGGGGCGGAAAGGGACCGTCAGGGGCGCCACCGTTTGCCACGATGGCCCCTTGTCAGCGCCTGCATGCCACCGCATGCCCCTGGCTGCACAGCCTCCCGCCACGTACGCCAGGAATGGTCCCAGGGCGACACGTTGGTGGGTGAGCTCGAGCACGGGCTGCGGAGTAGTAGCTTGCCGCGGCAAGCGCCTTGCCGCAGATGTTGTCTTGTCACGTCCGGGAGCTTGTCGCTCACCGGGTCTCGTCGGGACACGTGGTGTGCCGCGGCGAGTTCCTCGGGATGCCTTGGTTGGTCTTCCCGGCAAGCTCCTCTTGCCGGGGTCTTTGTGCTTCCTCCCGGGAAGCTCCTCTTGCCGGGGCCTTGGATACTTTGAGTGGCCTTCCCGGCAAGCTCCTCTTGCTGGGGTCTTGTGCCTTGGCTCGAATACTTTGTTCTTGAATGGCTCCAAAGGAACCACGGAGGGTCTTGGCAGTCGCCCGGCAAGCCTTGCCGCGGGTCGCTGCGACTGCCCGTGCACAAGTTCGGGATACTAAGGTACCCCTACTTTAGTACACTAACAGGAGCCCCCGGGCCTGGGCCATACACGGTGCCGAGCACTGTTGGGCCAGGCCCAAAACAGTGCACGGGCACGCGCGGCCTAGGGCACGCCATAACTCACTCCGCATCCACCGCGCCCTCCCCGCACGGCACGCGTCGAACGCGGCATCGTGGGAGAGATCGTGGGCGGTTTTCGAGGTGCCCACTCCCCATGATCACGGGGTGGGAAGAGGCCGCCTCATCCGTCGCCTCGGTTCTGCACGCCTGCCACGCGGCTCCCATGCACTTGGGGCCGCGGACGGCGGAGGCGGGAAACGGGGCCGTCGTGGGTCGAGGCAGCGGGTCGGCCCCAGCTCTCTGCCTTCCCGCGTCTTGATTCGCTGAGCGGGGCGGCCGAGCCCCCACCTCGCTCCTTTATAAAGAGCGGGAGGGGAGGACGGAAGCCCGCATTCTGTCATCTCCTCCTTCCTTCAGCTTCTGCTCCCCTTTCTCTCATTCGCCATGGAGAAAGGGAACCCTGGTCCTTCATCAGTGGCGGCGAGGGTCGCCGCCAGACAGCGCATCCCTCCCTCTCCCGCACCCGTGGTGGCGGAGCCAGCCGTAAGGGGAAGAGGGAGGGGGCGAGGTCGTGGACGAGGTCGAGGACGAGGCCGCGGCGCTCGGGGAAGAGGTGGACGGGGCGGCGCGTCGGCCTCGCCTCCGCCAGCGGCTCCTCTTCCCACGGGGGTCCATGTTGGGGACGACCCCTGCGAGTTCTTCGTCAGGCTGCGCCAGGTGCCGCGTTGTCGACTCCGACTCCCAGCTCCGTTTGCGGGCGCGATGGAGTTGGATCCGCCCGAGACGCTGAGACTGCACATGATGGGCTGTGGGATCAGCGGCACGCGAGTCCGCGTTGAAGTCCCAGCCCCCTGTGTGATGTATCTTGGTCGAGGGTGGAAGACGTACGCCCGTATCCACAGCTTGACGGAGGGGCTCACCCTCCATTTTAAGTTGGTGGAGGGCGATCTCCTCTCCGTCAAGGTATTCAGGTGCTTCGGCACTCGGGCGAAGTGCTGCGTGGACAGCTCCTTCGATAGCGAAGGCCCCTCCTCGAGCGAGAGTGACGAGGAGGGGAGCGACAACGACGACGAGGGTAGCGGGCGGCAGGACGACGGGTCCGACTAGGTGTCGGGCGCCGCTCCGTGCGGCACCGGCGACCCCATCATCCGCGTCGCCGGCTCCTTGAACTCCCCGGGGTCGTCTCCTTGGGCGGCTGGCGTAGGGAGGCTACGAAAGAGGAAGAGGGCTGGTGGCAAGGCCATCAAGCCGGAGTACGAGGGCATGGTGCCCTCGACAGCGTGCTGACGTCCGTCCGCCTCGTCTTCGAGCCCTGCTTCCGGCGCCGCCATCACCGTCCAGCCTTCGGACGACTCCCGGGATGTTCTCTTGGTGTCTTCTGGCACCCGTAGCTCGCCTAGGCGCTCCTTTTTCCCTTGTCGCCTCCTGGACCTACCTCCTGAAGAGAGGGACAAGAAAAAGATTACGGGCATCTTATCTTTTTAATTTGTAAGCCTTCGGGCCTTAGTTGCATTTAAAACTTGTAATCCTCTCTTTCATGTTTTTCATCCCCTATGGACTGTACCTGTGTGGAATGTTTTTTTGATGAAAAGGGGATGTTTGCCGGGTCATTTGTCTCGCGGGTAGAACCCACGTCAAGGAGCAAATCCTTGGTATCTTTCAGATAGACACTCCTTCCCCGGCAACAGGCCCTGCCGTCTACCCACGTCGCTCGACCTTTCTCACGCTTTTGACGGAGGCAGGGACGAGGCGGGTGCGGCCCCTCGTTTCATCCCTTTGCTGCCGCTACTACGACCAAAACTTGGCCCCAGGAACGGGCCCCAGGGCCTAGAGCTAAGGGAGCACGGTAGTTTTCGGGAAGAAACGAGGTTTCGTATTCCCCAGTCCATAAGAGAATGCATGAAGAGGGACGAAAGACTTATCTGAGATTGCAGCCCCCGGAAACTCTGGCTTGCCGTGGGTGAACCTTGGTACTTGTAGCCCCCGGCAACACTGGCTTGCCGGTGTCCAGATGCCGGTACGTCCTTCTTCTCCTTTTCGTCCCCAGGCGGTCCGGCAAGGATATGCGAGCCCTGCGAACCAAAGGAAATGAAAGAAAGGCAAAGGGACGCACACTCGACCTCTAAGTTAGGGGTTAGCCGCTGTTAAGCACTATCAACCATAACCAAGGACCCGACTCGACCTAGCATGCATGCTATAACTCTGGGCGCCAGCGCTTCATTTACTTGTGCTCAGGGTCTGCGCCTGGCTTTGTACAAAGGATTACATGCAACAGTGGCAAGACTTGTACAAAAGGGTGGTTGCCGGACAGGGTCCGACAACCGCGCCTTACAGGTAAAACTTACGAAGATGCTCGATATTCCAGGAGTTGCTCACTGGTACGCCATCTTCGGTCTCCAGGCGGACAGCGCCAGGCCTGGTGACTCATTTCACCCGGTAAGGGCCTTCCCACATCGGCGTCAACTTGTTGGAATTCTTGGCGGACTGAACGCGCCGAAGAACAAGGTCGCCTTCCTCGAGATTTCTGGCGTTAACTTTGCGGCTATGATAGCGGCGCAAAGCTTGCTGGTAGCGAGCGGCTCGCACAGCAGCCTGAAGACGATCTTCCTCAAGGAGCAGCGCGTCATCTTGCCGCAGCTGCTCTTGCTCAAGCTCATCATAAGTGAGCACTTGACGTGACCCGTATATGAGTTCCGTGGGGATAACTGCCTCCGCTCCATAGACTAGAGCGAAGGGTGTCTGGCCAGTGGCTCGATTTGGCGTCGTCCTGATCGACCAAAGAACCACCGGCAGCTCCTCGATCCAGTTGCGTCCGCACTTGTGCAGCCTATCGAAAGTCCTGGTCTTGAGCCCGCGCAGCACTTCAGCATTTGCCCTCTCCGCTTGGCCGTTGCTTCTCGGGTGAGCAACAGAAGCGAAGCAGACCTTGGCGCCAAGATCTTGGACGTACTGCATGAAGGTGCGACTCGTAAATTGTGTACCGTTGTCGGTGATTATCCTGTTGGGGATTCTGAAACGGCAGACAATCGACCTGAAGAACTTGACTGCTGACTGTGCTGTCACCTTCCTCACTGGTTCCACTTCCGGCCACTTTGTGAACTTGTCGATTGCGACGTACAAGTACTCAAAGCCCCCGACAGCTCGGGGAAAGGGGCCGAGGATATCGAGCCCCCAGACCGAAAATGGCCAGGATAAAGGGATCGTCTAGAGAGCTTGAGCTGGCTGGTGTATCTGCTTGGAATGGAACTGGCACGCTTCACACTTGGTTACTTGTGTAGTTGCATCCTGGAGGGCTGTCGGCCAGAAGAAGCCTTGCCGGAATGCTTTTCTGACAAGAGCTCTCGCGCTAATGTGGTGACCACATATGCCTCCATGTATCTCTGCCAACAGCTTATGTCCATCTTCCCGAGGAATACACTTCAATTTCACACCGTTGAGTCTTCTTCTGCATAGTGTGTTGTCAACAAACTGGTACATACTAGACTGCCGGGCTACTCTTTCCGCTTCTTCTGGTTCCTCGGCAAGCTCTCCTGTCTGAAGGAAATAGACAATCTGCTGCGCCCATGTTGGAGCCTGTGGCTCGACAACAAGGACTAAAGGCACATCTGCTGCTGCGGGAGCGTCCGCTTCTACGGCAAGAGCCCGTGGCTCTGCCGGAGCTTGACGCTCCCCGGCAAGCTTGCCGGAGCAAAACTTGTCGGGAGAATCTGCTTCAACGGAACAAACCCTGGGGCTTGCCGGAGCAGACTGCTCCTTAGCATTCTTGGCGTCGATCTTGGGGACCTTCTTGGCGGCGGCTTCGGGAAGCTCTGCCAGAAGATAGTCACCAGAAATCAACTTCCTCTTCTTGCTCTGGCTAGTTGATGGTGTTACGGACGGCTGAGTCAGCTTGAGCACAAAAATCCCTGGTTCCACAGGTAATTTAAGTGCAGCGCACTTCGACAGGCCATCGGCAATGTCGGTCTCAGCTCTTGGAACATGTTCCATTTGCAGGCCGTCAAAGCGCTCTTCTAGCTTCCTCACTTCATCAACATAAGCTTCCATCAACGGACTCTGGTAAACCTTGTTCACTTGGTGGACGACAAGCTGCGAGTCACCCCTGACAATGAGCTTCTTAATCCCAAGCTCTACCGCGATCCTGAGACCGGCAAGCAAGCCTTCATACTCTGCAGTATTGTTTGTTGCTTGCTCCTTGGGAAAGTGCATCTGGACTATGTACTTGAGGTGCTCTCCGGTGGGTGCGACAAGCAGTACACCAGCACCGGCGCCTTGCAGCGAGAAGGCACCGTCAAAGTACATGAGCCACTCTTTGCTTGCTTCCTTGGCGGGGATGCTCGTCTCCGGAATTTCTTCGTCTGGAGTTGGCGTCCATTCTGCTATGAACTCTGCCAATGCTCTGCTCTGGATTGTTGATGTACTCTCAAACTTGAGGCCAAAGCTTGACGGTTCCAGTGCCCACTCGACAATCCTGCCTGTTGCTTCTGGATTTTGCAATATCCTCTTCAGCGGAAAGCGAGTGACAACTGTGATCTCATGTGCTTGGAAGTAATGTCGCAGCTTTCTCGAGGCCATGAGAAGGCCGAAAAGCAACTTCTGCACACCAGAGTACCTTGACCTAGCCCCCTGCAAAAGGGAACTGACAAAGTAAACTGGGCGCTGCACCATCTTCTTCTGTATCTCCTCTTGCATCTGCGCAGACCCTTGCTTGTCGTTACCAGAGCTTGTCGGGGAAGCCCCCTGCTTGTCGCTGGATGTGCTTGCCGCGGTCGCTGGCTCATCATCTGCCTCCCTCTCCGCTACTAACGCAGCACTAACCACTTGATTGGTTGCCGCTATGTATAGCAGCAACTTCTCTTGTGGTTTAGGTGCGACAAGTGTTGGAGTGGAGGACAGGTATCTCTCCATGTCTTGCAACGCAGCCTCCGCTTCCGGAGTCCATTTCATTGGACCTGCCCTTTTCAAAATTTTGAAAAACGGTAGGGCGCGCTCAGCAGACTGAGAGATAAACCTGCTGAGAGCAGCCACGCAGCCGTCAAGCTTCCGTACATCCTTGACGCGCTTTGGTGCTTCGATCTGCTCAATGGCCTTGATCTTGTTGGGATTAGCATCGATTCCCCGCTGAGACACAAAGAACCCGAGAAGTTTGCCGGAAGGGACTCCAAACACACACTTCTCGGGGTTGAGCTTGAGGTTGACCTTGCGCAGATTTGCAAAAGTCTCTTCTAAGTCTTGGATCAGAGTTGCCATGTCTTTGCTTTTGACCACTATATCATCCATGTAAGCTTCTACATTTCTGTGTATCTGTGGCTTCAAAGCGATATGGACTACTCTGGCAAATGTTGAACCAGCATTCTTTAATCCGAAAGGCATCCGTACGAAATAGTACGTGCCACATGGAGTAATGAATGCGGTTTTCTCCTCATCCTCTTCTACCATGAAGATCTGATGGTATCCTGAATATGCGTCAAGAAATGAAAGCAACTCACATCTGGCTGTGGAGTCAACAATCTGGTCAATGCGCGGCAAGGGAAATGGATCTTTGGGACAAGCTTTATTAACATCAGTAAAGTCAATACAAAGCCTCCATTTCCCATTCGCCTTGCGCACTACAACCGGATTGGCCAACCACGTGGGATGGAGCACCCCTCTGACAAGGCTTGCTGCTTCCAACTTCTTGATCTCTTCTGCTATGAACTCTTGGCGCTCCACTGCTTGCTTCCTGACTTTCTGCTTGAAGGGCCGCGCATGAGGACAAACGGCAAGATGGTGCTCAATTACTTTCCTGGGAACACCGTGGATGTCAGACGGTTGCCATGCAAACACGTCGACCTTCGCCCGCAGGAAAGTAACGAGCGTGCTTTCCTATTTAGGGTCAAGCATGGCACTGATGGTGAAGGTACCACCAGTGCTGTCCTCCTTGGCGGACACCTCCTTGGTAAGTGGTGGAGCTGCCATCGTCTTCTTACTCTTGCCGGTGGAGCTCGATGGTGCGTCCTTGACGGCAGCGCAGCACTCCGAGGAGGCGTGCTTGCCGGAGTGGGCATCAGAGCTCTTGTCGGACTTGGTCCACTTGCCGATGGAGCTCGATGGTGCGTCCTCGACGGCAGCACGGCACTCCAAAGAGGCGCGCTTGCCGGAGTGGGCACCAGAGCTCTTGCCGGACTTGGTCTTCTTCCCCCCGGGAGCTTCAGCGGCAAGTGTGTTGCGATCAGTTGCGGCTGTTGCTTCCCGGTAGATCCTGTCGGCGCAGATGAGGGCATCCTTCTTGTCTCCAGGGACAGAGATGACGCTTATCGGGCCTGGCATCTTGAGTATGTTGTATGCATAGTGAGAGGCCGCCATGAACTTGGCGAGTGCGGGACGGCCAAGTATCCCATTGTAAGGCAATGGGAAATCAGCAACGTCAAAGTGACCCTCTCCGTTCTGAAATTCAGCTCGCTGCCAAATGTCACCAGCAACATGACCTTCCCTTTCGGCTTGCTCCTTCCCGGGTTAATTCCTTGGAATGTACCGATTTCTTCAAGCTCGCTGTCCGGGATCTGGAGTTTCTGGAGCACAGTGGAGGAGATCATATTTAGGCCGGCCCCGCCGTCAACTAGCATCTTGGTGACTTTGAGGTTGCGGATTGTTGGCGAAACCAACAACGACAGGCACCCGACCGCAGTTGTGCGATCAGGGTGGTCCTCAATGTCAAAGACGATAGGCGTGCTGGACCACTTCAGAAGCTTGCGTGATTCGATAGGTGGCTCTGCCGCATTAACTTCCCGGAGCCACTGTTTGAGTTGGCGGTGGGAAGTATGCAGAGAAGCGCCACCATCAACACACAAGACTTCTGTAGCCTTCTGAAACTCCTGCTCGCTGTTCTCAACATCATCCATGTCTTCGTCGTCGTCTTCGTCTTCGTCCTTGTCGCGGCCGCGGGGAGGTCTGTCTCCTTGCCGCTGCTTGGCCTTGCCGCGGCTTCCTCCCTGGCCAGCGCGCTTCTTGCCGGCTTCTCCACCGCCTCCTTGGGCTCTCTCCTTGTCGCGCCGCTCATACTCAGCTTTTTGTTGCTGGACAAGCTGCTCGACCCTCTTGCAATTCTGGAGATCGTGGCCCTTGGTGCGGTGAATCTTGCAGTACTGCTTGCCGGAGCCGTCCTGCTTGTCGGCGGCCGCCACAGCCTGGCAGTTGGTGCACGCGGCAACCTCCTTGCCGGAGCTGCCAACTTTGGCTTGCTTGGCGGGGCCGTCTTTGCCGGACTGCTCAATGACTAGTACCTCTTTGCCGCTCTTCTTCCTGTTGCGCCTCCGGTTTTTCCTTGCCGGGGCGGCATCCTCGCTGTCAGATCCCCCTGCTCCAGCATCTTCTCCGGGGAGTTTCCTCCCTTCTTCAGCGCGTGCACACTTGTCGGCCAGGGCGTACAGCTCGCCGACGTCTCTGATCCTGCTCATCGCCATCTCCTCCCGCATCCTGCGATTACGCACGTTCTGATGGAACGTGCTGATAACCGCGACAGGGTGGATGTCTGGGATGTTGCGCTGCACGCAGCTGAATCTCTGGATATACTTGCGCAGGTGTTCTCCTTCCTTCTGGGCAAGCAGGTGGAGGTCACTCTCTTGGCCATGTGGTTTGTGGCCGCCCGTAAAGGCGCCGACAAACTGATGGCACAAATCCGCCCAAGAGGATATGGAGTTGTCCGGCAAGTGCATGAGCCAGGATCTGACTTCGGGATTGAGCACGAGCGGGAAGTAGTTGGCAAGGACCTTGTCGTCTCGCCCCCCGGCAGCTTGCACCGCAATGGTGTAGATGCTGAGGAACTCCGACGGGTGCGACTTGCCGTCGTACTTCTCCGGCACGTCTGGCTTGAAATGTTTCTGGCTGGGCCACTGGACTTGCCGCAGCTCACGGGTAAACGCAGGGCAACCTGCCGCGTACGGCAAGTCGCCTGGTTCTCCGGGCGCACATATGTCAACAGAGGGCCCAGCGCGCAGGTCTGATTGATGTCGCGCTTCTCTTCGGCGCTTGATGCGTGTTCGAGCGTCTTCTTGCTGTCTCTCATGAAGAACTTGGCGTTGATCGCGACGAGCTCGCGGATCTGACGACGCGGTGGAGTAGCTGTCGAGGTGGATCCGGCGAGTCGGCGATCTTGGCCTTCGGGGCGGAGAGTGCACAGTGGTTGCACCTTCGCTGGTCTTGTCGCCACCGGCTCGTGCCTGGCTGACTTGCCGCGGCAGCGATACGCTCGGCTGCCGTGGGTTGTCACCGTTGGCGAAGTCGATGAGGCTCTGGATAGTGGCCCTCCAGTCATCGATCTTCTCTGGCGCTGGAGGGTAGTCTAGGAGCAGCTGGGCACGTGCCAACGCTTCCGTCGGAGTGGTGGGCGGCGGCAGCGAACGGTGCGAGGAGCGAGATATGCTCGGACTTCTAACTGCGCTAGAAGGAGCAACATCTCGTCCAAGCGACCGCGCCATGCTCGCGCAAGCATGTTGGCGTGCATGCTGGTCTTGAGCACTCCGGGATCCGCCAGCTTGATCTTGGCCCAGCAGACGTATGGTACTGTGGGTACCATGACGCTGCTGGAGCCGCGCCTCCTGGGACGGGCGTGGTGCGTGTACGGACGCCGAGGTCTTGGAGTGCGCGCGGTCGTTGTGGGAGGCGACCGCGCCTCCGACGTGCGGCGCAGCCTTGTCCTTGGACCCGGCAGCACCATGAGTCCCCCCGTCATCGCCCGCTCTTCCGCCGACGCCTACCCCACCAGGCGTTCGCTCTAGCGATGGTGGGATCGGCGCAGACGGAGCGGCTACCTCTGAAGCCTTCTTCTTCGGCGGCATGTTGATGAAGAGGATGAAGATTTGGCTCGTGCGAACGCCGGATCAGGTTCGCACAACCTCGACGCTGCCCCTACCTGGCGGATCAAGTTGCTGATCCCACGTACACCTATGGGGATCGGCGGACCGAGCCCCTTTCGGTTCGGCAGGCGGGGCGGCGGATGCACAAAGAGCAGATCGAGGCGAACGCACGAGCGACGCGGGCGGTTTACCCAGGTTCGGGCCGCACGGATGCGTAAAACCCTACTCCTGCTTTGGTGGTTGTATTGAGTTCTTGCTCGGGAGCGATGAGTGCTACAGTACACTCAAGCAGCTGGCGAGACCGAGCGTGACAATGGCCATCCTCCCCCCTCTCTATTGCGCATGGGCCTCCTTTTATATGTCAAAGGGGTCACCGACATGTGGCAACAGAGGTGAGGGTAAAAATGTAAAAGAGGTGGTAGTTGGCTCCACCGCCTACAACAGTCGTATCATACCTAACTCTGACGGCAGGGGACAAGGGCATTAAATGCCTGTCTGTGTCACCTAGACGGGGCGGAAAGGGACCGTCAGGGGCGCCACCATTTGCCACGATGGCCCCTTGTCAGCGCCTGCTTGCCACCGCATGCCCCTGGCTGCACAGCCTCCCACCACATACGCCAGGAATGGTCCCAGGGCGACACGTTGGTGGGTGAGCTGGAGCGCGGGCTGCGGAGTAGTAGCTTGCCACGGCAAGCGCCTTGCCGCGGATGTTGTCTTGTCATGTCCGGGAGCTTGTCGCTCACCGGGTCTCGTCGGGACAGGTGGCGTGCCGCGGCGAGTTCCTCGGGATGCCTTGGTTGGTCTTCCCAGCAAGCTCCTCTTTCCGGGGTCTTTGTGCTTCCTCCCGGCAAGCTCCTCTTGCCGAGGCCTTGGATACTTTGAGCGGCCTTCCCGGCAAGCTCCTCTTGCCGGGGTCTTGTGCCTTGGCTCGAATACTTTGTTCTTGAATGGCTCCAAAGGAACCATGGAGGGTCTTGGCGGTCACCCGGCAAGCCTTGCCGCGGGTCGCTGCGACTGCCCGTGCACAAGTTCGGGATACTAAGGTACCCCTACTTTAGTACACTGACACTAACTAATAATTTAACTGCTTTTTAGCTTTCTAGCGGCCAGTTAGCTGGAATGCGAGGCGCGCTAAGCAAAGGTACAACATACAGGGAGAAACGTTGCACATCAAACATATATTACAGTAAATTACATCCACTAGGCAATCAAAGACTGATGCCAACGCAAATAAATCAACAGAACCTAACGATCTACAACGTCACGATCTTCAACCTCAGTGAGGATGACACCCATAAGCATATGAGCAAGTTCTTCCTTCTTTGCTACAATGTCTCTAAAAACATTGATCAGTTGTTGTTGCGCAAGATTGTGCACCTCTGATTCCTCCACGATTTCCATCATTGCTTCAGCTAGTAATTGGTTCACAATCATACATTTTTTCTGTTGCATTCGAGACAGAGGAAACTGAATAGATTTAGATGGCGATTTTGGAAGGCTTGTATTATTGATAGTGGAGAGTGTCTCGACCACTTCATCATAACATAAATTACGAGGGGAACCAAATAGATTAATCAAGAGTTATTGCCATATTACCTGGCGTAGATTTATTGGAAAGAAACAACGGGGTTGCCTTGCTGTTTCCAGAGTTTATCTTCTTATCTTTAGCAGCCTGCACCAAATTAAGACACTAGCATTGCTATCATTGGCCAGGTCAGATAACAGGAAAGCAACATTGACACAACGAACATTTGGGCAACCAGAGCACACCAGCCTACACCAAAGTAACACAATATGGGACAGCTATCATCAGCCAGGTAAGGTAATACGAGAGCAACAGTGACACAACGAATGAATGGGCAACTAGAGCAGCACCACAATCCAGTAATGTGCATGATATGAGATAGTACACTCATGCAGCTCAGTATGCAAACCTACCAGGCAGTTTTCCTTACAAAAATCAACATTGTCACCTTTGATTGTACATTTTTCTACAACTAAATTAAGATCAGATAAAGGTTGGATTCATGCCGATTAACGAAATACATGCGGATGTAAAAATATAGTGCTATACAACAGGTACTTACATCAGTAGTGGAGCATAGAGAATTCCCGCAAGATACTTTCTTGGAATACGATCCCAGTGCAGAAAGTCTTCTATCCTTTAAGCTTATTTTCTAAAAGACAGATGGGTAAGAAACATGTAGAAAATATGATTAGAATGCTATAAAATTTCATGACGCGAGGATATGCACACGCTTCTTAGAATGGAGTTGACATATTTTTGCTGGACTGGAGCAGACTAGTACTTTGGCCGCTGGAATCTGCTTATTGTCAGTAGGAGTTGGGTTTCTCTATGCTGGAGCAGTATCTATGAAAACTGGAGTTAGTTTACTATCTCCTGGCGTTTGGATCTTTTGCAAAGACCTTGTTTGTAACCCTACAGATTCTAACATAGTCGTCTTCCCTTGCATGCCTTATATAGAAGAATGGTGCTTCAATTATAAAACATGCTACAATAGAGAGATGTAATAGGTACTGAAGAATAGAAAGGCATGACACATTGACATGTATTCCCTCCATCCGGAAATAAATGGATGGGTCTAGGCGTATTTCAGTTCTAGATACATCCATTTTTATCCTTTTCTATGACATGTAATCTGGATGGAGGGAGTATGATGTAAGAGCTAGGGATACGACAGGACAACAGAGTAAAAAACACTAGTTGAATGTAAAACTGTATGCTAGCGGAATACATATAGAAAAACACTAAGGCAACATATGCGTGTATGATTGGGAAACTAAGATGGCATTACAACAGACCACTAGAACAACACTTCAATGTAAAAAACATGGTATGGTAGACAGATGAAGTATAGACTGATGAATAACAATGCATAAGATATTTAGAAGCATGATGTCCAAACTAAGCAGATGGCATTGCGATAGAGTAGAATGACAATACTTGAATTTGAAAACATGTTATCATGAATGGAATAGGTACTGAAAAATAGGAAGGCATGACATATTTACATGCATGATCAGCAGGCTAAGAACATGGCATTGCAACAGAGTAGATGCACCCCAGGACATTATATGCATGTTGTACCCATATCACATGCCAATTTAGAGCAAGGACCTTGTGGGGTGAATAATATTCATCATCTTTCTGCAAGCCTTCCAAAGAACCCCCTTTACATGTTCCATCATATTGGGTATCATTGACGTCAAGTTTGTTGGCTATTACATTGCTTCGTGAGGTTCATGTGGATATATCAGTTTGTGCAATTATATCTGACATGCATGGGATACAACTAGTAGTTAGATTTATGTAACGAGTCCATGTAGGAGACGACATAAATAGTAGGACTCGGGTTAACTAGCAGCAACACATCTTAAAAACTAAAGGGAGAACACATATGAAAGCTATAGAATATGTATCATTTGTACTCGAGATTAACTAGATGGCACACAAAAGTATTAAAGAACAACATAGGTAATACTAGAAGTGGTATAATACTATAATCACCAGCATGTGGGATAGCATTGGCTGATGGATGATAACTATGGAACAATGTTACGTAAAGAACAAGTGTCTTAATTGAACTATGGAACAACATTAACTCCTGAACAAGACCCGTAAGAGATCAGCATGAATATACAGTGAAATGTGATAATCTATTTTCCATGCTTAGATGAATAACAAAGCGGTAAATGTTGCACACAAGTAAGATGATGATACTGTAACGCCCTTGATGCGGCTATATCTCCCACGTGTCGAAGCACGACTTAGAGGCATAACCGCATTGAAAGCAATGTCGCAAGTGAGGTAATCTTCACACAACCCATGTAATACATAAAGGGAAAGGATACATAGTTGGCTTACAATCGCCACTTCACACAATTACATGAATAAAGCATTACAATATCCAAATACAATCAAGGTCCGACTACGGAACCAAAATAAAAGAAGAACCCCAAATGCGACACGGTCCCCGATCGACCCCAACTGGGCTCCACTACTGATCAACTAGAACGAAACAACACAAAGGACAAAATCTTCATCAAGCTCCTCCTGAGCTTGGTTGCGTCATCTGCACGGACTCACCGACACCTTCAAGCTGGTTTTGGAAGTATCTGTGAGCCACGGGGACTCAACAATCTCGCACCCTCGCGATCAAGACTATTTAAGCTTAGGGGTGAGGTAAATGTATGAGGTGGAGCTGCAACAAGTGACTAGCATATATGGTGGCTAACATACGCAAATGAGAGCGAGAAGAGAAGGCAAAGCACGGTTGATAAAATTATGATCAAGAAGTGATCCTATAGTAACCTACGTCAAGCATAACTCCAACACCGTGTTCACTTCCCGGACTCCGCCGGAAAGAGACCATCACGTTTACACCGGCGGTTGATGCATTTTAATTAAGGTCAACTTCAGGTTTTCTACAACCGGACGTTAACAAATTCCCATCTGCCCATAACCGCGGGCACGGCTTTCGAAAGTTCAAATCCCTGCAGGGTGTCCCAACTTAGCCCATCACAAGCTCTCATGGTCAACGAAGGAATAGACCTCCTCCCGAGACATTCCGATCAGACTCGGTATCCCGGTACAACAAGACATTCCGACAGGGTAAAACTAAACCAGCAACACCGCCCGATTGTGCCGACAAATCCCGATAGGAGATGCACATATCTCTTTCTCAGGGCACACTCAGATGAGACTAGCTACGAGTAAAACCAACCCTCAAGTTTCCCCGAGGTGGCCCCGCAGGCAGCTCAGTTCGGACCAACACTCAGAGGAGCACTGGCCCGGGGGGGTTAGAATAAAGATGACCCTTGAGTCTGCAGAACCCAAGGGAAGGTGGTAGGTTGTTAGTGCAAATGGTAAAACCAATGTTGGGCATTGCTGGAAGAGCTTTACTTAAGGCGAACTGTCAAGGGGTTCCCATAATAGCCCAACCGCGTAAGGAACGCAAAATCTGGGAACATAACACAGATATGACGGAAACTAGGGCGGCAAGAGTGGAACAAAACACCAGTCATAAGGCCGAGCCTTCCACCCTTTACCAAGTATATAGATGCATTATTAAATAAGATATATTGTGATAACCCAACAAGCAACATGTTCCAACACGAAACAACATCTCCATGTTCCAAAAAGGAACAAACTTCAATCTTCACCTGCAACTAACAACGCTATAAGAGGGGCTGAGCAAAGCGGTAACATAGCCAAACAACGGTTTGCTAGGACAAGGTGGGTTAGAGGCTTGGTTCAACAAAGTAGGAGGCATGATAAGCAAGTGGTAGGTATCGTAGCATAGGCCAGCAAAAGAACGAGCATCTAGCAAAGCAAAGATAGTAGTGATTTCGAGGGTATGATCATCTTGCCTGAGATCCCGCAAGGAAGAAGAATGAGTCCATGAAGAAGACAAACAGACGTAGACGAACGGGTCCTCACAACGCGACGTTATCGGAACCAACCCGAAGAAGCAACACCGGAAAGAAGCAAACAATCATGGTAAACAACCATCACATAAACATGGCATGATGCACAACCAAGTATGATGCATGTCCGGTTTAATGAAGCATGGCATGGCAAAGAGCACAAGCAACCCTACAAATTAAGTGGAGCTCAATATGTAACAAGTTGCATATTGACGAAACACCGCATTAATTATTTAGTTCTCTCCTGGTTAGGTACTCACCAATATTAAATGTTGTTAGCATGGCAAGAGGGTGAAGCAAATGAAAACTACCTATCTAGTCAAGGTTAAATGAGGCTGGAAGCAACGAACAACAATTCCGGAAACTCCTGATGAGCATATTATAGATTTGGTACTGTTCCGCCCTAAACATAATTTTATAGTTGTTAAACATGCAAAGTAAGTGAACCATGTTAAACTAGGCAAAATTCTACCCCATTTACATATAAAGTTTGTTAAAAACGGAGCTACGGTTATTTAGTTATGAATTAAATCATTTTAACATGGCAATAGGCAAATATAAGCAAACCTCATTTAAACATTTTAAACATGGATGGAAATGACATATTATGAAACTAGACAAAATTCTAAGCAAGTTTTATATATAAATTGTTTTAATCCGATGCACGGTTAATTAGTTAGGATATGCATGAAGTGCAATGGTTTTTCTGTAAAACTGCACTTCTCTGGATAAATAACTAAATTCAAAGATCTGGAAAAAAACCTAAACAGGCTGAATCTTGTTGGCCCGATAGAGAGAAGGGCTGTGCTCACATGGTCCAAGCCCAGTCGGTGGAGAGGCTTGGGGCAGGGAAGCGGTTTGGGACGGCCTTGCTAGTGTGCCTGGCGCGGCCCACCCGAGCGCTGGGTCAACGCGCGACGACATGTTCATCTCATCGAGGCAGAGGCTAGCGGCGGCAAAGATCGGCAAAGGGACGGTGTTCCAGCGCGGTGGCACAGCGGGCTCTGGCCGGAACGGACGTGGAGCCGACGGATCTAGAGTGGAGGAGGCCGGATCTGGCTCCGGGGGTCCATTTTTGGCGACGGCGAGGACGGGAAGCTCCGGGCGGCCGCGATCCCTGGCGATGGGATCCTGTGGGGGAGAGAGAGATCATGAGGGAGAGGGCGGAGAGGCAAGGAAGGAAGGAGGAGATGCAGGAGCGGCGCGACCTGGCCGGAGGTCGTGGGCGGCGACCGGCACAGGAGATGGTCGCCGGCAGGGGCGACGTGGAGGTGTGGTCGGACGGGAGGAGCTCAGGCTCTCCCGATCCTGAACAGGGACGGCGGCGCGGTGCGGGTGAGCACACAGGACGGCCGCTCGGGATCGAGGAACGAAGCACGGTGGTTGGTCGGGCACGTAAATAGATGAGATACAGTGCGGTGGTGGTGGCTAGGAGGATCCCTAGGGATTAGGGATTGGTCCGAAAATAGACTAGGGGTAGACTATATATATAGGAAAAGAGGGAAGTTGGATCATCCGATCGAAATCCGACGGACGAGAATAAATAGGCTCGGGAGTCCAAATAAGAAAACGGTGATGTTTGGTAGACGTTTGGGGATGATCCGGACACAACGGTGGCGACAGCCCGGGTCGGGTCCGGGACAGCTTTTCGGACGCGCATGCGATGGAGGGCCGCAGGATGACAAGAGGGATTAGGTAGGACCTGACGGTGAGTGGTGGTGGGTTGAGAGGAGAGAGGGGGAAAGCAACCCGACAACTATTTCTGGAGACCGAAAACGTCCGACGTTTGACTGGCTATACTGCCACTATAGTTAATCGTTGGGGCGTCAAACGGACTCCGAATGCGATGAAATTTGACAGGCGGTCTATCTACACTATAATAAGACCGCACGCTAACTTTCAACCCATTCCGAGAACATTTTCCGGCCACTTATAAAATAATATTTCGGACATGCCGCGGGCACATGCAAGTGTGTCTGGGCTCAAAACGGACAACGGAGAGAACGAGGAGGCCGGGACGGATGCAAGTTTTGAAAACATGATGATGCAATGCACATGATGACATGATGAAATGCAACACGCAAGCAAATGGCATGGCAACAACAGCGAATAACGGGAAGACACGTGGCGCAACGGTCTCCGGGCATTACAGATACAACCTATCAGGCCGCCATCCATAGGAGTGAGCATCATGTGCTGACTTGTCGATGGCCCTGCAGTTGTTGTGGCTATCCATGACGGGCACGCGCATTCGATGCAGGGAACTGTTGAGTGGGGACTATAGCTCCCTTCTGGTGTATGTCTCCCTTGTTGGAGCTGTTGCGGTGAGAAGGAAGACGGTGTGGCTGAAGATGCAGAAAAGGCATAATATTAAGAATGACACATATCTCTGATCTAAAGAAATACCCTAAGAGATCAACAGTAAGGTACGAGAATGGTCGCACATCTGTTGACTGAAGACTAAATTGGGGGTACACGATTTCATTTTATTTTGGTACTGTCCGATCTACGCCGGATGGCTTGATGGCCGTCTTGTGCCTCCCGGCTGACACTATTCAGAATCTTCCCGGAAGAGCTAGCGACCACCGGCAGGGCATCCTGCCTCCGCCGCCCGTGGCCGCGAGAGCTACGACCAAAACCACGCTCCCCGCCCCACCGCAGTTCCGTGGTTGCACCGCCCCCAGCCAATCCACAAAGACTCGCCATCATCCAGATCTGGCGGCAACAGTACCTTCAACCCACGCAACTCTAAGATAGCCATCTAAGCACTACTTCCATGATGAACTTGCACCCCTGCACTCTTACATTAGACACCAGCCAACTGGTAGCCTAGGTACTCCGCCGCCTCGAGGGGTGCTCCTTCCCATTGGGAATCGATTGGCCCAGAATAAAAATTCAGACAACTGACGCCTAAATAAAGTGATTGGAGATGAGTGTACAACCTATATTGCGGCCCGGTGAAGTAGGAAGCTCCAGCTGCCGACTCAGTGAGGCCGGCGTGGCTACGATGGCTACCGGTGGCAGGAAAGCAGAGATGTCACGACGATCGACGGCTATGGGGAAGCAGCACTGCGGCCGTGGACGCATCCGAAGTTGGAGCCTCTCCGGTGTCGTGCACAATGGTGGGAGTGAATCGGCTCCAGTACGGTCCACGCGGCCGTTGTCGAGGCAGCTCTGACAACACGGGGTAAGAGGCACACAGCCCAGTGCATGATGGCAAACGGACATCATCTCCGACATGGGGAGGAGGGCGGCTGTGAATTTGATGCGGCAGGGGTGCCATGGAGGAGGGACTGAGGTTTCATGGCTGGGGAGAAGGGAGCTTCCGGCGAGAAGTTGATTTGGCGCCCACGAGGTATGAAATGGGGAATTGGGAGGGGGAACCATGTCTTACGGACGCATTTGTCTGAAATGTGGGGAGAGTTACAGTTCTACCCCTGCCTTTATGCTTCTCGGCTTGGGTCTGTGTACTGAGGTTCGGGGATAGTAGAGCAACTTTGCTTCTCCCAAATAGTGGGCGCGAGCGATTCTGAGTGAGGAGGGCGTGTTTTGAAATAGTGGACGCGAGCAATTTCGGGCGACGAGGGCATGTTTTGAAATAGTGGGTGTCGGTGTCAAAACCGGCGGATCTCAGGTAGGGGGTCCCGAACAGTGCGTCTAAGGTCGATGGTAACAGGAGACAGGGGACATGATGTTTACCTGTAACGCCCCAAGACCGGAGCTTCAGTTGCCTTCCAGGGTTTCCAGGTTTCGCTGTGTGTTTTATTTGTGCCTGCCCTTTTATTTTTTTTCATTGCATCATGTCATCATGCCATCATCTCATAAATCTTTTGCAACTTAACTAAATAAATTGCATGGGTCTTTGATCCATTTAAATCGAGGGAATTCACTTGTGATATCTCTTTATAACATATTGAAGCCTCTCAATATTATTAGAGAGCTATAATAAAAATATTCCATTCTTTTGGAATTAAACAAAACACACTTGCATGTTAAATCCCTTGGTCTTTTCATCTTCAATTTTTGACTCTCTAACCTTGCCAATAATTCCTTTTCCTTTTATCGAGGCTCTTCCTAAATTCTTAACATTTTTGGACACACCTAAAGTTTAGACTCCATTCAAACTCCTTCGGGGCAAGTTAAATAATTTTGGATTTAACTTCCCCTATTTTGTTGGAACAATTTTTGTTGGCTTGGAAATATTCCATAAAGCCTTACAAATATGTTCCGTCATTTTATTCTTGATCATGGCCTCTTCTCCTAATTCTTTTGAACTCTCTCTATTTTTTTTCTGCTAAAGAGGGTGAGAGAAGAGAGAGCCCAGCCGACCCATCTACTTCCAGCCGGCCCACTCCCTCCCGAACCCTAGCGCCAGGGGAGACCTCCCGTGCTCGATCCCTTGCGCCCGTCCTCCTCATTCCCTGGCGCCGCCATAGGCCCGCACCCCAATCCCCATCTCCTCATCCTCCCTTCGACTCTCCTCTGGCCGATACCATCTTCCCCTCGATCTCTCTTCTCGCTCGCAGCAGCCCACTGCCATCGCCTCCCTCTGCTCTACCCCGCGCTGCGCCTCCTGCCATGGCCTTCCTTCCTTGCCTCCATGGACGCGAGGGCCGAGCTCGCCGCCCTGCCGTGTCGCCAGGGACGCCGGGCACCACAGCCTGCTAGGCCTCCCCTGCATCGTTCTCGCCGGAGCGCTCCACCACCATGCGCCGCGCGCCCAACCTCCCACTCGCGCCTGCGTCCCTCCATCATCGACGAGGACCACCTCCAACCTCCACGTCCTCTGTTTCGCCTCCTCGCAACCCTGCCGCCCCGGCGACCTCGCCGCCGGCGACTGACCCGCATGGTCCAGGCTTCTTCCTCTACCGTGTTTCTCTCATTCCCTTTCTAGCTCCCTCTTTTCTCTCATGACCATCACTTGTTGTGCCTCTTCTTCACAGCATCAGAGGCCAGGGACGTCGCCGCCCCTTGGGAAGCCGCTGTCGTCGCTACGGAACCTCCCCAACGCCTAACTCTTCCTTGCTGCCGCCCCATGGAGTTCCATCGGCCCAGATATGACCGGGAACCAGACGAGCCCTGTGCCTGCTACTGTTGCTGTTTTCACTCCGTCAAACGAACGAATACCGTCACCGGAGACCGCCAGGACCGTCGAGGATCGCCAAGTACAATGCCGTCGGTGCCCCTCCAAGTTTGATGTTGGAATGTGTACGACCACGCGGATTCGCCAAGTACCACGACGTCGACGACCGTCAAGTTCAACTACTTTGACTACGAAAGGTGACGATCCCGAACATCTACGGAGGTGTACGACTACCGTTGCCCGAAGAACCGTGAGTCACAACCGCCATGAACAACTACCGTCGTCGTGGATCCAACAAGTTCGCGAGTACAACTACTTCCAAACGAGAACGACTACTTCCACTACCGTCGTTGCGAGAACGCCTACTTCCCTCTACGAACTTGGTCCGTTCCGACAATGCACACTTCGAAGGTATAACCGCCGAGAACGACCGTCCGTGGATGAATGCTTGCGATGTATGAGTTGAACCGTGTGTTCCTCCGTGTCCGAGTTGCCCGTTGCACGAAGCCCCTCTTTTGTCTTGCCGATGTCATGTGGGAACCCGGAATCCAGGAGCACCCCATCTTTTTGCATGACACACTCGCACCCACTTCCTTTTGCACCGGTATCCCCGTGAGCTACCGGATCATCAAATTGTTGCCGCGGCATCATTTCCGTTTCGTTATCGTGGCACCCTTTATTATTTCCGCCACGATGACAAATGCTTCATAATAGGATCTTGTCAACTCTTAATAATAATTGCATAAAACTTGTTCATGTCAACCGCATCATGATAACACCAATTAACATGTTTAAATTGTTGTTGCAATAAATTACTAAGGCATATGGGGATTTACCGGATTTGTTGTTTATTATATCCGGCCCCATTTAAATTATTTAGATGGTGTAGTTTTGTTATGCCCCACCTCTTGCCATGTTAACCAACATTTAATATTGTTGAGTACTTAAGCGGGAGAGAACTAAATAAGTCATGTGGTGTTTCGTCAATATGCAACTCGTTGCATATTGAGCTCCACTTAATTTGTAGGATTGTTTGTGCACTTTGCCATGCCATGCCTCGCTAAACCGAACATGCATCATACTTGGTTGTGCATCATGCCCTGTTTATGTGGTGGTTGTTTACTATGTTGTTTGCTTCTTTCCGGTGTTGCTTCTTCAGGTTGGTTCCGTTAACATCGCGTTTGTGAGGACCCGTTTGACTATGTCCGTTTGTCTTCTTCATGGACTCGTTCTTCTTCCTTGCGGGATTTCAGGCAAGATGATCATACCCTCGAAATCACTACTATCTTTGCTTTGCTAGATGCTCGCTCTTTTGCTATGCCTATGCTGCGATACCTACCACTTGCTTGTCATGCCTCCCATATTGTTGAACCAAGCCTCTAACCCACCTTGTCCTAGCAAACCGTTGTTTGGCTATGTTATCGCTTTGCTCAGCCCCTCTTATAGCGTTGTTAGTTGCAGGTGAAGATTGAAGTTTGTTCCTTGTTGGAACATGGAGATGTTGTTCCTTGTTGGAACATGTTTACTTGTCGGGATATCACTATATATCTGATTTAATTAATGCATCTATATACTTGGTAAAGGGTGGAAGGCTCGGCCTTATGCCTGGTGTTTTGTTCCACTCTTGCCGCCCTAGTTTCCATCATATCGGTGTTATGTTCCCGGATTTTGCGTTCCTCACTCGGTTGGGCTATTATGGGAAACCCTTGATAGTTCGCCTTAAGTAAAGCTCCTCCAGCAATGCCCAACATTGGTTTTACCATTCGCCACCTAGCCTTTTTCTTTCCCTTGGGTCGGCCAGCCCAACGGTCATCATTATTTTACCCCCCCGGGCCAGTGCTCCTCTGAGTGTTGGTCCAACTGAGCGATGTCCGAGGCTACCAGGGGCAGCTCTAGGCTGGCTTACCCGACATCTTGCTCATCCAGTGTGCCTTGAGAACGAGATATGTGCAGCTCCTATCGGGATTTGTCGGCACATCTGGGTGGTGTTGCTGGTTTAGTTTTACCCTGTCGAAATGTCTTGTTGTACCGGGATACCGAGTCTGATCGGAATGTCTCGGGAGGAGGTCTATTCCTTCGTTGACCGTGAGAGCTTGTGATGGGCTAAGTTGGGACACCCCTGCAGGGATTTGAACTTTCGAAAGCTGTGCCCGCGGTTATGGGCAGATGGGAATTTGTTAACGTCCGGTTGTAGAAAACCTAAAGTTGACCTTAATTAAAATACATCAACCGCGTGTGTAACCGTGATGGTCACTTTCCGGCAGAGTCCGGGAAGTGAACACGATGTTGGAGTTATGTTTGACGTAGGTTGTTCTAGGATCACTTGTTGATCATAGTTTCTCGATCGTGCTTTGCCTTCTCTTCTTGCTCTCATTTGCGTATGTTTAGCCACCATATATGCTAGTCGCTTGCTGCAGCTCCACCTCATACCTTTACCTTACCCATAAGCTTAAATAGTCTTGATCGTGAGGGTGCGAGATGCTGAGTCCCCGTGGCTCACCGATACTTCCAAAACCAGTTTGCAGGTGCCGATGAGTCTGTGCAGATGACGCAACCAAGCTCAAGGAGGAGCTCGATGAAGAACTTGTCCTTTGTGTTGTTTTCCGTCCTAGTTGATCAGTAGTGGGGCCCAATTGGGGTCGATCAGGGACCTTTGTCGCATTTGGGGTTCTTCTTTTATTTTGGCTCCGTAGTCGGGCCCTGATTGTATTTGGATGTTGTAATGCTTTATTCATGTAATTGTGTGAAGTGGCGAGTGTAAGCCAACTGTGTATCTCTTTCCCTTATGTATTACATGGGTTGTGTGAAGATTACCTCACTTGCGACATTGCTTTCAATGCGGTTATGCCTCTAAGTCGTGCTTCGACACGTGGGAGATATAGCCGCATCGAGGGCGTTACAAGTTGGTAATCAGAGCCTTCCCCGACCTTAGGAGCCCCCACTGATTGATCGTTTTTAGCGGCCGAGTTGTGTCTAGAAAAATGTTTTGAGTCATTTAGGAATTATATATCGGAGAGTTTAGGAATTCTTTTTACTTCCCAGTCTCCTCATCGCTCTGGTAAGGCATCCTGACGTAGAGTTTTAACTCTTCTCTTCTCAAATTTCACTAATTTTTTTTAGGATCACGCGGGTATCTTGGAATCGTCCCGATGGTTTTATGATGAGAACATTGTCTTGGTGCCTCCTGTCAGGGGTTTTCTGGAAGTGTCCCGGGGAGTTGAGCTCTGAGGTGTTGTCGTCATAATTTTATCGTTGCAGTTCTGGAATACCTGAGTTTAGTACGCCGACATCGAAAATCTCTTTTATGCAGTTCGTTGGTGAGATAACCTCGACGCCACCCAGTACTAGGGCGGGAGTTCGAGAGTATTGCCATAACTTGTATAACAGATGCTTTTCGAAGGTTGAGGTAGATGATTTCTGAAGGTTTCTTGGTTATATGTTGAAGGATGGATACAGCTGGATGTAGGATTTGCTAGCTTGGGTGAGATATTATGCTTCCCCTGTATCCTCAACACCTGATTGCATAACCGGAAAGTTTCGGGAGTTTCATAGGTGGGAAGTCAAGTAGCTCTTAGGATATCTTTTCCGACAGATGTTCGATATGAAATTGCGGTTCGACGTCTAGTGGTCCGCCTATTCATGGTC
Source organism: Triticum monococcum (assembly GCA_034509565.1). Classification (NCBI taxonomy): domain Eukaryota; kingdom Viridiplantae; phylum Streptophyta; class Magnoliopsida; order Poales; family Poaceae; genus Triticum; species Triticum monococcum. The sequence goes on from CM067841.1 coordinate 82,998,801, forward strand.
GATTTTACAGTGGTCTCGTTGTGTCTTAAAGAGTCCTTGGCTATGCCGACTCAGGGACGTTTCGTATGTCATGTGCACTGCCTTGCACATGATGGTGCTGTACGATCGAGCCCGTGTAGGCCCCACCACGAAAACTTCGGGCGAAATCTCTATCATATGTTTGTTCCGGCTTATTTCGCAAGCCAATCCTTGTTTTGTTTTGAGTTGTGGTATTCGAGTTGCTTCGAAGTCAAATGTTGATTCCATACCTTCCCTAAGTGGTGTTCTCATATTCCTATGTGAATACTAATCCTCCTCGATCATTGAGTTTGTCATTTCAATTTCTTCTCACCGGCGTGTTTTCTCTTCAAGTGGATCCGGTCATTCCAATATCAGCAAGATCTATTATCACTTCTTCTCAACGGTGTTCGTTTCATCCATCCCAAATTGTCTTTGTTTTCCCGCCCACCCACCCATTTTTCTTCAAGGACTCGGTTTTTCTTAGTCGAGTATCCATCTTATTGGTTATGAAGTCTCTCCATTCTTCTCCATCAATATTCTTATCCGGTGATTCTCATGAAGATTCTAATGGAGCTTCAAGTTCGTCTCTCATCACTCGTTTTCTTCTCCGGTGGAACCAATTCAAGCTTTCGGTGTTGGTCATATCTTTTTCCTCGTTTCAAATGCCTTCTCATAACGGTACACCTCATAATCTTTCACTTCGGCTATTCATTTGTTCCGGCGTGCTCAAGTTTTCTCAAAAGGCTCGTCTTGTCATTTAAGATCCTTTCAAGCTCTTTCGAGATTGTTATCTCATTCATGTCATTTAATTCAAACGGTGCAATCTCTCTTTTAAATCTTTTCAACGGTGTTTCTTTTGAGTGGGCCCTAACCCACAGGTCTTTTCCCAGGATCTTACCAGGCTCTTCTATTTTTCTGGAGCTATCCTAAATTCTTTTTAAAGTTTGACGTAAGAATGATTCATCATTAGTCATATGTGTTTTCTCCAAGATCTTTCAAATTCTTTTCATCGTTGGCTCAACCTCTTCGTTTTGATTCTTCCGGAGTGTCTAAATAATTTTTGGTGGTGTTTCTCGACGTCATTCTCAGATTCGGAGACCGAAGAAGAGTTTCTCTTTAATCTTGTTCCATTCCCTTCAAGATTCGTGATTCTAGCTTGTTGACATCCCCTCATAATTCTCTTCGGTTGTGAGAATTCTTTTAATCCATCCGGAGCATTTCATGAGTTGTTTTCTCTTTTCTTTTCCCCGGAGCCCATCATTTCAGAAGAATTAATCATTTCAGCTTTCAAATCTCTTTCTCTAAATCTTACCGGCGCATCATTCAATATTCTCTAATCAGTTCGCGATCCCTTTGTTCACTTGTACCAAAATCTCTTGGGTATTCCCGTTAATTTGCTAATCCTTCCCGGTGATTCATCCCTTTACATCGTTCATTTCAAATTCTTACGGTGGTTCGTTCAATAGTTCTCGTCATTCGTTATCATTTCAATTTATTCGTTGTTTCTATCCTACCGGTGGTTCATTGAAGACCTTCTCAAGTTTTGATATATCTCTTTTAATCCTTTCTATGAGAATAAGTAGTATGCCAAATCCGTTGATTGTCATCAATTTAATTGGTGAAGGATAAGCATAACATAATTCTTATTCTTGTTCATCCAAGTGATTAATTCTTTATTCCGGAGGCCCTTCAAATTCTCAGTTTCAATTGTTGTCATCTTCTCTTTTTTTTCCGGAGTTCCAACCTCTTTCAATTATATCACCACGAAGCTCCATCTAAATCATTGCAAGGCTTCAACCTTATTCTTTTCATCCACCATATCGTTTGATCATTCTTTTACCGTAGTTTTCACGAAGGTTCTACATGATGGTTCATTAAGAATTTAATTCCTTCTAGAAGTTTCCATTGAGATTCTTTTCACAGGAGATCAAGCATTCTTCATCTTGCAATCCGGAGTGCAGTTCTTACTATCTTATCTTTTGAGGTGGTATTATGTTATTCTTGATAATTTTCCCTTCGTGTTTCATGGATCACAAGTTTTTCCAAGAGTGACATATTTAAATCCATCATTTTCTCTTTGCTCAAGTCATCTTTTCAACCCATAAATTTCTTCGAGCATGAGCTCTTCTCAATCCATCAATCTCATCGTTGGAGTTTTCTGGGGTTATATTTCACCCAAAGCCTTCTCTAAGGTTTGTTTCTTTTATGGTGCTTATAAATGACCCAAGTTCCTCTTCAATTCTTCTGGTGAAATAGCGTTCACGTCTCCTTGTTCATTCCAATCCAATTCTTTTTCTGTGAGTGGCAGGTTGTCACCTCATATTTTGAGTTGTATTCTATAAGACCATATCAAGCCTATTCTTTTCGTTGTTGTTGTTCCAACAACTCCGTTCGACCCTTCTCCTAAAGATGCCTCTTCAAGCTCTCTTTTGGCAGAAGTTGGCATTTTCTCGTCATTTCTCCTATTTCAATTATCTGTATTCTATTCTTTCTTTCCAGAGGCATTGTGGTGTCGCTCTCTTCGACCCATCATCTTGTTTTGCCAAGATCATGTTCAATTCTTTCCATTTCCAACCGGAGTGTTGACGTAATTGATCCTTATCGTTCCTTCTACTTCTCGTTTTCTACCGGAGTGCTTGCATGTACTTCTTGTTCATTGCAACCCTTTTTCTCATGTCTTTCAACCTACAGGGTTCTCATGATGTTCCTTGTTCCTCTTTCCTAACGGAGTGTTTTCCACTTCGTTCATCTTTAATGTATTCTTTTCTTTCAATTTGTTCAACCTCGCAAGGTTCTTTGGTTTCACTCGTTTGTCAAAGACGCAACTTAGTTTTACCTCTTCTCTTTCTCTCCGTTTTCCCTCCGGTGCCATTCTAGATCTCGGGACGAGATCCTCTTGTAGTGGTGGAGTGTTGTAACGCCCCAAGACCGGAGCTTCAGTTGCCTTCCAGGGTTTCTAGGTTTCGCCATGTGTTTTATTTGTGCCTGCCCTTTTATTTTTTTGCATTGCATCATGTCATCATGCCATCATCTCAAAAATCTTTTGCAACTTAACTAAATAAATTGCATGGGTCTTTGATCCATTTAAATCGAGGGAATTCACTTTTGATATCTCTTTATAACATATTGAAGCCTCTCAATATTATTAGAGAGCTAAAATAAAAATATTCCATTCTTTTGGAATTAAACAAAACACACTTACATGTTAAATCCCTTGGTCTTTTCGTCTTCAATTTTTGACTCTCTAACCTTGCCAATAATTCCTTTTCCTTTTATCGAGGCTCTTCCTAAATTCTTAACATTTTTGGACAAACCTAAAGTTTAGACTCCTTTCAAACTCCTTCGGGGCAAGTTAAATAATTTTGGATTTAACTTCCCCTATTTTGTTGGAACCATTTTTGTTGGGTTGGAAATATTCCATAAAGCCTTACAAATATGTTTCGTCATTTTATTCTTGATCATGGCCTCTTCTCCTAATTCTTTTGAACTCTCTCTATTTTTTTTTTGCTTAAGAGGGTGAGAGAAGAGAGCCCAGCCGGCCCATCTACTTCCAGCCAGCCCACTCCCTCCCGAACCCTAGCGCCAGGGGAGACCTCCCGTGCTTGACCCCTTGCGCCCGTCCTCCTCATTCCCTGGCGCCGCCATAGGCCCGCACCCCAATCCCCATCTCCTCATCCTCCCTTCGACTCTCCTCTGGCCGATCCCATCTTCCCCTCGATCTCTCTTCTCGCTCGCAGTAGCCCACTGCCATCGCCTCCCTCTGCTCTACCCCGCGCTGCGCCTCCTGCCATGGCCTTCCTTCCTTGCCTCCATGCACACGAGGGACGCCGGGCACCACAGCCTGCTGGGCCTCCCCTGCATCGTTCTCGCCGGAGCGCTCCACGACCATGCGCCGCGCGCCCAACCTCCCGCTTGCGCTTGCATCCCTCCATCATCGACGAGGACCACCTCCAACCTCCACGTCCTCTGTTTCGCCTCCTCGGAACCCTGCCACCCCGGTGACCTCGCCGCTGGCGACTGACCCGCATGGTCCAGGCTTCTTCCTCTACCCTATTTCTCTCCTTCCCTTTCTAGCTCCCTCTTTTCTCTCATGACCATCACTTGCTGTGCCTCTTCTTCACAGCATCAGAGGCCAAGGACGTCGCCGCCCCTTGGGAAGCTGCTGTCATCGCTACGGAACCTCCCCAATGCCTAACTCTTCCTTGCTGCCGCCCCATGGAGTTCCATCGGCCCAGATATGGCCGGGAACCAGACGAGCCCTGTGCCTGCTACTGTCGCTGTTTTCACTCTGTCAAACGAACAAACACCTTCACCGGAGACCGCCAGGACCGTCGAGGATTCGCCAAGTACAACGCCGTCGGTGCCCCTCCAAGTTTGATGTTGGAACGTGTACGACCACGCGGATTCGCCAAGTACCATGACGTCAACGACCGTCAAGTTCAACTACTTTGACTATGAAAGGTGACGATCCCGAACATCTACCGTCGCCGTGGATCCGACAAGTTCGCGAGTACAACTACTTCCAAACGAGAACAACTACTTCCACTACCGTCGTCGCGAGAACGCCTACTTCCCTCTACGAACTTGGTCCGTTCCGACAATGCACACTTCGAAGGTATAACCGCCGAGAACGACCATCCGTTGATGATTGCTTGCGATGTATGAGTTGAACCGTGTGTTGCTCCGTGTCCGAGTTGCCCGTTGCACGAAGCCCCTATTTTGTCTTGCCGCCGTCATGTGGGAACTCGGAATCCGGGAGCACCCCATCTTTTTGCATGACACACTCGCACCCACTTCCTTTTGCACCGGTATACCCGTGAGCTACCGGATCATCAAATTGTTGCCGCGGCATCAATTCCGTTTCGTTATCGTGGCACCCTTTATTATTTCCGCCACGATGACAAATGCTTCATAATAGGATCTTGTCAACTTTTAATAATAATTGCATAAAACTTGTTCATGTCAACCACATCATGATAACACCAATTAAGATGTTTAAATTGTTGTTGCAATAAATTACTAAGGCATATGGGGATTTACCGGATTTGTTGTTTGTTATATCCGGCCCCATTTAAATTGTTTACGTGGTGTAGTTTTGTTATGCCCCACCTCTTGCCATGTAAACCAACATTTAATATTGTTGAGTACTTAAACGGGAGAGAACTAAATAAGTCATGTGGTGTTTCGTCAATATGCAACTCGTTGCATATTGAGCTCCACTAAATTTGTAGGATTGTTTGTGCAGTTTGCCATGCCATGCCTCGCTAAACCGGACATGCATCATACTTGGTTGTGCATCATGCCATGTTTATGTGGTGGTTGTTTACTATGTTGTTTGCTTCTTTCCGGTGTTGCTTCTTCGGGTTGGTTCCGTTAACGTCGCGTTTGTGAGGACCTGTTCGACTATGTCCTTTTGTCTTCTTCATGGACTCGTTCTTCTTCCTTGCGGGATTTCAGGCAAGATGATCATACCCTCGAAATCACTAATATCTTTGCTTTGCTAGATGCTCGCTCTTTTGCTATGCCTATGCTGCGATACCTACCACTTGCTTGTCATGCCTCCCATATTGTTGAACCAAGCCTCTAACCCACCTTGTCCTAGCAAACCGTTGTTTGGCTATGTTACCGCTTTGCTCAGCCCCTCTTATAGCGTTGTTAGTTGCAGGTGAAGATTGAAGTTTGTTCCTTGTTGGAACATGGAGATGTTGTTCCTTGTTGGAACATGTTTACTTGTTGGGATATCACTATATATCTGATTTAATTAATGCATCTATATACTTGGTAAAGGGTGGAAGGCTCGGCCTTATGCCTGGTGTTTTGTTCCACTCTTGCCGCCTTAGTTTCCGTCATATCGGTGTTATGTTCCCAGATTTTGCGTTCCTCACACGGTTGGGCTATTATGGGAACCCCTTGACAGTTCGCCTTAAGTAAAGCTCTTCCAGCAATGCCCAACATTGGTTTTACCATTCGCCACCTAGCCTTTTTATTTCCCTTGGGTCGGCCAACCCAAGGGTCATCATTATTTTACACCCCCGGGCCAGTGCTCCTCTGAGTGTTGGTCCAACTGAGCGATGTCCGAGGCTACCAGGGGCAACTCCGGGCTGGCTTACCCGACGTCTTGCTCATCCGGTGTGCCCTAAGAACGAGATATGTGCAGCTCCTATCGGGATTTGTCGGCACATTTGGGTGGTGTTGCTGGTTTAGTTTTACCCTGTCGAAATGTCTTGTTGTACCGGGATACCGAGTCTGATCGGAATGTCTCGGGAGGAGGTCTATTCCTTCGTTGACCGTGAGAGCTTGTGATGTGCTAAGTTGGGACACCCCTGTAGGGATTTGAACTTTCGAAAGTCGTGCCCGCGGTTATGGGCAGATGGGAATTTGTTAACGTCCGGTTGTAGAAAACCTAAAGTTGACCTGAATTAAAATACATCAACCGTGTGTGTAACCGTGATGGTCTCTTTCCGGCGGAGTCCGGGAAGTGAACACGGTGTTGGAGTTATGTTTGACATAGGTTGTTCTAGGATCACTTCTTGATCAAAGTTCCTCGATCGTGCTTTGCCTTCTCTTCTCGCTCTCATTTGCGTATGTTTAGCCACCATATATGCTAGTCGCTTGCTGCAGCTCCACCTCATACCTTTACCTTACCCATAAGCTTAAATAGTCTTGATCGCGAGGGTGCGAGATTGCTGAGTCCCCGTGGCTCACCGATACTTCCAAAACCAGTTTGCAGGTGCCGATGAGTCCATGCAGATGACGCAACCAAGCTCAAGGAGGAGCTCGATGAAGAACTTGTCCTTTGTGTTGTTTTCCGTCGTAGTTGATCAGTAGTGGGGCCCAGTTGGGGTCGATCAGGGACCTTTGTCGCATTTGGGGTTCTTCTTTTATTTTGGCTCCGTAGTCGGGCCCTGATTGTATTTGGATGTTGTAATGCTTTATTCATGTAATTGTGTGAAGTGGCGAGTGTAAGCCAACTGTGTATCTCTTTCCCTTATGTATTACATGGGTTGTGTGAAGATTACCTCACTTGCGACATTGCTTTCAATGCGGTTATGCCTCTAAGTCGTGCTTCGACACGTGGGAGATATAGCCGCATCGAGGGCGTTACATTACCCAGGTCCGGGCCCTCTCGATGGAGGTAATACCCTACTTCCTGCTTGATTGATCTTGATGATATGAGTATTACAAGGGTTGATCTACCACGAGATCGTAGAGGCTAAACCCTAGAAGCTAGCCTATGATTATGATTGTTTGTATATCTATCGACTAGCCTGGCCCTGGTTTATATAATGCACCAGAGGCCTAGGATAACAAGATTCCTAGCCGAATACGCCGGTGGGGGAGGAGTCCTTGCCTTGACCACCATGTCTTGTGGAATCTTCCTTGTATGCGGCAGCTGCCCAAACTACCCCATGGGTATACGGCCATGGGGGTCCTCGTCCCAATCTAACTGACCGGGAGACGACATGGTCAGTACCCCCTAGTCCAGGACACCGTCAGTAGCCCCCTGAACCGGTCTTCAAGTTGGGGACGCTCCTCGGTTCTTTTGAACTGTTCTTTGTCTTCGTTCGTCGGTCTTGAAAACTGGTTCAACAAATCTTCCCATCTTCTATCTTGAGGATTGCCGAGCTAAATCTGAAGATCTCACACGTCGGGTATCCGAGGAGCCCTTTAAGTCTTCGGCCTTTATCAATGCCTTGTTATTTTTATGCCACACCTCGGGTTTGAAGTTGTTCCCGGGCGGCAGCGTCCTCTAGTGTCCGAGCTCCAACGCCGGACTGCATCCGAGGTATCTTTTGCAGCCAAGCACCAACGCCGGACTGCTTTCTGAGCTCCAACACCGGAATGTATCCGAGCTCCAACGCCGGACTATGCCCAAACTCCAACGCCGGTGTCGGTGTACAAAAAGAGGGGTACACTTTTTTGTGCCCCATAACTATGCATGGACAGTCTGAGCCACGGGCACCACCACACCAAGCAAGGCAAGGGAGGTGAGCCAGGGTAAGACCGAAGCTCAAGGGAACTAGGACGACGCCAAGGCCAAGACCAGAAGAATGAAGCGGACTCCCCCGGCAAGATCCTTGCCGGGAGACAGCTTTGGCAACCCTGGCAAGACCCTTGCCGCGGCGACTCGCCCCACGCCTACGGAGAAAATTACCCTTGAGTCCACTGCCCCCAAGGGGCAAGGATTCGGGAGACATCCCCATGGTGGCATGCAGATCTTTGTGAAGACATTCAAGATCAGATATGCACTAAGAAGACGACGACCTTTGGCGAGATATCAGCCAGGGAAGACCACGAGACCCCCGGCAAGCGCCTTGCCGGGGATGACAGCAGGCGCCTCGGCAAGACCCTTGCCGGGGCCCTGGCAGGGCCCTTGCCAAGGACATCCACAGGGCCACCATCAGGCCCACGCCGACTAAACCTCCACCACCGTACGCATGCAGCTGCCGACCCAACCAGCTGGGCAGGCACCTGCATGGCGGCATGGAGATCTTCGTGAACACCCACCACTGCGCCACCTCAGCTGCCTGCCTACCTACATGGCATCACAGACATCGCTGGCCAGGGCGCGTGTCGACACAAGAAGGACCGGCGACGGACGAGACAGGTTTCTCCCCCGTCCCCGATAAAGCAAGGACACCTAAGCAAGACGCATTAAATGCGCCTTGTCATGTAATGCAAGGGATAACCTCGCATCAATGTACCCTTTCCATCTCTTGTGTGCCACTTTGGTGACCCCTTTTTCTATAAAAGGAGGCCCGAGGCGACCAGGAGAGGCATTCGGCTTTTTTGGAGCTCCTAATGCCCCAGAGCTAGCTCAAGAACAGGAATATACATCCACCAAAGCAGGAGTAGGGTTTTATGCATCCTTGTGGCCCGAACCTAGATAAACAAACTGTGTACTATCTGTTTGATCTGCTCTTCTCACGACCCCGCGCCCCGCTAACCGTAGTAGGGATTCTTGTGATCCCATAGGTGTCGTTCCCACCGACATCTTTGGCGCGCCAGGTAGGGGGCGCAGTTGTGAGAATTGGCTTTAGCAGTTAGTTCGACGCTTCGTCATCATCATGGCGCCCAAGAAGAAGACGACGGTGGCGGTTGGCCAGTCGGAAGCCGGACAGCCTGTCCCGATGCGGGCGAGCAGCGGACCGGTCACAGAAAGGACCCGGGGCGCTGCTCGCGAACACCAACACCATCCCAGTAGGCGGAGTTTGGGAGGCGGCGATGTTTGTGCACCTGGTAACGGGCCACACATTGCCAAATCCAAAGGCGGAGCCAGGCCCTCCGTGGGTGGAGCGGGGCCTTCCAAGGTCATCGCCGCCCCACCCGAAGGCGACACAAGGGCCTCCAAGACTCCCACGCCGGCGCCAACAGCGCGCTCCTCCCAGGCAGCGCGCGACGAACGACGTAGTCACGCCGAAGATCCCGGGCGTCGCCACAGGAAGAGCCCCGAGCGCCACTCCCGGGACGTAGAAGACCTGTCCGCTCGCCGAAGCACTGGTGAAAATGACATGCGACCGCGGGGTCGTGATAGAGCTCCTTCTGACATGGTCAGAAGTCGAAGCGCGTCGCAATCCGTGCAGGTTCCGCTGCCACCGACGCCAGTAGAGGCCCTGGCGCGCGCGCAGTTGCTCCTCGACTTTCCTCCCACTACGGGGAAACTCGATGAATGGAGAGCCACTATCCGAAGCCTTGTTGCGGTGGCCAACAAAGATGAACCAAGTCCGGTGGGCCCCCCCGGGTCGACGCTCTGATGGAGTCCCGCGCACCAGTGGCGGAAAAGCCAGCGGCGCCGCGACCATGATGCATTCACCTCTTTCGCATCCGATACCGCGGACGCCGGCTCGTCGGGACGTCACGGGCGACGACATCTCCATAGCGTCGTCTGACCCACGGACCCACTGTGACCAGCGCCAAGTTCTTGGGGAACGAGCCCATGAAGACGCTATAACCACTATCGTGCGCCGGCACGGAGCGCGCCACCAGTCAGACAGGCGAGCAGGGCCTGCTGCGAACCACCTGGCCCCGAAGAGCCCTGGAGGCCTACCTTACGAGGTAGGCTGTCTGGCTTTTTCCCGTGAGCTGCGGCAGTTCCAGTGGCCCACTCACCGCACCTTCAAACCCGACGTTGGCGAAAAGTACAACGGCAAGACCCACCCATCTGAGTTCCTCAACATCTACACCATCGCGATGCAAGCTGCCGGAGCCCGTGGCGATAAGGTGCTTGCGAATTACTTTCCATTGGCTCTTAAACCCAACGCCATGTCGTGGTTGATGCACTTGCCGGTAGACTCTATTTCCTCCTGGTCGGATTTGTGCCATGAGTTTGTGGGCGCCTTTACTGGAGGTCACCAAGCCCATGGCCAAGCAAGCGACCTGCACGTCATTCCCCAGAAGGGAGGCGAGAGTGTGCGCAAGTATATATAGAGGTTCAGCCGGGTATAGTACAATATCCCTGATGTTCACCCTGCCGCCATCATCAGCGCGTTCCATCAGAACGTGCGTAACCGCAAGATGCGCGAAGAGCTGGCAATGAACAAGGTGAAAGATGTGGCAGAACTCTATGTTCTTGCTGACAGATGTGCCCGAGCTGAAGAAGGAAGGAAGTACCCCGGCGAAGATGCTGGCGTGGAAACCGACTCTTCAGATGAAGATACTGCCGCCCCGGTGAAGAAAGGCCGGCGCCGCAACAGGAAGCGCAAAGGTAAAGCCGTGCTTGCCGTCGAGGGATCTGACGACGCCGGCTCCGCCAAGAAAACCAAGGCAGATGACCCCGGCAAGGAAATTGCCGGATGTGTCGCCTGCCGGGCCTTGGCGGCTGCCGAGAAGCCAGGAAACTCCGACAAGCAATACTGCAAGATCCATTGCACAAATGGCCATGATCTCCAGAACTACCGACAGGTTGAGCTCCTTGCTGAGAAGCAGAGGGCTGAATATGAGAAGCCGGACAAGGAGAAAGGCCAGGACGGTGCTGAGGGGTCTGGCAAGAAGCGTGACAGCCAGGCGGGTCGTCGCGGCAAAGATAAACAACAGGAGAGGCCCACCCGGGGACGTGACAAAAAGCCAAAAGACGATGATCTCGAAGAATACGATGAGTCTGGTGACCAAGAATTTCAGAAAGCTACAGGGGCCATGTGCATCGATGGCGGCGCCTCGCTGCATACCTCTCACCGCCAGCTTAAACAGTCGGCGCGTGAGATTACAGCGGCATAGCCGTTGTTTGATGCCCAAAGGCCGCTGAAGTGGTCCAGCACACCTATCATTTTGGACACTGAGGATCACCCTGATCGCACTACTGCAGTCGGGTGCTTGCCATTGTTGGTTTCACCAACAATATGCAACCTCAAGGTGACAAAGATGCTAGTCGATGGCGGGGCCGGTCTGAACTTAATCTCGCCTGCCGTGATCGAGAAACTGCAGATTCCTGATGAAGACCTCAAAGAGACGGGCACGTTTCAGGGGGTCAACCCAAGAAGAAGTCCACCAAAGGGAAAGGTCACGTTGCCCGTGACTTTTGGGAATGATCTGAACTACAGGACAGAAAGGATTGCGTTCGACGTTGCCAAGATCCCCTTGCCTTACAATGGGATCCTTGGCTGCCCAGTGCTGGTCAAGTTCATGGCGGCGTCACATTACGCCTACAACACCCTGAAGATGCCGGGGCCTGTGACAATCATCACCGTCCCATCAGACAAGAAGGATGCGCTAATTTGCGCTGACCAACTATACCAACAAGCAGTTGCAGCAGCCGCCACTGCTAAGGCGCTTGCTCCTGCCGCTGGAGCCCCGGGAAGGAAAAAGAAGAAGTCCGGTGAGACCTCAGGCACCCACTCTGGCAAGCGCACCTCTTCGGAGTGTAGCGCTCCCGTCAAGGACGTGCCAGAGAGCTCCACCGATAGAAAAAAGAAGTCCAGGGCCACACCGCCGGGAACCAAGAAGGTTTCTATCAAGGAGGACGGCATGGGAGGGGCTTTTACCATAAGCTCAGCCCTTAACGACAAATAGGAAGACGCGCTCGTCACCTTCCTGCGGGCGAATGTCGATGTGTTTGCATGGCAAGCATCCGACATCCCCGACGTTCCCAGGGAGGTGATTGAGCACCACCTTGCTGTCTGTACTCATGCGCGGCCTGTCAAGTAGAAGGTCAGAAAGCAAGCCTTGGAACAACAAGAGTTCATCACAGAGGAGATGCAGAAACTGGAAGCAGCGGGTTTGGTAAGAGGAGTGCTCCATCCAACGTGGTTGGCCAATCCAGTGGTAGTGCGCAAGGCAAATGGGAAGTGGAGGCTGTGTATTGATTCCACAGATATCAATAAGGCTTGTCCCAAAGACCCCTTCTCGTTGCCGCGCATCGACCCGATTGTTCACTCCACAGCTGGGTGTGATCTGTTGTCATTCCTCGATGCCTACTCCAGCTACCACCAGATCTTCATGACAAGAGAAGACGAATAGAAAACGACATTCATCACCCCATGTGGTACGTATTGTTTCATACGGATGCCTTTCGGGTTGAAGAGTGCTGGTTCAACGTTTACAAGGGCGGTCCAGATTGGTTTTGAACCCTAGCTCCATAGAAATATGGAAGCTTATATGGATGATATAGTGGTCAAAACCAAGAACAGCGCAACCCTCATACCGGATTTACAAGAAACATTTGCAAACCTATGCAAGATCAATCTCAAGCTGAACCATGAGAAGTGCATCTTCGGCGTCCCGTCCGACAAGCTTCTCGGGTTCTTTGTGTCGCAGCGTGGGATAGAGGCCAATCTGGACAAGATCAAAGCTATAGAGCAGATTGAAGCACCCAAGCAAGTCAAGGATGTGCGTCGGCTTGCTGGTTGCGTTGAAGCCATGAGCAGGTTCATTTCCAAGTCCGCCGAGCGCGCCCTTCCCTTTTTCAAGATTTTGAAAAAGGCAGGCCCGATGGAGTGGACACCAGAAGCCGAAGCAGCATTGCAAGATTTGAAGACGTACCTCTCCTCCACGCCAATACTAGTTGTGCCTAGGCCACGGGAACCGTTGCTGCTATACTTGGCGGCAACGAACCAGGTGGTCAGCGCTGCACTAGTGGCGCAGAGAGAAATTGATGACGAGGTAATGGCAGCGACAAAGCCCGATGCCACCGATGCAGAGACAACACAGCCAGTTGGAGTGCCGCCGAAGAAGAAAATGATGCAGCACCGGGTCTACTTTGTTAGTTCCCTCCTGCAGGGGGCTAGATCAAGGTACTCCAGTGTGCAGAAACTACTCTTTGGCGTTCTGATGGCCTCGAGGAAGCTGCGTCACTACTTCTAGGCACACGAAATCACTATCGTCACTCGCCTCCCTCTACAACGGATATTGCACAACCCAGACGCAACCGGAATAATCGAAGAGTGGGCACTTGAACTGTCTAGCTTTGGCCTCGAGTTTGAGAGTACCTCGACGATTCAAAGCCGAGTCCTAGCGGAGTTCATTGCAGAATGGGCCGCGACGCCTGACGAAGAAGCCCAAGAGACTGCTCTCCCCGGCAGGGAGGCAAGTTGCAACTAGATCATGTACTTTGATGGAGCTTTCTCCTTACAGGGCGCCGGGGCTGGCGTACTGCTTGTCACGCCCACCGGAGAGCACCTCAAGTACGTGATCCAGATGCACTTCCCCAGGGAGGTGTCAACAAACAATACAGCTGAGTACGAAGGGCTGCTTGCCGGTCTTTGGATCGGCGGACCTCGGAATCAAGAAACTCGTCGTGAGAGGCGACTCGCAACTTGTCATCAAGCAAGTCAACAAGGATTACCAGAGCCCGTTGATGAAGGCCTACGTTGATGAAGTGAGAAAGCTGGAGGAGCGTTTTGACGGTATATAGGTAGAATACGTTCCCTGAGCAGAGAATGACATCGCCGATTACCTGTCAAAACGCACTGCCCTCAAGCTACCTGTGGAACCAGGTACCTTTGTGCTTTGGCTAACTCAGCCATCCGTTGATCCATCAACAGAGTAGAACAAGAGGAGAAAATCAAGGCCCGGCAAGTACTTTCCCGCCGAGCTCCCCGAAGCTGCTGGCAAGGATGTTGCCGGAGACACTGAGCCCGCCACAGGATGGCTAGCTCCGACAGAGCATCAAGCTCTTGCCGTGGAGACAGCTGCTCCTATAGCGGAGGAAATGCCTTTAGTCCTCGCCGTTGAGCCCCAGGCTCCAGCATGGGCACATCATACCGTCTGATTCCTCCAAACAGGGGAACTTCCTGAGGAGCAGGAAGAAGCGGAAAAAGTAGCCCGTCGCTCTACTATGTACCAGTTCGTCGATGACGTCCTGTACAGAAAGAGATTGAACAGTGTGAAATTGAAGTGTATCCCTCGAGAGGAAGGACTGCGGCTGTTGGCAGAGATACATGGAGGCATATGTGGATCCCACATAGGGTCGAGGGCCCTTGCCGGCAAAGCGTTTCGGCAATGCTTCTTCTGGCCCACCGCCCTCGAGGATGCAACGACACTAGTCACCAGGTGTGAAGCGTGTCAGTTCCATTCAAAGAAGCTTCATCATCGAGCTCAAGCCCTTCAAACCATTCCTCTCTCCTGGCCTTTCTTGGTCTGGGGGCTCGACATACTGGGCCCTTTCCCCCGTGCTGTCGGGGGCTTTGAGTACTTGTACGTTGCAATCGACAAGTTCACAAAGTGGCCAGAAGTGGAAGCAGTGAGGAAGGTCACAGCACAGTCAACCGTCAAGTTCTTCAAAGGACTGGTGTGCCGTTTTGGTGTACCCAATAGGGTCATCACCGACAACGGCACGCAGTTCACAAGCCACACCTTCATGCAATATATTCAAGACCTCGGCAGCAAGGTTTGTTTCGCTTCCATTGCTCACCCACGAAGCAATGGTCAAGCTGAGAGGGAAAATGCTGAAGTACTGCGAGGCCTGAGGACAAAGACCTTTGATAGACTGCACAAGAGTGGAAGATGCTGGATTGATGAATTGCCGGTGGTTCTTTGGTCAATCAGAATGACACCAAATCGAGCCACCGGCCAGACACCCTTTGCCCTGGTATATGGGGCAGAAGCAGTTCTCCCCACGGAACTCATATACGAGTCACCTCGAGTACTCACTTATAACGAGCTTGAGCAAGAGCAATTGCGGCAAGATGACGCAACGCTCCTTGAGGAAGATCTTCTTTGGGTGGCTGAGAGAGCAGCGCGCTACCAGCAAGCCTTGCGCCGCTACCATAGCCGTAAGGTTCATGCCCGAAGCTTTGAGGAAGGCGACCTTGTTCTTCGGCGCGTTCAATCGGCCAAGAATACCAACAAGTTGACGCCAAAGTGGGAAGGCCCTTATCGGGTAATACGAGTCACCAGGCCCGGCGTAGTCCGCCTGGAGACCGAAGATGCCGTTCCGGTGAGTAATTCCTGGAACATTGAGCATCTTCCCAAGTTTTACCCGTGAGGCGCGGCTTGCCGGGCCCCCCGGCAAGCCACCTTTTGTACGAGCCTTGCCGATGACACATGTAACCCTTTGTACAAAGCCAGGCGCAGACCCTGAGCATAAATAAATGAAGCGCTGGTGCCCTAAGTTATTGCATGCATGCTAAGTCGAGTCTCGTCCTTGGTTAGGGTTGATAGTGCTTAGTGGCGACTAACCCCTAGCTTAGAGGTTGAGTGTGCGTCTCTTTGTCTTTCTTTTGTCTTCTTTGGTTCACAGGACACACAGATATCCTTGCTGAACCACTTGGGGAGAAAAAAAGGAACATACCAGCATCTAGGCCCCGGCAAGCCAGTATTGCCGGGGGCTGCAAGGGCAAAGATTCACCCACGGCAAACCAGGGTTGCCGGGGGCTGCAGCTTCAGATAAGTTCTTCATCCCTTATCATGCATTCCATTATGGACTGAGGTATGTGAAACCTCGTTTTTCCTTTCGTGCTCCCCTAACTCTAGGCCCCAGGGCTCGTTCCTGGGACCAAGTTTGGTCGTAGTCGCGGCAGCGAAAGGATGAAACAAGGAGCCTGAACCCGCCTCATCCCTGCCGCCGCCAAAGGCGTGAGAAAGGTAGGGCGAAGTGGGAAGACGGCAAGGCCTGTTGCCGGGCGAGAAAGTGTTTATCTTAGAGATATCAAGGATTTACTCCTTGTCGTGGGTTCCACCCGCAAACAAATGACCCGGCAAGCATCCCTTTTTCATTAAAAACATTCCACTCAGATACAGTCCATAGGGAATGAAAAACATGAATGGAGGGATTACAAGTTTTAAATTCAACAAAGGCCCGAAGGCTTACAAACTAAAAAGAGATAAGGTGCCCGTAATCCCTTTCTTGTCCCTCTACTCAGGAGACAGGTCAAGGAGTCAAGAAGGGCAAAAGGAGCACCTAGGCAAGCTACGGGTGGCAGAAGACACAGAGAGAACATCTTGGTGGCCGTCCAAAGGCTGGATGGTGATGGTGGCGCTGGAAGCAGAGCTCGAAGACGAGGCGGCAGGACGTCAGCACGCGTCGAAGGCATCGGTGCCCGTGTACTCCGACTTGACGGCCTTGCCGCCCGCCCTCTTCCTCTTCCGCAGCCTCCCAACGCCAGCCGCCCAAGGAGATGACCCCGAGAAGTTCAAGGAGCCGGCGACACGGATGATGGGGTCGCCGGTGCCGCACGGAGCGGCACCCGACACCTAGTCGGACCCGTCATCCTGCTGCCTACCGCCCTCGTCGTCGCTGCCGCTGTCCTCCTCGTCACTCCCGCCCGAGGAGGAGTCTTCGCTATCAGAAGACCTCTCCACGCAACACCTTGTACGAGTCCCAAAGTGCCCGAAGACCTTGACAGAGAGAAGGCCACCCTCCATCAGCTTAAAATGTAGAGTGAGCCCATCCGTCAAGCTGTGGATATGAGCAAACGTCTTCCATCCCCGACGAAGATACATCACGTGAGGAGCGGGGAAGTCGACGCGGACCCGCATGCCACTGATACCGCAGCCCCTCATATGCAGCCGCAATGACTCCATCGGATCCAGCTCCATCTCCCGCGCAAATGGAGTCGGGAGATGAAGGCGACGGCGCGGCGGCCGGCGCAGCCTGATGAAGAACTCACAAGGGTCATCCCCAACATGGCCCTCAATTGGAGCAGGAGCTGCTGGCGGAGGCGAGGCCGGCACGCCACCCCATCCTCCTCTTCCCCGAGTGCCCCGGCCACGCCCACAGCCTCGCCCCCTCGACCTTCCCATTGCGGACGGCCCTGCCACCGCAGGCACAGGAGAAGGAGGGACGCGTTGTCGAGCGGCGACCCTCGCCGCCACGGTTGGAGGACCGGGATTTCCACTCTCCATGACGAATGGAAGAGAGGAGCAGAAGCTGAAGGAGGAAGGAGATGGAAGAATGCGGGACGCCATACCCCCTCCCGCTCTTTATTAAGGAACGGGGTTGGGGCTCGGCCGCCCCGCTCGGCCAATCAAAACACGGAAGGCGCAGGGAGCCAGGACCGACCCGCTGCCCCAACCAGCGATGGCCCGGTTTCTCGCCTCCGCCGTTTGCCACCCCAAGCGCATAGGAGACACGTGGCGAATGTGCAGAACCGAGGGGACGGGTGAGGCGACCTATCCCCACCCGGTGATCATGGGGAGTGGATGCCTTGAGGACCGCGCCTCGGCCCCATTTAGTTAATGGGTCGCGCCTCCATGCCTCCCTCCGTTTATGGGAAGACGCGAACTGCCCCTTTACTATGATGTGACGCATGCGTGCAGAGACCAACCCCATGCATGCCGCCCACGTCACACGCACCTCCCCACGCCGTGCCACGAGTGGGAGTCGTGGGAAGCGCAGCGCGCGAAAAATCTTACCGCGGTAAAAAACCGCCACGCCTGCCCGTGCACCATTTTTGGGCCTAGCCCAACAATGCGTTGTGCTTATGTGTGGCCCATGCCCGGGGGCTCCTGTCGGTGTACAAATAGAGGGGTACACTTTTTTGTACCCCTATAACTGTGCACGGATAGTCTGAGCCACGGGCACCACCACACCAAGCAACGCAAGGGAGGTGAGCCAAGGTAAGACCGAAGCTCAAGGGAACTGGGACGACGCTAAGGCCAAGACCACGAAGAGCAAAAGGGACGAAGTGGACTCCCCCGGCAAGATCCTTGCCAGGAGACAGCTTTGGTAACCCGGCAAGACCCTTGCCGCGGCGACTCGCCCCACGCCTACGGAGAAAATTACCCTTGAGTCCACTGCCCCCAAGGGGCAAGGATTCGGGAGACATCCCCGTGGTGGCATGCAGATCTCTGTGATGACATTCAAGATCAGATACGCACTAAGAAGACGACGACCTTTGGCGAGATACCAGCCAGGGAAGACCACGAGACCCCTGACAAGCGCCTTGCCGGGGATGACAGCAGGCGCCTCGGCAAGACCCTTGCCAGGGCCCCGGCAAGGCCCTTGCCAAGGACAGCCGCAGGGCCACCATCAGGCCCACGCCGACTAAACCTCCACCATCGTACGCATGCATCTGCCGACCCAACCAGCTGGGCAGGCACCTTCGTGGCGGCATGCAGATCTTCGTGAAGACCCACCACGGCGCCACCTCAGCTGCCTACCTACCTACATGGCATCACAGGCATCGCTGGCCAGGGCGCGTGTCGACACAAGAAGGAGCGGCGATGGACGGGACAAGTTTCTCCCCCGTCCCCGATAAAGCAAGGACACCTAAGCAAGACGCATTAAATGCGCATTGTCATGTAATGCGAGGGATAACCTTGCATCACTGTACCCTTTCCATCTCTTGTGTGCCACTATGGCGACCCCTTTTTCTATAAAAGGAGGCCTGAGGCGACCAGGAGAGGGATTCGGCTTTTTTGGAGCTCCTAATGCCCAAGAGCTAGCTCAAGAACAGGAATGTACATCCACCAAAGCAGGAGTAGTGTTTTACGCATCCTCGCGGCCCGAACCTGGATAAACAAACTATGTACTATCTATTTGATCCGCTCTTCTCACGATCCCGCGCCCCGCTAACCGTAGTAGGGATTCTTGTGATCCCATAGGTGTCGTTCCCACCGATAGGTGGACTGTATCCGGGCTCCAAAGCCGGACTATATCTGAGGTGTCATATCACCTTGGTTCAAAAAAGCTAAAGGAGTTTAGCCGAGCTTAATGCTGGAAATGCCCTCTATGGAGCCAGCCACTACCGCCCGAGGTTTATGCTGGACTGCTTCTGAGGTGGTGCACCACCCCTACTGTGGGCCGATTTTTGTCAATATTTTTGATTGGTGCAATTTATTCTCTGCCGAGATATATAGAGAGTAGCCCTCAAGGTGTGTATCCGTTTAAAACCCGAGATGCACTTGAAGGATGACGTAAGACCGCTGGTCCCAGTAGCCGCTGAGACTCAGGTTGATTTGCAAAATTGGCTTGAGGATCAAGTCCTATCTCGGCAGAATACTTCGGGACACAAAAAGCGGTGTGCTCAGTCCTCGAGACTCAGGCTGGGTGCGCCCGACCAACCTGAGGATCATAATCTCCTCGGAAACTGTATTGTACTTAAAATTTTCTGCATTGGATAGGCAATGCAGTAGCCCCCAAGACACTGGTCGGGTGGCAACACCAGATCAGGGGATCATTGTGCCCCTTTAATATTTGTAAATAATAAGCCCGAAGCCCAGTAGCCCCCGAGCCTTAATGCGGGCACGGGTGGCCGAATTAAGGATCGATATCCATAGTAAAATCACAAATTATGTGTAATGACTCTATGTATCCAAGTACTTTACGTCATTAATGCTCGGATCCACATTGTACAAAATTTTGGTGACCGACCATCAGCTTCCACCTCCTCGGCCAGTAGCCAAGAAGTGTTTGTCCTACTTTATAAAGCCTTTATGAGGGCAAAGATTTACGAAAAAAGGCAATCTGGCCATACGGGTTTATAAACAAAGGTACGCAGAGAGATATGTTATATTACTGTTTAACATAAGAAATGTCTTCCAAAGAAAATAGTCCCGCTATCAGTTCCTTTGTTTCAGTTGTCATGCTAAGCATGATCGTGAAACCTCAGCTCTAATGTAAGAGCAAAATATTGAGGATTTAGTTTGGGAGGCCAGTTACTAGCCCCCGGTAGTGTTCGGTGACAATCGAGATCAAGCCGTAAACACTTCGGCCAATGTTATGAATGGCCTGTCATTTAACACAGTCATCGGATTGCTGACCAGTTTACGTTTATTGTGACAGTCAGGTTTCAGCTTTCTCCACTGAGGTGATTAACCATGTGAGCTGGAAGCACAATCACAGTGGTTCTCCCTTTGCACACCTAGCCGAACAAAGCGGAACGTAGGAGGCAAGTGCAGGAGCCGAGCAACCCAACTATTGACCGAAGACACAATTCGAAACTGATGCTTATTTAGCAATATCCGAGAATGTTTTTGCCGAATCTCTAAAGGTGTCCGGCGTTGCACTGCGAGACTTATGCCGAAAACACACAAATAGTTTGAAAGTTCCATAAGCTTGGAAAACCAAATAACATCAGTAAAAACTTGACGTCTGAACAAGATCAAGTGTCTGGTGCCAATCTGAAAATTGGAAAAAAAATTGTGCTTCTGTCGTGCTTTAACATGACACATCCGATCTCAATACTTCACGTGGGTTAGCCTACAACTTCAAGCTCCTTATCCCAAAGGTGGAGTACTTCTCCGAGGTCAGTTTAGCAAACTAAACTCAAGCGGCTTTCAAAGAGAAGACATGCTATCCGGCTATTGACCATACACTCGAGTCAAAAAAGGAGCGGTAAAAAAAGACTTAGCAACGACCAAGAAGAAAACACATATACTATAAAACAGCTCATATAAATTTTAAGAGCCCCCAAGTGACTTGGGTAAAATAATTTTATGTATAATGATTGTATGTACCAAAGTACTTATATCATATCTGTGTTCACCCGAACTTTATACGCGTCTTAACCGACCGTCGGCTTCTCCCTCTTCGGTCAAGGGCCGAAGAGTGTTATGTACTCCACCTGTCGAGAATATCGATCGTGTTTCCGATAACCAGGCAATCAGGCCATAAGGCTGTAACAGACAAAGCGCGCTCAGGGAACTTATGCTATATTACTGACGAAGTGTAAGAAGCATCTTCGAAGAAAATAGTACCCCCACCGATACCTTTCTTCGGTGCTCATTGTTACTATGAGACTTGGGCAATAGATTTTTTGTACTCATGAGTTCTGTTGTGTGCCGACCATAATTGAAAACAATAAGAGCACTAGCTTTCGGCTTCACCCAGTCTGAGGTCTGGCACGGATGACCCGGTCGTGACAATCACAGAGGTGCTCCCTTTACTTCCTAGCCGAACAATCGGGAACGTAGGGGTAAACACAGGAGCGAGGCAACCCAGCTTGCAAATCGCTTAAGTCAATATGGTGCATATTGTGGTGTAGTACACGAACAAGGAACGAAGCCGTACAAGTATAATCATATGCAAGAGGAAAGGCTTCATGAAGGAAGCCCCCAAGTGAACTGGGTATTTGAATTTGTGTGTCACAAACGAAGTTTTGACAAGGAGATTTTTTACAAGCAACTTTTTTCCAAAAAAGTATAATGCTTGGTCGAAGTTAAATTTTTTAAAACTTCAAGCATGAAGGCAACTTAGCTGGGTAATGTGTTCGTTAGTGATGATGCGGTCTGAGCTTGATGCGGGACAAGGTTCCATCCCCCAAGCCGGTCCCGAGGTGGCGGAGCAAAGAGCTCGGCACTCCGAAGTGGTGACATAGCACGGTCAATGCAGGCCGGCAGAGTGATGCCGAAGTCACCGACATGGGGTAATGGAGTGCTGACGAAGCCCCCCATCCAGCCGAGTTGACGTGGTATGTCAGTACGCCGAGTTAATGATACTGCCCAACCCGGATCATTTTCCTGTGCACAAAAAATAGTGCAAATAGGAGATAATAATAATAATGAAAAAAATGTTGCATAATAAATAATTTATGCAAAGTGAGTAATAAAATAAATATGGCCTGGCGCCGAAGTCAATGTTGACGCAGGGCATCGGCGTGATGCGGTAAATGTGTGGCAAAGCCTGAAGTCAGAGTCGGTCCGAATTCCGGA
Source organism: Triticum monococcum (assembly GCA_034509565.1). Lineage (NCBI taxonomy): Eukaryota > Viridiplantae > Streptophyta > Magnoliopsida > Poales > Poaceae > Triticum > Triticum monococcum. Next base: position 83,020,827 of record CM067841.1, read on the forward strand.
TGCAGCGTTCACCGGAGTATGTACGGATACTGACCGAACCACCACACGACCGTCGTTAGTGCGGCCATCATTCAATAGACCTGTGTACAGATGATGGAACAAACCAGAATAATAATTTATTGGGAAAAATAAACCCCAACAAGCAAAAATTACTAGGATTAATAGCACCTGGTTTATTTGTTGTAGCAATCTGAAGAAAGGTGACTCCCAAAATTGCGACTCGATCCGCACACCCATTGCCTGATGGGCGATAAAGCGATGGCATGGCGATGCTGGCAAAGGTTGGCTTGCGGAGGCAAAGCCCTCGGTCCAGCTAACATGACGAAGCTGGTCGGCTAGTGACACGGAAGTCTCCGGAGTAGGTTGATGAGGAGATGGTGAAGCCCCCGGTCCAGACGAGATGTCGAAGCCTCGATGTCAGCCGATGAGTCGAAGTAGGTCGCCGTGATGGACATCGGCTTGAAGAAGAAACAGTGCGGCCCTGCCGATGCCGGTCGTGACGTGGTTGATGGCGGCTTGATGAAGTTACCGTGCGGCGATGCCGGTGTGACCGCTCCGTGTAATCCGTGGGGCGGCGATGTTGGTGATGATTTATCATTCGCGATGCTGAACTCTTGTTTAGCTTGCCGAGATGATGATCCAAAGAAGTTGAGCTCGTCTCAACAAAGCGACGACGTGTCTAGCGCAGTTCGGCAGCCTTGGAGCAATATTGTCGGACTGGTTTGACACCAGCATGATGATGAAGATGACCTTAGGGGAGGCTTAAAATTTTACGGGCATGTATTCAAAAACGACGCACAACACCCTAGAAGAGAATTCCTCTAAAAATGTTGTCCAATATCACGTTCATAAGGAAACATGAATTCGGGTCGGATCCGTATTCGCGCAGAAAATAGATCCAAAAATTGGTCCACACATCGGAAGGTTCTCGGAGTTTGATCTGTCGGATCGAGCTGAAATTTGGAGGGGTGGTATATATGGGAATTCTGCAGTAGATTTACGGTTGGATCTTCCAAAGGACCTCCAAGCTGGGCTCTGGAGACCACGCCCTAAACTCGTCCAGATTCCCGTCCAGATTTGACAAGGCTCCGGTATATTGTAGTTTGCCGGAGATTCCTCCATCGGAACTCGACGAAATTTTCCAGGGTTGTTGTAGACTCGACTCCGCACAATTTCAGCGAAGCGATCGTCAAACGGATGCTCGAGGAGGCAGTGACGGCGGATAGAGGTTCGCTGTCCATAAAAACAGCACGGCTGCCCGAGGGCAATGCTGACGTTGAGCCCTCGAGCTCCATGGATGATTCCTCTATGATCATGATAGAGATTGGAGTTGATGTTGAAGAAGGCCCCCGTCTGAACATGATGGTCAGAGATGGCGCACGGTCCTCGTTCGAGCCAAGGTGACCAGTTGAGCCGGCGACGAAGATGCCGGGGTCGTAGTTGACCTGCGGGCAAGCCATTGATCCTTTTGCCGATCACACAGCGGAACTCTCAATGAAAGCACCAATGTCAGTGTCAAAACAGGGGGATCTCGGGTAGGGGGTCCCGAACTATGCGTCTAAGGTCGATGGTAACAGGAGACAGGGGACATGATGTTTACCCAGGTTCGGGCCCTCTCGATGGAGGTAATACCCTACTTCTTGCTTCATTGATCTTGATGATATGAGTATTACAAGAGTTGATCTACCACGAGATCGTAGAGGCTAAACCCTAGAAGCTAGCATATGATTATGATTGTTTGTATATCTATCGACTAACATGACCCTGGTTTATATAATGCACCAGAGGCCTATGATAACAAGAGTCCTAGCCGAATACGCCTGTAGGGGAGGAGTCCATGTCTTGTCCACCAAGTCTTGTGAAATCTTCCTTGTATGCGGCAGCTACCCGAACTGGCCCATGAGTATATGGCCATGGGGGTCCTTGGCCCAATCTAACTGACCGAGAGACGACGTGATGAGTACCCCCTAGTCCAGGACACCGTCAGTGGGTGCGAGCGATTTCGGGCGAGGAGGGTGTGTTTTGAAATAGTCGGCGCGAGCGATTTCGGGCGAGGAGAGGGTGTTTTGCTACCCATGGTTTATGAATTATTCGGCACATATAATTTCGGTCGAGAAGAAGGAGCGCTTGGATGAAGTTACGAACCTACCCTCGATGTACAATGGGCCAATTGATGTGTGTTCCACAATCGCGTCTCTCATTTATTTGCTCGGCTGAATTCCACCTAACAGAGTGTGTTTAGCGGTTCGGTCAAATTTTGGGAGAACGAGCATCCACGTCTACCTTACCAAGTCAATTCGAATCAAATTTTGAAATATTAGCTTTCCACTTCTTTTTTAGATGGAGAGATGATGCTCGGGACTAATGTGTTTTTACATGCTCGTTGCTAACGCTTTACTATATGACAAACAGTTGACCCGCTCATAAACAGGAATCAACCCCAAAATGAAATATATCGATTCAATGAAATAGCTCGTTCACCATGTCAAAATAGTGAACTAAATCCAAAATTGAACACCTCAATCGAGTAGCATGTTGTACAGTATTATAGTACTCCATGAACATGTCGAAAGTCAAATTAATGAAATTGTTTGATACCCATATCTCCGTTCATGTGTGGATTGCAGACAACATGTTCTCCAATTTAAATATTTGAATGCAAGTTTATATTGAAACATGGTTTATATCAGTCTTTGATGCATAAAATGCGACCTCCCCCTCTCCCAGACTCCTGCTCTCTCTCTCTCTCTCTCTCTCTCTCGCTAACAATCTTCAATTCTATCGTACGCATCCAAACACAAACCTTGTTGGTCCCTCTCCCTCTCTCTCTTTGTGTGTGTGTGTGGGGGGTGGGGGTCTTCTAGTTCGCATGCACACTCCATGTATAGGTCTCTCTCGCACACTATGTATAATTCTCTAATCCAAGTTAAATATCTTGGGTGCACTCATCGTACGCACACAAATTCCCTGGCTCATTGCCCGTTACTCTCTCACGCACCACTCTGCCGTCTCGGAGCTCTTCCCTCTCTATCTCAAACTCTCCATCTCCCTGGGTCACACATACACATGCATATCTCACTCGCACTTGATAGACCCATCTAAAACTATCTCTCTCTCCCTCATTCTCTCTCCATCTCACACGCACACACACACACAGTCTCACGCCTAGCCAGGTATGATGATCTCTCACTCAATTGTAGGCACATGCAGTCCCCCCTATATGCATATGACTAGCTAATTCTTAGTCTCCATCAAAAACATGTGGATGGTCTATCTCAATTTCTCTCGGGGCATCTTTCTATCGCACACGCACCTCGTCCCTCAATCTCCCACCCATATAGTCCCCTCACCATCTCGAGGGGACATCTCTATCACAAACATACCCTCTCTCCCTCCCCATGCGTCTATATTCTCCATGCGTCCCTCTTGACCTTTGTCCCCTATTGGCCAGACCTCTATTGGACATGTGATATAGGGGTGTCTCTCTCCACTTCAAACAATCACACACGAGCTATCTTGGTGTATCTCCTCACCTCACTTTTCTATCTCGGAGATGCATGCATGATATGTTTGCATAAGAAATGAACACACTCTCCCAGTCTGCCTACTCGCTAATCTCACGGTCTAGCTCGATGAACTGGAAGGAAATGGGACACAGCAGTTTACCCAGGTTCGGGCCACCTTGGTGGATTGGCCTCGAGGGGCTGATGATGAACTAGTACAGTGGGAGAACAACCTCAGGAGGAGGCGTGTTCTTGTGCTCGAGTGGGCTGGTGAGCTGGTGAGGGTGGAATGGATCTGATCCGATCCCCTGTCTATGGTGGTGGCCAGATCCTATTTATAGTGGCCTTGGTCCTCTTCCCAAATGAAGGCGGGAAGGGATCCCACAACGGCCAAATTCAAAGGGAGACAACTAGTACATGTTATCCTGACAAAAGTAGTCTTCGCCTGCAAAAGTCTCTGGTTGTGACGCCGTGGTGGGCTCAGCGATGACCTCCGTCCTGCCGTCCTGGCGGTGTTGGTCTTGTTCCACCGGAATGGAAACCTTTAGCTGATTCCTCGGGACTCCGCACCTGCGCTTGCCTCCTTAACACCGAAGAGGAAACTGTTGTCCTGCGCCCACCTGGCCTTGGTCGTCATGGCTCACATCATCCAAACCTCACATGGTAAGGCTTGCATAGAAATCTCCGCCCCTCTAGAGCCAGCCTAAGGAGGCCGCCCCTTCTGGAGGTCTTGGTGTCGTCCGCCTCGTGAGGCTTGGCCCTCGCAAGGTTCTTGAGTTGTTGATACTGAAGATGGGCCGTACCCAGCCGTCGATGGAGCCATGCCGTGGGCCATAGACAGGCAAGTATGGGTACCCCTGTTCCCATAACGCCGACAAATGCCTCTCTCTCCTCCACATAAGTGGGCCAATAGCCCAGTATTGTACTAGTAATACTTGCTATGAATGCGGGCAGCTGGCGTCTGAGGGGGGAGCACGCACGGGAGGGGGAGGGGTTTTCTGGTGGGTCAGTGTGGTCAGAAGCGGGCAATTGGAAGCGGTCCGGACTCCCGCATGGCCCACCTCACATTATCACCATATTTCTTGGAGTCCTTTCGCGGCGGGCGGGCGATCTCTTCTCCTTCCCCCGTCTCTCTCTTCTCAGCCAACGCCCGTCGAGCAACTAGATTTTGGCTATTGGCGGTTTATTCAATTGCAGTCCCACATGTCAGTGAAAATGCAAGACAACGAGTGTCCCCTCTGGTGAGCGGCGTGCGAGCCGGACTGTTGGGGGTGCGACGCGAACACGACATGCATGCTTTAAGTGTGACGCCTTTTCCTTTTGAACTTACAAAGCGTAACATTTTCGTGCGATTGATCCATATAAATATAGAACAAAATGACGAGGGCGGGGCTTTCCCACACGTTAGGCGGGCTAGTTTGAGTGATATGATGTGCTACAGTGCTGTCCACTTGCTCCATTTTTATGTAAGCAAGAGTCTACACTCTTACATGGGAGGAGTGCAAAACACGGTGGATCTGATTTTGATTGAGGGATAATTGTTCCCTGCAAAATAATGGAGCACTGTTAGCGATTATAGCATGATAGATAGGGCATCTCCAGCGCTGACCCACAAATTTACACCGGCATCTGTCCAAGGACACTGATGCCAGAGGATACCATCCAATGTTGCCCGCATACCTTTCGACAACTATATGAACTAACCGGACGGAATTCATGCAAGCAAAGCAAATTTCAAATTAACCGGATAAAATTCATTACATTTCGAAAACTTTACCTATAAACTGGACAAAATTCATTACATATTTCGCACAAACCGTACTAAAACCTACTATAAACCTAATCTAAACGATTGCTGGTGCCCGACCACCATGTCCAGCCATGATCCCTGAGAACTGACGCTCCAGATATTTCCTTTGCCTCCTCCTCATCCACCTCGGCTTTGTCGAGCTTTGCCTCGATAACCTCCTCATCCGGAGCATAAGGTTCTAAAGATTTCCGCCTCCATGTCGCAATCAAGCGGCTAATCGGTCGCCGATGTTTACCCCGCCAAGCTTAGCGTCGACTGAGTGGAGGAGCGGCGACCTTCCTAGGACCAGAGCGACGACAACCTACCATGTACTACTCTTCCTCGCTGCCGGCTGCGCCCATGCACGCGCGCCGCCTTCGCGGTCATGGTGGCAGAGGGCGGCCGGGGGGAGCCGGCGATGTCCTTCGTCTGCTCCTGCAATAGTACGTCCAAGAGAGCTTTGGAGCACGCCCGGAGCGGAGCCGCTGATGTCCTTCGTCTACTCCTATGATAGTACGCCCAAGAGAGCTTTGGAGCGCCACGAGGCCATGGTTGGAGTGGTGCCTATAGAAGGAAGGGACCGGAGGAGAATGATTGTGGGTCTTTGGCTATGGCTGGGAGCTGGAGCTGAAGTTAATATAGTGGGTGAACGGAAATGAGCCGTGACAGATGAATGGCTGGCTGGCGCCGGAGTAGGTTCATCGGCAGCCGCATGTACTTAATGTGGGCGGTGAACGGATGGATGGCCGTGGTGTCATTAACGCGGAGCAGCTGCTTGCATCGGGATGCTGCACGGGTGGCGCTCTCTCGGCCGTCGCGGTGATGCAATGCCAGTGCCAGTGAGAGGCCGCATCGGGCGTGAATGCGGACGCTGTTTCAGTGACTTAACTGTAGGTACAGTTGGGTCACTGACATGTTGGCCCAACAAGCATCTGGCCCACATGTCAGTGACCCAACTTCACGTGCAGTTATGTCACTAAAGCTCAGTTTCGTGAATGCGGCATTGACGTTCTGGAGAGACGGTGACCGTTTCAGGTAGGAAGCACGCGCTAGCGATGGAAGGGGTTCCAGTAGGCCAGGGCAGTCAGACGCTAGCATGGTGGTAAAATGTGAACTCATAAATGACGAGCCTTTGAAGCGTATGCGACACGTATAGACAACCAGGCGTCTATGCAACCGCTCTGGTCGCCATCTAACCTTCGACGACCACCATTAGACACCACACAACCATTCATAACTTACAAATAATGGACGAATCAATCAAACACACACTCGTGTGTGATAACCCACAAGTATAGGGGATCACAACAGTTTTTGAGGGTAGAGTATTCAACCCAAATTTATTGATTCGACACAAGGGGAGCCAAAGAATATTCTCAAGTATTAGCAGCTGAGTTGTTAATTCAACCACACCTGGAAACTTAATATCTGCAACAAAGTATTTAGTAGCAAAGTAATATGATAGTACTGGTAACGGTAGCTAAAGTAACGGTAGCAATTTTGGTTTTATAGTGATTGTAACGGTAGCAACGGAAAAGTAAATAAGCGAAGAACAATATATGAAAAGCTCGTAGGCAATGGATCGGTGATGGATGATTATGTCGGATGGAATCAATCATGCAACAATTATAACATAGGGTGACATAGAACTAGCTCCGGTTCATCAATGTAATGTAGGCATGTATTCCGAATAAAGTCATACGTGCTTATGGAAAAGTGTCAGGACCCCGATTCCAAGTCACATCGATCTAGCCGGTAACACCTCATATCACTTTGCGGCCTCACGCACGGTATCCCACGGGTGTCGCCTTACCATGGCCCGGGACCGTTTGCGCCTTTTGGCTCACGTATATGATGGTGTCGCTAGCATCCATATGACAGAGAACCCGGGCCGACATGGCTAGTCGTGAACCCAAAGCGGCACTAACCCATGGGGACAGGCATACATGAATCAACCTCGAGCATGTCGGTCAACAACGTGTGAATCCGGGCTGTAGCACTGGGCTAACAGGACTCCGGTAACCCGGGCTGTAGCAGGCTAGGCAGGACTCCGGATGTCACCGCGTGACATTTCCCCGAAGGGACAGACACAGGAACGAAGAGAAACACATGCCGGCCAGTCAAGTGTCCTGAGCAGTAGTGCTGGGCTAACAGGACTCCGGTGAACCGGGCTGTAGCGGACTACTATCGCTTAGAAAGCACTAGACTACATTTCCCCATATGGTAGGCTGCCAAGGATAAACAACTAGATTGTCGGATCCCACTCATACCAAGCATTTCAATCATACACACAATATGCCCGATATGAGTACATACAACATGGCATCACAACAAGACTCTACGACTCAAGTATTTATTCATTAGGCTCCGAAGGGCGAGATATTACAAACATGGGTCTCATGACCCAACATACAAAGCACACAAGCAACAAGCACATGCGGAAGCTTAACTTGTCTGAGTACAGACAACTACAAATGAAGAAGGCTGAGAAGCCTGACTATCTACCAGATCCTGCCGAGGGCACAAGATCGTAGCTGAGGTAACAAGCTAAACGTCGAATTCCACGCGGAACTACTAGCGAGACTGGAGTCTCTTTGCAAAACATAAATTAAGCAAACGTGAGTACAAATGTACCCAGCAAGACTTACATCAGAACTAACTACATATGCATCGGTATCAATAAAGGGGGTGGTGGAGTTTAACTGCAGCAAGCCAGCTTTGACTCAGTGGCTAACCTGAACTACGACTGCAAGTAACTCTTTTGAGGTGGCGCACACGAGTCCACAAATTCACCATACCAATACACCACTATGGATCTGCTCCCGTCTCCCTACGAGAACACCATCCATAGCACTCACGCTTATCTTGCGCATTTTAGAGTATCCACTTTCACTTCTCTATGAACTATGCAAGGGGTCCAAGTTTCCATATCCAAGGAATCCGGCTATTCGAATAGATAATGATAACCCTGCAGGGGTGTACTTCTTCACACACGCTCTCGCCACTTATAGCCCTGTACACGTCATGTACCTCGGCAACCTTCAAGCGGAAGCCGGGCGAGGGAGTCGGCCACGACCTGACTAACCAACAAGTCTCTAGTCCAGGTTTATCGCCTATTTGGGTTCCATCCGCAAGGAGATCCGGCCGGGGTGTCGCTCACGGCCCCAAACGATGTGTGCAGGGTTCCCAAGCCCACCATCCGGGTGCCACTTGGTACACCGTGCCATGGTGCCTAGTCTGTCCCAAGCCCACCTGTATCGGGTGCCACTTGGTAGACTACTAACACTACCTACAAACACCAGAAACTAGTTGCAACTCCTGGACAGAGATCGAGTTGATTAATAAGCCGAGAGGGGCCGAGTTATTGGAACCCAATGTGTGGTAGTAACTGTTCATGGATCACAAACACAGAACTCAGTTCCTGAGGACGGCTGCAATGAGACAACCCACCATGTACTCCTACATGGCCTCTCACCGCTACCTTTACCAAATCGTGTTCACCAACTTAGCTCTCAACGGTAGGACATGTTCACCACATTCCAATTCATCCCCGATGAATCAGACCTGACTCAACTCTAAGCAGTAGCAGGCATGACAAACAAACATGAATGAGTAGGCACATCAGGGCTCAAACAACTCCTACTCATGCTAGTGGGTTTCATCTATTTACTGTGGCAATGACAGGTCATGCAGAGGAAAGGGGTTCAGCTACCGCAGCATATAACAGTTGTAACGTTGTTGTCCTAATGCAGTAAAAGAGAGCAGGAGCGAAGGTGTAGGATTGTATCGGAATGAACAAGGGGGTTTTGCTTGCCTGGCACTTCTGAAGATATTATAACTCTTCATCGGTGTCATCGAACTCATCGTCGGAAGCACGGCTATCAAGAGGGGACAATCACCGACTAGCAAAGAAGGAACACAATCAATTCAATGCACATTCACATGAATGACATGTCATGTTAAGGTACTGAATTTACCTAATGCAATATCTAGCCAAGTTAATTGAAGTGGAACTCAAACAAGATCAAATTCCAACTCCACATGTTATTTCGTAAATTGCCCTAATCATCATTTGTCCTATTCAGTGAGGTTAACTTGTTCAAACATGCATGAAAATGCCATATTCAGATTCCTTGGATTTTTCTAATAATTTTTCATATATAAATTATTTCATTTGGAGTAACGGTTGAATTTCTATGAATTTTTAAAGTTTTAAACATTTCCTGGAATTTCCTGAATTAAATAAATCCAGAAAATGCCTTACTGCATCAGCATGACGTCACTATGATGTCAGCGGTCAACAGGCGCGGTCCAGGTCAAACCTGACCAGCGGGGCCCACTCGTCAGTGACCCAGTGCTGCCTAGGTCACAGACAGGTGGGGTCGGGTCAACGCCCACATCAGCATAGTCAAAGATGACACGTGGGCCCACTGTAATTAGAATAATCTTAATCTTACTTAGTTAGCCGGTTAGTTAGGCAGTGGGGCCCGGCTGTCTGTGTCCCAGGGTGTTACTAATTGTGTCATTAACCCTAACTAATCATGCCACATCAGCATCGCCGGACTAAGCGCCGGCGACCATATCCCGCGGCAGAGGCTTGCCGGAGTTGCTCGGGCTCGAGCTACAGGCGGCCGTTTGCGACGCGGTTTGCCGCTACGGCGAGCTGGAGGTGAGGCGCATCTAAAGGAGGCAGCAGCAGGTGCCGGGGTGCAGTGTAGCGGCGGCGGCGACGGGCGGAGCGGCGGCCGGAGTTCGGGCATCGACCGAGTCGACGCCGCAGAGCACGTTAGGAGCAGCGGTTGGGTGTTTTGAGCTCCTGGAGACGCGCTGAGCGCGTTGCTATGCTCGGCTGCGAGCGGAAGAGCTCAAGAGCACGGGCCTACCGGCCATGGCGGACGGCGGCGCGGGAGCTCGCAGGGTACTGCGCTACAACACGCGGACGACAAGGAAAGAAGGGGGAAAGGGACCAGGGCTCACGGTGAGGTGAAGGGTGCAGACGGCAGGGCTGGGGACGACCCGGTTGGCGCGAATTGGAGCGGGCGATCTCAGTGGCCCGAGGCAGAAGACGACGACGTCGAGGGCGTTGCGGTGCTTCCCAGCTCACGTGGCTCGGTGGAGTTGATGGGGACGGCGTGGCGGAGCTCTCGATCACGGTGGATGGGCGAGGGAGGGCCAGTGGCCGTAGCGACAGCGAGTGGCGGCGGCGGCTGTGTTCGGTTTGTGCGAGGGTGAGAGCTAGGGGAGGGGAGGGAGAGTAGCGAGTGAGGGAGAGGATAGAGGGGTCTCGGGGCATCTCCGTGGCGTCGCGAGGATGTCGGGGAGGCTTCCACCGCGAAGCAGGAGGTGGAGGCCTCCGCGTGCGCGCGTGCTACATCGCCTCTGCCTACTGGCAGAGGTTGAAGACAGCGGTGCCCCTGATGGGCTGGGCTGGTCCAGCTGGGCCGGCTACAGGTAAGTGGCCAGGTAGGTTCCTTTCTCCTCTCTTTTTTTCTGTTCTGTTTTCTATTTTGCAAGTTTGTTTTTGATTTAGTAAAAACACCAAATCACTTCTACAAATCCTGAAATTAATCATGGGCAATTACTGAATTATCTCAGAGGCCCTTAGTTATTTTCAGAATTGTTGGAGCATTTAATAATATTTATAGCAATTAATGCCCCAATTCAAATACTTTATGACTTAAATTCAGTGCCCAAATTGTTCCTTAAAAATGTTCATTATTTTTGGTATGGATCAAAACCATTGCCAAAATATCAAACATCAAAGCAGAACATTTTGGGTTCATTGAATGCAATTTTCTTTGCTAGACCTAATTTAATTTCAAAGTGCTAGGGTTTGAACACCCCCTATTTCAAGTTTTAGATAAAAATTAGACATGATGCATGAAGATCAAGCAAAGCCAAACGATGGCTAATCTAGGGCTGTGACAACTCACCCCCACTAAACAAGAATCTCGTCTCGAGATTCAAGAAGTGGAGTAAGAAGACAGAGGGGTCGCAAAACTATCACAGGCTTCTCGATCCAACTGCCCTTCCCGAGGATGTTGATTCATTGCATCATCTTGATCTTAACGTCTTTACTTTCGGGATCTTCATCCAGCATGAGGACGGCAGAAAGAAATTCTATAGGAATCGATCTCCTCGAGGATCGAGCACTCAAGATCAACTCATGGAGTGACACATTAGAACATCTCTTGAGCTGAGACACAAAACACACATCGGGAGGGATGGAAGAACAACGACGAGGTTTGACTTGGTGGGCAACAATCCCATGCTTAAATAGATGGTGCATGGTTTCTAAGTAGCGAGGAAGTAATTGCCATGATACCAACACGAGACATCTTGGAGGAGGGTGATCCGTAGAATCATTCCCTTAAGTGGCAAAAAGAATTACTTTTAATTCGGAGATCATTGAAACTCTTTATACCAGCCTAAGGCAATCACAATCGATCGTTTGAAGGAGTTCAAAAGAATGACATACTTGTACTAGAAAGGATGATGTGGACTACCTTGTTGAAGACAACGCAATGGATGATTTTTGCTTATCATCGGAGATGGAAGGGACCCATGGTAAGCCCACTTTTGAAGATGATCCTGAACAACAGCTACTGAGGTGCAGGCTGGGAACAAAATGCAAATGTTGGGAATGATTCTGGTAACTGGGGAAGAACTCAACAATCGAGAGTGAGTCCACTGTTTGAAAAGGTTATAACATACCCGAGGAAACTGGAAGCAAATCCCAGTTTATGCCGACGATAAATCCTAGTGCTTACGCGTGCTCTCAAGAACTTGAGCATTTCCGTATTAATCAAGGTTTTACCAGTATCCGTGTCAAGGATCCTGGCAACACAACATACCACCATGATGAATGGTGATGGGTGATGCAGATGCAAAGGAAGATAACACTTTCTCAGATTTCACCTTAGCGAGGCCAAGGAAACAAAATCTGGATGATCGACCGAGAGACATATAGCACTCCGCTTCTAATGTTCTCCTTGATGTGCTAGGATAACCCATTTATTGATACGGTTTGGTATCTAGGACATCAACTAAAGGTCGGACTTCGGAAGCTCAAGAATCCGTAAGGATTAACTACAGAGGTAAATCCTACGAAATCCTCATGGGGAGGTGGCCAACTTTCTTCAATTGAGATACTACAATAGTAGGTCTTCTGGCTGGATGTGTTGCCACGACATCCACATTACCGGTACAGAGGGACCAACAATATAGTTCTTGGAAAATGCTCCAACCATCATATCTGCCTGAGATTCAGATCTGGTTGGTGTCAGGATATTCCAGACTCACCGAGTCTAGAAGGGAAAATGAAGGTTTGCAACACAATTTGATGAGATGATGAACTGCGATAGCAAGCTCCAAAACATGAGCTGGTTCTGCTACAAACATGTGAACACGCTGTCCCAGACAAGCATGACCACGTAGTAGTCTTACAACGAAACACTACCGAGTTCAGGTGGGGAACCATTATTGAAGATATCGAAGTCTTCTGCATGTCCGTCGAGAATAGCAGTTGAACTTCTTATCCTTGAACAAACCAATCAGTGGCTTTGTGTACTAGGAGATACATATGGAATGGAGGTAATTAATCTACCAAACCATAGAATACTTCGCACGAATGCATGACTGGCTTGGGATGATTCCAAGGGAAACAAAACAAACCTTTCTCAAATTCATGGAGGCAACTTACACCTAATGCACGTGAATTCGAGGAAGTCACTTCTTCCATCCAAGCGTAAGCTTCATGAATGGAACATGAAGGCATTGCTTACAAAGTTTTCAACACTAGGTTGATGATCAACATGAATCATGGGGGGAGACAAAATGCTGCTGATGGGCTCAACAACAACTCATCGAAATTTTCATATCACTGGACTTCCACCATCATGTGAACACGGTGATAGCATTGGTCAAACCAAAATATATAATGGTGTATGCTCAAGGGATCAACCACGAGTAAGACAACATTACGAACATCGTTGTTCTGATTTGACTTGACGATAGCCCATACTCAAGTCTAAGTTTTGACAAGGCAATAGATCCAACAACTGATCACGAGGACCAATCGATGGAGATATCATCTTTCTTCAACACACACACAAACACAAAGATATCCCATAGTGATGAACTAAGTGGATTAAGCTTTCATCTTCCAACTCTCCAAGTTGTTGTTTGGCTTAACCAACTAGTTCAGGGGTATCCCACACAGATTCTTGGAGAAGGGGTGGTTTATAGGAAACCAACTTGGTCACGAACTCAACATAGCGGTTAGGTGACAACCTGGTAACACTTCCGAGAAGATATTCGGAACATCACGAACCACCGATATGTTGCGAAGCTCGAGAACAACCTTGCTTTTCAGGGCAGGATGATATGATCAAAAGAGTGAGGAATTGACACAATCCTAACTCATTGATCGAGGAGTGCACCAGAAATAAGGACTAGGTAGCACGATCAGTCTTAGAATGATAATTCAATAACCAGCATGCTAAGAATGAGAGTATTGTCCATTAACTACCAGGCAATGAAGTTGCTAGGAGTATTGATTTCGCACATCACAGTACACTTGTTGGCACTCCGGTTACAATAACACGGAACCGAGGAATGAACAATGATGGCAAGAAGTATTACTGCGTCAAGAATTCATAAGAGGTGGTGCAATTCTCACGACGCTCTTGACATAAAGTGGGTAATACTCCGAGGTAGAATAGAACAAAAGCTGGATTGGCATTTTGATCTGCGGAATACAACCACTTTGACCCGATCCCAGAATTGGATGAGGTACTGGAGTTTGGTTCTCCTAGTCATTCCGGAATAGAATGGCTTGACGGACCACAAGAAAAAAAGGCATTGATGAACACAAATGCACACATACTCTTGGCTATCAACTGATTGAGGATGGTCGGAATACAACTGAAGGGCAACAACTCAGGGAACCTATAATTTTCTGAGTTGGGGATGCATAGATTAGTATGTCGAACGAGTTCAACATATTTCTTCCGGATAACCCATGCAGAAAGGTAGAACTGGCAGAGCCACAATATAGAATGGAGAACTCATCAAGAGCACTCTGGTTGTGATCCTTTGGTTCAAGAACTTCTGCCATAAGTGGTTCATAGTATTTGGAAGAAGGAAATACCACGGACCTCGAGGATTATCGCAAAGGTTACTAATATCTTAAGGGAATTAGCAAATACTAACGACATGAAGTAGGGTGAATCTCGGGTTCAAAACCCAGGGATAGAATACCTACCACTACATGGCATCACGGGATGCTTTTGAGAATAATGGCCAGAATCACACACTGGGAATACAAAACATGGCTAGATCACTAGGTGACTCCCTAAAACACCTAGGGTCATAGTAATAGTTCCAACATATATGTCGAGGTAACGGAGTACCTCAACTCACCAATTAGTGTGCTTAATCTGACCCAAAAGGATAACGGGAACACGGAGGAAAGATTTGCAAATGCATCAGACTATTTAGAAACCTGGGATGACTCGGACAGCATAATGGCTGTAAATGCTCAAAAATATTTGAGACATCCTGCAAAATGGTGGCATAGCCACTCAACATCACAATATTAAGGTTCCGAGACCAATTATGAACACACGAAAGTAGTAGAAACTGAGCTGGGGCTTAAATCCAACAATCTTATAAGTCTAAGGATTAGTAACACGTCATCCTGATAGATAGATGAGAAGACTAGTTCTTAAACCCCGTAGAAGAGAAGAGGTTGACTCAGATCAGAAGGCCATGAGGTATAAGGAGTAAAAAGAGCCTTACGTTCCCTTAGACAATCAATTCCCTTATATAACTAAAGCATTTCTAGACTCGACTTCGACCAGTTTGGCTTGGTAATCCTACAGGCAGTCAGGCTCTGATACCAAAGCTGTCAGGACCCTGATTCCAAGTCACATCGATCTAGCCGGTAACACCTCATATCACTTTGCGGCCTCACGCACGGTATCCCACGGGTGTCGCCTTACCATGGCCCGGGACCGTTTGCGCCTTTTGGCTCACGTATATGATGGTGTCGCTAGCATCCATATGACAGAGAACCCGAGCCGACATGGCTAGTCGTGAACCCAAAGCGGCACTAACCCATGGGGACAGGCATACATGAATCAACCTCGAGCATGTCGGTCAACAACGTGTGAATCCGGGCTGTAACACTGGGCTAACAGGACTCCGGTAACCCGGGCTGTAGCAGGCTAGGCAGGACTCCGGATGTCACCGCGTGACATTTCCCCGAAGGGACAGACACAGGAACGAAGAGAAACACATGCCGGCCAGTCAAGTGTCCTGAGCAGTAGTGCTGGGCTAACAGGACTCCGGTGAACCGGGCTATAGCGGACTACTATCGCTTAGAAAGCACTAGACTACATTTCCCCATATGGTAGGCTGCCAAGGATAAACAACTAGATTGTCGGATCCCACTCATACCAAGCATTTCAATCATACACACAATATGCCCGATATGAGTACATACAACATGGCATCACAACAAGACTCTACGACTCAAGTATTTATTCATTAGGCTCCGAAGGGCGAGATATTAAAAGAATGGGTCTCATGACCCAACATACAGAGCACACAAGCAACAAGCACATGCGGAAGCTTAACTTGTCTGAGTACAGACAACTACAAATGAAGAAGGGTGAGAAGCTTGACTATCTACCAGATCCTGCCGAGCGCACAAGATCGTAGCTGAGGTAACAAGCTAAACGTCGAAGTCCACGCGGAACTACTAGCGAGACTGGAGTCTCTCTGCAAAACATAAATTAAGCAAACGTGAGTACAAATGTACCCAGCAAGACTTACATCAAAACTAACTACATATGCATTGGTATCAACAAAGGGGGTGGTGGAGTTTAACTGCAGCAAGCCAGCTTTGACTCAGTGGCTAACCTGAACTACGATTGCAAGTAACTCTTTTGAGGTGGCGCACACGAGTCCACAAATTCACCATACCAATACACCACTATGGATCTGCTCCCGTCCCCCTACGAGAACACCATCCATAGCACTCAGCTTATCTTGCGCATTTTAGAGTATCCACTTTCACTTGTCTATGAACTATGCAAGGGGTCCAAGTTTCCATATCCGAGGAATCCGGCTATTCGAATAGATAATGATAACCCTGCAAGGGTGTACTTCTTCACACACGCTCTCGCCACTTATAGCCCTGTACACGTCATGTACCTCGGCAACCTTCAAGCGGAAGCCGGGCGAGGGAGTCGGCCACGACCTGACTAACCAACAAGTCTCCGGTCCAGGTTTATCACCTATTCGGGTTCCATCCGCAAGGAGATCCGGCCGGGGTGTCGCTCACGGCCCCAAATGATGTGTGCAGGGTTCCCAAGCCCACCATCCGGGTGCCACTTGGTACACCGTGCCATGGTGCCTAGTCTGTCCCAAGCCCACCTGTACCGGGTGCCACTTGGTAGACTACTAACACTACCTACAAACACCAGAAACTAGTTGCAACTCCTGGACAGAGATCGAGTTGATTAATAAGCCGAGAGGGGCCGAGTTATCGGAACCCAATGTGTGGTAGTAACTATTCATGGATCACAAACACAGAACTCAGTTCCTGAGGACGGCTGCATTGAGACAACCCACCATGTACTCCTACATGGCCTCTCACCGCTACCTTTACCAAATCGTGTTCACCAACTTAGCTCTCAACAGTAGGACATGTTCA
The DNA here is from genome assembly GCA_034509565.1 of Triticum monococcum. NCBI lineage: Eukaryota > Viridiplantae > Streptophyta > Magnoliopsida > Poales > Poaceae > Triticum > Triticum monococcum. Next base: position 83,037,841 of record CM067841.1, read on the forward strand.
CCACATTCCAATTCATCCCCGATGAATCAGACCTGACTCAACTCTAAGCAGTAGCAGGCATGACAAACAAACATGAATGAGTAGGCACATCAGGGCTCAAACAACTCCTACTCATGCTAGTGGGTTTCATCTATTTACTGTGGCAATGACAGGTCATGCAGAGGAAAGGGGTTCAGCTACCGCAGCATATAATAGTTGTAACGTTGTTGTCCTAATGCAGTAAAAGAGAGCAGGAGCGAAGGTGTAGGATTGTATCGGAATGAACAAGGGGGTTTTGCTTGCCTGGCACTTCTGAAGATATTATAACTCTTCATTGGTGTCATCGAACTCATCGTCGGAAGCACGTCTATCGAGAGGGGACAATCACCGACTAGCAAAGAAGGAACAGAATCAATTCAATGCACATTCACATGAATGACATGTCATGTTAAGGTACTGAATTTACCTAATGCAATATCTAGCCAAGTTAATTGAAGTGGAACTCAAACAAGATCAAATTCCAACTCCAAATGTTATTTCATAAATTGCCCTAATCATCATTTGTCCTATTCAGTGAGGTTAACTTGTTCAAACATGCATGAAAATGCCATATTCAGATTCCTTGGATTTTTCTAATAATTTTTCATATATAAATTATTTCATTTGGAGTAACGGTTGAATTTCTATGAATTTTTAAAGTTTTAAACATTTCCTGGAATTTCCTGAATTAAATAAATCCAGAAAATGCCTTACTGCATCAGCATGACGTCACTATGATGTCAGCGGTCAACAGGCGCGGTCCAGGTCAAACCTGACCAGCGGGGCCCACTCGTCTGTGACCCAGTGCTGCCTAGGTCACAGATAGGTGGGGTCGGTTTAACGCCCACATCAGCATAGTCAAAGATGACACGTGGGCCCACTGTAATTAGAATAATCTTAATCTTACTTAGTTAGCCGGTTAGTTAGGCAGTGGGGCCCGGCTGTCTGTGTCCCAGGGTGTTACTAACTGTGTCATTAACCCTAACTAATCATGCCACGTCAGCATCACCGGACTAAGCGCCGGCGACCATATCCCGCGGCAGAGGCTCGCCGGAGTTGCTCGGGCTCGCGCTACAGGCGGCCGTTTGCGACGCGGTTTGACGCTACGGCGAGCTGGAGGTGAGGCGCATCTAAAGGAGGCGGCGGCAGGTGCCGGGGTGCAGTGTAGCGGCGGCGGCGACGGGCGGAGCGGCGGCTGGAGTTCGGGCATCGACCGAGTCGACGCCGCAGAGCACGTTAGGAGCAGCGGTTGGGTGTTTTGAGCTCCTGGAGACGCGCTGAGCGCGTTGCTATGCTCGGCTGCGAGCGGAAGAGCTCAAGAGCACGGGCCTACCGGCCATGGCGGACGGCGGCGCGGGAGCTCGCAGGGTACTGCGCTACAACACGCGGACGACAAGGAAAGAAGGGTGAAAGGGACCAGGGCTCACGGTGAGGTGAAGGGTGCAGACGGCGGGGCTGGGGACGACCCGGTTGGCGCGAATTGGAGCGGGCGATCTCGGTGGCCCGAGGTAGAAGACGATGACGTCGAGGGCATTGCGGTGCTTCCCAGCTCACGTGGCTCAGTGGAGTTGACGGGGACGGCGTGGCGGAGCTCTCGATCACGGTGGATGGGTGAGGGAGGGCCAGTGGCCGTGGCAACAGCGAGCGGCGGCGGCGGCTGTGTTCGGTGTGTGCGAGGGTGAGAGCCAGGGGAGGGGAGGGAGAGTAGCGAGTGAGGGAGAGGATAGAGGGGTCTCAGGGCGTCTCCGTGGCGTCGTGAGGATGTCGGGGAGGCTTCCACCGCGAAGCAGGAGGTGGAGGCCTCCGCGTGCGCGCGTGCTACATCGCCTCTGCCTACTGGCCGAGGTTGAAGACAGCGGTGCCCCTGGTGGGCTAGGCTGGTCCAGCTGGGCCGGCTATAGGTAAGTGGCCAGGTAGGTTCCTTTCTCCTCTTTTTTTTCTGTTCTGTTTTCTATTTTGCAAGTTTGTTTTTGATTTAGTAAAAACACCAAATCACTTCTATAAATCCTGAAATTAATCATGGGCAATTACTGAATTATCTCAGAGGCCCTTAGTTATTTTCAGAATTGTTGGAGCATTTAATAATATTTATAGCAATTAATGCCCCAATTCAAATACTTTATGACTTAAATTCAGTGCCCAAATTGTTCCTTAAAAATGTTCATTATTTTTGGTATGGATCAAAACCATTGCCAAAATATCAAACATCAAAGCAGAACATGTTGGGTTCATTGAATGCAATTTTCTTTGCTAGACCTAATTAAATTTCAAAGTGCTAGGGTTTGAACACCCCCGATTTCAAGTTTCAGATAAAATTAGACATGATGCATGAAGATCAAGCAAAGCCAAACGATGGCTAATCTAGGGCTGTGACAAAAAGAACTTGCATGACATCTTTTGTCCTACCCTCCCGTGGCAGCGGGGTCCTATTGGAAACTACGGGATATTAAGGCCTCCCTTTAATAGAGTACCAGACCAAAGCACTAACACATAGTGAATACATGAACTCCTCAAACTATGGTCATCACCGGTAAGTATCCCGATTATTGTCACTTCGGGGTTAACGGATCATAACACATAATAGGTGACTATAGACTTGCAAGATAGGATCAAGAACTCACATATATTCATGAAAACATAATAGGTTCAAATCTAAAATCATGGAGGAAGGTTGATGATGACAATGGCGACGGATTCCCCTCTCCGGAGCCCCGAACGGACTCCAGATCAGCCCTCCCGAGAGAGTTTAGGTCTTGGCGGCGGCTCCATATCGTAAAACGCGATGAATCCTTCTCTCTGATTTTTTTTCTCCCCGAAAGTGAATATATCGAGTCAAGGTGGACGTCGGTGGAGCATCAGGGCGCCCACGAGGCAGGGGGCGCGCCTAGGGGTATAAGCGGGCCCCCACCCTCGTGGACAGGTTGTGGGTCCCCTGACGTGAATGCTGATTTTTAGGTCATTCCGAGAACTTTTATTTCTCCACAAAAATAACACCATGGCAATTCTGCTGAAAACAGCGTCAGTCCGGGTTAGTTCCATTCAAATCATGCAAGTTAGAGTCCAAAAACAAGGGCAAAAGTGTTTGGAGAAGTAGATACGACGAAGACGTATCAGTGTGCAGTGGCACTATGATTAGTCGCTCATGATACATATATAGGTACCATAGTACACTCTCTAGCTAGGCTGTTTTATAGATTGTCATTGTGATGGATGATATACATGTGCAACGCATCGAGTCACATCATCGCGTCGTGTGGTGAGCCATGGCTAATGCGAGCAGCTCGGCGCCCAGGCACGAGTATGACGTTGGTGTTGAGCCAGGTGAATACGTGCTCGGTGTTCGCGGAGGCTGCCAGCAAACGTCTAAACAGTAAAGTCAGGCACCGCCGGGGCGCGCAGGTGACGGGCTCACCATTTGCGTTGCACCATGAGCAGGACTTTGATTGAGAGGGCGACATGCATGCATTGGCATGGTTTGACAGCGTGAGCATGAGTGTCTGCACGCATACATTCTACTTACGTCTATGGACGGTGTGCGCTAATGTGCATCACATATAATAGAAAAAAATGGTTTGTGCATTTAACACAAAGTATTTCATTTTCATTTGGCTGATGAGTGTGCATTTGCAGCGATGAGTCCGTGGTTTAATTCCTCACATACGCATAACTTTGGTTTTTATTTCTTTCTCAAGTGATAGGTAGGCCCGCATATATAGATAGATACAGAACACGAGCTGATGAGGCGCATGCGGACTGTTTGATTGGTCAACCGGACAAATACGGAGCTATACGCTGAGCCAGTGACCATGTAATCACCATATCTCGTATACAATGATCAAAGTGAGCTATCAGGACAAGTTCGATGACCGCCAGTGCATTTTACTCGGTAATAAATGACCAGGATTGAAGGGGAATCCAAATTTCCTTCGTCTTCTATCCTTGAGGTCTTGAAAAAGCAATGCACTATACGGTTGTCCGGCCACTCCGCCCCAGAGCTCTCACCAAACATCGTTCATGCCACAACCCAACACACTAACCAGTAAGGAAGCGATGGCATCCTGCCGCGCCGAGTTCCTCGCCGCCCACGACCTCACACATCCATTTTGCATCATGCTTTCCTACTGTTATTTATGATGTTTTTATCCATAATAATGCTTTTCAGAGTAATTCTAATGCCTTTCTCTCTCATAGTATGCAAGGTAAACACAAAGAGGGAGAATTCCGGTAGCTGGAAATCTAGACCTGGAAAAGCTACGTCAAGCTACCTATTTTGCACAACTCCAAACAAGCTGAAACTTCACACATAATTTTTATGGAATATATGAAGAATATTGGAGCAAATAAGTACTAGAGGAGTCCCACCAGGTGGGCACAACTCACCTGGGCGCGCCAGGGAGCCCAGGCATGCCCTGGTGAGTTGTGCTCACCCAGGCCCACCTCCAGTGCCCATCTTCTGGTATATAAGTCATTTTGACCTAGAAAAAAATAAGGAGAGGACTTTCGAGATGGAGCGACGCCTTCTCGAGGCGGGACTTGGGCAGGAACACTTTTGCCCTCCGGCAGAGCGATTCCGCCGGGGGAACTTCCCTCCCGGAGGGGGAAGTCATCGTCATCATCATCACCAACAACTCTCCCATGTTGGGGAGGGAAATCTCCATCAATATCTTCAACAACACAATCTCATCTCAAACCCTAGTTCATCTCTTGTGTTCAATCTTGTTACCGGAACTATAGATTGGTGCTTGTGGATGACTAGTAGTGTTGATTACATCTTGTAGTTGATTAGTATATGGTTTATTTGGTGGAAGATTATATGTTTAGATCCAATATGCTATTTAATCTCCTTTGATCTTGAGCATGATTATCATTTGTGAGTAGTTACTTTTGTTCTTGAGGTCACGGGAGAAATCATGTTGCAAGTAATCATGTGAACTTGATATGTGTTTGATATTTTGATAGTATGTATGTTGTGATTACCTTAGTGGTGTCATGTGAACATCGACTACATGACACTTCAACATATTTGGGCATAAGGGAATGCATTGTGGAGTAGCAATTAGATGATGGGCTGCGAGAGTGGCAAAAGCTTAAACCCCAGTTTATGTGCTATTTCGTAAGGGGCCGATTGGATCCAAAAGTTTAATGCTATGGTTAGAAATTATTCTTAATACTTTTCTCATAGTTGCGGATGCTTGCGGGAGGGTTAATCATAAGTAGGAGGTTTCTTCAAGTAAGAACTGCACCTAAGCACCAGTCCACCCACATATCAAATTATCAAAGTACCGAACATGAATCAAACCAACATGGTAAAAGTGACTAGATGAAAATCCCGTGTACCCTCAAGAACGCTTTGCTTATCATAAGAAACCATTTTGGCCTGTCCTTTTCCTCAAAAGGATTGGGCTACCTTGCTGCACTTTTTCTACTATTATCGTTACTTGCTCATTACAAATTATCATGCTATCAAACTACTCTACTACTTACAATTTCAGCACTTGCATACATTACCTTGCTGAAAACCACTTGTCATTTCCTTCTGCTCCTCGTTAGGTTCAACTCTCTTACTTATCGAAAAGAGCTACAATTGATCCCCTATACTTGTGGGTCATCAAGGCTATTTTCTGGCACCGTTGCCAGGGAGTGAAGCGCCTTTGGTAAGGAAACATTTATTTAGTGTGCTGAAATTTATTGTCACTTGTTACTATGGAAAACAATCCTTTCAGGGGTTTGTTCGGGGTATCTTCACCTCGACCGGAGCCACAATTTGCTACCTCTCGACCTACTACACCTACTGAAAATATTGAATATGAAATTCCTTCGGGTATGATAGAACAACTACTAGCTAATCCTTATGCAGGAGACGGAACCAAACATCCTGACATGCACTTGATATATGTAGAACAAATTTGTGGATTGTTCAAGCTTGCAGGTTTACCCGGAGATGAAGTTATGAAGAAGGTTTTCCCTTTATCTTTGAAGGGAAAAGCATTGGCATGGTATAGGCTATGCGATGATATTGGATCCTAGAATTGGAATCGACTGAAATTGGAGTTCCATCAAAAAAATTATCCTATGCATCTAGTTCATCGTGATCGGAAGTATATATATAATTTTTGGCCTCGTGAAGGAGAAAGTATCGCTCTAGCTTGGGGGAGGCTGGAGTCAATGTTATATTCATGCCCCAATCATGAGCTCTCAAGAGAAACTATTATCCAGAATTTTTATGCCTGGATTTCTCGTAATGATCAAACCATGCTTGAAACTTCTTGTGCTGGTTCTTTTATGAAGAAGACCATTGAATTTCGGTGGGATCTTTTGGAAAGAATTAAACGCAACTCAGAAGATTGGGAACTCAACTAAGGTAAAGAGTCAGGTATTAAATTTAAGTATGATTTTGTTAAATCTTTTATGAATACCAATGCTTTTGAAAAGTTTAGCACTAAATATGGACTTGACAATAAGATAGTAGCCTCCTTTTGTGAATCATTTTCTACTCATGTTGATCTCCCTAAGGAGAAGTGGTTTAAATATCACCCACCTATTAAAGATGAAATTAAATAACCGTACTAGCTAAAGAAGAAACTATACTTTATAATGTTGATCCAGTTGTTCCTACTGCTTATATCGAGAAACCACCTTTCCCTATTAGGATAAAGGAACATGCTAAAGTTTCAATTGTGGTCAACAAAAGATATATTAGAACACCTAAACCTGATGAGCAAATTAAACTAGATGGGCATGTTATTTACTTCTGTGAAGAAGCTGCTAGAATTGCCAAACTTGATAAAAAGGATAAACATAGACCTATTGTTGGCATGCCCATTGTCTTAGTTAAAATAGGAGATCACTGTTATCATGGTTTATGTGACATAGGTGCTAGCATGAGTGCTATTCCTTATTCCTTATATCAAGAAATTATGAATGACATAGCACCGACAGTGATAGAAGACATAGATGTTACTATTAAACTTGCTAATAGATACACTATATCACCAATTGGGATTGTTAGAGATGTTGAAGTCTTGTGTGGGAAAATAAAATACCCTAATGATTTTCTTGTTCTTGGTTCCCCACAAGATGACTTATGTCCCATTATCTTTGGTATACCTTTCTTGAACACCATTAATGCTAGAATAGACCATGAGAAACAAATTGTCGGTGTTAGTTTTGGTGATGAGTCTCATGAGTTTAATTTTCCCAAGTTTAGTAGAAAACATCATGAAAAAGAATTGCCTAGTAAAGATGAATTAGTTGGTCTTGCTTCTATTGTTGTGCCTCCTACTGATCCACTTCCTAGAACAATATTTGCTAGACCATGAAAATGATTTACATATGCATGGAAGAAATGAAATAGATAAGATTTTATTTGAAGAACGTCCTCTGCTTAAACACAATTTTCTTATTGAAACTCTAGGAGGTCCATCTCCACCTAAAGTTGATCCTGTGTTTGCACTAAAACAATTTCCAGACACTTTGAAATATGTTTATCTTGATGAAAAGTAGATATATCTTGTTATTATTAGTGCTAACCTTTCAGAACATGAAGAAGAAAGATTATTGAAAGTTCTAAGGAAGCACCGAGCTGCTATTGGATATACTATTGATGATTTAAAGGGCATTAGTCCCACTCTATGTTAGCACAAAATTAATATGGAACCTGATGCTAAACCCATTGTTGATCACCAACGTCGGTTAAATCCAAAGATGAAGGAAGTGGTAAGAATAGAAATCTTAAAACTATTGGAAGCAGGTATAATCTATCCTATAGCTAATAGGAGATGGGTAAGTCTTGTTCATTGTGTCCCTAAAAAGGGAGGAATAATTGTTGTTCCTAATGATAAGAATAAACTTATTCCACAAAGAATTGTTACAGGTTATAGAATGGTAATTGATTTTAGAAAATTAAATAAAGCATCTAGAATAGATCATTGCCCTCTGCCTTTTATTGATCAAATGCTAGAAATATTATCTAAGCACAAATTTTTTTGCTTCCTTGATGGATATTCTGGTTTTTCACAAATACCTGTTTCTCAACTTGATCAAGAAAAGACCATGTTTACTTGTCCCTTCAGAACTTATGCTTATAGACGTATGCCTTTTGGTTTATGCAATGCACCTGCAACCTTTCAAAGATGTATACTGCTATATTCTCTAACTTTTGTGAAAATATTGTTGAGGTTTTCATGGATGGTTTCTCTGTTTATGGGAAGTCTTTTGATGATTGTTTAAGCAATCTTGACTGAGTTTCGCAGATATGCGAGCAAACAAATCTTGTCTTGAATTGGGAAAAGTGCCACTTTATGGTTAATGAAGGCATTGTCTTGGCTCATAAAATTTCCGGAAGATGTATTGAAGTGGACAAAGCTAAGGTTGATGCAATTGAGAAAATGCCATGTCCTAAATATATCAAAGGTATTCGTAGTTTCCTAGGTCATGCTTGTTTCTATAGGATATTTATCAAAGACTTTCTAAAATTTCTAGGCCTACTACGAATCTTTTGCAAAGGATGTTCCTTATGTTTTTGATGATGATTGTTTAGAAGCCTTTGAAACACTCAAGAAAGCCTTAATTTCTGCACCTATTGTTCAACCACCTGATGGGAACTTGCCTTTTCAAATTATGTGTGATGTTAGTGATTATGTTGTTGGTGTTGTTCTAGGACAAAGAGTTGATAAGAAACTGAATGTTATTCATTAGGGAAAACTTTGTTTTTGCCACTAGTTTTTGCCCATTTTTCTTATGCCACTCTAGAATTTGAGATCTCACTTTTGCCACTCTTAGCTTTTGACAATACATCACAAATGCCATCTAGTAGCAAAAACGATAATTTTTCATTTCACTTTTGCCACTCTTAGGTTTTGCAATGTATCACAATTGCCACTCTAAAATTTTTGCTTTTGCCAATGAATGGCAAAATTGATATATTGTCAAAAGCTAAGAGTGGCAAAAGTGAATTGTTAAATTCTAGAGTGGCATAAGCAAAGTGGGCAAAAGCTAGAGTGGCAAAAACAAAGTTTTCCCTATTCATTATGCTAGTGAAACTCTAGACAGTGCTCAATGAAATTATGCTACTACTGAAAAATAATTCTTAGCAGTGGTGTTTGCTTTTGATAAATTTAGACCTTACATTGTTGATTCAAAAATAATTGTTCACAGCGATCATGCTGCTATTAAATATCTTGTGGAAAAGAAAGATGGTAAACCTAGAGTTATTCGGTGGGTTCTCTTGCTACAAGAATTTGATTTACATATCACTGATAGAAAAGGAGTTGAGACACTCGTAGCTGATAACTTGTCTAGGCTTGAAAATGTGCTTGATGACCCAGTACCTATTGATGATGGTTTTCCTGATGAGCAGTTAGCTGCAATAAATGTGCTCATAACACTCCTTGGTATGCTGAATATGCTAATTATATTGTTGCTAAATATTTACCACCTAGTTTAACATATCAACAAAAGAAAATTTTCTTCTATGATTTAAGACACTACTTTTGGGATGACCCACATCTTTATAAAGGAGTAGATGGTATTATTAGACATTGTGTACCTGAGCATGAACAGGGACACATCCTACGGAAATGTAACTCCGAATCTTATGGAGGGCATCATGCTGGAGATAGCACTACAAAAAAAGACACATCTGTGACATTTTGGGCCAAACAAATTTCTTTTCTGTCATACTTATGACACTTCTGTGACAATAATTGTGACAAAACCCGGTATCATCATAGATGCGGTGGGGTCCTACTTCTATGACAAAAAATCATGACAGAAAATGGGCTTTTCGTCCTGGGCGGGCCGGAGACACAGCTGCATGACATTCTTTGGGCTATCAATGATGAAAAAAATCATGGTAGAAGCGAGGGCGAGGAAAATATCAGGGAGTTCCCGGTTACGGTGGCTGGTGGGGGCCTGAGCGATGCACATTTCTCTCGTACGTACGCGCGTGTGTGCGAGGTGTTGCGCTCTAACTGAACCCCAGCAAGGCATTGGGCTCTAACTGAACCTGAGCGATTGCACTGTAGGCTACACGTTACTAAACCCGAGCGATCGACCGATGGCTGTTAACTGAACCCGATCGAGCGATTCCTTCGCTAGTGCTGGTAACTCGAGCCGATAGATGTTGCCTCCAGATGAACAGTGAGCGTTGTTGGGAGGTTTGGATGAATAGTTCCCAGTGGGGTTTGGATGAACAGGAAACCATGGTAGTAGAGGCCGTTGCCGCTGGATGAACAGTTCCCTGATCGATCGAGCTGGTGGATGAACAGGACCCCGTGGAGGGCTGGTTGAACAGTAGCCGGTGGAGGGCTGGATGAACAGTAGCTTGTGGAGGGGTGGTTGAACAGGACCCCGTGGAGAGGGCTGGTTGAACAGTAGCCGGTGGAGGTTGGATGAACAAGAGCCCGTGGATGAACAGTCGCAGGTGGAGGCTGGAGGAGGTCGACGGTGGATGAACACTACCCTGTGGAGGCTGGAGGAGGTCAACGATGGAGATGAATAATATCCCGTGGAGTCTTGTTTTGTGGTACGCCACACCCCTCCCGATGAACAGGACCCCCGTTTCGACCGTAGTGCTCCAACACAAGTCTGTTTCCTCTGTTTTGCGGTAAGCCACACCCTCCTGGTCAATAGGATGCCATTTTGACCATAGGAGGTCCAACAGAAGTTTGTTTCCTCCGTTTTGCAGTACGCCAGACCCCTCCCGATGAAAAGGATCCCGTTTCGACCATGGCCAATCCAACACAAGGCCGTTTCCTCCATTCTGTCGTAATGCCAGGCCTCGTTTCCATTGGTTGTTCCGTCCAAGCCGGTTGGCTCCTGTTGGGGATATGACTACCAGGCATGACCCGGCCAGGAGGGGCCGGGTCAATCATAATGGCGGGTTACTTAAAGGAAGCCCGAAGAATATACAAGGTGATGGTTTATGATAAAGCTTGTAGTAGGCTCAAGCCCAGAGGCGGCTTAAGGCCCGTAAGAGTAAACCGCTATGTATGAATAAGACTTGTAAAGTAAGGCATGTAGAAGATGTCACCGAGCCGGACACGTTGTATGAGCCGGCCGGGACTCTGTAAGCCGCAAGGCGTCAACCCATGTATATAAGGGGACGACCCGGTGGTGGCTTAGTACAAGAAACAATAGATCGAGAGCCAAGCTAGCGTATTCGCTCCTTGGTCATCGAAACTTAGCAATACCACATCAACTAGAGTAGGCTTTACCTTCACCGCAAGGGGCCGAACCAGCATAAACCTCTTGTGTGCTTTATCCCAATTAACCCCTTTAAGCTTCCTAGTTGCGATGGCTCCACGACTAAGTCCTTTCACTAGGACATCTGCCGTGACAATTCCATGACAGTTGGTGCCCACCGTGGGGCCAGCGCACGGTGGATTTGAGTTCTTGAAGGGCAGCTTCGAAGGGCTCCAGGGATACACTATGGGTCGGATGACCAAGAGTCGTCGCAGCAAGCTCTACATTGACGATGCAGGCTGGGGCCCCGACGCTGGCTCAATTGAATACGGGTACCGGGTCCTCTTCGACGGAATCCACATCTTCATCGGTCGGATCGGTGAGCCGGGCCCTGAGCCGGACATCTGCCTCGACCTCATCGAGACGGCTCAGCGCGCGAGACCCGCCCGGACTCAACCCACCGTGAGGCGTTCCTTCATGGGTTGCATCCATGGAGGGGAGCTTTCTAAAGGATCAGTGGATGGTGGTGAGATGGCCATCTACTCCGACGGTGAGTCGTCCACAGGTGAAACAGATTCATTGTATCAATTGCAAGATGGTGGGCTTGGGGGCTGTTCGGATGGCAGAACTATTCCGGACCCCTCTGATCCGCGAGCAAAGCGGGGATCTTCATGACTGGTACACAGCCCGTTCAAAACTCTACAGCTGCGACAGTGATAACCACCGGGTTGGCAGCGGCTGGGTCAGGAGACCCCGCGTGCCTGCCAGCTCAGGTGCTGATGGATCTCATTGATAGGATGACGGCTCTGTTGACCGCCATGGTCGAGCCGGTGGATAAGGCTCAGCATGATGCGGAGGTGGCACGGTTACGCGGGGAGGTAGCACAGGCCTAGGAAAACTTGGCGGCAGAGGACGTCAGGATGGCTGCAAAGCGGGCGGCTTTGGATGCTCGGGCTCACCAGCTTCAATCAGAGACTTTTCGGCTCAAGATGGATCTGAATGCATCAAATGAGGTCATGAGGAGAAGGCACCAGAAGACTCAATCACGTCTGCCTCTGACTTACGATCCTAAGAATCTCTTCCACACACCCGGGGCCGGTCCCAGTAACCTGCCGGAGGCTAACCGGATTACATCACCCGGGGCTGGGGCGCCGGTTGAGCCGCAGGCTATGGAACCCCCTCGCGTGAATACTGCTCCACCTTGCTATACACCAACACCGCCGGGTCATTTTTCTAACCCTTTGGAGAATCTGATCGCTGCATCGACACGTTTGGCGGCTCTCCCAATGGAAGGCGACTCCCCGACGGCGATCGAAATGCGAAGGGTCAGAGATCTTCTTCATACGGCTCTGGCATAGCAGGAGTCATACTCTTATAGTCAAGACATGATTCATTCAACCCCTCGTCCAAGTCGGAGCCCAGGCTACAGCAGGCATATGGATTCAGCAGCCATGTCAAGCAACGCCCAGCGCCATAACCAGCCATGCAGACATGACCCGGCGCATGATGGAGCTCTTAACTTGGTTGACCAGGATAGGATCTGCCAAGAGGCTGCGCGGGCGGTTCAACAGGCAGCTGAGCAGGCGGCTCACCAGGCTTTTACGGTTTATCCAACGACCTCTATTGAAGCAGGTGTGGCCACGAGGACAGGAGGTGTCCCTTGCTTGGTGCCGGCTCTGCGTAATGAGCGCTTGCCAGAGGATTTCAAGGGGCCTCGGAAGGTACCTAGTTACACAGCCGACATACAGCCCGAGGCATGGATTGAAAGTTATGAGATGGCCATGTTATTGCTGGAGGTCAGCGATGCAGCAATGGCTAAGTACTTCACTATGATGTTGGATGGAATAGCTCGCACTTGGTTGAAGGGGTTGCCACCCAATTCCATCAGCTCATGGGCAGAGCTAAAGGCCCAGTTCATTCAGAACTTCAAAGATACATGCAAGCAGCCCATGTCGATTGTGGACTTGACTAATTGCAAGCAAGAGGAAGGTGAATCCATGACCCATTGGGTGCGCCGGGTGATGGAAATAATACATTCATCTGATAAGATGGATGCTGGCTCTGCGGTCTTAATGTTGGAGAAAATTGCTGTTTTGAACCTCTAAACAGAAGCTGGGGCAACTCAAGCATGATTGTAGTGACATGGGCCAGCTGATGGCGGCTTTGGTCAAATACGCCGACTCTGATAGTACCATGGATCCCGCGTCTGACGAAGAGAAGACAGGGAAGGGAAAGAAGAATGGCAACGACAAAGGTCACCAACATAACCCGGCAAATCAAGGAGGTAATAATAAACGTAAGGCTGGCGGTAGTCTGGAGTTTGTGGCCAACACCAACGCACAGGGCAACAATCAACAACGTAAGGGGAGGCCACCTCCTCGGTCAGGCGAGTAAGGTCCCACCCTCCAACAGCTGCTAAATGGACCCTGTCCGAGACACGACACCCGGGAGAAGCTGGCCACCCATCTCTGGAGAGACTGTACGATCATGAAAGCTTTTAAGAATTCTAACATGTTCGATGATAATCACGGACCTAGCGGCGGCTCAGGCGGTGGCGGCTTTCATGGCCCGGGCGGCGACTCAGGCGGTGGAGGCTTTCATGGACCGGGCGGCGGCTCAGGCGGTGGCGGCTTTTATGGCCAGGGCCCTGAAGGCAGTCAAGGCGGCTATAATCAGCAATCTAGCCAAGGTAGTCAGCAGCAGCAGTCCGGGTATCAGAGTAATCCAAAGTAGCTGAACAGTGGGCAGTATCACGTATTCACCACCAGTTTGTGCAAAAGGGACCAGAAACTTTATAAGAGAGTTGTGAACACTGTTGAGCTGGCGGTTCCTCGTTATTTGAGATGGTCTGAGCAGCCTATTCTATGGAGTAGGCAGGATCACCCTCCCTGGGTTGACAATCCGGGTCATCTGGCTTTGGTGGTGGCGCCTTAGGTTGGTGCGTATAAATTCACTAAAGTACTCATGGACGGAGGCTGTAGCATCAACATCCTCTATTATGAGACGTTCCATCGCATGGGGTTAACTGACAAAAGTCTTAAGACGTCCGACACTGTTTTTCATGGAGTGGTGCCTGGTAAGTCGGCATACCTAGTTGGTAAGATTGAACTGGAAGTAGCCTTTGGAGATGAGTATGATTCTAGGGCTGAGAAGTTAACTTTTGAAGTGGTCAAAATCAAAAGCCCATACCACACTCTATTTTGACGGCCGACCTATGCTGAGTTTATGGCACGGCTGTGTTATGTTTATTTGCAACTTAAGATGTCGGGTTATAGGGGCAACATCACAGTGCATGGAAGCCAGAAGATAGCCTTGGAATGTGAAGAAGGTGATTCTACTTATGCCGAATCTGTTTGTGCAACAGAGGAATTCAAGTTTTACATGGATAACATTGACCCGGCGGACATGAAATGTTTGAAGAAGCCAACTACTGAGCATGATCCGTCGTTGAAGTTTAAGTCAGCTGGCGATACCAACATGATTGATTTTGTGCCTGGCGACTCATCCAAACAATTCATTATCAGTGCTAACTTGGATCCCAAATAGGAAAGCGTGCTCATCGAGTTCATCCGTGAGAACCGGGGCATCTTTGCATGGAAGCCTTCTGACATGCCGGTTGTACCGAGAGAACTCGTTGAGCACACGCTCAATATGGATCCAAAGTTTAAGCCGGTCCGACAGTTTCTTCGGCGGTTCAACGAGGAAAGGCGCAAGGCTATTGGAGAAGAGGTGGCCCGGCTCTTGGCGCCGGTTTTATTGTTGAAGTTTTTCACCTAGAGTGGTTGGCTAACTCGGTGCTTGTACTCAAAAAGAACAACACCTGGCGTATGTGTGTGGATTACAAAGATTTAAACAAAGCTTGTCTGGCTGATCCTTTTGCTCTCCCTCGTATTGATCAAATCATTGATGCTACAACAGGTTGCGAGCGTTTGAGCTTTTTGGATGCTTATTATGGTTACCATCAGATCAAGATGGCGGTTAAGGACCAGGAGAAGACGGCTTTCATTACTCCATTTGGAGCCTTTTTCTATGTGTCCATGCCCTTTGGGCTTAAGAGTGCCCAGGCGACTTATCAGCGGTGTGTGCAGAACTGTCTTCATAATCAGATTGGGCGTAATGTTCATGATTATGTGGATGATATAGTGGTGAAAACCAGAGAGAAGGAAACTCTAGTAGATGATCTGAAGGAAACCTTTGATAACCTCTGGGTCTACAAGATGATGCTTCACCCGGCCAAGTGCGTTTTTGGAGTCCCAGCTGGCAAGATTTTGGGGTTTTTTGGTGTCTAACAGAGGCATTAAGGCTAACCTGGAGAAAATTAAGGTGATTACGTCTTTGGCTAAGCCGGCGTGCATCAATGATGTTCAGCGGCTGGCGGGTCGTGTCGCAGCTTTAAGCCGGTTCATAAGCCGGTTAGGTGAGAAGGCTATGCCATTGTATCAAATGATGAAGAAGACGGATAATTTTGTCTAGAGTGATGCTGCTAAATCTGCCTTTGAAGATCTGAAAAGATAGCTTGCTGAGCCACCGGTTCTTTCTACTTCCGTTGAGAAGGAGCCATTGTTGTTATACGTGGCTTCTAACACATGTGTTGTTAGTGTGGCCATTGTTGTAGAGCGCAAGGAGGCTGGAAGGAACATCCGGTTCAACGGCCGGTTTATTACGTCAGTGAGGTGCTCATTGAGTCCAAACAGAGATATCCACATTGGCAGAAGCTTGTTTACACTACTAGGAAAAGGCCTACTAATGGCGCACCTAATTTGGCCATTAATGGCGCATTAGTGGTGCGCCATTAGTAGCACGCCATTAGTATATTTTACTAATGGCGCACCACTGATGCGTCATTAGTATCTGGTATACTAATGGCGCATCTAGGGTGCGCCATTAGTATATACAACAGTGCGCCATTAGTATGCCTCCCAGGGGCCATGTATACCCAAGTGCTTTGGCATACTAATGGCGCACAACAACAAGATGCGCCATTAGTAACTTCGGCATACTAATGGCGCACTGTGATGTGATGCGCCATTAGTATGAATATTAGGGTTTTTTATTTTTTTTATTTTCTGTTTTTTGCACAGGTTACAAAATGTATAATTGGACAAAATATAGACAACACACATCAACAACAGATTCATCGAATACAATAGAAGATTAGTCTCTGAATACAATTCATCATATTAGTCTCCGAATACAATTCATCATATATATTAGTCTCCGAATTGAAAAGACGGAACAAAGATAAAACACTACAAGTCTCAAGACCACGAGTATCGAGTTTGTCAGAAGTAATACTAATCCTAACAAGTCCTACTAATCATCATCATACAACTTCTACTCGTTATTCATAACAAGTCATACGATCATCATCTTGATAGTCTTCGAACCAACCCTACTTAATTATTCATCAACACATGATCATCAGTATTAGGCAGGACCTAAATACCCTATTTAAGCTAAAATAGCATAAAACAATATAGACCCTGACTCTCCATTATGGAGAATGGAGAACATCCTGTCTCCAATTCTTGCGCTTCGCTTCCTTTTGCTTCCAAGAAGCTCCTTACGACTGTCCATACATTTTTTCCATCCTTTGATTTTCATGTCTCCACTTCTTTTAGAAATCTAGTATGGACAGTTGAGATTCGTAGGATGACCTGGCTGTATGTTCAAAACATTAACACTACCTTTCAGATACATCATATGAGGCACACAATTCTCCGGGATTATCTGTTGAAAAACATAGTAATAACTTCATAGTTAGCAATGATGTACTAGTTTTAGACGTATGGAAAAGATGCACGGATGTCGTAATAGTAAAAATCTTACCAGGGTATCTCCATGGTAGTTACCGTAGTTGAACACATGCACTAGTGGCACGTATTTACCATAATGTTGAGGAATTTGTTTGTGGATAATGTAATTTTCAATGTCAGTACAAAATCCGACCAGATGATTTTCTCCTTGTAAGTTGTTAATTCGGAGCCATTGGTGTAGTGGGTTTTGTCTACCATCTCCCGCTCATTTTTTGAACAATAAAAATAAGCTGTCAATGGAAATAAGCTGTCAACTATTTTGAAATAAACAATATAAATTAGCTAATAACTATGTTTGAGAAACTCACATAGCGGTAGAACTGGAGGCGTATCAACAAGGACCCAAATGTCCATATTGTCTTGGTTGATGTCAGGATTACCAAGATCCATGGTGATAAGCATACCCTCATCAAAACCATACATCTTGCAAAATGCTTCCCAATTTTTGCAACCAAAATGGGTTACGGTCTCAGAATTATATAGATTTACTTCAAAGTCCACATCGTGATGAGTCCTTAGGTGAATTTTCTTTGTTTCAGAAATTTCATGGTCTTCAAAATCCATCCTCTCCAAGACATAGCGTCTTGCATGGCATGGGATAAGCTATACTCGAATTGTAAAAGATGAAAATTACACGTTGAAATAGTTGAAGTAATGCTTAATTATGAAAATAACACTTGTCGTCGTTGTGTACCGTTTCGACTTCGAAGGTCTCCTCGAGCTTAATGCTGAAGCGCCGATCATCGTCCAGGTGAGGCATGTCGCACAGACCTCGATTGTCGTGGCACCAGTCGCACTCCGCCGGGAGACTTTCGTCGTCCGATGATGATGACGACATATCCTGGGACAGCTCCCAGAATTGCTTGCCGCTCGAACCACTGGCCTCATCGTTGTGGGCCATGTTTCGCTCTAAATAGGAAAAAAGTTTGGTCAAAAAGTTGGTTATTGTGAAGGAACAAGATCATGGTCTCATCATTTAGGGTTTGTCGACAGCGAGGCACCCTAAAAGCCTAAGCTTTCATCATTTAGGGTTTCGACGCCGAGGCACCCTAAAAGCCTAAGCGTACATCATTTAGGTTCTCATCGACACCGAGGCATCCGGGGCAGCCAAGTTAAGTTTTCATCATTTAGGGTTTATCGATGCCGAGGCACCCTAGGTTGGGCCTAATCACTTGGCTCTATTGCCACCTATGGTTTAATGCAGCAAGAATGGCGGGGCAGTTGATCCTACTTAACTAAGTACTAAGATACCCCGGCCCATGCATTAGTCGCAAGTACCCCATATGTCCTATTTTTAGCAAAGTCGTGCTAAAATTCACGGAAAATTTCAGCATGACCTTTGCTGAAAATAGGACATATGGAGTACCCGAATTTGCTGGAACGGAAGTTAATCGACATTCCGGCAAACTCAAGGGCCTCTCGGGGTACAGCAACAGCATCACAAGTTGACAAATTTCCCAACTAGTACAGGAGCAGCGCATCACAAGTAGTACCAATGAACATATAGTCCAGCAACTTGAAAAAGCTGAAGTTCTCAGCATGAAGTAAACATGAGTATCCAGAATAGTTATTTGCTTGATCTCAAGTTTGACATATACGATAGTGATAGATGTATGGAGCAGAACAATGCCAAAGCCACAACCTAAAATCAGGAACAAATAAAAACACAAACTACAAATTGATGCGATCTAAATATACTTTTCCCTTACAACAAAATAGCACTGTGATTTACAATGTAATACTCCAAGCTGAGCTGAATATTTTCAAAGGTAGGACTATTTAGTTCATGAAACATAACATAAAATTTTGTTTCCTCTTGTTCAGTAATAATTAGTTTTTTTAATGAATAA
Source organism: Triticum monococcum (assembly GCA_034509565.1). NCBI lineage: Eukaryota > Viridiplantae > Streptophyta > Magnoliopsida > Poales > Poaceae > Triticum > Triticum monococcum. The sequence goes on from CM067841.1 coordinate 83,056,709, forward strand.
CAATGGCATTTCATTTCTGCTGGTTTATTTGGAAACAACAGATCCCCAAGTCAAAATTCAGGAGAACTTGAATTTCAATTTCTGCTAGTTTCCGTTGTTTATATTTAAATAAACATTGCAACTTCAGTAACGTGGAACTAAGAGCAGAATAGTTATTTGGGGTACTAGCTAGCCAGACACCACCAATTATCAAACTTAGTTGTTAGCTGAATATTTCAAAGCAGACTTAGGTACAGATGTCACCCATACTATCTTGATTGGAACAGTCAATGCAATCTACTAGGATAGTAATAAGGTATGCATTTACAAGTTTAAGAAAAGTCTATAGATCTTGCTTCAGTTAATCTGCAAGGAAGCCTATAGATCTTGCTCGAATGCAGTAGCAAACTGAAGATTACTGTGAATAACAATGTAAAGTAGCAAACTCAAACTGAATCCAGTAACCATCTGAATTTACAATAGATTTTCTACTCCAAGTTCAAGCCCAAACATCTGAATTACTTTAGCTAAGACTGTACATTTCTGAACTTGTTTCAATTGTTGAACATGTTTCAATTGGAAACCTCGACGGTGCACCAGGTGGAAGAGGAGAGCAGCAGGGGGAGAGGGGATGCTCACCGGGTGGCACAAGGAGGTCGGCGAGAGCTTAGTAGCAGTAGAGGGTGGCGGTGCCCGCGGGGGAAGACGAGGGCGATGCATCGGAGACGAGCTCGAGGTCGGGGTCGGGGAGGACGAAGCAGAGCTCGTGGACTTGCCGCCGAGGTGCGGGGACGGCGATGGCCGCGGCTAACACAGCGACGAGGCTCGGGATCTGGCGGAGAAGGCGAGCGGGGGAGAGGGCGAGCGGGCGGAGGGGGGACGGTGAGGGCGCAGGCACGGGCGGAGGGGGGACGGCGTGGGCGTGGGCGCGGGCGGAGGGGGGACGGCGAGGGCGCGGGCGCGGGCGGAGGGGGGACGGCGAGGGCCTAGGCGCGGGCGGAGGGGGGACGGTGAGGGAGGTGGACAGGTGCGGCGGGGGAAGCGAGCACGGCCGGGGACGGCGAGCACGGCCGGGAAAGTGGTGGGCGCGGTGGTGGTCAGGCGCGGGTGAGACGAGGCAGGGGAGGGATTACTAATGGCGCACCATCTGGTGGTGCGCCGTTAGTAGTTTTGCAAAAAAAAATACTAATGGCGCACTGTCCCACAGTGCGCCATTACTAGTTTAAACTAGTAATGGCGCACTGTGGGACAGTGCGCCATTAGTAGTTTTGCAAAAAAGGAATAAAAAATATAATAAAAAAATAACATCAGTGGCGCACTTTCCGACAAGTGCGCCATTACTAGTTACAACTAGTAATGGCGCACTGTGTCTGGATGCGCCATTAGTATGTTTGGACAGGCGCACTAGTTCAAAAAAATTTTTTTGATACTAATGGCGCACCCTGGGCCTGATGCGCCATTAGTAGTTTCAACGCTAATGGCGTATCAGAAGGTGGTGCGCCATTAGTATATACTAATGGCGCACCGCTTGTCTGGTGCGCCATTAGTGTCAATCCCATCTATAGCCCTTTTTCTAGTAGTATGGGGTATTCATGGCAAGCCGGAAGCTTAAGCATTACTTTTAGGGTCATCCTATCACTGTGGTTAGCTCTGCTCCTTTAGAAGATATTATTCAAAATAGAGAAACCACATGACGAGTCGCCAAGTGGGCCATTGAACTTGGGTCTCATGGTTTAAAGTGTGTGCCACATACTGCCATCAAATCTCAAGCACTGTTGGAGTTCATTAATGTTTTGACGGAGTTGCAGATACCCGAGGAGCAGCCAGACAACACATATTGGACGATTCATTTTGATGGGTCCAGACAATTGGAAGGCTCGGGGGCAGGACTTGTTTTAACTTCTCCTCGAGGTGACAAGTTTTGTTATGTGTTGTGATTGATGTTTCCTTGTACTAACAACGCACCTGAATATGAGGCCTTACTCCATGGGCTTTGAATGGCTACGGAAATGAGTTTAAGCTGGCTACGGTGCCTGGGCGACTCAGATTTGGTGGTTCATCAAGTATCAGGCAAGTGGGATTCCAAGGATCCTCTCATGGCGGCTTTATCGCCGTGAGGTTGACGCTGTTGCTGGACACTTCAAAGGTTATCAAGTAGAGCACATCGACCGCAGAAAGAACGAAGCGGCTGATGCTTTAAGCCGGTTGGGATCTCGGTGTAAGCCGGTGCCTCCTAACACTTTTTTAGATGTTCTGCATAACCTTTCTGTCAAGTTGCCTACAGAGGAGGACTTGGCCGTTCAAGACCCGGAGGCACAATTTGTGGTGGATCTTCATGTCATTCCAGATTGGATAGTGCCGTATTTGGCTTATATGACCCGGGGCGAATTGCCAGAGGATGAGAACTTGGCTAGAAAGATAACCCGGCGGTATAAGTCAATGACAATTTCCAATGGTGAGTCGTATCATCGCAGTTTCACCGGAGCGTTTCAACGTTGTGTCTCTCCTGAAGGAGGTCAAGAAATCCTCCATGAGATCCATGAAGGGGATTATGGCCATCATGCCGGTTCAAAGTCCCTTGTGGCCAAAGATTTCCGTCATGGTTTTTACTGGCTAACGGCTCACGCCGATGCGGAGGATCTGGTCAGTAGGTGTGATGGGTGTGAAAAATTTGCACAACGAGCGCACGTGCCAGCTCAAGAATTGTGAATGATTCCAATTACTTGGCCGTTTGCAGTTTGGGGGCTCGATATGGTTGGACCTTTCAAAAGATCCAAAGATAAAAAGACACATCTTTTGGTGGCAGTTGACAAATTCTCAAAATAGGTTGAGGCAGAGCCGGTTAGTAAGTGTGATGCAGCCACAGCAGTTCAGTTTATGAAAAAGGTGATCTTTCGTTTTGGCTTTCCACACAGCATTATAACTGACAATGGTACTAATCTGTCCAAAGGTGCTATGGAGGAATTTTGTTAACGTGAGCATATCCGGCTCGATGTTTCATAAGTAGCTCACCCCCAATCCAATGGTCAAGCTGAGAGAGAAAATCAGGAAATCTTAAAGGGTCTCAAGCCTCGGCTTATGGTTCCTTTACAACGGACGCCGGGTTGTTGGGTAGAAGAGTTACCCTCAGTACTATGGAGCATCAATACCACCCCTAACAGGTCTACGGGTTATACGCCTTTCTTCATGGTTTATGGACCAGAAGCAGTCCTGCCCAGTGACATCCTTCATGATTCGCCCCACATGGCGGCTTATTGTGACGCCCCTGACTTAACTATACACTAATCATGCACGCAAATGTGTACGACCAAGATCAGGAACTCACGGGAAGATATCACAACACAACTCTACACACAAATTAAAATAATACAAGCTTTATTACAAGCCAGGGGCCTCGAAGGCTCGAATACAAATGCTCGAAGGCACAAGAGTCAGCGGAAGCAACAATATCTGAGTACAGACATAAGTTAAACAAGTTTGCCTTAAGAAGGCTAGCACAAAAGTAGGAACTATCGAAAAGGCGAGGCCTCCTGCCTGGGACCTCCTAACTACTCCTCGAAGTCGAACTCCACGTAGAATCATCCTCGGGATCCTCTGGCTCCTGGACTCCATCATCTGGTCGCAACAACCGGGTACAGAAAGGGGGAACAGGGGGAGCAAAGCAACCATGAGTACTCATCCAAAGTACTCGCAAGCAAGGAGCTACACTACATATGTATGCATTGGTATCAAATGGAAAAAGGGGTATCATATGTGGACTGAACTGCAGAATGCTGGAATAAGAGGGGGATAGCTAGCCCTATCAAAGACTACGCTTCTGGTAACCTCCATCTTGCAGCAGGAGAAGAGAGTAGATGGTAAGTTCACCAAGTAGCATCGTGTAGCATAATCCTAACCGATGATCCTCCCCTTGTCACCCTTTGAGAGAGCGATCACCGGTTGTATCTGGCACTTGGAAGGGTTTGTTTTAATAAGTATCCGGTTCTAGTTGTCATAAGGTCAAGGTACAACTCCAAGTCATCCCGTTACCGAAGATCACGGCTATTCGAATATATTAACTTCCCTACAGCTGGGGTGCACCACATAAGCCAACACACTCGATCCCATTTGGCCGGACACACTTTCCTGGGTCATGCCCGGCCTTGGAAGATCAACACGTCGCAGCCCTACCTAGGCACAATAGAGAGGTCAGCACGCCGGTCTAAATCCTATGGCGCAGGGTCTGGGCCCATCGCCCTTTGCACACCTGCACGTTGCGTACGCGGCTGGTGAGCAGACCTAGCCTCCCTTATACAAGAGTAGGCATTCCAGTCCAACCCGGCGCGCGCCGCTCAGTCGCTGATGTCACAAAGGCTTTGGCTGAAACCACGATGTCGAGTGCCCATAACTGTCCCCGCGTAGATGGTTAGTGCGTATCGGCTAGTAGCCAGACTCAGATCAAATACCAAGATCTCGTTAAATGTGTTATCTTGAAATAATCGCGAATGCCGACCAGGGCCAGGCCCACCTCTCTCCTAGGTGGTCTCAACCTGCCCTGTCGCTTCGCCACAAAGATCCACTCAGAGGGCCGTCGGGACAAACATCCTTTCGGACCCAATCCGTGAATCACTCACGGGTACTCCTACGAGCCGACCCGTCTTTAGTCACCACAAGTAACATATATTATGTATATAAGTATATACCCATGATCAACTCCCGAGTGATCACAGCCCGATAGTATAGCATGGCAGACAGACAAGAATCTAGGGCCACTGATGATAATCTAGCATCCTATACTAAGCATTTCGGATTGCAGGAAAGGTATCAACAGTTGCAGCAACAATGTCAGGCTATGCATCAGAATAGGATTAAAGGAAAGTAGTAACATGATACACTACTCTAATGCAAGCAGTATAGAGGAGAGTAGGCGATATCTGGTGATCAAGGGGGGGGGGCTTGCCTGGTTGCTCTGGCAAGAGAGAGGGGTCGTTGACATCGTAGTCGAACTGGGGTCGCAGGCAGTCTCGGGGTCTACCGGAAAAGAGTAACGGAGGGGGAATACAATAAATAATAGAGCAATCAAAGTATCACAAAGCATAATAAGACAATACGCGGTGCTAGGGGTGACCTAACGCGGTATGAGGTGATACCGGTGAAGGGGGAAAACATCCGGGAAAATATCCCCGGTGTTTCGCGTTTTCAGACAGATGAATCGAAGGGGAAAAGTTGCATGTTCACTATGCTAGGGATGTGTGGCGGACGAACGGGCTGCGTATCCGGATTCATCTCGTCGTTCTGAGTAACTTTCATGTTGAAAGTATTTTCATCTGAGCTACGGTTTCATTTATATTAATTTTTAAAATTTTAAATCATTTTCTAATTTATTAATTATTAATTAAATTAACATTATCCAGAATAGTGCTTCCTGACGTCAGCATGACGTCAGCATGGCATCAGCAGTTGACCTGGTCAGCCTGACAGGTGGGTCCCGTTTGTCATTGACAGTGTTCCACTAAACATGATTAATTAGCTTAACTAGGTTATTAGGTTAACTAAACAAAATTAATTAAGTTAATTAATTAATTAACTAATAAGATAATTATTTTAATTATTATTATTTTTTAGTTTCTTTTTTTAACAACCATTTTGGGGTGCGAGGCCCCCTTGTCATAGGCCCCTCGGGGCTTAACGGGCGGGATAACGGGCGCGGGCGAGGCTGAAACGGGGCACCAGCGGGCGCGGCCATTGTGGCATCGGCTGCGGTAGGTGGAGTGAGGGGGAGCCGGCAGCGAACGGCGCCGGCGAAGGGCGGCGCCGGCGGAGAGTGGTGGCGGCGGTCGGTGGAGGCTGTGGCTCCAGCGACAGGGGCATTCCATGGCGCACGTGGGAGGGCGAGGTAGGGCGCGGGTGTCACACCCTAGTTAGTTCAAGCATTAGAGTGTGCATCATGTTTAAATTCCTCTTAAATTTGAAATGGGGAAGACATAACCCCAAACACCCCCTGGAAACAACTAGGGTTTACTAAAATTATTTTTCAATGAACCTGAAATGCCCTTCTAAAAAGTTCACCCTCTTTGTCTTGGGTTAGAACCTCTGGCAAAATTGGTGCACATTTTTCTAGGTCAACAGAAGGTAATTGAATTAAATCATAAGTATTTGAGTTTGGGCATTTAAATGCTCAAATAATTCTGGAAATAAATGTTTGCTATTGGAAATATTCGAAACAGAGCCCACAATTATTTTCAGGATTTTTGGAAACGTTTTAGTATTTTTATTAAAGCCCAACAGTTGCAGTTAAATAGAAAAACAGAAACAAATCAAAAAAAGAAAGAGAGGGAAGCCCACCTGGGCCTTACCTGTGCTGGCCCAGCCCACCTGGCTCGGCCCAGCCGACTGGCTTTGCCAGTCGTCGTCCTCCTCCCGCCAGGAGGAAGAGGAGCGCGTGGCCGGTGCCCGCGGCCACACGCCGGCCACCTCCTACTTCTACCGACGCCCTGGAGACGTCCAGGGGTGCCACGCTGACCCCCACGTCCCCCTCTCATCCTCCCTCACTCTCCCCCTCGCCGCTGTTCGCCGTAGCTGTCACCAGAGCCACCCCCTCGCCCCTCCGACAAGCCCAATAGCTCCGCCTCGTCGCCCTGGACCTCTCCGCTGACCCACGCGACTCCAAATGCCGCCGCACGCCGTCTTCGCCCTCGTCTTCAACCTCGGGCAACCGAGCAGTCTCCGGTCGATTCGGCGCCGCCAGGACCTCCCCGAGCTTGCTGACCCCCTCTCCGACTCCGCTGTGAGCTCCTCTTCCTCTCCCCTAGCTCCCGTGCTTGTTTGGCCTCTATAGTCACCACTTCCACCGCACCCGAAAGCTCCCCGCCGCCGGCCATGGCGCCGTCGTGGCCAGAGCCACAGTGGCTCAAAGCCAAGCTCACCGTTGTGCTCAGCGCAGCACCAGGAGCCCGTAGCCACCACCAGCTCCCTCTCTCATGCATCGTAGCGTCGAATCCATCCACGCCCGAACTCCGGCGACCGCCAAGGTCGTCGCCGGCATCGTTTCCGGCGTCCCCGTGTCCAACCACTTGCACCAATGGATGCGGCAGCTCCCCAGCTACGTGTAGCACGTCTCCACCGGCGATTTGGTCACCGGAGGACCAAATCCGAAGCTCTCCACCGTCTCGGCCTCGCCGGCGGCTCAGCGTCGGCGAGTTTGACCTAGTTTGATCCCTGTGTGGGCCCAGGTAGACCCCCTGAGTCTATGACAGGTGCGGCCGGTCTGCTAATGAATTTAGGATTAGTTTTAACTAAATTTAATTAATTCAGTCACTGACATGTGGGCCCAGGCCCCACTGACAGCTAATTAGTGTTAATCTAATCCTGTTAATTAGCTGAGAGACTGACAGAAGGGGCCCACCAGTCAGGATTGACCTGGACTGGCGCCTTTGACCCGCTGACGTCACAGTGATGCAGTGCTGACGCATTAATTCAATTTCTGGATTTATTCTTTAATAGTAAATTCCAGAAAATAGTCAAAACTTCTAAAAATCATAGAAAATCAACCATAGCTCCAAATGCAAAGATTTATATATGAAAAATGATCAGAAAAATTCAATCTATCCATCTGTAATGGTTTCATGCATGACAAAACAAGTTTACCTTGCTGTTTAAGAAGAATAAGGTAATGCACTAATAAGGCCATGTTTAATGAGCTAATATTTGAATCTTTGATTCAAATGAGATCATCCCCTTCTATTTTATCTTGCATTAAGCCAAGACACTTTCATCTTGCCATATCATAGCATGCATCATATTGTTGCATATTGCCATGTGTTGATTATGTTTCCGTGTGTCTTTCGTGGTAGGTTCTGCCTCCGAGGATAACCCCGAGTATCCGTCTGAAGGGCAGTACCCTACTACCTCTACAACAGGCAAGCAACCCATTGATCATTCCGATACAACCCATGTTCTCGCTTCTGCTCTTGTTTAGTGCATTAAGACATCGCGATTCAAACTGTTGTGTGCTACGGTAGTTGAACCCTTATCCTCTGCATGACCTGTCATTGCCACAGTAACTAGATGAAACCCACTAGCATGTGTAGGAGTTGATTGAGCCATGTATGGGATTCCTACCTTGCTATGCCTGCTATGCTTAGAGTTGTGTCAGGTCTGGTTCATCTGGGTGATGGGCTAGAGTGATATGATTATGTCGGTAATATGAGGAATGTGTTGAACATGTTTTGGTAAAGGTATCGATGAGAGGCCATGTAGGAGTACATGGTGGGTTGTTTCATTGAGGCCGTCCCTAAGAATTGAGATCTGTATGTGTGATTTAAGATTCAGCTACTATCATGCATTGGAATCCTTAATTGACCCTCTCGGCTTCTTAAATACCCTAGTACTCTGTCCAGGAGTTGCAAATAGTTTCTGGTGTTGTAGGTTATGTGTTGGCGGCCGTGCGTAGCGCTGACCCTAGGGGTGGGCTATGTTGCGGTAGATACACCATGGCACAGTGTACCGAGTCACCCATTTGGTGTCTCGGGAACCCTGTTCACATCGTTCGGGGCCATATGTGGAAACCTCGGCCGGACTCCCTGCGGATGGAACCTGGATAGGCGATAAACCTGGACTAGAGACTTAAGTGTTTAGGTAGGCCGTGGCCGACACCCTCGCTGGGCTTCTGCTTGAAGGTTGCCGAGTACATGTCGTGTAAACGGCGGTAAGTGGTGAAAGCGTGTATGACGAAGTACACCCCTGCAGGGTATAAAACTATTCGAATAGCCGTGTCCATGGTAAAGGACTACTTGGTTGCCTATACAGTTCATAGACAAGTTAATGGATACTACTAAAAGACTCAAGATAAGTGTGAGTACCGAGGATGGGCTCTCGTAGGATGACGAGGGAGGATCCCCGGTGGAGTATTGTGTTGGTGAGTAGTGGACTCGTGTGCGAAAACTATTTTACTAGTGGAGTTCCGTAGGATAGCTTAGCCAAGAGTCAAAGCTGGCTTGCTGCAATAACCCCACCACCTTCTTGAGAATGAGCATGTGTAGTAGGTTCTGATGTAAGACTTGCTGAGTACCTTGTACTCATGTTTGCTTATTTATTGTTTTCAGACGACAACGATGCCCCCTCCGATGGGTTTTATGTAGACCTTGATGTCGACGAGTGACTAGCCACCCAGGTGGTGATCCTGGCCATGGAGGGCCCTATGTAGATAGACAGGCTTCGAGAAGCCTTCTTTCTTTCTAGTGTCTGTACTCAGACTAGTTGCTTCCGCATGTGCTTGTATGAGTGTATGACTTGAGTGTCGGGTCATGTGACCCTTATCTGTATGAACATGCTATGTATGGCTCTCTGGAGCCTTTAAATAAAGTACTTGAGTTCTAGAGTTTTGTTGTGATGCCATGTTGTATGTACTCATATCGAGCATATTGTGTGTATGATTGAAATGCTTGGTATGAGTGGGATCCGACAATCTAGTTGTTTATCCTTGGCAGCCTTTCTTATGGGGAAATGTAGTCTAGTGTTCCTCGAGCCATAGTAGTTCGCTACAGCCCGGTTCACCGAAGTCCTACTACCCAGCACTACTGTTCAGGACACTTGACTGGCCGGCATGTGTTTCACTTCGTTCCTATGTTTGTTCCTTCGGGGAAATGTCACGCGGTGACTTTCGGAGTCCTGCCTAGCCTGCTACAGCACGGGTTCCCCGGAGTTCTGTTAGCCTAGTGCTACAGCCCGGAATCACTCACTGATGACCGACATGCTCGATGTGATTCATGTATGCTTGTCTCCATAGGTCGGTGCCGCTTTGGGTTCACGACTAGCCATGTCAGCCCGGGTTCTCTGTCATATGGATGCTAGCGACACTATCATATACGTGAGCCAAAAGGCGCAAACGGTCCCGGGCCATGGTAAGGCGACACCCATAGGATACCATGTGTGAGGCCGCAAAGTGATATGAGGTGTTACTAGCTAGATCGATGTGGCTTGGAATCGGGGTTCTGACAGCGTTGGCATCAGAGCCGGACTACCTGTAGGTTCGTTGAGCCAAACTGGTCGATGTCGAGTCTAGAAATGCTTTAGTTATATGTAGGGGAATTGATTGTGGAAGGGAACGTAAGGCTCTTTTACTCCTCTACCCTATGCCTCTGATCTGAGTCATTCTCTTCTCATTCAACGTGGGTCAAGGACTAGGCTCTCTTCTTCTATCAGGTTCATGTGTTACTAATCCGTAGTAGCTTATAGGATTGTTGTTACAAGCCCCAGTTCAGTTTCTACTATTTTAGTATGTTGCTAATTGGATTAGAACCTTGATATGATGTTGTTGAGTGGTATTGCGAACTGTTGTGGATGTCTCAAATCTTTTTCTGAGCATTTACAGCTGTTATGCTGTCCAATTTTTCCTAGAAATTCTAATGTCTTTGCATTCTAGTTGTGATTTCAGATGGCCAGCCATGCTCAAAACCAAGTGGTTCGCCTGACCCGGTGCCTCGATGTGCCCGGTCATACTGCTATGTTAGTCCGGGTAATGATCGAGACGGGTTACCGTTGGTATCCCGAATATACCGTTGAAGAGCAATTCCGAGACTTTAATCAAAGCCAATATTTCTGCACCGTCAGGATATTTCCTTCTTATCCTAGATCTACCGAGCCCCTTCACTGTTCCTATGGACTCGGGGTTACTATTGAGATGGCTTTGCAGGATGCTGCCTATTCCATGATGACCATCATGCGAGTCCGGACTGGCCTGCTTCGGAACACCGACTTCCATTACATGCCAGCTTCACTTCCGGGAGCACAAGGGTATCTTCAGGCTATATATGCTGACTCCACTCAGGAGGACTCATTAACTCGTACCACTGCCGAGATGCTCGAAGATAAGGACCGAGAGAATCGGGCCTTGAGGCTGGAGCTTTTCAATACCCGTGCTGATCATTGGGCTACATTGACTCAGTTTGCACCTGCGGTGCAAGCTGGATGTATGGATATAAGGGATCTGTATCCTGTGAGATCTGCTTTGCCAGACATTGTGGATTGGCGTGATGTGGGAGGCATCACCCCACCTCATGGTCCCCGCAGGCCACCGTTTGTTGGTCCAAGACCTCATCCTAGCCCCTATGGTCCACGGGCTCCTCAGGACCGTCTGTTCCCGGATGGTCATGTTGAACTTCTAGGCTATGGAGGTGACTTCTATGAGGACTACTACGGAGCTGTCTGAGTTAGTAGTAGTACCACCTGTATTGTAGTAGTTGTATCTCCACTGTCTTGCGTGACTTGTGGAAAATTGACTTTGTGTGTAATCAATTCCGGAGGTGTAGACAAATAATGTATAGGAGCTTGGGATGCCTTCGATGAGATGTAACGTCTTTCATCATAGTTGTACTGTAGCATGGGCTTGTACTAAACTATGTATGACGTGTATGACCATTGGTATATATATGGCAGTTTTATATTACCATGACATATGGATGAACATCTCCGCATCCCGTGTTATCCATTACATTCTGCACTTCCTTGCTAAGTTTGAGCCATCCTTGTCTAAACCGTTGTCTTGTTTTCTCCTAGGATGGTCAACACCCGCAGCAACCCTGCTGCCCCGGAGCAGGGGGAAGCCAGTGCAGCTAGGGGTGAAAATCTGCCTCACCCGCCTTCTCTGGCCGAAGTAATGCTGGAGGCGGAAAGAAACAAGCGTGAGACTAACCGCCTACTGGAGCGGATTGAGCAGAACACTGCATGCCACCCGCGAAATGACTTGGTGTCAATCAATGACTTTATCAAGTTGTACCCGCCAAAGTTTAACCATTCCGTCGAGCCCCTCAACGCGGATGACTGGCTTCGCAGCATCACCCACAAGCTACGCTCTGCCAATGTAGCCGAAGCCGACAAGGTTACTTATGGTGCCTATCACCTCGAAGGCCCTGCTAGCCTTTGGTGGGAAAACTTCGAAGCTATGCGCCCGGTCGGCCAAATCACTACTTGGGCTGAATTCAGTGAGGCTTTCCGTGAGCATCACATTCCAGAAGGTCTTATGGATCGCAAGAGGGAGGAGTTTTGCAATTTCACCCAAGGAAGACTGACTGTGGATGCATATAGTCGTGAATTTGGGAATCTGGCACGTTATGCCCCTGAAGAGGTATCTACTGACGCTAAGAAGCAAGCAAGGTTCCGCAAGGGACTTAGCCCTGAGCTTCGCCGCGATCTTCGTCTGCACAAGTGCACTTCCTTTCAGAAGTTGGTCAATAAAGCCATCAGTGCTGAGATAGGCCAGACCGATTATGACGCTTCACACAAGCACTCCCGTGATTTTGGCTCTTCATCCGGCTCTGGAGCTCAGAAGCGCCGGGTGTGGATCCCAAGCACGGCATTGCCACCCAGGTTCATCCCGAGGCCATCCTTTGAGGCGTCTCGTCCCAACCAGCAATTTGCACTGCCCAAGCCCTATGGTGGCCCCACTGCTAACGCTGCTCCACGCCCCAATGTGGTGACATGCTTTAAGTGTGGAGAGCCGGGTCACTATAGCCGAGAGTGTCCCCAGAATAACAATCCCAATCAAACTGGAAAGTCCGTTGGCCGTGGTAAGCCCGCGGGAAAGACATTCTACGCCAAGCCGACCACCATTGCCCGTGGCCATGTCAACTATGTCTTAGCCGAGGGGGCTCATGAGGATCCTAACGTCGTCCTTGGTACGCTCCTTGTTAACTGCCATCCGGCATCTGTTCTTTTCGATACTGGAGCATCTCATTCATTCATATCCGAGAACTATGCTCGAATGCATAACACGACATTTTGTGACACGCCCACTTCCATGGTAATTCAAACACCGGGTTCCAAATGGCAAACTTCTAGAGTAAGCCATGGGAACGAAATTCTTGTCGATAGACTTGTCTTCCTTGCATCCTTAATAGCTCTCAAGTCCTCGGACATAAACATCATATTGGGTATGGACTGGATGTCAGCTCATTATCCTAAGATTGATTGTGCCACTAGAACCATTCAACTTACTCACCCATCGGGAAAGACAGTCAATACCTTAACTCGAGTGGCCAAGTGCCAGCTTTACTCCCTAAATGCCAACCCCCTTCCAGACCTTGAGGATGTTCTGGTAGTCCGAGACTTTCCGGATGTCTTTCCAGAAGAACTGCCAGGTGTTCCACCTGACAGGGATGTCGAGTTTGTGATAGACCTTGTTCCAGGAACCGTTCCAATTTCTAGAAGACCCTACAAGATGGCACCCTTAGAACTAGCTGAGCTTAAGAACCAACTCGATGAGTCCTTGAAAAAGGGTTTCATTCGTCCTAGTTCCTCTCCTTGGGCTTGCCTCGTCCTCTTCGTTAAGAAGATGGATGGAACGGATCGAATGGTTGTGGATTACCGACCTATCAATTTGGTCACCATCAAGAACAAATACCCGCTTCCCAGGATCAACGATCTGTATGATCAGCTCGCTGGATCCTCAGTCTTTTCCAAGATGGATTTGAGGTTGGGCTACCATCAAATCAAAATCAGAAACGGGGACATTCCCAAAATGGCCTTTGTTACTCGTTATGGCCAATACGAGTACACCGTCATGTCCTTCGGTTTAACCAATGCCCCAGCTACCTTCTCTCGATTAATGAACTCGGTCTTCATGGAGTACTTGGATAAATTCGTCGTAGTATACCTCGATGACATACTCATCTACTCCAAGAATGAAGAGGAACATGCCGAACATCTAAGGCTAGTATTGATGAAACTTCGAGAGCATTGCCTTTATGCCAAATTCTCCAAGTGTGAATTTTGGTTGCCAGAAGTGACCTATCTAGGCCATGTAATCTCTGGTAAGGGTATTGCTGTCAAACCCGAGTGAGTTCAAGCCATCCTTGATTGGACTCCACCTGAGACGGTTAAGCAAGTTCGGAGCTTCCTTGGCTTAGCGAGCTATTGCCGCCGCTTCGTCGAGAATTTCTCCAAGGTTGCTAAACCTCTAACTGAACTCCTCAAGAAAGATAAAAAGTTCGAGTGGACTCCACAGTGCGAGTTCTGCTTTCAGGAACTGAAAAGATGTCTGACATCTGCTCCCGTACTGGTATCACTAGATTTCTCCAAGGACTTTATTATCTATTGCGACGCCTCGTGACAAGGACTAGGTTGCATACTCATGCAAGATTGTCACGTAATTGCCTATGCTTCACGGCAATTACACCCACATTAGGAAAATTATCCCACACATGATCTAGAGCTTGCAGCTGTAGTCCATGCAATTAAAACATGGCGACATTACCTCCTCGGTAATCGTTGCGAGATCTTCACCGATCACAAAAGTTTGAAATATATCTTCACCCAACCAGATTTGAATCTCAGGCAAAGACGTTGGGTCGAGTTGATCTCGGATTACGACTTAGGAATAACTTAGACCCTGGGCAAAGCCAATGTCATGGCTGATGCACTAAGTCGTAAATCCTATTGTAACAACCTGATGTTACAACAAAGTCAACCACTTCTCCATGAGGAATTCCGTAAGCTTAATCTTCACATTGTTCCTGGAAGATTCCTATCCACCCTGGTGGCGAAACCTACCCTTATGGATCAAATCATAACCGCCCAGCGGTATGATAAGGGCATATCCCGAATTAAGGAAAACATTGCTAGCGGAGTTGCTAAATGTTTTTCCATGGATAAGCGGGGTGCTGTCTTCTTCGAGAACCGTCTGGTGGTTCCCAAGAAACAACATCTACGCCAGTTGATCCTTAAGGAAGCTCATGAATCCCCTCTCACCATTCATCCCGGTAGTACTAAAATTTATCAAGACCTACGCCAGAGGTTTTGGTGGACTAGGATGAAAAGAGAAATCGCTCAATACATTGCTAGCTGCGACGTCTGTCGTCGTGTTAAAGCAGAGCACCAACGGCCTGCTGGCACCCTTCAACCTTTGGCTATTCCCGAGTGGAAATGGGATAAAATCAGTATGGATTTCATCACTGGGTTTCCCAGGACCAAGAGAGGGAATAATGCCATCTTCGTCGTGATCGACCGTCTTTCCAAAGTAGCCCATTTCCTACCTGTTTGTGAGAGTATCACTGCTAGCCAGCTAGCCGATTTATACATCTCCCGAATAGTGTCTCTTCATGGTGTCCCATTGGAAATTAACTCAGGCCGTGGGAGTCTCTTCACCTCTCGATTTTGGGAAAGTTTCCAAAATGCTATGGGAACTCGTCTCTCTTTTAGTTCCGCCTTCCATCCTCAATCAAGTGGTCAAGTAGAGCGAGTCAATCAAATTCTAGAAGATATGCTTCGAGCTTCTGTCATCTCGTTCAGAAAGAGTTGGGAGAAGTGCCTTCCATTCGCTGAGTTTGCTTATAACAATAGTTCTCAAGCTAGCTTAGGCAGGGCTCCTTTCGAAGTTCTCTATGGATGAAAATGTCGAATGCCTCTTCATTGGTCAGAAACCAGGGAAAGACAACTCTTTGGCCCGGATATGATTCAGGAAGCAGAAGAGCAGGTTCGCGTTATTCGTGAGAAATTGAAAACAGCCCAATCTCATCAAAAGAGTCAATATGATCGTAAACATAAGCCTATGACTTATGAAGTCGACGAGAAGGCTTACCTTCGGGTTACTCCATTAAAGGGAACCCATCGTTTCGGTATCAAAGGCAAATTGGCTCCTCGTTACATTGGACCCTTTCGCATTCTTGCCAAACGAGGAGAAGTTGCCTACCAATTGGAACTACCTCCGCATCTTTCCAGATTTCACGATGTCTTCCACGTTTCACAACTCAGGCGTTGCTTCGCGGATCCTATCCGTGGAGTGGACCACGAAACGCTTGATCTAAAATATAACCTCTCATATCAAGAATATCCCGTTCGTATCCTTGATCAAGCCGAGCGTACCACTCGACGTCATAATATCAAGTTTCTCAAGGTTCAATGGTCACACCATTCCGAGAAAGAAGCCACTTGGGAAAGGGAGGATCGTCTTCGACTCGAGTACCGCACCTTCTTCCCGGAGGATCCTAAATCTCGGGACGAGATTCTTTTGAGTCGGGGTGAGTTGTCACACCCTAGTTAGTTCAAGCATTAGAGTGTGCATCATGTTTAAATTCCTCTTAAATTTGAAATGGGGAAGACAGAACCCCCAACAGCCCCCTGGAAACAACTAGGGTTTACTAAAATTATTTTTCAATGAACCTAAAATGCCCTTCTAAAAAATTCACCCTCTTTGTCTTAGGTTAGAACCTCTGGCAAAATTGGTGCACAATTTTCTCGGTCAACAAAAGGTCATTGAATTAAATCATAAGTATTTGAGTTTGGGCATTTAAATGCTATAAAATAATTTAAATGCTCAAATAATTCTGGAAATAAATGTTTGCTGTTGGAAATATTCTAAATAGAGCCCACAATTATTTTCAGGATTTTTGGAAACGTTTTAGTATTTTTATTAAAGCCCAACAGTTGCAGTTAAATAGAAAAACAGAAACAAATCAAAAAAATAAAGAGAGGGAAGCCCACCTGGGCCTTACCTGTGCTGGCCCAGCCGACTGGCCTTGCCAGTCGTCGTCCTCCTCCCGCCAGGAGGACGAGGAGCACGTGGCCGGCACCCAATGCCACACGCCGGCCACCTCCTGCTTCTGCCGACGCCCTGGAGATGTCCAGGGGTGCCACGCTGACCCCCACGTCCCCGTCTCATCCTCCCTCACTCTCCCCCTCGTCTCCCTCACCCTCTCCGGCAATGGCCGAGCGCGACCCTCACCGCCGTTTGCCGTAGCCGTCACCAGAGCTACCCCCTCGCCCCTCTGACAAGCCCAATAGCTCCGCCTCGTCGCCCTGGACCTCTCCACTGACCCACGCGACTCCAAACGCCGCCGAACACCGTATTCGCCCTTGTCTTCAACCTCCGGCACCCGAGCCGTCTCCGGCCGATTCGGCACCGCCAGGACCTCCCCGAGCTCGCTGACCCCCTCTCCGACTCCGCTGTGAGCTCCTCTTCCTCTCCCCTTAGCTCCCGTGCTCGTTTGGCCTCTGTAGTCGCCACTTCCACCGCGCCCGAAAGCTCCCCACCGCCGGCCATGGCGCCGTCGTGGCCAGAGCCACAGTGGCTCAAAGCCAAGCTCACCGTTGTGCTTAGCGCAGCACCAGGAGCCCATAGCCACCTCCAGCTCCCTCTCCCGTGCACCATAGCATCGAATCCATCCACGCCCGAACTCCGGCGACCGCCAAGGTCGTCGCCGGCGTTGTTTCCGGCGTCCCCGTGTCCAACCACTTGCACCACTAGATGTGTCAGCTCCCCAGCTATGCGTAGCACGTCTCCACTGGCGATTTGGTCACCGGAGGACCAAATCCGAAGCTCTCCGCCGTCTCGGCCTCGCCGGCGGCTCAACGCCTGCGTGTTTGACCCAGTTTGACCCCTGTGTGGGCCCAGGTAGACCCCCTGAGTCTATGACTGGTGGGGCCGGTCTGCTAATTAATTTAGGATTAGTTTTAACTAAATTTAATAAATTCAGTCACTGGCATGTGGGCCCCGGCCCCACTAACAGCTAATTAGTGTTAATCCAATCCTGTTAATTAGCTGAGAGACTGACAGATGGGGCCCACCAGTCAGGTTTGACCTGGGCTGGCGCCTTTGACCCACTGACGTCACAGTGACGCAGTGCTGACGCATTAATTCAATTTCTGGATTTATTCTTTAATTGGAAATTCCAAAAAATAGTCAAAACTTCTAAAAATGATAGAAAATCAACCATAGCTCCAAATGCAAAGATTTATATATGAAAAATGATCAGAAAAATTCAATCTATCCATCTGTAATGGTTTCATGCATGACAAAACAAGTTTACCTTGCTGTTTAAGCAGAATAAGGTAATGCACTAATAAGGCCATGTTTAATGAGCTAATATTTGAATCTTTGATTCAAGTGAGTTCATCCCCTTCTATTTTATCTTGCATTAGGGCAAGACACTTTCATCTTGCCATATCATAGCATGCATCATATTGTTGCATATTGCCATGTGTTGATTATGTTTCGGTGTGTCTTTCGTGGTAGGTTCTGCCTCCGAGGATAACCCCGAGTATCCATTTGAAGGGCAGTACCCTACTACCTCTACAACAGGCAAGCAACCCATTGATCATTCCGATACAACCCATGTTCTCACTTCTGCTCTTGTTTACTGCATTAAGACATCGCGATTCAAACTGCTATGTGCTACGGTAGTTGAACCCTTATCCTCTTCATGACCTGTCATTGCCACAGTAACTAGATGAAACCCACTAGCATGTGTAGGAGTTGATTGAGCCATGTATGTGATTCCTACCTTGCTATGCCTGCTATGCTTAGAGTTGTGTCAGGTCTGGTTCATCTGGGTGATGGGCTAGAGTGATATGATTATGTCGGTAATATGATGAATGTGTTGAACATGTTTTGGTAAAGGTATGGATGAGAGGCCATGTAGGAGTACATGGTGGGTTGTTTCATTGAGGCCGTCCCTAAGAACTGAGATCTGTATGTGTGATTTAAGATTCAGCTACTACCATGCATTGGGATCCTTAATTGACCCTCTCAGCTTCTTAAATACCCTAGTACTCTGTCCAGGAGTTGCGAATAGTTTCTGGTGTTGTAGGTTATGTGTTGGCGGCCGTGCGTAGCGCTGACCCTAGGGGTGGGCTATGTTGCGCTAGATACACCGTGGCACGGTGTACCGAGTCACCCGTTTGGTGTCTCGGGAACCCTGTTCACATCGTTCGGGGCCGTATGTGGAAACCTCGGCCGGACTCCCTGCGGATGGAACTTGGATAGGCGATAAACCTGGACTAGAGACTTAAGTGTTTAGGTAGGATGTGGCCGACACCCTCGCTGGGCTTCCGCTTGAAGGTTGCCGAGTACATGTCATGTAAACGGCGGTAAGTGGTGAAAGCGTGTATGACAAAGTACACCCCTGCAGGGTATAAAACTATTCGAATAGCCGCGTCCGCGGTAAATGACTACTTGGTTGCCTATACAGTTCATAGACAAGTTAATGGATACTACTAAAAGACTCAAGATAAGTGTGAGTACTAAGGATGGCCCTCTCGTAGGATGACGAGGGAGGATCCCCGGTGGAGTATTGTGTTGGTGAGTAGTGGACTCGTGTGCGAAAACTATTTTACTAGTGGAGTTCCGTAGGATAGCTTAGCCAAGAGTCAAAGCTGGCTTGCTGCAATAACCCCACCACCTTCTTGAGAATGAGCATGTATAGTAGGTTCTGATGTAAGACTTGCTGAGTACCTTGCACTCATGTTTGCTTATTTATTGTTTTCAGACGACAACACTGCCCCCTCCGATGGGTTTTATGTAGACCTTGATGTCGACGAGTGACTAGCCACCCAGGTGGTGATCCTGGCCATGGAGGGCCCTATGTAGATAGACAGGCTTCGAGAAGCCTTCTTTCTTTCTAGTGTATGTACTCAGAGTAGTTGCTTCCGCATGTGCTTGTATGAGTGTATGACTTGAGTGTCGGGTCATGTGACCCCTATCTATATGAACATGCTATGTATGGCTCTCTGGAGCCTTTAAATAAAGTACTTGAGTTGTAGATTTTTGTTGTGATGCCAGGTTGTATGTACTCATATCGAGCATATTGTGTGTATGATTGAAATGCTTGGTATGAGTGGGATCCGACAATCTAGTTGTTTATCCTTGGCAGCCTTTCTTATGGGGAAATGTAGTCCAGTGTTCCTCAAGCCATAGTAGTCCGCTACAGCCCGGTTCACCGGAGTCCTGCTAGCCCAGCACTACTGTTCAGGACACTTGACTGGCCGGCATGTGTTTCACTTTGTTCCTATGTTTGTCCCTTTGGGGAGATGTCACGCGGTGACTTCCGGAGTCCTGCCTAGCTTGCTACAGCCCGGGTTCCCCGGAGTCCTGTTAGCCTAGTGCTACAGCCCGGAATCACTCGCTGATGACCGACATGCTCGATGTGATTCATGTATGCCTGTCTCCATAGGTCTGTGCCACTTTGGGTTCACGACTAGCCATGTCGGCCCGGGTTCTCCCTCATATGGATGCTAGCGACACTATCATATACGTGAGCCAAAAGGCGCAAATGGTCCTGGTCCATGGTAAGGCGACACCCGTGGGATACCGTGCGTGAGGCCGCAAAGTGATATGAGGTGTTACCAGCTAGATCGATGTGGCTTGGAATTTGGGTTCTGACAGCGGGCCAGCAATGGACGGCACCGCGCGAAGGAAGAAGAGGCCGGTGGCCACGGCGTGTCCATGACCGGAGCGGGATGCGGGCGAGCTCACGGGGCGAGCGAGGCCGTGCGGGGCTGCGGAGCTACGGGTGGCTTGGCCGGGGCACAGTCTCGTGCGCAGTGGCGCAGCCGAAGCGGGAAGGAGCCGCGTGGCCATGGCAGGTGCGTAGCGGGCGCTGGCGGTGTGAGCCCTGGCGGGGGAAGGACACGACGGCGATGGCGCGCAGCGATAACCGCATCAGAAGCAGAGAAGAAGGAGCGAGACCGGAGCCCGGTGGCTCACCCACATTGCAGGGACGAGGGGCGGCATGGCTCGGGGTGCCTTTGAGGAGGAAGATGGGGAAGAGCGCCGAGGAGGATGCAGGCCGGTGGGGTGGCTCCGGCGTCGTGGCCTCCGGCGAGGTCCTCGGCCGGCGGTGCCTCCAGATCGGCGAAGAGGGGGAGGCGAGGCGGTCCGGCAATGGGCGGTTGAGGACGAGGCAGCAAGGTCCAGGGCGACGGCGTCGGAGTGATGGGGTCAGAGCTGGGCCGCGTCGGGCAGCGGCGAAATCAGGCGTGCACCCCCCCCGATCCAGATCGAGGGGGAGAGGGAAGAGATGAGGGGGATCGTGGG
This sequence comes from Triticum monococcum, assembly GCA_034509565.1. Classification (NCBI taxonomy): domain Eukaryota; kingdom Viridiplantae; phylum Streptophyta; class Magnoliopsida; order Poales; family Poaceae; genus Triticum; species Triticum monococcum. The sequence continues at coordinate 83,077,473 of CM067841.1, forward strand.
GGGGCAGTGGGGTGTCGGTGGTTAGGGTTTGGGTCGCCTCAGGGGATATGGGAGTGGGGATGGGCCGGCCGGCTAAGGGAGTGGCCGACTGGGCCGACCTGTTGGGTCGGTGCCTAGTGGGGGGGGGTTACTTTCTTTTCTTTTCTTTGTTTTGCTTTCTCTTAGTTTGTTTTTCTGTTTTCATTTTAGTTTTTGATATTTTAGCTTCTTGAAGATACTAAGCTAGCACCTAAATTAGTATCATCAAAATAGGACATTGCCAAACCTAGTTTGGACCCAAAATAAATTAGTTTAATATTTCTATATTTTCAAAAGCAATTAAATTATTATTTTATCCACTGGTTTTAACTAGTTTTAGGGTATTTAAACACTTTTAAAAAGGGTGGTTCCACCACCCAAGCTAGTTAGGGATTATTTGTCACATCATGAACATTTTAGTTTTAATATTTGAAACCTTTTATTGTTTGCTTGATTTTGAATTTGAATTTGAATCGGTTTTAAACTAACGTGAGTTTATCGACAGTAACCGAGGTGACATGGCATCATTAGTAGAGGTTCATAGTAGCTTAATTACCCGGGCATCACAATTCTCCTCCACTACAAGAAATCTCGTCCCGAGATTTAAGAGGGGGACTAGGGGGTAAGGTCTGGTTACGAAATTCTAACGAATCTTCTCGGTCTTGGTTTCTCTTCTCGAAGTGACCAGTCCAATACATTGATGTCTTCATTTCTCTGCTTCAGGTCCTCATGATAAAGTCGGCATCCTTTCTTCGGGATCTTCATCGTATTTACGAATAGGTAACGGGGTAGATCGGAAACGACAGAATGCTATAAGGGTAATAACCTGGGATTAACCCATGAATGAGCATATGAGTACGTCTCGAGTTGAACAAATAGAACACATCGCGAGTAAAGTTGGAAGGTCCAACAAGAAGTTGCAAGCAGCCAGCCAATCGTTCAATGCCTAGTCAGAAGGTGAAAGGGGTTTCAAGCAACGGAATAATTATTGTTTCCGATGCCAGAATTGATGATCTCATCGGAAGGTGGCTCATGAATTACATACGAGTCCATGTGGGAGGAATAACTTTGGGAACAGGGGGTGTACAGGAGAGTCAGGTTTCGATCCTGTGGAGCTGTGTGTTATGGGCCCACCATGTGTGGTAAAAGTAGGAAGGGTGATGACGTCTTGCACAATCATGTAAGCAAGACATGTCAGGGGATAGCCTATTAGTTATGTCGGCAACAACATCAGTACGAAGGGCGAGGGACGAAGAGAACCATTTTCCCGCTCGTTGAAACGAGGTGGACCAATAGGCAAAGTTCCCGTCCATCGGTGGTTACCGGAATGTCATCAACAACAGTAACAGGGTCTTACTGACAAAGTTGTACACCGAGGTGTTTACATAAGCAGCAAAATATTACTGCTTAGATCATTTAGATCACTAGAAAGGTTTAAACAAAACAATGGAAAGGAAAATGTGTTTAAACACATGTTTCAGGGATATATCCTTCCCAAGGACAAGCAGTGCATGATATCCATGACAAGATAGAAAGTTGAAAACCATTTAGGTAATGGGAGAGGAATTACCCATATAGCGGTGTTTGGATAATGGAGCAGGAAACATTTAGCATTGGGCTTCAAATGTTTTTATTGAAAATCGGAGTACCATAGACATGCTTCGAGATAGCATTGACATGGTCATCAAGCAAAGATTACACTTCGGATACACGAAGGGTCCATTAGGAACAACTTGTAGAATAAGCCTTACAATTTCCTCATGGAAGAATGGATATTCTTGCTAAAAGGAAGAACTATAACAATAGGCCCTCCAGCTAGGTGTGTTAGGCATGACATCACCTTACCGGGTCATATAAAGACCAACGTTATAACTCTTGGAAAATGAGTCCCAACCATCATATCTGACCGGGATCCATATCTGATTGGTGTCAAGATACCTCGGACTCAGGATGCCTGAGAAGAAAAGGTGCAACACAATTTGACGAGAAGACATCGTAAGATTCTCCGGAAATGAACAACGGAAGCGGGTTCTGAAACAGGAGTTCATCAGTAAACCTAAGGAGAGGAGGAGGAGGTGGCTGATAGGCCCAGCAACAAATCATCAAGATTTCCACAATTATGTGAATAAGGAAATATCATTTGTCGGATCAAATGATATAATGATGTATGCTCGAGGGAAACATACACAACTGAACAATGATAGAAGGGTGCACCCAGGGATCTGGACTAGGTAGCACGATCAATGTTCGAATAATGACTCAATAAGCAATAGACTTAGAATGAAACTGTAGACCAATAACTTCAAAGCAATAGGGTTGCTAGAAGTTTAGAATTTACACATCACAGACCATTTGTCGATATTCCGGTTAGAAACAACACGGAGACCAAGAAATGAACGGAGATGGCGAGAAGTATTATTATATCAAGAATTCTTAAGAGGTGGTGAAATTTTCACCACATTCTTGACATATAAGATGGTAATACTCCAATGTAAAGAAGAACAATGTTGGGTAGCAACGAACTCAAGGTATAACACAAAACATGAACAAGTTTGTGTTGAATGGAAGGCAATAAAGTGGTCAAAGATAACACAAATCATCAGGGGCAAGGAGGGTACTTCTCATCATGAATTCACTTAATATCTTAGAAGGGGGCAAAATGTTACTGATGATCATGAAAAATCTTGTCGAGAGGCTCCATGAGGATGCAATCACTCGGCGATGACATCAAGCCAAGGGAATGGTGAAGCAAAAGGTTATTATAACCATGGATAAGATGCCATTTCAGAATTCAGAGTTGTCTCTCAAGACAAACAATATGATGGTGAAAGTTCGATGTAAGCTTAGAGCACTGTCGGGATTGCGTCCCGAGGATGAAGGACATTGGTAGAATGGTCAAGCAGTCAGCCTGACGATGATGATGTAGTCAATCAGCTGGGAATGACACTATCGAGTACAAACTCGTAAGCATTGAAGATTACTAAGAGTTGTTGAATCGCAGTGCGGACTCGATTCAGTTATCGATGTCTTTGAGTGTTAAATCACTCAGAGGCCATGAAAAATTGGAATCAATGAGAATGTAGCACTTGATGAATAACTCATAAGAAGTTATGCAGTTCCGTGATAATCTTGAGATACCGGGGGGGTTAATACTCGACGACAAATCAAAGTAGAGGTTGGACTAGGGGTATTACTCCGCAGAAGACAAGTGCTTAAACTTGCCCGTGAAATGGGGTCAAAGAAGAACATATGGTCGAAACCACGATTGAAAAAGGCTGGATCCCATATATGAGAACTTATACCAAGGGGAAAATTTAATTTAAGAGCAGCTTTAACGATAAGATCTACATCGTGTCCATGGGCATGAACACAAAGTTCAAGGTCAACTCCCACTTCTTCAATGCATAACCTTTCATTCACTGCTCTAGTTAAAAATGATTTCAGTGTCAAAACCTACCTGGTGAATTACTAGAGGAGTATGACCCGTGAAAACTTTTGGGTTCACACAGATTACAAAAGGCATAGGTTCAACCCGTCAGGGTATCATGGAATCATATAGCACAAGCTCCAAGCGTAAATAACACCAGCACGAAAACAGAGCATTGTTGAGAAAAACAGAGGATATAATTCACCAAAAGCATTATGTATACAAGGAAAGGCTCACAAGGTTATTGAATAAGGAGGACACTATCAAATAATAATCCAATAAAGGATCTGACGGTCCATAGCAGAGCTGATGTGAGCATCGGCACACAATCAGTTGAAGAAAGGATGCAAGCGCATCAGATTATAGAACACCTGAATGATTCGAGGCTTAGTTACCAAAGGAATTATGATTCCCAAACAGAAGGATCAGAAGCAGACGCTCTGATCAAGGGTGGATAAGTACAATAGACCTAAGGGTACAATTGACGACAACAGATTGGTCGAGAACAAGTTCATGTTCAAAAATGGCGTCTGAGCCAGAAAGATAATTTAAAAAAGATCAACTGATAATTGCGTGCATTCGCACTCATGTTGAATCAATAGGATCAAAATTCCGGTGTCTAAGGATACTAACGAATATTGCCAGACGTATGGAAGCATCCATAATGCAAGCAGACAAGTATTGCAGAGCAATAAGGTACTAAGAATCCCTGGAGGATCGAATAGTATTTCGAAGACCATTGTGAAACACATGAACAACTGGGGGGTGAGCGGATACTCGATAAGTGTGAGACTTATCCATAGGGGTATTCAGGTGACAAAGAACAGCAAGGCAGTAAGCTCAAAGGATTATCGAAACAACGACAAGTATTTTGGGGTATCTTGTAATAACAAGACCAACTGGGGATGAATGTAAGAATAACAACTGCAAGTAGTTATCCATAAGGGTTGACGGTGGAAGGGGAAATGTAAACGCAATGAACACAAGTTCTCGGGTTACTAGCAGAGAGTATCTTCAGGGGCTTCACGTATAGCAGATGATCATCAGTAATAAGGGGCTCTCCGGGTGAAAGTGATAACGAGATCCTAATGTTAGATTTAGCTAAATTCATTTAACCCAAATAGAAGGGAGATTAGAGTCCCAAAGTATAGACGAGGAGTAAAAGATCCTAATACCACCCAAATGGCGACGTGGGCCCGTAAGGCACACAGCCATGTTAGTAAAAGTTTTTCTAATGTCTAGACACGACTTCGACCAAGGAGTGTGGAAGGGGGATTCCTACAGGCAGTCGGCTCTGATACCAACTTGTGACGCCCCCAATTTGACCGTACACTAATCATGCACACAAATGTGTACGACCAAGATCAGGAACTCACGGGAAGATATCACAACACAACTCTAGACACAAATTAAAATAATACAAGCTTTATATTACAAGCCAGGGGCCTCGAAGGCTCGAATACAAATGCTCGAAGGCACAAGAGACAGCGGAAGCAACAATATCTGAGTACAGACATAAGTTAAACAAGTTTGCCTTAAGAAGGCTAGCACAAAAGTAGGAGCGATCGAAAAGGCGAGGCCTGCTGCCTGGGACCTCCTAACTACTCCTCGAGGTCGAACTCCACGTAGAATCATCCTCGGGATCCTCTGGCTCCTGGACTCCATGATCTGGTCGCAACAACCGGGTACAGAAAGGGGGAAAAGGGGGAGCAAAGCAACCGTGAGTACTCATCCAAAGTACTCGCAAGCAAGGATCTACACTACATATGTATGCATTGGTATCAAATGGAAAAAGGGGTATCATATGTGGACTGAACTGCAGAATGCCGGAATAAGAGGGGGATAGCTAGTCCTATCGAAGACTACGCTTCTGGTAACCTCCATCTTGCAGCAGGAGAAGAGAGTAGATGGTAAGTTCACCAAGTAGCATCGTGTAGCATAATCCTAACCGATGATCCTCCCCTCGTCGCCCTGTGAGAGAGCGATCACCGGTTGTATCTGGCACTTGGAAGGGTGTGTTTTAATAATTATCCGGTTCTAGTTGTCATAAGGTCAAGGTACAACTCCAAGTCGTCCTGTTATCGAAGATCACGGCTATTCGAATAGATTAACTTCCCTGCAGGGCTGCACCACATAACCCAACACGCTCGATCCCATTTGGCCGGACACACTTTCCTGGGTCATGCCTGGCCTCGGAAGATCAACATGTCGCAGCCCTACCTAGGCACAACAGAGAGGTCAGCACGCCGGTCTAAATCCTATGGCGCAGGGGTCTGGGCCCATCGCCCTTTGCACACCTGCACATTGCGTACACGGCTGGTGAGCTGACCTAGCCTCCCTTATACGAGAGTAGGCATTCCAGTCCAACTCGGCGTGCGCCGCTCAGTCCCTAACATCACGAAGGCCTCGGCTGATGCCACGATGTCGAGTGCCCATAACTGTCCCCGCGTAGATGGTTAGTGCATTTAGGCCAGTAGCCAAACTCAGATCAAATACCAAGATCTCGTTAAATGTGTTATCTTGAAATAACCGCGAACACCGACCAAGGCCAGGCCCACCTCTCTCCTAGGTGGTCTCAACCTGCCCCGTCGCTTCGCCACAAAGATCCACTCAGAGGGTCGTCGGGACAAACGTCCTTTCGGACCCAATCCGTGAAGCACTCGGGGGTACTCCTACGAGCCGACCCGTCTTTAGTCACCACAAGTAACATATATTATGTATATAACTATATATCTGTGATCTACTCCCGAGTGATCACGGCCCGATAGTATAGCATGGCAGACAGACAAGAATGTAGGGCCACTGATGATAATCTAGCATCCTATACTAAGCATTTCGGATTGCAGGAAAGGTATCAACAGTTGTAGCAACAATGTTAGGCTATGCATCAGAATTGGATTAACGGAAAGTAGTAACATGATACACTACTCTAATGCACGGAGTATAGAGGAGAGTAGGCGATATCTGGTGATCAAGGGGGGGGGGGGGCTTGCCTGGTTGCTCTGGCAAGAGAGAGGGATCATTGACACCGTAGTCGAACTGGGGTCGCCGGTAGTCTCGGGGTCTACCGAAAAAGAGTAACGGAGGGGGAATACAATAAATAATAGAGCAATCAAAGTATCACAAAGCATAACAAGACAATACGCGGTGCTAGGGGTGACCTAACGCGGTATGAGGTGATACCGTTGAAGGGGGAAAACATCCGGGAAAATATCCCCCGTGTTTCGCGTTTTCAGACAGATGAATCGGAGGGGAAAAGTTGCGTGTTCACTATGCTAGGGATGTGTGGCGGACGAACGGGTTGCATATCCGGATTCGTCTCATCGTTTTGAGTAACTTTCATGTAGAAAGTATTTTCATGTGAGCTACGGTTTAATTTATATTAATTTTTAAAGTTTTAAATCATTTTATAATTTATTAATTATTAATTAAATTAACATTATCCAAAATAGTGCTTGCTGACGTCAGCATGCCGTTAGCATGGTGTCAGCAGTTGACCTGGTCAACCTGACAGGTGGGTCCCGTTTGTCATTGACAGTGCTCCACTAAACATGATTAATTAGCTTAACTAGGTTATTAGGTTAACTAAACAAAATTAATTAAGATTATTAATGAATTAACTATTAAGATAATTATTTTAATTATTATTATTTTTAATTCCTTTTTTAACAACCGTTTTTGGTGCGGGGCCCCCATGTCATAGGCCCCTGGGGGCTTAACGGGCGGGTTAACGGGCACGGGTGAGGCTGGAACGGGGCACCAGCGGGCGCGGCCATCATGGCGTCGGCCACGGTAGGTGGAGTGAGGGGGAGCCGGCAGCGAACGGTGCCGGCGGAGAGTGGTGGCGGCGGTAGGTGGAGGCTGCGGCTCCAGCGACAGGGGCATTCCATGGTGCGCGTGGGAGGGCGAGGTAGGGCGCGGGCCGGCGGTGGACGGCGCCGCGCGAGGGAAGAAGAGGCCGGTGGCCACGACGTGTCCATGGCCGGAGCGGGATGCGGGCAGACCGCGCGGGGTGAGCAAGGCCGTGCGGGGCTGCGGAGCTGCGGGTGGCTTGGCCGGGGCATGGTCTCGTGCGTAGTGGCGCAGCCGGAGCGGGAGGGAGCCGCGCGGCAATGGCAGGTGCATAGCGGGCGCTGGCGGTGTGAGCTCTGGCGGGGGAAGGACACGACGGCGACGGCGCTCAGCGATAGCGGCATCAGAAGCAGAGAAGAAGGAGCGAGGCAGGAGCCCCGGGGCTCACCCACGTTGCAGGGACGAGGGGCGGCGTGGCTCGGGGTGCCTTTGGGGAGGAAGACGGGGACGAGCGCCGAGGAGGATGCAGGCCGGTGGGGTGGCTCCGGCGTCGTGGCCTCCGGCGAGGTCCTCGGGCGGCGACACCTTCAGATTGGGAAAGACGGGGAGGCGATGCGGTCCGGCGATCGGCGGTTGCGGACGAGGCGGCAAGGTACAGGGCGACGGCGTCGAAGTGATGGGGTCAGAGCTGGGCCGCGTCGGGCAGCGGCGAAATCGGGCGTGCGCCCCCCGATCCAGATCGAGGGGGAGAGGGAAGAGATGAGGGGGATCGTGGGGGCAGTGGGTTGTCGGTGGTTAGGGTTTGGGTCGCCTCAGGGGATAAGGGAGTGGGGATGGGCCGGCCGGCTGAGGGAGTGGCCGACTGGGCTGGCCTATTGGGTCGGTGCCTAGTGGGGGGGGGTTACTTTCTTTTCTTTTCTTTGTTTTGCTTTCTCTTAGTTTGTTTTTCTGTTTTCATTTTAGTTTTTGATATTTTAGTTTCTTGAAGATACTAAGTTAGCACCTAAATTAGTATCATCAAAATAGGACATTCCCAAACCTAGTTTGGACGCAAAATAAATTAGTTTAATATTTCTATATTTTCAAAAGCAATTAAATTATTATTTTATCCACTGGTTTTAATTAGTTTTAGGGTATTTAAACACTTTGAAAAAGGTTGGTTCTACCACCAAAGCTAGTTAGGGATTATTTGTCACATCATGAACATTTTAGTTTTAATATTTGAAAACTTTTATTGTTTGCTTGATTTTGAATTTGAATTTGAATCGGTTTTAAACTAACGCGAGTTTATCGACAGTAACCGAGGTGACATGGCATCATTAGCAGAGGTTCACAGTAGCTTAATTACCCGGGCGTCACACTTATGTTGAAACTGATAACGAACAAGCCCGTCAGGATGCGCTTGACTTATTAGATGAAGAGCGAGACTTGGCAGCGGCCCGCTCAGCGATTTACGAACAGGACCTGCGTCGTTATCATAGCCACCGGGTTAAGTCAAGAACCTTTCAAGATGGTGATTTGGTGCTCCGGCTCATCCAGGATCAGTCTGATGTGCACAAGCTATCCACACCTTGAGAATGACACTCTATGGTCAGCAAGAACTTGAATAACGGGTCATACTACCTTATCGATGTTCGAGAGCACAAAGACTCACGTAAGTCGGAGGAAGAGACCCGCCGGCCGTGGAATACTGCTCATCTTCGGCCTTACTACACTTGAGCCACCAACTCTCATAATGTACATACTTTGATGTTGTATATATTATGATAAGTAATAAGGCATGACCTCTGTCCTTTTCATCCTGAATGATCACATATATTTATTTTTCTAATTATTAAACGACCAGTTGGGGGCTAATCGTATTCGAATCTAGCTTAACCCTCTCGGTCCGGCTCATGATCGTATTCGAATCTAGCCGTTAAACATTATGATCACTAGGGGGCCTGTTGTATAAACATAGGTCGTATTCGAACCAAAGAGAACATAGCTGTCGGTACCCTTTTGATCGGCGCACTACGAAACACACTAGGGGGCTTCCTGATCGTATTTGAATCATACTCAACCCCTTTTGGGTCCGACGTTGATCATATTCAAATCAACATCGCTAAAAAACTCTCAAGGTCATTTGGGGGCTTCCTGTTCAAACATAGGTCGTATTCGAACCAAAGAGAACATAGCTGTCGGTACCCTCTTAATCGGCGCAATGCCAAAGCCACTGGGGGCTACATGATCGTATTCGAATCCTAGCTTAACCCCTTTGGTCCGGTTTACTGATCATATTCGAATCAGAAGCCTCCAAATTTTTCTTAATGCTTGATTTACATTGTTTGAAAGATACTCTTTTGTTTTACTGGTTTTTTCTTATCTTGAATCTAACTATAAGTATGGTTTCAATTTAAACCGGCTCGGGTATTTGACAATGAGTTGCCAAGGTATAACAGTTATCAGGCATATGGAAGTATTGACTTCTAACAAGATTGGGTTGTTACCCTTACTGTCCGGGCTGCATAAGCCGGCAGTCCAGAATCAAATAACACAGGTATGACAGTGTCATTCATAAACAGACTTATCTGTATTTTTTCTTTAAATCAAAGGCTTTCCAGCCTTATTTATCCTTACATCTAGCCCTGACTATTCTGTTATGGTAATTTCATAGTTATGTATTGGGTGTTTTGACTCGTCCAGCGACAAACCGCCAGGATAGTCTCTCATCTTTTACATAGAGGAACAGGTTTAAACACTACAGATATGATAAGTGATATAAAGCATATATTGACATGATGGATAAAAACAGTCATACGTAGTATAATATGCATGATGGCATAGGCAGAACATGCAGTTTCAAGCTAGCCTATTACAAGGCGTTGGAAGCCCAAAAAGTTAAACTGTTTTTCTCCTAAGCAGATGTTAAGCTAAGGCCGGTTCATTAAGTCTTGGCCGGATTATTTTGGACGATTATGACTCCTCCCTCGCGGGTTCATCTCCCTCCACTGGTTGGAAGCTGGGCTTGGACCAATCAAAGCCATGCAGTGCAAAGAACTCAGCCTCATCATCAATTAGTCCACCCGGGTCAATTTCTGGGGCAAAAGTGTGTTGGTGAATCGGCGGGATGAGATCTGTCACTTTATACGAAGGATTCGCCATCTTTTTATTATCAACATCAAAGCCCGGATGATACTTGTCAATGTTGGTCTCGTCGCCAAGGATGGTAGCATGAGGACGAACTTCCCTCACACAAGCAGCCAAATCTGCTTGATCAAATGAGCCCCATCTTCCTTAAAACTGGGATACCCCTTGGCGACATCCGCCGGGTCGAGTTCCGACACCCAGGCTTTGGAGCGGCTTAGAGCAGTTAGGGCTCCGGCTCTTGCACAAGACCATTTGACCTCTTGGAATCTGGCGGCTAAGATAGATAGCTTCTTCAAAACATCACTCAAGAGGTTTGGTACTTGGTTGGCTGGGGAAATAATGGCCAGCGCCCGTTGAGCTCCAGTGTACAGTTGCTCTACCAGGGTGTAAACCGCCTTGAGTTTCGTCAAGCTGTTTTGGCTCAGATTTCTGCTCTGTGGACTTATGAGTATTTTAAAAGGTTAAGCAGGCGTCTTATATTTCTGGCAAAAATAGAGTTTCAATAAATAGTACAAATGACTCAGCAAAGATTGAAGAGACCATCTGAGACACCTGATTCTTTAAACTGGTGAGCTCCATGGAAACCTCCTTGAGAGCCACCTCGGCTGTTTTAGCACGCTGTATCAGCACGGTTTTTCATCAGCCCAAGATTTTTTTCTCTACATCAAAACTGGTCTTCAGTTTTTCTGCTTCAGATAAGCTCAACTGGAGTTTGGAGTCAGCATTTTTTATCTCTGTCTCTTGAGCAACCAACCGGGTCTTTGCATCAGTCAGTTGAGAACCCAATTCAGTAATGGCGGTCTACAGACATGCACAGGTGTGTCAAAAGTTTATTCCAATAAAGGTCAAAGTAATTAAAAGTCCCATGCACTTTGCAAAACAACACTACTTGGCACTTGGGGGCTAATGTCTGTCAATGCAATTCTTAAAAGGCAGAAATAACTCTTTTAAGTACCAAGCATTTTACAGGTAACAACACTTGGCACTTGGGGAGCTAATGCATGATATTCAGAAAAAAAATCCTCTTGAACCAGATAAAAATATTAGTCTGGACTTATTCGAGACAGCTATGAAGTTAAGTACCGGCTCATTGATGAGGAATTAAGCTGGTCCTTGGGGACTACAAGTGCGAATTTATGCTAATCCTTTGGACTTAGGGAAAATCTAAGACAGAGCATCAACCTATATCACAAAGTCTATAGATCATTCAGGTTCATCATAATCCGGAGACTTGGGGGCTGGCAGAGCATATGTAAACTAATGAAAGACGGAGAACATACCTCATATTTCAGTTGTAGCTGTTTGACCATCTCAATTTCAGAGTCACAGCTAGAATGCACATGACTGACGTATCCAGATAGCACGTCACTAATGCTCAGGTGAGCATAGTGAGAGACGTCAAACCGTACCTTCTTCCTTTCCAAAGCTTCTTGCTTGGCAGAGTGCCTGACCAGTATAGTTGGGTTACCCGGCTCAAGGAATCTGCTGCCAATGATTAGAACGTCATTTTCAAAAATTGCCGGCGGGTTAGCTGAGCTGGACGGCCCAATGTTAGATGGATTGAGAATAGTCTCATCAATTGACGGCTCAGGAGGGTCTGATTGAACGTTGATAGTAGGATCTTCTGGTGCTTTAGATTGTTCAGGAACAGAAGTTGGTATTGCCGGTTGTCGTGGTGGGCGCACAGTAGATGCCAAGGGATGGCCAAAGAGAGGAGGAGGCTCGAGGGCGCTGGTGGACTCCAGAGGCGGGGTTGGCATGAGCGGGCACAAGACGCCGGACATACCCAGGTCCGGGGCTCTCCGAAGAGATAATACCCCTAGTCCTGCCGATTGTAGTTGGATGATCGATAGTACAATCTTGCTCCTGGAGCTGTATGGAGGAGGCAGGAAGCTGGCCAAGGCTTGGGCTGCTCCTTCTCTCCGGTGTTGCTGTTTTGTGGCTAGTCCTATGCTTGCTTGCTTTTCTCTCATATGCGTTTTCTGCTTGCCCTCTCGCTCGCCTCCTGCAGAGATAATCTATCTATATCCCCTATGATCGTGGGCTCCCAGGGGGGGGGGGGTTTATAGTCCAACCCCCGGGGGTACAATGGTAATGTTACAAGTCGGTGGGTCCATATTGTCGGTGTCCGGGGACCCGGGCTGGGTCCCGCTGAGGGATTGTGGTTCGCCGGGTTCCCCTAGGTGCGGGCCCCGCATGCCTAGGGGGACTGTGTGCCGTCTTGTCGATCGTGAGGGCGTGGCCGAGTCAAGTCGCGTACAGTGCTCTCCGTCAGGTTGCTGCTTGCTGTCGTCAATGGTGAGGGCGGGGGCACTGTAGCCACGCCGGCCGTGGTCAGCGGGTAGGTGAAGGGCATTGTTGCCACATTCCCACTGAGCAAAGGCATGGGCGGGGCACTGTTGCCTCAGTCATCGTTGATTGAAGTCTTGTCCCCATCATACGGCCTAGATGGGACGGGAGTTGACCCGCGGCTGGATTGTGTAGCATGCCACGGGTGGCGCTGGCTTGTTGAGGAGGCTTTGGTCGTGCCGGGTTCGGCTGTCTTACGCAAGTTGTTGGGGCCGAGTCGACGTGTATTGCCGGGTCGGCTAGTCTAGCCAGCTTGCGGGCTTGGCCGGGTTGAGCGACTCGGCCAAGCGCATGCCGGTATTGAGGGGCGGTGCCAGCCCCGTTGTTTTTAAAGAGGATCCGGGTTCCGTTGCCTGCCCAGGGTCCATCCCCCCGACACCGGTTCAGTGGTTTTCGGGTCTTCCGCCGACTTAGCTATTTTGGCCTTCTTGGGTTTTGCTTGACCGCTAAGAAGAAATTCATGAGTCAACGATACAGACTAAAAAATGCAGAAGAAAGGTAATTTTCTTTACCCAGGGGCAGTCTTGAAAGCGGGAAATTGGGTTTGAGAGGAATCACCAGAAGAACAAGAGACCTCCTGCAAAAGTAAAATCACAATTTAAAAGAGCAAGGAAGTAAATTCATTGACAAAAGCAAAAGTCAAAGGTGAAAGAAACCTCATTCTGGCGTTTCTGAGGAGTCTTCGGTAAGCCGAAGAGCAGTTCATTGTCGTCACTGGTCCGGGCCTGATGGCGGCTCTCATGTTGCTGCTTTTTCAAAAGAAAATGACTATCCAAATAAGCCAAAGGGTGTGAAAACCTTACTTTCCTGGTTACCAGTCGAGGTTTCTGTCTTGGCAAATGTTCTGAGTTGGAGGAAATAGTTACCTCTTCTTCTACTGCCTGGCTGGGCCCCGTGTCGTCCTAGCAATAGTCCGTGTCAATAAGGTTGTTAAAAACTAGGACAAGAGAGTCAAGGGCTACCTCTGACTCAGAAACATCATCCAGCTTGAACATATCAGAAGCAATCCTTTTATTCTTGGACTTTCGGGTTATCTTCTTGGCGGCTATGGCGGCGGCTCTAGCCTTCTTGGCAGCTTCATGATAGTATTTTGCCTTCCAAAAGTCAGATTTGGCCTGTAGGCAAATAACAGGTTAAAACTCATGCAAGTACTTAACTACTGAATGAAAAAGGGGGTTAAGGGGATTTACCTCTGGTGCTGGGTTAAGTGTGCAGAAAGGATTCAATCCAACTTTACTGCAGTCCTCGTATTTACTGTTTACGAGGGTGGTTGACATTTCAACAATGGCTTCTTTAGTCAGTTGCAGAGAGCTGTGACGCAGAGGGTCATCTAGTCCTCCGACATAGGTATACATCAAGGCAAAACGGCGGCTCAGAGGGATGACCCACCATGTGATCCAACAATGGATTAGATCAACTCTAGTTAGGTCGTTTCCCAATAAGGTTTGAATCCTTTTGATGGATGGGATAAGCTTCTTACGTTCGGCAGCAGTAAGCTTGTCAGGGAGCACAAACTTGGAGTCAAGACGCTCCGCGCGATAACCGAGCATTGGTCTTTCATCAGCTGGCGACGTGTCTTTGCAATAAAACCATGTTTGGTTCCAATCCTTGGGATGGCTTGGTAAGACTACTAAGGGAAAGACAACACCCTGTGGCGCTGAATCAAGATTCCACCAAGTTCCAAGCTAAGGCCGTTGGTGCATTCATTCTGGCGGTTCAAATAGAAGTACTCTGTGAAGAGTTCAACAGTAGGTTCTTCTTGAAGATAAACCTTAGAGAGAACTTGAAAATTGCTGATGTTGGATATGGAGTTTGGTCCAAGATCTTGTGGATGAAGCTTGAAAAAATGAAAAACGTCTCTGAAGAACTTTGAGTCAGGTGGTGAAAAACCCCGATTCATGTGATCAGTAAAGATGATGACTTCACCGTCTTTGTGCTAAGGTCGTTCTTCAACCGGGTCAGGAGCACGATAGGACATAATGTTCTTCTTCGGCAAATATCCGATGGTGACAAAATCCTTCAAAGTGTCATCAGTGACTGTGGAAGGGACCCAGTTGCAGACTGTTGCCGCCTTTGATGGCATAATGAAAAAGGACAAGCTGAAAAGAAAGTAATTTGTCAATTCAAATTAATTGGTGGAATTGCAGGTTAAAATATTATAGTACAGATGAGTAACGGCGGCTTAAGTAAGGGCTAATGATATATGAAGGAGAAATGAGCCGGCATGATAAGCCGCCATTGCTAAAGATATTCGAAGGTTGCATGAGAGAGAATTGACTAAGTACTGAGGCGACATAAACAAGTTTCACAAGCTGTTGCTATTATTTTGGAGCAAAATGGTTCAAAAAAGAAAAATAAATCTAGACCTAAAAAACCAGCACATAGGAGTTCATCAGTTCTAAATAGGCCTTTGTACAAGGAAACTACAAAGGAGAAAAAACCAGCACATAGGAGTTACATACTTCTTTTAGATCAAAGGAGGATGCGGTGGAGAAACTACAAAGAATCTGCGATGAACAAGTGAAGAACACAAAAAAACTCGCAAACCCTAATGCAGATCTAAGGTATGGGTAAGCACATACGAATGCAGATCTACTGCGAGGATCGCCGCCGTTTCTCTAGAAAAACTTAGGTTGATGCAGCGGCCAAAGTTGAGGAAGACGGTGAGCACTGCGGCGACGGCGGAGTTCGAGCATCGAAGGTTGCGAGAGGAAGAAGACGATGGAAAAGGGAGACAATGAGAAGAAGACCAGTCGCAGCTATTTATAAGGAAAGACTGATAAGTGAGCGCGAAAACGAGGAGGCTAAGACATGGTTCTCCAGCTACTCGGGTGCCTCAATTTTTGGAAAGGCATTAAATATAAAGATCTGTTAAAGATGACATAGTGGCGGGTTTCCAAAAAATCCGGAGATGACGTCATGGCAGGTTACAAGGCTTTCGCAACAGTAATAGATGGATTTTTTCTAAGTGTTGGAGAATGACAAGAACTAAGTTCAAATCAACCTGGGGCCTAATGTTGGGGCTACTAGACATGACTCGCCCAGGAGGGGCCGGGTCAATCATAATGGCGGGTTACTTAAAGGAAGCCTGAAGAATATACAAGGTGATGGTTTATGATAAAGCTTGTAGTAGGCCCAAGCCAGAGGCGGCTTAAGGCCCGTAAGAGTAAACCGCCATGTATGAATAAGACTTGTAAAGTAAGGCCTATAGAAGATGTCACCGAGCCGGACACGTTGTATGAGCCGGCCAGGACTCTGTAAGCCGCAGGGCGTCAACCCGTGTATATAAGGGGACGACCCCGCGGCGGCTTAGGACAAGAAACAACAGATCGAGAGCCAAGCTAGCGTATTCGCTCCTTGGTCATCGAAACTTAGCGATACCACATCAACTGGACTAGGCTTTACCTTCACCGCAAGGGGCCGAACCAGTATAAACCTCTCGTGTCCTATGTAGAAATTAACCCCTTTAAGCTTCCTAGTTGCAATGGCTCCAGGACTAAGTCCTTTCACTAGGACATCTACCGTGACAATTCCACGACAGCTCCTGATGAACAACACACGTTCTGTTGCCTCCCGATGAACACGACACATTCCGTTGCCTCCCCATGAACACGACGACGACGCAGTTTTTCCGTTCCGACCCAGCCATGTACACGAGCCCTTGCCGTATGTATGCGCGAGTAAGCATTCGAGACCCCGCCTGTATGTACGTACGCGGCCGTATTTTCTTTCTTGCACCCTGCCCGCTGTATGTACGTGTACATGCTATGTGCGTGCCTCTACTACGACATGTGCCCTTCCTTGGACGGCCACGGTTCATCACTGCAGCCTGCAAACAGACCGATCGACCCGTATGTACGTACACGTTCACGACCAGTAGGACAAAGCTACATATGCTTCGACCAGGTGGGTCCCGACTGTCAGGCACTTCCTTGCGTGCGAAGATGTAGCTGGTGGGTCTCAGTGGTCAGGGGGGCGAATCATTTTTTTGCCCGTAATATGGGCGCACTTCCTTGCATGTGAAGATGTAGCCGGTGGGTCCTAGCAGTCAGGGGGAAATGTTTTGTTTGCGAAATACGGTGGCCCGTCCGGTGCGTCCCTGCTGTTAGGTGGAGGAATGATGTCTACTACACAACCTTCTTCTTGTAGACGTTTTTGAGCCTCCAAGTGCAGAGTTTGTAGGACAGTAGCAAATTTCCCTCAAGTGGATGACCTAAGGTTTATCAATCTGTGGGAGGCGTATGATGAAGATGGTCTCTCTCAACCAACCCTGCAACCAAATAACAAAGAGTCTCTTGTGTCCCCAACACCCCCAATACAATGGTAAATTGTATAGGTGCACTAGTTCGGCGAAGAGATGGTGATACAAGTGCAATATGGATGGTAGATATAGGTTTTTGTAATCTGAAAATATAAAAACAGCAAGGTAACAAGTGGTAAAAGTGAGCGTAAACGGTATTGCAATGCTAGGAAACAAGGCCTAGGGTTCATACTTTCACTAGTGCAAGTTCTCTCAACAATAATAACATAATTGGATCATATAAGTATCCCTCAACATGCAATAAAGAGTCACTCCAAAGTCACTAATAGCGGAGAACAAACAAAGAGATTATTGTAGGGTACGAAACCACCTCAAAGTTATTCTTTCTGATCAATCTATACAAGAGTTCGTACTAGAATAACACCTTAAGACACAAATCAACCAAAACCCTAATGTCACCTAGATACTCCAATGTCACCTCAAGTATCCGTGGGTATGATTATACGATATGCATCACACAATCTCCGATTCATCTATTCAACCAACACAAAGAACTTCAAAGAGTCCCCCAAAGTTTCTACCGAAGAGTCAAGAAGAAAACGTGTGCCAACCCCTATGCATAAGTTCACGAGGTCAGAGAACTCGCAAGTTGATCACCAAAACATACATCAAGTGGATCACGTGATATCCCATTTTCACCATAGATAAGCACATGCAAGACATACATCAAGTGTTCTCAAATCCTTAAAGATTCAATCTGATAAGATAAAGATAACTTCAAAGGGAAAACTCAATCCATTACAAGAGAGTAGAGGGGGAGAAACATCATGAGATCCAACTATAATAGCAAAGCTCGCGGTACATCAAGATCGTGCCAAATCAAGAACATGAGAGAGAGAGAGATAGAGATCAAACACATAGCTCCTGGTACATACCCTCAGTCCCGAGGGTGAACTACTCCCTCCTCGTCATGGAGAGCGCCAGGATGATGAAGATGGCCACCGGAGAGGGATTCCCCCCTCCAGCAGGGTGCTGGGACGGGTCTAGATTAGTTTTCGGTGGCTACAGAGGCTTCTGGCGGGGGAACTCCGGATCTAGGTTATGTTCTGGGGGTTTCTGTATATAAGAGGTTTTGGCGTCGAGAACAAGTCAGGAGGGGTCTTCGGGCTGTCCACGAGCTAGGGAGGCGCGCCCAGGGGGTGGGCGCGCGCCCACCCTCATGGGCAGCCCGGGACTCTTCTGGCCCAACTCTTTTACTCCATGGCCTTCTTCTGGTCCAAAAATAAGTTCCGTGAAATTTCAGGTCAACTGGACTCCGTTTGGTTTTCCTTTTCTGCGATACTCAAAAACAAGGAAGAAAATAGAAACTGGCACTGGGCTCTACGTTAATAGGTTACTCCTGAAAATCATATAAAATAGCATATAAATGCATATAAATCATCCTAGATGGATAATATAATAGCATGGAACAATCAAAAATTATAGATACTTTGGAGACGTATCAAGGAATAATTATTTTCTGCGTCATAAGGAGGCACTTCCTTGCTGCGGCCGTGGACCCAGTTGTCAGCCTCTCCACGTACAGTACCCTTCCAATGGAAGTCGGTCATTGACAACATTGACCATGCTGCGCCGAGAGCACCAAGGGGACGACGCGGAGCCGGGGAAGGCGCGGCAGTGGATGCCCATGCGGAGAGGAGTATGAGGGTTCACTGGTTCGGCTGCAGTGTGAGGATGTCGTCACCACAGGGCTTGGCCAACAGTGGGAGTGGTAGGGGGAGGTGAGGCCTGTGCGGCAGCACACCCGGCCATGGGAGGCACGAGCAGGCGGCACGACCGGCGCTGCTTTGGGCGGCTGGAGCAAGAAGACCAAAGGTTGAAGAATCACAATAGCCGTTGGATGGACATCGTATGGTCACTACAGCTAGAATCATTTATATTGCTAAGTTGACAAAGCCCTTAGTACGCGTCAACTTAGTAGGCCCACAGGTCAGCCTTCAAAACGGTGCCCCCCAAATGTTAGGGGGAGGAATCATTTTTTGGGCGGCTAAACCTAGAATATCCGAGATTGAAGAAGAAGCATGATATTCGTTGGATGCAAATCCAACGAAAAATGTTGCTAGAACCGTGTGTGGACTATAAGTTGACAATGTTGGAGATATGCCCTAGAGGCAATCATGTATGATGATATTTCCTATGTGTTTATGAATAAAGATAGTCCTTGGACATTATCAATGATGTGTATCAACAAGTACGTGACTTGTTTGTGGGACTATGCATTGTATCATGACTGTCCTAAAAGGTCCCTAGTCGAAAGGGATGTGTGGACACGCAGACAACTACACTACCATATGACACGGTCGATGGCTTGGTCTCACTAGCCATGGAGCATTGGATGCTAACCGGATAATATGGAGTTGGAAGGATCTGGTCGGATTCGACATAGTCGGATCCGAGTCGAGATAAGGTCCGAGTGGGACAGACCCAACAATGAGACGCAGCGATATGTCATCTGTGAGTCTCTACTACAACATATGTTCTATGTCCTAAGACCTGAGCTAACGCATGTACTCGGGATGGTGACAAACTTGCTTTGGGCCGACCAAACGCTACTCCGTAACTGGGTAATTATAAAGGTAGGTTTCGGGTTTGTCCAGAACCATGCTGCGAGACATGGTCGAGCAAGATGGGATTTGCCCCTCTGATCAAGAGAGATATACTCTGGGGCCCTCGTGTGATCCGACTAGGATAAGCACGACCATGCGACAAGGATTATGAGATAATCCAGTTTGTGGTCGGCATCACTGGAACAAGAAAGAGGTCGGGCTAGCACAAGGATGACAGACTCGCCTTGAGCTCGACAACATATATCGTGTGGCAAAAGGAATGGAAGTGTGATGTACAGGTTCGCTAACCAGCTTCATAGTCTGCTTGGTGTTCGGCATGCCTTGCTAGAGGCCGCTACCAACAGTGCAGTTCGGAGGTGATCTGAACTACGACCAAGCTGACTTCAACCTAAGGGGTCGCGCGCTTAAGGGAAGGAACCTACGAGGTCGGATCCGAGGACACTGGTCGGATGTGATCCGAACTGTATTCGGATTGTGGCCAAGTAGACTTATGGGCTTTAGGGTCCGTACGACGCCCAAGTGTTGAGCCCGCGACGGACGCCTATATGTAGTGGAGGTGTCGCACACTCACGCGGCTGATCACTTCGGCGCTGTCACTATGGTTTGCATGTGTTGCGGATAGACACCTCCACTCGCCGCCGGTTGTGTGATCGGACCTAGCAGTCCGCCGCATGATGTTCCTCCTGCACGCGCGGATACCGTTAGAGGCAGTGCACTTGCACCACTCCGGCGAACCTATACGTGGGAACCGACCACCGGTTGTACGAGGGAGATCAGACGAGGAGGAGACAATCCACGCAGACGCGCTCCCCCAACGCTTCTTCCGCTGCACGACACTGCGCGTCTAGTGGTAACAAACTGTGATCCATCTCCCATAGCATGTTCTTGGTTGTTCTGCGCATAGGAAATTTTAATTTGCAGTCAACACACCCTACCGTAGATCCCAACAGACAAAGCCTTGCATACGTGCCAACTTAGTAGGCCCACAAGTGTGTGGCAGAGAACTTATAGCCCATTTGCGATTTGTAAGAATGCACAACCCATTTTTGAATTCTAATGGAATTTAGTACAACCCATTTACTATTTGTTAAAAGTACATCCCATTTTCTAGCTAGGACAACGATTAATAATTTCAACCAACCATTCAAAACAGAATTCAATAAAATTTCCCACATTTTGATAGGATCTGAAATATTCTTGTCCTGAAATTTGTAGTCAGATTAAATACAATTTCAATATAAATTTGTATTACGTAAAAATCCAACGAAACATTGCGCATGCAACAATTACTGGAATTAGAATTTTCAAAATCCAAAAGTAATATTTTATAAACTAATTACGTGTTTGATGCATTCTTTCATAGTTACTGCCCAGATTTTATAATTCAAGGACCGCCATGTGCGTAGCACCTTGTATTTCGTACACGATCACTCAAACCGGTAGAATGCGATTCTATGCATAACTTTATTTTGCAGGGTTTGATGTGAATAGTATGGCTCATGTGTATGTGATGCATGTGTGTAAATTATACATGACCTGCGTGTCATGTTTGTCAGCTGGCAGGAGCCAAAGTGTTGTCATTATATTGTATAACGACCTGTGTGTCGACTTGTGACTCTGCAAAATTCATTACTAGATGTAGTAGTTGGATAATAGAGATCAGGTTGGTGGCTTGGCGTCCTGGCGTGACAAACAAGATGGAGTTTCTAGATGGTCATTGGAGTTGGAGCTGACCTGGAAGAACATCCATGAAGGAGCCATACTATTTCACAATATGTATTTATTTGTGATTGTTATGCTTCCTTGTTTTCTATGCATGTTAGAATGGTAGTAAGATCCCTCATGAATATCAAGGGAATTGCCATCCCCGATGTTGCACCTTCACATGTCAAGTCCGTCTAGTAGTGGGCTCATAAAATTGGGGTGTTGCTCGGTGTCCTTGAACTGAAGGGTTCGTGTAGGACACGGACATGCACTGCATCAGGTTAGCTTGACAAGGCTATCAAAACGGTTTTGGGCCTTGTGGCAAAGAAGGTTGGGGGCCGGGGTATGAGATACCTACCCGACCGACAGGAGTCGTATGGAGATATGATTAGCAAGGAGTTGGTTACCGGATAGACATGTTGTCTATTAGTGATGCTAAAGCTTACTAGTCGCATGTGCTAGTCAGATCCTGAATCACTGAGAGTTTGCGGAGATATGCTGACTTCAGTGGGAGTATTTCTGTTTAAGGCTAGAATTACTCTACATAAAAACATTGCTTAGTGATTGCATATTTTTCTGTTGTAGATCAATGGCACCACCTGCTCAACCCAACTTTGCATTGAAATCAATTTTGGAAAAGGATAAACTAAATGGAACAAACTTTACTACCTTGTATAGAAATTTGAGAATTGTTCTCAAGCATGATAAAAAGGAACATGTTCTAGAGGATCCGCTTCCAGAGGAACCTGCCGATAATGCTAGTACCATAACCAAGAATGCCTACCAGAAACTCGTTGATGAATCAAACGAGATCAGCTGCCTCATGCTGGCTTGTATGGAGCCCGATTTGCAGCAGCATTTCAAAGACGTTGAAGCTTTTGATATGATCAAGTGCAGGGTAGGACCGAAAGGTTCAACGTCTAGCAATCCTTGATGGATTGTATGCTGAAGGAAGGTGATCCACTGAGCCCGCATGTGATCAAGATGATCGGATATGTGCAAGCTTTGGATCGGTTGGGCTTCCCGCTCTTGGATGAGCTGGCTACTAATGCAGTTCTGGGTTCTCTTCCGCCCAGCTATGGGACGTTCATCTCGAACTATCATATGCATGGCATGGATAAGAAGCTCACTGAATTGCATGGGATGCTCAAAGTGGCAGAGCAGGATAATAAGATAAATCCGACATACTTCTGGCCTTGCCGGCTTGGACACATTAGTCTGAAATGCATGAAGAAGCTCCATGATGATGGACTCCTAACTTTGACCAACTTTGGGTCGTTCAAGACATGCGAATCATGCTTTCTCGGCAAGATGACTAAGTCTCCTTTCGGAAAGAGTTGTGAGAGGGCATCTGAGCTGTTGGAACTGATACACACTGATGTGTGTGGACCAATCAGCACAACTGCCAGAGGTGGCTATCAGTACTTCATGACTTTTACCGACGACCTGAGTAGATATGGATATATCTATTTGATGAGGCACAAGTCAGAGTCTTTTGAAAAGTTCAAAGAGTTTCAAAATGAGGTGGAGAATTAGCTCGGCAAGACTATAAAACTTCTATGATCTGATCATGGAGGTGAGTACATGAGCCAGGAGTTTGATCATCATCTGAAAAGTAGAGGTATAGTACCTCAGCTCACACCTCCAGGTACGCCACAGAGAAATGGTGTATCAGAACGGAGGAATCACACCTTGTTGGACATGGTTCGGTCTATGATGAGCAAGTCAGATTTACCCTTGTCATTCTGGGGATACGCTCTAGAAACTGCAGCTTTCACACTTAACAGGGTACCATCAAAATCCGTAGACAAGAAACCACATGAGATGTGGACGGGGAAGAGTCCCAGTTTGTATTTTCTAAAGATTTTGGGTTGTGAAGCATTTTTCAAGAAACTTATGTCAGACAAGCTTACACCCAAGTCGGAAAATGCATATTCGTGGGATATCCGAGGGAAACCTTGGGATATAACTTCTACAATCGGGAAGAGAACAAAGTGTTTGTTGCTCGGAACAGGGTTTTCCTTGAGAAAGAGTTTCTCAATCGGGAGGCCAGTGGCAGGACGGCCCAACTCGAAGAAATTCTAGGACCACTCAGGGATGGCTTGGCTGGTGATGAGATCATACTGGAGTCCGTCAGGGAACCCGTAGTGGAAGCAGCGCCGGAACCACGGAGGTCGGAAAGATTGCATAGAGTGCGTGATGTATTGTTGCTAGAAAGAGACGAGCCGGCGACATATGCAGAAGCGATGGTGAGCCCAGATTCCGAGGCATGGCTGGAGGCCATGAGATCCGAGTTAAAGTCCATGGATGAGAATCAAGTTCGGGACTTGGTTGATCCGCCGCCTAGCGTAACGGCCATTGGTTGCAAATGGGTCTTTAAGAAGAAAACCGATGTGGATGGAAATGTTCAGATCCACAAAGCTCAGCTTGTCGCTAAGGGTTATGGACAAGTTCAAGGAATTGACTATGACGAGACTTACTCGTCGGTAGTGATGCTGAAGTCGGTGAGGATCGTACTAGCTATAGCTGCATATTTCGATTACGAGATATGGCAGATGGATGTCAAGACGGCTTTCCTTCATGGAAATTTAACTGGGGACGTGTATATGATATAGCCCGAGGGTTTTGTCGATCCGACTAGCACTAGTAAGGTATGCAAGCTCAAGAGATCCATTTAAGTGTTGAGGCAAGCATCTCGGAGCTGGAACATTCGTTTTGGTGAGGTCGTCACTGGTTCCGGCTTCATCAAAAGCAAAGAGGACTCTTGTTTATACAAGAAGTTAAGTGGGAGCTCAATAGTGTTTTTGATCTTGTATGTGGATGACATACTAATGATCGGAAATGATATTTCGATGCTGAACTCGGTCAAGGAGTCATTGAATGGCACGTTTTTGACGAAGGACCTTGGTGAGGCAATGTACATTTTAGGAATTAAGATCTATAGAGATAGATCAAGGAGGCTGCTCGGCTTAAGCCAGAGCACGTACATAGATAAAGTGTTGAAGCGGTTCAACATGAGTGAGGCAAAGAAAGGGTTCTTGCCACTCTCACATGGTATAAGGCTACGCGAGACTCAGAGTCCTTCGACATCTGATGAGCGAAGCAGGATGAGTAGGATTCCATATGCCTCTGCAATCGGATCCATCATGTATGCCATGATATGTACGCTGCCCGATGTTGCTTTTGCAATAAGCCTAACAAGTAGATACCACGCCAACCCAGGTGAGAGTCACTGGGCAGCAGTAAAGACTATTTTGAAGTACCTGAATAGGACTAAAGAGATGTTCCTAGTTTATGGAGGTGAGGCCGATTCTACTACAGAAGCCGAATACACTGCGGCTTGTGAAGCTGCAAAGGAAGGTGTTTGGATCCGGAACTTTCTGGATGATCTTGGTATTTTCCCAGCCTCGGAAAAACCATTGGATCTTTATTGTGATAATTGTGGTGCCATCTCACAAGCCAAGGAGCCAAGGAATCACCACAAGGTCAGACACATAGATCGGAAATATCACATGATATGAACGATCGTAAAGAGTGGTGATTTAGAGTTATGCAAAATTAACACGGATGCAAATGTTATGGATCCGTTGACTAAGCAGCTTCCACAACCCAAGCATGAGGGGCATGTTAGAGCTATGGGCATTCGATGTCTATTTGATTGACTCTAGTGCAAGTGGGAGACTGTTGGAGATATGCCCTAGAGGCAATCATGTATGATGATATTTCCTATGTGTTTATGAATAAAGATAGTCCTTGGACATTATCAATGATGTGTATCAGCAAGTACGTGACTTGTTTGTGGGACTATGCATTGTATGATGACTATCCTAAAAGGTCCCTAGTCGAAAGGGCTGTGTGGACGCGCAGCCAACTAGACTAGCATATGACACGGTCGATGGCTTGGTCTCACTAGCCATGGAGCATTGGATGCTAACCGGATAATACGGACTTGGAACGATCTGGTCAGATTCGGCGTAGTCGGATCCGAGTCGAGATAAGGTCCGAGTCGGACAGACCCAACTATGAGACACAACGATATGTCATCTGTGAGTCTCTAGTACAACATATGTTCTATGTCCTAAGACTTGAGCTGACACATGTACTCGGGATGGTGACAGACATCCTTTGGGCCGACCAAATGCTACTCCGTAACTGGGTAGTTATAACGGTAGGTTTCGGGTTTGTCCAGAACCATGCTGCGAGACGTGGTCGAGCAAGATGGGATTTGCCCCTCGTGTGATCCGGCCAGGATAAGCATGACCATGCGACAAGGATTATGAGATAATCTGGTTTGTGGTCAGCATCACTAGAACGAGAAAGAGGTCGGGCTAGCACAAGGATGACAGACTCGCCTTGAGCTCGACAACATATATCGTGTGGCAAAAGTAATGGAAGTGTGATGTATAGGTTTGCTAAGTAGCTTCATAGTCTGCTTGGTGTTCGGCATGCCTTGCTAGAGGCCGCTACCAACCGTGCAGTTCGGAGGTGATCCGAACTGCGACCAAGCCGACTTGAACCTAAGGGGTCGTGCGCTTAAGGGAAGGAACCTACGAGGTCGGATCCTAGGACACTGGTCGGATGTGATCCGAACTGTATTCGGATTGTGGCCGAGTAGACTTATGGGCTTTAGGGTCCGTGCGAGGCCCAAGTGTTGAGCCCGCGACGGACGCCTATATGTAGTGGAGGTACCGCACGCTCACACGGATGATCACTCCAGCGCTGTCAGTAGGGTTTGCATGTGTTCCGAATAGACACCTCCACTCGCCGCCGGTTGTGTGATCGGACCTAGCAGTCTGCCGCACGACGTTCCTCCTACACGCACGGATACCTTTAGAGGCGGTGCACTTACGCTGCTCCGGCGAAC
Organism: Triticum monococcum; assembly: GCA_034509565.1. Taxonomy (NCBI): domain Eukaryota; kingdom Viridiplantae; phylum Streptophyta; class Magnoliopsida; order Poales; family Poaceae; genus Triticum; species Triticum monococcum. Next base: position 83,103,644 of record CM067841.1, read on the forward strand.
CTATATGTGGCAACCGACCACCGGTTGTACGAGGAGGAGACGATTCACGCGGACGCGCTGCACCAACTCTTCTTCCGCTGCACGGCACTGCGCATCTAGTGGCAAGGAACTGTGATCCATCTCCCATAGCATGTTCTTGGTTGTTCTGCGCGTAGGAAATTTTAATTTGCAGTCGACGCACCCTACCGTAGATCAAAACAAACAAAGCCTTGCGTACGCGTCAACTTAGTAGGCCCGCAAGTGTGTGGCAGAGAACTTATAGCCCATTTGCGATTTTTAAGAATGCACAACCCATTTTTGAATTCTAATGGAATTTACTGAAGGAAATATGCCCTAGAGGCAATAATAAAGTTATTATTTATTTCCTTATATCATGATAAATGTTTATTATTCATGCTAGAATTGTATTAACCGGAAACATAATACATGTGTGAATACATAGACCAACACAGTGTCACTAGTATGCCTCTACTTGACTAGCTCGTTAATCAAAGATGGTTATGTTTCCTAACCATGAACAAAGAGTTGTTATTTGATTAACGAGGTCACATCATTAGTTGAATGATCTGATTGACATGACCCATTCCATTAGCTTAGCACCCGATCGTTTAGTATGTTGCTATTGCTTTCTTCATGACTTATACATGTTCCTATGACTATGAGATTATGCAACTCCCGTATACCGGAGGAACACTTTGGGTACTACCAAACGTCACAACGTAACTGGGTGATTATAAAGGAGTACTACAGGTGTCTCCAATGGTGGATGTTGGGTTGGCGTATTTCGAGATTAGGATTTGTCACTCCGATTGTCGGAGAGGTATCTCTGGGCCCTCTCGGTAATGCACATCACTTAAGCCTTGCAAGCATTGCAACTAATGAGTTAGTTGCGGGATGATGTATTACGGAACGAGTAAAGAGACTTGCCAGTAACGAGATTGAACTAGGTATTGGATACCGATGATCGAATCTCGGGCAAGTAACATACCGATGACAAAGGGAACAACGTGTCTCGGTCAGTTGCCACATATAGGTTCAATATGGGCATCCAGGTCCCGCTATTGGTTATTGACCGGAGACGTGTCTCGGTCATGTCTACATTGTTCTCGAACCGTAGGGTCCGCACGCTTAACGTTACGATGACAGTTATTATGAGTTTATGCATTTTGATGTACCGAAGGTTGTTCGGAGTCCCGGATGTGATCACGGACATGACGAGAAGTCTCGAAATGGTCGAGACATAAAGATTGATATATTGGAAGCCTATGTTTGGACACCGGAAGTGTTCCGGGTGAAATCGGGATTTTACCGGATTACCGGGAGGGTTACCGGAACCCCCCGGGAGCCAAATGGGCCAACATGGGCCTTAGTGGAAAGATGAGAGGGCAGCCCACATAGGGCTGCGCCTCCCCCCCTCTCCCTAGTCCTATTAGGACTAGGAGAGGGGCCGGCCACCTCTCTCTCTCTCCCCTTTAAGGATTCCTAGTTGGACTAGGATTGGAGGGGGGAGTCCTACTCCCGGTAGGAGTAGGACTCCTCCTGCGCCTCCCTCCACTTGGCCGGCCAGCCCTCCCCCTCTCATCCTTTATATACGGGGGCAGGGGACACCCCAAGACACACAAGTTGATCCTTGAGATCGTTCCTTAGCCGTGTGCGGTGCCCCCTGCCACCAAATTCCACCTCGATCATACCGTTACAGTGCTTAGGCGAAGCCCTGCGTCGGTAGTACATCAAGATCGTCACCACGCCGTCGTGCTGACGGAACTCTTCCTCGACGCTTTGCTGGATCGGAGCCCGGGGATCGTCATCGAGCTGAACGTGTGCTAAGAACTCGGAGGTGCCAGAGTAACGGTGCTTGGATCGGTCGGATCGTGAAGAAGACGTACGACTACTTCCTCTACGTTGTGTGATCGCTTCCGCAGTCGGTCTGCGTTGGTACGTAGACAACACTCTCCCCCTCGTTGCTATGCATCACCATGATCTTGTGTGTGCGTAGGAAAATTTTCGAAATTACTACGTTCCCCAACAGTGGCATCCGAGCCTAGGTTTTATGGTTTGATGTTATTTGCACGAGTAGAACACAAGTGAGTTGTGGGCGATACAAGTCATACTGCCTACCAGCATGTCATACTTTGGTTCGGCGGTATTGTTGGACGAGACGACCCGAACCAACCTTACGCGTACGCTTACGCGAGACCGGTTCCCTCGACGTGCTTTGCACATAGATGGCTTGCGGGCGACTGTCTCTCCAACTTTAGTTGAACCAAGTGTGGCTACGCCCGGTCCTTGAGAAGGTTAAAACGGAGTCTATTTGACAAACTATCGTTGTGGTTTTGATGCGTAGGTGAGATGAGTTCTTACTTAAGCCCGTAGCAGCCACGTAAAACTTGCAACAACAAAGTAGAGGACGTCTAACTTGTTTTTGCAGGGCATGTTGTGATGTGATATGGTCAAGGCATGATGCTGATTTTATTGTATGAGATGATCATGTTTTGTAACCGAGTTATCGGCAACTGGCAGGAGCCATATGGTTGTCGCTTTATTGTATGCAATGAAATCGCGATGTAATGCTTTACTTTATTGCTAAGCGGTAGTGATAGTCGTGGAAGCATAAGATTGGCGAGACGACAATGATGCTACGATGGAGATCAAGGTGTCATGCCGGTGACGATGGTGATCATGACGGTGCTTCGGAGATGGAGATCACAAAGCACAAGATGATGATGGCCATATCATATCACTTATATTGATTGCATGTGATGTTTATCCTGTTATGCATCTTATCTTGCTTTGATTGACGGTAGCATTATAAGATGATCTCTCACTAAATTATCAAGAAGTGTTCTCCCTGAGTATGCACCGTTGCAAAAGTTCTTCGTGCTGAGACACCACGTGATGATCGGGTGTGATAGGCTCTACGTTCAAATACAACGGGTGCAAAACAGTTGCACATGCGGAATACTCAGGTTATACTTGACGAGCCAAGCATATACAGATATGGCCTCGGAACACGGAGACCGAAAGGTCGAGCATGAATCATATAGTAGATATGATCAACATAACGATGTTCACCATTGAAAACTACTCCATCTCACGTGATGATCGGTCGTGGTTTAGTTGATTTGGATCACGTGATCACTTAGAGGATTAGAGGGATGTCTATCTAAGTGGGAGTTCTTAAGTAATATGATTAAATTGAACTTAAATTTATCATGAACTTAGTCCTGGTAGTATTTTTCAAATTATGTTGTAGATCAATAGCTCACGTTGTTGCTTCCCTATGTTTATTTTTGATATGTTCCTAGAGAAAATTGGGTTGAAAGATGTTAGTAGCAAAGATGCGGATTGGATCCGTGATCAGAGGTTTATCCTCATTGCTGCACAGAAGAATTATGTCCTTGATGCACCGCTAGGTGAAAGACCTATTGCAGGAGCAGATGTAGACGTTATGAACGTTTGGCTAGCTCAATATGATGACTACTTGATAGTTTAGTGCACCATGCTTGATGGCTTAGAATCGGGACTTCAAAGACGTTTTGAACGTCATGGACCATATGAGATGTTCCAGGAGTTGAAGTTAATATTTCAAGCAAATATCCGAGTTGAGAGATATGAAGTCTCCAATAAGTTCTATAGCTAAAAGATGGAGGAGAATCGCTCAACTAGTGAGCATGTGCTCAGATTGTCTGGGTACTACAATCGCTTGAATCAAGTGGGAGTTAATCTTCCAGATAAGATAGTGATTGACAGAATTCTCTAGTCACCATCACCAAGTTAGTAGAACTTCGTGATGAACTATAATATGCAAGGGATAACAGAAACAACTCCCAAGCTCTTCATGATGCTGAAATCAACGAAGGTAGAAATCAAGAAAAACATCAAGTGTTGATGGTTGACAAGACCACTAGTTTCAAGAAAAGGGCAAAGGGAAGAAGGGGAACTTCAAGAAGAATGGCAAGCAAGTTGCTGCTCAAGTGAAGAAGCCCAAGTCTGATCCTAAGCCTGAGACTAAGTGCTTCTACTGCAAAGGGACTGGTCACTGGAAGCAGAACTACCCCAAGTGATTGGCGGATAAGAAGGATGGCAAAGTGAACATAAGTATATTTGATATACATGTTATTGATGTGTACTTTACTAGTGTTTATAGCAACCCCTTAGTATTTGATGCTTGTTCAGTTGCTAAGAGTAGTAACTCGAAACGGGAGTTGCAGAATAAACAGAGACTAGTTAAGGGTGAAGTGTCGATGTGTGTTGGAAGTGGTTCCAAGATTGATATGATCATCATCGCACACTCCCTATACTTTCGGGATTAGTGTTGAACCTAAATAAGTGTTATTTGGTTTTTGCGTTGAGCATGAATATGATTTGATCATGTTTATTGCAATACGGTTATTCATTAAAGTAAGAGAATAAATTGTTGTTCTGTTTACATGAATAAAACCTTATATGGTTACACACCCAATGAAAATAGTTCATTGGATCTCGATCTTAGTGATACACATATTCATAATATTAAAACCAAAAAGATGCGAAGTTAATAATGATAGTGCAACTTATTTGTGGCACTGCCGTTTAGGTCATATTGGTGTAAAGCGCATGAAGAAACTCCATGCTGATGGGCTTTTGGAATCACTTGATTATGAATCAGTTGATGCTTGCGAACCATGCCTCATGGGCAAGATGACTAAGACTCTGTTCTTCGGAACAATGGAGCGAGCAAAAGATTTGTTGGAAATCATACATACTGATGTATGTCGTCCGATGAATATTGAGGCTCATGACAAGTATCATTATTTTCTGATCTTCACAGATGATTTGAGCAGATATGAGTATATCTACTTAATGAAACATAAGTCTGAAACATTTGAAAAGTTCAAAGAATTTCAGAGTGAAGTGAAAAATCATCGTGACAAGAAAATAAAGTTTCTACGATCTGATCGCGGAGACAAATATTTGAGTTACGAGTTTGGTCTTCAGTTAAAACAATGTGAAATAGTTTCACTACTCACGCCACCTGGAACACCACATCATAATGGTGTGTCCGAACGTCATAACCATACTTTATTGGATATAGTGCAATCTATGATGTCTCTTACCGATTTACCACTATTGTTTTTGGGGTCATGCATTAGAGATAGCTACATTCACGTTAAAAAAGGAGCACCATCTATATCCGTCGAGACGACGCCTTATGAACTATGGTTTGGCAAGAAACCAAAGTTGTCGTTTCTTAAAGTTTGGGGTTGCGATGCTTATATGAAAAAGTTTCATCCTGATAAGCTCAAAACTCAAATCGGAGAAGAGCATCTTCATAGGATATCCAAAGGAAACTGTTGGATACACCTTCTATCACTGATCTGAAGGCAAGACTTTTTGTTGCTAAATTCGGAAACTTTCTGGAGAAGGAGTTTCTCTCGAAAGAAGTGAGTGGGAGGAAAGTAGAACTTGACGAGGTAACTATACCTACTCCCTTACTGGAAAGTAGTACATCACAGAAAAATGTTTCTGTGACAACTACACCAGTTAGTGAGGAAGCTAATGATGATGATCATGAAACTTCAGAACAAGACACTACTGAACCTTGTAGATCAACCAGAATAAAGATCCGCGCCAGAGTGGTACGGTAATCCTGTTCTGGAAGTCATGCTACTAGATCATGATGATCCTACGAACTATGAAGAAGCGATGGTGAGCCCAGATTCCGCAAAGTGGCTTGAAGCCATGAAATCTGAGATATGATCCATGTATGAGAACAAAGTATGGACTTTGGTAGACTTGCCCGATGATCGGCAAGCCATAAAAAATAAATGGATCTTCAAGAGGAAGACGGACGTTGATAGTAGTGTTACTATCTACAAAGCTAGAATTGTCGCAAAAGGTTTTCGACAAGTTCAAAGTGTTGACTACGATGAGATTTTCTCACTCGTATCTATGCTTAAGTCTGTCCGAATCATGTTAGCAATTGCCGCATTTTATGAAAACTGGCAAATGGATAAACAAAACTGCATTCCTTAATGGATTTGCTAAAGAAGAGTTGTATACGATGCAACTAGAAGGTTTTGTCGATCCTAAAGGTGTTAACTAAATATGCAAGCTCCAGCGATCTATCTGTGGACTGGTGCAAAAATCTCGGAGTTGGAATATACGCTTTGATGAGTTGATCAAAGCATATAGTTTTATACAGACTTGCGGTGAAGCCTGTATTTACAATAAAGTGAGTGGGAGCACTACAGCATTTCTGATAAAGTATATGTGAATGACATATTGTTGTTCGGAAATAATATAGAATTATTCTGTAAAGCATAAAGGAGTGTTTGAAAGGAGTTTTTCAAAGAAAGACTTCGGTAAAGCTGCTTACATATTGAGCTTCAAGATCTATAGAGATAGATCAAGACGCTTGATAAGTTTTTCAATAAGTACATACCTTGACAAGATTTCGAAGTAGTTCAAAATGGAACAGCCAAAGAAAAGGTTTCTTGCCTGTGTTACAAGGTGTGAAGTTGAGTAAAGACTCAAAGCCCGACCACGGCAGAAGATAGAAAGAGAATGAAAGTCATTCCCTATGCCTCATTCATAGGTTCTATAAAGTATGCCATGCTGTGTACCAGATCTATTGTACACCCTGCACTGATTTGGCAAGGGAGTACAATAGTGATCTAAGAGTAGATCACTGGACAGCGGTCAGAATTATCCTTAGTGAAATAAGGATATGTTTCTCGATTATGGACGTGACAAAAAGGTTTGTCATAAAGGGTTACGTCGATGCAAGTTTTTGACACTGATCCAGATGAATCTAAAGTCTCAATCTGGGTACATATTGAAAGTGGGAGCAATTAGCTAGAGTAGCTTCGTGTAGAGCATTGTAGACATAGAACTTACAAAGTACTTACGGATCTGAATGTGACAGACCCGTTGACTAAAATTATCTCACAAGCAAAACATGATCACACCTTAGTACTCTTTGGGTGTTAATCACATAGATATGTGAACTAGATTACTGACTCTAGTAAACCCTTTGAGTGTTGGTCACATGACGATGTGAACTATGGGTGTTAATCACATGGTGATGTGAACTATTGTTGTTAAATCACATGGCGATGTGAACTAGATTATTGACTCTAGTGCAAGTGGGAGACTGAAGGAAATATGCCCTAGAGGCAATAATGAAGTTATTATTTATTTCCTTATATCATGATAAATGTTTATTATTCATGCTAGAATTGTATTAACCGGAAACATAATACATGTGTGAATACATAGACCAACACAGTGTCACTAGTATGCCTCTACTTGACTAGCTCGTTAATCAAAGATGGTTATGTTTCCTAACCATGAACAAAGAGTTGTTATTTGATTAACGAGGTCACATCATTAGTTGAATGATCTGATTGACATGACCCATTCCATTAGCTTAGCACCCGATCGTTTAGTATGTTGCTATTGCTTTCTTCATGACTTATACATGTTCCTATGACTATGAGATTATGCAACTCCCGTCTACCGGAGGAACACTTTGGGTACTACCAAACGTCACAACGTAACTGGGTGATTATAAAGGAGTACTACAGGTGTCTCCAATGGTGGATGTTGGGTTGGCGTATTTCGAGATTAGGATTTGTCACTCCGATTGTCGGAGAGGTATCTCTGGGCCCTCTCGGTAATGCACATCACTTAAGCCTTGCAAGCATTGCAACTAATGAGTTAGTTGCAGGATGATGTATTACGGAACTAGTAAAGAGACTTGCCAGTAACGAGATTGAACTAGGTATTGGATACCGACGATCGAATCTCGGGCAAGTAACATACCGATGACAAAGGGAACAATGTATGTTGTTATGCGGTCTGACCGATAAAGATCTTCGTAGAATATGTAGGAGCCAATATGGGCATCCAGGTCCCGCTATTGGTTATTGACCGGAGACGTGTCTCGGTCATGTCTACATTGTTCTCGAACCATAGGGTCTGCACGCTTAACGTTACAATGACAGTTATTATGAGTTTATGCATTTTGATGTACCGAAGGTTGTTCGGAGTCCCGGATGTGATCACAGACATGACGAGGAGTCTCGAAATGGTCGAGACATAAAGATTGATATATTGGAAGCCTATGTTTGGACACCGGAAGTGTTCCGGGTGAAATCGGGATTTTACCGGATTACCGGGAGGGTTACCGGAACCCCCCGGGAGCCAAATGGGCCAACATGGGCCTTAGTGGAAAGATGAGAGGGCAGCCCACATAGGGCTGCGCCTCCCCCCCTCTCCCTAGTCCTATTAGGACTAGGAGAGGGGCCGGCCACCTCTCTCTCTCTCCCCTTTAAGGATTCCTAGTTGGACTAGGATTGGAGGGGGGAGTCCTACTCCCGGTAGGAGTAGGACTCCTCCTGCGCCTCCCTCCACTTGGCCGGCCAGCCCTCCCCCTCTCATCCTTTATATACGGGGGCAGGGGACACCCCAAGACACACAAGTTGATCCTTGAGATCGTTCCTTAGCCGTGTGCGGTGCCCCCTGCCACCAAATTCCACCTCGATCATACCGTTACAGTGCTTAGGCGAAGCCCTGCGTCGGTAGTACATCAAGATCGTCACCACGCCGTCGTGCTGACGGAACTCTTCCTCGACGCTTTGCTGGATTGGAGCCCGAGGATCGTCATCGAGCTGAACGTGTGCTAAGAACTCGGAGGTGCCGGAGTAACGGTGCTTGGATCGGTCGGATCGTGAAGAAGACGTACGACTACTTCCTCTATGTTGTGTGATCGCTTCCACAGTCGGTCTGCATTGGTACGTAGACAACACTCTCCCCCTCGTTGCTATGCATCACCATGATCTTGTGTGTGCGTAGGAAAATTTTCGAAATTACTACGTTCCCCAACATTTACTACAACCCATTTACAGTTTGTTAAAAGTACATCCCATTTTCTAGCTAGGACAACGATTAATAATTTCAACCAACTGTTCAAAACAGAATTCAATAAAATATCCCACATTTCGATAGGATCCGAAATATTTTTGTCCTGTAATTTCTAGTCAGATTAAATACAATTTCAATATAAATTTGTATCACGTAAAAATCCAACGAAACATTGTGCGTGCAACAATTAATGGAATTAGAATTTTCAAAATCCAAAAGTACTATTTTATAAACTAATTACGTGTTTGATGCATTCTTTTATAGTTACTGCCCAGTTTTTATAATTACATCCCATTTATTATTTCTTAAATCCCATTTTCTTGTTAAGCCTAATGCATACCTCCTAGGAAAGATTTGCAGCCCAGCAGGGCGGAGAATAACAAGTTGACCCGGATTGTGTACAACTGTCGGCCCAGTTGCATTGCTGATGTTGAAAAAAGGCTTGTGTTTTACAATACAACCTTACATGGCTACTCAGCCCACATTCTGCGACGCCAGAAAGGCCCAAACAAGGCTTCTGTACAACTTTTTGAAGTCATTCAGCTCGATTAATAACTTAAGAAAAAAGTTAGAGTAAAGTGGAACCTAATTAAAAGTTGTCACGAGCAAAGAAATAATTCAATGGGTCCCACTTGTGCGTGTGTGCGTGCGTGTGTGTTTGTGTGTGTGTGTGTGAGACCCATCGGTCGATGCTCATAAATACATCTTTCAGCCATATGCATTGATGATGCTCAGTAAAAACTTATATAGTTGACACAATCATATAGAACATCATAGCACACTGAACTTGGATACAAAAATTTCACGCAGGCGGCACAATCAGGGTGGAAGCAGTGGATTGCTACGGGTAGGGCTATGTTGAAACCAACGAACTCGTACATAACGGTTCATCGTCTTTATCAATGACGGGGAAATATCTTGTATGTTGTGCAAAAAAACAGACAGACAACACAATATAAAAGTTCTGCTAGAACATTAAGTTGATGTACAACCCTTTCTAAAAAAAGTTCAGGTAAAAAAATAGAACAAGTCATCTGACAAGATTCAGTTGTTACCTCAAATTAGAGCACATCCAGGCAGCCAACCCTCCCTCTTCTCCCAAAAATGTAGTGGCCTCAGCCGCGCGATGGAGTAGGCCATGTGCCATCCATCGTTCCAAGCAACACGAGGAAAGTCTGGCGTTGACTCCTATAATGGACGTCGTCGACGGACACGGGCACCAGCGACTGCGGCAGGACTTTGATTGATGGATTGACCACTTCTTCGACATGCACGAACACTCGATATAGGTACATCCCTAACGTGGTTCGCGGCGGCCTTGGTGGCGACGAATAGTACAACCCCGATTCCTGCACTAGTATCTCAACACCAATCACCTTATGGTGGACGACTTCTTCATCCATGCCATAACAGTCAAAGCCTAGCTGTCTGGAGTAACAAACAAACTTACGAGCTCACCTCGAAGGTCATTGATAAGCTCATTCATGGACTCGCTATTCCAAGCACATCGAGGCATGCCATGGAAGGTAAGCTTTGTTAAAAACTCAGGCTCAGAGGGCACCAAGCCCCATCCTGGGTGCCACCGATCAAAGCTCACCAGCGTGCCATCGTAGAATAAACGCTAGGAAGATTGGAACACACGACTGTAGTCGAAAGTTGTCTGGAACCTGACGAAGAAATCAGCCGGTGGCGGACAGACTTCAACAAGCAAGTCACTTATTTGGATGCCATGCGCAATGCCAAGAGCTTTGACAAGGTCGACCGGCGAGACGGGAGGCCGGTCGCCGTTGATTGTTACCATCAGCACTTTGCCGGCAAACTGGTCATCGAGCGCCGCCATGCCACTGTTCAGTGACAGCACGCAGCGCCCGAAGGCATGACGGACCTTAGGATCTCCAGCTCGGAGATCCGCGTTGACCAGCAACATGATAGTGCGCTTGAGTACATGGAGTACAGGAGGGGATTTGAGGGAACTGGGGTAGGAATAAGATTCCAGATGTGGGGGCGGTTGATTGGGGATGAAAAGGTAGCATGAATTTCGAACACACGCCAATATGCTCTCGGCGTGCAAGCGCACGAAAACACCGGTGGTGCCCACATGTCGGCCTAAGAGTCCCGACCTTTTTTTTGAGGATCTTTTGAGAGCCCGGCCTGGGAGTCGTAATTGACCTATTTGGCATTGCGTTACTACTCGGCCCATATTCAACGACACCTCACTAGCCCAAACAAGTGTACATCATCAAAAAGACACTGAGCTCAAATTATAACTTGAAAAAAGGTGATATACTCTGAACACTGGAGAATGGTGATGCCCTGATTTAGCCCACCAGCAGTTCAAGACAAATATTTCGAAAGAACGATATATACAACATTCAAACACTGACTGGTGACTACTACTGACATAAACAGCAAGACATGATAGTTCATAAGAAGTCTTGCTACACCACCAAAATGCACCCATCTGTAGCGCTCAGACTCTTGTGATCCAGATGAGAATGACATTCTAAATAGAGGCAACTATTACATAGTAAGAGTGACGTAGACGAGGATGACCAAATGACAAGGAATATGCATAACAAAACAGAGAACTACCCATCCAAAACAAGCGGCAAAGGCAACAAGTCATTCAAAGAGGGATGATCCAACACCATCATAATTTGCAGCCCCGGTTTAGCCACCAGTGATCCGGAGACACTAGTACTCCACCCTTTCGACGCAACAGCCCCAATTACCTATGAACCTGAAGGCTTGAACCACATCACTGCCTGTCGGACTCGACACATCCAAGGATCAAAGTTAATCCAGATACCTTTGTCATTCTCACCTTCTTTTGGTTGCGGGCTGTATCATTGACAATCAGGGGAGTCTGCTCCCTAACTCCTAGGGCTCGTCGTGTAGACATAGTTTTCCATAGCAAACAAAGCTTGTCTGCCATCAAGGTCCTTGCCAATGGTGATCTCTTGGTTAATTGGATAATTGAGTCTAAGAAACAGAGAGTATGAACCAAGGCTGTTTACCCGCCTCCAACTCAAAAATCCTGCTGGCCCCAACAAGCTGGTATCCTGCTCATAGACATAACAACCACTGTCCGGATACTCACGTATTTCATAGTGCTTGCATACTGTGGGGTTTTTGCAATATAACTTTTTCGGCTCATGTGTCCGAATGATCATCAGTCTTTTGTCGTCCTCTGATCAAGTGAGGAATCAATTGTGCTTCCCTGTTTTTGGCAAAGGTGGTGTGATTACAAAGGGCAGTAACTGTAGGGACACTGCATCATATCAAAAAGGACATGCATTGTTAATGTAAGATCAGCATTGTTCAGAGTATGAGTAGGATAATGCAAGAAACAACATTGATATGTCCCTATTGGAATTGGGAGAAAATATAGGGAAATGTATACTAGGTTTGAAAATATAGAAGTGCCATGCATGGTTATAGTCATGTTATCTCACAATCCATTCTTCACAAGAAACTACCATGTCATGCATGTTATGTAATCATGTTCTGTCCTCACAAACAAATTCTTCAAGGAAACTAACAGACCATGCATTTTTATATACTCATGTTCTATGGGCAAAAATTTTGTGAGCATATTATTCTAGCTATTGATTGCTGAAGGGCGAACATAGGTATGTACACTTGGTAAGCATTACATGATTTCACTACTTCAAAATATAGAGTTCTCCATATGCACATTTACTTCCCTAATGTATGGTTAGATGAAATCAACAGTGTGATGCATGTTTCTACATCATGAAAATGAGGAAACTAACATAGCCATCGATATGCACTCATATTTAGTAGTACATAGATTACTATAAAATTAGGAGAATATCAATATCTTCCTAGCAGTTTGATTATTTAGGGGTACAAATTGGCTGTAATGACATGGTCACAATTGCATGAATAAACTCATTCCAAATATAGCTGATTTACGGCGTCTCTAATACATTGCCATAGTTCTACTCAAATTCTGCTCAAACAGGGATATGTCAATTATCACAAAAAGTTCAAACAGTGTCATGGCGTTATCATTAACATCAGACGGAAACAACTTACATGCACCATCCCAGCAATACGTGGTGCCATCTGCTTTGTCGATCGTGTAGATGATGCCATTGTGTTCAATAGCATCACAGAAGTGTGTATCAGCTTTGACGACGATACACTGCAAGCTGAGCTGTCTCCAGCTAAAGAAGGCACTGGCAGAAAGATACGCAAGTCCCTTGTTGAACAACGCAATTAGCTTGAAGTCTGCATAATCCGCATGTCGTGTGGGCACTTGGCATATTACAATCTTCTGCAAAACAAGGTGCGTCCAACTGACGACGTAATCTAGATGACTTGGACCGCGAAGGTAAAACTCTATATCATCCAACGGATGAAGGACAATCTCATGGGAGGTCTGGAAGTTCACGAGCACCAACTTTTCCCCGTCTTCTCTGACGGCAGCCATCCAGTGGGAGTTCATGCCGACCCAGTACATACTTGCAAGAAGTTTCGAGCGATGGTGATCGGATCGAAGTCGAGGGAAATTGTAGCGCCCCGAGACCGATGTGCCAGGTGTCCTCCAGTTATTCACTGTTGTTGCCTTGCCATTGTTTGCGTGTCATGCATTGCATATCATGTCATCATGTGCTTTTCATTTGCATACATGTTCGTCTCATGCATCTGAGCATTTTTCCCGTTGTCCGTTTTGCAATCCGGCGCTCCTATGTCACCCGGTGTTCCTTTCTACCTCCTTTTGTGTGTCGGGGTTAAACATTTCTGGATTGGATCGAGACTTTTCATGCGGCCTTGGTTTACTACCGGTAGACCGCCTGTCAAGTTTCGTATCATTTGGACTTCGTTTGATACTCCAACGGTTAACCGAGGGGACCGAAAAGGCCTCGTGTGTGTTGCATCCCAACACCCCTTCCAAAGTGGCCCAAAACCCACCTAAACCCCCTCCATCATCTCGGTCGTTCGATCACGATCGCGTGCCGAAAACTGCACCTCATTTGGACTCCCCTAGCTCCTTCTACCTATAAAAATGTCTCTTCCCAAAAATCCCGGGTCATTCGCACCCTAACCCTAGCTCCCCGCACATCCGCGCGGCCGGACACAACCGCCGCCACCTACCCGAAGCCGCCACCTATCCCCGCCTCCCTCTCTCTCAACCGGCGCCGCCGAGGCCGCCGCGGCCCGCGGGAGGCCTGCCCAAGGCGCCCTGGGCCCCGAGCGCCCCGTGCTCCGTTCGCCGCCCGACGCCTGGGAGCGCCCGATGCCACCGCCGAGGCTGCGCCTCCCCCGCGCCGCCATCCACACTCGTCGCGCCACTCCACCAGCAGCCCACACCTCGCCGCTACTCCGGCCACCTTGCGCCGCCGACCTCCGGTCGTCGCCGCCCCGGCCCTCCTCCGTCTCCGGCGCCGGATCCGCGCGCCGGCCACCGGAGCTCCCTTCCCCCGCGAGCTCTCCCTCCTACTCCAGCCATCTCCATCCTCCGGCGATGTATTGGTCAACCTCGGTTCCGATGAAGCTACAGGAACCCTAGATCCAGATTCGAAATCGGGTTGACTTTCTCGTCCCTAACCCTAATTATTTTGCATACTTTGACCTGCCATAACTTTGCATCCGTAGCTCCATTTTACGCGTGTAGCATATCAAAATATTCGTCTCAGAGAGTACATCATTTCATCTCACTGCATCATTTTCATTTGAGCTCATCTTGATGCCCGAAATGCTGTTGGAAGAGAGCTTTTTGAGATAATTGTCATATCTGCTGCATCAAATAGCTATTTGTCATTTTTGCCATGATTAAGTGGTGCATGATATGCTCCTGAGTTCTACATGTGTTTTGCTTTATGCCATGCCATCTTTACAGAGGTGCCTACCATGTATTTTTGTGACATGTGTGGTGACTAGCACAAGCTTGCAAAGTAGTGCATTCGTTAATGCTGTTTTCAGGGACTTAGAATTTCACTAAGTCCTTGATCTGTTCTTATCAATATGCCATATGTTCATGTTGTTTCCTAGTGATCCGTGCCTCTTTTGAGGATGATCAATAAGGATGATTTGTTAACCTTGTGGTGCTCTATCCATCCATGTCTTTGTTTACAATTATGGAGCAACCTAGCTTGAGTCAATCGAGCTCCACTTTTGCTATTTCATGAATCCTGGCAGATTGTCTACTTGTTAGCGATTTTGCCGAGAATGTTGTTGTTGATCCGTGCATGCTATGTTGTTGTTCTTGCCATGTCTAGCTTATATAATATGTATTCTTGATGGGTGTATGCTTAGACTGTCATGCCTTGCTCTATAGTGAGTGCATCGAGCTCATAAACATGCCTACTCGTTAAGATATTTGCATGCTCCAGTTTTTCTTCAAGTCTGAGATCTCATTATGTTTTTGCCATGTTCACATGCTTGCAATTGTATTTTCTGATCCCTTTTGGCTCAAGGTCACTAAGGGACTTTTGTTAAGCTCTTTGAGTAGCTCCATGACATGCTTTACTTTGCCATGTTAAGTTCCTGTAGCATATAGTTTTCATCTTCCAAAGTGTGCTATCTGATATGAAATTCCAGACAAGTGTTAATTTCACCAAGTCTGAAATCTGTTTACCAAATGCCTATTTGCCATGCTTGTTTGAACATGTTAATGGATGAATTGGCCATAGCTCATTGTTCATCTTTTGTTAAGCATCATGAGTGGATCCCTACCATGTATTTTGTTGTCATGTTTGAGTGATGTAGCATAATTATCTTGATGCATTTAGATGGCTATTTGCTATATATCGCAGACCGGTGCCATATTTGTTTTGCTTGCCATTTCCAAACCGTGCCTCCGATTCCGGTTTTTTTTATATCGATTTCAACCGAAATCACCTCACCTTTCCAGTGGCACTCTTGGATTTCCAAGTTGAGGCCAGGTTCATGCATTACTTGTCCAATCATGCATATGCATCGCATACCGCATCCCGCATATCATACCATGTTCATGTGTTGGTTGTTTACTATGTTGTGTGCTTCTTTCCGGTGTTTGCTTCTTCGGGTTGGTTCTGGTAACGTCACGTTTGTGAGGACCCATTCGTCTACGTCCGTTTGACTTCTTCATGGACTTGTTCTTCTTCCTTGCAGGATCTTAGGCAAGATGACCATACCCTCGAAATCACTTCTATCTTTGCTTGCTAGTTGCTCGCTCTTTTGCTATGCCTATGCTGCGATACCTACCACTTGCTTTTCATGCCTCCTATATTGTTGAACCAAGCCTCTAACCCACCTTGTCCTAGCAAACCGTTGTTTGGCTATGTTACCGCTTTGCTCAGCCCCTCTTATAGTGTTGTTAGTTGCAAGTGAAGATTGAACTTTGTTCCTTGTTGGAACATGGAGATGTTGTCCTTGTTGGAACATGTTTACTTGTTGGGATATCACAATATCTCTTATTTTATTAATGCATCTATATACTTGGTAAAGGGTGGAAGGCGCGGCCTTATGCCTGGTGTTTTGTTCCGCTCTTGCCGCCCTAGTTTCGTCATATCGGTGTTATGTTCCCGGATTTTGCGTTCCTTACGTGGTTGGGTGATAATGGGAACCCCTTGACAGTTCGCCCTGAGTAAAACTCTTCCAGCAATGCCCAACATTGGTTTTACCATTCGCCACCTAGCCTTTTCTTTTCCCTTGGGGGTCGTGCGCCCAAGGGTTATCATTATTTTGACCCCTCGGGCCAGTGCTCCTCTGAGTATTGGTCCAACTTGTCAGCCGCCTGTGGCCACCAGGGGCAACTCTGGGCTGGCCTACCGGATGTTTGGACAATCCGGTGTGCCCTGAGAAAGAGATATGTGCAACTCCTATCGGGATTTGTCGACACATTCGGGCGGTGTTGCTGGTTTAGTTTTACATTGTCGAAATGTCTTGTAACCGGGATTCCGAGTCTGATCGGGTCTTCCCGCTAGAAGGAATATCCTTCATTGATCGTGAGAGCTTGTGATGGGCTAAGTTGGGATAATGGGAACCCCTTGACAGCTCGCCTTGAATAAAACTCTTCCAGCAATGCCCAACTTTGGTTTTACCATTCGCCACCTAGCATCTTTTTCCCTTGGGTTCCGCGGACTCAAGGGTCATCTTTATTTAAACCCCACTGGGCCAGTGCTCCTCTGAGTGTTGGTCCGACCGAGCAAACTGCGGGGCCACCTCGGGGCAACTTGAGGTTTGGTTTTACTCGTAGGATGTCTCATCTGAGTGTGCCCTTAGAACGAGATATGTGCAGCTCCTATCGGGATTTGTCGGCACATTCGGGCGGTGTTGCTGGATTTGTTTTACCTTGTCGAAGTTGTCTTGTAGAACCAGGATGCCGAGTCTGATCGGAATGTCTCGGGAGAAGGTTTATCCTTCATTGACCGTGAGAGCTTGTGATGGGCTAAGTTGGGACACCCCTACAGGGATTGAACTTTCGAAAGCCGTGCCCACGGTTATGGGCAGATGGGAATTTGTTAACGTCTGGTCGTAGAAAACCTAAAGTTGACCTTAATTAAAATACATCAACCACGTGTGTAACCGTGATGGTCTCTTTCTGGCGGAGCCCTGAAAGTGAACACGGTGTTGGAGTTATGTTTGACGTAGGTTGTTCTAGGATCACTTCTTGATCATAGTTTCTCGACCGTGCTTTGCCTTCTCTTCTCGCTCTCATTTGCGTATGTTTAGCCACCATATATGCTAGTCGCTTGCTGTAGCTCCACCTCATACCTTTACCTTACCCATAAGCTTAAATAGTGTTCATCGCGAGGGTGTGAGGTTGCTGAGTCCCCGTGACTCACAGATACTTCCAAAACCAGCTTGCAGGTGCCGATGAGTCCGTGCAGATGACGCAACCAAGCTCAGGATGAGCTCGATGAAGATCTTGTCCTTTGTGTTGTTTCGTTCCAGTTAATCAGTAGTGGAGCCCAGTTGGGGTCGATCGGGGATCTGTGTAGCTTTTGGGGTAGTCTTCTTTTATTTTGGTTCCGTAGTCGGACCTTGATTATATCTGGTTGATGTGTTGCTTTATTCATGTAATTGTGTGAAGTGGCGATTGTAAGCCAACTATGTATCTATTTTCCGTTATTGTATTACATGGGTTGTTTGCGAAGATTACCTCACTTGCGACATTGCTTTCAATGCGGTTACGCCTCTAAGTCGTGCTTCGACACGTGGGAGATATAGCCGCATCGAGGGCGTTACAAGTTGGTAATCAGAGCCTTCCTCGGCCTTATGAGTCCCCTGCTTGATCGAATAGCTGGCGTTATTGAGTCTAGAAAAATGTTTTGAGTCATTTAGGAATTATATATCGGAGAGTTTAGAAATTATTTTTACTCCCCAGTCCCTTCATCGCTTTGGTAAGGCATCCTGACGTAGAGTTTTGACTCTTCTCTTCTCAAATTTCACTAAAAAAATTTAGCATCACGCGGGTATCTTGGAATCGTTCCGATGGTTTTGTGACGAGAACACTGTTCTTGGTGCCTCCTGACATTTAGGGGTTGTGGCAGTGTCGCGGGGAGTTGAGCTCCGAGGTGTTGTCGTCACAATTTTATCGTTGCAGTTCTGGAATACCTGAGTTTAGTTTCGCCGACATCAAAAATCTCTTTTATGCAGTTGTTGGTGAGATAACCTCGACGCCACCCAGTACTGGGGCGGGAGTTTGGGAGTATTTCCATAACTCGTATAACGGATGCTTTTCGAAGGTTGAGGTAGACGATTTCTGAAGTTTCTTGGTTATGTGTTGAAGGATGGATACAGCTGGATGTAGGATTTGCTAGTTTTGGGTGAGATATTATGCTTCCCCTGTATCCCCAACACCTGATTGCATAATCGGAAAATTTAGGGAGTTTATAAGTG
The DNA here is from genome assembly GCA_034509565.1 of Triticum monococcum. Taxonomy (NCBI): domain Eukaryota; kingdom Viridiplantae; phylum Streptophyta; class Magnoliopsida; order Poales; family Poaceae; genus Triticum; species Triticum monococcum. Next base: position 83,122,406 of record CM067841.1, read on the forward strand.
GGAATTCAAGTAGCTCTTAGGATATCTTTCCGATAGATGTATGATATGAAATTGGGGTTCGACGTCTAGTGGTCCGCCTATCCACGGTTGGTTTTACAGTGGTCTCGTTGTGTCTTAAAGAGTCCTTGGCTATGCTGACTCGGGGACGCTTCGTATGTCATGTGCACTGCCTTGTACATGATGGTGCTGTACGGCCGAGCCTGTGTAGGCCCCACCACGAAAACTTCGGATGAAATCTCTATCATATGTTTGTTCTGGCTTATTCTGCAAGCCAATCATTTGTTTTGTTTTTGAGTTGTGGTATTCGAGTTGCTTCGAAGTCAAATGTTGATTCCATAGCTTTCCTAAGTTGTGTTCTCATATTTCTATGTGGATACTAATCATTCTTGATCATCGAGAATGTCATGCCAATCCTTTTCAACTGACATGTTTCTCTTCAAGTGGATCCGATTATTTCAACATCCGCAAGATCAACTATCAGTTCTTCTCAACGATGTTTGTTTCATTCATCTCCAAGTTGCTTTTGTTTTCCCGCCCACCCACCCTTCTTCTTCAAGGACTTAGTTTTCTTAATCAAATATCCATTTTATTCATGTGAAGTCTCTCCGTTCTTTTCAGTCAATGTTCGTATCCGGTGATTCTCATGAAGATTCTAATGGAGCTTCAAGTTCGTCACTCTTCACTCGTTTTCTTCTCCGGTGGATTCAAATCAATCTTTCGGTGTTGATCTCATTCCCCTTTTTCCTCCTTTCGGATACCTTCTCATACCGGTGCACCTCATAATAATTTACTTCTTGCTATTCATTTGTTCCGGAGTGCTCAAGATAGCTCGAAGATTCGTGTTTTCCACTCTGCATTCGTTCAAGATCTTTCGAGGTTGTTATCTCATTCTAGCCATTTAATTCAACCGGTGCAATCTCAGTTTCTAACAATCGTTCAATGGTGTTTCTTTTGAGTGGGCCCTAACCCACAGGTCTTTTTCCAGGATCTTACCTAACTCTTCTAATTCTCCCGGAGTTATTATCAAATTATTTTCCAAGTTTGACGTAAGAATGAATTATCATCAGTCAAATGTCTTTCACCAAGATCTTTCTAATTATTTTCATCGTTGGTTCAACCTTTCCAATTTTAATTCTGGAGTACCTCAATAATTCATGTGGTATTTCTCGTCGTAATTCAAAATTTGAAGACCGAAGAAGATTTTCTCTCAATCCTGCTCCATTCTCTCCAAGATTCGTGATTCCAGCCTGTTGCCATCCTCTCATAATTGTACTCGATTATGAGAATTCTTTTCACCCATTCGGAGTAATTCAGAAGTCTTTTCAGTTTGATTCTCCGGAGCCCATCGTCTTAGAATTTATTCATTCTAAGCTTTCAGCTCTTTTTCTCTAAATCTTACCGGTGCATCATTCAAGTTTTCTCTAATCAATTCACAATCTCTTTGTTCTCATGTATCTAGATTGTCTCAAGTATCTTCGTTCATTTCATAATTCTTCCCGGTGTTTCTTTATCTTTACTTTGTTCGTTTTCAATTCTTACGGTGGTTTGTTAAAGAGTTTTCTTCCTTCGTGAATCATATCTACGCATTCGTGCTTTTTAAATTCTACCGGTGGATCGTTGGAGACTTTCTCAAGTTTGCGCTATATCTATCTTAATCTTTCTACGAGGATAAATAGTATGCCAAATCCGTTGCTTGTCAGCAATTAAATTGTTGAAGGGTACGTATAACATAATTCTTATTCTTGTTCCATCCAAGTAATTAATTCTTTTTCCGGAGTGGTTCATCATATCATATTCTTAGTTCGAGATGCTTTATCTTTTCTTTCCCAGAGTTCCAAGCTCTAATTATCACGGAGATCCATCTGAATCATTGCAAGGATTCACCTTGTGTTTTCAATTTCTCTTTCTTTTTATTCTTTTTACCAGAGTTTTCACGAAGGCCCGACATGGTGATTCATCAAGGATCTAATTCCTTCTCGAAGTGTTCATCGAGATTCTTTTCAGAAGAACTCAAGTATTTCTTCATCTTGCAATCCGGAGTGCAATTTCTTTCTACCGTATCATTGGAGATGGTTTTATGTCATTCTTGATAATTTAAGTTCATGTTTCATGATTCACATGTTGTTAAGAATGAGGTACTTTAAATCCATTAATCTTGTCATTGGAGTTATCTTGGGTTATATTTCACCTAAAGTTTTCCCTAAGGAGTAAGGCTATTAATGGTGATAATATATGATCCAAGTCCTTCATCTATCCTCCCAGTGAAATAAGTTTCTCATCTCCTCGTTCATATCAATCCAATTCTTTTCCCGTAAGTGGCTGGGTGTCACCTCAAAAATTTGAGATGTATTCCATAAGACCATATCAAGCGTATTCTTTTCGTTGTTGGTGTTCCAACAACTCCGTTCGACCCTTCTCCTAAAGATGCCTTTCCAAGCTCTCTTGTAGCAGAAGTTGGCTTCTTCTTCTCCATTCTCCTATTTCGATTATCCATATTCTATTCTTTTGTTCCGGAGGCATTGTGATGATGCTCTTTTCAATCATCATCTCGAAGTGTGAAGATAATGTTCTTTTCGTGCTTATCCTTTTAACCGGAGTGTTGTGTCCTCTGCTCAAGTTCTTTCATTTTATCAAGCCTTGAATATATTTCCAACCGGAGTGCGGTTCGAATTTATTCTTCCTTGTTTCCTTTTGCCTAACGAAGTGTTTTCTACTTCGTTCATCTCCGTTGTATTCTTTTCACAAAATGGTTTAACCTTTTCAAGGTTCTTTGGTTTCACTCGTTTTTCAAAGGAGCAACTTAGTTTTACCTCTCCTCTTTCTCTTCCGTTTTTCCCTCACATGCCATTCTAGATCTCGGGACGAGATCCTCTCGTAGTGGTGGAGTGTTGTAGCGCCCCGAGACCGATGTGTCAGGTGTGCTCCAGTTATTCGTTGTTGTTGCCTTGTCATTGCTTGCGTGTCATGCATTGCATATCATATCATCATGTGATTTTCATTTCCATACATGTTCGTCTCATGCATCCGAGCATTTTTCCCGTTGTCCGTTTTGCAATCCAGCGCTCCTATGTCACCCGGTGTTCCTTTCTACCTCTTTTTGTGTGTGGGGGGGGGGGGGGGGGTTAAACATTTCCGGATTGGACCGATACTTGTCATGCGGCCTTGGTTTACTACCGCCTGTCAAGTTTCGTATCATTTGGACCGCCTATCAGGTTTCATATCATTTGGACTTCGTTTGATTCTCCAACGGATAACCGAGGGGACCGAAAAGGCCTTGTGTGTGTTGCAGCCCAACACCCCTTCCAAAGTGGCCCAAAACCCACCTAAACCACCTCCATCATCTCGGTCGTTCGATCACGATCGCGTGGCCGAAAACCGCACCTCATTTGGACTCCCCTAGCTCCTTCTACCTATAAAAATGTCTCTTCCCCGAAAATCGCGGGTCATTCGCACCCTAACCCTAGCTCCCCGCACATCCGCACGGCCGGACACGTCCGGTCCGGCCGGACACAACCGCCGCCGCCTACCGGAAGCCGCCACCTGTCCCCGCCTCCCTCTCCCTCCACCGGCGCCGCCGATGCCCGCCGCAGCCCGCGGGAGGCCCGCCCGAGGCGCCCTGGGCCCCGAGGTCCCCGCGCTCCATTCGCTGCCCCGCGCCTGGGAGCGCCTGACGCCGCCGCCGAGGCTGCGCCTCCCCTGCACCGCCATCCACACTCACCGCGCCACTCCACCGGCGGCCCGCACCTCGCCGCTGCTCCGGCCACCTTGCGCCGCCGACCTCCGGTCATCGCCGCCCCGGTCCACTTCCGTCTCCGGCGCCGGATCCGCGAGCCGGCAACCGGAGCTCCCTTCCCCGGCGAGCTCTCCCTCCTACTCCGGCCATCTCCCTCCTCCGATGATGTACCGGTCAACCTCGGTTCGCGTGAAGCTATAGGAACCCTAGATCCAGATCCAGATTCGAAGTCGGGTTGACTTTCTCGTCCCTAACCCTAATTATTTTGCATAATTTGACCTGCCACAACTTTGCACCCGTAGCTCTGTTTTACGCGTGTAGCATATCAAAATATTCGTCTTAGAGAGTACATCATTTCATCTCACTACATCATTTTCATTTGAGCTTACATTGATGCCCGAAATGCTGTTGGAAGAGAGCTATTTGAGATAATTGTCATATCTGCTGCATCAAATAGCTATTTGTCATTTTTGCCATGATTAATGTGTGCATGATATGCTCCTGAGTTCTACATGTGTTTTGCTTTATGCCATGCCATCTTTACAAAGGTGCCTACCATGTATTTTTGTGACATGTGTGGTGACTAGCACAAGCTTGCAAAGTAGTGCATTCGTTAATGCTGTTTTCAGGGACTTAGAATTTCACTAAGTCCATGATCTGTTCTTATCAATATGCCATATGTTCATGTTGTTTCCTAGTGATCCGTGCCTCTTTTGAGGATGATCAGTAAGGATGATTTGTTAACCTTGTGGTGCTCTATCCATCCATGTCTTTGTTTGCAATTATGGAACAACCTTGCTTGAGTCAATCGAGCTCCACTTTTGCTATTTCGTGAATCCTGGCAGATTGTCTACTTGTTAGCGATTTTGCCGAGAATGTTGTTGTTGATCCGTGCATGCTATGTTGTTGTTTTTGCCATGTATAGCTTATATAATATGTATTCTTGATGGGTGTATTCTTAGATTGTCATGACTTGCTCTGTAGTGAGTGCATCGAGCTCGTAAACATGCCTACTCGTTAAGATATATGCATGCTCCAGTTTTTCTCTAAGTCTGAGATCTGATTATGTTTTTGCCATGTTCACATGCTTGCAATTGTATTTTCTCATCCCTTTTGGCTCAAGGTCACTAAGGGAATTTTGTTAAGCTCTTTGAGTAGCTCTATGCCATGCCTTACTTTGCCATGTTAAGTTCCTATAGCATATAGTTTTCTTGCTCCAAAGTGTGCTACCTGATCTGAAATTCCAGGCTTGTGTTAATTTCACCAAGTCTGAAACTTGTTTACCAATTGCACTTTTGCCATGCTTGTTTGAACCTGTTAATGGATGAATTGACTGTAGCTCAGTGTTCATCTTTTGTCAAGCATTATGAGTGGATCCCTGCCATGTATTTTTTTGCCATCTTTGAGTGATGTAGCGTAATTATCTTGATGCATTTAGATGGCTACTTTCTGTTTATCGCAGACCCTGCCATATTTGTTTTGCTTGCCATTTCCAAACCATGCATCCGATTCCGGTGATCTTTATATTGATTTCAACCTAAATCACCTCACCTTTCCAGTGGCACTCTTGGATTTCCAAGTTGATGCCAGGTTCAATCATACCTTTGCAAATCATGCATATGCATCGCATACCGCATCCCACATATCATACCATGTTCATGTGTGGTTGGTTTACTATGTTGTGTGCTTCTTCCGGTGTTTGCTTCTTCGGGTTGGTTCCGGTAACGTTGCGTTTGTGAGGACCCGTTTGTCTACGTTCGTTTGACATCTTCATGGATTCGTTCTTCTTCCTTCCGGGATTTCAGGCAAGATGACCATACCCTCGAAATCACTTCTATCTTTGCTTTGCTAGATGCTCTCTCTTTTGCTATGCCTATGCTACGATGCCTACCACTTGCTTATCATGCCTCCCAAATTGCCATGTCAAACCCCTAACCCACCTTGTCCTAGCAAACCGTTGTTTGGCTATGTTATCGCTTTGCTCAGCCCCTCTTATAGCGTTGTTAGTTGCAGGTGAAGATTGAAGTTTGTTCCTTGTTGGAACATGGAGATTGTTCTTTGTTGGAACATTGTTTACTTGATTGGATATCACAATATCTCTTATTTAATTAGTGCATCTATATACTTGGTAAAGCGTGGAAGGCTCGGCCTTTTGCCTAGTGTTTTGTTCCACTCTTGCCGCCCTAGTTTCCGTCATATCGGTGTTATGTTCCTGGATTTTGCATTCCTTACGCGGTTCGGTAATAATGGGAACCCCTTGACAGTTTGCCTTGAATAAAACTCTTCCAGCAATGCCCAACTTTAGTTTTACCATTCGTCACCTAGCCTCTTTTTCCCTTCGGTTCCGCGGACTCAAGGGTCATCTTTATTTAAACCCCCTGGGCCAGTGCTCCTCTGAGTGTTGGTCCGACCGAGCAGACTGCGGGGCCACCTCGGGGCAACTTGAGGTTTGGTTTTACTCGTAGGATGTCTCATCTAAGTGTGCCCTTAGAACAAGATATGTGCACCTCCTATCGGGATTTGTCGGCACATTCGGGCGGTGTTGCTGGATTTGTTTTACCTTGTCGAAGTTGTCTTGTAGAACTGGCATGCCGAGTCTGATCGGAATGTCTCGGGAGAAGGTTTATCCTTCGTTGACCGTGAGAGCTTGTGATGGGCTAAGTTGGGACACCCCTGCAGGGATTGAACTTTGGAAAGGCGTTCCCGCGGTTATGGGCAGATGGGAATTTCTTAATGTCTGGTTGTAGAAAACCTAAAGTTGACCTTAATTAAAATACATCAACCGCGTGTGTAACCGTGATGGTCTCTTTCCGGCGGAGTCCGGGAAGTGAACACGGTGTTGGAGTTATGTTTGACGTAGGTTGTTCTAGGATCACTTCTTCATCATAGTTTCTCGACCGTGCTTTGCCTTCTCTTCTCGCTCTCATTTGCGTATGTTTAGCCACCATATATGCTAGTCGCTTTCTGCAGCTCCACCTCATACCTTTACGTTATGCATAAGCTTAAATAGTCTTGATCACGAGGGTGTGAGATTGCTGAGTCCCCGTGACTCACAGATACTTCCAAAACCAACTTGCAGATGCCGATCAGTCTGTGCAGATGACGCAACCAAGCTCCAGAGGAGCTCGATGAAGATCCTGTCCTTTCTGTTGTTTCGTTCTAGTTGATCAGTAGTGGAGCCCAATTGTGGTCGATCGAGGATCTGTGTTGCTTTCGGGGTAGTCTTCTTTTATTTCGGTTCCGTAGTCAGATCTTGATTGTATCTGGTTGATGTATTGCTTTATTCATGTAATTGTGTGAAGTGGCGATTGTAAGCCAACTATGTATCTCTTTTCCCTTATTGTATCACATGGGTTGTTTGCAAAGATTACCTCACTTGCGACATTGCTTTCAATGCGGTTATGCCTCTAAGTCATGCTTTGACACGTGGGAGATATAGCCGCATCGAGGGCGTTACAGAAATGATGTATGGCGACCCACTACATACCTGCAAAGAAGTTTCAGCTAATGGAGGTCGGATTGAAGTCGAGGGGCATCATGTACGCCTCCGTATCATGGTGAGCAAATCTCACAAGACCAGATAGCAGCAAGCATGGTGTGTTGAAAAGCTTAGGCCTCCCTTCGATGATGTCCGTGTGCATGCCCCTCGAGCATGCAGCCAGCCGCAGGGCGCTCAACATATCCATACACGAACAACAGAGGTCGAGGATGTCAGTGGGGAGATTACTCCAATCGCGGCTCATATGGATGCTGTGCGGTTTGCGTTCGACGATGGTGGAGTTTGGAAGGTGGGGTTTGAGGGGCTTGATTTATGGGGGAGAAGGCTTTCGGTGCTGGAGTGGCTAGCGAGGGAATAGTGGTATTGGGGGAGGCGAGCGAGGCGAGGGTACGCGGGGGCACAGTCAGATGATGAAGAGTGACCTCAGGATCTCCGGCGAGATGGAGATGGATATGGAGTGGTGCTAGGGGAGAGGGCGGCGGTGACAATGAGTGCGCACTGCCTAGGGGTGAGGCTGACTTTGGTAACCCGGACACGCCGCCTAGACTCGTGTCACCTCGGGCGCAGGGTCTTGTCACTTCACTGTGAGGACCGGATGAATAATATTTTTTTGACTATCATGTGTACCATAGTTGTACTACTAGTAGTAGGAGTAGTAGGAACATGAGTAGTACTCCCGTGCTAGCATGCCTCTGGGTTCACTTCATCCTCCAGGTATCATCCATATTGCGAGAAGAACCAAATTCTCGTGCATGCGGAAGCATGAAGAAGGACTTTTCTTTTTTGAGGATAACCGCATATTCCTTAACTAGAGAATGTTGTGTCTCCCACGCATGTGCCAATATCCATCTGAACTAGCTACGCCACATTTTTTTATCCGTTTGCATAGGTCCCACCTGTCAGGAGGGGTGCAGAAATAAAAAGGAATCATAAAATGTCTCGCCATGGTGATTCGAAAGAGGGACCTCAACTAGCCAGTGGCACATGTAGCGCTGCACGGATGGGCACGTACCTGGACATGCCCCACTCCTCAGTCTACCCACGTAGCCTCTTCGTTTAGTCTACCTAGCCGTCTAATCAACTGCCTGCTGGCCACTTCTCCCATTTACTTCTCCATCAGGAACCGATTTTCCTCGGCTTCTTCACTACTCCTTGATCTTCATTTGCATCCAAACCACACTGCATTCACATTGTTTTAACCTCTTCACATCCTCCTAGAGTAATTCTGAAGCCCCTATAAATAATCATCTTCTTCATTTAGACTAGCCATCTAATCGTAATTCTCCAAACCATAGCCCTCCAGTCCAGCGGTTCCAAATGGCGAAAGAGATCAAGATGCAAGTTCCAACATGTCCTCGTCGAAGGCTAGTTGATCATAGTTGCCATAGTCACTGACCACCCAAGGGTTGTTCGGAAGTGGATCAACAATGTATCCAACTCCCTCCAAAAGCTGGAGATGAATGTCATCAGTCTCGACGCAGAGTACATGGAGCGTGCCACCGGGAAGATCCAACGCACCGCCGTCCTTCAGCTGTGCCTCGAAGATGATGTTTTGGTGTACCACATCATACACGCTCCCTCCATACCAAGTGAGCTTCATGATTTCTTGTCTCGGGAGGACATATACTTTTGTGGGGCAACTAAGGGAGTCCTGGACTAAGGGGTCCTCGGGCGTCCGTCCTGTTATCCGTGGGCCGGACTGATGGGCTGTGAAGACATGAAGGCCGAAGACTATACCTGAGTCCGGATTGGACTCTCCTTGGCGTGGAAGGCAAGCTTGGCGACCGACTATGAAGATTCCTTCTTATGTAACCGACTCTATGTAAACCCTAGATCCCCCCCCCCTCGTGTCTATATAAAACGAAGGGGATAGTCTGGAAAGGACACCATTCATTACCATAGTCATATAGGCTACGCTTTTAGGGTTTAGCCATCACGATCTCGTGGTAGATCAATTATTGTAACACCCATATTCGTCAATATCAATCAACCAGGACGTAGGGTATTACCTCCATAGAGAGGGCCCGGACCTGGGTAAACATTGTGTCCCTTGTCTCCTGTTACCATCGATCCTAGATGCACAGTTCGGGACCCCCTACCCGAGATCCACCGGTTCTGACACCGACATTGGTGCTTTCATTGAGAGTTCCACTATGCCATCCATGAAAGGTTCGATGGCTCCTTCAATCATCTACAGCGATGCTGTCCAAGGAGAAACCTTCCTCCCCGGACAGATTTTTGTGTTCGGCGGCTTCGTACTGCCGGCCAACTCGCTTGGCCATCTGGAGCAGATCGACAGCTACGCCCCTGGCCACTAGGTCAGGTTTCGAAGCCTGAACAATGTTGCGGATATCTGTGGAGACTTGATCTTCAATGGATTTGAGACCGCAACGATCGCTCCCCCTCGCTCCGATGAACATGACCTAAATCTGTCACCAGATCACATATTGTGGATGGTCCCTGCTGCCGCAACGGCCTTAGATCCGGAGCAAACCGTGACATCCGAAGCCACAGAGTCCCCGGTGTTGGGGCCGCACACGGACTCGGCACCCCGCGATGTCTACATCAATGGAACTCTGGACTCGTGTCTGGCCATGAGTTCCAAATCGGGTACGCCCGTAGACACCGAGCTGGATCGGTTATCGATTTTCGAATTTAGCGCCGCAGACATCTTCCAGCACTCGCCCTTAGGTGATGTGCTAAACTCATTAAAGAATTTGTCCTTGAAAAGGATTCACAGCCGAACTATGTTTGGTTCGAACTAGAGGCTGATGATGGGAAATCCTGTTTCCCACCTGCCACCCACTTCATAGCCACTATCGATGATTTAACCGACATGCTCGATTACGGCTCCGAAGACATCGACTGTATGGACGACGATGCCGACCAGGAGCAAGGCCAAAACCTTCCATTTACTGGACATTGGATGACCACCTCTTCGTACGATGTGTACATGGTCAACACAACTAAAAAAGCTAGCGACGATGACAAAGGAGTCCCAGTTGCGAATAAACTTCCTGAGACACAGTTCAAGCGCCAGTGCCCTAAACCCCGCTCTAATCCTCGTCGCTCAAACGACCAGAATACTGGCACCGGAGAGAATAGCACTCCGGGCAACACCAAAAATAACAAAGACCCTATCGGGGCTGCATCCGAATAGGAGGAACAAGACAACGGGCAGGATAACCCTGATAATCAGACCATGCCCAATGACCCAGACGATGGCAGTTATCGTCCAGTCTCCGAGGATGATAAGAGCCTCGGCAATGAGGACTTCATCGTACCTGAGGCACCCCTCGAACAGGAGCGCTTCAAGCGTCAGCTAATAGCCACTACAAGAAGCCTGAAGAAGAAGCAGCAGCCGAAGAATACGGCTTCATCGTACCTGAGGCACCCCTCGATCAAGACCTGCTCATCGACAGGTGGACTGATGTCCTGGCAGCCGAAGAATACGGCTTCAAGCACCCAGCCAAGAGTTACCCAAAGCGTAGAGTACTACCTCAGTTCGATGAGGAGGCACTAAACCCCATACCTCCCTCACGCAATCCGGACCGACCACCACGCGGTCAAGATAGTGCGGCGGACCGACCACTCCGTGGTTGGGACAAATCGGCAACTCGGGACGAACAACTGCCCGCCCCACCACCTTGCAAAAACAGGGATAGAGCAGCTCGGGACATTGCATACGACCTTCGGCAGGAGCTGGACAGGAGAGCAGAACACACCAGATCAATCTATGGATCGCGAGGACGCTTCCCAACTTGGGATGACGGCTACCTATTCGGGCGTGACAAACCTAGTCACACCCGGGCCGATAACCACAAACGCACTCCATCAGAGATGAAATGTGATGCGGCCCGATAAAGAGGTTCCGCAAACCCTCTCTGCTTCACAGACGAGGTGGTGGATCACGAATTCCCCGAGGGATTCAAGCCCGTCAATATTGAATCCTACGACGGAACAACCAACCCCGCAGTATGGATTGAGGACTTTATTCTCCACATCCACATGGCCCGGGGAGACGACCTCCATGCCATCAAATACCTCCCATTGAAACTGAAAGGGCCAGCTAGACACTGGCTGAATAGTCTACCCGAGAATTCCAACGGCAGCTGGGAGGATCTGGAAGAAGCCTTTCTTGACAACTTCCAAGGTACATACATCCGGCCACCCGATGCCGATGATTGAAGCCACATAGTTCAACAACCTAGAGAATCAGCCAGAAAATTCTGGACTAGGTTGCTAACCCAAAAGAACCAGATAGTTGACTATCCGGATGCCGAAGCCCTAGTAGTCTTCAAACACAGCATCTGGGACAAATGGATAGCACGCCACCTCGGCCAAGAGAAACCGAAGTCCATGGCAGCCCTTACGGCACTCATGACCCGCTTTTGCATGGGAGAGGACAGCTGGCTGGATCATAGCAAAAACACAGCCAGCGAGAAAGGCCCCTCTGAGGCCAAGAACAGCTCCGGAAAGATCCGGCGCAACCGACACAAACACCGAAGCAATGGAGACAACACCAATGACACCACTATTAACGCCGGATTCAGCGGCTCCAAGTCCAGGCAGCGAAAGAAGCCCTACAAATGGAACAGCGAGGGTCCATCCAGCCTGGATCGCATACTCGATCGTCCGTGCCAAATACATGGTACCCCGGACAAACAAGCCAATCACACCAACTGAGACTATTGGGTTTTCAAACAGGCTGGCAAGTTAAATGTCGAAAACGAAGAACGGGGATCACAAAGTGAGGACGAGGACGAAGAGCCCCGGCAGCCGAACACCGGAGGGCATAAGAAATTCCCCTCAAGTCAAAACGGTGAACATGATATACGCTACACACATCCCAGAAGGGAGCGTAAGCGAGCACTTAGGGACGTCTACGCGGTAGAGCTAGCCGCCCCAAAATTCAATCCATAGTTGTCATTCCCGATCACCTTCGATCGTCGAGATCATCCAACTAGTATACGGCTTGGTGGCTCAGCCGCACTAGTCCTCGACCCAATCATTGACGGATTTCACCTAACACGAGTCCTAATGGACGGCGGTAGTGGCCTCAACCTGCTCTATCAGGATACAGTGTGGAAGATGGGCATTAATCCCTCATGAATCAAACCCACAAATACTACCTTTAAAGGAGTCATACCAGGTGTCGAGGCCCGCTGCACGGGCTCTGTCAATGTCAAAACCGGTGGATCTCGGGTAGGGGGTCCCGAACTGTGCGTCTAAGGCGGATGGTAACAGGAGGCAGGGGACACAATGTTTACCCAGGTTCGGGCCCTCTCGATGGAGGTAATACCCTACTTCCTGCTTGATTGATCTTGATGATGTGAGTATTACAAGAGTTGATCTACCATGAGATCATAGAGGCTAAAGCCTAGAAGCTAGCCTATGATTATGATTGTTGTTGTCCTACGGACTAAACCCTCCGGTCTATATAGACACCGGAGGGGGCTAGGGTTACACAGAGTCGGTTACAAGGGAGGACATCAACATATCCGAATTGCTAAGCTTGCCTTCCATGCAAAGGAGAGTCCCACCCGGACACGGGACGAAGTCTTCAATCTTGTATCTTCATAGTCCAACAGTCCGGCCAAAGCATGCAGTCCGGCTGTCCGAGGACCCCCTAATCCAGGACTCCCTCAGTAGCCCCTGAACCAGGCTTCAATGACGATGAGTCCGGTGCGCAGATTGTCTTCGGCATTGCAAGGCGGGTTCTCCCCCAAATCCTGAGTACCTGTCATAACGAGTAGTGTCCGGCTTCCCATGAATGTTACACTCCTCGGCTTCTGTGCTTCAATAATGGCCATCTTCCACGTGTCGAACGAATGTGAGAGGTCGGGGCATTTTTACATTTGCCACCCTAACCATGTGAGTAAATCGTCTATTTAAAGAGTCGGGGATCCTCAGATCAGATCACACCATCCTCCCATAGCGAGTATCCATCGGAGCGCGCCTGGAAGAGCCCATCCCATCATGGCCCGCCATCGCAGCTCCTCCTCTCGCTCCCATAGCGCTACGCCAAGCAATTGGGAGAAGTGTTCCGTCCCTCACAGCCAATTAGTAGAGTTACAAACCCAGGGGTTTCTCCCTCCTACGTATATGGTCCCTGTCCGAGCTGGACTAGCCACTTATAATGGCGGGGAACAAGCAGAGAGCTTTCCCAACCCATCCATGGGGGAGCGGGTATGCCTTGTCCCTTACTTCTTGAGGGGACTTGGATTTCCAATCCATCTGTTCCTCCACGGGCTCCTGGAGTTCTACGGCCTCCAACTACATAACTTTACTCCCGCCTCCATATTACACATCGCTGGCTACGTCGCATTTTGCGAGCTGTTTCTAGGCTGCGAAGCTCATTTTGAGTTATGGAAGAGGCTATTCTGCCTCGTACCCCGTACACAGGAGTCAATATATCAAGTGGGAGGAGCTGAAATATGGCGCATCGCCGGAACCGAATACCTATCCGGTACCCCGAAGAGGACATCCAAAGACTGGCCTTCGGAGTGGTTTTATATGGAGGACGTCCCTCTTCCGGACCCTATTCGGATGGGCCTTCCTGAGTTCAGTAACGCCCCTTTGAAGAAACGCCGCAGTTGGCGCCCTCGGAGCCCCCAGGAGGAAGATAACAGAGAGGTCCTTTACCTGATGGGCATGATAAAAGCTCTGGCCAAATCAGGACTGACAATCATCGAGGTTATGTCAATATGTATAATGTGGGGGGTGCAGCCACTTCAGTATCGGGGGAAACCCATGTGGCACTTCAATGGAGAAGACGTTGCCACTCGCTACGGCCGTAAAGGACCGGATGCGCCGCTGCTCTAGCGAAAATACTGTCCGATTTATACAAAGGAGACGAAGAGGAGTTCATCTGCATTAAGCCACGGGATGGATTCTCCATGTACAACCCCCCAAACTGGGTGAGCTGCTATCTTTTACTCCTGACCTTCCCGCATTCTTCATCATAAATATTTACCTTGTTGTTCCATAGCAGGAACTGCGAAAAAGCCGTGAGGGAGGTCCATAGCCCGTCTCCATAGCCAGAGGACCCTGACCTGGCCCTCGACCACGGACTCGAAGCAGATCCGGACATATTCGTGGAGCTCAGCAATAGGACGTTCTATTAGTTAAGCTGCGAAGGTGCCCTGGTGGCCATCATAGCCGATTATCCTGGCCTGCTCCCTACATCGCATGTAAGTAAAACTGGAGTCCCAACTTCCGAGAAGGATCCTTTTTTTGCACTTCACCTACCGCACACATATGATGTCTTACAGGGAAGGCCCTCGCGACGCCACGCCGAACCCGCAGTGACTCACCAACAAGGGGCACCGAAACCGGATTGTCTTAAAAGGAAGGCGGTCAGGACTGAGATGCCGTCGCAGAGGTATGAAAAATAACCCTGCTCCATGGTTGTCATCTTTGAAATATAATAATGTCCATGGTTCCTGGCAAGAAAAATGTTCGCCAGACTGTATCCGGAGAGCCTGCCGGCCACGCCTCCGCCAGCCAGGCTCTAGAGCCAGACTTAGAGGCAGATGTTAACGTGGGGACAATGCCTGATGTTCCTCCTACAGAGGATGCGGATAGGCTGTCCTCTACAAATTCCGAAGTGGAAAGTGCCAGGAATCACAGGCGTCGCCGGGCCATACTCCGCGACCCTTGTTTCCCTGAAGAGGTGTTCGATGCCTTCAACTGAGGAGACGCGTACATCCGAGCTGCTCGAAATGGTCTTGCCAGAGCCACGGACTAGTATGTAAAGGATATACGGGTAAGAAAATGTGATAATTATGCATATCAGTAGCCCCTGAGACTTGAAACAGTTGACACAACTGATTTAAGGATCATTATTTGCGTAGGCTTTTATGGAGAAGAATACCTAGTTGTCTCAAGAGCTGGAGGAGTGCAAAGCCCAGCTACGGGCCGCAGTTGCCGCAATGAAGGAGTCCGCGAAGGCCCTATTTGGTAACACATGTTTCTATCAAAAAGAAGGATATGTACCAGTTAGTATTCGGCATGTATGCAAATCTAACAATAGATTCTGCAGATGATCTCAGTGTGAATCCAGCGGTCGTGCGAGGCGATGAGCAACATGCTCAACGACAGCTAGAGGCTAGCGAGCGCGTGCTTACGCGGGTTAGGCAGGAGAAAAATGATCTCCAAGATGCCAATACCTAGCTGGACGTTGAACTGAAAGATGTTCGGGCCCAGCTAGCTGACTCCGTAAAGGAGAATAAGAGGCTTCGACGCGGCATTTTTAGTAAGTGCTTGAACAAACTTTTATAGACTTCGGCGAAGAAACCGACTAACAGAGTTATATCTACAAGTATGCTGACGGGTCGTCCCGAAGAGGAGATACCCGGGTCTGCGGGCGATCTTCTGCCAGAGCTCTCACAACTGCACGAACAAGTTCGACAGGTGATGCAGGGCATTGCCTAGGCCTTATGGCCATCTGTCTCCCTGCTAGGAGGCATGGGGGAGCTCGTAGAGATGCTCCAGGGAGCACGGCGGCACTTTCGGTTGTGGAAGATATCTGCCAGCCGACAAGGTGCAAGGGAAGCCTGGGCCATGGTGAAGACGCGATATACCAAGGCTAACCCAAACCACATGCCCGAGGTCGGACCTGTGGGGTCTGATGGGAAAGAGATCCCCGTTAGTCTGGTGTATGACCAGGTAAAATTAGCCGCAAAGTATTCCCAACAGGATTGTAGGCTAGACAGCCTATTGGATGGTATAGAAGAAGAATTTAGTCAGTCTAAGTGACTGTGTACTTCAAGTGACATATATTGTCCCTAGCCGGATTGTAAATCATTTGTCATGGCGGACCTTTTCGCTTCGACCTCCGGACCCGATAGTCTGGTGTCAGGACCCCGATTCTAAGCCACATCGATCTAGCCGGTAACACCTCATATCACTTTGCGGCCTCACGCACGGTATCCCACGGGTGTCGCCTTACCATGGCCCGGGACCGTTTGCGCCTTTTGGCTCGTGTATATGACAATGTCGCTAGCATCCATATGACCGAGAACCCGGGCCGACATGGCTAGTCGTGAACCCAAAGCGGCACAGACCTATGGAGACAGGCATACATGAATCACAACGAACATGTCGGTCATCAACGAGTGATTCTGGGCTGTAGCACTGGGCTAACAGGACTCCGGGGGATCCCGGGCTGTAGCAGGCTAGACAGGACTCCGGAGATCACCGCGTGACATTTCCCCGAAGGGACAGACATAGGGACGAAGTGAAACACATGCCGGCCAGTCAAGTGTCCTGAACAGTAGTGCTGGGCTAGCAGGACTCCGGTGAACCGGGCTGTAGCGGACTACTATGGCTCGAGGAGCACTAGACTACATTTCCCCATAAGAAAGGCTGCGAAGGACAAACAACTAGATTGTCGGATCCCACTCATACCAAGCATTTCAATCATACATACAATATGTTCGATATGAGTACATACAACATGGCATCACAACAAAACTCTACAACTCAGGTACTTTATTTAAAGGCTCCAGGGAGCCATACATAACATATCCATACAGGTAGGGGTCACATGACCCGACACTCAAGTCATACAGTCATACAAGCACATGCGGAAGCAACTAGTCTGAGTACAGACTCTAGAAAGAAAGAAGGCTTCTCGAAGCCTGTCTATCTACATAGGGCCCTCCATGGCCTGGATCACCACCTGGGTGGCTAGTCACTCGTCGACGTCAAGGTCTACGTAAAACCCATCGGAGGGGGCAGTGTTGTCGTCTGAAAACAATAAATAAGCAAACATGAGTACAAAGGTACTCAACAAGTCTTACATCAGAACCTACTGTACATGCTCATTCTCAAGAAGGTGGTGGGGTTTATGCAGCAAGCCAGCTTTGACTCTTGGCTAAGCTATCCTACAGAATCTTTTAGCAAAATAGTTTTCGCACACGAGTCCACTACTCACCATCACAATACTCCACCGTGGATCCTCCCTCGTATCTTGCGAGGGGGCCATCCTCGGTACTCACACTTATCTTGAGTCTTTTAGTAGTATCCATTAACTTGTCTATGAACTGTATAGGCAACCAAGTAGTCCTTTACCGCGGACACGGCTATTCGAATTGTTTTATACCCTGCAGGGGTGTACTTCGTCACACATGTTTCCACCACTTAGCGTCTGCACACGAAATGTGCTCGGCAGACTTCAAGCGAAAACCGACGTGGGTGTAGACCATGACCGGACTAACCTCACAAGTCTCTAGTCCAGGGTCATCGCCTATTCAGGTTCCATCCGCAAGGAAATCCGGCCGGGGTGTCCTCAACGGCCCCGAACGATGTGAACAGGGTTCCCGAGACACCAAACGGGTGACTCGGTACACCGTGCCACGGTGTATCTACCGCAACATAGCCCACCCCTAGGGTCAGCGCTACGCACGGCCGCCAACACATATCCTACAAACACCAGAAACTAGTTGCAACTCCTGGACTGAGGCGAGAGGGGTCGGTAAGTCGAGCGGGGTCATATTTCAGGGCCCAATGTGTGGTAGTAGCTGAATCTTAATTCACGCATACAGAACTCAGTTCTTAGGGACGGCTTCAATGAAACAACCCACCATGTACTCCTACATGGCCTCTGATCGATACCTTTACCAAAACATCTTCAACACATCCCACATATTACTGGCACAAGCATTTCACTCTAGCCCATCCCCCGGATGAACCAGACCTGACACAACTCTAGGCATAGCAGGCATAGCAAGGTAGGAATCACAAAACATGGCTCAATCAACTCCTACACATGCTAGTGGGTTTCATCTAGTTACTGTGGCAATGACAGGTCATGCAGAGGATAAGGGTTCAACTACCGTAGCACACAACAGTTTGAATCGTGTTGTCTTAATGCAGTAAACAAGAGCAGGAGCGAGAACATGGGTTGTATCGGAATGATCAATGGTTGCTTGCCTGATGGAGTGGTAACGGGATACTGCCCTTTAGTTGGATACTCGTGAAGATCCTCGGAGGCAGAACCTACCACGAAGAACACAACCGAGCACAATCAACACATGACGATATGCAACAATATGATGCATGCTATGACATGGCAATATGGATGTGTCTTGAGCTTATGCAACTAGCTATGATTTAAATGGAGTTGGTTTGAGTACAAGATTCAAATTCCAACCCCATATATGATTATTTAAATGCCCTTTATTTGTTTTGTCCAAAACAGAGGACAAGCATTGTTCAAACATGCATGAAATTGTACAGATGGATTCCTTGAATTTTTCTGATAATTTTTCATATATAATTTGTCTCATTTGGAGTTATGGTTGAATTTCTATGAATTTTTGAAGTTTAGGCAATTTTCTGGAATTTTCTATATAAAATTAAATCCAGAAAAGGAGTTATTGCGTCAGCATGACATCACCCTGATGTCAGCAGGTCAACTGGCGCCTCCAGGTCAAACCTGACCAGTGGGGTCCACTGGTCAGTGACACAATCAACTAACTAAGTTAGTTAACCCTAACTAACTTGGTTAGCCGGGCGGGGCCCGCATGTCAGTGGCTCACTAATTAGCTAATTTTTATTAACTCTAATTAACTAACGGTAATTAGGCAGGCGCCTGGGCCCACACATCAGTGAGTCAGGGGGGAGTCAACCCAGCCGACCCGGGGTCAAAACACGCCGGAGTTGACCCCGGCTCGTCGCCGGAAAGGCCAGAGACGGCGGAGGGGCTCGAAAATCCTCCTCCGGCGACCAAATGGCCAGCGGAGGGCATCTACGCGGAGCTGGGACTCGCCCGCATCCATCTGTGCACACGGCAGCAGCCCTAGTGGCCTAAAACGACGGCGGCGGCAACTTGCGCGGCGGCCGGAGTTCGGGAGTTGAGCGGATCGGCGTTGTGGTGCACGGGAGGGGAAACTGATGGGTTCCACGTGCTCCTGGTGAGGTGTGGAGCACGTTGCCGTGCTCGGGAGTGAGCTTGCACGACTGTGGTCACGGTGGCGGCATGGCCGGCGGCGAAGAGCTCTCGGTTCCGACGGGCATCGGTGTTAGAGGAAGAAATCGAGCCAGGGGAGAGGGGGAAACGACACAGGAGCTCACAGCAGTTGCAGCGGTGGCCTCGGCAAGCTCGGGGAGGCACTGGAGCAAGCGAATCGACGGCGGCGATCGTCGGTGCCGAAGCTTGAAGAAGAGCTTGAATTCGACGACGCAGGGCTTCCGGCGGGGCGTGGTTCGGTGAGAAGGAAGACGGGGTCGAGGCGGAGCCTCTAAGCTGGTCAGGGAAGCGAGGGGGAGGCGGTGGCCGTGGTGGTCCTCGTCGGCGCTCTCGGGCTCATGGCGGTTGCGCGGGAGAGAGAGCAAAGGAGGGGATGAGGATGGAAGAGAGTGAGCGAGGGGTCAGGGGGGGGGATGCGTGGCGTCCAAAGCGACGTCGGGGAGGCGGCCGAAGCAGGAGGTGGCTGTCGGTGGCCGTGCGCATGCTGGCGCACCGCGGGCACACGCCCTTCGTCCTCCTGGCAGGAGCTAGGGGACGACTGGCATCGGCCTGGTGGGCTGGGCCGCTGGTGGCCTCGCGCTGGGCCAGGTAAGTGGCCCACTGGCCTACTCTCTCTCTCTTTTCTAATTTTATTCTGTTTTTCTATTTTTGTTATTCTGTTTTGATTTAGTTTAAATACTAAATCATTTTATGAAATCCTGAAAATATTTATGGACACTTTCTGAAATATTTCAGTGGCCCAAAAATAGTTCCAACATTATTTGAGCATTTGAATTATATAATAGTATTTTAAATGCCCAAATTCAAATATTTATGAATTAAGTCAATGCCCCTTTTGTTGACCTAAAATTATATGCACCATTTTTCCCAAGGGTTCTAACCCAAGGCAAAGAGGGTGAACATATTTGAAGGGCATTTCAGGTTCATTGAATTTATTTTTAGTAAACCCTAGTTGATTTCAGGGGGGGTGCTGGGGGTTCTGCTTTCCCCATTTCAATTTCTGATGAAGGTAAACAGGATGCACACTCTAATGCATAAGCTAGCTAGGGTGTGACAACTCACCCCCACTCAATAGAATCTCGTCCCGAGATTTAGGATCATCTGGGAAGAAGGCGGGGTACTCGAGTCAAAGACGATCCTCCCTTTCCCAAGTGGCTTCTCCCTCGAAATGGTGTGACCATTGAACCTTGAGAAACTTGATATTATGACGTTGAGTGGTACGCTCGGCTTGATCAAGGATACGAACGGGGTATTCCCGATAAGAGAGGTTATCTTGTAAATCAAGCGTTTCGTGGTCCACTCCACGGATAGGATCCGCGAAGCAACGCCTGAGTTGCGAAACGTGGAAGACATCGTGAACTCTGGAAAGATGCGGAGGTAGTTCCAATTGGTAGGCAACTTCTCCTCGTTTGGCAAGAATGCGAAAGGGTCCAATGTAACGAGGAGCCAATTTGCCTTTGATACCGAAGCGATGGGTTCCCTTTAACGGGGTAACCCGAAGGTAAGCTTTCTCGTCAATTTCAAATGTCATAGGCTTATGCTTACGATCATATTGACTCTTTTGGCGAGATTGGGCTGTTTTCAATTTCTCACGAATAACGTGAACCTGCTCTTCTGCTTCCTGAATCATATCCGGGCCAAAGAGTTGTCTTTCCCCGGTTTCTGACCAGTTAAGAGGCGTTCGACATTTTCGTCCATAGAGAACTTCGAAGGGAGCCTTGCCCAAACTAGCTTGATAGCTATTGTTATAAGCAAACTCCGCGAATGGAAGGCATTTCTCCCAACTCATTCCGAACGAGATAACAGAAGCTCGGAGCATATCTTCCAGAATTTGATTTACTCGCTCTACTTGACCACTTGATTGAGGATGGAAGGCGGTGCTAAAGGAGAGGTGAGTTCCCATAGCATTTTGGAAACTTTCCCAAAATCGAGAGGTGAAGAGACTTCCACGGTCTGAGTTAATTTCCAATGGGACACCATGAAGAGACACTATTCGGGAGATGTATAAGTCAGCTAGCTGGCTAGCGGTGATACTCTCACGAACAGGTAGAAAATGGGCTACTTTGGAAAGACGGTCGATCATGACGAAGATGGCATTATTCCCCCTCTTGGTCCTGGGAAACCCAGTGATGAAATCCATACTGATTTTGTCCCATTTCCATTCAGGAATAGCCAAAGGTTGAAGGGTGCCAGCAGGCCGTTGATGCTCTGCTTTAACACGACGACAAACGTCGCAATTAGCAATGTATTGAGCGATTTCTCTCTTCATCCGAGTCCACCAAAACCTCTGGCGTAGGTCTTGATACATTTTAGTACTACCGGGATGAATGGTGAGAGGGGATTCGTGAGCTTCCTTAAGGATCATCTGGCGTAGATGTTGGTTCTTGGGAACCACCAGGCGGTTCTCAAAGAAGACAGCACCTTGCTCATCCATGGAAAAACATTTAGCTACTCCGCTAGCAATGTTTTCCTTAATCCGGGATATGCCCTTATCATGCTTTTGGGCAGCTATGATTTGATCCATAAGGGTAGGTTTCGCCACAAGAGTAGACAAGAATCCTTGAGGAACAATGTGAAGATTAAGCTTGCGAAATTCCTCATGGAGAAGTGGTTGACTTTGTTGTAACATCAGGTTGTTACAGTAGGACTTACGACTTAGTGCATCGGCCATGACATTGGCCTTGCCAGGGGTGTAAGTTATTCCTAAGTCGTAATCCGAGATCAACTCGACCCAACGTCTTTGCCTGAGATTCAAATCTGGTTGGGTGAAGATATATTTCAAGCTTTGGTGATCGGTGAAAATCTCACAACGATTACCGAGAAGGTAATGTCGCCAGGTTTTGAGTGCATGGACTACAGTTGCAAGCTCTAGATCATGTGTGGGATAATTTTCCTCATGTGGGTGTAATTGCCGTGAAGCATAGGCAATTACCTGACGATCTTGCATGAGTATGCAACCTAGTCCTTGTCGCGAGGCGTCACAATAGATGATAAAGTCCTTGGAGAAATCTGGTGGTACCAGTACGGGAGCAGATGTCAGGCGTCTTTTCAGTTCCTGAAAACTGAACTCGCACTGTGGAGTCCACTCGAACTTTTTATCTTTCTTGAGGAGTTCAGTTAGAGGTTTAGCAACCTTGGAGAAATTCTCGACGAAGTGGCGGCAATAGCTCGCTAGGCCAAGGAAACTCCGAACTTGCTTGACCGTTTCAGGTGGAGTCCAATCAAGGACGGCTTGAACTCGCTCGGGATTGACAGCAATACCCTTACCAGAGATTACATGGCCTAGATAGGTCACTTCTGACAACCAAAATTCACACTTGGAGAATTTGGCATAAAGGCGGTGCTCTCGAAGTTTCATCAATACCAGCCTTAGATGTTCGGCATGTTCCTCTTCATTCTTGGAGTAGATGAGTATGTCATCGAGGTATACTACGACGAATTTGTCCAAGTACTCCATGAAAACCGAGTTCATTAACCGGGAGAAAGTGGCCGGGGCATTGGTTAAACCGAAGGACATGACGGTGTACTCGTATTGGCCATAACGAGTAACAAAGGCCGTTTTGGGAATGTCCCCGTTTCTGATTTTGATTTGATGGTAGCCCAGCCTCAAATCCATCTTGGAGAAGACTGAGGATCCAGTGAGCTGATCATACAGGTCGTTGATCCTGGGAAGCGGGTATTTGTTCTTGATGGTGACCAGATTGACAGGTCGGTAATCCACAAGCATTCGATCCGTTCCATCCTTCTTCTTGACGAAGAGGACGGGGCAAGCCCAAGGAGAGGAGCTAGGACGGATGAACCCTTTGTTCAAGGACTCATCGAGTTGGTTCTTAAGCTCGGCTAGTTCTAAGGGTGCCATCTTGTAGGGTCTTCTAGCAATTGGAACGGTTCCTGGAACAAGGTCTATCACAAACTCGACATCCCGGTCAGGTGGAACACCTGGCAGTTCTTCCGGAAACACATCCGGGAAGTCTCGGACTACCGGAACGTCCTCAAGGTCTGGAAGAGGGTTGGCATTGAGAGAGTAAAGTTGGCGCTTGGCCACTCGAGTTAAGACATTAACTGTCTTGCCCGAGGGATGAGTAAGTTGAACGGTTCTAGTGGCACAATCGATCTTGGCATAATGAGCCGACATCCAGTCCATACCCAAGATGATGTTTATGTCGGAGGACTTGAGAGCTATTAAAGATGCAAGGAAAACAAGCCTATCGACAAGAATTTCGTTCCCATGGCTTACCCTAGAAGTTTGCCACTTGGAACCCGGAGTTTGAATTACCATGGAAGTGGGCATGTCACAGAATGTCGTGTTATGCAACCGAGCATAATTCTCGGATATGAATGAATCAGATGCTCCAGTATCGAAAAGAACAGATGCCAGATGGCAGTTAACAAGGAGCGTACCAAGGACGACGTTGGGATCCTCATGAGCCTCTTCGGCTGAAACATAGTTGACATGGCCACGTGCAGTAGTGGCCGGCTTGGCGTAGAAAGTCTTTCCCGCGGGCTTACCACGGCCAACGGACTTTCCAGCTTGATTGGGGTTGTTCTGGGGACACTCTCGACTATAGTGACCCGGTTCTCCACACTTGAAGCATGTTACCACAGTGGGGCGTGGAGCAACATTAGCAGCGGGGCCACCATAGGGCTTGGGCGGTGCAAATTGCTGGTTGGGACGAGGCGCCTCAAAGGATGGCCTCGGGGTGAATCTGGGTGGCAGTGCGGTGCTTGGAATCCACACCCGGCGCTTCTGAGCTCCAGAGCCGGATGAAGACCCAAAATCACGAGAGTGCTTGCGTGAAGCGTCATAATCAGTCTGGCCTGTCTCAGCACTGATAGCTTTATTGACCAGCTTCTGGAAGGATGTGCACTCGTGCAGACGGAGATCGCGGCGAAGCTCAGGGCTAAGTCCCTTACGGAACCTTGCCTGCTTCTTGGCGTCAGTAGAAACCTCTTCAGGAGCATAGCGTGCTAGGTTCCCAAATTCTCGGCTATACGCATCCACAGTCAGCCTTCCTTGGGTGAAGTTGCAGAACTCCTCCCTCTTGCGATCCATAAGACCTTCCGGAATGTGATGCTCACGGAAAGCCTCGCTGAACTCAGCCCAGGTAGTGATTTGGCCGACCGGGCGCATAGCTTCGTAGTTTTCCCACCAATGGCTAGCGGGGCCCTCGAGATGATAAGCAGCATAGGTAACTTTGTCGGCTTCAGCTACGTTGGCAGAACGTAGCTTGTGGGTGATGCTGCGAAGCCAATCATCCGCGTCGAGGGGCTCGACGGAATGGTTAAACTTTGGTGGGTACAGCTTGATAAAGTCGTTGATTGACACCAAGTCATTTCGTGGGTGGCGTGCAGTGTTCTGCTCAATCCGCTCCAGCAGGCGGTTGGTCTCATGCTTGTTCCTTTCCGCCTCCAGCATCACTTCGGCCAGGGAAGGCGGGTGAGGCAAATTTTCACCTCTAGCTGCATTGGCTTCCCCCTGCTCCGGGGCAGCAGGGTTGCCGCGGGTGTTGACCATCCTAGGAGGAAAACAAGACAACGGTTTATACAAGGATGGCTCAAACTTAACAGGGAAGTGCAGAATGTAAAGGATAACGCGGAATGCAGAGATGCTCATTCGTATGCCATGGTAATATAAAACTGCCATATATACACCAACGGTCATACTCGTCATACATAGTTTAGTACAAGCCCATGCTACAGTACAACTATGAAGGTAGACGTTACATCTCATCGGAGGCATTCCGAGTCCCTATACATTATTTGTCTATACCTCCGGAATCGATTACACACCAAGTCGTATTCCACAAGTCACACAGGACAGTGGAGATACAACTACTACACTACTAGTGGTACTACTACTAACTCAGATAGCTCCGTAGTAGTCCTCATAGAAGTCACCTCCATAGCCTGGAAGTTCAACGTGATCATCCGGAAACAGACGGTCCTGAGGAGCCTGTGGACCATAGGGGCTAGGATGAGGTCTTGGACCAACAAACGCTGGCCTGCGGGGACCAAGGGGTGGGGTGATGCCTCCCACATCACGCCAATCCACCATGTCTGGCAGAGCTGCTCTCACAGGATACAGATCCCTGGTATCCATACATCCAGCTTGCACCGCGGGTGCAAACCGAGTCAATGTGGCCCAATGATCAGCACGGGTATTAAAGAGCTCCAGCCTCAAGGCCCGATTCTCTCGGTCCTTATCTTCGAGCATCTCAGCGGTGGTACGAGTTAATGAGTCCTCCTGAGTGGAGTCAGCATAGATAGCCTGAAGATACCCCTACGCTCCCGGAAGTGAAGCTGGCATGTAACGGAAGTCAGTGTTCCGAAGCAGGCCAGTCCGGACTCGCAAGATGGTCATCATGGAATAGGCAGCATCCTGCACAGCCATCTCAATGGTAACTCCGAGTCCATAGGAACAGTGAAGGGGCTCGGTAGATCCAGGATAGGAAGGAAATATCCTGACGGTGCATAAATACTGGCTTTGATTAAAGTCGCGGAACTGCTCTTCAACAGTGTATTCGGGATACCAACGGTATCCTGTCTCGATCATGACCCGGACCAACATAGCAGTATGACCGGGCACGTCGAGGCACCTGGTCAGGCGAACCACTTGATTTTGAGACTGGTTGGCCATCTGAAAGCACAACCACAAGACAAAGACATCAGAATTCCTAGGGAAAATTGGGCAGCATAACGGCTGTAAATGCTCAGAAAAAGATTCGAGACATCCACAACAGTTCACAATACCGCTCAACAGCATCATATCAAGGTTCTGATTCAAATAGCAACGTACTAAAATAGTAGAAACTGGACTGGAACTCGTAGCAATAATCCTATGAACTACTACGGATTAGTAACACGTGAACCTGATAGAAGAAGAGAGCCTAGTCCTTAACCCATGTTGAATGAGAAGAGAATGACTCAGATCAGAAGCATAGGGTAAAGGAGTAAAAGAACCTTACGTTCCCTCCCACAATCAATTCCCTTACATATAACTAAAGCATTTCTAGACTTGACATCGACCAGTTTGGCTGAACGAACCTATAGGCAGTCCGGCTCTGATACCAACGCTGTCAGGACCCCGATTCTAAGCCACATCGATCTAGCCGGTAACACCTCATATCACTTTGCGGCCTCACGCACGGTATCCCACGGGTGTCGCCTTACCATGGCCCGGGACCGTTTGCGCCTTTTGGCTCGCGTATATGACAATGTCGCTAGCATCCATATGACCGAGAACCCGGGCCGACATGGCTAGTTGTGAACCCAAAGCGGCACAGACCTATGGAGACAGGCATACATGAATCACAACGAACATGTCGGTCATCAACGAGTGATTCCGGGCTGTAGCACTGGGCTAACAGGACTCCGGGGGATCCCGGGCTGTAGATGGCTAGACAGGACTCCGGAGATCACCGCGTGACATTTCCCCGAAGGGACAGACATAGGGACGAAGTGAAACACATGCCGGCCAGTCAAGTGTCCTGAACAGTAGTGCTGGGCTAGCAGGACTCCGGTGAACCGGGCTGTAGCGGACTACTATGGCTCGAGGAGCACTAGACTACATTTCCCCATAAGAAAGGCTGCGAAGGACAAACAACTAGATTGTCGGATCCCACTCATACCAAGCATTTCAATCATACATACAATATGCTCGATATGAGTACATACAACATGGCATCACAACAAAACTCTACAACTCAGGTACTTTATTTAAAGGCTCTAGGGAGCCATACATAACATATCCATACAGGTAGGGGTCACATGACCCGACACTCAAGTCATACAGTCATACAAGCACATGCGGAAGCAACTAGTCTGAGTACAGACTCTAGAAAGAAAGAAGGCTTCTCGAAGCCTGTCTATCTACATAGGGCCCTCCATGGCCTGGATCACCACCTGGGTGGCTAGTCACTCGTCGACGTCAAGGTCTACGTAAAACCCATCGGAGGGGGCAGTGTTGTCGTCTGAAAACAATAAATAAGCAAACATGAGTACAAAGGTACTCAGCAAGTCTTACATCAGAACCTACTGTACATGCTCATTCTCAAGAAGGTGGTGGGGTTTATGCAACAAGCCAGCTTTGACTCTTGGCTAAGCTATCCTACGGAATCTTTTAGCAAAATAGTTTTCGCACACGAGTCCACTACTCACCATCACAATACTCCACCGTGGATCCTCCCTCGTATCCTGCGAGGGGGCCATCCTCGGTACTCACACTTATCTTGAGTCTTTTAGTAGTATCCATTAACTTGTCTATGAACTGTATAGGCAACCAAGTAGTCCTTTACCGCGGACACGGCTATTCGAATGGTTTTATACCCTGCAGGGGTGTACTTCGTCACACATGTTTCCACCACTTAGCGTCTGCACACGAAATGTGCTCGGCAGACTTCAAGCGAAAACCAACGTGGGTGTAGACCACGACCGGACTAACCTCACAAGTCTCTAGTCCAGGGTCATCGCCTATTCAGGTTTCATCCGCAAGGAAATCCGGCCGGGGTGTCCTCAACGGCCCCGAACGATGTGAACAGGGTTCCCGAGACACCAAACGGGTGACTCGGTACACCGTGCCACGGTGTATCTAGCGCAACATAGCCCACCCCTAGGGTCAGCGCTACGCACGGCCGCCAACACATATCCTACAAACACGAGAAACTAGTTGCAACTCCTGGACTGAGGCGAGAGGGGTCGGTAAGTCGAGCGGGGTCATATTTCAGGGCCCAATGTGTGGTAGTAGCTGAATCTTAATTCACGCATACAGAACTCAGTTCTTAGGGACGGCTTCAATGAAACAACCCACCATGTACTCCTACATGGCCTCTCATCGATACCTTTACCAAAACATGTTCAACACATCCCACATATTACTGGCACAAGCATTTCACTCTAGCCCATCCCCCGGATGAACCAGACCTGACACAACTCTAGGCATAGCAGGCATAGCAAGGTAGGAATCACAAAACATGGCTCAATCAACTCCTACACATGCTAGTGGTTTCATCTAGTTACTGTGGCAATGACAGGTCATGCAGAGGATAAGGGTTCAACTACCGTAGCACACAGCAGTTTGAATCGTGTTGTCTTAATGCAGTAAACAAGAGCAGGAGCGAGAACATGGGTTGTATCGGAATGATCAATGGTTGCTTGCCTGATGGAGTGGTAACGGGATACTGCCCTTCAGTTGGATACTCGTGAATATCCTCGGAGGCAGAACCTACCACGAAGAACACAACCGAGCACAATCAACACATGACGATATGTAACAATATGATGCATGCTATGACATGGCAATATGGATGTGTCTTGAGCTTATGCAACAAGCTATGATTTAAATGGAGTTGGTTTGAGTACAAGATTCAAATTCCAACCCCATATATGATTATTTAGATGCCCTTTATTTTTTTTGTCCAAAACAGAGGACAAGCATTGTTCAAACATGCATGAAAATGGTACGGATGGATTCCTTGAATTTTTCTGATAATTTTTCATATATAATTTGTCTCATTTGGAGTTATGGTTGAATTTCTATGAATTTTTGAAGTTTAGGCAATTTCTGGAATTTTCTACATAAAATTAAATCCAGAAAAGGAGTTATTGCGTCAGCATGACATCACCCTGATGTCAGCAGGTCAACTGGCGCCTCCAGGTCAAACCTGACTAGTGGGGTCCACTGGTCAGTGACACAATCAACTAACTAAGTTAGTTAACCCTAACTAACTTGGTTAGCCGGGCGGGGCCCGCATGTCAGTGGCTCACTAATTAGCTAATTTTTATTAACTCTAATTAACTAACGGTAATTAGGCAGGCGCCTGGGCCCACACGTCAGTGAGTCAGGGGGGAGTCAACCCAGCCGACCCGGGGTCAAAACACGCCGGAGTTGACCCCGGCTCATCGCCGGCAAGGCCAGAGACGGCGGAGGGGCTCGGAAATCCTGCTCCGGCGACCAAATGGCCAGCGGAGGGCATCTACGCGGAGCTGGGACTCGCCCGCATCCATCTGTGCACACGGCAGCAGCCCTAGTGGCCTAAAACGACGGCGGCGGCAACTTGCGCGGCGGCCGGAGTTCGGGAGTTGAGCGGATCGGCGTTGTGGTGCACGGGAGGGGAAACTGATGGGTTCCACGTGCTCCTGGTGAGGTGTGGAGCACGTTGCCGTGCTCGGGAGTGAGCTTGCACAGCTGTGGTCACGGTGGCGGCATGGCCGACGGTGAAGAGCTCTCGGTTCCGACGGGCATCGGTGTTAGAGGAAGAAATCGAGCCAGGGGAGAGGGGGAAACGACACAGGAGCTCATAGCAGTTGCAGCGGTGGCCTCGGCAAGCTCGGGGAGGCACTGGAGCAAGCGAATCGACGGCGGCGATCGTCAGTGCCGAAGCTTGAAGAAGAGCTTGAATTCGACGACGCAGGGCTTCCGGCGGGGCGTGGTTCGGTGAGAAGGAAGACGGGGTCGAGGCGGAGCCTCTAAGCTGGTCAGGGAAGCGAGGGGGAGGCGGTGGCCGTGGTGGTCCTCGTCGGCGCTCTCGGGCTCATGGCGGTTGCGCGGGAGAGAGAGCAGAGGAGGGGATGAGGATGGAAGAGAGTGAGCGAGGGGTCAGGGGGGGGATGCGTGGCGTCCAAAGCGACGTCGGGGAGGCGGCCGAAGCAGGAGGTGGCCGTCGGTGGCCGTGCGCGTGCTGGCGCACCGCGGGCACACGCCCTTCGTCCTCCTGGCAGGAGCTAGGGGACGACTGGCATCGGCCTGGTGGGCTGGGCCGCTGGTGGCCTGGCGCTGGGCCAGGTAAGTGGCCCACTGGCCTACTCTCTCTCTCTTTTCTAATTTTATTCTGTTTTTCTATTTTTGTTATTCTGTTTTGATTTAGTTTAAATACTAAATCATTTTATAAAATCCTGAAAATATTTATGGACACTTTCTGAAATATTTCAGTGGCCCAAAAATAGTTCCAACATTATTTGAGCATTTGAATTATATAATAGTATTTTAAATGCCCAAATTCAAATATTTATGAATTAAGTCAATGCCCCTTTTGTTGACCTAAATTTATATGCACCATTTTTCCCAAGTGTTCTAACCCAAGGCAAAGAGGGTGAACATATTTGAAGGGCATTTCAGGTTCATTGAATTTATTTTTAGTAAACCCTAGTTGATTTCAGGGGGGGTGCTGGGGATTCTGCTTTCCCCATTTCAATTTCTGATGAAGGTAAACATGATGCACACTCTAATGCATAAGCTAGCTAGGGTGTGACATCTGGAGTGTATCTGAATACCCGCTCAGTTATGTAAAAACCGGGGTACGCGTGGAAACCAGGCGTAGGGCTCATTAGTGCTTGAATAGACAAGTACCCAACTAGCTATGTTATATTACATGGATAGTAAGAAACATCTTCCAGGGAGAATAATTCCGTTAAGGGTTTCTTTCCCTGGGTACACATGCATTAATGTGCATGTCCGAACTACGAAAAGAGACATAGGATGTGAACATCTGGGGGCATGTATTGCAATAAGTAAAAGTCATCTTTTGTTCACCGACCGAATATTCCCTTAAGAATGCTAGCTTTCGGTTCACCCAGTCTGAGGTACACATCCGGCTGACCCGGCAGTAACAATCGCAAAGGTGCTCCCCTTTTTCCCTAGCCGAATTAACGGGAACGTAGGGCATAAACACAAGAGCCAGGAAACCCATCTTGGCCAAAACTTAAGTCATATCGATGCATATAATGGCGAAGAAAAGGTACATCTGGAAAAGTAACACATGTGGAGGGGGCATAGTGCCTGGAACAGAATTATATTAAGCTTCTGTATAAGAAGCCCCCAGGTATAATGAGCACGCCTAGCGCATCAAGATTGTGTAGTCAAGACACAGTTTATCCTTTTAATGTCGTGAAGAAAAAGGGGAAAAGGAAAGAAAGAAAAGATAGATAATGGATATATATAAAAGATTGACGGAGGTAAGGAGACGAACACAGAGTCTGGCACTAGGCATAGAATCTTCGGAGTCTGGCTGCGTTTCATGGGTTTGGCTTGAGTCAATTATCCGATGCATCCCGCAGACGGTATGCTCCACCGGTCAGAACTTTGTCAATAACGAAGGAACCGTCCCATTTGGGCTTGAGCTTGTTCTTTTTCTTCTCCGGTAGGCGTAGAATGAGTTCGCCAACGTTATAAGTTTTGGCCCGTGCTTCTCTACTTTGATACCATTCAGCCTGTTGCTGATAGAATGCCGAGCGGGCTTTTGCCACATCACGCTCCTCCTCCAAGGCGTCCAAACTGTCCTGCCGATCAAGCTCGGCTTCTTTCTCTTCGTACATGCGCACCTGAGGTGAGTCATGAATTATGTCACAGGGTAGTACCGCCTCTGCGCTGTACACAATAATGAATGGGGTGTATCCGGTAGTGCTATTCGGTATGGTCCGCAGCCCCCATGGTATGGAGTCGAGCTCCTCGACCCAGTGCATATCTGATTCCTTCAAGGATCACACTAATCTGGGCTTAATGCCGCTCATGATAAGACCATTTGCTTGCTCAACTTGACAGTTAGTTTGTGGGTGATAGACAGAAGCGTAATCGAGCTTAATGCCCATGTAGCTGCACCAAGTTTTTACCTCGTCGGCTGTAAGATTTGAGACATTATCGGTCATGATGCTGTGGGGGACGCCGTAATGGTGTACAACCCCGGATATGAAGTCTATCACTGGTACGGAGTCAGCCGTTTTAACTGGTTGGGCTTCTATCCATTTGGTGAATTTATGCACCATGACAAATAGGTATTTTTTTCTTATGGATTCCCCCTTTAACGGGTCCTACCATATCAAGCCCCCAGACCACGAAGGGCCAAGTGTAAGTGCATCTAGTGCCACCCCTAGTTGGTTTTGGAGTATTGACGACAAACCTAGTTGAGGGACTAATGTGTTTGTGAGGATTGCAGGATAACACAGGTAGAAGTCCCTCATTGATTCGGTTTAGCTACCAGAGATGACCCCTAAAAATGTACGAAGACATTGAAGACAATGGTGGTTTATGAAGACATTCATGTTGAAGACAATGACATGTGAAGACTCCCCATGAAGCTTATGGAACTCAAAGACTTGGATCCTTCGTAGTTTTACTCCATTCATGTTGTGTCATAGGAACCACCGTACTGTTAAGTGGGGTCCAAGAGAACCAGTCAGGATGACTGAAGTGATGCCTAATACAAATCCTATGTCTTCGAGTGAAGACAATGAGAGAAAATCTTGTCCAGAGTCAGACAAGTCAGCTTTACTTGTAGCCCAAGTAAAGTTGCCGTGTGAGTTCGAAATTCGACCATTGATACACGTGTCACTTCCTTAGTGACCCAGGGTCATTTCGGACAAATCAGGTCGGGTTGCCAAGTGGCTATAAATAGTCCACCCCTACAACCATAAACGGTTGGCTGCTCAGATTTCAGTGCACGGCTTTTGTCGTTTGAGAGCAACCCACCTCGAAGCCTTTGAGAGAAAATCCCTAGCGAGGAGAAAAGCCCTAACCACCCAGAGCTAGAGTAATTGGGCATCACTTACGTCTTCTTGTCTGAGTGATCTGAAGACTTATTACACTTGAGGACTGTGCATCCTCCAGCCGGTTAGGCGTCGCGTTCTGAGCATCCAAGAGAAATTGTGGATTGCTGGTGAACGAAGTCTGTGAAGGTTTGGGAGTCTACCTTGAAGACTTACCAGAGTGATTGGGCGAGGTCTGTGTGAACTTAGCTCAAGGAGAAAACGGTGAGGACTGGGTGTCCTGAGCTGCGTGTTCAGGACTGGGTGTCCGGGATTGTGTGTCCTTTGGTTTAAATACCTAGCCGCTCCAACCAGACGTACAGTTGTCACAGCAACTGGAACTGGTCCAACAAATCATTGTCTTCAGCGTGTCAGTGGTTTCATCTTCACCTCCCTTTACTTACCATTACACATTGTGAAGCCATTGCATGCTTGCTTTATCTTCTGTCTTCACAACTTGACTGTATGATTTGTTTGGCTTCATAACTTCTTCCTATCTGATCCTCATTACACTGAAGCTATTTGTCACTGTGCTTTCACTGTATTGTATACTTGACCATGGCTTGCCTTGTGTAATCTAACTTCCACTGCATAGTGATAGGCTTGTCCTTTCTGTTTGTCTTCATAACTTCCACATTTTGAAGATTTCATAAAAATCGCCTATTCACCCCCCTCTAGTCGATATAACGCACTTTCAATTGGTATCAGAGCAAGGTGCTCCCTTGTTCTGTGTGATTCGGTTTAACCACCTGGAGTTTTAGCTATGTCGACTGCAGGGATAATTAAAGTCTCCGTTGCGTGCCCCGTCTTCGATGGAACTGAATATCCCTACTGGAAGAATAAGATGCGCATGCATCTTGAAGCCATTGACGTCGACCTATGGTATGTCGTCGAAAACGGCGTTCCCAAGGCTGGAGAAGGTGTCACTGCTGCTGATGTCAAGAAGTTCACTCAACTGGACTCTACTGCCAAGAATATCATCTGTGGTCATCTGACCAAGGGACAGTACGGCCGTGTGAGTGCCTTGAAGACATCCAAGCTAGTCTAGGACTGGCTCTCCAAAGTCAATGAAGGCATCTCAACCCAGAGAGACCAGAGAATCAGTGTTCTTCGCAACCTCTTCAACCGCTTCAAGCAAAATGACAATGAGAATGTCCAACACACATTTGACCGGCTCACTGACATCACAAATGAGCTTTAAGCCCTCGGCGCCACTGAGATCACCAAACATGAAATCGTCAAGACGCTGCTGAGATCACTTGACAGTTCGTTTGACATCCTAGCCCTGATGATTCAAGAACGTCCAGATTTCAAGACACTCGATCCGTCTGACATACTTGAGAGGCTCAACACACATGAGTTTCAGCTTTCTGAGAAAAGAGATATCTACGGTCCAAACTATGGGCGAACTTGTGCCTTGAAGGCAAAAGCGGTGTCCTCATCTGAAGATGAATCTGACAGCTGTTCTGATGATCCTGAAGACATTGGACGGGAACTTGCAATGCTAGTGAAGAAGTTCCAGAAATTCACCAAGAAGAAAGGCTTCAGAAAGTCTTCACGATCAAGCTCAAGGAATGATGAAGCATCTGCTCATGACTACAAGAAGAAGAGCAAGGAATATGACTCCGACGACAAGAAGAAGAAATACTCAAAGTCTTCTTCCAAGTCTTCCTCCAAGTCTTCATCACACAAGAAGAGCTCAACTGGCAAGACTCGTGCGTTTGTTGGCAAGGAAATGGATTCAGAGGAGGAGTCCGCTTCTGAGGAGGCAGAGGTGGAGTCTAAGGAGGAGTCTGATTCTGGCATTGCGAGTCTGGCTACATCCTACATCGCCAAGTACATCTTCAACACTGAAGACAATGACTTCATCACCAACACTGATGCAAATGACAAGGACGACTCTACTCCTACCTACTGCTTCATGGCACGCGGTGCCAAGGTAAACACACGCACTACTCACTATCAAACATCCAGTGACGATGACTCTGATTGTGATTCAAAACCCAGCTACAAAACACTTGCTAAAATCGCAACTGAACAACAAAAGGCCATGGAACATATTCAAAAACTGTTAGACAGAAGCGATGATCTGTTGGGTGCTGAAATGACTCGTTCTGAATCCTTAATTAAAGACATAAAAAATCTTCATGTTAAATATCAGGAACTCGAAGATCGTCTTGAGACTCTCTCAACTACTCATGAAAAGCTTTCCTATGATTATCTTCAAAAGAAGCAAGATCTTGAGAAGTTGAGAGCGGATCATGAAGATCTTCAAAAGCAAAACGAGTCACTTCGAGCCGAACAGATCAGTTCTGCTCAGGAAGGATTTGAACCACCATGCCTTAAATGCACTGAGCGTGATAATGCTACTTCTGTTGCTGAATGTTCCACTGCTACTGCTGTAGAAATATCTTCAACTGTTGAAGTGGCAACTAACCCCTCTGCTGAGGATACCACTGCTATTGCTGATGAGAATGCTAGGTTGAAGACATTGCTTGAAACAGGGATGTACAAAAGTCTCAAAGGACATCAGACATTATGTGATGTCCTCAAGAAGCAGATTCTGAATCGAAACCCTAGGAAAGAGGGTGTTGGGTTCGTGAGGAAAATTAATGCAGATGGATCTTACTGGAAACCTGAGCAGTACCCCAAAACCACATGGGTTGCTGCAAAGGAATCCTCAGCAGATCCATCCAATCTATCTGGCTTCACTTGTGCTGATCCTATTATCATTGATGAATCCTTTGATGCAAACTATAAACTGTTTAAAAATCAGAATGGTGAAGTATTTGCCAGGTACATTGGTACTAACTGCAGGAATGGACCGCCTATGAAGAAGATCTGGGTTCCAAAAACGTGTCTGGAGAATCTTCCTGTGAATGTTCTCATGACACCTCACATGAAGAAGACAAACCTCAGACCAAAGGCTTCATATGGTCCCAAGGCTTCATACAGGCAGAGGACTCACCTGAGTCGCACTAACGCAAATGTTTTGCAGGGAAACCATGCTCAGGCATATGAGAGCGGTTCTTCAAACCGTCATGCTCATATGACCAAGAACTATTCTGCTTATTCTTATGAGTACTATTGCCCGCCTGCTAGACTGTTTGCCAGGGCTCCAAAGCCAAAATTCTCAGATGCTGCACTTAGGCTTATTGCTTCTAAGCCACCCTTGAAGATGTGGGTGGTTAAGAAAGCTTAACTCTCTTTTGCAGGGAAAGGTCTCCAGCAGAAAACCAAAATCTTCTGACGCTATTGTTGGGGACCTTAAAAATCTTGTGGGGCGCAAGATCAAATGCCCGAATGGCATCACTATGTATTTCGTACCTGAATCGCATGCTACTCTCCCTACTAGTCCTAACCTGGATCTAAGTTTTCATAATCCACTGGTTCGTCAAATGTTTTTGCTTCACAATACTCTTCGTGAAGCCTATCCCCCTAACTGCACTATAGGGTACGACACCAGTGACTTCAGAGTCTTCAGAATGGATTATTGACAGTGGGTGTACAAATCACATGACTGGCAAAAGAAGTCTCTTTATGGACTCAACCTTATGTCCATCTGACAAGAGCCACATCACATTTGCTGACACTGGTAAAAGTAAGGTATTGGGTCTAGGTAGAGTTGCAATCTCAAAGGATCAACACATGGATAAAGTCATGTTTGTTGAATCCCTTGGCTTCAACTTAATGTCTGTCTCAATGCTTTGTGATTTGAACATGATTGTAATCTTTGGAAAATATCGTTGCCTGGTACTAATGGAATCTGACAAGTCTCTAGTGTTTGAAGGGTATCGGAAAGATGATTTGTACGTGGTAGATTTCTCAGCAGGGCCACGGCTTGCAGTATGTCTTCTCGCAAAGGCTTCAGAATGCTGGCTTTGGCATCGGAGGCTTGGGCATGCTGGCATGAGGAACCTCCACACCCTTGCGAAGAAGAAGCATGTCATAGGCATCGAGGGCGTCAAGTTCAAGAAAGATCACTTATGTGGTGCCTGTGAAGCAGGGAAGATGACAAGGGCAAAACATCCTTCGAAGACAATCATGACCACTACTCGACCCTTCGAACTGCTTCACATGGATCTCTTTGGTCCCACTCACTACTCAACTTTTTCCACTACTGCTTGCCTCTATGGCTTCGTCATTGTTGATGATTACTCTAGATATACTTGGGTGCACATAATCCTTTACAAGACTGAAGTGCAGGATGTCTTCAGACGCTTCGCAAATCAGGCTATGAACAATTATGGCGCCAAGATAAAGCACATCAGAAGTGACAATGGCACTGAATTCAAGAACACTAGCCTTGACACATATCTTGATACATTGGGCATCACTCATGAATTCTCAGCTCCGTACACGCCATAGCAGAATGGCATCGTCGAATGCAAGAATAGAACACTCATTGAGATGGCCAGAACAATGCTAGATGAGTACATGACTCCAAGAAAATTCTGGACTGAAGCCATTGACACTGCATGCCATACAATCAACCGTGTCTATCTTCACAAGCTTCTGAACAAGACATCTTATGAACTTCTAACTGGCAAGAAGCCAAATGTCAGTTACTTCAGAGTCTTTGGCTCAAGATGCTGGATCAAGGACCCTCACCACACCTCAAAATTTGCTCCAAAAGCACATGAGGGCTTTATGCTTGGATATGGAAAGGATTCGCACTCCTACAGAGTCTTCAATCTCTTTCACTACAAAGTGGTTGAAACAGTGGATGTGCGGTTCGATGAGACCAATGGGTCACAAAGCGAGCAACTGCCAGATGTGCTAGATGAAATTCTAGCCAGTGAATCAATCAAGCTAATGGGAACTGGAGAAATTATACCTTCTGAAGCTCATCCTGAAGAAGAACTTATCATCTCAGCACCTGATCCACATGAAGACAATGCTCGGCCTGAAGATATTCCTCCCCATGACAACATAGATCAGCAAGGGCGAAGTCTTCGACCCATACATGCTCGTGTTGCCAATGAAGTGCAGATTGACAGAATAATTGATAGCATCAATGCACCTGGTCCACTGACTCGTTCAAGGGCAACTCAACTGGAAAATTTCTGCGGACACTTCGCATTCATTTCAATCACAGAACCCAAGAAAGTTGAAGAAGCTTTTATGGAACCTGAGTGAATTCAAGCTATGCAAGAAGAGCTTCAACAGTTTGAGCTGAACAGTGTATGGGAATTGGTTAAGCGTCCCGATCCACAAAAGCATAACATAATAGGCACCAAATGGATATACCGCAACAAGCAAGATGAGCATGGTCAAGTCATCAGAAACAAGGCTCGTCTCGTTGCTCAAGGATATACTCAAGTGGAAGGCATTGACTTCGATGAAACATTTGCTCCTGTGGCCAGACTTGAAGCCATCCGTATACTGCTGGCCTATGCAAATCATCACAACATAATTCTGTATCAAATGGATGTGAAGAGTGCCTTTCTCAATGGCAAAATTGAAGAAGAAGTGTATGTTGCACAACCACCTGTGTTTGAAGATCCAAAACATCCTGACATGGTTTACAAGCTCAATAAGGCACTATATGGCCTCAAACAAGCCCCTCGGGCCTGGTATGATACACTCAAATACTTCCTGAAGAGCAAAGGCTTCATACCTGGTTCCCTAGATCCCACTCTCTAAACGAAGACATATGATGGTGAACTGTTTGTGTGCCAAATATATGTGGATGACATTATCTTCGGCTGCACCAATCAGAAGTATAGTGAGGAGTTCGGATATATGATGCAAGAGCAATATCAGATGTCTATGATGGGGGAGCTGAAATTCTTCCTCGGTCTTCAGATACGGCAACAACGCAATGGCATCTTCATATCTCAAGAGAAGTATCTCAAAGATTGCCTGAAGAAGTTCGGTATGCAAGACTGCAAAGGTTTCACAACACCAATGCCAGCCAAGCATCATCTGGGTCCTGACGACAATGGTAAAGAGTTCGATCAAAAGGTATACCGCTCCATGATTGGTTCTTTGCTTTATTTATGTGCATCTAGGCCAGATATTAT
The DNA here is from genome assembly GCA_034509565.1 of Triticum monococcum. NCBI lineage: Eukaryota > Viridiplantae > Streptophyta > Magnoliopsida > Poales > Poaceae > Triticum > Triticum monococcum. Next base: position 83,161,156 of record CM067841.1, read on the forward strand.
GCTTAGTGTTTGCATGTGTGCTCGATTCCAAGCAGCACCAAAGGAGTCGCATCACTTAGCTGTGAAGCGAATTCTTCGATATTTGGCTCACACCCCAACTCTAGGGTTATGGTATCCAAAGGGCTCAGAGTTTGATCTGGTTGGATTTTCAGATGCTGATTACGCTGGTGACAAGGTTGATCGGAAGTCCACATCAGGCACATGTCACTTTCTGGGCCAATCACTTGTATATTGGTCTTCAAAGAAGCAGAACTGTGTATCTCTCTCCACTGCTGAATCTGAATACATTGCTGCTGGATCCTGCTGCGCTCAGCTTCTATGGATGAAGCAAACCCTCAAGGATTATGGCATTCATCTGAAGCAAGTGCCACTTTACTGTGACAACGAAAGCGCCATCAAGATCGCCAACAACCCAGTTCAGCACTCGAAGACAAAGCACATTGAAATTCGTCATCATTTTCTTAGAGATCATGTTGCAAAGGAAGATATTGATATCATACACGTCAACACTGAAGAGCAATTGGCAGATATCTTCACCAAGCCCTTGGATGAGAAGAGATTTTGCAAGTTACAGTGTGAGCTAAATATCTTGGAATCCTCAAATGTCTTGTGATCAGGCACACATCCTAACACTTATGCATGTTGATGACTTAGATGTGCAACACACGAAGTAACGTATATCTTCAATCAATGAAGACATAAATTCTAAGTGTGAATACATTAACATGGAATTTGACTTCAGAGCGCCACGATAATTGTGCGCCGTGTCTGGGTCTAATACTTCCTATACGGTGGGTAACGCCACCACCAAATTTTCTGCTTGAAGTGTTTCACTCATGGCGTTACATTTGCTATGTCTTCACATTTGGTTTGGCTTCAATCTCAACATGTCTTCATGATTATCTTCACTATGTTGATTATATATATGTACTAGTGTTCTGTCCTCTACAGCATTCACTTATAGCTATGTCTTCTTGTTTGAATCTTTTGAACTAAGTGAATGTGATCGGACCCTAACCTCTCCATGCTTCCTACCTCAAACTCTATCTCTCCAAGTCATATGCATTCTATTGAAACTGTCGAATGTCTTCACTGCATCCTTGTCAGCTAAAGACACCGAGACAAACTTTGAAACCGTTTTCAATACTTTTCCATCAAAAAGAAATCCGGAGAAGTAGGAACGACACCCGACAAACAAGGCGTGCGTGGGATGTGGAACTGCCCCCACAATACCGCATGATGGCCACATGCTGATCAGATGTGAATCGCCAGGGGCACCTGAGTAATAGCGCATTGCCGCCCCTATCCCTATAAATACACGATTCACTGCGGTCATTATCTCTTCTTCCACCCTCGCACGAACCCTAGCGCCACCGCTAGCTCTCAACGACGCCGGTGACGAAGTGCTTCACTGCCGCAACCTCTCCGACGCCGTTTTCACGCCTACTGCGGACATCGGTCTCTCCGCCGTCGCCGTAGGTGTCTTCCGTCGCCAAGTTAGGGCACGGAGGATCGAACTGCTCGGCCTCAACTCCCACTTCGTCTAGCAGTTCCAAGTGTGCTAAATAAAACCTCTTTTCACAGCCTCTTTTGATCCTATAGTTCGATCACTTTCTGCCATAAGAAGTTTCTATTCACACAAGTTACATCTCTCTCAATCTGCATCTCATAACTTGCCTAGTATATTCACTTGTGCTTCATGAAGTAGTTAGATTCCTCACTTGTACTGATCTATGGGTTCGTACAAATCTGGAACCAACTTCTTTTCTATAAAGTGAATGTCTTCGCATGATGAGGTCAATATCTTCTAAACTGATTTATCTTCAAAATCTTCTGAGAATGCATATGACCTCTTCCCCTTCCCTCGCACCGTAATGCTGTCACGGGTACATGTCTGTGGGAGAATCTTTTGGTTCTCATAGTCTGCATTCATTTGCAGAGTTCTTACAGCGTCACATCAATTCTCCTGAACCGAGTTCTTGTTGGTTAAGCAAAAGGAAGCCTTTGAAGACTTTGAACATCTTGAAGCCTTCCAAGTTAAGCTTCATGGCAGCAGAAAAACCAGCAAGGAAGGGAGGCAGACAGAGACGTGGTGAAACGTCTAAAGATCTGCCTGATGACTTGGCAGAAATGTACAAAACTGATCCTGAAGAGAGCTATGGTCAGCGCAAGACACGAATCCAATGGATTCGAAGATATTGGGCAGAGCGGTGGTTCCAATACCGCATCGTCACTAAGGAATATGCAGAAAAGTGCGCCATCAAGAGACCATGGGGAGACGTATTGTACAAAAATCTCGTACCCCAGTCCAGAGATGAAGCCAGTGTCTTCTTGAGCTCTGAAGCGGTTAACCGGTGCTTTGGCTTCGAGCCAGTCTTAGCAGTGGGGAAGACAATCGGAACAGCTTCTTGCATTGGTGCCTCTTGTTCAGCCACATCGGGCTTCTTCTTTTTCTTCGCGGCCATCCTGGGGTCGATGCCGGGGCGCCCAAGTGCCTTGCGCTTCTCGGCCTCATTGTAGGCCTGCACACAGCGATCAGCCAAAGTCTTCATTCGCTCCCGCGAACCCTGAGCTTCTGCATGTTTCTTCAAAAAGTTTTCCTTCAACTCGTGCAACATGACCTTGAAGTCCTTGACTTCTTGGACGCTGACCTTGGCCATATTCTGCTTGAACTGAGCCTTTTCAAAATCAATCTTCTGCTTCAGTTCAACAATGCGCTGGGCAATTGCAAGTTCTGAAGCAATAGCGCCTTGGAAGGCGACGCTAAGGCCAATGGGCAGCTGCAGATCATCGAAGCTGATATTGGGTGTATCAAACCACTCATCAATGAAGTTGTGTATGATTGCTGCATCAAACAGAGGTAGATTGTTGAAGATTTCAGCCTCCTCCTTGCTCTTGATGAGCTGCTCAAGAGCGTCATCGCCAAGATCTTCGTCACTGGATAGATCAATGGTCTCGCTGCGCAGAATGGCAGCTGCTATGAGCTCTTTGCCTGTGTGTGGCTAAGGCTTCTTGGCTTCTTGGGGCTTGGAGACACGTGATAAGTCTTCAGACTGCACACTTGCTTTAGGAGGTGCAGTTGCCAATGGCTTCGCTCTGGAGATTTTGGGAGAAGTGGCTGGCTTTGAAACTTTTGGCTTCTTCGTCTGCTCCAGCTTTGGTGCAGCAGGAGCGTCATCAGACTCAGTGTCTGTTGGAGGGTCATTCACGGCAGTCCCTTGGACTAGAATGCGAGTGATGAGGCCTTCGAGATTGGCATACGGCCCGATGATATTGGGATTTGCGTCGCATGTTCCATCCGCCCTTGGTTTAGAGGGACCAGGGTTGAAGTCCAACCCCAACTCCTTCTTGTTTTGCTTCGCAGAGTTCTGAGCAAATTGGAAGTTGCGCTTGAACAGAGTGTCATCGCGACACTAGAGAAGTGATGACGGATGTGCTTCAGCTGGCTATGGTCCTCTGACCATGCATGGAAAGAAGCGCAAGATCAAGAAATCTCGGACTGCTCCCACAGAGCCCTTGATAGTCGAACCCCTCTCCGTCCGCTATCCTGACGAAGATCGTCAGTTGACCGTGCATGAGACTGCTTTCACGGAGGATCCGCACGCTGAAGACATTCCAGCAGCCGACCCCAATGCTGCTGAAGACATTGGTCACCAAGACAATGTACAAGGTGATGCAGCCCTTCCTCAGCTTGAGACAAGCGAAATGATCAGCATTGGTCGTCCATTGACACCAATCACACAAGATGCATCGTGGGCAGATCGCCCACAGGAGGAAGAGAATGAGCCCCAGCCCACTGCAACTCCACCGGCGGCGCCTACATTCCGTAGGCTTCGCAAAGGGCTAAGGGCTCAGGCTGCTGACGACATTCCGGCTACATCAGCCGAAGAACATGAAGAAGAACATGAAGAAGAACCTCCATCTCCCCCGCACCAACAAGAAGCAGTCTTCAAGGAGAACGTACCTGAATCCATCCCTCTCACTACACGTGTTGAAGCTGAAATCCTTGAGGCTGCCACCACCAACACTGAAGCAATTGTGGAGCCCTTCCCACCAACGGCTTCAAGAGACAATGAAGCTACTGCATCTGAACCTTCTGTGCCTGAGTCTGCTGCCGGTCCACAGTTCAACTATCATGTTGCGCACAGGCCCCAGGTCCAGAAGCCAATTCCACGACTGCCAAGGTTCCCAGGTCCAGAAGCCAATTCCACGACTGCCAAGGTTCCCAGGTCCTGCATCAGCTCCTGGCTCCTTTAATGTCAATAGCTTCAGGGCAGATAACACGTTCTTCAACAGCTCCAAGAACCCTTATTCAAGGGAACGGATTGTATCAGATAGGTTCTGGAGCTACCCACAGCGCAACTACTATTCATGCATCCTATACAACCAAGGCCGCATCTTTCCTCACCGGCGCCTTGAGGTTGAAGCTGTTGCTGGTCTGCCTGGTCTGGAAGAAGCACTGGATTGCTTCAAGCAAGTGGGTCTGCTGCCGTTTATCACCGATGAAGAGCACTGGAATGAGGAGCTTCTGCTCCAGTTCTATGCCACACTGCATATCAAAGGCTACAACAGAGATCCGAAGACTTGGGTCCTGGAGTGGATGACTGGCAATGTCCATCATGAAGCCAATGCATTCGATATCATTGAGCTTACCGGCCTACCCACTCCTGGCAAACTCTTCGAAGAAGGCTGCCAACTCCATGCTGAATCAATTGAGAGCATATTCCAGCGACCTGAGCCAAATATGAGTCAGATGCTCTCAATGATGAAGCCATTGCCTCTTGATGCACCTTATCCAACTAAGTTCTTCGTTGAAGACTTAGAGTACCTGCCCAGAACTATATATCACATCGTTAGGCGGACTCTATGGCCCATTAAGGGGCACTCTCCATATGCCAAGGTTGAAGGTGCCATGAAGACTCTCATCTTCTGTATCCTGCATGGCAAATGCTTCAACGCACAGGATCTCTTTATACGCCAACTTGCAGCGTCTGGCTCAGATCTCTTTGGTTTGAAGATTTATGCTCCTTGGGTTATGAGGCTGATCAAGCTTCACTCTACTATCTCCTGTCAGCCCTCAGCCCGCAACCATAGGATCTTCTTACCCGATGTGGACACCTCTGCTGAAGCAATATATCCTGAGCCTGCCAAGCAACCATTAAGTCTTCAGAATGCAGAACACCAGAGCTTCACTCAGAATGATGAAGGTGTTGAAGCCATCTCAAGAGTGTATCCAATGGCTGGCACCACACGTGCCCCTGCATCAACTGAAGCCACTGACATCACAGCTGCACAGAGACCCAAGAAACGCGCTCGTACACTCAATGACCGAGAACTTCTTGTGGCTCTTCACCAAAAGCAAGATAGGCATCACGACTGGCTCAAAAGGCAGATGAGAAGTATCATGCAAGACGTCAATCGCATCAGAAATCTGGCCACCAAGAATGCATTCGTCGCACATGAAACCTGTCGCCGCACTTGGAAAGGCCTCACCATGATGTGCACTGAAGCTGAACTTCAAGAGGATGGCTTCAAAGAGAGATTCAAGTTTGTCTCCACACCCCCCAGAAGAGCTGTGCTACGCGGAACTCCGTCCCTTGAAGATTCAGAGTTCTCTTCCTCTGCTGCCACTGTGACTGGAAGAATCATTGAGGAAGAAGACGATGCTACATCACCACCACCTTCTTCAGCGCGCGTCGACCCTGCACCAAGCTCTTCAGCACCACCAAATGCCTCCACTGACCCTGCTGCGCCTGGGAACGCGTAGAAAACTCTATGACTTCAAACCTTTTTGGTCATCACTGACAAAAGGGGGAGAAGCATATGATATTTATAGTCTTCAAGCGGGTCAATAATATGGGCGGGTGCTTTATATTTTGCATTTTTCTTCGTGCTTACAACTCTCGTTTTGCTACATTTGGTTCTTTGAGTTGTAACACTTAAACTTGATGGTCGTCTGCTACTTGTTTGCCACTATGTTTTTGCAAAGATAAATTCCGCATGTACGACGATAATTTCCGCACTTATATCATTTCGCAGACGTCCATTTTTCATTATGCATGTCATTCTATTCATATACCTTTACATGCATGGTGGATTGTCATCATAAGTTGAAGTGGATTCCCACAAGTACAACCTGCCATGTGCATTTGCGTTCCAGAAGCAAATTACTTATATGCACATCTTTAGGGGGAGCCCTTGCAGCTTATGAAGACAATTCCTTTACAATTTCACAAATTATATTCCCCGTTGAAAACTTCAACTAGTTTGTCATCAATCACCAAAAAGGGGGAGATTGTAAGTGCATCTAGTGCCACCCCTAGTTGGTTTTGGAGTATTGACGACAAACCTAGTTGAGGGACTAATGTGTTTGTGAGAATTGCAGGATAACACAGGTAGAAGTCCCTCATTGATTCGGTTTAGCTACCAGAGATGACCCCTAAAAATGTACGAAGACATTGAAGAAAATGGTGGTTTATGAAGACATTCATGTTGAAGAAAATGACATGTGAAGACTCCCCATGAAGCTTATGGAACTCAAAGACTTAGATCCTTCGTAGTTTTACTCCATTAATGTTGTGTCATAGGAACCACCGTACTGTTAAGTGGGGTCCAAGAGAACCAGTCAGGATGACTGAAGTGATGCCTAATTCAAATCCTATGTCTTCGAGTGAAGACAATGAGAGAAAATCTTGTCCAGAGTCAGACAAGTCAGCTTTACTTGTAGCCCAAGTAAAGTTGCCGTGTGAGTTCGAAATTCGACCGTTGATACACGTGTCAGTTGCTTAGTGACCCAGGGTCATTTCAGACAAATCAGGTCGGGTTGCCAAGTGGCTATAAATAGTCCACCCCTACAACCATAAACGGTTGGCTGCTCAGATTTCAGTGCACGGCTTTTGTCATTTGAGAGCAACCCACCTCGAAGCCTTTGAGAGAAAATCCCTAGCGAGGAGAAAAGACCTAACCACCCAGAGCCAGAGTAATTGGGCATCACTTAAGTCTTCTTGTCTGAGTGATCTGAAGACTTATTACACTTGAGGACTGTGCATCCTCCAGCCGGTTAGGCGTCGCGTTCTGAGCATCCAAGAGAAATTGTGGATTGCCGGTGAACGAAGTCTGTGAAGGTTTGGGAGTCTACCTTGAAGACTTACCAGAGTGATTGAGCAAGGTCTGTGTGACCTTAGCTCAAGGAGAAAACGGTGAGGACTGGGTGTCCTGAGCTGCGTGTTCAAGACTGGGTGTCCGGGACTGTGTGTCCTTTGGTTTAAATACCTAGCCGCTCCAACAAGACGTACAGTTGTCACAGCAACTGGAACTGGTCCAACAAATCATTGTCTTCAGCGTGTCACTGGTTTCATCTTCACCTCCCTTTACTTACCATTACACATTGTGAAGCCATTGCATGCTTGATTTATCTTCTGTCTTCACAACTTGACTGTATGATTTGTTTGGCTTCATAACTTCTTCCTATCTGATCCTCATTACACTGAAGCTGTTTGTCACTGTGCTTTCACTGTATTGTATACTTGACCATGGCTTGCCTTGTGTAATCTAACTTCCGCTGCATAGTGATAGGCTTGTCCTTTCTGTTTGTCTTCATAACTTCCATGTTTTGAAGACTTTCATAAAAATCGCCTATTCACCCCCCTCTAGTCGATATAACGCACTTTCACCAAGTAATGGGGATTGTTTGGAGAGCGGTAGGTGGCATATGGCTTTGGTTTGCAAAAAGCTGGCAACCGATGCATCGTTGAATGAGATTTTGTGCGTTTGCCTGGGCCATTGGCTAGTAAAAATCTGTACGGAAGGCCTTGCTTACAGGGGCCCGAGCTACGGCATGGTGGCCGCCGAGCCCAACATGAATTTTGGCCAAAAGTTGCCATCCTTCATCTTCAGAGATGCACCTTTGAAGTACTCCGGTAACGCTTTTCTTATAAAGCTCTCCCTCATGGACCTTGTAGGCTTTAGACCGCCACACAATGCAACGTGCCTCGTTTGGGTCATCAGGGAGTTCTTGCCTAGTTAGGTAATCCAAGAAGGGTTCTATCCATGGGGCGATCACATCCATATTTACATGGGCCGAAGGCGTTATTTCGGTGGCAGAGCCTCCGATTACGTTGCGGTCAGGTCCGGACTGTTGTTGCCGGTCTCTCCTTCCCATACCACGGATGGCTTAAATAGCCTTTCCAAGAAGATATTAGGTGGGACAGGTTCGCGCTTAGCGCCCATCCGGGCGAGGTTAACCGCCGCTTGATTGTTTTCTCGGACCACATGGTGGAATTCAAGCCCCTCGAACCGAGCTGATATTTTGAGGACGGCGTTGCGATAAGCCGCCATTTTGGGTCCTTGGCGTCAAAGTATCCATTTATTTGAGATATTGCGAGGTACGAATCCCCGCGCACCTCTAGGCATTGAATGCCCATGGAGATTGCCATCCGGAGACCATGCAACAGGGCCTCATATTCTGCTGCATTGTTGGAGTTTGTGTATAATATTTGGAGTACATATTGGACTGTATGTCCGGTGGGGGATGTTAGGACGATGCCTGGCCCTAGACTAGCTAGCATCTTAGAGCCGTCAAAGTGCATGATCCAATTGGAGTATGCACCGTACTCTTTAGGGAGTTCGGCTTCTGTCCATTCGGCGACGAAATCAGCCAGTACTTGTGACTTAATGGCTCGCCGTGGTTTGTATGTTATGTCGAATAGGAGGAGCTCAATAACCCATTTAGCAATCCGGCCCGTGGCATCACGGTTATTTATTATGTCGTTGAGTGGTACTTCAGAGGCCACCGTAATTGAACACTCTTGAAAGTAGTGTCATAATTTTCGGGATGCCATGAAGACCGTGTATGCTATCTTTTGATAAGGTGGGTACAGTGATTTGCATGGATTGAGGACAGTGGATACATAGTATACCGGCTTTTGAAGCGGGAACTTATGTCCGTCCATCTCTCGTTCGACGACGAGCAACGCGCTTACAACTTGGAGTGTTGTCGCTATATATAACAACATTGGTTCACCGACATTTGCCGCGGCCAAGATTGGGTTGCTGGACAAGACGGCTTTTATCTCTTCCAATCTGGCCGTGTCCGCATCTGTCCACTCGAAGTGTTCAGTGCGTCGAAGAAGGCGATAAAGTGGTAGTGCCTTTTCTCCTAATCGGGAGATAAAGCGGCTTAGGGCAGCCACGCCTCCAGTTAATTTCTGGATTTCCTTGAGGTCTGTTGGGGTAGCCAACTGTGACAGAGCTCGGATTTTACCTGGATTTGCTTCAATTCCTCTACTGGAGACGATGAAGCCCAGGAGCTTTCCGGCGGGCACGCCGAAAACGCATTTTTCCGGATTGAGCTTGATGTCATATGTTCGCAGATTGTCGAACGTGAGCCTCAAGTCGTCTATTAAGGATTCGACGTGTCTGGTTTTAATGACCACGTCATCTGCATATGCCTCCACTGTTTTGTCGATTTGTGCTTCCAGGCATGTCTGAATCATGTGTTGATAGGTTGCACCGGCGTTTTTGAGCCTGAAAGGCATGGTGTTATAACAGAAGGGGCCGTATGGAGTGATAAATGCCGTTGCGGCTTGATCGGACTCCGCCATCTTAAGTTGATGGTATCCGGAGTATGCATCGACAAAACACAATGAGTCGTGTCCTGCGGTAGCATCGATAATTTGATCGATGTGGGAGGGGGGGGAAGGGATCCTTGGGGCAAGCCTTGTTAAGATCCTTGAAATCGACACATAGGCGCCAGGATTTGTCCTTCTTTGGTACCATCACCATGTTTGCTAGCCAGTCCGAATGTTTTATTTATCTAATGAATCCAGCCTCGAGTAACTTGGCTAGCTCTTCTCCCATGGCTTGTAGCTTAGGATCAGAGAAACACCGAAGAGTCTGCTTGACCAGCTTGAACCCCTTTAGAACGTTAAGGATATGCTCGGCCAGCCTGCGTGGGCTTCCTGGCATGCCTGTGAAGGAAATATGCCCTAGAGGCAATAATAAAGATATTATTTATTTCCTTATATCATGATAAATGTTTATTATTCATGGTAGAATTGTATTAACCGGAAACATGATACATGTGTGAATACATAGACAAACAGAGTGTCACTAGTATTCCTCTACTTGACTAGCTCGTTAATCAAAGATGGTTATCTTTCCTGACCATGGACAAAGAGTTGTTATTTGATTAACGGGATCACATCATTAGTTGAATGATCTGATTGACATGACCCATTCCATTAGCTTAGCACCCAATCGTTTAGTATGTTGCTATTGCTTTCTTCATGACTTATACATGTTCCTATGACTATGAGATTATGCAACTCCCGTTTGCCGGAGGAACACTTTGTGTGCTACCAAACGTCACAACGTAAATGGGTGATTATAAAGGTGCCCTACAGGTGTCTCCAAAGGTAGATGTTGGGTTGGCGTATTTCGAGATTAGGATTTGTCACTCCAATTATCGGAGAGGTATCTCTGGGCCCTCTTGGTAATGCACATCACATAAGCCTTGCAAGCATTACAACTAATGAGTTAGTTGCGAGATGATGTATTACGGAATGAGTAAAGAGACTTGCCGGTAACGAGATTGAACTAGGTATTGGATACCGATGATCGAATCTCGGGCAAGTAACATACCGATGACAAAGGGAACAACGTATGTTGTTATGCGGTCTGACCGATAAAGATCTTCGTAGAATATGTAGGAGCCAATATGGGCATCCAGGTCCCGCTATTGGTTATTGACCGGAGATTTGTCTCAGTCATGTCTGCATTGTTCTCGAACCGTAGGGTCCGCACGCTTAATGTTACGATGACAGTTATTATGAGTTTATGCATTTTGATGTACTGAAGTTAGTTCGAAGTCCCGGATGTGATCACGGACATGACGAGGAGTCTCAAAATGGTCGAGACATAAAGATTGATATATTGGATGACTATATTCGGACACCGGAAGCGTTCCGGGGAAGTTTCGGATAAAACCGGAGCACCGGGGAGTTATCGGAACCCCCCGGGGGGTTAATGGGCCTCATGGGCCTAAAGTGGAGAATAGGAAGGGGCTGCCAGGGCAGGCCGCGCGCCCCCTCTCCCCCTAGTCCGAATTGGACAAGGAGGGAGGGGCGGCGCCCCCCCCCCCCCCTTTTCCCTCTCTTCTTCCACCTCTCCTACTTGGACAAGGAAAGGGAGGGGAGTCCTACTCCCGGTAGGAGTAGGACTCCTCCTGCGCGCCTCCTCTAGGGCCGGCCGCAACCCCCCTTGGATCCTTTATATACGGAGGCAAGGGGGCACCCTAGGACACACAAGTTGATCATCGTGATCGTTCCTTAGCCGTGTGCGGTGCCCCCTTCCACCATATTCCACCTCGGTCATATTGTTGTAGTGCTTAGGCGAAGCCCTGCGACGGTAGAACATCAAGATCGTCACCACGCCGTTGGGCTGACGGAACTCATCCCCGAAGCTTTGCTGGATCGGAGCCCGGGGAGCATCATCGAGCTGTACGTGTGCTAAGAACTCGGAGGTGCCGGAGTAACGGTGCTTGGATCGGTCGGATCGGGAAGACGTACAACTACTTCCTCTACGTTGTGTCAATGCTTCCGCTTCGGTCTACGAGGGTACATAGACAACACTCTCCCCTCTCGTTGCTATGCATCACCATGATCTTGCGTGTGCGTAGGAATTTTTTTGAAATTACTACGTTCCCCAACAGTGGCATCCGAGCCTAGGTTTTATGGTTTGATATTATGTGCACGAGTAGAACACAAGTGAGTTGTGGGCGATATAAGTCATACTGCCTACCAGCATGTCATACTTTGGTTCGGCGGTATTGTTGGACGAAGCGGCCCGGACCGACATTACGAGTACGCTTACGCGAGGCCGGTTCTCCCGACGTGCTTTGCACATAGGTGGCTTGCGGGTGACAATTTCTCCAATTTTAGTTGAACCGAGTGTGGCTACGCCCGGTCCTTGCGAAGGTTAAAACGGCATCAACTTGACAAAATATCGTTGTGGTTTTGATGCGTAGGTAAGATTGGTTCTTGCTTAAGCCCGTAGCAGCCACGTAAAACATGCAACAAACAAAGTAGAGGACGTCTAACTTGTTTTTGCAGGGCATGTTGTGATGTGATATGATCAAGACATGATGCTAAATTTTATTGTATGAGATGATCATGTTTTGTAACTGAGTTATCGGCAACTGGCAGGAGCCATATGGTTGTCGCTTTATTGTATGCAATGCAATCAGCCTGTAATGCTTTACTTTATCACTAAGCGGTAGCGATAGTCGTAGAAGCATAAGATTGGAGAGACAACAACGATGCTACGATGGAGATCAAGGTGTCGCGCCGGTGACGATGGTAATCATGACGGTGCTTCGGAGATGGAGATCACAAGCACAAGATGATGATGGCCATATCATATCACTTATATTGATTGCATGTGATGTTTATCCTTTATGCATCTTATCTTACTTTGATTGACGGTAGAATTATAAGATGATCTCTCACTAAATTATAAAGAAGTGTTCTCCCTGAGTATGCATCGTTGCCAAAGTTCGTCGTGCCCAGACACCACGTGATGGTCGGGTGTGATAAGCTCTACGTCCATCTACAACGGGTGCAAGCCAGTTTTGCACACGTAGAATACTCAGGTTAAACTTGACGAGCCTAGCATATGCAGATATGGCCTCGGAACACGAAGACCGAAAGGTCGAGCGTGAATCCTATAGTAGATATGATCAACATAATGATGTTCACCATTGAAAACTAATCCATTTCACGTGATGATCGGTTATGGTTTAGTTGATTTGGATCACGTGATCACTTAGAGGATTAGAGAGATGTCTATCTAAGTGGGAGTTCTTAAGTAATATGATTAATCGAACTTGAATTTATCATGAACTTAGTACCTGATAGTATCTTGCTTATGTATGTTTGATTGTAGATAGATGGCCCGTGCTGTTGTTCCGTTGAATTTGAATGCGTTCCTTGAGAAAGCAAAGTTGAAAGATGATGGTAGCAATTACACGGACTGGGTCCGTAACTTGAGGATTATCCTCATTGTTGCACAGAAGAATTACGTCCTGGAAGCACTGCTGGGTGCCAGGCCTGCTGCTGGAGCAACACCAGATGTTATGAACGTCTGGCAGAGCAAAGCTGATGACTACTCGATAGTTCAATGTGCCATGCTTTACGGCTTAGAATCGGGACTTCAACGACGTTTTGAACGTCATGGAGCATATGAGATGTTCCAGGAGTTGAAGTTAATATTTCAAGCAAATGCCCGGATTGAGAGATATGAAGTCTCCAATAAGTTCTATACCTGCAAGATGGAGGAGAACAGTTCTGTCAGTGAGCATATACTCAGAATGTCTGGGTATAATAATCACTTTATTCAGATGGGAGTCAATCTTCCAGATGATTGCGTCATTGACAGAATTCTCCAATCACTGCCACCAAGCTACAAGAGCTTCGTGATGAACTATAATATGCAAGGGATGAATAAGACTATTCCTGAGCTCTTCGCAATGCTGAAAGCTGCGGAGGTAGAAATCAAAAAGGAGCATCAAGTGTTGATGGCCAACAAGACCACTAGTTTCAAGAAAAAGGGCAAAGGGAAGAAGAAGGGGAACTTCAAGAAGAACAACAAGCAAGTTGCTGCTCAAGAGAAAAAACCCAAGTCTGGACCTAAGCCTGAAACTGAGTGCTTCTACTACAAGCAGACTGGTCACTGGAAGCGGAACTGTCCCAAGTATTTGGCGGATAAGAAGGATGGCAAGGTGAACAAAGGTATATGTGATATACATGTTATTGATGTGTACCTTACTAGAACTTGCAGTAGCACCTGGGTATTTGATACTGGTTCTGTTGCTAATATTTGCAACTCGAAACAGGGACTACGGATTAAGCGAACACTGGCAAAGGACGAGGTGACGATGCCCGTGGGAAACGGTTCCAAAGTCGATGTGATCGTGGTCGGCACACTACCTCTACATCTACCGTCGGGATTAGTATTAGACCTAAATAATTGTTATTTGGTGCCCGCGTTGAGCATGAACATTATATCTGGATCTTGTTTGATGTGAGACGGTTATTCATTTAAATCAGAGAATAATGGTTGTTCTATTTATATGAGTAATATCTTTTATGGTCATGCACCCTTGAAGAGTGGTCTATTTCTGATGAATCTCGATAGTAGTGATACACATATTCATAATGTTGAAACCAAAAGATGTAGAGTTGATAATGATAGTGCAACTTATTTGTGGCACTGCCGTTTAGGTCATATCGGTGTAAAGCGCATGAAGAAACTCCATACTGATGGACTTTTGGAATCACTTGATTATGAATCACTTGGTACTTGCGAACCGTGCCTCATGGGCAAGATGACTAAACACCGTTCTCCGGTACTATGGAGAGAGCAACAGATTTGTTGGAAATCATACATACAGATGTATGTGGTCCGATGAATATTGAGGCTCGTGGCGGATATCGTTATTTTCTCACCTTCACAGATGACTTAAGCAGATATGGGTATATCTACTTAATGAAACATAAGTCTGAAACATTTGAAAAGTTCAAAGAATTTCAGAGTGAAGTCGAAAATCATCGTAACAAGAAAATAAAGTTTCTACGATCTGATCGTGGAGGAGAATATTTGAGTTATGAGTTTGGTGTACATTTGAAACAATGCAGAATAGTTTCGCAACTCACGCCACCTGGAACACCACAGCGTAATGGTGTGTCCGAACTCGTAATCGTACTTTACTAGATATGGTGCAATCTATGATGTCTCTTACTGATTTACCGCTATCGTTTTAGGGTTATGCTTTAGAGACGGCCGCATTCACGTTAAATAGGGCACCATCAAAATCTGTTGAGACGACGCCTTATGAGCTATGGTTTGGCAAGAAACCAAAGTTGTCGTTTCTTAAAGTTTGGGGCTGCGATGCTTATGTGAAAAAGCTTCATCCTGATAAGCTCGAACCCAAATCGGAAAAATGTGTTTTCATAGGATACCCAAAGGAGACTGTTGGGTACACCTTCTATCACAGATCCGAAGGCAAGACATTCGTTGCTAAGAATGGATCCTTTCTAGAGAAGGAGTTTCTCTCGAAAGAAGTGAGTGGGAGGAAAGTAGAACTTGATGAGGTAACTGTACCTGCTCCCTTATTGGAAAGTAGTACATCACAGAAAAATGTTTCTGTGACACCTACACCAATTAGTGAGGAAGCTAACGATAATGACCATGAAACTTCAAAACAAGATACTACTGAACCTCGTAGATCAACCAGAGTGAGAACCGCGCCAGAGTGGTACGGTAATCCTATTCTGGAAATCATGCTGCTAGATCATGATGAACCTATGAACTATGAAGAAGTGATGGTGAGCCCAAATTCCGCAAAATGGCTTGAAGCCATGAAATCTGAGATGGGATCCATGTATGAGAACAAAGTATGGACTTTGGTTGACTTGCCTGATGATCGGCAAGCAATTGAGAATAAATGGATCTTCAAGAAGAAGACTGACGCTAACGGTAATATTACTGTCTACAAAGCTCGACTTGTCGCAAAAGCTTTCGACAAGTTCAAGGGGTTGACTACGATGAGACCTTCTCACCTGTAGCGATGCTTAAGTCTGTCCGAATCATGTTAGCAATTGCCGCATTTTATGATTATGAACTTTGGCAGATGGATGTCAAAACTGCATTCCTGAATGGATTTCTGGAAGAAGAGTTGTATATGATGCAACCGGAAGGTTTTGTCGATCCAAAGGGAGCTAACAAAGTGTGCAAGCTCCAGCGATCCATTTATGGACTGGTGCAAGCCTCTCGGAGTTGGAATAAACGCTTTGATAATGTGATCAAAGCATTTGGTTTTATACAAACTTTCGGAGAAGCCTGTATTTACAAGAAAGTGAGTGGGAGCTCTGTAGCATTTCTGATATTATATGTGGATGACATATTATTGATTGGAAATGATATAGCATTTCTGGATAGCATAAAGGGATATTTGAATAAGAGTTTTTCAATGAAAGACCTCGGTGAAGCTGCTTACATATTAGGCATAAAGATCTATAGAGACAGATCAAGACGCTTAATTGGACTTTCACAAAGCACAAACCTTGACAAGATTTTGAAGAAGTTCAAAATGGATCAAGCAAAGAAAGGGTTCTTGCCTGTGTTACAAGGTGTGAAGTTGAGTCAAACTCAATGCCCGACCACTGCAGAAGATAGAGAGAAAATGAAAGATGTTCCCTATGCTTCAGCCATAGGCTCTATCATGTATGCAATGCTGTGTACCAGACCTGATGTGTACCTTGCTATAAGTTTAGTAGGGAGGTACCAAAGTAATCCAGGAGTAAGGATATGTTTCTCGTATATGGAGGTGACAAAGAGCTCATCGTAAACGGTTACATTGATGCAAGCTTTGACACTGATCCAGACGATTCTAAATCACAAACCGGATACGTGTTTATATTAAACGGTGGAGCTGTCAGTTGGTGCAGTTCTAAACAAAGCGTCGTGGCGGGATCTACATGTGAAGTGGAGTACATAGCTGCTTCGGAAGCAGCAAACGAAGGACTCTGGATGAAGGAGTTCATATCCGATCTAGGTGTCATACCTAGTGTATCGGGTCCAATGAAAATCTTTTGTGACAATACTGGTGCAATTGCCTTGGCAAAGGAATCCAGATTTCACAAAAGAACCAAGCACATCAAGAGACGCTTCAATTCCATCCGGGATCTAGTCCAAGTGGGAGACATAGAAATTTGCAAGATACATACGGATCTAAGTGTGGCAGACCCGTTGACTAAGCCTCTTCCACAAGCAAAATATGATCAGTACCAAGGCTCCATGGGAGTTAGAATCATTGCTGTGTAATCTAGATTATTGACTCTAGTGCAAGTGGGAGACTGAAGGAAATATGCCCTAGAGTCAATAATAAAGATATTATTTATTTCCTTATATCATGATAAATGTTTATTATTCATGCTAGAATTGTATTAACCGGAAACATGATACATGTGTGAATACATAGACAAACAGAGTGTCACTAGTATGCCTCTACTTGACTAGCTCGTTAATCAAAGATGGTTATGTTTCCTGGCCATGGACAAAGAGTTGGTATTTGATTAACGGGATCACATCATTAGTTGAATGATCTGATTGACATGACCCATTCCATTAGCTTAGCACCCGATCGTTTAGTATGTTGCTATTGCTTTCTTCATGACTTATACATGTTCCTATGACTATGAGATTATGCAACTCCCGTTTGCCGGAGGAACACTTTGTGTGCTACCAAATTTCACAACGTAAATGGGTGATTATAAAGGTGCCCTACAGGTGTCTCCAAATGTAGATGTTGGGTTGGCCTATTTCGAGATTAGGATTTGTCACTCCGATTGTCGGAGAGGTATCTCTGGGCCCTCTCGGTAATGCACATCACATAAGCCTTGCAAGCATTACAACTAATGAGTTAGTTGCAAGATGATGTATTACGGAACGAGTAAAGAGACTTGCCGGTAACGAGATTGAACTAGGTATTGGATACCGACGATCGAATCTCGGGCAAGTAACATACCGATGACAAAGGGAACAACGTATGTTGTTATGCGGTCTGACCGATAAAGATCTTCGTAGAATATGTAGGAGCCAATATGGGCATCCAGGTCCCGCTATTGGTTATTGACCGGAGATTTGTCCCCATCATGTCTGCATTGTTCTCGAACCGTAGGGTCCGCACGCTTAATGTTACGATGACAGTTATTATGAGTTTATGCATTTTGATGTACCGAAGTTAGTTCGGAGTCCCGGATGTGATCACGGACATGACGAGGAGTCTCGAAATGGTCGAGACATAAAGATTGATATATTGGATGACTATATTCGGACACCGGAAGCGTTCCGGGGAAGTTTCGGCTAAAACCGGAGCCCCGGGGGGTTACAGGAACCCCCCGGGGGGTGAATGGGCCTCATGGGCCTGAAGTGGAGAAGAGGAAGGGGCTGCCAGGGCAGGCCGCGCGCCCCCTCTCCCCCTAGTCCGAATTGGACAAGGAGGGAGGGGCGGCGGCCCCCCTTTTCCCTCTCTTCTTCCACCTCTCCTACTTGGACAAGGAAAGGGAGGGGAGTCCTACTCCCGGTAGGAGTAGGACTCCTCCTGCGCGCCTCCTCTAGGGCCGGCCGCACCACCCCCTTGGATCCTTTATATACGGAGGCAAGGGGGACCCTAGGACACACAAGTTGATCATCGTGATTGTTCCTTAGCCGTGTGCGGTGCCCCCTTCCACCATATTCCACCTCGGTCATATTGGTGTAGTGCTTAGGCGAAGCCCTGCGACGGTAGAACATCAAGATCGTCACCACGCCGTTGGGCTGACGGAACTCATCCCCGAAGCTTTGCTGGATCGAAGCCCGGGGAGCCTCATCGAGCTGTACGTGTGCTAAGAACTCGGAGGTGCTGGAGTAACAGTGCTTGGATCGGTCGGATCGGGAAGACATACGACTACTTCCTCTATGTTGCGTCAACGCTTCCGCTTCGGTCTACGAGGGTACATAGACAACACTCTCCCCTCTTGTTGCTATGCATAACCATGATCTTGCGTGTGCGTAGGAATTTTTTTGAAATTACTACGTTCCCCAACAGCCTGAAGGATGCCAGGCGAAGATGTCCCAATTCTCGCGCAAGAACTCTCATAGTTCGGCATCTGTTGTGGGGTTTAGCTATGCCCTGATGGATGTTGTTTTTGTTATGTCCATTGGGTGGACCTGGAATTTGACTATTTCGTCCGCTGCTTTAAAAGAGGTGGACTTGGGTCTTTTGTCGAGTACCACGTCGTCCCTCTCCACTGTGGAGCGCAGCGCAGTTAGTTCTTCGGCCGCAAGGGCTTCGGATAACACCTCGAGGGCTAGTGCGGCGGTTTTATTTTCGGCGCGGAGTGCTATGTCCAGATCACTTGCTAGAGTGATGATTCCATTGGGCCCGGGCATTTTGAGCTTCATGTACTCATAATGGGGTATAGCTTGGAAGATCGTGAATGCCTCCCGCGCTAAAAGGGCGTGGTATCTGCTACTGAACGGGGCCACTTGGAATGTGATTTCTTCGGACCTATAATTCTCCGGTGTGCCGAATACCACATCTAGTGTGATTTTTTACGCACATCGTGCCTCCCGACTAGGGATGATTCCTCTAAAGGTCGTGCTGCATTGCTCAATGCGGCTCTTGTCTATTTCCATCTTGCTAAGAGTTTCCTCGTAGATAAGGTTTAATCCGCTGCCACCGTCCATGAGCACTTTAGTAAGCCGGAAGCCATCCACAATTGGACTAAGGACCAAAGCGGCTGGTGCTCAGGCTTTTCGGAATTGAGGTTCATCACTGGCATTAAAGGTTATGGCTGTGTCATTCCATGGATTTATTACTGCAACATGGCAGTCTTCGGCAAGGCTACGGAGTGTTCGCTTGCGCCTATTATTTGAGGCGAAGGTCTTGAAGACTGTCAATACTGTACTGTTATTTTCCACGGGATGGTGCTCTGTTGTATTGTTGGTGAGATATCCTCGCCGCTCTTAGCCACCTGCCGGAGTATCCAACATGGTCTAAGGCTGTGTGTTGGCATGGTATGCACTGTACTGTGAATTTTACATGGCCCATTGAGTCATCCCTCCAATACGGTTCCACGCCCTGTAGTGGGCTTTGGTTTGTTTGTAATTTGATCAGGTGACTTATGAGAGTACACCCTTTTAGTTCGGACGGGGGGTCTAGTGAGAGCCGGAGGATCCCAGAATTTTGTTTGGGTATTCCAGGCGCTTTCCATTGCACAGTACTTCTGTACTATGGCCGCCAAGTTAGCGAGGTGGGCTATGTCGCGATGACTTATGGCGTTGAGGATTCCCTTGTCCGTGCAATTTTTGGAAAAGAATGAAATTGCGTCTTCCTCGCGACAGTCCTTGACCTTGCTTAATACAAGGAGGAATTTAGCCCAATAGTGATGTGCTGTCTCTTGGGGCTCTTGTCTAATGTGGGAAAGATGACTTATGTCTGGGTGGGTGGGTAGATTTAGGTCCAAACCCTGACCCGATCTGAGGCCCAGGGGCAGAGGAGTTTCCGAGCTTAACAGTTCGGGCTTCGGGATGTTGCCCAATAGTTCTGGCCTGCTGTCTGATTCTGGGTTCAAAGCTTGGGCCATGTCCTCCCGTGGACGGGTATCCGGCTCGGAGAGCTCGGAAATCAGGACATAGTCTGTCCTCAAAATAGAGGAAGAATCGCTACATTGCTCCTCCACCGCTGTTATCTGATGGGTGACCGGCGGAGAGTTAATCTCCCGTTGGTTGGGTTTAAGCCTGATCCAATCATAGTCCATAGCGACTCCCAGGGCGGCGATGCGATCCAAGAGCTTGTTCAAGGAAGAGAGCTCTATTGGATCCATCTGCTCAGCGAATACCGAGCCGACGTCGAGGCTGTTTTTGATGCCCGAGAAGTCATCGTCGGCGCGACGGCCGAACGGGCAGTCATGATGAAGCTATCACATCCCTAGCTTTTGGAAATGCACTAGGCTAGCCTCATGAGAGTCATTGAGGGAGTCCTGGATTAAGGGGTATCCGAACAGCCGGATTATATCCTTCGGCCGGACTGTTGGACTATGAAGATGCAAGATTGAAGACTTCGTCCCGTGTCCGGATGGGACTCTCCTTGGCGTGGAAGGAAAGCTTGGTAATACGGATATGTAGATCTCCTTCCTTGTAACCAACTCTGTGTAACCCTAGCCCCCTCTGGTGTCTATATAAACCGGAGGGTTTAGTCCGTAGGACAACAACAATCATACCATAGGCTAGCTTTTAGGGTTTAGCCTCTTCGATCTCGTGGTAGATCAACTCTTGTACTACTCATATGATCATGAACAATCAAGCAAGACGTAGGGTATTACCTCCATCAAGAGGGCCCGAACCTGGGTAAACATCGTGTCCCCTGCCTCCTGTTACCATCCGCCTTAGACGCACAGTTCGGGACCCCATACCCGAGATCCGCCGGTTTTGACACGGACATTGGTGCTTTCATTGAGAGTTCCTCTGTGTCATCGTCGTTAGGCTTGATGGCTCCTTCAATCATCGATAGTGATGCAGTCCAGGGTGAGACTTTTCTCCTCGGACGGATCTTTGTATTCGGCGGCTTCGCACTGCGGGCCAACTCGCTTCGCCATTTGGAGTAGATCGAGAGCTACGCCCCTGGCCATCAGGTCAGATTTGGAAACATGAACTACACAGCCGACGTCCACAAAGACTTGATTTCGATGGATTCGAGCCCTTGCCGAGTGCGCCGCACGGTCCCGATAAGCATGATTTAGCTCTACCATCAGACAGTGTTCGGGAGATCGCACGGGCGACCGCTCTGACCCTCAATGCGGAGCCAATTGCGCCTTCCAGGGACATGTGGATAGACCCCGCCATGGAGGCCACATTCTCATTAGCAATCAAGCCGAGTATTGACCTTACCCTTCACGAGAGCCATGATGCCAAACTGCTAGATTCTTCCCCGGCCACGGACTCCAAACCGCCTGCGCCCGTGCCTATCGAATCCGACTTGGCGCCGATCATGGAGTTCACCTCCGCGGATATCTTTCTGCACTTGCCCTTCGGCAACATACTGAACTCATTAAGGTCTCTCTCCCTGTCAGGAGAGTCCTGGCCGAACTATGTCCGGCAGGATTGGGATGCGGATGACGAAGAAATTCGCCGCCCACCCACCACCCACTTAGTAGCCACTGTCGACGATTTGACCGACATGCTCGACTTCGACTCTGAAGACATCGACGGTATGGACGACGATGTAGGAGACAAATAGGAACCACTGCCCACAGGGCACTGGACGCCCACTTCATCATATGATGTATACATGGTGGACACACCAAAAGAAAACGACGACAAGGAACGGAAGGACGTAGTGAAGGGTTGTTCCCTCGAGAAGCAGTCAAAGCGGCGGCGTAAACGCCGCTCCAAATCCCGCCTCGGCAGAAACAGTGATCATATAGACCCAACGATAGAGCATGGTGAGCCAGCGGACGACAAACACGGCATTGAACCATCGTCCAACCACGGCAGCACGGATAATCAAACCAAACAACCCGACTCCATCGAAGATAACAGTCCGGACGACATCACACCGGACAGGCATCCAGAGCAACAGAATAAACATCAAAGGCTTGTTGCCACTGCAAGGAGTCTGAAAAAGCAGAAGCAAAGGCTCCGGGCTGCACAAGACACACTCAGAATTAGATGGGGTTAAGTACTCAACACTGCAGCAAAGTACGGCGGTAGTCGCCACACAAAGAGCTACCCGAAGCGAAAGGTGCTACCTGAATTCGATGAGGAGGCCTTAGATCCCCCCGCATTCAAAAAAAACAAACATCCGATCGGATAGACGACCTCGTGGCCAACATAGAGCGGCAAACGACGCCGCACACAAGCCAGTACGCGATCCATGTGAGGGCTCGCATAAAAAAGACGGCGCAACCAAATCCATCTACGGGCCAAGCAAGCGCGCTCCAGCATGCAATGCAACACAACAAACATCCGAACACCACGGTACACCCAAATACAGGGGTGCCGCACACCCCCTATATGTTTCACGGATGAGGTGCTGGACCATGAATTTCCAGAGGGATTCAAACTCGTAAACATAGAGGCATACGACGGAACGACAAACCCTGGGGTCTGGATTGAGGACTACATGCTCCATATCCACATGGCTCGAGGAGACAATCTCCATGCCATCAAGTACTTACCCCTCAAGCTCAAAGGGCCAGCTCGGCACTGGCTTAAAAGCCTCACCGAAAACTTCATTGGAAGCTGGGAGGAGCTCGAAGATGCTTTTCGGGCAAATTTTCAAGGGACCTATGTCCGACCACCGGATGCAGACGATTTAAGTCATATAACTCAACAACCCGGAGAGTCAGCCCGAAAGCTTTGGAATAGGTTTCTCACTAAAAAGAACCAAATAGTGGACTGTCCGGACGCCGAAGCCTTAGCAGCTTTCAAGCACAGCGTTCCAGACGAATGGCTTACCAGACACCTCGGCCCAGAAAAGCTAAGAACAATGGCAGCATTAACAAGCCTCATGACCTACTTTTGCGCGTGCGAGGACAGCTGGTTAGCCCGATGCAACACCAGTGACCCAAGTACATCCGAAGTCAGGGACAGAAACAGGAAGCCACGACGCAGAAAAAACAAGCGCCGGAATAAAGAAGACAGGCCGAAGAGCACGGCGGTAAATGCCGAATTCAGAAGCTCTCAGCCAGGTCAGCAAAAGCTGCCCTCAAAAGGCAATAGAGACGAACTGTCCAGCCTAAACAAGATTCTGGACAAAATATGCCAGATCCACAGCACCCCCGATAAACCTGCAAATCATTCCCATAGAGAATGTTGGGTCTTCAAGCATTCCGGCAAGCTCAATGCTGAACACAAGGGGCAGGATACACCAAGCGAAGAAGAGGACCAGCCGCGCAAGCAAAGCACTGGGGAACAGAAGAAATTCCCACCAGAAGTCAAAACAGTAAACGTGTTACACGTGATGAAGGGAAGAAACAAAGCGGCACTCCTAGAGACACATGCCCCAGGGCCTATCACCATGGAGTTCCGCCACTGGTCGTCCAAACCGATCACCTTTGACCATCGGGATTACTCGGCAAGTATCCGGCATGCGGGATGGGCTGCCTTGGTGTTAGACCCGATAATTAACGGATACCACTTCACACGAGTCCTGATGGATGGCGGCAGTAGTTTAAACCTGATATATCAGGACACAGTCTGCAAAATGGGGACAGACCCAACAAAAATCAGCCATAGCAATACTACCTATAAAGGAGTAATGCCAGGCCCAGAAACCCATTGTACGGGCTCCCTGCTACTAGAGGTTATATTTGGCTTTCCCAATAACTTCCGCAGCGAAAAGTTAACCTTCCACATCGCTCCGTTCCAAAGTGGCTATCAAGCACTACTCGGATGCGAAGCTTTCGCCTGCTTTAACGCAATACCGCATTACGCTCCTCTCATACTTAAGATGCCCGGTCCACGTGGCATCATTACAGTAAATGGAAATATTGAGCCCTCCTTGCGCGCGGAAGACCGTGCGGCTGGCTTGGCAGCCGCACACTAAACGACCTCACCAACTAAAGCATCTGACAGGTCGTTAAGACCACGGATGCGGTTAGACGAGTCCGGTGCAGCTATATGTAATTGATATAGGTTTGATGGCTATACCCCTATAACAATACAAGGGGCTCAACGCGTGTAAACAAGTGACAATTAGGCTCAACTTTACTCATCTTGAACTGTACATGGTCTATTTAGTATAACCTACCTTTTTGCACAACAACTTTTCAACTAAGTTCCTCTCTTTTACAGATGACCATCGTGCTACACCCGTCCAGGATACGGCACAATGGAGATACAGGTGCAGACGTGCAGCAGGGACTGTTCCAAGGATTCTTTTTAGATTAAGACCCTGCGTAAACCTTTTTTACTGTCTCTTGTTGATACACATCCCCTGGATTCTCAGTACAATTGAGAAGGATACTGACGTATTGGCATGTGGCCACGTCAGAATATTGCATGTACCTGGACACTAGGGGCTTATTACAAAGGGCACTGTTTAAGCCCGGTTTACATCATAAAGACCGAATACCTTAGGGAGTGTTCGGCGTCGCGAGTTTGGCCTTATATCCATCAGCTCCGAATCATGTCTTTGGTCAAATGTTGGGTTTGCCCTGCTCCTGTGTTTTGCTGCCTTACGTTCCGCTCTATCGGCTAAGGCAACACTAGGAGAACTACTGCGATTGTGCCCTGGTTCATCCGGACGAGCACCTCAGTAGAGAAAGCCGAAAATTGACTGTCATGATATAGCATGAGACTGGTCAACCACTCGATGATCTAGCGGAATATTTGGGATTCCTCCGCCTTAACGAAGGGCCGTTTCCCGGCCAGGCATGTACTCTTGATAACCCACAAGTATAGGGGATCGCAATAGTTTTCGATAAGTAAGAGTGTCGAACCCAATGAGGAGCTAAAGGTAGAACAAATATTCCCTCAAGTTCTATCGACCACCGATACAACTCTACGCACGCTTGACGTTCACTTTACCTAGAATAAGTATGAAACTAGAAGTACTTTGTAGGTGTTGTTGGATAGGTTTGCAAGATAATAAATAGCAAGTAAATAAAAAGTAGGGGCTGTTTAGCTTAAGAAACAACTAAAGTAAATATAGCGAGTGTGGAAAAGTAGTGGTAGGAGTTGCGAAATTATCCCTTAAGCAATTGACTATTTTACTAGACCGATAGCAAGTATTATGTGGGAGAGGCCACTGCTAGCATGTCATTCCTGACTTGGAATTCTATGCACTTATGATTGGAACTATTAGCAAGCATCCGCAACTACTAATGTTCATTAAGGTGAAACCCAACCATAGCATTAAGATATATTGGTCCCCCTTCAATCCTGTATGCATCAATTTCTATGCTAGGTTGAAGCTTCTGTCACTCTTGCCCTCCAATACATAGTCCTATCAACATAGAACTAACCCTAGGGTGTGATCCACGCGCACAATCATATGATGGGCACCAAAGGACAGCAACATAACCACAAGCAAATTAAATCAATCATAGCAATTCATCAACTACGGATAGGACAACGAAAATCTACTCAGACATCATAGGATGGCAACACATCATTGGATAATAATATGAAGCATAAAGCACTATGATCAAGTAGAGGGTACAACAGGTTGCGGGAGAGTGGACCGCTATAGATAGAGGGGGGAAGGTGATGGAGATGTTGGTGAAGATGGAGGAGGTGTTGGTGTAGATCGCGGTGATGATGATGGCACCCGGTGGCACTCCGGTGCCACCGGAAGCGAGGGGGAGAGAGCTCCACTCCTTCTTCTTCTTCCTAGACCTCCTCCCTAGATGGGAGAAGGGTTTCCCCTCTGGTCCATGGCCTCCATGGCATGGGAGGGGCGGGAGCCCCTCCGAGATTGGATCTGTCTCTCTCTGTTTCTCCATTCTATTCTGGCTCTGTTTCACCGTTTCGTATATATATGGAGATCTATAAC
Organism: Triticum monococcum; assembly: GCA_034509565.1. Taxonomy (NCBI): domain Eukaryota; kingdom Viridiplantae; phylum Streptophyta; class Magnoliopsida; order Poales; family Poaceae; genus Triticum; species Triticum monococcum. The sequence goes on from CM067841.1 coordinate 83,187,254, forward strand.
TCCGACTGGCCTGAAACCTTCGTCGTGATTTTTTTTTCCGAATATTAGCTTTCTTGCGGCAAAAGAAGGGCTCCAACCGCCTTACGGTGTGGCCACGAGGGTCAGGGGCGCGCCTGACACCCTGGGGCGCGCCCCCTACCTCGTGGGCCCCTTGAGCATCGTCTTGCATGGATTCTTCTTCCCAAAAATCATATATATTCCAAAAAAATGTCTGTCAGTTTTTATTCCGTTTGGACTCTGTTTGATATGGATGTTCAGCAAAACAAAAAACATGCAACAAACAGGAACTGGCACTGGGCACTGGATCAATATGTTAGTCCCAAAAATAGTATAAAAAGTTGCCAAAAAGTATATGAAAGTTGAATAATATTGGCATGGAACAATCAAAAATTATAGATACGACGGAGACGTATCAACATCCCCAAGCTTAATTCCTGCTCGTCCTCGAGTAGGTAAATGATAAAAAAGATAATTTTTGATGTGGAATGCTACCTAGCATAATCTTGATCATATGTCTAATCATGGCATGAATATTAAGACACAAGTGATTCAAAACAATAGTCTATCATTTGACATAAAAACAATAATACTTCAAGCCTACTAATAAAGCAATCATGTCTTTTCAAAATAACATGGCCAAAGAAAGTTATCCCTACAAAATCATATAGTCTGGCTATGCTCCATCTTCACCACACAAAATATTCACATCATGCACAACCCCGATGACAAGCCAACCAATTGTTTCATACTTTTGATGTTCTCAAACCTTTTCAACTTTCATGCAATACATGAGCGTGAGCCATGGACATAGCACTATAGGTGGAATAGAATGGTGGTTGTGGAGAATACAAAATGGAGAAGATAGTCTCACATAAACTAGGCGTATCAATGGGCTATAGAGATGCCCATCAATAGATATCAATGTGAGTGAGTAGGGATTGCCATGCAACGGATGCACTAGAGCTATAAGTATATGAGAGCTCAAACTAAAACTAAGTGGGTGTGCATCCAACTTGCTTGCTCATGAAGACCTCAGGCATTTGAGAAAGCCCATCATCGGAATATACAAGCCAAGTTCTATAATGAAAATTCCCACTAGTATATGAAAGTGATAACTCAAGAGACTCTCTATATGAAGTGGTGCTATTTTGAAGCACAAGTGTGGAAAAAGGATAGTAGCATTGTCCCCCCTTTTTTATTTGGCCTTTCTTTTTTCTTTTTCTTTTTTTGGCCTTTCCCTTTTTTATTTGGCCTTTTTTTGGCCCTTCTTTTTTTGGGACAATGCTCTATTAATGATGATCATCACACTTTTATTTACTTACAACTCGATACTAGAACAAAGATATGACTCTATATGAATGCCTCCGGCGGTGTACCGGGATGTGCAATGATCTAGCGTAGCAATGACATCAAAAAATGGACAAGCCATGAAAATGATGATGATGGAAGTTGCATGGCAATATATCTCGGAATGAATGGCAATATACATGACTTCAAGCAATATGATGATGATGGAAGTTGCATGGCCTTCCTTACGATGATGCAAAGCAATATGACAATGAATGCTCAAGTCATGTATATGATGATGATGGAAGTTGCATGGCAATATATCTCGGAATGACTATGGAAATGCCATAATAGGTAGGTATGGTGGCTGTTTTGAGGAAGGTATATGGTGGGTTTATGGTACCAGCGAAAGTTGCGCGGTACTAGAGAGGCTAGCAATGATGGAAGGGTGAGATTGCGTAAAATCCATGGACTCAACATTAGTCATAAAGAACTCACATACTTATTGCAAAAATCTATTAGTCATCGAAACAAAGTACTACGCGCATGCTCCTAGGGGGATAGATTGGTAGGAAAAGACCATCGCTCGTCCCCGACCGCCACTCATAAGGAAGACAATCAATAAACACCTCAAGCTCCGACTTCGTTACATAACAGTTCACCATACGTGCATGCTACGGGACTTGCAAACCTCAACACAAGTATTTCTCAATTACTCGACTAGCATGACTCTAATATCACCATCTTTATATCGCAAAACTATTGCAAGGAATCAAACATATCATATTTAGCAATCTACAAGTTTATGTAGGATTTTATGACTAACCATGTGAATGACCAGTTCCTGTCATCTCTCTAAATAGATATAAGTGAGGAAAGAGAGTTTAATTCTTTCTACATAAGATATGCCCACGCTCTAACAAATATAAGTGAAGCAAAAGAGCATTCTACAAATGGCGGTTTTCTATGTAAAGAGAAACAGGTAATCCAAACTTCAAATGATATAAGTGAAGCACATGAAGCATTCTATAAAGCCATACTCAAAAGATATAAGTGAAGTGCAATGAGCATTCTATAAATAAACCAAGGACTATCTCATACCAGCATGGTGCATAAAATAAAAATTAAAACTAAATGCAAAAGACGCGCCAAGATTGCACATATCGCATGAACGAAACGAATCCGAAAACATACCGATACTTGTTGAAGAAAGAGGGGATGCCTCCCCATCATCCCCAAGCTTAGACGCTTGAGTCTCCTTGAATATTTACTTGGGGTGCCTCGGGCATCCCCAAGCTTGAGCTCTTGCCTCTCTTCCTTCTTCTCACATCGAGACCTTTTCAATCATCGAACACTTCATCCACACAAAACTTCAATAGAAAACTCGGTAAGATCCGTTTGTATAATAAAGCAAATCACTACTCCAAGTAATGTTGCAAACCAATTAATATTTTGTTTTTGCATTGTGTCTACTGTAATATAATTTTTTCATGGCTTAATCCACTGATATAAATTGATAGTTTCATCAAAACAAGCAAACTATGCATCAAAAAACAGAATCTCTCTAAAACAGAACAGTCTGTAATAATCTGAACATTCACCATACTTCTGATACTTGAAACATTCTACCAAAATTAGGAAAAATAAACAATTTGTATAGGAAGACAGTGCAAAAAGAGTCAGAACCATTTGACATTCGAGCTAAAAATGTAAAATCGCGCACTACAGCCAAAGTTTCTGTCCTGCACCGTACAAACCATCAAGCAAATGTAAATGTCCTAAAGGAAAACCTTAGAACATTATTTTTATAATACAATGGAATTGTACAGGGGGATAATTATTTTTGTTGAAAATTTTCTGTAATTAAGATTCACAAAGTTCCCATGGGCATGAACAAAGTTCAAGGACGTCCCCCACTTTCACAATGCTCGTCTCTCTCACTTTCAGTTTTCTTTTAGAAAAAGTTTTAGGTTCCCCTCTTTATTTTTGTTGTTTTTAAACTATATGAAAGCACTCAACAGAAATAAATGACTCTCTAAAACTTCTGGGTTGTCTCCCTGGCAGTGCTTTCTTTAAAGCCATTAAGCTAGGCATATAGTGCTCAAGTAGTGAATCCACCCGGATCCCAAGGTATATCAAAGCCAATTTTAATTAACAATGATTTGTAATTTAGTAGTGAGCACAAGGTAACATATATCAAGCAATGATGAAGTCTAACTCTCTTCCTATGCATCAACATGTCATAAAATAACAATTCATGCACACCTAGTAAAGGCCAATGCATAGTATAAATAGTTTATGCAATTTTATCGTGTGGGAAACGTAGAGAGGTGGAGATATAGTTCCTCTCTCATAATAATTGCAAGTAGGAGCAGCAATCACATGCATATTATATTCATCAAAATCATCATGTGTAACGGTAAAAGGAAACCCATCAATATATTCCTTAATAAGAGCAAACTTCTCCGATATAGTGTAGTTGGGAGAATTCAAAAAGATAATAGGACTATCATGCGTGGGTACAATAGCAACAATTTCATGTTTAACATAAGGAACTATAGCAAGTTCATCTCCATAAGCATAATTCATATTGGCATCTTGGCCACAAGCATAGCAAGCATCATCAAAAAGGGATATTTCAAAAGAATCAACGGGATCATAACAATCATCAGAGCAATCATCCTCTGGTAAGCATGAAGGGAAATTAAACAAAGTAGGAGTTGGAGGGTTACTCTCATTAGAAGGTGGGCACGGGTAGCTAATCCGTTCTTCCTCCTTTTGTTCTTTGCTCTCCTCATCATCTTTTTCATCCAATGAGCTACAGTTTCATGAATTTCTTCTTCCATAGACTCCTGCAAAATATTAGTCTCTTCTTGGACAGCGGAGTAGTACTCAATATATGGTTCAACATAGGCATTAGAAGCATAATTATCATAGCAATATTTAAATATGGCAAAAATTTCAGATTTGTAAAGAGTAGCATCATACTTTTCAATCAAAGAAGCAATTTAGTAAGCACCCTTAAAAGCAACAAATTCTTCAATTTGTTGAACATCATAGTAACTATAAACATCCTTAGCATAAGAGGATACGATGCCATTATCACTAAACAAACATTGGTAGGGAAGGTGTTTCTTAGGGTCTTCAGAACAACAAGTATAATCATATATTTCATATAAATTCCAAGCATAGAATTACAAATGATGAATTTGATCCAGTAAAAGTTTCCCTTTTTCAGATATTCGGTGTCGCACATAACAAGCATGCTCATCTAAAGATTTGCCCTCAACTAAGCTAGTTGGGGTTTCAGCACGAGCACATAGGGATCGAAGATGATCCAAGTAATAAGCTTCAGCAGTGTGATAGATTTTGAGTGGTTTTTCAACCATTGATTCAGAAGGTACAACTAATTTTTTGGGTATTTCGTGTTTCCTACCCATAACTAAAGATAGAAAAAAACTAAGAACAGCAAATAAAAATTACTTAGTGATAAAAGCAAACAAGCACACACGAGAATATTCACCCCACGCTATTGCTCCCCAGCGATGGCGCTAGAAAAAGGTCTTGATAACCCACAAGTATACGAGATCGCAACAGTTTTCAATAAGTAAGAGTTTCAAACCCAACGAGGAGCTAAAGGTAGAACAAATATTCCCTCAAGTTCTATCGACCACCGATACAACTCTACGCACACTTGATGTTCGCTTTACCTAGAACAAGTATGAAACTAGAAGTACTTTGTAGGTGTTGTTGGATAGGTTTGCAAGATAATAAAGAGCAAGTAAATAAAAAGTAGGGGCTATTTAGATTTAGAAACAACTAAAGTAAATATAGCGACTGTGGAAAAGTGGTGGTAGGAGTTGCGAAATTGTCCCTTAAGCAATTGACTATTTTACTAGAGCGATAGCAAGTATTATGTGGCAGAGGCCACTGCTAGCATGTCATCCCTGACTTGGAATTCTATGCACTTATGATTGGAACTATTAGCAAGCATCCACAACTACTAATGTTCATTAAGGTAAAACCCAACCATAGCATTAAGATATATTGGTCCCCCTTCAATCCCGTATGCATCAATTTCTATGCTAGGTCGAAGCTTCTGTCACTCTTGCCCTCCAATACATAGTCCTATCAACATACAACTAACCATAGGGTGTGATCCACGCGCGCAATCATATGATGGGAACCAAAGTACAGCAACATAACCACAAGCAAATTAAATCGATCATAGCAATTCATCAACCACCGATAGGACAACGAAAATTTACTCGAACATCATAGGATGGCAACACATCATTGGATAATAATATGAAGCATAAAGCACCATGTTCAAGTAGAGGGTACAGCAGGTTGCGGGAGAGTGGACCGTTGTAGATAGAGGGGGGAAGGTGGTGGAGATGTTGGTGAAGATGGCGGAGGTGTTGGTGTAGATCGCGGTGATGATGATGGCCCCCGGTGGCACTCCGGTGCCACCGGATGCGACGGGGAGAGAGCCCCCTCCTTCTTCTTCTTCCTTGACCTCCTCCCTAGATGGGAGAAGGCTTTCCCCTCTGGTCCATGGCCTCCATGGCACGGGAGGGGCGAGAGCCCCTCCGAGATTGGATCTGTCTCTCTCTGTTTCTCCGTTCTGTTCTGGCTCTGTTTCACCGTTTCGTAAATATATGGAGATCCGTAACTCCGATTGGCCTCAAACCTTCGCCATGATTTTTTTCCGAATATTAGCTTTCTTGTGGCAAAAGAAGGGCTCCAACCGCCTTACGAGGTGGCCACGAGGGTCAGGGGCGCGCCTGACACCCTGGGGCGCGCCCCCTACCTCGTGGGCCCCTCAAGCATCGTCTCGCGTGGATTCTTCTTCCCAAAAATCATATATATTCCAAAAAACTCTCCGTCAGTTTTTATTCCGTTTGGACTCGTTTGATATGGATATTCCGCGAAACAAAAAACATGCAACAAACAGGAACTGGTACTGGGCACTAGATCAATATGTTAGTCCCAAAAATAGTATAAAAAGTTGCCAAAAAGTATATGAAAGTTGAAAAATATTGGCATGGAACAATCAAAAATTATAGATACGACGTAGACGTATCATGTACGCGCCCCGAATTCGGATGAACGCGGAGCCACCAGGGGCTATATAGTAGCCCCACTGTCAAACTCATCTGGCTAAGTGAAAGTGTTAAAGCATTATAGTCCAATTGCGTAGTTCGCTGCGCTATCACCTCCTTAATGGACCATGATGTTGGATCAATTGTGAACATGCGTCTTCTGCGAACACCCCCGCATTATATGCGTGGGGGCTGAAGCCGACGACTGCCATCTTTCATGTTATATACATCTATACATAAATGGCCGCACATGAGGCATCATAGTACTTTCGGGCAAAAGTATAAATACAACATTGATAAACTCAATAAAACATTTTTTTTACAATGGGAATACATGTCACTCAAACATAATATTCTTCGAGCACTAAGCCTCTATCGAACGAGCGCCTTCAAGAACTTCTTCAAAGTAGTGCTCGGCAGCCACTCGGCCTATGGCCGAACCCAGTGCCGCAAAATTGGTGGCATCCATCTCTGCCCAGTATGTTTTGACACGGGCAAGGGCCATCCGTGAGCCTTCTATGCACGCCGACCTCTTTACATCATCGATGTGTGGCATAGCACCAAGGAATTGTTGCACTAAGCTAAAGTAGCTACTCGGCCTTGGCCCTCTCAGCCACAGATGATCCACAACGGACCT